>CM057453.1:427982500-430657500 GCA_016271365.2 Neoceratodus forsteri | reverse complement strand
CCTTTTGGAGACTGGACTTTTGCGCAGTTGGAAGTCTCTCAGACTTTCCTCAGAGGGGTTCTCCATTTGAGACCCCCTATCCACATTCCTTCTCCTCCTTGGGATCTAAATTTTATTCTCGAGAAGCTTATTCTGCCTCCTTTCGAACCGGCAGCTTCAGCAGACTTGAAGTTCCTCTCTTGGAAGACTCTCTTCCTAGTGGCCATTACTTCAGCTCGACGAATTTCCGAGCTTCAGGCCCTGATGTGCAAAATCCCTTATTTGATTTTTCACAAGGAACGTGTGGCTCTGCATACCATCCCTAAGTTTCTCCCTAAGGTGGTAGCGGAATCTACGCTGAATCAATCCATTGAGCTACCCGCTTTCTTTACGCAACACTCCAATCAAGGGGAGTACCTCTTGCATACCTTGGATGTTCATAGGATACTGAGATACTATACCGCTAGGACTAAGGATCTCAGGAAAACGGATCAGCTTTTTGTCTCTCTTGCTCACAAAAGAGAAGGCAATGCAGTTTCCAAACAATGCCTATCAAAGTGGTTGGCTCATTGTATCACCTTCTGATTGTATAACTTCTGTTACGACAAGTATCACAAGACCCTGCTGGGTCAAGTCAGAGGTCACTCCACCAGAGGAGTAGCTGCCTCTGCAGCTTGTTTCAAAAATGTATCAGCGGCAGACATCTGTGCAGCTGCAACTTGGACTTTTGTCCATACCTTTATGAAACACTACAGTTTGGATGTTGCCTCTCGCCGTAGAGCAGGCTTCGGGTTGGTTGTACTGCAAGGTCTTCTTTCTTAAGACCTGCGCAGCTGGGGGTTACATTGTTTGATTAGTTTTCCTCCTCCCGAGTGCTTTTCCTTTTTCCAGACTGCTTGGGATTCAGTCCTATGTATAATTACTTACTGCAAGAGCCCTCTCGAAGTAAGATAGTACATTTACGTAAGAACTTACCGTAACAGTAAATCTTAGAGAGAGGCTCTTGCAGTAGGTAATGCCTTCCCGCCCTCCATCCCCCTTGGCTTTTTCAGCTCCTTTTCCAGGAATGGAATCATCCGCTTCTCTCTTGTCGTGCCTTTTTTGGCCTTTGGCGGTAAGAACAGGAAGGCGGGTGTGGGGGACCGCTCCTTTATACTGACGTCACATGACATCGGTCACCTGACGTGGGGGCGGTCCCCCGCCACAGACTGCTAGCTAGAACTTTTTCCATGGGGTCCTGATGTCTGCCGGGTCAGTCCTATATGTAATTACCTACTGCAAGAGCCTCTCTCGAAGATCTACTGTTACAGTAAGTTCTTAAATAACTGTACTTTTCCTTGCAGTGGCAGATTCTTTCGCCCGGGGACAGCAAAGACCAGCCAGACATTTTCTAAAACTCCTGGGCCACGTGGCTTCAATGACTGCAGTGGTCCCAGGAGTCAGGTACAGGATGCAACTCCTGCAAGCCTACCTCAGAGCTCGCTGGTCTCAGAGAAGCAGCAGTTTTTCAAAGCTGATACCTGTGATGGAGCAGTTAAGAACCCTGTAAATTTACAAGCAGGGGTACCATTCCAAGCTCCGCTACCCACAAGGGTGATCACCACAGATGCCTTCCTCTTGCTGTGGGGAGTACATCTGGACAGTGCCTCAGTAAGGGGCACCTGGACTTTCGAAGAGTCACAATAACACATAAATCTCTTGGAACTCAAAGCAGTCTTTCTAGCTCTCAGAGCTTTCGCTCCCGGCATAATAGGGCAGGAATTTCAAATTTGAACAGACAACACCACTGTAATGTTTTACATAAACAAGCAGGGTGGTACCAGATCAGGAATACTCTGTTCAGAAGCTCTAAAGATCTGGTGTCTAGCCTTCCTCCTGAGAGTCAGCCTCTCAGCTATTCACCTCCCAGGCAAACACAGTACCCTGGCAGATGCTCTGAGTCGCATCAGTCAAGGCCAGAGCGAATGGACCCTGAACAAGCAGGTACTAACCACAGTGTTCAGGAGGTGGGGCACACCAGAAGTAGATCCTTTTCCCTCACCCCTCAATTTTCAGCTTCCTCAGTACTGTTGCAGGCCCCCAGTCCTGGGTACCCTTCCCCTGGATGCCTTGATCCTGGGCTGGTCAGGGAGGTTCCTATACGCATTCCCTCCCTTCCACCTGATACTCAAGGTATTGCTGAAACTCAGACAGTAGCCTGCATCGATGATCCTGGTGGCTCCGGAATGGCCCAGGCAAGACTGGTACCCTCTCCTTCTTTCAACGTCCTGCAGCAGGCCCATTTGCATGCCTCCAACTCACTCCCTTCCTCAGACAGGAGTGCAGTATCCAGACATACACTCTCTTCACCTCAAGGCCTGGTTCTTGAGGAGTTAGAGTTTCCATCCTCGCAGTACTCTGAGCAGGTCCTTAAGATACTGAGGATGGCTAAAAAAACAAACACTAAGAAGACTTTTGCAGCCAAATGGAAAAAGGTTTTCCCTCTGGTGCAAGAACAAAAAGGTTGACCCCCTTTCAGCTTGACCCTCAGCTGCTGGATTACCTGGTACACTTGCAGGCGTCAGGCTTGAAACCATCTTCCCTCAAGCTACACCTGGCAGCAATTTCGGCCTACCTTTCGGTGGGAAAGAAAGTAAATGTTTTTCCCATGCCATATTTAAACAGTTTTTCAAAGGCCTCTTGCACCTTCAACCTCCAGTCAGGGAGCCGGTTCCTCCCTGGAGCCTGAACCTCTGCATAGACAGGCTCATGAATTCACCCTTTGAGCCTATGTCCACTGCTCATATCAAGTTTGTGACTTGGAAGACAGTCTTCCTGGTGGCCATTACCTCTGCCAGGGGGATTTCAGAGCTACAGGCCCTGTGCACTGAGCCAAATTACATCATCCCTCACAATGATAAAGTTGAGCTCAGGACAAATTGGACATTTCTGCCAAAGGTGGTTTTAGAGTTCCACTTAAACCAGTCTATGGTGGTGGATGCATGGAATGGCCTACCTCAGGAAGTGGTGGATATGAGTACAGTGCAGGGCTTCAAACAGGCATGGGATAGGCATAAGGGAGCAATACAGATGAGCATGAATAGATAGGCCATTGACAGAGCAAAGGCTGATGTCACATTCATAAGGTAGAAGAAGAAATGGACAGACTGGATGGACCTTGTGGTCCTTATTTGCCGCCAATTTCTATGTTTCTATGTCTGTTACTCTGCCTGTCTTCTTTACTGAGCAGTCCATTCCTGGTGAGCAAATGCTCCACAGCTTGGATGTCAGAAGAGCCATCTTTCACTACTTAGAGGATACTAGACAGTCCAGGGGCTGTCCTACTCAGTTGTTCCTCACCTACAGGGATGTAGGCAGAGGAAGACCAGCTACCAAGAGAACTGTTTCCCGCTGGTTGGTCTCTTGTATCAGATTCTGCTATGAAAAAGCTGGTCACCAACCTCTAGTGGGGCTCAGAGCCCACTCCACCAGGGGCACTGCAGCTTTGCTGGCAGCAGCAAACAGCAGCAAGGGACATTCCCCTTCTGGATGTCAGCAAAGCAGCTACCTGGAAATCTGTGCACACCTTTGTGAAACACTACAGTTTGGATGTGCAGACCAGATCTGATGCCAATTTGGCAGGGTGGTTCTGCAGAGCCTCTTTCCTAAGTAGGTTCTTTGCCCACATCCCACTGGGTACTGCTCGGTAGTCTGCTAAAGTTACTGATGCTAAAGGACTCCTGGGGTAAGAAGAAAAAATTACTCACCACAGTAATCTTCTTTCTTCCAAGGGGTCCTTTAGCATCAGTAAGCTCCCACCCTTCCTCCCTGGTTCACCTATCAGGAGAAGGGCTCTGTTATCACATCTCTTAACACATTTGGACTTTTTATTAATGAGTTTCTAACACATGTTGTTGTTTTCTATTTCCACTTTTGTGGACATTTGCATGTTTTTTGAATCCTGTTGATTCATTTTCGGGGCATGTGCTCTCGTTTTCCTTTGAAAAAATTCTGAAGCCTTCAGGCTGCTCTCACTCTGCTCACTCCCTCTCCTGTTTTTGATTGGCTATTGCCCAAAGCTCATTTAAATAACATTTTCGTGATGGCATACCTCTGGGGCAGTTGCACCTAGCCAACTAACTGCTAAAGTTACTGATGCTAAAGGACCCCGTGGAAGAAAAGAAGATTACTGTGGTGAGTAATTTTTTCTCCCTTTACAAAGCACTGTTGTCTGGATATACAATCCAGGAGGTATTGCAGGCTTGAGACTACTGTGTTGTGAAACCTTTTTCTTAAATACGTTCTGGACCTAGCTTCCCAGTGTACTGCTAGGGAGTCTGCATATTTGAATGACATTGTTGGTTTCCTGTTGTCAGAAGACATGATTACTCACCATAGTGATGTTCTTTCTTCTACAGGATCCAGCAGTAAGTCATGCAATCCCTGACCCTGCTTCCACTTCTAGAACCTGAAAAAAGGTTCTCACCAGAATCAGTCTGATGCGTTAGCTTTCTTTTGTGCTTGAGCATTTACTGTTTAAAACATGTTGGGATGGGTCACAATGTTTTAGAATCAGTTTGTCTTAAAAACAGCATATTTTGGCTGCTATTTTTAGTTGGCATTAGGTTGCTTTATTTTTGAGTAGATTAGTTGTTAGTGGTCACTGCTCTTGCTGTATAAAAACAAATCTGATGTTAGTCCAGCAGGGGGGAGGAGCATGGCCACAGTGCAGAGTTTGAACAGAATAATAAATTCTGTAATTAGCATTCTGTTCAGTCTCCAGGGCAGCACCTCTGGATGGAGATTATGCAGATTTGTATGACTTATTGTTCGATCCCTTAGAAGAAAGAACATTATTACGGAGAGTATTTCTTTCTTTTCTACTGTATATGCTCAAGTTTTATTTTTATTTTCAGCTGATAACAGATTTACTAAAAGCATTGCCAAATATGTTCTGCAACACAAGAGAAACGCATAGTGCTCTAGGGCCTGCCCTCCAAGCTGCATTTAAACTTCTGTCTCCAACTGGTGGTCGGATGTCAGTGTTCCAGACACAGCTGCCATCTCTGGGTGCAGGCCTCCTGCATTCCAGGGAGGATCCCAACCAAAGATCAAGTACAAAGGTTGTACAGAATCTTTGTGCATCCTAGTGTTAATGGATCAGTTAACCAGCCTTTTTGAAGGGACACTCTCAGCTTTGCAAAGTAATTTCTGGTCATGTGTGACCAGTTTGCCCTGGCAACCTACAGCTGTAGTATAGAGCAGGTCATTCTGTACGAGAAAATATAGCTATGTCCCGAAAATGAGCATTGGCATTGAAAATTATAGGAGATGAAAAGTGGAGCTAAGATGCTGTGCATGCGTATTAGCCATCTTATAGCTGTATTAGTTCACAACACCTAAAACATTTTAAAGTCTTATATTGCAGAGTTTAGGGGCAGTGGACCATGCCATTCATAGATGTGCATTCCCACACTAGATGTGCTTCTGGCAGCTGAAGTTACTTGGGCAGTCCACTGAGTCCGAGCTTGGTTTGAAAAAATGGCTACAAACGTAATTATCAATCTTTACTTGATATCTTTGGGCATTCAGAAATGTTACTTTGCTAAGTAGGTTGCAAGGGGCAGACTGGTCACACATGACCTGAAATTACTTTGTAAAGCAGACAGTGTCCCATTAACATGATCAAATCAAAAATCTTCGAAAATGTTCAGTTTCTTAGAATGCTTCTTAAGGGTTCTGCCAGGGTTGACTGTCAGTTATCAACCAATCAATCAAAATCTTTATTTATCCAGGTGGGCACCATTGAGCAAGGCTCATTTGCAAGGTGGACCTGGTCATGAATACATCAAAGTACAGTACAGAAGCAGGTATACAAAAAACAATAATATACAAGGAAGAAAAAGTATATACAGTGTATACAGTACAGTACAAGGATGAAATAAATAAAAAAAAAGCATTATTTTACAATTGAAGAAGTCAGCAGATGTACAATCAACCATAGGCATACAGGGGTTATAAGCAGAGATCTTCTGAGTGAGGCAGACGGCAACTACACACATAGGGGAACGAGGCAGTGTATGGGGTGGCAAGTTAGAGAGGTAAAGAAGAGAAGGGATATATTACCGACGACTGGGGGGAAAAATTGAGCTAAAACCACAGAAAGTGATGATGGCTGTCGTGTACTTGTTTATCATGATAATGATGGAGGAGGAGTAGATAATTGGGACACTACTATGGATGGGGTAGGACTTTAGCCAGGCTGGAGCAGACAGGGAAGGGTGGGTGCAGCAGGAAGAGTTAATAGGGAAAGAGTGAGAGCCAGGGATAGAAACATGGCGAGCGTCAGGATGGAAAGGGGAAGTTGCGGAATTAGTGGGCTAGCAGTGAGGAAAACATTTGCAAGGTGCTTTCATGTAGCGATCGTAGAGCACCTTGAAGATATTCAGGCTAACAGGGCAGCTCAGCTTCATGTTCCTTTGTAAACCGTTCCACAATGTGGGTAAAGAGAAGCTTAGAGCAGCTTTGCCGAAACGAGTTTTGACCCTTGGAACTTGGAGGGCAATTAGGGAATAGCTCCTTAGATCGTAGGTGCCTAACACACTCTGGGGAATACAATCTGAGGCATATTTATTTTATTTATTTTTTTATTTAATTCACAAATCGGATTTACAAACCTTTGAGTCAGACTCATTTACAAAGGAACCTCGTCACAGGGAGGGGAGACAACATATTTGTGATGCAAGACAGTGGAGAACAATGCAGGTGAGATACAAAAAGAACATACAAAGCAAGGCATTTCAGTGACCAAAATACAATAGGTGAGATACAGTAGAGCATACAAACTAAGCTATTTAGTGTCCCAGTGGAGCACGCAGGTTACAGTGCGTGGTGTACAGACTATAAAAGGCGATTCAGAGTAAGCAAGTACATATGTAATACTATGATACGCCTATCGTTTTAGAACCTCTGAGGGATTCTGATCATTACATGCTATTTTGGGCTATTAATTATTATAAGTATGAAAGCATTGGAGTAACAAAGATGAGAAATTTTAATAAAGCAAGGTTAGATGAAATAAAAACCCACTTGTCAAATTGGAATTGGCAGAATGACTTTTAAACTATCAGTAGAAGAAATGTGGGTACATATTAAATCTAAACTTGAATTTTGTATAGATTCATGGGTACCTGAGAGAAAAAAATATATTCACAATAGGAGCTATCCAGTATGGTATACTAATGATGTAAAAAGACTAATGAGAAGGGAAAAAAAGGCATTTAATAAATATAAAAAAAAATAAGTCTTAGACTAATTGGAATAGGTTTGAGTTAAAAGCAAATAAAGCATGTAATTAGGGAAGCTAAGAAACAGTTTGAGTATAATTTTGTCAATCAAAAAGACAATAAAAAAAGGTTTTTTTAATTATGTTGGATCCCTAAAAAATTCAATATATAGGGGTTGGACAACTCTTAATTAAAGATAATTTAGTATCTGATGAGCAGGGTATGGCCGATGAATTTAATCATCACTTTTCTAGTGTCTAAAAAAATGAAAACTTGGGTCAGTTCGACTGTGAAAATGTAGATCAAGATATTATAATCTTCCCTTGTCAATCTTCACCATTCATTACTGCTTGGGTTAAGCCGGAGGGGCGCACCCTTCTGAGGAGGTTTTTTTTTTTTTTTTGAGTCGGCTCCAACGGCGCCCGGCCTCGAGGACGACGTGCCTGCGCATACGCGCGAGGGGCGGCCGTTAGGTGCCGCAGACTCCTCCTATATCTCAGTTCTGTTTCTCCCGCTGTCGAGGCTGCACCCAGCGGTGCCGGGTTGGGTTCAGACGCCGGGGGCGGTGCCGTGGGCCTAACTGGCGCAGCAGGGGAGCCAGGACCAGGCCTAACTGTCGCGGGTGGGCTAGGGTCATCCGGCGCCATCCCTAGCACCGGCGCTGTTCCTCCAGGGACCCCTGGGGTTGCCAGCATCGAGGTTCTGCTGGTCTCGTCCTCTTCGGAGGTCGATGACTCGGATGAGGACCCATCCTGGCTCCCTGACTCTTCGGGGTCCCCGGTGGCACGGGGTGCTAGGCGGAACAGCGGGCCCCTCCCGCTGTCCCCACTCCCGTCCTCCCCTGAGGGCCTCGGCTAGGGGTGGCCCGGGTCCCAGGGGGTGATGTGGTGGGGACTGAGGGGGCCCCCTCCTAGGGGTCTGTGACAGCTACCTCCCGGGTGCTGTTGCCACCTCGGTGTGGGGAACGCTGGAGTCGAGGAGGAGGGCTCTCGAACCGAGGGGGTGGGGGATCGGTCGTCAGCCCGCCTCGGCCACCCCTCGGGGTGGCTAGGAGTCGAGTGCCGAACCCCGCCTTCCTCTTGGGCCCCGGGTTCCCTCCGGTGGCGTTGCTGTGGACTGCCCTTCTGGATCCATGCAGTCCTGGGTTCGTCACAGGGGAGGATCCCCCACGGGCTCTTCCAGTCATCGCATCCCCAGGGTCTCGTCTTGCGGCCTGGTTTGTTGTCCGGGATCCCGCCAGCTCGGGCTCCGTTCCCCCGGATTTCAGAGCCCTAGCAGAGGTCAGTTGCCTCTTCGCAGGTGCCCTTCTCCAGTACCTCTGCTACCACCCCACTCTTCCAGGCCATGTCGGTCCTACGCGTCCGTTATCCTGGGAGCAGTTCAGAGGTTCTGCGGCGGCCTTCCCTCACGCTAGGACATATGCATGAGCGGTCTTTCGACTCTCCCCACCGCCGCAGCAATCTTCTGGACATTCGAGCTCTCCATCATCCTCGTCCTCCTCCTCTGAGGGAGAGAAACCCTTGCTCACCTTTCTTCCGACACTGATTTCACTGAATATCAGCGATTCCTTTCGAGGATGGTGAGGGATCTTTGAATCTCTTACGTTAGGCGAGACGATACTGAACGGGAGACGCGTGAATTCCTTGGAGAATTCAGTGCCCAGCACCTGGTGGTACCTTCCTGGCCTATACCCTTCCAGGAGGCGTCTATCCGTTCCTGGCAGTCGCCAGCCGCCCTTTCTCCAGCCCCGGCAGACTGTCGTCGGTGCATTGTGCCCCTCGAATCCTGGGTACCCTTCCCAACCCATCCTCTGGTTTGGTCTACCTAGAGACTCTTCCGGCATCGCCCCTGGCGCATTTACCGCCCACCGGATTCTGAATCCCTACACCGACCGTGGGGCGAAGAGTGTTCTTCTTCTCGTGCAGTGGCTTGCATTGCATCACATCAGGCTCACCACGCTGCCTACAATCGGCATCTGTGGTCAATGCTCTCTCAGCTCTTAGCATCAATACCTGATACGGAGCATACCAGACAGGCTATTGCCCTCTCTGCTATAGGCCTGGAGCTGGCAAGACACCAAGCAAGGGCATCTTATGACGCCAGTGAGGTGGCTTCCAGGCTTGCGGGGACAGCGATCTGCATTAGGCGGATGGCATGGCTTCTTCTATCAAGGTTGTCACCCCTGGCCCGGCGTAGGGTGATGCGCTGTGCTTTCCGGGGGACCCGTCTTTTTTCCTCCAGAGCTAGGAGACTTCTGCAGGGGCTTCCTCCGTCTCCCCGTCCCTGGGGGTACCTCCTAGCTCTTCTCCCACTTAGGCTTCTCTCTGTATTAGCCAGGGTCTTCCCCTTCTGTTTCTCACCAACAAGAGGCTGGGGGTCTTGTTCCCTCAGGGTTCTACCCACCCCTTTTTAAAGGGGAGTGGGGCTTGCTACTCACCCAAGCAGTAATGAATGGTGAAGATTGACAAGGGAAGATATGAAAATTACGTACCTACCATAATTCTTGATCTTCTCTTGTATCTTCACCATTCATTACTGATACCCACCCACCTTCCCCTCAGTGGCCTCCTTCTGCGGCGTCTCCCCCTTCCGTCTCGTTCCTCTTACTCCCTTTGGCCTTTATGCCCAAAAAAAAACCCAAAAAACTTTTCTGCTCTTTTTCCCCATTCTTGTGAATGGATCTCCTTTTTTCCTCAAGGTAAAGGGGAATGAGCACGGTTCCAAATTTCTCTAATTCTGAGGGAACTCTTTCTAACTGCATAAGTGGTGCGATTCCTTACCCTCTTCAGGTCATGCAGTTTCACAGCCCAGGTGGCCATGCCCTGTCTTGGCCTCTGCAAAGTCTGGAATCCCCCTGGCAGGTCTTATTTCAAGCTCTTCTAGCTGCTGACTGAACTTGTCAGCTCTGAGCATCTGTCTGCCTTGCCCTGAAAAGTCTGATTGAGTTCCACTCTACTTTTCATACAAAACTGCCTTCGAGAAGGCATAGTCTTTCCCATACACTTCTGTGTTAGCACTTAACAAGGTGCTAAGGGATTTAGTCCCCTTCCTGGATGGGCGCTCTACCCGGAACAGTTTCTGCCTGGACAGTCTAAGGGCCCTCAACTAGGATGAAGGGACTTGCATGTTGAGAGTTCAGAGAGTCTGCCCTCTTCGGATCTATTCAGGTGGTTCGGTTGAACCTCCCCTCAGTCCTGCCAACTGGGATTCTTGCTCCCTGGTCAGTTTCGAGCCTTTAAGCCTCTCAACCAATGCTCGATGGGCACTGTCCTCCCTCTCAACATGTCTCTTTCTTTCTTTCTTTCTTTCTCTTCCTCTTCTTCCCCTTTCCTCCTCTCTGTTCCTCCCTTAGAGCCGCCCCGGAAAGGAGGCCCTGCGGTCCCTTAGGGTAGGAATTCTCTCTCTGTCTACTCTCCATCGGCTTTTTCCTTTTTCAGTTTATTTCCTTTCCTTTTTCTATCCCTCGGCTCTCTTGCCTCGCTTTCTTTTTTCTTACCCTTTATTTTCGCCTCTCCGGCTACCAGAACTGAGATATAGGAGGAGTTCTCGGCACCTAACGGCCGCCGCGATGACGCAGCACGTCGCCCCGAGGCGCCTGCCTCGACTTAACTCAAAAACACTCCAGAAGCGGGTGCGCCGCCTCCGGCTTAACCCAAGCAGTAATGAATGGTGAAGATACAAGAGAAGATCAAGAATTACGGTAGGTACGTAATTTTCATTTTACGCCTGCTGAAACTTTTTCTGCCTCGATGTCTTTTAAAACTTCGACTTTGGTAGGAACAAATAATATTCCTTTTGTTTTTCTGAAAGCAATTTCTTATGAATTAGTTGATGTTCTAACATTGCTGTTTAAGAAATCAATATCGCAGGGTACAGTTCCAAATGAATGGAAACAAGCTCGGGTAATTCCAATTCATAAAAATGGTTAAAAACAGAATGTAAAACAATACAGACCAATTAGTCTGACTTCTAGTATAGGGAAAGTAACGGAAAAACTTCTCTCACAAAAAATTAACATGCATATTATGAAAAATGGTCATTGTGACATATCACAATATGGTTTCATAGTAGGTAGATCATGTCAAAGTAACTTGATAAATTTTGTTGAGCCAGTTAGTGAAGCCTTGAATTTGGGCCTTCCTGTGGATGTGATTTTTTGGATTACGAAAAGGCATTTGACCCCATATCACATAAAATTTTGATAGATTGTTTGGTAAAATTACAGTTTCATAATAGTATTAAGTGGATCATATCTTGGTTGACCGCAAGGAAGCAGCAAGTTAGTATCCGTGGATATAACTCGTCATGGAGTGAAGTTACTGGTGGAGTACCACAGGGTTCTGTGTTGGGCCCAGTTTTATTCAACATCCTTATTTCAAGTATGACAACCTCGGATGGTGTTAGGCTTAACAAATATGCGGATGATGCAAAGTTGGGTAGCATTGTTAATGACTTTACTTCATCACAGAATTTACAGTTCAATCTAAATAACATATCTGTTTGGGCTAGTAATAATAAACTGACTCTCTTAATATATCTAAGTGCAAACTCATGCATTTTGGTAAAAATAACCCTATGATTAATTATGCGATAAACAGTATTCCACTAACTAAGGTTACGTCGGAAAAAGATTTGGGTATTCTTATCAGTAATGATTTAAAATTTACTGATCATAACAACTCTACAGTCAAAAAGTGTCATCAACTAATAAATTTTATTTTTAAGAATTTGAAAAGCAGAGAAGCTGAAGTGCTCATTCCATTGTATAGTAGTTTAATTAGATCCAAATTTGATTATTGCTCCTCTTTTTGTGCACCAACTCTAATCAAGGATAAGACCATGAAAGAAAAAGTACAAAGGAGATTTACGTAAAATATAGAGAATTTAAAAATGCTTCCATATGACAGTAGACTCAGAAAACTAAATCTTTATTCCTTGGAGTATCGTTCAACTAGAGGTGACCTATGCTTAGTCTATCGTGCAACTAGAGATGAGGCCTTATTTGAAACTTTATGTCTAGAATGGAATCACTCTTTAAACACTACTAGATCTCATAACATGAAAATAAAGACATATCTTGCTAAGACTATAAAGAGAAAAAACTATGTAACATAGCGAATTGTTCCTTGGTGGAATTCCCTCCCACAGGAGGTTGTAGATATTGCAAACCTTGAACTTTTTAAAAGTAACTTAGATATTCATATGGGAGATTCTAAATGTCACTACCACCCAGGTTAGGGGTGGCGAAGTCTAAATGGGCTTGTCCCTCGACTTCGTAATTACCTATGAACTATAAGAGACAGATTGGTTCAGAATGGTGCTCTCGGAAAGCCCTATAATGGGCATTTACAGCTCCGAGTGTCAGTGAGGTGTTTGCGTAGGGCGATTTTGAAGGGGCCAGTTTTGGAGATGCTTGTAATGTGCGTGGGGAGGGAGTTATACCAGGAAGGTGCTCTGTAGTGAAAAGACCTTTGTGCGAGCAAGGTCCTAGCTCTAGGCACTTGGAAGGTGGCTTTGGTAGTATTGCGGGTGACGACTGAGTGGGAGGCCTGTTGAAGGGGTGTAGTGACTCCTGGGAGGGCAAAGCCCAAGTAGAGCCTTTTTTGCCAGTATACAGGTGTGGTATTGCAGGCGTTCTTCAAACGTGAGTATGTTAGAGGGGGAGTAGAGCTGGCATGTGTGAGTTCTGCTGGGGGCACCAGTCAGGAGCCTGCAGGCTTTGTTGATAGAGGTCTGGACTTTGGTGAGGGCAGTGGAGTCAGCAGCTGCATAGGTAGGGAGTCCGTAATCAACCAAAGACAGGATGGAGGAAGTGATAGCCAGCCATAGGGCAAACTCAGGGAGGCAAACTTTGTGGCGGTAGAGGAGTCCAATCCGGGTATTCATGGCAGAGGACAAAGAGTTAAGATGGGCATGGAAGGAGAAAGCCGAGTCGAAGGTGGTGCTCAGGTATTTGTATGTAGATACCTGTTCAAGGGGGTGGAGGGTGCTGGGAATGATGTGAAGGGGAGCATTTCTGGAGTTACTTTGGCTGTGTGCAAAAATCATAGATTTTGTCGTCTTGAGGTTCAGAACCAGACGATGATCGAGGAACCACTTTTCAGCTTGGCTGAAGGTGAGTTGCAGGAGCTCTGGAGTATGAGTGGTTGGGTGTGAGGCGGCACGAGGACTGCGTCCGTTGGCGATAAAGCATTTTATGCCTGTGCAGGAGCTGGGGAGGTGTTTAAAAAGAGACTGAACAATGTAGGGGCCCAGGATGGAGCCTTGAGGACCCCCGGAGCGTACAGGTAGGGCAGTTGATAGGATACCATTTAATTTGACCCGTTGGGATCTATCCCGGAGGTAGCTGGAGAACCAGGCCAGAGGGCCAGATGAGAAGCCCAGCTGACAGAGGGAGTCAAGCATTAGGGGGTGACACACAGTGTCAAAGGCCTTGGATAGGTCAGTGAACACTGCCCCGACAATCTCCCCAGCATCAAGTGCAGAGTGTAGTTGGTGGGAGAACTCCAATAGGCCTGTAGTGGTGCTGTGAAGTGGAAACCATGCTGCTCTGAGCATAGTATGTTGTACTTGGATAGGTAATCCACGAGTTGGGTGGATGCTGTTTTCTCCAGGGCTTTGGGGGTGGAGATAGGTCTCTAATTGTTTGGTAACGTGCGGTCTCCATTTTTATGGATGGGGTAATTTCAGCCAATTTCCATGCGCCCGGGAATTGGCTGAGGCATAGGGATCGGTTAAGAAGGTCAGTGAGGAGGACTAACATGACATCAAGTGTTAGGCGGAGTATCCTGGAGTCAAGGGGGTCACAGCTTGGGTTGTGGGAGGAGAGGGCTTTTAGGAGGAGTGGCTTGGTGTCGTGGGGAGAGATGGTCCTGAAGAGAAATGGGGGTCGTGAAATAGCTGGGCGGTTGGATGCATGGATAGGGTCAAAGAGGTGGGTAGGAAGGACTGCACTTAGGTCAAAAAATGTTGTGTTGAGGCAGTCAGCAACACGTGGTAGGTCAGTATTAATTGTGCCATTAATAACCATCGGGGGGGGGGGGAGAGCGGGTCTTCCATTAAGCTCCTTTGTTATCCCAGAAAGCTTGAGCAGAGCCCCAGGATGAGGTCAAGGCGGTTTGATAGTAACTAGCCTTGGTTTGTCTTATGGCCCAGGTGCATTGGTTGCGAGCGGCATTACAGACTTGCCTGTCAGCTGTCCTGCCGGACTCAACAGCAGTGTGCCATGGGTTATCCCGCTGCTTCAGTTGCTGGATTAGAGAGGGGGAAATCCAGGCAGCATTTTGTTTCTTGGAGTGAGTGTTGGTGACAGGGGCAAAGATGTCACAGGCCTTGCAGAAGGCACTGGTGAGGAAGGCTAGAGCAGAATCTATATCCGTTGTGAGGGAGATCGGGGACCAGTCGAGCTGGGCAAGGTACTGCTTAAGCTTATTAAGGCTCCCGGGGTGGAAGCGGTGACGGGGGGTGGCATTGTGCGCAGGATTGAGCGTGAGGGAAGACCAGAAGCAGAGAATTGGTGAGTGGTCGCTAAGGGAGTTGGCTAGGACGTTAACAGACTTGATTGATATGAGGGGAGCTTGTTACTTCCAGTGCATACCTAATAACTTGAAAAAGGGCTGGCCAGTCAGTTTTCTTATTTTCAAATACATTTTTCAGTTCACAAAGATTCAAACAGAGTCTGTGGCACAAGCACAGCAACCCCTTTAAGGTATTATAGGAAGCTTTTGTAACTAATGATTCCTGAAAAGGTTATTGGAATCTTTAGGATGCAGTAGATTCCAATAAACTTTTCAGGTTGGTTAGTGCTGTCACTTGGGAACTGGGGAGCTTGCAGGTTCAAACCCTACTACATCCAAATAGTCGCTTTTTGATCTTGGGCAAGTCACTTAATCTTTCCAGTTCACTGATCTGTAGAACTGGGTAAAATCAGAACCAAAGTGGAAACAAGAATTTGTATCTCAGCTGGGCTGTCTTTGGTAAATACATTGTAATTGGTTAATTAATTACTAAATAAATAAATAAGACTCACCCGTCCTTTAGGGAAATATTTTAGAGAGCATGTGAGTTGATTTCCAAGAGGTTACTGTAATAGCCTGATGGATAAGAAATAGCATGGTCCGTGAGGGGCAGGTTGTGTCAAATCAACTGGATTCATTTTTTAAAACCTTGTGACACAGATGATGGACGGGGGCACTGGGCAGGCAGTCTAGTTTCTATGCCTGGACTTTATTAAGACCTTTGAGTCGGTGCCACATGCAGAGTTACTGAGATGTGCAGATATTTCCTAATATTACCAGTGAAGGGCCACCAGAAATCCTTTTGAACTATCACAAAATATCTGGAAGTATCCAGACACCTTGATGGCTACAACTGTAGGAGGCTTGCACAGAAGTGATAGGAAATGGCACTAGTGAAAAGACTAAATAACTGGATAGGTAGCTGGTTGTCTGATAGGACACAGAGAGTGGTCCTCCATCCACTCCAGTGGTGGTGCCGACTGCCATCCTGACCGTCAATCAGACACCAAGGTCGGGGTTTGGCATAGGCACTGCTGGGCCTGTTATGGCTGGTATGTCACCGTCAGCAGAGACTCAGCCTCCACTGTTGACTACTGCAGTCGCAACCACTGCTCAAAGTGGCGCAATGTACATGATACTGCATCTACTGCCAGCCCAACCTTCTGTGGTGGGGGCTTGTTGATAAGGACTCCCACAACTACCCTGTGGACGTCACAAGTTAATACCTTGCAGAATAGACCTCCTCAGCTGCCACAGACGTCACCGGCACAGTGATTCATTCCTGTCAATGAGAGAGATGACAAATATGAATATAATCCTGACCTTACACTGGAGGAGGAAGAAGACTATGCTGAGGACAACCAGTATGTAAATGGTACCAGCTCCACAGTCTCCTCCTATAGGGAGGACACTGTAGTGAATACACCCAGATCACCTCCAGAGGACCCCTCATTTTTTGCCATGATGCAGCAAATGCAAGCTGCCATGGGCTTCTCCTTAGAGGAACTAAGAAGAATATGCTGGAGTTTCTGAAGATGCCAGACTCCCCTTCTGTTATTGCTTCTCCCCTGTTTCCAGCTTTGAAAGATGCTACTTATGCAGCCTGGTATAGGCCAAACAACATACCGGCTGTGCCCGGAAAGGCAAACAAAATGTATTCTGCCCCCTCTGGAAAACCTTGTTATGCTAACCAGCCTGAGACTGATTCAGTGGTGATTACGGCTACCCGCGATAGGTCTGGAGCACCTAGACACCTGAGGTCCCTTCCTCCTGATAAGGAATCCAGAAGGTTGGATGTCCTGGGCAAACACACACCTATGGCTTTGCCTCCCTGGGCCTGCGTATTGTCAGCTACCTTGCCCATATGATAAAATATCAGAACAAACTCTGGAGGAAGGCTGCGGCTGCTGCACATGCCTTGCTTGAGGGTTCTGCTAAAGAGGAGTTAATTAAAACTCTTAATGCTGGTGCTGATGTAGGTAAACTTTTGATCCACACAGCATATGAAATCTCTGGTGCCTCTGCCAGGGCTGCGATATCTGGCATCTTTCTGAGATGCTACTCTTGGCTTAGGATTGTAGGTTTTGCCACTGATGTGCAGCAAACAGTTCTTAGTGCCCCATTTAGAGGACAGAAACTGTTTGGCCATGATGTAGAAGCAGCTTTGAGAAACCGGTCGTCTGGCAAGACTCTGAAGTCAATGAAATCACAGCACCATACCCAAAGTAGGGGTAGAGGCAGGGGTAATTTTTGCCTATCTGCTGTCAGAAGACACCGTCAGGCCTACAGACAGCAGGGTAGAGGCAGTGGCTTGGGGGCCTTGCCCATCCCCCTCACAATCCCAGGTGCCCATGCAAAAGCACCTAGAGGTAGTGGAGCCGGTGGCCCCCCCCCTCCCCGGCTCAGAATAACTCTTCATACACACACCCCCAACCACCATTACCTCCAAGGGTGGTTGTAGGGGGTCACCTGTCTCTCCACCTGGATCAGTGGAAGACGGCGACTATAAATGAATGGGTTCTGGAGATTATAGTGAAAGGTTATGCTCTGGAGCTTCTGGACAACCCTCGAGATCATTCACCAACTGTAACAACATACCCACCAGCACATGTCCCTGTTGCTAGAGGAAGTACAGACCCTACTTCAAAAATGGGTCACAGGGGCACAAAGGGTTTTACTCCAGATACTTCCTCGTCCCAAAGTAGATAGGAGATCTGAGGGACCTAAATTTCATCATAGAATACAAGAAGTTTTGGATGGTCTCTCTACAGGTTCTCCTTCCCCCGGTGCAAACGGGGGAATAGATACTCTTCTTGGATATGAAGGATGCTTACTTCTATATCAGAATCAAGAAACCTGACAAGCCATATCTGAGGTTCCTGTTCCAGGAGGAGCATTACCTATTATGAGTGTTGCCTTTTGGCTTATCTTCTGTGCCACGAGTCTTTACCAAATGTATGGCAGTGGTAGCAGCAGCCCTTCACAGGGAAGGCCTGTATGTCTTTCCTTACCTGGACGACTGGCTATTAACATCCCACTCCAGTGACCACTTGCTGCAGACCTTAGCTCGAACCAGAAGTTGTTTGATGCTCTGAAGGTGACAGAAAACATACAGAAGTCTGTACTGACATCCTGCCAGTGCCTGTAGTAAATAGGGACAGTTCTGGATACGGCTCAGGATTCTGCTTTTCTGCCACCAGACAGGGCTGAACACCTAATTGAACAAGCACAGTTGGTACACAATAGCCGTTATGTCTCAGCAAGGCTGTGCTTTCTGGGCCTTATGACGGCAGCCATTGTCAGAGTGCCACTGGCCAGGCTGCACATACGGATCCCACAGTGTACTCTTGAGAGTCCAGTGGGACCAACTGATGGACGGTCTAGAAGAAATGGTGCTAGTAACGTCTCCATTGTGAAAAGTACTCAAGTGGTGGATGGAACACAGCAACCTGCTCAAGGGCATTCCATTCTTGATTACTGCCCCACATCAGATCCTCACTACGGATGCCTCTGGATCAGGATAGGGAATCCACCTGGGAACTCTTCAAACACAAGGCACACGGAACAAGGTGGAGCACGCTTTGCATGTAAATGTCCTGGAAATGAAAGCAGTCCTATATGGGCTCCAAGCATTCCAGAACCACTTGTCCTCAGCTCCTCTGTTAATATAGATGGACAACGCCAGTGTGATGGATTACATCAAGTAATTGGGGGGACAGAAGCAGTGAGAGTTTGGCATTGGGCTCTGAAACACAGTCTAGAACTATCAGCAGTACATGTTCCAGGCGTCCAAAACTTCTTAGCAGACAACCTAAGCTTGTTACAGTTGGTGGTCGACAGCCTATTTACAAGATGGGTTGTCCAGAGTTGGATCTGTTTGTGTCTCCGCACAACGCAAAGCTGTTGCATTTTTGCTTGCTCGCTTCAGGGCCTTGAGTTGTTTGGTGAGACACGTTGTCCCTCTCCTGGAAAGGGAGGTTTCTGTATGCTTTCCCACTGATTTGGACAGTACTACTCAAGCTGAAGATGGAGGGGGCAACTCTAATACTCAGTGCTTCTGTATGGCCTCGACAGAGATGGTATACCCTGCTGCAACAGCCTGCAGTGGAGCCCTCAGGTCCTCTGCCTCTGTGAAAAGGTCTACTGTTGCGGGAACAGGAAACCCTACTCCATCTGGACCTGAAGTCCCTACATCTGCATGCATGGCTCTTGAAAACATAGCTATAGCTTGCCTTGGGGTATCTCAGAAAGTGGCAAATGTTTGCGTGGCTGCTAGAAAACCGTCCACTAGACACGCCTACTCCATGGAATGGAAGCGGTTCTCTTTGTGGTCCACTTCAGTTAAAGTGGATCAGTTTACCTGCGTGGTTAATCAGGTTCTAGAATACCTGCTGTCCTTGTTGGACATAGGCCTGCAATATTCCTCAGTCAGAGTGCACATGGCTGCTGTTTCAGCTTTCTACGTGTCTGTGGATGGCTGTATGGTTGCTCTGCTGGAGATACCCCCTACATTTTGAGAGGCATTTTACACATACATACTCCCATTTGAAATCCAGTCCCAGCTTGGGAACTTGAACTTTATTTTGGAAAAGCTGGCTTTGGCTCCTTTTGAGCTAGCCGCGAGTTGTGGTTTAACGCTTTCTTTCTTGGAAAGTGTTTAAATTTTTAGTTGCATTCACTTCTGCTCAAAGTATTTCAGAGCTGCAGGCTCTAATGTGTGAGCTTCATTTGATTTTCCACAAAGACCAGGTGTCTTTGCATACTAATCCTAAGTTTCTGCCAGAGGTGGTGTCTGAGTTTACTTTAAATCAAAACATCTACCTTCCAGTATACTATCCAGAGCATGCCAGTCCAGGAGAAGCATTGCTCCATACCCTAGATGTGCATAGAATACTCTGGTACTGTACACACTGTATAGAAGAGTGCAGAAAGTCCTCTCAGTTTTTGTTTCATTTGTCCCTGGAGAAACAGGGTGCCCCAGTTTCTAAACAGTGCTTGTCCAAATGGCTAGCACATTTTATTGCATTCTGTTACAGGAAGTACGATAAGGAACTTCCTGGTGTGGTTTGTGGTCATTCCACGAGAGGCATGGCCACTTCTGTAGCTTGTTTTCAGCATGTTTCTGCTGCAGAAATGTGTGCAGCTGCCACGTGGAGTACTGTCCCACACCTTCACTAAGCATTGCAGTCTGGACATTGTGTCTCATAGACGAGCAGGGTTTGGCCTAGCTGTACTACAAGACCTACTATCATAAGCCTATAGGCTCCAGTCACCCAGACTGTTGGCCTTTGGTACTGCGTGGGGACTCGTTCCGAAGGTGTGGCCTTAAGAAAGAGATATCCTCAAAGAAGATACAACAGTTATGTGAGAACTTACTGTAACAGTAGGTCTTCGAGACAATCTTTTTCATCAGGACATGTCGTCCAACCCTTTTTCCCTCTTCAGCGTTGCGACAAAGGATTTTTGTATTGCTCTGTCTATTGCTGTGTTTTCCAGCACTCTGTCTCCCCTAGTATGTGGAGTGCTGGAATCTCTCTTGGTTCCCTAGAGGGAGGTCCTACGGGCATGATCTCTGGTGTGGAACTGAGGAGAGGAGGGGGCCACCCACATTTATGCGGACGCTGATGTGTGACGTTGTCATGGGTGGCCCCTGGCTTGCAAAGTTTCTGTGTGGTTCTAGCACTGGTATGGGTATAAATCCAAGGGTGTGGCCTGATGAAAGGTATTCTCTCAAAGATCTACTGTTACAGTAAGTTCTTACATAACTGTTCTTTTCTAAATTGAGAGATCTGAAGAATATAGAAAAGCACCTCAGTTGTTCCTCTTTTTCGATCATGCTCTAAAGGGACTTACTGTCACTATACAGTGTCTTTTCAGATGGATTGTAAACTGTATCCGTCATTGCTGCACTATGTCAGGGATAGGTTTAGAGGGCTCTGTTAGAGCGCATTCTACCAGAGCTGTAGCCACTTCATTAGCAGCCCTCCTTTCAGTGTCCATTGCAGAGATCTGCAGGATTGCCACTTGTAGTACGGTCCATACCTTCAACAAACATTATGCCCTGAATATATATTCCAGCCAGCACACACGTTTTGGACATGCTTTGCTGAACAACTTATTTTCCTAGTCAGTCCTGGACTCCAACTTCCCTAGTCTGGGGGACTTTGTTTCTGAAGCCTGGTACTCGGGATCAAGGAGTGAGACTATATTGAGAAGATGGATTCTAGGAAGATAGAGAAGTTACAGTACTTACTGTAACTGTAGATCTTCCTATCTTCTCCATAGAGTACCAGATCTTATCTGTCTCAGTCTTCACAATTCATCACCTTTGGGTAATGTGGCTGGAAGTCACGATCCCGCGGGAGCTCTGTCTTTTTTTTTTTTTTTGGATGGTAGTCGGCCTTTCCATCGTCCACTCCTTTGAGGCCGACTCATTGCGTGGCGCTCGCAGGTTGGCCGTTAGGTGTCATCGACCCTGCCCTCCCACCAGTTCTTCGTCTCCCGCCGTAGAGGTCGCACCTTGTGGGAAGCTCAGCTGTGCAAGAGGCCTACTGTCCAGAAAGAAGCCTTCAACGCCGAGTTTTCGTCGATGCTGAAATATTTCAACGCCATCTCTCTCTCTTTCTCTCTATCCTGCTGGTTCCGTTTTTGCCACCACTCGACACCGCTGGTAACACTCTTCCTTTTCTTTATTTGTTAGCGATGTCGAGTCTTTATTTAACTTGTTTTTCCATAGGTCATGTCTCGGTCAGGGGGCAAGAAATCTTCGAAGACGGGACGACCCCTATGCGACGGTGCCCATGTGGTCGTAAATACTCAGTCACCAACCAACATGACTGTTGTCTCGCGTGTCTTGGCCCGCTTCACGACATGGATTTGTGCGACGCCTACTTCTCCATGGACTGTCATGCCATCAAACAAAGTGCTTGGAAAGTTGGACAAGCTCCGCCGACTTCCAGGGAACGGGCGCGCACTCGGGCCAAGCCACGGTCTCTTGGCCTTTCCTCCTGGCCCCTCCCAGTTCTATATGGACCATGGAGGGCGTCTGCTCTAGTAGCCTTGCAGTTGCAGAAGCCCCTTCAGCGGTGCGGGAGGCCCAGTCCGTCTCCCCGGGGGGCAGGCGGGAGGCACCACATTGGCAGTCGCCCCTTCTGGGATGAAGGCTCCCCTGGTGTTATCTCCTCAGACTGAGAAGCCTGGGTCGGCGCCGTCCTTGGCGCCGTCCATCTGTGCCATCTTGGGCCTTGGCACCATTCGCAGTGACAAGGGCCCTGATGGCGCTGTGGTTGGTACCGTCCTCGACTGTTTCTCACCTTGGCGCCGTATGCGGTGCCGAGGCTGAGCACCGCACTGTGTCTAGCTCTGGAGCTGCTTGCGGCACCAAGCAAGGACGTGGCGCCGTGGGGGTTACCACACTCTATGCCGAGAGAGCTGTCAGAGCTCTCGTCGACGCAGTCTCTGACCTCGGCACTACTTGCGGCACCGTGACAGGCTCCGGCTCTGATACTGCTGTCAACCTCGGTTCCGTGTCTTCTTTGCGCACCTTTCGCGGTGCGGTTGGGGGCTTCGGTGCCGACTCTGGTGCAGTCTCCCGGACTGGTACCCCATTCGGTTGGGATGGCAGCGGGCATCCGCGTACTGTCTGGCACCGGACTTCGGTCTCCACCTCCTCAGAGGCGGAGTCTGACTCTGAGTCAGACAAGCGGTCTGACTCTTTGGAGTTGGCCACTCACGTGGACACCCTGGTAGTGTCCTCAACAGACCAGAACCAGCCCCCCTGTAAGGAGCAGACAGTTGGCCCCAGGTCCAGGGTCAGGGGTGCTGACCAGCAGGCAGTGGTGTAGGCCAGTGTTCCTCTGCAGCCTGGCCTCGGAGGGTTTTCTGACCCCTCAGTGGTGGTACCCCCTCAGGTGGTATGCCTGGATTGCTCAACTTTGGGGCTGATCGGAGCACCCACAGGAGGGGAGGGTGCTGCTCCCTGGATAGTCCCTTTGGGGACTGACCAGAGTTGTCAGCTGCCTAGGCTGGCGTCTGTGAGGCAAAAGGCTCTATCGGCGCCCGAGGGGTCGGGGGATAGGGGTTCGACATGGCGACCCTTTTTTGGGACACACCCGTTTTCGGGAAGGAGTCATAGTGCGGACCTCCGCCCTTCTTTTTCGGTCTCCTCGAGAGGACCCTGTTCTTTGGAGGTAGGGGACCATCCTTTTGGAGTTCCACGGCCCTGGTCACCTCACGGAGGGAATCTTCAAGGCACAGCCTAGGCAGTTCCAGTATGGTTGACCAGCTGTCGGCTGTTGAGTTTTCCAGAGCTCCCTCTTCCCTTGGGGCTCCAGGTGCACTCTCTTGCTCAGGCAGAGGACAGTCAATTGCTGTTGTCGGCTCTTCCCCCACTCCTCTGCCACCTTCTCCTGCTCTGCCAGTCCTAGCGGACCTCACTCCTGGGAACAGTTCAGGGCTGTGGCTGCTCATTTTCCCTCTTATGTTAGGACCATGGACAGGTAGATGTTCCAACCTCCCCCTGAGCAATCAGCCACTGAATCTTTGAGGTCCCCCACTTCCTCATCCTCCTCCTCTTCAGGAGGAGAGGAACCATCTGTCCACTTCTCCACTGCTGCTGATCTCGCGGAGTATCAGCGTTTCCTCGTGAGGATAATGGAGGACCTGCATATCACCCCACCCATGCACCACAATCCAGAGCACTCGACGCGCTCCTTCTTAGGCGATTTCAGTGCAGACACCCTTGTGGTACCCCCCTGACCTGCTCATTTTCCTTTTGGGAGGTGTCGTAGATTTCTGGCAGAGACCTTTATGGAGTCCAGCTCCTTAGGGATCTCTGCCAGAGGTATTGTGCCCCAGGTCTCCAAGTAGTTTGCCTCATCCTCAGTCAGGACTGACACAACTGGACACTCCCGATGAGCTTTGGGCCCTTCACCATGACTGGCCCCTAGATGCAGATTCCATGGATTTTGACTTCTGGGGTAGGAGGACTTTCTACTCTGCACGGTTGCTCCTTTCAATATCTGCATATCAGGCCCACTACACTACCTATGATAGGTTCCTGTGGTCCAGGCTAGGTCAACTTCTAGCCTCGATGCCTGATACGGAGGTAACCAGACAAGCCATTGCACTCTCTGCACGTGGCCTGGAGCTAGCAGGGCTCCAAGCGAGGGCATCTTACAACACCAACGAGGTAGCTTCCAGGGTCGTAGGGACAGCGATCTGCACTAGACGGACAGCATGGCTGCGTTTCTTCTGGTTGTCATCCTTGGCCCGGCATAAGGTGATTTCCTCTGCATACCAGAGAACCCATCTTTTCTCCCGTAGGGTGAGGCGGCATCTGTCAGGGCAACCTCTTACCCCCTCCGGGGGGGGTTCCCGTCTCACGCTTCCCAGTCTCAGGCCTCTCCAGACCCATGAAGGTTCTCTCTCTCGGTGTGCCACCCACTGAGAGCTATGGGACTTGGTCCTTTAGGGTCCAGGGCCCCCTTCGGGGTGGGGGGGGGCTTGGCAGTCACCCAAAGGTGATGAATGGTGAAGACTGATAAGATATGAAAATTACGTACCTGCTGTAATTCCTGATCTTTCTGTGTATCTTCACCATTCATAACAATCCTACCCTCCATCCCCCTAGGGCCTCAGTCTCTGGGTCCCCCTCCCTCTCTGTGCCCTTCCTCCCCTTCCTTTCCTTTGGTCAGGGACGGGGTGACCTTGGGCACATAGAGGGATGTTTTCACATTCCTGGGGGGAGAGTGATCAGGATGGAAGGCACTTCTTTCCTCAGTGCCTCAGCTCCACCCCTGTGGGGTGAGGGTTAGTGGTTGCCCTCTCTTCTGTTCTCTCCCCCCCCCCCCATCAGCTGTTCTCCCTTATTTTTGTCCTTAAGGACTCAACCCTCAAATTAATTTAAGAAACTAGTTTCTTACCACCAAAACTTGGTTTTGAGGGGGGTGGGGTACAGCCCTGTATCCTGTTTTTTCTTCCAGAATAGCTGCTTATGTTGGAGTTTATTGCCAGTGATTTTGTTCCTTGAATTCTAGCAGTGTAGCCTTCTAGCTACTCCTTCGCAGTTCCTGTACAATCTGGAGTCAGGTCAAGGCTTCAGGGTATGTTTCCTTACCCCGCCCCCATATCCTTACTGCTAATTCTTCCTCCTCCTCTTCTACTTCCAGAGATTGGGACACCTTCCCAATCCCCTTAGATTTCTAGCTCACTTTCTGTCCTTCCAGTCTTTTATTTCTCCTTTTAGTTGGTATATCTTTTCCTTTATCTGTCCCTTGGACTCCCTTGTCCCTCTCTCCCAACTTTTCTTACTCTACGGTGACTCAGAACTGGCAGGAGGGTGGGGTTGATGACACCTAATGGCCAACCTGCGAGCGCCACGCAGTGCATCCATCTCGAGGGCGGTGCCGATGGTGCGTCGACTCCACCCATCCAAAGAAAAAAAAGAAAAAAGAGAGAGCTCCCACGGGGTCATGACCTCCAGCCACATTACCCAAAGGTGATGACTGGTGAAGATGCACAGAAAGATCAGTAATTACAGTAGGTACGTAATTTTCATTTATCCAACATCCATCCCCCAGACTCACTGCAGTACTATAATGTCTTCCCTCTCTCCCTCCTTGGATAGGAAAGTGCTGCAAAGACGCTGTGTTTTCTGATAGAATTGTTGTCCCTTGTTACTGGGACTAACAGGGCTATCGTATGCCCGTAGGTAGTGATTAGGTTGCTTACTGTACTTCTTGATTTCACATGCTAGCTCTCCTCAGTGTAACAAAAAAAAAAAAAAAAAGGGGCACTGAGGCGGTTGGGGGCGGGCATTGCTGTATACCAGTGTGTATGTACGCGGACTGTGTGTGCATGGGGGTATACCCACACTGCCAGACCTTGGCTTTCATGGAGTCCTAGCACCACCAACCTTAACACCAAAAAGTGGTACTTTCTGGAGAAGGTATTCTTGAACTTCTCTTTTCTTCTTCATGCAGTATGGTCCAGAAATACTGTTGTCCCTATCAGCTGGCCAAGCCAAACATCACTCCCCTTTTGCACATGCCACACTCTTAGTCAGGAATATAGACTGTGCCCATTGATATGGAACAATCCAACAGCTTCATCTGTAGCCTGCCCTATTAGGCTAATGCGTATGTTTTGTTAGCCTAATTGTTACGCCTAACTCACTTATGCTCTTGTTACCCAAGACCACCACCCCAGTATGGGTACTGCTTTTTACTGAACCAAAGAGGGGGGGCTCTGTGGAGAAGATTACATAGAAACATAGACTTTGATGGCAGATAAGGACTGCTTGGCCCACCCAGTCTGACCATATCCCTACCTATTGGATAAGCTGCAGATCCCAGTTAACCAACAGCCTACTTCTTCCTACCCCCCACCAGACTTGCCTTATGTCTGTCCCATGCATTCTTGAATTGCCCCACTGTTTTTGACCCCACGACCTCCTCAGGAAGGCCATTCCATGTGTCCACCACCTTCTCAGTGAAAAAATACTTCCTCTCGTTGCCCTTGAGCCATCCCCCTTGATCTTCAAATTGTGTTTCCTTGATCTTCTTCCCTTGGCAATCTTCACCATTCATTACTGCTTAGGTGTAGCCAGAGGCACGCACCTGCCACAGGAGTTTTATTTTTTTGTTAGAGGAGTCGGCGCCGACGGTGCTGCCCCCGAGAGAGACCCACTACGCGGTGCGCGAGGGGCAGCCGTTAGGCGCTTCCTACATCCCAGTTCTGTTTCTCCCACCATTGAGGCTGCACCTGCTACATGGAGCAAGAAGTTACTGCACCACTAGGCCTGTTTTTTCGTCGATTCTTCGACGCGGTGTCCTGCACCCTGGTTTGTTTTTTCCCCAGACGTTGTCTCCTGGTAAGACCGTTCCTTATTATTTTACTGACGACGCCAGGAACTTTTCTGTTTAGAGTGTTAATTTCGCATCATGTCTGGTTCGGCAGCTAAACGTAAGTTGAAAGCAGGCCGTGCCCCCATGCATCGGTGCTCCTGTGGCCGGCATTTTTCTGTCACGGACCGACATGATGTTTGTCTTCGTTGCCTGGGACCTAACCATAATATGGACAGATGAGATGGCTGTTTCTCGATGGAACGCCGTGTTCTCAAAGTCTGCGCGTTCAAGATCGGCAAGGCCCTGTGACTTTTGGAGGACAGCGTCACTCTCGGGCCTCCCAGGTAAGAACTTTAGACCCTTCCTCCGGGTCCCCTCCCAGGTATATGCGGTCTGGAGAGGAGGAGGCCTCCTCATCTTCAAGTCTTGCCAAGGAGGAGGAGGCTTCTTTTGCGGTGTCGGAGGAACACCGTGGTCCCTCCAGGGGCCGTGGTGGAGACATTGCCTCGGCAGTCACCTCTTCAGAGGTGCAGGCTCCCCCAGTGTCACGGCCCATGGTTGTCAGGCCTGGCGTGGGTAGACGCTCGATGCTTGCAGGCGCTGTGTTGGCTCTCAGCGCCGCTAGTGGTGCTGTGGGCCTGGTCGACTCCACTGGCAGCGCCGTGTCGGGTCCCGGCACCGCCGGACTGAGCTGGGGCCGCAGGTGGGTCGGGACCTGGTTCGGGCGTTGTCTCGGGTGCTGGGGGTCGACCGGCGCCATGTGTGGCACTGGCTCCGCTCACGGTGCAGTTTCCCACAAGACTCCTGGGGTGGCCAGTATTGAGGTACTGCTGATTGCCTCTTCCTCGGAAGGGGACGATTCGGATGTGGATCCATCCTGGCTCCCCGATTCTTTGGGATCGGAGTCTTCTGTGGGACATGGTGTCAGGTGGCCAGCGCACCCATTCCTCAATCTCCACAGCAGTCTTCTTCTGAGGACTCCCAGGCTGGGGGTGGCCGGGAGCCTTTGGGAGGAGGTGGCATGGAGGTTGGGGAGGGGGCTGTTCTCCCACAGGGGGCTGTGGCAGCAGCCATCTCCGCTGCTGCGCCCTCTTTGGGTGGACTTGGGGCCCTGTCTTCGGGGGCTCCCGGAGGGGACTCTTGGATCGACGGGCTGTCACTGACGTCGAGGAGGAAGGCATCCTCTTGAGTCCGAGGGGTTGAGGGGGCACGGTGAGGCCAGCTGGCTTCCACCTGCCACCCCTCGGGGTGTGGGTAGGAGCCGTAGCGCCGTGCCCCGCCTCTCCCTCTTGGGTTCGGCGGATCCTTCCGGTGGTGTTGCTGTGGGCCGTCCTTCTGGATCCATACAGCCCCAGGCACGTCACAGGGGAGGACCCCCTTCCAGGCTGTGCCAAGGTTCGCATCCTCCGGGTTCCGTTCTGCGACCTGGTTTGTTATCCAGGACTCTGCCAGCTCGGGCCCGTTTTTTCCGGATTGAAGAGCCCTAGCAGAGGACAGTTGCCTCTTCGTAGGTGCCCCTCTCCCATTCCTCTGCAGTCACCCCCCCAGGCCATGTCGGTCCTACGGGGCCGTTATCCTGGGAGACGTTCAGAGGCACTGAGGCGGCCTTCCCCTCATACGTTAGATGCATGCATGAGCGGGTATTTTGCCTATCCCCACCACGGCAGGAGTCCTCTGGACATTCGAGTTCCCCATCATCCTCGTCTCCCTCCTCGGAGGGAGAGGAACCCTCTGCTCACCTCTCTTCTGACACTGATTTCACCGAATATCAACGCCTCCTGTCGAGGATGGTGAGGGATCTTCGCATTTACTTTGTTAGGCAAGACAATACCGAGCGGGAGACATGTGAATTCAGTGCCTAACATCTGGTGGTGCCGTCCTGGCCTGTTCCTTTCCAGGAGGTGTCTGTCCGTTCCTGGCAGTCTCCAGCCGACCCTATCCCAGCCCCGGCAGACTGCAGTAGGAGGTATTGTGCCCCTTCTGAGTCCCTAGGTTCTCTCCCCGACTCACCTTTGGGATTGGCTTACCTAGAGACTCCTTCCGGGCACTGCCGCCTGGCGCACGACCGACCGTCGGACTCAGATACTCTACAGTTTTACCGGTTGGGGAGAAGAGAGTTCTCGTCCTCTCATGCGATGCTC
This sequence comes from Neoceratodus forsteri, assembly GCA_016271365.2. Classification (NCBI taxonomy): domain Eukaryota; kingdom Metazoa; phylum Chordata; order Ceratodontiformes; family Ceratodontidae; genus Neoceratodus; species Neoceratodus forsteri. The sequence goes on along the minus strand of CM057453.1, from coordinate 430,628,752 downwards.
TGCATCTCATCAGGCACACCATGCTGCCTACAACAGGCATCTATGGTCGATGCTATCTCAGCTCCTAGCATCAATGCCTGACTCTGAGCAATCTAGACAGGCCATTGCCCTCTCTGCTGTTGGCTTGGAGCTGGCAAGGCACCAGGCAAGGGCATCTTACGATGCCAGTGAGGTGGCTTCCAGGCTTGCAGGGACAGCGATCTGCATTAGGCGGACGGCATGGCTTCTTCTATCAAGGTAGTCACCCCTGGCCCGGCATAGGGTGATTTGCTCTGCCTTCCGAGGGACCTGCCTGTTTTCCACCAGAACAAGGAGACTTCTGCAGGGACTTCCTCCGTCTCCTCATCTTCGAGTGACACCTCCTAGCTCTCCTCAGCCTTAGGCTTTTCGTTTGATTGGCCCAGGGTCTCTCCCTTCTGTTTTCCACCAACAGGAGGCTGTGGGTCTTGTTCCCTCAGGGTTTTTCTTGTCCCCCTGCAGGGGGGCTTAGTACTCAACCAAGCAGTAATGAATGGTGAAGATTGACAAGGGAAAATATGACAATTATGTACCTACCGTAATTCTTGATCTTCTCTTGTATCTTCACCATTCATTACTATACCAAATCCCAAGGTCCTCCTACTTCCCCTCCCTGCTTGTTCCTACCTTCTCCTTTGTTGGCCTTTCATACAAAAAAAAAAAAAAAAACACCTTGCGTGTCTGTTCGTCTGAACAGATACCTTTTCTGAGGGAGAAGGGGAATGAGTGGGACTTATGCTATCCTCAGAGAACTCTTTCTGACTACCCCTAGGGGGTGAATTATTGGTCTTTCTCTTGGCCAGGCTGTTCAATTCACAGTTTAGGAGACCAGCCAGTTTCTGGCTCTGTCTCTTTTAAAGGTCCCCTCTGGCAAGCCCTGATCGCCTATGTCAGTCTCTGATACTTCTCTGTCCTGACATTACTCTTCTGGAGTTGGCGATCTTCACTTTGTCTTCAGGGAGTCCGATTGAGTTCCCATTCTTTCTTTATCTAAAGGGGTGCATTCTTAGGGCGTTACACCCCCCCCCACACACACACACGCACTTTGGTGTTAACACTTAAAGTGCTAGATGAGTTTTTCCCCTTGCTAGGTTGGGTGCTCTCCTTTCAGAACAGACATCTGCTTTGGCAGTCTGTGAGCTCTCGGCTACAGTTTAAAGGGCTGAGGATGACGAGAGGTGTAGAGAATCTGTCTTTTGTATCCAAACTGTTTAAACAGCTCGGTTGAACCTTCTCTCAGATTCCATCCAGTGGGATCCTTGCTCTTGGTTCCAAGCTTATAAACCTCAAACCAACCTCTGATTTGGCAGAGTTCTCCCTCCCAACATCCTCTGTCTTCTTTGTCCTCTTCTTTATCTGTTCCTCCCTTGGAGCCATCCTAGCAGTGAGGCCCTGCGGCCCCTTTAGGTAGATCCCCCTCTCTTGTTTTCTGTCTTCTACTGGCTTATGCCTTTTTCAGTTTATATCCTTTCCTTTTTCTATCCCTCGGCTCTCTTGCCTCGTTCTTCTTATTCTTGCCTTTATTTCACCTCTCCGGCTAACAGAACTGGGATGTAGGAGGAGTCTATGGCGCCTAACAGCCGCCCCTCACACACCACGTAGTGCGTCTCTCTCGGGGGTGGTGCCGTTGGCACAGACTCCTCTAACAAAAAAAAAAAAATCCCGTGGCAGGTGTGCACCTTCAGCTACATCCAAGCAGTAATGAATGGTGAAGATGCAAGAGATCATCAAGAATTACGGTAGGTATGTAATTTTCATGTCTTCCTGGACTAAGTCTCCATCACTCATTCACACTAGTGGGATAGCGCCAGAGGCGCTAGAACCAAGCGGGAGCCAAACATTTTCTGAAAGGTTGCAGCACTGCGAGACTGGCTCACGCCTGTGTAGGCTATCTCGGCGTCGACCCTCCAACCGCCTCAGTTCCTTTTCTCCTACTGTAGAGTGTGCTTGGATGTCGACGTCGCTCGTCTGCCGGAGTCAAAGTTTTCGTCTATACAACAGCAGCTTTTAGTGTTTAATTTAACTGTTTAGTAGTAATTTCTTATTTTACGAACAAGAAAGAAAATTATGAAGGAAAAAAAAAAATTATTTCCTGCCATCAATGGAGTCGTCCTTAGACGGTAGCGGTGATGGTAAGAAGACTTCGTTTGAAAGTTGTTATGGCAGAGGGGCTGTGCCCTGTCCGCTGCCCTTAAGTAATGGGGGAGGGTCTGACTATGGACAGTCCTGTGCGGAGACAGTCCTCCGAAGCATGAATTAGTGGTTCGGGGGTCCGGCTCCGCTTAGCCTCGAGCTCTTCTTCCTCATTTGAGGAAGAAGAATCAGTGCCGCTCGAGGTTGCCCTTGGTACGTCTGCACGAGGATTGTTCGTCGGAAGGGGCAATAGGCCTGAACCAACTTTGGTGGGTTCCCCTTGGCCCCACTCCTAACGGCCGCTTTCTCTACTCCGGACTCCATCTCTGTCCTCGTTGGAGTTTCGGTGAGCAGTTTCACCTCTGGGCCACTCCTGTAGAGCAGGGGGTTTGACTTTCCATTTTTCCTGGCTGTGTTCCTGTTTTCGGGACCTCCGGGCCCTGGAGCCTGGTCAGTTGGATCAGGATGAGTGTGGTGCCTTCGCCATCATGTCGACCCCTCGTGCCTACCCCCTCTCCCTTTTCATGCTGGGGCCGGCATGGGCACCATCTTTTTCCTTCTCCCCATCTTCTCCATTGGCTTTTTCCACGGTGTTTTTCCTGGCGCCGTGCCAGACGCCTGGGTGGCGCCGCAGGTCTGGTGCTGTGGCCACTGGTTTGGCATCGGTGCCGTAGGTGGCGCCACTGGTGTTGGGTCGGCGCCATGGATCGGCACCGCACTCGGCACCGTGTGCTCTGTGTGGCGCCGTGGATGCTGTCATTGTTGCGTTTGTTTCCGGTGCCGCTGGTGGTGCTGTGGGTGTCTCGTGGATGTCGTGGGTGGTGGCAGGCTTACAGGTGATCTGTACACCCATGTGTGCTGTGGGCGGTGCGGGTACCCGCGGGTGGCGTTGCGGGCAGTGCCCAGCACCCACGGGTGGCACCCGTGAGTGCCGCGGGCAGCGTTGGGCACGCACAGGTGGCGCCGGGCACCCACGGGTGGTGCAGGTGCCATGAGTATCTTTGGTACCATGAGTCCATGGGTGTCATCGGTACCATGGTGCCATAAGTGCCATGGGTGCCCTCGGGTGCCATTGCTGCCATGGTTTTCTTGGGTGCCATGGGCATCAGGGGTGCCCTTGTGTGCCATTACTGCCATGGGTGCCGAGGATGCCTCCGGGTTCCGCTGCAAGTGCCCTTGGGTGTCTCCCAGGTTGGCATAGGTACTGCTTGGTGCCCTCCTGTGCCATGAGTGACGCTGGTGCCGCAGGGGTGCCAGTTGGTGCTGTCTGACAGAACTAGGGACAGATCTACGTTTGCGGACCTCTTCCTCCACGGGAATTGTGGCAGGATGTTTCCACAGAATGAAGTCCTGTTTTGCGGATTATATTTTTTCCACACATCTTAGTGGGAGGCGGTCTGCATTGGGTCTTGTGTCATCCAGCGGTTTTCCACTGATGGGACTCTTCTGTTATGCCAGCGGAATCTCTCATTCTGCTTAGCACTTTCTTGGCTCCCTACGTGGTGCCACGCTCCTCGACACCCTTCCTGGTGGCGGAGTCTCTAGTGGCTCTGACCTAGACCTCTCTTAGGGGTCTTTCTGGAGTAGAAGTACACCTAGATGAGTCTCTCCCTGTCCTTCTGGTCAGTGATACAGTGGATGACTCATTTTATATACTGAAGGATGTGCCCTCTCTATCATCAGAGTCCGTGATGGAAGCTCTTTTCAGTAGTTCCTCAGTAATTGGGTCCACCATAGTGTTCAGACTGCATCCGTGGACCATACACCTCTGCGTCTAGACTCTTTCAGTCCTCAAGACAGTTACACTCTGTGGAACATTCTAATTCAGTGGTTGGGAGCCACATAGGCTTTTCGGCAGCTTTGATAGGGGTATACAGCCCCCTTCTGATGCTGCCCCTCTGGTGGCTGCTTCGGCACAGGTGGGTAACATCTGTCTAGCTATTATCGGTCCAGTCAAGAGTTCAGTTATGGATCCTCAGGCTCCTCCTGCTCTTCAGAGGGATGACATCCTTGTCATTTCTGTATCAGGTAGTCCTCGCGAAATAGCAGCCTGCAAAGTTGTCAGGCTCGGACTAATATAAAAAAAAAAGGGGGTTAGAATTATTACAGCACAGGGCCTAGTAGGAATTACCAGATACCACACCTGGATCTGGTCAGGTTCCATCTCTGCCGTGAGGCGTTCGTCTCTAAACTTCGGTAAAGAGTACCTGATTTCTTCTACCCCAAGGGCAGTCCGATTCAGCGGTGGTATGGCTCACCCCTTTTCTCTAGAGAGATTTCTCTTATTCCGAGATATTTCCAAAACCTAGGCATCTAACCAGCCTGTTAGTCCCCCTTTTTTTTCATCAGGCTTTTTTCTCTTGATCAGAGCCTCGCAGCAACAGAAGTGACTCTTCGGCAAGTTGGAACTTAGATTCCTACTTCCATGCTTGCTTCAACTTAACAGACGACATGCTCCTTTCTTGACCATAGGTCAAGTTGGTCTTTTTCTGAGGTAGCTTCTCAAATATTCACCTTCAGTTCCTGAGCACTGGTTCCGTGCCAGTCGCACACGAAGCTATCCTCTCCGACTGCATTATGGAGTTGTAATGTTTGTTTTTCAATAGAGCAAACTAGAGTCCTTCCTACTCCCTTCTGGGAGGTCAGAGTAAATAGAGCCTCACCGCATTGAGCCACTTCTGCCGCTATTCGGTCACTTCAGTGATTGGGTTAGCCCTAATTTGGTCCTGCTGTGTCCCTCCTCGACGCACCTCTGCCTCTATTTGCCTTACAAATCCAGCCCCTGTTTTTTTCTGTCAGAATGTTTTTTTCCAAAGTGAACATGTCCTCCTGTACACTTTTTCCTTCTTCCCTGAGTTCAGAGACTGCTACTACAGTTATACACACAGGGGCAGGATGATTCCTTTTTTGGAATATGCAGTGAGGAGGATCTGGTTCTACTAGACCTCCACATGAGGCTTCTAAGTCATGCCTGGCCTTCCGTCAGGAAGGTTCCAGTGACTAAGTGGAGACCATTCTTCTTGATGGGTTAACCCCACCTGGACCCCCTTTGCTCACCAAGTAAGGGGTTCAAGTGCTCCTGGACCTGTTGTTTACAGGTCAGCCGTACTTGATAGTCGGGGTTTCCATCTGCACTTTCCGGTTTACCCTGAACCAGTAGACTTTACCTCCGATTCTTTCAGTTCCTGAGGTCCCTTTACATTACATTAGTACATGTCTTGGACACTATTAATTTTGGTCCTAGACCAAATTGTGAAGCCAGGTTCTTGCTGCTCTCCTAGAGTGGTTGTGGCTTTTTGGCAGACTTTGATTTTGTGCCCATTGCAGTCGTCTGCAAAGTGCTGAGTTAGAACTCGAGCGCTTATCTTGTAAGCACTATGTTCTAGATGCTCTTTATAAGACAGCTCTTTTTATTAGCAAGACAGTCCTTGGCCATCCTTTCTGAGTGAGCCCTATCTCCTTCCACCTTACTCAGGGTTGTTGGTTTTAGCTTGGTATTCTCCCACTAGTGTGAGTGAGTGATGGAGACAGTCCAGGAAGATATGGAAATTACGTACTTACCGTAATTATTGATCTTCTTGGACAGTCTCCATCACTCATTCATATGCCCACCCACCATCACCTGGGTTCACTCGTTTTTCTTTCCTGGTCTCCATGGCCCTATGGTTCGGACTGTGAAAACATTGTTCTTTGACCTTTCTTACAAAGGCCATCTGGGCCCTCTCAGGCCCAGAAACTCAGAATGAGTTATTCTCATTGGTTAGGCTGCGCCCCCCACCTCCTTGGTCGGAAAGGTACTGAGGCGGTTGGAGGGTCGACACCAAGATAGCCTACACAGACGCGAGCCAGTCTCGTGGTGCCGCGCATGCGGGGTCCTGCCTCGGCACCGACCATTCAGAAAATCTTTGGCTCCCGCTTGGTCCTAGCACCTACGGCGCTATCCCACTAGTGTGAATGAGAGATGGAAACTGTCCAAGAAGATCAATAATTACGGTAAGTACGTAATTTCCATTTCTTGCACATGTCTTTTTCTGAAAGATGCTACCCTCCTGGACTTTGTTGATTCCCTTGAGGTACTTGAAAGTTTCTATCATGTCCCTCCTCTCCCTCCTTTCCTTGAAGGTATACATATTAAGCTCCTTTAGTCTCTCTCTTCGTATGGCTTCTCTTGCAGACCCTGTACCATTTTAGTTGCCCTCTTCTGGACTGCTTCCATCCTATCGATGTCCTTGAGGAAATGGGGTCTCCAGAACTGCACGCAGTACTCCAGATGGGGTCTCACCAACTGGCTGTACAGAGGGATAACAATTTCCAGTTTTCTACTGATGATGCCTCTCCCTACACATCCAAGTATCCCCCCAGCCCTCCTTACTGCCTTCCCACATTGTTTGCTTACCTTTAGGTCACCTGATATGACCAACCCCCGGGTCCATTTCCATTTTGTTGTTGTTAGTACCTCCACGCCCCCACTGTGTACTCTTCCCCAGGGTTTTTGTTCCGCAGGTGCATTACTTTGCACTTCTTTGCATTGAATCTAAGCTGCCATACTTTTGACCATTCCTCCAACCTTGCCAAGTCCCTTCTGAGCCTTTCCACCCCCCCCTTGTGTATTAACCCTGATGCAGATCTTTGTGTCCTCTGCAAAGAGGCATACTTTTTTCCTTCCAGTCCCTCCGCAATGTCACCTATAAAGATATTAAAAAGGACTGGACCCAGTACTGGACCCTGTGGTACCCCGCTAGTAAGCCTTCTTTCTTCAGAGTGGACTCCGTTTACTGTTACTGTTACCCTCTGTGTCCTGTTGTCCAGCCAATGTTTTACCCAGGCTACCACCCTGGGACCCACTCCCAGACTGGCTAATTTGTTTATTAATCTTTTGTGTGGGACTATATCAAATGCTTTGCTAAAGTCTAGGTAGGCCATGTCCACAGCCCCTCCCTGCTCTACTACTTTGGTCACCCAGTCAAAGAAATCTATTAGATTTGTCTGACATGACCTTCCTGCTGTGAATCCATGCTGCCTTGGGTCCTGTGCCCCACTGGCCTCTAGGTACTCGACAGTTCTTTCCTTCAGAAGTGACTCCATCATTTTCCCTACCACTGAGGTCAAACTTAACAGGTCTGTAGGTTTCCTGCCTCTGCTTTGCTCCCACTTTTGTGAACTGGAATCACATCCAGCCTCCTCCAGTCCTTGGGTACCACACCATCCTCCCATGATTTCTTAAAAAGGGTAGTCAGTGGTGTCACTAGCTCTCCCCTTAGTTGTTTTAAAATTCTCTGGTGAATCCCATCAGGGCCCATTGCTTTGTCCACCTTCAGTTTTAGGAGTTCTTTCAGAACCCTTTCTTCTGTGAATGGAGTGGTGTCGACTCCCCTATCCAGAGAGCTTCTATTGGTTGGATTAGGTACCTCCCCTTCCTCTTCTTTTGTGAATACTGAGCAGAAGTATTCATTCAGTATCCCTGCTTTTTCACTGTCCCTCTCTGCCCACTCACCCTTCCCTTTATTAAGCCTCACTATCCTTCCCTTGGTCTTTCTTCGCTCCCTAATGTACCTATAAAAGGTTTTATCCCCCTTCTTAACAGTGTTGGCCATCTTTTCCTTGGTTTGGGCCTTTGCTATTCTGACTGCCTTACCTGCTTCCTTCTGCTTTAACTGGCATAGTTCTCTGTCCTCCTCCTTCTGTGTTTCCTTATACTTCCTGAATGCTATCTTTTTTTTCCCTAACCTTCCCCACCACCTCTTTTGAGAACCATAGTGGTTTTTTCCTTCATTTTGATCTATATGCTTCACACAAAGGCTTACTGCCTCTGTAATAACAGTTTTAATGTCTCCCCATTCTTCCTCCACACCTCCTTCTTGCCTGTTTGCTAGTGCTTTTCTGAGACACCCTCCCATTTTGATAGTCAGCCCTCCTAAAGTCCAGTACCCTCACTTTTTTATGGCTTGACTCTACGGCTGTGTTTATCGTGAACGACACTGTTTGGCGGTCACTTGTTCCCAGATGGATACCCACTCCTAAATTTGAGATCCTCTCTCTATCCCCCTTTGAGAGTACAAGGTCTAAGAATGCTCCCTTTCGAGTAGGTTCCAACACTAGCTTTCTGAGACATGCCCCCTGTAGGGCATCGAGAATGACCCTGTTCTTGGATGTGGCTGCAGCAAAGTTGCTCCAGTTAACATCTGGCAAAAACAACTCCTGTGCGGATTGTGGTGCCATTTCCTGTCTCCAGGGTGACCCACAGTGCCTCCTCTCCCTCTTCTCCCTGTTTACCCTTTAGTTACGTTGCTTTGATCACTTCCCTTACTTAGAGAGCTCCTCCTCTTCTACCTTACTGGTATGTTGACTGGTTTCTACCAGTTAAACACTGCAGATTTTTATTGACAATGGTCATCAGAAAATGAGGCAGGAAGGTCTCTTAAGAAGATAAGGAAAGGGAAAGGAGAAATTGTTTAACCAGGAAAGGCACACTAAGCAGAAGCTTGTTTCCGGGTGTGATGTGGGAGCACAAGGAAGTTAAGTGACTTGCTCAGGGTCACGTAGCATGCAAGTGGGGGCTGTGGGATTCAAACCCAGGTCTCCAAATTTGCAGCTCAGAGCCTTAAACCACTACGCTATACTGCCTAAGAAAGTTATCTCTTAAGAAGATAGGAAAGTTATTTATCAGTAACACCTTCTTTTAGAATCTTCTCCATTGAGCACCACTTGCTCTCCCTCCATCCCGTGGGGCACTGCACTTGCGCCTTATGCTTTTCAGATTGTGTCTCTGCACATTCATGAATATGAACAGGGAGGGGAACCATACATAACACATCTTTTCTGGGTAAGGTGTACAGTTACTGGATTTTTTTTTGTGATGGTCCTTTTTCTCACCTGGTTGTTGCGTCCTTAATACTCTTTTAATTCCTTGACCTTCCTGCCTCATTTTCTGATGAGTATTGTCAACAAAAATCTGCAGTGTTTAACGGGTTGAAGCCAGTGCGTTTTCCTTGGCCTTTGGTCATTGAATGAAAGACTATAGGCAATTTGCTACACATTTACTCTTATTTTACTCCCTTTTTTTCCTTCACTGATGATTCTTACCCTTATGCAGTAACTTATACGCTCATGGGAACTGCTACATTTTCAACAGCAGCACTCCCAGTGGCATACAGACATACAAAAAAGTCTTATTTATTTTTTTTTTACACAAACTTTTTAGTTCCTTTTTCCCTCTTTCTTCTCTTGTGCTCTTTTTGGTTTTCTCCTCCCATGTCTCTGCAGACAGAGAAAAAGGAAATTAGGCGGTTGGGACTCACAGTGCCACCTAATGGCATCGGCGCCCTGTGTGGTGCACAGGTGTGCTGATTGTAGAAGTCACTGGCCTCAAAGTACTTACTCCCACAGGTTCCTAGCACTCCCGGACGTACAACTGAGTGGTGCTGGAGAGTTTTTTTCTCTCCATGAGCATGCTTAACCAGCAGTTTGAAATTCAGATTTATTTTATATGTAGAGTAACTAATGGGTAAGGGTGGTATACAAGGATGTATACCCATTGGGGTTATAAGGCCACGAGCCTGAAGGGAGAGTGGCTTTATTGACCTAATTAACCCCTGAGATGGGTATACTTCCAAGTGTTCCACCCTTACCCATTGTTTGTTGAATATAATACATTAAGATAGTAGTTATTATGGAGATTGAATTTGCGATCACATTATGGTACCGGAAGGTCTCTTGGAGCAAGGAGGGAGTAGTTTGTAGTGAGCGTAGGTAGAGGTTTGGGGGAATTCTGGAATGTGTGTGTCTCTTTTTCCTAGGTTCTTTTACAGCTTGTTAAATGGTTTGGCTAGCTTTCTAATGTTGTGTTGTATTATTAGTATTGTCCAACTGGGGTTAATATAATACAGGTTTATACTTTTTATTAGTGCAGTTTTATACTTCCTATAGTTAATCTATTTTTTTATTCTCCGTGGTCAGTGCAGCCTATTCATTCTTCTCACTGCCCCGTCACCCAGTGTACCATGGACTTACCTCAGTCCCAGTGTTTCCCCCACCGCAGCGACGGCGGTCGACTACACATACTGCAGAAGGAACAGATCGAGTTCAGGAGGCCTTATAACCCATTGCAGAGCCTGCGAGGGGGTGGTGTCATCCTGCACTGCACCTGTTCGTTTTTCCTCCACTTTTTCTTCCCCAGTGGAACGGACATACAATGTCGTCCAGATGTACTCACACATGCTCATGTGCGTGGGATGTCACCGGCTGCTGTTCCTCCATTCCCCTTGTTGCAGTTCCTGGCTGCCTGCCTCCTAGCCTACACTAGAGGCCAGAGTGTGCTGGGATCCGAATCCCTCCTTCCCCAGAGGAGGAGAGTAGTCCACTGGACGGTCAGTCCTCCTCCTCTTCCCCGCCAACCCTCAGCAGCCTGAGTCCATTTCCAAACCCAGGTTGGCAGTGTGGCGGCAGGTGAGGTACAATGCTTCATCCCTCCACACTACCGGGCCAGCTGCAGGTATATACTTTTAATTGTTTGATTAGTGTAGGTATATAACTGTAGTTGTTTAGTTAGTGCAGGCATATACCTTAAATTGATAGTCACAGGTATACTTTTAATTGATAGGTTAGTCACAGGTATACAGGGAAATAAATGGTAGACTTTTCCATGAGAGAAAGTTCCCATCCATGTATTTTTTATATATATATATATATATATCTATCATTAAATATATTTTATAATACATGTAGTTATAATAGTTACACCCTGGTACTTACACCTTGATTGTTCACTCCTGTATTTCACTTGCTGTAGAGACAAGTTTATGAGATGTTTGGAGATACTCTAAGAGCAACAAGAGTTACTGGACTGTAACTTTCCTTTTTTTCAGTGAGATACCTCTGTGTACAGGGTCACCATTATTGTTTCCACATAAGCATTTGTAAAGACTGGTTTCACAGCACACTGATTTGTATCTTAAGTGATATTGGAGGATTATTAAGTGATATGCTCTCCCTGGTCCTCCGCTCACTGAGCCAAAGACTTGGCCCTTTTTTTTTTTTTTTTACTTTCTGTTTTATACTCCTCCCCTCCTGCGGCACTCCACTCCCTTCGGGAGACGCCTATGGCCGTTCTAGTCCCCACCTCCTACCTGTATCCCGTGGCGGATCGTCACCGCGCCAGCCTTGGCTTACCCCCAGGTGGGGGCAGTTGAGGCAAGCTTTGAATTCTGGGTCTCGTCAGGGCGCGGTCACCAGGGGCAGGTAAATTGCTGGGGCCTGGCACTCCATCTGTCCAGGAGTGCCGCGGGTATTTTTTCCGGTGTTCTGGGGGAGTGGCCTATGCCCCGACGTCAAGGCGTCTCCACTGACGTCCGCCACTTCCCAACCCTCTGTACGCTCATGTGCCTGCTATGCCTCCGGTTTCTGCTAGGGGCCAGTCAGGCACCAAGCCTGTATCTCCCTCCCTCCCGGGAGAGGAGAGCTGTCCTTGGATGCTCAATCCTGTCCCTCCCCTGCTGACCCCGATGTCCCGGGCTTGTTCCTGAACCCATGTCGCTGGCGTGAGGTGTGGTGTCCAGCACCTCAACCCTCGGAGCCACCGGGCCGGTCAAGACTTGGCCCTTTTAAAACCTACCTGCGTGACCATGTTCTGGCCACCTCAAGCTGTGACTGCTTGTAGCCCCTCTCTCCCCTCCTGCCTCTGTTTTTCTCTTTTCCCTCTTCTTCTCTTTTCCCCTTGATCCTCCCCTTATGACAGTGGCCTCTGGACAGATGCTCCCCACTCTACACTCCCTTCCCCCATCTAATCTTCCTTACTGCCACCATCAGCGCTTGTTAAACATCCTTAACTGTTGTATTTTGCTGATGCATCTCATGATTGTTTACCATGATGTATAACTATGTTTTTTTGCCTCGATGTATAATTCTCCAGTAGTGCTGTTATCTTTTCTATCTCCTGTTGCTGTAATGACTGTTCTTATGTGTGTCAGTCTTCACTATTTGGGTACCTGCTGGAAGTCAGGACCACACGGGGGCTTTTTTTTTTTTGAATGGGCGGAGCCGATGCAGCGACAGCACTGCCCTTGAGGCCAACGTACGATGTGGGGCTCACGGGTTGGCCGTTAGCTGTCGTTGGCGCCACTCCCTCACCAGTTCTTCGTCTCCCGCCATAGAGATTGGACCTTGTGAGGAGCTTCGGAATTCCTGCTGCAACATAAGCCTGCAGCCTAGCAAAGCCTAGTTTCATTCGGCCCTTGCACATTGGAAAAAGAATACCTGTTTCTATTCGCCTCTGTTCAACACTGCTGCTTGCTGGTAAGGTTGTTCCTTTTATTATTTTATTTAGCGACGTCAAGTACTGTTTTTTTCATTGTTTTAGCCAGTAGCTCATGACTGGTTCAGTGGGCAAGAAGTCATCTAGGGTGGGGCAGCCTCCTGCGCAGTGGTGCCCCTGCAGCCACCAATACTCCGTCACGGACCAGCATGATCAGTGTCTCTCCTGCTTTGGCTGTTCCCACGACATGGATAACTGCAACGCCTGCTTCTCCATGGACCACTGGGTCATTGAGTTGCGTGCATTGAAAGTAGGGCACGCGCCGCCGACTTTCGGGGGAAAGGTGCGGATTCATAAGGCAAAGGCATGGACTCTTGACCCTTCCTCCGGGTTCCCTCCCGGTTTTCTACGGACCGCAGAGGAGGGGGGCCTCTGCCTCTTCTAGCCTTACCGCGGCAGGGGCTTCTTCCATGGTGCAGGAGGCCCAGTCCGGCCCTTTCAGGGGGTGGGTGGGAGGCACCGCCAAGGCAGTTGCCTCTTCGGAGGTGAGGGCTCCCCCGGTGTCGTGTCCTGGGGCCCGAGCCGGCACCAGCCTCGACGCTGTCTGCTAGCACAGTTTTGGGCCTCTGTGCCGTTTGCGGCGCCGTCGGTGTGGTCAGCACCGAGCCGTCTCTTGTCACCGTTTCTGCTGTCGATGCCATTTGTGGTGCCGGCCATGAGAGCGGCGTTGTGGGAGGTGTATCTTCTCTTTCTGGGGCTGCTTCTGGTCTCAGTGCCATTCGCGATGCCGGGGCTGGGGACAACGCCATTACTAGCTCTAGTGCCATTCACGGCACCGGGGAAGGGAGCGGCACCATGGTTGGCACCTTCTTTACGCCGGCACCATTCACGGTGCCATAGAGGAGTTGGGCACCGCCGTCAGCGCCATCTCTGTGAGGAGGGCGGCACTGCGGCTGGCACAGACTCTGGTTTTGGTGCCGTAGTTGGCACTGCCTCCGACTCTGGTGCCGTGCCGACCGTGGTGCCGAGGCTGAAATTGGCACCTCTCGCGGCCAAGGAATGGGCAGGGGTTGGAGGGTGGTCTGGCATCGGACCTTGGAGGAGGAGGAGGATTCTGGGTCTGATCCAGACTGGCTTCCAGACTCCTCGGAGTCTTCTCATCTCTCACTGGTCACCTCTGTGGCCCCCACTCGGCCTCCCTCTGAGGAGTGGGCAACTCCCTGATTCTGGTGTCAGTGGCACTGACCTGCCGGCAGTGGTCCAAGTGACTACTGCTGTGCAGCCTGGAGTCAGAGAGTTGTCTGCCCCCTCAGCTGGAGTACCCCCTTCTGTGGTGTGCATGGACAGTCCAACTTTGGGACAGCCTGGTGCACCCTTGGAAGGGGAAGGTGCTGCGCCCTGGGCGGTCTCCTCAGAGACTACTCGGAGTTGCCAGCGGCCTAGGTTGATGGTTTCGAGGCAGAGGGCTCTTTCTGAGTCAGAGGGGTTGAGGGGCCTGGGTTCTGTGCGGCAGACCGCCGCAGAATCTGAGGAGGAGCCGTGGTCACGGATCCTCGTCCTTCCCCTTCGCTCTCCTCGAGAGGGACCTCTTCTTTGGAGGCCAGGGACCATCATTCTGGACACTCATGGTCCCGGTCACTTCACAAGGGGGATTCTTAGTCAGGGCATGGTCTAAGCAGTTCTAGAAAGGTTGATCAGCTGTTGGCTGCTGGGCTTTCCGGGTCTCCTTCCCTGTTGGGAGCATGCACTAAGCCCTCTTGCCTGGGTAGAGGACATTCCTCTTTGTTGCAGGATCTGGCCCCTATTCCTCTGTCTTCATCCCCCTCTCTCCCTAGTATTACCGGTCCTACCAGATCTTTGACCTGGGAGCAGTTCAGGGGATCGGCTGCTCAGTTTCCCACTTACGTTAGGGCAGTGGACGAGCGGGTGTTCCACCCTCCCCCTGAGCAGCCAGCCCCTGAATCTCCAGACTCGTCCACTTCGAGGGGGAGGAATCTTCTGTCCATATCTCCCCTACGGCTGATCTGGCTTCTTATCAGCACTTCCTCATGAGGATGATGGATGATCTCTGGACCACCCCCCGCTCGGAAAGCAATACTGAGCATGTGGCGCACGCATTCCTAGGCGACTACAGTGCAGCCAACCTGGTGGTTCCCACCTGGCCTGTCCTCTTTAGGGAAGCATCATTGCAGCTCTGGCGATGTCCCTTCTCCTCTTTTCTAGCTCCAAGGGAACTCCGCCAGAGGTATTGCACTCCCCCGGAGTCTCCAGGTCGCATGCCTCACCCTCTTTCGGGTTTGGCGCAGTTGGACACTCCTCCTGGGCTTCGCGCCCCTTACTGTGACCGGCCCCCAGATTCAGACTCTTCGGATTTTGATTTCTGGGGTAGGAAGATTTTCTACTCGGCACGGATTCTGTTATCTGTCGCAGCTCATCAGGCCCACTGTGCATCCTACAACAGGTTCTTGTGATCCAGGCTAGGTCAGCTCCTAGCCTGTTTGCCTGATATGGAGGTAACCAGACAGGCTATTGCACTCTCTGCTCGGGGCCTGGATCTAGCAAGGCACCAAGTGAGGGCATCCTATGACGCCAACGAGGTAGCTTCTAGAGTCGCAAGGACAGCAATCTGCATTAGGTGGACAGCTTGGCTTCTTCTTTTCTGGTTGTCACCCATGGCCCAGCTTAGGGTGATTTCCTCCACCTACCAGAGAACCTAGCTTTCCTCCCACAGGGTGAGACGGCGATTATCGGGGCTCCTTCCTTCCCCCTACAAGGGGTCCCCATCTCACTCTCAGGTCTCGCCAGGCCCGTAAAGGTTCCCCTCCCCCAACCCAGTGTATCCCCCACTAGGGGCTAAAGGGCTTAGTCCCTTAGGGTCCTATCGGGCCCCCTTCAGGGGGCTCAGTACTCACCCAGATAGTGATGAATGGTGAAGATTGACACACATAAGATATGAAAATTACATACCTACCGTAATTCCTGATCTTTCTGTGTATCTTCACCATTCATCACTAAATCCCGCCCTCTTTCCCCCTGGGGGCCTCAGTCTCTGGGTCCCCTCCTCTGTGCCTCCCCGCTTCCCTCCCTCTTTCCCATTGGCCAGGAGTGGGAGAACCTTGAGGCACACGGGGGACTGCCTCTTGCAGTTGAATTCTGGATGGAGGTGAGGGGGGTGCTTTTCCTCACCGCCTTCGGCTTCCACCCCTTCCTAGGGGTGGGGTGCTGGAATTGCAGCCTCTTCTCTCCTCCCCTCTTCCCCTTGTCCTTCGGGACTAACCACTTATATTTTCTTTTGGGAGGAGGTTCTACCTTTTAAGTTCCTCCTCCCGTCTTTCTTTTGGTTAGGGGAGAGGACATGCCTCGACTCCTGGACTCCTTGGCTGTGGTCAATCCCTACGACTAATGCCTTGAGGGCAGTTGTCCTCTGCCAGAAGTTCTTATTTGTCAACTTCCTTGATTCTGACTCGAGACCTTGCTTGCTTTGCCATGTTCTCCTGTTTACGCCTTAGGCAGAAAGTCTTAACTCATCCACTTTTAACCTCCGGGGTCCAGCCCACAGGATCAGGTGGTGCTGTCCTCTCCCCTCCCAATAAAAATTTTCCTTCTTCCCTCTTTCCTTTCCCTTTTCCATTTTCCCAGAGATTGGGGCCCCTCCCAATCCCTAGATTCTTTTTCCTCGTTCTTCTGTCCTCTCAGACGTTTATTCCTCCTTTTGTTTTATGTATCTTTTCCTTTCCCTTGGACTTTCTTGTCCCACCCTCCCTCCCTATTTCTCACTCTCGGTGACTTAGAACTGGCGGAGGCGGCCGATGACAGCTAATGACCTATCTACAGGTGCCAGTCGTACATCAGCCTCAAGGGCGGTGCCGTAGCTGCCTCGGTTCAGCCCATGCAAAAAAAGAAAAGAGCTCCCACGGGTTCCTGACTTTCGGCAGGTACCCAGATAGTAATGAATGGTGAAGATACACAGAAAGATCAGGAATTACGGTAGGTACGTAATTTTCATTTTTGTTTTGCCATGCCTGTCTTTTCTGATGGTGCAGAGGCTTTGTAAAGGAGTGTATGACTCAAAGGGTTGTAATTCCTAGAACTCAGTAAATAAACAAATATGTGGGAAGGTGCTATTCCCTGATGTTATGTGTAATAATTTTATTTATGAACTGAGGATCGTAAATAGAGGAATCTGATTGGCCGAGAGTTCTTTGAAGCCTGATGATTTCGGGCTAGATCATCATGGCTTCAGAAAAGTTCCTGCACCACCGGCCTCCTTGCTCTCTACTGTCTGAGAACTATTTTTTCAAATGTACTCCTACACCACCCAAAAACTCATTCATAAAACATTTTAAAACCAGTTTCTTTTATTTTTTTTTTTATTTAAAAAACTTGAAACTCAGTTCATTATAGCAGTAAGTCACTCCAGAGTGTGATATATCATGGGGTATCGTCACTTCTCTGGTGGTAAGACGCACTCGGCCTGTGGCCTTGTGCCCAACCACCCAAGGCCTGACAATATCCCATGATGTACCACACTCTGTCGTGCCTTATTGCTTAAATAATGTGTAATACAAATAAAACAGTAATTGGATACCAAGGTGTTTTTCAGGTTTTATGTTGTGAACTATAATGTGTTTCTGTGTCATTGCACATTGTCACTGGGCTTGTTATAACTGCTGGGGGAGTTGCATCATCCTGCTAGGGAGAAAGAGACACTCACAAAGCTGTAACATCACCACAAAACCCTGCATACTGTAACATTCCATGACAGATTGTTCCGTTTTTGTGTGTTAGTGGGGGGAGCTGGATAAAGCTCTTTGGGCCTCTCAGCAAAGACTTACTTAGCAATAGTTGCAGTATTAGTATTTGGTCCCTTAAATAACTCGACAGCAGTTACTGTAAACTCTGTTTGATAACAGTAGCATTTTCCAGAATATAAATGTTGCCTGTTTTGTCCCTGTTACTGTGCTGTACTAACTGTTGGCTCTGGAGAGCTTCAGGCATTTCTGTCAGTCTGCCTGATGTAATGTTTTAGGAGGTCAGATAAGTATTTTAAATAATTCACTGATGCATTTTCTGTTTTTGGCCTGGCTCCTAGCTTTGTGTCTTGAGGTAAGTTTGGGGTATTTTTATTTCTGTTTGTAAGACCCTCTCTTCAGCTTAGATTCTGAAGTATTTCATTGAAAAAGAGTCTTCTAAGTCTTTGGGGGCTTTTTTGGTTAAACAGCAGGATCTTCCCAGACTTCGTCTTCACCATTTATTCATACTGCTGGGTTACAAGCCAGAGGCACTGGGACCCTGTGGGGGCCAAAAATCTTCAGGAGGGCCGGCGCCGAGGTAGGGATCATGCATGCGGCTACCACGAGACTGGCTCGTGCCTGCGATGGCTACTTCCTCGGCGCCACTCTAACTGCCTCAGTTCCTTTTTTTTCCCCACCATCGAGTACGCTTCAGTGATGATGACACTCACCAGCCAGGAGTCAAATCTTCACATCTATATGACAGCAGCACTAGTTGTTCAGTATTTAGTTTGATTTATTGCTTATTTAAAAAAAAAAAAAAAACATTTTCCTCGCAGCTCTACCGTTCAAGGGACAACCATGGATGGAGACAGTGACAGTAGGGACACTCCGTTGTAAGGCTGTTCAAACAACATGAAGTCTTGCTGTATTCTGACAATTTACAGTTAGCTCCAGCTCTTGAACTGCCCCGGAGAGTAAAGGGTTAAAATCTATGCCAGGCATAGAACGTTGGGCTCGAGCTTGGTTGAAAACTCTGCCTGTCCTTTTGAAACCAAACCGTCAGATTCTTTACTCCGCCTCACTGAACAGTCGCTCCAGAGATTTCTCCTTCTGCTTGGTTCTATCACGGTTAAAGTTTCAGTTTTAGTCCGATTTTCGTTCCTTTTTTCGGTTCGAGACTCTGTCTTTGGTACCGTAAGCACTTAGATTGGTAACTGTTGTGTGGAAATTGTAAAATTTTTCCAATCGGTTCAGCTGAACTGATCTTGTAGTAAGATCTTAAAAAAAAAAAAAAGAAAGAAAAAGTTAGTGTGTGGTTACCAGTCCGTATCGGTTTTAAAAAAAACATAATTTTAGCGTGTTTTTCCATCACCTGTGACACGGTGAGAAACCGATAGGGGAGTCTTGCCTGGCGATTGCCATATAAAGGGTAAGTTGGTTAGGTTGGGCATGTCTGAGAAACCCAAGAAAAAATCCGGGCCTACTGGGTTTCAGCAGTGCAGTTTGTGTGGGGAGGTCTTTGCTAAGGCCGATCCCCACACCACCTGTGTTTACTGTCTGGGGTTTGACCACCTCGATTCAGACTGCAAAATTTGTAAGAATTTCCCTAAGTCTACCCTGGAGAAAAGGTTAGGTAGACTTAGGGATAAGGAGGCTGAGAAATCCTCTGACCCGGAAGGCCAGCCCAGTTCGGTTCCTACCGAACCAGAAGGAGTGCTCTCTGACCAGGGCGATATTTCTTTGGGCAAGAGGAGAACCGATCCTGAGGGATCGGTTCCTACAGAAAGAAAACGCAAGGATAAATCGGCCGGTTCGGATCCAGAGCTGCATGATCCGACCACCGAAGAAATAGCCAAAGCGATTCGGATTGTGGAATCGCTTTGTCCGGTTCCGACCGATCCGGCGCCTTCTGGCAGGGGTTCGGTTCGGTCGGTTCCCCCGGTTCAGGATTATTCCCCTGAAGATTTTTACGAACCGGAGTTTGATGAAGAGGGAGATTTTGAAGAGGGTGATTACAACAGTGAAAGTCTGGATGTGCCTGTGGAACCGGACATCTCCCCAGACAGACCTTCTGGTGTTTCCCCTAGGCTTTCTGAGCACCCCACTTTCCGTTATACAGAAAAGTGGCTCAAACCCTCCAGCTTCCTATTGAGGAGGCTGTAGAGGATCAAGAGGAGCCTGACTACATAGAGATGATGGACATCTGAGTCTAAGAGACTGTCTATTCCCCTTCATAGGTCATTTGGGAAAGAGAGACAAAAAATTCTTAGGTCTTCCAACTCTGTACCTCCTGTTGACAAGAGAATGGACAAGAGGTACTCCTTGTCAGGCTCGGCTACAGAATTTCTTTACCAACAATGCAGCCATGTTGGGGTAGTGCAGGCTGCTGCCTGTGACAAGGCAAACATCCCCTTGGCTTCACACCCCCCAGACAAAGATTCCAGGAAGATAGATGCCATGGCAAAGAAACAGTACTTGGCATCATCTTTGGGACTCAGGCAGGCTAATTATATGGCCAGGTATCAGAAGTCCAGGTGGGACACTGTACTAGCACTCGCTAAACAGGCTTCCCCCCAGCTAGCCAAGGAGCTAGAGGGGGTGGCTGCTGATGGGATTGAGGCATCAAAGGTGCAATTTCATGCTGCTGTGACTCAGTGATGGGTCATTAGAGTCATAGCTACATCTGTGGCTCTTTGGAGGGTAAAGCAGCAGATATGTACTAGCCTTTACGCAGGACATCCAGGCTAAGGCCATGGATTTCTCTGTAGTGGGTAATTCTTTGTTTGGGGAGCAGACAGAGAATTACATGAAGAAAATGGATGAGTACAAGACCACTTATAGGAGTGCCCAGGCCAAGGAGAGGCAGGCAACTCCTCAGAGGCAGCAAGCTAGGGGCAGGGGCAGGCCTTTTCATAGGCCTTTCTACTAGGCGCAGGCCTCCTTCCTTTTCTCAGAGGGGGCTCTTCAGAGGGAGAGGCAGAAAGGGGATGAGCAGGGCCGCATCCACCCCTCAGCCTAAGGCTCCTGCCAAGCAGACATCCTGATGTGTCAGCCCGGGTCGACTCCCCCATTCCAGTAGGAGGTGGGCTGGCTTACTTTGTCCAGGACTGGATGTCTGTTACCTCAGACAAGTGGGTCCTGGAGGTTGTAAGCCTGGGGCTGGTTCTCAGTTTCAAAAGTTTTCGAAACAGACCTAGATCCTTTCCACCTGCAAATACTTCAGAAACCCTTGCTGTAGAGGCAGAGGTTTTGTCTCTACTGGCTTTAAAGGCCACAGAGAGTGTTCCTACTCCATACAGGGGCAAAGGTCTGTACTCTAGGTACTTCCTTACCCCAAAAAAGACAGGGGAGTGGCGACCTATCCTAGATCTAAGATACCTAAACAAGCTCCTAATAAAGCCAAAATTCAAAATGGTAACTCTCGGAACAGTTCTTCCCTCTCTGAGGCCAGGAAACTGGCTAGCCTCCCTGGACCTCAAGCATGCCTATTTTCACATTCCCATCAGGTGCTCCCACAGAAAGTACCTCAGGTTCGAATTGCCCTCAGGCCATTATCAGTTCAGAGCAATGCCCTTCGATCTGACCTCAGCTCCAAAGGTGTTTACAAAGTGCCTAGCAGTAGTGGTGGCCTTTTTAAGAAGGAAAAAGATTTCTATTTTTCCATATCTGGATGATTGGCTTCTGGTGGGCCAGTCTCCAGACCAAGTCAAGTCAGATCTGCAGGTCACCCAGCAAGTTCTCACTTCCCTGGGGTTCCTTCTCAATCTTCCCAAGTCAGTTCTTGAACCAGTACAGCTCCTCACTTTTATAGGAACAGAGCTGGGCACCCTTAAGGCAAGAGCCTTCCTTCCTTTGGAAAGGGCAGAAGCCATCTCTCAGCTGGCCTCTTCCTTTCTCCCTCTGGTTTCTCGACCAGCAAGACATTTTCTGCAGCTTCTTGGCCACATGGCAGCTTCCACGGCAGTGGTCCAAGGGGCCAGGTTTCAGATGAGGGACATTCAGTTCCATCTGAGAACCTTTTGGTCCCAAAGGAAAGATCCTCTTACCAAGCTAGTTCCTGTTACTCAGACCTTAATTCAGGCCCTTCAGTGGTGGCAGGACATGGACAGTCTGAGGTAAGGTGTTCCATTTGTCCCTCAGACTCACTCTGTGGTTCTTATCACAGATGCTTCCCTTTTGGGGTGGGTAGCCCATCTGGGGGCTCTCACAGCCCAGGGACTGTGGTCCTCTCAGGAATACCTTCTTCACATCAACCTTCTGGAGCTCAGGGCAGTACTTCTTGCCCTACAAGCTTTCTCTCAGTCCATACAGAACAAGGTGGTTCAGGTCAGGATGGACAACACTACCACCATGTGGTATATCAACAAGCAGGGAGACTCTCGGCCCATGGCCTTGTGCACGGAGGCCATGAAAGTATGGTCCCTGGCTTATTCCCTGCAGACCTCTAGTTGCGGTCCACCTCCCAGGAAAGGACAATGTGATAGCAGATGCATTGAGCAGGATTTCCCAGGGCCATCACGAATGGTCTCTGGATCCTTTGGTGTTGAAGGTGATAGTCTCAAGGTGGGGCACTCCGGAGATAGATGTCTTTGCAGCCCCAGACAATCACCAGCTTCCTCTGTTTTGTTGCAGACCCCCAGTCTTGGGTTCAGTCCCTCTGGATGCTCTGATTTTGAACTAGGAAGGGAAGTTTCTTATGCCTGTCCTCCTTTTCCTCTATTGTTCAAGGTTCTAGTCAAGGTAAGGTCACAACCATGCAAAGTGATTCTGGTTGCTCCAGACTGGGCCAGGCAGCCTTGGTACCCCCTGTTGCTGTCCTTGGCAGTTCATCTTCCCCTGTCTCTTCCCAGGAATTACAATCTGCTAACATCCTCTCAGGGGAGGATTTGTTACCCCAATCTCCAGTCATTCATTCTCAAGGCATGGCTGTTGAAGACTTGGAGTATGCAGATTTACATCTGTCCCAAGGGGTTCTGGATATCCTCAAGGTTTCTAGAAAGCCTGCCACCAGAAAAATCTACAATTCCAAATGGAAAAGGTTCAGTATTTGGTGTTCCAAGAAGCACATTTCCTCAGACACTGCTGAGTTGTCTACAGTTCTGGATTACATGGTTTACCTTAATAGCCTAGGCCTCAAACCAGCTACTCTCAAAGTTCATTTGTCAGCTATTTCTGCTTTCCTGTCAGTGGGGAAATCTTCCTCTCTGTCATCTCACTCTGTATTCTGTAAATTTTTCAAAGGATAGCTTCATACCAATCCCCCTTTTAGGGATCCTGCTCCTGCCTGGGATTTGAATATTTGTATTGCTCAACTAATGCAACCCCACTTCGAGCCTATATCCTCAGCAGAGCTCAAGTACTTGACTTGGAAAACTGTGTTTTTGGTTGCTGCTACTTCTGCCAGACGTATCAGTGAACTGCAAACCCTGTTAGTGGAGCCTGACTTCATTTCATTCCATAGGGATAAGGGTCCTTAGAACCAGCAGATGGTTCCTACCTAAAGTGGGTTCTGATTTCCTCTTAAACCAATCTGTCTCTTCCTGTGTTCTTCACTGATCACACCTCCTCAGAGAAACGGATGCTACACAGTTTAGATGTTAAAAGGGCCCTTAGTTACTACATAGAATGTACATAGGGTCACAGGTTTGACTCCCTCCAGTTGTTCCTCACTTATGGGGAAGTAGGTAAGGGAAAACCTGCCACCAATAGAACCATTGCAAGGTGGATTGTGTCCTGTATTCAATTCTGCTATGAAAAACTGGGAAAAACTGCACCCTTAGGCCTGAGGGCTCTTTCCACTAGAAGTACAGCTGCATCTCTGGCTGCAGCTAGGGATATCCCCTTGTTAGAAATCTGTCAAGCAGCCACTTGGAAAACAGTTCATACCTTCACCAAGCATTACCCTCTGGATATCCAGACTAGGAGTGATGCTAGGTTTGGCACAGCAGTACTTCAGAGCCTATTCCCAAAGTAGGTTCTGTCCCTCCTCCTTCGAGGTACTGCTTGGTAGTCTGCAAATTGTCAGAATACAGCAAGACTTCATGTTGTCTGAAGAAAAAATTGCTCACCTTTGTAATTGTGTTTCTTCTAATGGAGTCTTGTTGTATTCAAAGAACATGAAGTCTTGCTGTATTCTGACTATTGCAGTGATATCCAACCTTTGAACTGCCCTGGAGAGGAAAGAGTTAACTTGGGCTCGAGCTCGGTTGAGACTCTTGTCAGTTGTTGTTTGAACCCAAACCGTCAGATTCTTTACTCCGTCTCACTGAACATTCGCTCCGGAGATTTTTCCTTTGCTCAGTTCAATTTAGTCGGTTAAAGTGTCGTTTTTTTCTCGGTTTCAACCAGATTTATTCCATCTAACCTGTTGGTTAAGTCTCTGTCTGTGGTAGCGTGAGTACTAGATAGGTTTGTTTATTGCCTGCTTCTGTGTGGAACTTATAAACTTTGAATCGGTTCAGTTTGAACTGATCAGGGTTGTTTAAAAAGTGTTTTTCTACTTTTAGAGTGTGGTAACCGGTCCTTATCAGTTCTAAAAACAGTTTCATTACGGTTTTCCACGACCCGTAACGCGGTCAGGAACCGATAAGGATGTCTTGCCTGGCGGATTGCAAAAGGGTAAGTTGGTTAGGGACTGGCCGTATCTGAAAACCCAAAAACGGGCCACTGGGTTTCAACACTGTAGTGTGTGGGGAAGCCCTTTAAGGTTGACCGCACACCACCTAATTTATTATGCTGGGTTTGGCCACCTCGATTCAGACTGCAGATTTGCAAAATTTTCCCTCAGCTACCCTAGAAAGAGAGTAGGTAGGCTGAGGAAAGGAGGCGAAAAGTCTGCTGACCCGGATGGCCAGCCCGGTTCGGTTCCGACCGAACCAGAAGGTAACCTCTGACCAGGGCAAACTTCTTGAAGAAAAGGAGAACGACTCTGAGGTGGGTTCGATTAAAAGAAAAGAGGGATAAGTCGGCGGTTCGGATCACAAGTTCTTTCTCCGACCGCTGATGAAATAATAAAATGATAAGTTGTTCAATCACTAACCCGGTTCTGGCCGAACGGCACCATCGCTTAGGGGCTCTGTTCGGTCGGTTCCCCCGGTTCCAGATTATAATTTAGAGGAGTTTTATGAACTGGAGGAGGAGGAAGGAGAGTATGAGGATAGTGATGGTGATTATGAAAGTCTGGATGTGCCCATTGACCCGGACATCTCCCCAGACAGACCTTCAGGGGTTTCTCCTCCTAGGCTTTCTGAGTCCCCTTCCCATTTTACGTTTTACAAAAAAGTGGCTGAAACTCTTCAGCTTCCTATGGAAGAAGCTGTAGAGGATCAGGAGGAGCTTGATTATGTTGAGATGATGGATATCCCAGAGTCCAGGAGGCTGTCTATTCCTCTTCATAAGTCTTTTGGGAAACAGACAACAAAAATTTTACAGACTCCTAATTCTATACCTCCTGTGGACAAGAGAATGGACAAGATGTATACTCTTTCATGCTCAGATACGGAGTTCCTTTCCCAGCAATGCAGCCATGTTGGGGTAGTACAGGCTGCTGCCTGTGATAAGGCAAATATACCATTGGCTTCACACCCCCCAGATAAGGACTCCAGGAGGATTGATGCCATATCAAAGAAACAATACATGGCAGCATCTTTGGGACTCAGGCAGGCTAATTATATGGCCTATACAGCTAGATACCAGAAGTCTAGATGGGACACTGTAATGGCTCTAGCTAAACAGGTCCCTGGCCAGATTGCCAAGGAGCTGGAGCAGGTGGCTGCAGATGGTACTGAGGCATCCAAGGTGCAATTTCTTGCTGCAGTGGACTCCAATGATGTTTCGTCTAGAGTCATGGCTACATCTGTGGCCCTTCGTAGGATGGCTTGGCTCAGATGTACTAGCCTGTCTCAGGATACCCAGACTAAGGCCATGGATTTTCCTGTTGTGGGTAATTCTCTGTTTGGGGAGCAAACAGAGAACTACATGAAAATGGATGAATACAGGACCACCTATAGGAGTGCCCAGGCCAAGGAAAGGCAAGCCACTCCTCAGAGGCAGCATTCCAGGGGCAGGGGCAGGCCTTTTCATAGGCCTTTCTACCAAGCCCAGGCCTCTTCTTCCGCCTTTGCCCAGAGGGGGTTCTTCAGAGGGAGAGGCAGGCCGGGTACAAGCAGGCCTCTGTGCAACCCCTTAGCCTAAGCACCTGCCAAACAGGCACCCTGATGGGTTTGCCCAGGCGATTCTCCACCACCAGTAGGGGCAGGCTGGCTTACTTTGTCCAGGACTGGATGTCTTCAACATCAGACAAATGGGTCCTGGAAGTAGTAAGCCAAGGACTAGTTCTCAGCTCAAAAATTTCCCAAGATGAGAACCAGATCCTTCCACCTGCAAATCCTTCAGAGGCCCTTGCCCTAGAGGCAGAGGTCTCTTCCTCTTGGCTCTGAGAGCCATAGAAAGGGTTCCACCCCTACACAAGGGAAAAGGATTGTACTCCAGGTACTTCCTAACTCCCAAAAAGACAGGAGAATGGCGGCCCATCCTGGATCTCAGATATTTAAACAAGCACCTTTTAAAGCCAAAGTTCAAAATGGTGACTCTGGGAATAATTCTGCCCTCTCTAAGGCCAGGAGACTGGCTAGTTTCCCTGGACCTCAAGGATGCCTATTTCCACATTCTCATCAGAAGCTCCCACAGAAAGTACCTCAGGTTGAGAGCTGCCCTCCGCCACTATCAATTCAGAGCAATGCCCTTTGGCCTAACTTCAGCTCCAAGGGTGTTCACAAAATGCCTGGCAGTAGTGGTTGCTTCCCTAAGGAGAAAAAAGATCTCCATCTTTCCATAACTGGATGACTGGCTCATAGTAGGTCAGTCTCCAGACCAAGTCAAGTCACACCTTCAGATAACTCAGCAACTGCTCACTTCTCTAGGATTCCTTCTGAATCTTTCAAAGTCAGTTCTGCAGCCTGTGCAGCTCCTCACCTTCATAGGGGCAGAGCTGGATACAATAAAGGCAAGAGACTTCCTTCCCCTGGACAGGGCAAGGACCCTTGTTACACTGGCCTCTTCATTCACCCTCCAGGTGTCTCGACCAGCAAGGCATATCTTCCCTTGTCAATCTTCACCATTCATTACTGACTGGGTGTAAGCCGGAGGCTAGCACACGCCCGCAGGGAGCTTTTTTTTAAAAAGCTAGCTCTTGGCGCCGCCCTCGAGACCGTCATGTGCGGCGGCCATTAGCTCTTCTCGACTCCTCCTCCAACTCAGTTCTGTTTCTCCCGCCATCGAGGCAGCACCTGCTGTCGCTGGAGCATTTTCAACTGCGTTGTTTTCGGCGACTCCTCCATTTTGTATCGCACTCGACGCCATACCGGTAAGACTGTTCCTTTTCTATTTGTACGGCATCGGGTGTGTTTTCTACTGTGTTTTTTCCTCAATAGTTTCGCGTTCTGTCCGGTTCTGGAGTGAAGCATTTTTCGAAGACGGGCCGGGCCCCTATGCGTCGGTGCTCCTGTGGCCGGCATTTCTCCGTCTCGGACCGGCATGACGTGTGTCTTCGTTGCCTGGGACCCAACCATGATATGGATTCGTGCGATGCCTGCTTTTCCATGGACCGTCGCGTCCTCGAAGTCCGAGCGTTCAAGCTCGGCAAGGCACCGCCGACTTTCGGAGGTCGGCGTCGTTCGTGGGACTCCCAAGTAAGGTCTGGCCGTCCCCAGGTCCCCTCCAGGCCTACTCTGTTCTGAGAGGAGGGGCCTCCTCATCTCTTCTTGCCGAAGGGGTCCCTTCTGCAGTGTCGGGGGCGTCGCGGTCCCTTCCGGGGCTGTGGCGCCGACACCGCCTCGGCAGTCACCTCCTTGGAGGTGCAGGCTCCCCAGTGTCGAGGCCCTCGATTTCTGGGCCAGGCACGGCGGACCCTCGGCGCGCCTTTCAGCCCCGCCCAGATCCCAGCGCCCGTTCGCGGTGCGGTGATCGGCGGTGCTATTCGCCGCGCCCGTTCGGATCGGCGCGTTCGCGGCACGGTGTCGAGCGGTGCCGTTAGCGGCACGCTTTGGATCCCGGTGCCGTCTGCGGCGCCGATGATTGCTCCGCTTTGGCCCCGGCGCCGTTAGCGCGTTCCTCCTTGTGGGCGCCGGCTGGTTTCCGACACCGGGGCGGTGCTGCCATTAGCCCCGCTGGTGCCGTGGAGGATCTGGGATGGGTCTGGCTGCTGCCAGCATTCGAAGCGGCGGCGCGCCTCTGGTACCGGTGCGATTCGCGGCCCGTTGCCTCTGGGACCCCGGGGTAGCCAGCATTGAGTCCTGCTGATCTTGTCCTCCTCGGAGGCCGATGACTCGGATGTGGACCCATCCTGGCACCCCACTCTTGGTCGGGGTCCCCTGTGGCTCGAGTACCAGGCGGCGGAGCCTCTCCTCTGTCCCCACTTTCTGTCCTCTCCTGGAGTCTCCCGGCTGGGGGTGGCCTTGGGTCCCAGGAGGGAGGCATGGGGTGACTGAGAGAGGCTCCCCTCTGGGGACGGTGGCAGCTACCCTCCGAGGTGCTGTTGCTCCTCTGGAGGTGGGAGCAGCTGCAGTCGGGAGGGCTCTCTGAGTCCGAGGGTTGAGGAGCAGGGAACAGGCCCTCGGTCTTCTTTAGCCACCTCAGGGGTGGCCAGGAGCAGTGCGAACCCGCCCTTCCCTCCGGGGCTCTAGGGTGCCCTCCGGTGGCGTGTTCATGGGCTGCCCTTCTGGATCCATGCAGTCCGCACTTGCATGCGGGGAGGTTCTCCCCTGGGCTCTTCAGGCTCCGCTTCCCCAGGGTTCCGTCTTGCTGCCTGGTTTGCTGTCTGGGACCCCTCCAGCTCGGGCTCTGTTCCCCGGATTCCAGAGCCCTGGCAGAGATCTGTTGCCTCCTCGTAGGTGCCCATCTCTCTGCCTCCTCCACCCCCGCTCCCGGGCCATGTCAGTCCTACGGGTCCGTTATCCTGGGAGCAGTTCAGAGGTTCTGCCGCGGCCTTCCCCTCATATGTTAGATATATGCATGAGCGGGTCTTTCGACTCTCCCCACCGCTGCAGGAGTCTTCTGGGCATTCCAGTTCCCCATCATCCTCGTCTCCCTCCTCTGAGGGAGAACCCTCTCATCTCTCCTCCGATGCTGATTTCACGGAATATCAGCGATTCCTTTCCGAGGATGGTGAGGGACCTTGGGATCTCCTATATTCGAAGAGACAATACTGAGCAGGCAGCGTGAATTCCTTGGTGAATTCAGTGCCCAACATTTGGTGGTACCTTCCTGGCCTGTCCCCTTCCAGGAGGCGTCTATCAGTCACAGCAGTCACCAGCCGCTTCTTCTCAGCCCGGCTGACTGTCAGCGTAGGTATTGTGCCCCTCGGAGTCTCTGGGTACCCTACCCCCCTTCTGGTTTGGTCTACCTTGACACTCCTTCCGGCGCGCTGCCCCAGGCGACACGACCCCACGGATCGGACTCTCTTCAGTTCGACCGTTGGCGGCGAAGTGTTCTCTTCTTCTCGTCGCGGCTGCTTGTATAGCATCATCAGGCTCACCACGCTGCCTACAACCGGCATCTGTGGTGATGCTTCTCAACTCCTAAGCGTCAATGCCTGATGCAGACAAACCAGACAAGCTGTTGCCCTCTCCGCTGTAGGCCTGGAGCTGGCAAGACACAGGAAAGGGCATCTTATGACGCCAATGAGGTGGCTTCCAGGCTTGCGGGGACAGCGATCTGCATTAGGCGGACGGCATGGCTTCGTCTCTCAAGGTTGTCACCCCTGGCCCGGCGTAGGGTGATTCGCTCCGCCTTCCGGGGGACCCGTCTCTTTTCCTCTAGAGCTAGGAGACTTTTGCAGGGGCTTTCTCCGTCTCCCCGTCCTCGGGAGGCACCTCCTAGCTCTTCTCCCACTTAGGCTTCTGTGAATTAGCCAGGGTATTCCCCTTCTGTTTCTCACCAACAGGAGGCTGGGGGTCTTGTTCCCTCAGGGTCTTTACCCTTCCCCTTCTGGGAAAGAGAGCTTAGTACTCACCAGAAGTAATGAATGGTGAAGATTGACAAGGAAGATATGAAA
The DNA here is from genome assembly GCA_016271365.2 of Neoceratodus forsteri. Taxonomy (NCBI): domain Eukaryota; kingdom Metazoa; phylum Chordata; order Ceratodontiformes; family Ceratodontidae; genus Neoceratodus; species Neoceratodus forsteri. Next base: position 430,599,564 of record CM057453.1, on the reverse strand, counting down.
ATTCACGTACCTACAGTAATTCTTGATCTTCTCTGTATCTTCACCATTCATTACTGACTCCCTCCCACCATCCCCTCAGTGGCCTCCTTCTGTGGCGTCTCCCCCTTCCGTCTGGTTCCTCCCTCTTGCTCAAAAAAAAAAAAGGAAATCTCTCTGTGCTTTCCTGGTTTCCCAAAAAAAAAAAAAAAAAACCAGGAAAATTATTTACTCTAAGATTCATGGGCTTTTGTTGCAGGAGTGCTGAGTTGTGAGTAAGCTACACGACTATCCCTCCGCCGTATTCTCTGGCGAGGCACTCCTAGGGACCTTGCCTGACTCTGTCTATGCAGTTTGATCCCGCAATATTCTGCTAATCAATTACTAAGCCTAGAATCAACCCCTTTTGTCTTTTCTTGCAGAACAGGAGGCAGATGATTTTTCCTTCTCTTTAAAACTGGGGAATCTCTCCGACTGCTTGAAGACAACCCCTGGCTTCTCAGGTCATGTTTTTCTCTCATAAGTCTGCGAGGTTATGCTCTGTCTTGAAATTTTCCCTTTTCAAAGGGTCCTTCTGCGGACAGTGTTGCAGAAAAGCAGTGCCAACCATGACCGGTTCTTGCCAGCTTCAAGTCTCTCTTGCCTTGCCATAGCAAGTCCGGTTGAGTTCCATTATATTATCTACAAACCGCCTGGAAAGGCAAATTTCTTCCTAAACCCTTGAGCAGCTCTTACATGCGACCTGGGAATTATCCTTTTCTAGGCGGGTGTCCTCCAGGCAAAGGCCTGCTCTCCGGCCAGGAGCCAGCGCTGGATCAAGGACCATGGCATGTTGAGGTCAAAGACTATGCCCTCCTTAGTCTGTCTAGCGGGTTCGGTGAACCTTCTCTTCAGCTCTGCCAGTGGGGATTCTTGCTCCCTTATTAAATCGAGCCTTAAGCCTCTCAGCTAACTATGCTCAGTTGGGCATTCTGGTCTCCTCAACATCCCATCTTTCTTCTTCTTCTCTTCTTCATTCCTTCTCCTTCCTTTCTATCTACTCCTCCTAGAGTCGCCCTGGAAGGAGGCCCTGCGATCCCTACGGCAGGAATATACTCTCTCTCCTCTCTGTCTATTCTCCATCGGCTTATTCCTTTTTCAGTTCATTCTTCCTTACTTTGCTATCCCTTGCTATCTTGCCTGCTTTCTCTTTTTCCATAATTTAAGTTTTGCCTCTCCGGCTCACCAGAACTGAGTTGGAGGAGGTAGAAGTAACTACTGGCCTTATAGCATATTGTGGCCGACGCGGTCGAGGCGCGCGTTAAACTAGCTTTTAAAAAAAAAAAAAAGCTAACCCGTGGCGGTGCGGCGCCTCCGGCTTACACCCAGTCAGTATTGAATGGTGAAGATACAAGAGAAGATCAAGAATGACGGTAGGTACGTAATTTTCATTTTCTGCAGCTCCTGGGCCAAGTGGCTGCCTCTACAGCAGTGGTCCAGGGAGCAAGATTTCAAATGAGGGACATTCAGTTCCACTTAAGAGCCTTCTGGTCCCAGAGAAAGGATTCTTTGACCAAGCTAATCCCAGTGACTCGAACCCTGATCCATGCCTTGCAGTGGTGGCAGGATCAGGACAACCTAAGACAAGGAGTCCCCTTCGTCACTCAGTATCATTCTTTGATCCTTACCACAGATGCTTCCCTCTTGGGCTGGGGAGCCCACTTGGGGGATCTAACCACCCAAGGGTTGTGGTCACCTCAAGAATCTCTGCTTCACATCAATCTCTTGGAACTCAGAGCAGTGTTTCTAGCACATCAAGTTTTTTCCAAGTCTGTTCAGAACAAAGTAGTTCAGATCAGGACAGACAGTACCACCACAATGTGGTACATCAGTAAGCAGGGGGGCACTCGGTCTGTGGCCTTGTGCACAGAGGCAATGAAGTTGTGGTCTCTGGCCTATTCCCTGAATACCTCTCTGATAGCAGTGCACCTCCCAGGGAAGGACAATGTCCTGGCAGATGCTCTCAGCAGGATTTCACAGGGCCATCACGAATGGTCCCTAGATCCTCTGATTTTGAAAGTGATCTTTTCCAGATGGGGCACCCCACAGATAGATCTTTTTGCAGCCCCAGACAATCACCAACTTCCTCTTTTTGCTGCAGGCCCCCAGTGTTGGGCTCAGTCCCCCTGGATGCCCTAGTTCTCAATTGGGAAGGGAAGTTCCTGTATGCTTCCCCCCCTTCCCTCTCCTGTTCAAGCTGCTAGTCAAAATCAGGTCTCAACCCTGCAGAGTGATTCTGATTGCTCCAGACTGGGCCAGACAGCCCTGGTACCCTCTCTTGTTGCCCTTAGCAGTCCACCTTCCCCTCTCTCTTCCCAGGAATTACAACCTGTTAACGTGCTCAGGGGAGGGTTTAGTATCCGAATCTCAAATCTCTCATTCTCAAGGCCTGGTTCTTGAAGAGTTAGAGTTTGCTGATTTGCATCTCTCTCTAGGTGTTCTGGATATTTTAAAGGCTTCTCGAAAGCCTTCCACCAGAAAGACTTACAACTCCAAGTGGAAAAGATTTACTATATGGTGCTCTGGGAAGCATATTTCTCCAGAGTCTGCTGGCTTGCCCACAGTCCTTGACTATATGGTTCATCTCAATAGCTTGGGACTCAGACCAGCTACACTAAGAGTGCATCTGGCAGCTGGCTCCGCCTTCCTGTCAGCAGGCAAGCATTCTTCCCTTTCTGCTCATCCTGTATTCTGTAAATATTTCAAGGGATTGCTGCATACCAATCCTCCTTTCAGGGACCCTGCCCCTGCTTGGGACCTTAATGTTTGCATTGCTCAGCTTATGCAACCCCCTTTTGAGCCTTTGTCTTCAGCAGAGCTTAAGTACTTGACTTGGAAAACTGTGTTCCTGGTAGCCATCACTTCTGCCAGACGCATAAGTGAGTTAGAGGCCCTGTTAGTGGAGCCTGATTTTTTTCTCTTTCCACAGAGATAAGGTGGTCCTCAGGACTAATAGGAAGTTTTTGCCTGAAGTGGTTTCAGATTTCCACCTTAACCAGTCTGTCTCTTCCTGTTATCTTCACTGACCATTCCTCCTCTGGGGAGAGGAGGTTGCACAGCTTGGATGTGAAAAGGGCCCTTAGCTACTACATAGAGCGCACCAAGAGTCACATGTTTGATTCCCCCCCAACTGTTCCTCACTTATGGTGAGGTTGGTAAGGGAAAACCTGCCACTAAGAGATCTGTTGCCAGGTGGATTGTCTCTTGTATACAATTCTGCTATGAAAAATTGGGTAGGATCCCACCCTTAGGCCTGAGGGCTCACTCTACCAGAGGTATAGCTGCTTCCCTGGCTGCTGCCAGGGATATTCCTATCTTAGAGATTTGTCAAGCAGCCACCTGGAAAACAGTACATACTTTCACCAAGCATTACTCTCAGGATATCCAGGCTAGGAGTGATGCTCGGTTCGGCACAGCTGTGCTCCAGAGCCTAATTCCCAAAGTAGGTTCTGTCACTCCTCCATCGAGGTACTGCTTGGTACTCTGCAATTGTCAGAATACAGCAAGACTTCATGTTGTTTGAAGAAAAAATTACTCACTTTAGTAATGTTTCTTCTAATGGAGTCTTGCTGTATTCTGACCTCCCTCCCCCCCGCCTCCCCTCTCAGAACCTGGGTTTTGGGATGCGGGTGGGCAGGAACAGTGTTGGCACCCTAGAGGTGCCCTCCATCCTTTTGATTTTGGGTATGTGTTGTGTTTTGGTTTTTGGGATTCCTGACTTGAGTCTTTGCCTTGGAACCAAAAAAACCTTTTTATTAGATTTAGTTGCCAGTTGGCTAGTATAAGTTTACAGTTTCCACACAGGACACCCAGTGAGTTTAGCTCGTAAAGATCTGATGGTTTGGGTTCAAACAACAACAGACAGAGTCTCAACCGAGCTCGAGCCCAGCGTTCCATGCCTTGCATGGAAAGTTAACTCTTTCCTCTCCGGAGCAGTTCAAAGGTTGGATATCACTGCATTAGTCAGAATACAGCAAGACTCCATTAGAAGAAACAACATTACTAAGGTAAGTAATTTTTTCTTCTGACCTCCCTCCCTCTCAGAACCTGTTTTGGGAAGTGGGTGGGCAGGTGCAGTGTTGCACCCCAGGGGTGTCTTTAGCCCACTCCTGTCGTGTTGGGTGCTTTGGATTTGTTTAATTAAGAGTTTTTAGTTCTTATTACCTGGTTTTGGTTCTTTGGGTTTCCTGACTTGAGCCTTTTAGGGAATCCAAAGTCTTTGTTGCCAGTTGGCTACTAGGAGTTTTTACAATGTCCACATTTTATAGTCAGTGAGTTTTAGTTCGTAAGAATCTGATGGTTTGGTTTCAAAAGGATGCAGACAGAGTTTTCAACCGAGCTTGAGCCTAACGTTCTATGCCTGGCATAGAATTTAACCCTTCACTCTCCGGGGCAGTTCAAGAGCCTGAGCGAGCTGCAAATTGTCAGAATACAGCAAGACTCCATTAGAAGAAACAGAATTACTACGTTGAGTAATTTTTTCTTCTGGCAGTTGGGCTGTGTAGGATTCACCGCCCTCTCCCGGGGTCCTACCCTGGTCAGTCCAGTGTTCAGGAGGGATGACAGTCTTCCCATTAACTCAGAAAGCAGCAAGTCTGTTCCTGAACCAGGTCAGGGACCTGGCACCTCTCTGTCTCAACTACTACTTCTTCCCGTCGGAAGAAGCGGTGCCACTCAAGGTCGCCCTCTGGTATCTCTGCCTAGAGGTCTTTGGTGGTCGGGAGCAGTAGGCTGTCTCCAGCTCCGTCTGGTTCCCCGACGGCTTCCGCTCACGATTGCTCAGATACTCGACACTGGAGCCCTTCTCTGTCCTCTTATGGGATTTTCAGTGAGCAGTTTCACCACTGGGCTGCTCTTATGGAGCAGTGGGTACAGCGTCTGTCTTGTTTGCCCCTCACAGTGGATCCATTTCCAGGGCACTCAGGCCTGGACCCTTAGTGCCGCAGTTGGGTCCTTCAGGGTAGGTTGAGCATTTTGTGTTGGCAATAGAATTTTCTCCCTTGCCGGTGCCGCGCCACCAATTCCACGTGCCTTTCCCCCTCATTCTGTTTCCTCGCAGGGACCAGCACAGGTACCATCCCTCTCCTCTTCTTTTTTTCCTAGGAATCTGGAGCCCTGGGTTTGAATCCCATCACCCCCCACTCGCATACTGTGCAACCCTGAGCAAGTCACTTAACTTCCTTGTGCTCCCAGGTTGCACCTGGAAACAAGCTCCGGCTTAGTGTGCTTTTCCTGGTTAAACAATTTCCCCTTTCCCTAGGTTTGGAGTGGATCTTCGGGCGGCATATCTCAGTCAGCATCGACTTTGTTGCTGTGTCTGGCACCGACTCCCTGTGGGCCGGTGTGCTAGGTTCAGCATTGAGGGTCTGCGGTGCTGGGTTCGGAACCAGGGTCTATGGTGCTGGGTCTGGTGCCAGTTCCAGTGTCTCCTGTTTATCCTTTGCCCAGACCAGGCAGTGGCTTATTAGGGGCAGCTCCCGCTCCTTCTGAGGGTGACATCAAGCAGGATGAGTCTGATCCCAATCGTATAATTTCTAAAGAGGGTGATGAAGACGTGTTCTACAGTTTGGATGGTAAGCCCTCACTTCTAGCTGAAACTCCAGTAGAAGACATTTCCTTCCAGTCTCTACTTAAGAATATGAGAGCAACTCTGGCTCTGCAGACATCTTCTCTAGACCCAGGTAGACTTTTGCGTCTGGAGTGGCTGCATGTTCCAAATATTCCAGTGAACCTTACACCATCTGTTCCCCCACCCTTTGAGACTTTTTCCAGTGCTGTGTGGGTGAGAGCTGCTCTTAATACTTCTGTCTGCAAATCCATAGACAAGAAATATGTGCCTCTCAAGGAGAGACCCATTTTAGCCTTGTAACCCATCGCAGATGCACTGATTGTCCTCGCTGAAAATGACAAAGCTGTTCTTCCACATGAAGTATCAGCATATCCTATCAATAAAGAATCTTATACGATAGATACCTTTGGAAAAAGGGCCTTCGTGTCAGCAACTCTGGGCATGCATAATGCCAGCTATCAAGGGCACTTCTCCCAGTACAAATATGCTCGTTGGACTTCCTTTAAATCCCTAATGGAAGGTCTCCTGAAGTCTGACTCTAAAATGGAGATTTTACAGACTGTTATCCGAGGAATAGAATGCAACACCTATTAGCTTAAAGCTTCCGTGGATGCTTACAACAGCTTCCAGGGCGGCCACTGCTGGAATCTGTATTAGAAGTCATTCCTGGCTTAGGATAGCAGGGTTTTCCTCTGATGCTCAGCAGCAGGTCATGAATATGATGGTACATATCTGTTTGGCCAACAGGTAGAACAAGCCCTGGAGGCCTCTCAGAAAACCAGAACTGCCAGTAAAACAGCCAGGCCGGCTCCTTCAGCTCCACAGTGGGGCAGGAACTGTCAGTTTTTTTCGTAACAGGTAGCCCTTTTGAGGAAGAGGCAGAGTAGCTCTAACAAGCACCAGTCTCCTCAGCCACATAACAGAACACAGCAGAAGGCACAAGGGCCAAAAGTGCCCTGTGCCATCCTCTGAAAGTCTGACCTTGGTCTCACCTCAGCTGCCCAAGGTGGACTTCTCGGCAGTGGGAGGTCATCTGACTCAGTTTTACGACCAATGGAAGTCTATCACCACAGGCAAGTGGGTCTTCGGGATTGTTCGAGAAGGGTACTCCCTCATCTTTATGGAGATTCCCCCAGACCTTCCACCCAAGCGGCAGCACAATCTGTCAACCGTTCTGCCAGGCCTCCTCACTTCAGAGATACCGGGCCTTCTCAAAAACGGCAGAGTAGGAGTAGTTCACTGGGCAGAGCAGAACACAGGCTTCTACTCCCATTACTTTCTGGTTCCAAAGAAGACGGGCGGGCATGCATCCCATTCTCGACCTCAGAAAGCTGAACAAGTACTTGTACTGAGGGAAGTTCAAGATGGTCTCCTTAGGGACACTTCTACCACTTCTCCAACACCATGACTGGCTGGCATCCCTGGACATGCAAGACATCTACCAGCACATTCTAGTACACCTGAATCACCACAAGTACCTTTGCCTTGTGGCCTTGGTTCAACCCTACCAATTCAGGATCTTGCCCTTTGGGTTCTCCATGGCACCTCGGGTCTTTACCAAGTGTTTCGCTGTCCTTGCTGCACATCTTCGAAAGCTCAAAGTTCAAGTCTTCCCGTACCTAGATGATTGGCTTTTGGCAAGTCCATCAAGGCAGGAGACTCAGAAAGTAGTATCCACAGCATCTCAGTTCCTCACCTCCATGGGGGTCCTACTGAACCTGAAGAAGTCACAGCTTAAACCTTCTCAGCAGCTCCTCTTCATGGGAGCCCTTTTGGACACTATAAATGCGAGGACTTTTCTCCCAGAGGACAGGAGGATTGACATTCTCCAGATGGCTTGCTTCATCAGAGAGAACAACCTGGTACAAGCTCACTCCATGCAATGGATGTTAGGCCTCATGGTCCCTTCCATTTTCACAGTGCCTCTAGCTCGATTGCACATGAGGACCACTCAGTGGATGCTCAGCACACAGTGGTCCCCAACAACACATCTGCAGTCTTACCCCATCAAGGTGATTGAGCCTCTGCAGTGGTCACTTGCATGGTGGATACAAGAGGACAACCTTCTACAAGGTCTTCCCTTTGTCCCACTGGAGTCTCAGTTCACCATCACCATGGGTGCATCTCTACTTGGCTGGAGGGCCCACTGTCAGGACCTTCACATTCTGGCAGTGTGGACTCAGGAGGAGTCTCATCTTCACATCACTGTTTTAGAGATGAGAGCAGTCCTGTATGCCCTTCGAGTCCAAGAAGAGGCCATCAATCACAAAGTGATTCTTCTTCAGATGGACAACAAAGCTGTGATGTACTACATCAACAAGCAGGGTGGAGCACATTCCTACCCTCCATGCAGGGAAGCCATGAGGGTATAGCACTGGTGCCTTGAACATGACATCCTGACTCAGGCAGTTTATCTGCCAGGAACTCAGAACGATCTGGTGGATCATCTCAGCCCAACAGATGCGGACCCCCACGAGTGGTCACTTGCTCCAGATGTCATGCACTTGCTCTTCGACAAGTGGGACAGCACAGACCTGGACCTTTTTGCATCCCCACTCAACACAAAACTACCTCTATTCTGCTCCAGAAATCCAGAACCTGGCATTTTCTGTCAGGGTGCATTCAGGCTGCGGGGGTCAAGACATTTTCTGTACGCATTTCCTCCTTTTCCGTTAATTCAGAGGGTGCTGCTCTGATTGGAGGCACACGGGGGCAAGATTATTCTAATTGCACCTTACTGGCCTCAACAGACATGGTTTCCTTTGATCAGCAAGTTGTTAGAGGCCCCTCTGAGGCAACTGCCTCTGTGAACGGACCTCCCGACACAGGTACCCCTGGTCCATCCCAACCTGCACTCCTTTCATCTCCACGCCTGGCCCCTGATGAGGTAGAAGTGAGCAGGTTTAAAGTTTCTCAGAGAATCTCGCAGATCCTCTTGGCAGCTAGTAAGCCTTCCACCAGGAAGACTTACACAGCTAAATGGAAGTGTTTCTCAATGATGTGCTAAGATCTACTCAGATCTGTTTGTGTCCTCCAGATGCAGGTCTGCAATACTCATCTGTAAATGTGCACCTCTGTTCGCTTTCTGCCTATCATGAGCCAGTCCAGAACATGTCCCTGGCTCAATTACCGCTATTCATGAGATTCGTCAAAGGCATTCTTCACACGAGGCCCCCGGTTAGGAAGCCGGTTGCCCTCTGGGATATTAATCGTGTGCTAGACATGCTCACTCGTAAACCCTTTGAGCCTCTAGTCACATGTGATTTGAAGTTTCTGACCTGGACGACTGCCTTTCTGGTGGCCATCACTTCAGCTCATAGGGTCTCTGAAATACATGCCTTGGTCACAGACCCTCCGTATACCATCTGTCATAAAGACAAGGTGGTCCTCCATACTCACCCTAAGTTCCTACCCAGAGTGGTTTCGGATTTCCACCTCAACCAGCCCTTGATTCTTCCCACTGATTTCTCTAACTTCTAAAGTGAAGGGGAACGCACCCTTCATTCCCTGGACATTAAAAGGGCTCTACGAATTTACATCGATAGAACTGGGGATGTCTGTCAGGCCAAGTAACTCTTTGTGTACTTGAACGTACCCCGGCTGGATCAGCTAGTGTCCATCAAATGTATCTGTGCTTGGATAGTGGCATGTCTTCTGCATTGCTACTCTATGGCGCAGGTCAAGTTGGAGGGCCAGGTGCGTGCCCACTCTACCAGAATGGTTGCTGCGTCCTTGGCAGAGATCTGCTCTGTTTCCATTGATGACATTTGCAAAGTGGCTGCTTGGCGCTCAGTGCACACCTTTGGGAAGCACTACGCTCTGGATATCCATGCCAGACAGCATGCGAGCTCTGCCTCCTACCGCCCTGTTCGGGGGATTCGGTTTTAGTTTGGTACTCTAACCCAGCAGTATGAATAAATGATGATGACTTTAAATCCAGGAAGATAAGAAAATGACGTACTCATTGTAATTCTTGATCTTCTTGGACAAGTCTTCACCATTTATTAAATGCGACTGTGGCTAACTTCCTGCTCTCCTCTGATATTTTCATCCCCCCAATAAAATGACACAGGGTCCTGATAGATCCCAAGAGTCAGCATCATTTACCTCTCTGACAAGGGTTATCCTGTATCGATGCCTGCTACTACCACCAGTTAACTAAGATTATGCCTGGACTGCACTTGCAGTACTGTTTTACGAATTTCTACCTGTTTACTGTGCGTTCTCTGTATTTGTCTACACTCCACCCTCTGTAACTGACGTGGAGCCTTCGCAAAAGAGTCTGTGACTCAAAGGATTGTAATTCCGATTGTATCCAATAAATAAAATAAAAAAATATGCCCACCCACCATCCCCAGAGCTCAGTCTGTCTGTGGTCTTCACTTCCTCATTTTGGTTTGGGCTGCGAAGATATTGTTTAAATTGACCCTCCTTATATGGGTCAATCGGGTTATCTTACACCCTTGTTAAGTTACATGTTTCCTAGGTTATATTACGCTGCACCTCCTCGGTAAAAAAGGTACTGAGGCAGTTGGAGGGTCAATGCCAAGGTAGCCTACACAGGCGTGAGCCAGTCTCGCGGTGCTGTGCATGCGCAGTCCTACCTCAGCGCCGGCCCTCCTAAAGATATTTGGCTCTTGCATGGTGAAGACTTGTCCAGGAAGATCAAGAATTATGGTGAGTGCATAATTTTCAGTTTTTCATCAATTGACTGTTTTTTTGTGAATTTTTTCTTTGCAAGTTCGTTATTTTTCCCATCCATATTAGCAGTTACTCAAAATTTATTGATGCATTTGCATAGAAATCTTTCTGCAATGTTAGCATTATTTTGATGTAATACACAGTATGTTGACCTAAAGTATGGAAACTTTATGCAAGCACTAGCGTTATTCACCATTTTTGGTTTATCCAGTTTTCAATCCTAGAAGGACGGACTTTTACCACACTAGGGCTTGTTGCGTTGTTTAAACACCATGGTTTTCCACAAACCCATTTTATTCAATTTTTATTTGTTTGTTGGATTTTGGTGACCAAGTAAGATCACTGAGACAAAGTCTCTTTTTCAGGCACGAGCTGGGATTAATTACAGAAATACAAAAATGCAATAGAATAATATACAAATGAACAACAATACATTACAACAATGGTGATGTTAAGGATTTATCTGTCTGCTCCTCCAAATCAGAGGAGCATGGTTAATCAAACTGCACCCTACAATTTGTGCTCCTTCAAATGCCGGCCGTGCTCCTACCTACTTTTTTATTATTACATGACTCAGCAGAAATTCCCTTGAAGCATGCAGATCTTATCTGTGTCAGTCTTCACCATTCATCACATTTGGTTCTGGCCAGATGTACGACCCCGCGGGAGCTCTTTTTTTTTTTTGGATGTGCGGAGTCAATACAGCGCTGTCTTCGTGGCCAGTGCACTGCGTGGCACTTGTGGGTTGGCCATTGGGTGCCATGACCCCGCCCTCCCGCCATAGAGGTTGCACCTCGTGAGGAGCTCCAAGCAACTACGGGCTTAGTCTTCATGTCCTTCGATGCCGAGTTATACCTGCCAGTTCCGTTTCTCCCTACTCGACGCCGCTGTTGGTAAGACTGTTCCTTTTATTATTTTTCAGCGACGTCGAGTCTGTTTTTGAATTGTTTTTCCATCGATCATGTCTAGGTCGGAGGGCAAAAAGTTGCTGAAAGCAGGGCAGCCTCCTGTGCATCGGTGCCCGTGTGGCCGCAAGTACTCCGTTACCGAACAGCATGACTATTGTCTTGCATGTCTTGGTCTGCTTCACAACATGGATTCATGTGACGCCTGTTCCTCAATGGATCATCGTGTCTTGGATCAACGCGCTTGGAAAGTTCGATGAGCTCCGCCGACTTCCAGGGGACGGGTGTGCACTCGGACCAAGCCGTGGTTTCTCGGCCTTTCCTCTGGGTCCCCTCCCAGTTCTGTTCAGACCGCAGAGGAGGGGGGCTTCTGCTTCTTATAGCCTCGCCATGGCAGAAGACCTTCCGCGGTGCAGGGGCCCAGTCCGTTCCCCCTGGGGAGCGGACGGGAGTCACCGCTCTGGCAATTGCCCATTCGGGGGCGATGGCTCCCCCCAGTGTTGTTTCCTCGGGCTGGGAAGCCTGGGTCGGCACCGTCCTCGACGCCTTCTGTCGGTGCCGTTTTGGGCCTCGGTGCCATGAATGGCGCTGTGGGCTGTGACGATGCCGTGGTCAGCGCCGGTCCACTGCTCGGCGCCATCTCTGTTGTCAATGCCGTTCATGGCGCTGATAGTGCTGACGGCACCATGGGAGGTTCTATGGTGCTGTCTTCGACTGTTTCTCACCTCGGCACCGTTCGCAGCGCTGAGGCTGGGGACGGCACCGGATCTAGCTCTGCGCTCGCTTGCGGTGCCGAGCGAGGACACGGCACCATGGGAGGTGTTACCCTTGGCACCGAGGGAGCTGTTGGTGTTGCTATCGGCACAGTCCCTGACTCTGGTGCTGTTCACAGTGCCATGGGACAAGACGGCGCCATGGCAGACATTGACTCAGACTCTGCTGACGCTGTTGGTGCAGCCTCTTCGGGCACCATTCGCGGTGCCATGGAGGACTTCGGTGCTGGCTCTGGTGCGGACACCCAGACTGGCACCTCCTTCGGTCCAGACAGGAGCAGGCATCCGCGTACGGTCTGGCACCGGACTTCGGTCTCTACCTCTTCGGAGATGGACTCCCGAATCTGGTTCGGACTGGCTGTCCGACTCTTTGGAGCTGGTAGCCCGTGTGAACACCCTGGTGGTTACCTCGTCTGACTGGAGCCAGCCTCCCTCTTAGGAGTGGGCGGTAGCCCCTGAGTCTAGGGTAAGAGGTGCTGACCAGCAGGTGGTAGTGCAGGCCACTATTGCCCTGCAGCCTGGGCTTGGAGGGTTTTCTGCCCCCCCAGTTGGGATACCCCCTCAGGTGGTGTGCCTGGATCACCCAACTTTAGGGCTGATCGGAGCACCCACAGGAGGGGAGGGTGCTACTCTCTGAGTGGTCCCCTCTGGGACTGACCAGGGTTGTCAGTGCCTAGGCTGGTGTTTGCGAGGAGATGGGCTCTTTTGGATTCTGAGGGTCGAGGTGTCAGGGTCCTGGAGGACCCTTTTCCCGGGACCCACCCAGGTTCGGGAAGGAGTCGTAGCGCTGACCCCCGCCCTTCCTTCTTGGTCTCCTCAAGAGGGTCCTGGTCTTTGGGAGGAAGGGACCTTCCTTTTGGATTTTCATGGTCCTGCTTACCTCACGGGGGGATTCTTCAGAGCATGGCCTAGGCAGTTCCAGTGTGGTTAATCAGCTGGTGGGCTTTCCGGAGCTCCTCCTTCCCTTGAGGCTCCTGATGTGCTCTCTTGTCCGGACAGAGGATGGGCTCCTTCTGTTGTTGACTTAGCCCCCACTCCACTGTCACCATCTCCTGCTCTCCCAGGCGTTTGTGGCCCTAAGGGACCTTTCTCCTGGGAGCAATTCAGGGGTGCAGCTGCTCACTTCCCTACGTACGTCAGGGCCATGGACGAGCGGGTGTTCCACCCTCCCCCTGAGCAGCCAACCTCTGGATCTTATCTGTGTCAGTCTTCACCATTCATCACAGATGGGTACTGGCCGGAGATCAGGACCCCACGGGAGCCTTTTTTTTTTTTTAAAGATAGGCAGAGCCGACGCAGCATCGGCACCGCCCTCGAGGCCGACGTACTACGTGGCGCTCGAGGATTAGCCGTTAAGCTGTGTCGACTCTGCCTGCCTACCAGTTCTTTGTCTCCCGCCGTCGAGGTCGCCTCGTGGGAAGCCTGTGAAGAGATTTTCAAAGTTTTAGGCCTTAGCCTTTTGTCTCGACAGTCCGTCGGTTCCTGCTAGTTCTAGTCTGCCCTACTCGACGTCGCTGGTAAGATCTTTCCATTTATTTTACAGTTAAGCGACGTCGAGTCTGTTTTTTTCCTGTAGGTCATGTCACGGTCAGAGGGCAAGAAGTCGTCTAAGGCTGGGCGGCCCCCCATGCGTCGGTGCCCGCGGCGGCCGCAAGTGTCTGCCACCGACCAGCATGACCGGTGTCTCTCGTGTCTTGGCCCGCCTCACGACATGGACTGTGCGACTGCTTCTCCATGGACGCTGCCCCCGAACAGCTGCTTAGTGTAGCAGTTCACGACTTTCGGGGTAGGTCTGTGACCTGCCGGGCCAAGCCGCTGGGCCTCGCCTTCCTCCGGGTCCTTCCCCGTTCTATACGGACCGAGGAGGAGGGAACTCGCCGCCTCGTGAGCCTAGCTCTGGCGCGAGGCTCCTTCCGTGGCGCAGGAGGCCTGTTCTGCTTCCTTCCCGAGCTGGGCGGGAGGCGCTCGCGATGGCAATAACCTCTTCGGGGTGAAGGTTCTCAGTGTCGCCTCCCGCTGTCTGAAGGCCCGGTCGATGTTGTCCGCCGCCGCTAGCTATTGGCGCCGCTTGCGGGCGCCAGGTCCTGCGGGCGCCGACGCCGACTGCCTTTTCTCGCGCCGTAGGTTTTGTCGGCACCGTCAAGTGTGCTAACCCTGCTCACAGCCGCCAGACCTGGAATCTGCGGCGCCATTCTCGCAGACGGCGCCGAGGTTGAGCACGGCGTCGCGGCCTCGAGTCATCCGTCGGGTGCCATCCTCGGCGCCAGTTGGTTTTTGGTGCCGCCACGGCACCGAGGGGTCTGGCGGTTTGTGTTCGGGCGCCGAGTCCGCCTCGGGGTCATCGGCGCCGCTTTGTCTCGAAAGGCTATGCTCAAGGCTGTGGTGGCTGGGGTTTCTGTCGCCTGCCTCTGTTACTGGTACCGCTCTGTGCCGGTGGACTTGACGGTGCCTCAGCTGGCCCTAGTTTGGGACCTTTGGTCTGCTGCCCTGCCGCCTTCTCTGCGCCCGCTATGGGCTGTGGAGGTGCAGGTGCCGCCTTGGTCACTGCTTGGACTTCTGGGCCCTAGGTTGGTTGCCTCCCTCTCCTCCCACGCCTGGCTTAGGGCCTCAGACTTTACCTCGCCGGAGTCGGGCTCAGAGTCGAGCGGGCAGTCACACCCTTCGGGGTTGTCTGCAGAGAAGGACGAGCCGGTGGTCTCCATGACGGGTCTCAGTCAGCCCCCTTCTGAGGTGCGTCTGGTTCCCCCCGAGGTTAGGGTCAGTGGTACTGATCAGCAGGCTGTGGTGCGTGCCACCATTGCCATGCAACCTGGCCTTGGGGGGTTCCTTGACCCCTCAGCGGTGGTACCCCCTCCGGTGGTGTGTCTCGATCGCCCAACTTTGGGGCCTGTCGGGAAGCCCACAGGAGGGGAGGGTGCTGCTCCCTGGGTCTCCACTTCGGGGGCAGCCCAGAGCTGCCAGCTTCCTAGGCTGGCCCTTTCGAGGACTAGGACTCTCTCGGACTCCGAGGGTGTGGGGTCAGTCGTGCGACCTTTCTCTGGGACCCACCCGGGCCCTGGGCGAAGCCAAGCACGGACTTCCGCCTCTTCCCTTCTGGTTCCTTGAGGGGTCCCATTCTTGGAGGCAGGGGACCGTCCTTCTGGACCTATACGGCACGGTCGCCTCACTTGGGGATTCTTTTGGGCGCAGCAGGCAGTACCAACGTGGTTGTACAGCTGTCGGCTGCGGAGTCTTCCAGGACACCCTCCAGGGGTACATGGTCCGCTCCCTAGCCCTGGCAGAGGTCAGCCGACTTCCTCTCTCGGCTCTGCCCCCTTCCCTCTGCCGCCTTCTCCGGCGTTCCCAGGTATTCTTGGTCCTAGCGGTCCTCTCACCTGGGAACAGTTCAGAGCAGTGGCTGCTCGGTTCCCCGCCTACGTTAGGACCATGGACAGCCAGGTTTTTCAACCTCCCCCCGAGCAGCCACTCTCAGAGCTTATGGTGACCTCCAGCTCCTCATCCCCCTCTTCAGGGGAGAGGAACCGTCTGTCCATATCTCTCCTGCCGCTGATCTCTCCGAGTATCAGCGTTTCCTCGTGAGGATGCTGGAAGACCTTCACCTCTCTCCCCTCTCCATGAGCAATCCTGAGCATGCGGCGCACGCCTTTCTAGGCGATTTCAGTGTGGCCACCCTTGTGGTGCTGGCCTGGCCTGCTCCCTTTCGGGAGGCGTCCATGCGTTTCTGGCAGAGGCCCTTCTCCGGAGTTCCTACCCCTAGGGACCTCGGCCAGAGGTATTGCGCTCCCCCAGAGTCTCCAGGTTCTATGCCTCATCCACGGTCCGGATTGACGCACCTGGACACTCCTGACAGGCTTCGCATCCTCCACCGTGACCGGCCCCCAGATCAGGACTCTTCGGATTTTGATTTCTGGGGAGGAGGACTTTCTACTCGGCACGGTTGCTTCTCTCCATCTCCGCTCATCAGGCCCACTATGCAGCCTACAACAGGTTCTTGTGGTCAGCACTAAGTCAGATCCTAGCTGCTTTGCCTGACTCGGAGCAAACCAGGCAAGCCATCGCACTCTCTGCATGGCTGGAGCTAGCAAGGCACTAAGCAAGGGCATCTACACGATGCCAGTGAGGTAGCTACCAGGGTAGTAGGGACAGTGATCTGCACCAGGAGATCGGCATGGCCGCTTCTTTCCGGTTGTCACCCTTCACCCGGCGTAGGGTGATTTGCTCCACTCACCAGGGAACCTATCTCTTTTCCGTGAGGCGAGGCGACATTGTGGTGCGAATTCCTTCCCCCTCCGTGGGGACCCCGTCTCGCTCTCCCCACTCTCGGGCCTCCTCCAGGCCCAGAAGGTCCCCCTTAGTGTCACCCACTGAGGCTAAGGGACACTGTCCCTTGGGGTGCAATTAATCAACCCCTTCGGGGGGGCTTGGTACTCACCCATCTGTGATGAATGGTGAGATTGACACACATAAGATATAGAAATTAGCATACCTACCATAATTATGATCTTTCTGTGTATCTTCACCATTCATCACAATCCCGACCGCCATCCCCTGGGGCTCCAGTCTCTGGATCCTCCTCCTCTGTGCCTACCCCTCTTTTGAGCGGGTAAGGTTGGGACACAGGGGGTAATTTTCTTCCCCAAGGGGTACAGTTCGAGTGGCACTTCTTCTCTACTACTTATCCTCACCCCTACGGGGTGAGAACTGGTGGTTGCCCTCCTTCTGTTATCCATCTATTTTTTAAAAAAAAGAGAACCCTTTTTTTCACCAAATATCTTTACAGAGAGAGTACTGAGTCCCTGTACCCTGTCCTTCTCCAGAATAGCCGACTCTGCTTTTGGGGTATTGCCAGTTATTATGTGCCTTGAATTCTGGCAGATGAGCTTTGCCACTCCTTGCAGTTCCTATACAGTCTGGTGACGGACAAGGGTCCTGGATCCTTGTTACCTCTCACTCTCTCCTAAATTCTCTCTCCCCCCCTTCTTCCTTTTCCAGAGATTGGGGCCCCTACTCAATCCCCTTAGTTTTGCTTCCTCTGTGCTGTCCTCTCAGTCGTTATTTCTCCTTTTAGTTCAGTTTTCTCTTCCTTTTTCGGTCCCTTGGACTCTCTTGTCCCACCCTCCATCCCTTTCTCTTACCTCTCCGGCGACTCAGAACTAGTAGGCAGGCGGAGTCGATACAGCAATGGCTAATCCTCGGGCGCCGCGTGCCAATGCGTCAGGCTGAGGCGGCACCGATGCACAAGTCGGCTCCCATCCTTTAAAAAAAAAGCTCCTCATGGTGTCCTGATCTCCGTCCAGTACCCATCTGTGATGAATGGTGAAGATGCACAGAAAGATCATAATTACGGTAGGTACGTAATTTCTATATCTCTGAGGTCTTCCACTTCCTCATCCTCCTCTTCTGGAGGAGAGGAGCCTTCTGTTCACATCTCCCCTGCTGCTGATCTCGCAGAGTAGCAGCATTTTCTCGTGAGGATGATGGAAGACCTGCGTGTCACCCCACCCACTCAGCACAATCTGGAGCATTCGACACGTGCCTTCTTAGGCGACTTCAGTGCAGCCACCCTTGTGGTGCCTACCTGGCCTGCTCCTTTCCAGGAGGCGTCATTGCAGTTCTGGCAAAGACCCTTTTCTGGAGTCCCAGTCCCTAGGGATCTGAGCCAGAGGTATTGTGCGCCCCCCCCTCGGAGTCTCCAGTTTATATGCCTCATCCTCAGTCAGGACTGACGCAGCTGGACATTCCCGATGGGATTCGTGCCCTCCACCATGACCGGCCCCCAGATCAAGATTCCGCAGATTTTGACTGGGGGAGGAGGACCTTCTACTCGGCACAGTTGCTTCTTTCATATCTGGACGACTGGCATCTAGCAAGCCCCTCCAGGCAAGAGAGACTGGAGGCCATGGCCATGACCTCAGACTTCCTCACATCCATGGGAGTCCTGCTGAACCTCAAAAATTCACAGTTGTAGCCCTCCCAGAAGCTCCTTTTCATAGGAACCCTTCTGGACACTTCCTGTACGAAAGCTTTTCTTCTGGAGGACAGAAGGAGCGATATCTTGCAGATGTCCTGCTTCATCAGAGAACACAGCTCAGTGCAAGCCCTCTCGATGCAGCGGATGCTGGGTCTCATGGTATCCTCGGTGTTCACTGTACCTTTTGCTCATTTCCACATGAGAACCCCTCAGTGGATGCTTAGTACTCAGTGGTCCCCAACCACTCACCCTTAGTCCTTTCTCATCAAGGTAACGGAACCTCTGAAGAGGTCACTCACCTGGTGGTCTCAGGAGGACAACCTTCTGGAAGGAAATCCCTTCACCCCTCTGGATCATCAGATCTCCATTACCATGGACGTGTCCCTGATGGATTGGGGAGTTCACTGCCGGGATCTCCACACCCAGGGTACTTGGACTCAGGATGAATCTCAACTTCACATAAATGTCCTGGAAAGGAGAGCCGTCCTTCATGCAGTATGAGCTTTGAAGGGCATACTCTGTCACAAGAACATTCTCCTTCAAACGGACAACAAGGCAGTGATGTATTACATCAACAAACAGGGTGGTGCACACTCTTACCCATTATACAAGGAAGCAGTGAAGGTGTGGGAATGGTGCTTGGAGCACAAGGCTCTGATTCAGGCGGTTTACCTGCCAGGAGTACAAAATGAGCTGGCAGACCGTCTCAGCAGAACGGAGACAGATCCTCATGAGTGGTCTCTCGACTTAGCCATCATTCAGTCACTCTTCGAAGAATGGGGAACTCCGGACCCAGACCTTTTTGCGTCCCCACTCAATGCAAAACTGCTTCTCTTCTGCTCCAGAAATCCAGGACCTGGCGTCTTTTGTCAGGATGCATTCAGGCTGCAGTGGACAAAACGCTTTCTATACGCATTTCCTCCTCTTTCCCCCTAATTTAGAGGGTACTACTCAAACTGGAGCCACGGGGGGCAGAATGACTTTCATTTCCCCATTCTGGCCTCGTCAGATACTGGTTTCCCCTAATCAACAGACTCTCTGAAACCGCTTCCCCTTCAGATGAACCTTCTGACCCAGGGCCCTGTTACTCCATCCCAGCCTGAGGTCCCATCACCTCCACGCTTGGCTTCTGAGGAGATAGAGGTGAATAGGTTTAATGTTTCTCATAGGGTTTCAGATATTCTTTTGGCTGCACACAAGCCAGGCACCAGAAAAACCTACACAGCTAAATGGAAGTGTTTCTCTGTCTGGTGTGCAAAATCCTCTTGGAATCCTTTTTCCTGCCCACCGAATTAAATATTGGAGTATCTCTTAGACCTCTCAAACACAGGTCTACAATACTCCACAGTCAAAGTTCATCTTTGTGCAATTTTGGCATATCACGAGCCAGCGTTCTTCATGTCGCTGGCTCAGCTGTCTGTAGTTAAGAGGTACCTTATGGGAATTCTGCATACCAGACCTCCTAGTAGATATCCAGTTGCAGCCTGGGACATTAACCTTGTGCTAGACATGCTCACTCATAAACCTTTTGAGCGCCTAGCTACTTGCGAGTTGAAATTCCTCTCTTGGAAGACTGCCTTCCTGGTGGCCATTACTTTTGCTCGTAGGGTATCTGAAATACACGCCTTGGTCACATACCCCCCACATACTGTATTTCACAAGGACAAAGTAGTTCTTAGGACTCACCCTAAGTTCCTGCCTAAGGTTGTCTCAGAATTCCATTTGAATCAACCTTTAGTCCTTCCTTCCTACTTTGCCAACTTCCAGAATGAGGGAGAGTGTACCCTTCATTTCCTAGACATAAAAAGAGCCTTGTGGTGCTATCTGGGTAAAACGAAGGAAATTCGCAAGGCTCAACAACTGTTTCCATCCGCAGATCCGGTTGGGTCAACCTGTTGCTATCAGGTGCATTTCAATGTGGCTGGTGGCATGCCTTTGCCTTTGCTATTCCATGGCACAGGTCAAGCTGGAAGGCAGAGTGTGCACTCACTCTACCAGAGCAGTAATGGCATCTCTGGCTGAAATTCGTAATGTCTCCCTTGCAGACATTTGCAATGCGGCTACCTGGAGCTCCGTGCATACTTTTGTTAAGCACTAGGCCTTGGATGTCCATGCCAGACGACATCAGTCATTTGGCAGGACAATTTTAACAGACTCTGTCCTAAAAGTGAGCTTTTTCTCTCCTGCCCACCGTCTGGGATTATTTAGCTCGGCTATTTCCTCCATTAGTGTGAATGAGTGGTGGAGACTTCATGTCCAGGAAGATATGGAAATTATGTACCTACTGTAATTCTTGATCTTCTTGGACGAAGTCTCCACCACTCATTCACACACCCATCCCCCAAGCTCAGTTCTCTGTTTCTGGTCTTCATTCCCTCAATGGTTGGACTGTGAAGACTTTGTTTTTGACCCTTCTTACATGGGTCATTCGGACTATCTTATGTCCGATTTTTAGGTTACTCCTCTCTAGGTTAGTTACGCTGCACCTTCTCGGGGGGGGGGTACTGAGGCGGTTGGAGGGTCGACTCTGAGATAGTCTAAACCGCTTCCTCGCGGCTCCATCTCGGCGCCGGCCCTCCTGAAGAAGTTTGGCTCCTGCTGGGTCCTAGTGTGGCATACTCCCATTAGTGTGAATGAGTGATGGAGACTTCATCCAAGAAGATCAAGAATTACGGTAGGTACGTAATTTCCATTTTTTTCATTCGGCAGTAGAGAGTTACTGTATGCCCATTCTGAACTACCTACATGAAATATTTAAGAGACAGGAACCTTTACCAGGCATTTCCTGGAATTAGTCCTCAAACGTACCTGAATCAAGCCTGCCAACTCCCAGGTGATCAGCACAGGCCCATTCAGATGTACTGGAGCCTCATTTAGAGAGCTTGAGTGAGAAATGGTATTCTTCCTGATTTCTAACCAGTCCCAAATATACCAGGGCTGGAAGATGTACCTCTTCCAGATATTATGGAAAGGATCCCACACAAAAGATTAATAAACGAATTAGCCAGCATGGAGGTGGGTCCCAGGGTGGTAGCCTGGGTAAAAAAAAACTTTGGCTGGACAACAGGACACAGAGTGTAATAGTAAACGGAGACCACTTTGAAGAAAGGGGTTACTAGTGGGGTCCGGTCCTTTTCAATGTCTTTATAAGTGACATTGTAGGGGGACTGGAAGGAAAAGTATGCCTCTTTGCAGACAACACAAAGATCTGCAACAGGGTTGATATATAAAGGGGTGTGGAAAGGATGAGAAGGGACTTGGCAAGGTTGGAGGAATGTTCAGAAGAATGGCAGCTTAGATTCAATGCAAAGAAGTGCAATATAATGCACCTGGGATACAAAAACCCAGGGGAAGAGTACACAGTGGGGGTGGGGGGTTACTAACAACAACAAAAATGGAAGGGGTCTGGAGGTAGTCATATCAGATGACCCAAAGGTAAGCAAACAATGTGAGAAGGCAGTAAGGAGGGCTGGGGGGATACTGGGATATATGGGAAGAGGCAACACCAGTGGAAAACAGGAAGTTGCTATCCCTCCAGACAGACAGTTGGTGAGACCCCATCTGGAGAACTGCGTGCAGTTCTGGAGACCCCATCTCCACAACAACATAGGCAGGATGGAGGCTGTCCAGAAGAGGGCAACTAAAATGGTGCAGGGTCTGCACTAGAAGCCATATGAAGAGAGACTAAAGGAGCTTAATATGTATACCCTCAAAGAAAGGAGGGAGAGGAGGGACGTGATAGAAACTTTCAAGTACCTCAAGGGAGTCAACAAAGTCCAGGAGGGTAGCATCTTTGAGAAAAAGAGATGTGCAAGAACAAGGGGGCACAATTTGAAGATGGAGGGGAGACGGCTCAAGGTCAATGTGAGGAAGTATTTTTTTCACAGAGAAGGGTGGTGGACGCATGGAACTGCCTGAGGAAGTTGTGGGGTCAAAAACAGTGGGGGAATTCAAGAATGCATGGGACAGACATAAGGCAGTTCTGGTGGGGGGGTAGGAAGAAGTAGGCTGTTGGTTAACTAGGATCTGCAGCTTATCCAATAGGTAGCAAAGTGGGCAGACTGGGTGAGCCAAGCGGTCCTTATCTGCCGTCAAAGTCTATGTTTCTGTAATTCTAATGAACCACAGGGTTCTGAATCAGGAGAGGGAGAATGGTCATTGGATCATTAGGAACCCTGGGAATGTACCATCATTGTTTGACAGCCAGTTAACTTAATATGTGGTTGAAGAGATTTGCATGATATTACAGCTAGCAAGAGACCAAGTCTGCTGTAACGCTGCAGGTGAACCCAATTTAGTATTAAAGACCCCAGGGGTGCTCCCAAATACTTCAGAGTAAAGAATGTGATGAATTGAATAAGAAAAAGCAGTTTACAAAGCGACACAGCATGCATTATCCCTATCTAGGTACACTGGTAAGAAAATTAGTTTTCTCCCATAACCAGTGCAGTAGGTCTTCAAAGAATGACTCTTCTCCATAGAGGCTCACTCTTTTCTCTTAGAGCTGTGAAGTTGACCTGACCCCCAAAAAAAAAAGACCCAGAATGTTTTGGGGTTGACAGTGTCAGTGTCTAGCAGTGATGCACAGCATTGACTGCTTGCCTGTGCGGGGTGTAATTCAGCACCTGCCCCAGCGGCCTCAGTTCTTTTTCCCTCCACCATTGCAGCACTGTGCTTTTCCTGGGCAGGGACCAGTACTTCAGTTTGCATATAAATAGCATTCTAGTCTAGTATGTAGTTGACTACCTTAGAAACCTAAGTCTTACCTCTGAAGTCATACTCCTTGGTGACTTTAATACCAACTGGCTTGCCTCCGAAGCTAACCATTTCAAAGACAGAATACTTGCTGCACACTTTACGAAGCCCCCACAAGGACCAGCTACAAGATGGGCACCAGCACTCTGCTCGACTGGGTACTCACTAACCGCCCCGAGAATATATCCAATGCCACTGTTCTTCTGGATGCTGTCAGCGACCACACCCCTGTCTGATTTTGCTGATCAAACAAGTTCTCCAAACCTCCAACTAGAACCATTACAAATAGGGTCCTGAAGCGGAGACACTCAGGCTGATTGAAAGCTGATCTCCTAAGCACAAACTGGTCAGCAGTATATGGGGCCAGCAATGTTGACTGTGCGTGTGACCATTTCATCCTCCTTTTCAACTTGGTCTGCGTCAAACATGCGCCCATCAGAAAACTCAAAATCAAAGGCTATTTCAACCCCTGACTGGACCATGACATAATTGAGCTCATGAAAAATAGGGACCGCCTCTGGCATGTAGCCAGGGCCACAGGGAAGCCATCTGACAACCATAACTACAAAAGGACAATGAAAAATTGCACCAGGACCATCCACATAGCCAAAAAAACAGTACTATAAAGAGTCCCTTGCTAAGCATTGGAATGATTGCAGAAAGTTCTGGGCAAACCTAAAAGAGGTCGCTAGATATGAGCTCAAATCCGCCCTCACCATGTTCAGTGTCGATGGGACCCCTATCCTTGACCCTATGTCCATAACCAATACCTTCAGTCTCGCTTTCACTGATCTCAGTGGTGTCCTCCCTGATGGCTTCTTCACCTCTACCAACCCTATTGAACCTATACAGCCAGTTGAGCACCCCCTCCTTTTTATTTCAAGGCTATCTCCATGGGTGAAGCCAGGAAATATCAGCATAAGGTGCTAGGTAAAGGGAGCTATAGCGGCGACACCCTTGATCTTAAACTAGTTGCTCTCACATTGGAAGAAATCCTATCCCCTCTCACCTACGTCCTCAACCTATCACTCTGGCTTGCAAAATTCCCGAAAAGGTGGAAAGCCTCTGTAGTTACTCCCGTGCACAAGAATGGTGATCCTGCCCTGCCTGGGAATTATAGACGTATCTCCGTCCTTCCACCCCACTCAAAAGCCCGTGAACGAATTGTAGCTGACCAGCTTTAGAATACCTGGAAAAACACCAACTGCTATGTCCCAAGCAGCATAGTTTTAGATCTGGGCACAGCACCACTACAGCCCTCTTGGAATTCACGGGTTTTATCCACAGATCCTTTGATCTCAGACAGCTTGTTGGAGCAATCTTTATCGACTTAACGAAAGCATTCGATACGGTAAACCATGCTCTGCTAGCTGACCAGCTAGCTGCCAGTGGCCTCTCCATAGACACCATCGCTTGGTTCCGCAGTTACCTGGACTGCCGCTCTCAACAAGTGAGGATAGGTACTGTCCTCTCAGACAGCAAACCTGTTTGTTCAGGCATTCCTCAAGGGTCAGTTCTGGGCCCCCCTCGAATTCAGTTTGTTTCTGAATAGCCTCCCCCAAGCCTGTCAGAACTGCATCCTCCTCTACGCAGATAACGCAGTTGTCTTTCACAATGGCTTAGATCCTAGTGACCTGGAGCGGCAACTGCAAGGCGACTTCTCCAGTATTGAGAAATGGTTCAGAGACCACAAACTGATTATGAACTACAAAAAGACTAAAACCATGCTACTCTCTAGCCTACATAACAAGCACAGAAAGTACCCTCTCTCTATAAGCAATAACGCTGGGTCCTCTCTGGAACTCGTTCAACACTTCAAATACCTTGGTATTACTATTGATAATATGCTCACCTACGCCCTCACGTTGATAACGCCGCCAAAGCTATCAACTCGCGCATTGAGCTTCTTTATAGACAAACAAAATCTGACACCCGAAGTCCTAAGCATAGCTATTCACAGCTTTGTGGTCTCCCTGGTGGACTACAGTCTGGCCATCTATGGCTCTGCCACAGATACTGTGCTCCGGTGCTCAAAAACTGCGCTCAACAAAGCCTATCGACTCATCACAGGTGCGCCTCGGCTGACACATACCTGTGACCTTTACGCCAGTGCAAACTGGCTACCGCTTAGCGGCCATTAAAATACCAAACCTGCCTTCTGGCCAAAAAAATCTGCCTAGGTCAGCTGCCACCAGGGGTCAAACAACTCCTTGTTCCTTGCATAAACCCTCATCCCACCCGAAACTCCGAACATCAGTTCTTCCTAACTCCCAAATGCAGAACATCCCAAGGACAAAGGTCTTTTGTGTACAGAGCACCACTATGGTTTAACTTTCTACATGACAACATTGGTAACCTACCCACACTGGGTGCCTTCAAAGTGAATCTTAAGCAGCAGATTGTTCTCGACTCTCGCTATGACTGTCTTCATTAGTCCTTCGCGCAGATCTCCCTTGTCTGCCTCCTCTCAAGTCACCTCCTTCCCTCTCTCTCTTTTTCTTCCCCTTGCTAAATAGGCCCTTTTGGCTGCTCACCTGCTCTGTCCGCCTATGACACTTGGGGCCCTGTCCTCTATAGTGCTTAACCACAATGTTAATTGACTGTACTGTTCCTCCTAGCACCGGATCTGCTTTGATTGTTTGAAGCTCATCTTTGCCATGATTTTCCTGGACTAAGTCGTCATCACTCATTCACACTAGTGGGATAGCACCGGAGGCGCTAGGACCAAGCAGGAGCCAACATTTTTCAGAAGGGTCGGCGCTGAGACAGGACCATGCATGCGTGGCACCGCGAGACTATCTCGCGCCTGTGTATGCTATCTCGGTGTCGACCTTCCAACCGCTTCAGTTCCTTTTCTCCCGCCGTCGAGTGTGCTTGGATGTCGACGTTGCTCGTCTGCCGAAGTCAAAGTTTTTGTCTATATGACAGCAGCTTTTATTGTTTAATTTAACATTTTAGTAGTAGCCATTTCTTATTTTACAGACAAGAAAAGATGATTATGAAGAAGCAAAAGAAATTCTCACCTGCCATCAACGGAGTCATCCTTAGACTGTAGCGGTGACGGTAGGAAGACTTCGTTTGAAAGTTGTACTGGCAGAGGGGCTGTGTCCGGTCCACCGCCCTTTGATAAACAGTGGGGGGGCAGTTCACCAAAGCATGAATTAGTGGTTCTGGGGATCCGGGTCCGCTTAACCTTGAGCTCTTCTTAATCGTTGGGGGAAGAAGAATCGGTGCCGCTCGAGGTTGCCCTCTGGTACATCTGCACGAGGATTGTTTATCGGGAGGGGCGATAGGCCTGAACCGACTTTGATGGGTTCCCCTTGGCCCCACTTCTAACGGCTGCGTTCTTCGACTCTGGACTCCACCTCTGTCCTCGTTGGAGCTCCGGTGAGCAGTTTCACCTCTGAGTCACTCCTGTGGAGCAGGGGCTTCGACTTATCCAGTTTTGCTGGCCAGTGTTCCTGATTTCGGGGCCTCGGAGCCGCTGGACTGGAGCTGGGTCCATTGGATCATGATGATCGCGGTGCCCTTTTAGTGCCTTTGCCATCGTGTCAACCCCTTGTGCCTACCCCCCTCTCTCTTTCCATGCAGGGGCCGGCATGGGCACCACCTTTTTCCTTCTCCCCTTCTCAGGATTCTCCATTGGCATTTTCCACGGTGGTGTTTTTCCCGGCACCATGGGTGGCGCCGCAGGCCCAGCACCGTGGCCGTTGGTTTTGGCGTCAGTGCCGTAGGTGGCGCCACTGGTGTTTGGATTGATGCTGTGGGTTGGCACCCTGGTTGGCGCCATTGGTTGGCACCGTGGCTCGGCACCGTCGCTCTGTGAGGCGCCATGGGTTCTCTTGTTGCTGACGTTGGTTGCCGGTGCCGCTGGAAGTGCCATGGGTGTCTCATGGCGCTGCAGGCACCCGCAGGCAGCACTGAGCACCCACTGGTGCTGCAGGCCGCCGCAGATGGCACCATGGGCACCTATGGGTGCCATGAGTATCATAGGTGCCATGAGTCCATGGGTGCCATGGATGTCATGGGTGCCATGAGTATCATGGGTGCCACTGCTGCCATGGTATCATGGGTGTTGGGGGTGCCCTCGGGTGTCATTGCTGCCATGGGTGCCGGGGGTACCTACGGGTACCGCCACGGGTGCCCTCAGGTGTCACCCAGGTTGGCATAGGCACTGCTTGGTGCCCTCCTTTGCCACGAGTGATGCTGGTGCCGCAGGGGTGGCAGTTGGTGCTGTCTGGCGGAACTAGTGACAGATTTCCTTCTGTAGACCTCTTCTCCACGGGACTTGTGGCAGGATGTTTCCACAGAATGAAGTCTTGTTCTGTGGAGTATTTTTCCACACATCTTAGTGAGTGGCGGTCTGCATGGTATCTTGTGACATCCAGCGGTTTTCTGCTGATGGAACTCTTTTGTACTGTTCTGCCAGCGGAGTCTCTCATTCTGCTCAGCATTTTCTCAGCTCCCTACATGGTGCCAAGCTCCTCGAAATCCTTCCTGGTGGAGGAGTCTCTAGTGGCTCTGACCTAGACCTCCCTTAGGGGTCCTTCTGGGGTAGAAGTGCATCTAGATGAGTCTCTCCCTGTCCTTCTGATCAGTGATATAGCGGATGACTCATTTTATATACTGAAGGGTGTGCCCTCTCTGTCATCATGGAAGATCTTTTCAGTAGTTCCTCAGTAATGGGGTCCGCCATAGTAGTCAGACTGCATCCGTGAGCCATACACCTTTACGTCTAGACTCTTTCAGTTGTCAAGACAATTACACTCTGTGGAACATTCTAATTCAGTGGTCGGGAGCTGCACAGACTCTCCGCTCCTTTGATAGGGGTATATAGCCCCCTTCTGATACTGCCCCTTCAGTGGCTTCTTCGGCACAGGTGGTTAACATCTCTTCAGCTGTGATTATTAGTCCGGTCACAATTTCAGTTATGGATCCTCAGGCTCCTCTTGCTCCTCAGAGGGATGACATCTTCGTCATTTCTGTATCAGGCAATCCTTGCGAGATAGCAGTCTGAAACCTTGTCAGGCTCGGACTAATGGTAAAAAAAAAAAAAGTTAAAATTATCACAACACAGCGCCTAGCTGAAATTACCCGATACCACAGTTTTGGATCTGGTTAGGTTCCGCCTCAGCCCCTGAGGAGGTCGTGTCTAAAACTACAGTAAAGAGACCTGATTTCTTCTACCCTAGGGGGAGTCTGACCCAACGGAGGTATAGGTCATCTATTTTCTCCAGGAGAGATTTCTCTTATTCCGAGATATTTCCTAGACCTAGGCGACTGCCCAGTCTGTTGGTCCCCCTTTTTTATCAGGCTTTTTTCTCTTGATCAGAGCCTCGCGGCAACAGAAGTGACTCTCCAACGAGTCAGAGCACACAATCTTACTTCGAGAGGGCTCTTGCAGTAGGTAATTACATATAGGACTGAAGCTGGCAAGCGTCAGGACCCCACAGAAATATTTCTAGCTAGTAGTCTGTGGCGAGGGACCGCCCCCACATCAGGTGACCGGCATCAGGAGACGTTGGTATAAAGGGGCGGTCCCTCACGCCCGCTGTTTGCTTTCGACAGCGCCTCGCGGTTAAGTTCCTCTGCTCGTCAGTCAATCATCGGCAGTAGTTATACTGTCTGTTTTTCTTCGATTTCGATTATTTTCATCAGGATTTTCTTACCTGCCGTGTATGTCATCCCCTACCACGTCCGAGCACAAGAACAAGTGCGGCCCGTGCGGCGCCCAACTCCCGCACAAGGACGGCCATTCTCGGTGCCTCATCTGCCTAGGCCCTGACCACCCCGTGGATTCCTGTCCACACTGCCTGAAGTTCAGCGCGGCCACCCACAAAAGAAGGCAGCAGTCCTCCTTGGAAAAGGAGCTGAAAAAGCTCTGACAGGCTTCCACCTCTCCCGAGGGCCTTAAGAAGAAGGAGAAGCACCGGGACCGGGACTCCTCATCCGCGGCTGCGGCAACTTCCGCTGGGGTCGCCGCCCTTCAGGTAATGTCCCATCCGGGGGACCGTTCCTCGACGGCCATCTTGGTGGTGTCTGAGACGTGTCACTCCCCAGCTGGTTCGAGACTTCGGCCAGTCGGGAGCCTCCGAGCAAAGGAGGCATCTGTTTCAATAAGGCCGCCTCCTGTGCGGCCTTCTGGTTCGACTGCCTCCGTAAAGTCAGGTGTCGGCTCCTCGAACGCCCACCCGAGCCAACTGCTAAGTCGCCGACCTTGGGGCAGCGCAGTCGCCGTTGCCGTACCATCAAGGTCGCCTCTCTGCGGCCTCGGGCGCTATCCGACCAGTCAGACATCGGCCCCTCCGACGCCCGCCCAGATTCCACCGGTCAGACGCCCGCCAGCCCGTCCGGCGGTCGCTCAGTGAAGGAGCCTACGCCAGATCCTCTGATCTCCTCCGGCTCCGCCAGCTCCCTGCAGCCTTCGCCGCTGCTGTCCGAGGCCCCTGCGTCTCCCCAGCTGGACCCGAGGGATCTCTCCGGCCCTCCCTCGGATGCCACTGGGGACTTTTCGGCGCCTCCGTCAGGCCTTCCTCCCATAGGTCCGGAGGGCCTGATGTCGACCCCAGGATGCCGCCCCACGCCCCTTGCCGTCGACGCCACCCCGACGCCGAGATCGACGTCCGCCTGGCCCCTGTTCCGGGCACACCTGCGGGTCCTCTTCCAGGACCTTCTATTCTGGTAGAGCACCTGGTGCCAGATCTTACGCCGTCTTATCCGACTCCATCGTATCCAGCACCACAGTACCCGGTGCCTCAGTATCTGATGCCAGGATTCCTGCCGTTGGGCTACGGATACCCCCAGTATCCATATCCCCCTCCTCCACCGCACCCTCAGCCGCCGGTGGATCTGAGGGAGACCCTGGCTTCTTGGTGGGCTGAGGCCAAGGCTCAGATCACCAGGGGGGTGGAGAGCCCCGACGATGGATTCCAGATCCCGTCTCGGGGCGAGACCCTCCCCCAACCCCAGAGACATTAAGTACGGGAGTCTAAGGCTGGGGTGGCACCTTGAACCCTAGGGGCTGTGTTCGGGAGGGGTCTCGCCGGACTCCATTCGGATGGCTCCGGGAGCAGCTCTGATCTGGACGAGCCTCACACTCCTGACAAGCTCAGGCCCATGACTCCTCAAGTCCCTCCGAGGATCCCTCATATACGGAGTTGCCGAGAAAAATCCAGGCTCTTTATCAGTAGAAATCTCTGGAGCCATATCCACAGAGGCAGAAGCTAGCTGCCCATTTAGATTTGCCCGCGGTTGCTCCCACGTTAGTTCCACCCTGGATCGAGCCTCACACCGACCTCATCTCCATTATCTGGAAACAACTGTCGGCTTTAGCCCCCCTTCGTCAGAAGGCGGATAGGTTCTCTCAGGCTCCCGACGGGATTGGATTTCTTTTGTCACACCCCAAGGCTGATTCGGTCGTGATCAGCGCCGCCCACGGCCGTTTGGCTAACCCGCAAACACTGAGCTCAGCCTCAATCTGAGCATGAATCCCGCCTTTCTGACCAGTAATGGCAAGAAGGTCCTTTCGCTTTTCTTCCACTCTGGGTATCAGAGCCTTGAACTGTATGGCCTCACATGGGGATTACCAGAAGCTATCCTTGCGGGTGGAAGCCAAGTTGGACACCCTTCCTCAGTCCCAGACTAAACAGTAAGTGGCAGAGCTAGAGTGCTCATGTACGTTCAATGAGTAGAGCTTTTTATATGCGCTACTTTAGATGCTGTGGACGCTTCTGGACTGGTTCGGCATTCACTGTGAGTGTGCGCCATATGCCTGGCTTTGGGTGTCAGGTTTGGCCTCGGAAGTACAATCCGCCATTCAAGACGCCCCCTTCTGAGGTTCGGTGTTGTTCGGTGGAGATGTCAAGGACATCTTTATCGGACTGAGAGAGAAGGGCACTGCTCTCAAGGAGGTCGACTCCATGTACAGAGCCTCTGAAGCACAGCGTTGTTCCTTTCGCCGTCGCGCACGGCCTAATGCAAATCCACAAGGAAAGTGGACCAACAAATGCTGGGCCCCTCCAGCTGAGAGACCCCCCACCCAAACGGGCTGCGGGTGCTCCAGCCGCGGCACTGCCTCACACCTCCTCACTCCCTCCCTCCCTCTCCCACAGCCTCTGGTCGATCCAGAGGAACCGGTAGGCGGGAGATTCTCCCTTCGTCTGCCAGGTTGGGAGAGGATCACTACCGACGCTTGGGTCCTCCAGCTCATAGCAGAGGGCCACACCATAGAATTTCTTCAGTTGAAGGAGGCAATAGAACCCGTCCCTCCCCCTCTTTGGGGGACAGGTTTCTACTCCCATTTCTTCCTGGTCCCCAAGAAGACAGGAGACATGAGGCCCATTCTGGACCTCAGCTCTCTAAATCTGTTCGTGGAGTACAAAAGGTTCAGGATGCTCTCCCTACAGTGTCTCCTGCCCCTCCTTCGGCCGGGACTGTAGCTGTGCACTCTGGACATGCAGGATGCTTACCTGCATATCCTTATCCGCCCTTCCCACTGCAGATACCTCCGGTTTGTTTTCCAGGGGCACCACTACCAGTTCAGAGCCCTCCCATTTGGTCTTTCCTCTGCCCCCCGAGTATTCACCAAATGTGTGTCGGTGGTGGTAGCCCACCTGCGTACCCAGGAAGTGCAGGTTTTCCCGTATCTGGACAATTGGCTCCTGGCTGCCCCGTCCAGGGAGGAGCTCCTGCGTTCCCTTTGCCTTACCAGGCAGGTCTTTACCAGCCTGAGTATTACCATCAACCAGGCCAAATCCCATTTGATCCAATCTCAACGCCTCCAGTTCATCAGAGCGATTCTGGACATGACCACTGGTATGGCCTTCCTACCCCCAGACAGGGTGGCCACACTCCAGGCTCAGGCAAGCTTCTTGTCCTCTCACAGGCTGATTCCCGTCAGGTCGGTCCTTTGCCTCCTTGGGCTCATGGTGGCTGCAATTCCGACAATTCTGCGCACTTGGCTCCACATAAGAATCTCTCAGTGGACTCTTCGGTCTCAGTGGGATCAGTTGGTTGACGACTTGGACCAAGAGGTGCTAGTCTCGACCCCGATGATTCGGGATTTGCACTGGTGGTTGGTTCAGGAGAACCTTTGCCAGGGAGTTCCCTTCTGCCTTCCTCCCCCCTCCCAAACCCTGACAACGGACGCCTCGGGTGAAGGTTGGAGAGCTAATCTGGGATCCCAGGGCTCGTGGTTCGTACTCGAGCAGACGCTTCACATCAACATGCTCGAGCTCAGAGCGGTGTTGTACTTTCTTCAAGCATTACACCCCTTTCTGCTTCCCAGTCACCTGTCTGTCCAGACCGACAGTATGAGTGTAGTCTGGTACCTCAACAAGTGGGGGGAGGACTCATTCCTACCCTCTTTGTCGGGAAGCGATGCGGGTCTGGGAATGGGCGACCCTTCACAACCTTCATCTCATGGCGGTCCACGTCCCGGGGTAGAGAATTCGTTGACAGATCACTTGAGCCGATCCTCGGCACAACCTTACGAGTGGGAATTGGACCAGGAAATAGCAGACAGCATCTTCCTACGTTGGGGAACCCCTCAGGTCGACCTGTTCGCATCCCCACTAAACACAAAACTGCCCACCTTTTGCTCGCTCGATCCAGGGCGCGGGCGGCTCTGGAGAGACGCTTTATCTCTCGACTGGAAGGGCAGATTCGTCTATGCTCTTCCCCCAGTTCCATTGATTCCGAGGATCCTGCACAAGCTCAGCTCAGAAGGGGCCCGTATGATTCTCATTGTTTCCTTCTGGCTCAGGCAAGTTTGGTTCTCTCTTCTGCAACAGTACTCAGAGGAACCTCCAATTCCTCTTCCTTTTTCGCGGATTCTGTTGACCCAGGATCGGGGATCCCTGGTCCATCCAGGCCTCGGGTCCCTTCAGCTGCATGCTTGGCCCTACAGACGTAGCACAAGCCCATTTGGGGGTTCCCCCTCAAGTGGCAGAGATCTTGGTGGAGGCCAGGAAGCCGTCCACTCGCTCCACCTATGCCATGAAATGGAAAAGGTTTTCTATTTGGGCTTCATCCAAAGACTTGGAGCCTTTCTTCTGCCCCGTCGGGCGGCTACTGGACTACATGAGTTATCTTTTCGACCTGGGTCTCAGTCATTCCTGTTTGAAGGTTCACATGGCGGCTCTGGCCGCTTATCATGTTCCCTTTGGAGACAGAACTTTCACTTAACTGGAGGTGGCGAAGACCTTTCTATGAGGGGTTCTTCATTTGAGATCCTCCAATCGGGTTCCTGCCCCTCCTTGGGATTTGAATTTCATTCTTGAGAAGCTTACGCTGCTTCCCTTTGAGCCGGCAGCCTCAGCAGAACTTAAGTTCCTTTTGTGGAGGGCTCTCTTCTTAGTGGCCATTACTTCCGCGCAAAGAATTTCCGAGCTTCAGGCCTTGATGTGAAAAATTCCATATCTGATTTTCCATAAGGAACGTGTGGCTCTGCGCACCAATCCTGAGTTTCTTCTTAGGGTGGTAGTGGAATCTATGTTGAACCAGTCCATTGAACTGCCTGCCTTTTTCACGCAGCACTCCAATCACGGGGAGTATCTTTTACATACCCTGGATGTTCACTGGATTCTGAGATACTACACCAACAGGACGAAGGATCTCACAAAAACTGACCGATTATTTTTTTCTTTTGCCAGCAAAAGAGAAGACAGTGCTGTTTCCAAACAATGTTTGTCCAAGTGGTTGGTTCACTGTATCACTTTCTGCTATGACAAGTATCACAAGACCTTGCCAGGTCAGGTCAGGGGTCACTCCACCAGGGGTGTCGCGGCCTCTGCTGCCTGTTTCAAGAATGTGTCAGCGACTGATATTTGTGCTGCCGCTGCAACTTGGACTTGTGTCCATACCTTTATGAAACACTACAGTTTGGACATTGCCTCTCGCCAGAGAGCCGGCATCGGGTTAGCTGTTCTGCAAGGACTTCTTTCTTAAGTCCTTCTCAGCCAGAGGATCCCCTATGAGTAGTTTCCTCCTCCCGAGTGCTCTCTTGTTCCAGACTGCTTGGACTCAGTCCTGTATGTAATTACCTGCAAGAGCCCTCTCGAGTAAGATAGTACAGTTACTTAAGGACTTTACCATACGGTAAGATCTTGAGGAGAGGCTCTTGCGAGTAGGTATACTTTCCCACCCTCCATCCCACTAGCTTTTTCAGCTCCTTTTCCAGTGAGGGAAATATCCGCCTCTCGCC
This sequence comes from Neoceratodus forsteri, assembly GCA_016271365.2. Classification (NCBI taxonomy): domain Eukaryota; kingdom Metazoa; phylum Chordata; order Ceratodontiformes; family Ceratodontidae; genus Neoceratodus; species Neoceratodus forsteri. The sequence goes on along the minus strand of CM057453.1, from coordinate 430,565,672 downwards.
TCGCCTTTTTTGGCCTTTGGCGGAAAGAACTGGAAGGTGGGCATGAGGACCGCCTCTTTATACCGACCGCTGCCTCCGGACGCTGGTCACCTGATGTGGGGCGGGTCCCTTCGCCAGAGACTCGCTAGCTAGAAATTTTTCCTCAGGGTCCTGATGCCTGCTGTCGGCGCCAGTCCTATATGTAATTACCTACTACAAGAGCCTTTCTGGAAGATTTACTGTTACGGTAAGTTCTTGCGTAACTGTACTTTCCTACATCCTTGCTTGCTTCAACTTAACAGACGACATGCTCCTTTCTTGACCGTAGGTCAAGTAGGTCTTTTTCTGAAATGGCTTCTCAAATATTCACACCTTCGGTTCCTGCACACTGATTCTGTGCCAGTCGCTCACGAAGCTATCCTCTTCAAGTGCGTGACGGAGCTGTGAGGTTTGTTTTTCTGCAAAACAAACTAGAGTCCTTCCTACTCCCTTCAGGGAGGCCGGAGTGAGTAATGCCTCACCACATTGAGTCACTTCTGCCGCTGTTCAGTCAGTTTCAACGAATGGGTTAGCCCTGACTTGGTTCTGCTGTGTCCCTCCTCGACGCACATCTGCCTCTGTTTGCCTTAGAAATCCAGCCCCTGTTTTTTTCTGTTGGAATGTTTTTCTGCAGTGGACACGTCCTCCTGTACACTTTTTCCTTTCTTCCCTGAGTTCAGAGACTGCTACTACAGTTGTACACACGGGGGCAGGATGATTCCTTTTTGGAATATGAAGTGGGTAGGATCTGGTTCTACTAGACCACCACAAGAGGTTTCTAAGTTGTGCTTTGGCCTTCCATCAGGAAGATTTCAGTGACTAAGTGGAAACCATTCTCTTTGATGGGCTAACCCCACCTGGACCTTCTTTGCTCACCAATTAAGGGATTCAAGTGCTCCTGGACCTGTTGCTTGCAGGTCAGCTATACTTGATATTCGGGGTTTCCATCTGCACTTTTCGGTCTACCCTGAAGCAGTAGACTTTACCTCTGGCTCTTTCAGCTCCTGGCATCCTTTTACGTTACATTAATACATGTCTTTGACACTATTAATTTTGGTCCTATACCAAATTGTGAGGCCGGGTTCTTGCCGCTCTCCTAAAGTGGTTGCGGCTTTCTGGCAGAGTTTCATTTTGTATCCATTACAGTCATCAAAGTGGTGAGTTACAACTCAAGTACTTATCTTGTAAGCACTATATTCTAGATGCTCTTTCCAAGACCGCTCTTTTTATTAGCAGGACAGTCCTTGGCCCTCCTTCCTGAGTGAACCCTATCTCCTCCACCCTACTCAGGGTTGTTGGTTTTAGCTCGGTACTCTCCCACTAGTGTGAATGAGTGATGGAGACTTAGTCCAAGATGGTCACGCACTACTGTAATTATTGATCTCTGACAGTCTCTATTACTCATTCCACGCCCACCCACCATCCCCTGGGTTCACTTGTTTTCTTTCCTGGTCTTCATGATCCTATGGTTCAGGCTGTAAAGACATTGTTATTTGACCCTTCTTGCAAGGGCCATCTGGGCCCTCTCAGGCCCAGAAACTCAGGATAAGTTATTTTCATTAGTTACGCTGTACCTCCTGCGATTAGAAAGGTACTGAGGGTGGTTTGAAGGGTCATACCATGGATAGCCTACACAGGCTAGTTAGCTCTCATGTGCCACTGCATGGTCCTATCTCGGCACCGAACCTTTCTGGAAACATTTTGCTCCTCGCTTGGTCCTAGCACCTCTGGCGCTATCCCACTAGTGTGAATGAGTGATGGAGACTGTCCAAAAATATCAATAATTATGGTAAGTACGTAATTTCCATTTTTTTCATTTGAACCATTGTTAATGTTACATATCCTGCTATTTATCCAGTATAAGCTATGTTTCTTTGTATAACTGTTCTCACTATGGTTTGTTTTGTATTGTACATGACGTGAAACGTATGTAAAGAGCTTGTAGCTCAAAGGTATTAATCCGAGATTGTATTAAATAAAAAATAACAGATTTTATTGTTTTCCTTTCAGTGTTGGTAGTGTTTTTTTCTGTCAAATTTCTTCACATCTCTACCTGGTTCGGTGACATTTAAAAACCATTGTGGCAGGTAGAGCGTCTTACAAGGCTAGATACCTCAGATCCCTACTCCTGTTTGGGCAGGTGTTCTGGAACTGGGCTGTCTTTTGATGGGAATTATAGACAGTCTCTCCCGTAGTTGTAAAAATGAAAGGTTCCAGCTCTGCTCACACTTGGCATTGGGTCCCTGAGACCACTTTACCTTGCATAAAAAGAAAAATCATCAGCATTGGTTGTGGTCTAGCTTTAGGCACTCTTCCCCGGAACGTTGGGCTCTATTGAAGGTGAAAGAGGCTCTGGGGTCTACTCCTTTATGTTCTTCAATGAAGAAGGATGCAACACCAGTTTTATTCACTCCAACAGTAGCTCTGTCACCCTTGTTGCCTTAAGGGATGTCTTGGATGAGCAGTTTGGCCAATGGATAGCTCTTAAGACGCAGTGGAACTTCTGTACTTTGTCAGTGCCATCTGTGGTATGATGAGGTTGTCAGAGCCGACTGTCTTTTCCTCCTCGTTTGCTCTGTATGTGATTCCATCAGCAGTGCTGTTCCTGGTGGTGCCATCCTCTTTATTGACACCGCTTTAGCTGCAGGGTTGTCTCCAGCACTGACATGACTGCCCTTGCAGGCACTGCTGTTGGTGCTGGGACCGGCCTTGGTGCTGGTGCGGAGCTTTTGCTCCTGATCCACCTTTGGCACCAGTGCTGAAGCCCCTTACATCATCCTCCCTGCTGGACGATGAACAGGAATATAATACAGATCTCACTGATGACGAGGGAGAAGATTATGAGGGGCATCCATCTGTTCAGGACACTACCACACATGCCCAGAAAGTGCGGATTCTGCAGGAAGGTCACACTTCTGTCACACTGCGAAGAATATGCACAAGAATATTGAGACAGTGACAGCAGACTAGTCCAAAAAAAAATAGAGATCGATTATCTTAATATACCTAGACTCCCTGTATCTTTGGTGCCACTACCCAGCCTGCCCTGGAAACCCTTACAGAAACAGCCTGGAGTAAGCCTGCTTACATCTTGGCAGTCTCCTGGCTCCTTAATAGGAAGTTTATGGCACATCAAATGAAACAGGTTTATTACACACAGCTTATAGCAGATACTGTTGTTACTAAAGCTACTAATGATAAGGCGATTGCACTGAAATAATTGCTTGTGCTGCTCCCCTGACAAGGAGTCCTGCAAGTTTGACATGATGGGAAAACTAGTGTTCACCTAACCTACTCTGGGCCTCAGAGTGGTGAAATGAAAATTACATACTTAAAATAATTGTTGCTCTTCCAGGGTATTGTCTCCACTTATCACTAATGGGTCTGTGCCGGAGGCATTAGGACCCCACAGGAGCAAAATCTTTCTGCAGTTTAGGGGGCCAGTGCCAGTGTTGGCACTGCCCACGAGGCAGATGCAGTGACGTGGCGCTCATGGACTGGTCAGCAACTATTGCTGACTCGCTGCCTTTCTCAGTTCTGTTTGCCAGGGGAGAAACCAGTGAGAGAAAAAGAGGGGGAGGGGGGAGAGAGAGGGAGGGAGGGAGAGGAAGGGACTAGGGAAAACTAGCCCAAAGGGATAGGAAAAAGGATATAGGATATAAACTCAGTAGAATCTGACTAGCAACCTAGATAGCGGTTAGAAAATGGTCCTAAGGATAACGGGTTAAGAGGAACCAGAGCCTAGAGGCCATCCAGACAGTAAAGGGGGAAAGTACAACAGGCATGGATGGCTCTGGCTAGGCGGGATAGACCAAAGGAATCTCCTGCTGGAAAAAATTAGAAAAAGGGATCTTTTTATAATAGACACTCCCCCCCGCCCACTCCTGTAGAAGAAGAAAGAGTGAAAGAAAAACAGTTCTTCTGCATGTCCTCCCTCCTAGGCAAGGCTTGTGACACTGAAAAGGGTTGACTACTTCTCACGGCAGCGAAGAGGAGGCTAGGCAGAATGTGTCTATGCCCAGAGTGCTGAAAAAGGAACAGCTGCGAGAGTTCAGTTAGGTTAGCAACATCCTAAGGAAAACTGGCTAAAAGGATTAGAAGGCAACAGGAGAGGGAAAGAAATTCCTGTCCCCCTTTGGTTTTGTTGCCTTTTTCCCTCCAGAATGTTTTTATCCCCCCCCTTCTTTTTCAGTGGGATAGGAACTTCAGAATGGGGTTATTCTTCCTAATCAATCTTTCTTGAAAGCGATTGGGGGCAGTCCTGTCTGATAGAGAAGACCACAAGGGAGAGAAAGGAGTGGCATGGGGGGGGGGGTGTCCTTGAAGCCCTGGCTCCTGACTGGGCAGGGGATGGTAGGCGTGCATGGTAATAAGTGGTGAAGATATTCTGGAAGATCAGCAGTTATGGTGAGTACATAATTTTCATATTCTCCAAGAATCAGTCTTTAATACTTATTCTCACTAATAGGTCAGAGTACCAGGCTAACTATCAAGGAGGGCTGTGTCGCTCATTCTGAGGGAAAAGGTTATTCCCTCAGCCTTCTTTGATGGGATGACCACAGGAAGGCAGGGACCCCTGACGAGTCTGACAGGACCCTAGACTGGTGAGGGTCAAGCAGAGGCTCATGTGAACTGGGAGCAGGAATGCCCCTGACGGCTCCTGCCTGACTCTGCAGGAGAAGAAATGGATCCCCTTGAAGCACGAGGCTAGCACCCTATGCTGGGCCAAGGGTGACAGCCTAGATAGGAGAAGCAATGCTCTCCGCCAAATGCAGACTGCAGTTCCCACCAGCCTGGAGGCTATCTTGTTGCCATCATAAGATGCCCTTGCTTCATACCATGCCAGCTTCAGGTCCTGGGTGGAAAGTTGAATGGTCGGCCTGATTGCCTCGCAGTTTGGCAAGGAGCTGTCCTAGCGTTATCCACAGGGGTGTGCTGTAGTTTGCTTGATGGGCCTTGTGTGCAGAAATGCACAGCATGGTGCATGCCACTGGAAAAAAAAAAAAAAGAGTCTGAGTCTGGGGGCATGGTCATGCACTGGGCACCTACGTCCAGTGGGGGTGTCCAGGAGCTAAATCCTAGAAGTGGGATGTGACATGGTACCTGAAGACCCCATGGGAGTGCAGTACCTGTGCTGGATGTCCCTCAAGGCTGGAGAAGGGGCAGTGGGTCCTTGGATGCCTCTGTGAAAGGCTGAGGCCGCGGAGGGATGACTGAAGAGTCTTTGCTGTATTTCCACAGGATTGACAGCGTCAGGTTAACAGGCTTGCAGCCTGCAGAATAGTGAAGACTAAACTCCATTATCTTCCCAAGGAACTGCTGCTACCTGGTATACTCCATGTCAAATGAAAGGTGAATGGAAGTGTCCTCTTCCTCAGTGGAGGAAGTGGGAGATGAAGTGGAGCTGGAGTCAGAGGGCTAAGGTACAGGGACCTCGGGTGGGAAAATGGCCTGGTCTAAGGATCTGAGGTACTGGGGAAATGCACTAGCCGCTGCCTTGAACTGTTCCTAGGACAGAGGCCCCAGAGGGCCTGAAATGCCAGGGAGAGGAGGAGGAGAAGGCGGAGGGTGGGTGGGTCATATAAGACCAGGCCAGGTCCTCTGTCAGGGCTGTGAGTGTTCAGGGACCTTGCCCAGGGGAGGGCCTGGCAGACTCACCCATCAGCAAATGATCAGCAGTGAGAAAATGGCCTGGTCTAAGGATCTGAGGTACTGGGGAAACACACTAGCTGCCACCCTTAACTGTTCTCAGGACAGAGGCCCCAACGGGCCAGAAATGCCAGGGAGAGGAGGAGGAGGCGGCTGCAGAGGAGAGGAGGAGGGTGGGTCATGTAATACCTGGCCAGGTCCTCTGTCAGGGCTGTGAGAGTGTTCAGGGATCTTGCCGGGGTCTGCAGACTCACCCGTCAACAAAGCCGATCGTAGCAGCTTGTGACCAGTTGAGATAGCACCCTTGGGGGGGGGAACCCCCAGTTGAGGAGAGCTGAGCCATGCAGGTCTTACAGGGCGATCCTTATCCACACCAGTACCAGAGCCAGACAGTTCTGGAGAGAAGTGAGGACGCGAGTCGGTGCTGCGACTCCTGCCAGAGCTACCACCTACTGTGGGCAAGGAGTGAGCTGCCAACCTAGACCTCACTAATCCTACCTTCACCAGAACTGGCCTGGTTGAAATGTGTTTAGGTACTGGCCCTGCAAGACTCACCTATGCTGTTTCTCTGCTGCTCGACCTCCGCCCCATATCCGACCTCCCTGTTCCTCTGTCTGCAGCTGGACACTGCAGAGAGGTCAGAATAACAAGGTGGCAGTTGAGTCATGGCTGTTGGAGAGCAGTGGAGGATTAGGTGGTGAGGGGCATTAAGGTTATAAGGTCCAGGAGACGCCCTGGGTTCAAACAGGGCTGAGGGAGATGCCTGATGTGTTTGGTTCCTGTACCCAGGGGTCCCACTGGACCAAGTGGGCAGGTAGTTATAGGACCGGCCACCTCCACTAATCCTCTTCTTCGGGCAGTGCTTTGCAATGTCGGGTCAATTAAGAACAAGACTGCTAATCTTCCCTTGTCAATCTTCACCATTCATTACTGCTGGGTGTAAGCCGGAAGCACGCACCCACTACGGGAGGGTTTTTTAATTTGTTTTTGAGGGAGGAGTCTGTGCCGATGGCACCACCTACGATGAGGTGACGACCACGGTGCGTCAGGCGCTGTTAGGCGCTGACTCCACCCATCCCAGTTCTGTTTCTCCCGCCGTCAAGGCTGCACCTGCTGCGCAAGTTCAGTCCTAGCATATGCCATTAGGCCTAGTTTGTCAATGCCGTTCATCGACGACGACTCATCCCGGTTCTCCATCTCGACGCCGTTAGTGGCCAGTAAGTTCGCTCTAATTATTTGTTTAATGGTGCCGGGATCTTTTGCTGTGTTTTGCGTTATTTCTCATCATATCTGGTTCACGAGCCAAGCATAAATCGAAAGCGCCCCCGCGCCCCTATGCGTCGGTGCTCCTGTGGTCTGCATTTTTCCGTTTCAGACCTGCATGATGTCTGTCTACAGTGCCTGGGACCAAACCATGATATGGATAGATGCGATGCCTGTTCTTCCATGGATCGCCGTGTTCTGGAAATCTGTGCATTTAAAGTCAGCAGGGCTCTGCTGATTTTCGGAGGATGACATCGCTCTCGGGCCTTCAGACCAGGTCTTTAGACCCTTCCTCCAGGTCCCGTCCCAGATCTATACAGTCCGGTGAGGAGGAGGCCTCCTCATCTTCAAGCCTTGCAGAGGAGGAGGCTTCTTTTGCAGTGTCTGAGGAGCGGTGCGGCCCCTCCTGAGGTCGCGCTGCCTCCGACTCGGCAGTCACCTCTCATGAGGTGCAGGCTCCCCCAGTGTAGTGACCCATGGTTGCTGGGTCCGACACTGGCCGACCCTCGACGCTGCCTCGCGCCACCATTTCGGATCCTAGTGCCGTTGTTAGCGGCGCTTGTTTTGGGTTCCAGGGGCTGGGGCCACCTGGCCTGGGCCGTGGGGGTCTACAAGGTTCCGGGTTGAGGACAGTGTGGTGGGAAATAGCTGGTACCATTGGGACGCCGGGGCGCCGTCATGGGCACTGCCTCTGTGTGTTCTCGGGTTGGCCAGTATTGAGGTCCTGCTGGTAGACTCCTCTCGGAGGGTGTCGACTCAGATGTGGACCCGGACTGGCTGCCCGATTCCTTGGAATCAGAGATCTCTGTAGGATGCAGTGTCAGGCGGCACAGCACACCCATTTCTGAGTCTCCGGAGCAGTCTTATCTCCGAGGGCCCCTCAGCTGGGGGTGTCCTGTGGTCCTCTGTGGTTGGGGAGGGAGTTGTCTCTCTGGAGGGGCTGCGGTTGCTAGTCTTGGTGCTGCTTCTCATGTCCCAGGGGGATGGAGTCTTAGCTCGGGCGGCCTCCTTGGGAGGCCTCTGCATCAGGGGACTCCTTCCGCTGGGGCGAGGAGGAGGGGCGCCCTCAGAGTCTGAGGGGTTGAGGGGTCTTGACGACGGGCGGCAGCACTCCTCTGCCACCCCACAGGGCACAGGGAAGAGCCGTAGTGCCGAGCCCCGCCTCTCCTTCTCAGGCTTCAGGGTCCCCTCCGATGGCGCTGCCAAAGGTTGCCCTTCTGGACTCATGCAACCCCTGGTGCGTCACAGGGGAGATCCCCTGTCTGGGCTCTTCCGGAGTTCGCATTCCCAGGGTTCCGCCATACGACCCGGTCTGATCTCTAGAGATCTTTCTAGCTCGGGCATCGTTCCCTGGATTCCAGAGCCCTGGCAAAGGACAGACACCTCCTTGCAGGTTCCCTTCTCCCTTTCCTCTGCAGCCACCTTCCTGTCTCCCAGGCCATGTGGGTCCTACAGGGCCTTTATCCTGGGAGACGTTCAGAGGCACTGTGGCGGCCTTCCCGTCATACGTTGGGTACATACATGAAGGGTCTTTCGCCTGTCCCCACTGCCGCAGGAGTCTTCTGGACATTCAAGTTCCCCATCCTCCTCTACTCTCTCCTCAGAGGGAGAGGAACCTACCATTCACCTCTCTTCCAATGCTGAGTTCACTGAATATCAGCGCTTCCTATCGAGGATGGTTCAGAATCTCCGTATCTGTTTTGTCAGATGGGACAATACCAAGCGGGAGACGCGCAAATTCCTCAGTGAATTCAGTGCCCAACACCTGGTGGTGCCATCCTGGCCTTTTCCCTTCCAGGAAGCGTCTATCCGCACCTGGCAGTCTCCAGCCGACCCTTTCACAGCCCCGGCAGACTGTAGGAGGAGGTATTGTGCTCCATTGGAGTCTCTAGGTTCTCTCCCTCACCCTCCTTTGGGCTTGGCATTCCTAGAGACCCCTTCCGGGTGTCTGCACCTGGCGCTCGACCGACAACGGGACTCCCTACAATTTGACTGGTGGGGGCGAAGAGTTTTCTCTTCTTCTCGTGCGATGTTGTGCATTGCATCGCTTCAAACAACATGAAGTCTTGCTGTATTCTGACAATTGCAGTTACCTCCAGCACTTGAACTGCCCTGGAGAGTAGAGGGTTAAATTTCTATGCAGGGCATAGAACATTGAGCTCGAGCTCGGTTGAAGATTCTGTCCGCAGCACTTTGAAACCAAACCGTCAGATTCTTTACTCCGCCTCACTGATCAGTCGCTCCAGAGATTTATCCTTCTGCTCTGTTCAAAAGTAGGTTAAAGTTGTCGGTTTATTCCGAATTCTTTTTCCGCATTGTTGGTTCAGGGCTCTGTCTGCGGTACAGTAAGTACTTTAAGTAGTTTCTCTGTATTTTTGTGGAAATTGAAAATTGTAATTCTCGATCGGTTCGGCTGAACTGATCTATTAGTTTAAATCTTTTTAGAGTGTGGTTACCAGTCATTGGTTTAAAAAAAAAAACAAAAAAAACATAATTTTTAAGTTGTTTTTCCAATACCCATAATACGGTTAGAAACCGATAAGGGAGTCTTGCCTGGTAGTTGCCTTATAAAGGGTAAGTTTGGTTAGGTTGGCCATATCTGAGAAACCCAAGAAAAAAAAAATGGACCCACTGGGTTTCAACACTGTAGTGAGTGTGGGGAGGTCTTTGCTAAGGCTGATCCCCACACCACCTGTGTTTACTGTCTGGGGTTTGACCGCCTCGATTTAGACTGCCAAATTTGTAAACATTTCCCTAAGTCTACCCTGGAAAAGAGATTAGGTAGACTTAGTGATAAGGAGGCCGAAAAATCCAGTGACCCAGAAGGCCAGCCCGGTTCGGTTCCCACCAAACCAGAAGAAGTGCCCTCTGACCAGGGTGATACTTCTTCGGGCAAGAGGAGAGCCGATCCTGAGGGATCGGTTCCTACAAAAAGAAAACGCAAAGAAAAATTGACCGGTTCGGATCCAGAAGTCCATGTTCCGACCGCCGAAGAAATAGCCAGGGCGATTCGGATTGTTGAATCGCTTTGTCCGGTTCCGACCGATCCTCGCGCCTCTTGGCAGGGGTTCAGTTCGGTCGGTTCCCCCGGTTCAAGATTATACCTCTGAAGATTTTTCTGAACAGGAGTTTGAAGAGGAGGCGGATTTTGAAGAGGATGATGATTATGAAGGTCTGGATGTGCCTGTGGAACTGGACATCTCCCCAGACAGACCATCTGGTGTTTCCCCTCCTAGGCTCTCTGAGTCCTCTCCCCACTATCTGTTTTACAGAAAGGTGGCTGAAACCCTCCAGCTTCCTATGGAGGAGGCTGTGGAGGATCAAGAGGAGCCTGCTTTTGTTGAAATGAAGGACATCCCAGAGTCCAAGAGACTGTCTATTCCCCTTCATAAGTCCTTTGGGAAGCAGACACAGAAAATTCTAAAGTCTCTTAATTCTGTACCTCCTGTTGACAGAAGGATGGACAAAATGTATACTTTATCAGGCTCAGATACAGAGTTTTTCTACCAGCAATGCAGCCAGGTTGGGGTTGTGCAGGCTGCAGCCTGTGACAAGGCTAATATCCTCTTGGCTTCACACCCCCAGACAAAGACTCCAGGAAGGTAGATGCCATGGCAAAGAAGCAGTACATGGCATCATCTTTGGGACTCAGGCAGGCTAATTATATGGCCTATACAGCCAGGTACCAGAAGTCCAGGTGGGACACTGTACTGGCACTGGCTAAGCAGTCTTCCCCCAGCTGGCCAAGGAGCTAGATGTGGTGACTGCTGATGGGATTGAGGCATCAAAGGTACAATTTCATGCTGCTGTGGACTCCAGTGATGTGTCATCAAGAGTCATGGCTACATCTGTGGCTCTACGGAGGCTGGCTTGGCTCAGATGTATTAGCCTCTCGAAAGACACCCAGGCTAAGGACATGGATTTCCCTGGGATGGGTAATTCTCTTTGTGGGGAGCAGACAGAGAATTACATGAAGAAAATGGATGAGTACAGGACCACTTACAGGAGTGCACAGGCCAAGGAGAGGCAGACAACTCCTCAAAGGCAGCAAACTAGGGGCAGGGGCAGGCCTTTTCACAGGCCTTTATACCAAGCACAGGCCTCTTCTCCCTTTTCTCAGAGGGGGTTCTTTAGAGGGAGAGGCTGAAGGGGGATGAGCAGGGCTGCATTCACTCCTCAGCCTAAGGCTCCTGCCAAGCAGATACCCTGATGTGTCAGCCCGGGTCAACTCCCCCATCCATGTAGGGGGCAGGCTGGCTTACTTTGTCCAGGACTGGATGTCTGTTACCTCAGACAGGTGGGTCCTGGAGGTAGTAAGCCAGGGACTGGTTCTCAGTTTCAAAAAATTTCTGAAAATGAGAGCCAGATCCTTTCCACCTGCAAACACCTCAGAAACTCTTGCTCTGGAGGCAGAGGTTTCATCACTACTGGCCTTAGGGGCCACAGAGAGAGAGTTTCTACCCTACACAGGGGCAAAGGTCTGTACTCCAGGTACTTCCTTACCCCAAAAAAGACAGGGGAGTGGTGACCCATCCTAGACTTAAGATACCTGAACAAACATCTTTTAAAACCAAAATTCAAAATGGTGACTCTGGGAACAATTCTTCCCTCTCCACGGCCAGGGGACTGGCTAGCCTCCCTGGACCTCAAAGATGCCTACTTTCACATTCCCATCAGGTGCCCCCACAGAAAGTACCTCAGGTTCGAATTGCCCTCAGGTCATTATCAGTTCAAGGCAATGCCCTTTGGCCTAACATCAGCCCCAAAAGGGTGTTCACAAAGTGCCTAGCAGTAGTAGTGACCTTCTTAAGAAGAAAAAGGGTTTCCATTTTTCCATATCTGGACGACTGGCTCATTGTGGGCCAGTCCTCAGACCAAGTCAAGTCAGATCTGCAAGTGACCCAGCAAGTACTCACTTCTCTGGGGTTTCTTCTCAACCTTCCCAAGTCAGTTCTCGAGCCTGTACAGCTTCTCACCTTTATAGGAGCAGAGCTGGGTACTGCCAAAGCAAGAGCTTTCCTTCCCCTTGAAAGGGCAACAGCCATTATACAGCTGGCTTCTTCCTTCTGCCTTCTAGTTTCTCGATCAGCAAGGCACTTCCTCCAGCTTTTGGGCCACATGGCAGTCTCCACAGCAGTGATCCAAGATGCCAGGTTTCAGATGAGGGACATTCAGTTCCATCTGAGGGCCTTTTCATCCCAAAGGAAAGATCCTCTTACCAAATTAGTTCCGGTTACTCAGACTCTAGTCCAGACCCTTCAGTTGTGGCAGGATCTGGACAATCTGAGGCAAGGAGTTCCATTTGTCACTCAGACTCACTCTGTGGTCCTCACCACGGAAGCTTCCCTATTGGGGTGGGGAGCCCATCTGGGGGCTCTCACAGCCCGGGGACTGTGGTCCCCTCAGGAATCCCTCCTTCATATCAATCTCCTGGAGCTCAGGGCAGTTTTTCTGGCCCTGCAAGCCTTCTCTCAGTCAGTGCAGAACAAGGTAGTTCAGGTCCGGATGGACGCCACCACCACCATGTGGTACATCAACAAGCAGGGAGGCACTCAGTCCATGGCCTTGTGCATGGAAGCCATGAAATTGGGGTCCCTAGCTTATTCTCTACAGAGCTCCCTGGTGGCAGTCCACCTTCCAGGGAAGCACAATGTGCTAGCAGATGCATTGAGCAGGATCTACCAAGGCCATCACGAATGGTCTCTGGACCCCTCTGGTGTTGAAAGTCATCTTTTCAAAATGGGGCACTCCAGAGATGGATCACTTTGCAGCCCCAGACAATCACCAACTTCCTCTGTTTTGTTGCAGACCCCCAGTCTTGGGCTCAGTCCCTCTGGATGCTCTGATTTTGAACTGGAAAGGGAATTTTCTTAATGCCTTCCCTCCCTTACCTCTACTCATCAAAGTTCTGGTCAGGATAAGGTCACAACCTTGCAAGGTGATTCCTTGCTCTGGACTGGGCCAGGCAGCCTTGGTACCCCCTGTTGCTGCCCCTAGCAGTCCATCTTCCCCTGTCTTTTCCAAGGAATTACAACCTGTTATCCTCCTCTCGGGAGGATTTGGTACCCCGATCTTCGGTTCCTCAATCTCAAGGCATGGCTCTTAAAGAGTTAGAATATGCAGACTTGCATCTGTCCCAAGGGGTTCTGGATATTCTCAAAGCCTCTCGAAAGCCTGTTACCAGAAAAACTTATAACTCCAAATGGAAGAGATGCAGCATTTGGTGTTCCAGGAGGCACATATCCCCAGACACTGCTGATTTGTCTATAGTCCTGGATTATATGGTTTGTCTTAATGGCCTATGCCACAGACCAGCTACTCTCAAAGTACATTTGTCAGCTGTTTCTGCTTTTCTGTCAGTGGGAAAGCCTTCTTCACTGTCATCTCACCCTGTATTCTGTAAATTTTTTAAGGGATTGCTTCATACCAATCCCCCCTTTAGGGATCCTCCTCCTGCCTGGGATTTGAATGTTTGCATTGCTCAGCTTATGCAGCCTCCTTTTAAGCCTATGTCGTCAGCAGAGCTTAAGTACTTGACTTGGAAAACTGTGTTTTTGGTAGCTAGTACCTCTGCCAGACGTATCCGTGAATTGCAAGCTCTGTCAGTAGAGCCTGACTTGATTTCATTCCATAGAGATAAAGTGGTCCTTAGAATCAGTAGGAGGTTCTTACCCAAAATGGTTTCGGATTTCCATTTAAACCAGTCTGTGTCTCTTCCTGTATTCTTCACTGATCACTCTTCCTCAGGAGAGAGGAAGTTACACAGTTTGGATGTTTAAAAGAGCCTTTAGTTACTACATAGAACGTACAAAGGGTCACAGGTTTGACTCCCTCCAGTTGTTCCTCACTTATGGGGAAGTAGGGAAGGGCAAACCTGCCATCAAGAGAACTATTGCTAGGTGGATTGTGTCCTGTATACAATTCTGCTATGAGAAACTAGGTAAAATTCCACCCTCAGGCCTGAGGGCTCATTCCACTAGAGGTACAGCTGCTTTTCAGGCTGCTGCCAGGGATATTCCTTTGCTAGAAATTTGCCAGGCAGCCACCTGGAAAACTGTACATACTTTTACCAAGCATTACTCTCGGGCTATCCAGGCTAGGAGTGATGCTTGGTTTAGCACAGCAGTACTGCAGAGCCTATTCCCAAAGTAGGTTCTGCCCCTTCCCCATGGAGGTACTGCTTGGTAGTCTGCAATTGTCAGATTACAGCAAGACTTCATGTTGTTTGAAGAAAAAATTCTTCTTCTTAGTAATTATGTTTCTTCTAGTGGAGTCTTGCTGTATTCTGACCTCCTTCCCTGCCTCCCCTCTCAGAACCTGGTTTTTGGGAAGTGGTGGGCAGGTGCAGTGTTGCACCCCAGTGGTGTCTTCAGCACACTTCCTTTGATGTGGGTGCTTTGTGTTTTATTATTTATTTATTTATTTCAATCTAGGATTACAATACCTTTGAGCGAGGCTCTTTTACAAAGGTTCCACATCAGCGTGTGCAACAGTCATCATTTTAGTCACAAACATAACGTCACTGACTTACAGACATGTAATAATCAGTACAAAGACTTGAGCTATGAGCAAGACAGGGGGGTCGATGGGGGGAGAAGTGAGGGTAGGAGATCGAGGGGGGTAGGAGTGCAGGGGGTAAGGGGGGAGTACAGGTGGTGGGTGGGGGCAGGGGCAGGAGTGGAATTATTAGCAATCTTTTTCGTGCTTTACTACCTGTTTTTTTTTTGTTTGTTTCTGGGTTTCCTGACTTGAGTCTTCTTTTGGGAATCTAAAAAACCTTTTGTCCCCAGTTGGCTAGTAGAAATTTTCAATTTCCACATAGATAGGTCAGTGAGTTTTAGCTGGTAAGAATCTGACGGTTTGGTTTCAAAGTGCTGCAGACAGAGTCTTCAGCTGAGCTCAAGCTCAACGTTTTATGTCCTGCATAGAAATGTAACCCTCTACTCTCCGGGGCAGTTCAAGTGCTAGAGCTAACTGCAATTGTCAGAATACAGCAAGACTTCATTAGAAGAAACATAATTACTAGGGTGAGTAATTTTTTCATCAGGCACACCATGCTGCCTACAACAGGCACTTATGGACAATGCTGGCTCAGGTGCTAGCATTGATGCCTGATTTGGAGCAATCTCGACAAGCCATTGCCCTCTCCACCATAGGCCTGGAACTGGCAAGGCACCTAGCAAGGGCATCTTATGACACCAGTGAGGTGGCTTGCAGGGACAGCGATCTGCTTTAGACAGGCTTCATCTGTCGAGGTTGTCACCCCTGGCCCAGCGTAGGGTGATCCGCTCTGCCTTCCGAGGGACCCACCTTTTTTCCACCAGGGCTATGAGGCTTCTGCAGGGACTTCTTCCATCCCCTCGTCTTCAGGGGACACCTTCTAGCTCTCCTCAGCCTTAGACTTCCGGTCTAGTATGGCCAAGGTCTCTTCCTCCTGTTTTCCGCCAGCAGGAGGCTGAGGGTCCTGTTCCCTCAGGGCTGTGCTAGACCCCCTTCGGGGTGGCTTGATACTTACCCAGCAGTAATGAATGATGAAGGTTGACAAGGGAAGGTATGGAAATTACGTACCTACCGTAATTCTTGTATCTTCACCATTCATTACTGAATCCCACCCACCTTCCCCTCATGGGCCTCATTTCTTGGGCGTCTCCCCCATGCTGCTCACCCCCCCCCCTCCCCGAGGCTGTTGGGGACTAAATTCCCTGGTTCCTTGGGACCTTCTGTTCTTCCCTTTTTTTTTTTAAGAGAAGGATTTGAAGAAGGAGGAGAGCGAGTGGAGCTTCGTCCTTTCCGTCTGAGGGAACTCTTTCTGATTTTCCTGGAAGGTGTTCCCTTCGGGGACTTTTTCTTCAGGCCAGATTAGTTCAATCACCAGCCAACAAGGTTAGTTTCTAACTCTAGTAATGCTCAGAATATTCCTAACTTTATGCAGCAAGCCTGGAGGGTTGCACTGCCCGGAGAGATAGAGCACATGCAAATGATGGAACACTTTGCATGTGAGCATCTTTCAAACACTGCCTCTACTAACTGCCTGTGTTCTAAACCTCTTCAGATTTTTCTCTCTGCCTGAAAAGTCTGGTCGCACGGAGCTTCGTTCATACACTTTTTCCTGCGTGAAGAAAACTACTAAAAACCTACTGTAAGTATATTTTTGTTTTCAATTACTGTCTCTACTTGCTTTGTGATATTTACTTAGTTTACATTTAAATTTTTTTGTGTTTTTCCCCGTTCCCCTTGGTTCGGTATAACCGTGGGGGAACCGGGTTAGTTTCTGTCAAAATCGGGGTTCTCTGACTAAAGAACCGCCTTAGTTTCTACATTAAAATTTGTTTTATTTAATTGTTTACAACTGATAGTTTCTGGTTACCTGAACTGCTGACCCGGTTCCATACTGCTACATCAGTTCGGTTTCTCCGGTTCCTTTTCGGTTCCGGAACCGGCCATGTAAAAAAAAAAAGCTTTTTTCTTTAGCGGTTGGGTTTTTTCTCTATTAAAACATTATGTCTGAGAAACACAAAAAGTGAACTGGTGAACCCGGTTTCAAAAATTGTTCCCAGTGTGGAGAAGTGTTTGCTAAAGCAGACAAACACACTTTATGTTTTATATGTTTGGGTTTTGATCACCTTAAGGAGGAATGTGAGGTATGTAAGACATTCCCAGACAAAACCCTAGAAAAACGCCTTGAAAAGCTTAAGAAAAAGTCTGCTAAGGGTCCCTCTGGCTCTGACCAGCCGATACCCCAACAGTCTGTGGTTGAACCCACACTTCTGTGCCTGCCCCTGAGACTGGCGAAAAGGGTACAAAATGCTCAAATGAACTGGCTCCCCGTTTCCTTCTAAGAAAAGCAAAAAGCTTAAACACACTGAACCCCCTGCTGTCAAACCGAGGACTTCTGTGCCTGTTATGCCTGTACCAACGGCCCAAGAGATTGCTCCAGCCTTCAAAATCATACAGTCACTACAGGCAACAGTCCCTCCTCAGCAGCTTCCTGCCCCTTCTCAGGGTCCCCAGGCTGGCAGTACTGTGCTTCCACCCCCTCAACCCCCTCAGGAAGGAGGGGATCTTTTTGATGATGATGATGATCAATATAGTGAGGATGAGGGACCAATCGAACCAGAAGTGTCCCCTGAACAGGACTTTGGTTCGCCTCCAAGGGTGACTGAGGATTTTCCATCCCATTTTACTTTTATCAGGAGGATGGTAGATGCTCTTGACATCTCTACCACCGAACAAGTTGAGAATGAAGAGGAGGTAGAGTATTTGCAGATGATGGGACTGACACCCACCAAAGCTCTACTCCTACCGGTGTACAAATTCTTTAAGAAGGATGCCTTAAAGATTCTTCAGATTCCAAACTCTACTCCTCCAATAGATAGGAGGATGGACAAAAAATATCAGTTGGAGAGGAGGAGCAGACTTTCTAGGAGCATCGATATGTTGTTCATCCACACTGTTTGACATTGTCCCCTTACACTTTAAATCTGCTGGAAGTCTTCAAACTGGCTCCTCCCACCCACACGGGTGGTATATACCTCAGCTCTGTCCCATGACGCCAGATCTTCCTTACCGCTGGAAGATACAGATTGCCTCCCTCGTGTGTTCGCATTTCGTAGGCCCTGGCTTTCAAATTGTCGGTTTTACCGAAACATAAACTTGTTTGAGTTAGCGATCGCACATTTGCAACATCGATCATGGAAGAGAAATCTTTCCCAGGATTTCACCGGTGTCCCTGCGACCAGAAGATGTCGCGCACCGATCCCCACCTCACGTGCGTCTGCTGCCTAGGTGTTGGCCATGACTCCTCATCGTGTAGCTATTGCTTGGCCTTCCATCCCAATGTCCTGAATGACCGCAAAGCACGCCTGAAGCTGGGGAGACCGGAAGAAAGAAACCCTCTGGTGAAGTCGAAGGAGGCTAGGTGGGCGGTTTCCATGGCTGCGGGCTCCACCGAACAGCTGGAACAGATGAAGGCGTAAGAGGAAGAAGCTTCTCGTGCTTTGGCCAATCGAAGCTTCTGTTTTCCCGACGAACCTAGGCTCCACCTTTATGGGATCCTTCAACGAGTTGTGCCAGTCTCTCCCCACCCGGGTTGAGGCACCCTCAGGCTCACACTCCTCCCGCTCTCGGAAGAGAGAGAGAGAAGGACCCATTTTCTTCGTCTTGGTGAAAACGTTCTTGGGACCGAGAGAGGTCTGAGTCCCAGGAACACGCAGTCTCTACCTCGGTCGAGATCGCATCCTCAGCCTCCAGCTTCACGGATCTTCTGTCTGGCCAGGGGACCGAGGACAAGGCCGATGAGGTCGAAATTATCCTCGACTTGATCGACCCGTTGTCGCTGGCCATGGCCGACGACTCACTGGAATGGACTCTGTTCCTGGTATTTCCTGATGAGGAGACCCAGCCCGCTGGTGTCCCCATCAAGAACCCGGTTCCTGACCCTCGGATTTCACCAATACCTCCGGTGTCTCCCGATCGACCGAGTCGGCCTCCCCGATCTCGGTCGAATTCTAGGACCCCCTCGGCTGAACAACCGAGGAAGAGCAATAAGCGCTCTAAGAAAAGGTGATGCCACAGGTTGTCCTCATCCTCCATTTCCCTTGATACACAAGGTGTTACTCAAGGTGAAGAGGGACAAGGCGAAGGTGATTCTGGTAGCCCCAGACTGGCCACGCCAGTTCTGGTATCCAGATCTCGTCAGCCTCAGCTGCAGACCCCCAGAGCGGCTTTGTACACGCCCGGACCTGGTATCTCTGAATCAGGGGAAGGTCTTCCATCTGGACCTTCAATCCCTGCACCTCACAGCCTGGTACCTGAGTGGCTAGAGTTCCAGGCTTTAGGTCTTTCCGAAGATGTCTACATCGTGGTGGAGGCATCTAGAAAGGAATCGACCAGGAAATGTTATGCCTTAAGATGGAAAAGGTTTTCCATTTGGTGTCAGGGCAAGGGTCTGGACCCCTTATCCCTGTTCTGTGGCTAACATTCAAACAACATGCAGTCTTGCTATATTCTGACTATATGCAGTTAGCCCCAGCACTTGAACTGCTCCGGAGAGGAAAGAGTTAACACTATGCCAATACATAGAACGTTGAGCTCGAGCTTGGTTTTCAAACCTCTGTCCTAGGTACTCCTCAGTGTAACCATCAGATTCTTTACTACGCCTTACTGTGAAGTCGCTCCGGAGATCCTCTCCTTCACTTCGGTTCGGTTGTGGTAAAATCAGTCAGTTTAGTAAACCGCTTCTTTATTTTTTCGGTCTTTACATCTCTGTCCCGGTACAGTAAGTATATTAGTAGGTAGTGGTGTGGTTTATAAAGGAATTGTTTTTTATTTTCGGTCTCTTTCCAGTTGGTCTGGTTGGGAACCGAAGCGATTTGTTTCTGTTACTACAGTTTACTTTAGCGTGGTTTCCGGTACCTATCGGTTCCTGAAAAAAAAAAAAAAAAAACGTTAATTTTGTCAGTTTTTTCATCCGACCCATGACACGGTTGGGACCGATAGGTTTGATAGTTGCCTGGCTTGAGTGCTGGTAAGTGTGACTTTATATTTAACGCATGTCTGAGAAACCCAAAAAGAAAACCGGGCCCACTGGGTTTCAACACTGCACTGAGTGTGGGGAGGCTTTTGCCAAGGCTGATCCCCACCTCATCTGTGTTTATTGTCTGGGGTTTGATCACCTCAAAGATGACTGCCAGATCTGCAGAAACTTTCTTAATGCCATTGCCGATAAAAGTTTAAGTAGGCTGAAGGAAAGGGAGGCCGAAAAATCCGCTGACTGGCCATCCCGGTTCGGTTCTGACCTGAGGGGGTGCCCACTGACCTGGGCCATACCCCCTTGGGCAAAAGGAGAGCTGATTCTGCGGAATCGGTTCCTGCAAAAAGAAAGTGCAAGTCTGCTGGTTCAGATCCCGGTTCCCATGGTCCGACCGCTGACGAGATAGCCAAAACGATCGCTATTGTACAGTCACTTCGCCCGGTTCCGACAGAACCAACACAGAGACGGTCGGTTCGGTCAGACTTGTCTGCTGCTGAATATGACCCCAAAGCATTCTATGAGGGCAATTGGGAAGGAGATGATGAAGATGAAGATTATGAAGACCTAGCTGAGCCTGACATCTCCCCAGACAGGCCTTCTAATGTGTCTGCTCCTGGGCTTTCTGAGTCCCCCTTCCACTTCTTGTTTTACAAGAAGGTGGTTGAGACTCTTCAGCTTCCAATGGAAGAAGCTGAGCAGGATCAGGAGGAGCCAGACTATGTTGAGATGATGGATGTCCCAGAGTCAAAAAAGGTGACTATCCCTCTGCACAAATCCCTGGGGAAACAGACCCAAAAAATATTACAGTTTCCAACATCCATACCTCCTGTTGATAAGAAAATGGACAAGAGGTATGCTCTGTCAGGCCCTGGTACGAATTTTCTTGCTAACCATTGCAGCCATGTTGAGGTAGTGCAAGCTGCAGCCTGTGACAAGAATAATATTACCCTGGCATCTCACCCCCCAGATAAGGATTCCAGGAAAGTGGATGCCATGGCAAAGAAGCAGTACTTGGCATCCTCTTTGGGACTCAGGCAATCCAACTATATGGCATATACAGCCAGATACCAGAAGTCTAGGTGGGATACAGTTCTGGAGCTGGCTAAGAATGCCCCTTCCCAGCTGGCCAAGGAGCTGGAGCAGGTGGCTGTGGATGGCATAGAAGCTTCAAAGGTCCAGTTTCATGCTGATCTGGACTCTAATGATGTTCATTCAAGGGTCATGGCTACATCTGTTTCCATGAGGAGATTTGCCTGACTCAGGTGTACAAATTTACCTCAGGATACCCAGACCAAGGCCATGGATTTTCCTGTCACTGGTAACTCTCTGTTTGGGGAGCAAACAGAGACGTACATGAAAAAGATGGACGAGTACTGGGCCACATATAGGAGTGCTGCAGCCATGGAAAAGCAGGCCACTCCTCAGAGGCAGCAATCCAGGTCTGGCAGGGGCAGGCCTTTTCACATGCCTTTCTAGCAGGCCCAGGCCTCCTCTTCTTTTCAGCAGAGGGGGTTCTTTAGGGGAAGAGGCAGAAGGGGGATGACACAGGCTGCATCCTCCTCCCAGTCTAAGCCCCCTTGCCAAACAGACACCCTAATGTGTCAGTCAGGGTCGCCTCCCCAATTCCTGTAGGGGGGCAGACTGACTCACTTTTTTCAGGCCTTGAAGTCTGTCACTTCAGACAGGTGGGTCCTGGAAGTGGTGAGCCAGGGTCTTGCTCTCAGCTTCAGCAGGTTCTCAAAGCTGAGAGCAAAGGCTTTCTGTCCTTCCTCGGCAGAGGAAACACGGGCCTTAGAAATACAGGTCTCTTCTCTACTGCTTCTGCAAGCAGTGGAGAGGGTACCTCTCATCCACAGGGAAAAAGGATTGTACTCCAGGTACTTCCTTACCCTAAAAAAAGACAGGGGAGTGGCGACCCATCCTGGATCTACGATACCTAAACAAGCACATACTAAAGCCAAAGTTCAAGATGGTGACTCTGGGAATGATTCTTCCCTCTCTGAGACCAGGAGACTGGCTAGCCTCCCTGGATCTCAAGGATGCCTATTTCCACATACCTATCAGACAATCCCACAGAAAGTACCTCCGGTTCTAACTGCCCTCTGGCCGTTACCAATTCAGAGCAATGCCTTTCGGCCTAACATCTGCTCCAAAGGTATTCACCAAGTGCTTAGCAGTAGTGGTGGTCTTCCTCAGAGGACAAGGCATCTTATTGTTCCCTTACCTGGACGACTGGCTCATAGTAGGTCAGTCTCCAGACCAAGTCAGGTCAGCTCTAGGGGTCACCCAAAATCTTTTGAACTCTCTAGGATTCATTCTAAACCTGGAAAAGTCTGTTCTGGATCCAGTTCAGCTTCTCACATTTATAGGAGTGGACCTGGACACTGTTCAGGCCAAGGCCTTCCTTCCCCTCTCAAGCATTCAGTCCCTCAGCACTCTGGCTTCCTCTTTTCGTCCACTTGTGTTTGCCAGCCAGACACGCCTTACAGCTGCTAGGCCACGTGGCAGCCTGTACAGCAGTAGCGCTAGGGGCAAGGTATCAGATGAGGGATATTCAATTTCATCTAAGAGCCTTTTGGTCTCAGAGAAAAAATCCCCTCTCCAAGTTGGTTCCAGTGTCTCTAACTTTGGTTCAGGCCCTCCAGTGGTGGCTGGAAGAGGACAATTTGAGAAAAGGGGTTCCCTTCCTCAGTCAGGTTCCCACAGTGATTCTCACCACGGACGCTTCCCTGCTGGGATGGGGAGCCCATCTGGATCAGCATACTGCTCAGGGGACTTGGTCTCATCAGGAGTCTCTTCTACACATAAACCTTCTTGAACTCAAGGCTGTCTTTCCGGCACTTCAGACATTCTTGAATTTAATTCGGGGGAAAGTGGTGCAGATCAGGACAGACAACACCACAACAATGTGGTACATCAACAAGCAGGGGGGCACTCAGTCCTCGGCCTTGTGCACCGAGGCCATGAAAATATGGTCACTAACTTATTCCCTGCAGGTTTCCCTAATTGCTGTGCATCTCCCAGGGAAGGACAATGTACTTGCAGATGCTCTCAGCAGGATTTCCCAAGATTACCACGAATGGGCCCTGAATCCTCTCATTCTTCAGATCATTTTCAAGAGATGGGGCACTCCAGAGATGGATCTCTTTGCAGCCCTGGACAACCATCAGCTCCCTCTGTTCTGATGCAGACCCCCTCTGCTGGGGTCTGTTCCTCTAGATGCCCTCCTGTTGGATTGGACCAACAGGTTTCTCTATGCTTTTCCTCTGATATTCAGAGTTCTGGTCAAGATCAGGTCCCAACCCTGCACTGTAATTCTGATAGCCCTGGATTGGGCCAGGCAGCCTCGGTATCCTCTACTATTATCACTATCAGTGACAATTTCCCTGTGCCTTCCAAGACGGTTCAACCTCCTCACCTCATCTCAGGGGAGGATATTGTACCCCAGTCTTCACACACTTAGTCTCAAGACCTGGTTCTTGAGGAGCTAGAATATGCAGGCCTGCATCTCTCACAATCAGCTCAGGATATCCTTAAGGCCAGTAGAAAGCCTTCCACTAGAAAAACCTATGATTCTCAATGGAAGAGATTTGGGTTCTGGTGTTCCCAGAGGCACATCCAGCTGGATTCAGCTGATACTGCCACTGCTTTAGATTATTTGGTATATCTTAATAGTTTAGGCCTTCAGCCTACCACTCTCAAGGTGCATTTGGCAGCTATTTCTGCTTTTCTTTTGGCTGGGAAGGTCTCCTCTCTAGCCTCCCACCCAGTTTTCAAGAAATTCTTCAAAGGCTTGGTTCATATCAATCCCCCCTTCAGGGATCCTACTGCTCTGTGGGATCTGAATATCTGTATTGCACAGCTGGTGCAGCCTCCCTTCGAACCAATTTGCTCAGCTGAGTTCAAATACCTGACTTGGAAAACTATATTCCTGGTTGCTGTTACTTCTGCCAGGAGAATCAGTGAGTTACAGGCTCTATCAGTGGAACCTGATTTCATCTCATTTCATAGGGATAAGGTGATCCTTCTTACAAATAGGAAATTCCTCCCAAAATTGGTTTCAGACTTCCATCTGAACCAGTCTATGTCGCTGCCTGTATTTTTCACTGATCACTCCTCCTCTGGAGAGAGATTACACAGTCTCGATGTAAAAAAGTTTCTGAGTTACTACCTGGAATCCACCAAGCCCCATAGAAATGACTGTTCCCAGCTGTTTCTCACTTATGAAGAGGTGGGTAAAGGTAACCCTGCCACCAAGAGAACTGTTGCTAGGTGGATTGTCTCTTGCATACAGTTCTGCTACTCAAAATTGGGGAAAGAGCCACCCTCAGGCCTGAGGGCTCACTCCACCAGAGGTACAGCTGCTTCGGTCGCAGCAGCCAGAGACATACCCTTAGTGGAAATCTGTAAAGCAGACACCTGGAAGACTGTTCACACATTTACGAAGCATTACTCCCTTGACATTCAGTCAAGAAGTGATGCTAGGTTTGGTACTGCGTAGCCTGTTTCCAAAATAGGTTCTGTAGTTCCCTCCTCCCTTGGGGTACTGCTTGGTAGTCTGTGTATAGTCAGAATACAGCAAGACTTCATGTTTGAAGAAAAAAATTACTCACCTTAGTAACTGTGTTTCTTCTAATGGAGTCTCACTGTATTCTGACCTCCCTCCCTCCCTGCCTCCCCTCCTGGAACCTAGTTGTTTTGGGATGTGGGTGGGCAGGCGCAGTGTTGCACCTCAGGGGTGTACCTGGGTGCCTCTTCTTAATTGAGGTTTTTCTTGTTCCTGTTTTTATGATTGTTTGCTTTATTACTACTTGGATTCTTTTTGAGGGTCTCGACGTGAGTCTTTGGATCCTAAATTTATGTTTATTGCCTTTTGGCACAAAAGCTCTAAAACCAATTCTGGGTTGTTAGTATAGGGCACGTAAGAATCTGACGGTTACACTGAGGAGTACCTGGGACAGAGGTTTGAAAACCGAGCTCGAGCTCAACGTTTTATGCATTGGCATAGAGTTAACTATTTCCTCTCCGGAGCAGTTCAACAGCTGGGGCTAACTGCATACAGTCAGAATACAGCAAGACTCCATTAGAAGAAATACAATTACTAAGGTGAGTAATTTTTTCTTCTCGACTACCTTTGGTCTCTCTCCAGAGTGGGTCTCTGGTCATCGACCCTTAGGGTGGACCTAGCAGCCATTTCTGCTTACCTGGCATGGGCCGGCCAGCTGACATTGGCGCAGGAGACAGTGGTCGGGCGCTTTTTCAAAGGCCTGGATCACATATCCCCTCCGGTGCATGAATCTCCACCTCCATGGGATCTGTTGCTGGTTTTGGCAAAGCTCATGGGCAAGCCATTCGAACCAATGCACAAGTGTGCGTTGTCACACTTGTCGTGGAAGATGGCCTTCTTGGTGGCTGTCACGTCAGCCAGAAGGACAGGAGAGCTCCAGGCACTTTCAGTGGACTCCCCTTATCTGGTCTTTCACAGGGACAAAGTTGTCCTGTGCCCCCACACAAAATTCCTTCCGAAGGTTGTGTCAGTTTCACCTTAACCAGGTGTTGACTCTGCCAGTATACTACCCTAATTACACCTTGGACGCCGAGTACAGGCTCCATACTTTGGACCTGAGACGTGCTCGCTCCTATTATAAGGAGAGGACAGCAGAAATTTACAGATAGGTTCGCCACCTGTTTTGTCACCTACGCTGAAGCCGCTTCTGGCAGACCTGCAGCCAAACGGACCATTGCAAGGTGGATCACATCATGCATAGGTCTGTACTATGAGTTGGCGGGCAAGGAGCCTCCCAGAGGGATAAGAGCTCATTCTACCCGCCATACTGCTGCATCGGTGGCTGCTTCCAGGGACATCCCTATTCAGGAGATCTGCCGGCCTGCTACCTGGAAGTCAGCAAACACCTTTATCACCCACTACCACATCGACCTTGAGTCACCCCGGGATGCTGGTTTTGGGGCTTCAGTTCTCCAATCTCTGTTTCCTAAATAGGGGGTATGTACCTTGCCTCCCTCCCTCCTCCTGGAGAACTGCTTAGAGTCTGCCAAACAGTGTGGATGAACAACATATCCACACTCCTAGAAGAACAGGTCACTCACCTGTAACAGTAGTTCTAGGAGTGGTATATGTTGTTCATCCACACGGACCCACCCGACCTCCTCGGCTGTGAACGCACACAACCTTGCTTCCAGCGGGCTAAGATGTGGTGTCATGGGGCGGAGCCGAGGTATATACCACATGGGTGGGAGGAGCCAGCTTGAAGACTTCCAGCAGATTTAAAGTGGAAGGGGACAATGCCAAACAGTGTGGATGAACCACATATACCACTCCTAGAACTACTATTACAGGTAAGTAACCTGTTCTTCTCTTCTCCCATCCAGACCATCGGGGTAATTCAGCAAGCTGCTTATGATAAGGCCAGGGTCCCACTGTCCTCACATCCTCCGGACAAGGACTCCAGAAAAATTGACAGCATGGCCATAAAAGGGTACCTGTCAGCCTCTCTGGCTATGCGTCAGGCTACCTTCCAGGCGTATGCTGCCCAGTACCAGAAGTCACTGTGGCTGTCAGTCCTGGCTATGTCTCAGAAAGCTACCTCACCCTTGTCAGATGACCTGGCTGAAACTGCCAGGTTTCGACTAGAGCCAGCTAAGTATCAATTCCAAATGGCTGCTGACACCAGTAACACTGCAGCCAGATGGATGGCAAATACGGTGGCACAGAGGAGGTTTGCATGGCTCAGGGCCACAAACCTCGCCCAAGATACCCAGTCTAAGGCCTTGGATTTTCCTCTAGAGGGAAACGCTGTCTTTGGGGAGTCCACTGTGGCATATATGAAGAAGGTGGATGAGTATAAGGCCACTTACAGAAGCAGCTCTGCTAAGGAGAGAGCTTCACCATCCACCAGGCCTTACAGAAGAGGAGGCTGGGCAGGTCCTTTTATACCAGGCCCTTCTTCCAGCCAGTGGCCTTACCCCAGTACTAGCAGTATCCACAACAGGGATACTCCAGGGGTAGGGGAAGGAGGGGCTCGAGGCGAGGATCCCAAACTCAGCCTCAGCCACAGTCAAAACAGACCCCCTGAACCGCAGGCTGCTTCCTCCTTACCTGTGGGAGGCAGACTGTCCCACTTCCTCCATGCCTAGTTGAGAATCACCACAGACAAGTGGGTTCTGGAGGTAGTGGGTCAAGGTCTATCCCTGGAATTCAAATCCCTTCCTTCTCAGAAAATCAGAGTTTTCAGCTCTCCCTCACTAGCAGAAAAAACACTGCTAGAGTCAGAGGTTCAAAACCTACTACAGCTGAAAGCAGTAGAACCAGTTCCAGAGTCCCTGAGGGGAAGGGGTTTTTATTCCAGATATTTCCTAACAACAAAGAAAAGTGGGGAGTAGCATCCTATTCTTGATCTCAGAGTTTTAAATAAGCATCTAAGGAAAAGGAAGTTCAAGATGGTTACACTAGCTGCGATTTTACCAGTGCTCCAAAAGGGAGACTGGCTGGCATCACTGGACCTAAAGGATGCC
The DNA here is from genome assembly GCA_016271365.2 of Neoceratodus forsteri. Classification (NCBI taxonomy): domain Eukaryota; kingdom Metazoa; phylum Chordata; order Ceratodontiformes; family Ceratodontidae; genus Neoceratodus; species Neoceratodus forsteri. The sequence continues at coordinate 430,538,677 of CM057453.1, read as the reverse complement.
TATTTCCATATCCCCATAAGGGACTCTTACCGGAGATATCTCAGATTCAGACTCCCTTCAGGTCACTACCAGTTTTCAACCCTGCCTTTTAGCCTTTCTTTGGCCCCAAGGGTATTCACAAAGTGCCTAGCTGCTGTAGTAGCACATCTTCGGAGACAAGGTATCACTGTCTTCCCTTACCTGGACGACTGGTTAGTGGTGGGAAAATCTCCACTGAAAGTACAGCAGGATTTGAAGGTCACTCAGGACCTCCTAGAATCCCTGGGATTTCTAATCAACCACTAAAAGTCTGCTTTCACCCCCACACAGGTGTTGCAGTTCATAGGAGCAGAAATAAATACCTTGCAGGCCAGGGCCTACTTGCCTCTGGAAAGAGTGCAAAGCCTTCAGTCAGTAGCAAATTCCTTCAGCCTGCACAAAGCAAAAACTGCAAGGCAGTTTCTTCAGCTACTGGGCCACATGGCTGCTACCATTGGCACAGTGCAAGGTTCCAGATTTCACATGAGGGACATTGAGTTTCACCTCAGGGCTCACTGGTGCCAGAAAAAAGACCCCTTTTCAAAGCTCATTCCAGTAACAAGGGCACTGTTACAGGCCCTCTTATGGTGGAAAGAGGAATCAAATTTAAGAAAAGGAACCCCCCTTTCAAAAGGAGAATCCTTCAGTGGTGCGCTCAACAGATGCATCCCTATCGGGCTGAGGCACCCATCTAGGGCAGCAAACCACTCAGGGTACCTGGTCGGCTGCAGAGTCCCTTCAGCACATGAACTTACTGGAACTCAGAACAGTTCTGCTAGCTCCGCAAGCTTTCTCTCCCCTATTACAGTGCAAGGTGGTACAGATCAGGACAGACAATACCACCACGATGTATTACATAAACAAGCAGGGAGGCACCAGGTCAGGTCTCCTTTGTACAGAAGCCATTTGTATCTGGACTGTAGCTTACTCTCTGGGAGTATCCTTACAGGCAATTCATTCGCCAGGAAAGGACAACATCCTGGCAGATGCCTTGAGTCGAATCAATCAGGCCCATCATGAATGGACCCTAAACAGACAGGTGGTACTGGTTATTTTCAGAAGGTGGGGCACTCCACAGGTAGATTTGTTCACATCCCACGAGAACCACCACCTGCCACAGTATTGTTGCAGATCACCGGACAAGGGCACACTCCCTTTGGATGCCCTAACCCTGGATTGGTCAGGGAGGTTCCTGTATGCTTTTCCTCTTTTCCCTCTAATTCACAGGGTACTGCTCAAGCTCAGATCCCATGCAGCATCACTGATCTTGATAGCTCCAGATTGGCCGAGGCAGCCATGGTACTCTCTTCTGCTCTCCATGTCTGTCACAAAACCGATAACATCTCCCTTGGAGGCACAATCTACTGACTTCCAATCACAGAACTCTGTTGTACCCGAATCTCAAGTCCCTCAACCTCAAGGCCTTGCTCTTGAGGACACAGAGTATGCAAAATTAAACCTTTCTCAATCTGTCTTAAGTATCTTGAAAGCTTATAGAAAACCTTCTGCTAGAAAAACCTATGTTTCTAAATGGAAGAGGTTTTCCCCTTTGGTGCTCTAACAGATCACTAATACCAGGACAGGCAGAAATTCCAGTTATCCTGGATTATCTCTCTCAATTGCATTCCTCTGGTTTACAACCCAGCTCTCTGAAGGTTCATCTGGCAGCTGTCTCTGCTTACCTCTCTGCTGGTGCAAGGGTAACCATAGCCTTGGATCCTATCTTTAAACGATTCTTTAAGGGTCTAATTCATTTACATCCACCCCACAGGGCATCAGTGCCAACTTGGGATTTGAATGTGTGTATAGCTAAACTCATGGGCTCTCCTTTTGAACCTATGGCTACAGCTCATCTAAAATATGTCACTTGGAAAACAGTCTTCCTCGTGGCTATGGCTTCTGCAAGAAGAATCAGTGAGCTTCAGGCTCTCTGTATAGATCAGAATTATATCTCCTTTCATAGGGTAAAGGTAATCCTTAGAACAAACAGAAAATTCCTTCCCAAGGTAGTCTCGGACTTCCAATTAAACCAGTCCATCACTCTTCCTCTCTTTTTCACTGACCACTCTACCTCTGGTGAAAGAAGACTCCACAGTTTAGATGTGAAAAGGGCTCTCAGTTTCTACATGACAGCCACAAAAGGCCATAAACAGGATAGAAAACAATTGTTTCTGACGTATGGGGATGTGGGAAAAGGTAGCCCAGCTTCAAAAAGGTCAATTTCTCGATGAATAGTCCAGTGTCTCTAGTTCTGCTACACAAAGGCTGGTAAGGAGCCCCCTTCAGGATTTAGGGCTCATTCCACAAGGGGGAACAGCTGCTACCTTAGCAGCTGCCAGGGATGTTCCATTACTGGACATTTGTAAGGCAGCTACCTGGAAGACAATACATACCTTTACAAAGCATTACAATATTTTATCTAGAGGTGATGTTAGGTTTGGCACAGCAGTCCTGCAAAGTCTGTTTCCAAATAAGTTCTGTGCTCACCTCCAGTGATACTGCTTGGTAGTCTGCATAAAGTTAGGAATATTTTGAGCATTACTGGGGTTAGAAGAAAAAATTACTTACCATAGTAATATTCTTTCATCCCAGTGATGCTCAGATATTCATAACTTCCCTCCTTACCTCCCCTTCAAGAACTTCAGCCTCTGCACTCCGCATGCTGGTGCCACCCTTAATATTATACACACTTGGAGTGTTCTTACCCTGCACCTGTCAATAGTTTGGGTAAATCAGGTTTCATTGTGTTCTGCTTTTTTGGCGTGTTTTCTCTGGCATTTTGTTCTATCCATTGGTTAATAGTTCTCCAGTTGGAGTGTTTATTTTAAATATATATTTTTGGGAGAAAACCCAATTTTAATGATATAATTATAGTACTATATAACTCTGGGCCTACTTTCCAGGCTCCATTTATAAAATCTGAAGAGGTTTAGAACACAGGCAGTTAGTAGAGGCAGTGTTTGAAAGATGCTCATGTGCAAAGTGTTCCCTCATTTGCATGTGTTCTATCTCTCCGGGCAGTCTAACCCTCCAGGCTTACTGCATAAAGTTATGAATATTTGAGCATCCCTGGGAAGAAAGAATATTACTATGGTAAGTATTTTTTTCTTCTTAGACAGTCCTCTATCCTTGGTCTTCGGACCTAGCTGGTGTCCCTGAATCTTGCCTTGTGAATGCCAGACCTGGGCTAGTCAGCATCTGTTCTAGCCTGATTCAAAAGTTACCTTCACGAGCTGGTGGTCTGATTCCATTTGGCCCCTGCCTCCTCCAGGGAGTCAGAACGAGTTTCCTTCTCTGTCTCTGTTCATCTTGCCAAAGAGGTTGCCCTCTCTTACGGCTTCCCTTCTCCCCCCCAGTACTAACACATGACTCTGTGCTAGTGGGGTCTTTTCCCTATACCTAGTTGGGGGCTCTTCCTCCCCAGAACAGATTTGTCATGGCAGTCTGTGAGCTCTCAGCTTGAGTGATGGGTAAAGGATAGTGGGATGTGTAGGGAAATTTGCCTCTCTTGTACCAAGCTGTGCAGAAGGTTTGGTTGAACCATCTAAACCAGTTTTGTCTGAAGGGATCCTTGCTCCCTTGCTTTTAAGTTCTGAGCTGATAAGCCTCAAGCCACTTTCACTCAGAATTTGTGGCAGAATGTTTCCCTCCTCCCAATATTCCCTTATCTTCTTCCTCCCTCAGCACTGCCCAATGAGTGAAGTCCTGCGGTCCCTTAGGGTAGGGTTCTCCTCTTTCCTGTCCTCTTTTCGGCTTATTCCTTTCTCAGTTTGTTTCCTTTCCTTTATCTATCCCTCAGCTTTCTTACCTCGCTCTTGTTCTTCTAATTCTTTTTATTTTGCCTCTCCAGCTTACAGAACTGGGATGGAGGAGGAGTCTGCGGCACATAACGGCCACCCCTCGTGCACCATGCAGTGCGTCACTCTCATGGTTGGTGCCGTCTGCGCCAACTCCTCCCTCCAAAAAAAAACTCCCGTAGTGGGTGCGCGCTTCTGGCTTACACCCAGCAGTAATGAATGGTGAAGATACAAGAGAAGATCAAGAATTATGGTAGGTACGTAATTTCCATTTTTTGTGGACTTGATTTCCTCTGTCAACCTGGCTTGCATTACGGAGACTTGGTTGAGTGATGATGCTGGTCCAGTTCTATCAGCCACCATCCCCTCCGGATACTCTGTGGTGCACTGCCCAAGGAAGGATCGCAGGGACGGGGGTGTGGCCGTCATTTTTAGAGGCAACCTGGGCTTCACAGTGCATTCAGTTGGTAACACCCAGTCTTTTGAGTGTGTCGTCATTTGTGGAGGGTCCAGGTGCAGGCTGCAGGATTCTCCTCATTTACCGCCCACCTGGGTCGGGGGGGGGATTCCTGCAGGAGGCAGCAGACTTTGTCGTCGACCAGGTGCTGGAGTCCCCGAGGTGTTTAATCCTGGGGGACTTCAACGCCTAGGTCGATGACAAATCCTCGCATTTCAGTTATGACCTCCTCCAGTTAATGTCTTCACTGGGTCTAACACAAGCGGTTGCTTCTGTGACCCAGCAGCATGGGCACACACTCGATCTGGTTTTCCAGCTGGGTCTTGGTGTTGATAACCTCAATATTGATCCGGTTTCTTGCTCTGATCACTGCACTGTGGAGTTCACGTTTGGGCCCCCCGCCGATAGTCCTGTCCCTGTGGAGATGGTTAGCTACTGCCCTTTAAGGGGATTAGACCCCAGAAGGACTTCTGGCTGTAGCTGACCTATCTAGGGTTGAGGCGGCTTGTGCGATTGGCTCCAGGGAGGCAGTGGCCACCTATGATAAGGTGGTGTCTGAAGCTCTGGATGCCATATCACCAGTTCATATATGACCCAGATCTTCACATTTGAGATCCCCATGGTTTGATGGGGATCTCAAGGCGATGAAGATCAGGGATCGGAAGTTGGTGAGCGTTTCTGATGGAAGTTTCTGCTAGATGCTGACAAGCTAGTCCTGCGCACCCACTATCATGAGTACCAGGAGGCAATCTCCTGTAAGAAGGCAAAGTTCCTGTCCAGGGAGATTGCGGCGGGGAGGAACAGACCTGCTCAGCTTTTTCGGACTGTGGACGGGCTTCTTCATCTGGTCTGTCTTCAGCTGAAAAAAGCCTTTTCATCCATCTTGTGTGAGGAGTTTGCTCTGTTCTTCTCTGACAGGGTGTCTGCTGTCCAGTCAGGGATTCCGTCAGGTAGGCTTTTGCCCTGCAGTTGCCGGGCTGTTGGGAGCAGAGGAACTCTGCCTGCCTGGGAAGAGTTTAGGCCAGTGGAGATGTCTGAGGTGACTCGGGTGATCTTGGAGCTGAAGCATGCATCTTGTGAACTGGACCCAGCCCTGACAATTTTCTTGATGGGATGTGCCAAGGCTGTTGGCCCAGTGTTCGCTGGGATAGCTAGGTGCTCAATGGCAGGGGTGTTCCCAGCTCCTTTGAAAGAGGTGCTGTGAGACCCCTCCTAAAGAAGCCTTCCCTCAACCCAGACATCCTAATAAATTACCGCCCTATCTCCAACTTGCCTTTCTTGAGCAAGGTTGTCGAGAAACTGGTAGTACAGCAGCTCGAGGATTGGCTCGTGTTCTTTGACATCTATGAGCCATTTCAGTCGGGTTTTCGTCGGGCTAGACACAGCACAGAAACTGCACTAGTCAGGGTGCATAATGACTTACTCAGAGCTAGAGATAGAGGAGACAGGTCAATTCTTGTGCTCCTCGATCTCTCCTCAACTTTCGACATCATGGACCACATTGTGCTTCTCGATCGGCTCTGTGAATTTTGTGGACTCACTGGTGTTGCTGTCAGATGGTTTGAGTCCTATCATTTGGACAGAGTGCAGCTTACAGTGATGGGGAATTTCTCCTCCTCTCCAATACGTCTGTCTTGTGGAGTTCCACAGGGCTTGATCTTGTCACCGATGCTGTTCGAGGTGTATATGCTGTCCCTGGGCGAGATCATTCAGCAGTACAGTGTGGAGTTTCACTACTGTGCAGATGACACCCAGCCATATTTGTTATTTGCTCCTGGGACATCCGGTGCAGTTGATGTGCTTAACACCTGTCTGGCTGAAGTCAATGACTGGATGGCTTCCAGCTGGCTGCGACTCAACCTGGACAGGAAAGTGGTGCTGGTGGTCGAGCCAAGTTGCGGGCATGATGGGTTGATACCTGGAGCAGACACTGGTCTCTTCCTAGGGTCTGCCCCATTGGTTGCTTCCCCGAGGGTGTGAAATCTAGGTGTGATCCTGGACAGCAGACTGACCTTTGAAGATCCGATGTCGTCTGTTGTAAAGAGTGTTTTTTACCAGCTATGGAACATCGCCAGGATCAAGCCTCTCGTTCCGCCCGAAGATCTGCTGACCCTAGTACATGCCTTTGTGACCTCCAGACTCGACAACTGTAACGCTCTTTACTTTGGGGTCACAGAAGGGACTCTCTGCAGGCTGCAGCTGGTGCAGAATGCGGTGGCCCAGTTACCGGTGGGACTATCTCGGTCGTGCCATGTGACCCCGGTCCTGCATGCTCTGCACTGCCTGCCGGTCAGGTGGAGGGTCCTTTTCAAGGTGGACTTGCTCACCTATAAGGCCCTTTATGGGCTGGGTCCTGGCAACCTGTCGGAGCTCCCGTCGCCTGCGACCTCAGCCCGCTTCCTCCACTTCATTTCGAGGGGCCTCCTAGATGTTCCCAGGGTATGGCTCAAGACCTCTGGTGATCGAGCATTCCGTGTCTCTGGGCTGACCCTGTGGAACATGCTTCCAGCTGCAGTCCGGGAAGCCCCCTCAATTGGTGTCTTTAAGCAGAGGCATAAGGCCCATATCTTTTGCAAGGCTTTTGGGGATTAAGCCATCTCCCCTATTTCCGGACCCTCAGCTATAGTATATTTATACCGCATATTTACATTTTATATTCATGCTTTTAAGAATGTTTTAAATATTTTGCTACTGTGTAAGTGTTATTTCTGTATTTGTGTCTTGTTTTTATTGTGTACGGCACCTGGAGCCTCTGGGATTGGGCGCCTTAAAAATAAAATTGCCTTGCCTCTTGGACCAGGCCCAAGGTCAGGAACAGAATCGGCAGAAGCAGCCACGTGGGAGATGGCGCTGTGAACGACGCCGAGAGAAGGAACAGTTCCCGGACCTGAAGCGGCAATGCAAATGGCGCCGCCCAGAGGCAAAATCACAAGAGGAGGCCCCACCCCTGACCCAGGCCCTGGAAAGCCTCCTTCTCTGCCATTGCCCTCAGCGATCCCAAGGTTCTCCCCCAGGTCATCTGACCAATCGGGGTGGATATTCAGAAGATCTCCACACAACGAGAGAGACAGATTCCAGATGCCTTCCCTCTCCCAATACTACAAGCAGCATTGCGAGGGTACCTGGCCTTGCAGTCGACACCGCTCCACTCACCAGCCTTAGAACCAGAAGCTGAGGCAACGCCAGGCCACAACACCAAGGTGACCGCTGATACTGGACCTGCTTATAGCTTTGACCTCACCACCAGGGTGTCTGCTGTCCCAGAGAGGTTACAGACAGGGAGGGGTGCTCAGCTGGTTCCCTGAGGGAGACTGACTGTCCACCAGACCCCTCCCTCAGGCCCTCCAACGTCTTGGCAAGGACGAGCAGAGGCCTGGTCTCCCTCACTACCTGCAGTACTGTGGAGGTGCTCAAGGAAAGAGCCTAGGGACCTTAACCTGGCATCTCTGGTGCAGCATCTGCCTCTGAAAGTGGGAGGGCATCCCCACTTTAACGTGTGGATTTTGAGGGTGTGGTATTCCATTGAGAAGCAGGTGTTGCAATAATCCGTATCATGTTTGGCACAGAGGCAGGTCCAACACGTGTCATGCCAGTCCTGGACAGAGATACATCCCCAACAGGGGCACTGATGCATGGGGGGGACTGTCCTTCCTTGGTCGTCGTCGTCTTGCAAGACATCTTCTGTGGCTCCTGGGAACTGGACATGGTGAGACGCACAGAAAATAATAAAAAAAATGAGGAAAGAACAGAGTTAAGAGCCATCGCAGAAGAACAGAAAAAAGTGCAGCACAGAAAAATAAATGGTGCCGGGGGTATGGTGTCGAACAAGACCGCGATCAGCTGAAGAAGAAGATGACGCAGCAAGAAATCAGCTTCATTACATCCACAGTGTGCCATCAATGGCAGGAAAAACAGAACTGAGGAATGTCACTTGCTGGCCAGTCCACAAGCACCACATCACTGTGTCTGTCTTGTTGCCGGCACTGACATTTGCTCCCTAGGCTGCAGAAGGACTTTGTTCCTGCGGTGTCCTAGTGCCTCTGGCATAAACCCAACAATAAGAAAAAGTGGTGAAGACTGATTCTTGGAAAATCTACCAATCTCACATATCGAGGTTGGAATACTCCCTCTAGAACAGGTTAAGAGAACTAACAGAAAGGCTTTCATAATCTGCCTTGAAGCAGGACCTGTTGGTGGTTATTACTCAGAGTTTTGAATCCACTAGCCACCAATTAAGGGCTGCTGTCGATGCCTCTGATTTGGATGTCCATTTAGCTGCTCCTGGAATTTGTGTCTAGAGGCATTCTTGTCTTAGTATGGCAGGTTTTGCCTCTGATGTCTGGCAGAAGATCATGAATTCTCCATTCAACGGGACCTATCTCTTTGTACAGCATGTACCAGGCAGCAGTGAAAGGGGTAAGACATTTTTAGGTATGTAAGTGAAAAGAGGAAGACCAGGGAAGGGATTGTAAGGTTAAAAAAAGATGACGGGGACTGTGTAGAGGGAGACAAGAAAAGGCAGACATTCTAAACAAATATTATTGTTTAGTATTCAAAGTGGAAGGAGTGCCTCTGACAGTGCTGTTTAACAGCTCACTGGAAATGAGTAGTTCTGGAAGACTGGGGGAGGGTAGATGTCCCACTTCATAAGGGTGTTAGCAGGGAGGAGGTGTCCAGTTATAGGCCAGTCAGCCTGACATTGGTGGTGGGAAGGTTAATGGAATCACTGCTGAAGGAGACGATAGTGGAATATCTTGAATACAGTGGGTCACAAGACCCGAGACAGCATGGGTTCATGGGTGGGAGGTCATGTCAAATGAATCTGATAGATTTCTTTGATTAGGTGACCAAGGAATTAGAGCAGGAGTGAAGCAGTGGATGTGGTCTGCATAGCTTACTGTTAGACTTTTGACACCGTTCTACATAGCAGGCTATTAAGCAAGCTGGGTAGCTTAGGAGTGTGTCTAAAGGAGATAAATTGAATAAGAAATTGGTTAGGGCAGTGGTCGTCAACCTTTTTTGGTCTGGGGCCCCCCCTGGCCACCTTTCAGCTTTGTCAGGGACACCCTACCAAAAACACACATTTGTTATACTGCAGCGCAAAAAACAGCAAGCAAATTTTATAAAAGAATGTAGTTTTTTTAATACTGTATTTGCGATTATACAAAAAAATATACAAATATACATCAATATTTATTATCAGTTCTGTTCTGCAATTGTCAAAAGCAAAAAAATTCACTTAACAGTATTTGACAATTGATAAAAAAATAAAAAAATCAGTGTGCTGGGGGAGTAAATGTCAACTAACAGTAAATAAAACAAAAAAATCACTTAGTAGTAATGACACTTTTTTAGCTGCTAGCTGCTGGGGGGCATGACTTATCTGTCAACTAAGAAATCACAGTAACACAGAATAACTGCATTCTTACCCTGTCCTTAGCAGTCCTGTCCTTAAGAGCAAATTATCTGCTTTAAGCTTTATGCACTTTAAGCACTGTCCTTATCAGCAATCACCCCTGAAATCACTGCTGTAACACAGACCACAGAATAATAACACATACATAGTGTACATACCCAGACAGATATCCATGAGTCCATGATTTGTGAGGGAGAGACTGGATATACTGAAACTAGAAAGCGATGGCGAGAGCCGAGAGAGGGGAGAGAGCAGCAAGAGGAACAGTGCACTTGGAGCATAAACTTATGAGTGTTCAGGCAGCACTCATCAGCTCAGTGACTGTGTTGAAAGGAGCAGAAAGTGAGCCATTGGGTAATTGGGCTCAGAGGAGCAGAAATAGGTCAGCACGTAAGGGGGAATCAATTACAGAAATCAGGCAAGCGAATAATAAACGAGCTACAAATCAGGATTGTAGCTGATGGTTGCATGTCACAAAATATAAAGTTTGAATGAGCTGCAAATAGGAAGGTGATAGTAGGAGGCACATAGATATGAGAGAGAGAGAGAGAGAGTGAGTCAGGGAGTTCTTCAATGTTTGAGCTTTTACCAGCTTACTCGTGATTGAAATTGTGATGACAAATGTAAAATGTAAAAAATACAGCGCTTTGCGTTTCAGTGTACAGACTGTTCTGCGGACCCCCTGGAATGTGCTCGCAGACCCCTTTTGGCCCACGGACCCCCGGTTGAAAACTGTTGGGTTAGGGGATAGACGACAGAGGTTGGCAGTAAATGGAGTTCACTCTGAGGAAGGGAAGGTGACAAGTGGGTGCCTTGCCTAAGGGATCAGTGCTGGGACCGGTCCTCTTTAATGTCTTTATAAGTGACACTGCAGAGGAGCTGGAGGAGAAGGTCTGCCTCTGGATGACCTCAAAATTTGCAATATGGTGGACATTTTGGGGGGGAGTTGGTGGAAAGAATGAGCAGAGACTTGAGAAAACTTGAGGCGTGATCAAGGGTATTGCAGCTGGGTTTCAGTACGAAATGCATTCGGGGCATAGAAACCCAGGGGCAGATTACAGAATGGGGGAAATGTTCTTGATGACCACCAAGCAGGAGGGAGACCTGGGGTTAATCATTTTGGATGGCCTAAAGGTGGCCAGGCAGTGCAGCAAGGCAGTTGGGAGGGCTAGTGGGATGTTGGGGTGCATGGGGAGAGGTTTTACCAGCAGAAGGAAGGAGGAGGTGGTGGTGTCTCTGTACAGATCACTGGCAATACTGCACCTAGAATATTATGTACAATTTGAGGCCACATCTCCGGAAGGACATGGACAGAGTAGATGCAGTCCAGAGGAGGGCAACTATAATGGTGCGGAGTCTACGTCAAAAGCCTTAAGTAGGGAGACTAAAGGAACTCAGTATGTACATCCTGGAAGAGAGAAAATGCTGGGAATATGATAGAAGCCTTTAAATACCTCATTGGGGTAAATAAAGTACAGGAGGAAAGTATTTTTCAGGAAAAACAAGTGCTCAAGAACAAGGGAACATGCTATGGAGCTGGGGGTTAGATTCAGGAGAGATCTGAAGTGATGTGGGTGAAAATAGTGGTGGGATCAAAAATGCCTGGGGTAGGCATAAGGGAACCCTAGTGATGGGGCAGGAGAAGGAGCCAGAGATCATGCAGAGTCTGCGGTGATCCTATAGGTAGGGGGAAAAATGGGCAGACTGGGTGGGTCAAACGATCCTTATCTGCTGGCAAATTCTGTTTCTATGTAAGAGGCCCTTAAGGAGTCCAGTGAAAAGACATTAACTCTTAAGGATATGAAGAACAACCACGCTCCCACCCAGAGAAGGGGAGAATGCGACTTCTTTCGCAACCAACAGCCTACATAAATAGACTTCCATCAACAGGCTATATCTAAACCCTTCCAGCAGAAGCAAAAGCAGCAGTAGAAGCCGCTGGTAGTGAAGGCCCCAAGTGCTACCCTTTGATGGGATGTTGGCCCTGTGTTCACCTCAGCTGCTCAGGGTGAGCCACTCTTTGCCATTTGGGGGGTAGCTAGCCCTGTTCTACCAGCATCGCAAGCTTGCACATGAGAACACTGTAGTGAATGCTTAGCAACCCTTCTTCTCCAGTCTGGAGCTGTAGGTGACGGCGACAAAGGCTGTTTCCTCGGTGAGATTACACACTTGCAGTCTGCAGACCCAAGGGACTTGGTGGAATTCAGAACAGTGTTCTCATATAAATTTGTTTGAGATGAGAGCTGTTCTGTACAGGCTGCAATCTGTGTCAGCCCTAGTCAGCAACCATGAAAACCCCCTGGCAGGATGACGCCTCTCAGCCTGCTTCAGGCCCTCCACCACCGACTGGACCCTAACTCGTATCTGGGTTGAGCGGTGGGGGTGGGGAGAGCACAGCCCTCCCAGCCCCACCATTGGGGGTCTGTTGGGGATTCTCAGAGCCAGGTATGACCTAAGGTTGGTGGGTGATGTGGCGGGACAGGGTGGGGGCTGAAGAGGGATAAAAACAGAATGAAAAAAAGATTGGCCAAGTCCAGTGCATGAGTTTGGGTCTCCAGAGGAATGAAGCCTTCAGGTACATGTGTTGGAAATGAGAGCCATTTATTTTGCATTTAATCAACTTCCAGCCTCAGATCAGACACTGGTCAGTGTTGGTTCACTGAGACAGTATGGTGACAGTCACCTATCTAAACATGTAAGGCAGCACAAAAAGTGACATGATGCTGACTGAGATGTACAAGGTTCTAAATGTGGCAAAAAGAAACATGAAGTCTCTTTTCAGAGATTCATCTAAGAGGAGAATTAAACCCTCAGGCAGATAGGCTCACTGCTCAGGGGAATGGTCACTGAACAGGTGGATTTTTCAGCATCTTTATAAACTGGACGTATAGTATACCCGTTTGCATCCAGGGAAAATGCTCAGCTCCTGAAATTCTCTAGTGGGTTCAGATGTACAGAAGAAGAGGCTGTGGATGCACTGTCTTAACCATGGAACCTTCAAAGACAGTACCTCCTCTGCTGGCAGTTCTCAGGAAGATTAATGTGATAATTTCTGATAGCCTCAGAATGGTCATGGAGATTGTGATCCTCTGGCCTAGTCAGTCTTCCAGTGAAGGAACAGTTTCAGATTCCTGCTCAGCGGTACCTTCTGTCCTAAGACTGTGATCTACCTAGATCTAGGTCAACTGGCTTCTTGGCACTGAATTTGGGGGACCTGTTTAAAGTCAGGATATTCCATGAAGGTGGTAGGCAGGTCCATCAGTCAGTATTTAGTGAGGTACCGTATTTGTGTTTTGCACAGCTTTAGTGAACTTTGACAAAATTTTCTATGGGGTCTCGTTTGATCATGAATAGATTCTTCAGAATAGTCAGCAAACTCAAACCAGTCTCTATAGACTTCCAATTGTTCCATGGGATTGTAATTTGGTTTTCACTGCACTTTCTGGTAGCCGTGTTCAAGGTGTTTCCCAAGGTCCTCAAAGAATTGACTTTTGACATTTTTTGGTTGCAATTTGTTCTGCAAGGAAAGCCATTGAAGTTTCAGCTATTTCCTATAAAGAGACCCATTATATTTTCAGTCAGGATATGGTTGTCCTTCGTACTGTCTCTTCTTTTTCCAAAGGTTCTGTCTGAAACCATTTTCTGGGAAGGAAGAGCAACTTCATAAGTTTGATGTTCTCAGAGCAGTCAGGACTTACTTTGGAATAACTCAGTACTGGTCAGATAGTCTTTTTATGTCATATGGTTCAACAAAGAGAGGTCAGAAGGCTGCTGAGGCCACCATGGCTAGATGGGGTGTGATCATGCATAGTAAGTATAATTCTGTAGCAGCCAAAATGAATGGACCAGCTTTGGTGAATGTACATTCGACCAGGGCTCTGGCAGTATCTTGAGCAGAAAGAGCCAGGACCTCGGTATCCAAGCTGTGCAAAGTAGGCACATGGTCCTCTGCATACGTTTTCAAAGCATTACTGAGTGGAAATTCAGGCTTCTACAAATGCAACTGTGGCTCACAAAATGCTGCAAGTAGCAGTCAAAAAGTGAACTAATCAGAATTCGGGAAATTATGCTGCCCCCTCCCTCCTTGAGAATATTGCACTGTTTAGGTACATCCATACAGATCTTTCAAGAATGAATCTTCACCATTGATTCCCACTTTTGGGTCTGGGTCTGGAGACTGTAGTACCCCGAGGGAACAATTTTGTTTTCTTCTTCAGCGGGGAGTCAATGTCAGATAATGTTTTGATTATGTAATTATATTTGTTCTGTTGTTTTTGTTTATGTTAAATTGTTGATTGTTATATTTACTTTTTACTGTTGCTGTCACTGGACATCTATGAAAACAGGCATTTTTTGCTCACAGATTTTTCAGTATAAAATAAATGAAATGAAATAATGACGGACTATGATTACTTCAGCCAATAACTGTTGCTGGCTCTCTCATGCACCTCAGTTCTGTTTTTCCTGCCATTGAGTGCACAAAGTGGGAGTGACAGCACCTCAGTTTCTCTGCCGCTGCTTTTTCCAAGAATGTCACCATTTTAAAATACCTTCTGGTGCCTATTTTCCATTATTTTCTTTTTGCAATGCCAAAGTCCGAGAAGAAGGGGGCCACGTCATCAAATAAAGTTTGACAGCCTGCTCTAGACTGGCATCAGTGCAGTGCAGCCTGCTTTGACCCAGAGCACTATGGATGTGTACGTGTAGCACCTGCTCTTGATGAACAGTCACTTGCGTGTGGCCAAGGTGCAAATGTCAAGCCTTCCCCCTGGGCCTCTTCTGGGACCTGTAGATCTCACTTTGAGAGGGAGCTCTTGCAGCATGTTACACCATAAGAACTGAAGCCAGCGGGCGCCAAGACCCCATGGAAAATGTCTAGCTAGCAGTCTGTAGCAGGGGACTGCCCCCTGATGTCGGTCCGCCCCCGACATTGGCTAGTGATATAAAAGGGGCAGTCCCCCAGCCCCACCGCAGTTCTTTTCCTGTCTTCAACCTGTGCATTTCGGCTCCATGAATGCCTTCTGCTCTGGTCGACCGCCTTTCTCACGCATTTCCAGCATTTTATTATTTTTCCAAACTTGGCCTCTTTTTCTCTGTATGTCTTCTTCTCTGTCTTCCTCCATCGAGCAGCGCCAGTCCAAGTGTGCCTGCGGGCAAGCAAATTCTGTCTAAAGATGGCTGTTTGGCCTGCCTCTTCTGTCTGGGCCCAAACCACAACACCGAGGCCTGCCAGCATTACTTGGAGTCCAACAGCAGGACCAGGATTTGCCGCCAGAAAGCTCTCAAATCCTTCTTGCCAGAGAAACAGCTAAAGGCCATGCAGAAGGCAATCCAGGGAAAAAGTTCTTCATCTTCCCCTGCTTCAGGGACTTCAGCTTTTTTAGTTCACCATGAGGACAAGAAGTTGGGGTAACACCGCCATAAGGAGAAACACAAGAACAAGTCCTCCTCGGACTTCTGTTCCTGGTCCCCTCACAAGTCTGGCACCGGTTCTGTATCCTTCTCCTCCCGGGATGTCAGACTAGTCTCCCCAGGCAGCCCTCACTCCTTCCGGGCTCCCATTGGTTAGGCCTCCCGCCCTTGTCCTGACGTCAGGCGGAGGCGCTTCTGGATCCGGGGTGTTGTCCTTGGCTCTTCAGCCCCTGAAGCTCAGGCCCTCTTCCCAGGCTTTGGGTCCTCAGTCAGGTGGCTTGGCTGGTTCTTCCTCTGGCGGCAGGTCCCTAACCGTTGTCCGACTGCCATGGCATCTGCCAAGTCAGCCTCTGTCTCCATGGCTGACTTCCTGGACCAATGCCAGAGGCATGCGCTTGCCTCCCCCAGGAGAGTGATGCCCCTGCCCTCTTCAGGATTTAGCTCCCCTCGGTGGCCCTCTCATAAGCCGACGCTGACTGCCACTCCAGACCAGCGCCCGCATACACCCGTTCATTCCAGTGACCTCCCAGCCGTCGTTGCCAGATCCTCATGTGTCGCCAGCAGATGAGCGTGTCTCCCCTAAGCCAACGCCTGAGGGGCCCCGGAGGAGCCAACGCCAGCTATCCTTATTCCTTAAGGACAACAGACGCCCGGTCCGTCTGCCCTCCAAGGCTGGGTGTTCCCCCTGAGTCTTGGATCCCACTTTCAGACATCTGCAGAGCTTTTGTCATCCTGGTGGAACACTATTAAGGACAAACTTCTTCCAGATAAGCCTTCCTCGCTCTCCACTAAAGAACCAATGATCTCAGAAGTTCCCCCTCCAAAAGCCTTCTCCCTAACCCAGGGAGCCTACTCCCCCGCCGAGGGAAACAACCCTGCAGCCGGATGGCTCAGATAGAGGTCGCTCTGGCCATAAAGGTAGGAGGCGTCATTCTTCCTCCAGGTCTTCAGGTAGGCACAGACGCCATTCTAGAGGATGCCAGTCCCAGCATTCCTCCTCTAGGTATTCATCTTCAGAGGATTCCTGCTGCAACTCTTCCTTCTCTTCTAGATCTTCCCTTTTAGGGGGTGCTCCTTCGTCTCCGAATACCAAGAACTCCCCCAGGTCCCTGCCTAGATGATGCATCTTTCATGGACGTTATTTGGCATATCCAAGTCAGTACGGGATAGGACATGGAAGATCTGGATCCAGAGAGGCATCACCTGGCCAGATACCTCTGCCAGAAGGACCTTAAACCAGTTGTGGTGCCACCTTTGGTTGACACCTTCCAGAACATCATTAGGATTTCCTGGAAGCACCCTTTTACTTCCTCGGCAGTGCCCAAGAAGTCCAACCATCCCAAGGATGAACCCTTTTTAGGGGAACAACCCCTAGCGGATTCTATGGTCATTACAACTGCCCACGACAGGTCTAAGTATTCTAGGCATCTTAGCATCCAGCCTTCTGACAGGGAGTCAATGCAGATGGACCAGTTTGGCAAAAAGGTGTATGCTTTGGCTATGTGTACGATTTGCTCCCTCAATTTCTTAACACATATGGTACAATACCAGAACTCCCTCTGGGAGCAGGGCATGGAACTGGCTCAGGTCCTGCCTGATACCCCGCTGAAAGCAGAGCTGCTTAACCTACTAAAGTCTGGGTCAGATGTCAGCACCCATGTGCTGCACTCTTCTTATGGCTTGGCCGACATTGCCGCTAGGGCTGTGGCTATGGGCTTCTACATAAGACAACATTCCTAGCTCTGGATTTTTGGGTTCTCCCCAGATGTCCAGGCAGGCATTATGGATGCCCCCTTTAAAGGTCCGGTCCTTTTTGGCGACGAGTCTGAGTAACTCATTACTCACCACCAGGTTCAGGCAAGGCTGTCCATTCGGTGCACACCACATACCGATCCAACCAGAAACCATTCCGGCGTCAGTCCGTTTGCCGTTCCTCTGGGCAACGACCCCGGGGGCAGAAGCAGTGAGGTGCCTTTAAAATGAAAGGCCAACTCTCAGACCCCTGGAGGAGCAGCTTCTAGAGCCACCAAGTCCTCCCAGACTGACCTGCCTACCTTAGGCACCTCTGCTTGACTCCTTGCCCGACCCCTAACCCCGTCTGAATCCCTGGGAGAGGCATGGGGGCGTTCGTTTCTCCCTCTATCTAGAGGGATGGAGCAGGATAATATCAGATCGTTGGGTCCTGCAATTCCTAGAGCTGCCACTGGACAACTCTCCCCTACTCTCCTGCCATTCCCCATTGCATGCCACCCTCATCCAGGGGGAAATAGAGGTGCTTCTGCACAAACAGGCCATAGAACCTGTTCCAGCAGCCCAAAGAGGGAAGGGCTACTATTCCCACTTTTTCTTGATTCCAAAGAAAATAGGGGATCTGCACCCCATCATGGATCTCAGCAACCTGAACAAATATGTGGAATACAAAAGGTTCCGGATGGTTACCCTTCCAGGTCTTATCCCACTTCTACATCAAGGGGATTGGCTCTGCTCTCTCGACATGCAGGACGCATACTTGCACATCCTCATCACCCAGCCCTGTAGAAGATTTTTGCGGTTCCTTTTCCAGGGGAACCATTATCAGTTCCGAGCTCTGCCATTCAGCCTGTCCTGGACACCTCGGATCTTTACAAAGTGCCTCGCAGTAGTGGCAGCGGCCTTACAATGGAAAGGTCACTATGTCTTCCCCTACCTGGATGATTCTTCTCACAGCCCCCACCAAGAAATAGCTGCTCAGCACCATGGAAGACACCTTTACTGTTATTCGCGCCCTTGGGATCATCGTGAACCTCCTGAAGTCCTCCCCTTGGCCAAGTCAATGGCTCCAGTTCATTGAGACAGTCCTGTACACCATTCAAGGCAAAGCCTTTCTGCCTCCAGACAGGGCAAAACGCCTCCAAGTTCACGCTCAGATGGTCTCCTCGTCTGATTCCAGCCAGGGTCATCCTCAGGCTTTTGGGGAACATGGCAGCAGCCATCGCAACCATCCCGTTGGCACGGCTGCACATGTGGGTGACCCAGTGGATCTTGCGAGTCCAGTGAGATCAGCATTCGGATGACTAAGACCAGCCTGTGAGAGTCAGAGCCTATTTGACAGACTCTCCAGTGGTGGCTTTTTTCCTCCAACCTTTCCAAGTGAATGCCTTTCCAATGGACACCTCCTCTCCAGTCTCTGACTACGGATGCAGTTGATGGATCTGACTACAGATGCTTTGGGTCAGGGCTGGGGAGCTCACCTTGCAGGCCGCTGGACTCTGGGGAACGTGGTCTGCTACGGAGAAAACCCTCCACATCAATGTGCTAGAGATGAGAGCGATTACAGGCTTTTCTGTTGGATCTAGCCCCAGGCCATCTTCTCATTCAGACAGACATGCCAGTGGTCTTTTACATCAACTAGTGGGGAAGGGGGGGGGTACTCATTCGTGTCCCCTCTGCAGAGAAGCCATGAGGGTATGGTACTCCGCCATCGAGCACCAGCTGTAACTCTCTGCTATGCATGTTCCAGGTGTCCAGAATTAAGCCAGTCTCGGTCCAAGGCTCACGAGTTGGAGCTTCTGCAATCAGTGGCAGAAGACTTGTTCATATGATGGGGTCGTCCCAAACTGGACTTCTTCGCATACCCGTTCAACGCCAAACTGCCCAGTTTCTGCTCGCTAGATCCAGGGCATGGTGTTTTCTGGTGAGACACATTGTCCCTTTGCT
This sequence comes from Neoceratodus forsteri, assembly GCA_016271365.2. Classification (NCBI taxonomy): domain Eukaryota; kingdom Metazoa; phylum Chordata; order Ceratodontiformes; family Ceratodontidae; genus Neoceratodus; species Neoceratodus forsteri. Next base: position 430,519,881 of record CM057453.1, on the reverse strand, counting down.
AGACAGGGTGATTCCTCTACACGTTGCCTCCCTTTCTGCTACTCCAGACAGTCCTTCTCAAATTACATGTGGAGGGAACAGACTTGATCTTGGTAGCTCCCTACTGGCCTCAGCAGATTTGGTTCCCTTTACTCCAACAGCTGGTGGTGGAACCTCCACTTCCTCTGCCCCTGAGCTCGCACTTGCTGTCCCAGGAAAGAGGGACTCTAGTCCATCCGGAACTCAAGTCGCTGCATCTGTATGCATGGCTCCTGCAGACTTAGCCATTACATGGTTCGGGGTTTCCCCTAGAGTAGCAGATGTCCTAGCAGCAGCCAGGAAGCCTTCTACTAGGGCCGTCTATGCAATAAAATGGAAGTGGTTTTGCATTTGGGACCTCCATTCCCACATTGATCCCTTTACCTGTCCGGTAAACTCTGTTCTTGAGTACCTCCTTTCTCTGTCCAACTCAGGACTGAGCTATTCTTCCATTAAGGTGCATCTGTCTGCTGTGTCTGCATATCATTCACCAATACAGGGCAAGGCTCTTGCCCAATTGGATTTACACCGCACCTTCTTGTGAGGTCTTCTACACCTGTAACCTCCCGTTCGGGATCCTGTGCCTCCTTGGAACCTTTTGTTCATTTTGGAGAAACTTACTTTGCCTCCTTTCGATCCAGCCATGGACTGCTAGCAGCATTTTCTGTTGTGGAAAGCGTTGTTTTTAGTTGCTGTTACTTCTGCTTGGAGGATTTCCGAGCTTCAGGCTCTGATATGCAAAGAGCCTTATTTAGTTTTTCACAAGGACAGAGTGTCCTTGAGAATCAGATCTCAGTTTTTGCCAAAGGTGGTGTCCGATTTTACCCTTAATCAGGACATCCACCCTTCAGTTTACTATCCAGAGCATTCTAATCAAGGGGAGCCCCTGCTTCACACTCTGAATGTTCTCCGGGTCCTTCGTTATTATTTGACTCTCACCCGGGATGTCAGGAAATCTGATTAGTTGTTTGTTTCGTTCACCCTAAGGGCTGTACTGGTGCCTCTCTCTAAACAGATTCTGTGTAAATGGTTGGTTCACTGCATTGTTTATTGCTGTCAAAAGTATGACATGCCTTTACCGAGATCGGTTAAAGGCCACTCTACCAGGGGAGTTGCTGCTTCCTTTGCTTCCTTGCGCAATGTGTCAGTGGCAGATATCTGTGCAGCTGCCACCCGGAGTTCAGTCCACACCTTCATTAAGCCCTACAGTCTGGACATGGTTTCCAGGTGCAGGACAGGCTTCGGCCTTGCAGTCCTCCAGGATCTGCTCTCGTGAGCTTTCCAGGTTCCTGTTTCCTCCACCTGTATGTTAAGGGTTTATCCTTTTACTGCTTGGGTCTCCGTCCTTATGGTGTAACCTGCTGCAAGAGCTCCCCCTCGAAGTGAGATAGCACAGTTATGTAAGAACTTACTGTAACAGTAGATCTTCGAGAGGAGCTCTTGCAGCAGGAGCTGCTTTCCCTCCCACCTTCCCCCTGGTACCTGCTTCTTCATGTTCAGCTACCTTTTTTTCCCCTCTGTTTGAGGAACCTCTTTAGTTCTCCGATTTATTTTTTTTGTAACCTGTGCCAGGGTCTCCAGTGGGAGAACTGAGGTGGGGCTGAGGGACTGCCCCTTATATACTGTTGGCCAACGATGGGGGTGGACTGACGTCAGGGGTGGTCCCCCACTGTAGACTGCTAGCTAGAAGTTTTCCATGGGGTCCTGGTGCCTGCGAGCTTCAGTCCTTATGGTGTAACCTGCTGCAAGAGCTCATCTCTAAGATATACTGTTATGGTAAGTTCTTATGTAACTGTACTACTTTCTATAGAAGCACAGGGCCTTCCTCAGCCTCACCTTGATGAGGTATCCGAGGCCCTGGTAATTGGGTCTCTGGAAAGCTGGCTCTTTCTGAGCTGAGAACTCTCCACAACTTGTCTTCCCTGGGCAGCAGATGTCCCTGGTGGCAAGGCCGAATCTGTATGCTTGGTCTATACCGGTGGGCACCTCATTGTCATCTTCTGGCACCACCTCTACTTTTGTCACTGCTGTGGCAATGAGTCAGTCAGCGCCCAAGATGATGCAAGACCCTCCCCTGACACCATTCGAGGTGTTGGAAGAGGGATCGGCATCGGGCCGTTGTTTGTTCTGTTGTTGAGCTGGGGGTTGTAATTTCCCCCGGTGTTGTGGTGCCAAAGCGAGTAACACAGCCAACCGTGGTGATTGATGCAGCAGCAGTCATGGTGTCTGTCTTGGCCTTGCACCAGGTGAGATGCCGGTGATGGTGTTGGCCTCTAGGGTCGTTTCTAGCCTTGGTGCAATTTATGGCACTGGGATGGGGGATGATGGGGGGATTGATGTCGGAACATAGATGATAGGCCTTTCCCCTGGGTCTCTTCTTGAGACCTTTTGTTCCATGGAAGCACAGGGTCTTCCTTAGTCTCCCCATGCTGAGGCATTGGAGGTCCTAGAGGGGCCCTCCTCTCAGGTGTACCCCCCTGCACAGTCCTGCAGCCTAGATCAAGGTCCCCGAGACACTGAATCCCATCCCCTGAGGGGCCACTGACTTGGGAGCAACATACAGAGTTTGCTAATGTCCTAGATAGCTTTCATAGGTGCCCCAAAGGACCACCTCCTGCAGCACTGCGCACCTTCAGGGTCTGCAGGTACAGTGCTTCACATTTCTTCAGTGCTTGAAGTAAAGCAGATCCCTTTGGGGCCTCATCAACTCACATATGATCAACCTCCAGAGGCAGATCCCACTCAGATGGATGTCCTTGAGAGGAAGGTTTTTACCTCATTATGTGCATCTCTGCACACTAGGCCCTTGGCTACCCTCAGTCATTGCCTGTGGTTACCGTTTGGTAAGCTCCTAGCTACCATGCCGCATGCGAATTAGTCAGGCAAGCCATTAATTTCCAAGGGGCTTGTCCCATCTCCCTCAGGGTGAGACGGGAACTCATCTGTGCCACAGGAACCCCTGCCTGATCCTGACCAGTCTCATGTCCTGCCAGACCTGTAAGGAGTCCCTGCCCTCAGGGGTTTTCTTCTACACAGAGGACATCTGGTACCCTCATGTGAGCCAGCTGCTCCCTCAAGAGAAGGGACAGCTTAGTACTCAGACCCATAAGTGGTAATAAATGATGTAGATTGACTCTTGAGAGATACGAAAATGACATACTTTAATTGTTGATCTTCCAGAATATCTTCACCATTGATTACCACACCTGCCTACCATCCCCTGCTGCAATGCCTGCTGGCACTGTAAGTGCTAAGGCATCTCTCTATTTCAGTGTTTGTAAAAAAAAAAAAAAAGGGGGGTTGTGGAAGGTTGATCCTTCCTTCCCTTTTTCTTGCTTGTCCTCCTCCTCCTCCCTGCCTGGGGTGTTATCTCTTCTGTAGGTATATTCCAGTTAGTTGCTAAATGCAGCATGTGCCTCTGGGAGCTATTCAGTCTAACTACACTGGGCAGCTGCTCTGCATGTGGGGGTTGCTGTGCACATCTTTGGATCAAATACACTAGCTCTCACACAGGGTACATCCATGTGGTTGCAGGAGAAGCAGGTCGCTTTGATGTAATTGTCTTTTCTGACTGTCAGAATATTTTGGCTGGTAATGCCCATTTCTTCCTTGTGTATCTGGGCCTTTATCATACTACCCTTAAGGCTGCCTGGGAAGATGAACATACCTTGACTTCCATGGACTGCCCAGTCCTGCAACTCCAGATGTACCTGTGCTCCCCCTTTCTTCTTCCCTGATGCAAGGAAAGAGGAACATGGTTAACTCACACGTTCAATCAATTCCTGATCTGGCAGCATGGAGTCGCCCCTTTTTTCAAGGAACTTGGGTGTCTTTTTTTTCCTTTTTGGCACATTGTGCCATCTCCTTTACAAAGGGGACCCATTTATGGGTATCCCCCCTCATGCTTCTGCCAGTGCCACATACTCAGGGTGGCTGCCCTATTTTTCTGACCCACAATGCACCGTCTGTCGTACTAATGATATAAGGCTCTGACTCTACTGACCTGACTACCCGTTGTGCCACCTAGTGTGCTCTTTTCTTATTATGAGTTGGTAGTCAGGTTCTGTTTTGTTTATTTTTGTTTCATATATCCTTTCCCTGTTCCTTTGGGCTAGAAAGTCTCTTGCTTTTAATTCTCTCCACTTTGTTTCTCTCCTGGTGAATGGAACTGAGGTACGTGAGGGAGTCGGTGACAGTTATTGGCTGGTGCACATGACACCACGTGAGGTGTGCAGGCACCATCAGTACCCAGCGTTGGCTGCCTCCTGCAAAAACATTTGCTCCCACGAGGTCCTAGTGCCTTCAGAACCAGACCCATAATTGGTTATCAGTGGTGAAGATATTCTGGAAAATCGATTATTACGGTAAGTACATAATTTTCATTTATGATGAACCCGTTGACAACATGGAATGACACAGAAAGAAGAAATTATATCTGGCTGATTGTAATTTCTTTTTTCTTTTTTCAGTGTCACTGTGGTCCAACTGAACATTTTTTCTCTGTAGAAGAATATTTAACCAGCAGTTTGAAATTCAGATTTATTTTATATAGTTGTAACAGTTCATCATTTTGTTCGGGTATATTTAGTTACACCCTTGTTGCTCATGTAGATATTTCACTTGCTGTAGAGACAAGTTTCAAATGTTTTTATGAAAAAGGAGAACAAAGGCCACATTTGAATGAGAACACAACATGAAACTAAGTGGTGTGAGCAGAATTCACTAAAGGCTTTGACGTGTAGCATGGGTGTCGAAGACTGTGACTGTTCTAGAACTGTTGTTAAGGTACAGTAGGAGTTGAACCATTTTTTTGATGAGGTAGACATTGTGCTGATTATGGGATGTCTCTTCCATGTACTGCATGGCAGTGTAGCAAACTTAACAGTCTTAAGTCGTGGAATGTTAAGGCTTACAGGGTTCCGTGGTGATGTCACATTTTTGTTAGTGTGTCAGTTTCTGTAGTAGGAAGATTTCCTTAACCCATCAGTTATTATGACCAACCCAGTGACAACGTTGGACCTAACCAAAAAAGAAATGACAACAAGACTGATAGAATTTCTTCTTTGTAAAGGTTGTACAGCATCTTGGACCAGCCACAGATTTTTACAAGAAGTTGGCCCTAGACTGTTCAGGACAGCAAATAGCAGTGGATCTGTTCCTCTTAAGTTCCCAGTATTCTGACCTGGCATCCATAGGTAAGGAAGGGGAAGCAGTTTGCAATATTTTAAAAATGTTTTCTCAACTCAGACATGGCTCATTTAATCAAGTGCCTGGAAAGATATGAAGCATTGTTGTAATAAAAATTATCTGATTTTGTTTTCCCCTTAAAATGTATTTCCTCTTGTATCCCTTAAGCCCTGTATTTAATGCACCTGTACTGGTACTTGCAGTGATCTCCAGTGTTAACATGGGACCTTTGATGATGCTGTGAGCTTTTTCTTGGTGGTTTCTTACAGTCAGAGTCTGTGCCTCCTACAACACTAGCAGACTAACAATATAGACCCCACCCCCTTTTGACTTCTGTAGATTCATAAACTTACAGCACAGGAATCTAACTACTTCTAGTGATCTTCCAGGCATCAGTCTTCACCATTGATTCACACTAATTGGTCTTCTCTGGAGGTCCTAGGGCCCTGTGGGAGCCAGAGGTTTTTAGGAGGGCTGGCGCAGAGGCAAGCTGTGCATATGCCTGGTACCATGAGGCTGGCTCATGCCGAATGGCTTACCTTGGCACTGGCCTTCAGTGTCTCTATTCATTTCTTTCCCGCCATTGAGTATGCATGTGTGATGACATTGCTGACACACCGGGAGTCAGAACTTCACGTTTATATGACATTGTTCAGTTCTTCTCAATTTTAGTGTTTAAAGCTAGAGTTTATTTTTGTATCAGTTTAGTGAGTTTACAACAATATTTCTGTCTGTTTTCTCTCAGCCCTACCGAGCCTACGCTCGATGGCTGTGGAAGATGTCAGTAGGGAGGATTTTCAGACAGGCTGCTCTGGCAGCAGGACCATGATTCGGTCCACTTTTCCTGTTGGGGAAGGGTTCTGACCATGGTCGTTCCTGTGCTCTGTAAGAAGGACAGTCCTGCTGAAGCACAAAAGAGTGGGCCTATTCCAGATTCCAGTTGGGTTCTTGGTGCTGCTCAGCCTTGAATTCTTCCTCTTCCCTTCGAAAGAGGAGAAATGTACCACTCCAGGTTGCCCATTGGGAGGTCTGCCACGAGACTCTTGGTCTTTCAGAGCCAGAGGCCCTCGCCAGTGCCATAGGCATGCTGGGGGCCTCTGGTACTAGGATTTGAGGTCTTGGGTCCAGAGTCCCCCTCTGTGTGTAAGTGGGGACCCTGGTGGGCAGTTGAGCAGTTCCACCCTTTGGCAGTTCCTCAGAGCAGTAGGTGAAACACCAGGCTCATGTGCCTCTGCCAACGGAGCTGGTCCTTGGCTGTTTGGGGTCAGTGAAATGGGAGCCGTGGCTGGAGAACTCAAGTGGGGTAGAGTGTTTAGCTCTGGGAACAGCCCTTTGGCCCCTGCTGGTGACCACGCTGCCAACTCCTGACCCACTAACCACACCCCACCTTATGTCACTTGGTAGGACTGTCCAGGTACCATTGCTGTTCACTTCAGTGCCAGCTGGGTCATTGGTACTGGTCTGATTCCAGTGCTGGCATCTGGTTTGGGCTTGGCCCATTGCTGGTTCCAGTGTCAGTCCTGGCATCGCTCTCGGCACCTGGGATCTCCTGGCACTGGATTCAGTTCCAGTTCTGTTGCCGCCCCTTGTCCTTGGGGCAAGTGTCACCAGTATTGCTGGGGCTATGTTTCTGGATTAGAGGGCCTGCAGCTACTCCTCTCTACACCCCTCCTTTCGGGGAGGTGGTTGAGGGGGATGAGTATGACCTCAGCCTCATTTTCTCTTGAGGACAGCGACATTGACTTTTTTAGCCTGAACTCTTCAGACCCAAGCCCTACTGCTGTGCATCAGGATTATAACTTTGAGCCTGCAGCCATTGATCAAGGTAAACGTCTCTGTCCATGCTGGTCATTTTAGTCCTCCTATTCTGTCTGCATTTCAAACCCTGTCTGATGTAGTCCGTAGTAGGCGTGCTTCAGTACCACCTACAAGCTGGAAATAAAACAAAACAAACAAAAAAAATAACCTGCCCCTAAGATGGCACAATGTATGTTCTTACTTCAAGGAGAGCTCCTGCAGCAGGCAACACCGGTAGGACTTAGCTGCCATGTGCTAGGGCCCCACAGAAAACTTTTAGCTAGTAGTACACAACTGGGACCAACCCCTGACGTCGGCCAGTGGTATAAAAGGGGCGGTCCCCCAGCCCTACCTCAGTTCTTTTCACACCATCGACCCACGTACATCGGCTCCATGGATGCCTTCTGCTCACAGTCGACTGCCATTTTTGCATTTACCCGCACTTTTTTATTTGACTTGTTTGCAGTTTAATTTTTGCTTCTGCATGACTTTTTTGTCGTCTTCTTCCTCTCCAGAGCGGCGGATGAACAAGTGTGCCTGTGGCAAGCAGATCCCTCACTCCCGACGGCCATTCGGCCTGCCTGTTTTGCCTGGGGCCCAACCACAACACCGAGTCCTGCCAGCACTGCCGGAGCTTCAACCGCAGGACTAGGATCTGCCGCCTGAAGGCTCTCGAGAGCTTTTTGCTTGAACAGCAATTGGCCACCATGGAATCATCATCAGTTAGCTCTTAAAAAGCTGCAGGGACATCGTCCTCCTCGAGCAACCACAGGGAGAAGTCGTCCCATGAGAAGCGCTTTCACCAGGATAAGGGCAAGGAGAGGTCCTGGTCGAGCTCCCGTCCTCAGTCCCAGCACAATGTTGCGACCACTTTCGGCTCCTACTCCCGCGGGAGGTCAGACTCCGCCCCCTGTCCACCCTCACTTCATCTGGGTTGCCATTGGTTAGACCCCCCACCCTTGTGCTGATGTCCAGTGAGGGATCTTTGGGGCAAGGGTCTTCCTCAGCCTCTACTCCCCTATGCCTTAGGTCCTATGTCCACCCTACTGGGTCTAAGCAAGGAGGATCAGCTGGTGCTTCTGCTTCGGATGGAGGGTCCCTGCTCACTGGCTACGGCATCTGCTCTGTCAGACCGGATGTCAGGGTCCGATGGCACTCCCTGGCACCAGGAGCATGACCATCGATCAGACGTCCACTCCCCTAGGCAGTCACCACCTCAGCTGACGCTGGCCGGTACCCTGGTCCGGGTACAGCAGACGTCCGACATCTTGACTCCAATCGCCAGATTCAAACCAGGTGTCTTTTATCGAGTCACCCGATCCTCGTTCTTCACTGGCTGGTCCTTCGACCACCGTGATGCTGACACCTGAGGAACAGCTGCCTATGGGCCCGATGCCCAGCGGTCAGATGCCCGTCGACCCGACACTCCAACGCCAGTCACCCTGACGCCGGCTACCCCGTCACCAGACCCTTCCAGGCTGTCAGACCCGGTGCTACCCTCTAACCCGGTGCCGGACCAGTCGGCACATACCCCTCAGGGTCCATGGACACCCCCGATCCCCTTGTCGGAGGTGGGGGCCCTCTTCAACATATTGTGGAACACCATAAAGGAGTACTTACTCCCTGCTGGGCCCAGTACTCCCCCTACAGGGCCACAGCAGTGTCTTCTACTCCTCCTCTGCCTAGCAAGCCGTCTCCTCCATAGAAGCCCTCACCTCAGTCGGATCCCAAGGTACCCCAGTTACTTAGGGGTAGGAAGAGACATTCCTCCTCTAGATCCACCTCTAGGTGCTGACACAGTCACCGTCATCGGTCAGATCCTCCTATAGGTCCTTGTCTTCTGGGAGCTACAGAGGAAGCTACCATTATGACTCTTGAGTCTTCAGAGGATGTTTTTTTCCCTGCTCCAGCCATCCTCAAGACACGCCTAGGTCTCCTCCTGATGATCTGAGTTTTATGGACATCATGAGGCACATCCAGGCACTCAGTGGCTGGGACACTGAGGACTTGGCCCCAAAAGGCACCAGCTGGCCAAGCACTTGGAGTTTCAGGACTTAAGCCAGTTGTCCTGCCCCCTCTGGTTCCTTCCTACCAAGACGTTACCATGTTGGCTAGGAAGCACCCCTCTTTGGCTTCCGCCATCCCTAAAAAATCTGACAGGCTCTATAGAGCTCCTAAGAATGAGCCTTTCTTGGCAGAGCATCCCAGAGCGGATTCCATGGTCTTGACTATGGCCCATGGGCAGTCCAGGCAGCCCAGACACCTTAGTTCCCAACCCCAAGACAAGGAGTCCAAGCGGCTGGATCAGCTGGGGCCGCAGAGTTTATTCCTCAGCTATGTACAGCATTCGCTCACTTTTTGGCTCGCATGGTGAAGTACCAGAACACCCTGTAGAAGTAAGCCATAGAACTGGCCAAGGCTCAGCCTGAGTCCCACCAGATTTTGGAGTTGCTGGATATCCTCCAGTCTGGGGCTGATCTGGGCAAGCATGTTTTGTGATGCACTTATGATACCACTGACATGGGTATCTGCTTGTGCTGCCACTCAGTGCTTCGAGTATTCAGCTTCCATCAAGAACCTCAGGAGGGAATTTTAGATGCTCCCTTCCAAGGCCCAGTGCTTTTCCGGGAACCCATCAAGAAGATCATCCTGGGGCTCTAGGATTCTGGGAAAGTGGTCCAGTCTGTCTACACAATGTGCAGATCGGAACCGGCTCCTGTGTCGACCTTTTTGTTGCCCACAGGGCCAGCAATCCCAAGGTCAACAGCCCAGAGGTACCTTCAAGCGGAAGCTTACCTCTCAGCCGGGAGGAGGCTCCGGTCCTAGAACCTCTGAGACCCACCAGCCTCCCCTCCCCAGCCCCGGTGCCTCTGCCTGACTCCTTGCCTGACCCTCTCTTCCAGCGGAGCATCTGAGGGAGTCTGTAGGGGGTCGCTTCTCCCTCTACCGGTTTAGAAGCATTACGTCAGATCAGTGAATGCTACAATTAGTCAAACAGGGCCATATTCTGGAGTTCACCGAGGTCTCACAGGACAGTCCCCTGGTGCTTTCTTATTAACCCCCATCTCGATCTGATTCAAGAAGAGATCCAGTCTCTGTTGTCCAAACGGGCCATAGAACCTGTTCCTCCAGATCAGAGGGGAAAGGGATAGTACTTTTTCTTTTTCCTGGTCCCCAAGAAAACAGGGGACCTACTGCCAATTTTGGACCTGAGTCAGCTGAACAAGTTTGTAGAGTACAAATGGTTCAGAATGATCACCCTTCCAGGTCTGCTTCACCTCCTCCATCAGGGGGATTGGCTTTGCTCTCTGAACATGCAAGACACGTATCTGCATATTCAGGTCTTTCAGCTCCACAAGCAGTTTCTGCGGTTCTGCTTCCAGGAGGCCCATTACCAGTTCCGAGCCCTCCCCTTCAGGCTGTTCTCGCGTTTTTACCAAATGCCTAGCAGTGGTGGCTGCGGTCCTGAAAAGGAAGGGACACTATGTCTTCCCTTACCTAGACGACTGGCTGCTGGCGGCTCCCATAAGGGACCGGCTGCTGAGGACTCTGGTAGATAACTTTGCCCTCTTCAGGACTTTGGGTATCACCATGAACCTCCCAGAGTCCTCTCTGTGGCCCTGCCGAAGACTGCAGTGCACAGGAGCCGTTCTAGACACCGAACAGGGATAGGCCCTCCTACCAGAAGACAGGGCAGAAAGGCTCCAGTCCTTAGCCCGTCTAGTCTCCTCATCTCGTTAGACTCCAGCCAAGACTTGCCTCAGACATCTGGGCCATGTGGCAGCTGCCATACCCACAGTCCCTCTGGCACGCCTTCATATAAGGGTACCTTAGTGGACCCTTCGGGTTCAATGGGACCAGTGTTCAGACGACCTGGATCAGCACACAGACACTCAGATGGTGGCTCGAACTGCCCAACCTTGTCAGGGGAATTTTCTTTTGCAAGGACCCTCCTGCTCAAACTCTGAGCACGGATGCGTCAGGCCAGGGATGGGGAGCTCACCTGGCTGACAAACAGACTCGGGGGACATGGTCTCCACTGGAGGGAGATCCTTTTTGCCATGTAGGCCTTCCAGATGGATCTCCTTCCAGGCCTCTAGTTGATACAAACGGACAACATGTCCGTCATCTTCTTCATCAACAAACGAGGTGGGGGGGGATGGCACCCACTCGTATCTCCTCAGCGGGGAGGCCATGAGAGTCTGGTACTGGGCCATAGATAACGGTCTAGAACGGACAGCTGTCCATGTTCCAGGCATCCAGAACCCCTTGGCTGACCGCCTAAGCCGGTCTCAGTCCAAGGCTTACGAGTGGGAGCTTCTGCAGGCAGTCGTAGATGACCTCTTTGAGAGGTGGGGCATCAAGAATTGGACCTCTTTGCATCCCCACTCAATGCCAGACTGCCCAATTTCTGCTCATTCGTTCCAGGGCCTGGTGTGAGACACGTCCCTCTGCTGGTCCCAGAGGTTTCTCTGCGCCTTCCCTCCCTTCCCAGTGTTGCAGAGAGTTCTTCTCAATCTTCAGGCGGAGAGAGCGGACATGATCCTCATTGCTCCTTATTGTCTGAGGCAGATTTGATTTCCTCTGCTCCAGCAACTGGCAGCGGAGCCTCCAGTTCCTCTTCCTGTGAGCTTGCTCTCCCAGGACATGGGCACCTTGGTCCATCCAGACCTCAGGTCTCTGCATCTGCACACGTGGCTCCTGCAGACTTAACGGTCACTCGTTTTGGGGTCTCCCATAAGGTGGTAGAGGTCCTGGCGGTTGCTAGGAAGCCTTTCACCAGAGCTACCTACACTATGAAGTGGAAACGATTCTGTCTGTGGGCTTCTGCCCATTCCCTTGAACCCTTCACCTGTCCGATGACCTCAGTTTTGGAGTAGCTCCTTTCCCTGTCGGACTGTGGGCTGGGTTACTTCTCCATTAAGGTGCATTTGTCTTGCCATCTCTGCGTATCATGCACCTATTGAGGTCAGGACCTTTGCCCAGCTGGACCTGTCTCAGACCTTTTTACGGGGCATTCTGCACCTGAAACCTCCCATCCGGGACCCTGTCCCTCCATGGGACCTTATATTTATGTTAGAAAAGCTTACCTTGCCGCCCTTTGAACTGGCAGCAGATTGTGAGCTACACTTTCTGTCATAGAAAGCGTTATTTTTAGTTGCTGTTACTTCTGCTCAAAGGATTTCTGAGCTTCAGGCCCTGATGTGTAAAGGGCCTTATTTAGTTTTCCACAAGGACAGGGTGTCCTTGAGGACCAGTCCTAAGTTTTTGCCTATGGTGGTGTTTGCATTTATGCTGAACCAGGACATCCACATGTCTGTTTAGTACCCAGCGTACTTAAATCGAGGGAAGGCCTTACTTCATACTCTGGATGTCCACAGGGTGCTCCGTTATTATCAGAGTCGCACCCATTCTATCAGAAAATCTGATCAGTTATTAGTTTATTTCACCCCAAGGACTTTAGGGGCTTCAATTTCTAAACAGACGTTATCCAAATGGTTGGTTCCCTGCATTGTTTTCTGCTACCAGAACTATGACAGGTGTTAATCGGGCTTGGTTAAAGGCCATTCCACAAAGGAGGGGAAGGGTCTGCCTCCTTTGCTTCGCTGCAGAAGGTCTCAGTGAAAGATATCTCTGCAGCTGCCACTTGGAGTTCCATCCACACTTTCATCAGGCACTACAGTTTGGATATTGCTTCCAGACGCAGGATAGGCTTTGGCCTTGTGGTCCTGCAGGGTCTCCTTTATTGAAGGATTATTTCTGTTGATCTTCCCTTGTCAATCTTCACCATTCATTATTGTTTGGGTTGTGCCGAGGCGCGCACCTGCCATGGGAGATTTTTTTTTTTTTTAGGTCGGCACCAGTGGCGCCGCCCCCAACAGCAAAGCACTGCATCATGCACGAGGGGCCGCTGTTAGGTGCCGCAGACTCCTCCTCCATCTCAGTTCTGTTTCTCCTGCCGTCGAGGCTGCACCTGCTACACTGTGTGTGAGATTGTTGAACCTGCGTCATAGGCCTTCCTGCGACGACTCCTCCTCCAGTTCCTCCCGACGCCGTTGAACTGTTTTCAGTCCGGTAAGACCATTCCTTATTTCTACGGCGCCGGGAGCCTTTTTCTGTGTTTTATATTGTTTTCGCATCATGTCCGGTTTGGGAGCAAAACGTAAGTCGAAAGCGGGCCGTGCCATTATGCGTTGGTGCTCCTGTGGCCGGCATTTTTCCGTTACAGACCGGCATGATGTTTGCCTTCGCTGCCTGGGACCAAACCATGATATAGATTTGTGCGACACCTGTTTCTCGATGGACCATCGCGTCCTAGAAGTCCTCACGTTCAAGATCGACAAGGCTCCGCCGACTTTTGGGTGACAGTGTCGCTCCAGGGCATCCCAGGTAAGATCTCTAGAACCTTCCTCCAGGTCCCCTCCCAGGCCTATACGGTCTGGAGAAGAGGAGGCCTCCTCATCTTCTAGTCTTGCCAAGGAGGAGGCCTCTTTCACGGTGTCGGAGGAGCGCTGTGGTCCCTCCCGGGGCCACGGTGGATACACCGCCTCGGCAGTCACCTCTTTGGAGGTGCAGGCTCCCCCAGTGTCGAGGCCCAGGTCTGGGCCCAGCATGGAATGGACCCTTGGCGGCGCCTTCCAGCGCCGCTCTGGATCGATGCCGGTGATGATGGCGCTTTGTTGGCTCTTGGCGCCACCCGCGGTGCCGTGGGCCCGGTTGATTCTTCTAGCGGTGCCAAGTCGGGTCCCGGCACCTAGGGCGGTGCCGTGGGTCTGACCAGCGCCGTTGGGGAGTCAGGGCCGGGTTTGGGCATTGCGGGTGGTCCGGGATCGTCCGGCACCACCGGTGACACCGGCGCCGTTCGCAGTGCCGTTTCTCTGGAGACCCCTGTTATGGCTAGTACTGAGATCCAGCTGGTCTCTTCCTCCTCAGAGGAGGATGATTCGGACGTGGACCCATACTGGCACCCTGACTCTTCGGAGTCAGGGTCTCCAGTGAGATGAGGTGCTAGGCGGCCCAGCGCGCCTATTCCTCTGTCTCCTCTGCTGTCCTTTCCTGAGGCCTCCAATGCTGGGGGTGGACTGGGGTCCCTGGAGGGGGATAGCGTGCAGGCAGGGGGATGGGCTCATCCTCCTGAGGGGGTTGCGATAGCTGCCGATCTCGGTACTGCTGCACCTGCTCGGGGTGGATTGTCGCTGGGGTCAAGGAGGAGGGTGTTCTCAGAGTCTGGGGGGTTGAGAGACCGGGATGAGGCGCCTCGGTCTTCATCTGCCACCCCTCAGGGTGCAGGTAGGAGCCGTAGCGCTGGGCCCCATCTTTCCCTCTCAGGCTCCAGGGACCCCTCTGGTGGCGTTGCTTTGGGCTGCCCTTCTGGACCCATGCAGCCCCAGGTTCGTTACAGGGGAGGATCCCCTACTAGGCTCCTCCAGGCTTCGCATCCCCAGGGTTCCGTTCTGCAGCCACCCCCCTCTGCCAGGCCATGTTGGTCCTACGGGCCCGTTATCCTGGGAGACGTTCACAGGCTGTGCGGTGGCCTTCCCCTCATACATTAGATATATGCATGAGCGGGTGTTTCGTCTATCCCCACCGCCGCAGGAGTCCTCTGGACATTCGAGCTCCCCATCATCCTCGTCTCCCTCCTCGGAGGGAGAGGAACCCCCTTCTCACCTCTCCTCCGATGCTGATTTCACTGAATATCACCGATTCCTTTCGGGGATGATGAGGGATCTTTGTATCTCCTTTGTTAGGCGAGACAATACCGAACGGGAGACACGTGAATTCCTCGGTGAATTCCGTGCCCAGCATTTGGTGGTACTGTCTTGGCCTATTCCTTTTCAGGAAGCGTCTGTCTGTTCCTGGCAGTCGCCAGCCGTCCCTGTTCCAGCCCCGGCAGACTGCAGGTGAAGGTATTGTGCCCCATTGGAGTCTATAGGTTCTCTTCCCAACCCGCCTTCGGGATTGCATTCCTAGAAACTCTCTCCGGGTGCCACCGCCTGGCACACGACCGCCCATCAGATTCCTTACAGTTTGACCGGCAGGGGAGAAGAGTATTCTCTTCTTCTCGTGCGATGCTGTGCATTGCCTCACATCAGGCGCACCATGCTGCCTATAGTAGGCATTTATGGTCAGTGCTATCCCAGCTTCTAGCATCAATGCCTGATTCGGAGCAATCTAGACAGGCCATTCCCCTCTCTGCTATAGGCCTGGAGCTGGCAAGACACCAAGCAAGGGCATCTTACGACGCCAGTTAGGTGGCTTCCAGGCTTGCAGGGACAGCGATCTGTATTAGACAGATGGCATGGCTTTGTCTATTAAGGTTATCACCCCTGGCCTGGCGTAGGGTGATTCACTCCGCTTTCCGGGAGACACGTCTTTTTTCCTCCAGAGCTAGGAGGCTTCTGCAGGGGCTTCCTCCGTCTTCCCGTCCCCGGGGGACACCTCCTAGTTCTCCTCCACCATAGGCTTCTCGTCTGATTAGCCCAGGGTCTTCCCTTTCTGTTTCCTACCAGCAGGAGGCTGAGGGTCTTGTTCCTCAGGGTTTCTATCGGGAGCTTGGTACTCACCCAAGCAGTAATGAATGGTGAAGATTGACAAGGGAAGATATGAAAATTATGTACCTACCATAATTCTTGATCTTCACCATTCACTACTGATACCCGGCCACCTTCCTCTCAGTGGCCTCCTACTGTGGAGTCTCTCCCTCCCTACTCGTTCCTCTCCCTTCCTTGTTGGCCTTTAAGTAGGAAAAAAAAAAAAACTATCTTGATTTTCTGTTCTTCTCTGGACAGATCCTTTTTCCTCAAGGTAAAGGGGAACGAGTAGGATTTATTCTATCCTGAGGGAACTCTTTCTGATTGCCCCCAGGGGTGACCTCTTAGCTTCTTAGCCATGTTGTTTAGTTCACAGCTGAAGAGACCGGCCCTCTATGGCTCGGCCCCAATTTTCAGGTTCCCTTTGGTAGGTATTAATTAATATTGTGTCAGCTTCTTCTGGCACTTCTTTTACCTGGAGCTGTTGTTCTTGCCCTGCCTTCAGGGAGTCCGATTGAGTTCCCACTCTATTCTTTTATACAAAGCTGCCTTCTGCAGGGCTTACCCCCCCACACATATCTGTGTTTGCACTTAACAAGGTGCTAAGGGGCTTATTCCTTCTAGTTGGGTGCTCTTTCTAGAACAGAATTTCTGCCTAGGCAGTCTGTGAGCTCTCAGCTAGAGTGTAAGGGGTTGGGATGTCGGGAGGTTAGAGAATCTGCCCTTTGTGTCCAATCTGTACAAGCGGTTCAGTTGAACCTTCTCCCAGTCCTTTCAGGAGGGATTCTTGCTCCCTTGTTTTTGGTTCTGCGCTTATAAGCCTCTCAACCAGTATATCTATGGGCAGTGTTCTCCCCTCTCAACATCCCTTGTTTTCTTCCCTTTCTTCTTCTTCTTCTTCTTCCCTTTTTCTCTTTCTCTTTATCTTTCCTCCCTTGAGCTGCCCCAGAAAGGGGGCGCCTCATGGTCCCTTAGGGTAGGCATTCTCTCTTTCTTCTGTCCTCTACTGACTTATTCCTTTTCAGTTTATTTCCTTTTTTTCTGTCCCTCGGCTCTCTTGCCTCGCTCCTCTTTCCTTACCCTTTTTTTCGCCTCTCGGCTACCAGAACTGAGATGAAGGAGGAGTCTGCGGCACCTAACGGCCACCCCTCACGCATGATGCAGTGTGTTGCTGTCGGGTGGTGGCGCCGTTGGTGCCGACCTAAAAAAAAAAAAAAAATCTCCGTGGCGGGTGCGCGCCTCCAGCACAACCCAAGCAGTAATGAATGGTGAAGATACAAGAGAAGATCAAGAATTACGGTAGGTACGTCATTTTCATTTCTTCCTCCTCCCTTTGGACAGGGATTGTTTCCTGACACTGCTTGGGACTCAGTCCTGCCAGTGTTGCCTGCTGCAGGAGCTCTCCACAAAGTAAGATAGTACAGTTACATAAGAACTTAGGTACACAGTAGGTACTGTAACAGTAGGTCTTGGAGAGAAGCTCCTGCAGCAGGTGCTGCTTTCCCTCCCTCCTTCCCCCATGTTTGTTTTCTTTCCTAAGACCCTCCTTGAGCTTGTCGAGTCTCCGGCAGGAGAACTGAGGTAGAGCTGGGGGACTGCCCCTTTTATACCACTGGCCGACATCAGGGGGTGGTCTCCGGCTGTATATTGCTAGCTAGAAGTTTTCCATGGAGTCCTAGCACCTGGCGGCTAAGTACTACCGGTGTTGCCTGCTGCAGGAGCTTCTCTCGAAGATCTACTGTTACGGTAAGTTCTTATGGAGCTGTACTTTTCTCAACCTTAGCTGATGCCATTGTTATTCTTCCTGAGAGTGCGTCACAGTTCTGCTATCGCTGTTATTTGATGCCGCCCCCCTCTATTTGACGCCGCTTCGCCATTTCTCCTTTACTGCGTCCTTCAGTATGGCACCGAGTGCTTTTTTCCACTGGATTTATTGATCTTATCTGTGTCGATCTTCACCATTCATCACATTTGGGTATGGTCGGAGGTCACGACCCCGTGGGAACACTTTTTTTTGTGTGGGGGATGGGCGGAGTCGACGCATTGGCCGTTAGGTGTCGTCGACCCTGCTCTCCCACCAGTTCTTCGTCTCCCTCCGTAGAGGTCACACCTTGTGAGGAGCTCCAAGCAACTACGGGCCTGCTGGTTCCATTTCACCTTACTCGATGCCGCTGTTTGGTAAGACTGTTCCTTTATTATTTTCAGCTTCCGCTTCTTGTAGCCTCGCTGTGGCAGAAGCACTTTCTGCAGTGCAGGAGGCCCAGTCCATTCCCCCTTGGGAACGAGCAGGAGGCACCGCTCTGGCAGTCACTCCTTTGGGGGCGAAGGCTCCCCCGGTGTCGTTTCCTCGGGCTGAAAAGCCTGGGTCAGCACCATCCTCGACGCTGTCCATTGGTGCCATTTTGGTCCTCAGTGCTGTTCGCGGCGCCATGGGCCCAGATGGCGCTGTGGTCGGCGCCGGTCCACCGCTTGGCGCGCTCTCTGCTGTCGACGTTGTTTGCGGTGCCAATAGTGCTGGCAGCGCCATGGGAAGTTCTACAGTGCCATCTTCGACCGTTTCTCATCTCGGCGCCATTTGTAGCGCCATGTCTAGCTCCGGCCCTGGGAGCGAGGACACGATGCTGTGGGAGGTGTCGCTCTTGGCGCCGGAGCTGTCACCATCCCTGACTCTGGTGCCGTTTGCGGCGCCATGGGATGGGACAGCGCCGTGGCAAACATTGACTCCAGTTTTGCTGCTGCTGTCGGCGCCATCTCTTCGGGCACTGTTCACAGTGCCGTGGGAGAATTCGGTGCTTGCTCTGATGCGGACACCCAGACTGGCGCCTCTCTCAGTCCAGACAAGAGTGGGCGTCCGCGTACGGTCTGGCACCGGACCTCGGTCTCTAACTCTTCGGATGCGGACTCAGAGTCTGGTTCGGACTGGCTGTCCGACTCTTTAGAGTTGGCAGCCCATGTGGAGACCCTGGTGGTTACTTCTGAGGAGCGGGCGGGTGCCCCCCTGAGTCTGGGGTCAGGTGCTGACCAGCAGGCGGTGGTTCAGGCCACTGTTGCCCTGCAGCCTGGGCTTGGAGGGTTTTCTGCCCCCTCAGTTGGGTTACCCCCACAAGTGGTGAGCCTCGATCGCCTAACTTTAGGACCAACCAGAAGCCCTCAGGAGGGGAAGGTGCTACTCCCTGGGTGGTCCCCTCGGGGGCTGACCAGAGTTGTCAGTTACCTAAGCTGGTGTTTGCGAAGAGGAGGAGGGCTCTTTCAGACTCTGAGGGGTCAAGGGGTCAGGGATCGATGCGGCGAACCTTTTCTGGGACCCACCCGGGTTCAGGGAGGAGTCTCAGTGCGGACACCTGCCCTTCCTTCTCAGTCTTCTCGAGAGGGCCCTGGTCTTTGGGGAGAAGGGACCTTCCTTCTGAGTTTGCACAGTCCCGGTCACCTCACGGGGGATTCGTCAGGGCACAGAGTAGGTAGTTCCAGCGTGGTTGAGCAGCTGTTGGGCTTTCCGGAGTTCCTCCTTCCCTTGAGGCTCCTGGTGTGCTCTCTTGCCCAGACAGAGGACGGTGCCCTTCTGTTGTGGACTTAACCCCCATTCCTTTGTCACCATCTCCTGCTCTCCCAGGCATTCGTGGCCCTTCAGGGGTGTGGCTGCTCACTTCCCTACTTACGTCAGGGCCATGGACGAGCGGGTGATCCACCCTCCCCCTGAGCAGCCAACCTCTGGATCTCCGAGGTCTTCTGCTTCCTCATCCTCCTCTTCTGCGGGAGAGGAACCTTCCATCCACATCTGCCCTGCTGTTGACCTCGCTGAGTATCTCCGTTTCCTCGTGAGGATGATGGAAGACCTGTGTGTTACCCCACCCACTCAGCACAATCCGGAGCATTCGGCGTGTGCCTTCCTAGGTGATTTCAGCATGGCCACCCTTGTGGTGCCTGCCTGGCCTGCTCCTTTTCAGGAGGTGTCATTGCGTTTCTGGCAAAGGCACTTTTCCGGTGTCCCAGCCCTTAGGGATCTGAGCCAGATGTATTATGCTCCCCCCCCCCCCCCGAGTCTCCAGGTCATATGCCTCATCCTCAGTCAGGACTGATGCAGCTGGACACTCCCGATGGGCTTCGCACCCTCCGCTGTGACCAGCCCCCAGATCAAGATTCCACGGATTTTAACTTTCGGGGGAGGAGGACCTTCTACTCGGCACAGTTGCTACTTTCAATTTCTGCTCATCAGGCCCACTGTGCTACCTATGATAGGTTTCTGTGGTCCAGGCTAGGTCAACTCCTAGCCTCTTTGACTGATTTGGAGGTAACCAGACAAGCCATTGCACTCTCTGCACGTGGCTTGGAGCTAGCAAGGTACCAAGCGAGGGCATCTGACGACGCCAACAAGGTAGCTTCCAGGGTCGTAGGGACAGTGATCTGCACTAGGCGGATGGCATGGCTTCATCTTTCCCAGTTGTCACCCTTGGCCCAGTGTAGGGTGAGTTCCTCCGCGTACTGGAGAACCCACCTTTTCTCCCGTAGGGTGAGGCAGCGTCTGTCGGGGCAACTTCCTGCCCCCTCTGGGGAGTCCCCATCTCAGTCTCTCCAGTCTCGTGCTTCGCCAGGCCCGTAAAGGTTCTCCCTGTCAGTGGTTTCCCCTACTGGGATCTAAGAGACTTAGTCTTTTAGGGTCTAGGGCCCCCTTCGAGGGGGCTCGGTACTCACCCAAATGTGATGAATGGTGAAGACTGACACAGATAAGATATATGAAAATTACGTACCTACCATAATTCCTGATCTTTCTGTGTATCTTCATTCATCACAAATCCCTCCCTCCATCCCCCTGGAGCTTCAATCTCTGGGTCCCCCTTCCGCTGTGTGCCCCTCCCCCCCCCTTCCTTTCCACTGGTCAGGAGCGGGGTGACCTTGGGCACACAGGGGGATCTTTACCTCTGGCGGGGATCAGAGAAAGAGTGGTTCACTCCTCAGTGCCTTGGCTCCACCCCTTTGGGGTGGGAGTTGGTGGCTGCCCTCTTCTCTCTCTCCTCCTCCATCCTTGTCCTTAGGGACTCATCCCTCAATTTTAATTAGGGAAACTTATTGTTTCTCCCCTATCCAATTATTTGGTTTCGGGGGAGGGAGCAACCCTGGATTCCTGTCCCCTTCTGTCCCAGGATAGCCTCTTCTCCTTCTGCTGGAGTTAGTTGCCAGTGATTCTGTGCCTTGAATTCTGGCAATACAGCCTTCTGGCTACTCCTTCGCTGCTCTTAATCCGGTTTGGGAAAAGTCAATGAATCCAAGGTATGTCCTTCCCCCTCCCACTTCTTGTTTTTCCCTCCCTCTTTCCCTTTCCTTTTCTGATTCCAGAGATTGGGGCCACTTCCCAATCCCCTTAGTTTTTCTCAATCTCCTATCTGTCCTCTCCATCGTTTATTTCTCCTTTTAGTTTATATATCTTTTCCTTTGTCTGTCCCTTGGACTTCCTTGTCCCCCTCCCACCCTTTCTTATTCTACGGTGACTCAAGAAGGGCGGGAGGCAGAGATCAATGACACCTAACGGCCAGCCCGCAAGCACCACGCAGTGCGTTGGCCTCGAGGGCGGCGCCGTCGGTGCATCGACTCCGCCCATCCCAAAAAAAAAAAAGAGCTCCTGCGGGATCATGATCTCTGGCCATGCCCAAATGTGATGAATGGTGAAGATACACAGAAAGATCAGGATTATGGTAGGTACGTAATTTAAATTTTTCTCACTTTTTTTTTTTTTTTTTTTCCTTCAGTTGTTTAACCAGGAGTGGTACACTAAGCTGAATGCTTGTTTACAGGTACGACCTGGGAGCACAGGGAAGTTAAGTGACTTGCTCAGGGTCACACAGTATGCAAGTGGGGGCTTTGGGATTCAAACCCAGGTTTCCAGATTTGCAGCTCAGAGCCTTAAACCACTGCGCCATACTGCCTCCTCTATTCAGTCATGTCTTGTCTGGGGTCTGGAAAAGGAACTGCTCTGACCTCCCCTGCATTGGTGCCCCTGAGGAAAGAAAATGTCCGTTCTAGGGACATGGATATGTTGTTCATCCACACTGTCTGGCAGGTTCCTTGCCACTTTAAATCTTGCCGGAAGGTCTTCAAGCTGGTTCCTCCCACCCACCCGGGTGGTAAAACTCTTGGCTCCGCCCCATGACGCCAGATCTTCCTTACCGCTTGGAAGCTCAGGTTCCCTCCTTAGCGCTCTGCGTTTTAGACTGGATCCTAACTCTTCGGTTTGTCCGAAACTAGTTTTGAAGTTTTCTAAACTTCGGTCTTCTTATTCCCTCGCGGCTGCGATGGGCAAATCGGTTCCTGGCTTTCGGAGGTGCCCTTGCAGGCAGAAGATGTTCAGGACGGATCCGCACTCCACGTGTGTCTACTGCCTCAGCCTAGACCACGACCCGCAGGCCTGTGAGTTGTCGCTCCTTTTCGGCCAACGTCCTGGATGATCGCACTGCCCAGTTGCGGCTCTGGCGCCCGATGGCGTTACCCGGCGGTAAAATCCAAAGAGGCTCGTTGGGTGGTGTCCGCGGCGGCTGGCTCGGTTGAGCAGCTCGAGGTCATGATCGCCCTCGAGGAGGAGGCAGCCCAGGCCGCATCTTCCTCCTCCTCGGTCGCGGCATTTATCCCGCTCTCTCTGACTTCCTCTTATTCGGCTTCGTTCAAGGAGCTTTGCCAGTCCCTTTCCACGAAGGGAGAGGGGCCATCGGGACATTCCTTTCAGCCCAAGAAGAAGGAGGAGTTGAAGGGTAGGTCCCACCGTCTGCGTTCGTGGGAGCGGGAGAGGTCTCCTTCCCCGGACAGCCGACCGTCGACTTCGGTCGAGGTTGCGGCTCAGGCCACTGGCTTCACGGCGTCCCCGTCAGGCCAGCCTGCCGAGACACCCGTCGACGCAGTCGAGATATTCCTCGACCCGTCGGACGGGTTATCGACTGGTGAAGCCGACAACCCCTCTTCACCGGTTCCCCCAGTGGAGACCAAGGATCTGCCCGCGCCTTCGGGGTGGCAGACCCCAGTTAAAGTGTCCGAGCTGAGGGAAGAGCGGGTGTCCCCCGCCCCTTCCCAGGCCCGCCCTCGGTTACACCAAGGGTCTCGGTCTCGGACTTCATCTCGGTCAAGCCGTTCCCGCCGGCATCGGTGGTCTCGGCACCGAAGTAAGCGGCGACACTTTTCCTCCTCGTCCTCCTCCTCCCGGAAGAGAGACCTCGGCGCAAGTGCGTCGGTGTTACGAGGAGCTTGTAACAGCAGTTACTGTTGTCCGGAGTCAACGACTTCGATTCATCCCTCGCCATCAAGTGGCTGTCGCCCGAACAGCCGAAGCAACCGCTCGCCGCAGTCGAGATGCCCATTTCTGGGCCCGTTGTTTGGCAGAAACTAGCTGCCCCACCGATTGTGGTGGAACCTCCGCCTCCACGACCGAAGTCTGGGGCACCGACCAAAGATTCTCGGTCGGGTCACGGCCTGCCCCACAGGTTGTCGGTCATCCTCACTCCCGACCGTCCTCGGCAGGTGGAGGGTGGCTCAGGCCCGAGGCAGCTCTTCACAGACTCTTGAGTCCGATGGCGACCTCCCTGTTCTCCAGGCAGGTCGACCTGGAGTCCTCTGGGGCCTGTCATTGGGCGATAGCCCATCGTCCTTCATGGGTCTGCTTGGCTCATCTCGGAGTCTACCGGGATGCAGCTCGAGCCCATGTCCAAATGGGCCAAGTATCCCCTGACGAGATACTGGACAGGGGGATTCACCCACGGAGGCCTTCCCTGTGGCTGAGGCCATTGTCGGCTCAGCCTTGGAGCTTTGGCAGCGGCCTGCTTCCTGTCCTGCGCCCTCAGCCAGGATGGCCAGGAAGTATGCGGTCCCTACCAGCTCTTTGCCCGGTTTCTCGGAGCACCCCTCTGCGGACGGGTTAGCCACCGATAGCGTCTTCCGGCATTCCGGAAACGCTCGGGACGTGATTAAGCCCCCCGACAAAGAGTCCAAGAAGCTGGACTATGCCGGGCGCAAGGTGTATGCTGCGTCCTCCCTCGGCCTCCGACAGGCCAGCTCGGCCATGCTGATGGCACACTTCTCCCACACCCTCATGGGCTCCCTGGATGAGGTTATCCCTCATCTCCCGGCCGACCTGCAGACCACGGTCCGTCAGGTGTGGGACCAGGATCGGGCAGTGGCGAAGCAGTAGCTTCAGACTGCTCTGTACATAGGAGATTCCTGTGCCAGGTCGGTAGCGGCCGCGGTGGCCATGCACCGCAGGGCATGGCTGAGGATATCCACCTTCACAGCGGATACCCAGCACAAGTTGACGGACGTCCCCTTCTTGGGGACTGACCTCTTCGGTCCTGGAGTGGAGGGACACCTCCAGCGGATCGAAAAGTCCAATGCCACTCTGGACTCTGTCACCTCTGCCTAGAGGGACAAAGGCCGTTGTCAGCAACAGCATAAGTCCTTTCGTACTTCAGCCCCTGCGGCACGACCGGCTCAACAGCACCAGCACCAGGGCCAGCAGGCTCGTGCTTGGCATCCCAAACCCAAGCCAGCGGCTTCCTCCAATAGGAAGCAAGGAGGTAAAGGCCCAGGAGATCCCTCGGCCGGTCCCTCCTCCAAGCCTGCCCAGTGACGGGTTGAGGGGTGTCGCCCCCAACCTCGTCACCCTTCCCTGGGTTCCCCCCGTGGGGGCACGGCTCCGCCACTTTCTTTCCGCCTGGTCCGCTATCACCACGGACCATTGGGTGTTGGAGGTGGTAGAAAAGGCCTGCCTCTGGAATTCGAGCAGACCCCTCCCTTTCGAGCCGTCGCCCCGGGGGCCATGGGGTCCAAAGCCTTGCTGTCGGCCCGCCGAGCCGATATTGCCCTGCTCCTCGAGAAAGAGGTGATCTGGAAGGTGGCGGATCCTCCTCCAGACCCGGGGTTTGTGTCCAGGTATTTCCTGGTCCCAAAACAGATGGGGGGCTGGCGCCCCATTCTCGACCTGCACGACCTGAACAGGTTCCTAAGGTCTTGGACCTTCAGGATGGTCACTCTGGCTCAGATAATCCCATCCTTGGAACGAGGCGTGTGGTTCTGTTCCCTGGACCTCCAGGATGCGTTCTTTCACGTCCTGATCCGTCCGTCTCATCAGAGATTCCTCCACTTCAGAGCGGAGGGATCCCTTTACAAGTTCCAGGCCATGCTCTTCGGCCTCTCTCTAGCTCCTTGGGTCTTCACCAAATGCATGGCAGTGGTGACAGCATTCCTGCAGCGCCGAAGGGTTCGGATGTACCCCTGCCTGGACGACTGGCTGATTGCAGCCCCCTCAAGAGTGGAGGTGGAGCGGTCCAGAGATCTGGCCCTCCAGGTTTGCTATCAGGTTGGCCTCCTCATCAACGAGGCCAAGTCGAGAACTCGTGCGAAGCAGGTGATACACTTCATCGGGGCAGAGCTCGACTCTCTTCGAGCCAGAGCTTGGCTCCCGGCAGACAGGGCCGAGGTTCTTTCCTCCTTTGCCCAATCATTTCTGGTTGGGCAATCGCGCCTTGCCCGGGACTTCCTGCGCCTCCTGGGCCTCATGGCAGCCTGCACCAGCGTGGTCCGTTGGGCCCGTTGGTACATGCGTCCCCTTCAATGGGGACTGGCCAGCCAGTGGTCACAACACTACGATCCGTTGGATCAGTTGGTGACAGTGACCCAGGAAATGTGGAACGCTCTCCAGTGGTGGACCGTTCCGGCACATCTGCAGGAGGGCATCCCGTTCGTCTGCCCCGAGCCGACGGTCTCTCTATCGACCGACGCATCTCTGATGGGTTGGGGTGCCCATCTGGGGGAGCACAGAGCGCATGGCCTCTGGTCCCCTCGGGAGTCCCGATGCCATATCAACCTGCTGGAGCTCCGAGCGGTCCACCTAGCTCTCACCGCCTTTGCTCCGTTTCTACGGGGTCAAGTGGTTCAGGTCCAGATGGACAATACCACGACCATGTACTACCTAAACTGCCAGGGACGCGCTCCATGCTGTTATGCAAGGAAGCTCTCCGCATATGGTCTCTCTTGCGCAGCCTGGAGGCGGATCTCCTAGCCATTCACATGGCAGGAGCCTCCAACACCCTGGCCGATGCCCTAAGCCGGATAGGGGCTGCGTCTCACGAGTGGTCTCTCCTGCCAGAGGTTGTACAAGATCTCTTCTCCCACTGGGGCACGCCTCAGGTGGACCTGTTTGCCTCCAGGGAGAATGTGAAGCTGAGACTGTTCCATGCCCGCCCCCCCTCAGCAGGGCTCGCTGCAGTTGGATGCCTTCTCGAGGCCGTGGACCCCGGGCCTTTTCTACACCTTTCCCCCTTTTCCCTTGATCCACAAGGTGCTTCTCAAGGCGAGGAGGGACAAGGCGCAGGTGATTCTGGTAGCCCCAGACTGGCCCCGCCAGTTCTGGTATCCAGATCTCCTCAGTCTCAGCTCCAGGCTCCCGGGGCGGCTTCCAGACCGCCTGGACCTGATCTCAGTCAATCAGGGGAAGGTATTCAATCCCTGCACCTGACGGCCTGGTTCCTGAGCGGCTAGAGTTCCAAGCCTTGGGTCTTTCCGACAAGGTCCTCAACGACGTTGAGGCGTCCCATAAGGAGTCAACCAGAAAATGCTATGCCTTCAAATGGAAGAGATTCTCCATTTGGTGTCAGGGAAAGGGCCTGGACCCTTCCTCCTGTTCCTTGGAAAGCATTCTGGACTACCTGTGGTCCCTTTCTCAGCAAGGGCTTCAGTCGACGACCCTTAAGGTGCACCTGGCAGCCATCTCTGCTTGCGCGCGGGCCGGGAAGCAGTTAATTAGCGCAGAGGAGAAGGTGGTCGGACGCTTTTTCAAAGGCCTTGATCACATTTCCCCTCTGGTGCGAGAACCTCCACCTCCATGGGATCTACTGCTGGTATTGACCAAGCTCAAGGGCAAGCCATTCGAACCAGTGCACAGGTGCTATATCTCCCACCTGTCGTGGAAGACTGCCTTCTTCTGGCAGCTTCACGTCAGCCAGAAGGATGGGAGAGCTCCAGGCGCTTTCTATCGAGTCTCCTTATCTGGTCTTCCACAGGGACAAGGTTGTCCTGCGCCCCCACCCAAAGTTCCTTCCGAAGGTGGTGTTGGAGTTTCACCTTAACCAGGTGTTGACTCTGCCGGTGTTCTACCCCAATCACACCTCGGAGGCCAAATATAGGCTCCATACTTTGGACCCTAGAAGAGCTTCGCTTATTATAAGGAGCGGATGGCTGAAGTTAGGGAGAGGTTAGCCAGCTGTTTGTCACCTCGCTGAAGCCGCACCTGGCAGACCTGCAGCCAAGCAGGCGATAAGCAGGTGGGTCACCTCCTGCATAGATCTCTGCTGCTGAGGTTGGCGGGCATGGAGCCTCCCAGAAGGATAAGAGCTCATTCTACCTGCCATACAGCTGCATGGTGGCTGCTTCCAGGGACGTCCCTATCCAGGAAATCTGCAGGGCTGCTACCTGGAAGTCAGCACACACCTTCATCACCCACTACCACATCGACCTTGAGTCACGCCGGGATGCTGGTTTTGGGGCCTCGGTTCTCCAGTCCTTATTTCCCAAGTAATTATTGGGGGTGTGCGCCTTGCCTTCCTCCTCCCGGAGAACTGCTAGGAGTCTGCCAGACAGTGTGGATGAACAACATATCCATGTCCCTAGAAATATAGGTTACTCACCTGTAACAGGAATTCTAGGAATGGTATATGTTGTTCATCCACACGATCCACCCGACCTCCCCCAGCTCCGACGCACAACCTGGCTTCCAGCAGGCTGGATCTGGCGTCATGGGGCGGAGCCGAGAGTTTTACCACCCGGGTTGGTGTTAGGAGCCAGCTTGAAGACCTTCCGGCAAGATTTAAAGTGGCAAGGAACCTGCCAGACAGTGTGGATGAACAACATATACCATTCCTAGAACTCCTGTTACAGGTGAGTAACCTGTATTTTGCAAC
The DNA here is from genome assembly GCA_016271365.2 of Neoceratodus forsteri. Taxonomy (NCBI): domain Eukaryota; kingdom Metazoa; phylum Chordata; order Ceratodontiformes; family Ceratodontidae; genus Neoceratodus; species Neoceratodus forsteri. The sequence goes on along the minus strand of CM057453.1, from coordinate 430,492,421 downwards.
CGTCATGACCAGTGTTGGACCTGCATGGGTGCTGACCACAACATGGATCATTGCAACACCTGCTTCAGCATGGGCCTCCACACTCTTGAGCTTCAGGCAGTGAGGTGGGCCCCCCTCTCCTTTGACCCCCCCACCTTCGACTTCCCCCACCTTCAGAGGCCGGTGTCGCACCCGGGACTCCAGTGAGGTCCCTGGGCTCTTCCCCATCGAAGGTGGATCATGCCTCCATTAGTCCTCACCTCACCGAAATGGGAGGCCTGGAGGAGGGGTCTGTGGGACAGCTGGCCCAGTCCAGTACCCCCTCGGGGTCCAGACACCCCCTGTGGTGGCATTGCAGCTGTGTACTGGGCCTGCACTGGCAGGTACCTTGGTCTGGTGCCGCTTCCACTCCTGGCACTAAGGCCGGTGCTGGTGAGTGGGGTGGTGACGTCCACATATTTGGGTCTTCTCCTGCTGCTGTTCGTGGCACCGGGAGAGGAAGGGTCCCTGGAGTAGCCCAGCTGGAGATCTCCCTGATCTCATCCTCCGACCTGAAAGGTGATGATAGGGATGATCCTCACTGGCTCCCCAGCTCTGATGAGACTGGGGACTCTGATGGGCCTAGTTCGAGGCCTTCGGCGTTGGCGGGGCCTGGGAGTCCCCTTCCCAGTGCTGGCCGCGGTGCCACCTCCCCTGCATCCCATATTGCTGATTCTGGCACCAGTGGGGATGGCGGCACTGGGTCCGGTGCTGCTTCTGGTGCAGTAAGCAGTGCCGAGGGGGGTTCTGGTGCTGCTCACAGCACCCAATCCCTTCACGCCTTGTGTCTGGCTCTGTTGCTGCTGTTAAGTCTTCTCCAAGAGGCAGTGCCCTCTTTGGTGAGGCTGAGGTTGGGAGGTCCCAGTCAGCACCATGCTCCATGACCATTAGAAAAGCATCGGCAGATGGGAACCATGTGATCCATTAAGTCGGCATCTAGTCTGCCTTAGAAACTACCCCCGAGTGGCAGGAGTCATAGTGTCGATTTGGGTCTTCTTTCCCCTCCGGAATTATCTGGGCCTTCGGTAGGTGGGGATAGGGGCCACCCTGTGGGATCTACATGGCTCCGACCTCCCCAGCAGGGTGTTCTCCCTGAGGGCACCACCCTGATCACCCCTTTACAGTTGGGTGTTTTGCCGGATGAGCGGGTTGAACAGCCGCCTTCCCCAAGAGAGGTCCCTTGTATGCTCCGAAGCGCTGGCAGAGGACCTTGTCTGGTCTGCCACGACCCTCCTCCTCTTCCACCTCAACCTTCTCCACCCCCTCTGGGCATCTCTGGCCCTTCAGGGCCCCTGACATGGTAGCAGTTCAGGACATCAGCAAGTGTTTTCCCTGTCTGAAGGCACTGGATGAGGCTATTTTTTGGCCTGAACCCCAGCACTGCCACCCCCTGAGTCCATCACCTCTTCATTCCCGTCTTCCTCTTCCGAAGAAGAGGAGGATCCTTCAGTCCACCTTTCCTCTGATGATGATTACACTAATTATCAATGCTTCCTGTTGGGGGTTATGCAGGAGCTGTACTTGTTCCATTTTTCTGGACGCAGTCCTGCCTGTTCGACGCTGACCTTCTTTGGGGAGTACAGTTCTGACTCGGTTGTCATACCTCCATGGCCCCAGTCATTTATGAAGGTGTTGCAGAATGTCTGGCTCCATCCCTCTGCCCCCTCTCCAGCCCTGAGGGACTGCCAGCGCAGGTATTGCACACCCCTGGGGTCTCCAGGAGCCATACCTCACCCCACTTATGGTTCCGGCTCCTGGACACCCCCTCTGGGCATCGCTGCGCAGAGTTTGACTGTCCTCCCTGAGTCATACTCAGCCGAGTTTGACCATTGGGGTTGTAGAGTTTTCTCGATGGTGCACCATGTTGTGCATCGCTGCATATCAAGCACACCAGGTGTCCTATGGCAGACACCTGTGGGCGATGCTAGGACAGTTCCTAGTGTCCTTGCTAGACTGTTAAGCAACCTGACAGATCATTCGCTTTTCTGCCCAGTGTCTGGAGCTGGCGAGACACCAAGCAAGGGTGTCCTATGACACTAACCGGGTAGCCTCCAGACTGACTCCCTGAGGAAGACTCGCTTTTTACAGTTGAAGCGCTGGGGTAACAACTGTTTCTGTTAACCACTGTGTTGGATCTTTGCACATTTGGCATTTGCCTGTAAATAAATCCACTTTATTTGCACTAAGATCCCGTGTGCCACTTACTTGCTTTTTGGACTTGCTATCGTTGAGACAGGCCGTCTCTTTCAGTGTGCGCCAACCCTGCCTGCTCCTTGATTGCACACAGTCTCTTTTAGCCTCCAGACTGGTAGGAACTGTGGCCTGCATTAGGCAGACAGTGAGTCTTCACCTATCCAGGTTATTACCCGTGGCCCGGCGTAGGATGGTCGCCTCATGATACCAGGGGGTCAATTTCTTCTCTCACAGGACCAGACGAGAGCTTATGGGGCGCCTTCCTACTCCCAGTCCATGGGAGCCTCCGCCTGCCACTCACCAGTCTCGGGCCTCGCGAGTCCCATGAGGGGCCCCCACCTCTCTGTGTCTCCCCCACAGGAGGCTGAGGGAACAAGCATTTCCCTCAGGGTTTGCCAAAACCACTGTTTGGTGGTGGCTTGGTACTCTGACCCACCAGTGATGAATGGTGAAGATTGATTCTTGGAAGATATGAAAATTACGTACTCACTGTAATTCTTGATCTTCCAGAACATCTTCACCATTCATCAGCCGCGTACCTTCCCCCTCAATGGCCAGGTTTCTGGGCAATCTCTCTCCCCCCCGCTTTTTTTTTTTTTTTTTTAAAGGGGGTGCACATTAGCGGGCAACTATGAAGAGAATTGTTCCTCTTTTGTGCCTCTTGTGGGCCCCCCACCACAAAAAAAAATGTTTACTGGTCTTTCCTTTGGCCCTGAGTTTTTTATATAGGGGTAAGGCACCTTCTTCCTTGGGCATCTTGCCCTGTCCTTTTAGCACTGTTGGTGCCCCCCAAAAAAATAAAATAAATATATATATGTCTTCATATATGTGTGTGTATGTAATAGATAAACCTCTCTGAGGTGTGCGGTCGCACTGTGATATATGCACGCCTTGGTGTGCATTGTTACGCTCTAGGCCGCAGGCCAAGTGCATCAAACAACCAAGGCGTGCATATATCAGAGCACGACCGCACACATCAGAATGGTTTATCTATTTTATAAAATGTCACAATTGTTTTGGAGGTGGGTAAAAGTGCAGGTGTGCGGTCGCGCTCTGATATATGCATGGTCATGTCATATGTGTTTTATACAGTCAGAACAATTGATTTGTATTTGCTAATTTTACCCATTTTATAAATATATTTTCATGGCAAAAAATTATGTTTAATGTATCAGTTAGTGTTGTTCCACAGCAACAAAGTGAGGAAATTGATTGCACCCACACCCACCCTGCTAACATCAGGCATCGGGGTCATCGGGCCTAACTCATCCCTTTCCATGTGTAAATAAGCTGAGATGGTGCAGTATAGGAGAATGGGGTGAGTTTGGCCCGACAATAACTTACACCCGATGCCTGTTGGGGCGGGATGGAGTGGGGAAGGATGGAAACCCTAACACTAAATTTCCTCACTTTTGTCGCTGTGGAACAGTCCTAACTGATGCATTAAATGGAGTTTTTTGCTATGAATTTCCCTTTTCGAGAATGTGCAGTATAAATAGTGAATGGAATGTGGTGGTGGGAGCATGGGGCCCACCATGCTGCCCACGTCTGCTTAATAACTGTAACAGTTACACTAATGCTAATAGTAATGGTAGCAGTGAGTGAAACGCAAGTGCTAATGGTAACTGTAACGCCAACAGAAACGTGAACGCAAATGCAAACAGTAACTGTTATGGTAACGCAAATAGAAATGCAAACGCAACTGGTAACGCAAATGGTAATGGTGGCGCAAATGCAAAAGGAAACGGTAATGGTAACTGTAACGTAAACGCTACAGTAACAGTGACGCTAACGTAAATGGTAACGGAAACGCAACCGCAAACACAGACCGTAATGCAAACGGTGATGGAAACGTCAATGTGAACGCAAATGTAAATGGTAGTGTTAACAGTAGCACCAACGTTAACGGAAACGCAAAGCGAAGCGGTAATGATAACGCTAACGTTGACGCAAACGGTAATGGAAATGCAAGCACAAACGTAAACGCAAACGGTAACAGTAACGCTAATGGAAACGCAAAGCGAAGTGGTAACGGTAATGCTAACAGTGACGCAAATGGTTACGCAAACAAGCACAAACGGTAACGGAAACGCAAGCAGAAACTTAAACGCAAACAGTAACCATAACACTAACATTGACGCAAAGCAAAACGGTCACGATAACGCAAATGGAACCGGTAACGGAAATGTTAACACAAACGGTAACGCTAACTGTAACGCTATCTTTGATGGAAATGCAAAGCAAAGCGTAACGGTGATGCAAATGTAAACATTAATGCAAATGGTAACGCAAACTGTAACAGTAATGGTGATGCAAATGGGATATCCAGCATAAGCGATAATGGAGAGAAAGCGCAAATGGTAGCGTTAACGCAAATAAAGCAGCGAAACCACGCGCAAAACAAAACACAGTACGCTAACGGTAATGCACACGGTGACGCAAATGGAAATGCTAACGGTAACGCAAATGGTAATGCAAATGGTAACGCCAACGGTGACGCAAAACTTAACAGTAACGCAAAAGATAAGGTAAATGCAAACGCAAACAGTAACGGACTCGGTGATGCAAACGGTAATGGAAATGCAAGCGGAAATGGTAACGCAAACGCACATGCTTTCTGTCCCAAACAGATGACTCCCCAAGCACAGTAAATACAAAGAATATGGGCATAATAGTGTCCTTCGGACCAGAAAATGAGCATTTGGTATACTAAATTGCTTATATCTCAGGAACCGTACGACGTAGAAAAAAAATGAAAGTCTCATTTATGACTTTACCGATAGTTGCACTTATCCCCTCAGCGGGGTCTAAGCATTTTGTGACAAAAGTCTGTATCTCGAACTGTTGAGATGGACCCGAAAGGAGCGGCGGCAGTGGTGGAGAAAGAGAAATATGGGCCCCAGTGCAAGTTGTAATTTTGGGCCTCCACCCCGGCACCCCACCTGCACCGTAAGGCAAAACATAGGCTGACCTAGCAGGTGGAGTTGTGGAGATACAGTCAGAGTCACTCACAGTCAGGGTCAGGCGGCACCGCGGCAGGCATGCCTACGGAATTATTACCTCACACACTTACTGCCGTTGTGCAAGGCAAACCCACTACAGACTCACTGTCACTCACTGATTAGTCTTACTGTAGAGAGTAGATAGACAGACAGACTGAGAGAGAGTTGTCAGACAGTCAGTGACTGTAACTTTACTGGGCTGGCTGTGCCCCTGGGCCGGCCCCCTGGCCAGGCAAGCAGCAGCACACACAGTATTTGTTTTCTGTTATTCTATTACTTGCTTGCTCACTCTCACGCTGAGTGAGAAGTGAGTGCCCCCGGGACTCCTGACCTCTGAGAATCCCACCCCCTCACACACCACAAAAAAAAAAGGTAAACCCTCAGCTAAGGTGGCTGCAGCCTCAGGTCTGTGGCACACCCGTGTTTGCTGCCTTGGTCTTGTTGCCTGTGCCCCCAAAGACATTGCCAGGCCCAGAAAAAGGCAAAGCCCAGAAATGGAACCCAGGAGCTGAAGAGCTTAGGTGGCTGGTGGCTGGCCTGCTTGGCCACTGCTATGCTACAACTGTCTCCCCAGTCATCCTCCTCACTCAGGCGCTAGAGCACTAATACTTGTGTGCCTGCTCTCGTCGTCTCGCTGATTCGATCGCAGTTGATTCCGATTCCTCCCTGACCCCAGCAGCAGCACACTGCAGGCTGCAGGCAGCAGCAGCATGTTGGGGAGTCCCAGGTGAGCGGGCATGATGGCAGTGGCACTGGTGCCACACAACAACAGGCATCACAGAGTCACAATAGCAGTGAGCCGAGCGGGCAACCCGAGTACGACTGGGGACAGAGCAGACAGCAGAAGAGAGTAAATAACAAAGCAAGCAAAGCTGCAAGTTAACATCACAACATCACTGCCACCCAGTGGAATAACCAGCCTTAAAAAAAAAAAAAAAAGTATGTATAAAAAATATAAAGCATAGGCCAGTGGTCTTGAGGCCACTTAGGCCTCCACAAAATTTTTGTTTTTTGGTGAATTTTGGAGGTGGTTTGAGGTGCATCCTGGTGCATTTTAGGGGGTCATCTGAAACAGAATTGTCTACCCTATTCAACCAATATGAAGTCTTGCTGTATTCTGACATATGCAGTGATGTCCAACCTTTGAACTGCCCTGGAGATGAGAGTTAACTTTCCATGCCAGGCATGGAACGCTGAGCTCAAGCTCGGTTGAGACTCTGTCTGTTGCTGTTTGAACTCAAACCGTCAGGTTCTTTACTCCGCCTCACTGAACAGTCGCTCCAGAGATTTCTCCTTTGCTCGGTTCAAGTATGTTGGTTAAAGTGCCGTTTTCCTCGGTTTTGGACCGAATTAATCCGTTAACCTGTCGGTTCAGTCTCTGTCTGTGGTATCGCGAGTACTAGATAGGTTTATTTTCTTATTCTTCTGTGTGGAGCTTGTAAACGTAGGATCGGTTCGGTTTGAACTGATCAGGTTTGTTCAAAAAAGTTTATTCTACTTTTAGAGTGTGGTAACCGGTCCTTATTGGTTCTAAAAAAAACCGGATTTCATTACGTTTTTTTACACGACCCATAACACGGTCAGGAACCGATAAGGGTGTCTTGCCTGGTGGATTGCCAAAAGGTAAGTTTTGTTAGGACTGGCCATATGTCTGAGAAACCCAAAAGAAAAACCGGGCCCACTGGGTTTCAATATTGTAGTGTGTGGGGAAGCCTTTGCTAAGGCTGACCCCACACCACCTGTGTTTATTGTCTGGGTTTGACCACCTCGATTCAGACTGCCAGATTTGCAAGAATTTTCCTGCAGCTACCCTGGAAAAGAGAGTTGGTAGGCTCAGGAAAGGAGGCCAAGAAGTCCGCTGACCCGGATGGCCAGCCCAGTTCGGTTCCAACCGAACCAGAAGGAGTGCCCTCTGACCAGGGCGAAACTTCTTCGGGCAAAAGGAGAACTGACTCTTAAAAGAAAAAGAAGGGATTAATCAGCCGGTGCGGATCCACAACTTCTTTCTCCGACCGCTGATGAAATAGCCAAAGCGATAAGGATTGTTCAGTCGGTAACCCCGGTTCCGACTCAACCAGCACCATCGGGAAGGGGCTTGGTTCGGTCGGTTCCCCTGGTTCCAGATTATAATTTAGAAGATTTTTATGAACCGGAGGAGGAGGAAGGAGAGTATGAGGATAGTGATGATGATTACGAAAGTCTGGATGTGCCCATTGACCCGGACATCTTCCCAGACAGACCTTCAGGGGTTTCTCCTCCTAGGCTTTCTGAGTCCCCTTCCCATTTTATGTTCTACAAAAAAGTGGCTGAAACTCTTCAGCTTCCTATGGAAGAAGCTGTAGACGATCAGGAGGAGCCTGACTATGTTGAGATGATGGATATCCCAGAGTCCAGGAGGCTGTCTATTCCCCTTCATAAGTCCTTTGGGAAACAGACAATAAAAATTTTAAAGACTCCTAATTCTATACCTCCTGTGGACAAAAGAATGGACAAGAGGTATACTGTCTCAGGCTCAGATACATAGTTCCTTACCCAGCAATGCAGCCATGTCTGGGTAGTGCAGGCTGCTGCCTGTGATAAGGCAAATATACCCTTGGCTTCACACCCTCCAGATAAGGATTCCAGGAGGATTGATGCCATGGCAAAGAAACAGTACATGGCAGCATCCTTGGGACTCAGGCAGGCTAATTATCTGGCCTATACAGCTAGATATCAGAAATCTAGATGGGACACTGTTATGGCTTTAGCTAAACAGGTCCCTGGCCAGCTTGCCAAGGAGCTGGAGCAGGTGGCTGCAGATAGTATTGAGGCATCCAAGGTGCAGTTCCATGCTGCAGTGGACTCGAGTGATGTTTCATCTAGAGTCATGGCTACATCTGTGGCCCTTCGTAGGATGGCTTGGCTGAGATGTACTAGCCTGTCTCAGGATACCCAGACTAAGGCCATGGATTTTCCTGTTGTGGGTAATTCTCTGTTTGGGGAGGAAACAGAGAACTACATGAATAAAATGGATGAATACAGGACCACCTATAGGAGTGCTCAAGCCAAGGAAAGGCAAGCCACTCCCCAGAGGCAGCATTCCAGGGGTAGGGGCAGGCCTTTTCATAGGCCTTTCTACCAAGCCCAGACCTCCTCTTCTGCTTATGCTCATAGGGGGTTCTTCAGAGGGAGAGGCAGACGGGGTACAAGCAGACCTGCTTCCACCCCTCAGCCTAAAGCCCCTGCCAAACAGGCACCCTGATGGGTCTGCAGGGCCGATTCTCCACCACCTGTAGGGGCAGGCTGGCTTACTTTGTCCAGGACTAGATGTCTTTAACATCAGACAAATGGGTCCTGGAAGTAGTACCAGGGACTGGTCCTCACGCTTCAAAAATTTCCCAAGATGAGAACCAGATCCTTTCCACCTGCAAGTCCTTCAGAGGCACTTGCCCTAGAGGCAGAGGTCTCTTCCCTCTTGGCTCTGAGAGCCATAGAGAGGGTTCCACCCCTACACAAGGGAAAAGGATTGTACTCCAGGTACTTCCTAACCCCAAAAAAGACAGGAGAATGGCGGCCCATCCTGGATCTCAGATATTTAAACAAGCACCTTTTAAAGCCAAAGTTAGAAATGGTGACTCTGGGAATAATTGTACCCTCTCTAAGGCCAGGGGACTGGCTAGTTTCCCTGGACCTCAAGGATGCCTATTTCCATATTCTCATCAGAAGCTCCCACCGAAAGTACCTCAGGTTCGAGCTGCCGTCAGGCCATTATCAATTCGGAGCAATGCCCTTCGGCCTAACTTCTGCTCCAAGGGTGTTCACAAAATGTCTGGCAGTAGTGGTTGCCTTCCTAAGGAGAAAAAAGATCTCCATCTTTCCATACCTGGACGACTGGCTCATAGTAGGCCAGTGTCCAGACCAAGTCAAGTCACACCTACAGATAACTCAGCAACTGCTCACTTCTCTAGGTTTCCTTCTGAATCTTTCAAAGTCAGTTCTAGAGCCTGTGCAGCCCCTCACCTTCATAGGGGCAGAGCTGGATACAGTAAAGGCAAGAGCCTTCCTTCCCCTGGACAGGGCAAGGACCCTTATCTCACTGGCCTCTTCATTCACCCTCCAGGTGTCTCGACCAGCAAGGGATTTTCGGCAGCTCCTGGGACACATGGCTGCCTCTACAGCAGTGGTTCAGGGAGCAAGATTTCAGATGAGGGACATTCAATTCCACTTGAGAGCCTTCTGGTCTCAGAAAAAGGATCCTCTGACCAAACTAATCCCAGTGACTCGAACCCTGATCCAGGTGTTGCAGTGGTGGCAGGATCAGGACAATCTAAGATAGGGAGTTCCTTTTGTCACTCAGTCTCATTCTCTAATCCTTACTACAGATGCCTCCCTCTAGGGGTGGGGAGCCCACTTGGGGGACCTGGCCACCCAAGGGTTGTGGTCTCTCAGAATCTCTGCTTCACATCAATCTATTAGAACTCAGAGCAGTGTTTCTAGCACTTCAAGTTATTTCCAGGTCTGTTCAGAACAAAGTAGTTCAGATCAGGACAGACAATACCACCACAATGTGGTATATCAACAAGCAAGGGGGCACTCGGTCTATGGCCTTGTGCACAGAGGCAATGAAGTTGTGGTCTCTGGCCTATTCCCTGAACACCTCTGTTACAGCAGTGCACCTCCCAAGGAAGGACAATGTCCTGGCAGATGCTCTCAGCAGGATATCTCAGGGCCATCACGAACGGTCCCTGAATCCCCTGATTTTGAAGGTGATCTTCTCCAGATGGGGCACCCCACAGATAGATCTTTTTGCAGCCCCAGACAATCACCAACTTCCTCTCTTTTGCTGCAGGCCCCCAGTGTCGGGCTCAGTCCCCCTAGACGCCCTAGTTCTCAATTGGGAAGGGAAGTTCCTGTATGCCTTCCCCCCCCCCTTCCCTGTCCTGTTCAAGATGCTAGTCAAGATCAGGTCTCAACCCTGCAAGGTGATTCTGATTGCTCCAGACTGGGACAGTCAGCCCTGGTACCCTCTCTTGTTGTCCTTAGCTGTCCACCTTCCCCTGTCTCTTCCCAGGAATTACAACCTGTTAACATGTGCTCAGGGGAGGGTTTGGTTTCCGAATCTCTCAATCTCAAGGCCTGGCTCTTGAAGAGTTAGAGTTTGCTGATTTACACACCTCTCGAGGTGTTCTGGATATCTTAAAGGCTTCTCGAAAGCCTTCCACCAGAAACACTTACAATTCCAAGTGGAAAATATTTTCTATATGGTGCTCTGGGAAGCATATTTCTCCAGAGTCTGCTGGCCTGCCCACAGTCCTTGACTATATGGTTCATCTCAATAGCTTGGGACTCAGACCAGCTACACTAAGAGTGCATCTGGCAGCTGTCTCTGCCTTCCTCTCAGCAAGCAAGCACTCTTCCCTTTCAGCTCATCCTGTATTTTCTAAATTTTCAAGGACTGCTGCATTCCAATCCTCCTCAGGGACCCTGCCCCTGCTTGGGACCTTAATGTTTGCATTGCTCAGCTTATGCAACCCCCTTTTGAGCCTTTTTCCTCAGCAGAGCTTAAGTACTTGACTTGGAAAACTGTTTCTTGATGGGCCATCACTTGCCAGACGATAAGTGAGTTACAGGCCCTGTCAGTGGAGCCTGATTTTATCTCTTTCCATAGAGGTAAGGTGGTCCTCAGGACTAATAGGAAGTTTTTGCCTAAGGTGGTTTCAGATTTCCACCTTAACCAGTCAGTGTCTTTTCCTGTTTTCTTCACTGACCATTCCTCCTCTGGGGAGAGGAGGCTGCACAGTTTGGACGTGAAAAGGGCCCTTAGGTACTACATAGAGCGCACCAAGGGTCACAGGTTTGACTCCCTCCAACTGTTCCTCACTTATGGTGAGGTTGGTAAGGGAAAACCTGCCACTAAGAGATCTGTTGCCAGGTGGATTGTCTCTTGCATTCAATTTTGCTATGAAAAACTGGGTAGGATCCCACCCTTAGGCCTGAGGGCTCACTCTACCAGAGGTACAGCTGCTTCCCTGGCTGCTGCCAGGGATATTCCTATCTTAGAGATTTGTCAAGCAGCCACCTGGAAAACTGTACATACTTTTACCAAGCATTACTCTCTGGATATCCAGGCTAGGAGTGATGCTCGGTTTGGCACAGCAGTGCTTCAGAACCTATTTCCAAAGTAGGTTCTGTCCCTCCTCCATGGAGGTACTGCTTGGTAGTCTACACATGTCAGAATACAGCAAGACTTCATGTTGTTTGAAGAAAAAATTACTCACCTTAGTAATGTTGTTTCTTCTAATGGAGTCTTGCTGTATTCTGACCTCCCCGCCTCCTCTCAGAACCTGGTTTTGGGATGTGGGTGGGCAGCAGCAGTGTTGGCACTCGGGAGGTGCCTCAATCTTTCTTTCTCACCCTTTAGTTTGGGTGTGTGGGGTGTTGTGTTTTGTTTTATTTTTGGGTTTCCTGACTTGAGTCTTTGCTTTGGGACCAAAAATCTTTTATTATATTTAGTAGCCAGTTGGCTAGTGTAAGTTTACAGTTTCCACACAGGACACCCAGTGAGTATAGCTCGTAATGATCTTACTGTTTGAGTTCAAACAGCAACAGACAGTGTCTCAAGCGAGCTCGAGCTCAGCGTTCCATGCCTGGCATGGAAAGTTAACTCTTTCATCTCCGGGGCAGTTCAAAGGTTGGACATCACTGCATATGTCAGAATACAGCAAGACTCCATTAGAAGAAATAACATTACTAAGGTGAGTAATTTTTTCTTACCCCCTCCCCATACCCAGTAAGTTGCACTCTAGTCCCTTCCTCAGAGTCCCCACCACAGTCTGGTATGTTGCCCAGACCACCACCCCCGACAGATAGCCCAGCCACCTGCTCCTGTGCATAACCCATAGTCCTCCCGAAGACAAGTAAGTTTCACCTTAGCATCCCTCCCTAGAATCCTTAACCCTTCCTCAGAACAGCAAGTTGCATCCCATCCTCCCATCTAGAGAGTTTCCATCCCTTCCTGCAGCCCAACATGTTGCCCTTTCTCCCAGTCCCACAAGCTGGCCCTAGCAGTGCTAGGGGCCAGCTTGCTGATGAACTGGGAAAAGGCAACATGTTAGGGCTGAGAGAGATGAAACACAACTCCCCAGATTCCATGATTCTCCCCCCAATGCTTCATTTCCCCCTGCTCACCCAGCAAATTGTACCCAGCTCAGCAGATTGCATCACAGCCTCCTCAACCAGACCCAACACAAAGTGCAATGAACTAAACAGGTATTGAACTCATGAACTGAATACCTACCTTCAGAAAATGAAACATACATTTTATGCAACTTAAGTCACTGTAGTCCACTGCCTCTTTCTGTCTCTTTACAACTACTCCTCATCACCCCTCCAACGCCCTTCCCCGCAAACCCCCTGCAATAGGTACTTCAGTTGCACTGTGTGTGTGTGGGGGGGGGGCATCACCAGGGAATACAGGACTGTCCAAGGTTGGAAATGGAGACATTTATTGAACCACCAAGGATGCAGACTGAATGTCCATGATTATATGACTATAACACCATGACTGCAGGCTGTCATTCCCAGCCTAGTCCAACACAGGGGATTTATTTGTGCATCGTGACATGTACTGCTATAATTATACACACTTTTGTTATCATAATGTATATGTCATTAGTGTGCAAACCAGAATTTGGCAGAACTAAACAGGTTGGTCAGTGCCACGAAACATAGCTGACACCAAGATAATTGAGCCAGTAGAACTCGTCACCTGTCTTAGTCAAGTTATTGTTCTGGTATGATGAATCCCTATTTGTGCTTGTGTCCAAAAGGAAGCTCAGTTCTAGTAGCTGTACAGCTGGGAACAGTTGTAAGCTACACTAACAGGGACAGCCCTGGGATCTACTGTACAGAGTTATTTCAAGTTCAAGGTGTTCTGAAAGCCAGCTGAGTATTTGCAAATGTTACACATTTTGTCGGGGTACTCAACATTGTACATCCCAGCATGGCTGGTTCATGATCAAACAAGCAAAAGTATTTATTTATTAATTTTTTTTAGACATTTTTCATAGGCACTCCCAAATGCAATTAAATTTACCAGTAAAACAAAGCCCAAGAAGGTTACTGCATCATAACCACACTGACCCTCGGGGTCACACCATCCCTTTAAGCTGCAAGTCTACTACAGCCATTAAACTGGCCCAGAAATAACCTGATTGAGCCTGCTGTCCCTCAGCTCTGATAACTACATTTACAGTGTGTGTGCACAGACTGGGGTAAATGTAGTTGTAGTCCAGTCCAGGCCATTCCACGCTGTACATTCTCTAAGCAATATATATATATATATATATATATATATATATATGCCCAGAAGCCTGTAGTATATGTATTATTCATAATATAAATAATACATACACTACAGGCGGAAGTTCTGGGCAGCACTCTCCCAAATTCTCTGAGCAGATTACTCTAGACATTGGACCCAACACCCGACCCATCTTTCTAAAGACTGCTGGCAAGGCAGTCTACTGCATTAGCACAACCCCAAGTCAAAGATCCGACAACAGCCCTAGTGTAACCCAGGCAGAAACAACAACAACAACAACAACAACAAAAAAAAAAAAATCAGGCCAAGAAAGAACTGCAAGTCGAAGTCCAGTGCAGCTTGTGCCATCCATCCACACCCAGGCCAAAAAGATAAAGAAAGCAAGCTTAGCCAGCCAGACTAAATTCAAAGTCCACTAGCAGCTGCTGAGTCATCATGTTTGCCCAACCAGATAGTGCCAGGCCCAGTAGCTGACGTCTCGCAAGTCACAGCAGTCCAAATTAATTTCCTTCTTCCTACCTTCAGGTTGTAGTATTCTAATTCCAGCACCATCTCTGAGCAAACCAGGAGTTTGTTTTGTGGAGGTCACCAGGTCTAAATCAATCACCATAAAGTATGGTGGCGGAATGCAGGCCAGTGGCAGCAGCAAGTTAATCAATTTGCTCTCTTGTATGGCACTAGTTTACACGCAAAGCCCACGAGGAGTGCATCTTTTTGGCTACATCCATTCTGCTGAGCCAACGGCAGGTCCATCCCGTTACTGCTCCCGGAGTGCCCCTGGAAGTGACTTCCGATTCAAAGTGCCCGGCAGGTGGTACCAATACAAAAAAAAATAAATCTGCCAAAGAGCTGAAATGGGTCAACAGTGACTGAGGTTTCCACAGGAACTATATACTGTTACCTGACCAAGGCCAAGGTGGAACCAGCCACCGCTCCAGAGACTGTTTTTTTTTTTTTTTAAAGGGCCATCTTTCTTAAACATAGACTCACCAGTATGGGGCCCCTGTTGCTGCTTCGAGCGTCACTGTGTTGCTCGCTGACTTGCCTGCGCATCGGCGCATCCTGCAAGTCTCTCAGTGCTGCCATCTGCAGTATGTGTGGTGGCCACAGCAGGCTGTGTGGCTGACAGCTCAGTCAGCTGGTGTGAATCTGTCAGTCGACCCACAGACTGCAAAAGATGACAAAAATGTGGATTCTTTGCCAAAAAACGGCAAATCGGTGTATGATTACAATGGGCCCCTAAGTGTGTCGGGACCCCTGTGCCACTGCACCAGCTATTCCTCCGCCACTGAGCGGCAGATGCTGTAATGTTATCCTATGGGAAAATCGTCAACTTTGGAGTGCCATAACTTTGCATCCCAGCAATATTTTGGCACCAAGCCACCAAAAGGCACATCTGGGGGATGTTGGCTTTCTTCCCTGCAAATTTCAGCCCAAAAGACCAAGCTGTTGTTTTGCAGCAGGGTAGCAAAGATTTCCTATTGTTTCGGCCATACTGTCACAAATTACTTTAGCAAATCACGACACTTTCACAAAAAAAATCACGAAACTGTAGCATTTGCGAAAGTACTTTGCAACACTTTTAAAAAAATGTTTGACATATTTCTGGGTGTTTTAGCCCCCAAAAAAGACATGGATAGCATCCTCAGGACTCGACTAGGTGAACACAACAAGAATTGTGTCCCTAGAGGATCCCAAATTTAAATGCCAAGCATTTTTCTGGCCACCAACTGAAAAAACAAAAAAAAATGAGTCACGAAAGTAAAAGGGTAATTTGAGCCAGTAATACCTGCATTTGCGACACTGTCGTATAGTTTAACTTTTCCCATGGACTATAATGGGATTCAGTGTTTTTTGAATAACTTTTGAACTGCTTAATATTTTTTCATGAAATCTTCGGAAGGCACATCAGAGATCCCGGCTGCATGTTCCCTGAAGTTTTTGGACCGATCGCCGCTAACCGTGCGGGCTGTAGGCGCTTGCAAAGAAATAAAAAATGAATAATTTATCCATTTTTTGACATGCTGTAGCTCCGCAACCATACATCCGACCGTAACGCAACGTGCCAGATCCAGAGATCTATGGTACCAGACTGTGCATTCCAAATTTCAGGCAAATCTGTTGTATAGTTGCAAAGTTATTGAGGTGCAAAATTTGAGATTTAACCTTAAATGGGGTACTCGACCCTAACTACAGTGGCACAGTATGTAAGTGTGTGTATATATATATATATATATGTATGTATAGATATAAAATTAACCTCCTTTTGGCCCCTATTCTGCCTTTGTAACAATAAAAAAAAAAACTTTTCCTTTTGTGTGAGAGACAGAGATGAGAGCCCCCGCACATACATGCATCAGGAGGAGTCTGATCTTCCTTGTCAATCTTCACCATTCATTACTTCCTGGGTGTAAGCGAGGCGCCACCGTCACAGGAAACTTTTTTTAAGTTGCCCGATGACCCGCCCTCGAGAGAAGCGGCGTCATGCGCGGCGGCCGTGATAGCGACCGACTCCTCCTCCAACTCAGTTCTGTTTCTCCCGCGTCGAGGCAGCACCTGATCAGCGGTAGCTAACGAAAAGTGCGTATCCGCTCCTTTTTCTACACTCGGCGCCTACGGTAAGACTATTCCTTTTTCTTTCCTTTTATGCGGCGCGGGTGTATTTCCGACTATGTTTAATCTTGTTTATTTCGCGTTATGTCGGTTCTGGGCGAAATGTTCTTCTAAAACCGGGCCGTGCCCTATGCGTCGGTGCTCCTGCGGCGGCATTTCTCCGTCTCGGACCGGCATAGCGTCTGTCTTCGTTGTCTGGGACCCAACCATAATATGGATTAAGTCACGGCTTGTTTCTCGATGGACCGTCGGCGTCCTCGAAGTCAGCAGCGGATAAGCCTCGGCAAGGCCCGCCCGACTTCGGGGACGGCGTCGCTCGCGGAATCTCGGGCGAGATCCTAGGCCTTTCCCCGGGTCCCCTCCGGGCCTACTCTCGATCTGAGGAGGAGGGTCTCCTGTTCCCTTCTTGCCGAGGGAGGTCCCTTCGCGGTGTTGGGGGCGTCGTAGCCCCTCCGGGGCATGGCGCTGACACCGCCTCGGCAGTCACCTCCTCGAGGTGCAGGCTCCCCGTGTCGAGGCCTTGGCTGGGCCCGGCTCGGGTGGACCCTCGGCGTCGCCTCGCGGCGCCGTTTGGTCCGGCGTTCGCGGTGCCGATGAGCCTGGCGGGCGCCTGCCACGGTGCGCCCGCCTCCCGGCGCGCCCGGCGCGGGCCTTCCCTCCAGGCGGTGCGGGTCTGCCAGGCCGCTGGGGTGTGGGGTTGGGCCTTCATGCTGCCAGGGTGCTGAGGCGGCGGGCGTCGCTTCTCGGCCCCGTGGCCTCGAGGACCCTAGGGTGGCCAGCATCGAGGTCCTGCTGGTCTCGTCCTCCTCAGAGGGACGATGACTCAATGTGGACCCATCCTGGCACCCCCATTCTTGGAATCTGGGTCCTCGGTGGCTAGGGGTACCAAGGGCTAATGAGCCCCTCCTCTGTCCCCTTGCCGTCGTCTCCTGAGGGTTCCTCGGCTGGGGGTGGCCGAGGTCCCAGGGGCAGGCGTGGGGAGTGACGGAGGGAGGCTCCCCTCTCTGGAGGTCCGGTGACAGCTACCCCCCGGGGTGCTGTTACCTCCTCTGGGGTTAGGGGAACGTTGCAGTTGGGGAGGAGGGCCCTCTCGGAATCCGAGGGGTTGAGGGGCAGGCGTCCTGCTGCTCGGTCTTCTTTTGCCACCTCAGGGGGGGTGGCCTGGAGCCGTAGCGCAGAGCCCCGCCCCTCCCCCCAGGGTTCTAGGGTGTCCTCTGGTGGCGTTTGTGCGGACTGCCCTTCTGGATCCATGCAGTCCCGGCGTCGTCACAGGGGAGTTTCTCCCCCAGGGCTCTTCCAGGTTCCGCTTCCCCAGAGTTCCGTTCTGCGGCCTGGTTTGATATCCGGGATCCCTCCTACTAGAGCTCCCTTCCCCGGATTCCAGAGCCCTCGCAGAGAGCAGTTGCCTCCTCGGAGGTGCCCCTCTCCCATCTCTGCCTTCTCCACCCCGCTCCCTGGCCATGTCGGTCCTCACGGGTCCGTTATCCTGGGAGCAGTTCAGAGGTTCTCTGACCTTCCCCTCATATGTTAGTTACATGCATGGCGGGTCTTTCGACTCTCCCCACCGCCGCAGGAATCCTCTGGACATTCCAGTTCCCCATCATCCTCGTCTCCCTCCTCTGAGAGAGGAACCTCTCTCATCTCGTCCTCCGATGCTGATTTCACAGAATATCAGCGTTTCCTCGCAGGATGGTGAGGGATCTTGATTCCCTCGTTCGGAGACAATACCGAGCGGGTGTGCGGTAATTCCTTGGTGAATTCAGTGCCCAGCATCTGGTGGTACCTTCTGGCCTATCCCTTCCAGGGGCGTCTATCCGGTCAGCGGTTCCCTGCCGTTTCTTCCCCACCCGGCGGACTGCCAGCGTGGGTATTGTGCCCCTCTGAGTCTCTAGGTTCCTTCCCAACCCGTCCTCAGGTTTGGTATACCTGGATACTCCTTCTGGGCGCCGTTGCCTGGCGCCCGACCGCCCACGGTTCGGACTCTCCGGTTCGACCGTTGGGGGCGAAAAGTGTTCTCTTCTTGGCGTGCGAGTGCATGTATTGCATCACATCAGGCTCACTGCGCTGCCTACAGCGGCATCTGTGGTGATGATGTCCCAGCTGCTGGCATCTATGCCTGACACGACAAACCAGACAAGCCGTTGCCCTCTCCATGGTAGGCCTGGAGCTGGCAAGACACCAAGCAAGGGCATCTTATGGCGCCAGTGAGGTGGCTTCCAGGCTTGCGGGGACAGCGATCTGCATCAGGCAGACGGCAACGCCGTCTCTCCAGGTTGTCACCCCTGGCCCGGCGTGAGGGTGATGCGCTCCGCCTTCCGGGGACCGTCTTTTCTCATCCAGAGCTAGGAGACTTTACAGGGGCTCCCTCCGTCTCCTCGTCCTCGGAGGCACCTCCTAGCTCTTCTCCCACTTAGGCTTTCTGAATAAGCCAGGGTCTTCTCCTTCTGTTTCTCACCAGCAGAAGGCTGGGGTCTTGTTCCCTCAGGGTGTAGCCTCTTCCCCTCCCAGGAAGAGGGCTTAATACTCACCCAGGAAGTAATGAATGGTGAAGATTGTGAGGAAGATAGGAAAATTACGTACCTACGTAATTCTTGATCTTCTCTTGTATCTTCACCATTCATTACCCCATCACCATCCCTCAGTGGCCTCTTCCTGTGGCTTCTCCACCTCCGTCTCCTTCCTCTCTGCATTATATAAAATATAGGAAAATTGCTTCATTTTCAAAAAAAAAAAAATCTTCTTTGGAAGTTTAAAATCCAGAAAAATTATTTACTCTAAGATTCATAGGCCATCTCGCGGATTGCATTGGCGATCAGACTGCACAACTATCTCTTGCTATTCTTATGGCAAGATACCTCTGGGTTGTTTGGCCTGGCTCAGGCTATTCAGTTTTGATCCTGCAATCCCGTGTTCAGGTAGTTGCCTGAAATCTAATCCCCCTCTATTCTTGCCTTGCAGAGCAGAGAGCAATCGTCTGTTCCTTTCTCTTCTAAAAAAAAAAAAAAAATGCTGAGGGAACTCTCTCCGACTGCTATAGGCATCTTGGTATCTGGGTCATGCATCTAGTTAAAAAAAAAAAAAAAAAAAAATTTTATCTGTAAAAAAAAGAAAAGGAGAAATCAAACAAGAAGGCAAGTGAGAAGGTAGGCTATCCTCGCTGTTTTGCTAAGTGGTTTCTCCCTTTAAGTGTCCTCCTGGACAATTTTTACAGTAGAGCTCTGCTGACCATATCCAATCTTAGCCAGCCTAAGCCTTGGCGGCCTTAGCCAGTCAGTCTGAGTCCGTTTCTATCTTGGAGCATGCCTGAAAGGCTTACATTTCCATTTCTAAACCCCTGAGCAGCGCTCTCATGCTATTAGAGGTTTTATTCTCCCTCTCGGCTGTCCTCCAGTTAAAGGCCTTCCCTTGGCCAGGAGCCGAGGTGGGTGTCAGAACAATGGCATGTTGAAGATGAGGACTATGCCCTCCTGAGTCTGTCTAGCGGGTTGGTGAACCTTCTCTTCAGCTCTATCTCCGGGATTCTTGCTTCCCTTTAGTGGAGCCTTCAGCTACAAGCTAACTATGCTCGTTGGGCATTCTGGTCCCTTCAACATCCATCTCTCTCTTCTCTTTCTTCTTCTTCTTCTATTTTCTCATTTCCTTACTCATCTCTCCTCCTAAGTCGCCCAGGTAAGGAGCCCTGCACTCCTAGGCTAGGGATGTTCTTATCTCCTCTGTCCTTCCTCCATCGGCTTATTCCTTTTCAGTTCATTCTTCCTTGCTTTGCTATCCTCGCTATCTTGCCTGCTATCTATATTTTCTGCTTTCATTTTTGCCTCTCCGGCTCACAGAACTGAGTTGGAGGAGAGTCGATCGCTTCTGCGGCGCCCCTCGCGCTATAGCATGGCGTTGCTCTCGGGCGGGCCGTTAACAACTTAAAAAAAAAAAAGCTCCCGTGACGGGTGCGCGCCTCCGGCTTACACCCAGGAAGTAATGAATGGTGAAGATACAAGAGAAGATCAAGAATTACGGTAGGTACGTAATTTTCCTTTTTCGAGGTTGGATCCTCTTTTCTGATCCCTTGGGGGACAGAGCGTGACAGGAGAACTTGGAAATCATTGGGACAGCTAATTTTTCGGAGAGTAGCCCACTTCCCTGTAGCTCAGCCTCACGGTACCGTCCACCGCCTTTTTATGGCCTGCTGCACCTTTGTTCTCTTGACTCCTCCCCCACCCCTTTTTGGGGGTACTTTTTTTCACACTCATTTTAGGAAAAGGGAGTTTCCCATGAAATCCATATCTCTCCTCCTACAGAGGACCCCTGTTCTCAGTCTTCCTTTTTGGAGTGCCTTCTCTCCTTTTTCTTATTTCTGGAGCTCAGCTTACCATAGCAGCCTGTGCCCTGGCCTAGCACTTAGACCTTCGAAATTGAAGGCTTGCCTTTCTCCCATATCACATCTTGGTCAAATGGGATTCTTAAACATTAGTCCTCGGCATCCTTCTTCCTCAGATGGACAGCTAAATTTGGCTGTGTTTTCACAGTGCTCATAGGCTTCTTTCATGTAGCTGGCCTCAGAGAAGCACTCCTTTCATTGCAACCCTTTTGGGCTGGTCCTCCATTTTTTTCAGGCAAAGCTCTCTTCTGGGCTGTTGTTCAGGTGGTGGTAGACATATCTCTCTTGGCATGAGAGCAAGTCAGCTCTTCTGGCAGACTTCTTTTCTTTGACTGAGGACATGGGTCCTCTCAGTCTCTCCCCCCCCCACCCCCAACTCCCTGTCTATCTTTCCATAGCCTGTTCAGTTGTCCTGGTCATTCAAACAACATGAAGTCTTGCTATATTATGACAGTAGCAGTTTGATCCAGCTCTAGAACTGCTCCGGAGGTGAAATGGTTAATACCATTCCAAAATAGAACTTTGAGCACAAGCTCTAAGAAGCAGCTCTATCTGTGTAATTTCAAACCTGAACTGTCAGATTCTTTACTCCGCCTCAGTGAACAGTCGCTCCGGAGATTTCTCCTACTGCTCGGTTCATTTCTCGGTTTAAACAGTGTTTTCTCGGTCCGATTCAACCAAGAATAGTTTTATTTTAACCGCAAAACCGTTCGGTTCAAGCTCTGTCTGTGGTAATCGTAAGTAATTAAAAGGTTTTGTCTGTGTGGAACTTGTAAGTTTATCGGTTCGGTTTTGAACCGATCAGCTGGGTTTAAAACTCATTAATTTTAAAGTTTAACATTTTAGAGTACGGTTCCTGGTTCTTATCGATTCTAAAAGCGGATTTTATATGGTTTTCCAATACCCGTGACACGGTTGGGAACCGATAAAGGAGTGTCTTGCCCAGCACTGCCGTTTAAAGAGCAAGTTTTCTGGTTAGGCTGGCATTATGTCTGAGAAACCCAAAGAAAACCGGGCCCACTGGGTTTCAACACTGTGATGTCTGTGGGAAGCCTTGCCAAGGCTGTCCCACACACCATTGTCTATTGTCTGAGGTTTGACCACCTCCAGTCAGACTGCCAGATATGTAAAATTTCCCTGCAGCCACCCTGGAAAAGAGATTGGGCAGGCTCAGGGAACAGTAGATCAAAAGTCCGCTGACCGGATGGCCAGCCGGTTTGGTGCCAACCGAACGGAGGGAGTCACCGTCTGACCAGGCAGACTTCCTCGGCAAAGAAAAGCTGGTTCTGAGGAACCAGTTCCAGTAAGAAAACAAGAAAGTCAGCAGGCTTGGAGTCCAAAATCCCTTCTCCAACTGCTGCAGAGATAGCAAAAGCCATACAAATTGTCCAGTCACTGTCTCAGGTTCCGTCTGAACCGCCACTATCTGGCAAAAGGTCGGTTCGTCCGGTTCCAGTGGTTCAGGAATATGATGTTGAGGAGTTTTATGAACCAGAGGAGGGGGAGGATGGTTATGAACAGTATGAATGTGGCTGGGAAGGTCTGGGTGTGCCCATTGAACGGACATTCCCCAGACAGACCTTTAGAATCTCCCCTATGCTATCTGAGTCCCCATCTCATTTATGTTTTACAAAAGTTGCTGAAACCCTCAACTTCCTTTGGAAGAAGCCGTGGATGAGCAAGAGAGCTGATTTTGTAGAAATGATGGATATTCCAGAGTCTAGGAGATTGTCTATTCCTTTACATAAGTCTTTTAGGAAGCAAACAATAAAAATTTTAAAAGCTCCTAATTCTTGCCTCCTGTAGATAAAAAGATGGACAGAAGGTACACATTGTCAGGTCCTGATACAGAATTCCTTTTCTCAGCAATGCAGTCATGTTGGGGTAGTTTAGGCTGCAGCCTGTGATAAAGCTAATATTCCCCTGGCTTCACATCCTCCTGACGAGGATTCCAGGAAGATTGATGCCATGGCGAAAAAACAGTATATGGTAGCCTCTCTGGGACTCAGGCAAGTAAATTATATGGCTTATGTAGCTAGGTATCAGAAATCTAGATGGGATACTGTTATAGAATTAGCCAGGCAAGCCCATGGCCAGCTGGCTAGCGAACTAGAACAGGTGGCTGCTGATGGCATTGAGGCTTCTAAGGTACAGTTTCATGCTGCTGTGGATGTTAATGATGTTTCCTCTAGGGTCATGGCCACATCTGTAGCTTTTACGTAGGTTGGCCTGGCTCAGGTGTACTAGCCTGTCACAGGATACCCAGACTAAGGCTATGGATTTTCCTGTGGTGGGAAATTCTCTGTTTGGGAGCAGACAGAGAATTACATGAAAAGATGGATGAATGGGACTACTTACAAAAGTGCCCAAGCTAAGGCTGACAAGCCACTCCCCAGAGTATACCCAGGGGTAGGGGTAGCCTTTCACAGGAACCTTTTATCAGACTCAGGCCTCCTCTGCCTGTGCTCAGAGGGGCTTCTTCAGAGGCAGAGGCAGGCGAGGGGTGGGCAGGCCTGCTCCCACCCCTCAGCCTAAAGCACCTGCTAAGCAGGCACCCTGATGGGTGCCCAGGGCCATTCTCCTTTACGGTGAGGGGCAGGCTGGCTTACTTCAGTCAGAACTGGGCTTCTTTAACCTCAGACAAGTAGGTTCTGGAAGTAGTAAGCCAGGGTCTGGTTCTCAGCTTCAAAAGTTTCCCAAGTTGAGAACCAGATTTTTCTACCAAGTGCTTCAGAGACCCTTGCTCTGGAAACAGAGGTATCATCCTGTTAGCTCTCAGAGCAGTGGAAAGGGTTCCTCCCTGCACCAGGGCAGGGGTCTGTATTCAGATACTTCCTTACCCAAAAAGACAGGAGAATGGTGGCCCATATTAGACCTCAGATATCTGAACAAGCATCTTTTGAAACCAAAGTTCAAAATGGTAACTCTGGCAATGATTTTACCTCCCTAAGGCCAGGGGACTGGTTGGCCTCCCTGGACCTCAAGGATGCCTATTTCCAGTCCTAATCAGAAGCTCCCATCGAAAGTATCTCAGATTCAACTACCTCAGGTCATTACCAGTTCAGAGCAATGCCCTTCGGCCTCACCTCTGCCCCAAGGGTATTCACAAAGTGTCTGGCAGTGGCCCACTTAAGGAGGCAAAGGATTGCTGTTTTTCCCTATCTAGATGATTGGCTCATTGTAGGCCAGTCCCCAGAACAGGTAAAATCTCACCTGCAAGTCACCCAGCAGCTTCTTACCTCCCTGGCTTTCTACAAATCTGCCAAAGTCGGTTCTGGAACCAGTCCAGGTACTCACTTTATAGGGGCAGAGTTGGACACAAAAGCTAGCCAGAGCTTTTCTTCCCTTTGAAAGGTGGCGAATTTAGTGTCTCTGGCCTCCTCCTTCACTCTGCAGGTCTCTCGACCAGCAAGACACTTTCTGCAGCTCCTGGGGCACATGGCTGCATCCACAGCTGTTGTGCAGGGAGCAAGATTTCAGATGAGAGACATTCAGTTTCACTTGAGAACCTATTGGTCTCAGAGGAGAGACCCCTTTCCAAGTTGGTCCCAGTGACTGAACCTTGATCCAGGCCCTCCAGTGGTGGCAGGATCAGAGCAATTTAAGATTGGGGTCCCCTTCATTTCCCTGCTCACAATTTGACTCTACTACAGATGCTTCCCTTCTGGGTTGGGAGCTATGGGCGACCTTTCCCTCAGGAGTGTGGTCCCCGCAGGAATCTCTGCTCCACATCAATTTGCTGGAACTCAGAGCTGTCTTTTAGCTCTTCAAGCATTTTCTGCATCTATCCACAACAAGGTGATACAAGTCAGAACAGACAACACCACAACAATGTGGTACATCAGCAAACAGGGGCACTCGGTCTTGGCCTTGTGCACGGAGGCAATGAAGTTGTGGTCTCTGGCCTATTCCTGAACACTTCCCTCATAGCAGTTCATCTTCCAGGAAGGACAGCGTCCTAGCAGATGCTCTCAGCAGGATTTCCCAGGGCCATCACAGATGGTCCCTGGATCCCTCAAGCGCTGGGGATAGTCTTTGCCAGATGGGGCACCCTCAGATAGATCTTTTGCAGCCCCAGACAATCACCAACTTCCTCTGTTCTGTTGCAGGCCTCCAGTGCTGGGCTCAGTCCCCTGGATGCCCTTCTCCTGGATTAGAGGGGAAGTTTCTTTATGCTTTCCCCTTCCTCTCCTATTCAAAGTATTAGTCAAAATCAGATCTCAGCCTTACAGGGTGATTCTGATTGCCCGGATTGGGCCAGGCAGCCTGGTACCCACTCCTTCTGTCACTGACAATCCATCTTCCCTTTGCCTCCCCAGGAATCACAACCTATTAACTTGTGCCCAGGGAAGGGTTTGGTATCCGGACCTCAAATCCCTCAACCTCAAGGCCTGGCTCTTGAGGTTAGAGTTGCTGATTTACATCTCTCTCAGGGTGTTCTTGAAATCCTAAAGGCTTCCAGAAAGCCTTCCACTAGGGCTACTTATAGTTCTAAATGGAAAAGGTTTTCCATTTGGTGTGCTGGGAAAATGTTTCCCCAGAATCTGCTGATTTGCCCATTGTATTAGATTACATGGTCCATCTTAATTCCTTGGGTCTCAGACCAGCTACCCTGAGAGTCCATTTGGCAGCTGTATCTGCTTTTGTTTCAGCAGGAAAGTCATCCCTCTTTCCCTCACCCTGTGTTTTCCAAGTTTTTTAAGGGATTACTCCATACTAATCCACCCTTTCGGGAACCGGCCCCTGCCTGGGACCTTAATGTTTGTGTTGCCCAGTTAATGCCAACCCCCTTTTGAACCTCTGTTTTCTGCAGAGCTTAAGTATCTAACTTGGAAAACTGTTTTTCTGGTGGCTATCACTTCTGCTAGACGCATAAGTGAGTTGCAAGCCTTGTCAGTAGAAACTGACTTTATTTCCTTCCACAGGGATAAGGTAGTCCCTAGGACTAATAGGAAGTTTTTACCTAAGGTGGTTTCAGATTTCCATCTTAACCAATCTATCTCCCTTCCAGTATTTTTCACTGATCACTCCTCTTCTGGTGAGAGGAGGTTGCACAGCCTGGATGTTAAGAGAGCTCTTAGTTACTATATAGAGTGTACCAAAGGTCACAGGTTCGAATCCCTCCAACTTTTCCTTACCTGTGGTGAAGTTGGGAAAGGCAAACCTGCCACTAAGAGATCAATTGCCAGGTGGATTGTCTCTTGTATCCAATTTTGTTATCAGAAACTGGGCAGAGATCCCCCCTCTGGCTTGAGGGCTCACTCTACCAGGGGTACAGCTGCGTCTCTGGCAGCTGCTGGAGACATCCTATATTAGAGATATGCCAGGCTGCTACTTGGAAAGCAGTCACACTTTCACCAAGCATTACTCCCTGGATGTCAGGCCAGGAGAGATGCTCGGTTTGGCACAGCTGTTCTTCAGAGCCTATTCCTAAGTAGGTTCTGCCCCTCCTCCATGGAGGTACTGCTGTGTAGTCTGCTACTGTCATAATATAGCAAGACTTCATGTTGTTTGAAGAAAAATTACTCACCTTAGTATGTTGTTTCTTCTAATGGAGTCTTGCTATATTATGACCTCCCCCCAGCCTGCCCCTCTCAGAACTTCTACTTGGGTTGGGTGCGGGCAACCTAGTGTGGGCACTATTTTGTGCCCTTTTAGCGTTTCTCCCCCTTTTGGGGGTTTGGGGTGTGTTTTACTATACTGTTGTTTTATTCTCATGTTGTTAGAATTGTATTAGTAGTTCTGGTCCCCTGACTTGAGTCTTGGGTGTTGGGACCAGCAGTGGTTGTTGGTATTTAAGTAGCCATTTGGCTAGTGTAGGTTACAGCTTCCACACAGACCTTAGTGAGTTTTGCTCATAAAGATCTGACAGTTCAGGTTTGAAATTACACAGATAGAGCTGCTTCTTAGAGCTCGTGCTCAAAGTTCTATTTTGGAATGGTATTAACCATTTCACCTCCGGAGCAGTTCTAGAGCTGGATCAAACTACTACTGTTATAATATAGCAAGACTCCATTAGAAGAAACAACATTACTAAGGTGAGTAATTTTTTCTTCTTCACCATCCTAAAATCCCTCCGCCCAGAATTTCTCTTATTCTCTGTTCTGGTTATTTTTTATTAATTTGTTCAGTTTATATCCTGTATCCTTTTCCCTATCCCTTGGGCTCCTTTGACCCACCCTTTCTATTTTCTTACCCTTTCCTCCTGTACTAGGCAGACAGAACTCATGGGGAGAGAGAGCCGGCATCGGTTACTGGCTAGCCCATGAGCGCCACGTCATACGTCTACCTCGTGGATGGCGCTATCCCCGATGTTGGCTCCCTTCCTCAAAAAACTCTTAGCTATACACTCCCACGGGGTCCTGGTGCTTCCAGCACAGACCTACCAGTTATGAATGGTGAAGACATTCTGGAAGATCAAGAATTACGGTAAGTACGTAATTTTCATTTCCATCTGAATCTGCCACTTTTGCTGCATTCCTACTTTATCAACTTCCAGAATGAAGGAGAGCGCACGCTCCATTCTCTAGATGTTAAGACAGTCCTTACATTTTACCTGGAAAGAACTAAGGGCTTCAGGGAATCCCAAACAGCTCTTTGTCTCCTTTGATTTCTTTCGAAAGGGACAGCCTGTTACAATCAAGTGCATTTCTGCCTGGATTGTGAGCTGTCTTCACCACTGCTATGCCATAGCACAGATCAAGGGCTTGCCCACTCCACTAGGACAATTGCCATGTCCCTGGTAGAGATTTGCTTTGTGCTGGTGACATTTGCAGAGCTGCAGCTTGGGGCACAGTGCACACATTTGCTAACATTCTGCCCTGAAGGTCTGTGCCAGGCAGCATGCCACAAGCCCTTGACTTCTGCTGCCCCTAGTCATGGAGATTTTTTTTGAGCTTGGTACTCTGATCAATTAGTGTGAATCAGTGGTGAAGACTGATTCTTGGAAGATAAGAAAATTACATACTCACTGTAATTCTTGGTCTTCTAGGAATATCTTCACTATTGATTCACACACACACACACCGTCCCCCAGGGTCACTGCAGTATATATTTGCCATGTGGCACAAGCCAGTCTTGCGGTGCCATTCTTGTGCACAGCTTACCTCCGTGCCAGCCCTCCTGAAAAGTTCTGGCTCCCGTGGGGTCCTAGCACTTCCAGCTAAGACCCATCAGTGTGAATCAGTGGTGAAGATATTCCTAGAATTACAGTGAGTACATCATTTTTATTTCTTTTCCTAGTCCTTGCCATAATCTTTACTGTGCCTGTGAATCCAGAAAAAGCACAAAAATGCACACATTCCACTAATGAAGTGTATGAAGGGCAATAAATGCAAATTACCAGAAAGGAATTTGGGCTGACTGGGTATAGGTCTGTAAGGTGCCAACAGGTTTCAATAACAATTTGCAAAGACTGAAAACAGCAAATCACAGGCACATTTTTTTATCCTGTTTAGTGCTCATCAGTGTGACATACTTGGTGTCTCAGTAAGAGCATGTGACATTCTACCAGTAGTGATGGTTTTTGAAAGATGATGGTCCCTGAGGTAAAAGGCTGAGGAATGTGCATTGGAAGGGTACTAGTTTTAAAGACATTCCCTGGTGTGTTTCCCCAACTCTTGGGCTGTAATTCTCTCCCCCCAGTACATTATGGTCATCCTAAGATTTTAAATCAGCAGTATCTGTTAGTCGCCATGTAGATTTTTTTCAGCAATAATGTTTTCCTGTGAAAAAACATCAACATGCTCATGTTTATGTTTGCCGTGCATGCACGCACAGGGGAACATTTTGTTAGGAGAATGGCCTTTGAGGGGTGTGACACTGCCAGTCCAATGCAGAGTGGCCTGCAAGGGGCTCATCAGTGTCACTCCAATTATCAGCTAGGCTGATCATGAGAGTATTCTGGCTTGCTGGGTGTAAACTTTGTGTATTTCAAAGGAAAGAGCAGATTCATTCATAGGTTGGCTCTTTCCTTTGACCTACGCTGCCCAGCAAGCACAGCTAATCTGTTGTGATCAGCCTGCTGAGGAATTACAGCCCGTAACAAAGAAGACTGTCCATCGATGTCTGTTTCTGCCTGCCCTTACTGTCTCTCCCCCAACCTCCCTCTCGGCACACCTCCCCCAAAACATAAGACCAACACTAGGGGTGCCCAATCCCCAGTGTCACCACCTGAAATAAAGAAAACTGTCCCTCGTAGTTTATATATTAATTATAGGAGCGCAGTCATGTCCCCATAGTTAGGGTTGAGTAGGCACTTCAGTGTTAAACTCAAAATTTTGCACTTTAATAACTTTGCAGCCATTCAATGGATTTGCATAAAATTTGGTATGCACTGTCCTGTGGGGTAGATCTCCTGATGTGACAAGTTATGTTCTGGTCAGATGTGCGGTCTCCGAGTTACAGAGGTGAAAAAAATATGATCTTATCTGTATCAATCTTCACCATTCATCACTGGTGGGTTCTAACTTCAGGAACCGGACCCCACGGGAGTATTTATTTATTTATTTTGGAACTTTGTTTATTGCATTTTAGTAAAGCAATGACATATACTACATTCTCCTGTATGGCATCATACAGTACAGCTCACGAATGCATCCAGTGTACTTAAGGATACAAAGCCTATACAGTCTTACTTTAGGAAGTGGGGAAGTAAAATCTAAAAAAGAAAAATCCATTATAATGTCCAAAAAGCTACAGCCTACTAAGTCCTTTGGAGATCAAGTCCAAAATGTGGAACATCCTTCAATTGGCAATAACTCAGCATCCAGTGTCGCTGTGGCCCCAAGTCCAGAAAAAGGTGCTCCTAACATGGCTAACACTAATAAAGACAGCTTCCATATCATCAGTAATATTATTTAAGCAAGAAAAACAAAATTAAGTAACTCCCCATGAAGTAATCCAGCCCTTTAGAATTAATACTCTGGTAACATTAAACCAAGAAATTTCCAGTATAGAATTCAGACATTCAGTACTTAAATTTTTGCAACTAAGGGAGTCCCAGAGAACAGTCAAGTCTCATCTGAATGTGATGCTTCTTGCACCTCCATGGCTTGGAATTCACGTGCGATGGCTTCAGCTATTTTCCAGCCTCCACAGGGTCACTGAACTGGAAAGTGCGACCACTGTAATGACTACGGAGTCGAGCCGGCATCAGGGGGGAATGAATAACCCCTAGATATCTGAGCCGAAATCGAACCGCGTCAAATTTCTTTCGCCGGGCCCAAGTGGCAAAAGATAAATCGGGAAACAAGTGGATTGTTGCTCCATTGTAGGTAAGACCCTCCGCTGATCTGGCAGCCTGGAGAATAGTGTCTCTATTGATAGAATTAGTGGTTACCAGCAGCACCTCTCTTGGAGCATCCCCACGTGGTCCAGTCACTCTAGGAGTAATCCGGAATGCTTTACAAAGTTGATCGGCAGTTATGTCCCTGGGCAGGTTCAGTACGTCAGGCAGCCAAGATTTTAGGAAGGTTAATATGTCTGCTTCTTCGCTCCATTCAGGAAGACCGATGATATGCACATGCTAGGCCCGATTTAAGTTTTCTAGCACTTCTAGTCTACAGTATATCGCAATTGTGCGTTTTTTTGTACCAACTTAGAGGTTGAGACCATGGCTTGAAAAGCTGTTTTTTTTCAGCCAAAACTGCGGTCTGTGATACTGCCTCCAACTTTGCATCTTGCTCTACAAATCTGTGTAGAATTGATTCAACCTTCAGGTCAATTGCCTACATAGAGAGGCCTGTAGAGCTCTCCAGGTGGGGTCCACACTGGCTGTAGTCGAAGAAGTTGCGGCCTGATCAGCAGCTGCCGATGAACTTTTGGTACCGCTTCCACTTGCCTTCTGATTACGGCCCATGGTGCTTTTTGGTATCCAGTGATGCCAGGCAATATAGACTTTCCAATGTTGGCAATAATCTCTTAAAATTCTTGCTAAAAAAGGAGGTTTTCAGCATTTTAATCACCAAGCTATGCAGAGCTGCTTTAGAGTACGTCTTGCCTGTAAGCTGCTAAACAGCGCCACCCCCCCCCGAGCATTTTTTTGTTTGTTTGTGCGGGAGGAGCCTGCACCGGGTCAGCCCTCAAGGCTGACATACTACGTGGCACGCAAGGGATAGCCAGTAAACGTCGTCGACTCCTCCCTCACCTCAGTTCTGTTATTCCCACTGTCGAGTGAGCACAACCTCGTGAGAGAGCGATTTTTGAAGACTGCATTGTGGCCTAGTTCGTTCCAACCTAGTTCTGCAGAGTTGTTTGCGTTCTTGGCACCGTTTTTCTACAAGAATCAGTAAGGTCTTTCCTTATTTTCAGCGCCGAGACCTTTTACTGTGGTTTTGAAGTTTCCATTTGATCATGTCTCGTTTGGGGAACAAAAAGAAATCTAAGGCGGGCCGACCCCAGGCGGCGGTGTCCCTGCGCCCAGCAGTATTCCGTCTTGGACCAACATGATCGTTGCCTGAACTGGGCCACAACCACGGTATGAACCATTGTGACGCCTGTTTCTCCATGGACCGCAGAGTTTTGGAAAGCCGTGCGTTTAAAGTCAGCCATGCGTCGCCGACTTTTGGAGGACACTCGTGCACTAGGAACGCCAGACACGGGTCCCTTGACCCTTCCTCTGGGTCCCCTCCCGGTTCAGTACAGACCGTGGAGGAGGGGGCCTCCACTTCTTCTAGCCTCGCCACAGTGGAGGCCCCTGTTATGGTGCGGGAGGCCATGTCCGACTCTTTCAGGGGTTGGGCCAGAGGCATCGTTCTGGCAATCAACTACTCAGAGGTGAAGGCTCCCCCAGTGTCTGCCAGGCCCGGCCCGGTGGTTTCCTCGGTGCCGCCTGTCGATGCTGCCCCAGATCCCAGTGCCGGTGATCGGGGTGGCACTGTGGGCAGTGCTGGGAAATCTTGTGGTGCTACTTGCGGCGCCGGGAGCAGGAGGGCCTTGGGGTGGCTTCTCTGGAGGTCCTCTGGATCCACTCCTCTTCAAAGGAGAACTATTCGAAGTTGGATCTGGATTGGCTTCCTGAGTCTTTGGAGTCTCAGGGTTTTCCTGTGCCCGACCAACCTTTCCCTCTTTTGGAGCCGGTGGTTCTGGCCGTCGCCGGCATTGGAACTGCTTACTGCGCCGAGGAGCCTTCCAGTGCCAGGGGCGCACTGGGAAGCTTGCCAGAGCTGATAGGGCCTCTGAACTTGGGGAGGTCAGTCCTCTGTCCTGGGTGTCCAGGCTGGACCTGCTTCTGGGGATGCTTAGACATCTGGGGCTGGGGCGGAGGCTCCCTCACCAGCTGCCTTTCGGGAGCTGGCGGGTGAGGTGGAGTCTTCTCAGTTGGTCTTAAGGAAGAGGTCCTTCTCTGAGTCTGAGGGGACGAGGCCAGGAGCAGCGCCCTTTCCTAGCAGCCGGCAAGGGTTCAGGAAGGAGCCGCAGTGCTGGACCTGTCTTCTCCCCTGATGTCTCCACGGGGGGATCTCGTCGCATGAGGCTAGGGGGGAATTCCCTTCAGGGCTCAAGACCTGACCATTTCAGGATGGTTGAACGGCCAGTGACTTTCTCAACCAGTGGATCTTTCTGGGGTGCTGGATCGTCTGCATGGTCCCTTAGCCCTGGCAAAGGGCATCTTCTTTCCCAGAGGCGTATGGCCCCATTACCTCTGCCTTCCCCAACCCTTCTTCTGGGCCACTCTGGTCCTCTGGGAGCAGTTTAGAGCCACAGCTGCACATTTTCCAATTTATGTCAGATCCATGGACAAGCTCACCAGTCTTCCCTGCAGCAGCCGGACTCTGACTCCTTGGACTTGTCTGCCTCCTCGTCCTCCTCACTTGAGGAGGAGGAGGATCCTTCCATCCACCTGTCCTCAGACGCTGACCAGACCACCTATTAGTGTTTCGAGGCTGGTTGATGAGCTCCACATTTCACGGTTGGTAAGACGCAATCCTGAGTAGACAACGCACGCTTTTCTAAGCGAATACAGTGTGGACCACCTGGTGGTTCCTGCCTAGCCCTCCCCCTTTAGGGAGGCGTTGTACTGCACCTGGCAGCATCCATCAGTCCCCTCCCAAGCCCTGATGGGCTGCCGGCGCAGGTATTGCACACTCCAGGGATCTCCAGGAGACCTGCCTCACCCCTGTTTGAGTGTGACGCTCCTGGACACTCCCTCCGGGCATAGAAGCTTGAGGCACAACCGACCCCCGGATGCGGACTCTGCGAAGTTTGACCGCTGGAGGAGGAAAGTCTTCTCCTCGGCGTGCCTCTCTTTCTCTTGCAGTACATCAGGCCCATCATACTGCCAATAACAGGCAGTTATGGTCCATGCTGGGACAAATCCTGGCATCTCTGCCTGATATGGAGGCAACCAGGCAAGCCATTGCCCTCTCTGCACGTGGCCTGGAGCTTGCGAGGCACCAAGCCAGGGCATCTTATGACACCAGTGAGGTGGTGTCCATGCTAGCGGAGACAGCGATCTGCGTTAGGCAGACAGCATGGCTCGCCTTTCCCAGTTATCACCCGTGGCCCGGCGTAGGTGATCGCCTCTTCTTTCGGGACCCACCTTTTTCCCCAACAGAGTGAGGCAGGAACTTCAGGGGCGACTTTCATCTCCTAGGCAGAGGGAGACCCCGCCTCACCCTGACCAATCCCAGGCCTAACTAGGCTTGTGTAGGTCTCCTCCTCCTGTGTTTTTTTTTTTTTTTAACCGCATGGGAGGCTGAGGGATGTCTCTCCCTCAGGGAGGTACCAGGTCCCCAGTCCCCTTCCTGGGGCTTGGTAATCACCCACCAGTGATGAGTGGTGAAGACTGACACAGATAAGATATGAAAATTACGTGCCTACCGTAATTCTTTATCTTTCTGTGTATCTTCACCATTCATCACTGCTTCCCTCCCACTGTCCCCTGTTGGGCCTCAGACACTGAGCTGTGCCTCCTCCCCTGCCTCTGGTGCTCTGATCCTCTAGAAAGGATCCCACCCTATGTGGGGGGGAGGGGCAGGTGGCACTGTCTTTTCATTATTGGGGGAGGGGGGCTTCCAGGGGCTCTGTTCCTGGGACCAGAGTGGGGATCTTCCTTGGGAGCCATGGTTCCACTAAGGTCAGGGGTTCCCCTGCCACTTATTTGGTGGGTGAGGAGATCTTCACCCTGGCCTGTGGTTGGAGTCCTGGTGACCCCCCTCCCTCATCACTCTTCAGTGGTAGCTAACTTCAGTAATTTACCTTCTCCCTCCTCCTCCTTTCCAGTCAAGGATGGGGGTTGTCCTTCTGGACCTTCCCTTCAAGGAGATAGGTTGAAATCTCCTATGGCCATCCTCATGCCGTAGTATTGGGAATGGGGGAAGGAGACCTCTTGACTTCTTGGTCTTGAGTTAAAGGAAGAGGCCTGTGCTAGTAACCTTCTGCTTTCTCTCTCTCTACCTCCTCCCTCGAGGTAGTATTGACCTGCTGAAGGTGGGCTTTTTTATTACCTAGAGAGGGTATTCCCTTGAGAGCCCTCTGAGGTGTTCCTTTTCCTTTAGCCTCTAGCAATGTGAGAGTCAGTAGGAGATTCTTCTCCCTCATTCCTTTTTTCCTTTTCCTTCCTCCCTGTCCTTTCTTTCTATTCTCGTATGCCCGAGGATGGGGCCCTACATTCCACACCCCTAGGGTTGTTCTGTCCTCTCCTTCGGCTTTTACCTTTTTCAGTTTATATCCTTTCCTTTCCTTTTGGCTATCTCTTGGCTGTCTTGCCCTTCTTCTTTTCCCTATCCCCTGTTTTCATCACTCTCCGGACTCACAGAACTGAGGTGAGGGAGGAGTCGACACCATTTACTGGCCATTCCTCGAGCACCACATAGTATGTCGGCCTCGAGGGCAGCACTGACCTGGCGTCAGCTCCTCCCACACACAAAAAAAATTAAATGCTCCTGTGGGATCCTGTTACTCTAGCCAGAACCTACCAGTGATGAATGGTGAAGATACACAGAAAGATCAAGAATTACGGTATGTACGTAATTTTCTTTTTTCGCACATTGACTTTACTTGGATTTTTCTTTGAACTTACCTGTAGCCCAGACAGTTTGGTTTTTTGGTCTGAAATTTTCAGGGCAGAAAGGGACTACCCCTCAGATGTGCCTTTTTCCAGTCTGGTGAAAAAATAATAAGCAGTTTTTAAGTTATTGAAATTTAAAAGTTTGAAAAAATATTTTCTGAGCATGCTAAGTAAGCACTACAATATAGCTGTACAAAACAAAGAAGGAATTCTGCTTCATATGGGGGAAAAACTTCTTCGTATGACCATACAAACATGTGAATGTGCCAGCAGAGACAGAACACTTTGTTTATCTAAGTCTGCTCGAGTGTGCAACTAGCACCCCTAGTTTGCAGCTGCCCCACCCCCTGCCATTTGTCATCCCACTGCCACCTCCCCCACCTTCACTCGTCCCTGTTGCCTGTCCCATGCCATTTTGAAACTGTTTACAGATTTACATGATACCACCCATTCTGGTAGGGTGTTCCATTTTGCTACCACCCTCTCTGTGAAATAGTGTCTCCTCATTTCTTTCCTAAATCCCCCCCCATTCTTAGCGCATACCCCCTGTGACCCTCCCCCTCCTTAACTTAAAGACCCCATCTGCCCCATCCTTATTGATTCCTCAGATACTTGAATGTCTCTATCATGTCCCCCTCCCTTCTATCCTCCAGGGTGTACATATTCAGGTCTCTCAGCCTGCTTTCATAGTCTGTCCTTCCATTCCACATATCATCTTTGTTGCCCTCCTCTGCACCCCTCCAGTAGCCTGATATCACGCTTTAGGTATGGCCTCCAAAACTGACACACAATGCTATTGTGCGGCCTTACCAGGCGACCTGTAGAGGGGCAAGATCCTCTCTTCGCCTGGACAAAAAATCCTCACTATGCACCCCAGCATTTTGTTCACTTTTGCAGCCGCTCTCCTGCACTGGGCAGTGTTGTCCATGGTCCCTGTTATCATTACCCCTAGGTCCTTCTCCTCCTCAGTGATCCCTAGCTTAACCCCTCCCAGCCAGTATTCTCTCCTTGGGTTCTTCACCCCAAAGTGCATAACCTTACACTTCTTTGCATTGAATCCCAGCTGCCACCTCTCTGACCACTCCTCTAGCTTGCTTAGGTCCCCCTGCAGCTGCTTCCATCCCTCCTCTCCATTCACCATTGCTCCGATTTTGGTGTCGTCAGCAAACAGATTTATCTTGCTCACCACCCCATGTGCAATGTCTGATATGAAGAGCCAGAACAATACTGGCCCCAACACAGAGCCCTGTGGCACCCCACTCATCAACGACCTTGGAGTTGAGAGCTCCCCTCTCACCATCACCCGTTGCAGCCTCCCACTCAGCCAGCTTGTAATCCAGTTCATCATTTTTGCCTCTACCCCCTTCACCAGTTAGCTTCCCCACAAGCCGCCCATGAGGCACAGAATCGAAGGCCTTGCTGAAGTCCAAGTAAAGAACATCCACCACATGATCCTTATCCAGCTCACCTGTCACCCAGTCATAATATTGTATCAGGTTGGTTTGACAAGACTTCCTTGAAACAAACCAATGCTGCCTCATATCCTGGAGGCCATTGTCCTCAAGGTACGAAACCAGTCTTTCCTTTAGTATTGTCTCCATGAGTCTGCACACTATGGAGGTGGGACTTATCGGGCGATAATTACCCGGTTCATCCCTTGGTCTGCTCTGGTGTAATGGTACTACATGTGCCATCCTCCAGTCCAGTGGCACACATCCCGACTCCAGTGAGGTGCTGTACAGCTCTACCAGCGACTCCGCCAACACCTCCGCTATCTCCCTTAGCACCCTGGGGTGGATACCATCCGGCCCTGGTGCCTTGGCTACCTTCACTGCCCTCAGTCCCTCTAGAACTCTACTTGCTTCAGTTCTTCCATCTGTTGCCTCCTCGCCCCCTGTCCCCACCCAGCCCATGTTGGTAGCGGTCCCCCCTTTTCTTCCAT
Organism: Neoceratodus forsteri; assembly: GCA_016271365.2. NCBI lineage: Eukaryota > Metazoa > Chordata > Ceratodontiformes > Ceratodontidae > Neoceratodus > Neoceratodus forsteri. The sequence goes on along the minus strand of CM057453.1, from coordinate 430,455,971 downwards.
GAACACTGAGCAAAAGTATTCATTCAGTGCTTCTGCCTGCTCCTCACCCTTTTCATCCACTCCCCAACCCTCACTATTGTCTCCTTGCACTTCCTTTTCTCCCTGATGTATCTGAAAAAGTCTCTTCTAGGAGCTTGGATATGTTGTTCATCCACACTTTGGCATGTCCTTCCACTTTAAAGTCTTGCCGAAGTCTTCAAGCTGGCTCCTCCCACCCACCTGGGTGGTAAATACCATGCCCCACCTTGAGACGCCAGATCTTCCTATCTGCTGGAAGATACAGTTCCCTTGTGCTCTGCAGCAACTATAGCCCTGATCTGAAATGTTGATATTTACTAGTTACTTTAAAACCCTTTTGAGTTAGTGATTACGATTCTACCGCATCGGATATGGAGGAAAAATCTTCCCCCCGGATTATGCCGGTGCCCCAGTGGCCAGAAGATGTCGCCCACCAATCCCCACCTAACGTGCATTCACTGCCTAGGTGCCGGACATGACACCTCGACATGTACTTTTTGCTTGGCCTTCCATCCCAACATCCTGGATGACCGCATGGTGCATTTGAAGCTGGGAAGACCGAAGAAAAGGAACCCGCCGGTGAAATCAAAGGAGGCGAGGGGGCGGTTGCTGCGGTATCCGCTAAGCAGCTGGAACAAATGAAGGCATTCGAGGAGGAAGCAGCTAAAGCTTCGGCCAATCAAGCTTCTTTGTTCGCTGAACCTTGGCTCCACCTTTTCGGCTCCTTCAAGGAGTTGTGCTAGTCTCTTCCCCACCGGGGTGAGGCGACCTCTGTTCAGACCTCCCGCTCCGAAGGAGAAAAGGACCCAATGTCTTTGTCGACGGAGATGTTCTGGGACCGAAAGGTCCGAGTCCTGAAACGTGCTCGCCACTTCGGTCGAGATCACATCCTCGGCCGCCGGCTTTATGGACCTTCCGTCTGGCCAGGGGACCGAGGAATCGACAAGGTGGAAATAGTCCTTGATCCTATTGACCCTTTTATCGCTGGCTCCGCCACATGATTCCTTGGAGAGGACTCCTGTCCTCGTTTTTCCTGATGAGGAGACCCAGCCTGCTGGTGTCCCCATCAAGGAACCGGTTCCAGACCCTTGGGTCTCTCCGATCCCAGTGTCTCCCGATCGACCGAGTCGGCCTCCCCGATCTCGATTGAGATCTAGAACCTCCTCGGCTGAACGACCGAGGAAGAGCCATAAACACTGTAAAAAGAGGCGACGCCACAGATGGTCCTCATCCTCCTTGGACGAGGAGAGGCTTCGGCGCAAACTCTGTTGACGCTATGAGGACCTCATGTGGCAACAGCTTATTTTGACTGCGCAAAAGCCGGCTCCGCAGTCCACCTCAGCCATCACTTGGCCGTCCCAGGGCCGGCCGACCCTTCGGAACTGACTCATTCAGTTCCCACCCATGGGGCCGCTCAGGCTCCGAGTTCTGCCCAAACTGGTTTCTCCACCTATCTGGGTGGAACCACCGCCTAAGCAGCCTCAGGAGGGGTTCCTTGAAAGACGATCGGCCAGACCCCAGTCTTCCCCGGCGCCTGTCATCATGGTCACTCCGGATCGCCTCGGCATCAGGGTGATTTGGGTGGTAAACCGCTTTATCCAGACTCTTCGACTCAGACACACGGACTGCACTCACATCCCGGGATGATGAGTCCCTGTGGCAGGGTTGAGAAGGTCCTTCTTTCCAGGGCATCCTCTGCCTCATTTCTGATTCTACCAGAATGCCCCTGGAATCCATCCAGAAAAAGGCGGAGTACCCTCTCACCGACATCTTTAAGAGAGGGGATACCCCGACGGAGGCCTTTCCAGTAGCCGAGGCTATCGTGGGCCTGGCTCTTGAATTTTGTCAGAGCCCTGCTTCCTGACCAGCACCATCTGCCTGCATGGCTCGCAAGTACACGGTGCCCATGGGGTCCCTTGCGGGGTTCACAGAGCACCCTTCGGCGGAGAGCCTGGTGATCGCCTCTGTGCCGGTCAGCCGACATTGGCGCAGGAGACAGTGGTCGTGCGCTTTTTCAAAGGCCTAGATCATATATCCCCTCCGGTGCATGAATCTCCACCTCCATGGGATCTGTTGCTGCTGGTTTTGGCAGCTCATGGCAAGCTCATTCAACCCATGCACAAGTGTGAGCTCTCACACTTGTCGTGAAGATGGCTCTTGGTGGCTACTCACAGCCAGTGAAGGACAGGAGCTCCAGGCGCTGTGGACTGCCCTTATCTGGTCTCCACAGGGACAAAGCTGTCCTCGCCCCCACCTGAAATTCCTTCCGCGGGTGGTGTCAGAGTTTCCCCTTAACCAGGTGTTGACTCTGCGATATACTACCCTAATTACACCTCGGACGCCGAGTACAGGCTCCATACTTTGGACCTGAGACATGCTCTCTCCTATTATAAGGAAAGAATGGCGGAAATTCGTGGAGAAGTTCGCCAGCTGTTTGTCACCTACGCTGAAGCTGTTTCTGGCAGACCTGCAGCCAAACGGACCATAGCAAGGTGGATTACATCATGCACAGGTCTGTGAGTTGGCAGGCAAGGAGCCTCCCAGAGGGGTAAGAGCTGACTCTACCCACTATACTGCTGCATCGGTGGCTGCTTCCAGGGACATCACTATCCAGGAAATCTGTCGGGCTGCTACCTGGAAGTCAGCAAACACCTTCATTACCCACTACCACATCGACCTTGAGTCACGCCGGGATGCTGGTTTTGGGGTCTCAGTTCTCCAATCTTTATTTCCCAAGTAGGGGGTGTGCGCCTTGCCTCCCTCCCTCCTCCCGGAGAACTGCTTGGAGTCTGCCAAGAAGTGTTGATGAACAACATATCCACGCACCTAGAAGAACAGGTTACTGACCTGTAACAGTAGTTCTAGGAGTGGTATATGTTGTTCATCCACACACACCCACCCGACCTCCCCAGCTTCAGGCTCACATGCTTGCTTCCAGCAGGCTAAGATCTGGTGTCATGGGCGGGCAGGGGTTTTACTACCGGGTGGGTAGGGAGGAGCCAGCTTGAAGACTCCGCAAGATTTAAAGTGGAAGGGACATGCCAAGAAGTGTGGATGAACAACATATACCACCCTTGAACTCACTGTTACAGGTGAGTAACCTGATCTCTGCCCGCTAATTCCTGTGCTAATCTCAGCTCCCTCTGGGCCTTGGCTTCTCTCACTTTTCTGGTCACCTCTCTGGACCATCTTGCATACTCCTTCCTGTCCACTTCCTTCCCTGCCCTTCTATACCTCTGGTGTGCCTCTTGTTTTGCTCTCACCACCTCCACTACCTCGCTGTTCAACCAGCATGGTTTTCTTGCTCTGCTCCTCTTACTCTGTGTCTTGGTGCAGGCTTCTGTTGCCTCTGTAATCCCCCTTTTAATAATACCCCATTTCTGCTCTGCATCCGTCTCCTGCCTTATGCCTTCTAGTTTCCCTTTCAGTACTGCCTGCATCCTCCCAAAGTCTGCCCCCCGAAGTTTACTACCTGAGTAACTAATTTCTCTGGCTCCCCGAACATCGTGATATTAAACCACACCGGTTGGTGATCGCTGTCGGCTAGTGGGTCCTCCACCTTTATTTCCCTTACTGCCTCCCCATTCAACAACACCAGATCTAAAGTGTTCTTTAGCCTAGCAGGTACACTAACCAACTGTGTCAAGAGACCCTCCTGGATTGTGTCCAGGAGCACTTGTTCCCTAGCACTGGAGGTGACTGGAATGCTCCAGTCAACCCCCGGCAAGTTGAAATCCCCCACGATGACCACCTTCCCTTTTCTACATACCTCTCTGATTTATCCTGCTAATTCCCTGTCAGGCTCCTCAGACTGGGACGGTGGCCTCTATACCACCCCAAACCTCAGTTTCCTACCCCTTGAATCTAGGAGCTGCAGCCAGATTGCCTCTGTTCTCCTTTCTTCCCCCTTGTCCCTTGTGCATTTGATCCCGTCCCTCACATAGACTGCCACCCCACCGCCCCTCCCTTCCTTACAGTCCTTCCTGTGTACTTTGTATCCTGGGCTTGCCAGATCCCAGTCCCAGTGCTCAGTTGCCCACGTTTCTGTGACAGCTGCAATATCCACCCTCCACAACTGCTAAGAGTGCCTGTAGCTCAGCAGATTTGTTGCCTAAGCTTCTTGCATTCAGCGAGACCACCCTCCATCCTGCCCCCTTCCCTTCATTGGCTTCCATTTTCTTCCTTCTACTCCCTCCTTTTTCGGCCATCCCAAGTCCTTCCCTGCTAGCCTGGGGGGTAGGCTGCACTCTGTCAGATCCCTGCCTACCTACTGTCCACTTGCCACCCCCCATCTAGTTTAAAATCACCTTTGTCGCAGTATACCTCCCCAGTCTTTGCTTTAATACCTCCTTCCCCTCCCCACTCAGGTACAACCTATCCCTTGCAAACAGATTGTTGTTATCCCAGATACTGCCCCAGCCACCCACAACCCCATATCCCTTAGTTTGACACCATTCTACCAACCATGTGTTCAACTCCCTAATCCTCTCCTTTCTCACTGTGCTTCAGCAGGGTACTGGGAGCACTTCGGAGAATACCACAGACTCCCCACACAACCTTCCCACTTCCTCAGTCCTTTCCTTTGTTACCTCAACTGTTTCCCCCACTAGGTCATTTGTCCCCACATGTACCACAATGTGTGGTTTCCTCCTACCCCTCCTTACGCACCTTAGGATTGCCTCTCCTGCCTTGTCTGCCTTTAATCCTGGTATGGACTCCACCCATATCTGACTGTGCCTCTCCCCCTTGCTGCCCCATCTGATCCCCTTGAGTATGAAGTCCTCCAACACTAGTACACCTAACCTCCTCTTTCCTTGTGCCCATCACCACCTCCCCTCCAGGTTCTCATTTCTGGGGCCACTCAAGACTGTGCTTTTACAGTGTGTCTCAGTGTCTTTCCCCCCTGCCCTTCTCAATTGTGACTCCTCCCCCTCCTCCCCCTCCTCCTGTTTGACTGCCAACCTTCCGCTCCCTCCTCACCTCTCTGAGTATTATCCCTCCCCCTGCCATGCCATACTCAGTCTGTCCACTAGTAATGCCCCTCTCTCCTTTTTCTTTGTGAGTAGTGTCCCTTGTGCAGTCTCCTCCTGTGTCCTCTTTCCCATGTGTTGCTAGTACAGCAAACATGTTCCCTCCTCCCTTTGCCTTATTGTGTGTTTCCTCCTCCCACCTGTCTACTGCTGCTCCTCTTTTTCTAGATCCTACTAGAGTCCACCCTTCATCAACTGGCTTCCTGTCTACTGTGCCTCCTCCCCCTGACCTCTCCCTTGCCCCCAGTGTTCCTTCTCTGTGATGCCCCCACAATACTCTCAGATGTCATCCCTTCTACCAGTGCAATCCTCCCCTCCTCCCTCAACCTCCCCAGCTCCCTGCCAAGACACTGAACCTCCTTCTCAAACCTCCTTAGCCTGTGGCATATTGGACACCCTCCCAGCCTCCAGAGTATGTTCGTCTGCATTGCTGCCCCACAACCCTTGCACCCTACAATCCTGCTCATGGTCCACATTACTTAAACAGCCTCTCCACACCACTCTCCCTACAGCAAGTCGAATTAACTAATCCTAACCCAGCCTCTAACAGAAATTGTTATGCTAAATGCCCTTGCATGCAGCATAAGACAATCAACTGCAGTACTAACTGGAAACCACAATCCTACTCATAAGGACTATAGATCTACTCACACGATTTGTATATATGTCCTTAAGACTTAGCTCACATGGCTGTTCCTTGTTTCCTCTTTCCTGGCCTGTTCTGAGGGCTCAGATCAGTTTGCAGCTCTCCAGGCTCCTCCCTCACATCCTTCAAACCCAACCCCAGTGGTATTTCAGTATTTAAGAAAGGCTGGTGGGAAGACTTTTACAGTCACTCCAGCCACAGAAGCCTTTAAGCTAAATTCTACTTTAAGCTAAATTAAAAAGAAAATAAAACAATGTCATAACTTACAAAAATTCTCTATACATTAACTCCCTCATCAGCAAGTAGAATTAACTAATCCTTCTCTCCTGTAGTTTAAAAAACAATAGCAAAACTTAGACATCTTCTCCACAGCCAGCAAGCAGACTTAACCAATCCTTCTCCCCTTGTCCCATCTTGTTTTCTGTTTTGCCTGAAAATTCTAATTTGGAACCATCCCAAAATTATATTCTGGGGAGGAACCAACACATGTAGCTTGCTTATTGGGGTCCCTTAGATGCATACTGCACTGTACTGCTCAAAAATTGGCCTTCAGATGTGGTTTATTTAATATTTAAATTCTTTGCTCGTATTGGCATCATATGAAGTAAGATCTAGTTCGTATGACGAGATATAAACTAGGATCCTACTTAATGAGCTGAAACTCCCAGAATATTTATTTTTAAAGAAAAAACATGTTTCTGCTGACATTGGGGTGCCCAATCCCTGTGTCGGCACTGCATGCCTTTGTCCCCAACTGAACAAAAGATTGTCCCGCATTGGCAACATCAGAACACCCAATCCCCATGTCGGCAGTAGTCCCACTCCCCCAAGGTGGGACATTGGGGAGCCCACTCCCAGTGTCCCCAGTTGTGTCATACACCTCCCCCGACCCAACACCACCAGTGACTGTCGGACACTGGGGAGCACACCAAAATGTTTGTTTTATATACCTGAAAAAAATTAACATTCCCCGACGTCTTTTTTTCCCCTGAAATAAAGAAATGGTCCTTGTCATCTCCCATCCTCCTCCCAACCCTCCTCTGCCCCCACCTCCCACACTCCCCTTTACCCCATAGTTACCTCCGAGGCGACAGCGCTAACTTCTCTGGACCGGGACACTGGCGGCTGCTAGTGTTCATCGAGGTGGGGTCCCAAAAAGCTCATGTAGAAAATGTGGTGAAAAAATTCCCAAAAATGGCCACGTTATGAGTGTGTGTTGCACAATTTCTATTCAGGCGCATTGCTTTGGTAATTTACAATATTTTGACGCCAAATTTTCAACATTGCGATTTTTACACGCCACCTCATGAACAGTACAGCTGTCATTTTTCACATCCTGCCAGAAACTTGTTTTTGCTACTGTGGCACAGAATGGCGCTTATGCTGAGCGAAATCACCTTTCTGGGCTGATTAACGAAATTACAGTGGCACTGTTTATGAGATGAGGTCCTCAAAAGGCTGTGTTGACTGTTTGGTGCAAAAATTCCGCAGAATGCCCAAGTTACATGTGTCTGTTAAATTAATTCTACACACATGCATAACTTTGGTACTCTTCCATATTTTGCCGCCAGATTTTTAACATAGGCATTTTTTTTCACTCCATCTCATGCATAGTACAGCTGTCATTTCCCACATCCTTCCCAAAATGTGATTTTGCACCTGTGGCGCAGAATGGCATTGCAGTTGCGCATAATTACGTTTTACCTTATATTTCACAATTACTATATACCAGGGTACATGAGGTGGGATAATAAGATGGCTATGCTGACAATTTGGTCACTGTTGTTCAACACATGGAGGGCCCTGCGCTTCCACACCTACATACATATGCGCAGCTACGGCGGGATTGGAAGCTCCCACAGTAAAATAAGTATACTATTATACTGTCTTAAAAAGAAGGGAAATTCATGGCAAAAAACTCCATTAATGCATCAGTTAGGGTTTCTATTGCAGCAAGAAAAGTCAGGAAATATGATAATAGGGTTACCAACCCTGCCACCCCACCCCCACTCCCACCCTCCACACACCAACAGGCATTGGGGTGTGCCTTGGAGTCATTGGGCCTAACTCTCACCCCATTCTCCTATACAGTACCATATCAGCTTGTTTGCACATGGAATTGGGTGAGAGCTAGTGCCGACCACCCCAGGGCACACCCCGATGCCTGTTGGTGGGTGGAAGGTGGGAGGGTGGGGGTGGGGTGGTAGGGTTGGTAACCCTAACATCAAATTTCCTGACTTTTGTTGCTGTAATAGAAACCCTAGCTGATGCAGAAACAAGAGAACTTACTTCGAGAGGACTCTTGCAGTAGGTAATTACATATAGGACTGATGTCGGCAGGAGGCAGGACCCCATGGAAAAATTTCTAGCTAGCTGTCCCTGGCGAGGGACCGCCCCTACATCAGGTGACCGGTGTCGGGAGACGTCGTTATAAAGGGGCGGTCCCTCACGCCTGCCTCCCAGTTCTTTCCCGCTGTTAGCTTATGCCAGCGCCTCACGGAAAAGTTCCCTACTCATCAGGCTCCTTCGTCGGTAGTTCTACCGAGTATTTTCGATTTTTTTTCTCAGCCATCGTCAGGTACCTGTCGGTGTATGTCGTCCCCTACACCCTCCGAGCACAAAAACAAGTGCAGCTCGTGTGGCGCCCAACTCCCGCACAAGGAATGCCATTCCCTGTGCCTTTTTTGCCTAGGCCCCAACCATCCTGTGGAGAAGTGCCAGCACTGCCTCAGCTTCAACGCGGCCACCCGGAGAAGACGGCAGCAGTCCCTGGAAGCCCACATTTTAAAAAAGAAAATGAGCTCCATGGAGAGAGCACTGAAAAAGCTTCAGCAGGCATCGACTTCCCCTGAAGGCCATCGCAAGAAAAAGGATAAGGAAAGGCACTGAGACAAGGGCTCCTCTCCCACCGCGTCTTCCTCGGGAGTCGCCGTGAAACAGGTAACGTCCTCCCCACCCCGGGGGACCGCTCCACAACGGCCGCCTTAGAGGCTTCTAAGGCGGCATCAGCCCGCCCGTCTGGCTCGGGCCCTTCGGGCGCCTCCAGGCTTGTGGAGGCCTCCTCTCCCAGTAAAGCCATGGTTTCGCGGCCTACTGGTGCGAGCGGCTTCGATAAACCGGACGTCTGCTAATCCAACGCCCGCATGGAGAAGGCCGTTAAGTCGCCCGACCCTTCAGAGCGGTGCACGGCCCCCGTTCCGCCCGACCAGGCCACCCCTCCATTGCGGTCTGCCTCCGGCGAAGGGTCCCTTAAGTCGGACGCCGCCCCCCAACGTCCGCCGCGCTACCGCTCCCCGCAGCCTTTGCTGCCCTCTGGGGACCCTGAGTCTCCCTCAGCCCGACCCCGCGATTCCCCCCATCCCCAGGCGACTCTGAGGTTTCTGGTCCACCTCCGCAGACCATCCACCTTCTGGTCCGACTGATCTGACATCGGTTCCCTGGACGCTGGCTCTTGCCGCCCGGCTCCCGATGGCGGGCGACATCCACCCACGATGTCGCCCGGCGCGAGCCCTCCGCCCCCGGGGTCTTCCGCTCCAGAACCACCCCAGGGGCCTCCGGCTGGGCCGTCTGCTCAGGCAACTCCTCCGGCTCCTGGGTACCTGGCCCCGTCGTATCAGACGCCGCCATACTTGGGACTGCAGTATCTGGTGCCTCAGTACCTGGCGCTGACATATCCGATGCCACAGTACTCAGCTGCTCAATACCCGACGCTGGGCTTCCTGCCATCGGGTTATGGATACGTGCCCTTTGGGTATAGTCCATACCCTTATCCCCCTCCTCCTTCTCCTCCTCCTCCACCGCCCCCTCAGCCGCCGGTGGACTTGCAGGAGACTCTGGCCTCCTGGTGGGCTGAGGCCAAGACTCTGCTCACCAGAGAGGTGAAGTCATCTTCCAATGACGGTGCTGGTGCTGGTTCCCGTACGTCCACAACGACACACTCCCTCCCCACTTCCGGACAAAAGGGCTCAACCCTTTGTGTCCAGAGAGGGGCGGGACACGCTTTCCCGAGGGATTCCCAAGGTGTCTGTTCCTCCCCCTCGTCGGGAGAGGGAGTCTACCTCTTCCTCATCTTCTTCTTCTTCGGACACCTCAGATCCTTCCTACGGTTGTTCCAAGCAAGACGACGAGCCATGCTCTCCATCCAAGCCCCAGCCAAGGACTCCTCCAAAGTCCCCTCCGGAGGATCCTTCCTTTACGGAGTTGCTACAGAAGATCCAGAAAGTACATAAGTGGCAATCCTTGGAGCCAGATCACCAGCGAAAAAACCTGCTGAGCATCTGGATCTGCCCGTGACAGCTCCCACTTTGGTGCCACCCTGGATCGAGCCGCATGCCGACCTTATTACCACCATATGGAAACAACCGTCAGCCTTAGCCCCACTTCCGAGGAAGTTGAACAGGCTATACCAGGCTCCAGAGGGTGTTGATTTTTAAGACTCCCACCCTCGTGCTGACTTGGTTGTGATCAGCGCCGCTCATGGCCGGTCAGCTCAACCCAAACATCTTAGCTCGATCTCCACCTGACAAGGAATCCCGCCTTCTGGACCAGTATGGCAAGAAGATTTTTTGCTTCTTCCACTCTGGGTATTAGGGCCCTGAACTACGTCGGCCACATGGGGGATTACCAGAAGGCAATTCTTAGTGAGGTGGAATCGAAATTGGACTCCCTTCTGGACTCTCAGGTCAAGCAGGAAGTGGCTGACCTCGTCCGCTCTGCGTTGGCCAGTCGGCACATTCTTGCGTGCAACCTACGATGCAGTGGACACTGCTGGGAGGAGCTCAGCTTTCGCCGTGGGTTTTGCGGCGTCACGCTTCAGCTCCGGTGTCGCAGTTTTCGTCGGCGCAGTCCGCTATCCAGGAAACGCCCTTCCGGGGTTCGGTGCTGTTCGGGGGTGATGTCAAGGACATCATCACCGACCTGCAGGAGAAGGGGACGGCACTAAAATCTGTTGACTCTATGTACCATCCCCATCAACTGCAGCGCCGTCCCTTTTGGAGACGGAATCGGCCCAAAGCAAGACCACAGGGAAAGAGGGCCACTAAACATCAGGCCCCCCCCAGCTGCCAAGCCCCCCCACCCAAAAAAGCAGCAGGAGCTTCAGCTGCGGTGCTGCCCCACACCACCTGACTCCTTCCCTCTCCACTACCTCTGGGCTTCCCGGAGGAACCGGCAGGAGGGAGGTTTTCCCTCCACCTTCCGGGCTGGGAGAGGATAACATCGGATTCATGGGTGCTCCAGCTAATCACAGAAGGACACTCAATAGAGTTTCTACAGAAACCACCTCGTCACCCTCCCCCAAGGTCGCCGTACTCTCGGGAACATCTTCTTCTGGTCCAGGAAGAAATTTCAGCACATTTGCTGAAAGAGACGATAAAACCTGTCCCCCTTCCCTTGCAAGGTACGGGTTACTATTCCCACTTCTTCCTGGTCCCGAAGAAGACGGGAGATGTAAGACCTATTCTAGATCTCAGTTCCCTAAACCTTTTCGTGGAGTACAAAAGGTTCAGGATGCTCTCTGTAGAGTCTTCTGCCCCTCCTCCGCTCAGGCCAGTGGCTGTGCGCTCTGGATATGCAGGACGCTTACCTGCACATAGTTATTTGCCCGTCTCACCGCAAATATATTCGTTTTGCTTTCCAGGGGAACCACTACCAGTTCAAGGCACTTCCATTTGGCCTCCCCTCGGCCCCTCGAGTTTTTACCAAATGCCTTGCGGTGGTGGCAGCCTACCTGCGTACCTGGGGGGTACAGGTTTTCCCATACCTGGATGATTGGCTCCTGGCGACCTCGTCCAGGGAGGAACTCCTGCACTCCTCTCCCTCACCCAGCAGGTCTTTGCCTGTCTGGGTATTACCATCAACCATTCCAAGTCTCACTTGATCTTATCCCAGAGGCTTCAGTTTATTGGGGCGATACTGGACACGACCCTAGGCAGGGCCTTTCTGCCTCCGGACAGGGCGGCCACACTCCAGACTCAGATAAGCCTGTTGTCCGGCCACAGACGGGTCAGTGCAAGGTCAGTTCTTCGCCTCCTTGGACTTATGGCGGCTGATAATCCCAACAGTCCCTCGCACTCGGCTCCACATGAGGGTCTCTCAGTGGACGCTTCGTTCTCAATGGGATCAGTTGGTAGACGACTTGGACCACTTGGTCCTAGTCTCCTCCCCCATGATTTGAGACTTACAGTGGTGGATGGTTCGAAAGAACCTTCGGGAAGTTCCATTGTTCCTTCCTCCTCCCTCCCAGACTCTAACCACAGATGCCTTGGGCGAAGGTTGGGGAGCCCATCTCGGTCCACATCGGACCCTGGGCTCTTGGTCCAAGCTCAAGCAATCACTGCACATCAATGTGCTCAAGCTTCGGGCAGTGCTCTATGCTCTCCAGACCCTCCATCTGCATCTTCTTCCAGGCCACCTAGCCGTCCAGACGGACAATATGTGCGTGGTGTGGTACATCAACAAACAGGACGGGACTCAGTACTACCCTCTCTGCAGGGAAGCGATGAGAGTCTGGGATTGGGCAGCACAGCACGACCTTCACCTCATGGCAGTTCATGTTCCATGGGTCAAGAACTCCTTAGCAGACAAGCTAAGTCGCTTGTCTGCTCAAGCTCACAAGTGGGAGCTGGATCAGGGGGTCCTAGACGATATCTTCGAACATTGGGGAACACCTCAGGTGGACATGTTCGCTTCACCTCTAAACGCAAAGCTTCTCGACTTCTGCTCGCTCGTTCAAGAACAAGGCATTTTCTGGAGAGATGCTCTGTCTCTAGATTGGAGGGACAGATTCATCTATGCCTTTCCCCCGATTCTTCTGATCCCACGTGTCTTGCAGAAACTAAGTTCAGAAGGAGCACGAATGATTCTGATCACTCCTTTCTGGCCCAGGCAAGTTTGGTTCTCTCTACTGCAACAATACTCAGAGGAGCCTCCTCTTCCTCTTCCGCTGTCTCGGATTCTGTTGACCCGGGATCAGGGGACTCTGGTTCATCCAGGTCTCAAGTCCCTTCAGCTGCATGCGCGGCTCCTGCAGACATAGCTCAAGCCCGCTTTGGGGTTTCTCCCCAGGTGGCTGAGATCTTGGTGGAGGCTAGGAAGCCATCCACTAGGTCTACTTATGCCATGAAGTGGAAACGGTTCTCAATCTGGGCCGCTTCAAAAGGCTTTGAGCCTTTCTCTTGCTCAGTTGGACAACTGCTGGAGTACTACGTCACCTCTTCGACCTGGGTCTTAGTCACTCGTCTCTGAAGGTACTCGTGGCGGCCATTTTGGCCTACCATATTCCCTTCGCAGATAGGACGTTTGCTCAACTGGAAGTCTCTAAGACTTTCCTCAGAGGGGTTCTTCACTTGAGACCCCCTATCCGAGTTCCCGACCCTCCTTGGGATTTGAACTTCGTCCTTGAGAAACTTACTTTGCCTCCTTTTGAACCGGTGGCCTCGGCAGACGTGAAGTTCCTTTCATGGAAGACACTCTTCCTAGTGGCCATTACCTCTGCTTGGAGGATTTCTGAGCTCCAGGCCCTGATGTGTAAAATCCCGTACTTCATTTTTCACAAGGAACGCGTGGCTCTGCGCACCAATCCTAAGTTTCTTCCCAAGGTGGTAGCGGAATCTACTTTGAACCAGTCCATAGAATTACCCGCCTTCTTTATGCAGTTCTCCAATCAGGGGGAGTATCTACTTCACACTATGGACATTCACCGCATTCTGAGATACTACATTAACAGAACAAAGGATCTCAGAAAAACTGATCAACTTTGTGTCTCTTTTGCCCCAAAAGAGAAGGCAGTGCTGTTTCCAAGCAAATGCTGTCTAAATGGTTGCTTATTGCATCACCTTCTGTTATGACAAGTACAACAAGACCCTTCTGGTCAAATAAGAGGTCACTCCACTAGAGGGTTGCTGCCTCCATGGATGTTTCAAGATTGTGCCGGCAGACATTTGTGCTGCCGCCACTTGGACTTCTGTCATACATTTACAAAACATTACAGTTTGGATATTGCCTCTCGCGAGAGCAGGCTTCAGCTCACTGTTTTGCAAGGCCTCTTTCTCAAGGCCTTCACAGCTAGAGGATCTGCTTTGAGTAGCTTTCTCCTCCCTGTGCTTCTTCTTGTTCCAGACTGCTTGGGACTCAGTCCTATATGTAATTACCTACTGCAAGAGCCCTCTGAGTAAGATAGTACAGTTAAATAAGAACTTACACGTAACAGTAGATCTTGGGAGAGGCTCTTGCAGTAGGTAATACCTTCCCACACTCCATCCCCCTAAGCTTTTTCAGCTCCTTTTCCAGTGAGGGAAATATCCGCTTCTCTCTCGTCCGGTCTCTTGTGGCCTGTGGCTGGAAAGAACTGGAAGGCAGGCATGAGGGACCGCCCCTTTATACTGACGTCTCCTGACTCCGGTCACCTGACATGGGGGTGGTCCCTCACCAGGGACTGCTAGCTAGAAGTTTTTCCGTGGGGTTCTGCCGCCTGCCGACGTCAGTTCTGTTTGTAATTACCTACTGCAAGAGCCTCTCTCAAAGATCTACTGTTACGGTAAGTTCTTATGTAACTGTACTTTTTTTTGTAATGAAAATAAATCGTGTATATATGCGTATGTGTGTTGCAGCACACGATATAGATATATATATATATATATATATATATATATATACACACACAAACACAGAGTAAAATTTACGACGTATTAGCGTGTTAGCGTGATGTTAGTTTCACTGTTTCCGCTTCACTTTCTGGTGCATCGCGACCATGCTGGCCCCAACTCACCCCATCGCTGTGGAAAGAATCTGAGGAATGGGAGAATAAGAGTTAGACCGATGATTTCAACACGCACCCGAGCCGGGTTGGGGGTGGGCTGGAGGGGTGCAAGGGGGTTTCAACCCAACATCAAATTTCCCGCTTTTTGTCGCTCAGGAACAACCCTAACTGATGCATTAAATGGAGTTTCTTGCCTCTAATTTCCCTTCTTTTTGAGAATGATAATGAGAAATAGTGAATGTAATGCAGCGGGAAGAGCCCCGAGATCCCGCCACGTGATGTCTTGTCACATAGTAACACGGTGCCCGCAAACGCAAATGGTAATGCGTATGGTGATGCAAAGCGAAACAGAAAGAGAAACAGTACTGTAGACACAAATGGTAAAAATAACGCAAACGCAAATGAAAACGCAAAGGGTAACGCACATGGTGGCTTGACAGGAACGGTAAGTGAACCGGGTACGGAACCGCAAGCGGTAAGGGTAACAGTAATGTAAGCACACAGGCTGGTTTTCCCCAAAAACTGCATAGAGAAAGACAGTGAGTACAAAGAATGTATGCATAATAATGGGTCTCGGAGCAGAAAATGAGGAGTTGGAATACTAAATTGCTTATATCTCAAGAACCGTACGATGTAGAAAAAAACATGTAAAAGTCATATGATTTATGACTTTCCTGGCTAGTTTTGTACTTAGCCCCATTGGGGGCTAAATATTTTTCCGACGAAAAGTCTGTGTCTTGCACAGTTACCGAGATATGGGCCCTGAAAGGCGCGGGCGAACGCCGTAATGTTATCCTATGGGAAAAAAAGAGAAGTTCGGAGTGCCATAACTTTGCCTCCCTGTAATATTTTTTCACCAAACCACCAAAAGGCACATCTGTGGGATGTTGGCTTTCTTCCTCCCAAATTTCAGTCTAAAAGACCAAACCTTTATTTTGCTGCAGGGTGGCAAAGAACTCCTGTCATGCAGCGGATGCCGCAATGTTAGTCTGTTGGAAAAAGCATCAACTTCGGAGTACTGTAACTTTGCATCCATGCAATATTTTGTCACCAAACCACCAAAAGGCACATCTGTGAGGTGTTGGCTGCCTTTCCTCCAAATTTCAGCCCAAAAGACCAAACCGTTCATTTGCAGCAGGGTGGTAAAGAATTCCTGTTATTTTGGGCATAGTGTCGCAAAGTAGTGTCGTGATTTGCGAAAGCTTTCACAAAAATTTGAGACACTTTCATGAGTGCGACACTACTTTGCGACACTACTTTTTCCAGAGAGTGGAAAAACATATTTCTAGGGTGTTTAACCTCAAAATAAAGACATACCTAGCATCCTCAGGGTCTGACTAGGTAAACACAAAAAGAATTGTGTTGCTAGAGGGTCCCAAATTTAAATGCCAAGCATTTATCTGATCACCAACTGAAAACAAAATGGCGGATTTGCGACACTAAAAAGTGCATTTGCGACACTGTCGAACTTTTTGTTAACTTTTCCCATTGACTTATAATGGGAAATTGTTTCTTATGAACTGTTTAATATTTTTTGAAGAAATCTTCAAAAGGCACATTGGACACGCGGCATGCATTCCTTAAGTTTTGACGGTCGGCAAAACTGTGCGACCTATGAGGGATGAGCAGAGAATCAAAAGCATAAGCGTGCATGCAGATTACGGCTTAATAACTCCGCGGCCGTATATCCGAACAGTACGAAAGTTGGTAGATCCCAAGATGTATGGTTCTTGATTGTGTATTCCAAATTTCAGGCTAATCCGTTGAATGGTTGCAAAGTTATTAAGGTGCAAAATTTTAGGTTTAACGTGTAAATGGCTCCTCAACCCTACCGTGCTACCATAGTTAGGGTTGAGGAGCCCATTTAAGGTTAAATGGTGAAACTTTGCACCTTAATAACTTTGCCACCGTTCAACGGCTGTGCCTGAAATTTGGCAGGCACGGAGCGTAACCATAGATCTTGGGATCTGCCAACTTTCGTACCGGTTGGATATACGGGTGCGGAGTTAATAAGTGACATTCCGGGGTGCATTTATGTTTTTTCGCATTCTTTCTCGACGCCTACAGGTCGCACGTGTTTTAGCGACCGGTCCGAAAACTTCAGGGAACGTGCGGCCGGGGTCCCCGATGTGCCTTTTGAAAATTTCACGAAAAAATATTGAACGGTTCAAAAGTTATTCAAAAAAAACAAGTTTCTCATTATAGTCAATGGTAAAAGTTAACAAAAAGTTACAGTGTTGCAAATCCGCCATTTTGTTTTCAGTTACTGATCACAGAAATGCTTGGCATTTAAAATTGGGACCATCTAGGGACATAATTCTTTTTGTGTTTACCTAGTCGAGCCCTGAGGATGCTAGGCATGTCTTTATTTTGGGGTTAAACACCACAGAACTATGTTTTTCAAATTTTTGGAAAAAGTAGTCTCGCACCTGCGACACCGTCCCACTTTTTTGCGAAAGGTGTCCTAAATCACTTATAATTACTTTTCAACACTATGGCCAAAATGACAGGAATGGTTTGCCACCCTGCTGCAAAAGAACGGTTTGGTCTTTTGGGCTGAAATCTGGAAGGAAGAAAGCCAACATCTCACAGATGTGGTTTGGTGAAAATATTGCAGGGATGCAAAGCTACGGTCATCCAGGTTGACGCTTTTTCCCATAGACTAACATTGCGGCATCTGCCGCTTTTCGGGCCCGTATCTCAGAAACGGTAGCGAGATACAGACTTTTCGTCGGAAAAATACTTAGCCCCCCACATGGGGGCTAAGTGCAAAACTAGCCAGGAAAGTCATAATTCATACGAAATTGTAATTTTTTTCCACGTCGTACAGTTCCCGAGATATAAGCAATATAGTATTCCAACTCCTCATTTTCTGCTCTGAGACCCATTATTATGCATACATCCTTTGTACTCTGTGTGTTTCTGTATGCAGCTGTTGGGGTAAACCAGGGTGTGCGCTCCAGTTACTGTTACATGTATCATTTCCACTTGTGTTTCTGTACCCATTTGCATTAGCGATCTTCCCTTGTCAATCTTCACCATTCATTACTTCCTGGGTGTAAGCCGGAGGCGCGCACCCGTCACGGGAGCTTTTTTTTTTTTTTTTTTTAAAGTTGCCTAACGGCCCCACCCTCGAGAAGGGCCATGCGCGAGGGGCGGCCGTTAGTAGCGACCGACTCCTCCTCCAACTCAGTTCTGTTTCTCCCGCCGTCGAGGCAGCACCTGTTCGCGGTAGCTAACCGAAAAGTGCGTATCCGACTCCTTTTTCTACACTCGACGCCTACGGTAAGACTGTTCCTTTTTCTTTCCTTTGTACGGCGCCGGGTGTATTTCCGACTGTGTTTAATCTTGTTTATTTCGCGTTATGTCCGGTTCTGGAGTGAAACGTTCTTCTAAGACGGGCCGTGCCCCTATGCGTCGGTGCTCCTGCGGCCGGCATTTCTCCGTCTCGGACCGGCATGACGTCTGTCTTCGTTGCCTGGGACCCAACCATAATATGGATTCCTGCGACGCTTGTTTCTCGATGGACCGTCGCGTCCTCGAAGTCCGCGCGTACAAGCTCGGCAAGGCCCCGCCGACTTTGGGACGGCGTCATGGGAATCTCGGCGAGATCCTTAGGCCTTTCCCGGGTCCCTCCCAGGCCTATACGGTCCGAGGAGGAGGGGCCCTCTCCCTTCTTGCCGAGGGGAGGCCCTTCCGTGTGTTGGGGAGCGCCAGAGTCCTCCAGGGCACGAGCGCTGACACCGCCTGCAGTCACCTTGAGGTGCAGGTCCCTGCCGAGGCCCTTGGCTGGGCCCCGCTCGGTGGACTCGACCGCCGCCTCGGCGCCGCTGGATCCCGGCGCCGCTCGCGTGCCGGTGATCGAGCGGCGCCGTTCAGGAGGCGCTGCTGATCCCGCGCCGCTCGCGGCACCGTGATCAGGGCGGCACCGCTGATGTGCCGTTTGGCCTCGGGCGCCGTTCATGGTGCCGATGAGCCCTGGCGGCGCCGCCGACGGTGCCGCTCGCCTCCGGACGCCGCCGACGGGCGCCGGGCAGCTCTCTCCTCCGGGCGTGCGGGTCTGCCGGAGCCGCTGGGGTGTGGGGTTGGGCCTTCATGCTGCCGGGCGTGCTAGGGGCGCAGCGGTGTCGCACTGCACCGGGCCGTTCGGGCCCTGTGGCCTCGGGGACCCCTGGGTGGCAGCATCGAGGTCCTGCTGGTCTCCCCCTCGGAGGGACGATGACTCAGATGTGGACCCATCCTGGCATCCCCATTCTTCGAATCTGGGTCCCGGTGGCTAGGGGTACCAGGCGGCGCAGCGGACCTCCCTCTGTCCCCTGCCGCTCCTCCTGAGGGTTCCTCGGCTGGGGTGGCGAGAGTCCGGGGCAGACGTGGGGGTGACGGAGGGGAGGCCCTCTCCTGGAGGTCCGTGACAGCTACCCCGGGTGCTGTTACCTCCTGGGGTTAGGGGGAACGCTGCAGTCGGGAGGAGGGCCCTCTCGAATCCGAGGGGTTGAGGGGCAGGCGTCCTGCTGCTCGGTCTTCTTTGGCCACCTCAGGGGTGGCCAGGGAGCCGGAGCAGAGCCCGCCCCTCCCCAGGGTTCTAGGTGTCCTCTGGCGGCATGCAGCGGACTGCCCTTCTGGATCCATGCAGTCCCGGCGTCACACAGGGGAGTTTCTCCCCAGGCTCTTCCAGGTTCCGCTTCCCCAGAGTTCCGCTTCTGGCCTGGTTTGATATCCGGGATCCCTCCTACTAGAGCTCCCTTCCCGGATTCCAGAGCCTCGCGGGAGAGCAGTTGCCTCCTCGGAGGTGCCCCTCTCCCATCTCTGCCTTCACCACCCCGGCTCCCAGGCCATGTCGGTCCCACGGGTCCGTTATCCTGGGAGCAGTTCAAGGATTCTCGGCCTTCCCTCATATGTTAGTTACATGCATGGCCGGGTCTTCGACTCTCCCCACCGCCGCAGGAATCCTCTGGACATTCCAGTTCCCCATCATCCTCGTCTCCCTCCTCTGAGGGAGAGGAACCCCCTGCTCATCTGTCCTCCGATGCTGATTTCACAGAATATCAGCGTTTCCTCTCGAGGATGGTGAGGGATCTTCGGATTTCCTACGTTCGGAGAGACAATACCGAACGGGTGACGCGTGAATTCCTTGGTGAATTCAGTGCCCAGCATCTGGTGGTACCTTCCTGGCCTATCCCCTTCCAGGAGGCGTCTATCCGGTCCTGGCAGTTCCCTGCCGTTTCTTCCCCAGCCCCGCGGACTGCCAGCGTAGGTATTGTGCCCCCTCTGAGTCTCTAGGTTCCCTTCCCAACCCGTCCTCAGGTTTGGTATACCTGGATACTCCTTCTGGGCGCCGTTGCCTGGCGCACGACCGCTCACGGTTCGGACTCTCCAGTTCGGGCGTTGGGGAGCGAAGAGTGTTCTCTTCTTGGCGTCGCGAGTGCGTATGTGCATCATCAGGCTCACCTGCGCTCTTACAACCGCATCTGTGGTCGATGATGTCCCAGCTGCTGGCATCTATGCCTGACACGGAGCAAACCAGACAAGCCGTTGCCCTCTCCGCGGTAGGCCTGGAGCTGGCAAGACACCAAGCAAGGGCATCTTATGACGCCAATGAGGTGGCTTCCAGGCTTGCGGGGACAGCGATCTGCATCAGGCGGACGGCATGGCTTCGTCTCTCCAGGTTGTCACCCCTGGCCCGGCGTAGGGTGATGCGCTCCGCCTTCCGGGGGACCCGTCTTTTCTCATCCAGAGCTAGGAGACTTTTACAGGGGCTCCCTCCGTCTCCTCGTCCTCGGGAGGTACCTCCTAGCTCTTCTCCCACTTAGGCTTTCTGAATAAGCCAGGGTCTTCTCCTTCTGTTTCTCACCAGCAGAAGGCTGGGGGTCTTGTTCCCTCAGGGTATGGCCTCTTCCCCCTCCTGGGGAAGAGGAGCTTGGCACTCACCCAGGAAGTAATGAATGGTGAAGATTGACAAGGGAAGATAGGAAAATTACGTACCTACCGTAATTCTTGATCTTCTCTTGTATCTTCACCATTCATTACTTACGCCCGCCCACCATCCCCTCAGTGGCCTCTTCCTGTGGCTTCTCCACCTCCCGTCTCCTTCCTCTCTCTGCATTATATAAAATATAGGGAAAATTGCTTCATTTTCCAAAAAAAAAACAAAAGTAAAAAAAAAAAAAAAAAATCTTCTTGAGGGGGGGTTTTAAATCCAGAAAAATTATTTACTCTAAGATTCATGGGCCATCTCGTGGATTGCATTGGCGATCAGACTGCACAACTATCTCTTGCTATTCTTATGGCAAGATACCTCTGGGGTTGTTTGGCCTGGCTCAGGCTATTCAGTTTTGATCCTGCAATCCCTGTTCAGGTAGTTGCCCTGAAATCTAATCCCCCTCTATTCTTGCTTGCAGAGCAGAGGAATGAGTACGTCCTGTTCTCTTCTAAAAAAAAAAAAAAAAAAATGCTGAGGGAACTCTCTCCGACTGCTATAGGCATCTTGGTATCTGGGTCATGCATCTAGTAAAAAAAAAAATTTTTTCTATCTGTTAAAAAAAAGGGAAGAGGAGAAATCAAACAAGAAGGCAAATGAGAAGGTAGGCTATCCTTCTCGCTGTTTTGCTAAGTGGTTTCTCCTTTAAGTGTCCTCCTGGACAATTTTTACAGTAGAGCTCTGCTGACCAAATCCAATCTTAGCCAGCCTAAGCCTTGGCCGGCCTTAGCCAGTCAGTCTGAGTCCCGTTTCTATCTTGGAAAGCCTGAAAGGCTTACATTTTCCATTTCTAAACCCCTGAGCAGCGCTCTCATGCTGTTGGGGTTTTATTCTTCCCTCCTCGGCTGTCCTCCAGTTAAAGGCCTTCAGCGGCCAGGAGCCGAGGTGGGTGTCAAGAACAATGGCATGTTGAAGATGAGGACTATGCCCTCCTGAGTCTGTCTAGCGGGTTCGGTGAACCTTCCGCCAGCTCTATCTCCGGGATTCTTGCTTCCCTTTAGTCGAGCCTTCAGCTACATGCTAATCTGCTCGGGCATTCTGGTCCCTTCAACATCCCATCTCTCTCTTCTCTTTCTTCTTCTTCTTCTATTTTCTCATTTCCTTACTCATCTCTCCTCCTAGAGTCGCCCAGGTAAGGAGGCCCTGCACTCCCTAGGCTAGGGATGTTCTTATCTCCTCTGTCCTTCCTCCATCGGCTTATTCCTTTTCAGTTCATTCTTCCTTGCTTTTGCTATCCTAGGCTATCTTGCCTCGCTATCTATATTTTCTGCTTTCATTTTGCCTCTCCGGCTCCACAGAACTGAGTTGGAGGAGGAGTCGATCGCTTCTGCTGGCCGCCCCTCGCGCGTAAGGACGCCGCCTCGAGGTGGGGGCTGCTAGGCAACTTTAAAAAAAGCTCCCGTGACGGGTGCGCGCCCGGCTTACACCCAGTAAGTAATGAATGGTGAAGATACAAGAGAAGATCAAGAATTACGGTAGGTACGTAATTTTCCTTTCCCATGTACGCCACTGTGTGCGTTATCCTTTGCGTTTCTGTTTGCAGCCATTTGTGTCTACAGTACTGTTTCTGTTTCGCTTTGCATCACTGTGCGCATAACCATTTGCGGCCACCCTTCCATTTGCATTTATCTTTCATTTTGCGTCATCGTTGTTGTTACCTTTACCATTTGCGTTTTCAGTTGCATGCCCGTGAGCGTTACGGTTTGCATTTCCTTATGCGCTTGTGTTTGCATTTCTTGTTTCCTTTGATGTTATTGTTGCAGTTACCATTACCATTTGTGTTTCCAATTGTGGTACCATGACCGTACGCGTTACGGTTTGCATTTCCATACGTGCTTGCATTTCCGTTTGTTTCCTTTGGTGTTGTTATTGCTGTTACCGTTACCATTGGCATTTACAATTGCGGTACCGTGACCGTGTGCGTCACAGTTTGCATTTCCATATGCGCTTTTCTGTTTCCTTTGGCGTTATTGTTGCTGTTACCATTACCATTTGTGTTTACAATTGCAGTACCGTGACCGTGCGCGTAACAGGTTGCGTTTCTGTACACGCTTGCGTTCGCGTTTCCGTTTCTGTTTCCTTTGGCATTATTTAAGCTGTTACCATTACCATTTGCATTTCCAATTGCGGTACCTTGACCGTGCGTGTTATGCTTTGCGTTTCCACACGTGCTTGCATTTGCCTTTCCATTTCTGTTCCCTTTGGCGTTATTGTTGCTGTAATAGTTAACATTTGCATTTACAATAGCAGTACTGTGATCGTGCGCGTTACCAGTTGCGTTTCCGTATGCGCTTGCGTCTCCATTTGCATCACTGTTCACTTTGGCGTCACTTTGCGCTTTGCGTTTTATTAACATTTGCATTACTCCTTTATCTTTTGCGTACTATGCGTAACCATTAGCACTTTCATTTATGCTTTCAGTTACCACCACATTTTATTCATTATTTATAGTCATTCTTAAAAATAAGGGAAATTCATGGCAAAATACTCTGTTTAATGCATCAGTTAGGGTTGTTCCACAGCGGCAAAAGTGAGGAAATTCAGGGTTAGGGTTCAAAGCCCCCTTGCACCCCCCATCCCCCAACGGCATCTGGGTGTGCGTTGAGGTCGTCGGTCCTAACTCTCATCCATTTCCTATACCTCAGCTTGTTTACATGTGATTGGGTGAGAAGGCCGGCGATCCCCAACGCACCAATACTGGGTGAAATACTGAGGGCTTTCAGCAACCCCAGATTTCCTCGCTTTGTCGCTAGATCTTTAACTGATGCATTAAACTGAGCTTTTTGCCATGAAAAATATAATAAATATATATATATATATATATATATATATATATATATATATATATATAAAATTCATTACAAAAACTTCGTTAATACATCAGTTAGGGTGACTGCTATAGTGACAAAAGCAGGGAAATGGTTGAACCAATGAGCACGTACTATGTACAGTACCTGTTCATTGACAGTTGAGTCGGCGGTTGGCTGTGGTGGTGTTCTGAGGGCTGAGCCAGTCACTGGCTCTGGTTGGTTTAGGGGAGCAGGTGGGGGGTCCCGTCTTGACGGGGTTGGGGTGTAGGACCACTACACTATGGAAATACTGGGGGAATACGTATTTTAGACATCAGGATTGGGGCTGGGGGAGTATACTACACTGTGGAAATACTGGTGGAATGATTATTTAGTTTTATACATCGGGGAGTGGAGGCCCTACACTATGGAAAAAGATTCAGGGTACAATTTTACTTTGATCAGGGATGGAACGGGGGACCCTACACTATGGAAAAGAGTTTGGGGTATAATTTTAGTTTGATTGGGATCTGGTTTGGGATGGGTGGACCCTACACTATGGAAAAGGGTTTGGGGTACAATTTTAGTTTGATCGGGGATGGGAGGGGGCGAACCTACGGTTTGGTGTATAATTTTAGTTTGATCGGGGATGGGGGGGGGGAACCTACACTGTGGAAAAGGGCCCAGGATACAATTTTAATTCGACTGGGGGTGGGAAGGGGACCCTACACTATGGAAAAGGGTTCATCTTACAATGTGCATGGCAAGAGAATGGACAGGCTACTGAGCACTGACAGTGAAATCTGTTGTTACATCATTTACACAAACAGTAAGGTGGCGTAAAACGATTTTTTTTTATACAGTGCATGCTGCCTATTTCAAAAGAGAGGTGGATTTCCAGGATTAAAAATAAAGAAATTTAATTTTTTAATGCTCAAATTCATGTGTTTCATGTTCAAAACTGAAACTCAATAACTCTGCGAGGTGTCAGAGTTTCACTGACAGAAGCACTATAAATATTAAAAAAAAAAAAAGTACATTGGTCTCAAACCTCAGTCCTTCTATGTGCCAGGTGTGTGCCTTACTCTCTCCGCCACAGCTAATCACAGGCAAATGGGTCTGTTCACTTTTTAACAAGTTTTGAAATTCAACTGTAAAGTTTCACACATTAGCAAAGATATGCGATGTAAAAAAAACGCACGGGACATCTAATTTTCCCATAAGAAATAAGGGGAAAATTAAAAATGTAATAACTTTTGAACAGATCAATATTTTTTCACCAAACCTTCAAAAGGCACATCTGTGGGGCTAAGGCAGTCTACCCTGAAATTTTCAGAGCAATATTTAAAACAATTTCTGAGATACACATGACAAAAAATTTTTAAATTTAGGGTTTTTTAAACTTTAATAACTTTTGAACCATTTAATGGATTCACATGAAATTTGCATGTCAACAAACCTACCCCAAGTGCTCCTTTGTGCCAAGTGTCGTGCAAATCTGTTGAATGGCTCGAAAGTTATTAACATTCAAACATTCAGGTTTTACATTCAACTGCCCTCTCACCCTAACTATGCTGGCACTACCACTCCAGTATTTTATATATACATATATAAAATCTCGTAAAAAAAAAAAGAAAACCGACCACCAATGTCTGTTTCTTCCACCGCCTTTACTGTCCATCCACCCCTACCCCCCACATACATAACACTGACACTGAGGGTGCCCAATCCTCAGTGTCGCTACCAGAAATAAAGAAACCATCCTCATCTTGTTTTTTTTTTTTTGTTGTTTTTTTTGGGGAGCGGGTAGGTTATTTTATTTTAAAACCTGTAAAATGAAAACTGTCCATTGATGTCTGTTGTGCCGTTAGCCCCCACCTGAACCTCCCACTCAACACCCCCCAACACCCTCCCATTTCTACCTCCACCAGGGTCCAATGCTGTAATCATCTCTGGACCACAGACACGCTCTTCACTCTTCAAAGACGGACTGCAAACTGAGGAAATCAGGTATGCGATTCAGTGTATTTCAGTGGGGTTTTGAACTTAGTGACATAACTTGGCCATTTTTGAATGTTTTTGCCCCTAATTTTCAACATGCCTTGTTTTTTGGACCCCATCTCATGTACAATGGCAGTGAAATTAAGTAAATCTGTCCCAAAAAGTGATTTTGTGATCACTGTGCAAAATCACCTTTCGGACAGGAGCTGAAAAATTTCTCCACCCTTGTTCATGAGGTGGGGTCATAAGAAGGCTGTGTTGAAAATTTAGCTTACAGATATTAAAAAACAAAAGTTAATGCGTCTACGTTGAAATTTGTGAATGCAGGCTTGTAACTTTGGTCATTTTCAGTATTTTGACCCCAAATTTTCAATATAGCTTTTTCTTCACAGCACCTCATGAATGTGATGGTTGTCATTTTTCAAATCCTGGCCAAAATGTGTGTTTGCATCCCAAAAGGTGATTTTGTGGTTGCTGCGTGAAATAACATTTCAGACAGGAGTTGAATATTTTCTCTGCCATTGTATATGAGGTGGGGCCATAAGAAGGCTAAGTTGAAAATTTGGGGTAAACATATTTAAAAAATCAACAATGTTATGAGCCTACATTGAAATTTACGAACATAGGCTTGTAACTCTGGTAATTTTCAATATTTTGATCCCAAATTTTCAGCATAGTCATTTCATCACAGCACCTCATGAATGTGGCTGCTGTCATTTTTCAAATCCTTGCCAAAATGTGTTTTCGCACTTGTGGCACAAAATCACCTCTTCAGCAGGATTTAAAAATGTTCTCCACCCTTTTTAATGAGGTGGGCTTATGATAAGGGTATGTGGGATCATAAGAAGGCTGTGTTGAAAATTTGGGGTAAAAATTTGAGAAAACAACAAAGTTACGAGTTTACGTTGCAGTTTTTCAATGCATGCTCGTAACTGTGGTAATTTTCAGTATGTTGACCCCAACTTTTCAACACAGCCATTTTTTCACATCACCACACATGTGACAGCTGTCATTTCTCAAATCCTGCCCAAAATGTGTTTTAACACTTGTGGCACAAAATGATGTTTCAGCCATTTTTTTATAAATGACACCTGTCGAGCTCAGAAGGAGTGATCATAATAAGATTATGTTGAAAATCTGGGGTAAAAATGTAAAAAAACAACTAAGTTATGGGGAATCCAGTTGTTCCTACGTTTACTCATAACATTATTTTTTGCAGATTTTGGCCTCTAATGTTCAACATATCCCTTGTGTTACCTTACTTCCTCAACATGGCAGGTGTCATTTTTCAAATCCCCTCTGAAACTTGTTTCCACAGTCGCACAGTGAATCACCTTTTCGATGGGGTTTTAAAAATTCCAGCTGTCTTGATCATAACGTCGGGTCATAAAAAGACTGTTGAACATTTGGGGTCAAAATGTAGGAGCTTGCTTTAAGTAGATATTGCCTCTAAGATGCCCTGTCCTGAGTAAATACAGTCTAACAATGTGTCAAAGCTGGATACCACTGAAAATGAGATATTCAAACATGAAGTCTTGCTGTATTCTGACTATCCAGTTAGCCCCAGCCTTTAAACTGCCCCGGAGAACAAAGGGTTAACTTTCTCTGCAGAGCATAGAATGCTGAGCTCGAGCTTGGTTGAGGTCTCTGTCTGGAGTCCTTTGAAATCCAACCGTCAGATTCTTTACTCCGCCTCACTGAACAGTCGCTCCGGAGATTTCTCCTTCAGCTCGGTTCGAAAGTCGGTTAAAGTCTCGGTTAAGTTGTCGGTTTTTACCAAATTTATTTCCGCATAGTCAGTTCAGTCTCTGTCTGTGGTACCGTGAGTACTAGATAGATTTTGTTCAATTTTTCTGTGTGGAAAATTGTAGTGTTAGATCGGTTCGGCTGAACCAATCATTTATATTGAATCCTTGTGTTTTATTTTAGTGTGTGGTTACCGATTCTTACCTGTTCTTAAAAAAAAAAAAAAAGTGTTTTGAACGTCTTTTTCCAACACCCGTGACACGGTTAGGAACCGATAAGGGAGTCTTGCCTGGTGGTTGCCATAAAAAGGGTAAGTTTGGTTATGTTGGCCATGTCTGAGAAACCCAAGAAAAAAAAACGGGCCCACTGGGTTTCAACACTGCAGTGAGTGTGGGGAGGTCTTTTCTAAGGCCGACCCCCACACCACCTGTGTTTATTGCCTGGGGTTTGAACACCTTGATTCAG
The DNA here is from genome assembly GCA_016271365.2 of Neoceratodus forsteri. Classification (NCBI taxonomy): domain Eukaryota; kingdom Metazoa; phylum Chordata; order Ceratodontiformes; family Ceratodontidae; genus Neoceratodus; species Neoceratodus forsteri. The sequence continues at coordinate 430,428,541 of CM057453.1, read as the reverse complement.
ACTGCCAAATTTGTAAAAATTTTCCTAAATCTCCCCTTGAAAAGAGACTAGATAGACTGAGGGCAAAGGAGGCCAAGAAGTCTGTTGACCCGGATGGCCAGCCCGGTTCGGTTCTGACCAAACCAGAAGGAGTGCCCTCTGACCAGGGCGATACTTCTTCAGGCAAGAGGAGAGCCGATCCTGAGGGGTCAGTTCCTACAGAAAGAAAACATAAAATTTAAATTGACCGGTTCGGATCCAGTGGTTCATGTTCCGACCGCCGAGGAAATGGCCAGAGCGATTCAAATTGTGGAATTGCTTCGCCCGGTTCCAACCGATCCGGCACCTTTTCACAGGGGATCTGTTGCCCCGGTTCAAGATTATACCCCTGAAGATTTTAATGAACCGGAGTTTGTGGAGGAGGGGGAGTTTGAAGATGATGGTGATGATGATGAAAGTCTGGATTTGCCTGTGGAACCGACATCTCCCCAGACAAATCTTCTGGTGTATCCCCTCTTAGGCTTTCTGAGTCTCCTTCCCATTTTTTGTTTTACAGAAAAGTGGCTGAAACCCTCCAGCTTCCTATGGAGGAAGCAATGGAGGATCAGGAGGAGCCTGATTATGTGGAAATGATGGGCATCCCAGAGTCCAGTAGACTGTCTATTCCCCTTCACAAATCCTTTGGGAAACAGACACAAAAAATCCTGAAGTCTCCCAATTCTGTACCCCCTTTTGACAGGAGGATGGACAAGAGGTACACACTATCAGGCTCAGATACAGAGTTTTTATACCAGCAGTGCAGTCATGTTGGGGTAGTGCAGGCTGCTGCCTGTGACAAGGCAAACATTCCCTTGGCTTCACACCCCCCATATAAAGACTCCAGGAAGATTGATGCCATGGCAAAAAAGCAGTACATGGCATCTTCCTTGGGACTCAGGCAGGCAAATTATATGGCCTATACAGCCAGGTACCAGAAGTCCAGGTGGGACACTGTACTGGCACTGGCTAAACAGGCCTCCCCAGCCAGCCAAGGAGCTGGAGGTGGTGGCTGCAGATGGGATTGAGGCATCAAAGTTCAGTTTCATGCTGCTGTGGACTCCAGTGATGTGTCATCAAGAGTCATGGCTACATCTGTGGCTCTTCGGAGAATGGCTTGGCTCAGATGTACTAGCCTTTCGCAGGATACCCAGGCTAAGGCCATGGATTTTCCTGTAGTGGGTAATTCTCTGTTTGGGGAGCAGACAGAGAATTACATGAAGAAAATAGATGAGTACAGGACCACTTACACGAGTGCTCAGGCCAAAGAGAGGCAGGCAACTCCTCAAAGGTAGCAGTCTAGGGGTAGGGCCAGGCCTTTTCATAGGCCTTTCTACCAGCCACAGGCCTCTTCTTCCTTTTCACAGAAGGGGTTCTTCAGAGGGAGAGGCAGAAGGGGGATGAGCAGGGCTGCATCCACTCCTCAGCCTAAGGCCCCTGCCAAGCAGACACCCTGATGGGTCTACCCAGGTCGACTCTCCTATTCCAGTAGGGGGCAGGCTTTGTCCAAGACTGGATGTCTGTTACCTCAGACAGGTGGGTCCTGGAAGTAGTAAGCCAGGGACTGGTTCTCAGCTTCAAAAAAATTCCGAAGATGAGATCCAGATCTTTTCCCCCTGCAGTTCTCTCAGAAACCCTCGCCCTAGGGGCAGAGGTTTCATCTCTGCTGGCTTTGAGCCATAAAGTACCTACCCTACACAGGGGCAAAGGTCTGTACTCCAGGTACTTCCTTATCCCAAAAAAGACAGGGGAGTGGCGACCCATCCTAGACCTAAGATACCTGAACAAACATCTTTTAAAACCAAAGTTCAGGATGGTAACTCTGGGAATAATCCTTCCCTTTCTAAGGCCAGGGGACTGGCTAGCCTCCCTGGACCTCAAAGATGCCTATTTTCACATTCCCATCTGGTGCTCCCACAGAAAGTACCTCAGGTTCAAGTTGCCCTCAGGCCACTATCAGTTCAGAGCAATGCCCTTTGGTCTAACATCAGCCCCAAGGGTTTTCACAAAGTGCCTGGCAGTAGTAGTTGCCTTTCTAAGGAGGCAAAAGATTTCCAGTTTTCCATATCTGGACGACTGGCTCATAGTGGGCCAGTCCTCAGACCAAGTCAAGTCAGACCTGCAAGTGACCCAGCAAGTGCTTACTTCTAGGATTTCTCTCAACCTTCCCAAGTCAGTTCTCCGAGCCAGTGCAGCCTCCTACCTTTATAGGGGCAGATCTGGATACTGTCAAAATAAGAGCCTTTCTTCCCCTGGAAAGGGCAAGAGTTCTTATAGAACTGGCTTCTTCCTTCAGCCTTCAGGTGTCTCAAACAGCAAGGCATTTCCTTCAGCTCTTGGCCCATATGGCAGCCTCTACGGCAGTGGTCCAAGGGGCAAGATTCCAGATGAGGGACATCCAGTTCCATCTGAGGGCATTTTGGTCCCAGAAGAAGGATTCCCTTACCAAACTGATTCCAGTGACTTGGACCCTGATCCAAGCCCTTCAGTGGTGGCAGGATCAGGGCAGTTTAAGGCAAGGGGTCCCATTTGCCACTCAGTCTCATTCAGTGGTCCTTACCACTGATGCTTCCCTTCTGGGCTGGGGAGCCCATCTGGGGGCCCTCACTGCAAAGGGACTGTGGTCCCCTCAGGAATCCCTTCTCCATATCAATCTCCTAGAACTCAGGGCAGTTTTTCTGGCCCTGCAAGCCTTCTCTGTCAGTGCACAACAAGGTGGTTCAAGTCAGAACAGACAACACCACCACCATGTGGTACATCAACAAGCAGGGAGGCACGCGGTCTACGACCTTGTGCATAGAAGCCCATGAAGTTGTGGTCCCTGGCTTATTCCCTGCAAACCTCTCTGATAACAGTCCACCTTCCTGGGAAGGACAATGTGCTAGCAGATGCACTGAGCAGGATTTCACAGGGCCATCACGAATGGTCCCTGGACCCTCTGGTATTGAAGGTGATTTTTTTCAAGGTGGAGCACTCCAGAGATAGATCTTTTTGCAGCCCCAGACAATCATCAACTTCCTCTTCTTTGTTGCAGACCCCCAGTCTTGGGCTCAGTCCCTCTGGATGCTCTGATTCTGAACTGGGAAGGAAAATTTCTGTATGCTTTCCCTCCCTTTCCTCTACTGTTCAAAGTTTTAGTCAAGATAAGGTCACAACCTTGCAAAGTGATTCTGATTGCTCCAGACAGCCTTGGTACCCCGTGTTGCTGTCCCTAGCAGTCCATCTTCCCCTGTCTCTTCCCAGGACTCGTCTGCCAGAGCTGCAGCTTCAGGAGTCTGCCTCCGGCGACACTCTTGGCTCTGTGTCTCCGGCTTCACCCTGGATGTACAGAACATCATTCTGGACGTCCCCTACAACGGCAAGTTACTCTTTGGTAAACCCTCGGAGAAGGTGATCACCAAACTCCAGGACGCTGGGGAAGCAGTCAGGTCTGTACAGGCCACGTACAGACCCAGGCCCGGTTCCTTTCGTAGGAACCAGAGCCATTTTTGCAGCCAGCAACAAAGGCAGCAGCCATGTTCCAGCCAGCAACAAAGGGGCACCTTTCAGCGGAAAGCTCAGGCTGAGCCCAAGACTACACTAAACCAGCCCAGCCTGCAGGGACTGGTGCAGCCACAGCATGACTCCTTCCTGGCCCCCGCCTCTCCTCTGGATCAACGGGCGCAAAAGGTCGGGGGTCACATCGCTCGCCATTTTTCAGGGAGGCAGTTGATTACCACCGACCGGTGGGTTCTCCAACTGATTAAAAAAGGCCATTTCATAGAATGTCTCTACCACCCACCGGAGAAGACCTCCCCTGCTTTCCCGTTACTCGGGTCAGCATGCCCTACTTATACAGCAGGAGGTGATCACGCTCCTGGAAGAAGAAGCGATAGAGCACGTTCCACAGAACCAGAGGGGTGCAGGATATTATTCTCACTTCTTTCTGGTTCCCAAGAAAACAGGGGACCTCCTTCCAATACTGAACCTCAGCGACCTCAACGCCCAAGGTCCTGTACAAGCGTTTCCGCATGGTGACCCTCCCAGGTCTGATTCCCATGCTCAAGCAGGGCGCCTTTCTAGCGTCCTTGGACATGCAGGACACTTACCTGCATATACCCATCGCTCAAGCACACAGGAAGTTTCTACGCTTCGAGTTCCAGGGCCACCATTATCAGTTCCGAGCCCTCCCTTTCGGAGTGTCATTGGCACCTCGGGTATTCACGAAGTGTGTGGCAGTCATAGCGGTGACTCTGAGGAGGCAAGGCCATTATGTGTTCCCCTACCTGGATGACTGGCTTCTCATGGTGCCCTCTCCGGAGGCCTTGATGTCCGCCATTCACTATACTCAGTCTCTGTTCGAGACGCTGGGCATCTTGATCAATCAAGAGAAGTCACATCTGGTTCCATCTCAGACTCTGCAGTTCATAGGCGCAGTTCTGGACGCCGTCCAAGGGAAGGCCTTTCTCCCCCAGGACAGAGCGGAACACATCAGATCCCTCGTCCGGGACATTTCGGCAAAGACCGTTCCTGCCAGATTGGTCCTTTGCCTGCTCGGACACATGGCTGCGGCCATCGCAACAGTCCCGCTTGCTCATCTCCACATGCGGGTCACCCAGCGGGTGTTACGGGTCCAGTGGGATCAAAAGCAAGACCATCTGCAGCTTCCAATCCGGATCACGAAGACTGTAATCCGGGATTGGCAATGGTGGCTAGATCCGAAGAATCTGTTGGCAGGGGTCCCCTTCATTGCACCATCTCCGAGTGTGACACTCTCCACAGACGCCTCAAGGCTTGGATGGGGAGCACACCTCGACGGTCTCAGGGCCTGTGAACAGCCCAAGAGACTCATCTCCACATAAACATCCTGGAAATGAGAGCCGTTCTTTACGCCCTGCAGGCCTTCCAGTCGGAGATTCCACCGAGTACTCTCCTGTTACAAACAGACAACTCCGCGGTGATGTATTACCTCAACAAACAAGGAGGCACCCATTCCTACCCACTTTGCAGGGAGGCCATGAGGGTGTGGGATTGGGCTTTGCAACACGGCACAAATCTCATTGCTGTTCATGTCCCAGGAGTGGATAACGTCATTGCAGATGGCCTGAGCCGCTCTCAGGCCAGAGTCCACGAGTGGGAACTACTTCAAGAGGTAGTAGAGGATCTGTTTCACAGATGGGGTACACCAGAGTTAGACCTTTTCGTGTCCCCATTCAATGCAAAACTGCCCAATTTTTGCTCGCTAGATCCAGGGCCTGGTGTTTTCTGGCGAGACGCGTTGTCCCTCTCCTGGGAGGGCAGATTCCTCTATGCCTTCCCCCCCTTTCCGTTGATCCAGAGGGTTCTTGTGAAACTTCGCAGAGAGCAAGCGACGCTGATACTCATCACACCATTCTGGCCCAGGCAGATCTGGTTCCCTCTACTACACCAGCTATCCCGGGAACCTCCGGTGCCTCTGCCAATCAGCTCTCACTTGTTGCCTCAGGAGGAGGGCTCCTTGGTCCATCCGGACCTTCGTTCGTTGAGCCTGCACGCTTGGCTCCTAGAGACATAGCCATTTTGAGACACGGGGTCTCGCAAGAGGTAGCTGATGTCCCGGTGGCTATGAGAAAACCAGCCATTCATGCCCCTTGCGCCATGAAATGGCGCTGCTTTTTCCTATGGCCTGCGGGGGGTTTTCTCCTCAGACTGTCCAGAAAAGTTGGTCTTGGACTACCTCCTGTCTCTTTTTCAGACAGGCTTGACCTACTCCTCGATCAAAGTACAACTCTGTGCCATATCAGCCCTATCATTGTCCGATAGGCCAACGCACCATATCCCACTTGGACACGGCACGAGCCTTCCTGAGAGGTATTCTCCACCTTGGACCTTCGCTTAAGGATCCAGTTCCGCCATGGGATCTACCCTCTGTCCTGGAGCAGCTCAAGCTGCCACCCTTTGAACCAGCAGCGGATTGCGAGCTACGTCTTCTCACTTGGAAGACGTTGTTTTTAGTTGCCGTTACTTCGGCCAGAAGAATTTCTGAACTCCATGCACTTATGTGCAAAGAGCCTTATTTGGTTTTTCACCAAGACAGGGTATCCCTACGGACTAATCCCAAATTTCTGCCTAAGGTGGTCTCAGCTCTCACCCTTAATCAAGACATTGATCTACCAGTGTACTTTTCCAGCTATTCGAATCGAGGAGAGGGCCTGTTGCACACCCTAGATGTGCATAGGTGTCTCCGATACTACCTGACCAGAACCAAAAACCACCGAAAATCGGACCAGCTTTTTGTCTCCTTTGCCCACAGAATGATGGGAGCTCCTGTTTCCAAACAGTCGCTGTCCAAGTGGCTCATTCAGTGTATCATGTTCTGTTACCAGAAGCGCAACAAACCCTTACCAGGCACGGTTAACGGTCATTCCACAAGGGAGTGGCTACCTCCTTTGCGGCCCTTAAGAATGTGTCCACCTCGGCCATCTGTGCTGCAGCTACTTGGAGCTCCATGCGCACTTTCATCAGGCATTATAGCCTGGATATTGCATCAAGGCGAAGAGCAGGTTTTGGTCTAGCAGTCCTTCAAGGACTTTTGCCCTAGGCTTTGGTTTCATTAAGGATTTCTTCCTTCCCTCCTCCCAATAGTGTGGGATTTCCATTATTGCTTGGGAATCAGTCCTAATGGTGTAACCTGCTGCAAGAGCTGTTTCTCGAAGTGAGATAGTACAGTTACGTAAGAACTTACCATAACAGTAGATCTTCGAGAACAGCTCTTGCAGCAGGTACTTTCCCTCCCACCATCCCCGATGGAGGTAGATTCTAGTTTCAACATCCTTCTCCTAGGATCAGGTGTCTCAGCATTCCTCTGACTGCCATTTGATGGTGGATCCTCAGTCTCCTCTTCTGATGTCATCCAGCGGCTAGGAGTCTCCGGTGGGAGAACTGGGGATTCTGGGGGACCACCCCCTTATGTACCGTGCCTGACATTGGGGTCTGGACCGACGTCGGGGGCGGTCCCTGCTGAATACTGCTAGCTAGAAAATTTCAGTGGGGTCCTGGCGCCTGCCGGCTTCAGTCCTAATGGTGTAACCTGCTGCAAGAGCTCTTCTCAAAGATCTACTGTTACGGTAAGTTCTTACGTAACTGTACTTTCTCCCTGTGGGGCACCCCTCTGGTGGACTTGTTTGCCTCCTGGGAGGACAAAAACGGGTTGTTCTGTGCCTGCACCCCAGAGTCTGGGACATTGGTGCAAGATGACTTAGTGAGGCCCTGGAGCCCAGGCCTCCTGTATGCCTTTTCTCCCTTTCCCGTAATCCACCAGATGGTGGTAAAGGTATGGGGGGGGACAAGGCACAGGTGATATTCATAGCTCCAGACTGACCTTGCCAGTTCTGGTACCTGACTCGCCTCAGCAGTAGACCCCTATGGCAGTTACCTCTTCTCCCAGATCTGTGGACCAAACAGGGGAAGGTCCTGCACCTTGATCTTCCATCCCTGCACCTGATAGCCTGGTTCCTGAGTGGCAAGAGTTCCAGGCTCTGGATCGTAGGAAGAATGTACTCCATGTACTGGGGGCCAGTCAAAAAAAAGAGTCGACTCGCCAGTGTTATGCCTTCAGATGGAAGTGGTTTTACATTTGGTGTCTGCAAGGGAACTTGATCCCCATGCCTGCCCTGTGGCTAGCATCTTGGAATATCTCTGACACCTGCCCCAGCTGGGACTGCAGTCAACAGCCTTTAAGGTGCTCCTGGTAGCCATCTGTGCATACCGATCACAGGCTGGTATGCTGATGGTGGCACAGGATGAGGTGGTTGGGTGCTTCTTTAAGGTTCTTGACCACTTGTCCTTGCTGGTGCATGAGCCACCACCACTATGGGACTCATTGCTGGTACTGACAAGGCTTTTTGAGCCTATGCACAGATGTAAGATGTCACACCTGTTGTGGAAGATGGCCTTCTTGGTGGCCATCACGTCAGCCAGGCAGATTAGTGAGCTCCAGGCACTCTCAATGGAGCCTTCTTATCTGGTCTTCCACAAGGACAAGGTAATCCTTTGCCCCCATCCAAAGTTCCTCCAAAAGGTTGTCTTGCAGTTCCACCTTAATCAGGTAATGGACCTCCCAGTCTACTTTACAAACCCATCTTCGGAGGCCAAACACAGGCTCCATTCCTTGGACCTGTGGCGGGTGCCCTCCTGTTATGTGGAGTGCACTGCTAGAGTTCAGGGTGAGGCTCGCCATTTCTTTGTAACATACACAGAAGCTGTGCCTGGCATACCAGCAGCTAATGGGATGGTTGGCAGGTGGATTACTTCCTGCATCAACCTCTGGCATCGGTTGGCTGGTAGGGAGCCTCCCATAGGACTTGGGGCTCATTTTACCAGGCATACCGCTGCCTTGGTGGCTGCTTTCAGGGACATCCCTATTCAGAAGATCTGCAGGGCTTCCACCTGGAAGTCAGCACACACCTTCATCTCCCATTACAGCACCAACCTTGAATCTCACCCAGATGCTGCATTTGGGGCCTCTGTTCTCCAGTCTGTGTTTGATAGTTGGGGTGCACGCCTTGCCTCTCCTTCTGGAGGACTGCTGGAAGTCTGCCATCATGTGGATAATTGAACCATATTTTTAGAAAATAGGTTCTAGGGACATGGATATGTTGTTCATCTACACTGTCTGGCAGGTTCCTTGCTGCTTTAAATCTTGCCGGAAGGTCTTCAAGCTGGCTCCTCCCACCCACCCAGGTGGTAAAACTCTCTGCTCCATACCATGACGCCAGATCTTCCTTACCACTTGGAAGCGCAGGTTCCCTCCTTAACGCTCTGCGTATAGACTGGATCCTAACTCTTCGGTTCACCCGAAAAATAATTTTAAAGTTTTCCAGACTCCGATCTACTTCTTCCTTCGTGGCTGCGATGGACAAATCGACTCCCGGTTTTCAGCGGTGCCCATGCAGCAGAAGATGTCCAGGACCGATCCGCACTCCATGTGCATCTACTGCCTCGGCTTGACCATGACCCGCAGGCTCATGGTAGTTGTGCAGGTCCTTTCGAGTAACGCCCTGAAGTCTGTGCTGCCTGGCCCAACTTGGCCCGAGAAACGTTATCCCGCCGGTGAAGTCCAAGGAGGGTCATGGGCGTGTGTCTGCGCGGCTGGCTCGGCTGAGCAACTCAAGCAGATGATTGCCCTCGAGGAGGAGGCGGCCCCGGCCTCATCCTCATCTTCCTTGGTCACGGCATTTATCCCGCTCTCTTTGGAATCCTCCTACACAGCTTCTTTTAAGGAGCTTTGCCAACTTTCCACGAAGGGTGAGGGGCGCAGGGCACTCTTCTCGGTCAAAAAGAAGGACTTGATGGAAGTTCCATCACGACGCTCGGTGGAGCGGAGAGGTCCCTTCCCGGACAGTCGACACTTGACTTCAGTCGAGGTTGCGGCTAAGGCTGCTGGCTTCATGGTGTCCCCGTCAGGTCAGCCGGCCGAGACACCCGTCGACGAGGTCGATATTTTTCTCGACCCATCGGACGGGCTGTCGACTGGTGAAGCCGACAACCCTTCAACACCAGTTCCCCCGATGGAAACCAAGGACTTGCCTGCGCCTCCTGTGCCGGAGTCCCCGGTCAAGGCTCCCGAGCCGAGGGAGAAGTGGGTTTCCCCCGCTCCCTCCCAGACCCACCCTCGGAAACACCGAGGATCTCAGTCTCAGTCTCGACCTCGTCTCGGTCCACCCGATCCCGCCGACACCGGTGGTCTCGGTCTCGGCACCGAGGAAAGTGGGCGGCGCCACTCATCTCGCCTCTTCCTCAGAAGAGGAGAGGCTTCGGCACAAATTACATCGATGCTTCGAGGACTTAATGTGGCAGCAGCTCCTTCTGTCTGGGAACAAGCCGACGCTGACGCCTTCCCCGGCCATTAAGTGGCTGTCACCCGAAAGGCCGAAACAACCCCTTGCGGTGGTCGAGGTGCCCAAGCCTGGGCCGACATTGTTCGGCCGAAATCAGCTGCCCTAATCGATTGTGGTGGAAACCTCCGCCTCACAACTGGAAATCGGGGCTCTGACCAAGGATTCTCGGTAGGGTCAGGGTCTGACCCACCGGTTGTCGGTCACCCTCACTCCCAACCGTCCTCGGCAGGTGGAGGGTGGCTCAGGCCCCAGGCAGCTCTTCGCAGACTCCTCGGAGTCTGACGACGACGCCTCCCTGTTTTCCAGGCCCCTTGACCTGGACTCCTCCGGGGGGGCAGTCAATGGATGAGAGCCCGTCATCATTCATGGGTCTGCTTTGGCTCATCTCGGAGTCCACCGGGATGCAGCTCGAGCCCGTATCCAAGCAGGCCAAGTAGCCCCTCACGGAGATACTGGACCGAAGGGATTCTCCCACGGAGGCCTTTCCGGTGGCTGAAGCCATTGTTGGCCCAGTCTTGGAGCTATGGCAGCGGCCGGCTTCCTATCCTGTGCCTTTGGCCAGGAAGTATGCTTTCCCTACCGGCTCTTTGTCCGTTTTTTCGGAACACCCTTCTGTGGAGGGGTTGGTCACTGATAGCGTTTTCCGGTGTTCCGGGAATGCTAGAGATGTGGATAAGTCCCCACAAGGAGTCTCAAAAGCTGGACTATGCCGGGTGCAAGGTATACGCTGCGTCCTACCTCAGCCTCCATCAGGCCAGTTCGGCCGTACTGATGGTGCACTTCTCCCATGCCCTCATGGGCTCACTGGATGAGTTGATCACTCATCTCCCGGCTGACCTGCAGACTATGGTCAAGCAGGTGCGGGATCAGGGAAGGGCAGTGGTGAAACAGCTGCTCCAAATGGCTCTTGATATCGGAGACTCCTTGTGCCGGTCAGTAGCGCCGCGAGTGGGCTATAGGCCGCAGAGCCTGGCTGGAGGATATCCACCCGGCGGATACCCAGCACAGGTTGGTGGACGTCCCCTTCTTGGGGACCGACCTGTTCGGCCCTGGAGTGGAAGGCCACCTCCTGAGGATCGAAAAGTCCAACGCCACCTTGGACACGGTCACGTCTGCTCAGAAGGACAAAGGCCGTCGACAGCAACATAAGTCCTTTCGACCTTCTGCCCCTGCGGCACGTCCAGCCCAGCAACACCAGCATCAGGGCCAGCAGGCTCGCACTTGGCACCCCAAAGCCAAGCCTGCAGCTTCCTCCAACTGGAAGCAGGGAGGAAAAGGCCCAGGAGGTCCCTCGGCCAGTCCTTCCTCCAAGCCTGCCCAGTGACTGGTTGAGGGGTGTCGCCCCCAGCTGCGTCGCTTCCCCCGGGTTCCCCCCTGGGGGGGAGGGCTCCGCCACTTCCTTTCCACCTGGTCCGCTATCACCATGGACCGTTGGGTGTTGGAGGGGTAGGAAAAGGGTCTGCCTCCTGAGCTCCAGAGCAGGCCCCGCCTCGAGCCATCGCCCATGGGGCTACGGGTTCAGAGCCTCTCTGTCGGCTCATCGAGCCGACAGTGCCCTGCTCCTCAAAAAGGAGGTGATCAGGAAGGTGGCGGATCCTCCACCAGCCCCAGGATTTGTGTCCAGGTACTTCCTGGTCCCGAAACGGACGGGGGGATGGCACCCCATTCTAGACCTGCATGACCTGAACAGGTTCCTAAGGTCTCGAACCTTCAGGATGGTCACTCTGGCTCAGATCATTCCATCCTTGGAACAAGGCATGTGGCTCTGGTCTCTGGGCCTCCAGGATGCTCTTTCACGTCCCAACCGCCTGTCCCACCAGCCATTCCTCCGCTTCAGAGCAGAGGGTCCCTCTGAGTTCTGGGCCATGCCCTTCAGCCCTCTCTAGCTCCCGGGGTCTCACCAAATGCATGGCAGTGGTGACAGCATTCCTGCGGCGCTGAAGGGTCTGGGTACTCTACCTGACCGACTGGCTGATTGCTGTGCTCCTCCAGAATGGAGGTGGAGCGACCAGGATCTGGCTCTGCCACGTTTGTTGTCAAGTTGGCCTCCTTATCAACGAGGCCAAGTCAGGAACTCGTGCCAAAGCAGGTGATCCACCCATCGGCAGAGCTCGACTCTCTGCAAAGCCAGAGCACGGCCCTGGGGACAGGGCCGAGGTTCTTTCTCCTTGCCCAGTCATTTCAGGTTGGGCAATTGCGCCCTGCTCAGGACTTCCTGGATCTCATGGCAGCCTGCACCAGCGTGGTCCATTGGGCCCGATGGCACTTGCGTCCCCTACAGTGGGGACTGGCCAGCCAATGGTCACAGTCCTTTCGATCAGTCAGTGATAGTGACCCAGGGGATATGGAATGCTCTCCAGTGGTGGATCGTTCCAGCTCATCTGCAGGAGGGCATTCCGTTTGTCCGCCCCGAGCCAATGGTCTCTCTATCGCCCAACGCCTCTCTGATGGGTTGGGGTGCCCATCTGGGGGAGCACAGAGCGCACGGCCTCTGGTCCCCTCGAGTCCCAATGCCACATCAACCTGCTGGAGCTTTGTTGGTTCATTCATCTCCTCACCACCTTCACTCCGTTTGTACAGGATCAAGTGGTCTAGGTCCAGATGGACAGTACCACGACCATGTACTACCTAAACCGCCAGGGCGGCACACGCTCCATGCCTCTGTGCAGGGAAGCTCTCCGCATTTGGTCCCTCGTAAGTAGCCTAGAGGCGGATCTCCTGCATCCATGTGGCAGGAGCCTCCAACATTCTGGCCGATGCCCTGCCGGATAGGAGCCATGGCCCACGAGTGGTCTCTCCTGCCGGAGGTAGAAGATCTGTTCTCCACTGGGGCATGCCTCAGGTGGACCTGTTTGCTCAGGAGAATGCTTGCTGAGACTGTTTCATGCCCGCCCCCTCAGCAGGGCTCACTGCAGGGATGCCTTCAAGGCCGTGGATCCCGGACTTTCTATGCCTTTCCTTTGATCCACAAGGTGCTTCTCAAGGCAAGGAGGGTAAGGCAGGTGATCTTGGTAGCTCCCATACTGGCCCCGCCGGTTCTGGGTATCCAGATTCCTGAGTCTCAGCTCCAGGCTCCGAGGCAGCTTCCAGCTCCGCTTCTGACCTGATCTCAGCCAATCAGGGAAGGTATTCCATCCGGACCTTCAACTCTTGCACCTGACGGCGTGGTTCCTGGAGCAGCTAGAGTTCCAGGCCTTGGTCCTTCCGCGACGGTCCTCAATGTTGTTGAGGTTTCATAAGGAGTCGACTAGAAAATGCTACGCCTTTAAATGGAAGAGATTCTCCATTTGGCGCCAGGGCAAGGGCCTGGACCCTTCCTCCTGCTCCTTGGCAAGCATTCTGACTACCTGTGGTCCCTTTCTCAGCAAGGGCTTTAGTTGACGCACCCTTAAAGTGCACCTGGTAGCTATCTCTGCCACTCGGACATGGGCCGGAAGCAGCCAGTGGCACAGGAGAAGGTGGTTGGCGCTTTTTCAAAGGTCTTGATCATATATCCCCTCCAAAAGTAGAACCCCACCTCTGTGGAGATCTACTGCCAGTCATAAGCTCAAGGGCAAAGCCATTCGAACTTACGCTCGGGTGTGACATCTCTCACTTAGGTCGTGGAAGACCGCCTTCTTGGTGGCTATCACGCCAGCCAGAAGGATGGGAGAGCTCCAGGCGCTTCCATCGAGTCTCCTTATCTGGTCTCCACAGGACAAGGTTGTCCTGCGCCCCACCCAAAATTCCTTCCAAAGGTGGTGTCAGAGTTTCACCTTAACCAGGTGTTGACTCTGCTGTGTTCTTCCCCAATCACACCTCAGAGGCCGATATAGGTTTGTACTTTGGACCCTAGGGAAGAGTGCTCGCTATTGCGAGGAGGACTGGCCAGTTCGGGAGAGGTTCGCCAGCTGTTTGTCACTCATGCTGAAGCCGCACCTGGCAGACCTGGCAGCCAAGCGGATTTATAGCAGGTGGTCACCTCCTGCATAGATCTCATAGGCTGGCGGCATGGAGCCTTCCAGAGAATAAGAGAGCTTGCCCCACCCGCCATACCGCTTGCATCGTGGTGGCTGCTTCCAGGACGCCCCTATCCAGGAATTCAGAGGCTGCTACCTGAAGTCAGCACACACCTTCATTACCTATTACCACATCGACTGAGTCACGCCCAGGATGCTGGATTTGGGCCTTAGTTCTCCAGTCATTATTACCTAAGTAAGGGGTGGTGTGCCTGCCTCCTCCTCCCAGAGAGAACTGCTAGAGTCTGCCAGACAGTGTAGATGAACAACATATCCATGTCCTTTGAAATACAGGGTTACTGACCTGTAACAGGAGATCTTCCTTGTCAGTCTTCACCATTCATTACTGCTTGGGTTAAGCCGGAGGCGCACCCGCCACGGAGTTTTTTTTTTTTTTTTTTTTTTTTTTAAGAGTCGGTTTCATGGCCGCCTCGAGATTTGCACGACGCCGCTGGCGCGAGGGGCGGCCTGCTGGTGCTGCAGACTCCTCCTCCATCTCAGTTTTGTTTCTCCCGCCGCCGAGGCTGCACCTGCCGCGCGGTAGCATATAGTTTATCGGGTTTTTCCACAGCTGAAGACTCGTTTTCTCAGACATCCACCGACGCCGGTTATTGGTAAGACCGCTCCTTATTTCTATACTGCGCGCCGAGTGCTTTATTACTTTTTTTTCCTTGTTTAGTTCGTGATCATGTCCGTTCGGCGCGTAGTCGGCGGCGGCCGCGCTTCCCAGCGCGCCGGTGCTCCTGTGATCGGCATTTCTCCGCCGGCTCGACCGGTGGCATGATGTCTGTCTCGCTGCCTGGGACCCAGCTGACGGCATGGACGCATGACGCTTTGTTTCTCCATGATCAGGTCCTCAAGTCCACGGTTCAAGCTCGCAAGGCCTCGCCGACCTTCGGGACGCCGCCTCCAGGAGCCCCAGGTAAGGTCTCTAGGCCCTTCCCTGCCCTCCCTGGCCCATGGTCTCACGGAGGAAAGCTCTCCTCTCTTGCTGAAGAGAGCTTCTCGCGGTGTGTCTGGGGAACGCCAGGTCCTCCCGCCGCGACCGGGACACCGGCCCAGTCGCCCTCCTCGAGGCAGGCTCCCAGTGTCGAGGCCCATGATTTCTGGCCTGGCACCGTGACCCTGAACTCCTCCGCACTGTTCTGATCCGGTGCCGCCATGCACCGGTGACCTGGGACGGCGCCACCCTGGCCTTCGGTGCTGCTCGCGGCACCGCTGGTCCGGGTGCCTGAGCCTGCCGCGCCCGGGTTGGGTTCCGATGCCGGGAGCGCACCATGGCCCAACTGGTGCGGCAGGGGGCCAGTAGGACCGGGCCTGGCTGTCGCGAGTGGGGGTCGTCCGCGCCGCCCCTGGCACCCGCGCCTGCCTCGCGCCCATTGCTCCGGGATGCCTGGGGTTGCCAGCACTGAGGTTTCTGCTGGGCCCATCCTCTTCGGAGGCCAATGACACAGGATGTGTGACCCATCCGCACTGACCTTCGGGTCAGGGTCCGGCACAGGGGTGCCAGGGCGGCGCAGGGCGGGCTCCTCCCACTGTCCCCACTCCTGCCCCTGAGGGTCCTCGGCTAGGGGTGGCCCTAGGTCCCAGGGGGGTGATGGTGTGGACTGAGAGGAGGCTCCCTCCTGGGGCCTCCTGGGTGGGGGACTGCAGTCGAGGAGGAGGGCTCTCTCGAGTCCGAGGGGTTTAGGGCAGGGGATCGGTGCCCTGTTCCGTCTGCCACCGGGTGGCTAGGGAGTCAGAACAACCCCGCCTTCCTCTGGCCCTGGCTCCTCTCCGTGTATGCTGTTGTGACTGCCTCTGGACCATGCAGTCCCGGGTTCACAGGAGGTTCCCCGGCTCTTCCAGGCATCGCATCCCTGTGGGTCTCGCCTTAAGGCCTGGCTTTTCAGCGTGGATCCCGCCAGCTCGGCCCGCTCCTGGATTTCAGAGCCCGGCAGAGGTCAGGTTCCTTCGTAGGTGCCCTTCTCCAGTACCTCTGCATCCACCCCCGCCTTTCCAGACCATGTCGGTCCGACGGGGTCAGTATCCTGGGAGCAGTTCAGAGGTTCTGGGCGGCAGCCTTCTCATATCGCTAGATACATGCATGAGCGGTTCAACCTCCCTCACCGCAGGGAACCTCTGACATTCGAGCTCTCCATCATCCTCGCCTTCCTCCTCTGAGGGAGAGGAACCTCTTGCTCATCTTTCTTCCGACGCTGATTTCACTGAATATCAGTGATTCCTCTCGAGGATGGTGAGGGATCTTCTGTCTCTTACGTTAGGCGAGACAATACCGAACGGAGACGGTGAATTCCTCGGAGAATTCAGTGCCCAGCACCTGGTGGTACCTTCCTTGCCTATCCTCCAGGAGGCTGCCCTATCTGTTCCTGGCAGTCGCCAGCTCTTTCTCCAGCCCCGCAGACTGTCGTCAAGGTATTGCCCCCTCGAATCCCTGGGTACCCTTCCCAACCCGTCTCGGCTGTGTACCTAGAGACTCCTTTCCGGCGCCGTTACGGCGATTTCACCGCTTCACCAGATTCTGATTCACTACAGTCTCGATTCGTGGGGCGAGAGTGTTCTCTTCCTCGCATGTGTGGCTTGCATTGCATCACATCAGGCTCACCACGCCGCTCACAGTCGGCATCTGTGGTCGATGCCTCCCAGCTCCTAGCATCAATGCCTGATACGGAGTAAACCAGACAGGCTAGTTGCCTCTCCGCTGACAGGCCTGGAGCTGGTAAGACACCAGGCAAGGCTGATCTTATGACGCCCAGTGAGGTGGCTTCCAGGCTTGCGGGACAGCGATCTTGCATTAGGGTGGACGGCATAGTTCTGCTCTATCAAGGTTGTCACCCCTGGGCCGGCATAGGGTGATCCGCTCAGCTCGGGGACCCGCCTTTTTTCCTCCAGAGTTGGAGACTTTTGCAGGGCTTTCTCCGTCTCCCGCCCTCGGGGCACCCTCCTAGCTCTTCTCCACTTAGGTTTTCCTTGTGTTAGCCAGGTCTTCCCTTCTGTTCCTCATCAACAGGAGGCTGGGGTCTTGTTCCTCAGGGTTCTACCCCCTTTTGTCAAGGAGGAGGGCTTGGTACTCACCCAAGCAGTAATGAATGGTGAAGATTGACAAGGGAAGACATGAAAATTACGTACTACCGAATTTATTTATTTTATTTATTTATTTATTGGAGAAATCAGTTTTACAACCTTTGAGTCATGGACTCGTTTACAAAAGGTACCCTCATCATAAGGGGGAGACAACAATTATGAGTTTGAGACAGGGTGAATCATACGGTGAAGATATATAAAACACACTTGAAATTACAGGCAGCAGCTATACTGGGCAAACATGTGAAAGGTACACATTGTAACAAAGCAATAGATACATCACACAACTAACAGGAGAGTCTCAGACAAATTATGTAGTGGGCGGGACCGTTGGGTAGTTACAGGCATTTACAGCAACAGCTGTTAATAATATGCTTACGGAGGGTAGTTTGAAGTGGCTAATCCCCGGAATCTTGGAGATTCAGGAAGGAGTTGAACCAATGCGGGGCCAAGTGATGGAAAGACCTTGGCAGCGAGGTCCTGGCCCTGGGAACAATGAAGGTAGCAGTGGAGGACTTGCGGTGGGCAGGGGCCTGGTAGCCAACTGCAAGGATCCAGAGACCCAGGAGGGAAAGGCCTGACATGGACTTTGGCCAGCAGGCAGGTTTGATATTTCAGTCTTTCCTCAAGAGTGAGTATATTTGTGGTGGAGTATAGCAGACAGGTGTGGGTTCTGTTGTGGGCACTGTAAAAGTCTGAGGCTTTATTGATAGCAGTCTGGACTTTTAGATAAGGCAGTGGTGTCAGCAGCAGCGCAGATTGGGAGCCAGTAGTCAGCCAGTGATAACACTTCGATGAGGCGATAGCTAGTTTTAGGGCGGGTTCAGGAGGCAGTCTTTGTGGCGGTAGAGAAGCCCAATCCTGGAGTTCATGGCAGATGACAAGGCTTTGAGGTGGGCATGGAAAGTAAGGCCGGAGTCAAAGGTGATGCCCAGGTACTTATAGGATGTTACTAGTTCAATTGGGAGGGCGTGCTGGTGGTGATGTGGAGGGAAAGTCTTTGGCGCTGTTTTGCGATGTGAGAATAGCATGGACTTTGTTTCTTTAGATTAAGGACTAGTCGATGGTCATTAAACCATTTTTCAGGTTTGAAGGAAGGCGCTTTGTAATGTGACTTGAGAGGGAGAGGTCCGTGAGTAGCTAGAATTACAGCGCTGCATATAGTAGTATTTTGCTGGAACAGGAACTAGGGAGGTGTTCAGGAATAGGCTGAAAAGGGTCGGTCCAAGGATCGAGCCTTGCGGACCCCAGAGAGTGCGGTAGGTTGGAGGAAGAAGGTTCCATTTAGCTTGACTCTTTGGGTCCTGTTGTGAAAATAGCCTGTGAACCACTTCAGGGGTTGGATGAGAGGCCCAGATTGCTCAGGGAGTGTAATAGCAGGGGTGGCTCACCGTGTCAAAAGCCTTGAAGGTCTATGAAAACCCCGCCCTGCAAGCTGACCATTGTCAAATGCTGGAGGCATGATGGGAGAATTCCAGGAGGGCAGTGGATGTGCTATGGCCAGGACGAAACCCATGTTGCTCGGACATAGAAGGTTGCATTTAGAAAGGTATTCCGTGAGCTGTGAGTTTATTATTTTTCTAAGGCTTTGGATAAGGGGAGGATGGAGATGGGCCTGTAGTTGTTAGGCAGAGTCACGGTCCCCAGACTTGTGGATGGGGTTGTTTCAGCATGCTTCCAGGCCTCCGGAATTGGCCTAGGGCTAGGTTTATTTATGATAAGCGTGAGGGTAAGCATGACATCTAGGGTGAGGCGGAGTATTTTGGAGTCAAGAGGGTCACTACTTGGGTTCTGAGAGCAAGGGATCTTAACAAGAAAGATTTGGCATCATGTGGTGAGATCATTTGAAGTGGAATTGTGGCCTGGAGGTGGGAGTATGAGTGGGTGTGGCAACCGGGTCAAAAGTGGGCAGGAAGGACAGCACTTAAATCTGTGAAAGTCTTATTAAGGCATACAGCTATATGCGTTAGGTCAGTTGAGACAGCCCTATTTATGACAATCTGGGATGGGGAGCGGCTTTTACCATTCAGTTCTTTTATGTTGTCCCAGAAGGCTCTGGACGAGCCCCAGGAAGATGTCAACGCAGCCTGGTAGTATTTCGCTTTTGCCTGCTTGATGGTCCAGGTGCATTGGTTGTGGCTGCCCTGTAGGCTTGCTTATGGCCATCTACTGAGTCATTAGCTATGTGCCAAAGGTTATCTCTTTTTTTCAGTTGTTGGATCAGTGCAGGGTTATCCATGCAGCAGACCGTGTTTTTAACTTGGGAATGCGGAAGGGGGCAAACTGATCGCAGGCATGGTTGAAAGCTGTGGTGAGGTAAGTTAGGGCAGAGTTGATGTCAGGTGCGCAGGCCACTGGGGTCCAGTTGATTTGAGTGAGGTGACGTTTGAGGTTGACAAGGCCTCTGGGGAGAAAACAGCGTTGCTGGGTCCTGCAGTACCCCAGGCTGAGTGTGGGGGATGACCAAGAGCAGATGATAGGGGAGTGGTCACTGAGTGAGTCCGCAAGGACTTGCACCGATCCTATTTTATGTGGCCGGTTGGATAGGACTACATCCAGAAGGGAACTGGTTCCTGTTACTTTGTTAAGCCTAGTGGGCTGGGTGACCATTCGCGACAGGTCAAGGGCTGCAAGCTCATTCTTCATATTGTCAGAAGATGGGCTGAGCCAGTTGGTGTTTAAGTGCCAAGATTAGTTGTTGGCCTTCAGGGGTAGGGTGGATAGGTAGTCAAGAAGGGAGGTGACCGCAAGATCTTTTTCGGCCCGGGGTAGGTAAGCCACGGTTAGATAAATGGGGCCACGACCTGGGTGGGGGAGATTTTTAGTAATGGCTTGCGCCTGTAGCTAAGCTCTCGGGTTGGAGGGCGTGACCGAGAGTGAGTCGACAGGTAGATAGCACACCCCCTCCACGCCTGCCCAACCTATCGGCCCTAAACAGGGAAAACCTGGGGAGAGGCGGCAGAGTCAGGCGTGAGGGGAGAGCCAGGTTTCTGCAAGCATGAGAATGTCGGAGTGTTGGGAAACCCAGCACTGGAGGGCAGCAGTTTTTCTTAGGAGACTGCATATATTGATAAACTGGCGATTAGGCCTTTGCCTCCGGTAGAGCTGAAAACAGGAGTTGAGGTGATGGGCCCCGAATTTGGTGCACATTGCCGGAGAGCAGGAGCAGCAGAAAAATTAGGCGCCTCGCCAGGTGTTGGTTGCTGGGGGTGGGGTACATACGTGGTTGACGAGACTTTACCAGGGAGGTGCAAGGGATGGGAAGGAGAATAGAACTGTGGGCGGGCGAGAGAGAGACCACTTGTGATAACAATCACAATACTGAGAGTAGCACTTAGGTGGTGGGTGGGTGGGGTAGTGAGGTGATCCAGGGCACGTGAGGATTTGGGGGATGGCCTGGGAGATAGTTGTTGGGCAGTCTGATAGGAGACCAGAGTACTGAGAGTGGAGGGGGGGCGTTTTAGTCGAGGGCAGGTAGAGGGGGGATATAGGGGGGTGGGGAGCAAGTAAAGGCAGGGATAAGAGGAGAGCCAGAATAGCACGGTTTAAGCTAGAGAGTGACATCTCCCAAAGAAGAGCAGAAAGTGAGAGCAGGCTCCCTCTAGTGCTGGAAAAGTATAACCAGCAAATGGGAAAGTAGGCTGATTGGTTCTGGCGCCTCATGTGACAGAAAAATACCCAATATAAGGAGAGCCGACCAAGGAGTGGTGGTGGGGGCGGTGGGGAGCGAGCAGCATGGCGTTCCCGGGAACTTCTCGAGCACCGGCTGGAAGAACAAAGGTGCGGTGGCGCGGGTGCGCAAGTCTGGAGAAGGCGCCAAACAAGCACAGCGTCCTTAATCTTCTCTTGTATCTTCATCATATATTACTGATACCCACCCACCTTCCCCTCAGTGGCCTCTTTCTGTGGCATCTCCCCCCTCCCGTCTCGTTCCTCTCTCCCCCCTTGGCCTTTATGCCAAAAAAAAATCTGTTTTTTTTCCCCCCATTCTTGTGAATGGATTCTCTTTTTTCCTCAGGTAGAGAGGAACGAATGCGGTTGCAAATTTCTTTAATTCTGAGGAACTCTTTCTGACTGCCCTATAGTGCGATTCCTTACTTTCTTCAGGTCATGTAGTTTCACAGCCTGGTGGCCGTGCCTGTCTTGGCCTCCTCAAAGTTTGGAATCCCCCTGGCAGGCATTATTTTTCAAAGCTTTTCCAGCTGCTGACTGAACTTGTCAGCTTCAAGCCTCTGTCTGCCTTGTCTTAGCAAGTCGGATTGAGTTCCTCTCTATTTTTCTTACCAACTGCCTCCGAGAAGGCATGTTTTTTTCCATACTCTTCTGTGGTAGCACTTAACAAGGTGCTAAGGAACTTAGTCCTCTTCCTGGATGGGCGCTGTTCCGGAACAGGTTCTGCTCGGACTGTCTAGGAGCCCTCAACTAGGATGAAGGGACTTGGCATGTTGAGAGTTCAGAAAGTTTGCCCTCTCTTGGGTCTGTTCAGGAGGTTTGGTGGAACCTCTCCTCAGTCCCAACAACTGGGATTCTTGCTCCCTTATTAGTTTCGAGCCTATAAGCCTCTCAACCAACAATGCTCGATGGGCACTGTTCTCCTTCTCAACATGCCTCTTTCTTTCTTTCTTTCTTCTTCTTCTTCTACTTCCTCTCCTCTCTCTGTTCCTCCCTAGAGCCGCCCGGAAAGGAGCCCCTCAGATCCCTTAGGGTGAAATTCTCTCTCCTCTGTCTATTCTCCATCAGCTTATTTCTTTTCAGTTTATTTCCTTTCCTTTTTCTATCCTCGGCTGTCTTGCCTCACTTTCTTTTTCTTACACTTTATTTTCGCCTCTCCATTAACAGAACTGAGATGGAGGAGGTCTGACACTATGGCCGCCCCTCGGCATGTTGCAGGTACGCATCGTCCTCGAGGCGGGCGCCGTGGGCCGACTCTTAAAAAAAAACTCCCGTGGCGGGTGCGGCCTCGACAACCCAAGTAGTAATGAATGGTGAAGATACAAGAGAAGATCAAGAATTACGGTAGAGTACGTAATTTTCATTTCTAGGAATGGTATATGTTGTTCATCCACACGACCCACCCGGCCTGCCCGGCTTCGACGCACAACCTGGCTTCCAGCGGGCTAGATCTGGCGTCATGGGGCGGAGTCGAGAGTTCTACCACCCTGGTAGGTGGGAGGAGCCAGCTTGAAGACCTTCTGGCAAGATTTAAAGCGGCAAGGAACCTGCCAGACAGTGTGGATGAACAACATATACCATTCCTAGAACTCCTGTTACAGGTGAGTAACCTGTATTTACTCCCCTGTAACCATAGTCCCTGGAGTGGTATATGGTTCACATCCTCACTACCCACCTGGCTTCCCCTGGCAAGTGGCACAGTGATCCCTGATTCCAACATGCAGGATCTGACATTTCGGGGCGGAGCTGAAGGATACATCAGCAGGGTGGTGGGAGGAGCTTTGCTTATAGACATTCCAGTGAATCAGATCTCAAAGAAGAACTGCCATCATGTGGATATAAACGGTATACCACTCCTAGAACTATGGTTGCAGGTGAGTAACCTATTTATCTGTTCCTGGAACTTTCACTTCAGGCTGATGAGCCTCAGTAGCAACATCTTTGAGAGATGGGTTTAGTCTCTTGGCATTTTCACTACAGTTCATTGGTATATCATCACCATTTAGCACTTATCTGACTATAGGTTGTTTTCAGAGTTAGGCCTCAGCCAGGAGCCACATCTCTAGGCGTGGCTGCATGCATATTAGGTGGAATGCCCCTTAGGATGATGGCTGGAGTAAAATCTTGCGCTACGTAGGCTGAACCCCAGCCCTGAGTCTTTGCATGGGCCAGTCATATCTGTGTTTCACTGTGCCGTAAGTTGTGGCCTCCCTAGGTTTACTGATTGAGAAGTCCCAAAAAAGGGATGGTGTTTGCTGTTATACATCCTTGTTGTGCACCAAAGAATCCGCAAGAAGGTAAGCCCACCCTTGGAAAAGAAACATTTTAAGATGGTTTCTCCCCACTGTAGACACTGTGAAGGTTCACTGTCACTTGCAGTGAAACTGAACCGTATATTGTTCTTATATGTTGATAGAATGCTTGAAATAACTTTGACATTGTGAGACATAAATAATTATTTTGATGCTAACTTCTTTAAAATGTGTGTTTGTTTTTTAGCATGTGTATCAAAGTATTCTGCAGGTTGTATCTACTATTATCCATCTTTCCATCATGTTCACAACCCTGCACAAACAGAAAAGTTGCAGAAGGACCTAAAACGTTACCTCACTAGAAAGATTGGCTTTGAGGCTGTCATGAGAATACGATGCACAAAAGGTATACATTTTTAAACTCTTTTTTTTTTTTTTAAACTTGTGTTATTGCACTGCACGTGGGGGTAAGGCGCACTCCTTTAACCATCTGCATGAGTGAATCTCCACTAGGGGTGCCACCTATGGCCTGAACAACACACAGCACTAAACTCCTGACTCGTGCTTTCACAGAGCGTTCCTCCTCTTGCAGCTACCCTACTCTGTAAGCTTATGAGACAGGTAGGCCCAAAGGTGTAGGACCTCCCAAATTAGGAAGTGGAATGCAGAGGTGTCATCCAGTGGTTCTCATTCTCCTTTTGCCTATTTTGCTTCTACACATCCCTCCCTCGTGGGTACAAGACACATCTATACACCGGCAAGCCTGCTGCAATGTTCCAGTAGTTACAGTCTCCTCTCCACTACTTTCTGTTCCCATGACAGCTGTGATCATCCTTGTAACAGTATCACAGTAGGAGTCACTTGCAACCCATCCTGGAGGAGGAGAGTATTCCCTAGGATGCTGTAGCCACCACCTCCTCCTCATCCTCCCACTGGCTCACAACACCATGAGCTCTAGAGGAAAACCTGGGTCACCATTACAACAACTGGAATCCGCTGTCACTATGCTGTCGGGTTGGTCCTGCCATTAGAGGTTTTAGAGGAGAGCATTATGAACAGTGGCCCTCATAGTTTGAAAGCTCTTGCAAAGTTCTTTTAAATGAGTATTAGTTATAACTTCAAATATTGTTCCCGTTTTTAAATCTGGTGATCCCAGAGTTATTGGTAATTACTGCCCATTTCCTATTCTGTCTACACTGGGGAAACTGCTTGAAAAAATGTTATCTACTCAACTCACCGAATATACCCGCAGATCTTCCAAAAATCGGTCTTCACCATTCATTACTGGGGGGGTCTGTGCTGGAGGCGTTAGGACCCCATGGGAGCATACATGTTTAAAATTTTAGAGCTAGGGGACTAACGTCAGGGATGGCGCTGCACACGAGGTGGATGCATGACATGGTGCTTGTAGGTTGGCCAGTAACCAATGCCGGCCCCCTGCTCTCCTCAGTTCAGTTCTTCCTGCTGTTGAGGTAGCACTCCTTGGAGGCGTTTGCCACTTCTCACTGCGTAGTTCTGTTCGCCACTTGCTCGATGCTGTAACCCTTCACTGCTTTTCTTTCCCGTCCTTTTTGGCACCAAACTGTCTGTTTTTTGCTAGTTTTTCTTATTTTCCGTGATCAGTCATGTCGCTTCCTGGAGTCTAAGAAGTGCACCTATGGGAGAAACCTGTCCATCTGAGACTGCCATGGCCACTGCTGGACCTGCCTTGGAGCGCAACATAAGGACCACTGCAACGCCTGCTTATCAATTGACTAATGCGCCCTAGAAATCAGTGCAATGAGATGGGGTCTGTCGCCTCCCCACTTTTGGAGGCAGGCGTGGCACAAGGGACTCCAAGGTAAGGTCCCTGGGCTCTCTGAGCCCCTCCCCAGTACTATAGGTACTGAGGGAGACCAGGCCTCCTCTGGTCTTCATCTCGCCGAGACAAGGAGCCTGGGGAGGGGTCTATGGGACAGCTGGCCCCCTCCAAGGTGCCAGTTGCTCACCCCTCCCAGTCCACCACCCCCCTTGGGGGTCCAGACACCCCCAGTGGCAAAGTCGAGACAATAAGCTGGGCCTACATGGTGGGCTTCTTGGGGCCCTGACCTGGTGCTACTTTGGTTCCTGGCACTGAGGCTGGTGAGCGGAGCGGCTACACCCGTGCGGCCAGTTCCCTTCCTGATGCCATTTGCAGCACTAGAAGAGGAAAGGTTTTTGGAGCCAGTGGCCTGGTGGAAATCTTCTGGATCTCGTCCCCTGAGTGGTCAGATGACCTGGGGAGGATGGAGACTGGGATGATTCCGACTGGTTTCTGGGCTCTGACAATGAAAGAAGCCTTTCTGGAACTAGTCCTTGGCCTCAGATTTCTTCAGCATTGCCTCTGGCTGCTTCCCAGCCTGGTGCCGTCCTCAGCGCCACCCACCTTCTTTTTTTTCTTTTTCCCTTTTCAAATACATTTTTCCCTGCTAGGCGCACCGTGGGCAGCTGAGTTCAGCCTTCTGCCTGCCTGCCTCCCTGGTCTGTCTACCATCTCGCCAACACTACCAGAGCCCCATTCCCAATGCATTTCCCCGCATGGCCGGTTTGGAAAGGGGAGGGCCGTCCTCACCCCATCCAGGACTCGCAGTCCAGATCGAGGTGTTGTCAAGCTGATGACAGAGCGAGACGAGGGCAGACAGGGCTTCATGTAACCAATGGTTGCCATTTTCCTCCTTGCTTTTTATCCCATGCCATGGCACCATACGTGTGCGCAGGGAGGCGCACACATGCTACATAGTTGCAGCCCCTACTTGCTGCTCAGACTCCAACACTGCCACCTGGCCTCCACCAGGTGGCAGCCAAGGAGCGAGACATTCGATTCCCCAACCCCACCCCAGGAGAAGCAGTCAGTCAGATACTCAGTCCTCTGTTTCCCCTGCTGACCCCCGGAAACCTGAGCTTGCTCCCAAACCCAGGTTGCCGGCATGACGTGAGGTGTGGCATCCAGCACCTCAACCCTCTGCGTCACCGGACATGGTGCCAGGTTGGGTTCCATTGCCACCCTGGGTGCTGGGTCTGACTCTGGCACCATTTGGTGTGCAGAGGAGGGGGATGTGTTGCTGCTTGTGGCACCAGCTCGCCCTCAGCTCAGGTTCTTGACGTTTGTTCTGTCTTTAGGCCTAGCCCAAGGGGCAGAGCCCATTCTGGTGAGGTGGGGGCTGGTAGGTCCTAATCAGTGCCTCGCTTCACGCCCAGGGTTGTGGTGGCTCTGGCAGAAGTCGCAGTGCTGACTCTGGTCCTCTGGCCTCCCCAGAAATGTCTGGGCCTGTCGCAGGTGAGGATAGGGGCTGCCCTGTGGGACCTCTATGACTCGATTCTCTGTGCCTGGGGGTCCCCCCAAGGTCATGACCTGGACCGCCTCTCTGCAGTTGGCTGTTCCTAGGTGGACGAGTTGGTCAGGCCCTCCCATCGGGCGAGGTTCCCTGTTTGCTGTCATAGCCCTGGCAGAGACTCTGGCCTACCATGCCAAGTTTCTCCTCCTCCTTTGCCTACCCCTCCTGCTCTCCCAGGCATTTCAGGTCCTACGGGGCCATTGACCTGGGGCCAGCTGAGGGCTTTAGCGAGTGCCTTCTCAACTTTCCTTATGGCACTAGATCAGGTTATTTTTCAGCCTGAGAACCCAGCGCTGCCACCCCTTGAGTCCAGCTCCTCCTCATCTTTGTCTTCTGAGGGGAAAAGGACTCTTCGCTCCATCTGTCTTCCGATGCTGAGTGATCTCATTGCCAGCAGTTCCTGTCGGAGATGAGAGGGAGCTGTGACTACCTCACTTCTCAGGCTGCAGTCCTGCACATCTGACACTGTCCTTACTTGAGCAGTACAGTCATGGTTATACAGTCATACCTCTATGGCCTCGACCATTTGTGCAGGCATTGAGAGACATCTGACTGTCCCTCTGCGCACTCTTCATCCCTGAGGTACACTCAGTGCAGGTATTGCACTCCAGGAGCCATACTGCACCCCACCTCTGGGGTCCAGCTCCTGGACACACCCTCTGGGCATCAGCACCCAGTGCATGACCATTCCCCAGAGTTGGACTCAGCTGAGTTTGATGCCTGGGGTCAAAGTGTTCTCAGCGGTTTGCACCATGTTGTGCATCTCGGTACACCAGGTATTCTACGGCAGGCACCTGTGTGCGATGCTGGGACAGCTCCTAGCATCCATACCAGACTGTGAGCAAACCAGACAAGCTATATGCCTTTCTGCACAGGGCATGGAGCTGGTGAGACACCAGGCAAGGGTGTCGTATGGTGCCAGTGAGGTAGCCTCCAGGTTAGTGGGAACTGCAGTCTGCGTTTGGTGAACGGCGTGGCTGCGTCTCCCCAGGTTAGCACCCTTGGCCCAGCATAGGGTGATTGCCTCATGGTTTCAGCGGGCCCACTTCTTCTTCCACAGGGTTAGAGCCTCTGCCTGCCACGACCAGCCTCGGGCCTTGCCAGGCCCATAAGGTTCCCCCATCTCTTTCTGTGTTTTTCCCCCACAGGAGGCTGAGGGAGCAATCATTTCCCTCAGGATTGGTCAGTACGGCCCTTGGTGGTAAGCTTAGCATTCTGACCCACCAGTAGTGAATGGTGAAGACTGATTCTTGGAAGATATGAAAGTTACATACTCACCATAATTCTTGATCTTACAGAATATCTTCACCGTTCAGTACACTGCAACCCGCCCACCTTCACTCTCAATAGCCAGGCTTCTGAGCAGTCTCCTTTCTTCTTTTTTTATGGTCTACCTCCCTTGCTAGGCATTCCACTTTAACAAAAAAAAAAAAAAAAACATGTAGGGGGCAAAACACAAGGGAGGTCTCTGTTACCAAAAAGGGGGAGGAGGGTTCTTATTCCCCTATTTCCTCCAGTCCCTTCTCCTCACTGTTTAAAGAAAAAACAAACTCAAACAGAAGGTTGAAAAAAGCCACCATCACCAGATAATTTTTAGAACTGGCAAGTATTTACTGCTTGCTTCTTCTGCCTGGTAGGATTTTCATTCAAATGGTAGTAATACTTTCCGTTGATCTGTCCTGTACCGCCAACTCTAAACCAAGTCTCAGCTGGACGGAGTACATGCAGCAGCTGACCTTTTTTTGTTTAATATGACTTTTGGGTCTTGCTATGGCCTTATTTTTAGTATGGTGCAACAGCCCTTCTGACCAGTGAGTAACTCCTGAATTTTGGTCTGCTTTACTGTACACAACCAATCTGGATCTCCTGCCCCCAACCCTGCTACTTCCACTTTGTTAGTGTGTGGTGTCATTGGCGCTAGCATCATGTGGCACTGCCAATTTTGTGCATGTATGCAACATAAACTTTCAATGTACAGGGTGGGAAACAAATTTATAAAATTACAAAATGGGAGTAAATCATGCAAAAATGGTAGTAAAATACTCCTTTACTCCCCTTATCTGTTCCCCTGACAACTATTTTTAATAACCCCCCTCATGGGGGAATCTGTAGATATTTTGCTGTCAGAAAAGGTTTCCTTTTTTTGTTCCGCTTTAAAACAGGAATGGTGTGCAGGAGAGCAGGCATAGAAGGGGACCAGGAGATATATTGTGGATATCCCACTCAGACTCCTTCACCTGGTGTGGCTCTCCTTTTTCCCTTACAGTATGCCTCTTGCGCTTCTTCCAGCCAGCTGGCTACATTTTTCTTTCTCTTACTTCCCTCTTTCTAGGGAGTCTTTTAGTAAAAAAAGAGGAAGATGTGGTCAGAGAATCATAGGCTATCTTCTATTCTCTCAATTGCTGTCTGTCCTTTCTAGCGGGGACCCCTCCTTCCGATTTGCTTTCCCCCCCCTTCTCAGGGTTATTTCATTAGCTTTTGAGCTCCTAGGAGTCTTCTACTCGGTTCGAGGACCTTGGTTAGTAGCGCATTTCATGAGCCCTGATCTTAGCTTTAACATGCTTTAGGGAACCGGGACTTTTCTGCAAATTTCATCCCATATTTGTTGCATTGGTCATATGGGATCTCTGAGATCCTGACCCCTTTGCAGTTCACAGGTCTCCAGGTGAAGAACCTTGCTGGTAACACAGTTTCAGGACTCCTAGCCAAGGCCCCTACTTTTCTGCGGCACAGTGGGACCAAGTTCTGCGGCAAGGCTACCATTTGCCGCAGAACTTCTGCGGCGGTGGTTTGTAATTTCTGTGGAAGTTCTGCGGCACTAACAAACTACCACATCACAATGTCAGCTTGTCATCCTGACTTCACTTTCATGGCAATGGTTATAGCAGTCAGGATGGTGGAAAGCACAGTAACACTAGTTCAAAAATAACAGACTTATAGAATTAATTTAATGCCTAAAAAAAACAAAACAAATGTCTGTCCCTTAAGGTCCTAGCCTGTTGCATAAATGACATATTCAGAGGGGACCTTATGTGATAAATAAGGTATTTCTATACGCATGCTATCTATCCCACTAATGAGGTCTCCACTGTCTATCACTTATATATTTGTATGCGCTTTCTACACCACTCATGAGGTTCACACTGTGTATCACTTATATATTTACAGCTATATGCAATCTGTAACATACATACAGATATGTGTGTGTATATATAGTGAGAGAGACAGAGATACTGTATGTGTGTGCATATAGATTATATATATATATTTTATTTTTTTAATTTCCATGAAATTGCATCCTCATTCATACAGGTCCCATTGGAAATGGAATAGATAAGTTATTGCAAAACTAATTTTTCATGCCAACCTGCTTCCCCTGACACACTACGTAACACCATCAGGCCATGACATGCATGTGACCTGATTGTGAGATAGAGGTCTCCAGCCCATCACAATGTGTCCACTGTGTGACAGAACACTGCACCATACCTTCCCTGGCTCCGAGCAGTAATGTGTTCCACCAGTCCTTGTGCTGCCCAGCCAGCTCCCAGAGCTAATCTCTGAACCTGAGTTGCTGGCACGGAAACACAGCATGCTACCCTCTGGCCCAACAGCTGTTCCTGCACACAACATTTCTCCATAACATTTAGGTGATTCTATCACCCAATGACAATATGTAATCAATAACCCTGTCAAAAATGCGTACAGTGCAATTATTTATTTAACAGGTCTATTCTTTCAACAGGTCTACACATTAATATAGTCCACTTTTCTGGGCATAATTACTTTATTTTTCTTAAAAATGACAGTTAAATTCATTTTACCAGTTATTCATTTTAGATGGCATCTCTGTACCTTAAAGGCACAAATAAGTTTGTACAAAGTGAGGTATGGACTTAATAGGTCTGTGTCATTGACAAGGTTTTGTTTATATTGGCCCTAGTGCAGTAATGTAAGACTGAAAATTGTATTAGGCTGTAGTGCAGGTTGAGCAAATATCATCATGCCTGATGTCCTTTGCCACCGTCTCTGGCAGTGGGAGCTGTGGTAGATAAGTGTTCATTTCTGTTGCAGAATGCAGCCATTTCATTAGCTAATGTATGATGTTATAGCAATGATAACATCACATTCTGAGCATATGGGGGGTTTTGGATATAAAAAGAGGGGAAGGGAACCAGATTCTATGGATTAACAGAAATATTAATAAAAAATCACCAAGAAGAGTGAATTCTGCGGCACTGCAGAAGTTCTGCGGTAGATTGCAAGTTCTGCGCAAAATTCTGCGGCTGCAGAATTCTAGGGGCCTTGCTCATAGCTCTACTACCATTCCTGTGTCTTTTAAGGAGGTGGCACCTTCCTCAGGGATTCATCCTATACTTTTGCTTTGTTGTATGGTATTTCTGGGATATTTAGCTTTGCGTGAGGTCATATAATCTGCAAAGCAATGTAGCCAAATTTCCCTGCAGTTGTGAGCAAGCAAACTCTTCTGAAAGCATTGCTCTCCTACTGGGAGCTCAGGATCCCTGCTACCCCCTGCCCCCCCGTCTCTCTCTCTCTCTCTCTCCTTTTTCTCTGTCCTGCCCCAGTTGTCCTGGTCATCTTTTGCGCAATACCTAGGCCCTCCCTCCCAACCTATTCTTTCTCTCCTCTGGTAGCTGGGCTTTATTGCTTTGTCCTTTTTTATACCCTATATTCTTTTTCTGTCCCTTGGGCAACCTTGCCCCATCCTTTCTTTTCTCTTACCCATTGTTTCCTCTCCTGGTGAACAGAACTGCGGAGAACAAGGGGCCAGTGTCAGTTACTGGCCAGCCCATGAGCACCACGTCATATGTCCACTTCGTGGGCAGCACCGTCCCCAATGTCAGTCCCTTAGCTCTAAACGTTTAAGGCTGTAATCATCCTTGGGGACCTAGTTCCTTCAGCACAGACCTAGTAGTAGTGAATGGTGAAGATATTCTGGAAGATCAAGAATTACGGTGAGTACATAATTTTCCTTTTTTTGCACACGAAGTGCACTGGAACCAGTCCTACACTTCGGTATTGTGCTCTTAATGCTGACTGTTTCTCTTTTAAGCAGCTTGTGCGCATCACGATACCTAAGCCACAATTTCCTAACTCATGTGTAAATGTGCATTTGTTGCTCTGGCCTTTCTTTTAATGGTACATTAAATTATTTCTACACACACACACACACACACACACACACACACCAGTATTTTTTGGTTAGTTTAACAGCCATCATCTAAAACAAATCAGTCTGCATCGGCACACACGCACAGAACCTTTGAGTTTGAAAAATTATCTGACGCTCGTGCTTTTTCTTTTCTGGCACCAACCCTTTGGAATTCTCTACCTCGTCGGTTGAGAGAATGCCTGACCGTTGACAGATTTAAAACCTGATTTAAAGACATACTTATTCAGTTAAGCCTTCCCAAATGATGTTTAATATATTGATATAGTTATTGTTTTACTGTTTTATGCTATGTTTATATTTTTATGTGCAGCACCTTGACTTTGAAAGGCACTATATAAAGTTTGATTTGATCTACAAACAAAACTACTGGCACATTGGTAGCTTCTTTACGTAACTCACAGTACTTAGTCGTACAGTATTAGGCCACGTGGCAGTCGAGTCCTCAGCAGGAATATGTCTCTCTCCATTACTATGGAAAGAGTGAGAGACGTCAGGGAGCATGCTGAGGCCCTCTCAGCCATGTGGCATAATAGAACTAACATTTCTAGGGTCGTGGATATGTTGTTCATCCACACTTCTTGGCATTGTGCCTTTCAATCAGCCGGAAAGTCTTCAAGCTGGCTCCTGTCACCCACCCGGGTGGTATAACCCTCGGCTCCGTCCCATGACGCCAGATCTTCCTTTCTGCTGGAAGATTCAGGTTGTCTCCTTCGTACTCTCGCATTTTGTAGGCCCTGGCTTCAAAACCTTTGGTTTTTCTGAAAATTCGCCTTGTTCACGTTAGCAATTGTTTTTTCTCAATCATGGAAGATCAGTCTTCCATCGAATTTCACTGGTGTTCGTGCAGCCAGAAGATGTCGTGCACCGACCCACATGTCGCGTGCGTTTACTGCTTGGGTGTTAGCCATGACACCACGACGTGCGAGTTTTGCCTCGAATTCCAGCCTAATGTCCTTGACTACTGTCTCACACGCCTTAAGCTGGGGAGGCCCGACAAAATGGAATCTGCCAGTGAAATTCAAGGAGGCGAGGTGGGCGGTTTCTGCGGCCGCGGGATCCGCCGAGCAGTTGAAGCACATGCAAGCCTTCGAGGAGGAAACAGCTCGTGCCACGGAATCTTTCTCTCGGGGCTTCTTCATTCCTCTCAACCTTGGCTTCACCTTCTCGGATTCCCTCTGAGAAGTGTGCCACTCTCTCCCGACTAAGGGTGAGAGTCCTGCGGACATGCACTCCTCTCAGTCCCATAAGCGGTAGAAGGACCCAGGACAGTCTTTTCCTCAACGGAGATGCTCTTGGGATCAGGAGAGATCTCGGTCCCAGGAACCAGCCATTTCGACCTTGGTCGAAATCACCTCTTCGGCCGCTGGCTTCTTGGCCTTGCTGTCTGGCCAGTCAACCAAAGTGTTGATTGATGACGTTGAGAGAATTGTCAACCCGATCGACCCTTTGTTGACGACGCCCTCACTCGGACTGCAGTCCTTGCTTTCCCTGATGAGGAGACCCAGCCTGCTGGGAATCCCGCCAAGGAAGTGATCTCTGACCCCGGGAAGTCACAGGTGTCTCCTGAGTGATCCGAGTCGGCCCGTCCAATCTTGATCGAGGTCTTGAACTCCCTCATCCAAAAGGCCAAGGAAGGGCCATAAATACTCTAAAAAGAGGCAACGCCATTGGTCGTCCTCATCCTCCTCGGATGATGAGAGGCTCCGGCTGAAGCTCCTTCGGCGCTAAGAGGACATCTTGTGGCAACAGCTGATTCTGTCCGGGCACAAGCCTACCATGACTTCTACCCCATCCATTACTTGGCTTTCACTTCCCAGGCCGAAGCCGACTCCTCTAGAGCCGATTAAGTCGGTTCCTCCACCCACTGAGCTGGCAAAACCTCTGGTTCGGCCTAAACTGGTCTCTCCACCGATTCTAGTGGAACCACTGCCCAAACAGCCTGTGGGAGGGGCTCCTTCTATGGAAGCTAGACTGGACACCGGGCTTCCGTGGCATCTCTTGGTCATTGTCACCCACGACTGCCCCCAGCAGGTCGAGGATGATATGGGCGATCAACTGCTGTATCCAGATTCTTTGGATTCGGATGAAACTGGCCTCCGTTCTCATCCAAGGGATGATGAATCGGCTGGTGGGACAGAGATGGAGGAAGGTCCTTCATCCTTTCAGGGCATTCTTCGCCTCATTTCTGAGTCCACAGGGATGCCCCTTGAACCTATCCAGAAAAAGGCGGAGTACCCTCTGACTGACATCCTTAAAAAAGGGGATACCCCGACAGAAGCCTTTCCTTTGGTCGAGGCTATTGTTGGCCTGGCCTTAGAACTTTGGCAGCACCCTACCTCCTGTCCAGCTCCGTCTGCCCGTATGGCCCGCAAGTAGTAGTGGTACCCATGGGGTCCCTTGCGGGGTTC
The DNA here is from genome assembly GCA_016271365.2 of Neoceratodus forsteri. Lineage (NCBI taxonomy): Eukaryota > Metazoa > Chordata > Ceratodontiformes > Ceratodontidae > Neoceratodus > Neoceratodus forsteri. Next base: position 430,394,708 of record CM057453.1, on the reverse strand, counting down.
TGAAACACCCTTCAGCTGAGAGCCTTGTGACCGCCTCTGTGTTCAGGCGTACTGGTAGTTCTACTGATACGAAGACCTCCTGAGAAGGAATCCAAATATTTGGATCACTCTGCCGGAAGGGCTATCAGCCTCATCGTTAGGCCTCCAATTGAGGCAAGCTCGGCCGTCGTCATGGCTCCCTTCTCCCATGCCCTTTTGGAGTCCTTGGACGAAGTCCTCATGCATCTCCCCACGGACTTGCAGACCACGGTCAAGCAGGTCTGGGACCAAGGCCGTGCTGTTGCCAAACAGCAGCTCCAAATGGCTCTGGACATCGTGGACTCATGCCTTCTTGTTGGCAGCCACAGTTGCCTCCCACCGGAGGGCTTGGCTGAGGTTCTCCTCCTTTCCGGTGGATGCTTAGCACAAACTAGCTGATGTGCCTTTCCTGGGCACCTATCTCTTTGGCCCAGGTGTGGCTGGTTACGTTCAGTGCATTGAGCAGTCCAATGCCACCTTGGATGCCACTTCTGTTGAGGGTTCTTCTGGTCTCAAGAAGCAGCAGAAGAAAAAAAAGCCTTTTCAGCACTCTTCTCCTGTGGCCCAGCAGTCTTCCTTTCAAGGGGGTCAGCAGCAGCAGCAGGCTCGAGCTTGGCGCCCCCGGCCCAAGCCCGGACCCTCCCAGGCCCATAAGAAAGGGAGGCTGGGGTTCAGGCCCTGGACCCTCTGCCTTCAAGCCTGCTCAATGACGGGGTGGGGGCTGCCACCCCTACTCCCGTCATGCCAACTCTGGGTCCTCCTGTGGGGAGCCGGGTCTGCCACTTTCTTTCTGCCTGGTCCGCTGCTACCACGGACAGGTGGATCTTAGAAGTGGTCAGCCAGGGACTGCCTCTGGAATTCGAGCAGTACCCTCCAAGCCGAGCCCGTGCCCCACGGGAGGAGAGGGTATCCGCCCACACTCAGTTGGCTCTCCGAGACGACATTGCTCAGCTCCTCCTCAGGGAGGCAGTAGCTCCAGTGGTGGACCCTCCAGTTAGGCCCAGACTTAGTTTCCAAGTACTTCCTTGTTCCCAAGCGAATGGGGACTGGTGCCCCATTCTAGAGCTGCACGACCTGAATCAGTATCTCAGGTCATGCTCCTTCCGGATGGTCACTCTGTCTCAGATCATACCATCCCTGGAGCGAAACATGTGGTTCTGCTCACCGGCTCTCCAGGATGCGTTCTTTCACGTCCCAATCCATCCGTCCCACCAGCGGTTCCCCCACTTCAGAGCTGAGGGTACCCTATACGAGTTCCGAGCCATGCCATTCAGCCTGTCATCGGCCCCATGGGTCTTTACCAGATGCATTGCAGTGGTGGCAGCCCACCTCAGGCATTGGGGGGGGGTGTCAGAATTTACCCGTACCTCGACGATTGGCTCTTAGCAGGTTCCATCCAGCAGGAGGTGGAGAGGTCCAGGGACCTGGACCTCCAGACCTGTTCCCAACTCTGTCTCCTGATCAATGAGGCCAAGTTGGAGTTCGTACCTTCTCAGGTGATGTGCTTCATCGGGGCAGAGCTCGGCTCCTGGCGGATAGGGCGGAGGTTCTCTTCTCCTTTGCCCAATCATTTCTGGTTGGGCAATTGTGCCCTGCCCAGGACTTTCTGTGCCTTCTGGGTTACATGGCAGCGTGCACCTCTGTGGTCCATTGGGCCGGGTGGCACATGTGCCCCCTCCAGTGGGAGCTGGCTGCCCAGTGGACTTAGCGACTTGGTCATTTCGACCAGCTGATCACTGTGATCCAGAAGATGTGGAATGCTTTCCAATTTTGGACCGCCCAAGACCGGTTGCAGGAAGGGATCCCGTTTGTCCGTCCTGAGCCGACGGTCATCCTTATGACCGATGCCTCTCTCATGGGCTGGGGAGCCCACATGGGGGACAACAGGACCCACGGGTTCTGGACCCCCGAAGAGTCCCATAATCACATCAACCTGTTGGAGCTCAGAGCAGTCAGACTGGTTCTGTCAGCTTTCACTCCTCAGCTCCAGGGTCAAGTGGTTCAAGTCCGGATGGACAATACCACGACTGTGTACTACCTCAACAAACAGGGCAACACGCATTCCCATCTGCTTTGCAGGGAAGCGCTCTGCGTCTGGACACTCATGAGCCATCTGGAGGCGGATCTCCTAGCCATCCACATGGCAGGAGCCTCAAACCATCTGGCGGATGCTGTCAGCCGCATAGGCCATTGGGGGACCTGTTTGCCTCCCGGGAAAACACAGAGCTGAGGCTGTTTCACGCCCACTGCTCTCAGCAGGGCTCACTGCAGGGGGATGCCTTCTCGAGGCCGTGGACTCCAGGCACTCTTCTTCGCCTTCCCTGCATTTCCCTTGATCCATAGGGTGCTCCTCAAGGTGAGGAGGAACAAGGCGCTGGTGATTCTGGTAGCCCCAGACTGGCCACGCCAGTTCTGGTACCTAGATCACCTCAGCAACAGGCCCCCGGAGTGGCTTCCAGCACACTCGGACCTGATCTCACTCAATCAGGGGAAGGTATTCCATCTGGACCTTCATTCCCTGCACCTGACAACCTGGTACCTGAGCGTCTAGAGTTCCAGGCTTTGGGTCTCTTTGAGGATGTCCTCACAGTAGTGGAAGCATCCAGGAAGGAGTCAACCAGGAAGTGTTATGCCTTCAAATGGAAAAGGTTTTCCATTTGGTGTCGGACAAGGGCCTGGACCCTCTGTCCTGTCCAGTGGCTAACATTCTCGACTACCTTTGGTCTCTGTCCAAAGAGGGTCTTTGGTCATCGACCCTTAGGGTGCACCTAGCAGCCATCTCTGCCTACCGGGCGCGTGCCAGTCAGCCGATGGTGCAGGAGATAGTGGTCGGGCCCTTTTTCAAAGGCCTGGATCATATATCCCCTCCAGTGCGTGAACCTCCTCCTCCGTGGGATCTACTGCTGGTACTGGCAAAGCCCATGGACAAGCCATTTGAATCAGTGCACAAGTGTGAGTTGTCACACTTGTCGTGGAAGACGGCCTTCTTGGTGGCTATCACGTCTGCCCGAAGAACAGGGGAGCTTCAGGCACTCTCGGTGGACTTCCCTTATCTGGTCTTCCACAGAGACAAGGTTGTCCTGTGCCCAAACCCAAAATTCCTTCCGAAGGTGGTGTCAGAGTTTTACCTTAACCAGGTGTTGACTTTGCCAGTGTGCTACCCCAATTACAGTTCCATACTTTGGACCTGAGACAAGCTCTCTCCTATTATAAGGAGAGAATGGCAGAAATTCAGGGAGAAGTTTGCCAGCTGTTTGTCACCTATGCTGAAGCCGCTTCTGGCAGACCTGCAACAAAGCGGATGATCGCAAGATTGATTACATCATGCATTAGTCTGTGCTACGAGTTGGCGGGCAAGGAGCCTCCCACAGGGATAAGAGCTCATTCTACCTGCCATACTGCTGCATCAGTTGCTGCTTCCAGGGACATCCACATACAGGAAATCTGTCAGGCTGCTACCTGGAAGACAGCAAACACCTTCATTACTCATTACCACATCGACCTTGAGTCACGCCAGGATGCTGGTTTTGGGGCCTCAGTTCTCCTATCTGTTTCCCAAGTAGGGGGTGTGTGCCTTTCCTCCCTCCTCCGAGAGAACTGCTAGGAGTCTGCCAAGAAGTGTGGATGAACAACATATCCACAATCCTAGAAAAACAGGTTATTCACCTGTAACAGCAGATCTTCCACGGAATGGTCTCTTGCAGTAAGTCATTATTTCTGGGAGTTCCCAATAGGTGGCGCTCCAGCATGGAATTCTCTTCCAGCAGTCTCAATACCAGGGACCACCCACATTACCTCACTTCCTGGGCTGTACCTATAAAAGTGGGTGGTCCCTAGTAAGCTCCGTTCATTTTCCCGCTGGCTTCAGCTCTGGCAGCAACTCTCCTAGTAGCAGTCTTCGGCGTGGATTGAACCCATAGCCTAGGTGCCTGGGCTTCATACAGACACCATATACCTACAATGGATGATTCCCTATCTCACACACAAGGTGCTCAACTGAAGGGCTTAAAAAAAATAGAGTCCTCTTCAAAAGATAATATGGGAAGGAGACCCCTTCACCTAAAGTCCTGCCTGACTGCCTTTCAACGGTCGTGCCTCCAAAACCTGGATCATCAAGAAGATATTCATCGTTGACAGGCACATCACCTCCATCAATGGCAGGCTCTACTCAATCAAAAAAGGAACGTTCCTCGTCAACGGGACGTCATTACTCAGCTTCCCTGTCGACCAGAACTACTGTACCGTCAACGACAGAGGTCCTGCTGCCTTCCCCATCAACGGGGCTTAAACCCTCGTCGATGGGAGGGTTTTACAAAACTACATCGTTGATGAGAATGCTTCCTTCATGGACGGAGGACATACTGCATGCTTTCTTGTCGATGGGGCTGCCTCACCCGTCAACGGAACATGCTCCATGTGCTCCACTGTCGATGAGAGGCCTGCCACCATCCACGGGCCATGCATCTACTCTCCCATCGTCGACGTCAGCATTTCCATCGTCGACGGAGCATGTCTTCACACTCCCATTGTTGACGATGGATTCCCCATCGTCGATGGAGCATGCATTCACTATCCCACCATCGATGGAGCATATCCCACCGTCGACGATACATGCCCTGCCTTCACCATTATCAATGAAATATATTCCCCCGTCGCGGAGCATGCTGTTACTGACCCTTCATCTGGAAGACACAGTACATCATCGACGAGACATGCTTCTCTGTCCCTTCAGTTGACAGGACTGATGCCTCCATCATCAAGACAATCAGTGCTGCATAGAACAGAACCCTTGCCTGCATATAGCATCCCTATGGAAGGTCGACCATGAAAAACCAAGAATATTCTCAAAAACATGTATCGAAAGATGCATATGGAGCTGCATTTCTACAAAATAAAGAACTATATACTTCAGAACGCAGAGCTTCCCCCAGCCTCATTGTCATTCCTACATGAGGCTCACAACCCCATTGGAAACAAAGATGCCAAACACACACTGGATCACTGTACCGGGCGCAAATTGAACCCCCGTCCCCACATACGCTGGATTGAGAACCTGCTTACATGACAGTTCCATCGTCACAAGTCCAGATATTAAAGAAATGGTAAATAGAGTACTGGATTCTATGAGTTTTGACCATAGCCTCACTTTGGGACATAATCCTCAAACACAAAGGTTTTCGCCACCTCCATCAGAACAGGCATGCACGGGGCTAGAACGCTCCCCGGTCCTGCCTCCTCCCGAATATTCAGACAAATATTATTCAGATTATCCTACGAATCTGAACCTTCATAGTACCTATGATGGTTCCCCTGACACAAGGGGATATGAATCCCCTTCGGAGGTACCGTTGTACTGGGACGAAGGGCTATTACAACCAAGAAAGGTAATTTCTCCACTGGATGACCCCTCATTCTCCGAAATGATGCTGCAAATACAAAAAACAATGGGGTTTACCACAACGGAACAGGATAAATTAAGTAAAGATATGGCTGAATATCTGGGCCTACCGGAAGACCCTGTTAGGGCTATCCCTCCTTTCATACCTACTTTCAGAAATGCTATTACTGATACTTGGAGAAAACCCATAGCAGCACGGTTGTTACCTAGAAAGGCCCACGGGATGTATCAGACGACTCCTGATTATCAATATTTAACGAATACACCAGCGATGGATTCTGTGGTTTCTGAGGTTGCCCACAACCTCACCAGCAAGCCTAAACATACAAGCACAGTAGCTCCAGAGAAAGACTCTAAACGTTTTGACCATATGGGGAAGAGAGTGTTTGCTCAAAACATACTAAATATATTCAGTATATTTGTAGGGGACATTGGGGAGGGCCTTGAGGGAGAGGTGAGTATATTTGCGGACTATATCAAGATCTACAATAGGGTGGACACGCAGGAAGGGGTGAAACAGATGCAGAGGGATCTGGGGAGGCTTGAAGAATGGTCTTAAGAGGTGGCAGCTTGCATTCAATTCAGAAAAATGTAAAATCATGCTTCTTGGCTACAGAAATCGGAAGGGAGGATACTGTATTGGGGGGGGGGGTGATCTGGAAGAGACGGAACAAGAAAGGGACCTAGGCATCATTATAACCGGGGACCTGAAGGTGGAAAGGTAGTGTGGGAGGGCAGTGGCCAGGGGGAGTGGAATGCATCGGAAGGGGGAACACGAGTAGGAATAGGGAGGTCACAGTACCCTTGTACACCCATCTAGTTAGGCTGCACTTGGAGTATGGAGTCCAGTTCTGGAGGCCATACCTCAGGAAAGATGTGGGGAGGCTAGAGCAGGTTCAGAGGAGAGCGACAAAAATGGTGAAAGGGTTAAGCCACCTATCCTATGAAGAAAGTTTGAGTGATCTGAACATGTACTCCCTGGAACAGAGGAGGGAGAGGGGGACATGATCGAGACCTTCAAGTACCTTAAAGGTATAAACAGGGTGCCAGAGGGGGAGCATCTTCAAGATGAAGGGAACCCAGAGGACGAGGGGGCATGGCCTGCAGGTGGAGGGGGGCAGTTCAGGGACAACATTAGGAAATACTGTTTCACTGAGAGAGAGTGGTGGAAAAGTGGAACAAACTCCCAGAGGCAGTCGTTGGAGAGGAAACAGTGGAGGGATTCAAAAGGGCATGGGACAACCACAGGAGTGTGTTAAGGGGGAGGGGCACAGGTCCAAGCAGATAGCTGGACAAATGGGCAGACTTGGTGGGCCTTGTTTCGGTCCTTTACTGCCGTCACACTTCTATGAATCTGAATATCAGAATGCTTAACTATATGGGGCACATGCTGCAGTACCTGTGAACGCTGAACACTTCTGCTGAAGAAGTTATAAACAGACTACCTGCATCCCCTGAAAGAGAGCAACTTACATCTATAAATAATACTGTCACTTCACTTTCTCGACATCTATTAAGATCAGGATATGATCTTGCCGATGCTTCGGCTTGAGCCTCTACAGTCGGTATTCTTATACGCCACCAGGCATGGCTTCAACTTTCAGGACTAGCACCTGATATTCAACACAATGTGGCTAATGCCCCCTTTTCAGGGGACCATCTTTTTGGGCCAGTGGCTCAAACGATACTGGAGAACCTACAAGCCTCAGGTAGACAACTGAACACAGTACAATAGATGTACCAAAAACCACGTCCTCAGTATAATTATTCATACAAAACTGGACTTTATTATACCCCACGTGACACCTTTAAGGGCAAAGAACAAGTAACAAGGACCCCGGCGAAGCCAACCTATGGCCGCCCCAGGGCTTCTGCCCCTCATTAAAGACTCTGCACTCCGACCCGTCCCTCTCCTTGGCCTCGGGGACCTTTTGGGGCCATAAACAAGACTGAGGCCTTTTTTTCACATTGGCTTGATTCACCTAGCCAACTTCTCAGGTACCATTGTTTATAGACCATCACGACCATTCCATCGAGATACCTTTTTGACCTGTGGTACACCGGATGTCCTGTTCCCCCCTCGAACAGGTCCATCCACTATTAACTCACATACTGAGACATAATAAACTCCACTATGGACTATATTCTTCTCCTCTTCCAAAAACTGCTATTCGTAGCCTTCCCTTGATTTTGAACAAAGATCATATCAAAAAGGGTGAGTAGATGTACAGAAATATGTCTTTTAACCACTGCTTTGTTTTGTTGGATCGCAGATGTGTTGTTTTTCATTTGATACATTATCTGTTTGATGAGCATTCTACTTTTGTCAAATGGATACATTTATTACTGACTAGACAGTCCTGGGGGAAAAAAGTCTTCATTTGCTGCTTTGTAGCGTCTCTAAAGAATAACATTGTATTACTCAAACTGCTGTTACAATTCAAAACAAAGTTGTCTTTGACTCAGATTGTAATTTCCCTGTTGATCACTGAAGCTACATAATTGCTCAGTGTTATTGACATACTCCTACTATTAAGACACATAACACAATGAATCATGTATTCCTTTATGCCACTGCTATGCTATTTTAGCATTCATTGGTCCCATGACCACATTTTTACCTACAGCAGAATGCCATCTGTGGCCACCTACTGCCATATAACTGCTTGGGAATCTCCCAGAAGTAATGACTTACTGCAAGAGACCATTCTGTGGAAGGTCGTGCAGTTACACAAAGACTTTTGGTGTAGCAGTAGATCTTCTCGGAATGTCTCTTGCAGTAAGTAGTTTCCCTCCCTCCATCCCCCTGCCTTTAGGTAACAGGAAACACAATGTACGGTTGGGAAGCTTCAGTACCTCGGTTCCCCTCGGTCCCTCGCTTCTAGAAACCGGCGGGGAATGGAGCTTACTAGGGACCACACACCTTTTTATAGGTACAGCCCAGGAAGTGAGGTAGTGTGGGTGGTCCCTGTTATAGAGGCTGCTGGAAGAGACTTCCATGCTGAAGCACCACCTATCAGGAACTCCCAGAAATAATGACTTACTGCAAGAGACATTCCTAGAAGATCTACTGTTACAACAAAAGTCTTTGTGTGACTGCACTTTCTAGGAGTGGTATCTGTTGTTCATCCACACGGACCCACCCGACCTCCCCGGCTGCGGATGCACAAACCTGGCTTCCAGCAGGCTGAGATATAGCGTCATGGGGCGGAGCCGAGGCTTATACCACCCGGGTGTGTGGGAGGAGCCAGCTTGAAGACTTTCCGGGTGATTTAAAGGGAAAGGCACACTGCCAAGAAATGTGGATGAACAACATATACCACTCCTAGAACTACTGTTACAGGTGAGTAACCTGATCTTCCTGGCCCCAAGTCTCCACCACTCATTCACACTAGTGGAATAGCGCCAGAGGCGCTAGGACCAAGCGGGAGCCAAACATTTTCAGGAGGGTCGGTACCAGGACCGGACCACGCATGCATGGCACTGCGAGACTAGCTTGCGCCTGTGTAGGCTATCTTGGCATCGACTCTCCAGCCGCCTCAGTTCCTTTTCTCCCACTGTCGAGTGCGCTTGGATGTCGACATCGCTCGTCTGCCAGAGTCAGTGTTTTCGTCTATACAACAGCAGATTTTAACCGTTTAGTGTTCATTTTATTTAACATTTTTAGTAGTATTTTCTTATTCTACGAAAAAGATTATGAAGAAGAAGAAATTCTCACCTGCCCTCAACTGAGTCGTCCTTAGATAGTAGCGGTGATGGTAGGAAGACTTAGTTTGAAAATTGTTATGGCAGAGGGGCTGTGTCCGGTCCGCTGCCCTTTGCTAAAGGGGTCCAACTGCAGACAGTCCTGTGCTCACGGGGGCAGTCCACCAAAACACGAATCTGGCAGTTCCGGGGATCTGGCTCTGCTAAACCTCAAGCTGTTTGTCCTCATAGGGGGAAGAAGAATCGGTGCTGCTCAAGGTTGCCCTCTGGTATGTCTGCATGGGGATTGTCGGTCGGGAGGGACGATAGGCCTGAACAGACTTTGGTGAGTTCCCCTTGGTCCCACTCTTAACGGCCACGCTCTTCGACTCCAGACTCCATCTCTCCTCAATGGAGTTCCGGTGAGCAGTTTCACCTATGGGCCACTCGTATGGAGCAGGGGGTTTGACTTCTGTCCAGTTTTCCTGGCCAGTGCTCCCGATTTTGAGGCCTCTGGGCTTAGGAGCCGCTGGACCAGGGCCGGGTCGATTGGATTAGAATGTGCGTTGTTCCCTCCTGGTGCCATCGCATCAACCCCTCATGCCTACCCCCCTCTCTCGTTCCATGCAGGGACCGACACGGGCACCTCTTTTTCCTTTCTTCTCAGGATTTTCTACATTGGCATTCTCCATGATGCTGTTGGTCCTGGTGCTGCAGCCGATGTGGTGACACCGCAGGTCCGGCACCGTGGAGCAGCCCCATGGCGGCGGCGCTGGAATTGGCATCGGTGCCGTAGTCGGCATTGCTGGTGTTGGTGTTGGTGCCATGGGTCGATGCCATTGCTGTCCTACAGCGCCGCACGAGCTGTTGTTGGTGCCGTTGGTTGGCAGTGCTGCAGGTGTCGGTGCCACGCTCCCGTGAGTGCTGTGGGTGGTGCCGGGCACCCGTGGGTGGTGCCACTGTCACCCATGGGTGCCATGAGTGTCATGGGTGCCAGGTGTGCCTGCAGGTACCACTGCGGGTGCCCTTGGGTGTCACCCAGGATGGCATAGGCACTGCTTGGTGCCATCCTGTGCCACGAGTGATGCTGGTGCCACAAGGGGTGCCAGTTGGTGCTGTCTGGCAGAACTAGTGCTGGATTTTTCCTTCTGTAGACCTCTTCTTCCGCGGAGCTTGTGGCAAGATGTTTTCCACAGAATGAAGTCCTGTTCGGTGGATTATTTTTCCACATAACTTAGTGAGTGGTGGTCTGTGTGGGATCTTGTGACATCCAGTGGTTTTCCGCTGATGGAACTCTTCTGTGCTGTTCTGCCAGTGGAATCCCTCATTCTGCTCAGCACTTTCTCGGCTATTTACGTGGTGCCGAGCTCCTCGACACCCTTCCTGGTGGCGGAGTCTCTAGTTGCTCTGACCTAGACCTCTCTTTAGGGGTCCTTCTGGGTTAGAAGTGCATCTGGATGAGTCTCTTCCTGTCCTACTTGTCGGTGATGCAGCGGATGACTAATTTTATAGACTGGAAGGCAAGCCTTCTCTATCACCAGAGTTCGTGATGAAGATCTTTTCAGTTGTTCCTCAGCTGCATCTGTGGACCAAACACTTCTGTGTCTAGACTCTTTGCAGTGATCAGGACAATTACACTCTGTAGAACATTCTAATTAATAGTCTGGAGCCGTACAGGCTCTTCCGCTGCTTTGATATGGGTATATAGCCCCCTTGTGATACTGCCCTTTCGGTGGCTTCATCAGCAACAGGTGGTTAAGCTTCAGCTGTGATTATTCGTCCGGTCACTATTTCAGTTATGGACACTCAGGCTCCTCCTGCCCCTCAGATAGACAAAATCTTATTCATTTTTGTATCAGGCAAGCCTTGCGAAATAGCAGCCTGAAGGCTTGTCAGGCTCGGACTAATGGTAAAAAAAAAAGAAAAATCATCACAACACAGGGCATAGCCTGAAATTACCCAATACCATCCTTTTGGATATGGCCAGGTTCTGCCTCAGCCCCTGAGGTGGTCATCTCTAAACTACAGTAAAGAGTACCTGACTTCTTCTACCCCTAGGGGGAGTCCGATCCAGCAGAGGTGTGTGTCATATCTTTTCTCCAAGAGAGATTTCTCTTATTCAGAGATATTCCCTAGGCCTAGGCGGCTGCCCAGTCTGTTGGTTTCCCCTTTTTTTTTAATCAGACTTTCTTCTCTTGATCAGAGCCTACAGCAACAGAAGTGACTTTCCAGCGAGTCGGAACTCAGGTTCCTAATTCCTTGCTTGCTTCAAGTTAACAGACAGCATGCTCCTTTCTTTACCATAGGTCAAGTAGGTCTTTTTCAGAGTTGCTTCTCGATATGTCTGCCTTTGGTTCTTGCACACTAGTTCGTGCCAGTCGCTACAAAGTTACCCGCTTCGAGTGGGTGACGAAACTGTGATGTTTGTTTATCAGCAAGCAAACTAGAGTCCTTTCCTACTCCCTTTCAGGAAGGCTGGATCGAGTGGTGCCTCACTGCATTGAGGCACTTCTGCCGCTATTCAGTCACTATCAACAAATGGGTTAGCCCAAACTTGGTCCAGCTGCATCCCCCATAGACGCACATCTACCTCTATTTGCCTTGTTTCTTTCTGTCGGAATATTTTTCTGCAGTGGACATGTCCTCCTGTATACTTTCCCTCTCTTCTCTTAGTTCAGAGACTGCTACTACAGTTGTAGGCATACAGGGGCAGAATGATTCCTTTTGCAGTATGTAGTGGGTAGGATCTGGTTCTCCTAGACCACCACAAGAGGCTTCAAAGTTGTACTTTGCCTTCCATCAGGAAGGTTTCAGTGACTGTGTAGAAACCATTCTCCCTGATGGGCTAATCCCACCTGGACCCCCTTTGCTCACCAAGTAAGGGGTTCAAGTGCTCCTGGACCTGTTGTTCACAGGTCAGCCATACTTGGTAGTGGGGGTTTCCATCTGCGCTTCCGGTCTACCCTGAACCAGTAGACTTTATCTCTGACTCTTTCAGTTCCTGAGGTCCCTTTACGTTAGATTAGTACATGTCTTTGACGCCATTAATTTTTGTCCTAGGCCAAATTATGGGGCTGGGTTCTCGCCACTCTCCTAGAGTGGTTGCGGCCTCCTGGCAGAGTTTCATTTTGTGTTCATTGCAGTTTTCTGCACAGTGGTGAGTTAGAACTCAAGTGCTTATCTTGTAAGCACTATGTTCTAGATGATCTTTCCAAGACAGCTCTTTTTATTAGCAGGACAGTCCTTGGCCATCCTTTCTGAGTGAGCCCCATTTCCTACCACCCTACTCAAGGTTGTTGGTTTTAGCTCGGTACTCTCCCACTAGTGTGAATGAGTGGTGGAGACTTGGGTCCAGGAAGATATGGAAATTACGTACTTACCGTAATTATTGTTCTTCTTGGACACAGTCTCCATCACTCATTCACACGCCCACCCTCCATCCCCTGGGCTCACTTATTTTCTTTCTTGATCTTCACGGTCCTATGGTTCAAGCTGTGAAGACGTTGTTCTTTGACCCTTCTTGCAAGGGCCATCCAGGCCCTCTCAGGCCCAGAAAGTCGGGATAAGTTACTTTCATTAGTTATGCTGCACCTCCTCGGTCAAAAAGATATTGAAGGCGGTTGGAGGGTCGACGCTGAGATAGCCTACACAGGCACGAGCTAGTCTCGCGGTGCCACGCATGTGTGGTCCTGTCTCGGTGCCGACCCTTCTGAAAATGTTTGGCTCCCACTTGGTCCTAGCACCTCCAGTACTATCCCACTAGTGTGAATGAGTGATGGAGACTGTGTCCAAGAAGATCAACAATTACGGTAAGTACGTAATTTCCATTTGTTTTAGTCTTTAGTTCTGTCATGCCACATGACTGTGAGGGCCTCAGCATGCTCCTTGATGTCTCTGTCTGTCCACTATGTTTTATTCTGAATGTTATTCTGGCTAGGTCAGCTGATCACTACCTCCCCACCCCCATGCCTGGAACACAGCTCGCCCCATCATCCAGCAGCTTTATAATTATATATTAAAGGCCCAGCCAAGAAGAATGCACAGAGATGGCAGCATTGAGTGAAATTGCTTCTGTCCCACAAACAAAAAAAAACCCTGAAAGGCCAAGCGCCACCAATACACACACACACACACACACACACACCCCGTTGTTGTGTCAGGGCAAGAATGTGTACATCACAAAGACCAATGTGCTGCCATGCTGGGTAAAAAGCTAATTTATTAAGCAGGCTTGACTGGCTGTCCTATAACACAGCCAAAACGGTTTCTCCCCTCAGACCCCCTGCAAAGTCATCTGTCATTCTGTTTGCTATAAATAATAAAACCACTCACCAGCAGAATCATCTTGCATCAGACAACTTGTGTGGGACCACTACTCATCAAGGCTCCTTTTCAGAAGTATGGGGGATAAAGGGGGGATCCAGTAGCACTACACTTCAGGAAACCCTACCAGTCGGCAGTGGTGAAGGATATACCAGTAGCTGTTGTGAGTCATAGGGTATAGCTATAGAACCAGGGATTTATCACGGTTCATGACAGTCCCATAACTGATGTCTGGGGTTGGGTAGAGCAACCGAGCTATCTCTGCCTCATCATCTAGGCCCCAGAGCTAGAAATTAGATCAATAGGATCCTCAAGAATGCACCTGACCTATCCCCATCGATGGGGACGGCGCCACTCTCGAGGCCGACTCATTGCATAGCGCGCACGGTTTGGCCAGTAACTGTCCCTTCCACTACCTCAGTTCTGCTGTTCCCACCATCGAGGTTGCAGCTCGAACTACGTGGGACAGCAGGAAGTCTACACAGCACTCCTCAACTACTGTTTTCTGCTAGTCTACCGAATACTCGATGCCGCACTTCTTGACACCACATTTGGCAATGTTTTGTTATTTTCTTAACTAGTGTTTGCACATCATTGAGTCTCTCTTCTTTTTCTGCTAAGGTAAGTTCCTTAGACCTCTCCCCCAGGCCTCCCACTGCTGCTGCACGCACCAGGGGAGAGCAGGCCTCCGTTGGCTCAGGTCTCACTGAGCCAGGATGCTTGGTTGAGCGATCGGGAGAACAGTCAGCCTCATCCGGAGGACCAGCCATGGATCGCTCAAGGCCCGGTTCCCCTTGAGGGAATCGGCTGACCCCAGTGTCGAAGCCTCAGCTACATGCAGGGCCTGCCTCGGCAGTCCCATCAAGGGCTTCAGGGGGTACGGTCTCGGCTTCTGACACCAGTCCATTGTCTGTGAGCAGGGCCAGCCCTCCGGTGCGTGTGGAGTCCCTTCCTGACACCGCTGTTGATGCCAGGATGGGTAGACTGGCCGGATTGCCTCTCTCAGGATCATCGTACTCTCCTCCTCCGATTCAGAGGATGATTAGGCTGATCTGGATTGGCAGCCGAGCTCTCCAGAGCAGCAGTTGCTCCCCAGGATTCACTCAAGGTAATCTGTGAGTTCTGGTCTTAGGAATGACTCTGTTTGTGACACTGCCATTCCTCCTTCGGTGCCGTGCTCGGACTGCGACGCCACTTGCAGCACTATCGCTGGTGTTGCGGTCGATGATTTACACCATGTTGGTGTGCTGCATCTAGCGCCACCTTTGCTGTCTGTGCCGCAGACAATGCTTTTTCAGGGGACGGTGCCGTTCAGATCCATGGCTGCACTATTCCCTGCCTAGGATAGCTCCATGGACGAAGAGGTGTTTCACCATTCCCCTGTGCAGCCAGTGCCTGACTCACCTGACTAGTCGGCTTCCTCATCTTCCGAGGGAGAGGATTCCTCAGTCCACCTGTCCCCAGCTGCTGATTTATCTAGTTATCAGCGTTTCCTTTCGGGGTTGGTCAATGAGCTCCACATCTCTACACTAGGAAGTCGCACTCCTGAGCAGACGGCGTGCACCTTTTTAGACAAATTCAGTGTGGCCAAACTGGTGGTTCCCACCTGGCCCTCCCCCTTCAGGGAGGCATCTTACCGTGCCTGAAGAAGTCCTTCAACCCTCTGTCCAGGCCCGAGGGACTGCTGTCACAGGTATTGCACACACATAGGATCTCCAGGTGTCTTAGCTCACCCTGCTTCGGGCATAACGCTCCCGGATAGAGCTTCTGGGCATAGACACCCAAGACGTGACCGACCCCTGGAGACAGACTTTGCTGAGTTTGACTTGTGGGGGAGGAGAGTGTTCTCTTCAGCACGTCTCTATCTATTTCAGCTCATCAGGCCCATCATACTGCCTATATTAGGCACTTATGGTCCTTACTAGGTCAAATTCTGGTACCTCTTCCTGACTTGGAGGAGACCAGACAAGCCATTGCCCTCTCCGCATAGGGCCTGGAGCTTGTGAGGCACCAAACAAGGGCATCGTACGACGCCAGTGAGGTGGCATCCAGGCTGGCTGGGACAGCGATCAGCATTTGGCAGACAGCATGACTTCATCTAGCCAGGTTATCAGCCCTGGCCCGGCGAAGGGTGACTGCCTCCACATTCTGGGGAACCCACCTTTTCTCCCACAGGGTGAGACGAGAACTTCAGGGGTGACTTCCTTCTCCTACCCAAAGGAGAACGGCATTTCACCCAGACCAGTCTCAGGCCTAACTAGGCCCATAAGGGTTCCCTCCTCCGGTGTCTCTCCTACAGAAGGCTGAGGGACTTCCTTCCCTCAGGGAGGTACCAGGTCCCCTTCGGGAGGCTTGGTAATCACCCACCAGTGATGAATGGTGAAAACTGACGCAGATAAGATATGAAAATTACACACCTACCACTGTTCTTGATCTTTCTGTGTATCTTCACCATTCATCACTGCTTCCCACCCACCTTCCCCCCTTAGACCTCAGTCTCTGGGCGATGCCTCCTCCCTGTTTGTTTCTCTAAATTGTGACACTTCTGATACTTTCCTGCTACCTCTTGGCTGTGCTCCTCTCCGAGGGTGTCAGGAGTGTTTTGGGGAGACAAGCAGGGAAGCAGCCCTCTTTTTGGGTCACCAGGACTCTTTTTCATCCTGATGGGACCCGCCTCCTTGGTCAGAACGTATTTGGATCTTCCTCTCTGCTTTCATCTAAAACCCTAAGGGTTCTCTTACGGCAGTGTTGGTGGGGCCCTGGTGATCCCTTCCCTCTTTCTATCGCTGGTTTTTAGTGATCTCCCCTTCTAGGGTTCCCCCTGGGGTATTACCTGTCACTCCTTACAGATAATCCTCCTCGTTTTCATCTCTCCATCAGAGGTGACATTCCTCAAAAAAAAAAGGTTTGGGAAGCTTATTTTGTCAACAGGAGCCTGCTTCAGGATGAGTCCTGTCTCCTCTCCAGATTATTGGTTTGGGGGGGGGGGGGACATTAGCCTTCTGCTCTTAGTCTCCAGTGAGGACTCTTCAGAGTTTGTGCACTGCCTTTCCTCTCCCTGGATTTCAAGCCAGCCATCCTCTGGATTATCTTATATGGGGATTTCTGTTCCTCTCGTGGAAGAAAAGGAACATGATTTAAAGCAGTAATACCATTCTGCAGTCCTCAGGCAGTCCTCTGGACCCCAGTGAGTGGGATGCAGTGTCTCTCCCCTCTTCTTTTCGCTTCTTCTGTTCTACCTCTTCTCCCTCACTCATTCTATCCCTTTCTTGCTCGCCCAGAGGTTGGAGCCCCTGTCCCAGACATCTAGGCTTCTGTTCTTTCTGTCCTCTTATCCGGCATTATTCCTTCTTTGGTTTTATATCCTTTCTTTTTCCTGTCCCTCGGGCTCCCTTGCTCCACCCTCTTTTTTTCTTGGCTACTCCCCAGTGTGCAGAACTGGGACTGAGGAGTCGACATCAGTTACTGGCCAACCCAGGCTGGTGGTTAACTAGGATCTGCAGTTTATCCATTAGGTTGGGAAATGGGCAGACTAGGTGGGCCAAGCGGTCCTTATCTGCCACCAGATTCTATGTAACCCACGAGCACCACGCAGTGCGTCGGCCTTGAGGGCGGTGCCGTCTTGATGTTGGCTCCACCTCTGTGCGGGGGGGGGGAGCTCCCTCAGGGTCCGGTTCCTCCAGCCAGAACCCACCAGTGATGAATGGTGAAGATACACAGAAAGATCAAGAACTGCGGTATGTACGTAATTTTCATTTGTTGCCAGCTCTGGGTGCCTTACCACAGAAAGGATATCAGTGGAGTTTAAAGAATTCAACTGAAGGCAACTAGGGTAAGTGGTCTGGAAAACAAAACATACAAGGAATGGAGCCTGGAATTGTTTAGTTTTGGAATTTTGGGAGCATTAGAGGTTACCTTATAGCAGTGTGCATGTTATCCAAGGATCCTCAAGTGTGACTAGGTTTAGGACTGGAATTATAAGAATGGGAGGATATGACTAGAAGACAGGGACTGCAGATCAGGGAGGATCACAGAAAGTAATGTTACTCACAGAGGGTGATGGGAATCTAGAATGGGCTGCCTGAGGCTGTTGCTTATGCAGATTCTTGTAGGAGTTCAAGATGGGCCTCGACAGGCACTAACTGAGATTAATCTAAAAAGGTTTTCCCACTGAGTAGTAGTAGACAGGCATAAGGGCCAGATTCCACATTCCTTTCTAATGTTATTAAATTAAACATATACCCACTGGTGTAGAGAAGACCTTAAGGGAGTTATGATGCTTGCTTTTAAGGTAACGCCGGGGTTACACAGATGGGTATTGGTGAACTTTAGGAGATGCTAGATCACTTTAGGACATTCCTGTAAACTGAGAAGTAATTGCAGCAGACTGATGCAGAGACAGCAGTTTGTTACAAATTGGTGATACAAATCTGGAACTTACTGCGACGAGAGGTGGTAGAATTAAAAAATGTCATTTAATTTTTAAGGGAAAATTGGATGGGTGTCTAGCAGAAGAGAGAATTGTTAATAACCATTTGAAAAATGGATGAACTTGCCGGCTCTATGGTGCCGAGCGAAGGGGTTCTTTTGGCACGCTGGTGACCCGTGTTCACACCCCGAGCCCAGGTGTCAGGAACAGAGACTGGCAGGGAGGGAGTTTACAACATCCTTAAGGCACTTCCTTCTGGGCGGGGGGGGCCTTAGACACCTGGCAGTGGCTTGGGTGACATTCTTGACGGCGTGATGCGTAAACACACTGCCAAAGGTCCCCACCCCAGGTAGCTGTTGTGACTGGCCCATTGAGGTAGGTGGGATGGGGAAAAAATGGAAAACTGCCCCCCCAGTCGACCAGATGACGGTGCCGACCCCTGTGGCCATGAAGCCCCGGAAGTGTCCATGCTGACCCGGCCACACCTGGGATACATATCTGCACCTACAGGCGCCTCTGCCCCAGGGGGGCCCTCCCGACAAAGGGTTTCCTCGTGTTATCTGGGGGGCTGCGGCATTGAAGGACAGTGGCTAGCGACAGGGGCAGAGTGGCAGGTGGGGCCTAGGCGACCCGAACGAGTGGCTGGCTGGTGAGTCTGGGAAAGGAGCAAAAACAAAAGAAAAATAGATGAACAGTCTCAATGGTCTAAGACTCCTGATATCCTAAGTATGTTGTGTTAAAATGTTTGAGAGGTTTAGTAGTATGGTACTGTTTTCACCATGTCTTTTTCTTTTACTTCAAGGTCTTTCCATACATACGTTCCATGGAAACTTGTTTGTGCGTTCAACTGATCTGCTGTCCCTTGCCAATATTAATCCTGATTCCGGATTTGCAGTACAGATGTCAGTTGATGAGAGCCTGGCGGACACCTCACTGGCTTGCTTTCAGGCTGCTCTGTTATACACTTCAAGCAAAGGTGATTCAGATGACTTATATTTAATTAAATTATTCATTTTGCTCAAGCTGTAAATATGTCACGTAGCTAAATGCACATTGTTTTTGAGCAACGTTATTTATACAGATACACGATTCAGTAGAACAGAAAGTATTGCACCCGAGTTCCTTACATGGGGATTATCCTCTGATAGCAATTGGTTGGGATCCTTATGAACTCCTCCCCTTCTTCGAGTTTCTGCTTCTCCCTCCATGCTCCAGATCTTTCTCTCCGCTGAGTGGGTTGGTCCCCCTTTCAGAGGGTTCACCTTTGGTTGGTATTTTCATCATGGATTTTGCTAGAAATTGTATTTTGTCAGAGCTGCCGATTGTTTTTTCCTTTTGGGTACCTGACTTAAACTGATCTGGGTGGTTTTCCTTGGGGTCAGTGTTTTCTCAAAGCCTCCATGCAGCCTGTGTGGATGGTACTAAGACATGCTTAGATGCACCCCCCCCCAACCCGAGTAAACATCTGATTCCATGTGAACTTCATTTTGAAAGCATTATCATCTAAGATTACATCACTATGGTTAACAACTTCAAAGAGTTGTTAGTTGTTCAATGATATAGTTGGACTTCCTCTTTTTATTGTCAGATTTAGAGTTATTGTCTACATGGACTGCATCGTTATCACAGTCATCCATTCCCACTAGCTGCTGTTGTGGCATTGAAAATGTGGGAAGAACAAATCTAATAGAAAGCCTTATAAGAGCTTCACAGACAAAACCAGGGTTGGCAGAGAAAAGTCTCTACTTTACAAGTTGCCCAGGAGGGATGATCATTCAAACTCCAGTAAGAAGGCCTCTTAAGTCCCTTCTGAATCTTCAAGTAAGAAGTCTCTACCCATTATTAATTTACTGTAATGGGCAAGGTGGCTTCTTCAGTGTTGCTCTGTAAAACTCTGTCTTGTTTTCAGAGCTCTTACTTTGGGGGGAGGTCTTGAAGTGAGCATGGGAGAAATAGTAAGTTAGTGCATTTCTATCAGGGATCCTGTGGTGAAGATCCAGAAGGCAGATTTAGCTGTGGTTTACAGTGTAGTTGGTGTGCTGCAGAATCTTTCATTATATTTCAGTAATTTTCTCTGACGTGTCCCTGACTCACAGTTGTTGGTTTTACAGGAGAGAATCCATTCTAAGACCCATCAGTGCTTTCCTGATGTGGGATAGCAGTTGCTTGGCAAAAACAGATTTGTACTTGTTCCTCTGCTTTGTTGTAGTAGTAGTAAAAGCATTTATTTTTATACAGGATGCAAAAATGACTTCTCATTTTAAGCACCATTAGGATAAAAATCCCATTTACAAGGCGTTCCTGTCTTAGACGGTAATAAAAAACTCATCAGTTTCATACATTAAATACAATCCAAAATACAGTATACAGTACATTTTCATAAGACCTTCTATATCTAATCGAAACAAGTTCATCCAACTGCTAATTCACCTTTCAAGGCAGTACTAAGTTCATGCAGACCTATATTTATATTTTTTTCTTGAATCTTTTAACTCATTCCAAAACTTCATTGCCTCATAGGCAAAGGACATTTCCCCTATCCTAGTTCTCGGTGTTACTATTTTAAACTCCCTCATTTTTGTTTTATATCTTAGACCATAAGTGTGTTCTACTCTTTGTAATTTCTCATTTAAATAAAATGATCTCCCTGTATCCAAAAGTTGCTTTGTCATGCTAACCCACAAGATTTTTTGTTTACTTTTTAAAGTAATCCAGTTGAGCTTCTTATACAGTATGCAATGATGGGTCCTCCTATCTACCCTCAGTGCAAATCTGGCCAACATGTGATACATGATTTCAACCCTTTTTAGTGCAGAAGCTTTAGCAAACAAGTAAATATTTATTCCATATTCTAATACTGGTACCAACAGTTGGTTAACTATGGACTTCCTCATGGGTTCATTTGTACAGTGACCTGTTCTTCGCAAGGCCCCAAGTCTACCATTTAGTTTGTTTACCTTCTCATTAATATGATATTCAAAAGTTAATCTCTGGTCAATCCAGAAATCCAAATATTTGTATTCATTCACTTGTTCTAACACTTTACTGTCTTTGGATGTAATTTTTTATTTTTATTTTTTTTTTTTAATTATTCTTTTTCCACCCCTTCACCCTTCTGACTCCAACAATTCAGGGCTCCTAAAGAGTCATCCTCCTGCCTCCCACTTCCCCCGAACCTACCTCCAGGCTCCATGGAGCTGCGACTTGCCCCCTAAGCGGGGACGAAGTGGGAGAAGAGACACCCCGTAATCCTTCATTGCGTCAGTCTGGAGGTGGCCGGGTGAGCGAGGGCACATAGGCACGCTCCGGGGAGTCCATCTTCCTGGCGTCGGCAGGCATTTTCGCGCTTTTCTCCCCTCCCCCTTTTTTACCGAGTGTGATCCCCTGACGTCAGGGCGCTATGTACCGACGTCCGCACTGTGTGTAGGCCGCCCTTCCCCTAACATTGGGGCTTGCAGTACTCCAAGCCTCCGCTCGGAGTCAGGCAAGTGAATGGGCATTGGCCTCCCCCCTCCCTGGAGAAGGTGAGCTGTCTAGGGGCGCTCAAGCCTGTCTCCCCCAGCCAGCCCACCAGCAACCCGGGTCCACTCCTGAACCCGGGTCGCTGGCATGGAGCGAGGTGTGGCATCCAACGCCTCAACCCTCAGCGCCACCGGGCCGGCCTTGGATGTCATTTTTAAGGTCACCATCTCCTTTATTTTCTGAGTGAAAAAACATTGCTTTTGATTTACTACTGTTTAAGACTAAATTTGATCTCCCAAACCAGTCCTGAATTTTATTAAAGTCAGCTTGTAATTCTGACTGTATTTTGTAAGATTCTTTACCTTTGACTATTAAGACAGTGTCGTCTGCATAGAGATGAATATCTGAAACTTTTACTGTTTGAACAACTGGATTTGTATAAACCAAAAACAGAAGAGGGCCCAGGATCAATCCCTGGGGTATCCCTCGTTTCACCTCTACATTTGTTGATAGAGTTTCACCCACCGCAGTCTGTTGTGTTCGTTCTGTCAAATATGACCGAAACCATCTCCTAACCTCTTCTGATACTCCTACATTTTGAAGTCTTCTTATCAGTACTTGGTGGTGCACTGTATCAAAGGCCTTTGACAAATCCACGAACACTGCATCCACCCTAGAGAGTAAGCCAAGATGTCAGTTATGTTGGTGAGTGCAGTGCTCGTGGAATGCCCTTTTCTAAACCCGGACTGGTACCCGGACAGCTGCCCATACCTCTCTAGGTAGTTATAGAGCTGTCTGTGCACTAGTCATTCCCATACCTTTGAAACTACAGATAGCAAAGTTATAGGCCTATAATTCGAAGGATTGGATGTGTCTCATTTTTAAAGACTGGGACAATTTTAGCATTTTTCCATGATGAGAGAAATACCCCCTCACACTGGCTCCATTGAAAAAGTTTTGTCAGAATTGGGGCTACGATATCATTTGCATCTTTTAGAAACCTTGTATCTTGTCTGTGTCAGTCTTCACCATTCATCACTATTGGGTTAGCTAGGACCCCGCGGGAGACTTTATATATATATATATATATATATATAGATATATATATATATAGATATATATATATATAGATATATATAGATATATATATATATGTAGATATATATATATATATATATATATAGAAGGAGTCGACATCGGGCAGGCGCCGCCCTCGAGACCAGTGTTCTACGTGGCGCTCAAGGGTTGGAAGTTAGCCGTTGTCGACTCCACCCAAGCCCCAGTTCTTTCTCTCCCACCGTCGAGTAAGGATCCTGTGTGTGACACAAGAGAAAATTTGCGGCCTAAGTCCATCGTGTGTATATTGCCTCGGTTCTGACCATCTGCTCGACGTCACTTCTTTGACTCCGGTAAGATCTTTCCTTTTTGTTAAAAGCGGCGTCGAGCACCGTCTTTTGTTTAATTTTTCGTCCGGTCATGTCTCGTCCAGGGGCAAGAAGGCGTCGACGGCGGGGCGGTCCCCCATGAGTCGGTGCCCCTGTGGCCGCCTTTACTCCGTTACGGACCAGCATGACTGTTGCCTCTCCTGCCTCGGCCTCAGACACAATATGGATAACTGCAATATCTGCTTCTCCATGGACCGCCGTGTCATTGAGATTCGTGCATGGAAAGTCTGACGTGCGCCGCCGACTTTCGGAGGACGGATTCTCAGTCGTCAAGCCAAGGTCAGGACTCTCGGCCCTTCCTCCGGGTCACCTCCCGGTCCTATACGGCCCGCGGAGGAGGGAACCCCCGCCTCATCTAGCCTTGCCACGGCAGGGGTTTCTTCCACGGTGCAAGAGGCCCAGGCTAGCCCTATTTGTGGTCAGTTGGGAGACACCGTCCTGGCAGTTGCTACTTCGGTAGCGAAGGCTCCCTCTGTGTCGCGTTCTGGGTCCCTTGGGACCGGACCAGCACCGTCCTCGGCGCCATCCCCCAGTGTCGCTTTTGGTCCTGGTGCCGTTTGTCGCGCCGTCGGCTTGGAGAGCGATGCCGCGGTTAGCGTCGGTCCTGTTCTCGGTGCCGTCATCGTCCCTGATTCTGCTTGCAGTGTCTGGACTTCTTGCAGCATCGCAGTTGGTGGTTCAGAGCTTTCTGGGCCTGGTTCTAGTCTTGGCGCCGCTGGCGATGCCGAGACGGGAGCCGGCGCCGTCTCTGCCCCCAGTGTCGCCTGCAGCGCTGGTGGTGTAGTCGGCGCTGCGGTCAGCGTCGATCCTGGTTTTGGTGCCGCTCTGCCTTTGGTGTCGCTCGCGGCGCCAGGGTGGTTGCCAGCGGTGGGTGCGGTGCCGCTTCAGATTTGGCTCTGCGCCGTTGGAGACCGTGTAGAGCCGGGCTCGGGTTGTCACCTTGACTCCGTGCCGTTGTGGCGCCGGGATGGTGTTGGCCATGGCACTGTACCGCACTGTCCTCTGCTGCTGTTGGGGTTTTGATCCCAGGGTGCCCGACCTGGGCCCGGAACTGAGGGCCGTGGGTGGTCTGGATCGGACCTCGGAGTCTACTTCCTCGAGACGGATTCTGGGTCTGATCCGGACTGGCTTCTGGATTCCTCGGGGTCTTCGGATCCTTTTGTCTCCAGCACCTCAGCCCCCACTCTCCCCCCTCCTGCAGTTCAGCTTACACCAGTAGACCTCAGGGGGTCTGACCAGTCAACGGTGGTCCCGGTGGCCACCGTTGACCAGCCTGAGATCTCTGGAGAGGCTGCTGCTTCAGTTGAGGTTCCCCCCTCCTTGACGTGTTTGGACTTTCCAAGTTTGGGGCAGCCCAGGGGAACATCAGGAGGGGGAAGAGTACGGTTCCCTGGGTGGTCTCCTCGGAGCCTACTTGGGGATGCCAACTGCCTCGGTTAGTGGTGAAGAAGACGAGGTCCCTCTCTGACTCTGAAGGGTTGAGAGGTAGCAGGGTAGCGCAGTAAGTTCTTTCTGGGTTCAGGCCGGGTCCTGAAAGGAGCCGTAGTGCAGACCTTCGCCTTTCCCTTACGTAGTCCGGGAGGGGGACTTCTACTTCTGAGGTCAGGGGCCGTCCTTCTGGACTCAAACGGTCCCGGTCACCTCATGGGGGGGGATTTTTTCCTTGGGGCACAGCTTTGACCATTCCGATCCGGTTGAACGGCTGTTAGCTGCAGCGGCTTTGGGTTCCCCCTCCCTTCAAAGGGTTTTCTGTTGGCCTCCCTGCCCCGACAGAGACCGTTCTTCTGTTGCCAGGAACCTGCCCTCTGAGCCTCTGTCTCCACCCCCCGGTAGTCCCAGGTATTCCGGGATCCTCTTACTTGGGAGCAATTTAGAGGATCAGCTGCATTCTTTCCCACCTACCTCCATGCCCTGGACCAGCAGGTGTTCCACCATGCCCCTGTGTAGCCAACCCCTGAACTGGGGAGCTCATCTTCTTCCTCTTCTCCTTCTACCAAGGGAGAGGAACCATTGGTCCGCATATCCCCTGCGTCTAATCTGTCATCTTATCAGCGCTTCCTTGTGAGGATGTTGGATGAGCTCCACCTGACCCCTGTACCTATAAGCAATCCCGAGCATGTGATGCACGCCTTTTTGGGCGAGTTCAGTGTGGCCCACTTGGTGGCTCCTGCCTGGCCGATTCTTTTTCAGGAAGCGTCGCATCGGCTCTGGCTTCATCCCTTCTCCACTGTTCCAGCTCCAAGGGACTTAAGCCAGCGGTATTGCGCTCCCCCAGGGTCTCCAGGTTCTCTGCCTCATCCCCCTTTCCGGGTTCACCTCCTTGGATACTCCTTCAGGGCCTCGCGCCCCCTACCATGACCGCCCTCCGGATTCGGACTCTGCGGACTTCGATTTCTGGGGGAGAAGAGTATTTTACTAGGCACGGATCTCCCTTTCAGTTGTTGCACATCAGGCCCACTTTGCAGCCTATGACAGGTTCTTGTGGTCCAGGCTAGGACAGCTCCTAGCTTCAATGCCTGATTCGGAGGAAACCAGGCAAGCCATCGCCCTCTGTGCGCGGGGCCTGGAGCTAGCAGGGCACCAAGCAAGGGCATCTTATGATGCCAGTGAGGTAGCTTCCAGGGTGGTAGGGGCAGTGATCTGCCTTCGGCGGATGGCATGGCTTCGCCTGTCCCGGTTGTCACCTCTGGCCCGGCGTAGGGTGATTTACTCTGCCTACCGGAGAACCCATCTCTCCTCCCGCCGAGTGAGACGGCGACTTTTGGGGCATCTTCCTTCCCCCACGGTGGGATCCCCATCTCACCCAGACCAGTCTCAGGCTTCCCCAGGCCTGTAAGGGTTCTCCCCTTCGGTGTTTCACCCACTGGAGGCTAAGGGACCTGGTCCCTTAGGGTGCTCTGGGTACCCCCCTTTTTTTGGGGGGGGGGGCTTGGTACTCACCCAGTAGTGATGAATGGTGAAGATTGACACAGATAAGATATGAGAATTACATACCTACTGTAATTATTGATCTTTCTGTGTATCTTCACCATTCATCACTAAATCCCACCCGCCTTCCCCCGGGGCCTCAGTCTCTGGACTCCTTCCCTCTCCCATGTGTGTTTTCCTCCATCTCCTCTCCTGATATGTAGATGGGAGGGTGTTGGGAGGACACATGAGGGGGTAATCCTCAGTTTTTCTGAGTTTGAAAAGAACCTTCCATTCTTTTCCCCTCCAGAGGGGTTGTGGAGTGTGAAGAGGGTCATTTTTTTTCCCCGCCTTATATTTTTAAGAGTTTTTCTTTAGTGACCTCAATTTGAGGCCACCCTGTATTTTTTTCCTTTTTGAAACCTCTGGTTGGTTTAAGAGAAAAAAAAAAAAATTTAATTTGGTGAGCGAGGGGGAAAGGGTTGGGACACAGCCTCAGCCTGCACTTCTCCACGTGGTTTTCCAGTCCTCGCTGCAGATTTTTCTCTTGCATCTGGCTTCTTTGTCCAGATCTAGACCTTATGCCTAAAACGGGGGCAGTATAGCACAGTGGTTTGAGTCTCTGAGCTGCAAATCTAGTGACTTCCAGCAGACCAAACCTGGGTTTGAATCCCACTCAGCTTACACTTTTGTACTCTGTGGCCCTGGGCAAGTCACTTGACTCCCTGTGCTCCAGGTCGTGCCTGAAAAAAAAAAAATATATATATATATATATATACACGTGGGGTACCTCCGTTCTGAGGTTGTGTTAATCATCCTTCCCCCTTTCTCCCTCACTTCTTTTCCCTTGCTTCTCTTTTCCTTCTTCTCCTTCCAGAGATTGGGGAACCTCTTCTTCTTCTCCCAAATTTCTTTCTAAAGTTTCTCCTCTGTCGTCTCAGTTGTTTATTTCTCCTTTTAGTTCATTCTTTTTTCCTTTATCTATCCCTTAGGCTCTCTTGCCTCATCCCTCCCTCCCTTCCATACACTCCGCGTGTCAGAACTGGGCTGGGCGGCGTCGACAATGGCCAACTGCCCACCCCGAGCGCCATGTGAGAACGCTGGTCTCTAGGGGCGCGCCAGCCCGACGTCAACTCCTCCTGTATATACAAGAAAAAAAGTTCCTCAGTAGGGTCCTAGTCTGTGAGCTAACCTAATAGTGATGAATGGTAGATACACAGAAAGATCAGTAATTACGGTAAGTACGTAATTTTCATTTCCAACTGGTCAATACCTGGAGATTTATTTTTATTCATCTTCTTTATCGCCTTTTTAACTTCCCTACATGTTAATCTCTTGAACCTAAACTTAGGGATGTTCTGGTCATTTGGTTAATTTACTTGGTCTTCATTTATGTTTTTCTCATTTTCATCCAAGCCAGTTACATCTGGTAAGTTGGTGAAATAGTTATTTAAAATGTTTGCTGATCTTAATTCGTTTACCAATACCTCATTCTCTTCCATTTGTATTTGAGCCCGGTTTATTATTGGTTTTTTCAAGGTTTTTATTAATGACCAGTATTTTCATGTCCCTCTTGTTGCCTCACTTTTTTTAGTGTAAAACATTTTTTTAGCATTTCTTATTCTAGTTTTAAGACAGTTTCTACTAGCTTTATATTTTTCCCAGTCTGAGGAGTCTAAGGTTTGGTTAGTTTTCTTCCACAGTCTGTTCTTCACCCTAATTTATTTATTTAGTTTTTCAGTGATCCATGGTACATGGTTATTGTTTTACTTAATTTTTACAAATGGGGCTATTTCATTACACATCTCCAAAAACAGATTTTCAAATTCTTGTATTGCCAAATTTATGGATGGAATAAGGAATAATCTAAACCAATTAACTTGCCTTAATTTTTTGTGAAACCTATTGATAGTATATTTTTTAAAACTTCTAACTCATTTAGTATTATTTTCCTTATCCACTCTTCCATTTCCATCCAGATTTACTTCACAACTGAGGGAGTTATGGTCTGCCAAAACTGGCTGATTTACCCGAACACTATGTACTTGGGTATTCTGGGATATAAATATTAAATCCAGTATATTACCATTAACCTTTTTGGGTAGTCTTCTTTGTTGTACTGGTAATAATTTGGGTCAAACCCAAGTGTTTAAAACTATCTTGTAGGGCTCTCCCTCTGGGACAACCCCAGGCTGCATTAAAATCCCCTATTAGTGTTGATTTTTTCCCCATAGTATGGTCCATTATTGTTTGGGCTGATTGTTCAAACACTTCTGTTCTCGTTTTTGGTGGTGAGTAGATGACCCCATTACCCAATTTAGTTTTGGAAGCTGTACCAGTAAACAATCTATATTGTCTGTTGTTCCATTATATACTACTTTAGTTAAACCCAAACCCCACTTGGTATACAGCAGGACCCCTCCACCCTATCCAGTCTGTGAATATCAAATCCGTCCAGATCAAGCTCCTCATCTTAATTGATGTATTTGGCCATGTTTCTGTCAGGGCTACAACTTCAGGGGTCTCTGCTGTAATCCGAGTCCGAAAAAGATATATTTTATTTTTCAAGCTGCAAGCATTATCATACAATAGTTTCATCTTGCCTGTATACTGGGGTCCAGGATTTTGTTCCACGTCTCCACTTAAAATTAGAGCTATCCATATTTGGTTTTGATTTTAGACTTTATTTTAATTTCTGAATTTTTCTTACTCAGCAGAGCTTGCTTTACCATAACAAATGGATTTCTCCTTTTGTGTAAAATACCCAGTCCTCCCTCTGCTTGGTTTACTTCTATAAATGTACAAGCCTTCAAAAAAGCACCTTGTTTTTTGGTTGAAACCATATATTGGCCCAGAGTTGCCACAACTAATATACCCACCACTACTCTAACTATCATTTTATTTAAGATTTGCATACTAGGTGTTACTGTGGGTTAAGATGTTTTTTTTTTTTATAAAAAGACAAACTGCCGCCTCATAAATAAGATATCCCAATTTTAATCCTAACAATCTAAATGTAAATTAGCTATGTAATTTTAAGGAAAATACTTTTAGTTAAAATTCAATACTTAACTTGTAAAAAAACAGCTTGAGTCTCTTTAGAATGGCTTGTCTAGATAAGCTGATCCAAACAGACAGCACTATTCTGTCGTATAGTCAGCCTACTTACTGAAATAACCAACTACAACAACGTTAAACTTAAGCATTATGGTTAAACGGGTTCAGCATACAAACCCAGAACACAGTTTGTTAAAAACCCTTTCTGTCTTTTAAATTAATACAGTACCCTTACAAAATATTTATTTCGAGTGGCACTCACGCCACTCACGCTCGCACTGTGCATGAGTGCGAAGATTAAATACAAAATTTGCCCTCCCACAGAGGCGGTCCTGCTAAGCTATTGGCTCATCGCTGAGCCCCTAATTACAGCAGGTAAACCAGCCTCTGCACACACCTGTTTGTTACCCCAGTGTTCAGCGTAGCAGCAAACAAAGATATTTACAGCTGACAGTCACTGATTTCAGTATTGCTGCACTCACAGTCACTAGTTGTAGAAACAATGTCTTCTGCAGAACAACCGCGATGTTTAAATGGCAATGTTCATTAGGCACATAACAGTACTTTGCAGCAAATACACTGGCAGGACTTGTAGAGATGCTACAAGCAGATGTCCCCAGATGAGCAGCTGGTGTTCTTGCAGGGAAGGTAATTTCAGCGCTGTGCATGAGCACGAAGATTAAATACAAAATTTGCCCTCCCACAGAGGCGTTCCTGGTCAGCTGTTGGCTTACCTCTGAGCCCCCAATTACAGCAGGTAAGCCAGCCACTTGCACAGACCTGTTTGTTATCCCAGTGTTCAGCGTAGCAGCAGACAAAGATATTTACAGCTCACAGTCACTGATTTCAATATTGCTGCACTCACAGTCACTAGTTGTAGAAGCTATGTCTTCTGCAGAACAGCCGCGATGTTTAAATGGCAGTGTTCATTAGGGACTTAACAGTACTTTGCAGCAAATACACTGGCAGGACCTGTAGAGATGTTACAAGCAGACGTCCCCCGGATGAGCATCTGGCGTTCTTGCAGGGAACGTTGTTTGTCTGTCCATACCTGCCTGCCTTGGAACCATCTGATGTGTGTTATTGCAGTAAGAGAGTTTTTCGCTGAATGTGATTTCCCATTGGTTGCCGATAGTTGTAAGAGAACGGTCTGCTTTTTGCCAAAGTATCCTAAACCAACACCATCCATCATAATTACTGGGCCAAGAACCACCAGTTTGGACAATTGACTTGGCAGAAATAGCTTTCAGCATTTGTTGATACTTGGAGAGAGCCATGTATGTTACACCTGATCTTTGTGCAGGATAGCTCCCTCCACTGAGCCACCTCATGGAATTGTAAGCCATCAGCATCAAGACCACCCGGAAACATTTTGCAGACTGGGGCTGCCCACTTCAGCGCACCTCATCAGTGCCTGTGTTACATTGCCATCCTCAGCAAGTCTCAGGTCTTTCTTCCACCGTCAACCGCTCATTGCCCACCACTGCTGAATGTCGCCATTGAACATTTAAGCAATAATGCATGATAGGGTGTGGTATATCATGGAATCTTCCTGGACATAAAGTCTCCACCACTCATTCACACTGATGGGATCTACGCCAGAGGCGCTAGGACCCAGCTGGAGCCAACATTTTTCAGAAGGGCCGTCGCCGAGGTAGGGGCTGCGAAGAAGCAGCACTGCAAGCTAGGCTCACACTGTATAGACTACCTTGGCGTCGACCCTCCAACTGCCTCAGTTCCTTTTTTCCCCCGCTGTCGAGTACACTTCAGTGACGACATTGCTTGCCCGCCGGGAGTCAAACTTTTCTTGTCTTTATGACAGCAGCTGTGGTTTTCAGTTTTGTTTTAGTTTGTTTTCTAGAGAGAAATAAACAATTAATTGTATTTAAATACATTCGTCAGAAGAAGTCTTCAGCCCTCCATCGACTGAGTCAACCATGAGTTGGGCAGGTGACGGTAGGAGAGACTTCGCATGAAAACTGTTCAGCCAGGCTGGGTCTGGTCCGCCGCCTCTCGGGGTGTCTGACTACAGGCAGGCCAGTGCTCGTGGGGATGGGGTGGCCTTTGAAAGCACAAAGAAGCGGTCTTCATTCTCGCAACTGGCTTCACCTCGAGCTCTTCATCTGCCTCCCGGTCGAAAAAAGCTGCACTGTTCGAGGTCGCCTTCTGGTACATCTGCGTGTCGATTGTTGGTTATTGGGGATAGGGGCCACCCTCCGGCTTTCATTCCTGATGCCCATCACCGAAACCGCTTCCACTTCAGATGAACCTGCTGACCCAGGGGCCAGTAGTCCATCCCAACCTGAAGTTTCTTTACCTCCATGCCTGGCTCCTGAAGAGATAGAGGTGAACAGGTTTAATGTGTCCTGCAGGGTTTCTGATATCCTCTTGGCGGCACGCAAGCTGGCCACTCGGCAGACCTACACGGCTAAATGGAAGCGTTTCTCCATCTGGTATGTAAAATTCTCTTGGAACCCCTTTTCCTGCCCACCTAGCAAGGTGCTGGAGTATCTTCTAGACCTGTCAAACACTGGTCTCCAGTAGTCCACCATTAAGGTTCACCTTTGCACGATTTCAGCTTACCATGAGCCCATACACTCCATGTCCCTGGCTCAACTTCCTGTAGTCAAGAGATTTCTTAAGGGCATTCTACATACCAGGCCACCAGTCAGAAGACCGGCAGCAGCCTGTGACATTAACCTTGTGTTAAACATGCTCACTCGTAAACCTTTTGAGCCCTTGACTACGTGTGATCTTAAATTTCTGACTTGGAAGACAGCCTTTCTTGTGGCCATCACTTCTGCCTGCAGAGTGTCAGAAATACATGCTTTGGTCACAGACCCTCCATATACCCTCCATATACAGCATTTCACAAAGACGAGGTGGTTCTCAGAACCTACGCTAAATTTCTCCCTAAGGTTGCCTCAGAATTTCTTCTGAATCAGCCATTGGTCCTTCCTACTTATTTCACAAACTTCCAGAATGAGGGAGTGTGTACCCAGTATTCACTGGATGTGAAAAGAGCTTTGCAGTTCTACTTAGACGGGGACAAAGGAAATCCGCAAGTCTAAACAATTGTTTGTCTCCTTTAGCGTGGCCTGGATGGGCCAGCCTGTAGCCATCCCGTGTATTTCTACATGGATAGTAGCTAGCCTTCGCCACTGCTACTCCATGGCACAGGTCAAGCTAGAAGGCAGAGTATACGCTCATTCTACCAGAGCAGTCGCGGCCTCTCTGGCAGAACTCTGTAACATCCCCATTGCAGACATTTGCAATGCGGCCACCTGTAGCTCCGTGCACACTTTTGTCAAGCATTATGCCTTGGATGTCCATGCCAGACAGCATCAGTCCTTTGGCAGGACAATCATTAATGGACTTCTGTCCTAAAGTGAGCTCCTCTTTCTCTCCTGCTGCCCGTCTCGGTGGGGGGGAGGATTATATAGCTCAGTACTCTCCCATCAGTGTGAATGAGTGGTACAGACTTAATGTCCAGGAAGATATGTAAATTACATACCTATCGTAATTCTTAATCTTCTTGGACGAAGTCTCCACCACTCATTCGCACACCCACCCACCATCCCCCAAGCTAACTTATGTGTGCCTTGGTCTTCAGTCCCTCAATGTCTGGGCTGAGAAGACTGTTGTGTTGACCTATCTACATGGTCATTCGACTATCTTATGTCTGACATAGGTTAGTTTTACTAGGTTGGTTTACGCCTGCTCCGGGGAAAGGTACTGTGGTGGTTGGAGGGTCAACACCAAGGTAGTCTATACAGCGCGAAACCTAGCTGCGTAAGTGCCGCCACTCGCTGCTCCTACCGGCTCTTCTGAAAATGTTGGCTCCGCCAGTCCTAGCATTCTCCGTAGGATCCCATCAGTGTGAATGAGTGGTGGAAACTTTGTCCAAGAAGATCAAGAATTAAGGTACTGTAGGTATGTAATTTACATACAGTATATCGTCGATGATATCCCATGATATACCATACCCTGGAGTGCATTATTGCTATTATGAACTGGATCCACTTGCTAAAAAAATGTCTAAGAGTAAAAGGTTGTGGTAATTATTACTTTTGGGGAGTGTACGTGTACATTAAAAAAAAAAAAAAAAGTCCCTTGCGCTGTTTGTGGTTGATGGTACAGGTGGCAAGAAGTAGTGTTTGGAGCAGGCAAGACAGTTTTTTTAACTGACCTGCGCTGTGCACTTAAGTGGTGAATTCCACCTTAAATGGATGAGATCTGGGAATGGTGAGGTTGCTATTACTTTGTTTTAGGCTAAAAGAGGCAGTTGAGTGCACAGCCGTTGCTTGATGTGGATCAGGGTGATGGCAGTTTCATGTGGCATGAGAACAGTGGTTTGTGTGTGCCGCAGTTGGCGGCAGTTTCCCTGTTGCTTTATATGGATCAGGGTGATGGCAGGAGAGAGAGGAGAGTGGTGTGTATGCCACAGTTGGCAGCAGTTTCCATGTTGGTGCACAGTAGAGTGGTTTTCTGGATGCTGCAGTCTTTGGCAGTTTCATTCTTGTAAGCGAGGCTGTGTTTCTGTTTTCAAGAGCCGCTTGACGTCACTCGCTTCTCCTCACAGTTTGCTTTTTGCCGTACTGAGGGACATTGGAAGCATTGTCGTCGGAGGAGTTGGCTGCGAGTGAGGAGGCTGGTGGCCAGAGTTTTTTTTAAGCTGTGAGTATATACTCTGATATCACGGCTTCAAAGACTTCTCGGCCAATCAGCTTTTCTCAATTTTCAACAGCCAGTTCATAATTGCAAGTATTCCGCTGTCGCTGCATACTTCTGTTTGTTATTTTAAATACAGTAAGTTTTATGATGCGAATAGACAAAGAACTATTGCTCCATTATATCCGTTGTGGCAATGTTAAAATTTATAAAGATAAATAAACCATTCCATTTGTATCCATTGCCTTGGTAACAAACCACCATGTTAAAGTTTGCAAAATCTGTCGAGGCGTTAACCAGGCAACATCACGGAAAAGCTTTAGAAAACTTCTAATTCAAGAAATGAAGAAACAGGCTGCAACAAAGGCAGCTTCCCCATCATGCTCCCATTTCCAGCTTGCTGTCAGCCTATCAGTCTTCATGGTTGATGGCGGCCAGTACTGGCCAACTGGCAACAAAAAGTTTTGGATTCCCAAAGGAGGACTCAAGTCAGGAAACCCAAAAACCAATCCAAATAAGAATAATAATAAAACAAACACCCAAACGAAAAAGAAGGTGTAAAAGGAGCACCCCTGAGGTGCAACACTGCTCGTGCCCACCCACTTCCCAAAACCAGGTTCTGAGAGGGGAGGTAGGGAGGTCAGAATACAGCAAGACTCATTAGAAGAAACATAATTACTAAGGTGAGTAATTTATTCTTCAAACAACATGAAGTCTTGCTGTATTCTGACTATTGCAGACTACCAAGCAGTACCTCAATGGAGGAGGGACAGAACTCACTTTGGGAGTAGGCTCCAAGTACTGTTATACAAACCAAGCATCACTCCTAGCCTGATATCCAGAGAGTAATGCTTGGTAAAGGTATGGACTGTTTTCCAGGTGGCTGCTTGACAGATTTCTAAGAGAGGGATATCCCTGGCAGCAGCCAGGGAAGCAGCTGTACCTCTTGTAGAGTGTGCCCTCAGGCCTGAGGGTGGAATCTTTTCCAGTTTCTCATAGCAGAATTGTATACAAGACATAATCCACCTGGCAATAGTTCTCTTGGTGGCAGGTTTGCCCTTTCCCACTTTTCCATAAGTGAGGAACAACTCGAGGGAATCAAACCTGTGACCCTTGGTACACTCTATGTAGTAGCTAAGGGCTCTTTTAACACCTAAACTGTGTAGCCTCCTCTCTCCTGAGGAAGAATGATCAGTGAAAAAAAACAGGGAGAGGCATAGACTGATTCAAGTGGAAATCTGAAACCACTTTGGGCAAGAACCTTCTATTGGTTCTAAGGACCACTTTATCCCTATGAAAGGAGATAAAATCAGGTTCCACTGACAGGGCTTGCAATTCACTGATACGTCTGGCAGAGGTAATGTCTCTAAAAGCAGTTTTCCAAGTCAAGTACTTAAACTCTACTGAGGACATAGGTAATCCCAGGCAGGGGCAGGGTCTCTAAAGGGAGGATTGGTATGAAGCAATCCTTTAAAAAATTTACAGAACACAGGATGAGATGATAGTGAGGAAGACTTCCCCACTGACAGAAAAGCAGAAACAGCTGACAGGTGTACCTTGAGAGTAGCTGGTCTGAGGCCTAGGCCATTAAGATGGACCATATAATCCAGAACTGTAGGCAATTCAGCAGTGTCTGGAGAAATATGCTTCTTGGAACACCAAATGCTGTATCTCTTCCATTTGGAGTTATAAGTCTTTCTGGTGGAGGGCATTCAAGAAGCTTTGAGAATATCCAGAACCCCCTGAGACAGATGCAAATCTACAAACTCTAACTCTTCAAGAGCCATGCCTTGAGATTGAGAGACTGAAGATTGGGGTACAAAATCCTCCCCTGAGAGGAGGTTAACAGGTTGTAATTCCGCAGAATCATATGCGGCTCGTAATACTTGGGTCCCCACATCAGACCCTGTGCGGAGAAGGTTTAGGGGCTCCGCCTTCTGATCGCCATCCGGAAGCTTATTGACCAGGTCCTGACCCTGTTCCCATAGGGCGTTCTGAAACTGTGTCATGTGGGTTAGGTAGTTCAGTGACCTGATGGAGCATGTAGCAGCCGCATACATGCATCTCCCCAAGGTGTAAAGTTGTTTGGATTCCTGGTCCGGTGGCTGTGTGCTCATGTGTTGCGGTCTTTGGGACTGGTCATGTGAGTCCATAATGACCAGGGAGTCTGCCAGAGGTTGTTGAACCAAGTACTGGTCCTCTCTCGGGGCCTTGTACAGGCAGTTAGCTTTCTACAGCACTGCAGGAGTAGAGTGCGGACTCTTCCATGCAGCCTTGGTGACGTCCGCAAAGGTGTCCACCAAGGGTGGCACTACCACAGGCTTTGGGTCTTTCTGCCGAAGATAATGGGCAAGGCGCTGCCTTTCCGGGTCGAAGTCCTCAGCATCCCACCCCGTGTTGTCCTGGATGTGCCTCATGATCTCAGGGAAAGAGGGATCATCCGGAGGAGACCTGTGAAGGTCATGTGGGTCAGGTGATGAAATGCTGAGTGGAGGAGGAGAAGATCTGGAGTAATCCGAGGAATCCGATCTGGAGTCCTCTCCTGACAGAGTATACCGCCGACATCTGGGTCGCTTGGGGCTGGGAGACCCTGATGGAGATCTCGAGGGTGGCCTTCTCCGATCCTGGGATCTACCCCTAGGAGGTGGAGTCTGCTCCTTGGGGGTTGGCGGTCGTCCTGCTGGCCCCTGTGGTGGAGGAGGGGGCGTAGGAGGTGAAGGAGTAGGAGGAGGTTTCACTGCGACCATGTCTTTGCGGATGGTGTCCCACCAGAAAGTAAAGAGTGCCTTCACTTCTTGGATATTCATGCCCGACGGGCCGGGCGCCAGGGTCGGGCGTCGGGTCCTCGGGTGTCTCCGGGGTGGGCGAAGTTTCCCTCGGAAGCCCGGCATCCTCTGTGTTGCCCGCCTGGTCTTCGGGCAATGCGGTGTCCTCTTCCGTAAAGTCCATGTGACCGGTATCTACCGGTGACTGGGGGGGCGGTCTTCGACTCCTGTGAGGCCAACATCGGTCGCTTGGCCGACAACTTCGGGTCCAGTGAACGCCTGGCCAGCGTCTGGTGCTTGGCCGATGTTCAAACAACATGAAGTCTTGCTATATTATGACATATGCAGTGAGTCCCAACCTTCTAACTGCTCCGGAGGTGAAAGAGTTAACTTTCCATGCCAGGCATGGAACGCTGAGCTCGAGCTCGGTTGAAACTCTGTCTGTTGTTCTTCAAACTCAAACCGTCAGAATCTTATCTGTGTCAATCTTCACCATTCATCACAGATGGGTACTGGCCGGAGATCAGGACCCCGCGTGAGCCTTTTTTTTTTTTTTTTTAAGGATAGGCGGAGCCGACGCAGCATCTGCGCCGCCCTCGAGACCAACATACTACGTGGCGCTCGAGGATTAGCCATTAGGCTGCATCGACTCCGCCTGCCTACCAGTTCTTCGTCTCCCGCCGTCGAGGTCGCCTCGTGGGAAGCCAACTGAAGAAAAATTTTGAAGAAATCTTTAGGCCTTCGCTTTCGCTCGCCGACAGTCCGCCGGTTACCTGCTAGGTTCTGGGTGCTGCTCCACCGACGCCGGGCGGTGTAAGATCTTTTCCTTTTATTTAAAGTTTCATACGCCGAGTCTGTTTTGGTGTTTTTTCCGTAGGTCATGTCTCAAGAAGTTTTCCATGGGTCAGCCCCTATGCGCGGTGCGAGGCGACGCCAGAGTATTCCATTACCGACCAGCATGACCCGGTGTCTCGCGTGTCTTGGCCACTTCCGACATGGATCGTCAGCGACGCCTGCTTCTCCATGGAACACTGGCCCAGAACAGCGCTCTAGTGTGTGGGCGAGCTCCGCCTGACTGGGAAGGGTTCGCGACTGGCCGGGCCAAGCCGCCTTCTCGGCCTTTCCTCCGGGTCCTCCCGGTTCTATACGACCGAGGAGGAGGAAGCCCTGCTACTTGTAGTTTAGTTTGCCGAGGCTCCTCCCGCTGGGCGCAGGAGGCCCGGCCCCACTTCCTCCCGGAGCGGGCGGGAGGCGCCGCCAGGCAGTCGCCTTCGGGGTGAAGGTTCCCTGGTGTCGCCCTGCGGTCCGGAAGTCCCGGTCGATGTTGTCTCGACGCCGGTCGGTGCTGCCGGGCCTTCGGGCGCTGTTCGTGGTGCCTGTGGCCCTGTCGCGCCGCCCACTCTTCTCGGCGCCGGGCCCTGGATTGGCGTTGCCTTCGCCATGTCTCTCCTCTGCGCCGGTTGAGCATGGCACCGTAGCGTTCGGCGTCATCAGTCGATTCCGTCCTCGACGCTTGGTGCTTCGGTGCCGCTGGCGGATCATCGCCGAGGCTGTTGCTGGGCCGCCGGCGCCTGCCTCTTCCCTGGTACCGCCCCCAGTGCCAGTGGGACCTGACGGTGCCGCGACTGGCTCTAGCTCTGGACCTTGACCCGAGCTGCCCTGGCGCTTCTGTCAGCCCCGCTTGCGGGGCTGTGGAGGGCACGGGTGCCGCCTCGGCCACTGCTCTGACTGCCGGGCCCTTTGGTAAGGTCGTCTTCCCTCGTCCTCCTACCATTTGGCTTAGGGCTTCAGACTCTACCTCTTCCGGTTCGGAGTCGGGCTCGGAGTCGGACGGGCAGTCACACCCTTCGGGGTTGTCTGCAGAGGAGGGCGAGCCTGTGGTCTCGACAACGAGTCACAGCCAGCCCCCTTCTGAGGAGCGTCAGGTTCTTTCCGAGGTTAGGGTCAGTGGTACTGACCAGCAGGCTATGGTGCATGCCACCATTGCCATGCAACCTGGCCTTGGGGGGTTCCTCGACCCCTCGGCGGTGGTACCCCTTCCAGTAGTGTGTCTCGATCGCCCAACTTTGGGGCCCATCGGGAAGCCTACAGGAGGGGAGGGTGGTGCTCCCTGGGTCTCCCCTTCAGGGGCAGCCCAGAGCTGCCAGCTACCTAGGCTGGCCCTCTCGAGGACCAGGACCCTCTCGGACTCTAAGGAGTCGAGGGGTGCGGGGTCGGCACGTCGGCCTTTCTCTGGGGTCCACCCCGGCCATCGATGAAGCCGAAGTGCGGACTTCCGCCCTTCCCCTTCCGGTTCCTTGAGGGGGTCCCATTCTTTGGAGGCAGGGGACCGTCCTTCTGGATCTATACGGCCCCGGTTGCCTCACTGGGGGGATTCTTCTGGGCGCAGCCTCGGCAGTACCAACGTGGTTGTACAGCTGTCGGCTGTGGAGTCTTCCGGGACACCCTCCTCGGGTGTCCATGGTCTGCTCCCTAGCCCTGGCAGAGGTCAGCCGACTTCTTCTCTCGGCTCTGCCCTTATCCCTCTGCCACATTCTCCAACGCTCCCAGGCATTCTTGGTCCTAGTGGCCCTCTTACCTGGGAGCAGTTCAGAGCGGTGGCTGCTCGGTGCCCTGCCTGTGTTAAGGCCATGGACAGCCAGGTTTTTCAACCTCTCCCCGTGCAGCCACCCTCGGAACGAATGGTGACCTCCAGCTCCTCATCCCCCTCTTCTGGGGGAGAGGAACTATCTGTTCATATCTCTCCTGCCGCTGATCTCTCAGAGTATCAGCGTTTCCTTGTGAGGATGATGGAGGACCTTCACCTTTCTCCCCTGTCTGTGAACAATCCTGAGCATGCGGCGCACGGCTTTCTAGGCGATTTCGAGCGCCACCCTGTGGTGCCGCCTTGGCTCACTCCCTGGAGGCATCCATGCGTTTTTGGCAGAGGCCCTTCTCCGGAGTTCCTGCCCCTAGGGACCTCAGCCAGAGGTATTGTGCTCCCCCGGAGTCTCCAGGTTCTATGCCTCATCCGCAGTCTGGATTGACGCACCT
The DNA here is from genome assembly GCA_016271365.2 of Neoceratodus forsteri. NCBI lineage: Eukaryota > Metazoa > Chordata > Ceratodontiformes > Ceratodontidae > Neoceratodus > Neoceratodus forsteri. Next base: position 430,355,516 of record CM057453.1, on the reverse strand, counting down.
GGACACCCCTGACGAGCTTCGCGCCCTCCACCGTGACCGCCCCCCAGATCAAGACTCCTTGGATTTTGACTTCTGGGGGAGGAGGAGGACCTTCTACTTGGCACGGTTGCTTCTCTCCATCTCTGCTCATCAGGCCCATTATGCAGCCTGCAACAGGTTCTTGTGGTCCACGCTAGGTCAGATCCTAGCTGCTTTGCCTGACTCTGAGCAAACCAGGCAAGCCATCGAGCTCTCTGCATGCGGCCTGGAGCTAGCAAGGCACCAAGCTAAGGCATCTTATGATGCCAGTGAGGTAGCTACCAGGGTCGTAGGGACAGCAATCTGCACCAGGAGATCGGGCGCTTTGCCTTTCCGTTGTCACCCTTGGCCGGCGTGAGGTGATTTGCTCCGGCCACCAGGAACCTATCCTCTTTCCCATAGGGCGAGACGACGCTTGTCAGGGCAACTTCTCATCCGGGGACCCCATCTCGCCTCCCACTCTGTCCTCATCAGGCCCAGAAGGTTCCCCCTAGTTGCCACCACTGAGGGCTAAGGGACCCTGTCCCTCAGGGTGCATGAATCAACCCCTTCGGGGCTTAGTACACATTCAGGATGAATGGTGAAGATTGCCACAGATAAGATATAAAACCACTGCACTACCGTAATTATGATCTTTCTGTGTATCTTCACCATTCATCACAATCCCACCCGCCATCCCCTGAGGTCTCAGTCTCGGGTCCTCCTCCTCTGTGCCTACTCCTCTTCTTGGAGTGGGGTAAAGTTGGGACACACAGGGGGTAAGCCCCTAAGGGTTACAGCTCGAGTGGCACCTCTTCCTACATATCTCACACCCCACGGGTGGGAGCTGGTGGTTGCCTCCTTCTGTTATCTATCTAACTATTTAAAAAAAAAAAAAAAAATTTCCCTTTTTTTTTTTTCACCAAATATCTTTACAGAGAGAGTACTAAGTGCCTGTACCCTGTCCTTCTCCAGAATAGCTGACTCTGCTTTTGGGGTATTGCCAGTTATTCTGTGCCTTGAATTCTGGCAAGAAAGCTTTGCTACTCCTTGCAGTTCCTATACAGTCTGGTGACGGACAAGGGTCTTGGATCCTTGTTACCTCTCACTCTCTCCTAAATTTTCTCCCCCCTTCCCTCCCTTCTTCCGTTTCCAGAGATTGGGGCCCCTACCCAATCCCCTTAGTCTTACTTCTTCTATGCTGTCCTCTCAGTCGTTATTTCTCCTTTTAGTTCAGTTTTTCTCTTCCTTTTTCTGTCCCTTGGACTTCTTGTCCCACCCTCCATCCCTTCCTCTTACCTCTCCGGCGACTCAGAACTGGTAGGATGGCGGAGTTTACACAGCCTAACGGCTAATCCTCGACGCCATGTAGTACGCTTGCCCCGAGGGCGGCTCCTGCAAGCTTCATCGTTCACTTATCCTTTAAAAAAAAAAAAAGGTTCTCAAGGGTCCTGATCTCCAGCCAGTACCCATCTGTGATGAATGGTGAAGATACACAGAAAGATCATAATTATGGTAGGTATGTAATTTTTATTTCTTTACTCCACGTCACTGAACAGTCGCTCCGGAGATTTCACCTTCTGCTTGGTTCATTTTGTCGGTTAAAGTATTATTTTTCTCGGTTTTCGACCAAATTTAAACTGCAACCGGTCGGTTCAGACTATGTCTGTGGTATTTGTGAGTACTAGATAGGTTTTACATTAAGTTCTGTTCTGTGTGGAACTTATAAACGGTTTATCGGTTCAGTTTGAACCGATCAGGTTGTTTAAAATATATTAATCTGTCATTTAGAGTGTGGTTACCGGTTCTTATCGGTTCTAAAAAAAACGGATTTTATTACGGTTTTTTCCACGACCCGTGACACGGTTGGGAACCGATAAGAGGGTCTTACCTGGCAGATTGCCATAAACAGGTAAGTTTGCTTAGGACTGGCACTATGTCTGAGAAACCCAAAAGAAAAACCAGGCCCACTGGGTTTCAGCACTGCAGTGTCTGTGGGGAAGTCTTTGCCAAGGCTGACCCCCACACCACCTGTGTTTATTGTCTGGGGTTTGACCACCTCAATGCAGACTGCCAGATTTGTAAAAATTTTCCTGCAGCTACCCTGGAAAAGAGAGTTGGTAGGCTCAGGAAAGGGAGGCCAAAAAGTCAGCTGAACCGATGGCCAGGCCCGGTTCCGGTTCCAACCGACCGGGAGAGAGTGCCCTCTGACCAGGGCGAGACTTCTCGGCAAAGGAGATCTGACTCTGAGGAGTCGGTTCCAGCAAAAAGGACTAGGAAATCAGCTGGTGTGGAGCCAAAACTTTCCTCTCCAACCGCTGAAGAAATAGGCAAAGCAATTAAAATTGTCCAGTCGCTTTCCCCGGTTCCGACCGAACCGGCACCATCAGGTAGGCGTCCGGTTTGGCTGGTTCCATCGGTTCAAGAGTATGATTTAGAGGAATATTATGAACCGGAGGAGGGGTAAGAGGAGTATGAGGAGAGTGAATGTGGATTTGAAAGTCTGGATGTGCCCACTGACCCGGACATCTCCCCAGACAGACCTTCAGGAGTGTCTCCTCCTAGGCTTTCTGAGTCCCTTCTATTTTATGTTTTATAAGAAAGTGTCTGAAACCTCCAGCTCCCCACGGAGGAAGCTGTGGATGATCAAGAGGAGCCTGACTATGTGGAAATGATGGATATCCCAGAGTCTAGGAGACTGTCTATTCCTCTGCATAAATCTTTTAGGAAACAGACAGTTAAAATTCTAAAAACTCCTCACACTATACCTCCTGTGGATAAGAGAATGGACAAGAGGTACACATTGTCGGGCTCTGATACGGAGTTCCTTACACAACAATGCAGCCATGTTGGGGTAGTGCAGGCTGCAGCCTGTGACAAGGCAAATATTCCCTTGGCTTCACTCCCCCCTGACAAGGACTCCAGGAGGATTGATGCCATGGCAAAGAAACCGTACATGGCAGCATCCTTAGGACTCAGACAGGCAAATTATATGGCTTATGTTGCTAGATATCAGAAATCCAGATGGGATACTGTTATGGCTCTAGCAAAACAGGTCCCTGGCCAGCTTGCCAAGGAGCTGGAGCAGGTGGCTGCTGATGGTATTGAGGCATCCAAGATGCAATTCCATGCTGCAGTGGACTCTAATGATGTGTCATCAAGAGTCATGGCTACATCTGTGGAACTTCGCAGAATGGCTTGGCTCAGATGTACTAGCCTGTCACAGGATACCCAGACTAAGGCCATGGATTTTCTCTTGTTGTGGGTAATTCTCTGTTTGGGGAGCAGACAGAGAATTACATGAAGAAATGGATGAGTATAGGACCACCTATGGAGTGCACAGGCCAAGGAAAGGCAGGCCACCTCAAAGCAGCTTTCCAGGGCAGGGGCAGGCCTTTCATAGGCCTTTACCAAGCTCCAGGCCTCCTCTTCTGCTTATGCCCAGAGGGGTTCTTTAAAGAGAGGCAGATGGGGTACAAGCAGGCCTGCTTCCACCCCTCAGCCCAAAGCCCCTGCCAAGTAGGCACCCTGATGGGTTGCTAGGGCCGATTCTCAGCTACCTGTAGGGGCAGGCTGGTTTACTTTGTCCAGGACTGGAAATTCTGACATCAGACAAGTGCGCCCTGGAAGTAGTAAGCCAGGGACTGGTTCTCAGCTTCAAAAATTTCCAAAGATGAGAACCAGATCCTTTCCACCTGCAAATCCACCAGAGGCACTTGCCCTAGAGGCAGAGGTCTCTTCCTCCTGGCTCTCAGAGCTGTGAAAGGGTTCCACCCCTACACCAGGGCAAAGGATTGTACTCCAGGTACTTCCTTACCCCAAAAAGACAGGAGAATGGCGCCCATCCTGGATCTCAGATATTTAAACAAGCACCTTTAAACCAAAATTCAAAATGGTGACTCTGGGAATTATTCTACTCTCTCTAAGGCCAGGGACTGGCTAGCGTCCCTGGACCTCAAGGATGCCTACTTCCATATTCTCATCAGAAGCTCTCACCCAAGTACCTCAGGTTCGAGCTGCCTCGGCCATTACTAGTTCAGAGCAATGCCTTCGGCCTCACCCTCTGCTCCAAGGGTATTCACAAAATGCCTGGCAGTAGCAGTTGCTTCCCTAGAAGGCAAAATTGCCATCTTCCTCACCTGGACGACTGGCTCATAGTAGGCCAGTCTCCAGACCAAGTCAAGTTACATCTACAGATAACTCAGCAACTGCTCACCTCTCTAGGTTTCCTTCTGAATCTTTCAAAGTCGTTCTAGAGCCTGTCCAGCTCCTCACCTTCATAGGCGAGCTGAACACAGAGAAGCCAGAGCCTTCCTTCCTTTGGACAGGGCAAGGACCCTGGTCTCTCTGGCCTCCTCATTCACCTCCTGCAGGTCTCTCGACCAGCAAGGCATTTCCTACAACTCCTGGGGCACATGGCTGCTTCTACAGCAGTAGTGCAGGGAGCAAGGTTTCAGATGAGGGACATCCAGTTCCATTTGAAAGCCTTTTGGTCTCAAAGGAAAGACCCTCTAACCAAATTGATCCCAGTAACTCGAACCCTGATCCAGGCCCTACAGTGGTGGCAGGATCAGAGCAATCTGAGACAAGGGGTTCCCTTTGTCTCTCAGTCTCACTCCTTAATCCTTACTACAGATGCATCCCTCTTGGGGTGGGGGGCTCACATGGGCGACCTCACTACCCAGGGATTGTGGTCCCCTCAGGAATCTCTGCTCCACATCAACCTGTTGGAACTCAGAGCAGTTTTTCTAGCACTTCAAGTTTTTTCCAAATCTGTTCAGAACAAAGTTGTACAGGTCAGAACAGACAACACCACCACAATGTGGTACATCAACAAGCAAGGGGGAACTCGGTCTACAGCCTTGTGCACCGAAGCAATGAAGTTGTGGTCTCTGGCTTACTCCCTGAACACCTTCCTCACGGCAGTTCACCTCCCGGGCAAGGACAATGTCCTGGCAGATGCTCTCATCAGGATTTCCCAGGGCCATCACGTAATGGTCGCTGGACCCCTGGTCCTGAGGTGATATTTGCCAGATGGGGCACCCCGCAGATAGATCTTTTGCAGCCCCAGACAATCACCAACTTCCCTTTGCTGCAGGCCCCCAGTGTTGGGCTCAGTCCTCTGGATGCCTTAGTTCTCAATTGGGAAGGGAAGTTTCTCTATGCTTTTCCCCCCTTCCCTCTCCTGTTCAAAGTGTTAGTCAAAATCAGATCTCAATCCTGCAAGATGATCCTGGTTGCTCCAGATTGGGCCAGACAACCCTGGTATCCACTCCTACTGTCCTTAGCAGTCCATCTTCCCCTGTGTCTTCCCAGGAATCACACCCTGTTAACCTGTGCTCAGGGGAGGGTTTGGTACCCGAACCTCAAATCTCTCAATCTCAAGGCCTGGCTCTTGAGGAGTTAGAGTTTGCTGATCTACACCTCTCCCAAGGTGTAATGGATATACTAAAGGCTTCTAGGAAACCTTCCACCAGGGCTACCTATAATTCCAAATGGAAGAGGTTTTCCATATGGTGCTCTGGGAAGCATATTTCCCCAGAATCTGCTGATTTACCCACAGTCCTGGATTATATGGTCCATTTAAATACCTTGGGGCTGAGACCAGCTACCCTAAAAGTACATTTGGCAGCTGTGTCTGCTTTTATTTCAGCAGGTAAACCCTCTTCTCTTTCAGCTCATCTTGTATTCTCCAGGTTTTTTAAGGGATTGCTTCACACCAACCCTCCATTCAGGGACCCTGCCCCTGCCTGGGATCTTAATGTTTGCATTGCTCAGCTTATGCAACCCCCCTTTGAGCCTTTGTCTTCAGCAGAGCTTAAGTACTTGACTTGGAAGACTGTGTTTCTGGTAGCCATCACTTCTGCCAGACGCATAAGTGAATTACAAGCTTTGTCAGTGGAGCCTGATTTTATCTCCTTTCATAGAGATAAGGTGGTCCTCAGGACTAACAGGAAGTTCTTGCCTAAGGTGGTTTCAGATTTCCACCTTAATCAATCTATATCTCTGCCAGTGTACTTCACTGACCATTGCTCCTCTGGCGAGAGGAGGCTGCACAGCTCAGATTTGAAGAGAGCCCTTAGTTACTACATAGAGCTTACCAAGGGTCACAGGTTTGACTCCCTCCAACTGTTCCTCACTTATGGTGAGGTTGGTAAAGGGAAACCTGCCACTAAAAGATCCATTGCCAGGTGGATTGTCTCTTGTATCCAATTCTGTTATGAAAAGCTGGGTAAGGTTCCTCCCTCAGGCATGAGGGCTCACTCTACCAGAGGTACAGCTGCTTCCTGGCTGCTGCCAGGACATCCCTATTCTAGAGATATGTCACAGCTACCTGGAAAACAGTTCACACTTTACCAAGCATTACTCCCTGGACATCCAGGCTAGGAGGATGCTTTCGGTTTGGCACAGCTGTGCTTCAGAGCCTATTTCTAAGTAGGTTCTGCCCTCCTCCATGGAGGTACTGCTGTGTAGTCTGCATATGTCAGAATATAGCAAGACTTCATGTTGAGTCTTGCTATATTATGACCTCCCCTCTGCCTGCCCTCTCAGAACTCTCTGTTTTGGGATGTGGGTGGGCAGTGCAGTGTTGGCACTTAGTAGATGCCCACCTTGTTGTTTTCACCCTCCTTTTTGAGGTGACTTGGTGTTGTGTTTTTCATTTTTGGGTCTCCTGACTTGAGTCTTTCTTTTGGGACCAAAATGTGTTCTTATGTTTAGTAGCCAGTTGGCTAATGTAGGTTTACAGCTTCCACACAGGACCTCAGTGAGTTTAGCTCAGAAGATCTGACGGTTTGAGTTTGAAGAACAGCAGACAGAGTTTCAACCGAGCTCGAGCTCAGCGTTCCATGCCTGGCATGGAAAGTTAACTCTTTCACCTCCGGAGCAGTTCGAAGGTTGGGACTCACTGCATATGTCATAATATAGCAAGACTCCATTAGAAGAAACAACATTACTAAGGTGAGTAATTTTTTCTTCTCGGCTATGGCAAACGCCTGGCCGACTTCGGGTGCTTGGCCGACATTGGGTCCGTCGTCGGCTTGAGGGACGTCAGGTCCTTCGTCTTCCTGGGTGGAGGATCTGGGTCCCTAGGGGGCTGGTAAACCAACTGGGAGTTGGGGTCCTAATGTCGGGTAGAAGAAGACTTGTGGTGTTCAGAGGACTTGAAGAGGCCTGAGAGGGAGTAGAGGAAGCCGAGGGCCTGGTAGTCTTAATGGGCCGAAGAGTCAAAGAACCGCTGGAAGTCCTGACCTTAACCGGGGGGAAGGGGGGTGGGGGGGGCTGAGACTTAGCCCTGGAGGGAGAGCGGTCTGATCGGGTGGAGCCTGAGCTCCACGAATCCGAGGCCCGGTTCGGGGATCTGGACCTCGGCTTGTCCCAATGTTTGTGCACCTTGGAGGAAGAATCGCCCCTTGAGGAAGGTTCTTTGTCCATCCTATTAAGTTTTTCTTCTAGCAGGTAAGCCTGAAGTGCCTTCTGACGGCGGATCGTGGTGCGGCTGTTGAACCCCTGGCAAAAGGTGCAGGCCTTGGTGTCATGGTCCAGGCCTAAGCAACGCATGCAGGAAGAATGAGGATCCTTGAAAGGGCGAAGGGTGCAGGACCGGCCATAGAAGAGCCGACGTCCCCGTCTCCCAAGTCCTCCTCCCCTCCAGACTCCCAAGAGGGCTCTCCTTCGCGGACCGACATTCCGAATACTCCCTTTCCGGGCTGAGCCGCCAAACTTTTCTCGAAGGACAAGCTGCAGGAGTTGTTCTCCTTTTGGTTGGGACAGGTCCAGAAGCGGACCCCCCATCGCTGGCCCAGACACCGGTACCGGACCCAGCGGGCAAACCATAGCCTGGAGATGAGCCTTCCCCAAGGAAGTCCCCAGAGCGACCGCCTACACCTCCTTCCAGGGCTCGTTCCTGCACCCGGTCCAAAGACCACCGCCAATGCTCCAAGGACTCTGGAGACCATTGCCGGTCTAGGTCTCACACTCGCAGCCCTTCTCGTTCTCCTAGACGAGAGCGCTCCTGACGTCCGTCTTCTGACAGACATCAGTCTTCGCTCAGTCGCCGGTCTCAGGACCGGAGCCGGTCTTTGGACTGACATCTGTCCCCCAGCTACCGTTGACAGAGGGAGTCTGGTCATAAGGAGAGATCTGACTATTCCAGTCCTAGTAGTTGATCCCTCTCTTCTTCGTCCTCATCTTCTTCCCCTCTCAGCTTAGAGCGGTCCCTGAGAGAGAAGGACCAGCCTCTCTCGCCTCCTGATGATCCAACCTTTATGGACGTCATGAGGTATATCCAGGCCTCCAGTGAGTGGGAAACGGAGGACCTGGATCCGGAACGCCGAAGGTTGGCAAAATACCTGAGGCAAAAGGAGCCAAAACCAGTGGTGGTCCCTCCTTTAGCGGACACTTTCCAGGGCCTGACTCGGACTACCTGGAGGCATCTGCCTTCCATCCCTGCTGTTTGCAAGAAATCGGACAGGCTGTATAAGGCCCCGAGGGCAGAAGCTTTTCTAGCAGAGAACCCTCAAGAGGACTCTTCGGTCATCACGGCTGCCCATGACAAGTCCAGGCAGCCGAAGCACCTTAGAGCGCAGCCTCCCAATCCGGAGTCTCGGTATTTGGACCAGGTGGGCAAGAAAGTTTACTCTGCTTCCACCTTCTTCATCCAGTCCCTTAACTTCCTGACGCATATGGTCCAGTACCAGAATGCTCTGTGAGAGAGGGGACAAGAGCTACTGAGAGCCGTGACAGATTCCGAACAGAAGTCGGAACTTCTGGACATTATGAAATCGGGCTCCGACGTAGGTTCTCATGTCCTGAGAGCCTCGTATGACAATGCAGCCAGGGCAGCCGCTTCCAGGGTGTGCCTTCGGCGCCACACCTAGTTGAGAGTTTTGGGTTTACACCAGGATCTGCAGTCCGGTATCATGGATTTGCCATTCCAGGGTACTGTATTGTTTGGGCAAGAGACGGAAGCTTTGATTTCTCATCTCCAGGAGTTGGGCAAGTCCATCTGGTCAGTCTGCCAAATGTACTGCGGTGACCAGTAACGGAAACGACCATTTCACAAGCCCTCAGGTGGTCAAGATGGATACGCCCGTGGTAATCAGCAGGGTCAGAGAGGCGGCTTTCGTAGGAGTGCCAGTAACCAGCAACCTGGAGGCGCTCCTAACTGTGCGCCCAAGTCCTCCCAGGCCTCTCTGCCTACGCCCAGCTCAGCCCAATGACTCCCATCCACCCCCTCTTCCAGAAGAAGACTCAGGGGAGACGGTCGGGGGCCGCTTCTCCCTTCATCTCGAAGGGTGGAGGTCGATAACTGCGGACCAGTGGGTCTTGGACATCATCAGGAGAGGACACACGCCAGAGTTCACGGAGTTCCCTCCAAATACTCCACCAAAGTACTCCCAATATCCTCCTTCTCACATCTCACTGATAGGAGATATTCAGACCCTCTTGCAGAAGAAGGCAATAGAGGTAGTCCCCTTGCACCAGTGTGGAAAGGGGTTTTATTCCCACTTCTTCTTGGTCCCAAAAAAGACACAGGATCTTCGACCCATTCTGGACCTCAGCTCTGTCAGTCTCTGTAATTTATAGAGTACAAAAGGTTCAGGATGGTGACCCTTCCACGTCTACTTCCCCTACTGCACTAAGGAGACTGGCTCTGCTCCCTTGACATGCAAGATGCATATATGAATATCGGGGTCTTCCCTTCCCACAGGAAGTTTCTGAGGTTCCACTTCCAAGGGGAGTACTACCAATCCCGAGTTCTTTCGTTCGGCCTCTCCTCCACGAGTCTTTACAAAATGCTTGGCAGTGGTGGCTACGGCTCTAAGGCGCATGGGGCACTACGTTTTCCCTTACCTCGATGATTGGCTGCTTACAGCCCTATCAAGGTCAAGCCTACTTCACTCCCTCGGAGACACCTATACTCTGTTCCGAGTGCTGGGGATCACCCTGAACCTTCGGAAATCGTCCCCTGAGCCCAGTCAAAGACTTGTCTTCATTGGAGCAGTCCTGGATTCTGTCCAGGGCATGGCTTTCCTACCCCCAAACAGGGGCGATCCCCTGCAAGAGATTGCCAAATGGATCTCAGTAACTCCTCAAGTCCCTGAGGCACATGGCGGCGGCCATTCCAGTCACTCCTCTGGCCCGCCTCCACATGCGGGTCCCACAGTGGATGCTCAGGGTACGGTGGGACCAGGGCTACTATGATCTAGACTTTATGGTCAGGATCACCAAGCCAGTCAGGAAAACTTTGCTTTGGTGGATGGACCCCCAGAACTTGAAGAAAGGGGTCAGGTTTCGTCCGGAGCCACCAGGTCAGACTCTTACGACAGATGCATCGGATCTGGGATGGGGAGCACACCTGGGTGCTTATCAAACGCAAGGGGTTTGGTCACCCGAGGAGCAATCTCTCCATATCAGTGTATTGGAGATGCGAGCGGTTCTCTTTGCCTTACAGGCATTTCAAGAAAACCTGGTGCTGGGCTTTCTTCTAATTCAAACAGACAATATGGTGGTCGTCTTCTACATCAACAAGCAAGGGGGGTACTCACTCGTATCCCCTTTGCAGGGAGGCGATGAGAGTCTGGCACTGGGCACTGGAGCGGCGCATTCTGTTGTCTGCAGTGCACGTTCCAGGCGTCCTGAACAATCTGGCCGACAGCCTGAGCAGGTATCATTCCAGAGCGCACGAGTGGGAGCTGCTACAGTCCATAGCAGATCAGCTCTTCGACAAATGGGGTCAGCCAGAGCTGGACCTCTTTGTGTCACCATGCAACACCAAATTGCCAATTTTTTGCTTGCGAGAGCACGTGCCTGGAGTTTTCTGGCCAGATGCGTTACCCCTTTGCTGGGCAGGGAGGCTCCTCTATACCTTCCCGCCCTTGCCTCTCATTCAGAGAGTCCTGCTGAAGTTACAGGCAGAAGGGGCTCGAATGATTGTAGTAGCCCCCCCCCCCCCGATTGCCTCAGCAGACTTGGTTCCCACTCCTGCAGCGGTTATCCATGGAACCTCCCAACTCCGCTGACCATATGCTCGCAGTTGCTATCCCAGGAACAAGGATCGCTGGTCCATCCGAATCTCCATTCCTTACATCTGCATGCTTGGCTCCTTCAGACGTAGCTTAACAGAGATACAGGGTTTCTCCGGAAGTAGCGGCAGTCCTAGTCTCAGCGAGGAAGCCCTCCATCCGCTCCACCTGTGCTATGAAATGGAAGTATTTTTGTTTATGGGCCTCGTCACAGCATCTAGACCCAGTCACCTGTCCAGTGAACTCAGCGTTACAGTACCTCCACTCCTTGTACCAACATGGCCTGAGTTACTCCTCTATTAAGGTACACATATGGGCCGTCTCCGCTTACAATGCTTTGATTGTGGACAAGGCATTGGCACAGTTGGATGTAGCCCGCACCTTTCTGAGAGGAATTTTGCATATGAGACCTCCCATTAGGGATCCTATCCCACCCTGGGATCTCCTTTTTGTGTTGGAGAAGCTTACCGTCCCTCCGTTTGAACCGGCAACGGATTGTGAGCTGTGTTATCTTTCCTGGAAGGTGTGTTTTTTAGTTGCTGTTACCTCAACTCGAAGAGTTTCCGAGCTTCAGGCTCTGATGTGTAAAGAGCCGTATTTGGTTTTCCACAGGGAACAGGTTTCCCTTAGAACAAATCCTAAGCTTCTTCCGTAAGTGGCCTCGGAGTTGACCCTCAACCAGTCGGTTGACCTTCCAGTCTATTTTCCTTCCCCATCTAATAGAGGGGACACTCTCCTTCACACATTGGATGTCCACAGGACTTTGAGGTATTACCTCAAAAGGACGGCTACGCACCGTCAGTCGGAGCAACTCTTTGTGGCCTTTGCACCACAATGCTTGGGCAAACCGGTGACCAAGCAGACAGTTTTGAAGTGGATCGTCCACTGCACATCCTTCTGCTATGAAAAGCACAATAAGCCCCTACCGGGTCCGGTCAGGGGTCACTCCACCAGGGGAGTGTCTGCTTCTTTTGCCACCCTGAGAAATGTCTCTATCAGGGACATATGTGCGACCACCACCTGGAATTCGGTGCATACCTTTGTCAAGCATTACAGCTTGGATATTGTCTCCAGACGCTGTGCCGGTTTCGGCCTGGCTGTTTTGCGGGGACTTTTGTCCTAAGCCTCTGGAGTCAGTATATTCTACCTCCTGGGGTCGACTACCTCTTTGGCGTGGGACTGCTTGGTATTCAGTCCTAATTGTTATAGCCTGCTGCAAGAGCTCCCACTCGAAGTAAGATAGTACAGTTACGTAAGAACTTACCATAACAGTAGACCTTCGAGAGGAGCTCTTGCAGCAGGCGTTTCTTTCCCACCTGCCTTCCCCCTCGAGGTGTGCAGATCTTCATCTACATCTTCATCGAGTGCTTTGTCTCCTTCTCTTGTCAGGGCTTGTTCGCAGGCCTTGGCGGGGGAACTGAGGTGGAGCTGGGTCCGCCCCCTTTTGTACCAGGGCTGATGTCAGGGCGGGGCCGACGTCGGGGGCGGTCCCTGCTGTATACTGCTGGCTGAAAAGTTTCCGGAGGGTCCTAGTGCCTACGGCACAGTCCTAATTGTTATAGCCTGCTGCAAGAGCTCCTCTCGAAGATCTACTGTTATGGTAAGTTCTTACGTAACTGTACTTTTCTACTCCCATTACTTTCTAGTTCCGAAGAAAACTGGAGGCATGAGCCCCTTTCTGGATCTCAGAAAGTTAAACAACCTCCTTCACAAGGAAAAGTTCAAGATGATATCTCTAGGTACCCTTCTACCTTTTCTTCATCAACATGATTGGCTAGCCTCCCTAGATATGTAGGATGCCTATCAACACATTCTTATACACCTAAAGCGCCACAAATACCTAAGGTTTGTAGCGTTGGGTCAACATTATAGTTCATAGTCCTGCCCTTTGGACTATCCTCTGCGCTGCGAGTTTTTACAAAGTGTTGTGCAGTTCTCGCAGCACATCTCAGGAAAATCGGAATTCAAGTGTTTCCATACCTGGATGACTGGTTTCTAGCAAGCCTTTCCAGGCAGGCAGCTCTGGACGCCGTAGCCAAAGCTTCAGACTTCCTCACGTCCATGGGAGTCCTGCTAAATCACAACAAATCGCAGTTGCAGCCCTCCCAGAAACTCCTTTTCATAGGAGCTCTTCTGGATACCCCCTGAGGACAGAAGGAGCGCTATCCTACAGATGATCTGGTATATCAGAGAAAACAGTTTGGTTCGAACTATCTCGATGCAATGGATGCTGGGTCTCATGGCATCCTTGGTGTTCACTGTACCCCTAGCTCATCTCCACATGAGAACCTCTCAGTGGATGCTCGGTACTCAGTGATCCCCAACCATTCACCCTCAGTCCTTTCCCATCAAGGTGCAGAACCTCTAAAGAGGTCACTCACCTGGTGGTCACAGGAGAACAATCTTCTGGAAGGGTATCCCTTTGCTTCTCTGGATCATCAAATCTCTATTACCACCGACGCGTCCCTAATGGGGTGGGGAGCTCATTGCTAGAAGCTCCACACCCAAGGTATGTGGACCCAGGACGAGTCCCGGCTTCACATAAATGTCCTGGAAATAAGAGCCATCCTCTATGCAGTCCGGGCCTTGAAGGACATACTGTGTCACAAGAACATTCTTTTTCAAATGGACAACAAAGCAGTGATGTATTAAATCAACAAGCAGGGCGGTGCACACTCTTACCCATTATGCAGAGAAGCGATGAGAGTGTGGGAATGGTGCCTGGAGCACAAGGCTCTAATCTACACGGTTTACCTGCCAGGTGTGCAGAACGAACTGGCAGACTGTCTCAGCAGAACAGAGACAGATCCTCACTAGTGGTCTCTCGACTCAACCGTTGCTCAGTCACTCTTCAAAGAGTGGGGAACTCCAGACCTGGAGCTTTTTGCATCCCCACTCAACTCAAAACTGCCTCTCTTCTGCTCCAGAAATCCAGAACCTGGCATTTTCTGTCAGGATGCATTCAGGCTGCTGTGGACAAAATGCTTTCTACACGCCTTTCCTCCTCTTCCCCTAATTCAGAGGGTGCTTCTCAAATTCGAGTCTCGGGGAGACCGAATAATTCTCATTGCTTCCTTCTGGCTACAACAGATATGGTTCCCGCTGCTCAACAGTCTTGTTGGCAACCCTCCCAAAGGCACTACGCCTTCAGACGAACCTTCTAACCCAGGGGCCTGTGGCCCATCCCAGTCTGAAGGCACTTCACCTTCACACTTGGCTCCTGAAGAGATAGAGGTGAATAGGTTCAATGTTTCCGAAGGGTTTCAGGTATTCTCTTGGCTGCACGTTAACCAGCCACTAGAAAAACCTATACAGTCAAATGGAAGCGTTTCTCTCTCTAGTGTGCAAAATCCTCTTCGAACCCTTTTTCCTGCCCACCAAATAAAGTCTTGGAGTACCTCTTAGGCCTCTCAAATTCAGGTCTGCAGTACTCTGCTGTCAAAGTTCATCTCTGTGCCATTTCAGCTTCTCATGAGCTGGTACATTCCTTGTCTCTGGCTCAATTGCCTGTGGTTAAGATGTTTCTTAAGGGCATTCTGCATACTAGACCTCCAGTCGCAGGCTGGGACATTAACCTTGTGCTAGATATGTTCACTCGAAAACTTTTCGAGCCTCTAGCTACCTGCAAGTTGAAGTTCCTCACTTGGAAAACGGCCTTGCTGGTGGCCATCCCTTTGGCCCGTAGAGTTTCTGAAATACATGCTGTGGTCACAGACCCCCCCCCATACACTGTATTTCACAAGGACAAAGTAGATCTTACTTCGAGATACAGCTCTTGCAGCTGGTTTCACCATTAGGACTGAAGCCGTCAGGCATCAGGACCCCACAGAAATGTTCTAGCTAGCAATCTTCAGCGGGGACCGCCTCCGACGTTGGTCCCGCCCCCGATATCAGGCATAGTACATAAGGAGGTGGTCCCGCCATAATCCCCAGTTCTTTTCCCGCCGTTGACATCGCAGCAGCGGCCTCGCGGTCACTTTCTAGCGTGCAACGACCAGGAAAACTTCAACCTTTTCTTCTTTCTTCAGAATTCGTCTGATGTCCTCTCCGAACACCTCTGGAGGCCATTCTTCAAGTAGCCTACGGCAAGCAAATCCTTTTAAGGATCCTCACCGCCTGTGTCGCTGCCTGAGCCCAGACCACGACACCCAGGCCTGCACCTCTGCCAGGGCTTTCACAGTAACAAGGATCCTCCGCCAGAAGGCCATTCAAGCCTTCCTTCTCGAAGAAAAACTTAAGGCTATGGATAAAAATCCTTCGTCCAAGGGCGAGTCATCGGGGAAGTCTCACAGACATCGCGAAAAGCACTGGGAGAAGGAGAGACCCAGATCCCCTTCTAGGGCCTCGGATTCCTGCAGCTTCAGCTCCAGGTCTGACTGCTCTCCCTCCAGGGCTTGCTCTCAGCCTCCCCCAGTCCTAGTTAGATCGGCCAGTGGTTCCTCTTCTCTGCAGCCTGTCAAGACCTCCAGGTCTGTGTCTTCATCCACTCTGTCCAAGGCCTCGTCCCAGTTTGGGGAGTGCTACAAGTCTTCCTCCCGTCGTCCGGACTCCGACGTCAGGTCTGTCTCCCAACCGCCGCCACCCAGCGCCAAGACCAAGGACTGACCTTCCTGAAAGCGGACGTTGGCCAAATACATAAAAGCGCCTCAGGAACTGGCTCGTCGACACCCTTTTGCCGGTCAGGCGTTCGTTTCGAGGACGCTGCCGAGGGACCGACGTTAGCCATTGCAGAGGGAAGATCCACACCACCACCTACCGACATCGGTAGGAAGGAGTCATCGGAGGAGGACTCTACCCAGCCCGAGGACCAGGCGGGCGACTCCAGACCTGTCGAGCTCCCACGGGAACCCTCCCCAGAGCGGGAGACCCCCGGGGACCCAATGCCCGCTCCGGCGACAGGCTACCGGCGCCCAGCCCGTCGTCGGGCCTGAATTTGACAGAGGTGAAGGAGCTCTTCACCTTCTGGTTGGACACCATCAAGAAGGATGTGGTCACCGCACAACCTCCTCCTACAACAGCTACCCTTTCAGGGCCTGCCCCGCCTCCACCCAGGGGGTCGCAGGGACGAGCATCATCCCCAGGGCCAGCATCCCTCCTAGGGTAGATCTTCCAGACAGGAGGAGGCCTCCCTCAAGATCCACTTCAGGGTTCCCCAGCCCCAAGAGACCCAGGCGGCGTCGGGATACCCCGTCCGGGGAGGACTCCAGATCTGACACCTCTGTGTGCTCCAGATCTCCTTCTCCAATCAGCGTCCCTTCTCCGGACCCACGTGACCTTCCCAGGTCTCCTCCGGATGACCCCTCATTTGCTGAGATTATGAGGCATATCCAGGAGAACATGGGGTGGGACGCTGAAGAGCTAGACCCCGAAAGACTACGCCTTGCCCACTACCTTCGGCAAAAAGACCCCAAGCCTGTGGTAGTGCCATCTTTGGTGGACACCTTCGTGGACATCACCAAGGCCGCGTGGAAGCATCCACATTCGACTCCGGCGGTGCCGAAGAAGGCTGACCGCCTGTACAAGGCCCCAAGAGAGGACCAGTACCTGACGAACCATCCTCTGGCCGACTCCCTGGTCATTACGGCCTCACATGACCGGTCTCAGAAACCGCTGCACTTGAGCATGCAGCCACCAGACCCGGAGTCCAAGCAGTTGGACCTCCTGGGCAGGCGCACGTATGCAGCTGCGACTTCGGCCATTAGGTCGTTGAACTACCTCACCCATATGGTTCAGTTCCAGAACGCATTATGGGAACAGGGACAGGACCTAGTTGAGAAGCTGCCAGACGGTGGCCAAAAGGTGGAACTGTTGCAACTCCTCCGTACGGGTTCAGACGTGGGGACCCAGGTGCTTAGAGCCGCATACGACTCTGCGGACTCTTCGGCCAGAGCTTCAGCCTCGGGCGTATGTCTCCGGAGACACTCGTGGCTCCAGTTTTACCCTGGACGTCCAGAAGAATATTATAGATGTCCCTTACCATGGCGAAGTTTTGTTTGGCGAGGCCTCGGAGAAGGTGCTCACCAGGCTGCAGGATGCCGGGAAGGCGATTAGGTCTGTACAGGCTATGTACAGGTCTCAATTCAGTTCCTTTCGCAGGAACCAGAGTCGTTTTCGCAGCTGGACTCAAAGGCAACAACCACGTTCCGGCCAGCAACAAAGGGGCTCCTTCACTCGAAAAGCCCAGGCTAAGACATCCTCAGGCAGAGGCCAATGAGTTACAAAGTCTGACCAACCTGCAGGATCCAATGCTGCCACAGCATGACTCCTTCCTGGCCCCCGGCCCTCCTCAGGATCAACGGGATTTGAAGGTCGGGGTCGCATCGCACGCCACCTGCCAGGGTGGCAATTGATCACCACCGACAGGTGGGTGCTACAGTTGGTCAATAAAGGCCATTATATAGAATTCGTAGACAACCCACCCCCGAGGCCTCCTCTGCTTTCCCACTACTCTGGTCAGCATGCCCTGATTATACAGCAGGAAGTGCTCACTCTCCTAGAAAAGGAAGCTTTGGAGCACGTCCCAGTGAACCAGAGACAGTCAGGATACTATTAGCACTTCTTCCTGGTTCCAAAGAAAACAGGGGACCTCCGTCCAATTTTGGACCTCAGCGACCTAAATCTGTCAGTCATCTACAAACGCTTCCGCATGGTGACCCTTCCGGGTCTAATCCCCATGCTGAAGAAGGATGCCTTCTTGGCGTCCCTGGACATGCAGGACGCTTACCTGCACATCCCCATTGCTCAAGTGCACAGGAGGTTCCTGCGCTTCGAGTTTCGGGGACACCATTGTCAGTTCCGAGCGCTTCCCTTCGGGCTGTGATCAGCACCCCGGGTATTTACCAAGTGCATGGCAGTTGTGGCGGCGTCTCTAAGGAGACAGGGCCACTATGTGTTCCCGTACCTGGATGATTGGCTTCTCATGGCCTCCTCCAAGGAGGCTTTGTTGATGGCCATACAGCGTACCCAGTCCCTTTTTCAGCCTCTGGGCATCCTCATCAACTACGAGAAGTCTCTCCTGGTACCGTCCCAGAGACTGCAGTTTATAGGGGCAGTTCTGGACACCGTCAAGGGAAAAGCCTTTCTTCCCGAGGACAGAGCAGAACACATCTGGTCCCTCATCAGGGACCTGTCAGTGAAGAAGACCGTCCCGGCCAGACTGGTACTTTGTCTGCTCGGACACATGGCTGCGGCCATTCCAACACCCGATGGCAAGACTCCACATGCAGGTAACCCAGTGGATGTTAAGGGTGCAGTGGGACCAAAGACAAGACCATTTGCAGCAGCCAGTCCGAATCACGAAGGCTGTGATTCGGGACTGGCAATGGTGGCCAGACCCGGGAACCCTCTCAGTGGGGGTTCCCTTCACAGCGCCGTCTCCGATGACAACTCTCTCCACAGACGCCTCAGGGCTCGGGTGGGGAGCACGCCTGGACTGGGTGAGGTCCCAGGGCTTATGGACAATCCAGGAAGCTCATCTCCACATCAATATTTTGGAGGTGAGAGCGGTTCTCTATGCCCTGCAAGCCTTCCAGTCGGAGATCCCACCAAGTACTCTCCTGTTGCAAACAGGCAATACTGCGGTGATGTATTACCTCAACAAACGAGGCACACACTCCTAACCCCTTTGCAGGGAGGCCATGAGAGTGTGGGAGTGGGTAATACGACACGGCGCAAATCTTATTGCAGTTCACGTCCCTGGGGTGGACAATACCGTTGCAGACAGCCTGAGTCGTTCCCAGGCCAGAGTCCACGAGTGGGAGCTTCTTCAGGAGGTGTCAGAGGATCTGTTCCACAGATGGGGAACTCCAGAATTAGACCTTTTCGCGTCCCCCATCCAACGCAAAACTGCCCAATTTTTGCTCGCTAGATCCAGGGCCTGGCGTTTTCTGGCGAGACGCATTGTCCCTCTCCTGGGCGGGCAGATTCCTCTATGCCTTCCCTCCTTTCCTGCTGATCCAGAGAGTTCTTCTCAAACTTCGCAGGGAGCATGCAACGCTTATCTTGGTAGCGCGTTTCTGGCCCAGGCAAATCTGGTTCCCGCTCCTGCATCAGCTATCCTGGGAACCTCCGCTTCCTTTGCCAATCAGCTCCCATCTGTTGTCTCAGGAGGAAAGTTCACTAGTCCATCCAGACTTGCGTTCATTGAACCTACATGCCTGGCTCCTAGAGACATAGCCATGATGCGACACGGGGTATCGCAAGAGGTGGCAGAAGTACTTTCTGCAGCTAAGAAACCAGCAACACACGCAACATATGCCATGAAGTAGCGCAGGTTTTGCTTGTGGGCTCAAACATGCGGGTTCTCGCCCTTAAACTGCCCTGAAAAGCTGGTTTTGGAATACCTGCTTTCACTTTTCCAATCTGGGCTAGCTTACTCCTCGGTCAAAGTGCATCATTGTGCTATTTCAGCTCATCATGCCCCCATAGGTCATCGTATGGTGGCTCAATTGGACATGGCTCGTGCCTTTTTAAGGGAGGTCAGCCACCTATCAAGGATCCAGTTCCTCCTTGGGACTTGCCCTTTGTCCTGGAGCAGCTTACGCTGCCACCCTTTGAACCAGCCACGGATTGCAAGCTACGGTTTCTGTCGTGGAAAACATTGTTTTTAGTTGCAGTTACTTCAGCAGAAGAATCTCTGAATTACATGCACTCATGTGCAAGGAGCCTTATTTAATTTTCCACCAGGACAGGGTATCCATGAGGACAAATCCTAAGTTTCTGCCTAAGGTGGTTTCAGCCCTTACCCTTAATCAGGATATCGACTTACCAGTGTACTTTCCCAAGTACACCAATCGAGGAGAAGCACTGCTTCACACCCTGGATGTTCACAGGTGTCTCAGATATTATCTAACCAGAAAGCGGATCAGCTGTTTGTCCCCTTTGCTGAGAGGATGAAAGGAACTCCTATTTCTAAACAGTCCCTTTCGCGTTGGCTCATTCATTGTATCTCTTTCTGTTATGACAAGCGCAGCAAACCCTTGCCAGGCATGGTCAAGGGTCATTCTACCAGAGGAGTGGCCACCTCCTTTGCAGCGCTGAAGAATGTTTCCACTTCAGCTATTTGTGCTGCAGCTACCTGGAGCTCGGTGCATACTTTTATTAGGCATTACAGCCTGGATATCGCTTCAAGGCGAAGGGCAGGTTTCGGCCTAGCCGTCCTCCAGGGGCTTCTGTCCTAGGCTCGAGCAGGGTTGTAATCTCTGCCTGTCCTCCTCCCGATGGCACATGACCGTCGCTATTGCTTGGGAATCAGTCCTAATGGTGTAATCTGCTGCAAGAACTGTATCTCGAAGTAAGATAGTACAGTTACGTAAGAACTTACTGTAACAGTATATCTTCGAGAACAGCTCTTGCAGCAGGTACCTTCCCGCCCACCATTCCCCCTCAGGAGGAGATTGGCTATAGCCTTATATATATAAAAAAAAAAAAAAATCCATCTTTCAGGATGGAACGATATGTTTTTAGTCTTGACCATCTGATGGCGGATCCTCGGTCTCCTCTTCTGATGTCAGCCAGCGGCCGGGAGTCTCCGGCGGGAGAACTGGGGATTATGGTGAGACCGACTCATGTACTACGCCTGACGTCAGGGGCGGGACCGACGTCTGAGGCGGTCCCCGTTGAAGATTGCTAGCTAGAAAATTTCCGTGGGGTCCTGATGCCTGACGGCTTCAGTCCTAATGGTGTAACCTGCTGCAAGAGCTGTTCTCGAAGATCTACTGTTACGGTAAGTTCTTATGTAACTGTACTTTCTTAGGACTCACCCCAAGTTTCTTCCCAGGGTTGTCTCAGAATTTCATCTAAACCAACCTTTAGTCCTACCTACTTTGCTAACTTCCAGAATGAAGGAGAACGTACCCTGCATTCTTTGGATGTTAAGAGAGCACTGTGTTTCTATCTGGATAGAACAAAAGAAATTCGCAAGGCTCAACAACTGTTTGTTTCCTTCAGCGAGACCCGGCTGGGTCAACCTGTCGCTATTAGGTGCATTTCAGCGTGGCTGGTAGCATGCCTCCACCACTGCTATTCTATGGCACAGGTTAAGCTAGAAGGCAGAGTGTACGCTCACTCTACTAGAGCAGTTGAGGCATCTCTGGTGGAAACCTGCACCGTGCCTATTGCAGACATTTGCAATGCGGCTACATGGAGCTCAGTGCATTCTTTCGTTAAGCACTATGCTTTAGATGTCCATGCCAGACGACATCTGTCATTTGGTAGGACTATTCTTAACGGACTTCTGTCTTAAGTATGTGAACTCTTAGTTTCTCCTGCCACCCGTCTGGGGGGTGGGGGTGGGGGGGGTTGTTAGCTCGGTACTCTCCCATTAGTGTGAATGAGTGGTGGAGACTTTATGTCCAGGAAGATAATTACGTACCTACCGTAATTCTTGATCTTCTTGGACGAAGTCTCCATCACTCACTCACTGGCCCACCTGCCATCCCCTGAGCTCATGTCTCTGTTTTTGGTCTTCACTCCCTCAATGGTAGAGCTGTGAAGACTCTATTGTTGACCCTTCTTACACGGGTCATTCGGGACTATCTTATGTCCAATTTTGTTAGGTTAGACCTCTGAGTTAGTTACGCTGCACCTCCTCGGAAAATAAGGTACTGAGGCGGTTGGAGGGTCGACACCAAGATAATCTTTACTTCACGAGCCATGGCTCGCGGTGCCACTTCCTCGCGGCTCCATTTCTGGTGCCGACCTTCTAAGTGCTTTTGTCTCTACTGGTCCTAGCGCCTGGCGAGATCCCATTAGTGTGAATGAGAGGTGGAGACTTCATCCAAGAAGATCAAGAATTACGGTAGGTACGTAATTTCCAATTTTTGTAGTGTGTAATGTATGACACATAGAAACATAGACTTTGACAGCAGATAAAGACCGCTTGGCCCACCTAGTCTGCCCACTTCCCTACCTACTGGATAATCTGCAGATCCTAGCTAACCAACAGCGTATTTCTTCCTACCCCCCCACAAGAATTTCTTTGTCTGTCCCATGTATTTGACCACACGATCTCCTCAGGAAGGCCGTTCCATGCGTCCACCACCCTCTCCATGAAAAAATACTTCCTCACATTGCCCCTGAGTCATCCCCCCTCAAATTGTGCCCCCTTGTTCTTGTACATCTCTTTTTCTGAAAGATGCTATCCTCTAGGACTTTGGTGATTCCCTTGAGATACTTAAAAGTTTCTGTCACGTCCCCCTTCTCCCTCCTTTCTTCAAGGGTATACATATTAAGCTCCTTTAGTCTCTCTTCATGTGGCTTCTGTTGCAGACCCTGCACCATTTTAGTTGCCCTCCTCTGGACCGCCTCCATCCTGTCTATGTCCTTGCCGAAATGGGATCTCCAGAACTGCATGAAGTACTCCAGATGGGGTCTCACCAACTGTCTATACAGAGGGTTTTCTACTGGTGATGCCTCTCCTTGAAAAAATACATCCCAGTATCCCCCCCCAACCATCCCTACTGCCTTCTAACATTGCTTGCTAACCTTTTGGTCATTTGATATGACTACCGCAAGTCCGTTTCCATTTTTGTTGTTTTTTTCTTTTTCTTTTTTTAACTCTGTTTTTGCACCGGTTCTCTGAGGCATCCCTCAGAGGTGCCCATGCAATCCTACCCCTACTACTCCCTGCCAGGACCATCTACACCGGTTCACCCTTCCTTCGAGGGACTTCCCAATGCTCTAGATCACGCCCTGGAGCAGGGCCCGCCCTTCCTCGGTGGCTCTATCTGAAATTAGAGGGTCCATCCCTCTAGGAATTCGGACGTGGATCCCTGGTGTGGCCTGGCCCAGCATTGGGGATGAGAGGGAGATCCCTGGGGCCCTTGTCATCTCCTCATTGAGCCGGGGTTTTTCGCTTATTGGTAGCTGTCCCCAGTGGAGCCCGGCCAGCAAGGCAACATAGTGCCGTGGCTCTGCCCCCTAACATACATGGCACTGCTATGTTCAGTTACTCCCAGCCACCGCCAGAGATCGTTCCATGAGCGAGCGCATCCCAGACCCTCCCCAGGAAGAGAGAGCAGTCCTCCGGACGCTCGGTCTCTTCCCTCCCCTGCTGACCTGAGCAGCCCGTGCTCGCCTCAACCCAGGTTGCCGGCATGGCGCAAGGTGTGGCATCCAGCGCCTCAACCCTCAGCGCCACTGGGCTGTCCATCCATTTTTGTTGTTGTTACTACCTCCGCCCCCTTCCCCATTGTATAGTCCTCCCCTGGGTTTTTGTTTCCAAGGTGCATTACTTTGCACTTCTTTGCATTGAATCTAAACTACCATACTTCTGACCATTCCTCCAGTCTTGCAAAGTCCCTTCTCATCCTTTCCACCTCACTTGTGTATCGACCCTGTTGCAAATGAACGCTGCAAGATTCTTCACTGTCCCATCCACCACCACCCCCTCAGTTGTAACCGGAAACAAGCCCTGGGCTCTGTGTGCTTACCTAGTTATATATGTTTAAAATGAATAAATAAACTCCTGCAGGTGGCATTATTGCAGGCACTGTTTTGGTTATTTGTGGTGTTGTCTTTTTTTTTTTTTTTATTATTCTTTTTATTGAGTTTTCAACTTATATACATATAAGTCATCAATGTTCACATATTTAAAAAACATTCATAGCTTTCCATGTTGTACAGTCAATTTATAATAACATTATGAAAATCGTACAAAATGGGGTGCACTACTCAGCTTTACAGTTCCCTGTCTGGGGCAACAGGGTCAGGCCCTCGACCTCCAAGTCTGGGAGGTTAACATTTGAGACTAACATTTAAAGCTTGAGGTACAATGAGTATTTTATAAATTGATCCTGCTGTTGGCGGTACCCCAATAGGGCGTCCTGGCCCTCAAGGAGCCAATGTCTCATCTTTCATGAGGCGGGTCCTTTGAAGGCGAAGATACCCTGCCATGTCTCCACAGGTGGCTTCCCCTTCGTGGGAGAGGGGGATAGGTAAAAAGTTATAGAACTGTTGTTTACGCTAACTCCCGTTCGGGGTTACAATCTGGCTACAGTGGTCATTTTGCTCTCACATGTCCCCCGCATCAAAGTCACAATCCCCTTCCGGATCCCACCCTGCCCGAGCTGCTTTAACTGGGCAGAATTATGCGTGTGCTTCTACCCTGCGAGGGACCAGGGGAGCCAGGTTTGGGTCCTCTGAGTCAAATTCTCCGCTATCTCTGTTCGTGATTCCCAGTAGGTTCCTAAGCTGTGGTTCCTTAGGGAGCGAAGGCAGGGTCTTTCAGCAGAGAAAGCAGGTATCTGGTATTACGGCCTCTATGTGGTTTAGGGAAGGTGAGAAACAAAAACGTCCCCAGGGTCAACCAGAATCGTGGGTCTATAAATTCTTGCAGCTGGGCCTCAAGCTGCGTGAGGAATGCTTGGAGAGCTGGGCAGGCCCACATAATGTGAGTCAGGTTTGCCTGTGGTTCCCCACATAGCCTCCAGCACTCTGCTGTATTATTTGGGGAGTAGTGGCTTGTAACTACTGGAGATCGAAAGTAGCGCACCAAAACCTTCCATGCGAATTCACGCCACTGATGTGAGCTAGTGAGCCGGGCAGAGTAGCTGCACGCCTGCCTCCAGTCCTCCAAAGAGAGCTGATGTCCTGTTTCCCGGAACCATTGTATGCGGATATCCTCAGTGACGGCTTCTCTTTGTGAGTTAAGGGTTTGGTAGTACAGTGATATCAAGTGGTCTTGCTTCCTTGTATTGTTTAATTGAATCTGACATTAGATCAATGCCGGATAGCCCTCTGGGCTCCACAGACATCGTGGAAGACTTTCCACATAGTGTCGTAGTTGAAGATAGCGGTAGAAATCTTTATGCGGTAGATGGAATTTTTTTTGTATCTCTGCATAGGTCCAGATACTTCCTTGTGTCACTATTTGTGGCAGATATTTTAACCCATGCCTCTCCCATTTTAGGAAACCAGTGTCTATATTGTTAGGGGAGTTAGGCTAGAGATTGGGCAGATAAGCGCTTGATATGGTAGTAGTTGTTAGGATTTTTTAAGTGCAAACCAATTTTTAAACTGATCTGCTAACCAGGGATTGGAGGTCTGTTGGGTTCTCTCCCCCAGTTCCTGTTGGTACATGGCCCTTAAGAAGGCCTGATCATGTAATAGAGTTTTTTCTATTTCTAGCCAGTGTGGGGTGGAGGTTCTGGTATGCCGGGCCATTATGTGGACAAGGGTTATTGCCTGTTGGTAAAGCTTTAGGTCAGGGAGTGCTAGGCCTCCGATTTGACGAGGGAGGGAAAGTATCTTTAGGCGGACCCGAGGTTTTTGATGAGTCCATATGGATTTAATTATTAGGTGGTTTATTTCTTGGAAAGCTTTTAGTCGTATGTATAGGGAGATGTTTTGGAATAGGTACAAAGCACTTGGGAGGTTTATCATTCTGATTAAGTCCACTCTCTTCGAGAGGCTGAGGGGCAGGGTTGCCCAGGCCTGTAGATCCTGTTTTAGTTGTGCAATGAATGGTATGTAGTTTTGTTTATAGTACTTTGTGTCCTCCTGTGGTATGTGTACGCCCAGATATTTCAGCTTCTGCAAGTTCCATCTGCCTGGCAAGGTGTCCCGGGTCCTCTGTGTAGGCGCGTACTGAAAGGTGAGGATTTCCGTCTTAGTCAAGTTAAGTTTGTAGCCTGACACCGAGCTGTAAGAGCCCAAAATTTGTCTCACCGCAGGGATCGATCGGTCGGGATTCTGGAGATAAAAAAGAATGTTGTCCATGTATAGGGCAAGGCGATGTTCCGTGTCGCCTATCTTAATCCCTTGGACCTGTTGGGACTCCCAGATTTGCTGCGCTAAGGGTTCGATGACTACGGCAAACAGCAGAGGTGATAAAGGGCACCCTTGTCGGGTTCCCCTTTGGAGTTGAAAATAACTAGAGTGATGCCCGTTCACTTTCACGCATGCCTGGGGGCGGAGTATATATTCTGAAGGGTTTGAGTGAGGGCGGGGGAAAGTCCAAATTTGTTTAGAGTCCGGTACAAAAAGGGCCAGGCCAACCTGTCAAAGGCCTTTTCTGCATCCAGGCTTATTAATACTGTCGGGTCTCTAGACTTTTGCATCTGGTGCGCCACGTATAAAGATCGTTTGATATTATCAGTGGTGGTGCGGGATCTAACAAACCCCGTTTGGTCTTTTTGTATTAATAGGGGGAGAACCTGGTCCAGGCGGTGTGCCAGTATACTCATAAATAGTTTATAGTCTTGGTTAAGTATTGATATAGGCCTATAGGAGGCACAATTTTGGGGGTTCTTGCCAGGTTTAGGTATCACTGAAATTGTGGCATAGGACCAAGATTTGGGTGGGGACTCCCCCTCCAGCACCGAGTTAAAGACTCTGAGGAGTGCAGGGGTGATCTGGGCTCTAGCGGTCTTATAGAACTCCACACCGTAACCATCTGGCCCCGGAGCTTTCAGTGATTTAGCATTAGCTATTACTTGTGCCACCTCCAGCTCCGTAATGGGTTCCACCAGGGATTCCCTATGTGCCTCTGTGAGTGCTGGGAGGGTAATTGAACCTAAGTAGTCCTTCATCCGATCCGTGGACGATATAGTCTCCGGGGTGTAGAGGGTCTTGTAAAATGTAGTAAAGGCATCCGCGATGTCATGCGTTTTGGAGAGCAGCTGGCCCCCTGAAGGGTGTCTAATCGATGTAATCGTTGCACCCTTCTTCTGTCTGTGTACTTGGTACACAAGCAGACGCGTGACTCGTGGTCCAGCTTCATAGAATCGTTGCCTCAAGAAGGTTAGGGCAATTTCAGTCTGTTGTTGGGCCAATGCATCCAGCTCCCATTTGGTTTGCTGTAGCTGGGGAAGGATTGACTCGTCTCCCTGTTGATGTACAATTTGAAGGAAGTGGAGTGTGTCTTCTAATTTGGCCCTATGTTCTTTGCATTGCCTCCCCAATTCCACCTTGTATTTAATTATATGTCCTCTAAGGACTGCTTTGACTGTATCCCAGTGCACCGACAGAGTCGAATCATAAGGGGATTATCCGTTAGGATTTCTGTGACTCTCTCTGAGTTGAACTCGCAAAACATTTTTGAGCGCAAGTGGTATGGGTTTAGCTGCCACTGCGTGTTTCTAGGTTGTAGGCCCAGGTCCCAATAAGTAATCATGGGGGCGTGGTCCGAGATAGATATATCTCCCAATTGGGCATCATGTATGGTGCCTAGATTTTCTGTTTGGGTTTATGCATGATCTATTCGAGAGTAGGTATGATGTGCCGAGGAGTAATAAGAGTAGTTCCTTGTCTGCGAGTGTAGTTTCCGCCATACATCACACCAACCCATCTCTGATATAAATTTGCTGAAGAACTTTTGGGTGGTTGTTTGCTTCTGAGGTCTCCTACTAGAGGAGTCAATCCGGGGGTCCATGGTCAGATTAAAATCACTCGCCATTAAAAGAATACCCCTAGTCTTACAGAATATTTTATCTAGTAATGGCCTCAATTTTGGGACAGTGATGCCCGGCAGGAGGTAAACATTTACAAGTGTTAACTCTTCATTAAGTTTTCCTTGGGCAATGATCAGCCGGCCTTCCGGGTCAGACCAGGTAGCATCCATCTGGAGTGGAGTGTGTCAAGGTATAATAATGGCCACCCCTCTTCGCCTGCCATCTTTACAGGAAGAATGGTAGACCTGCCCTCTGCTTAGCTTAGCCAGTTTAGCATGTTCAGTGGGATTCATATGTGTTTCTTGGAGGAAAACTATATCCGATTTAGATCTTCTGATGTAAGCTAGTGCCCTGGATCTTTTAATGGGAGAGGCAAGGCCCTTGATATTCAGGGACAATAACTTCAACCCCGGGGCATACATCGCAGTAGGTTGTTACAGTGCTTGGTACCTGGCTCCCCTGCCCCCACCCAGTGGGGCATCTCTTTAAACCCATACAAGGCTTGTGACTGTACTTGATATTGAGTGAACCTGATGACTTTTTGACATACATTACAAAACCAACAGAACAACAAATATAGAATAACAAATAACAAAGGTGTCAAAAACCACCATGTGACCAACATGGTCACTTAAACATAGTCTGAGCAACTGGCACTGCCACTGATCCAGGCTGAGCCCTGATCTGGGGGTAGGGATGCGTCCCTACCGTTGCAGCCCTTATTTACTCTGGGCCTTAGGCACCAATGGTACCTGAAGGGAAAAGGTAAGTGGGTTAAGTGACGTTTATAGCAGAGCCACAGACTTCCCTGAGATCTTTAATGGCTTAAGAGGGAGTTCAACTGATTTAATGGAAGGTTTGACCTTCCTCAGCCCAGATGGGGGGCATCCCCACCCGTGTTCCAGCTCCATCCGCCCCATCACTGGATCCACCAGGGTCCTTGGACCCGAGAGGCAAGGAACACACTGCCCAGTAGGGGTGCGTTCTCCCCCTCTCACCGCCCTCTGGGGTGCTCCGCAGGTGCATGACCTGACATCCCAACTGGCTCCTATAAACAGGGGCTGCTGTCCTTGGCATCCAGAAATACCCATGCTGCATCGCTCAGGCCGCCTGTCAGCCAATCTCGCCACAGCCATCTGAGAGTCTCCCAGCCATTAGCATCCAACACTCGGTGGGGGGAGGGCAAGCCACCTCTCTCCTCCTCCATTGTGCTCTGGGAGTCCTGTCTGCCCAGGACCATGGGATGGAGTCACTCCGACCCTGCCCCGATGCGATTCAGCTGCAGTATAGTATTCAAGTAGGTCCATTCTCATTTCGCAGATGTCCCTCAATCTCCACCCCCCCCATTGCCTTAATAATCCCATATATCATCTTGTTTCGGTCTACCCATTGCCATTCTTCTGTAGCGTCCTCCCTGGTCCATTATTTGTATTCACCCCTCCTCACAGGTTCCTCTTCCCCCTTTCCCATGATAGCCCCTTCTTCCACTCTGTTCGTCCCCTCCCTCTTCCCCATACCTGGTTACCTGCTCTGAGCCCCGCGCGAATATGCCCTACAGACAAGGGTGTACCCCAATTCCTTCACATCTCCCGAGTCCACCACAATCAGCCTAACTGCAGAAGAGGGGTCCCGGCATTGCTGAGGGTCACGTGATTCCCGACTCATCAGAACCTCCAAGTTGCCAAGCAGACGACTGAAGTAATGGGGAGAACATGAAAGATGGGGGGAGAAAGGCCGCCAGTCCTGCTTTTAGGCTCCCCCAAACAGGCCCGAATCAACCTGAGAGTCGGTCGCTCCCCATCTGCCACCACCTCCAGGCCCTAAGTGGTGACTCCTTGGTTATCTTCAGGAGGACTCTTCCTCCCTTTCCCCACTCTGCTAGCCTACCCTCCACCCATCACCCCCAGTACCTCCAGGCCATCCGACTTCCACAGCCCCCCTGCGGGAGGAGAGCATGGCTACAATCGCTCCACCAGTCAGTGGGGAAACTCGTCCATCCGCCTTCTCCCCCCCCCAATCCAGGACACCCACGATAATGAGAGGGGGCATCGGGTAGTCGCTTCTTAGGCTCGCTTGCTCGAGTGGCCCAGGCCTCGACTGCTGCGCACTTCCGGCGCGGCCAGTGCGCGCACAACCCACCGTAAAAACACCCAGCCGCACTGTCAGCCGCTCAAGGCCTAATTTACATCTCAAGAGTAGGCCACAGGGTTAGTGCAATCTCCCGGTCCTCCTGTCTGATATCTCTCCGGGGAGAACTACCGTGGTAACCGCCCCGCCCCGTGGCACCTCAGCTCCCTCTCTCTCACTCCACCCCATCCCGATACCCTCCATGTGGTGTCTTGCACCGCTGTATGTACAGGCCAGCTCGCAACTGCTACTTCTCCCGCTCTATCCAGATTTCATTTTAACCGGAGGAGTGTCCCGGGGCCTTGCTTAGAAGCTGGTGCAGCGGGCAAGGCCCCCCCCCCCATAGATTTGGGTAACCATTTTATTTCTGGGTGATTGCTGCGTCGCCTCCTCTTCGGCGGCTCTCATGTACCTTTGGATATCACTATCTACATGTCCACTCTAGCGTGCTGTTTGTTGTGCATACTCGGCTAAGGATACTGGCACTGGTTTTCAATCATCTAAACAGCCCCCTTCCCTCCCACATCCTACCACCTCCCCTGCCTCCCGAACCCCCTCTGCATCCCCCACAATTAGCAATTTTGTTTTAACTTTAACTTGACCCGATTTAATTTGTACAGCATTACTTCACTCGAGTCCAACTAACAGACTAAGTCCACATTTTATACTTGCAACAGTTCAGGTCTTAGGATCCTGCGTGGTCCCCTCCACCTCCTGCAGGCTTTGGGTCCTGGACTTTTGGCGGCATCTGGAATCTGGCTGACTGGCACTCCAGGCTTTCTGGGCTAATTTAGAAGCAATAGGCATCTCGGCACTTGATCGCTGCTGGGGGATCTCCATCTTCCTGGTCCTGAGTTCGGTAATTGCTGCAGCCGCATTGTCAAACGTAAGGGGCCCCTCATTGAATTGAATCACCATTTTTGAGGGATAGAGAGTCCTGAATCGCACTCCTGCCACTTTAAAAGCCTTCATAACTGGAATGTAGGCCCTTCTGCGCGCCATCACTTCGGGGGCAAAGTCATCTTCCAGGTACAGCCTGTGTGGTTTATAACAGACCGTGCCCTGTCTCCAGGCTGTGTGGAGTACTGTTTATTTTTCTTGATGTCTGAGGAACTTTTATCAAGAGAGTGCGGGGGCGTGCGCCTGCTGCAGGCCTGGGACCTAGAGTACGATGTACCCGTTCCATCTCCAGCAATATCACCTCAGGTAAATTTAGCGCTTCCCTCAACAGTTTCTGGGTTAATGGAATTATTTCGGTGCCCTCCACTCCTTCTGGGAGCCCCGAGAGTTGGATATTGTTCCGACGGCTCCTGCTCTCTGCATCCTCTGCACGGTCTTGTATGACCCTCAGTTGTGTGTGTAGCTGAACAATGGCGCGCTCAGTCTCCTCTACTCTCTTGTCTGTCGTAGTCAGTTGCTCCTTGCAGTCGTCTTGTCTTTTCTCGAGCTTGCCCAGGTCAGTCCGGAGCGCAGTGGCGGTCGACCTCATCTCCTTTCTGAAATCACATATCTCCGCCAACATTTGAGCCATTTGCCTCTGTAAAATGGAATGTGGCACTCAGTCGGCTTGTGAGGTGCTATGGCTGGAGGCCGAGGAAGCCCGTGAGTCCCCGTTCTCCGAGTCCTCTTCTTGGGATCTCTCCCCATCCAGGCATTTTGGAGACTTACGCGTGGCATCTCCTCTCTTACTGGGCATACTGGTACCTCCTGGTTAATATTGTGCTCATTTTACTTTGCATTTAGCTGTTAATGTCGAGATAATTTGTCTGTTTTTAGGGAGAGCCTCGCGACCTAAGCTGCTGCTCTATGCATGACATCACTGGAAGTCTCTTTTTTTTTTTTTTAATCCCCACACACGCTTACATTTGTGCTGGATTTGACAAAGTAAACTGGGCTTTTTGCAGCTTTTGCTTTGAAGCAGTTTCTGTGTAATCAAATAGGAGTCACCTTCTGTTTTCAACGCAGTTGAAAATTCAGAGGTTATTTTTTGGGGGGAGGAACCATTATTGGTATACTGTAAATGTAATTGCTCTTTGCAGACCACCTTCTCTCTAAAGAGTTGAGTATGGATTCTTGGACAAGAGGCAGTCTCCTATCTGTGCAGCTGCCCTTCTTGCACCAGTGAATCAAACACAAATATTTTGACTCCCAACACCCAGTCCACTGGTGTCACAGGGGATAGTACATCTGGCTCATTGGTTGGCAGTGGCAAATCTGAGTTACACTGCTTCTTTCTTCATCTCCTAAATAAGATCTTTTTCATGACTAAGAATTACAAGACCCACCTGCTAAGGCAGCCAAACCTCATGTGAGTCGTTTAGGCTGAGGACTGTATGACAGGCAAGTGCCAGTTCACCACAGCATGATAAGCATGCTGTTCCATATTATCCTCTCTAGTTTATTTCTGGCTTTGGTTATGCCCCTCCAGCTGGAAGACTGTGAAGATTTTGCTGTTGATAGTGGCGGGCTGAGGCATACCATACCAGGCCATCAGCCTGTGTTCAGAAACAGACCTGGGTCATTCAGGGGCAGACTGGTGGAAGGAGGATTGAGCATACACTGATGGCTCTCTTCTGGGGGTGGGGGGGATAGTGCATGCCACTGCCCGGCCTCCATCTAGCGAAGGCTAGGTGATACAGCAATGGCCGCCTCTCAGAGTGGCAGCAGCATATGCTGAGGGCGTGTGACATATTTGCGTCACACGTCTGAGTCAGAGTGCATTTGCCAGCCTCTGGGACTTGGTTGACAAAAAAATAAAAAAAAGGAGTCCGCAGTCTGGGAAACAAAATCCCAGACCTAGTTGCCCTGATAGCTGAGGCGGACCTGGACATTGTCGCTGTTACCGAGACATGGTTTGCAGGGAACCACAACTGGGATATGGCAATACCAGGTTACACTCGATTCAAGATGGAGAGGGTGGGTAAAAAGGGAGGAGGAGTGGCTGTTTACGTCGGGGAAGGAATTAAGGCAACTCGGGTACAGGGAGTGCAGGGAGAGGTGGAGGCACTGTGGATCACCATGGAGACAGGGAAATTGTACTGCCATTCACACTGGTGTGATCTGCAGACCTCCCGCACAAGGGGAAGAGCTGGACAGGGTACTTGTAGAAGCCAGCCACAGAATGACAGTTAAAGGGGAGGTGCTCCTGTTAGGGGACTTCAGTCTGCCAGATTTGGATTGGAGCAACCAGGATGCAGCCTGGGCCAGGAACAGAGACATCCTGGAAGCCCTGCAAGTGGCATGCCTAAGTCAGCTAGTGACTGAGCCCACCTGAGAGGGAGCAACTGTGGACCTGGTACTCACCAGCGGGGACTGAATTGTAGACGTAAAAGTGGGGAGCCATCTGGGATCAAGCGATCACAGTACCGTGTGGTTCAGTGTGAGAACAGTAGAAGAGTCAAACCACACAAAAGCAAGGGTCCTGGATTTCAGGCAGGCCGACTTTGCAAGGATGTGCAAATGTCTTCGGAAGTCACTGGCAGGGAAGAAGAAGAAGAAAAGGGGGGAGGAACAATAGGAGAATCTTAAGGGAGCTATAGAGGCAGCAAGCCATTGCATTAGGCAAGTAAGAGAGAACCATAGTGGATTTTTCTTTCTCTTGATTTTAAAGGAATTGGCCAAAAAGGTAAGGGTGAAAAGGGTGGCATTCAGGAGGTGCAAGGAAACACAGAGGGAAGAAGACAGAGAACTATATTTGGAAAAGCAGAGTGAGGTGGGAAAGCAGTCGGGAGCGGAAAGGTGAAAACAGAAGAAAAAATAGCCCAGGCAATAATAAAAGGGGACAAGAACTTTTTCAGGTACATTAGTAAAAGAAAAAAACACTAAGGGTGGGATTGTGAGACAAAAAAGGGAAGGAAGGAAGGAAGTGTGCAGAGGGGGACCAAAAAAAAAAGAAATCCTGAACCTGTATTTTTGTTCAATATTGACAGAAGAAGGGGAAGGGGAGGGACCAAAGTTATGCGACTGAAGCACCACTGGGAGGGAGGTGGACACTAGTCCATTTAAGGAGGAGAGAATCTTTAAGGAACTTGCTAATCTGAAAGTGGACAAGGCAATGGGGGCTGGACGGGATACATCCCAGAGTATTAAAAGAACTCGGGGAGGTGCTGGCACACTGCTGACAGCCCTGTTCAACAGTTCACTGGAAACAGGTGTGGTACCAAAGGACTGCACGCGGACAAATGAAGTCCCTCTCCACAAAAGTAGGAGCAGGAAGGAGGCTGGCAATTACTGGCCAGTCAGACTGACCTCGGTGGTGGGGAAACTAATGAAATCACTACTAAAGGAAAGGTTTGTGATGCACTGTATCTTGAGCCAGCGGCGCACAGGATCCGAAGCAGCATGGAGTGACAGTGGGAAGATCTTGTCAAACAAATCTGATAGATTTCTTTGAATGGTTGACTAGGGAGGTGGATCAGGGAGGGGCAGTGGATGTGGCCTACCTGGATTTCAGCAAGGCCTTCGGCACCATCCCACATAGGGAAAGGGAACATTGTTTAACCAGGAGTAGCACACTAAGTCGAAGCTTGTTTCCAGATGTGACCTGGGAGCACAA
Organism: Neoceratodus forsteri; assembly: GCA_016271365.2. NCBI lineage: Eukaryota > Metazoa > Chordata > Ceratodontiformes > Ceratodontidae > Neoceratodus > Neoceratodus forsteri. The sequence continues at coordinate 430,321,419 of CM057453.1, read as the reverse complement.
GGAAGTTAAGTGACTTGCTCAGGATCACACAGTATGCACCTAGGTGGCTTTGGGATTCAAACCCAGGTCTCCAGATCTGCAGCTCAGAGCCTTAACCCACTGTGCTATACTGCCTCCATACATAGGCTAGTAAACAAGCTGGACAGCCTGGGAGTGGGTCTGAGAATGGTAAACTAGGTCAGAAATTGGCTGAGTGATAGGACACAGAGGGTGGTGGTGAACGGAGTTCAATCCAAAGGGGGGAGTGACCAGTGGGGTACGGTAGGGATCAGTGCTTGGACCAGTCCCCTTTAATGTCTTCATAAGTGACGTTGCAGAAGGGCTGGAAGGGAAGGTGCATCTCATTGCAGATGACACACAGATCTGCAACAGGGTTGACACTCCAAGAGGGGTAGAGAAAAGGAGAAGGGACCTAAGCAAGCTTGAGGAGTGGTCAAGGGTGTGGCAGCTAAGATTTAATGCAAAGAAGTGCAAGATCGTGCACTTGGGGTACAGAAATGCAGGGTAGGAGTACATGATGCGGGGGAGGTACTGACGGTCACCAAACAGGAAAAGGACCTGGGAGTAATCATATCTGATGATCTAAAGGTTATCAAACAATATGAGAAGGCTGTGAGGGGGGAGCCAGTGGAATGCTAGGGTGCATAGGCAGAGGTATCTCCAGCAGAAGAAAGGAGGTGGTGATGCCACTGTATAGAACACTGGTAGGACCTCATCTAGAATACTGTGTCCAGTTCTGGAGGCCACATCTCCGGAAGGACATAGAGTAGAAGCAGTTCAGAGAAGGGCATCAAAAATGGTTCAGAGGCTGGCCCGGTGGCACTGAGGGTTGAGGCGCTGGTTGCCACACCTCTTCTCCACGCCCCCCGGGTTCGGGAATGAGCCCGGGCCGTTGGGGGTCGGCAGGGGAAGAGAGGGATTGAGCGCCCAACGGCGGCCCTCCCTCTTTGGGGAGGGTTACCAGTCTGTCCCGCTGCTGTATCGCCACCTCCTGGGTGAACCTGGGAATGGCGATGCAGGTCGGGACTATCAATGGGAGGGTAGGTGCCAGGCCGAGAGCCTGGGGAGGAGCAGCGTATATACGCGTGCCTCCTCATTGGCTCTCCCAGTGTGCTGGCAACTGCAGGGGATATAGGGCAGAACAGGAGAAAATGGAGCCCGACACTCCTGGGTGACTACTCCGACGACGCCAGTCCACATCCCCAGGTGCTCACCAGGGCAGACTCCAATGTGACTCGCCCGCTCCGCCGTTATTAGGGGGAGGATCGGGCGGTTCCTTTCCCGCCCTACCCGGGGAGTCTACCAGGATACCTAAGGAACCATAGAGCAGGCAACCACTCTAGGAGCAGATACCTGGGGGTACCGTGGGGATGTGTGGAAGGCGAACTGAGGTTGTCTGAATGAGTGGAGGGACGGTGCAGTAAGGAGGAATAAAGATAAGGTAAAAAAAAATTGGTTCAGGAGCTGCACCAAAAGTCAATGAGGGGAGACTGGAGGATCTCAGTATGTATTCCTGGGGGGAGGGATATGATAGAGACTTTCAAATACCTCAAGGGTGTAAATAAGGTACAAGAAGGTAGCATCTTTCAAAAAAGAAAGATGTTCAAGAACAAAGGACCATGACAGGAAAATAGAGGGGGGTAGACTTAGCGGTAACATGATAAAGTATTTTTTCATGGAAAGGGTGGTGGATCCATGGAACAGCCTCCTGGCAGAGGTTGTAGGGGCAGAAATGGTAGGGGAATTCAAAAATGCATGGGACAGACCTAAAGGAACTTGAGCATTAGGAAAGAGAGGGTAAGCCGCAGATCATTTAGGATAGGTAGGTAAAATGGGCAGACTAGGTGGGCCCAAGCAGTCCTTATCTGCCGACAAATTCTATGTTTCTGTGGGAGGATAAACACCTCGACCGAGCATGATGCGAGCATTAACCATGCAGGCTCCACGTCCCCATCCATGGTAGTCAGTAAGGGGATGGCGTAAATCCTGGGATGGGGGTGATGAGGCTAAGGAGCACCATCGAAAGGGGGCATGTTGGGAGGGGCAGGTAGAGTAGTGCTGTAATCTGGTCCCTCACTCGTACACTGTATATAAAGATCTGTCTCTGTACATTGTTAGTTGAGCAGTGGCATTGATTTGACCCAGTGAACGTCTAAATTATATCTTTAGAAAAAAAGCCCTTGAAAACCCACTCCCATTGGAATCAGTAGAGCGCCACCCTGCCCTACAAACTTGTATGTGACAAAACGTCTGAGCATAGGGGTGGAGCTTTATACACAGTGCATCAGGGGAAGTGATCTATCAGATAGCTCCTCCCTATGAGTATTAACGATCCCTTCCCCTAAGAAAACCACAAATTAAAAAATTCAGCAACATGGACTGTTTCAGTCCTACTTAGGTAAGCCAACAGTGGCAGGCTTGGGGATGGATATATTTTATATATTATATATAAATGTTTTTTTAATGTGCTTAATTGTTTCTCTTTAAAGAACCTACATCCCCTGCTCCAAGAAATATTAAAGGCTCACTGCTGTTACTTGAGAAAAAAAAAAATCAAAACGTATAGAGGTGTTCACATCATATCATTTTAAAATAAGGCAAATTGTTCTCTATTTTTTTTTTTTTATTGATATTTTACGGGTGTGGATATACGTCACTATACACACACTGGCAACGTCACTGAAACAGTCTGATTTCCCAGCCATCTTTAAGCTGAACTCGTCACACCACCCAGGCAGTATATTCCCGACTTGACCCCATGACATCAGATCTTTCTTTCTGCTGGAAGAACAGGTCTCCTCCCGAACTTTAATTTTGAAGTTTTCAACTGCCACAACTTTTTCTTCTTAGTCCCTTTGACTCCTCCCGTTGATCATTGATGGAGCAATGGAAGCCAAGATTCAAATTTTGTGTGCAGTGCCGACAGAAGATGTTGGTCACTGTGATGGGGTATGGCCTCTGTATGTTTGTGCTTCCTGAATCCCTCGAGTATAGGAAGCTCTGGCTGTATCTGGACCTGCCTTCAGAGCGGGATCTGAAGGACCATCCTTAGGGCCACAAAAAGGCCTTGGTGTCTGCGGGGTTAGCACAGCAGCTTGCGGCCCTTGAGGCAGAAGCGGCAGCTGCGAGGATGGGCTCCTCATCAGTCTCGGCGCTGTTCCCCTGAGGGCAGCGTTGGGGGGGTCATTCACTAGAGGCTTCTGGGACATGTGTTTGGCCCTTAAGACCTTGAGGGAAAGCCCTGCCCACCGTGGTTCTAAACACATGCACCACCAGCACTGGTCATGGGATTGGGTGAGATGGAGGGCTCTTCAGCAGTCCCGTTGAGCCCCGTCGGCCAGTTCGTCAGACTAGGTCGAGTTCATCTTGCAGACCCTGGTACTCTGTCCTCGCTCAGGAGGACATGGATCGATTGGTGTTCCTGTCTGTTACACAATAAGAGCAGCTTTCACCAGCAGCTGAGCCTTCGACATCTGTGTTCGTTAATGTGGGCAGACATGTGGTGTATCACAGCCAGCCGGAAGGCTCAGCACGCCGTCAGTTGTCCAGTCAGCAGTCGAGGTCACGGTCGAGTTTCGATCAAGACGCTCTTGCTCTTCATCCTGCTCAACTGGCAGGCATTGCCATCAACGCTCCTCATCCTCTGATGAGGAGATGCTTCATTACAAGCTCCCAGGTGCTACATGGAGCTCCTCTGGCAACAGTGAACCATTGTGGGGCAGGGTAGGGCTCTACCCCCTGGACATCCGGTCACCTGCCAGTGGTGCCCCTGCCACTCAATGCTGTGCATGTGCTCTCCACAACTGCTTCTCAGGCACTTCAGGTCGAGCTGCCACCACCACAGCCAAAGGTTGGCTTTCCAACCAAGGAGTCCCTTTTGGTCACTGGCTTGCCAGGCCGGTTGTCAGTGCAGATCACCCCAAAAGACAATACCCAGGAGGTCAATGTCAAGAAAAGGTTGAGGGCCATTTTTGAGGAGTTCTTGGAGACGACACAGACTATGAGTCCATGGCCTCCTCTGGGAGTCTCCTCTTTGACAGGGGGATCGGGTTTTTCTCTGATGTATTTCAGAGTCCATGTCAGTCAGGATCCAATTCAGAAGAGGGCAGAGTATCCCTTCAGTGACATTCTGGATTTGGATGAATCCCCAGAGGTTACGTTTCCCATGACTGTGGCCATTTTGGGACCAGCCCTGGAGCTTTGGCAGTGTCCCTCAACCTGTCCAGTACCCCCAACTCTTACGGTCCACAAGTATGCAGACCCAGCTGGGTCCCATTCAGGGTTCTCAGACCACCCCTCAACCAAGGGGCTGGTGACCGACTTGGTTTTCTGTAAACTGGGAAACTGGGAGGGCATGGATAAGCCTTCGGGCAAGGAGTTCTGTAAGACTGATCACTCAAAAGGTGCATGCTGTGGTGTCCTTGGGTCTCTATCTGGCTGGCTATGCCATGATGATGGCCAGTTTCGGTCACTCCATGATGGGAGTGTTTGATTCCATCCTCCCTCCCTCACCTTCTGGCTCAGCTGCAGTCATTGGTGACGGTCATCAGAGACCAGGGTCACTTGCTCACTAAATTCCAACTCCAGGAGGCCTTGGACATGGGTGATTCACGTGCACATGCTATGGCAGCAGCCTGTCTACATGCATCGCAGGGCCTAGTTGCATTTGTCTACCTTCATGGCAGGCACCCAGCATAATTTATTTGTGTCTTTGGTGACTGGGTAGGTGTGCTGATCCAAGGGACCGTTTTCAGGCACGACCCGGGCCATAAACAATGGCACATTTAGCAAAACAGAATATAGGAGGAGTAACATGGCTGCAATGCAGGCTATTAACAATGAGATGCAGGGGAATTACAGTACAGAGGGTATTAACAAAAATAAAAATACAATAAAGTACAAGGTGAAGCTGTAGGTTATCAACAAGTCCATATACATCATCACAGGCACATGGAGAACAATACAGTAAGGTGACAAATTACCAGGTAAACCATATAAAGTGCAATTTCAAAAAGGCACGCCAATAACAAAATCAGGTAACAACCAGGTGGATATTCAGAATTCAGTGCGGCAGCCCACAGTAAGCAAAGTGCAGTAGAGTAGACTATAGGGAGGGGAGAGAAGGCTGGGTGGGGGTGGGAAAGAAGCTGGAGAGAAGGAGGTGTTGCAGGAGTGGGGGGGAGGGGGGAATCATCCCAGCTTACACAGATGGACAGCGACATTTGGCTTCCAACAGTAGCCAATCTTTAAAGTGGCCTTTGAAAGATAAGTGGGAGGTGGATGAGTTGAGCGTTAAAGGGAGCGTGTTCCATAAGGAGGGGGCAGAGATGGAAAAGATTTGTATAAGTCACAATGATGGGTTGAAAAGGGTGCGAGGAGGACAAAGTGGCGGATGCTGTTGTAAACTGATGCCAGCCTGGAGCACAGGGCTGACGACACGTGGGAATATATAGGGGAGCAGTAATCAATAAGGGGTAGAAGGTTGCCTTGGTAGTACCGGTTAGCGCACTATGGGACAGGTATTGTCTAGTCGGTAGGTGGCCCCTAATTTCCTGGTCAACTCTATGCACAGAAATAGTAACATGATTAGTGAACATAAGGGAGGAGTCCAGGGTGACGCCAAGAATTTGAAACAGAGAGACATTTTCGGGTGGGGGGTCAACAGGTATGAGTACAGGTAGAGAGGAATCGGCTTTGGAGACCTTGGCAAGGAATGGTTTTGAACCAAATAACATTGATTTTGTCTTTTTTTCATTTACCAGGAGCCTTTTGGAACTAAACCAATTGTAGGTAGCGCCATAATTAAGGGTAAGGATGGAGATGTTTGCAAGTGACTTGTCACTACTGTATAGAACAAGGTAATCTGCACAGAGAAGTGCCTCACAGGAGAGATCCTCTGCCGGGGAGTGCATTGATAAATATGGAAAACAGTAAAGGGCCAGGGATGGAGCCTTGGGGGACCCTGGTAGAGACAGGCAGGGCAGGAGAGGATGCAGCCCAATGGTAACTGACTGGGACCTGCCCTCAAGATATCTCCGAAACCATAAGGAAATCTCCGAGGAGCAGCCAAGATGGTGGACAGTAGAGGTAGGAGAGGGTGGATTACTGGGTCAAATGCCTTAGTCAGATCCACGAACAACAGCACCTGTGGCCTTACCCGAATCCATGTTTCTGAGGACGTGGTCAATGAAATGGGCTAAGGCCGATGTGGCGCTATGGAGCTTGCAGAAACCATGCTGCTTGGGGGCACAGCGGTGAATATTTTCCAAGGTGCTCGGAAAGCTGGGAGTGCACAGTTCTCTCTAGTTGCTTGCTCAGGTGGGGGAGGAGGGAAATGGGCCTGTAGCTATTAGTAGTTATCGGTTAAGGGGATCGCCTGCTTTAAAGATAGGAACAACATTAGCATGCTTCCAGGAATCAGGCATGGTGGACATGGAGCGGGCAAGGTTGAAAAGGAAAGTGAGTGGTTTAATGATTGCAGGAGAGATGAGCTTAAGGAAGGAGCGGAACAACCCATCACTGCCAGGGCTACCCCTGGTAGGGAGGGACTTTAAGAGCTTGGAGGTAGTTTTGGGGCCTATGGATCTAAAGAGGAATAGGGGTGGGGAGGGTGTGTGGCTGGCAGGGGGGCAGTCTGCCTGACTACTAGGGCTAGATTGCGACTGGGGGGGGAGTCTACTGAGCTGGACAGAGAGGTCGATACATTTTTTGTTAAAACTCTGCAATCTCAGTGGGGTCAATCAGGGGGCCTGATGGGGAGGTGAGTTGAGTGACTTGGCTGAGAGTCTTTGGATTGAGTAAGGACCCTTTTGAGGCTCAGGAATGCCGTAGATCACCAAGGTTGTTCCTTTGTAGGTTGAGGTAGAAGTTGTTCTTTAGTGTTTTGGCCATTTGCTTACAGGTGTTGGGTAGGTGCCTGTAAGCATTCCAGAGTTGGGGGAAGGGGACGCTTCGAAAGCCTTCCACTGGCTGTCCCTCTCTTTCATTAGGGCCAGTAGGTCCTTGGATATCCAATGGGTGCAGCCCCCCCTCACCCTACGAGTGCTGAGTGGGAAGTGGGGGTCTTGTACCTGATGGAGGGTGTTGCTGAAGAATTTAACTGCTGATGACACATTGTCCATGAGGTATAGGACAGACCAGTTTAACGCTTTTATGTCATCAGGAAGCCTCGTGGGGGGTCTGGGCATTTAAAGTTAACATTTCTGAAACAGAGGAATTTAGGAGGATGCCGTTTAATTTTGGTTGCCAGAATGATATAAGTTGGGGAGTGGTCACTTATAGAATCCAACAGGATAGCTCCCTGAAGGACCATGTCCACCTGGTTTTTGGCCACCCAGTCGAGTAGGGAGTGGTTTAGGGTACAAGCATCATGTCTGGTGGAGGCAGAGATGACTTGCACGAGGTTGTGGGATTTTAGGAGATTAGCATAGTCGAGCTCCTGGGCGTGTAACAAATTGAGATTGAAATCTCCAACTAATATAGTGTCCCTGGTTGGATAAACCAGGGACACCGGCCAAAGTCTCTTTCTTGGGCATCGACCTGTTTAGCCTTGGGATGGAAGGACATCTCACTCGTATTGAGAAGTCCAGTGCCACTCTGGATTCTGTGGCATCATCCCAAAAGCACCCAAAAAAGAAGCCTAAGAATCAGGCTTCCCGGTACCGGGCCTTTCAGCCACAGCCTCCTTGGCAGCAGCCCCATCAGGGGCAGTACCAGGCCTGGTGCCCCAGGCCTGGGTCCTAAGAAAGTGGGAGCAGGCGTGGTGGTGCCCCTCCGGCCGCAGTCACCAGTTCCCCCGCAAAAGCTGCCCAGTGATTGGTTGGAGGGTGTTATCCCTCCTGTCCCTGCCTGCTCTCCCATAGGAGGTCAGCTATGTAATTTCTTGTCACGTTGCTCCACTATCACAACAGACAAGTCAGTGTTGGACATAGTGGGCAGAAGGTTGCCTCTGGATTTCAAGGCCCTCCCGCCTTACCGCCTCCACAACTTAGACAGTCCAGCGTGTTGCAGGACATGCTGTAAGCTCTTTGGGAGGACATTGCTTAGCTCCTTGCAAAAGGGGCAATAGCCCGCATCCTGGACACCCTGGTCAGACAGGGTTACATGTCCAAGTACTTCCTAGTCAAAAAATGGATGGGTGGGGGGGACTACTAGATCTGCTCAATCTGTACCAGATCATGCGGAAGCATAAGTTTCGGATGGTCACTCTGCATCATATCATTCCATCGCTGGATCAGAACATGTGGTTCAGCTCCCTAGACCTCCAGAATGCATTCTTACACATCCCAGTCTGTCCATCCCACCGTCAGTACCTATGGTTCTGAGTGGAGTGGGTCTTGTACCAGTTCCAGGTCATGGCCTTCAGCGTATTCTCTGCGCCCAGAGTCTTCACTAAATTCATATTGGTAGTGACAACCTTTCTGCAGTGCTTAGGCGTCAGGGTGTATCCCTACCTGAACAACTGGCTACTAGGTGCTCCCTCCAAGGAGGCCGTAGAAAGGGCCAGAGATATGGTTGTCCAGACTTGCCACGATTTGGGCCTGCTGGTCAACCCAGACATGTCGGATCTGGTACTCACACAGGTGATTAAGTTCATCAGGGCAGAAGTAGAGTCTCTGCGGGCCAAGTCCCACTTCCCTGCAGTCCTAGCACGAGATCTTGCCTTATTTGCCCAATCATTTCAGGTTGGGCTCTCGTTCCCTACCCTGGAATTCCTATAGCTGCCAGGGTACATGGCATCCTGCACAAGCATGGTCCATTGGGCCCGCTGGCAGATGCACACACTGTAGTGAGAGTTGAGCCGTCAGTGGTCCCAGCACCTAAGCCATGTGAACCAGCTGATCACAGTGACCCAGCAGATGTAGGACACCATCCAGTGGTCCTGGAACATCTGGAGGATGGAATCTTGTTTATCCGCCCAGAGCCGTCCATCACGCTAATGATGAATGCGTCTCTGGCTGGATGGGGGAGTGCACCTTGGAGCCCACAGGTTCTGGTCACCCCAGAAGTCCTGTCACCACATAAACCTGCTAGAGCTCTCTGCAGTGCGACTTGCTCTGACAGAATTCGCTCCTCTAGTCAGGGGTCAGGTCATGCCAGTCCAGATGGAGAATACCATGACCTTGTTTTACCTGAATATGCAGGGCAGAACTCACTCAGTTCCTCTGTGTCATGAGGTCCTCTGCACCTGGACCATTGTGCACATCCTGGGTGCAGATCTCCTAGTGATCCATGTTGTGGGAGTTCACAGCTGGCAGACACTCTCAGCCAGGTAGGAGAGATGTCACACGATTGGTCACTGAATCAGGAGGTGGTGAACCACCTGTTCTCCCTTTGGTGGATCTGTTTGCATCCAAGGAGAATGCCAAACTGAGGCTATTTTGTGTCTGCTGCCACAGTCCAGGACACTGTTGGGGGAGGCCTTCACGGGCTTTGGACCCCAGGCCTCGTGTACACTTTCCCTCCCTTCCTTCCCCTTGCTCCACAAGGTTGTGCTCAAGGCCCAGAAGGACAAGACACCAATGATCTTTATAGCTCAAGACTGACCTCTGCAGTTCTGGTACCAGGCTCTTCTCGGCCTCAGTAGCAGACCACTGTAGTGGCTGCCTCCCCAACCAGATCTCCTGACCTGAAAACAGCAAACAGTCCTGCACCCAGACCTGCAGTCCCTGCACTTCATGGCCTGTTTCCTTACCAGCTAGAGTTCCAGGCTTTGGGTTTTTCCAATAAAGGGCTCCACATTTTGGGGGCTTCCCAGAGAGAGAGAGAGTCCACTCACCTATGCCTTTTAATGGAAGAGGTTCTCCATATGGTGCCAGGGCAAGGTGGCTTGATTCCTTTGCCCACCGTGTGTCTTGCATCTTGGACTACCTCTGGTCCCTCCTGCAGCTGAGACTGCAAGAGACAACCCTTAATTTTCACCTGGCAGCCATCTCTGCTTACCAGCTGTAGGCTGGTGAGTGACTGTGGTCCAGGAGAAGGTGGTCGAATGTTTTTTCAGGGACTTGGACCACCTTTCCCCTCCGGTGCGTGAACCACCTCCACTGTGGGACTTACTGCTGGTGTTGGCTATGCTTACAGGCAAGCCTTTTGAGCCTATGCACAGGTGTGAGATCTCGCATCTGTCATGGAAGATGGCCTTCCTAGTTGCCATCACATCAGCTAGAAGGATCAGGGAGCTCCAGGCACTCTCGGTGGAGTCTCCCTACCTGATCTTCTGCAGGGATAAAGTCATCCTTTACCCCACACCGAAGTTCCTCTTGTAGGTAGTATCAGAGGTTCATCTTCACCAAGTGATTAACTTACTGCTATACTTTACCAACCCATCTTTGGAGTCCAACCGCTGGCTCCATATCCTGGACCTAGAGAGGGCGCTCTCTTATGTCCCCGGGTCGCACCTGGAAACAAGCCTTGGCTCAATGGTGACTTTCAAACAACATGAAGTCTTGCTATATTCTGACATATGCAGTGAGTCCCAACCTTCGAACTGCCCCGGAGATGAAAGAGTTAACTTTCCATGCCAGGCATGGAACGCTGAGGTCGAGCTCGGTTGAGACTCTTGTCTGTTGTTCTTCAAACTCAAACTATCAGATTCTTTACTCCGCCTCACTGAACAGTCGCTCTGGAGATTTCTCCTTCTGCTCGGTTCATTTTGTCGGTTAAAGTACCGTTTTTCTCGGTTTTCGGCCGAATTTAAACCGCAGCCTGTCGGTTCAGTCTCTGTCTGTGGTATTTGTGAGTACTAGATAGGTTTTACATTAATTCTATTCTGTGTGGAACTTGTAAACAGTTTATCGGTTCGGTTTGAACCGATCAAGTTGTTTAAAAAATTGTCATTTGCGATTTAGAGTGTGGTTACCGGTTCTTGTCGGTTCTAAAAAAAAACGGATTTTATTACGGTTTTTTCCACGACCCGTGACACGGTTGGGAACCGATAAGAGGGTCTTGCCTGGCGGATTGCCATAAAAGGATAAGTTTGGTTAGGACTGGCACTATGTCTGAGAAACCCAAAAGAAAAACCGGACCCACTGGGTTTCAACACTGCAGTGTCTGTGGGGAAGTCTTTGCCAAGGCTGACCCCCACACCACCTGTGTTTATTGTCTGGGGTTTGACCACCTTAATGCAGACTGCCAGATTTGCAAGAATTTCCCTGCAGCTACCCTAGAAAAGAGAGCTGGTAGGTTCAGGGAAAGGGAGGCCAAAAAGTCCGCTGAACCGGCTGGCCAGCCCGGTTCAGTTCAAACCGAACCAGAAGGAGTGCCCTCTGACCAGGGCGAGACTTCTTCAGGCAAAAGGAGAGCCATTCTGAGGAGTCGGTTCCGACTAAAAGAACTAGAAAAGAAAAATCAGCTGGTGTGGAGCCAAAACTTTCCTCTCCAACCGCTGAAGAGAGATAACCAGCGATCAAATTGTTCAGTCGCTTTCCCGGTTCGACCGAACCGGCACCATCAGGCAGAGCTCGGTTGGCCGGTTCCACGATTCAAGAGTATGAGTTAGAGGAGTTTTATGAACTGGAGGAGGAGGAAGAGGAGTATGAGGAAAGTGAATGTGGATTTGAAAGTCTGGATGTGCCCATTGACCCGGACATCTCCCCAGACAGACCTTCAGGGGTGTCTCCCCCTCCCATTTCATGTTTTACAAAAAAGTGGCTGAAACCCTCCAGCTTCCTATGGAAGAAGCTGTGGATGACCAGGAGGAGCCTGACTGTGTAGAAATGATGGATATCCCAGAGTCTAGGAGGCTGTCTATTCCCGTGCACAAATCTTTTGGGAAACAGACATTTAAAATTTTAAAGACTCCTAACACTATACCTCCTGTGGATAAAAGAATGGACAAGAGGTATACATTGTCAGGCTCAGACACGGAGTTCCTTACACAACAATGCAGCCATGTTGGGGTAGTGCAGGGCTGCAGCCTGTGATAAGGCAAACATTCCCTTGGCTTCACACCCCCCGGACAAGGACTCCAGGAGGATTGATGCCATGGCAAAGAAACAGTACATGGCAGCATCCTTGGGACTCAGACAGGCCAATTATATGGCCTATACTGCTAGGTATCAAAAATCCAGATGGGACACTGTTATGGCCCTAGCAAAACAGGTCCCTGGCCAGCTTTCCAATGAGCTGGAGCAGGTGGCTGCTGATGGTATTGAGGCATCCAAGGTGCAATTCCATGCTGCAGTAGACTCCAATGATGTGTCTTCTAGAGTCATGGCTACATCTGTGGCACTTCGAAGAATGGCTTGGCTCAGATGTACTAGCCTGTCACAGGATACCCAGACTAAGGCCATGGATTTTCCTGTTGTGGTAATTCTCTGTTTGGGAGCAAACAGAGAATTACATGAAAAATGGATGAATATAGGACCACCTACAGAGTGCACAGGCCAAAGAAAGGCAGGCCACTCCTCAAGGCAGCTTCCAGGGGCAGGGCAGGCCTTTCATAGGCCTTTACCAGCTTCAGGCCTCCTCTTCTGCTTATGCCAAGAGGGGTTCTTTAGAGGAGAGGCAGACTGGGTACAAGCAGGCCTGCTTCCACCCCTCAGCCCAAAGCCCCTGCCAAGCAGGCACCCTGATGGGGTTGCCAGGGCCGATTCTCAGCTACCTGTAGGGGCAGGCTGGCTTACTGGCCAGGACTGGGAGTCTCTGACATCAGACAAATGGGTCCTGGAAGTAAGCCAGGGACCGTCTCAGCTTCAAAAGTTTCCAAAGATGAGAACCAGATCCTTTCCACCTGCAAATCCATCAGAAGGCACTTGCCTAGAGGCAGAGGCTCCTCCCAGCTCTCAGAGCTGTGGAAAGGGTTCCACCTCACACCAGGGCAAAGGGTTGTACTCCAGGTACTTCCTTACCCCAAAAAAGACAGGAGAATGGCGACCCATCCTGGATCTCAGATACTTAAACAAGCACCTTTAAAACCAAAATTTAAAATGGTGACTCGGAATTATTCTACCCTCTCTAAGGTCAGGGGACTGGCTAGTGTCCCTGGACCTCAAGGATGCCTACTTCCATATTCTCATCAGAAGCTCCCATCAAAAGTACCTCAGGTTCGAGCTGCCCTCAGGCCATTACCAGTTCAGAGCAATGCCCTTTGGCCTCACCTCTGCTCCAAGGATGTTCACAAAATGCCTGGCAGTAGCAGATCTTCCCTTGTCAATCTTCACCATTCATTACTGCTTGGGTTAAGACGGAGGCGCGCACCCGCTACAGGAGTTTTTTTTTTTTTTAAGGGGTTGGCTCTGCGGGCGCCGTCCTCGAGGCGGCCGCACTGCGTCATGTGCGAGGGACGGCCGTTAGGAGCCGCGGACGACTCCTCCATCTCAGTTCTGTTTCTCCCGCCGTCGAGGCTGCACCTGCTAGCGCAGTAGCGTATAGTGTTCGTTCTTCGGATTCGTCCCGACTCCTCATCTTGTGTTCTCAGACATCCACTCGACGCCGTATACCGGTAAGACCGTTCCTGTTTATTTCTATCTACGGCGCCGAGTGTTTTCCTACTTTTTTTTCCTCAGTTAGTTCGCATCGTGTCCGGTTCTGGAGCAAGGCGTAAGTCGGCGGGCAGCGCCCTATCGTCGGTGCTCCTGTGGCGGGCATTTTTCTGTCTCGACTGCATGATGTCTGTCTCCGCTGTTTGGGACCCAACTACGACGTGGACGCTGCGGTGGTGCCGTCCATGGACCGTCGTGTCCTCGTCTGCAGCGTTTCATGCTCCGGGTAAGGCCTCGCCGACCTTCGGGGATGCGTCGCTCAGGGATTCCCAGGTAAGGTCTCTAGGCCCTTCCCCGGTCCCTCCCCGGCCTATACGGTTCGTGGAGGAAGGAGTTCCTCTTCTCTTGCCGAAGAGGAAGCTTCTCGTGGTGTCGGGGAACGCGTCTCCCACCGGCCGTGACGGTGACACCGCCTCGGCAGTCACCTCCTCAGAGGTGCAGGCTCCAGTGTCGAGGCCCATGATTGGCCAGGCATCAGGGTTTCCTCAACGCCGCCCAGCTTGTTTCGATCCCAGCTGGTGATCGAGACGGTTTCTGGTGGCGGTTTGGCCCCCGTGCCACTGTGGCGCCTGTGGGCTCGGGTCCGTTCTCCCGTGCCGGCGGGTCAGGTAACAACGGTGGGAGCGGGCGCCGCTGGCCTTGCTGGTACCATTGGGAGGTAGGGCCGGGCTCGTGTGTCTGCTGGTGGTGCCTTATCACCCCTGCACCGCACCATTCACAGTGCCGCTGTCTCCGGGATTCTTGGAGCGTTGTGCATTGAGGTTCTGTGTTGGTCTCGCTGCCTTCTTCGGAGGCCGTATGACTCGGATGTGTATCTATCTCGGCACCCTGACCTCTTCTCGGAGTCAGGGTCCGTGCGGCACAGGGTGCCAGGGCGCAGCTGGCTTCTTCCACTGTCCCTCTCCGCCCTCCCTGAGGGCTCTCGGCTGGGGTGGCCCTGGGTCCCAGGGGTGATGTGGTGGGGGACTGAGAGAGAGGCTCCCTCCTAGGGGACTCGGGACAGCTGCCTCCCGGGTGCTGTTGCTCTCTGGGGTGCGGGACGCTGCAGTCCAGGGAGGAGGGCTCTTTTCGAGTCTCGAGGGGTTGAGGGGCAGGGGCCGGGGGCCCGGTCTCTGTCGGCCCGCCTCTGGTGGGCTGGCTAGCAGTGCGCCAAACCCCGCCTTCCCTCCTGGGCTCTAGGGTGCTCCTCCGTGGCATTGCTGGACTGCCCTTCTGGAACCATGCAGTCACAGGAGGTTCTCCCTGGGCCTTCCAGGCATCGCTTCAGGGTTCCGCTCATGCCTGGGTTTGTTGTCCGGGATCCTGCCAGCTCGGGCTCTGTTCCCTGATTTCAGAGTCCTGGCAGAGGTCAGTTGCCCCTTCGTAGGTGCCTCCCTTCTCCAGTACCTCTGCTTCCACCCCGCCCAGGCCATGTCGGTCCCACGGGTCCTGCTATCCTGGGAGCAGTTCAGGGTTCCGCGTGCGCCTTCCCTCACAGCGTTAGATGTATGTATGAGCCGGTCTTCGAATTCTCCCACCGCTGCAGGAACTTCTCCGGACACCGAGCCTCCATCATCCTCGCCTTCCTCCCTCTGAGGGAGAGGAACCTTGCTCATCTTTTTATTCCGACGCTGATTTCACTGAATATCAGCGATCTCCTCAAGGATGGTGAGGACCTTCAATCTGTTGGTGTAAGAGAGAAAATACCGAACGGAGATGTATTGAATTCCTGAGAATTCAGTGCTCAGCACCTGGTGGTACCCTCCTGGCCTATCCCTCCAGGAGGCATCTATCCATTCCTGGCAGTCGCCAGCTTCTTTCTCCAGCGCCCCCGCTGACTGCCGTCAGAGAACAGCCCCTCGAAATCCCTGGGTACTTCTTCCCAACCCGCCCCGGCTTGTGTACCTAGAGACTCTTCTGGGCTGTTGGCTGGCGCACGCACCACCCACCAGATTCGGATTCTGTACAGTTCGACCGGTGGGGCTAAGAGTGTTTTCTCTGCATGTGGCTTTGTATTGCATCACATCAGGCTCACCACGCTGCCTGGCTAATCGGGCATCTGTGGTCGATGCTCTCCCAGCTCCTAGCATCAATGCCTGATACGGAGCAAACCAGACAAGTATTGCCCTTCTCCGCTATAGGCCTGGAGCTGGCAAGACGCCAAGCAAGGGCATCTACGACACCAATGAGGTGGCTTCCAGGCTGTGGGACAGCGATCTGCATTAGGCGGACGGCATGGCTTCATCTATCAAGGTTGTCACCCCTGGCCCGGCGAAGGTGAGAGCCCACTTTCCGGGGACCCGCTTTTTTCCTCCAGAGCTAGGGAGATTTCTTGTATGGGCTTCTCCCCTCTGCCCTGGGAGGCACCTCCAGCTCTTCTCCCACATAGGCTTTCTCTGTACTAGCCAGGGTCTTCCCCTTCTGTTTTCACCAACAGGGAGGCTGGGGGTCTTGTTCCTCAGGGGTTTCACCTCCCCTTTTAAGGGGGCTTGTACCTTCCTCATAGTAGACGACGAGAAGATTGACAAGGAAGACATGAAAATTATGCACCTACCATAATTCTTTGATCTTCTCTGTATCTTCATTCATTCATTACTGATACCCACCCACCTTCCCCAGTGGCCTCCTTCTGATGCCTCCCCTCCCGCCTGCTCCTCTTACTCCCTTGGCCTTTATGCCAAAAAAAAACTGCTAATCAATTATTTAAAACCCTGTATCCCCTTTTTTCCTCAAGGTAAAGAGGAACGAGTACGGTTACAAACTTCTTAATTCTGAGGGAACTCTTTCTGACTGCCCCACGGTGCAATTCCTTGTCTCCTCAGGTCATGTTATTCCACAGCCTGGTGGCCATGCCCTGTCTCAGCACCTTCAACTTAGGATCCCCTTGGCAGGCATTATTTTTCAAAAGTTTTGCAGCTGCTGGTTGACCTTGTCAGCTTCAAGCTTCTGTCTGCCTTGTCATAGCAAGTCTGATTGAGTCCCTCTCTATTTTCTCTACAAACTGCCTCTCGAGGAAGGCTTAGCTTTTCCCATACTTTCTATGGTAGCACTTATCAAGGTGCTAGGAACTTAGTCCTCTCTCCTGATGGGCGCCTCTTCTGAACAGGTTCTGCTCAGTCAGTCCAGGAGCCCCAACTGGGATGAAGAGATTGGCATGTTGAGAGTCCAGAGACTCTGCCTCTCTTGGTCTGTTTAGCAGGTTCGTGGAACCTCTCCTCAGTCCTACTAACGGGATTCTTGTTCCTCATTACTTTCGAGCCTATAAGCCTCTCAACCAACAATGCTCGACGGGCACTGTTCTCCTCTCAACATGCCACTCTTTCTTTCTTTCCTTCATTCCTCCTTTCTCCTTCCCCTTTCTCTGTTCCTCCCCAGAGCCGCCCGAAAGGAGGCTCATGTCCTTGGTAGACATTCTCTCCTCTGTCTATTCTCCATCGGCTTATTCCTTTTTCAGTTTATTTCCTTTCCTTTTCATCCCTTGGCTCTCTTTGCTCGGCTTTTCTCACACATTTATTTTGCTCCGCTGGCCACGAACTGGGATGGAGGAGGAGTCCGCGCTCCCCAACGGCCGCCCCTCACAGGAATGAAAAGTGCCGCCTCAAGGACGGCGCTAGAGCCAACCTAAAAAAAACAAAACACCCGTAGAAGGGTGCGCGCCCGCTTGCATCCCAATCAGTAATGAATGGTGAAGATACAAGAGAAGATCAAGAATTACTTAGGCAGTGCACTTTCATTTGCTTCTAAGGAGGCAGAAAATTGCCATCTTCCTTACCTGGGCGATTGGCTCATAGTAGGCCAGTCCCCAGACCAAGTCAAGTTACACCTACAGATAACTCAGCAACTGCTCACCTCCTTAGGTTTCCTTCTGAATCTTTCAAAGTCAGTTCTAGAGCCTGTCCAGCTCCTCACCTTCATAGGCGCAGAGCTAGACACAAAGAAAGCCAGAGCCTTCCTTCCCTTGGACAGGGCAAGGACCCTGGTCTCTCTGGCCTCCTTATTCACTCTGCAGGTGTCTCGACCAGCAAGGCATTTCACAGCTCCTGGGGCACATGGCTGCTTCTACAGCAGTAGTGCAGGGAGCAAGATTTCAGATGAGGGACATTCAGTTCCATTTGGGAGCCTTTTGGTCCCAAACGAAGGACCCTCTGACCAAATTGATCCAGTAACTCGAACCCTGATCCAGGCCCTACAGTGGTGGCAGGATCAGAACAATCTGAGACAAGGGTTCCATTTGTCACTCAGTCTCACTCTTTAATCCTTACTACAGATGCATCCCTCTTGGGGTGGGGGGTCACATGGGCCCTCACCACCCAGGGTTGTGGTCCCCCAGGAATCTCTGCCACATCAATCTGTTGGAACTCAGAGCAGTATTTCTAGCACTTCAAGCTTTTTCCAGATCTGTTCAGAACAAAGTGGTACAGGTCAGAACAGACAACACCACCACAATGTGGTACATCAACCGGCAAGGAGGCACTCGGTCTATGGCCTTGTGCACCGAAGCAATGAAGTTGTGGTCTCTGGCTTACTCCCTGAACACCTCCCTTACGGCAGTTCACCTTCCAAGCAAGGACAATGTCCTGGCAGATGCTCTCAGCAGGATTTCCCAGGGCCATCACGAATGGTCACTGGACCCCCTGGTCTTGGAGGTGATATTTTCCTGATGGGGCACCCCTCAGATAGATCTTTTTGCAGCCCCAGACGATCACCAACTTCCTCTTTTTGCTGCAGGCCCCCAGTGTTGGTCTCAGTCCCCCTGGATGCCTTACTTCTCTATTGAGAAGGGAAGTTTCTTTATGCCTTTCCCCCTTCCCTCTCCTGTTCAAAGTGCTAATCAAAATCAGATCTCAACCCTGCAAGATGATCCTGATTGCTCCAGACTGGGCCAGACAGCCCTGGTATCCACTCCTACTGTCCTTAGCAGTCCATCTTCCCTGTGTCTTCCCAGGAATTACAACCTGTTAACCTATGCTCAGGGAGGGTTTGGTACCAATCTCAAGTCTCTCAGTCTCAAGGCCTGGCTCTTGAAGAGTTAAAGTTTGCTGATTTACACCTCTCCCAAGGTGTAATGGATATCCTGAAGGCTTCTAGAAAACCTTCCACTAGGGCTACTTTATAATTCCAAATGGAAAAGGTTTTCCATATGGTGCTCTGGAAAGCATATTTCCCCAGAATCTGCTGATTTGCCCACAGTCCTGGATTATATGGTCCACTTAAATACCTTGGAGCTGAGGCCAGCTACCCTGAAAGTGCATCTGGCAGCTGTGTCTGCTTTTATTTCAGCAGGTAAGCCCTCTTCTCTTTCTGCTCATCCTGTATTCTCCAAGTTTCTCAAGGGATTGCTTCACACCAACCCTCCATTCAGGGACCCTGCCCCTGCCTGGGACCTTAATGTTTGCATTGCTCAGCTTATGCAACCCCCCTCTGAGACTTTATCTTCAGCAGAGCTTAAGTACTTGACTTGGAAAACTGTGTTTCTGGTAGCCATCACTTCTGTCAGACGCATAAGTGAATTACAAGCTTCGTCAGTGGAGCCTGATTTTATCTCCTTTCACAGAGATAAGGTGGTCCTCAGGACTAACAGGAAGTTCTTGCCTAAGGTGGTTTCAGATTTCCACCTTAATCTGTGTCTCTTCCAGTGTACTTCACTGACCATTCCTCCTCTGGTGAGAGGAGGCTGCACAGCTTAGATGTGAAAAGAGCCCTTAGTTACTACATAGAGCGTACCAGGGGTCACAGGTTTGGCTCCGTCCAACTGTTCCTCACTTATGGTGAGGTTGGTAAAGGGAAACCTGCCACTAAAAGATCCATTGCCAGGTGGATTGTCTCTTGTATCCAATTTTGCTATGAAAAGCTGGGTAAGGTTCCTCCCTCAGGCCTGAGGGCTCACTCTACCAGAGGTACAGCTGCTTCCCTGGCTGCTGCCAGGGACATCCCTATTCAAGAGATATGTCAAGCAGCTACCTGGAAAACAGTTCACACTTTTACCAGGCATTACTCCCTGACATCCAGGCTAGGAGTGATGCTCGGTTTGTACACAGCTGTGCTTCTGAGCCTATTTCCTAAGTAGGTTCTGCCCCTCCTCCATGGAGGTACTGCTGTGTAGTCTGCATATGTCAGAATATAGCAAGACTTCATGTTGTTTGAAGAAAAAATTACTCACCTTAGTAATGTTGTTTCTTCTAATGGAGTCTTGCTATATTCTGACCTCCCCCACCTGCCTGCCCCTCTCAGAACCTCTGTTTTTGGGATGTGGGTGGGCAGTGCAGTGTTGGCACTTAGCAGGTGCCCACCTTCTTGGTTTCACCCCTTCTATTTTTGGAGTGAGTGGGTGTTGTGTTTTCATTTTTGGGTCTCTTGCTTGAGTCTTTGTGTTGGGACCAAAAATTGTGTTTTAGGTTTTAGTAGCCAGTTGGCTAGTGTAGGTTTATAGCTTCCACACAGGACCTTAGTGAGTTTAGCTCGTAATGATCTGACGGTTTGAGTTTGAAGAACAACAGACAGAGTCTCAACCGAGCTCGAGCTCAGCGTTCCATGCCTGGCATGGAAAGTTAACTCTTTCATCTCCAGGGCAGTTCGAAGGTTGGGACTCACTGCATATGTCAGAATATAGCAAGACTCCATTAGAAGAAACAACATTACTAAGGTGAGTAATTTTTTCTTTCTGGATATCAACTTTTTAAATAAATAAATGTCGAGCACACAGCTGGAGTTATGGGGAGAGGCTTGCTGCTCTGTCAATTATGCTAAAGTCACGCCTTTCAGACCAGCAGCAAAGCGGACAACTGGCAGGTGGATTACTTCCTGCATCTACTTCTGCTATAAATTGGTTGGTAGGTAGCCTCCTGTAAGGCTTAGAGCTCATTCCATCAGACATACTGCTGCCTTGGTGGCTGCTTCCAGGGATGTCCCTATGCAGGAAATCTGCAGGGCTGCTACCTGGAAGTTAGAACACACCTTCATTTCTCACTACTGCATCAACCTGGAGTCACGCTGGGATGCTGGTTTTGGGACCTCAGTTCTCCAGTCTCTGTTTGCCAGATAGGGGGTGCGCAGCTTGCCCATTCCTGCTGGAGGACTGCTAGGAGTCTGCCAGCGTGTGGACAATGATATATGTCCATGCCCCTAGGAAAGTAGGTTACTCACCTGTAATCGTAGTGGTAGGAGTGGTATATAGTTCACATCAACACAGTCTACATGGGCCCCCCGGCAAGTGGCACACGGATTTCTTCTTCCAGTGTGCAAGATCTGACATCACAGGGCGGAGTCTGAGATGCAACACCCGGGTGGTGGGAAGAGCTTAGCTTTAAAGATGTCTGGCAAATCAGACTGTTCCAGTGTAACTGCCAGAGTGTGGATGTGAACTGTATTCCACTCCTAGAACTAAAGGTACACGTGCGTGACCTATTTATCTTTAAGACAGGATTAAAATTAAGTATTGGTAAAGTAAACAGTTCACCTACAGTGCTTGCCTTTTTTATGTACAGTATGTTGAGAGCAGTTCTCCCTACAAACACCAATACCCAAAACAAGAGACTCCTTTTTGATTTTGTGGCAGGGCATAATAAGACACAAAGAGCCGTGGGGCATATTTAATATATTATCAATTTCTAGGCTGAGATATAGCATCTTGTTTTCTGTGATATATTCTTTCTTTTGCCCATTCTGCAGCTGAGGGAACTGAAGCACTTGAGCAAATGTCAGACTAAAGTACTTGGAGCACATGTTATAAGGGAACTACCTTCGTAAATCACTGTAATTCATGAAACATATTTCCTACAAACTTTTTGTGTTTTGTTTTCCCTGGCACATTATAATAGTATGATTGTATACTGCAATTAGAACAGTGCTTAGGTAAGACTTTAACATACGACTGTATTTCAAACGAGGAGGTGAGATATATTTACAAGTCACAAGAGTAAAATTAAAGTTCGTACTGCTGTCACAACCCCAAGACTGAAATCTGCTTTAATTACAGAAGTAGCTGTGCTGTGCATTATAATTTATAATGCCTGTTGCTTTGGTGACAGACAAAATCCTTGTCTGTTTAGTATAGTATTCAGTTGGCATCATTTATGGAACAAGTATGCTCACACATGTAACAAGATCTTAGCCAGAGCCGATAGAGCTGTGAAAAGCTACCAGATGACCAAAGTTACACATGTGCATAGAAACTTCCATCGCTTTGAACGTAACTAGCCATATTTTGAAGTGTTGCACCAAATTTCAACATGGCTTTTTTGGGACTCTTCCTCATGAAGAGTGTCAGTGTCATTTTGTTCACTTGTCCCAAAAGGTGATTTCACAGAGCAAACACGCTATTCTGTGCCACAGGGGCCAAAACACGTTTTGGGCGGGTTGTGGAAAATGACAACTATACTGTTTTGAAGGTGGTGTGCAAAAATGGCAATGTTGAAAATGTGGAGTGAAAATATTAAAAATTGGCAAAGTTAGGAGCGTATGTAGAAACTGTGCAACACATGCTCGTAACACAGTCATTTGTTGGAACTTTTTCACCAAATTTGCAACATGGACTTTTTGGAACCCCACCTCATGAACAGTGGCACTGTCATTTCGTGAATCTGTCCCAAAAGAGGATTCCCTGCAGTGACTGTGAAATCAACTTTTGGGACCAAGTAACAAAATGACAGTGACAGTTTTCATGAAGTGGGGTCCCAAGAACCCCATGTTGAAAATTTGAGGCAAAAATTCCAAAAAAATTACTGATTTATTAGCATAAGTTGAAAACCCCATTGAATGGCATTATAGCAGGCTTACCTTTGATTCTTCAGTTTGCGGTTCGGCTTTGAAGAGTGCAGATGTGTCCCAGTCCAGAGAAGAAGACAGTGCCGACCTCTGGAGGTAAGGGGGGAGTGGGTGCTCAGTGGGAGGGTGGGGATGGGGGAGGGGACTAGAGCGACAACAAGGACTGTTTTCTTTTTACAGTGAAAAAAAAACAAAAAACAAACTGGAGTAATGACAGGGACTATTTCTTTTATAGAAAAAGAAAACATTTAGGGCACTGGGGTGGGCCCCAGTGTTCCAAATGACTGGGGGTTGTATATTATGTTGACATGGGGATTGGGCAACCTGATGTCGGGTGGGGGAGCAACGACGAGGGACGCTTTTTCTTTTTACAGAAGGAAAAAAGAAAAACAAGACTGAGGTGGGCTCCCAGTGTGCCACATGACTTGGGGGCTGTACATTACGCTAACACAGGGATTGGGCACCCAAATGTCGGTGGGTAAAATTAACAATCTTTGGCACACTGGGATAGGCCCCAGTGTGCCACATGAGTTGGTGAGGGCCACAGAATGCTGCAGAGCTGGCAGCGGCGATGCAGCTGAACGTGTACAGGAGTCACATATGTGCAGTTCATGCACCGGAATGTGGAAGTAACAGCCAAAATAGTGCAGCTGTTATTCCATAGCAGCCGATCATGGCGGAGGGTTTCATGCTCCATTGGGCATTTGGAAGGATACTTCCAAATGTCCAACGGAAGGTTCCATGATCAGCCATTTTTAGAGCTACGATCCGATTCCAGTAGGGCTGTAGGCTCCACCCACAGCCCTAAAAATGAGTAGGTATGTAAAAATTAATAGGGAAATCTGCTGTACTCCTAAAAATTGTTAAAAAAAAAAATGAATGGTGTTCTTTACTATCCCATGATTTATTTTGCCAGGTCAAACAGGGTTGCACGTCAAGTCCACGGCAAACAATACCATGCAGTCAGAAACAGTGTGGACAACACTACTCAAGTCAACACCGCATCCGTGAATACCGCCCAAAAACAAAAACAAGTACATTAAAATATTTCACTGGCGTTGTGTTCCATGGCGGCGTTGTGTTCTAATAGTAAATCTACTGTGCACCACAGATTCATGCCCATATTCTCCCGGCGTGGTGTTGACTTGCGCGGTGTTCTCTGTGCTGTTCTGACCACACGGTATTTGCTGCAGCGAATTGACATGGAGCCCTTTAACCTACTTTTAAGGAAATCAAGAAAAAGTTAATCGTTTCTAATAATAATCCACATGTTAGTTAACTGACAGTACTTAAAAATGTATGTAGAAATTAGATCCAGCAGAGTTTAGTTGGGACTCAGCCGTGGTATTGTATGGTTTGTTTTGTATAGCCACCCATTATGTTTCCTTTATTGTTTACTTGGATTCCACCCTTTATCTTGTGTAGAGGAGCACTAGGACCCCATGGGGATCATTTTACCAGACAGGTAAGCCTATGCTTGACTACTGCAGTATGCTCATCAACAGTAGTATCAGGCATAGGCTATACTTATTACTGCCAGTTGTTTTTCTGCTGCAGAGCAAACATCGTTGCTTTGGGGTCGCCATAAGACTCTCTACACTTCATTGTTGATAGTGAACTGGACAATGCCGGTCCCTAAGAAGCAATTTACAAGTGAGGATCCCACATCGAGACCTTCCTAACAAATTGACCCCAGGACAATAATTGCTCCATACTGTATGGGTGGACTGCTATAAGCCTTGGAACAGTAGACCTGGTACATGCCCTTGCTGGTGCAGGTTCCTGTTTTCTGTGTATCAGTTAGGCCTTTTTAGCACTTCTCTCCTACCATTTTCTAATAATATTTCAAAATATGTGAAATGCTGCGCCAGCGGGCTTCCCTGTTGTTTTGCTTTTTGTACACCATTAGCTTATTAGGAACGGGAGCCATTAGGGGTTAGCTTCTGCCTTTTATATACTTCTTCTGTATCCATAAGCAGCAAGCCTACGTACTTTACCTGCTAAACTTTCCTCTGGCCTGTAATGCTACCTGAGTTATTAACCCTTTTTTTGTGCTGATGGATAGTCTTAATACTTTCTGTCTTTCCAGGTGAACGCAGGATTCGAGTGCATACGCTCTGTTTGCCTGTTGTGCATTCACTTTCCGATGTGTATGCAGGAGCAGATGTTCAGGCAATGGCATGCCTTTTAGCAAGCATGGGTGAGTATCACAATACAGTTTCTAATTTATAGTGGTATTACTAGTTGCTGTACAGCAATTGTCTGATTTTGCATTGCAGTTAAGTTAATTTCCATATTATAAGGGCGCAGTTGCACCCCTATTGTTAGGATTCAGCCTTCACTTCTAGTTAAACGTGAAATTTTGCAGTTTAATACCTTTGCAACTGTTCAACTGATTTGCATGAACTTTTGCATGCATCATCAGGGAATGAAGATCTCTTGATATGTGCCAAGTGCCATTCTGGTCAGATGTATGGGTGCAGAGATACGGATTGTCAAAAAATGTGAAAATTACAGTTTTTTGTAAAATTATTTGTCACGCCGCTGCGTAAGAATGGCTTGGGATTTTGTTCTGAAATTTTAGGGTAGAAAGGTCTTGGGTCACAGATGTGCCTTTTAAAGATTTGGTGAATAAATATTAATCTGTTCAAAAGTTATTACATTTAAAAATTTCCCATTATTTTCAGTGGTAAAGTTAGATGTGAGCCTCGGAACAGAATTCTTTGTTGCAAATGGGCAATCGTGTCGCAAATGAATAATCCTGTGTCACAGATGGGGCATCTTTTTTCGTGCTGCCACCATCTTGTTTTTTCTTGGTGAGGCAAACAGAGTAAGAAAACAGAACAACAAGATGTTTTTTGAAGTAACCCCCATACAGGTGTAATCGCACAAAAGTTTACAGGTAGCGTGGTATACCATGCATTGCGCAAATGCAGTACCCATTGAATAACATGTATGCTGCTACGGCACAATGACGCATTGTGCGTGGTACTGATAACATTTTGTGTGACTACCACTGTATGTGTTCTGCTAATCGTGACCTGTTCTATCGGATTCTGTGTTAGTTTTTTTATAAATCACCTGGAAATGTGTTTTTTTTTAACATGCTGAAATCCTTTTTCACAAATTTGTGAAAAAGAATCACAAAACAGCATCCTGTTTCACAATTTGTGAAAAAAACGAAAGGCCGAACAGGACTCTCTCTCGCAATTTGCAAAAAAAATATTTTTATACAGTTGTTTGTTTGTCACTTCACACTAAAAAAACAGTTTGGAATTTTGGTCTGAAATTGTTAGGATGCAAAAGGCTTGCTCAACAGATTTGCCTTTTGTTGGTTTGGTGAAAGCAGATTTCTTTGCTATAGACTTCTGGGGGTTTATATTTTCCTTCTTTACCATAGAAATGGTAGAAGCTCTGCCCGAATCGGAAGTTAGCTTAGAGCTATTCCAGACCATAATTTGGGGTATCAAATCCAATAACCAACAGGTTAAAGCTGCAATGGACGCCTACAATACTGGCTCCTGGGCGGCGGCAGCTGGCATCTGCACCCACCTCTATTCTTGGCTACGTAATTCGGGTTTCACGAATGACGCCCAGCAGCAGGTCATGGCTTTACCTTTTGACAGTATACATCTGTTCGGGCCTCAGGTGGACCAAGCTGTGGAAGCCACGCAGAAGACTAGGTCTGCCATTAAGGCGGCTAGACCTGCACCCGCCCCCTCCCGAGGGGGTGCGAACAAGCGTCAGTTTCACAACCGTCAGTCCTTTCGTGGCAGAGACAGAGAAGGTTTTAACAAAAACCACAACCCTCAGCCACAAAAGAAAGCAAAGCAGAAGGCACAAGGGCCCAAAGTGCCCAATGCCTTCTGAGTTTCTGGCCCAGGTCCCACCTCAGCTGTCCGAGGGGGACTTCTCCTCAGTGGTGGGAGGACGTCTGACTCAGTTCTACAATCAGTGGAAATCTATAACATCAGACAAATGGGTCCTCCAGATAATCCGCGAGGGGTACTCTCTCAATCTTTCGGAAACCCCTCTGGATCATCCTCCCAAACGACAGCACAGGCTGTCGGCAGTACAGTCAGACCTTCTTGCTTCCGAGGTACAAGGCCTTCTGAACAACAGGGCAGTAGGAATAGTTCTGCTGGATCAACGAAACACAGGTTTCTACTCCCATCACCTTCTGGTCCTGAAGAAAACCGGCAACATGCGCCCCATTCTGGATCTCAGAAAGTTAAACAAGTTCCTTCACAAGGAGAAGTTCAAGGTGATATCACTAGGTACCCTGCTACCTTTGCTTCATCAACATGATTGGATAGACTCCCTGGACATGCAGGATGCCTACCAACACATTCTCATGCACCCAAAGCACCACAGATACCTAAGGTTTGTGGCATTGGGTCAACACTATCAGTTCAGAGTCCTGCCCTTTGGACTATCCTCGGTGCCTCGAGTTTTTAGAAAGTGTTGTGCAATTCTCGCAGCACACCTCAGAAATATCGGAATACAAGTGTTCCCAAATCTGGACGACTGGCTCCTAGCAAGTCCCTCCAGGCAAGAGACTCTGGAGGCCATGGCCACGGCCTCAGACTTCCTCACGACCATGGGAGTCCTGCTGAATCTCAACAAGTCGCAGTTGCAGCCCTCCCAGAAGCTAATCTTGATAAGAACTCTTCTGGACACCTCCTGTGCGAAGGCTTTTCTTCCAGAGGACAGAAGGAGCGATACCTCACAGATGGCCCGATACATCAGAGAACACAGCTCGGTTCGAGCTATCTCGATGCAGCGGATGCTGGGCCTGATGGCATCCTCGGTGTTCCCTGTACCCTTGGCTCGTCTTCACATGAGAACCTCTCCGTGGATGCTCAGTGGTCCCCAACCACTCACCCTCAGTCCTTTCTCATCAAGGTGATGGAACCTCTGAAGAGGTCGCTCACCTGGTGGTCGCTGGAGGACAACCTTCTGGAAGGATATCCCTTTGCCCCTCTGGATCATCAGATCTCCATTACCAGAGCCAGCGTTCCTGATGGGTTGGGGAGCCCCACTAGATCGCCACACCAGGGTAATGTGGACTCGGGACGAGTCTCAACTTCACATAAACGTCCTGGAAATAAGAACCGTCCTCTGTGCAGTCCAAGCTTTGAAGGACATACCTGTTACAAGAACATTCTCCTTCAAACGGACAACAAGGCAGTGATGTACTACATCAACAAACAGGGCGGTGCATACTCTTACCCATTATGCAGGGAAGCAATGAGAGTGTGGGAATGGTGCCTGGAGCACAAGGTTCTGATTCAGGTCGTTGACCTGCCAGGAGTACAAACAAGCTGGCAGACTGTCTCAGCAGAACAGAGACGTATCCTCACGAGTGGTCTCTCGACTTAACCGTCGTTAAGTCACTCTTCAAAGAATGGGGAACCCCAGACCGGGACCTTTTTGGGTCCCCACTCAACGCAAAACTGCCTCTTTTGCTGCAGAAATCCAGGACCTGGCATTTTTTGTCAGGATGCATTCAGGCTGTGGTGGACAAAACGCTTTCTATTCACTTTTCCTCCTCTTCCCCTAATTCAGAGGGTACTACTCAAATTGGAGTCTCAGGGGAGCAGAATGATTGTCATTGCCCCCTTCTGGCCTCGGCAAATATGGTTCCCACTACTCAGCAGACTATCGGAAACCCCCTGAAGATGCTTCCCCTTCAGATGAACCTTCTGACCCAGGGTCCCATGGTCCCTCCCAACCTGAGGTCACTTCACCTCCACACTTGGCTCCTGAAGAGATAGAAGTGAATAGGTTCAGTGTTCCTTGTAGAGTTTGAGATATTCTTTTGGCTGCTTGTAAGACGGCCACTAGAAAAACCTACACAGCTAAATGGAAGCGTTTCTCTATTTGGTGTGCAAAATCCTCTTGGAACCCTTTTTCTTGCCCACCGAATAAAGTCTTGGGAGTATCTTTTAGACCTCTCAAATACAGGTCTGCAGTACTCCACAGTCACAGTTCATCTTTGTGCCATTTCGGCATATGAGCCAGTACTTTCCATGTCACTGGCTCAGTTGCCTGTAGTTAAGAAGTTTCTTAAGGGTATTATGCATACTAGACCTCCTGTTAGACATCCAGTTGCAGCCTGGGACATTAACCTTGTGCTAGACATGCTCACTTATAAACCTTTCGAGCCTCTAGCTAGTTGAAGTTCCTCACATCGAAAACGGCCTTCCTGGTGGCCATTACTTCCGCCCATAGAGTTTCTGAAATACATGCACTGGTCACAGACATCCTGTACACTGTATTTCACAAGGACAAAGTAGATCTTCCTGGACTAAGTCTCCATCACTCATTCACACTAGTGGGGATAGCGCTGGAGACGCTAGGGCCAAGCAGGAGCCTAAAATTTTCAGAGGGGTCGGTGTCGAGAGAGGACCATGCATGCGCAGCACCGTGAGACTAGCTCGCGCCTGTGTAGGCTATCTCAGCATCGACCCTCCAACCACCTCAGTTCCTTTTCTCCCGCCGTCAAGTGCGCTTGGATGTTGACGTCGCTTGTCTGCCGGAGTCTTAAGTTTTCGTCTATGCGACAGCAGCTTTTAGCGTTTAATATTTAAAGTAGTACTTTCTTATTTTACAAATAAGAAAAGAAGATTATGAAGAAGAAGAAAAAGAAATTCTTTCCTGCCATCAACGGAGTCGTCTTTAGACGGTAGCGGTGACGGTAGGAGGACTTTGTTTAAAAGTTTTTATGACAGAGGGTCTGTGTCCGGTCCGCCCGCCCTTAATTAGCAGCAGGTTCCTACTACGGACAGTCCTGTGCTTTCGGGGTGGGGGCAGTCCACGGAAGCCTGAAGATCCTAAGCGGTTCAGGGATCCGGCTTCATTTAACCCTCGATCTCTTCTTCCTCGTTGGGGAACAAGAATCGGTGCTGCTTGAGGTTGCCCGTTGGTACATTTTGCGAGATTGTTAGGTCTGGAGGGTAATGGGCCTGAACTTACTTTGCAGTGGGTTCCCTTGGCCCCACTCCTATGGCTGTCATTCTCGACTCCGAACTCCATCCCTGTCCCTTGGAGCTCCAGTGGGCAGTTTCACCTCTGAGCCACTCCTGTGGAGCAGGGGTTTGATCTTTCCAGTTCTCCTGGCTCTGTTCCTGATTTGGGCCTCGGGCCGTTGGACTATGGACAGTCCTATGCTCGGCCGGGAGACAGTCCACGGAGCACAATCTAGCAGTTCCGGGATCCGCTCTGCTTAACCTCGAGCTCTTCTTCCTCGTTGGGGGAACAAGAATCGGTGCTGCTTGAGGTTGCCCGTTGGTACATCTGCACGAGGATTGTTCATCTGGAGGGGCTATGGGCCTGAACTGACTTTGGTGGGTTCCCCTTGGCCCCGCTCCTAACGGCTGCATTCTCGACTCCGAACTCCATCTCTGTCATCATTGGAGCTCTGGTGGGCAGTTTCACCTCTGGGCCACTCCTGTGGAGCAGTGGGTTTGACTTTTCCAGTTCTCCTGGCTCTGTTCCTGATTTCGTGGCCTGCGGGCTTCAGAGCCGTTGGACCGGAGCCGGGTCGATTGGATCACGATGGGCAAGGTGCCCTCTTGGTGCCTTTGCCAGCGTATCGACCCCTCGTGCCTACCCCCCTCTCCCTTTTCCATGCAGGGGCTGGCACGGGCACCACCTTTTTCTTTCTCCCCTTTTCAGGATTTCCATTGGCATTTTCCTTCGGCACCGTGGCTCGGTGCCTTGGTCGTCTCAGTGCCTTGGTCGGCGCCTTGCCTTAGTTGGTGCCATCTACAGCACCGTGGGTCGGCGCCATCGCTCTGTGTGGCGCCATGGGTGCTGTTGTTGCTGCCGTTGGTTGTCGGCGCCACTAGTGGTGCCACGGGTGTCTAGGTGGTGCTGTACACCCACGGGCAGAGCAGTGCACCCACGGGTGGTGCTATGGGCGGCGCTGGGGACACCCATGGGTGCCACAGGTGCCATGGTTGCTACTGCTGCCCTCGGGTGCCATTCTTGCCGTGGGTGCCATGGTACCATGGGTGTCGGGGGTGCCCTGGGGTGCCATTGTTGCATGGGTGCCAGGGTGCCTGCGGGTACTGCCGCAGGTGCCCTCGGGTATTGCCCAGGTTGACATAGGCACTGCTTGGTGCCCTCCTGTGCCACGAGTGATGCTGGTGCCACAGGGGTGCTAGTGGGGGCTGTCTGGCAGAACTAGTGACACATTTTTCCTTTCGGACTTCTTCTCCACAGAACTTGTGGCGGGATGTTTTGTGCAGAATGAAGTCCTGTTCTGCGGATTATTTTTCCGCACATCTTAGTGAGTGGCGGTCCATGTGGGATCTTGTGTCATCCAGCGGTTTTCTGCTGATGGAACTCTGTTGTACTGCTCTGCCTGCAGAATCTCTCATTCCGCTCAGCACTTTCTCAGCTCCCTACGTGGTACCAAGCTCCTCCACATCCTTCCTGATGGCGGAGTCTCTAGTGGCTCTGACCTAGACCTCCCTTAGAGGTCCTTCTGGGGTAGAAGTGCATCTAGATGGGTCTTTCCCTGTCCTTCTGGTCAGTAATACAGTGGACGACTCATTTTATATACTGAAGGGCACGTTCTCTCTATCATCAGAGTCCGTGATGGAAGATCTTTTCAGTAGTTCCTCAGTAATGGGGTCCACTGTAGTATTTCAGACTGCGTCTGTGGACCATACGCTTCTGTGTCTAGACTTTTTCAGTCGGCAAGACAATTACACTCTGTGGAACAGTCTAATTTAATGGTTGGGAGCTGCTCAGGCTCTTCCGCTCCTTTGATAGGGGTATATGGCCCCCTTGTGATACTGCTCCTTCGGTGGCTTCTTCGGCACAGGTGGTTAACATCTCTCCAGCAGTGATTATTAGTCCAGTCATGATTTCAGTATGGACGCTTAGGCTCCTTCTGCACTCAGATGGAGAACATCTTCGTCATTTTGTATCAAGACAATCCTTGCGAAATAGCAGCCTGAAAGCCTTGTTAGGCTTGGACTATATTAAAAAAAAAATAATTTAGCACAGCACAGGGCCTAGCCGAAATTACCCGATACCCCCCCTTTTGGATCTGGTCAGGTTCCGCCTCAGCCCGAGGCGCTCGTCTTCAGAGTACGGTCAAGAGTACCTGACTTCTTCCCCTAGGGGTAGTCCGATCCAGCGGTGGTATGGGTCATCTCTTTCTCCAAGAGAGATTTCTGTCATTCAGAGACATTTCCTAGACCTAGGCGACTGCCCAGTCTGTTAATTACCCTTTCTTTTTATCAGGCTTTCTTCTCTTGAGCAGAGCCTCGCAGCAACAGAAGGGACTATCCACCGAGTCAGAACTCAGGTTCCTACTTCCTTGCTTGTTTTAACTTAACAGGTGATATACTCCTTCTTGACTGAAGGTCAGATATGTCTTTCTTCTGAGGTAGCTTCTCAAATATTCACACTGTCTGTTCCGGCGCACTGGTTCCAGCCAGTTGCTCACGAAGCTGTCCTCTCCAAGTGCATGATGGAGTTGTGACATTTGTTTTTCAGCAAACAAACTAGAATCCTTTCCTCCTCTCTTCAGGGAGGTCAGAGTGGGTAGTGCCTCACCGCATTGAGTCACTGCCACTTCCAGTCACTTTCAATGAATGGGTTAGCCCTAAATTGGTCCTTCTGTGCCCCTCCTCAACACACATCTGCCTCTATTTGCCTTAGAAATCCGGCACGTTTTTTTTCTGTCGGAATGTTTGTTTTTTTTCCCGCAGTGGACATGTCCTGTACATTTTTTCCTTTCTTCCCTGAGGTCAGAGACTGCTACTACAGTTGTACATACAGGGGCAGGATGGTTCCTCTTTGGAATATGCAGTGGGTAGAATCTGGTTCTACTAGACTACCTCAAGAAGCTTCTAAGTCATGCTTGGCCTTCCATCAGAAGGGTTCTACTTGGACTCCCTTTGCTCACCAAGTAAGGGGTTCAAGTGCTCCTGGACCTGTTGTTCACAGGTCAGCCATACTTGATAGTGGGGGTTTCCATCTGTACTTTCTGGTCTACCTTGAACCAGTAGACTTTACCTCCGACTGTTTCAGTTCCTGAGGTCCCTTTACGTTACATTAGTACATGTCTTGGACACTATTAATTTTGTCTTAGACCAAATTGTGAGGCCAAGTTCTTGCCACTCTCCTAGAGTGGTTGCGGCTTCCTGGCAGACTTTCATTTTGTGCCCATTGCAGTCATCTGCAAAGTGGTAATTTACAACTCAAGCGCTTATCTTGTAAGCACTATGTTCTAGATGCTCTTTACAGGATAGCTCTTTTTATTAGCTGGACAGTCCTCGGCCGTCCTTACTGAGTGAACCCTATCTCCTACTACCCTACTCAGGGTTGTTGGTTTTAGCTTGGTACTCTCCCACTAGTGTGAATGAGTGATGGAGACTTAGTCCAGGAAGATATGGAAATTATGTACTTACCGTAATTATTGATCTTCTTGGACAGTCTCCATCACTCATTCACACGCCCACCCACCATCCCCTGGATTCACTCGTTTTCTTTCCTGATCTTCATTGTCCTATGGTTCAGACTGTGAAGACATTGTTCTTTGACCTTTCTTACAAGCCATATCGGGCTCTCTCGGCCCAGAAACTCAGGATGAGTTATTCTCTTTAGTTACACTGCACCTCCTCTGTTGAAAAGGTACTGAGGCGGTTGAGGGTTTTAATACCGGTTAGCCTACCAGGCTAGTTGCTCATGAAGCTGCGCATGCGGGTCCTGTTTCTGCGCCAACCCCTCTGAAAATTTTAGGCTCTGCTTGATCCCCACTAGTGTGAATGAGTGATGGAGACTGTCCAAGAAGATCAATAATCACGGTAAGTACGTCATTTCCATTTCTTAGGAATCATCTTATGTTTCTCCCTAAGGTTGTCTCAGAATTCCATCTAAACCAACCTTTAGTCCTTCCTACCTGCTTTGTGAACTTCCAGAATGAAGGGGAGCATACCCTTCATTCGCTGGATGTTGAGAGCGTTGCAGTTCTATCTAGATATAACGAAAAAATTTGCAAGGCTCAACAACTGTTTGTTACCTTCAGCGAGACCCGGCTGGGTCAACCTGTTGCTATCAGATGCATCTCAGTGTGGGTGGGAGGAGCCAGCTTGAAGACTTCCGGCTGATTTAAAGTGGAAGGGGACAATGCCAAACAGTGTGGATGAACAACATATACCAC
This sequence comes from Neoceratodus forsteri, assembly GCA_016271365.2. NCBI lineage: Eukaryota > Metazoa > Chordata > Ceratodontiformes > Ceratodontidae > Neoceratodus > Neoceratodus forsteri. The sequence goes on along the minus strand of CM057453.1, from coordinate 430,288,011 downwards.
TCCTAGAACTACTGTTACAGGTGAGTAACCTGTTCTTCTCGACCTTTGGGGAGTGGCAAGAGGACCTCTTTCCTTTCTTTCTCCTCCTGTTCTTGTACTGTGTTAAGATCTTTCTTCAGTCCCCTTTTTGAATTTTTCCTCTGGTCTTTTTTTATCCAGTCAGAGCCCTTTAACAGGGATGCTGCCCATCCGTCCTCCTGTCAGGTGGCTTATAGGATCTGGTTGATTTCTTTTACCTGCTATTCTTGTGCCCCTAAACCTAGTTCATAGTTTTCTCTCAAGCTGGTAGTTGGGTTTTATTCTTTCATGATTTTGTATCCTGTATCCTGTTCGTATCCCTTTGGCTAGTTCCTTTGTCTCTGTGTGTGCCCCGTTGTTTTCTTCCCCACTTGTTTCTCTCTGGCAAAAGAACTGAAGAAGGTGTGAGCTTGGCGTCAGTTTCTGGCCAGCCTATGAGCCGCCACTTCATCTCGCCTGCCCTCATGCGCGGTACTGGCATCAAGCGTCGGTCCCCTAAGCTGTAGAATGTAAAAGACTGCTCTCGCGGGGTCCTAGTGCCTCTGGCACAGACCCATAAATGGTGACAATATTCTTAAAAATCAAGAATTTTGGTGAGTAGGTAATTTTCATTTACTGTGTTACTGACAATGGATATAACACTTTTACATAGATTTGATTGAGCATTGTTAGTCCTCCATACTCGTAAGATCTTTGTTCAGGTATGCTACTGCTGTACATAAGTTGGCAAATTTGGAAGATTATTGTTATCCATTAATATGTGTCCATGCTAGAGCTTAGTAGGCTGCTTTGAAATACTTTGAACCAAAGATAATTTACTGTGTGCTGTTTGATGATGATGTAATGCAAATATTCTATTGTACAATTTGTCTTCTGTTTCCAGAGATAGGTAGCACCCATTGTAAAGTTTTTAACATATAGAGATACATCAGAACTCACAGGCAGGAAATTAAGGAGTATGAATTAATTTTCATTTTCTTCAACCCTGCAGCTGTTGATCGATCTGTTACGGCCAGTCTTTCGGATGCCAGAGATGCCTTAGTGAATGCTGTGATAGATTCTTTATCAGCTTATCGTTCTACTGTCTCAAACCTGCAGCAGTCTGCACTGATTGCACCATATTCCCTCCGGCTGTTCCCTCTCTATGCCCTAGCGCTCCTTAAACAGGTAGGACCTGTTTTGTCTTGAGAGACTATGCACTGACACTTCAGGAGGAAAAAAGTGATTATAATGACCTTTAGTTGGGGCCACACGATGGTGCAGTAGCAGCGTGTTATAATACAATGCCCTTTACCCAGAATTTGCTAGCTGGCTCAGGCAGCCAAGGATCTGGAGTGTCAGCACTCCATGCAAGAGAGGCATACCTCTCAACCCCTGCCTCATGAATCAGGGATAAGGCTTAAACAAAATCAAGGACAAAGGACCAAGATCAGGGCTGCATCTTAAGCATTGGTGAAATCCACTAAGGAAGCCAGTAGAAATAAGTTCAGTGGTAAAATGCATGTTCTGAAGATGAAGTCTGTAACTGTGATGTTTAGAATTATTTTGTGCTTACAGTTATCTCTGTTCAACCACTGAAACACCATTTAAGGAGGGGCAGAGGCATATTTTGAGGCAAAATCAGAGATGTCCCTGAAAAATCAGGGACGGTTGAGAGGTGTGCAGCAAAGGGAATGATGCCAAGTTCCATCACCACAGCAATCCCTGGGGTGGACCTGGAAATCACTCTGTTTGTGCAATGGCCCCCCTGACTTGCTGTGATGCTGCAGAGGGAGTTGAGCGGGACTTCAGTGGAAGAAACTGGGTGTGGGGGGGTGAATTCAGCCAGCTGCTTGGATGAAAGTTATCAGCACTCTCTGGCCCCGCACCTTGGATCACCGTGAAGGTTCCGGTCAGGTGGGCTCGCTGTTGACGGGGTTGGGAGGTTGCTGCATAAACAAGCTAGAAGAGGTGGAGTACAGCTTATTAGGATAAAAAGCTTCAGTATATAAAAAAAAAAAATTGTGTTTCATTGTATCTGTTCTTAAAATACTCTATGGAAAGTGTGCTGTATCTTGTTCGTAGTACCCACAATGCAGTCTGACAATAATTTCAGGAGTATTTAGTTTCACTTATTCAAAGTAGGTGATGGGTCAGGAAAGCATAACAAAGATGATTCAGGGCCAACAGGGCGGGTCTTACAAGGATTGCCACAAGGCACTGAACAAGTACTTGCTGGACACCAGACAGGAGAGGGAGAACAAGATAAAGTTCTTAAAGTTCCTGAAGGGATAAACAAGGTGAACTCGGGGAACTATTTAGCATGATTAACAGTTCTAGGTCATGAGCGTATGAGTGGAAACTGTTAGGAGGGAGGTTCAAGACAGTATAATTTTACAGAAAGGGTGGTGGAACTATGAAACAGTCTACCAGTTTGGTGGTGGGCACCAAAATCATTAATGGTTTCAAGCACAGTTTGTACAGAGTTATGGGTTTAGTGGTTACTCAGGGTGACAGTAACTGAGCCCTCTATGGCAGTAGGTCCCAAGATTAAATAAGGAACCATGGGCAGACTGGATTGACCATTGGTCTTCTTCTGCCATCCGCCTATGTCTCTGTTGCTAAAGTCTGTGCTTAGGCCCGTGGCCATGCCAGAGTAACTCCAGACATGATCTCGATCACAGATTTGTTTAGAATCTTTGGAACCAAAGACTCCTGAAATTATTCCTGGATTACCTTAGAAAAATACAAAACTCTTTGCAAGATATGGAAGTTAATACAGTATAATACAATAACTTTGAGTGTCAATTTTAATTAGAAATTGTTGAACAACTATAAATGCATCAAACACTGTAGTGTACTTCATAAATTAATCTAACCTCAGTTCATCTCCATGAATGGTAAAGGCAGAATTACAAAAATTTGATTTTATGTTTCTCACACCTTCATGAGTGGTTATGTTTTATTGGCACAGTATTAGTCTGTCTATACTGAAGATTCTACATTTGATGTTCATAAAACAGCTTCTAGTTTGTGAGAGTTGATGAAATGCCCTAAATTCTTTTTAAAGACTTGTTTCTTTCTTCAAAACTTTGTACAATGTTTGCCCAGGAAACAAAATGAAAGGATGTTGCCATTTGGTGAGCCATATAATAGTAATAGAATTTATATAATTAAGTGCCCTTCCAGAGCACTGAGCATACAATAACAAATTATATGGGGAGAGAAAACAACACATACCAGAAACAACTGCATTATAATGATTAATATGATAAATTTATTTAAAAAGTTTCAGCAGGAAAGACATACTGAGCTTGTAACAGCTCTTTTCCAGATGCAACCTGGGGGATGGTTGAAGGGGGGCAAACAGTACAAGAGGAACAGTAAAAATAAATTGTCAGATGCAGTAGTAATAAAAGTGCAGTAAGAATACAATGAAAAAAAAAATGTAAGTGCACGGTCACAATTATCAGATACAATGCACATTAAGAAACAAGGGCTTAACGGTGCAGAGAGCAGTGGCAGAGGGTCTGGTATGAAATCCCGACTCATACCAGACCGACAAACGATTCACCGACTGCCAAATCTTGACGGTACAGGATAACCGACTACTGAATTCCTGCAATTCGAAATACCAACTCTTCAAAGCCTGAAATACCGGAATACTGACACTTGATGTCCCGCTTCCCAAAACATTTACACTGCTGCACACATTAAATTAATGGCAATTTTTTTTTTCTTTTCCGACCGCAAACCCAAAAGTCACTCGCAGTTCATTCAGCTCCCTGAGCAACCCTCTCATTGAATACAACCACAAACACTGCACAAATGAAATAAATTAAATGTTGAAATAAATGTGGCTAATGTTGATGCTTACCGGACCTCTGGACTGCTACCTGCTACCAGCATTAGCCATTACCTCCGGGTAAAAGCCTGTCATCTAACTGCTTCAAGCTCCAGGCCAGTGAGCATTAACATTAGATGCATCATTTATTTCAGTTGTGCAGTGTTTGGCAAGGTGTGTCAACCTTGAGTTGCACAGGGGCTAATCAACTACCAAACGCAGTTTCGCGGTCAGAAAAACAAAAATAAAATATCTTTCTGCGTGGGAGCCTAAAATGTGGTAGAATGTTGTCTAGATGATCTGACTGTTGCAAGCTCCGTTCTGCGCAGTGTTTGCAAGAGTAAGTATTTTGAATAGCAGTCTTTCAGTAGTCGGGATTTCAAGAGTCTGGATTTTAAACGTGTTGGGCATAGAGTCAGGCAGATGATTGTCAGGATTGAGAGAGTCGGGATATAGTACGGATTCCGTGGCAGATGATAGTAGGATAATACCACCCAGATTTGGGGGTGCAGCTAAGCAGAGCAGAGGTATACTCGGGAACACAGATATCCAAACAGATATGAAGGCACAGTTAGCTGGGGGCTTATAGCTGAGGAGACAAGGGGAAACTCAGCAACTCAGGAGTAGGCAATACAAGGGAGACGTCTGCAGTAGGGGAGGAGGGAATACAAGGGTCAGGAACAGTTTGCAAGAGGGGGGTGGTGAGTTCTTGAAGAAGAGCTTTTAAGGAGGAGAGGGATGAGGCTGAGTGGATGAACAGAGAGAGAGAGGACCAGAGTTTAGGAAAATGATACGAGAAGGCAGCTTAGCCATTGGAAGTTTTCCTGTGGGGGTGGGAGAGGGAAGCAGTGTTCTGGAGGGGTTGGAGGAGGGAAGGGGGATAAAAGGAGGGTAGAGAGGTAGGGTGGGGATCAGCCAAACCAGAATTTGGTGGTAAAGGTAGCACAGTGAATCAGGCATCTGGCTCCGAGGGAAGGGACAGAGGAGTAGAGAGAGAGCAATGGTGTGTATGAAGGGGTAGTTCAAGGCAAAACGGTAGAACGAGTGGAAGAGGGGGCTCAGTCTGGCGAGGGAGGACTTGGGAGTTGTGCTGTAGACCATGTCGCAGTGGTAAAATTCTGGAACACACTACCTGAAGACATAGCAATAAGTAAGAACACAAAATATTCGAGGTTAGGTGAAGGTTGTGATTATCTCTGGTCTGACGGTGCATAGGGCAAAGTTCATGGTGTACAGACTGGTAAGGGACTGCAGGGGGACACTGGATTTCCTGGTGCATCTGGGGACTAATGATATAGAGAGAAATAGCGTATCGGAAATCCAAGCTAGGTTCCACAAATTGGCTCGAGTCTGCCGAGACCATGGATGCAACATTTCCTTTTCAGAAATATTGGCAGTACCAAAGGCCTCCGTGGAGAACAAAATGAAAATAGTGGAGATTAATGATTGGCTCAGGAAGTGGTGTGTAGAAAGGGGGTCGGGGGTGCTAGGGGACTGGGGGGGTATGGGAGGATAAGGGTCTGTATGCCAGGGATTGGCTTCATCTTAACCCGATAGGGAAGGAATTCCTCAATCGGAGTGGTGGATTTTATTCATGATAGGTGGGTTTTAAACTTGGGGGTGGAGCCAGAGGTCCTCACCTCTCGATGGGACAACCTTCTGCCTAATGAAGGGAGGTGGGCAATAGTTTCGGGGAGGATGATATGGGGGGGACTGGGGCAGTTGGAAGCATACTGTACTGGGGGATATGGCAAAGGGGAACAGTGACAAGGGTTGGGGGTGGTGTTAGTTAATGCCAGGAGCTTGGGAAATAAGTTACCAGAGTTCCAAGCCATGCTGATGGGGGCGTTGATGTGGCCGCAGTCACGGAAACGTGGGCCAACACAAACCACGACTGGGACCTAAATGTGAGCGGGTACACAATGCTTAGGAAGGACAGAAGGGGGGGGAGTGGCTATGTACATCAAGGATGGCATAGAAATTGCTAGGGTTGAGGAGGCAGAGGGACAAGTGGAGGCCTTATGGGTCACCTTGCAAACCCCTGCAGGAGGAAAGGTTAAGCTGGGAGTAGTATGTAGGCCCCCTGGGTTGGGGGGTGTCCTGGAGGAAGGATTGCTGGACATCATTATTGCCCATTGCGGAACAAAAGGGGAGGGGGTAGTGTTGATGGGGGACATAAATATGCCAGGTGCCAAATGGGGAACCATGTCCTCTAAGGTGGCCAAGGAGCAGAGGCTGCCGGACTGCTTCCAGGATGTGTTCTTCACTCAGAACGTGTTGGAGCCAACGAGGGATGGGCATGTCCTGGACGTGGTGCCGGCAGATGGTGATCTGGTAAGGGACCTGGTAGTAGAGGATCCCCTGGCTGGGAGTGACCACGACACTTTCTGGTTTCAAATAAGCATGGGTTGGGGGGGAGGATAGCTCTAGGACGTCGACTGTGGATTTCAGGGGGGCAGACTTTGCAGGCATGGGAAATAATCTCAAAGATTATTTGATGGGGATTACTTCAAAGACAGATGTTGAAGGGAGATGGGAGGTCATTAAACAGAGACTACATGAGGCAGTTAGGGCCTGTGCTAGGGTGAAGCGTAAGAGGGCAAGGTCACGTAAACTGAGCTGGTGGTCCAGTGAGGTTCAGGAGGCAGTCAGGGGAAAAGAGAGCTGCCTACAAAAAATACAAAGCATTAAGAGGGGAAAGAGAAAAGGAAACATGCCACCTTGTTTCCAGGAAAGTCACCTGGTTGGTGAGGGGGGGCAGAGGCCAGTAAGGAGCAGTGGCTGGCACAGGGGATACGGGGTGGGGAAAGGGGGTTCTTCCGGTATATTGGGGAGAGGAGAAAAACAAGAACCAAATCGGAAGATTGAGAATAGATGGAGGGTAGGTGGAGGAGACGAGGGAACAGGCAGTGGTATTAAATGACTACTTTGCCTCAGTGTTCACTAGGGAGGGGGAAGGGATATTTACCACACAGGAGAGGAGGGTGGTTGTAGGGGTAGGAACGAGGGAGCTACAGGATTGGAACAGGTGGGAGGGAGTGGTACCCCAGGAGTGTCGCATCAGGATAAGGAAGCCAGTATGGAGGGGGGATGGATGATGCTATACCCATGGAACGGGTGTGGAAGTCCCTTAAGGCCCTAAAAAAGGAAAAGTCCCTAGGGCCGGATGGCATTCACGCGAGAGTACTATGGGAATTGGCGGACGTACTGGTAGCACCCCTGGCGGAGCTCTTCAACAGGTCGCTTGAGACAGGGAGGGTACCCAAGGATTGGAAAGTGGCTCATGTGGTGCCAGTCCATGGGGGGGGGGTCGAGGGAGGTGCCAGGTAACTATAGACCTGTCGGTTTGACATCCATGGTGGGTAAAATCATGGAGAGTATGCTGAAGGAATGCTTGGGGGCATTCTTGGAGGAGGTGGGTGGCCTGAATAGTTGGCAACATAGGTTTGTGCCAGGTAGATCGTGTCAAACTAAACTTGTGGAGTTCTATGAATGGGTAACATCGGAACTGGATAGGGGACGGCCTGTGGATGTACTGTTCTTAGACTTACATACTAATTGCCAGCAGATTAGGCCTTACGGTCTATCGAGTCTGCTCAAACCTCAGATCCCTAGTTGGGTGCCGAGGCCCCCCCCCGTGTTCCAGAAACCCATATCATCCATCCATCGCCACCCCCACTGGGCCAGGCCATCATCTGATAAATCTACTTTCTGTGTCTGTCCCACCATCTCTTGAAGCCCTCCACTGTGGATCTCTGAACCAGCTCGCCAGGCAGTGCATTCCAAGGGTCCACCACCCTCTCAGTGAAAAACCTCCTCCTCCTTTTCCCCACTCACCCTTCCAACTTCAAACCATGCCCTCTGGTGATACCTCCCTGCCTTAGTCTAAAGAGTCCCTCCATGTTTACCCTATTTATTCCCTTGAGGTACTTGAAGACCTCAATCATGTCCCCCCGTCTCTCCTCTCCTCCAATGAAAACAGGCAGAGCTCCTCAAGTCTGTCCTCATACATCAAATCCCCTAGTCCTCGTATCATCTTAGTTGCCCTCCTCTGTACCCTCTCCAGGGAGCTGTATGTCCCTCTTCAAGTGTGGTCTCCAGTACTGTACACAGTACTCAAGGTGTGGTCTAACCAGTCCATTGTACAGCGGCAGAATCACTTCCTGCTCCTAGAGGTGATCTCCCTACGATGCATCCCAACATCCTGTTTGCCTTGCTAGCCACTCTCCTGCACTGCTCAGTTATTCATACGTGCATCCATCATGACCCCTAGGTCTTTTTCCCCTATTGAGGCCTCCGGCGCCTCCCCTCCCAGGGTGTACCTGTGTTTCAAACAACATGAAGTCTTGCTATATTATAGACATTAGCAGTTTGATCCAGCTCTAGAACTGCCCCGGAGTGAAATGGTTAAAACCATTCCAAGATAGAATTTTGGCACGAGAGCAGCATTATCTGTGTCATTTCAAACTTGAACTGTCAGATTCTTTACTCCGCCTCAGTGAACAGTCGCTCCGGAGATTTCTCCTTCTGCTCGGTTCATTTCTCGGTTTAAAAAGTGTTTTCAGTTGGATTTAACTGAGAATAGTTTTATTTTAACCGCAAAACCGCTCGTTCAAGCTTCTATCTGTGGTAACCGTAAGTAAATGAAGGTTTTGTCTGTGTGGAACTTGTAAGTTATCGGTTCGGTTTTGAACCGATCAGTGGGTTTAAAACTCATTTAAAACTAAAAGTTACTATTTTAGAGTGCGGTTCCGGTTCTTATCGGTTCTAAAAAGCGGATTTATTACGTTTTCCAATACCGTGACACGTTAGGAACCGATAAGTTGTCTTACCTGGTACTCCGTCTAAAGCGCAAGTTTTGGTTAGGCTGGCATTATGTCTGAGAAACCCAAAAGAAAAACCGGGCCCACTGGTTTCAACACTGTGATGTTTGTGGGGAAGTCTTTGCCAAGGCTGACCCACACATGTGTTTATTGTCTGAGGTTTGACCACCTCCAGTCAGACTGCCAGGTATAGGAATTTCCTGCAGCCACCCTGGAAAAAGATTGGGCAGGCTCTAGGACCAGAGGACAAAACTCGGCTGACCCGGATGGCCAGCCCGTCCGTGCCAACCGAACCAGAGGGAGTGCCTCTCTGACCAGGGCCAGACTTCCTCGGCCAAAGAAAAGCTGGTTCTGAGGAACCAATTCAGTAAAGAAAACAAGAAAATCAGCAGGTCTGGAGTCCAAAATTCCTTCTCCAACTGCTGCAGAGATAGCAAAAGCCATACAAATTGTCCAGTCACTGTCTCAGGGTCCGTCCGAACCACCACTATCTGGTAAAAGGTCAGTTCGTCCGGTCCCAGTGGTTCAATATTTTGATATTGAGGAATTTTATGAACCAGAGGAGGGAGGAGGATTATGAACAGTATGAATGTGGCTGGAAGGTCTGGTGTGCCCATTGAACCGGACATCTCCCAGACAGACCTTTAGAATCTCCCCTATGCTGTCTGAGTCCCCATCTCATTTTATGTTTTATAAAAAATTGCTGAAACCCTCCAGCTTCCTTTAGAAGAGGATGTGGATGAGCAAGAGGAGCCTGATTTTGTAGAAATGATGGATATTCCAGAGTCTAGGAGATTGTCTATTCCTTTACATGAGTCTTTTAGAAACAAACAATTAAAATTTTAAAAGCTCCTAATTCTGTGCCTCCTGTAGATGAAAAGATGGACAGAAGGTATACATTGTCAGGCCCTGATACAGAATTCCTTTCTCAGCAATGCAGTCATGTTGGGGTAGTTCAGGCTGCTGCCTGTGATAAAGCTAATATTCCTTGGCTTCACATCCAGCCTGACAAGGATTCCAGGAAGATTGATGCCATGGCAAAACAGTATATGGCAGCCTCTCTGGGACTCAGGCAAGCAAATTATATGGCTTATGTAGCTAGGTATCAGAAATCTAGATGGGATACTGTTATGCAATTGGCCAAGCAGGCCCATGGCCAGCTGGCTAGTGAACTAGAACAGGTGGCTGCTGATGGCATTGAAGCCTCTAAGGTTCAGTTTCATGCTGCTGTGGATGTTAATGATGTTTCCTCTAGGGTCATGCCACATCTGTAGCTTTTAGTAGGTTGGCCTGGCTCAGGTGTACTAGTTTGTCACAGGATACCCAGACTAAGGCTATGGATTTTCCTGTGGTGGGAAATTCTCTGTTTGGAGAGCAGACAGAGAACTACATGAAGAAGATGGATGAATATAGGACTACTTACAAGAGTGCCCAGGCTAAGGGCTGCAAGCCACTCCTCAAAGGCATGCCCCAGGGGTAGGGGTGGCCTTTCACAGGCCTTTCTACCAGACTCAGGCCTCCTCTGCCTATGCTCAGAGGGGCTTCTTCAGAGGCAGGGGCAGACGAGGGGTGGGCAGACCTGCTCCCACCCCCCAGCCTAAAGCTCCTGCGAAACAGGCACCCTGATGGGGTGCCCAGGGCCGATTCTCCTGTACCAGTGGGGTTCCTCCCCTGCATCAGGGCAGGGGTCTGTATTCCAGATACTTCCTTACCCCAAAAAAGACAGGAGAGTGGCGGCCCATTTTAGATCTCGGATATCTGAACAAGCATCCTTTGAAACCAAAGTTCAAAATGGTAACTCTGGCAATGATTTGACCTTCCCTAAGGCCAGGGGACTGGTTAGCCTCCCTGGACCTCAAGGATGTCTATTTCCATGTCCTAATCAGAAGATCCCATCGAAAGTACCTCAGATTCGAACTGCCCTCAGGTCATTACCAGTTCAGATCAATGCCCTTCGGCCTTACCTCTGCTCCAAGGGTATTCACAAAGTGTCTAGCAGTGGCAGTGGCCCACTCAAGGAGGCAGAGGATTGCTGTTTTTCCCTATCTAGACGACTGGCTCATTGTAGGCCAGTCCCCAGAACAGGTAAAATCTCACCTGCAGGTCACCCAGCAGCTTCTCACCTCCCTGGGTTTTCTGCTAAACCTACCAAAGTCGGTTCTGGAACCAGTCCAGGTACTCACCTTTATAGGGACAGAATTGGACACAAAGCTAGCCAGAGCCTTTCTTCCCCCAGAAAGGGTAAGGAATTTAGTGGCTCTGGCCTCTTCTTCACTCTGCAGGTCTCGACCAGCAAGACACTTTCTGCAGCTCCTGGGCACATGGCTGCATCCACAGCTGTTGTGCAGGGAGCCAGATTTCAGATGAGAGACATTCAGTTTCACTTGAGAACCTTTTGTCTCAGAGAAGACCCCCTTTCCAAGTTGGTCCGGTGACTTGAACCTTGATCCTAGCTCTCCAGTGCTGGCAGGATCAGAGCATTAAGAGCGGGGTCCCCTTCATTTCCCTTCTCACGACTTGACTCTCACTACAGATGCTTCCCTTCTGGGTTGGGGGCCCACATGGGCGACCTTTCCACTCAGGGAGTTTGGTCCCCCAGGAATCTCTGCTCCACATCAATTTGCTGGAACTCAGAGCTGTCTTTTAGCTCTTCAAGCTTTTCTGCATCTGTCCACGACAAGGTGATACAAGTCAGAACAGACAACACCACAACAATGTGGTACATCAACAAGCGGGGGCACTCGGTCTTGGCGTTGTGCACCGAGGCAATGAAGTTGTGGTCTCTGGCCTATTCCCTGAACACTTCCTCATAGCAGTTCATCTTCCAGGGAAGGACAATGTCCTAGCGGATGCCCTCAGCAGGATTTCCCAGGGCCATCACGAATGGTCCCTGGATCCTCAAGTGCTGGGATAGTTTTTGCCAGGTGGGGCATCCCTCAGATAGATCTTTTGCAGCCCCAGACAATCACAAACTTCCTCTGTTCTGTTGCAGGCCTCCAGTGCTGGGCTCAGTTCCCTGGATACCCTTCTTCTGGATTGGGAGGGAAGTTCCTCTATGCTTCCCCTTTCCTCTCTATTCAAAGTACTAGTCAAAATCAGATCTCAGCCTTGCAGGGTAATTCTGATTGCCCGGATTGAGCCAGGCAGCCCTGGTACCCACTCCTTCTGTCTCTGACAGTCCATCTTCCCTGTGCCTCCCCAGGAATCACAATCCGTTGACTTGTGCCCAGGGAAGGGTTTGGTATCGGACCTCAAATCCCTCAACCTCAAGGCCTGGCTCTTGAGGAGTTAGAGTTTGCTGATTTACACCTCTCTCAGGGTGTTCTTGAGATCCTAAAGGCTTCAGAAAGCCTTCCACTAGGACTACTTATAGTTCTAAATGGAAAAGGTTTTCCATTTGGTGTGCTGGGAAAATATTTCCCCAGAATCTGCTGAATTGCCCATTTTGTTAGATTACATGGTACATCTTAATTCCTTGGGTCTCAGACCAGCTACCCTGAGAGTTCATTTGGCAGCTGTGTCTGCTTTTATGTCAGCAGGAAAGTCATCCCCTCTTTCCTCTCATCCTGTGTTTTCCAAGTTTTTAAAGGGATTACTCCATACTAATCCTCCCTTTCGGGAACCGGCCCCTGCTTGGGACCTTAATGTTTGCATTGCCCAGTTAATGCAACCCCCTTTTGAACCTCTGTCTTCTGCAGAGCTTAAGTACCTAACTTGGAAAACTGTTTATCTTCCCTTGTCAATCTTCACCATTCATTACTTCCTGGGTGTAAGCCGGAGGCGCGCACCCGTCACGGGAGCTTTTTTTTTTTAAAAAAAAACTTGGCTAACAGCACAGCCCTCGCGAGTAGCGTCATCTTGAAGGCGGCTGTTAGTAGCGACCGACCTCCTCCAACTCAGTTCTGTTTCTCCGCCCGTCGAGGCAGCACCTGTTGAGTAGCGGTCATTTTAGTCGTGTGTTTGCCGACTCCTGTTTTCTTCACACTCCGCCAATCCGGTAAGACTGTTCCTTCTTTTCTATCTCACAGGCGCGGGTGTGTTTCTTGCTGTGTTTAGCCTTGTTATTTTCGCGTTATATCGGTTGCGAGCTAAGCGCTTTTCCAGAGGCGCGCCCCTACCGTCGGTGCTCCTGTGGCGGCATTTCTCCGTCTCGGACCAGCATGGCGTTTGCCTTCGTTGCCTGGGACCAACCATGATCTGGATTAGATGCGGCGCCTGTTTCTCGATGGACCGTCGCATCCGCAAGAAATCCAGCGGCGTTTTAAGCTCGGCAAGGCCCGCCGACTTCGAGAGGGGCAGCCGTCGCTCTCGGGATTCTCGGGCAAGGTCGTTGGGCCCCTCCCGGGTCCCTCCCGGACCTCTCACGGTCGAGGAGGAGGGTCTCTCATCTTTTCTTGCCGAGGAGGAGGCCCTTCCAGCGGTGTTGGGGGCGTCGTGGTCCCATCCGGGGCGCGGCGCCGACACCGCCTCGGCAGTCACTCTCTTCGGAGGTGCAGGCTCCCCCGTGTCGAGGCCCTTGGCTTTTGGGCCTGGCTGGGTGGACCCTCGGCGCCGCCTTTGGCGCCCGTTTCAGAATCCGGCACCATTCGTGTGCGGTGATCGACGCGTGCTGTTTCGGCGCCGTTTGGATCCGGCGCGTTGCGGCGCCCGGTGATGGTCGGCGCCATTCGGCGGTGCCGCCTCACCCTCGATACGCCGCGGCAGCCCCATTGGGCCTGTCCTTCCTCCCCTAGCGGTGCGGGCCTGCGGCGCCGTGACGGAGTCTGGAGTTGGGCCTGGCTGCTACCGGTGTGGGGCGGCGGCGTCACCCTTGGTACTGGGGCGTTCGCAGTTCCGTGGCCTCAGGGACCCTGGGGTGGCCAGCATCGAGGTCCAGCTGGTCGGTCCTCCTCGGAGGCGATGACTCGAGACGTGGACCCATCCTGGCACCCCCACTCTTGGAGTCTGGGTCCCCTGTGGCTACAGGTACCAAGCGCGCAGCAGGCCCCTCCCTCTGTCCCTTCCCGGCGTCTCCAGGGGTTCCCGGCTGGGGTGGCCGGGGAGCCCCAGGGGGCAGGCGTGGGAGTGACGGAGGGCTCCTCTCTGGAGGGCCGTGACAGCTACCCCCACGGTGCTGTTGTCCCTCTAGGGACAGGGGCAGCTGTGTTGGGAGGAGGGCCCTCTCGGAGTCTGAGGGTTGAGGGGCAGGGTCTGCCACTCGGTCTTCTTCAGCCACCTCAGGGGGTGGCCAGGGAGCCATCAATCGCCCGGGAACTCGCCCCTCCCTCAGGGTTCTAGGGTGTCCTCGGCGGCATTTGTGCGGACTGCCCTTCTGGATCCATGCAGTCCGGCATCGTCACAGGAGGTTCTCCCCAGGGCTCTTCCAGGCTCCGCTTCCCCAGAGTTCCGTTCTGTGGCCTGGTCTGATATCCGGGATCCCTCCTACTAGGGCTCCTTTCCCCGGATTCAGAGCCTGCGAAAGGGTTGCCTCCTGGAGGTGCCCCTCCCATCTCTCTGCCTTCTCCACCCCGCTCCCAGGCCATGTCAGGTCCCTATGGGTCCGTTATCCTGGGAGCAGTTCAGGGTTCTCTGCGGTGGCCTTCCCTCATCATGTTAGATACATGCATGAGCGGTCTTTCGACTCTCCCCACCGCCGCAGGAATCCTCTGGACATTCCAGCTCCCCATCATCCTCGTCTCCCTCCTCTGAGGGAGAGGAACCCCCTGCTCATCTTTCCTCCGATGCTGATTTCACTGAATATCCGCGTTTCCTCTCGAGGATGGTGAGGGATCTTCGGATTTCCTATGTTCGGAGAGACAATACCGAACAGGAGACGCAAGAATTCCTTGGTGAATTCAGTGCCCAGCATTTGGTGGTACCTTCCTGGCCTATCCCTTTCCAGGAGGCGTCTATCCGGTCCTGGCAGTCCCCAGCCGCTTCTTCTCCAGCCCCGGCTGACTGTCAGCGTAGGTATTGTGCCCCCTCAGAGTCTCTAGGTTCTCTTCCCAACCCGCCCTCCGGTTTGGTTTACCTAGACACTCCTTCTGGGCGCCGCTGCCTGGCGCACGACCGCCCACCGGATCCGGACTCTCTCCAGTTCGACCGTTGGGGGCGAAGAGTGTTCTCTTCTTCTCGTGCGAGTGCCAGTATTGCATCTCATCAGGCTCACCACGCTGCCTACAACCGGCATTTGTGGTCGATGATGTCCCAGCTGTTGGCATCAATGCCTGACACGGAGCAAACCAGACAAGCCGTTGCCCTCTCCGCGGTAGGCCTGGAGCTGGCAAGACACCAAGCAAGGGCATCTTACGACGCCAATGAGGTGGCTTCCAGGCTTGCGGGGACAGCGATCTGCATCAGGCGGACGGCATGGCTTCGTCTTTCCAGGTTGTCACCCCTGGCCCGGCGTAGGGTGATTCGCTCCGCCTTCCGGGGGACCCGTCTTTTCTCCTCTAGAGCTAGAGACTTTTACAGGGCTCCTCCGTCTCCTCGTCCTGGGAGGCACCTCCACTCTTCTTCCCCACTAGGCTTTCTGAATGAGCCAGGGTCTTCTTCTTCTGTTTCTCACCATCAGAAGGCTGGGGTCTTGTTCCCTCAGGGTATGGCCTCTTCCCCTTCCGGGGAAGAGGGCTAATACTCACCCAGGAGTAATGAATGGTGAAGATTGACAAGGAAGATATGAAAGTGCGTACCTACCGTAATTCTTGATCTTCTCTTGTATCTTCACTCATTCTACACCCTCCCTCCATCCCCTCAGTGGCCTCTTCCTGTGGCTTCTCCACCTCCCGTCTCCTTCCTCTCTCTGCAATATATAAAAAAATTTTTTATAAAAATGGGAAGAATTGCTCAATTTTTTCCAAAAAAATCTATTTCTTGGAGGTTCTTATTCTCCAGAAAATTATTTACTCTAAGATTCTTGGGCCATCTAGTGGATTTGTTGGCGATCAAACTGCACAACTATCTCTTGCCATCCTCGGGCGAGATACCTCTGGGGTTTTAGCCTGGCTCAGGCTATTCAGTTTTGATCCTGCAATCCCGTGCTCCAGCTGTTAAGCCCTAGAATCAAAAACCCTCCCTTCCTGATTCTTGCCTTGCAGAGGGAGGAACAGGCATGTCTGTTTTGTAAAAAAAAAAAAGAAAAAAGCTGAGGGAACTCTTCGACTGCCATAGGCATTCTTGGTATTCAGGTCACGCCTAGCCTGCAAGGGATTATCTGTGTAAAAAAAGAAAGAGAAACAAACAAGAAGTAAGATGAGAGGGCAGACTGCCCTTCCTCACCAGATTTTGATAATTGGTGTTTTCCTTTCTAGTGTCCTCGGACAGTTTTACAGACAAGCACTGCTGACCATAACCAATCCCAGCCAGCCTAAGCCTCTGGCCTGCCTTGGCGAGTCCGACTGAGTCCCACTTCTGTGCTTATGAACTCCTGAAAGGCTTACAGTTTCCATTTCCAAACCCCTGAGCAGTGCTCATACTGCCGGGGTTTTATTCTCCCTCTTCGGTGTCCTCCAGTTAAGGCCTTCCGGCCAGGAGCCTGAAGTGGTTATCAAAACATTGGCATGTTGAGGATGAGGACTATGCCCTCCTGAGTCTGTCTAGCGGGTTTGGTGAACCTTCTCTTCAGCTCTATCTCCGGGGATTCTTGCTTCCCTGTTAAGTCGAGCCTTCAGCCATAAGCTAACTAGGCTCCTTGGGCATTCTGGTCCCCTCAACATCCCATCTCTCTCTTCTCCTCTTCTTCTCCTCCTTCTTCTTTCTCATTTCCCTCCTTCTCTCTCCTCCTAAAGTCGCCCAGGTAAGGAGGCCCTGCAGTCCCTAGGTTAGGGACACTCTTATCTCCTCTGTCCTTCCTCCATCGGCTTATTCCTTTTCAGTTCATTCTTCCTTGCTTTGCTATCCCTGGCTATCTTGCCTCGCTATCTATATTCTCTGCTTTGCCTTGCCTCCGGCTCACAGAACTGAGTTGGAGGAGGAGTCGGTCGCTACTAACGGCCGCCCCTCGCGCACGCCACTCTGGGGCGGTGCCTAGGCAAACTTAAAAAAAAAAAAAAAAGCTCGTGAGTGGTGCGCGCCTCCGGCCATACACCCAGTAAGTAATGAATGGTGAAGATACAAGAGAAGATCAAGAATTACGGTAGGTACGTAATTTTCATTTTCTAGTGGCTATCACTTCTGCCAGATGATAAGTGAATTGCAAGCCTTGTCAGTGGAGACTGACTTTATTTCTTTCCACAGAGATAAGGTAGTCCTTAGGACTAATAGGAAGTTTTGCCTAAGGTGGTTTCAGATTTCCATCTTAATCAATCTATCTCCTTCCAGTATTTTCACTGATCACTCCTCTTGGGTGAGAGGAGGTTGCACAGCCTGGATGTTAAGAGAGCTCTTAGTTATTATATAGAAGCGTACCAAAGGTCACAGGTTCGAATCCTCCAACTTTTCCTTACCTGTGGTGAAGTTGGGAAAGGCAAACCTGCCACTAAGAGATCAATAGCCAGGTGGATTGTCTCTTGTATCCAATTTTTATCAGAAAGTGGGCAGAGCCCCCGGTTTGAGGCTCATTCTACCAGGGTACAGCTGCTCTCTAGCTGCTGCCAGAGATATCCCTTTATTAGAGATTTGCCAGGCTGCTACTTGGAAAGCGGTACACACTTACCAAGCATTACTCCCTGGATGTCCAGGCCAGGAGAGATGCTCGGTTTGGCACAGCTGTTCTTCAGAGCCTATTCCTAAGTAGGTTCTGCCCTCCTCCATGGAGGTACTGCTGTGTATTCTGCTAATGTCTATAATATAGCAAGACTTCATGTTGTTTGAAGAAAAATTACTCACCTTAGTAATGTTGTTTCTTCTAATGGAGTCTTGCTATATTATAGACCTCCAACCTGCCCTCTCAGAACCTCTACTTGGTGGGGTGCGGGCAACTTAGTGTGGGCACTACTTATGTCCTGTTAGCATTTTGTCCCTTTGGGACTTTGGGGAATGTGTATGTGCGCGTGTGTGTGTTTTATTATATTTATGTTCCATTTTCATATTATTAGAAGGGTGTTAGTATTTCTGGTCCCTGACTTGAGTCTTGGGTGTTGGGACCATCAATGGTTGTTATTATTTAGGTAGCCATTTGGCTAGTGTAGTTACAGCTTCCACACAGACCTTAGTGAGTTTGGCTCGTAAAGATCTGACAGTTCAAGTTTGAAATGACACAGATAGAGCTGCTCTCGTGCAAAATTCTATTTTGGAATGGTTTTAACCATTTCACTCTGGGCAGTTCTAGAGCTGGATCAAACTGCTAATGTCTATAATATAGCAAGACTCCATTAGAAGAAACAACATTACTAAGGTGAGTAATTTTTTCTTAGGGTTTCCCCACCCAAGATGTAACACCTTGCACTTGGTGATATTGAAATTTAATTTCCATGTGTGAGCCCCGCTTTCCAGGGTGTCCAGGTCCCCTTGCAGGGCCAGCCTCCCCTCTTCCCCCTGAACTACTGCTCCCAACTTGGAGTCCTCAGCAAAGAGACTCATTTCACACCCTATACCCTCCCTGATGTCCGATATGTATACATTAAACAGGATCGGACCCAGGACCGAGCCCTGCGGTACCCCACTACCGACCTCTCTAGGGTTTGAGAGCTCCCCACCGACCACTACTCTCTGGGGACGTCCAGCTAGCCAGTTTTCAATCCATATGACCATCAAAGGGCCTACTCCCAACCCTATCAGTTTCTCCACCAGACCATTGTGGGGGGCAGAGTCAGACACCTTGCTGAAGTCCAAGAATAATACATCCACAGGCTTTCCTCTGTACAGTTCTGATGTTACCCATTCGTAGAACTCCACAAGATTATCCAGACCTCCCACCTCCTCCAAGTACACCCCCAATCGTTCCTTTAGTATACTCTCCATTAATTTACCCACCACTGAGGTCAAACTGATGGGTTTATAGTTACCTGGTACTTCCCTCGCCCCCCCTTTATGGATTGGCACCACATGTGCCTCTCGCCAATCCCTAGGTACCCTCCCTGTCTCAAGTGACCTGTTGAAGAGCTCCGCCAGGGGTGCAGCCAGTATGTCCGCCCAATTCTATAGTACTCGGATGAATGCCATCCGCCCAGGAGATTTGTCTTTCTTTAGGGTCTTGACGGCTAACCACACCCTTTCGGTGGAGATAGCATCATCTGTCCCCTCCACCTTACTGGCCTTTTTATCCTTATCCTGATGTGACACCCCTGTGGTACCTCTCCCTCCCTCTTGCTCCACTTCTGTTGCTCCCCTGATCCCACTCACTGCCGCTTCTGTCCCCATCGTGCCTTGCTTTGTAGATATCCCATCCCCCTCCCTAGTGAACATAGAGGCTAAGTACTCATTTAATACCTCTGCCTGGTCCCTCACCTCTTCCACCCACCCTCCTTCTGATCTCAACTGCTGAGATGGCCCTTAGTTTTTCTCTGCTCCCCAATGTACCGGAAAAAACCCTTTTCCCCTCCATGTATCCCCTGTGCCAGCCTCTGCTCTTTACTGGACTTTGCCCCCCTCACCATCCGGGTGACTTTTCTAGATACAAGATGGTACATTTCCTTATCCCTATCTCCTGTTGTTGTTTTATATTTTTTGTAGGCCGCCTTCTTTTCTCTAACCGCTACCTGAACTTCACTGGACCACCAGCATGGTTTATGTGACCTTGCTCCCTTACGTTTCACCTTAGCGCAGGTCCTGACTGCCTCATGAAGTCCCCGTCTTATGACCTCCCATCTCTTTACACATTTGTCATTGATGTAATCCCCTTCAAGTGATCCTTGAGAATATTTCCCATGCCCACAAAGTCTGCCCTCCTGAAGTCCACTGCCAAGTGTCCTAGATCTCACCCCCCCTCCCCCCATGCTTATTTGAAACCAGACAGTATTGTGGTCGCTCCCAGTCAGGGGATTCTTAAGCAAGGCGTTTGACTCGGTCCACCACAGAGGCCTGGTGGAGAAATTGACGGGGATGGGAGTGGACCCGTTGTTGGTCAGATTGATCGGTAACTGGCTGGCTGGACGCACTTAGAGGGTAGTGGTCAAAGGGGAGCTCTCGAACCCTATAGGGGTCAGTAGCGCGGTACCACAAGGCTCGGTCCTGGGGCCGACCCTGTTTAATGCATACATATCTGACATCAGGGAGGGAATAGGATGCGAAATGAGTCTCTTTGCTGATGACTCCAAGTTGTGAGCATTGGTAGAAGGGGAGGAGGGGAAGTTAGCCCTTCAGGGGACCTGGAGACCCTGGTTAGCTGAGCTTGCACCTGGAAGTTAAATTCCAATTCCTCCAAGTGCAAGGTGTTGCATCTCGGGCGTGGGAACCCCAAACACAAGTACACCCTGGGAGGGGAGGTGCTGGAAGCCATGACAGGGGATGCTTGTATGAATAACTCTGAGCAGTGCAGGAGGGCGGCAGCGAAAGCAAACAGGATGTTGGGTTGCATCGCAAGGGGGATCACCTCAAGGTGTAGGGAAGTGATTCTGCTGCTGTACAATGGATTGGTTAGATCACACTTTGAATACTCTGTGTAGTTCTGGTGGGCACACTTGAAGAGGGACATACAGCTCCTTGAGAAGAGGGTACAGAGGAGGGCAACCAAGATGATACAAGGTCTAGGGGATTTGTAGAATGAGGAGAGGCTTGTGGAGCTTGGCCTGTTTTCATTGGAGGAGAGGAGAGACAGGGGGACATGATCGAGGTCTTCAGGTACCTCAAGGATGATAAACAGGGTACATAGAGATGGGATCCTTAAACTTACAGAGGGAGGTGTCACCAGAGGGCACAGTCTGAAGTTGGAAGGTGGGAAAATGAGGAGGAGGTTCTTCCCTGAGCGGGTGGTTGCACCTTGGAACATGCTGCCGGGTGAGCTGGTTCAGACCTCCATGGTGGAAGGTTTCAAGGGTGGGTGGAACAGGTACAGAAAAGGGAAGAAACGGGGGGTGGCCTGGCCCTGGGGGTCTGGGATGGATGATAGGAATTACAAACAGACGATGGGGGGGATAGCCTCGGGTCCCACCAAAGGATCTGAGACACTTAGTATGTTAGTTTTGACAAATATCTCACTGAGGGAGGCTCAACAGGAAACTTCTTCTGAGTAAATTGGCGGACAGGCCAGATGGATGGGCAAATGCTCCCTCCTGTCTGTGCACTCTGTGGTCCTATGTAGTCAAAGATGGGAAGGATGATTTTCATGGCAGTGAAGGGGACAGTACAGCACCAGGTGAAGGGGGGGCCTCACCCCCCAGTAGGAAATCAAAGGGGAGGGGATGGTGGGGGGGGCGGACACAAAAGGATCATTAGTAAAGAGGGACAGGGTCGCACTGGAAGGTGGTGTCTTTGCATGCAAGGAGTCTGGCTAACAAGGCAGCAGACCTACAGGTGCTGATGGCAGAGTGGGACGTGGACATAGCAGCCATCACGGAGATATGGGCAGCCCAGTACCATGACTGGGACCTCGAGATCCCAGGGTACCAATTGCATAGGAAGGACAGAGCAAAGGGAAGGTGGAGTGGCATTGTACATAAGGGAAGGGATAATAGCACCGGGCAGGGAGGGGTAGGAGGGCACAGATGAAACCCTATGGGTAGTGCTCCAGAACAATGCTGGGAGAAGGAATCGTGTGAGGGTGGTGTACAGACCACCTTCACAGGGCATAGAAGTGGATAGGGAGCTGGGGAACAGATCAGGAGGGTAGGAGAGAGAGGGAACAGAGTAATTCTAGGAGACTTTAATCTACCCGGGTAGACTGGAGCATCCCAGCTACCTCCCGTTGCAGGGGACAGGTCCTCCTGGATGCTGTCCAGGAGTGTTTCCTGGCACAGGGAGTCACAGAGCCAACAAGAGAGAAGGCCATACTAGACCTAATGCTATCAGATGGGGAGCATGTCCAGGAAGTTGAAGTGAGGGATCCCCTTGCAGGCAGTGACCACTGCATGGTGTGTTTTTACATCAACATGGGGAAGGAAGCAGCCAAGACAAAAATGAGTGGTGGACTTCAAAAGGCAGACTTCAGTAGTATGGATAACATACTAGAGGTGCACCTGGCAAAGCTCTGACCGGAGATGGATGTGGATCAGAAATGGTTCATCATTAAGAAGAGGTTAAACGAGGCCACTGACACTTATACGAAGGCTCATAAAAAGAACTCCAGAATCAAGAAACCTAGCTGGTATAGCAGGAAGGGTGAAGGAAAAGTAGGCGTCCTTCCTGAAGTACAAGCGTACCTTGAGGGGGGAGGATGGAGAGGTATATGCAGTGAAATCTCAAGAGGCAGGGAGAGGGGTCCAGGCAGCCAAGGCTTAGAAAGAGCTAAGACTGGTGCAGGGTATTAAGGAAGGGGAGGACTTCTTCCATTACATTAAGGAGAGAAGAAGTAGCAGGAATGGGATTGTTAGGATAAAGAGGGAGAAAGGATGGGCAGAAAAG
The DNA here is from genome assembly GCA_016271365.2 of Neoceratodus forsteri. Classification (NCBI taxonomy): domain Eukaryota; kingdom Metazoa; phylum Chordata; order Ceratodontiformes; family Ceratodontidae; genus Neoceratodus; species Neoceratodus forsteri. The sequence goes on along the minus strand of CM057453.1, from coordinate 430,265,931 downwards.
GGTGAAGATCAAGCAGAGGCACTAAATGAATACTTCTGCTCTGTCTTAACTAGGGAAGTGGACGAGCCTATTCCACAGGATGATTGGGGGAGCCGGGGGGGGGGGATTATGATGCGGAGATCAGGGACGACAGGGTCTTAAGGGGACTAAGGGAACTGCGGGTGGACAAGGCACCTGGCCCAGATGGTGTACACCTGAGGGAGCTGGCAGGGGTACTAGCAGCCCTGCTGACGACCTGTTTAACACCTCGCTGGAGAAGGGGTGTATGCCGCAGGACTGGAGGACAGCTCATGTGGTACCACTCCACAAGAGTGGTCCCAGGGACGAGCCAGGTAACTACAGGCTGGTTTGCCTAACCTCCATAGTCGGAAAGTTAATGGACAACAGGCAGCATGGGTTTGTCAGGGGGAGATCTTGTCAAACCAACATGATAGATTTCTTCGACTGGGTTACAAGGTCTTTGGACGGGACAGGCAGTGGACTTCCTATACCTGAACTTTAGCAAGGTGTTTGATTAAGTGCCAAATGGCAGGCTGATCAGCAAGCTGAGGGACTGGGAATAGTGAACAAACTACTGGGGTGAGTCAAGAGCAGGCTGCGGGACATTAACCAGAGAGTGGTGGAGTGGGGGGAACTATCCAAACCTAGACCTGTAACCAGCAGGGTCCCACAGGGCTCAGTCCTTGGACCTGTGTTGTTCAACATCTTTATAGGTGACATAGCAGAGGGGGTCAAAAGTAAGATCTGTTTTTTTTTTGCAGATGATACTAAGCTCTGTGGGAGGGTGGGCACAGTGAAGGGGAGACAGGATGTAAGGGAGGATCTGGCTAGGCTGGAGAAATGGTCGGGCATCTGGCAGTTGGGTTTCAGTGCTAAGAAATGCAAGGTCATGCACCTGGGTGCCAGGAACCCAGGGGCCAGATACTGGTTGAGGGAGTACAGGGGACAATCTCAGAGAAGGAAAAGGACCTTGGTGTAATGATTGGGGTTGATATGAAACACTTGGCACGGTACTGTAAGACAGCAGCCAAAGAAAATAAGACACTGGGCTGCATCGCCAAGGGAATCACCTCTAGGAGGGAGGGAGGAAGTTATTCTGCCACTGTATAGGTTACTGGTGAGACCACACCTGGAATACTGTGTTCAGTTGTGGTGCCCTTATCTGAAGAAGGATATCAAACTACTTGAGGGGGTCTAGCAGAGGGCAACCAAAATGATCATGTCATGGGGGACAGAACATATGGGGAGAGGCTGAGGGAGCTCAACATGTACTCTCTGGAGAATATAAGAAAGGGGGACATGAAGGATCAAAGGGCATCTTTAATTTAAGAAAGGAGGGTACAACAAGGGGACATAGCCTGAAACTAGTGGGGGGTAGATTTAAGAAGGAAATGAGGCAATGTTTCACTGAATGGGTGGTAAAGGGGTGGAACGAGTTGCCAGAGGAGGTAGTTGCAGCAAATATGGTGGCCAATTTCAAGGGGGGGGATGGGACAGGGTGAAGAAGAAAATTAGGATGGGAGGAGTCATTCCTGGGAAGTGGAAGGTAGAGGCTAATGGGGTGGAGGTGGATGACTCCAAGAGGAGTGGGCAGCTTCAGGGAGCTAAACTGAGCTGTGCACTCGAGCAGACTTGATAGCCCATTATGGCCTGATCTTCCTGGGCATAAAGTCTCCACCACTCATTCACACTAATGGGATCTACGCCAGAGGTGTTTGGACCCAATGGGAGCAAACTTTTTGCAGGAGGGCTGGCGCCAGAGATGGAGCTGCAAGGAGCAGCGCCGCGAGCCTCTGCTCGTGCGGCAGTGACTGTCTCGGCATCGACCCTCCAGCCGCCTCAGTTCCTTTTTTCCCACCATCAAGTGCACTTCAGTGATGACGTCGTTCGCCCTCCTGGAGTCTAACTCAAACTAGCAGCATATTTTTTAGTTTATTTTGTAGTATTTTTCTAATAAAGTACCGCTTATGATAATTTATTCTTATCAAAGAAAGAAGTCTCAGCCTACATTGACGGAGTCGACCATGAGCGGGTCAGGTGACGGTAGGGAGACTTCATATGAAAGCTTTAAAGTCAGCCAGGCTGTGTCCCATCCCCCGCCTTCTCCGGAAGGGAGGTCTGACAACGGACGGTCCAATGCCCGAGGGGATGGGCGGCCCCCCCCAGAAGCATAAAAGTAAACAGTCTCATTCTCGGCACCATTCGGCCTTGAGCTCTTCTTCGACCCGTAGGTCAAAAAAGAGAAGGTGTCACTCGAGATCGCCCTCTGATATGTCTGCGTGTCGACGGTTGGTCATTGGGGTCAGTTGCCGGTTTCCTCATTCGGAGTCGCCGGTTTCTGGTCTCCGACCTCTTCGACATCGGAGCCCTTCCCCGCCTTCTGGTAGGGCTTCCAATGAGCAGTTTCATCAGTGGACCATTCTTATGGAGCAGTGGGCTCGGAAGCTAATCCAGCTGTCTGGCCCGGTCACTCAGGGGTCTTCAGGCTCTTCGGGGGATCGGGCAGGGCAATTTGGGTCTCCCTGGTCGCGCGACCCCCTTTTCAGTGCCGTCGACTCCGCGCTCAGGTGTTTTCCCCCCTCACATGACTGCGGCGCAGGGGGCCACACCGATGCCTCTATCTCCTGGTATTCTTCCTTCTTTTCCCTCAAATTCTAATTTTCTGGGCCCTGGGTTGGTTTGGCATCGGTGGGTCGCTCGGTGTCGTTTCCGGTGCTGTCCCCGGCACCATTGTGCCTGTCGGCGCCGTTTAGTTTCTCAGGCGCGGTGTGGCCTTACCGACGTTAAGGTTCTCGGTGCCGTGTGGCCTTTCCAGCACCGTGCGACTTTTTGGCGCCGTGTTCTTCTTCGGTGCCGTACGGCCTTTCAGTGCTGAGCTCTTATTCGGCGCCAAGGCCGGACATTTCTTCTGCCAATCTTCAGGGTTTCTCCTCTCCGATTTCTGTTTCTTCCTCTTTTCCTGCTGATGTTCATCCCTTTTCTGTCCATGCAGTCCTTCCTGGACTGTGAGGAGATGATATTGAGCCTGACTCAGATCTTCGACTGGGTGATGATGTTGAAGGAGCAGGGATCAATCCTGCAGCAGAGCCTATGGTTGAGGACCTGTCATTTAAGTCTCTGCTGAAAAATTTGTATTTTACTCTCTCTCTCCAGACTACAGATATCGATCGTGGGAAGCTTTTTAGACTCCAATACCTTCATGTCCCAGAGATCCCTACGGATTTAACTCCCCGGCACAACCATCCTTTGAAACACTGTCTCAGATGGTATGGAATAATCCCGCTCTTATTCCTTCTGTGGCTAAGTCCATAGACAGAAAGTATGCTGCTCCCAAGGATCGACCTACATTGGCCTCCCAGGCCTTTGCAGACCCTATTGTAGTCTTGGCAGAGAATTATAAGGCCATTCTTCCTCAGGCATCTACAGCCCGGCCTATAAACAAAGAATCTCGTAAGATAGACACCTTAGGTAAGAGAGTCTTTGCTGCCTCCACCCTGAGTATGCGTATTGCCAGCTACCAGGGCTATTTCTCTCAATATGAGTATATTCTTTGGCATTCGCTCAGACAGATGGTGGAAGTTCTGCTTGAGTCAGACACTAGTTCAGAGCTTCTTCAGACCATAACCAGGGGTATCGAGTCCAACAACCAGCAGGTTAAAGCAGCTATGGGTTCTTTTGATACTGTTTCCCTGAGCGGCGGCAGTGGGCATTTGTACCCGTTGTCACTCCTGGCTGTGCACTTCGGGCATCACGAATGATGCCCAACAGCAGGTCATGATGTTACCCTTTGACGGTATGTATCTGTTCGGACCTCAAGTAGAGCAAGTGCTGGAGGCCACACAGAAGACTAGGTTGGCCATTAAAACGTCGCGACCCGCTCCCACCCCTTCTCGGGGGGGGGGTTGTTAATAAGCGTCAGTTTCACAACCGTCAGTCCTTTCCGGGCAGGGGAAGTTTTAATAAAATGCTAGCCCCACAACCTCAAAAGAAAACGCAACAGAAGGCACAAGGGCCCAAAGCGTCCAGTGCCACTTTCTGAGTTTCTGGCCCAGGTCCCACCTCAACTACCTGGCGGGACTCTTCCTCAGCAGTGGGAGGATGTCTGACTCAGTCCTACAGCCAATGGAAGTCCATAACATCAGACTAATGGGTCCTCCGGATAATCTGTGAGGGGTGCTCCTTCAACCTTTCAGAAACCCCTCTGGATCGTCCTCCCAAATGACAGCCCAGGCTGCCAACAGTACAGTCGGACCTTCTTGCCTCCAAGTTACAAGACCGTCTGAACAACAGGGCAGTAGAAATAGTTCCGCTGGATCAAAGAAACACAGGTTTCTACTCCCATTACTTCCTGGTCCTGAAAAAGACCGGTTGAACGTGCCCCATTCTGGATCTCAAAAAGTTAAACAAGTTTCTTCTCAAGGAAAAGTTCAAAATGATATCGCTAGGGACCCTGTTGCCCTTGCTTCATCAACACGATTGGCTAGCTTCCCTGGACATGCAGGATGCTTACCAACATATTCCTATACACCCAAAACACCACAAATACCTAAGGTTTGTAGCTCTGGGCCAACATTATCAGTTCAGAGTCCTGCCCTTTGGGCTATCCTCTGCACCACAAGTTTTTACAAAGTGTTGTGCAATTCTCGCAGCACATCTCAGGAAAATCAGTATACAAGTGTTCCCATATCTGGATGACTGGCTTCTAGCAAGTCCTTCCAGGCAAGGAACTCTCGACGCCGTAGCCACAGCCTCGAACTTTCTCATGTCCATGGGAGTCCTGCTAAATCTCAAGAAATTGCAGTTGCAGCACTCCCAGAAGCTCCTTTTTATAGGAACTCTTCTGGACACCTCCTGTGCGAAAGATTTTCTTCCAAAGGACAGAAAGAGCGATATCCTACAGATGGCCCAATACATCAGAGAGAACAGCTCAGTTCGAGCTATCTCGATGTAACGAATGCTGGGTCTCATGGCATCCTTGGTGTTCACTGTACCCCTAGCACGTCTCCACATGAGAACCTCTCAATGGATGCTCAGTACTCAGTGGTTCCCAACCACTCACCCTCAGTCCTTTCTCATCAAGGTGACAGAACCTCTGAAGAAGTCACTCACCTGGTGGTTGCAAGAGGACAACCTTCTGGAAGGGGTATCCCTTTGCTACCCTCGATCATCAGATTTCCATTACCACAGATGCATCCCTGACGGGGTGGGGAGCTCACTGTTAGAATCTCCACACCCAAGGTACGTGGACTCAGGACGAATCCCAGCTTCACATAAATGTCCTGGAAATGAGAACCGTCCTTTATGCAGTCTGGACTTTGAAGGACATTCTCTGTCACAAGAACATTCTCCTTCAAATGGACAACAAAGCAGTGATGTATTACATCAACAGGCAGAGCGGTGCACACGCTTACCCTTTATGCAGGGAAGCGATGAGAGTGTGGGAATGGTGCTTGGAGCACAAGGCTCTAATTCATGCGGTCTATCTGCCGGGAGTGCAGAACGAACTGGCAGAGCATCTCAGCAGAAAAGAGACGGATCCTCACGAGTGGTCTGTCAACTCAACCATAGTTCAGTCACTATTCGCAGAGTGGGGAACTCCAGACCTGGACCTTTTTGCATCCCCACTCAACACAAAACTGCCTCTCTTCTGCTCCAGAAATCCAGGACCTGGTGTTTTTTGTCAGGATGCGTTCAGGCTGTGGTGGACAAAACACTTTTTATACGCTTTTCCTCCTCTTCCCCTAATTCAGAGGGTACTACTCAAATTGGAGTCTCAGGGGGGCAGAATGATTCTCATTGCCCCTTCTGGCCTCGGCAGATATGGTTCCCGCTACTCAACAGACTGCTGGAAAAAACCCCGAAGACGCTTCCCCTTCAGAGAACCTTCTGACCCAGGGTCCTGTGGTCCATACCAACCTGAGGTTGCTTCACCTTCACGCTTGGCTCCTGAAGAGATAGAGATGAATAGGTTCAGTGTTTCTCGTAGAGTTTCAGACATTCTTTTGGCTGCACGTAAGCAGGCCACTAGAAAAATCTACACAGCTAAATGGAAGCATTTCTCTCTCTGGCGTGCAGAATCCTCTTGGAACCCTTTTTCCTGTCCACTGAATAAAGTCTTGGAGTATCACTTAGACCTCTCAAACACAGGTCTGCAGTACTCCACAGTCAAAGTTCATCTTTGTGCCATTTCAGCATATCATGAGCCGGTAGTTTCTCACCCCAGGAATACTCCAATATTCCTAACTCTTCTGCAGTATACCTTTAAGGTCAGATCTGCCCAGAGATGGAATGCTATGAAAATGATGGAATCATTAGCATGAGCCACTTTTCAAATGCTGCCACCTATCAACTACCTACATTCTACCCCTCAGATTTCTCTCTCTGCCTGTCAGGATCAGACGCCTGGAGAGTTCCTCCTCAACATCTAGTCAAAGAAGCCTTGATTATTCACAAATACATAAGTATTTTTTGTTTATTTTCATTTGCTGCCTCTTATCAGTGTTTTTTTTAATAACCGTTAGTTTATTTCGTTAGTTTTGTATTGTTTTCTCGGTTCCTGTCGGTTCGGAATAACCGTTGAGGAACTGAGGTATTTCTAGTTAATTTTTTTTTCTTCCCCATTTATTATATATTTTGTGTGTTTTAATCTTGTTTTTTTTTTTTAGAACTGATAACTTTGGTTCCGAACCACTAATCCCGATTCTAATTTTATCGGTTCATGGTTCCGCTTGGCTTCTCCGATCGGTTCCTGAACCGATTGCAACCGAGAAAATTGTTGTTTTTTGAATTTTAAAGCTTGTAGTATGTGCGATCGTGGTTTTTCTCCATAATGTTAGAAAAACCTAAAAAGACAACCGGTGGACCCAGTTTTAAGAATTGTTCTGAGTGTAGTGAGGTCTTTGCCAAGGTAGATAAACACTCTGCTTGTGTTTTCTGCCTGGGTTTTGACCATTTGAAGTCTAATTGTGCTATTTGTAAATCTTTTTAAGACAAAACTTTGGAAAAACGTCTGGACAGATTGAATAAAAGATTCAAGGGTCCCTCTGGCTCTGACCAGCCAAAACCTTCAGGGTCTGTGGGTGACACTACAATTTCTGCTACTTCTACCCCTGCTACAGGTAAAAAGAGACCCTCTGAACTGGCTAGCTGTCCGGTTCCAGTTAAAAAACAAAAAAAGACACAACACACTGAACCCCCTGTGGAAAAGGTGACTTCTGTGGTGCCTGCCACTGTGCCTTTTCCTTCTGAGATTGCACAAGCAATAAAGATTATGCAAACCTTGCAGGATCTGCTGCCTGAGGTCTCACAGTCTCCAGTTCAGACTTCTGCACCTTCCAACCCACTCTGCTTTCCTGTACAGCGTGGTGAGGAGGAATAGGAAGAAGAAGGTGAGCTTACAGAGCCTGAGGTCTCCCCTGAGCAGGAGTTTGGTTCCCCTCCCAGGATCACTAAAGACTGTTCTTCCCATTTTTCCTTCATTAGGAAAATTTCTGATGCCTTGGACATCCCTACCACTGAAGCTGTAGAGGAGGAGGAGGCTGAATATATGGTCATGATGAGGCTGACTCCTACTAAAAAGCTTTCACTCCCCATCAATAAGTTCTGTAAAAAGGATACCTTACAACTTCTCCAAGCTCCTGGGTCTGTCCCTCCATTAGACAAAAGAGTGGACAAAAAGTATCAGCCTGACAGAATAGGGGCTGAATTCTTGTTTTCGCACCCTGATCACCAGGGGGTGGTGCAAGCTGCAGCTTGTGATAAGGCAAAAGTCCCTCTGGCTTCCCACCCTCCAGAGAAGGACTCACGAAAAATCGAAGTATGGCCAAGAAAGGTTACCTGTCAGCCTCTCTGGCCATTAGGCAAGCGAGTTTTCAGACCTATGCAGCACAGTACCAGAAGGCTGTCTGGCAGTCTATTCTAGACATGGCTAAGAAAGCATCTCCTCCTCTTTCAGCAGACCTAGTTAAAACTGCTAGATCTTCCTGGACATAAGTCTCCACCACTCATTCACACTATTGGGATCTGCGCCGGAGGCACTAGGACCCATCGGGAGCAAGCTTTTTGCTGGGAGTCGGCGCCAGAGATAGGCGCTGCGAGCGCAGTGCCGCGAGCTTCTAGCTCGGCAGGCAAATGACTATCTCGCGCCAACCCCCAACCACCCTCAGTTCCTTTTTCCCCGCTCGAAGTGCGCTCAGTGACGACGTACGCTCACCTGTCGGGAGTCAAACTTCAAACCAGCAGCATAGTTTTCAGTTTTATTATTTTGTAGTATTATCTGATACAGTATCGCTAAGTTATTCTTATTTTTAATAAAATTGATAAAGAAGTCTCAGCCTACTCTGGCCGGAATCGACCATGAGCAGGTCAGGTGACAGTAAGGAGACTTAGATGAAAGCTGTTCAGCCAGTCGGGCTGGGTCCGTCCGCCACCTTCTCCGGAAGGAGGTCTGACAACGGTCAGTCCAATGCCCGAGGATGGCGGTCCTTGAAGCATAAAGCCAAGCAGTCGCATTCTCGGCACCGTTCGACCTCAAACTCTTCTTGACCACAGGTCAAAAGAGAAGGCATCACTCCAGGTCGCCCTGATACCGCCTGCGCCAGCGCTCTGTTATAGAGGGCTAGTTGCCGGTCTCCTCCTTGAGTCGCCAACAGCGGCTTCTGGTAACAAGTCTTCGACATCAGAGTCCTACCCCGCCCACAGGTAGGTCTTCAGATGAGCAGTTTCATCAGTGGGCCGCTCTTTTGGAGCAATGGGCTCGGAGGTTGGTTCGGCTGCCTGGCTCGGTGGTTCGTGGGCCTTGGGCTCTCTGGGCGACCAGGTAGGGCAGTTGGACTTTCCTGGTTGCGCGGTACCTCCTTCGGTGCCGTCGACTCCGTGCTTAGGTGTCTCCCCCACATGGCTTCGGCGGAGGAGGCCACACCGATGCCCTTATCTCCTGCTCTTTTCCTTCCAAACCTGTTTTCAGGTCTCTGGGGCGCCCTTCGCGGCGTGCGGCCTTCTTGGCCGTCCTCGAGCATCGCTTGCGGCTAAACCGTGGCACATCGGTGCCTGCGGCCGTTCAGCGCCGTCCTCGGCTACTGTGTGGCTCTCGGCACCCGTTGCGGCGTAGCATGGTTCCTGGCGTGGTTCTCGGCCGTGCGCCCTCAACAGCACTGGGGCCCCGGAGACTTTCCTTTTGTCTCTTTTCCTCCTTCCTCTTCTGGCTTTCATCCTTTTCCTGTCCATACAGTCCCTCCTGGACTGTCAGGAGATGACGTTGAGCCTGGCCCAGACCTTCGGCTGGGCGATGAGGTGGACGAAGCAGGATCTTTTACTGCTGCAGAGCCTGTGGTCGAGGACCTGTCATTTAAGTCTCTGCTGAAAAATATGATTTCCACACTTTCTCTCCAGACTACAGACATCGATCCTGGGAAATTGCTAAGACTCCAGTACCTTCATGCCTCGGAGATCCCTACGGATTTGACTCCTCCGATTCAGCCTTCCTTCGAGACGTTGTCTCAAATGGTATGGAATAATCCTGCTCTCTCTTCTTCGGTGGCTAAATCCATTGATAGAAAATATTCAGCCCCCAAGGATCGTCCCATTTTGACATCCCAAGCTTTTGCGGATCCTGTTGTAGTCCTGGCAGAGAATGATAAGGTCGTCCTTCCTCAAACCACTACAGCTCGACCTATTAACAAGGAATCTCGTAAGATAGACACCTTAGGTAAGAGAGTTTTTGCTGCTTCTACCTAAGTATCGTATTGCCAGTTATCAGGGCTATTTTCTCCAGTGCAGAGTATATCCTGTGGCACTCTGTCAAGCAAATGGTTGAACTCTTCGGACTCGGATTCAAAACCAGAGCTTCTCCAAACCATTACCAGGGTATTGAATCTAACAACCAACAGGTTAAAGCAGCCATGGGCGCTTCGACTCGCTTCCCGTTCAGCAGCTGCTGGTATTTGCACCGTCCGCCATTCCTGGCTGCGCTTCAGGCTTCAACAATGATGCGCAACAGCAGGTAATAGCATTGCCCGCTGATGGTGCATATCTTTTTGGTCCTCAGGTCGAACAAGCTCTAGAAGCTCACAAAAGACTAGGTCAGCCATTAAGTTGGCTAGACCCCTCCTGCCCTCTAGAGGGCATGCCAGTAGACATTAGTTTCATAACCGTCAGTCCTTTCGAGGCAGAGGCAGGGGTAGTTTCCATAAGAACCAACCTGCCCAACCTCAAAAGAAGGCGCAGCAGAAAGCGCAAGGGCCCAAAACGCCCAGCTACTTTATGAAGTGCTGGTCAAGTCCCACCTCAACTGCCCGAGGTGGACTTTTCCTCCGTGGGAGATCGGCTGATGCACTTCTACAGCCAGTGAAATCCATAACTTCAGACAAATGGGTCCTTCGGATAATCCGCGAGGGGTACTCACTCAATTTTGTGGAAACTCCTCCAGATTGTCCTCCCAAACGGCAGCCCAGGCTGTCGGCCCTTCAGTCAGACCTTCTCACCACCGAGATTCAGGGCCTTCTAAACAACAGGGCAGTAGAACTTGTGCCGCTGCATCAACGAAACACGGGGTTCTACTCTCATTACTTTCTGGTTCCAAAGAAGTCTGGCAGAATGCGCCCCATTCTGGATCTCGGAAAGCTAAACAAATTTCTCCCCAAGGAGAAATTCAAAACGATTTCTCTAGGGACCCTGTTACCCTTACTTCATCAGCAAGACTGGTTAGCTTCCCTAGACATGCAGGATGCTTACCAGCACATTCCCATTCACCCGAGACATCACAAATTCCTGAGGTTTGTGGCTCTGGGACAACATTATCAGTTCAGAGTCCTGCCCTTTGGGCTATCCTCGGCGCCGCGAGTTTTTACAAAATGTGCAGTTCTTGCAGCGTACCTCAGAAAACTCGGAATACAGGTGTTCCCTTATCTGGACGATTGGCTTCTGGCAACTCCTTCCAGGCAAGGGACTCTGGACGCCGTTGAGACGGCCTCTCAACTTCTTACGTCCATGGGAGTCCTGCTGAACCTCAAGAAATCACAGCTGCAGCCCTCCCAGGGGCTCCTTTTCATAGGGACCCTTCTGGACACATCCTGTGCGAAGGCTTTTCGTCCTGAGGACAGAAGGAACGATATCCTTCTGATGGCCCGTTACATCGGAGAGAACAGGTCAGTTACAGCACTCTCGATGCAACGGATGCTGGGCCTCATGGCATCCTCAGTGTTCACTGTACCTCTGGTCTGTCTGCACATGAGAACCACCCAGTGGATGCTCAGTACTCAGTGGTCTCCGACCACTCACCCGCAGTCCTACCTCATCAAGGTGACAGAACCCCTACGGAGGTCTCTCACCTGGTGGTCTCAAGAGGACAATCTCCTGCAAGGATACCCCTTTGCTCCTCTGGACCATCAGATCTCCATTACCACAGACGCCTCACTTATGGGATGGGGAGCTCACTGTCAGGCTCTCCACACTCAGGGTGTGTGGACTCAACTCGAGTCTCAGCTTCACATAAATGTCCTAGAAATGAGAGCCGTCCTTTATGCGGTCCGAGCTTTGAAGGACATTCTTTGTCACAAGAATATTCTCCTCCAAACGGACAACAAAGCAGTGATGTATTACATCAACAAGCAGGGCGGTGCTCATTCTTACCCCTTATGCAGAGAAGCGATGAGGGTCTGGGAATGGTGCTTGGAGCACAAGGCTCTAATTCAAGCAATATACCTGCCAGGTGTTCAGAACAACTTGGCGGACCGTCTCAGCAGAACAGAGACAGATCCTCACGAGTGGTCTCTCGACTCAACCATAGTTCAGTCACTATTCGAAGAGTGGGGAACTCCGGACCTGGACCTTTTTGCATCCCCACTCAATGCAAAACTGCCTTTCTCCTGCTCCAGAAATCCAGGGCCTGGCATTTTTTGTCAGGATGCGTTCAGGCTGCGGTGGACAAAACGCTTTCTTTACGCTTTTCCGCCTCTTCCTCTAATTCAGAGAGTACTCCTCAAGTTCGAGTCTCAGGGAGACAAGATGATTCTCATTGCTCCCTTTTGGCCTCAACAACTGTGGTTTCCACTTCTCAACAGTATGTTGGCAGTTCCTCCGAGACCACTTCCCCTGCAGATGAACCTTCTAACTCAGGGACCGGGTGGTCCATCCCAATCTGAGATCTCTTCACCTTCACGCTTGGCTCCTGAAGAGGTAGAAGTAAATCGGTTCAGTGTCTCTCGAAGAGTTTCGGATATCCTTCTGGCTGCGCGGAAACCAGCCACTCGGAAAACTTACACGGCTAAGTGGAAGCGTTTTTCCCTCTGGTGTGCAAAGTCCACTTTGAATCCTTTCTCCTGCCCTCCAGATAAAGTTTTAGAGTACCTTTTGGACCTCTCAAACTCAGATCTCCAGTACTCTACAGTTAAGGTTCACCTTAGTGCCATTTCAGCGTATCATGAACCGTTTTTTTCTCTTTCACTGGCTCAGTTACCTATGGTTAAGAGATTTCTTAAGGGCATTCTGCACACCAGACCCCCTACAAGACATCCGGTTGCAGCCTGGGACATTAATCTTGTGCTAGACATGCTCACCCGAAACCCTTTGAGCCTCTAGCTACCTGTGAACTAAAGTTCCTCACCTGGAAGACTGCCTTCCTAGTGGCCATTACCTCAGCTCGTAGGGTCTCTGAGATACATGCCCTGGTCACAGACCCTCCGTATACTGTGTTCCATAAGGACAAAGTAGTCCTTCGCACTCATCCTAAATTTCTCCCTAAGGTTGTGTCAGAATTTCATCTTAACCAACCTTTGGTCCTTCCCTCTTATTTTGCGGACTTCCAAAATGAAGGGGAACGCTCTTCATTCTCTGGATGTTAAGAGGGCCTTGCGTTTCTACTTAGATAGAACCAAGGATTTTCGTAAAGCCCAGCAACTGTTCGTTTCCTTCAGTGAGGCCCGGCTGGGTCAACCTGTCGCTTTTAGATGTATCTCAACATGGCTAGTGGCGTGCCTTCGTCACTGCTATTCCATGGCGCAGGTTAAGTTGGAGGGTAGAGTTTACGCTCACTCTACCAGAGCGGTAGTGGCATCCCTAGCGGAAATCCGCAACGTGCCCATTGCAGACATCTGCATTGCAGCCACCTGGAGCTCAGTGCATACTTTCGTTAAGCATTATGCGCTCGATGTCCATGCCAGACGACATTCTTCCTTTGGCAGAGCCATCCTTAATGGACTTCTGTCTTAAGAAACGTGAGCTCTTGGTTTTCTCCTGCCGCCCTCTCGGGGGATTATTAGCTCGGTACTCTCCCAATAGTGTGAATGAGTGGTGGAGACATGTCCGGAAGATATGAAAGTGCAGTACCTACCGTAATTCTTGGATCTCTTGGACGAGTCTCCACCACTCATTCACACTTCCACCCTCCATCCCCGAGCTCACCTCTCTTGTTGGTCTTCACCCCTCACATTCTAGGCCTTGAAGACTTCTTTGTTGACCCTTCTTAACGGGTCGTCCGGACTATCTTATGTCCAGTTTTTTAGGTTAGGCTACCCTTCTAGCTTAGTTCGCTGCACCTCCTTGGTAAAAAGGTACTGGGCGGTTGGGAGTCGGCCTGAGAATAGTCATTGAAGCTGGGGCTCTGAGCACCATCTCTGGCGCCGACTCCCCAGCAAAAGTTCAGCCTCGATGGGTCCTAGTGCCTCCGGCGCAGATCCCAATAGTGTGAATGAGTGGTGGAGACTCGTCCAAGAAGATCCAAGAATTACGGTAGGTACGTAATTTTCATGTTTGGCCTGAAAGCTGCCAAATACCAGTCCAGATGGCAGCAGACAGCAATGAGACTGCTGCAAGGTGGATGGCAAATACCATCACACAGAGAAGGTTTGCTCGGTTGAGAGCCACAAACCTCACACAGGATACCCAGAATAAGACTCTGGATTTTCCTTTGGAGGGCACTTTCCTATTTGGCAGCCATACAGTGGCCTGCATGAAGAAGGTGGACGAGTATAAGGCCACCTTCCATAGTAATTCTACAAAGGAAACACCCTCCACCTCCTCTAGACCCTTCAGTAGGGAAGGCAGGGGCAGACAGTTTCATACCAGGCCATGGTACTCCCTCAGGCACCCCAATACCCACAGCGGGTGTACTTCAGGTGCAGGGGTAGAAGAGGTGCCAGGCGTAGTACCCAGTCTCAGCCCCAATCCAAGCAGGATTCCTGACTTCATCGCTCAGGCTGCCTCTCCTTTACCAGTAGGGGGCAGGCTGACCCCTTTTTTCCAGAACTGGAAAACCATCACCACAGACAAGTGGGTTCTGGAGATAGTGGGTCAGAACCTGTCTCTAAGCTTCAAGTCCTCCCCTGTTCAGAGAAACAGAGTTTTCAAACTGGCTTCCCACCTAGAAAGCAAACGGCTGGAAAAGATGTGAAACACCTTCTTTCACTAAAGGCAGTGGAACCAGTGCCTCTGCATCAAAGGGGAAAAGGACTTTATTCAGGGTATTTTCTCACACAGAAGAAAAATGGAGAGCTGTGGCCTATCTTGGATCTCAGGGTCCTCAACAAGTTCCTAACAAAACCAAAGTTCAGAATGGTAACTTTGTCTCTGATTCTGCCAGCACTCCGAAAAAGGGTTTGGCTGGCATTATTAGACATAAAAGATGCCTATTTCCACATCCCCATAAAGGAGTCTCACAGAAAGTTTCTCAGGTTCAGACTCCTATCAGGTCACTATCAGTTTTCAGCTCTTCTCTTCGGTCTCACTTCAGCACCAAGGGTGTTCACAAAGTGTCTGACTGTGGTAGTGGCACACTTGCGAAGGCAAGGTGTCTCAGTATTCCCTTATCTGGATGACTGGTTGGTGGTGGGAGACTCACCACAACAGTTAACAGAGCATCTTCAACTCACTCAGCAGCTGCTGGAGTCTCTGAGGTTTCTCTTAAACCTAGAGAAATCAGTTTTAATTCCCTCTCAGATTCTGCAGTTCATAGGAGCAGAACTGAATGCCAAAGTGGGTAGAGCATTTCTACCCAGAGACAGGGTAAAAAGCATCTTGCAGTTGGCAGCCTCCTTCAGGCTCTATGTCCCAAAGCCGGCAAGGCATTTTCTTCAACTCCTGGGCCACATGGCAGCTGCAACAGGCACAGTGTTGGGATCCAGATTTCAGATGAGGGACATCCAATTTCACTTAAGGGCTCATTGGTGCCAACGAAAGGACTCCCTGTCAGAGCTAGTTCCTGTAACAAAAACATTTATCCAAGCTCTTCAGTGGTGGAAAGAGGAAGCCAACATCAGAGAAGGGGTCCCTTTCCAACAAGAGCTTTCTTCATTGATTCTCACAACAGATACATCCCTCCTGGGCGGGGGAGTTCGTCTAGCAGAACACACTACCCAGGGCACCTGGTCAAGTGCAGAGACTCTTTTACACATAAACATGTTAGAGCTCAGAGCAGTGTTCTGGCAATGCAGGTTTTCAAACCACAAATACAGAGAAAAGCAGTGCAAGTCAGGACAGACAGCATTACCACCATGTACTACATAAACAAGCAAGCAAGGGGGAATGAGGTCAATCCTCCATTGCACAGAAGCTATGCAAATTTGGACCCTAGCACATTCTCTGGGCTCCTCACTTCAGGCCATTCATCTGCCAGGCAAGGACAATGTCCTAACAGACGCCCTGAGTTGAATCAACCAGGATCATCACAAATGGTCTTTGAACAGGCAAGTGGTACAGACTTTATTCAGGAAGTGGGGCACCCCAGAAATAGATCTCTTTGCCTCTCATCAGAGTCATCCCTTACCTCAGTTCTGTTGCAGACCTCCAGTAGTGGGCACGATTCCTCTAGATGCCCTTGTTCTGGACTGGTCAGGGAGATTTCTGTATGCATTCCCTCCATTTCCCCTGGTATACAGGGTGCTGTTGAAACTCAGGTCTCACCCAGCAACAATGATCCTGATAGCCCCAGACTGGGCCAGGCAGCCATGGTACTCCCTGTTACTGTCCATGTCAGTGGACAAACCAGTGCACCTTCCCAGGAGGCACAATCTTCTGACTTCCAATCAGGGGAGGCTCTTGTATCCGAACCTCAGGTCACTCAGGCTCAAAGCTTGGCTCTTGAGGACCTAGAGTATGCTGGTTTACATCTTTCTGAGTCACTTATGGATGTCTTAAGAGGATACAGGAAATCCTCTACTAAGAAAATCTATACTGCAAAATGGAAGAGGTTTTCTGTTTGGTGCTCTAACAGGAGTATGGTGCCAACCCAGGCAGTAGTGCCAGGGATACTGGACTACATAATCTATTTACATTCCTTAGGTTTACAGCCTTCTACACTAAAGGTTCATTTAGCTTCAGTCTCGGCCTATGCTTCGGCAGGCAATCCTGTTTCCTTAGCGTCAAACCCAATTTTCAAAAAGTTTTTTCCAAGGCCTCTCACATATGTATCCACCAGTAAGGGAACCGGTGCCAGCTTGGTACCTTAATATTTGCATTGCTCAACTCTTGGCCCCTCCCTCTGAGCCTGTGTTTTCAGCACCCCTGAAGTATGTCACATGGAAAACAGTGTTTCTAGTGGCTATCACTTCAGCTAGAAGAATTAGTGAGCTCCAGGCCTTATGTGTAGAAAAGGACTGCTTTGTCTTCCACAGGGATAAGGTAGCCCTTAAAACAAATAGGAAATTTCTTCCTAAAGTGGTTTCAGACTTCCATTTGAACCAGTCCATTACTTTGCCAGTATTTTTTCACTGACCATTCTTCTTCTGGTGAGCATAGGCTGCATAGCCTGGATGTCAAAAGAGCTTTGAGCTACTACATGACAGCCATTAAGCCCCATAGGCAGGATAGAACACAGCTTTTCCTCACCTCTGGGGATGTGGGAAAGGGTAACCCAGCATCTAAAAGGTCCATTTCTCGGATTGTTCAGTGCATCTAATTTTGCTGTTCAAAGGTGGGCAAGGAAGCTCCAGCAGGGCTTAGAACCCACTCCACAAGGGGTACAGCTGCAACACTGGCAGCTGCAAGGGATGTACCCTTGGTGGATATTTATAATGCAGCAACCTGGCGAACAGTACACACATTTGTCAAGCATTATAGCTTGGATATGCAGGCAAGTGCTGATGCCAGGTTTGGTACAGCTGTACTGCAGAGTTTGTTTCAACAATAGGTTCTTCCCGCCTCCTAAGGTACTGCTTTTTAGTCTGCAGAAGAGTTGGGAATATTGGAGTATTCCTGATGTGAGAAGAAAAAGTTACTTAGCATAGTAAACTTGTTTCTCCCAGGGGATACTCCAATATTCATAACTCTTCCTCCCTGCCTCCCCGTTTTAAGAACCAGTGGCCTCTATATTCCATGCTGTACCATAGTGTTTGCATGCCACACTTTTTTACTTTTATTAAAACTTGTTTTACCTTTTTCAGGTGAATCTGACATAGGAGCTTGTGGGGATTTTTAATGATAGTTTTTTCTGTTCATGTTTACGAGGTTTATTTGGGTAGGGAATTTTAAAATCAGAATTTGATGTATTTAAATTTTGGGCCCTGTCTTGCAGGCATCCACAAAATCTGAGCGTTAGAATGTAGGCAGTTAATAGGTGGCAGCATTTGAAAAGTGGCTCATGCTAATGATTCCATCATTTCCATAGCATTCCACCTCTGGGCAGATCTGACCTTAAAGGTATACTGCAGAAGAGTTAAGAATATTGGAGTATCCCCTGGGAGAAACAAGGTTACTATGGTAAGTAACTTTTTCTTCCACGTCGCTGTCTCAGTTGCCCGTGGTTGAGGTTTCTTGGGGGTATTCTGCATACTAGACCTCCTGTTAGACGTCCAGTTGCAGCCTGGGACATTAACCTTGTGCTAGACATGCTCACTGGTAAACCTTTCGAGCCTCTAGCCACTTGCAAGTTGAAGTTCCTCACTTGGAAAACAGCCTTCCTGGTGGCCATTACTTCAGCCCGTAGAGTTTCCGAAATACACACACTGGACACAGACCCTCCATACACTGTATTTCACCAGGACAAAGCAGTTCTTAGGACTCATCTTATGTTTCTCCCTAAGGTTGTCTCAGAATTCCATCTAAACCAACCTTTAGTCCTTCCTACCTACTTTGCAAACTTCCAGAATGAAGGGGAGCATACCCTTCATTCGCTGGATGTTAAGAGAGCATTGAGGTTCTATCTAGATAGAATGAAAGAAATGCACAATGCTCAACAACTGTTTGTTTCCTTCAGCGAGACCCGGCTGGGTCAACCTGTTGCTATCAGATGCATTTCAGCGTGACTGGTGGCATGCCTTCGCCACTGCTATTCTATGGCACTGGTCAAGCTGGAAGGCAGAGTGTACACTCACTCTGCCAGAGCAGTCGCGGCATCTCTGGCGGTAATCCGTAATGTGCCCATTCTAGATATTTGCAGTGCGGCTTCCTGGAGCTCCATGCATATTTTCATTAAACTCTACACCTTGGATGTCCATGCCAGATGACATCTGTCATTGGGCAGGACCATTCTTAATGGACTCCTGTCCTAAGCCGTGAGCTGTTTATCTCCTGCTGCCCGTCGCGGAGGTGTTTAGCTGGTACTCTCCCATTAGTGTGAATGAGTGGTGAAGACTTAATGTCCAGGAAGATATGGAAATTACGTACCTACCGTAATTCTTGATCTTCTTGGACAAAGTCTCCACCACTCATTCACATGCCCACCAGCCATCCCCCGAACTCACTTCTCTGTTTATGGTCTTCACTCCCTCAGTGGCTGAGCTGTGAAGACTTTATTGTTGACCCTTCTGACACTGGTCATTCGGACTATCTTATGTCTGATTTTTAGGTTATTTACACTGCACCTCCTCGGAAGAAAAGTTACTGAGGCGGTTAAAGGGTCAACATCGAGATAGTCATTACCACACATGCTGGGGCTCATGGTGCCGCTTCCTCGCGGCTCCATCTTTGGCACTGGCCCTCCTGAAAAGTTTGCTTCCGCTGGGTCCTAGCACCTCCAGCATACTCCCTTTAGTGTGAATGAGTGGTGGAGACTTCGTCCAAGAAGATCAAGAATTACGGTAGGTACGTAATTTCCATTTCTTGGCTTAGTGTTGCTGGTTTTGCTAATGATGTACAGCAAGATTTAGTGGAACAAAACAGAAGAGGGGAGGAGGGAGAATAATAATAATATTGACCAGGACACTGGGGAAAGTCCATTACTCTTTGTGAGAAGTCCCTTGGGATCTTCCCCGAATCAGTCTTCGCCATTCATCACAGTATGGATCTGGCCAGAGGTACAAGACCCTTGCAGGAGTGTACAGGTTTAATATTGCTGGAGTGGAAGAGCTGACTTTTGGGACGACGCCATCCACAAGGCAGCTGTGCTACATGGCGCTCGTGGACTAGCCAATAACCAACACTGGCACCCGCTTCTCCCAAGTTCTGTTTTTTCTGCTTTCAAGGCAGCATCTGAACATCTCGTAGGAGCTCATCAGAAAAGAAGACTGCGTCAGTTCTGTTCTCTGCCCTTTTCACTTGACACCGTACATTAGCTCAACGCCATTTATCAATTCGACTCCGTATTTTCCCATTTCTTCCTTATTTCAGTGCGGCATCAGGTGCTATTTTTGCTTTTTTTTTTTTCCTTTTGTTGTGTTAGTCAGTCATGTCTGGTCATGGGCATAAGAAAATCGTGAAATCCAAGGCGGGGCTTGCCCTATGCGACAGTGCCCCTGTGGGAAGCCCATGATTGTTACTGACCGTCATGACAGGTATCTGACCTGCCTGGGACCAAACCATGACAAGGATGCG
The DNA here is from genome assembly GCA_016271365.2 of Neoceratodus forsteri. Classification (NCBI taxonomy): domain Eukaryota; kingdom Metazoa; phylum Chordata; order Ceratodontiformes; family Ceratodontidae; genus Neoceratodus; species Neoceratodus forsteri. The sequence continues at coordinate 430,246,191 of CM057453.1, read as the reverse complement.
TACAACGCCTGTTTCTCTATGGACCTCCACAGTCTTCATCTCCGAGCATTAAAGTTGGAACTGCCCCCCCCCCCCAAAAAAAAAAAAAAACTTTCGGAGGATGTCGTCACACCGGGAAGTGGAGAAATAGTACAAGTGAGGACATCTGTATTTTAGGTGTAACATTTGGGAAAGGTGATAGATATTCAAAATGGGCAACACCAGCAGACATTGTAGCCGAATTTACCAGCTACTATAAACAACTGTATGGGCCTGTGCCTGATCCACCTTCGGATCAGACTCTAGACAGTTTTTTAAGGGCCTCCCATTTACCTTCACTTTCTGAAGTGCACCAGTGTGCATTAGTAGCCCCTATTTTTGCACTAGAATTGGTTGAAGTCATCAAAAGTCTTCCCACAGATAAAACCCCTGGGCCGGACATCATCTCGTTCGATTTTTACAAAAAATGTAAGGACCAGTTGATCCCTTAACTTCTGCCACTGTACCAGCATATTTTATCTGGGGCACAGGCTGACCCAGCTCTATTTGAAGCCCTGATTGTCCTTCTGCCCAAAGCTGACAGGAGTCCTGAATTGGTTACGAGTTACCACCCTATTTCCCTCCTTAATCAGGCTATTAAGATTTTAACTAAATTACTTGCTGATTGTCTTAGTCTAATTCTTCCCGACCTTATAGGTCTGGAGCAAGTGGGATTCATGAAAGGGAGGTCTTCGGTAGACCACCTTCGCACTCTGGCGCATGTCTTCTTGGTGTCCAGAGATGCTCCTTTCCCTGCGGCCTTGGTATCTCTGTACGACGAGAAGGCCTTCGACAGAGTTAACTGGAATTTTCTATTTCGTACTCTCAAGGCCTTTGATTTTCCCGTCAACTTCCAGAAATGGATACAAGCTCTGTACCAGTCCCTGACTGCCCATGTGACTGGCAATGGAGTGATCTCAGAACTTTTCTCACTACAGTCATTTACAAGACAAGGCTGCCCTTTGTCTCCTTTGCTTTTCAATATCTGTTTAGAACCCCTCATCCGTAGATTGATGGCAAGTCAGAGGATTCAAGGAATCACCATCCAGGCCCAGGAAGTCAAGGTCTCCTCTTATGCAGACGACCTTCCTCTCCAGTTGTCTCACCAGATACATCTATCCCACCCATGTTAACAATATTTAAGAATATAGCCGGGTATCAAATTACAAGTTGAATGTTAGCAAAACTGTTGTTTTTCCCCTTAATCATAAAGTATTTAAAGAAGCTGTTTCAGCATAAGGGCTTTCCTGGACACAAGATTCTCTAAGATATCTTGGAATTGAGCTGACAAGAAATTTAGCTCTTTGTCTCAAATGGAATTTAGACTCTGTGGTACAAATTATTAGTCAGGATTTAGATCGATGGTCCATTCTCCTGATTTTTTTTGTGGGGGAGAATCAATCTAACTAAGATGAATGTTCTCCCCCGCCTGTTTTATCCCCTTAACTTACTTAATATTTGGCTTCTGTGGTCCTGGTTTAAAAAGTGCATAGGCTCCTCACCAAATTCATCTGGTCTGGCAAACAGCCGAGACTAGCCTTCCACAAACTAGCTGCTCCCAAACTTAAAGAGGGGGCCTACGCCTCCCACATCTAGGCCTTTACTATTGGGCCAGTCATGGCACCAAATACCTCAGATAGTTGTCTGTGGGTAACTCACTGCCCCCCCCCCCCCACACACACACACACACACACACTTTTCTTCCCCACTCTGGCTCCAAATTGAACTAGCCCATATTCGATCCTGTGGCCTATCACCGGCAGCACTTTTACACACAAAGCTTAACTCTCTGCCTTCAAGTCTCAAAACCTCCCCTACAGCAATATCTGTAAAAGTTCATTCCCAACTTTGTGCCTTCCTCAAATATAGATACACTCTTGATTCGTCTCAATCCATATGGGGTAACCCTAACTTTAAGATCGACAACCAAGTCCTGGCACCTCGATGGTTGCCATACAATGGGGATGGCCTGCTCACCAGCTTTATAATGGAAGATGGCTCCTGGTTTTCCTCTGCGGAAATCATGAGTAAATTCAGTATTCCGAACCAGCACATTTTTAAAGTCTTCTGACTGAGGTACCTTCTCATTAAGGTGCTGGGAACAGACCCCCCCCCCCAGCCTGCCAAACTATCTTTCCAATTGGAACTAAGCCAGGTGGCAGGTTTCCCGCAAGGTGATTCCAAGAAGTACGGGATCCTATACGACTGGCTTTACCTGGTCTGCTTTGGCCCCGTGGCTTATTGGGCTTCTCTTTTCCCAGTTTTGAATATTGATTGGCCTGCCCTCTGGTGTAACTGTCACAAATTTGCAACCCAAGACAGGCTATGTCTCATGCAATTTCATACACTGCGTAATCTGTATTATTCCCTGCAGAAATTAGCCACATTTGGATTAGCGCCCTCATCCTCATGCTCCCGCTGCCACCAAGAAGAAGGCACCATACATCTTATTTTCTGGACTTGTCCTAAAGTGGCTCCACTGTGGGCTAGCATTCACCATAAAGTAGACCCTCCTTAGGGCTGTCTGATTTATTAACTGCGGAAATATGTTTATTTGGAGATTATTCTTGAATCTCAGTGCTTAATCGCAAATATTATATGGCCCTTATCTCTGTGTCAGTCAAAAAAATTAGTATTGAGACACTGGAAGGACAGCGAGGACATTTCTTACACTGAATGGCTTAATGAATTGCTGGCCAATCTTAAAACTGGGATGGCAATAGCAAGCCTCAATAATAGGCTTCAAAGGTATAGAAGGATCCGGGACCCCTTACATACTCTGTATTCCTTATAAATGATATGTACTGATGCCTTTACTTCTATCTAGGTGTACACGGTTCCCCTGCTGTGCTTGGGGGGGTGGGAGATGGTTAGGGAGAAGGGGGAATGGGAGGGAAGGGGTGTGGGGGGGTCCATTGCATTGTTAAATGTCTCTCTATTCTGCTGTGTCAAGTATGGATCTGTTCCTTGTATTGTAAAAATTTCAATAAAATTTGAATTGCAAAAAAGATATTCAAAATGGGAGCAATGTACTCAAAAAGTAAATAGAACTGCTGCAAAATTGAAAGGACAGAAAATATCTAAACAAAAAAGAGTTCTGTTGATAAAAGCACTGTTGCTACCAGTTTTATATACAGTAGTTATATCCCCACCACCACCAGAGTTTTAACACAGTGCTATATAGTATATTTTGCCTAGCATTTTGAGGAAATAGACTAAATCCCATTAAGAGAGAAATTACATATAGACCAATAAAAGACAGAAAAGTGAATATGGTTAAGCTGGTGGCATTTTTCTGCAGTATTTGTATTATTTATAACATTGGGATAGCCCTCAAGCCAGGTGACAGAATTTGGAAGTCATTGGTATTAGCGTGGCATAGTCCCTGTATAGAAGCTTGGCGCAAGCAGAATGTTAGCTAGAGTGAAGGAGTTACCAGGTTACATCAAAGAGCTTGTAAAAAAAAAAAAGGTAATAAGATACATAGATACATAGAATGTGCCGGCAGATGGGGAACGCGAGGTCCATCTAGTCTGCCCATACAACTTATACTCAAGTTGGGGTATTCCAAATAAACAAATACTGATAATAGAAACTATATGAAACAATTTTGCAGCTAGAAAGAACAGAAGTAGTAGCCTTCCCTCAATGTCCAGCTTTGATAACAGAGGTAGTACTTTCACAGTTGACGGACATTAGGGTTCCAGCTTTTGTTTGGGATACTCTGTGCTTAAGTAGATCTTCCCTTGTCAATCTTCACCATTCATTACTGCTTGGGTTAAGCCAGAGGCGCGCACCCATACAAGAGGTTTTTTTTTTTTTGTATGGCTCCAGCGCCCACCTCGAGGACGACGTGCATCACATGAGCGAGGGGCGGCCATTAGGTGCCGAGACTCTCCTCCATCTCAGTTCTGTTTCTCTCGCCGAGGCTGCACCTGCTGCTTGTGATGGCAAATAGTTTCTCAGTTTTCCAACCTCAAGACTCCTCGTTTCCTCAGACCATTCACTCGTACCTTACGTATACCAGTAGAATTCCTTTTCTTTCTATACTGCGCTTGAGTGCTTTATTGCCTTTTCCCTTGCTTAGTTCGATCATGTCCGGTTGGGAGCAAGGCGTAAGTCGAGAGGGGCCGCGCCCCTATGCGCCGGGTGCTCCTGTGGCTGGCATTTTCCGTCTCGGACCGGCATGATGTCTGTCTCCGTTGCCTGGGACCCAACCACGACATGGAGCCGCGTGCGATGCTTGTTTCTCCATGGACCGTCGTGTCCTCGAAGTCCGCGTTCAAGCTCGGCAAGGCCCGTACGACCTGGGACGGCGTTGCTCAGGATTCCCAGCCAAGGTCTCTGGGCCCTTCCCCGGGTCCCTCCGGGCCTATACAGTCAGCGGAGGAGGAAGCTTCCTCCTCTTCTCTTGCGAAGGAAGCTTCTCTCGCGTTGAGGGGAACGTCGTGGTCCCTCCCGGGGCGTGCGGGGACACCGCCTCGGCAGTCACCTCCTCAGAGGTGCAGGCTCCCCCAGTGTCTGGGCCCACGATTTCTGGGCCTGACACGATGGACCCTGACGCCGCCCTCGGTGCCGTTCTGATCTCTGTACGCTTGTGGCGCGGTGTCGAGGCAGGCGCTGTGAGACCAGTTTGTGCTCCTGGCGGCGCCGGGTTGGGGTCCGACGCCGGGAGCCTAACTGGTGCAGCAGGGGAGCCAGGACCGGGCCTGGCTGTCGCGAGTGGCCTGGGGTCGTCCGACGCCGTCCCTGGCACCAGCGCCGTTGCTCCGGGGACCCCTGGGGTTGCCAGCATTGAGGTTCTGCTGGTCTCGTCCTCTTCAGAGGTCGATGACTTAGATGTGGACCCATCCTGGCACCCTGACTCTTGAGGTCAGAGTCCGGTGGCACAGGGTGCTAAGGCGGCAGTGGGCCCTTCCACTGTCCCCTCCCGTCCTCCCTGAGGGCCCTCGGGCTAGGGGTGGCCCTGGGTCCCAGGGGGTGATGTGGTGGGGACTGAGGAGGAGCTCCCCTCCTGGGGGCCTGTGACGCTTCCCTCCCGGGTGCTGTTGCCTCCTCTCGGGGTGGGCGCTGCAGTCGAGGAGGAGGGCTCTCTCGGAGTCCGAGGCGGGGGCAGTGGTCCCAGTCTCCGCCGGCCACCCCTCTTAGGGTGGCTAGAGCGCAGCATGAACTCCCGCCCTTTCCTCTTGGGCCCGGGGTTCCCTCCGGTGGCGTTGCTGTGGACTGCCCTTCTGGATCCATACAGTCCCGGGTTCATCACAGGGAGTTCCCCGGGCTCTTCCAGGCATCGCATCCTCAGGGTCTCGTCTTGCGGCCTGGTTTGTTGTCCGGGATCCCGCCAGCTCGGGCTCCGTTCCCCGGATCTCAGAGCCCTGGCAGAGGTCAGTTGCCTCTTCATAGTTGCCCTTCTCCAGTACCTCTGCATCCACCCCGCTCTTCCAGGCCATGTCGGTCCTACGGGTCCGTTATCCTGGGAGCAGTTCAAAGGTTCTGCGGCGGCCTTTCTCTCATACGTTAGATACATGCATGAGCGGGTCTTTCGATTCTCCCCAACGCCACAGGAATCTTCTGGACATCCGAGCTCTCCATCATCCTCGTCTTCCTCCTCTGAGGGAGAGGAACCCCTTGCTCATCTTTCTTCCGACGCTGATTTCACGGAATATCAGCGATTCCTCTCGAGGATGGTGAGGGATCTTCGAATCTCTTACGTTAGGCTAGACAATACTGAACGGGAGATGCATGAATTCCTTGGAGAATTCAGTGCCCAGCACCTGGTGGTACCTTCCTGGCCTATCCCCTTCCAGGAGGCGTCTATCCGTTCCTGGCAGTCGCCAGACGCCCTTTCTCCAGCCCCGGCAGACTGTCGTCGAAGGTATTGTGCCCCCTCGGTATCCCTGGGTACCCTTCCCAACCCGTCCTCGGGTTTGGTGTACCTAGAGACTCCTTCCGGGCACCGCCGCCTGGCGTACAACCGCCCACTAGATTCAGATTCCCTACAATTCGACCGGTGGGGGCGAAGAGTGTTCTTTTCTTCTTGTGCGGTGGCTTGCATTGCATCACATCAGGCTCACCACGCTGCCTACAATCGGCATCTGTGGTCGATGCTCTCCCAGCTCCTAGCATCAGTGCCTGATACGGAGCAAACCAGACAGGCTATTGCCCTCTCCGCTATAGGCCTGGAGCTGGCAAGACACCAGGCAAGGGCATCTTATGACGCCAGTGAGGTGGCTTCCAGGCTTGCGGGGACAGCGATCTGCATTGGGCGGACGGCATGGCTCCATCTGTCAAGGTTGTCACCCCTGGCCCGGCGTAGGGTGATGCGCTCCGCTTTCCGCGGGACCCGTCTTTTTTCCTCCAGAGCTAGGAGACTTTTGCAGGGGCTTCCTCCATCTCCCTGTCCTCGGGGGGCACCTCCTAGCTCTTCTCCCGCTTAGGCTTCTCTTTGTGTTAGCCAGGGTCTTCCCCTTCTGTTCTTCACCAACAGGAGGCTGGGGGTCTTGTTTCCTCAGGGTTCTACCCCCCTTTTTCAAGGGGGGAGGGGGCTTGGTACTCACCCAAGCAGTAATGAATGGTGAAGATTGACAAGGGAAGATATGAAAATTACGTACCTACCGTAATTCTTGATCTTCTCTTGTATCTTCACCATTCATTACTGATACCCACCCACCTTCCCCTCAGTGGCCTCCTTCTGTGGTGTCTCCCCCTCCCGTCTCGTTCCTCTCTCCCCTTGGCCTTTATACCCCAAAAAAAAAAAATAATTTTTCTGTTTTTTCCCCATTCTTGTGAATAGATTCTCTTTTCCTCAAGGTAGGGAGCAGTCTGATTGCAAATTTCTTTAATTCTGAGACTCTTTCTGACTGCCCTATGGTGCGATTCCTTACCTTCGTCATGTCATGTAGTTTCACAGCCTGGTGGCCATGCCTGTCTTGGCCTCCTCAAGTTTAAGTCCCCTGGCAGGTATTATTATTCAAGCTTTTCCAGCTGCTGACTGAACTTGTCAGCTTCAAGCTTCTGTCTGCCTTGTCCTAGCAAGTCTGATTGAGTTCCTCTCTACTTTTCTTACAAACTGCCTTTAGAAGGCATAGTCTTCCCATACTCTTCTGTGTTAGCACTTAACAAGGTGCTAAGGAACTTAGTCCTCTTCCTGGATGGGCGCTCTTCCGGAACAGGTTCTGCTCGGACAGTCTAGGAGCCCTCAACTAGGATGAAGGGACTTGGCATGTTGAGAGTTCGGAGAGTCTGCCCTCACTTGGGTCTGTTCAGGAGGTTCGGTGGAACCTCTCCTCAGTCCTAGCAACTGGGATTCTTGCTCCCTTATTAGTTTCGAGCCTATAAGCCTCTCAACCAACAATGCTCAATGGGCACTGTTCTCCCTCTCAACATGCCTCTTTCTTTCTTTCTTTCTTTCTTTCTTTCTTTCTTCTTCTTCTACTTCTCCCTCTCCCTCTCCTCTCTCTGTTCCTCCCCTAGAGCCTCTGGAAAGTAGGCCCTCACGGTCCCTTAGGGTAGGAATTCTCTCTCCTCTCTATTCTCCATGGCTTATTCCTTTTCAGTTTATTTCCTTTCCTTTTCTATCCCTCGGCTCTCTTGCCTCACTTTCTTTTCTTACACTTTATTTTCCCTCCAGCTACCAGAACTGAGATGGAGGAGGAGTCTCTTGACACCTCATGCGCCCCTCGCGCTGGCGCAGTGCACGTCGATCTCGAGGGCAGCGCCGTGAGTCGACTCAAAAAAAAAAAACTCCCGTAGCGGGTGCACGCCTCCGGCTTAACCCAAGCAGTAATGAATGGTGAAGATACAAGAGAAGATCAAGAATTACGGTAGGTACGTAATTTTCATTTATGAGGAATTAAGAGTGAAAAATAATAAACATAAACAAATTGAAGAGAGATATTGTCCAAGAGAAACTTGTGTGATGATCTTGGAGACACAACTTCTGTACCTTGACTGTGAGTACATCAAGCCATTTTGGAGACTGCTTGCAAGAGAATGGAAAGAACATTTATACTTGTGCCTTACTTATAGGGGTTTAGTGTTAGGCATAATATCAGGAGGATGGAACAAGTACACAACAGAAACTTGATGGAACAAGTACACAACAGAAACTCTTCATGTGATCTTTGCTGTATTAAAATATTATTTCTAGGGACGTGGATATGTTGTTCTATCCACACATCTGGCAGTGTCCTTTCCCCTTTAAGATCAGCCGGAAGTCTTTAAGATGGCTCCTCCCACCCACCCAGGTGGTATAACCCTCGGCTCTGCCCCATGATGCCAGATCTTCCTTTCTGCTAGAAGAAGCAGGTTCCCTCCTTACCGCTTCTGCATTGAGTAGGCCCTGGCATTCAAATCTTCGGATTGATTACCACAACTTAAATTCGTAAGAGTTTTTCCACAACAATCTTTGATCACAACCGCAATGCAGGAGAAGTCCTCACCCGGGTTCCACCGGTGCCCCTGCGGGCAGAAGATGTGCATTGAGCCGCACAGCATGTGCGTTTATCATCTGGGTTCTGAACACGACACCCAGGTCTGCGATTTCTGTTGCTCCTTTCAACCAAATGTGTTCAGTCGTCTCACCCTGTTGCAGCTTAGCCGTCCGGAAAAACGGAACCTGATGGTCAAATCTAAGGAAGCCCATTGGGTGGTCTCCACGGCTGCGGGGTCCACTGAGCAACTTGGAACAGATGAAGGCCTTCGAGGAGGAGGCAGCTCGGGCCGCTGATCAGTCCTCTTCAGTCTATATCCCGCTGAAACTGGGTCCGGGCTCCTTCAAGGAGTTATGCCAGTCTTTCCCAACCAAGGGGGAGGACCAGTCAGCATTGCACAGCTCTCGTTCCTGTAAAAGAGGAAAAGAATCAAAGGAGTCAAGAGTGAAGACTCACCGTCATCGTTCTTGGGATCGAGAACTTTCTCATTCCTTGGAATCTCCGGTTTCAACTTCGGTCGAAACTGCGGTCTTGGCCACTGGCTTAATGGTGCCTCCATCAGGCCAGCCGGCTAAGACGCGGGATGATAATCCAGTCGAAATTGTCATCGAACCCGTCGACCTGTTGTCACTTGATGAGGCCATCAACTCCCTGTTTAGGACTCCGGCCCTGCCTGGACCCGCTCAGGAGGAGACCCAGCCAGCTGAGAACTTCCTTAAGGTCCTTGACCATGATCTGGAGGAGCCGTGGGTTTCCCCGGTTCCATCCGAGCACCCCTGTCAGTCCCCCCTGAAGTCGAGGTCTCGATCATCTTCATCGGAATGGTCGAGAAAAACTCAGATGTCACTGGGCATTCCAGAAGACGTCACCGCCGCTATTCTTCCTTGTTCTCCTCGAAAGAGGAGAGGCTTCAGCACAAGTTACGCCGATGCTACAATGATCTCATGTGGCAACAGTTGGTGTTTGCTGGTCCGAAGTCGACCCCGGCTTCCACACCGGCCATCTCATGGCTGTTGCCCTCCAGGCTGACGCCGACACCTCCGAAGCAGGTTGACACCATCCCTCCACCTGCGGAGCCAGTGAAGACCCCTCCACTGATAATGGTGGAACCGCCACCTAAACAGCCTCCCTCAGAGGCTCCGGTCAAGGAGTCTCAGCCCGCTAAGGGCCTTCCTCCCGGGCTGTCAGTCACTCCTACACCCGACCACCCACGGCAGATTGAAGGTGACACGGGTAGTCGGCCAATCTACCTGGATTCCTCTCAGTCTGAGGGCTCCTCGTTTCACTCCCGTCCACTCGACAAGGAGTCGCATGGAGGTCTTTCGACAGAGGAGGGTCCCACATCCTTCATGGGCATCCTCCATCTCATTTCTGAATCCACGGGGATGCCTTTGGAGCTTGTTCAAAAATGAGCTCGATATCCCCTGACAGACATCCTGGACAAAGGGGATTCTCCAAGGGAGGCCTTCCCAGTGGCCGAAGCCATTGTGGGCCCGGCTCTAAAGGTCTGGCAGCACCCTGCCTCCTGCTGTGCGCCATCAGCATGGATGGCCCTCAGATATGCGGTGCCCATCAACTCCCTTTCAGGGTTCACGGAGCACCCCTTGGCTGAGGGGTTGGTGACCGACTCCATGTTTCAGCGCTCGGGCAACTCAGGAGACTTTAACAGACCTCCGCACAGAGAGTCCAAAAAATTGGACTATTCAGCCAGGAAGGTCTGTGCTGCTTCTTCGCTCGGTCTCTGTCAGACGAGCTCGGCTGTCATCATGGCACACTTCTCCCATGCCCTTTTGGGCACTTTGGATGACGTGCTTCCTCATCTCCCCACGGACCTCCAGACCACGGTCAAGCAGGTCCGGGATCAGGGTCAGGCTGTGGCAAAACAGCAACTCCAAATGGCTCTGGACTTCGGGGATTCCTGTGCCCATTCAGTGGCAGACATAGTCACCATGCGCCGCAGTGCCTGGCTGAGGGTCTTGACCTTTATAGCAGACACCCAGCACAAAGTGGTGGATGTACCCTTCTTGGGCACCGACTTGTTCGGTCCCGGGGTCGATAAGTAACCTGCAGCGCATCGAGGAGTCCAGTGCCACCTTGGACTCCGTTGCCTCCGCCCAGAAAGAATCTCAGGGTTCCAAAAAGCAGAAGCACAAGCCCTTTTGGCCTTCCACCCCTGCAGTCAAGCCGGTCCAGTATCAATCTGTGCAGCAGCAGCAGGCTCAGTCTTGGCGCCTTTGGCCCAAGTCAGGGTCTTCAGCGGCCAATAAGCCTGGAGGGAAGGGTCCGGCGGCCCCTCAGCCGGATCCTCCTCCTCCTCAAGCCTGCACAGTGATGGGATGGGGATGACTGCCCCATACCCATCACGCCTCCTCTGGGTCCTCCCATGGGGGGCCAGCTCCACCACTTCCTTTCCGCCTGGTCCGCTGTTACCATGGATAGGCGGGTTCTGGAAGTGGTCAACCAGGGTCTGCTCTGGAATTCAAGCAGTACCCACCAAGCTGAGCCCCATGGGAGGAAGTATCCATGGACACTTGGTCGGCTCTCCAAGACATCACCACCCAGCTCCTCTGCAAGGAGGTGGTGGTCAGAGTCGTGGATCTCCCTGTCAACCCAGGGTTTGTTTTCAGGTACTTCTTGGTCCCAAAACAGACGGCAACTGGCACCCCATTCTAGATCTCCACAACCTGAACAAGTTTCTCAGGTCTCGCACCTTCAGGATGGTAACTCTATCTTGGATTATACCATCTCCCGAGGAGAACGTGTGGATTTTATCGGTGTCACTCTTCACCATTCATCAGTATTGGGTATAGCGCAGCGGAGCTAGGACCCCGCGGGAGACTTTTTTTTGTTTGTTTCCATCATGGGCAGAGTCAACGCAGGGCCGGCGCCACCCGAGGCCGGCGTTCCACGTGGCACTTTCGAGGTTGGCTATTAATTACCGTTGACTCCTTGGCCCAGTTCTTCTCTCTCGCCATCGAGTGTGGTACCTCGTGAGAGACTGCTAGTTTGTGGCCTAGTCCGTCGGCTGAAGCCTTAGTTGTAAGGTTGATACTTGCCTCAGTTCTGCTCGCCTGCTTGACGTCACTTCTTACCAGTAAGACCTTTCCTTTTATTTAAGCGACGTCGAGTACTGTGTCTGTTTTATTTACCATTCGGTCATGTCGCGTCTGGGGAGCAAGAAGACGTCAAAAGCGGGGCTGCCCCCTATGCGTCAGTGCCCCTGTGGCTGCCTCTATTCCATGATGGACCAGCATGACCGTTGTCTTTCCTGCCTCGGCCCCGACCACAATATGGATAACTACGACATTTGCTTCTCGATGGGCCCGCCCGTGCAGTGAGAACATGAATGAAAGGTTGGATGTCGCCGCCGACTTTCAGAGGAAGAATTATGGTCGCCGGGCCAAGGCGAGATTCTCAACCCTTCCTCAGGGTCCCTCCAGTCCTATACAGCCATGGCGGAGGAACATCCTCCTCTTTTAGCTTGCAGCGGCTTGGGTTTCTTCCATGTGCAGGAGGCCCAGGCCAGCCCCTTAGGGTCGGTCGGGAGAGCACCGCATCGACGATCGCCTCTTCAGTGGCAAAGGCTCCTTGTGTAGTATTCAGGCCGCCGGGCCGGATAACACCGTCCTTGGGTGCCATCTCGTCAATGCGGCTCTTGGTCCCGTCGCCGTTCACGGTGCTGTGGGCTTTGAGTGCCGTGCCATGGCCGGCATCGGGCCTTCTCTCGGTGCCGTCATTGCCTCTGATGCTGTTCGTGGCGTCTGAGTTCTCGGTGGCCCTGGGGTTGGTGTTTTGGATGTTTCTGGGCCTGGTTCTGGTCCCGGTGCTGTGCGTGGCACTGGGGCAGAAGTTGGCACCATCTCTGGCCTCAGTGCCGTGGTCGCCCTGCCTCTGGCACTGCTTGTGGTGCTGGGGTGTTATGCGGCGCCACATTCGGGGCCATGCCTGACTTCGGTGCCGCTCATGGCACCAGGGTGGCTGTTGGTGTCTGGCTCGGTGCCGTGTTGGGTTTGGCAGTCGGCGGTGCCAGGGGGAGCACGGAGCCGTGTTCGGGGTCATGCCCAACTCCGGTGCCGCTCGCTGCGCTGGGGTGGGTGTTGACACCGGGCGTGGGGCTGTGCTTCCATCTGGCAGTGTTGGCGGCACCATATCTCAGGGTGCTCCAGTTTGTGGTCCAGGAACTGGAGGAGCTTGGGGAGTTGTCTGGTATCGGACTTCGGAGCCTGCGGAGGCGGACTCTGGGTCTGATCCAGACTGGCTTCCAGGTTCTTCGGAATCGCCAGACCCCTCTGATCTTCCCTTGTCAATTTGCACTATTCATTACTGCTTGTGGTTGTGCCGGAGGCGCACACCTGCTACGGGAGATTTTTTTTTTTTTTTTTAAGTCGGCACCAACGGCGCCGCCCCCGACGGAAATGCACTGCATCATGCGCGAGGGGCGGCTGTTAGGTGCCGCAGACTCCTCCTCCATCTCAGTTCTGTTTCTCCCGCCGTCGAGGCTACACCTGCTACGTGTGAAGTTTTTCGACTGCGTCAGAGGCCTACTTTTCGCGACTCCTCTCTCTGAGTAGTTCTTCCCGATGCCGTTGATTTTGGTAAGATCGTTCCTTTCTTTTTCATGGCGCCGGGAGCTTTTCTGTGTTTTATATTGTTTTCGCATCATGTCTGGTTAGAACCGAGCGGGCCGCGCCCCCTAAGCGTCGGTACTCCTGTGGCCGGAATTTTTCCGTTACAGACTGGCATGATGTTTGCCTTCGCTGCCTGGGACCCAACCATGATATGGATTCGTGCGACGCCTGTTTCTCAGTGGACCGTCGCATCCTAGAAGTCCGCGCATTCAAGATCGGCAGGGCTCCACCAACTTTCAGGGGACGGCGTCACTCCAGGGCTTGCCAGGTAAGATCTCTAGACCCTTCCTCCGGGTCCCCTCCCAGGCCTATACAGTCTGGAGAGGAAGAGGCCTCCTCATCTTCTAGTCTTGCTGAGGAGGAGGCCTCTTTCGCGGTGTCGGAGGAGCGCCGTGGTCCCTCCTGGGGCCGCAGTGGAGACACCGCCTTGGCAGTCACCTCTTCGGAGGTGCAGGCTCCCCCAGTGTCGAGGCCCAGGTCTGTTGAGCTCGGCATCGGTGGACCCTCGGCACCGCCGCTCCAGATCCCGGCGTTGGGTAGGGTCGGGTCCCAACACCAAGCGTGGTGCCACAGGCCTGACCAGTGCCGTTGGGGAGTCAGGGCCGGGTTTGGGTGTCTCTGATGCATCAAAGCCGCCCGGCACTGTAGCTGGCACTGACATTGTTCATGGCGCTGTTTCTCTGGAGACCCCTTGGGTGGCCAGTATTGAGGTCCAGCTGGTCTCTCCCTTCTTGGAGGAGGATGATTCGGATGTGGACCCATCCTGGCACCCTGACTCTTCGGAGTCAGGGTCTCTAGTGAGACGAGGTGCTAGGCGGCCCAGTGCGCCTATTCCTCTGTCTCCTCTGCTATCCTCTCCTGAGGCCTCCCAGGCTGGGGGTGGTCTGGGGTCCCTGGAGGGGGATGGCATGGAGGTGGGGGGAAGGCTCATCCTCCTGAGGGGGTTGCGGTAGCTGCTGATCCCAGTGCTGCTGCACCTGCTCGGGGTGGGTTGTTGCTGGGGTCGAGGAGGAGGGCATTCTCAGAGTCCAGGGGATTGAGAGACTGGGATGAGGCGCCTCGGTCTTCATCTGCCACCTCTCAGGGTGCGGGTAGGAGCCATAGCGCTGGGCCCTGTCTTTCCTCTCGGGCTCCAGGGACTCCTCTTGTGGCGTTGCTGTGGGCTGCCCTTCTGGATCCATGCAGCCCCAGGTTCATCACGGGAGGATCCCCTACTAGGCTCTTCCAGGCTTCGCATCTGTGACCTGGGTTGTTGTCCGGGATCCCGCCAGCTCGGGCTCCGTTTTCCGGTTTTCAGAGCCTCAGCAGAGGAGAGTTGCCTCATCGTAGGTGTCCCTGTCCCGTTCCTCTGCAGCCACCCCCCTCTCTCCCAGGCCATATCGGTCCTATGGGCCCGTTATCCTGGGAGACGTTCAGAGGCTGTGTGGCGGCCTTCCCCTCATATGTTAGATGTATGCATGAGCGGGTGTTTCGCCTATCCCCACCGCCGCAGGAGTCCTCTGGACATTCGAGCTCCCCATCATCCTCGTCTCCCTCCTCGGAAGGAGAGAAACCCCCGCTCATCTCTCCTCCGATGCTGATTTCACTGAATATCAGCGATTCCTTTCGAGGATAGTGAGGGATCTTCATATCACCTTTGTTAGACGAGACAGTACCAAACGGGAGACGAGTGAATTCCTCAGTGAATTCAGTGCCCAGCAATTGGTGGTACTGTACTGGCCTCTTCCTTTTCAGGAGGTGTCTATCCGTTCCTGGCAGTCGCCAGCTGTCCCTGTTCCAGCCCCGGCAGACTGCAGAAGAAGGTATTCTGCCCCATTGGAGTCTCTAGGTTCTCTTCCCAACCTGCCTTCGGGGTTGGCATTCCTAGAAACTCCCTCCGGGCACCGCCACCTGGCGCATGACCACCCATCGAATTCAGATTCCTTACAGTTTGACCGGTGGGGGAGAAGCGTGTTCTCTTCTTCTCGTGCGATGCTGTGCATTGCCTCACATCAGACGCATCATGCTGCCTACAACAGGCATTTATGGTCGATGCTATCCCAGCTTCTAGCATCAATGCCTGATTCGGAGCAATCTAGACAGGCCATTGCCCTCTCTGCTATAGGCATGGAGCTGGCAAGACACCAAGCAAGGGCATCTTATGACGCCAGTGAGGTGGCTTGCAGGGATAGTGATCTGTATTAGACGGACGGCATGGCTTCCTGTATCAAGGTTATCACCCCTGGCCGGGCGTAGGGTGATTCGCTCCGCTTTCCAGGGGACCCATCTTTTTTCCTCCAGGGCTAGGAGGCTTCTGCAGGGGCTTCCTCCATCTCCCTGTCCCCGGGGGACACCTCCTAGCTCTCCTCCGCCATAGGCTTCTCATCTGATTAGCCCAGGGTCTCCCCCTTCTGTTTCCCACCAGCAGGAGGCTGAGGGTCTTGTTCCCTCAGGGTTTCTATTATTCCCCCCTTGGGAGAGGGGAGCTTGGTACTCACCCAAGCAGTAATAAATAGTGAAGATTGACAAGGGAAGATCTGAAAATTACGTACCTACCATAATTCTTGATCTTCTCTTGTATCTTCACCATTCATTACTGATACCCGCCCACCTTCCCCGCGGTGGGCTCCTACTGTGGCGTCTCCCCCTCCCTACTCGTTCCTCTCCCTTCCTCGTTGGCCTTTAAGCCAAAAAAAAAAAACCTATCTTGACTTTCCATTCTTCTCTGGATGGATCCTTTTTCCTCAAGGTAAAGGGGAACGAGTAGGATTTATTCTATCCTGAGGGAACTCTTTCTGATTGCCCCTAGGGGTGACCTCTTCGCTTCTTAGCCATTTTGTTCAGTTCACAGCTGAAGAGACCGTCTCTCTATGGCTCGGCCCCAATTTTCAGGTTTCCTCTGGCAGGTATTAAGTAATATTGTGTCAGCTTCTTCTGGTTCGTGCTTCTGGCCCTTCATTTACCTTGAGCTTTTGTTCCTACCTTGCCTTCAGAGAGTCCGATTGAGTTCCCACTCTATCCTTTTATACAAAGCTGCCTTCTGTAGGGCTTACCCGCTCCCCACACACATCTGTGTTAGCACTTAACAAGGTGCTAAGGGCTTATTTCCCTTCCTAGTTGGGGGCTTTCTTTCCGGAACAGAATTTCTGCCTGGGCAGTCTATGAGCTCTCAGCTAGAGTGTAGGGGGTTGGGATGATGGGAGGTTAGAGAAATCTGCCCTTTGTGTCCAATCTGTACAGTCGGTTCAGTTGAACCTTCTCTCAGTCCTATCAGGAGGGATTCTTGCTCCCTTGTTTTTGGTTCAGAGCTTATAAGCCTCTCAACCAATATACAGTGATTTGCAAAAGTATTCAACCCCCTTGAAAGTTATCAGATTTGTCTGGATTACAAATGAGACTTACATATATTATTCCAGTCAGTATTTTTACTGCAAACTCATGTGCTCTAACAGTATATTGTCAAAGCCAAAATTAATTATCCGTCAGCAGATCTTTTAAAGAAAATTAAAAACTGGAAAATGCTGCTTGCAGAGGTATTCAACCCCTACATATTAGTATTTGGTAGAGCCACCTTTTGCTGCAATAACAGCTTTAAGTCTTTGGAGTAGTATCTACCAGCCTTGCACACTGTTGGGAGTGTTTCTTGCCCATTCTTCTTGGCAGATTTGTTCCAGGTTGTTCAGGTTGGTTGGGTGACGCTTGTGGACCGCAATTTTCAAACAGTGCCACAGATCCTCGATGGGATTGAGATCTGGACTTTGACTTGGCCACTGTAGGACATTCACCTTCAAACAACATGAAGTCTTGCTATATTGTGACAGATGCAGTTTGTCCACCATTAGAACTGCTCCGGAGGTGAAAGAGTTAACTTCCATGCAGAGCATGGAACTTAGAGCGCGAGCTCGGTTAAAGAAGCTCTGTTAGGGTGGTTTCAAACCGAAACCGTCAGATTCAAACACCATGAAGTCTTGCTGCTATTAGGACTAAATGCAGTTTGCCACTGTACTCGAACTGCCCCGGAGAGGATAGGGTTAACTCCAGAGCAGTCTGGAGTTCCACAGCGCGACGGCGCTGTTCAAAGCTCCATCTGGCTAGTTTCAAATGAAACTGCCAGATTCTTTACTCCGCTTTCACTGAACAGTCGCTCCGGAGATCAGCTCCTTCAACTCGGTTCATTTGGCGGTTCAAGCGAGTTTACTCGGTTCATTTGAACGACAAGTGTTAAAAATTACCGTTTTCGGTCAGAAGCTCTATCTGGTAAACCGTAAGTACTAAAAATAAAGTCTGTGGAAATACATTATCGGTTCAGTCTGAACCGATCGGTGCTATTTTACAATTTTTGGGGCTTTAGAAGTGCGGTACCGGTTCTTATCGGTTCTAAAAACCTTAATTTTATTTGGGGTTTTCCAATACCCGTGACCGGTTAGGAACCGATAAGGTGTCTTACCTGAACGCGACGTTTAAAGGAGCAAGTTTGTTGGTTAGGCTATAATAGTCTGAGAAACCCAAAGAAAACTGGCCCACTGGTTTCAACACTGTGATGTCTGTGGGGAAGCCTTTGCTAAGGCTGATCCACACACCACTTGTGTCTACTGTCTGGGGCTGACCACCTCCTGTCAGACTGCCAGGTGTAAAAATTTCCTACAGCCACCCTGGAGAAGAGATTGGGCGGCTCAGGGTGCGAGAGGCCAAAAGTCCACTGACCGGATGGCCAGCCGGTCCAGTACCCACTGGACCAGAGGAGTGCCCTCTGACCAGGCGAGACTCTCGGGCAAAAGAAGAGCTGTTCCAGAGGAACCAGCTCCAGCAAAAAGACAAAGAAATCAGCAGGTCTGGATTCCAAAATTGTCTCTCCAACTGCTGCAGAAATAGCAAAAGCCATTCAGATTGTTCAGTCTTTGTCTCAGGGACTTGTAGAGCCCCTATAATTGGGAAAAGGGTGGCTCGTTCAGGTCCAGTGGTTCAGGATTATGATGTTGAGGTTTATGAACCACAGGAGAGAGGAGAATTTGATCAGTGTATTTGTGACTGGGAAGGTCTGGGCGTGCCCATTGAACCGGCATTTCTCCAGATAGACCCTTAGAATCTCCCTCTTTGCTGTCTGAGTCCCTTCTCATTTTATATTTTATAAAGGTGGCAGAAACCCTCCAGCTCCCTTTAGAGGAGGCTGTGGATGAGCAAGAGAGCCTGATTATGTAGAAATGATGGATATTCCAGAGTCTAGAAGGTTGTTTATTCCTTTGCATAAGTCATTTAGGAAGCAAACAACAAAAGATTTTAAAAATCCTCATTCTGTTCCTCCTGTAGATAAGAAAATGGACAGAAGGTATACTTTATCAGGCCCTGATACAGACTTCCTCTCTGAGCAGTGTAGTCATGTAGGTGTTATTCAAGCTGCAGCCTGTGACAAGGCTAATATTCCCCTGGCATCACATCCTCCTGATAAGGATTCCAGGAAGATTGATGCCATGGCGAAAAAGCAATATATGGCAGCTTCATTGGGACTCAGGCAGGCTAATTATATGGCTTATGTGGCTAGATATCAGAAATCTAGATGGGACACTATATTGCAGTTAGCCAAGCAGGCCCAGGGCCAGCTGGCTAGTGAGTTGGAACAAGTGGCTGCTGATGGCATTGAAGCCTCTAAAGTTCAATTTCATACTGCCGTTGATGTTAATGATGTTTCCTCTGGGGTCATGGCCACTTCTGTAGCTCTCCGTGAGGTTGGCATGGCTTAGATGCACTAATCTGTCCCAAGATACTCAGGCAAAGGCTATAGATTTTCCTGTAGTAGGAAACTCTCTGTTTGGGGATCAAACAGAAAATTACATGAAGAAAATGGATGAATGCAGAACTACCTACAAAGTGCCCAAGCTAAGGGAGGCATGCCACTCCACAAAGGCATGCCCCCAGGGGTAGAGGCAGGCCTTACCACAGGCCCTTTTATCAAGTTCAGGCCTCTTCAGCCTTTGCACAGAGGGTTTTTCAGAGGCAGGGGTAGGCGGGCACAGGCAGACCATCTCCCTCTCCCTCAGAATAAAGCTGCTGCCAAGCAGGCACCCTGATGGGGTGCCAGGCCCATTCTCCTGTACCGGTGGGGGCAGGTTGGCTTATTTCAGCCAGAACTGGTTGTCCCTAACCCGGACAAATGGGTTCTGGAGGTGGTAAGCAAGGTCTGGTTCTCAGTTTCAAACAGTTCCCAAAGATGAGGCAGACATTTTCCACCTGCAAATCCTTCAGAAGCCCTTGCTTTGGAAGCAGAGGTTTCTTCTCTGCTGGGCTGCAAAGCAGTGGAAAGAGTTCCTCCTTGCCATCAGGGCAGGGTCTGTACTCGAGGTATTTCCTTACCCCAAAAAGACAGGAGAGTGCCCATCTTAGATTTAAGGTTCCTGAACAAGCACCTTTTGAAACCAAAGTTCAAAATGTTAACTCTGGCAATGATTCTGCCTTCCCTAAGGTCAGGGGACTGGCTAGCTTCCTGGACCTCAAGGGCATCCTGTTTTCATATTTTGATCAGGCCTTCTCACGAAAGTACCTCAGGTTCGAACTACCCTCGGGCCACTACAGTTCAGAGCAATGCCCTTGACCTTACCTCTGCTCCAAGGGTTTTCACAAAATGTTTAGCTGTAGTAGTGGCTCATTTAAGAAGGCAAGGGTTGCTGTGTTTCCCTACCTGGACGACTGGCTCATAGTGGGTCAGTCTCCAGATCAGGTAAAATCCCACTTGCAAGTCTCCAGCAACTTCTCACTTCTCTGGGATTCCTGTTGAATTTTCCAAAGTCAGTTCTGGAACCAGTTCAGGTACTAACTTTCATAGGTGCAGAATTGAACACAAAGTCAGCCAGGGCATTTCTTCCCTCCGAAAGAGTGGACAGACTCATTGTCCTGGCATCCTCCTTTACCCTCATGGGTCTCTCGACCAGCAAGGCACTTTTGCAACTCCTAGGGCACATGGCTGCTTCACAGCTGTCGTGCAGGGAGCAAGATTTCAGATGAGAGACATCCAGTTCCACTTGAGGTCCTACTGGTCTCAAAGGAAGGACCCCCTATCCAAGTTAATCCCAGTGACCAAAACCCTGATCCTAGCCCTTCAGTGGTGGCAGGATCGAAGCAGTTTAACTCAGGGGGTCCCCTTCTTACCCGTTCTTCATTCCCTCACCCTCACCACGGATGCCTCCCTGTTAGGGTGGGGGGCACATTTGGGCGACCTTTCCACTCAGGGAGTGTGGTCCCCTCAGGAATCTCTGCTCCACATCAACCTTTTGGAACTCAGAGCTGTTCTCTTAGCTCTCCAGGTTTTTTCGACTACTGTCCAGAACAAGGTAGTCCAAGTCAGGACAGACAACACCACAACAATGTGGTACATCAACAAGCAAGGGGGCACTCGGTCATCAGCCTTGTGCACCGAAGCAATGAAGTTGTGGTCTCTGGCTTACTCTCTGAACACCTCCCTGGTAGCAGTTCACCTTCCAGGGAAGGACAATGTCCTGGCGGATGCCCTCAGCAGGATTTCTCAGGGCCATCACGAATGGGCTCTAAATTCTCTGGTGCTGGGGTCAGTCTTTGCCAGATGGGGCACCCCTCAGATAGATCTTTTAGCAGCCCCAGACAACCACCAACTTCCCTGTTTTGTTGCAGGCCTCCAGTTCTGGGATCAGTCCCACTGGCGCCTTTCAGTTGGATTGGAAGGGAAGTTCTTGTATGCTTTTCCCCCTTCCTCTCCTCTTCAGGTACTAGTAAAAATCAGAACTCAGCCCTGCAGAGTGATTCTGATTGCTCCAGACTGGGCCAGACAGCCCTGGTACCCTCTCCTCCTGTCCCTGACATTACCTCCCCTCAGCTTGCCCAGGACCCACGACCTGTTGACCTGTGCACAGGGAGAGTGTGGTATCCGAACCTCAATTCCCTCCACCTCAAGGCCTGGTTCTTGAGGGAGCTAGAATTTGCTGATTTACACCTTTCTCAAGGTGTCCTGGATATTTTAAAGGCTTCTAGAAACCTTCCACTAGAGCCACTTACAATTCTAAGTGGAAGAGGTTTTCCATTTGGTGTTCTGAGAAGCAGATTATCCCAGAATCTGCTAATCTGCCCATTTTACTGGACTGTTTGGTCCATTTAAATTCCTTAGGCCTTAGGCCAGCTACCTTAAAGGTTCATCTGGCAGCTGTCTCTGCTTTTGTGTCAGCGGGGAAGCCTGCTTCCCTTTCTTCTCACCCTGTATTTTCCAAGTTTTTTTAAGGGGTTACTTCACACTAACCCTCCCTTTCAGGAACCAGCTCCTGCATGGGACCTGAATGTTTGCATTGCTCAGCTAATGCAACCCCCCTTTGAGCCTCTGTCCTCGGCAGACCTCAAGTTTTTGACTTGGAAGACTGTTTTTCTAGTGGCTATCACTTCTGCTAGATGTATAAGTGAATTACAGGCCTTGTCAGTAGAAGATGATTTTATTTCTTTTCACAGAGATAAGGTAGTCCTTAGGACTAACAGAAAGTTTTACCTAAAGTGGTTTCAGATTTTCATCTCAACCAATCCGTCTCTCTTCAGTATTTTCACTGAGCATTCCTCCTCAGGGAGGAGATTGCACAGTCTGGGCGTCAAAAGAGCCCTAAGCTACTATTTGGAGCGCACCAAGGGTCACAGGTTCGAATCCCTCCAACTCTTCCTTACCTATGGAGAAGTTGGCTAAGGGAGACCTGCCACTAAGAGGACAATTGCGAGGTGGATTGTCTCTTGTATCCAGTTCTGTTACCAAAAACTAGGTAGAGAACCTCCCTCAGGACTGAGGGCTCATTCCACCAGGGGTACAGCTGCATCTCTAGCGGCTGCTAGAGATATTCCCATTTTGGAAATTTGCCAAGCTGCTACCTGGAAAACAGTCCACACCTTTACCAAGCATTATTCCCTGGATGTCCAGTCCAGGAGAGATGCTCGGTTTGGCACAGCTGTGCTTCAGAGCCTATTCCCCAAGTAGGTTCTGACCCTCCTCCATGGAGGTACTGCTGTATAATCTGCATTTAGTCCTAATAGCAGCAAGACTTCATGGTGTTTGAAGAAAAAATTACTCACCTTAGTAATTGCTTTTCTTCTCATGGAGTCTTGCTGTATTAGGACAACCCTCCTCTACCCCGCTCAGAACTCCCACTTGAGTATGGGGTTGTCAAATTAGTGCAAGCTCTGTCATGCCATTTCAATTTCTCTCTAGTTCCCCCTTTTGTTCATTTGGGTTAGGAACTAGGTGATTCTGTTTTTTGTTAAA
Source organism: Neoceratodus forsteri (assembly GCA_016271365.2). NCBI lineage: Eukaryota > Metazoa > Chordata > Ceratodontiformes > Ceratodontidae > Neoceratodus > Neoceratodus forsteri. The sequence goes on along the minus strand of CM057453.1, from coordinate 430,223,881 downwards.
TGATAGGTGGCTCCCTCTCTGGACTTGAGTCTTTTGGGGAGAGGGGGCCTATTAGTGCTCGTCATGGGTGATTCTAACAATAACAGGTGATTTTGTTATTATTCTATGATTGTTGTTGTTCTTTGTTGTTCTACTACTGGTAGGTAGCCAATGGCTAGTGTAGAGCTTTTCCACACAGACTTGCTATATTAGTTTAGCTTCGTAAAGAACCTGGCAGTTTCATTTGAAACTAGCCAGATAGAGCTTTGAACAGCGCCCTCGCGCTGTGGAACTCCAGACTGCTCTGGAGTTAACCCTATCCTCTCCGGGGCAGTTCAAGTGCAGTGGCAAACTGCATTTAGTCCTAATACAACAAGACTCCATGAGAAGAAAAGCAATTACTAAGGTGAGTAATTTTTTCTTCTTTACTCCACCTCACTGAACAGTCGCTCCGGAGATTCCTCCTGCTGCTCGGTTCATTTCCTCGGTTTCAAGCATCTTTTCTCGGTTGAATTTAACCGCGATATTATTTATTTTAACCGCAAACCGATCAGTTCAAGCTCTGTCTATGGTATTGTAAGTAATAGATAGGTTTTCTGTGTGGAACTTGTAAATGTTTAGCGGTTCGGTTTGAACCGATGGAATTGTATTTAATCTTGGTTTTAAAGCCTTTTAAGGCTTGTTAGAGTGCGGTTCCTGGTTCTTATCGGTTCTAAAAAAAACGGGTTTCATTACGGTTTTTTCCACGACCCGTGACACGGTTGGGAACCGATAAGGGTGTCTTGCCTGGCACTGCCATCAAAAGGGCAAGTTTTTGGTTAGGCTGGCATTATGTCTGAGAAACCCAAAAGAAAAACGGGCCCACTGGGTTTCAACACTGTAGTGTCTGTGGGGAAGCCTTTGCCAAGGCTGATCCACACACCACATGTGTTTATTGTCTGGGGTTTGACCACCTCAATGCAGACTGCCAGATTTGCAAGAATTTCCCTGCAGCCACTCTAGATAAGAGAGTTGGTAGGCTCAGGGAGCGAGAGGCCAAAAAGTCCGCTGACCCGGATGGCCAGCCCAGTTCGGTGCCAGCCGAACCGGAGGGAGTGCCCTCTGACCAGGGCCAGACTTTCGAGCAAGCGTAAGCTGACTCTGAGGGCCAGTTCCAGCAAAGAGAACTAGAAAGTCAGCAGGTGTGGGTCCAAATTCCTTCTCCAACTGCTGCAGAGATAGCCAGGGCAATACAGATTGTCCAGTCACTGTCCCGGTTCCCTCCGAACCGCCACTATCTGGCAAAAGGTCGGTTTGGTCGGTTCCACCGGTTCAAGAATATGATATAGAAGAGTTTTATGAACCAGAGGAGGGGGAGGATGATTATGATCAGTGTGAATGTGACTTTGAAAGTCTGGATGTGCCCATTGAACCGGACATCTCCCCAGACAGACCTTTAGGTGAATCTCCCCCTAGGCTTTCTGAGTCCCCTTCTCATTTTTTGTTTTATAAAAAAGTTGCTGAGACCCTCCAGCTTCCTTTAGGAGGCTTTGGATGAGCAAGAGGAGCCTGACTATGTAGAGATGATGGATATCCCAGAGTCCAGGAGATTGTCCATCCCTTTACATAAATCTTTTAGGAAACAAACAATAACAATTTTAAAGCTCTAATTCTGTGCCTCCTGTAGATAAAAGATGGACAGGAGGTACACTTTATCAGGTCCTGATGCAGATTTTCTTTCACAGCAATGCAGTCATGTTGGGGTAGTTCAGGCTGCAGCCTGTGATAAAGCTAATATTCCCCTGGCTTCACATCCTCCTGACAAGGACTCCAGGAAGATTGACGCCATGGCCAAAAAACAATACATGGCAGCATCTTTGGGACTCAGACAAGCAAACTATATGGCTTATGTTGCGAGATACCAGAAATATAGATGGGATACTGTCATGGCCTTAGCCAAACAGGTCCTAGGCCAGCTGCAAGGAGCTGGAGCAGGTGGCTCTTGATGGTATTGAGGCATCTAGGTGCAATTCCATGCTGCAGTGGATTCTAATGATGTATCCTCTGAGTCATGGCTACATCTGTGGCTTCGTAGATTGGCCTGGCTCAGGTGTACTACTTTGTCACAGGATACCCAGTCTAAGGCTATGGATTTTCCTGTGGTGGGAAATTCTCTGTTTGGGGAGCAGGCAGAGGTTATATGAAGAAATGGATGAATATAGAACACTTATAGGGTGCACAAGCCAAGGGCGGCAAGCCACTCCTCAGAGGCAGCCCCAGGGGGTAGGGGCAGGCCTTTTCACAGGCCTTTTACCAGACCCAGGCCTCCTCTTCAGCCTATGCTCAGAGGGGTTCTTCAGAGGAGAGGCAGGCAGGTGCAGGCAGGCCTGCTCCCACCCCTCAGCCTAAAGCCCCTGTCAATCAGGCACCCTAATGGGATGCCCAGGGTCGACTCTCCATTACCTCTAGGGGCAGGCTGGCTTACTTTCGTCAGGACTGAGGTCTTTAACATCAGACAGGTGGGTCCTGGCAGTAGTGAGCCAGGGTCTGGTTCTCAGCTTCAAAAATTTCCAAAGATGAGCCAGATCTTTCCACCTACAAACCCTTTAGAGACTCTTGCTTTGGAAACAGAAGTCTCAACCCTCCTGGCTCTCAGAGCTGTAGAAAGGGTTTCTCCCCCACACCAGGGCAAGGGTCTGTACTCCAGGTACTTCCTTACCCCACAAAAGACAGGAGAGTGGCGGCCTATCCTGGATCTAAGATATCTGAACAAGCACCTTTTAAAACCAAAATTCAAAATGGTGACTCTGGGAATGATTTTATCCTCCCTAAGGCCAGGGGACTGGCTAGCTTCCCTGGACCTCAAGGATGCTTACTTCCATATTTTTATCAGAAGCTCCCATCGAAAGTACCTCAGATTCGAACTGCCCTCAGGCCAGTATCAGTTCAGAGCAATGCCCTTTGGCCTCACCTCTGCCCCAAGGGTGTTCACAAAATGTCTGGCAGTAGCAGTTGCTCATCTAAGAAGGCAAAAGATTGCCATTTTTCCCTACCTGGACGACTGGCTCATTATGGGTCAGTCTCCAGACCAGGTCAAATCACACCTGCTAGTTACCCAGCAGCTGCTTACCTCTCTGGGTTTTCTTCTCAATCTTCCAAAGTCAGTTTTGGAACCTGTCCAGGTACTCGCCTTTATAGTAGCAGAACTGGACACAAAAGCAGGCCAGAGCCTTCCTTCCCTGGAAAGGGTAAGGACCTTGGTGGCCCTGGCCTGGGTCATCACTCTGCAGGTCTCTCGACCAGCAAGGCATTTCCTGCAGCTCCTAGGACACATGGCTGCTTCCACAGCTGTAGTGCAAGGAGCAAGATTTCAGATGAGGGACATTCAGTTCCATTTGAGAGCTTTCTGGTCTCAAGAAGAGATCCCTATCCAAGTTAATCCCAGTGACTCGAACCCTGATCCAGGCCCTTCAGTGGTGGCAGGATCAGAGCAATCTGAGACAAGGGTGCCTTTCATCCCTCTGTCCCTCCTTGACCCTTACTACAGATGCATCCCTCTTGGGATGGGGAGCTCACATGGGCGACCTCTCCACCCAGGGGTTATGGTCCCCTCAGGAATCTCTGCTCCACATCAATCTGTTGGAACTCAGAGCTGTTTTCTAGCACTTCAGGTTTTCTGCATCTGTTCAGAACAAGGTGGTACAGGTCAGAACAGACAACACTACTACAATGTGGTACATCAACAAACAAGGGGGCACTCGGTCTTCGGCTTTATGCACCGAGGCGATGAAGTTGTGGTCTCTGGCTTATTCCCTGAACACTTCCCTCATAACAGTTAACCTCCCAGGCAAGGACAATGTCCTGGCAGATGCTCTCAGCAGGATTTCCCAGGGCCATCACGAATGGTCACTGGATCCCCTAGTACTGGGGATAGTTTTTGCCAGATGGGGCACTCCTCAGATAGATCTTTTTGCAGCCCCAGACAATCAACTTCCACTTTTTTGTTGCAGGCCCCCAGTGTTGGGCTCAGTCCCCCTGGATGCCTTTCTCCTCGATTGGGAAGGGAAGTTCCTTTATGCCTTTCCCCCCTTCCCTCTCCTGTTCAAGGTACTAGTCAAAATCAGGTCTCAGCCCTGCAAGATGATCCTGATTGCTCCAGACTGGGCCAGGCAGCCCTGGTACCCACTCCTTCTGTCCTTAGCAGTCCATCTTCCCCTGTGTCTCCCCAGGAACCACAATCTGTTAACCTGTGCTCAGGGGAGAGTTTGGTATCCGAATCTCAAATCCCTCAACCTCAAGGCCTGGCTCTTGAGCAGTTAGAGTTTGCTGATCTACAACTTTCTCAGAGTGTTCTCGAAATTCTGAAAGCTGCTAGGAAGCCTTCCACCAGGGCTACCTATAACTCCAAGTGGAAAAGGTTTTCCATATGGTGTTCTGGGAAGCATATTTCCCCGGAATCTGCTGATTTACCCACTGTATTGGATTATATGGTCCATCTTAATTCTTTGGGACTGAGACCAGCTACCCTGAAAGTGCACTTGGCAGCTGTCTCTGCCTTCATTTCAGCAGGAAAGCCCTCTTCTCTTTCTGCTCACCCTGTATTTTCAAGTTTTTAAGGGATTGCTTCATACCAATCCTCCATTCAGGGACCCTGCCCCTGCTTGGGATCTTAATGTTTGCATTGCTCAGCTGATGCAACCCCCTTTTGAGCCTCTGTCTTCGGCAGAGCGTAAGTATTTGACTTGGAAAACTGTGTTTCTAGTAGCCATCACTTCTGCCAAGTGCATAAGTGAGTTACAGGCTTTATCAGTGGAGACTGACTTTATTTCCTTTCACAGGGATAAGGTAGTCCTCAGGACTAACAGGAAGATTTTGCCTAAGGTGGTTTCGCATTTCCACCTTAACCAATCTATTTCACTTCCAGTGTTCTTCACTGACCATTCCTCCTCTGGTGAGAGGAGGCTGCACAGCTTAGATGTTAAGAGGGCCCTAAGTTACTACATAGAGCATACCAAGGGTCACAGGTTTGACTCCCTCAGCTATTTCTCACTTATGGTGAAGTTGGGAAAGGGAGACCTGCCACTAAGAGATCCATTGCCAGGTGGATCGTCTCTTGTATCAATTTTGCTATCAAAAGCTGGGTAGGTTCCCCCTCAGGCCTGAGGGCTCACTCTACCAGAGGTACAGCTGCATCTCTAGCTGCTGCTAGAGACATCCCTATCTTGGAGATATGTCAAGCAGCTACTTGGAAAACAGTACACATTTCACCAAGCATTACTCCTGGATATCCAGGCCAGGAGGATGCTCGGTTTAGCACAACCGTGCTTCAGAGCCTATTCCTAAGTAGGTTCTGTCCCTCCTCCATGGAGGTACTGCTGTGTAGTCTGCATCTGTCATAATATAGCAAGACTTCGTGTTGTTTGAAGAAAAAATTACTCACCTTCTTCTAATGGAGTCTTGCTATATTATGACCTCCCCCCCAGCCTGCCCCTCTCAGAACTTCTACTTCGGGTATGGGGTGGGCAGTCCACTGTTGGCATTTATTGATGCCCCCTTTTATGTTTGGGTGTTGTGTTTTATTTAGTTATTTTATCTTATTTTTCTGGTCCCCTGACTTGAGTCTTGGTGTTGGGACCAGGAAAATGTGAATATTTAGTAGCCAGTTGGCTGGTGTAGGTTACAGCTTCCACACAGAGGCTTGGTGAGTTTTGCTCGTAAAAGATCTGACGGTTTCGGTTTGAAACCACCCTAACAGAGCTCGCGCTCTAAGTTCCATGCTCTGCATGGAAGTTAACTCTTTCACCTCCGGAGCAGTTCTAATGGTGGGACAAACTGCACCTGTCATAATATAGCAAGACTCCATTAGAAGAAACAACATTACTAAGGTGAGTAATTTTTTCTTTTTGTTGTTTAACCACTCCTGTGTTGCTTTGGCCTTGTGCTTGGGATCATTGTCCTGCTGAAAGGTGAAGTTTCTCCTAAGCTTCAGTTTTTCAGCAGACTGAAGCAGGTTCTCTTGCAGTATCTCCCTGTATTTTGCTCCATCCATTCTTCCTTCAATTTTAACAAGATGCCCAGTCCCTGCTGATGAAAAGCATCCCCACAGCATGATGCTGCCACCACCATACTTCACTGTAGGGATGGTGTTTCTCAAGGCATGGGCAGTGTTAGCTTTGCGCCACACATAGCGCTTTGAATTTTGGCCAAAAATCTTTATCTTGGTCTCATCAGACCCCAAAACCTTGTGCCACATCTTAGCTGGGTCACTGTCATGCTTTCTGGCAAACTCCAGACGTGTTTTGATATGGTTCTTTTTGAGTAATGGCTTCTTTCTAGCCACCCTCCCATATAGGCCAGTATTATGCAGAGCTCTTGATATGGTTGACTGGTGCACCTTTACTCCACTCTCAGCCACTGAACTCTGTAGCTCCTTCAAAGTGATTGTTGGCCTCTCTGTGGCTTCCCTCACTAAGTCTCCTTCTTGTTGGACTTGAGTTTTGAGGACGGCCTTGTCTAGAGTAGTGCCTTGGTGGTGTGATGCAGCTTCCACTTCCTCACTATTGATCAACAATGTGCACACTGGGATATCAAACACTTGGATATTATTTTGTACCCTTTTCCTAATTTATGCATGTCTATTACTTTGTCTCTAACTTCCTTAGAATGCTCTTTGTCTTCATTTTCACACCCTTCCTTCAGATTCACAGTCTGACCAATGGTCATTAAACTGAGGGGGTTTATCCAGAAAATGTGAGCTACTTTAATGTTTCAGAGGTGAGGCCAATTGTAAGTAATTGTGTCCTCGTTAGGGCAGTATTTTCATCTGTGTAAACTTGGGAGTTTCAGAGCACAGGGGTTGAATACTTTTGCAAACAGCATATTTCAGTTATTTATTTTTCTTAAAAATATTTTCTAACATAAAACCAATGTCACTTTAAAATAATTATTTTGAGGGTCAGTCTTTTTAAATAAAATATTACACAGAACAAAATCTCAATGTATCATTTGTCATTCAGACAAATCTGACAACTTTCAAGGGGGTTGAATACTTTTGCAAATGACTGTATCTATGGGCAGTGTTCTCCCCTCTCAACATCCCTTGTTTTCTTCCCTTTCTTCTTCTTCCCTTTTCTCTTTCTCTTTCTCTTTATCTGTTCCTCCTTTGGAGCTGCCCCAGAAAGGAGGCCCTGCGGTCCCTTAGGGTAGGCATTCTCTCTCTTTCTTTCTGTCCTGTACTGGCTTATTCCTTTTTCAGTTTATAGCCTTTCTTTTTTCTGTCCCTCGGCTCTCTTGCCTCGCTCTCCTTTTTTTGCCGCCCCTTGCACATGGCGTGTGACGTTGCTGTCGAGGCGGTGCCGTAGTGCCGACCTACAAAAAAAAAAATCTAACGTAGCGGGTGCGCGCATCCGGCACAACCCCAAGCAGTAATAAATGGTGAAGAATCAAGAGAAGATCAAGAATTATGGTAGGTACATAATTTTCATTTTCCAGCACCTCGGCCCCCACTCAGCCTACCTCTGGGGGTCAGTCGTCGCCGGTGGATCTTAGGGTCAGGGGGTCTGACTAGCCAGTGGTAGACCCCGTGACTACTGGTGTGCAACCTGGGATCACTGGCACTTCTGTTCCCCATGTTAGGACAACCCCCTCCTTGGTGTGTTTGGACAGCCCAAGTTTGGGGCAGCCCGAGGCGCACCAGGAGGGGGAGGGTATGGTTCCTTGGGTGGACTCCTCGCAGGCCTCCCGGAGTTGCCAGCTGCCTAGGCTGGAGTCTACGAGGATGAGGTCCCTCTCTCATTCAGGAGGGTTGAGAGGTAGAGGGGTGGCGTGGCGCGCCCTCCCCAGGGCCCAGCTAGGTTCTGGGAGGAGTCTCAGCGCAGATCCTCGCCTTTCCCTGAATGGGTCCCCGAGAGGGACTTCCACTTCTGAGGTCAGGGCCATCCTTCTGGACTCGCACAGTCCCGTTACCTCACGGGGGTGGGGGGTGTTTCTTCCTTTGGGCACAGCTCTTACCGTTCCGAACTGGTTGAATGGCTGTTAGCTGCGGCGGTCTTTGGATCCCCCTCCCTTCGAAGAGGTTCCTTTTGGCCCCATGCCCTAACAGAGACTGTTCTCCTGTTGCCAGTAGCCTGTCCCCCAAGCCTCTGTCTCCGTCTCCGGTTGTCCCAGATATTCCCGGTCCTCTGGGACCTCTCACCTGGGAGCAGTTCAGAGGTTCTGCTGCACATTTCCCCACCTACCTCCATGCCCTGGACCAGCAGGTGTTTCACCATGCTCCCGTGCAGCCGGATCCTGAACCTGGCAGCTCGTCTTCATCCTCTTCTCCCTCTATGGAAGGAGAGGAACCTTCGGTCCACAGCTCCCCAGCGTCTGATCTGTCCTCCTATCAGAGCTTCCTCGTGAGGATGTTAGATGAGCTTCACCTTACCCCAGTCCCTCTTAGCAATCCCAAGCATGTGACGTGTGCCTTTTTAGGTGAGTACAATGCGGCCCACCTGGTGGCTCCCGCCTGGCCTATTCCTTTCAAGGAGGCGTCACATCGGCTCTGGCTACGTACCTTTTCCACCATACCAGCCCCAAGGGACCTATGCCAGTGGTATTGTGCTCCCCCTGGGTCTCCAGGTTCTCTGCCTCATCCCTCTTCAGGTTTGACCTCCCTGGACACCTCCTCTGGGCCTCGCACCCCTTACTATGACCGACCCCGGACTCGAACTCTGCAGATTTCGATTTCTGGGGAGACGAGTGTTCTACTCGGCACAGATCTGTCTGTCAATTGCAGCATATCAGGCCCACTTTGCAGCCTTCAACAGGTTCTTGTGGTCCAGGCTAGGACAGCTCCTAGCCTCAATGCCTGATTCAGAGGAAACCAGGCAAGCTATTACCCTCTTTGCGCAGGGCCTGAAGCTAGCAAGGCACCAGCAAGGGCATCTTATGATGCCAGTGAGGTGGCATCCAGAGCGGTAGGGACAGCAATCTGCCTTTGGCGGATGGCATGGCATCGCCTATCCCGTTGATCACCCCTAGCCCGGCGTAAGATGATTTACTCTGCATAACGGAGAACCCATCTTTTCTCCCGAAGGGTAGGATGGAGGCTTTTGGGGCACCCTCCTTCCCCCACTGGGGGATCCCCATCTCACCAGACCAGTCCCAGGCCTGTAAGGGTTCTTCCCTTCAGTGTCTCACCCACTGGAGCTAAGGGACCCTGGTCCCTTGGGGCTCTTCAAGGCCCCCTTAGTGAGGCGGGCTTGGCCTACTCACCCAATAGTGATGAATGGTGAAGATTGACACAGATAAGATATGAAAATTATGTACCTACCGTAATTCTTGATCTTTCTGTGTATCTTCACCATTCATCACTAAATCCCACCCTCCTTCCCCCTGTGGGCCTCAGTCTCTGGACTCCCTCCTCTCCCTGTGTGTATTCCCTTTCTTCGCTGTCCTCTCCTTTGTGATTAGGTGGGAGGGGACTGTGGGGAGACACAGGGGTGAATCCCTTAGGGGGTTTTGTGGAGATGTTGAATGGGGCCCCCCTTTCTCTCTCCCTTACTCTAGGGAGTCGGGGAGTGTTGGGGACCCCCCCTTCCTTCTCTCTCTCTCTCCCTCCCCCCCTTCAGTATATATTTATTTATGGACTCAGTTTTTGGGCTCACATTTTCTCCCCTATGCCTTATTGGCTTTTTAAAATCCCCCTTTTTTTGGGAGGGAGGGGGGAGAGTTTGAGGCACACCTTCAGCCTGCACTCTCTTGTTGTTTGGTCTTCTAGACCTAGGCTGCTTTCAGTTTCTGACTTGCCTCCTGCAGCTGAACTCTATAGTCCAGGGCTGAACTATAATCTTCTAAGATACCAGTGTGCAGTTCGCTCCTGGGGATGTGCTACTCTTCCCCCCCTTCCCTTATCTCTCCTTCTCTCTCCTTCTCCTTCCAGAGATTGGGTCCCCTTCTCCCCAATTTCCTGTTTTGATCTCTTCTTCTGTCTCTTCTGCCATTTATTTCTCCTTTTAGTTTATTATTCCTTTCCTTTTATCTATCCCTTAGGCTCTCTTGCCTCAACCAATCCTCCCTTCCTTACACTCTCCAGCGTGTCAGAACTGGGGCTGGGGCGGAGTCGACTGCAGTTAATGGCCAACCCTCGAGCGCCATGTGGAACATTGGCCTCGAGGGCGGCGTTGGACCTGCTTTGACTCAGCCCGTGATGAAATAAAAAAAAAAAAATAGTCTCCTGCGGGGTCCTAGCTCCAGTGCACTATACCCAATAGTGATGAATAGTGAAGATACACAGAAAGATCAAGAATTACGGTAGGTACGTAATTTTCATTTTTGTTCCCTGGATCTGTAGGACGCGTTTTTTCACATCCTGATCTGTCCGTCCCACCGAAGGTTCCTCCGCTTCCAAGCCGAGAGAACCCTCTACGGGTTCCAAGCCATTCTCTTTGGCCTGTCATCAGCCCCCAGGGTGTTCACCAAATGCATTGCAATGGTGGCGGCCCATCTTCAGCATCGAGGGGTCAGAGTGTACCCCTACCTGGACGATTGGCTTATAGCAGGTCCCTCTAGGTAGGAGGTGGAGAGGTCCAGGGACCTGCCCTCCAAACCTGCATACAGCTTGGTCTCCTAGTCATGGAGGCGAAGTCAGAACTCGTGCCCTCGCAGGTGATCTGCTTCATCGGGGAAGAGCTCAGCTCTTGCCGAACCAGAGCCAGACTCTTGGCGGACAAGGCAGAGGTTCTCTCCTCCTTTGCCTGACCATTTCTGGTTGGGCACTTGCGCCCTGCCTGAGACTTCCTATGACTTCTGGGCTACATGATGGCCTGTGCCTCCTTGGTCCGATGGGCCACGTGGCATATGCACCCCCTACATTGGGATCTGGCCAGCCAGTGGACTCAGCGCCTAGGTCATTTCGACCAGCTGGTCACTGTGACCCAGAAGATGTGGGACACTCTCCAATGGTGGACCGTGCCAGAGCATCTGCAGGAAGAGATCCTGTTTGTCCGCCCTGAGCCGGCAGTCATCCTTATGACCGACACCTCTTTCACAGGCTGGGGTGTCCACCAGGAGGAGCACAGAGTCCATGGTCTCTGGACCCCCGAGGAGTCCCGATGCCACATCAACCTACTGGTGCTGACTGCCTTCGCTCCATTTGTTCGGGGTCAAGTGGTTCAGGTCCAGACAGACAACACCACAACCATGTACTGTCTCAACAAGCAAGGTGGGATGCACTCCTGGCCTTTGTGCAGGGAAGCTCTCCACATTTGGACCCTTGTGAGCCGACTGGAGACAGGTCTTCTCACCATTCATGTGGCGGGAGCCTCCAATCAGCTGACGGACGCCCTCAGCCGAGTGGGTGAGGCATCCCACGAGTGGTCTCTCCATCCAGAGGTAGTACACAGCTTGTTCTCCCAGTGAGGCACCCCTCAGTTGGACCTGTTCACCTCCAGGGAGAATGCAAAGCTAAGGCTGTTTTGTGCCTGGCCCCCTCAGCAGGGCTCACTGCAGGGGGGATGCCTTCTTGAGGCCATGGACCCCAGGCCTCTTTTATGCCTTCCCTTGATCCACAAAGTGCTGCTCAAGGTCAGAAGGGACAAGACAGAGGTGATCCTGGTGGCTCCAGACTGGCCCCACCAGTTTTGGTACCCCGATCTCCTCAGCCTCTGCATCAGGCTCCCGAGGTGTCTTCCAGCATGCCCGGACCTGCGTTCCATCAATCAGGGGAAGGTACTTCACCCGGGCCTTCAATCCCTGCACCTTACAGTCTGGTTCCTGAGCGGCTAGAGTTCCAGGCTTTGGGTCTCTCCAAAGATGTTCTCACTGTTGTTGAGGCATCCAGGAAGGAATCTACCAGGAAGTGCTATGCCTTTAAATGGAAGAGATTCTCCTTCTGGTGTCAGGGCAAGGGGTTGGACCCTTTGACCTGTCCAGTGGCTAGCATCCTAGATTACTTGTAGTCCCTCCCCAAAGGGAGACTTCGGTTGATGACCCTTAAGGTGCACCTGGCAGCCACCTCTGCTTACCAGGCGCAGGCCGGTCAGCAGTCGGCACAGGAGAAGGTGGTCTGGCGCTTTTTCAAAGGTCTTGATCACATTTCGCCTCCAGTGTGCATGAACCACCACCACCGTGGGATCTGCTGTTGGTACTGGCAAAGCTCATGGGCAAGCCATTCGATCCGATGCACAAGTGCGAGATGTCACATGGAAGACCACCTTCCTGGTAGCTGTCATGTCAGCCAGAAGGATTGGGGAGCTCCAGGTGCTCTCAGTTGAGTCTCCTTATCTGGTCTTCCATAGGGACAAGGTTGTCCTGCACCCCAACCCAAAGTTCCTTCCGAAGGTTGTGTCGGAGTTCCACCTGAACCAGGTGATGACTCTACTGGTGTTTACCCCAGTCACACCTTGGATGCTGAATATAGGCTCCATACTTTGGACCTGAGGTGAGCATTAGCTTACTATAAGGAGTGCACAGCTGGAATTCGGGGAGGGGTTCGCCAGGTGTTTGTCACCTACGCTGAAGCTGCACCTGGCAGACCTGCAGTCAACCAGACGATTGGCAGATGGATTACATCATGCATTGATCTTCCCTTGTCAGTCTTCACCATTCATTACTGCTGGGTGTAAACTGGAGGCGCGCACCACCACGGGGAGTTAGTTTTGGGGGAGGGGCGGATCGCAGCGGCACCACCCTCAAGAGCGCGCCGCGCAGGCGCGTTAGGCACCGAGATCCTAGTTCAATTTCTCCTGCCATCAAGGCTGCACCTCCTGCGCGAGTGAAACAGTTGTTGCTGCGCCATTAGGCCTTTTGTCATTCTTCGACGCCGTCTGTTGACTCCATCCCGGTTCTACATCCTGACACTGTTGAAGCCAGTAAGACTGTTTCATTTTATATTTCGACGGCGCCAGAATTTTGCTGTTTATAAAGTAATTTCACATTATGTCCGATTTGGGGGGCAAGCATAACTCCAAGGCGGGCCATACCCCTATGCGTCGGTGCCCTTGTAGCCAGCAGTTTTCTGTCACGGATCGACATGATGTTAGTCTTCGGTGCCTGGGACCCAACCATGATATGGACCACTGCGACTCCTGTTTTTTCATGGACCACCGTGTGTTGGAAATCCACGGGTTTAAGATCAGCTGGGCTTCGCCGACTTTTGGAGGACGTCGTCGCCCGAGGGCCTCCCAGGCCAGATCTCTTGACCACTCCTCCGGGTCCCCTCCCGGGTCTATACGGCCCGGCGAGGAGGGAACCTCCTCCACTTGTAGCCTTGCCAAGGATGAGGTTTCTTCTTCGGTGCTGGAGGAATGGTGCAATTCCTCCCGGGGTCACATCATTGGCGCCATCCCGGCAGTCGTCTCCTTGGAGGTGCAGGCTCCCCCAATGTCGCAGCCCCAGGTTGCAGGGCCCGGCACTGGTGGACTCCCGATGCCGCTTCGGGTTCCGGTGCTGTCTGCAGCGCCGGGGACTCGGGTGGCGCCACTGGTGGTGCTATTTCAGGTTCCAGCACCGCTGGCAGTGCTGTTGTGGTTCCCGGTGCCGGGACTCGAGCAGCACCATTGTTATTGTCACGCCCCACGCCGCGGCTCAGCCCCGGTGCCGTCGCAGGAGATATTCCTGAAGTAGCCTCTCTGGAGGTCACTCTGCTCAACTCCTCTTCGGGGGAGGATGACTCAGAGGTGGACCCGGCCTGGCAGCCTGAGTCTTTGGATTCGGAACTCTGTGTAGGTTGGGGTGTCAGGCAGCCCAGTGTTCCCCTTCCCGAGTCCCTGGAACAGGTTCACCATGGAGGTCCCACAACTAGGGGTGGCCGGGGACTTTCTAGGGGCAATGGTTCTGGAATTCATAGGAGGATGCCCTCTTCTGAGGGGGCCCAGGCAGTTGCCATCCCTGGTGTTGCTGATGCTCCTTCGGCGGAGGCAGGGAGCCCTGCTTGTGTGGCCTCCCTCCGGAAGTCTGCAAAGCGGGGAGCCTTGGCACTGGGGTCAAGGAAGAGGACCGCTTCGGAGTCAGAGGGATTGAAAGGTCGGGGTGAGGAGCGGTGGCGCATTCCCACTGCCCTGCGGGGTGTGGGAAGGAGTCATAGCGCTGATCCCCACCTGTCCCTCAAGGTCTCCAGGGTGCCTTCTAGTGGCGGTAGCGAGGGTTGCCCTTCTGGACACATGCAACCTCAGTCGCATCACAGGGGAGATTCCCCTTCTGGACTCTTCCGGGGTTTGCCTCCTCAAGTTACCTTCTCGCAACCCAGTATGATCTCAGGGTCCCCAGTCTTGGTGGCTTCACTCCCTAGATCTCAGAGCCCTGGCATGGGCCAGGCACGTGCTGTTAGGTGGCCTTCGCCTATCCCTCTGCAGCCACCCCTCCTCTCCTCGGCCATGTGGGTCCTACGGGGCCCTTAACTTGGGAGACGATTATGGCTACTGCGGCAGCCTTCCCCTCATATGTTAGAGCCATGGATGAACAGGTCTTCCACCTGTCTCCCCCGCCGGCTGGAGTTCTCTCTGAGCATCTGTGGCTCCACTTCTCCCTCGTCTTCCTCTCCTGCGGAAGAGGAACTTTCTGTCCACCTATCCTCCGACACTGATTTCACTGAATATCAGTGGTTCCTCTCAGGGCTGGTTTCGGAGCTTCGTATCTCCTTCATCCGCAGGGACAATTCCGGGCGGCAGAACCATGTATTCCTCAGTGAATTCAGCGCTCTCCACCACGTGGTGCCTTCCTGGCCGATCCCCTTCCAGGAGGCATCTATCTGTACCTGGCAGTCTCCAGCCGCCCCTTCTCCAGCACCGGCACACTGCAGGAGACAGTATTGTGCTCCCCATGAGTCTCTAGGTTCTCTACCTCACCCGCCTTCAGGCCTGATGTCCCTAGATACTCCCTCCGGGCCTTGGCGCCTGGCACACGACAGACCCCCGGATCCAGAGTCTGCTGAATTTAATCGGTGGGGACGAAGAGTCTTCTCTTCAAGTCGTGTGTTGATATGCATAGGTTCACATCAGGCACACCACGCTGCCTACAACAGGCATCTGTGGTCGACGCTAGTGCAGGTTCTGGCATCTATACCTGATACGGAGTAGTCTAGACAAGCCAGTGCCCACTCTGCACAGGGTCTGGAGCTTGCAAGGCACCAGGCAAGGGCGTCTTACGACGCCAGTGAGGTGGCTTCCAGACTTTCAGGGACAGTGATCTGCATACAGCGGACGGCATGGCTTCATCTGTCCAGACTGTCACCCATTGCCCGGCGCGTAGGGTGATTTCCTCTGCTTTCCAGGGGACCCTCCTGTTCTCCCACAGGGCAAGGAGGATTCTTCAGTAGCATCCTCTGTCCCCTGGTCAGGGGGGACACCCCCTTGCCCTCAACAACCTTAGACTGCACCAGTCTACTGGTAAGGGTCTTCCCCTCTTGCTTTCCACCAGTAGGAGGCTGAGGAATCTGTTTCCTCAGGGTCAGAAATTCAGGCCCCCTCCGGGGGCCTTGGCACTCACCCAGCAGTAATGAATGGTGAAGATTTACAAGGGAAGATATGGAAATTACGTACCTACCGTAATTCTTGATCTTCTCTTGTATCTTCACCATTCGTTACTGAATCCCTCCCACCTTCCTCTCATGGGACTCTTTTCTTGGGCATATGCCCAACCCTGCTCGTCCTCCTCATCCCTTCAGAGGGGGATTAAATCCTCTGGTTCCTTGGGTCTTTCTGTTCTTCTTTAAGAAAAACATGATGAAGGATTTGGGTAGGAGGAGAGCGGGCGAAACTTCGTCCTATTCATCTAAGGAAACTCTTTCTGATTTCCTGGAAGATTTTGCCTTCAGGGGCTTTCCTTTAGGCCAGATTAGCTCAAGCCCCCGGACACGAGGTTAATCTCTGAGACAGTCCTCTATCCTGTCTTCGGACTTGGCTGATGTTCCTAGATTACCTGAGGGTGCCAGACTGGGGCTAATCAACGTTGTTCTAGCCTAATTCAAAATTAATGTTTTGGACTAGTGGTCCGGCCCATTGGCCCCTGTCTTCTCCAGGGAGTCATAAGGAGCTCCTTCTCTGTCTCTGCCCACCTTAGCAGGAGGTCGCCTTCTTTTGGGGCTCCCCAGCACTGATGTATATCTGAGTGCTAGTGGGTCTTTTCCCTTTACCTGGTTGAGGCCTCTCTCTCTCCGGAACAGATTTTACTTTTGCAGCTCTGTGAGCTCTCAGCCTGAGTGATGGATAATGGGATAGTGGGAGGTGTAGGGAAATCTGCCTCTCTTGTTCAAGCTGAGTAGAAGGCTCAAAATGAGCCATCTGAACCAGTTTTCTCTGAAAGGATCCTTGCTTCCTTGCTCTGAGATCCAAGCTGATAAACTTCAAGCCAATTTCTCTCTGGATCTGTGGCAGTATTTTTTCCTTTCTCCCAATATCCCATCCTCTTTTTCTTCTTTCTTCCTTTCCCTTGTCTGTTCCTCCCTCAGAGCCACCCAAGGAAGCATGCCCTGCAGTCCCTTACGGTAGGATTCTTCTTTTTCCTGTCTTCTTTTCGGCTTATTCCTTTTTCAGTTTGTTTCCTTTTCTTTATCTATCCCTCGGCTGTCTTGCCTCGCTCTTATTCTTCTAATCTTCTTTATTTCGTCTCTCCAGCTTACAGAACTGGGATGGAGGAGGAGGAGTCTACGGCGCCTAACGGCCGCCCCTCGCACACCACGTAGTGCGTCGCTCTCAAGGGCGGTGCTGTTGGCGCTGGCTCCTCCCTCCAAAAAAAAAAAAAAAACTCCAGTGGCGGATGTGCGCCTCCGGTTTACACCCAGCAGTAATGATTGGTGAAGATCAAGAATTACGGTAGATACGTAATTTCCATATCTCTACTATAGGTTGGCGGGTAGGGCTAAGGACTCATTCCACCTGACACACCGCTGCAATGCTGGCTGCTTCTAGGGGCGTCACTATCCAGGAAATCTGCAGGGCTGCTACCTGGAAGTCAGCAAACACGTTCATTTCCCACTACCACATCAACCTAGAGTCACGCCGGGATGCTGGTTTTGGGACTTCAGTTCTCCAGTCCCTGTTCCCTAAGTAGGGGGTGTGCACCTTGCCTCACTCCTCCTGGAGAACTGCTAGGAGCCTACCAGATATGTGGATAGAACAACATATCCTCGTCCCTAGAAACACAGGTTACTCATCTGTAACAGTAGTTCTAGGAGTGGTATATGTTGTTCATCCACACGGACCTACCCGGCTTCAACGCACAACCACTGCTTCCAGCGGGCAAGATCTGGCGTCATGGGGTGGAGCTGAGGGTTATACCACCAGGGTGGGTGGGAGGAGCCAGCTTAAAGACTTCTGGCTGATCTTAGAGGGGAAAGCACACTACCAGATGTGTGGATGAACAACATATACCACTCCTAGAATTACTGTTACAGGCGAGTAACCTGTGTATTTGGCAGTCTCATTGTGGGTTACCCAACAAAAAAAAAAAGTGACACATTATAAGATGTACAGAAATGTGGTAATAGCATTACATCAGATTCAAAAGGCAGACAGTGAAAAATACCAGATAGAAAAAGTAAAACATATTGTGGGTGAACTGCAAGTCTGCAAGAATAATGGGACAATAGAGCAAAATGAGAAAACTATAGAATTCTACAAAACCTCTATAAGTCTTCTGTAATAGGAGTATAAAATGATGCAACTTTGTGGTTATGAAGCTTTGTACTTCCTTGGGAATGCAAAGAAGTTTTCTATATAATGGAACTATGTATTTGTTTGTGGTCTTAAATAAAATTCCTTTACTGTTTGCGAGAAGTTCCTTGGGTTCTTTTACTGCCACCTGGACACCCACCAGGACAGTACCAGGATGGGTAGAAGGGATCTTGGTTTAACATCTCAGCCAAAGGATGGAATCCCCCAACAGTACAGCACCCCCATTACTGCACTTGCGTGCCAGCGTTTAGGTTTGAGCCCAGTCCCGGCGTGGGACTAGAACCCACGACCTTCTGGCTCAGAGGCGGATGTGCTACCAACTGAACCACACTGACACTGTTTGGTTATGGTGTTGAAGAGGCG
The DNA here is from genome assembly GCA_016271365.2 of Neoceratodus forsteri. Lineage (NCBI taxonomy): Eukaryota > Metazoa > Chordata > Ceratodontiformes > Ceratodontidae > Neoceratodus > Neoceratodus forsteri. The sequence continues at coordinate 430,205,909 of CM057453.1, read as the reverse complement.
CTCAGGGGCCTTCAGACATCCTAAATGACCCTCAGATCTGTTATGTCCCTTTATCCCACTCTTTCTACGGGACGTGGGAGGGGATCCTGTTGTCAGTCTCTTACCGGAGGTGGTCGTGCCCACTGTCAACAAGGCCGAAGTAGAGGAGGTGTCCCTTTGCCAGGACCCCTAAGCCCAGGTGCCCATTCTGAAGCACCCAAAGCAGTCAGTGCTGGTGCCCCCCCCCAACCAGTTCTGCATGTCTCTTTCCAGACTACAACCCCCATTCACTGTTACCTCCACAAGTGGATGTGGGAATAGAATCTTCCTGCACCTAAAACAGTGGGGGGAGATTACAACGGATGAGTGGGTCCTGGAGGTAATAGGCATGCTGTGGAGCTGCTGGAAACCCCTTGATATCATCCTCCAACTCCTTCCTGCTATCCTCTGGGTGATTTGTCCCTTCTAAACGAGAAAGTGCAGTCATTATTCCAAAAACATGCTATAGAGCTGGTTCCTCCAAACAGAGGAACTAAAGTTTCTATTCCAGATTATATTTCTTGATCCCAGAATGGACAGGGGTTCTGCATCCTGTATTATAAAAAGGTTCTCAGAAATGCTGCAATCTGATTGGCTGTTTGGATTCCAACAGCCTTGCATTAATCCATGTTATACTGTCATGTACAGCCTGATCACAATGGTACATGGATTCTTCCTGTCAGCATTCCATCCTCTAGCACTGCTGAATGACTGGAATGATGCATTCTGATTTTGAACCAGCATTCTTAAACTGTTGGTGGAAGAACTATTTTATTAAAAATCTCCCTCTAAATGAGGAAAACATTCAAAAAGTATTCTTTTAACCCTCTTCTTTTGGAACATTTTTTTATAGTAGCAATAATAGCACTTTCGGTTAGATTAACAGTCAATCACCCCTGGGCAGTATGGCACTGTTGCACCTCATGCCACATTATACCCTGGGGTGATTAACAGACTGTTAATCTAACCCTAATCATCTGTATTGTGATTGTTTCTCTGGGATCTCAAATTCTGCATAGAGTACAAGATGCTTAGCATGGTATCCTGCAAGCTGATCTCCCTTTGCAAAAGCTGTGCCTCAGAGACATGAAGGATGCATACCTTTAAAGTCAGGATCAGAAACGTCCACAGGCAGTATCTACGTTTCATGCTGGAGGGGGAGTACTGTCAGTTCAGACTATTGCCCTTTGACTGGTCTTCTGCACCACCAGTCTTACCAAATGCCTGGCAGTAGTGGCAGCAACCCTTTACAGGGAAGGCCTTGGTTGCTGTACACATTGGGTGGCTCCTGAAGGCCAGCTCCAGGGAAGCTTTACTACTTGCCCTGTCACGTACAAGGGACTTGTTTGACGACTTAGGAGTCACAGTGAATGTGCCCAAGTCTGTTATGGCTCCCTACCAAAGACTGGAGTACATAGCAGCAGTCCTGAATGCAGAGAAGGGATGTACTTTTCCTGCCACAGGACAGGGCTCACAACCTGATTGCGCAAGCACAGCTGCTTTACAGTATCAATATGTCCCTGCAAGTACAATGTTGTCTTCTGAGTCTAATGGCTGTGGCCATGGTGAAAGTACCACTGGCATGCTTGCATATGAGGATACGGCAGTGGACAGTCAGGGTCCAATTGGATCTGCTGACGGATGAGCTGGACCAAATGTTCATTGTTAGGTCCCTGTTGCAAAGAGGCTTACTGTGGTGGATGGATTGAAATGACCTTTTCCTTGTACCAGCTTCTGTACAGATCCTCACCATGGACACTTCGGGCTCCGGCTGGGGTGCTGATATGGGCCCTTACTAGACACAGGATCATGGTCCCAAGTGGAAGCCAAGTTACACATCGGTGTACTGGTGAAGCGAGTTGTCCTGTACAGCCTTCAGGTATTTCCAGAGCATTTAAATCCAGGTCCTTTGTTAATCCAGATGGACAATGTCAGTGTGATTCATTACATCAGCAAACAAGGGGGTACCCATTCCTATCTGCCAAGCCGGAATGCAGTAAGAGTGTGGTGCTGGATTCTGTTCCAGAGCCAACAGCTGTCAACCATACATCTCCCAGGTCTCCAAAATGTCTTAGCAGATAGGCTAAGCAGGTCACAGTCCAAGATGCATGATTGGGAACTGCTGACTTTGTGGTAGATGACCTCTTTACAAGATGGAGTCATCCAGAGTTGGACCTTCATGCATCCCCATGCAATGGAAGACTGCCTCATTTCTGCTCGCTCACTCCATGGCCTGGAGTTTTCTGGCGAGACACATCCCTCTCTTAAAAAGGGGTCCCTGGTCCATCCAGACCTGAAGTCTCTACAGCTGCATGCTTGGCTCCTGAAAACATAGCCATGCATGCACAGGTGTGAAATTTCTCACCTGTCGTGGAAGACCACCTTGGTGGCTATCACGTCAGCCAGACAGATCAGTGAGCCCTAGGCACTTTCGATGGAGTCTCCTTACCTGGTCTTCCATAGGGACAAGGTTGTCCTTTGCCCCAACCCGAAGTTCCTCCTGAAGGTTGTGTCTGAGTTTCATCTTAACCAGGTGATCAACCTCCCAGTGTACATCACCAGTCGCAACTTGGAGGCCGAGCACAGGCTCCATACTTTGGACCTGCAGCGAGCGCATGCTTACTATAAGGAGCACATGGCTGGAGTTCAGGAAGAGATTTGCCAGCTATTTGTCACCTACACTGAAGCTGCACCTGGCAGACAGGTAGCTAAGTGGACAGTTGGTAAGTGGATTGTATCCTACATCAACCTCTGCTATAGGTTGGCAGGCAGGGAGCCTCCGGTAAGGCTAAGAGCTCATTCCACCCGTCATACTGCTGCTTGAGTGGCTTCTTCCAGGGATGTCCCTGTCCAGGAAATCTACTGGGCTACTGCTTGGAAGTCAGCACACACCTACATTTCACACTACCACATCGACCTTGGTTTAGGAGCCTCAGTTCTCCAGTCTCTCTTTCCCAAATGGGGGGGTTACCTTTTTGGCCCCTCCTCCTGGAGAACTGCTAGGAGTCTGCCAGAAGTGTGGATAAGTACACCATATCCACATCCCTAGAAAAACAGGTTACTCACCTGTAACAGTAGATCTTCTTCGGTGGTATCTCAGTCATCAGGTCACAGCGTAAGAACTTCACCATCGGTGGAGCAGGATCCACATGGAAGGTATTCAGCAGTGCAACTGGGGTTGCCAACGCTGATATCATGTGACGATGTCCCCAACCCTATAAAGGCATGAGCGGCCCCGCTCCCTCCTCGGTTCTTTTCCGCCATCGACTCGGTCTGCGTGGGTCTCTGCAGAAGCTCCGACACAATTTTGCGCTTTCTTTGCCTATGGCTTCTTCTGTATTTACTTGCTTTGGAATCTCTTTTTTTTTTATAGAGATTCCCTTAATTTGTTTGTGTCGAGAGTTAATCCTTCTGCCTCTTTCTTCCATCGCTGCCGCTGTGGAAAGAAGATTGCCTCCACAGATGAACACTCTCTCTGAGTTTGCTGTCTTGGGCCTGACGACGAAGCCTCTGACTGTGAGCTCTGCCAGAAGTTTAATCAAACAACCCTCATGTGATGAAAGAAGGCTCTTAAAAATTTCCTAATGGAACAACAGGTAGCCAGTTCCGGGCAGGGGTTCTACGGCGTCCCAGCCTGTCAATCGCCAGCAGAGTCGTCAAGCTCCCAGGTCACTAAGGCCCGAGACTAGTCCTTGTGGAAAAGTTATATGAGACCGAGATTGGGACCACTCCCCCCGGCAGTGGTCCTACTCCCTGATGGTTTCCTCTTCTTCGTCCAGGGGCACTCTGTTGATTGCTGTGGTGTTGACGCACAAATCTGCTGTTCAGGTCTCTGTGCATACCAGATCCACACCGACAACTCTGCTGTCCGATTCTCAAGCGGCCGGTTGTTGACTTTCGATTCATCGACCCCTCTTTCGTCAACAACAGGCTCATTGTTTACGCCCCCCAACGTGGCCTGACCCTGCTTCAGGCACTCGGGCAATAGGCTTTTTGGGGTTCCCAGGGCCAGACTGAGTGGTTGTCGCTCCCAGCTCCATAGACCCCTCCTCCGTTAACGCAGGGCTCAATGGTCATCGATCTCAATGAGATCCTCACCAAGTTCACTTCGGTGATTGTTCACCAACTTGGTGCCTTCAGGCCTACCTCGTTGGCCTTAGGCTGCTCTCCATGGGGTGGTGGCGGCACAGCATACATCGGTCCTGGACGAGATCGACATCGAGGAGGAGTATCACCCTGACCTCATTCTGCCTGATGAGGATCACCTCTTTTCAGACAAATCCACTGTTTCCTCTGTTGGTGAGGACTCTCAAACACACCCCTAGGTCTCTTACAGAGAACCCCACTTAAGTATTATGAAGCAGCTGTCCTCTGCCATGGGGTTTCATTCTTAGGAGGAGGAGGATGTCACCAGGAAAGATTTGGTGGACTTCCTGGAGATCCCCGAGTCTCCTTCCAAGATCATTTTGCCTGCCTTGCGGAATGCTGCTACTGCAGTCTGCCACTGGCCTGACGTGGTGTCAGCTATGCCCAGGAGGGCAGATAAGCTTTATCATGCCCCTCAGGGGTTTCCAAATTATGCTGTTCTGCCTGGTCATTAAGGCTGCTCACAACAGGTCTAAGGTGCCCAAATACGTTTGCTTCCTCCTCTCAGACTAGGAGTCTTGCAGGATCGACCACTGGGGTAAGAGGATTTATGCATCCTCTACCTTGGGCTTAAGGATTGCTGATTACCTGTCTCACATGGTGAAATATGAGAACACCAACTGGAAAAAGGGCAAGGCCACGGCCCATGCTCTCCCAGAAGGTTCTCAGAAGCAGGAGCTTCTCAAATGCTTGCAGATGGCTGAAGATGTCAGCAAGCATCTTCTGAGAGCCCTGTATGATATGTCAGACACTATTGCCAGGGTTGTTGCCACCAGCATTTGCCTCTGTAGGCACTCCTGGCTGAGGGTCTCTGGATTTGCCCCTGATGTCCAGCAGAAGGTGCTTAATGCCCCCTTTAATGGGGCTAAGCTTTATGGTCCTGATGTTCAGGACATCGTTAATAACCTGCAGGCATCTGTCAGGGTTATTAAGTCTGTCCATTTGCTTTACCACACACAGCAGCAGAAAGGCAGACAGCACACTCCTTTTCATAGGGCATCCAGCAGAAAGGGAGCAGCCTCTCGCCCCCAAGGCAAGTGAAGAGCCTCCACTGCCCTGTCTACCCCCTCTAATACTGGAACTATAGCCAAACACCCCAGAGGAGAAGGTCCAGCACCCCCCAAGCTGGATCTGCCTCGGCTTTAGTCCTTACCAGACCTTCCAATCTCTCGACCAAGAGGCGGTGGATTGGAGGTCGGTTCTCCTCCATCTAAATCAAGGGAGAACCATAACGTCAGATGCTTGGATTCTGCAACTTATAGAAAGGGGTCACACCGTGGAGCTCCTTGAGCACTCTCTGGACACTCCTCCAGTGCCCTCCAACTATCCCTCAGCCCACCTGCCTGTACTCCGGGAGTAAGTACAATCCCTTCTGCACAATCAGGCCATTGTGCCTGTGCCCAGGCACCAGAGAAACACAGGGTTTTATTCCAGGTTTTTCCTGGTTCCCAGCAAGACTGGGGATTTAAGGCCTATTTTTGGAGCTAAAAGACCTCAACCTGTATGTCCAGTACAGAAAGATCATACTTCAAGATGGTTTCTGCAGTAGGTCTTCACATATAGGACTGCACCCCCTGGCATCAGGACCACATGGCAAACTTCTAGCCAGCAATACATGCGTGCCCTCCAGTCCTTTCTCGCCGTTGACCTGAATTTGTTGGACCTCACAGTAAACTTGGCTTCAGTCGACCGCCATTTTCCATAAGTATTTCTAATTTTTCTGTACCTTTTCTTCAGTTTTGTTGCATGTCTTCGCACAAAATAAAAAAGTGCTCACAGTGCAGTGCGCAGATCCCACACGGGGGCAGTCACTCTCGCTGCGTCCTCTGCCTGGGCCCCAAACACCGGATGGCAGATTGTGAGATCTGCCAGTCCTTTAACCAGGCCACGCACTCCTGGTGCCGGAAGACCCTTAATACCCATCTTCTGAAATAACGCCTTGCATCGATGGAAAAAGAGCTTCAGGAGCCGCGGAAACATTCCTCTTCAGCCACCTCAGAGAAGAAGGAGGAGGAGGAGAAGAAGCGCTGGGAACGGGAACGGTCCCCCTCTACCCAGCGTGACCAGATAGCCGATGCCACTTCAGGTGGGGGCCTCTACATCAGTGAGTACACCTCCTCCTAGGTCTCCATCCGCCCCGGCGGATCGGACGCCTTCCCCTCCCTCGGTCAGTGGCAAGGGTCCTCTCCAGAGGTCTTCCTTCGGGGCCTGTCGACAGCTCGCCAATAACTCTCCCTCCGGCTCCAGGTGCACGGCCTTTAGTCGACAGGCTGACCCAGCTCCTCTGTTGTTGTCCACTGACTGCCCAGTGGCCGGACGTCAGCTCCTCCAGTGACGTGGTTCAGGAGGCTCTCCCATCGGATCTTTCCTTGTTCCCGACGCCGTGCAGCCAGCTTCCAGGCTCCCCACGCCCTGCAAGGGTTCTCCTCCCGGCCTTACTGACACAGCCCAACTACTCATTTTCCCTGGACCGCCGGGACTCGAGTTTTGCTGTCCAATAGACTTCTCCTGCGTTGGGCCTTCCTACTGAGATTTCTGCTTCTCCAGCAGACCAGTCGACAGGGTATCAATTTCCTTACCCCCTCCCCCCCGCCTTTCTCGGATCAGACGCCGGGCCAATCTCCAGTTCAAGTATTCACTGATTTGGGGATGGACTCGGGATTTTCTGCTCCGACACCAGAGCCCCCTCCTGCCCCATCAGGGATCCTTATAGAGACCCCAGGCCGGCAAAGGGACACTTATGCGCCTGTGACAGGGTGGAATAGGACCCTGTCCCATTTATTATGCAGAGTGTTTAAATGCAATGATCTTTTCTTTCCTTTTCTGTCTCTTCTCTGTCTGGTTGTGCAACCCAATTTTCCTGTGAGACTTCGGACTTGATCAACTTGCCAGGCTCGCAGTTATTTGCCTCTCACTGTATCTCAGTCCTCTCCAGCTGTCTGTTTTTCCTCCCTTGCATATCTGCTAATATAAAAATCTATACATTCTTTATATGGAAATGTAACTGGTATTGGGATCCTTTTGTTTAAGAAAATATATAGCATTAGTGTTGAAATGTATATAATTATAATTTGAGATGATTGTGAAAAGCTAATCGAAAACTCCAGAGGTTACTTGAGTGCAAATGTTTAAGCTTCAAACACAATGTGTTCTAGCAGCTCCTGCCCTGAAATATACAATGACAGGATATTTGCTAAGAGTGAGGGTTGAAAGGACTTATTAAAGAGCTAAGCTGCAACTGCAAGAAAGATTGAGAACAAGAGACACAGAGACTGAAAGAAAACATTATTTTATTTTGCCTTTGTAAATAGTTATACTGAACAAGTTTATTTTATGATACTGCTAGTGTAAATAAATTGTTTTTGGTGAATTCTACAACTCCTCCTGGTGTTTCCTTTGCTTTCTGACCTGTGCCTCAACGACAGCTCCTAGCAGTCCCTCAGCCCCGCCACCTTCTGGGCCTTCAGCCCCTCTGCCAACTACCTCGGCTACCTGCCACCACAGTTTCCATTTTACCCGATGCCTGGAGGGCCTTCACTGGGTTACCCATCGCAGATGTCGACGCCAGGGTACCCGACACCGGGCCACATGTATCAGGAGTACCATCCTTGCCCCTACTGGTATCAGACTCCTGGCTAACCCCCTTACTGTACCACAGGGTACCCAGGCTACTATCCTCCACCGTCTCCTCCTTAGCCGGAACCACAAGGGACATTTCCAGCCTGGTGGAAGGATGCTAAATCCCAACTCCTGCAGGAGCTGGGGCCAACCCCATCTGGTCGTGGCTGCCACCCCGACTCACAGGACTGTGATGAGGAGCCCATCCCCAATCAATCACCGGTCATGAGACAGGGACTCGGGCAGGCGCCCAGCGGGGGGCTTTCTCTGGAGCTAAGACCACGGAGGTGGTACCCATCATTACCTCCTTACCAAGCAGACTGGAGTCTTCCTACTCAGACTCTGACTCCGACTCTGTCGGTCATTCGGAGCCTCATTCCCTATGGAGCTGCAACAGAAGGAGTCTCCCAAGTCTCCACCAGAGAACCCGTCCTTTGCGGAACTTCTCGGGTCTATCCAGCAAGCCTGCAGCTGGGCATCTTGGAAGATGGACCACAAAAGGAAGAGGCTCGTGGAGCATCTTGACCTAACTAATGCGGACCCCCTCTCCATCCCACCATGGACCGGTCCACACAAGGACTTAAAGTCGACAATATGGCAAAAACTTTCATCCATTCCTGCAGTTTCGAAGAAAGCGGACAGGACTTATTATCCCCCCGAAAGGGGCATGCCATTTAACAAGCCAACCTAAGGCTGACTGTATCGTTATCACTGAGGCCCGTGATAGATCGTCCCAGCTGAATCACCTGAGTGCCTCCCCACCGGACAGAGTCTCCAAACAGATGGACCAGTATGGCCGCAAGGTCTACACTTCCTCCACCTGTACCATTCAGTCTCTCAATTAAGTGGCCCCCATGGTGTCCTTCCAGAAGTCTGCTCTATCCAACTTGGAAAAGGAACTACAAGCTATTCCGGATGAGGACCTCAGAAATAAGCTTCTGGAAAAAGTAAGACTTAACAAGTCTTCCTGCCGCCTTGCTTTGCCGGCCACCTATGATTCAGTTGATTTGGTGGCCCGATGCACTGCTTTGGACATTTGCTTGAGGCATAGAAACATAGACATTGACGGCAGATAAGGACCGCAAGGCCCATCCAGTCTGACCATTTCTTTTTCTACCTTATAAATGTGCCATCAGCCTTTGCTCTGTCAATGGCCTATCTATTCATACTCATCTCTATTGCCCCCTTATGCCTATCCCATGCCTGTTTGAAGCCCTGCACTGTATTCAGATCTACCACTTCCTGAGGTAGGCCATTCCATGCATCCACCACCCTTTCCTCACATTACCTCTTAATCGGCCTCCCTCTAATCTCATGCTGTGTCTTTTTATCCTGCTATTTTTCTTATATTGATACATGTTAGACTCTTTCACCTTGTTAATGCCCTTAAGGTGTTTGAATATTTCAATCATATCACCTCTCTCTCCCTCCTTTGCTCTAGGGTATACATATTGAGCTCTGTTAATCTGTCCTCATATGTTTTCTGATGCAGTCTCTGCACCATTTTGGTTGCCCTTCTCTGGACAGCCTCAATTTGGTTAATGTTCTTGTGAAAGTGTGGCCTCCAGTACTGCACGCAGTACTCCAGATGGGGCCTAACCAGTGTCTTGTAAAGAGGGATTATTACCTCCCTCCTCCGACTTGTGATACCCCTACTTCTACACCTTAACATTCCCCTAGCCTTACTTACTGCTTTAGTGGTCTGCTTGGATGATTTCAGGTCATTGGTGATAATGATGCCCAAGTCTCTTTCTTCCCTTGTGACTGCCAGCAACTCCCCTCCCAGCCTATAGGTGGCTTCAGGGTTTCTCTTCCCTATGTGCATGATCTTGCACTTCTTTGCATTAAACTCCAGTTGCCATTCTTCCGACCATTTTGCTAGTTTATCCAGATCTCTTCTCATTCTGCCCACCCCATCCGGATCATCTACCCTGTTGCAGATCTTGGTGTCATCTGCAAACAGACAAACCTTGCCCTCCAGTCCATCTGCAATGTCACTGATGAAGATATTGAAGAGGACTGGCCCCAGGACTGATCCCTGAGGTACCCCACTTGTGACTTGCATCTCTTCTGACTGTATACCGTTTACCACCACACTCTCTTTTCTACCCGTCAACCAGTTTGCCACCCAGTCGACCAACTTCTGAACCACCCCGAGCCTACCCAGCTTATTAAGCAATCTTCTATGTGAAATGGTATCGAAAGCTTTGCTGAACTCAAGGTAGGCAACATCAACTGCCCCCCCTTGGTCCACCACTCTGGTTACCCAGTCAAAGAAATCTATGAAATTAGTTTGACAGGACCTTTCTTTTGTAAACCCATGCTGTCTTGGATCCTGTTCTCCTGTGGATTCCAGGTGTTGCACTATCCTTTCCTTAAGGAGTGCCTCTATAATCTTGCCCACTACTGAGGTAAGACTGACTGGTCTGTAGTTCCCTGCCTCCTCCCTGCTACCACTCTTGTGAAAGCGGGATCACATGTGCCGTTCTCCAGTCTTCTGGGACCTCTCCTGTGCTCAGAGACTCACTAAACTGTTCTGATAATGGATCTGCTAGTTCCACCCTTAGCTCCTTTAGTACCATGGAATGTATTCCATCAGGTCCCATTGCCTTGTCCACTCTGAGCTTATCGAGCTCTTGTAGGACCCTTTCTTTTGTGAAGGGACTAGTGCTCACCTCCTCCTCCCCCCGCCCCCCGTGTCCATGGTGCTGAGCTGTGGGCCCTGCCCTGCCTTCTCTTCAGTAAATACTGAGCAGAAGTATCTATTTGGGATAGATGCTTTTACATGGTGGTCCTCCTCACATGCTCCCTTATCTCCTTTGATCTTAGCAATACCCACTCTGGACTTTCTCCTTTCACTAATGTAGCTATAGTCCTTGGTTTGGGCCTTTGCCTGCCTTACTGCCTTCCCTGCTTTCCTTAGGGAAGTTTGGTATGCCTCCCTATCTTCATCCCGCTGTGTTCCCTTATATTACCTGAAGGCCAGCCTTTCGGCTCTGACCTTTTCTGCCACTGTTTTTGAGAACCAAAGTGGTTTCCTTCTTCTTTTGCATTTCCTTTTCTCTCTGCAACACAATGGAATGTTGCTTCAAGTATTGCATCCTTAATGCTTGCCCACTTTGCCTGTACCCCCTCACCTGTATTTCTTTTTGCCAGGGCTAGCTCAGCTCTGTTGGCCATCTTATCAAAGTCAGCTCCTCTGAAGTCCCATATTTTTGCCTTGGAATGGGATGATTTAGTTATAGTGGCCAAACTGAACCATACCTTGTGATGGTCACTGGCCCCCAGGTGACCTTCTACCTGGAGATCTGTGATCCTTTCCCTGTTAGCCAGTACTAGATCTAGGATAGCCCTGTCTCTTGTGGGTTGTTGTATCAGTTGTTTGAGTCCCTCCCCCTGCAGGGAATCCACCATGTGTCTAATTCTGGCAGATGTTCCTGCTATTATTGACCAATCTGTATCTGGCATGTTGAAGTCTCCCATTATCAGAACCTCCCCTTTAGCTGTCATGTTTTGTATATCTTCTAACAGTAATGTGTCTGTGTCCTCCCCCTGGTCTGGGGGCCTGTAGACAACCCCAGTTCTTATGGCTGTCCAATTTCCTGTTTCCAGGGTGACCCATAGTTCTTCTGGCTCCTTATGTGTATTTTGAATTCCTGTAGCTTTGATATTTTCATTGACATACAGGGCCACGCCACTCCCCTTTTTTGCACCTCGGTCTCTTCTGAACAGTACATAGCCAGGTACTGAAGTCTCCCAAGTGTGCTTACTGGTAAACCACGTCTTGCTAATTGCTACTGTGTCCAGTTTAGCCTCTGTCATTATTGCCTGCAGGTCTGGGATCTTGTTTCTCAGACTGCGAGCATTTGTGTACATGATTTTCCATTGGCCAGATTTCTGTATGTTAGTTGTTGGGTGAGGTCTGGCGTTTCCCCTGTGTGTCGTTTGGGGAGCTGGACCTTTTTCCTTACCTGGTGATGCAAATGAACTGCAGACAGGCTGAACTCCTGTTTGACCACTAGCTGAGGGGGAAGGGTGTTCTTCCCATTCGACGTATGGGGTGCTGCACCCCTCTCCCCATTTGGTAGTTTAAATATGCTGCAAAGATGTCAATCTTCTGCCCCAATGAACTGACTCCCTCCTCAGTCAGATGCAGTCCATCAGATTTAAAGAACTTTCGCTCCCAAAACTGTTGCCAGTTCCCCACAAATTTGTGTCCTTTTTCCTGGCACCAGCCCTTAAGCCACACGTTCGGCTCCCCTATCTCCCCTTCTCTGACCTTCCATCCATGTGCCCCCCTCTCCCAGACTGGCAGAATCTCAGAGAAGGAGATGCCGGACAAAATGGAAGATAGTTTGTCTCCCAGCCTGGTCAGGTGTTCCTTGGTCTCCTCAACTGACCGGCTGGCGAGATCATTAGTCCCTATGTGTTCCAGGACATCAGTGTTTTCCCCTGCTTCCTGAACAGCTTTAGCAATGCGGTCAGCGTCTCTCCACGCTGATGTACCAGGGAGACATCTGACCATTACCCCTGGCTGGAGATGGGTATCAACTCCCCGAATCATGGAGTCTCCTATGATCAGAAGTTTTTTGGATTTCATTTTTGATTTTTTCGTTTTGGGTGAGTTTTGTTGTGCTAGGTCCTGTGCTGCAGTGTCCTCTGCCCCTTTGTTTGATTTCGGAGATAGAGGCAGATACGTGTTTGTAGTTTTTATATGGTTTGTGGAGGTAATATGTTGGAGAGCACCGAGTGATGGGGCACCCGATTTGTCCCTCCTAACCACCTGCCAACCTCCCGGACCAACTACCCTCTGCGGTTGAGGTGCTTCTGTTGGATCTTGGGGAAATGGCGGGTGGTTCTTATAATATACTTCCTCTTGAATATGACTCAAAGAGAGCGGGATAAATGCCGCGACCGAGGAGGAGGAAGATGCGGCCTGGACTGCCTCCTCCTCGAGGGCGATCATCTGCTCGAGCTGCTCAGCCGAGCCAGCCGCCGCGGTAACCGCACAACAGGCCTCCTTGACTTAACGGCCAGGTAGCGCTTCTCAGGGTACCCTAGGTTTAACCGGGCAGTGCGGTCCTCCAGGACGTTGGCCGAGAACGAACAGCACGACTCGCAGGCCTGTGGGTCGTGTTGTAGGCCGAGGCAGTAGACGCACATGGAGTGCGGGTCCATCCTGAACATCTTCTGCCCACAAGGGCACCGCCGAAAACCGGGAGTCGATTTGTCCATTGCAGCTGCGAGGGAGAAAGATGACCGAAGTCTTGAAAATTTTAAAATGAGTTTTGGGCGAACCAAAGAATTAGGATCCAGTCTATCCGCATAGGCGTTAGGAGGAACCTGAGCTTCCAAACGGTAAGGAAGATCTGGCGTCATGGGGCAGAGCCGGGAGTTTTACCACCCGGGTGGGTGGGAGGAGCCAGCTTGAAGACCTTCCGGCAAGATTTAAAGCGGCAAGGAACCTGCCAGGCAGTGTGGATGAGCAACATATACCATTCCTAGAACTCCTGTTACAGGTGAGTAACCTATAGTTTTGTGTTTTGTTTGTTTATTTTTGTATAACTTGTTATAACAAATTAAATTACTAGTGCCCCTGTAAATTAGGTCACCGTGTGGATGTCCCACTGATCCGCCCCTTCCTGCTTTGCCACGGGAAATTTCACGACTGTGCTACCCTATAAAAAGAGTGTAGTGTGGGGTAGTTGGGGATGGGGGTGGATGGCTGGGCCCTTCCCCGGCTGAAAAAGAACGGATGAAAGAAACAAGGAGATAAGAGCAGAAACAGTTAAAAACAAATGCAGTAACCCTGAAAGCTTATCCTAATGATAGATAAAACTGTAAAACCTGTAAAGCACCACCTGTAATAGTTTCGCAGAAGATACACCCTGTAAGAAATACTTTGCTACAGAGAAAAATAAAGCAGTAACAGAAGATATACCTTGCAAAAGACAATTTGAATCAGAAGATTACTGCAGTAATCTGTTAGTCCACACCTGTAGGCACACCTTGTAATAATGCTGCAGAAGGTATACCCAGCAACAACAAATTTGAATCAGAGAAAAATAAAGCAATAAAATGTTAGCAACAAACAGTAACGATCCCTGTGAGTACAAAATAAAAACACCACCACACAGTAAATCTGCCTAGCTAGAAGAAGTCTTAATCCTTTCCCTTGCTCTGGTAAGGTTCTTTGCTCTGTCCTTTCAAGCAATCTAGAAGGAAAGAGCTCAGGTGAAGCTAGGTGCCTTGGCCAGCAAACCTAGTCTTCCCCATCTGACTTGACTCCGGCTTGCGGGACTGGCGCAAGATGTCCAAAGCACTCCTCTGGACACCCCCTTCAGGGGTTCCGTACTTTTTGGAGGCGACACTAAAGACATTATAACGGAGCTACAAGAAAGCGGCATATCACTCAAGGACGTTCGCTCGGGCCAAAAACCCAGGCAGCCTTTTTGTTGCACCCAGAAGAGGTGGAATAGGCAGAACCAGGGCAGACGTCAGGGTAAGTGATGTGCCACTGGTTCTGGTGCCCAGACTCCCCAGGCAAAAGCCCAAAAAGCTGCCAGAAGCGGTAAAGCAGCACCCCCCTCTGCATCCTGACTCGAGGGGATCATCTCCTGTATTTCAAGAGGAACAAGTGGGGGGAAGGTTAGTCCTCCACCTCGAAGGGTGGAAGGCGATAACCGCAGATGCTTGGGTACTCCAGCTCATTGCAAGAGAACACTCAGTCGAGTTCCTGGACAGACCCCAGGCCAATCCTCCAGGCAGGTCTCATTACCCGTCAGGCTATCGAAGCCTCATTCAGCAGGAAATCCAGGCTGTACTGGAAAAGTCAGCTATAGAGCAGGTTCCTCCAGGGCAGATATGAAGGGGATATTACTCCCACTTCTTCCTAGTGCCCAAAAAGATGGGAGATCTGAGATCCATTCAAGATCTCAGCCTGCTCAGCCTCTTCGTGGTATACAAGAGGTTCCGCATGCTAACTCTCCAGGGACTCTTGCCCCTGCTGCAACAGAACCAATGGCTGTGCTCGATGGACATGCAGGATGCTTACCTGCACATTCCTATCGTCCAGGCCCACCGCCATTTCCTGAGGTTCTCCTTCCAGGAGAACCATTATCAGTTCAAGGCCCTCCACTTTGTCCTTTCCTCAGCACCTCGGATGTTCACCAAGTGCCTGGCGGTGGTAGCTGTGGCCTTGCGCCGCAAGGGGATTTGTGTGTTCCCTTACGTGGACGACTGGCTGTTGTCAGCACCATCTCAGGACAGTCTGATGGAATCTCTTTCCACCACCCTGGACCTCTTTTCCAGACTTGGCATCACTGTGAATTATCCCAAGTCTCAACTCTCACTCTCTCAGTGCCTACAATTCATTGGAGCGGTGCTGGATACGGACCAGGGCAGGGCCTTTCTTCCTACAGACAGGGCGAAAACTCTAATCCAACAAGCCGCATTGGTGTCCGGCTCCTGTTGGACCACAGCACACTCCATCCTTTGCCTGTTGGGTCTCATGGCGGCTGCCATCCCCACAGTTCCATTTGCCAGACTGCATATGAGGGTGACCCAGTGGACCCTCGGGGTAAAATGGGACCAGTGATTGGACAACATGGACCACAGGGTCTTGGTCTCTGACAGCATGAAGAGGGACCTCCTCTGGTGGCAGGAACTCTCCAACCTCTCCTTGGGGATTCCCTTTTATCCCCTATCCCCTACCATGACCCTCGTAATGGATGCTTCGGGTCAGGGTTGGGGAGCCCAACTGGGAGACCATTGGACTCAGGGGACATGGTCTCCGCAAGAGGAGCATCTGCATATAAACATTTTGGAGATGAGAGCTGTGCTCTGCACTCACCAAGCCTTCCAATCCCTCGTCCTACCGGGAACACTACTAATCCAGACTGATGATAAGGCCACAGTCTGGTACATCAGCTAACAGAGAGGCACCCGATCATACCCCCCTCTCTGCAGGGAGGCGATGCGGTTGTGGTACTGGGCAGTCCAGCATGCCTTGTCTTTGATAGCAGTCCATGTTCCAGGAGTTCACAGTGTCCTCGCAGACAGTCTCAGCCGCTCTGTCGCACGGGCATATGAGTGGGAGCTAAAGCAGGATGTAATGGAAGATCTCTTTGATCAGTGGGGTCGGCCAGAGATGGACCTCTTCGCCTCCCCATCCAACACAAGACTACCCAGCTTTTGCTTGCTCGTTCCTAGGCGTGGTGCTTTTTGGTGAGACGCGCTGTCTCCATCTTGAACAGGGAGATTTCTGTATGCTTTCTCTCCCTTTCCAGTTCTTCAGAAGGTTCTGCTGAAGCTTCAGGCAGAGGGCGCTCACATGATTCTGATAGCTCCTCTCTGGTCTCTGCAGATTTGGTTCCCTCTGCTGCAGCAGCTGGCATTGGAACCCCTGGTACCACTTCCTCTCTCCCATGACCGTTTGTCTCTGGAGCAGGGCAGCCTAGTGCATCTGAGCCTCAGGTCTCTTTACCTGCATGCGAGGCACCTTTGGACATAGCAGTCTCGTGGTTCGGCATCTCTTCTCAAGTCACCTAGGTTCTAGTAGGTGCTAGGATGCCCTCCACTATATCTACATATGCCATGAAGTGGAAGAGATTCTCTATCTGGGCCACAGTCCTTGACCCATTCTCTTGCTCGGCACCCCAACTTGTTGAGTACCTCTTGCACCTGTCTTGATTCGGGCCTCAGTTACTCTTCTCTGAAGGTCCACCTTTCTGCGGTTTCCACCTACCACCTTCCGGTGGAGGGCAAAACCTTCTCTCAGTTGGAGGTCTCCAAAACCTTTCTTAAGGGGATCCTCCACCTTAAGCCTCCAGTCTGTAATCCGGTTCCCCCCCTGGGACTTATATTTAATTTTAGAGAAACTTACTTTGCCCCCCTTTTGAGCCGGCAGCAAGTTGCGACATGCGCGATTTGTCCTGGAAAGCGCTCTTTTTAGTCACTATCACTTCAGCTCGAAGGATTTCAGAGCTTCAGGCCCTCATTTGCAAGGAGCCGTATTTGATTTTCCACAGAGACCGGGTGGCTCTGCGGACTAACCCTTTCTTTCTTCTGAAAGTAGTCTCGGAATTTACTCTGAACCAAGATGTTCAATTGCTGGTTTATTACCCAGAGTATTCCAGCAGGGGGAATACCTTTTGCACACGTTGAACGTGCACAAGATTTTGAGATATATCTCTCGGACCAAGGAGGCGCATAAATCTGACCAGTTGTATGTGGCTTTCGCACCCAGACAGGGTACGGCCATTTCAAAACAGAGTTTGTCTGAATGATTGGTAAATTGCATCTCGTACATTTACCAAAAGTATGAGAAACCCCTTCCAGGGGAAGTCAAAGGTCACTCGACCTGCGGTATGGCTGCTTTTACGGCCTCCTTGCGGAATGTGTCCGCCTTGGATATTTGTGCTGCTGCCACTTGGTCTTCTGTCCATACTTTCACGCAGACGGGATGGCTTCAACTCGCTAACCGCATAAAGTACCTTACCTGCTTGGTGGCGTAAAAAACTACTTTGGGCCTTACTCCACCTAGTATCCAAGCCCTCCTGCACCCAAACACTAATCCTCATAACACCAGAGGGTCTGAACGTCAGCTTCTACAGGTCCCCCGATGCCGCACCACTCTGGGACAAAGATCTTTTGCACACCATGCACCCAGCTGGATGAATGCCCTCAGCACTCACATCACCTCCACCTCCTCACTGGGCATATTCAAATCAAGCCTCCATCATCATCATCATCATCTCACGGCCTCCAGCGCATGTGACTGCCACCCATAACTTCCCCCTTCCCCACTGAGATCAACCACCTCCCCTCTGATGATCTTTGACAATGCTGTGAGCTGCTCTAGTCTCTCTTTCGGCTGCCATTCCCCTATCCTCTCACCCTTCCTCCCTCCCTGATTTCTTCTGGGTTTCTGAAATGATTCTTTGTATGTGTTATTCATGTATCCTATTTACCGTGATTTTTTTTTTTTTTTTAATTTAGTTGTTTAACCAGGTATAGCACACTAAGCTGAAAGCTTTTTTACAGGAGCGACCTGGGAGCACAAGGAGGTTAAGTGACTTGCTCAGGGTCACACAGTATGCAAGTGGAAACTGTGGGATTCAAACTCAGGTCTGGTCTGCTGGATGTCACCAGATTTGCAGCTCAGAACCTTAGACCACTGCACCGTACTGCCTCCTAAGTGATGCTGTGCCTGAAGTGATGAATATGGTTGTATGCTCTCTTTAATGTTGTATGCCCTTGTTTAACATGTATGTATGCACTCTTCTTACGTGGAACCTTTGTAAAAGAGCCTTGGCTCAAAGGTAATTGTAATCCTAGATCTAAATAAACAAAAAAAGCATTACAGTCTGGACATCTCCTCTAGGCGTAGGGCTGGGTTTGGTCTCGCTGTTCTGCAAGGCCTCTTGTATTAAGCAGCTTCATAGTTGGCAGACGTTATCTCTTCCTGGAACCATGTCTCCAGCTTCTTTTTCATGACTACTTGGTATTCAGTCCTTTATGTGAAGACCTACTGCAGGAACCCTCTCGAAGTAAGATATTACAGTTAAGTAAGAACTTACCGTAACAGTAGGTCTTCAAGAAAGGTTCCTACAGTAGGTCTTAGTTTCCCTCCCACCTTCCCCCAGTTCCTGTTTTTTCTCTCCTTCCCTTTCCCAGGGCTTTGTTTTCTTTAGCTCTGGGCTCAAGGAGCTTTTTCTCCTTTCTCCCGTTTTCCTCTTTCGGGGTCTTCCAATGGGAGAACTGGAGGGTTGGCGTGGGGACTGCCCCTATATACTGTCATGCCAGTGTCCCGTCATGTGACGCTGGGAGCGGTCCCCCGCTATGTATTGCTAGCTAGAATTTTGCCATGCGGTCCTGATGCCGGGGGCGCAGTCCTATATGTGAAGACCAACTTCAGGAACCTCCCTTGAAGATCTACTGTTACGGTAAATTCTTACAAAACTGTAATTTTCAGATGGTAACTTTGCCCGATCTGATGCCCCTGCTCAAGCAGGGCGACTGTCTGTGCTCGCTGGACATGCAGGATGCTTACCTGCACATCTCGGGTCTTCCCTCCTCACAGGAGGTTTCTTAGGTTCCTTTTTCAGGGCGAACACTATCAATTCAAAGTGCTGACCTTTGGCTTGTCCTCTGCGCTGCGGGTTTTTACCAAGTGCTTAGCAGCATTGGCTGCAGCCCTCAGTAGGGAGGGAATGTATGTCTTCCCTTATCTAGACATCTGGCTCCTAAAGGCTGTGTCCAGGGACCATCTTCTGGAGACTTTAGAAAGAACTCTCCAGTTCCTGTCCCTGGGCATCACCACCAGCCTGCCCAAGTCAGTCTTGTTCCCATCCCAAGGGCTGCAATACATAGGGACGGTTCTGGACTTGGCGCAGGGGAAGGCCTTCTTACCTCAGAACAGGCTGGAGTTCCTTATTGCACAGTCCCAGGAGGTGGCCCAGAGCCCTTTTGTCTCCACCAGAGTATACTTGAGGCTGTTGGGCCTGATGGCAGCTGCCATCCCCCACCATTCCACTTGCCAGACTCCACATGCGTATCCTCCAGTGGACTCTCAGGTTGCAGTGGGACCAGCTGACAGACGATATGGACCACTTAGTCCTGTTCTCCTGTCCTGTCTGTAAAGTGCTTCAGTGGTGGAAGGATCCCAGAACCTCTTGCAAGGGGTTCCATTCCAGAACTCTTCCCTGCAGCAGATCCTCACCATGAACACTTTCAGGTTGGGTGGGGGTCCCAATCTGGGTCCCTTTCAGACTCGGGGGGGCTCCTGGTCCCAGATCAAAACCTCCGTGCATATCAATGTCCTGGAGATTCGGGCGGTTCTGTATGCCATGCAGGCCTTTCAGAACCACCTTTATCCATGTCTCTTGCTGATTCAATCAGACAATCTCTGTGTGGTATATTACATCAACAAGCGGGGGTGGCTGCATTTGTACACTCTATGCAGGGAGGCCATGAGAGTATGGTATTGGGCTCTGGACTACGGTCTGACCCTCTCAGCGGTCCACATCCCAGGAGAGCTAAACACTCTGGCAGACAGCCTCTACCAGACTCAGTCCATCATGCAGAAGTGGGAGCTCCTCTCATCCATCGCTGAAGATCTCTTTGACAGATGGGATCGTCCAGAGTTGGACCTTTTTGCATCCCCACTCAATGCAAAACTGCCCAATTGTTTGTTTGTTTGATACAGAGCCTGAAGTTTTCTGGCAAGACGTGTTGTCCCTCTCCTGGAGCAGGAGGTTTCTTTACTCCTTCCCTCCATTTCCTCTAATTCAGAGGGTGCTCATCAAGCTACAGATGGAAGGGGCCAGCATGATTCTGGTAGCTCTATTCAGGCTTCAGCAGATATGGTTTCCTCTGCTTCAGCAGCTGGCAGAAGAACCTCTGGTCCCTCTACCCCTCTGCAGGAATCTGCTGACCCAGGATCAGGGGACCCTGGTTCACCCCAACCTCAAGTCCCTCCATCTGCATGCTTGGCTCCTGAGGACATAGCTATCGCCTGATTTGGAGTTTCTGATAGGGTGGCAGACATACTAGTGGCCACCCAGAAGCCTGCCACCGGAGCCACTTATTCCATGAAGTGGAAGCGGTTTGCCATCTGGGCTGCCAAGAATAATCTGGACACCTGTCCGGTGAACCAGATCCTGGTCTACCTGATCTCTCTTGTCTGATTCAGGTCATGTACTCCTCCCTCAAGGTGCACCTTTCAGCTGTTTCAGCTTTCCACAAACCCATGGTTGACCGTACCATAGCTCAACTGGGTGTTACCCATTCCTTTTTGAGGAGTGTCCTGCATCTGAAACCCCCAATCTGTTCTCCTGTCCTGGCTTTTTTTTTTCCTCCATCTTTGTTTTACTCCCATCATCTCTCCGGTGAGGGCTCCCTCGACATCACCTCTACTGCCCGCCGTACCCCACCCCAGTCCGAGGAATCAGGTGCTGGGTCCCCCCTTAGGTGACCCCAAATGGGAGAGGCAGGGCCACAGAGAGTAAAGTCGGGATCTGGGCTGGCATTGGGCATGTGGGCTTAGCCACTCAAGCTCCGCCATCACCTCCCAGGGCACCAGGGTTTTCCACCTTGGTTTTTACGTCCCCTGAGGTGCAGATGTGCAATGACATCTGCGCCGAGGGCGGACCCTCAGCTGACGTCTGCCGTCACCTCACCCCTCTGTAAATGGCACGCTTCTGTGGTGCCTTCGTTCTCCACCGGGGGCTGCTGCTGAGCGGCACATCCCTTAATACCCACCCCAGGAGAGGAAAGCAGTCCTCCGGATACTCGATCCTCTCCTCCCCCACTGACCTTCGATCACCCAAGTCCACTCCCGAATGCAGATCGCCGGTGTGGCGTGAGGTGTGGCATCCAGCACCTCAACTCTCAGCGCCACCAGTCTTGCTCTTCTGTCCTGGCTTGGGATTTGAATTTTGTTTTGGAGAAGTTGACCCTGTCTCCTTTTGAGCCAGTCACAACTTGCGTGCAATGCTTTTTTTCCCTGAAAGCATTATTTTTAGTTGCTATTACTTCTTCTCGAAGAATTTCAGAGCTTTAGGCCCTCTGGTGTGAGGAGCCTTATTTGGCTTTTCACAAAGACGGGGTGTCTTTGTGCACGAATCCTAAATTCCTTCCTATGGTGGTATCTTGAGTTTATTTATTTTTTAATTTTTAACTTTCTTTCTGCACTTTACGTACCTGAACTCTTTCAGGAGTAGTCACTCGGGGTCCGGTCCTGATCCCGCCCGTCTGAAGCCCCCGCCTCTCGCTTCTTCCAGCTGCTCTTGCTGTCACCCGGTCCCCCGAGGCAGGATCGCCAGATCTACTCCTCCTGGCACTCTATCTTGCAATTTAGTCTGGTGGAGCGAGGCAGTAGAGAGCACAAAGGAGCGAGAGGAAGGCCCGACACTGCGCGTGATGGACTGACCCCACTCTACCCTCCGTCACCTATCAGGAGGTAAGAGGCCCCCCCCCCCCAGGCAGAGCCCTGACGTGCAGTTATGCCAGGGAACGTCCTGTCGTGGCTCTGCAACCCTCTAGACAAACCCTGGAGCATCACAGTACCTCTGGTCTCCACCGAAGGTCACTGATGTGCCGGGCATAGTCTCTGGAATCCCCCGAGGAAGGAGAGCTGTCCTCCGGACACTCACTCCTTCCTCTCCACTGCCGACCTCCGATGACCCAGGCTCGTTCCTGAACCCGGGTCGCCGGTGTGGCGTCCAGCGCCTCAACCCTCAGTGCCACCGGGCCGGCGGGTGTCTTGAGTTTACATTGAACCAATCTATTCACCTCCCTGTTTATTTTCTAGAGTTTGCCAATCCAGGGGAAGCACTTCTCCATACATTAGATGTGCGCTGAACTTTGAAGTATTACCTACTCAGAACCAAGGAAAGCAGGAAGTCGAAGCAGTTGTTTGTTTCTTTCGCCCCAGGTACAGAGGGCGTTCAAGTTTCTAAGAAATGTTTATCCAGATGGTTGGCTAATTGCATAGTGTTCTGCTACAATAAGTATGGCAAAGAATTGCCTGGCGCTGTTAAAGCTCACTCTACTAGAGGCATGGCTATCTCTGTGGCTTGTTTCCGGGGGGGTCTCAGCCACGGACATTTCTGTGGCTGCCACCTGGAGTGTACTGTCCACACCTTCACCAAGCACTACAGTCTGGACATTGCCTCTAGAGCCCACGCAGGAATTTGGCAGGGCCTCCTGTCTTAAGTTTAAGGCTGGCTGTCCTCCCAGACTACCTGTTTGCACCTGTAACTGCTTGGGACTCGTTCCTACAGAACGACCTGATGACTGACATACCCCCTATAAAAGAACAGTTACACAAGAACTTACCGTAACAGTAAATCTTCGAGGAGATCTCAGTCATTAGGTCTATTTTCCCTCCCAGTATCCCCTTGTGGGGTTCCTTACTGGAACTGGCTACTTGGTGTATCCAGCCTTTATTCTAGGCCTGGGCACCTCTCTCTCCTCTGTCCCCTATGGCTAGAGCTATGCTTCCTTAGTCTCCGGGGGAAAGAACTGATGAGGGAGTGGGGCCACTCGCGCATTTATAGGGTTAGTGATGTCATCGCATGACGTCAGCATGGGTGGCTCCAGTTGTGCTGCTGAAAATCTTCCAAGTAGGTCCTGCTTCACTGACGGTGAAGTTCCTACAGTGTGACCTGATGACTGAGATCCCTGAAAGATCTACTGTTACGGTAAGTTCTTACATAACTGTTATTTTTAGGAGTGGTATATGGTGTACATCCTTACTGAACCACCCGAACTCCCTTGACAAGTGGCACACCGGTCATGCTTCCAGCGGGTAACATCTGATGTCATGGGCGCAGTGCCGAGGGAGATACCACTTGGGTGAGAAGAGCCAGCCTGAAGACTTTCCGGCAAGCCTTAAAGGGAAAGGAACACTGCCAGAAGTGTGGATGTACACCATATACCCACTCATAGAACTACTGTTACCAGTGAGTAACCTGTTTTTCTGGTTGCAGTCACTTCTGCTGAAAGGATTTCATAATTGTACACTCTTAATGTGTGAACCTCCTTATTTGACTTTTCACAAAGATAGTTTCTTTGCATACAAATCCTGAGTTTCTACCGAAGGTAGTATCTGAATTCACACTGACTCAAATTATACACTTTCCTGTTTACTACCCTGAGCATGCCAGTCAGGGTGAGGCACTGCACTATACTTTGGATGTAGATAGGATACTCCGATACTGTGTGAATTGCACCAAGGACTGCAGAAGGGTCTCTCAGCTTTTTGTTTGTTTCGCCCCTGGGAAAGAAGGCGCCTTGCGTCTAAACAGTGCCTGTCCAAATGGCTGGCACATTGTATTATGTTCTGTTATAAGAAGCACAGTAAGGAACTTCCTTGTGCAGTTCGTGGTCACTCCACACTGGCAGTGGCCACTTCTGTTGCTTGTTTCAGAAATATTTCTGCCGATGACAGTTGTTCTGCAGCCACATGGAGCACTGTCTACATCCTTACTAAACACTGCAGTCTGAAAATAGTCTCTCGTAAATAAACTTAATTTAGGCTTGCTGTATTGCAAGGCCTGCTATCTTAAATGTATATATCGGACTGTACCAGCCTCTCAGTGTCTTTTGGGACTGCTTGGGACTCGTTCCAAAGGTGTGGCCTAAAGGAAGAGGTATCCTCGAAGAAGATAGAACAGTTGCATACTTACCGTTACAGTAGATCTTCAAGAGAATGTCTTCCATTTGGCCATGCAGGCCCTCCCTCTGTCCCCCTTCTGTTTCAATCAATCACAATTTATTTAAGCGCAATTACAAAAGAGATCAACGTGTAGTACAAAAATATATAAAAATACCACATAAAAAATGTAAAAACCTAATAATTTACAATAATCATTTACTAGACCTCGGATGGGGATGCCTGGTTAAAAAGAAAGGTCTTCAGCTGAGATTTAAAACTCGGTGGTCTGGCACTCTCTTATCCAACAAGGTAGAGAGTTCCACAGGGTTGGTGCTATATAAACAAAAGAACAAGCTCTTTATGTCTTCAAACGGACCCTAAGAACCCCCAGCAATCCCTCATCGGCGGAGGGGGCTGTAAGGAACAAGGAGATCTTGCAGGTAGCTGGGTTCCTGTCTGTGTAGGGCTTTATAGGTCAGCAATCCAACCTTGAAGGTGATCTGCCAATTTACCAGCAGCCAGTGCAGATAGCGGAGCACAGGTGTGATATGGCTAGTTCTTGATAAGCCAGTCAACAACCTGGTAGCCACAATCGGCACAAGCTGCAATCAGTGGATATGAACCCCCGGTAGCCCTGGGTATAAGGCTTTGCAGTAATCAAGGTGCAGGCTCACAAAGGCATGAGCCAGGGTTGGCATATCGCTAGGCGGAATCATGTGGTATATCCGGGTGATATTCCTCGGATGGTAAAATGAGGTCTTGACAACAGCCGACACCTGATGTTTTAGTGACAGGCCACTGTCAAGTACCACGCCCAGATTTCGCACCGATTAGAGGTAGGCAGCAGGACAGACCCAAGCCAAAGCCCAGTAAACTGACCCGCTGATACCTCCATGACATGGCAACCTGGTTCAACCACCAGCACCTCATTCTTGTCAGGGTTCAACCTCAGCCAGTTGGCACTCATCCAGTCCTGCATTTCCGAGAGACACTTGTTAAAGGCCAAAATTACTCCACCCTGATCGGGCATAAAGGACAAGTAGAGCTGAGTGTCATCTGTATAGCAGTGAAAACTTAGGCAATACCACCTAGTAATGTCCCCCAACGGTAGCATGTACGCTGCGAACAACATGGGGGCCAAAATGGAGCCCTGCAGTCCCCCACAGAACAGGGGGAGAGGTGCTGAAGATTTAAATCCCTGACACCAGTCTCTGAGTCCTGCCTGTGAGGTAAGATCGAAACCAGCGAAGCACTGTCCCAGACAGTCCACACAATACCTGCAGGCGCTCTAATAGCACCCCATAAATCACAGTGTTGAACACCTCAGAGAAATCCCGGAGCACCAAGATGGAACGACTCCCTCGATCGCTCGCTGTCAAGAGATCATTAAGTACCCGAACCAGGGCAGTCTCTATACTATGCCTCTTTTGGAACCCAGACTGGAGTGGATCATAGACATCATGACGTGTTAAGTGGGTCTCCAGTTGTACGGCCACCACCTTCTCAATAACCTTGCCCATAAAGGGAAGGTTAGAGACCGGTCTGTAGTTAGCCAGGCAGTCCAGGTCAAGAGAGCTCTTCTTCAGAAGCAGTATTACTACTGCTTCTTTCAGAGATTCAGGAAAAATTCCTGTCTCTAAAGAACACTGGACTATCCTGGCAAGGACCGGGCCGATGACCTCCATGCATCCCACAAGGAAGGCACGTAGGGCCCGGGTACAAACTACAGTAAGTGGGATGTAGTTCCTGGATGACACGTCCATGTCCATGTCCATGATTGCCAGTTGGATGAAGTCAGACCAGACAATCTGGGTGCTTGCAATCTCAGGCCAATAACCACAGTGCCTGTTTGAGTGTGCTGACAGGATCCCCGACCTGATGGTGGCAATCTTATCAGCAAAAAACAGAGCAAACTCATCACACTTTGTGAAAAAGCTCCTCCCGATTGAAGACAAGTTGGATTGCACAATCTGTCCGCAGTCCGGACGAGCTGAGCTAGTCTGTTTCCTGCAACAGCACTCTCCCTGGACAGGAACTCTGCCTTCTTACGGGAGACCGTCGATTGATAGTCCTTCAAATGGGCTGTCAATCTAAGTTTGTCATCTACCCAGCCGAATTTACTCCAGCACCACTCCAACCTTCGACCCTTTCTCCTCATATCCTTCAGAGTCTCATCAAACCATGGAGTCTTTGGGCGAAGGGAGAGGGGGACAAACACAGACAGGAGCTACAGAGTCGAGGGCACTAGTCACCGCCTTATTATAGGCCAGAACCAGCTCTCCCAGCTCTTCGCATGCACTCGTCACACCTGAGAGGTCCAGTATCTCCATCAGACCATCTGGGTCCAAACCCCTCAAAGGGCGATACTGGACCAACTCCGTAGGGGCAGGTCTATTAGAGGGTGCCTCGAAGCTGAATCTTATGGTATGGTGGTCCGACCAGTTAACTGGTTCCACCCCAAGATCAGAGATCTCCATACCAGGTAGGAAGACCAGGTCCAATAAATGCCCCCGAATATGTGTTGCAGTGGTAATCACCTGTGTGAGGCCCAATTCATCAATTGGAGGAAGTCTTGACCAAATTGCGAGAGTTCGTCATCTACCCAGGCGTTGAAGTCACCCAGAATTATCCATCTGGGCTACTCCAGCATCTGCAACGACTTCTGCAGGAATTCCTTCCGTCACACCGGGATGGTAGATGAGAAGGATCCTGCATCCTACGCCTGCAACCACCAGGCATTCAAAAGATCTGGTCTCACTCACCGGTATGTCCACAAGACCCAGCTTCAATTTAAAACTAATGGCAATGCCCCTGCCCCTACAATCCTTTCTCGTGTGGTGTATCACCGGGTACCCAGCCAGAATCGCTGCCTCCAAAATAGGACCAGCATTTTCATCTAGCCAGGTCTCGGTGATGCAAGCCAGGTCAGTTGTTCCCACAAGATCAGCTTTAATAACCGTCTTGTTTTTAACAGACCTGGCATTGCACAGCACTGCACGAGGAGGACAGCTAGATAAGGCAGATCCAGTTACTTGCCCACCACCTGTGGAGCCTTTGGATATGGAAACCAGGTAGGAAAAATTCCTTTCCTGGACCCATTTCACCCCAGGGCATCTCCTTGACCTCACCACCCCAATCCATCGGCTCCTCTCCACTACCCCTGCCAGGCCCAGTAGACCCCGCCTCTTTCTCTCCCTGGAAACCCCTAGCGCCCTACAATGCGCATTTACCTCTGGTGCCGAGGGTGGGGTATCAAATGGTCGAAGGTCCCTGAGTCTGGTGGGAGTGTAGTGCCTGACCACCAAGGAGTATGACCAACACATTATCATTCCCCCCACACTACTACCTAATAGCCCACCCACACTAAATACCCTCCAAACAACCTTCTAATCTCTAATAACTAACGCAATTACAAAATAACTTCATAAATTAACTAATTGACACAATTTACAGTAAATGCTCTATTCCACAAAGTAGAAAAAAATAGACTACTAAATCTGTTCGGGAGAGTCACATCAGATACTACTGTGCATTATCCTAGTCCATGGTTGTTACACCCAGCACCATTTCTCACCTTGCATGCTTGATGCTGGTTTGGTCTCCTGGTTCCCCACGGTTGTGGGTCCTCCCAAGTGTAATCCCTGGCAGGGAACTAAGGAGTGACTGGGTCATCCACGTTTATATAGACGCTGTTGCATGACATTGTTGTGAGTGGCCCCTGGCTAGCAAAAGTTTCTGTGAGGTCCTAACGCTGATGCTGGTATAGTTCCAAAGGTGTGATCGAATGAAAGAGATTTTCTCGAAGATCTACTGTTGTGGTAAGTACGTAGCTTCCTTTCTTAGTTCAGCAGGTCTGTTGATTCCCTGATGCTGCTTAGATCCACTTATCCTTAGCTGAATGGTGGCTGCCATCCAACACCAGAATTGCTTGACATCTAGAAAGGGCCCAGTGAGTCCAGATGGATTTTTAAGTCTTTCTCATATCTCCTTGGGCACATTCCCAACTTCCTTGACATTCCCCATACGAATGAGGGACGAATGGGCTAGTAGCATTTGGAGATTATTTCGGAGAGTTCCTCCTTGTTAGCCCTCCTGGTAGTTGAAGACATGTTAGACCCAAAGAAGCGGGTGTGGTCTCGCTTCACCGCAGCAGGTTCTGGCCCTCTAAGATGGGTTTGCCAGCACGTCCATTCCCCATCCCCAACCCTGTTTAAGATCTTAACCAAGCACCCCAAGCTAGCTGGGCTCATGGTCAGCACAGTGCATGACTGCTGATGTTCTTTTTTTGCACCATTATCAAAGAAATGTAAACACCTTGCTGCATGTGTTTTGTAGAGCTACATGGTGGGCTCCCTCAGTATGCATAAAGCCTGCTACTTAGAGTATTTTGGTGATTACTCCTGTGCCCCCTGGAGAACTGCCATAGATGTTAGGAACAGTCTCCCTGTAAAGCATAGGGAGAGTGTCTTGACTCATTGATTGATATAACTTCAGCCACAAACACACCACCTTCAGTTAGCCATGGATCAAGTAGATGTTAGCTGGCTGTGTGTGGTAACTGGTTGTTCTGTGGAGGCACATTTGGTTGTGTTCCTCTCCATATACTCAAGACTTAAAATTCTGGAATTCCCTTTCAACAGGTAATACTGTTTTGATCACAGGTTGAGGAGATTGCCAAGAACACTGAGGCCTCTAACAAGACACAAGTCTGTTCTCTGTGGCTGTTTCTAGCAGTATACACCCTCTGCAGTAGGGTCAGAATTACTGTTCCTTTTGTAATCCAAAGAGGTATTACAGGTGACAAAGGAAAAGGCCTTACAACAGCTTCTATAGCTGTTGGAAGGGTGGGATATAGACAGATCTGGTACTTCATTAAAGTAATGGGCAGTTTCATAATCAGGTGCCCTCCGCTGTCCTTCCTCAGCCTTCCAGTCAAGGACTGTCAGACACAGTTCCTCTCTTTCTCTGTAGAAATCACCACTCATCAGTGGGTTCTTGAGATCATAAGTCATGGCCTTTCCTTAGACTTTGTGTTATGGCAGTCAACAGCACAATCCTTCCAATCACCTGACAGTGCTTTTTGCTTCTTTGGCTAAATGCAGTCAGGCGAGTTCAGTCGACTGATGTCAGCTAGAGGTCTGTGTCCCAGTGTTTTCTGGTTGTGAAATGGACAGGTGGCTGGCACCCAGATCCTCAGTCTATGCAGTCTGAATCGGTACATCACACTTCAGAGGTTTAGGATGGTAACCTTTGGGCAGGTCATTCTCTAATTATACTAGAGCAGTTTGTCTCTCTCACACACACACACACACACACACACACACACACACCCCCAAGGAGGTGTAGTTCACATCCAGGTCAGGTTTTCCCATCGACAGTTTCACCAGATCTTCCTGAACATAAAGTCTCCACCACTCATTCACACTAATGGGAACTATGCTGGAGGCACTACGACCGAGCGGGAGCCAAAAATCTTTAGGAGGGCTGGCACGAAAGCACAAAAAGAGCGGTCCGTGCTCGATCTTTGTCGAGAACTCGGCACCTCAACCTTAAGTTCTTCTTCAGCCTCGCAGTTGAAGAAGAAACGTATCATCTCGTGGTCGCCTCAGGTATACA
This sequence comes from Neoceratodus forsteri, assembly GCA_016271365.2. Lineage (NCBI taxonomy): Eukaryota > Metazoa > Chordata > Ceratodontiformes > Ceratodontidae > Neoceratodus > Neoceratodus forsteri. Next base: position 430,176,349 of record CM057453.1, on the reverse strand, counting down.
TGCGCAGCGATCGGCTGGGGTCCTTCCGGTGAGCAGTTTCATCATTGGGCTGCTGTTATGCAGCAATGGTTTCAGCGGTTGTCCCGCCTGCCTGAGAAGGCGAGTCTGTCTCTGGGGCCTTAGGGCCTACCGGTTTCGGGACTACGGGCAGGGTGATTGGGACTTCTAGTCACGCGGCACCTTCTCCGTTGACGCCACGCTCTGGTGCTTTTCCCCCTCATAGGGCTGTGGTGCAGGGGCCAGCACAGGTGCCATTCTCTCCTGCTGAATTTCTCAGATCTTCCTCCCCGAGTGGGTGTTGGGGGCCTCTGGTCCTGCGGTGCCGACTCCTCTGGTGCCGGCACCGTGTCCTAGCTCTGCTAGCACTGCACATTTTGGCGCCTTGCTCTGTGCAGCCAGAATGCCCCTGACATGCGTAGGGTACCGGGGTTCTCTACTCCGATTCACGGAGCTGTTCCTCCTCTTTTCCCCCTTCTCCTGTATACTCTTTCCCTCCAGGACTAGTAGGAGATGATATTAAGCCTGATCCTGATCTTCGATTGGGAGATGCCTTTGACAATGATTCCTTTCTGGGGGTGGCAAATAAACCCTCTCTTCCAGCAGAGCCTCTGGTTGAGGACCTTTCCTTGAAGTCTCTGTTTAAGAACATGAATACCTCTCTCTCTCTCCCTCCCTCCCCCTCTCCCTCTCCAGACTTCAGAGATTGATCCTAGGAAATTGCTGCATCTGCAGTATCTGCACGTTCCGGATATTCCTGTAGAATTCACTCCTCTGGTGCAACCCTCTTTTGAGACTCTCTCACAGACGGTGTGGGACAATCCAGCACATCTTCCTTCCGTGGCCAAATCCTTAGATAGGAAATAGCCCTCCCCCCCAAGGATTGTCCTATTCTGGCCTCACAAGCCTTTGCTGATACCATAGTTGTCTTGGCAGAAAATAACAAAGCCGTCCTTCCACAGGAATCTACGGCACATCCTGTAAATAAGGAATCTCATTAGATTGACACTTCTGGGAAGCAAGTTTTCGCTGTCTCTACCCTGGGTATGCACATTGCTAGCTACCAGGGTTATTTCTCCCAGTATGAGTATACCCTCTGGCATTCGCTCAAAGCCACTGTAGAAGCTCTTCCAGAGTCGGTCGTTATCACAGAGCTTCTCCAGACCATTAAAAGAGGCATTGAATCCAACAATCAGCAGCTTAAAGCCACTGTGGATGCCTTTGACACTGCTTCCAGGGCAACAGCAGCTGGTATATGTACCCAACGCCACTCATGGCTACGGACATCGGGATTCACAAATGATGCCCAACAGAGAGTTATGAGTTTGCCATTTGACGGAACGTATCTGTTTGGTCCTCAAGTCAAGCAGGCACTAGAGGTCACACAGAAAACTAGAACGGCTGTCAAAATGGCAAGGCCGACCTTTGCTGCCCCTCAGCGGGGCGGGAACCAGCGGCTGTTTCATAACCGTCAGTCCTTTCATGGCAGTGGCAAAGGGGGGCTTCACCAAAAATCAAGCTCCCCAGCCATAAACAAAAATCAGCAGAAGGCACAGGACCCAAAAGCGCCAAGTGCCACCCTCTGAGATTCCGGCCCAAGTCCCACCTCAACTGTCTGAGAGGGACTCTTCCTCGGCCGTAAGAGGGCATCTGACTCAGTTTTACGACCAGTGGAAGTCAGTCACTTCAGACAAATGGGTGCTCAGGATAATCTGCGAGGGTTACTCTCTAAATCTTTCAGAAACCCCTCCGGATCATCCATCCAAACAACATCGCAAGCTGTCTGTGTCTCAGTCAGACCTTGCTTCTGAGATTCAAGGCCTTCTGAACAACAGGGTAGTAGAAGTAGTTCCGCTAAATCAACGGAACACAGGTTTCTACTCCTATTACTTCCTAGTTCCAAAGAAAACAGGCAGCATGCGCCCTATTCTCGATCTAAGGAAGTTAAATTCCTTTACAAGAAGAAATTCAAGATGATATTACTCTTTTACCTCTGATTCATTGAAACGACTGGCTGGCCTCCTCGGACATGCAGGATGCCTACCAACATGTTCTCATACACCCAGACCACCAGAAGTATCTCAGATTTGTGGCGTTGTATCAGCACTGCCAATTCAGAGTCCTGCCCTGTGGGCTATCCTCGTCATCTTGAGTCTTTACAAAGTGCTTTGCGGTTCTTGTAGCGCATGTCAGGAAGCTCGAAACTCAAGTGTTCCCATATCTGGACAACTGGCTACTAGCAAGAGACTCTGGAAAACATGGCTACAGCTTCCAAATTTCTTGCGTCCATAGGAGTTCTGCTGAATCTAGGAAAATCACAACTATAACCCTCCCAACAGCTCCTCTTCATAGGAGCCCTTCTGGACACCGCCGGTGCAAAAGCATTTCTTCCAGGGGGCAGGAGGAGCAACATCCTTCAGATGGCCCACTTCATCAGAGAGAACGATTCAGTTTGAGCCCTCTCAATGCAGCGAATACTGGGCCTCATGGCATCCTCAGTGTTCACTCTGCCTCTGGCTCATCTTCACATGAGGACTACTCAGTGGATGTTCAGTACTCAGTGGTCCCCGACCACACATCCCCAGTCCTTTCACATCAAGTTGATGGAACCTCTAAGACAATCACTCATTTGGTGGATGCAAGAGGACAACCTTTAGAAAGGGTTTCCCTTTGCCCCACTGGAATCTTAGATCACCATGGACGCATTCCTGCTTGGATGGGGAGCTCACTTTCAAGATCTCCACACCCAGGATCGATGGAATCAGGACGAGTCTCAACTCCACATAAGTATCCTAGAAATGAGAGCTGTCCTGTACGCAGTCCGTGCTCTGAAGGATATTCTCTGTCACAAGATCATTCTCCTTCACACGGACGACAAAACAATTATGTACTACATCAACAAACAGGGTGGAGAACACTCCCCCCCCCCCCGTGCAGGGAGGCGATGACAGTGTGGGAATGGTGCCTGGAGCACAAAGCCTTGATCCAGGCAGTTTGCCTTCCGGGAGTGGAGAACGATCTGCCGGATTGTCTCAGCAAAATGGAAATGGATCCTCACGAGTGGTCTCTCGACACAAACGTCATGCAATTGCTCTTCGAAGAGTGGGGAACGCCGGACTTGGACCTTTTTGCGTCCCTGCTCAACGCAAAACTGCCTCTGTTCCATGCCAGAAATCCAGAACCTGGTGCTTTCTGTCAGGATGCATTCAGACTGCGGTGGACAAGACACTTTCTGTACACATTCCCCCCTCTTCCCTTCGTTCAGAGGGTACTGCTCAAGCTGGAGGCTCAAGAAGGCAGAAGGATCCTCATCACCCCATTCTGGCCTTATCAGATTTGGTTTCCATTAATCAACAGATGATCGGAAACTTCGGTGAGACAGCTTCCATTTCAAATGGACCTGCTGACCCAGGGCCCAGTGGTCCATCCCAACCTGAGATCCCTTCACCTCCACACTTGGCTCCTGAGGAGATAGGAGTGGGTAGGTTTGACGTTTCATGTAGGGTCTCGGATATTCTCCTAGCAGCATGCAGGCCGCATACTAGGAAAACGTATACGGCTAAATGGAAACGGTTCTCCATTTAGTGTACAAAGTCCTCCCTGGACCCTTCTGCTCACCTAACAATGTCCTGGAGTATCTCCTAGACCTGTCAAATACAGGACTGCAGTAGTCAACCGTGAAGGTTCACCTTTGCGCGATCTCAGCATACTACAAGCCTGTACACTCCATGTCTTTGGCTCAGTTACCTCTGGTTAAGAGGTTCCTTAAGGGTATATTTCACACTAGGCCACCAGTCGGAATACCGGTAGCTGCATGGGACATCAACCTTGTGCTAGACATGCTCACCTGTAAGCCTTTCGAGCCCCATAGCAACTTGTGAACTGAAGTTCCTGACCTTCCTGGTAGCCATTACCTCCACTGGCAGAGTGTCTCAAATACATGCATTGGTCACAGATCCTCCGTTTACTGTATTTCACAAAGACAAGGTGGCCCTTCAAACTCACCTTAGGTTTCTCCACAAAGTAGTCTCAAAATTCCATCTGAACCAGCCCTTGGTTCTTCCAACCTACTTCGTGAACTTCCAGAATGAAGGGGAGTGTACCCTGTATTCTCTGGACATTAAAAGGGTTTTTGCGGTTCTACTTAGACAGAACCAAAGAGATCCGCAAATCTAAACAACTATTTGTCTCTTTCAGCTTGGCTCGGCTGGGCCAGCCTGTTGTGATGAGATGTATTTCGGCATGGCTAGTGGCATGTCTTCGCCATTGCTACTCCATGGCATAGGTTAAACTAGAAGGCAGAGTATACACTCATTCTACCAGGGCAGTTGTGGCATCTCTGGCAGAAATACGGAACTTGCCTATTGCAGACATCTGCAGTGCAGCTACTTGGGAGCTCCGTGCACACTTTTGTGAAGCACTACGCTTTGGATGTCCATGCCAGACGGCATCAATCCTTTGGCAGGACAATCCTTAATGTTCTTCTGTCCTAAGTGAGCTTCTTTCTCCTGCCGCCCTTCACGGGGGGGATTATTTTAGCTCAGTACTCTCGCATTGGTGTGAATGAATGGTGGAGACCTTATGTCCAGGAAGATATGAAAATGATGTACCTACCGTAATTCTTGATCTTTTTGGACAAAGTCTCCACCACTTATTCACACACCCACCCTCCATCCCCTGAGCTCACATATCTGTTTTTGGTCTTCACTCCCTCGATGGTTGGGCTGTGAAGACTCTGTTGTATTGACCCCTTCTTATATGGATCATTCGGACTATCTTATGTCCGACATAGGTTAGTTTATAGTGCACCTCCTCAGTAAAAAAAAAGGTACTGAGGCAGCTAGACAGTCGACGCCGAGGTAGCCTATACAGCGCAAGCCAGGCTCGTGGCGCCGCTTCCTTGCGGCCCTACCTAGGCAGCAGCCCTCCTGAAAATGTTTGGCTCCTGCTGGGTCCTAGTGCCTCCGGCATCATTCTGATTAGTGCGAATGAGTGGTGGAAACTTCGTCCAAGAAGATCAAGAATTACGGTAGGTATGTAATTTTCATTTTTGGATGGTCAGCAACCTTTTCCAGTTTGGAGCAACGCCATTCAACCTCTCTTGACAGCACCCCACACCATTACTGAATGCTTGACAGTGGTGTCAGCTTACCTTTGTCAGTGAGATCCACGTATTTCCCCATCTTGTTGATTGATTTAAAGCCAATCGCCCTTGAAGTCTCAGATGGCTCTCCAAGTGGACAAGGAGATCTTATCCAGTCTGTGGTCCATAGTGAACTTGGAATGCACAGCGCTTTCCGACTAAGTTTGTGGATTTTTGTGGGATGGAGCTTGACTCCCTTAAGACTTCCACCACAGCGTGCTCTGGACCAAATGGAGTGTAACATCAAAGAGGGAAAAGGACCTACCATGCCATGAAGTGTGCCTTGCCAGTACTGGTATCAGGACCTGAGTGGAATCGGCAACCATTTCTGATCAAGATCCTGCCTAGGTTGGGGTTTTTTAGTGCGGTTCCTAAGAGGCTAGAGTTTGAATCACTTGTCCTCTCTTAAGAGGTTCTCACAGTGTTGTGGAAGCATCCCATAAGCCTGTCACATGGCCTCGTCTTTTTTAAGTGGAAGAGGTCCTTGATTTGGTGCCAGGAATGTGGCTTGTCACCCTTGGAGTGGCCTGTCAGGTATGTTCTCTCGACTTTTTGTGGTCCTGGTTCTTAACAAGTTTCATTTGCCACCTCACTCGAGGTGCATTTGGCTGTCATCTCAGTCTATAGAGCTAAGGCGGGTTATCCTTCATTAACATCAAATTAGGTTGTCACTCTCTTCTGCAAGGGCCTTAACCATATGTTCCCCTTTCATCTAAACCCTCATCTTATGTGGGATCTGCACCTTGTACTCTGTTTTTTTGTTTGTTTTTACTTACAGTTTATTGAATTTTCAATCAGTTTTTACATTGACCATTCATTGGTACTTGCATGAAGCCCATGCTGATATTAACACAAGGGTGTTTTGCAGACAAACTAAACAGATGATTAAATCTGTAAAAGGCAGATAGTCTTATGGCATAGTCGAAGTCCTTACAAATAGGAGGCAATTAAACAAAAAAAAAAAAAAACTGAAAAATGAATTTGATTAAACCTTTGCATCTAGGAGACTGACATAAAGGATACTTCAGTAGTCAGAAATTTACACTTCCATCTACCACTGGCTATTTATAATTAACGAATAAGTACTGGCAAGCAGTTTTTTCTTAGGGCTCAGACAGTTGAAATTCACCATAATAACCCGCAGGTCATTACTGCATTCACGCGCTTTGTCTGTTAAAAGTGAGTGCTCCCTCGTTTGCTCCCATTGTCTGTGTGGGCGGGCCTTACAACAAACGTGGTGGCTGTATATCTCTGTTAGCGAAGATATCTATCTGGTTGATCCTATCTTTAAATTACAAAAAAAAAAAAAATTATCTGGTTGATCCTGTGGTAGGCCGTGTGTGTGCGTGTACGTCACACGGAGAGACACAGGAGTCAGGCTGGATGGGGAAGTGTGTGATACGAGAATTTAGTGCACACTAGGGTTACCACCTTTTAAGAAGCCCAAAGTGGGACATTTCTTACTGAAACTGGATTTTTCGTAGGACAATATGTCATTTTGACCAATGCAACAGATATGTTTTTTCTAAATAATCAGAATTAAGACTAAGTGTTGTAGTTTTTTAGTTGTTTCTTGTGGTTTTTTTTTATTTTAAAGTATTTTAGTTAAGGTATTATAGTTTTCTGCAACATTTAGAAGAAAATCGGAAAATATTTTTTCTACTATAATGTCAGGACATTTAGTATTTTTCATGTTTTTCTGCAGGACACAGCTGCCCAAATCAGGACTGTCCTGCGAAAATAGGGACAGGTGGTAACGCTAGTGCACACCCTCAGTGTGGGATGCTTTAATAAATCCCACACCTCGGATGTGCATTAAATTCTAGTATCACACACACGTCCCCATTCTTTATTCTGTATCTTATATACAGTATTAAGATAAGTAGGAGTCTGGATTGACAATAAACTTGACTATACTAGCCACATTGAAGAGCTCCTGAAAAAGCTTAGACAAAGACTTGGCCTACTTTATAGGATCAAACACTACCTGACCAGAGATTCCAAACAAAGGCTAATCCTGGCATCATTCCTATCCCTCATTGACTACGCTGACTTCCTTTATGGTCACTGTTCCCTCTGCAATTTAAATAAATTAGACACCTTGTATCATAGAGCTATTAGATTCATTACAGATCTTCCCTCCAGCACCCATCATTGCTCTCTCTACAATGCAGTCAGTTGGACATCCCTACAACATAGAAGAAACAAAAATGCTGCTGTCTGAATCTATAAAGCTCTGACAAACAAACTCCTTCCTACATCTCAGATTGTTTCAACTGATCACATCCAGGCCTTTACACCCTAAGGATCAATAAACTCATCATGCTGAAGATTCCTATCACCTGCACCCGTATGGAAGGGCTGCAATCAGCTACCCCTAGCACTTATCTGGAATTCTCTTCAAAAGACCTTGAAATTGATACCCTCATTCCTTTAACATCCTTCAAAAACTGTACACTAGTCTATTCCAGAATCATGCAATTGCTTCCATAAGGCCTAGTCCTCTCACACCCCTCCTTCCCCTACCCCTTTTTATACTACCTCTATTTCTTTATTGTTCTTCTAGCTTGTTCTCCAACCTACTTCGTACAAAATGCCCCCCAAATCCCATTACCCTAGCTTTATCCCTACAATACTGTTTGTTTCTTTCCTTTTAATATGATCTAGGTCCAATGTCATTTGCCTTGTATATATGTAAATATTTGTATACCTGTCTCATTCATAAATCTTTGTATTTGTGTTCATTCAGTACCATGTTTTTGTGTAAAATTTGTAACCTTATATTGTTATGACCACTCAGGTCCATCTTGTAAATGAGCTATGCTCAATGATGTTCGCCTGAATAAATAAAGATTTTGATTGATTGATTGATTGATTGAAGTAGAAAAATGAAAACAAAATATAAAAATTAAAAATATACACAGAAATCACTGTTGACTTGTGACCCAAGTATCTTGTTGAGGGAATTGACTTTCCCAGTGGCTATCACTTTAGCCCAGTGGGTCAGCAAACTGGAAGCCCTCTCAGTTCACCTTGCCTATTAGTTTTTCCATAAGAGTAAGGCTATGCTGCATACCAGTTAGGAGGTTTTGCTAAAGGTGGTTCCTTTGTTTTACCTGAATCAAACTTAGTTGCTGCCAGTGTTCTTTTCCAGGTATCATGACAGTCCAGTTGAGTAGAAGCAGCATAGTCTAGATGTCAGATGTGCTCACTGTTCTAACAGGAATTTAAAGAGAGAGATCATATCACAGTTAATAGTTACCCATGCTGAAGTACCCTGAGGCTAGCCTGCTTCCAAGCAGACCATCTCATGGATTGTTTCTTGTAGTGAATGTTAGCAAATGTTGTTATACACTGACCTGCATAACATCATCTGCGTGTATCAGAGCCCATTTGACCTGGCATATGGCCACCTCCACCACTGCCATGTGTATTCCTATAACTGAGGTTTACATGACTGCCACCTGGGCATCCACACACACTTTCACGATCCATTGCAGCTTTGACTCGCAGGAATGTTACTTATGGGTCCTCCATCCTAGAGCCCCTCTTAGAAATATAGTTACGTAGACTTTGACAGCAGATAAGGACCACTTGGCCCACCTAGTCTGCCCATTTCCCTACCTACTGGATAAGCTGCAGATCCTAGTTAACCAACAGCCTATTTGTTCCCACCCCCCCACAAGAATTGCCTTATGTCTGTCCCATGAATTCTTGAATTCTCCCACAGTTTTGGACCCCACAACCTCCTAAGGAAGGCAGTTCCATGTGTCCACCACCCTCTCTGTGAAAAAATACTTTCTCACATTGCCCGAGTTGTTCCCCCTCTATCTTCAAATTGTGTCCCCTTGATCTTCCTGGACATAAGTCTCCACCACTCAGTCACACTAGTGGGATCTGCGCCGGAGGCACTAGGACCCATCGGGAGCAAACTTTTTGCTGGAGGGTCGGCACGAGAGATGGCGCCGTGAGGCATGGCGCCGCGAGCGGTGGCTCGCGCTGCACGACTATCTCAGCGACCACCTCCAACCGCCTCAGTTCCTTTTTCCTGCCGTCGAGGCGCTCAGTGACAACGCCGCCGCTTGTCGGAGTCAAACTTCAAACTAGCGCATAGTTTTCAGTTTATTTTTTGTAATATTATCTCGATAGTAGTATCGCTAATTTTATTCTATTTCCTTATATTTCTGTTATATTTTAAAATTTAATTCATAGTAAAGAAGTCTCGCCCACTGGACGGAGTCGACCATGAGCAGGTCAGGTGACGGTAGGGAGACTTCATATGAAAGCTGTTCAGTCAGTCGGCTGGGTCCGGTCAGCCCCTTCTCAGCGGATTCCGACAACGGTCAGTCCGATGCCGGGGATGGTTCGCCCTCACCGCATAAAAATAAACGGTCGATTCTCGCACAGTTCGCCTCGAGCCTTCTTCGCCCACAGGTCAAAAAGAGAAGGCATCACCGAGGTCGCCTCTGGCACGCCTGCGCTGCCGACGGTCAGTTATCGTAGTTGGTTGCCGTCCTCCTTCGGAGTCGCCAACTTCCGGTTCCCGCTGTCTTCGACATCAGAGCCCCACCCCGCCTATAGGTAGGGCTCCAGATGAGCAGTTTCATCAGTGGGCCGCTCTTATGGAGCGATGGGCTCAGAGATTGGTTCTTCTGCCTGGCTCGGTTGCCTCGGAGCCTTCGGGCTTGTCGGGCGATCAGGTAGGGCGGTTGGACCTTCCTAGTCGCACAGCGCCTCCTTCGGTGCCAGCGACTCCGTGCTTAGGTGTTCCCCCCCTCACATGGCTGCGGGCGCAGGGGGCCACACCGATGCCCTTATCTCCTGTGTTTTTCCCTTCTTGCTTTCCAGGTTCCAGGGTGTCTCGGCGCCGCTGGGCTGCTGCGCTTGTCGGCACGCTTGATCTTGCGGCGCCAGCTGGTCTTATGGGCCGCCCACGGCGCCTGAGTGGTCTCGGGCGCCGTAGTTCACAAGCCAGTGTTTCTCGGTGCCGCGCCCGCAGCGCCTGCTGACCTTTCGCCTCGGCGCCGGGACCCTCGGGACTCTCCTTTCTATCTGCTCTTCCTCCTCTCCTATTTTTCACTCCTTTCCTGTCCAAACAGTCCTTCCTGGACTATCAGGAGATGATGTTGAGTCTGACCCAGACCTTCGGTTGGGTGATGAAGTGGAGGAAACAGGATTTTTCACTGCTACAGAGCCTGTGGTCGAGGACCTATCCTTTAAGTCTCTGTTGAAGAACCTGAGATCCACTCTTTCTCTCCAGACTACAGACATCGATCCTGGGAAAATATTAAGACTCCAGTATCTTCATGCTTCCGAGATCCCTACGGATTTGACTCCTCTGATTCAACCTTCCTTCGAGACGCTGTCTCAAATGGTATGGAATAATCCTGCTCTTATTCCCTCAGTGGCTAAATCCATTGATAAGAAATATTCAGCTCCCAAGGATCGTCCCATTTTGGCATCCCAAGCCTTTGCGGATCCTATTGTAGTCCTGGCAGAGAATGACAAGGTCGTTCTTCCTCAAGCTACTACAGCTCGACCTATTAACAAAGAGTCTCGTAAAATTGATACATTAGGTAAGAGGGTCTTTGCTGCCTCCACTTTAAGTATGCGTATTGCCAGCTATCAAGGCTATTTTTCTCAGTATGAGTATATCCTGTGGCACTCTATGAAATGAATCCAAGTCAGAGCTTCTTCTAACCGTTACCAGAGGTATTGAGTCCAATAACCAACAGGTCAAAGCCGCCATGGACGCTTTCGACACTGCTTCTCGTTCAGCAGCCGCAGGTATTTGTACTCGACGCCATTCCTGGCTGCGTACTTCTGGCTTTACGAATGATGCTCAGCAGCAGGTAATGGCGTTGCCCTTTGATGGCTCGTATCTTTTCGGTCCTCAGGTAGAGCAAGCCCTAGAGGTCACTCAGAAGACTAGGTCGGCCAGTAAATTGGCTAGACCTCCGCCTACTCCCTCTCGGGGCATGTAGGTAAACGTCAGTTTCATAGTCGCCAGTCCTTTCGAGGCAGAGGCAGAGGAAGCTTCCATAAAAGCCAACCTGCCCAACCTCAAAAGAAGGCGCAGCAGAAAGAGCAGAGGCCTAAAGCCCCCAGTGCTACCTTATGACTTTACGGCCCAAGTTCCATCCACACTGCCCGAGGTGGAACTTTCTCCTCCGGTGGGAGGTCGTCTGATGTACTTCTATAACCAGTGGAAGTCCATAACCTCGGACAAATGGGTCCTTCGGATAATTCGCGAGGGTTATTCTCTCAATTTTTTGGAAACCCCCGAATTGTCCTCCCAAACGACAACCCAGATTGTCGACCTCTCAGTCAGACCTCCTCACCGCCGAGATCCAGGGCCTTCTAAGCAACAGGGCAATAGAACTGGTGCCCCCGCATCAGCGAAACACAGGGTTCTACTCCCATTACATTCTGGTTCCAAAGAAATCTGGGGGGATGCGCCCCATTCTAGACCTCAGAAAGTTAAACAAATTCCTCCCTAGGGAGAAATTCAAAATGATTTCCCTAGGTACCCTGTTACCTTTGCTGCATCAGCACGACTGGCTGGCCTCCCTGGATATGCAGGACGCTTACCAGCATATCCCCATCCACCCGACCCATCGCAAATTCCTGAGGTTTGTGGCTCTGGGTCAGCATTATCAGTTCAGAGTCCTGCCTTTTAGGCTATCCTCGGCGCCGCGAGTTTTTACAAAGTGTTGTGCAGTTCTCGCAGTGCATCTCAGGAAGCTCTGACTCGAGTGTTTCCTACCTGGACGATTGGCTCCTAGCAAGCTCCTTCCAGCCAAGGGCTCTGGAAGCTGCTCAAACGGCCTCTCGCCTTCTTACGTCCATGGGAGTTCTGCTGAATCTAAAGAAGTCACAGCTGCAGCCCTCCCAGAGGCTCCTTTTCATAGGGACTCTTCTGGACACCTCTTCCGCGAAGGCTTTCCTTCCAGAGGACAGAAGACTCGACATCCTTCAGATGGCCCGTTACATCGGGGAGAACCAATCGGTCACAGCTCTCTCGATGCAACGTATGTTGGGTCTCATGGCGTCCTCAGTGTTCACTGTACCCCTAGCTCGGTTACACATGAGGACCACCCAATGGATGCTTTCCGCCTAGTGGTCATCGACCTCACCCCAGTCTTATCCCATCAAAGTGACGGAGCCCCTTCAAGGTCTCTCACCTGGTGGTCTCAAGAGAGCAATCTCCTGGAAGGATTCCCTTGCTCCTCTGGATCATCAGATTCCATCATCACAGACGCATCGCTAATGGGATGGGAGCTCACTGTCGCCTTCCACACTCAAGGTGTATGGACTCAGCTCGAGCCCAGCTCCACATAAATGTCCTGGAGATGAGAGCGTCCTCTAGGTGATCCGAGCGTTGAAGGATGTTCTTGTCACAAGAACATTCTCCTTCAAACGGACAACAAAGCTGTGATGTATTACAGCAACAAGCAAGGCGGTGCTCATTCTTATCCCCTTTGCAGGGAAGCAATGAGAGTGTGGGAGTGGTGCTTGGAGCACAAGTCTCTAATTCAAGCGGTATATCTGCCAGGTGTACAAAACGACTTAGCAGATCACCTCAGCAGAACGGAGGCAGACCCTCACGAGTGGTTTCTCGATCCAGCCATAGCTCAGTCACTGTTCGAAGAGTGGGGGACTCCAGACCTGGACCTTTTGCATCCTCACTCAACGAAAACTGCTCTCTTCTGCTCCAGAAACCAGGGCCTGGCATTTTCTGTCAGGATGCTCAGGCTGCGTGGACAAAACGCTTCTTTATGCCTTTCCACCGCCTCTCTAATTCAGAGAGTTCTCCTCACTCGAGTCTCAGTGGACCAAGATGATTCTCATTGCTCCTCCTGGCCTCGCAACTATGGTTTCCTCTACTCAACAGTATGTCGGCAGCCTCTCCGAGACCACTTCCTTTGCAAATCAATCTTTTGACTCAGGGTTCGTTGTTCCATCCCAACCTGAGGTCACTTCACCTTCATGCTTGACTCCTGAAGAGGTAGAAGTGAACCGGTTCAACGTCTCTCGTAGAGTCTCAGACATCCTTCTGGCTGCTCCGAAGCCAGCAACCCGAAAAACTTACGCTTCTAAGTGGAAACGCTTTTTCTCTGGGTGCAAAGTCTCTTGAATCCTTTTCCTGTCCTCCAGACAAGGTTCTGAGTACCTTTGACCTATCAAACTCAGGTCTCCAGTACTCCACGGTTAAAGTTCACCTTAGTGCCATCTCAGCGCACTCATGAGCCGGTTTCTTCCTTGTCTCTGGCCAGTTACCTATGGTGAAGAGATTTCTAAGGGAATTCTGCATACCAGACCCCCTGTTAGACATCCGGTCGCAGCCTGGGACGTTAACCTTGTGCTAGACATGCTCACTCGGAAGCCTTTCGAACCCCTAGCTACCTGTGAGCTAAAATTCCTTACCTCGAAGACAGCCTTCCTAGTGGCTATTACCTCAGCCCGCAGGGTCTCTGAGATACATGCCCTGGTTATGGACCCTCCGTATACTGTGTTCCATAAGGACAAAGTAGTTCTTCGTACTCATCCTAAATTTCTTCCCAAGGTTGTGTCAGAATTCCATCTAAACCAACCTCTGGTGCTTCCCTCTTACTTCGAACTTCCAAAATGAAGGAGAACGATCTCTTCATTCCTTGATGTTAAGAGAGCTCATGGTTCTACTTAGATAGAACCAAGAATTTTCGCAAGACTCAGCAATTGTTTGTTTCCTTCAGCGAGACCCGCTGGGTCAGCCTGTCGCTATCAGATGCATCTCATCATGGTTAGTGGCATGTCTTCGACATTGCTATTCCATGGCACAGGTTAAATTAGAAGGTAGAGTTTACGCTCACTCTACTAGGGCGGTTGCGGCATCCCTAGCGGAAATTATAATGTTCCTATTGCAGATATCTGCAATGCCGCACCTGGAGCTCAGTGCATACCTTGTTAGCATTATGCACTGGATGTTCATGCCAGGCATTCCGCCTTCGCAGAACTATCCTTAATGGACTTCTGTCCTAGACGGTGAGCTCTGGCCCCTGCCAGCCCTTTGGGGATTATCAGCTTGGTACTCCTACTAGTGTGAATGAGTGGTGGAGACTTATGTCCAGGAAGATATGAAAATTACGCACTCACCGTAATCTTGACCTTCTTGGACGAGTCTCCACCACTCATTCACACGCCCACCTCCATCCCCCAAGCTCACGCTGTGTTGGTCTTCACTCCCTCAAATCTTTAGGCCGTGAAGACTTTTTGCTGACCCTTCTTACAGGGTCGTCCGGACTATCTTATGTCCGTTTTTAAGGTTAGGTTTACTCTTTCGTTGGTTACTGCACCTCCTTGGTAAAAGGTACTGAGGCGGTTGGAGGTCGTCGCACGAGATAGTCATTACGCTCATGGGCGCCATGCTCCTCAGGCGCCATCTCTCTCGCGGCCACCCTCCAGCAAAAGTTTGCTCCCGATGGTCCTAGTGCCTCCGGCGCAGATCCCACTAGTGTGAATGAGTGGTGGAGACTCGTCCAAGAAGATCAAGAATTACGGTAGGTACGTAATTTTCATTTCTTGCATGTCTCTTTTTCTGAAAGATGCTACCCTCTTGGACTTTGTTGTTTCCACTGAGGTATCCTTCCTTACCTCAAGGGTATACATACTAAGCTCCTTTAGTCTCTCCTCGTATGGCTTCTCTTGCAGACCCTGCACCATTTTAGTTGCCCTCCTCTGGACTGCTTCCATCCTGTCTATGACCTTGTGGGGATGGGGTCTTCAGAACTAGATGCAGTACTTCTGATGGGGTCTTACCAACTGTACAGAGGGATAACAACTTCCTGTTTTCTGCTGGTGATGCCTCTCCCTATACATCCCAGTATCCCCCCAGCCATCCCTACTGCCTTCTCACATTGCTTGCTAACCTTAAGGTCATCTGATATGATTACCCTCAGGTCCGTTTCCATTTTTGTTGTTGTTACTACCCCGCCTCCCGGTGTATTCTTCCGCTGGATTTTTGTTTCCGAGGTGCATTATTTTGCACTTCTTTGCATTGAATCCGCGTTTCCATACTTCTGACCATTCCTCCAACCTTGCCATTGGAGGACTGCTAATATTCTGCATCAGTGAGACTAAGTAGAGTGATTTCAGGTAGCTGTACAATAAGATGAAGTTACTCACCTTTAAAGAGCTCCTGATACAGTTGAGACACCTTTGGAAAAACGTAATATTCAGGCATTAATGTAGCTAATATTTCATATTTTATTCTGTAATTCTCACCGATATGTTTTTATTACCAAGAGTGTTTTCATGATTACAGTATCTCTGCCCGCCTACACGTGACATCATAACTCTGATGTTATAAACAGGGGATTGTGATATGGTAGAGAAGCAGCAAGAGTTCAAAGGTTCACAAAGGTCTGAAGGAGTGTAGAAGGCATTAGCCCATACAGTAGTTGCTCCTAACATCACTTAATAGTACGATAGGGTACCATCATCCCTGAAAAACTTGTCTAATCTGTTTTTAAAACATGTGTCTGCTGCACCTGTAATAACAGTATTTGGAAGACAATTCCAGGGATTTATGACTAATGGAGAAAAAGTACTTTCTATTGATAGTTTTGGATCTTGTTGGCTTAAGGTGATTGCCTCTAGTGGAAATATCTCTGCTTTTTAGACATAGATTTAGTTGTTTAAGAATGTGTGAATCGTGAACTATGTTCATTAATATAAGACCCTCCTAAACCTCCAGTGCTTCAGTGTGTACAAGTTCAAAACCCCGCAACCTTTCCTCATATGACATGTCGTACAACCCTTCAGTAAGTTTTGTGGCTGTCCTTTGCACACTCTCAAGTCTGGAAACATCCAAGGTTCTATACAGATACCATACCTGACTTCCAGGTTCTAATATTGGGCCGAACATATGCCCGATACTAAGGTAAAATTACCTCAGCCTTTCTGCTTGTGATGTTCCTTCTAATAGCAGCCATGTTCTAGGGACGTGGATACATTTTTCATCCACACTGTCTGGCAGGTTCCTTGTTGCTTTAAATCTTGCCGGAAGGTCTTCAAGCTGGCTCCTCCCACCCACCAGGGTGGTAAAACTCTTGGCTCCGGCCCATGACGCCAGATCTTCCTTACCGCTTGGAAGCTCAGGTTCCCTCCTTAACGCTCTGCATCTAGACTGGATCTAATTCTTTGGTTACTTGAGAAACTTATTCTTAAATTTTCAAGACTTGGTCAAATTACTCCCTCGTGGCTGCGATGGACAATCGACTCCCGTTTTCGGCGGTGCCGATGTTGGCAGAAAATTTCCAGGACGGATCCTCACTACACGTGCATCTACTGCCTCGGCCTAGACCATGATCTGCAGGCCTGCGAGTCATGCCGTTCGTTTTCGGCCAACGTCCTGGAAGACCGCGCTGCCCAGTTACAGCTTGGGCGCCCCGAGAAGCGCTACCCACCGGTGAAGTCAAAGGAGGCCCATTGGGCGGTGTCCGTGGTGGCTGACTCAGCTGAGCAACTCAAGCAGATGATCGCCCTCAAGGAGGAGGCAGCACAGGCCGCATCATTCTGTTACTCGTTCGTGGCATTTATCCCGCTCTCTTTGGGATCCTCCTACACAGCTTCTTTTAAGGAGCTTTGCCAATCCCTTTCCACGAAGGGAGAGGGGCCATCGGGACATTCTTCTCAGTCCAAAAAGAAGGACTCGAAAGGTAAGTCCCACCATCAGCGTTCGTGGGAGCAGGAGAGGTCCCCTTCCCTGGACAGTCGACACTCGACTTCGGTCGAGGTTGCGGCTAAGGCCGCTGGCTTCACGGTGTCCCCATCAGGTCAGCCGACCGAGACACCCGTCGACGCGGTTGAGATTTTTCTCGACCCGTCGAACAGGCTGTCGACTGGTGAAGCCGTCAACCCTTATTCACCGGTTCCCCCAGTGGAAACTGAGGACTTGCCTGCGCCTCCTGTGCCGGAGTCTCCGGTCAAGGCTTCGGAGCCGAGGGAAGAGTGGGTGTCCCCTGCCCCTTCCCAGACCCGTCCTCGGAAACACTGAGGGTCTCGGTCTCGGACATTGTCTCGGTCCAGCCGATCCGCCGGTATCTCGGTCCACGGCACGAAGTAAGCAGCACCGCGCTCGTTCTCTTGTCCTCCTCGGAAGAGGAAAGGCTTCAGAAATTGCTGACGCCACGAGGACCTGATGTGGCAGCAGTTACTTCTGTCTGGGAACAAGCGACGCCTTCCCGGCCATCAAGTGGCTGTCACCCGAACGGCCAAACAACCTCGCTGAGTCGAGAGCCCAAGCCTGGGCCAGTTGTTCGCTGAAACCAGCTGCCCCACCGATTGTGGTGGAACCTCCGCCTCCACAACCGAAATTTGGGGCGCCGACCAAGGACTTTCGTTCAGGTCAGGTCAGGTCAGGGTCTGCGCTACATGTTGTCGGTCACCCTCACTCCCAACTGTCCTCGGCAGGTGGAGGGTGGCTCAGGCCCCAGGCAGCTCTTCGCAGACTCCTCGGAGTCCGACGACGACTCTTCCCTGTTCTCCACGCCCATTGACTTGGAGTCCTCCGGGGGCCAGTCGATGGACGAGAGCCCATCATCCTTTATGGGTCTGGTTCGGCTCATCTCGGAGTCCACCGGGATGCAGCTCGAGCCCTTATCCAAGTGGGCCAAGTGTCCCCTAACGGAGATACTGAACCGAGGGGATTCGCCCACGGAGGCCTTTCCGGTGGCTGAAGCCATTGTTGGCCCAGCCTTGGAGCTTTGGCAGCGGCCGGCTTCCTGTCCTGCGCCTTCGGCTAGGATGGCCAGGAAATATGCAGTCCCTACCGGCTCTTTGTCCGATTTATTTTTGGAACACCCCTCCGACGAGGGGTTGATCACCGATAGCATTTTCCGGCATTCCAGGAACACTAGGGATGTGGATAAGCCCCCCGACAAGGAGTCCAAAAAGCTGGACCATGCCGGGCGCAAGGTGTACGCTGAGTCCTCCCTTGGCCTCTGCCAGGCCAGCTCGGCCGTGCTGATGGCACACTTCTCCCACGCCCTCATGGGCTCCCTGGATGAGGTGATCCCTCATCTCCCAGCCAACCTGCAGACCATGGTCAAGCAGGTACGGGACCAGGGAAGGGCGGTGGCAAAACAGCAGCTCCAAACGGCTCTGGACATTGGAGACTCCTGTGCCAGATCAGTTGCGGCCACAGTGGCCATGCGCCGCAGAGCATGACTGAGGATATCCACCTTCACGGCAGATACCCACCATAAACTGGTGGATGTCCCCTTCCTGGGGACTGACCTCTTCGGCCCTGGAGTGGAAGGTCACCTCTAGCGGATCGAAAAGTCCAATGCCACTCTGGACTCAGTCACCTCCGCCCAGAAGGACAAGGGCCGTCGACGACAACATAAGTCCCTTCGCCCTTCTGCGCCTGCAGCACGTCTGGCCCAACAGCACCAGCACCAAGGCCAGCAGGCTCGCGCTTGGCACCCCGAAGCCAAGCCTGCTGCTTCCTTTAACAGGAAGCAGGGAGGAAAAGGCCCAGGAGGTCCCTCAGCCAGTCCCTCCTCCAAGCCTGCCCAGTGACGGGTTGAGGGTGTCGCCCCAGCCTTGTCACTTCCCCTGGGTTCCCCATGGGGACGGCCCGCCACTTCCTTTCCGCCTGGTCGCTATCACCGCTGACCACTGGGTGTTGAGGTAGTAGGAAAGGGCCTGCCCTGGAGTTCGAGCAGGCCCCACCCTTCCGAGCCGCCGCCTGGGGCTACGGGTCCCAGAGTTTCCGTCGGCTCACAATAACATCGCCTTGCCTTGAAAAGAGGTGATCAGGAAGGTGGCGGATCCTCTACCAGACCCAGGGTTTGTGTCCAGGTACTTCCTGGTCCCAAAACGGATGGGGGGGCTGGCACCCCATTCTAGACCTGCACGACCTGAACAGGTTCCTAAGGTCTCAGACCTTCAGGATAGTCACTCTGGCTCAGATAATCCCATCCTTGGAACGAGGCGTGTGGTTCTGTTCTCTGGACCTCCAGGACGCGTTCTTTCACGTCCCAATCTGTCCGTCCCACCAGAGATTCCTCCGCTTCCGGGCAGAGGGATCCCTCTATGAGTTCCGGGCCATTCCCTTCAGCCTTCCCTAGCTCCCAGGGCCTTCACCAAATGCATGGCAGTGGTGACAGCATTCCTGCGGCGCCAAAGGGTCTGGGTGTACCCCTACCTGGACGACTGGCTGATTGCAGTGTCCTCCAGAACGGAGGTGGAGCGGTCCAGAGATCTGGCCCTCCAGGTTTGCTCTCAGGTTGGCCTTCTCATCAACGAGGCCAAGTCGGAACTCGTGCCAAAGCAGGTGATACAATTAATCGGGGCAGAGCTCGACTCTCTACGAGCCAGAGCACGGCTCCCGGCGGACAGGGCCGAGGTTCTTTCCTCCTTTGCCCAATCATTTTAGGTTGGGCAATTGCGCCCTGCCCGGGACTTCCTGCGCCTCCTGGGCCTCATGGCGGCCTGCACCAGCGTGGTCCGTTGGGCCCGTTGGTACATGCGTTCCCTTCAATGGTGGCTGGCCAGCCAGTGGTCACAGCATTCCGATCCCTTGGATCAGCTAGTGACAGTGACCCAGGGGATGTGGAATGCTCTCCTGTGGTGGACCGTTCCAGCACATCTGCAGGAGGGCATCCCGTTTGTCCGCCCCGAGCCGACGGTCTCTCTATCGACCGATGCCTCTCTGATGGGTTGGGGTGCCCATCTGGGGGAGCACAGAGCGCATGGTCTCTGGTCCCCTCGGGAGTCCCGATGTCACATCAATCTGCTGGAGTTTCGAGCGGTTCGTCTCGCCCTCACCGCCTTCGCTCCGTTTCTACGGGGTCAAGTGGTCCGGATCCAGACAGACAATACCACGACCATGTACTATCTAAACCGCCAGGGCGGGACGTGCTCAATGCCTCTGTGCAAGGAAGCTCTCCGCATTTGGTCAGTCATGCGCAGCCTGGAGGCGGATCTCCTTGGCATTCATGTGGCAGGAGCCTCCAGCATTCTGGCCGATGCCTTAAGCCGGCTAGGGGCTGCATCCCACGAGTGGTCTCTCCTGCCGGAGGTAGTACAAGATCTGTTCTCCCACTGGGGCATGCCTCAGGTGGACCTGTTTGCCTCCAGGGAGAATGTGAAGCTGAGATTGTTTCATGCCCGCCCCCCTCAGCAGGGCTCGCTGCAGGATATGCCTTCTCAAGGCCGTGGACCCCGGGCCTCTTCTACGCCTTTCCCCCATTTCCCTTGATCCACAAGGTGCTTCTCAAGGTGAGGAGGGACAAGGCGCAGGTGATTCTGGTAGCCCCAGACTGGCCCCACCAGTTCTGGTATCCAGATCTCCTCAGTCTCAGCTCCAGACTCCCGAGGCGGCTTTCAGCCCGCCCAGACCTGATCTCAGTCAATCAGGGGAAGGTATTCCATCTGGACCTTCAATCCCTGCACCTGACGGCCTGGTTCCTGCGCGGCTAGAGTTCCATGCCTTGGGTCTTTCCGACGAGGTCCTCAACGTCATTGAGGCATCCCGTAAGGAGTCAACCAGAAAATGCTATGCCTTCAAATGGAAGAGATTCTCCATTTGGTGCCAGAGCAAGGGCCTGGACCCTTCCTCCTGTTCCTTGGCAAGCATCCTGGACTACCTGTGGTCCCTTTCTCAGCAAGGGCTTTGGTTGATGACCCTTAAGGTGCACCTGGCAGCCATCTCTGCTTATCGGGCGTGGGCCAGGAAGCAGTCAGTGGCACAAGAGAAGGTGGTCGGGCGCTTTTTCAAAGGCCTTGATCACATATCCCCTCCGGTGCGAGAACCTCCACCTCCATGGGATCTACTGCTGGTATTGGCTATACTCATGGGCAAGCCAATCGAACTGATGCACAGGTGTGACATCTCTCACCTGTCGTGGAAAACCGCCTTCTTGGTGGTTATCACGTCAGCCAGAAGAATGGGAGAGCTCCAGGCGCTTTCCATCGAGTCTCCTTATCTGGTCTTCCACAGGGACAAGGTTGTCCTGTGCCCCCACCCGAAATTCCTTCCGAAGGTGGTGTCAGAGTTTCACCTTAACCAGGTGTTGACTCTGCCGGTGTTCTACCCCAGTCACACCTTGGAGGCCGAATATAGGCTCCATACTTTGGACCCTAGGAGAGCGTTCGCTTATTTCAAGGAGCGGACAGCTGAAGTTTGGGGAGAGGTTCGCCAGCTGTTTGTCACCTACGCTGAAGCCGCACCTGGCAGAACTGCAGCCAAGTGGACGATAGGCAGGTGGATCACCTCCTGCATAGATCTCTGCTATAGGTTGGCGGGCATGGAGCCTCCCAGAGGGATAAGAGCTCATTCTGCCCGCCATACCGCTGCATCGGTGGCTGCTTCCAGGTACGTCCCTATCTAGGAAAACTGCAGGGCTGCTACCTGGAAGTCAGCACACACCTTCATCACCCACTACCACATCGACCTTGAGTCACGCCGGGATGCTGGTTTTGGGGCCTCGGTTCTCCAGTCTTTATTTCCTAAGTAGGGGGTGTGTGCCTTGCCTCCCTCCTCCCAGAGAACTGCTAGGAGTCTGCCAGACAGTGTGGATGAACAACATATCCATGTCCCTAGAAATACAGGTTATTCACCTGTAACAGGAGTTCTAGGAATGGTATATGTTGTTCATCCCTACGATCCCATCCGGCCTCCTCAAGCTGACGCACAGCCTGGCTTCCAGCAGGCTTGATCTGGCGCCATGGGGCAGAGCCGAGAGTTTTACCACCCGGGTGGGTGGGAGGAGCCAGCTTGAAGACCTTCCGGCAAGATTTAAAGCGGCAAGGAACCTGCCAGACAGTGTGGATGAACAACATATGCCATTCCTAGAACTCCTGTTACGGGTGAGTAACCTATATGTCTTTACCTTGGACACGGCAGCATGACACTGGTCCTTGGGAGTAGTATGTAAGCTGTTTATTTGGATACCCAGATCTCTTTCACTTTGGACGCTTTTGATGACTGTTCCACACAGAGTGTAGGTCTGAGGGATTTTTTTCTTTGCCCAGATGTATACACTAAATTTTGAGATATTAAATTGCACATCCCACTTATAGGCCCAAGTTGAGATTGTATCAAGATCTTTTTGGAGTTTCTGGATGCCACTGATTGTATCGCAGGAGCCGCCCAGTTTTGTATCGTTTGCGTATTTTATAGTAAGATTTGATATATTTGTACACGTATCAAATATGAAAATCTGAAACAGAATGGGTCCCAGCACAGATCCCTGGGGCAGTCTGCTAGTCTCGCTTCCCTCCCCAGCAAGGTATCTGCATATTGAGCCTCTCTTTGATCTGTAGGACAAACAATTGTTTACCCACTGTATAAGTTGGGGGTCTATTCCCATATTATACATTTTATTAATAATTGCCCAATGGAGTACTATGTTAGATACCTTAGTAAAATCAAGCAGGATTACATCTGCACTCCCATTGTTGTCAAGATGGCTGCTTATATGTTCATAAAAGCATAAGAGATTGGTTGTGCAGGATCTTCCACTGTAAACCCATGCTGCTTACTATCCATTTTACCACTGGTTTTCATATAATCCAACAGATTTTTAATTCTGTATTCCAACAATTTACCCACAACCAATGTAAGACTAATAGGTCTGAAATTTGAAAGCTCCTTCTTTGACCCTTTCTTGTAGATTGGGACCACAGTTGCACATTTCTAGTCTCCTGGAACAATACCACTATTTAAGGATTTATCTATCAGAGAGAATTTTGAGGGGCAGGGCTATGGTGTTACTCGTAAAATCTGGAGCATCCTGGCAGAGCTACCATCTGGGCCTGGAGCTCCATTCGTGTTTTGTTTTGTGATTTTATCCTTAATTTTTTCCTCTACCATGTTAAATTCTCTTGCATCAAATTTATTTTCTATGTGCTGGCTCAGGTTTTTTTTTTTTAGTTAAACGCTGAACAAAAATGTTTGTTGAATTGTTCTGCAATTTCAGTTGGATCAGAAATATCTGTATTACTGACTACCACATGAGATAGTACTGGGGCTGATCTTCTTGGACATAAAGCCTGCACCACCCATTCACACTAATGGGACTACGCTGGAGGTGCTAGGACCCAGCAGGAGCCAGAAATCTTCAGGAGGGCCACCGCTGAGGTAGAGCCACGAGCCTGGCTTGCACCGTATAGGCTACCTCCGCGTCGACCCTCTAACTGCCTCAGTTCCTTTTTTCCCGCCGTCAAGTGCGCTTCAGTGACGACGTCACTCGCCTGCAGTGAGTCAGATCTTCACATCTAAACAACAGCAGCTATAGTCGTTTCAGTGTTTGATCACATTTTATTTATTTTATTAGTTTAGTTAAAAAAAAGGGTAAAACAGTTTTATGCCAAGAAGAAGTCTTCAGCCCTCCTTCGACAGAGTCAACCATGAACGGGGCAGGTGACGGTAGGGAGACTTTGTATGAAACCTGTATTATCAGCAGGGCTGGGTCTGGTCCGCCACCTTCTACGGGGGGGGGGGGGAATTGACTACGGGCAGTCCGGTGCTCGGGGGAAGGGGCAGTCCTCCCAAAAGCACAAAAAGAAGCAGTCCCATTCTCGATCCTCGTTGAGGACTCTGCACCGCTTGACCTTGAGTTCTTCTTCAGCCTCCCAGTCAAAAAAGGAAAGGTGCCACTCGAGGTCCCCCTCTGGTATGTCTGCATGCCGATCGTCGGGGCCAGGGGCAGGGGTTTGACTCTGACTCCTCCGGGGTGTCCTATGGCCTCGGTTCCTGGTGTCTGGCATCCTCGACTCCGGAGTCCCTCCTCGCCCCTGGGGGGGTCCTCCGGTGAGCTGTTTCACCATTGGGCCACTCTTATGGAACAATGGGTTTGGCGGTTGTCCCATCTGCCCAAGCCAGCAAGTCCATCTCCAAGGCCTTCGGGCCTTCTGGTTTCAGACCTGCGGGAAGGGTGGTTGGGGCTTCCTAGTCGTGTGGCGCCTTCTTTGGTGCCGTCGACACCATGCTCTGGTACTTTTCCCCCTCATGTGGCTGTAGTGCAGGGGCCAGCACAGGTGCCTTTTTCTCTTACTGCTATTTTCAGATCTCCCTCCTCGAGTGCGGTGTTAGGAACCTCTGGTTCTGCAGCACCGGCTTCTCTATTGCTGGCACCGTGCCCGATGCTGCATCGTGTGCCAGCGCCATCTGTGTTTTCGGCGCTGCACCCTGTGTCAGTGCCAGGGGTGCCTTTGGTGCCACGTGGGGGCACCGGGGTTCTCGACACAGATTCGCGGAGCTCCTCCTCCTCTTATTCCTCCCTTTTCTATATACTCTGTCTCTTCAGGGCTAGTAGGAGATGATATTGATTCTGATCCTGATCTTCGAATGGGGGACGACTTTGACGACGTTTCCTCTCTGGGGGGTGGCAAATAAGAAAAAATTACCATAATAATGTTGTTTCTTCTAATGGAGTCTTGCTGTATTCTAACATAATGCAGTTAGCCCCAGCACTTGAACTGCCCCAGAGAGGAAAGAGTTAACTCTATGCAGAAGCATAGAACATTGAGCTCGAGCTCGGTTTTCAAACCTCTGTCTGTAGTACTTCCCAGTGTAACAGTCAGATTCTTACGAGCAAACTAACTGAGTACTATACTATGGAAATTGTTCAGTACATATAGCGAAAAGGCAACAATTTGGGTCCAAAAGACTCAAGTCGAGAACCCAAGGAGGAAAGGTAGTGACAATATGTAACTATAAAAACACAAGAAAAGTAACCATAAAACAACTACCCTACCCTTAAGAGGGAGGGTACAAGGTACATCCCTGAGGTGCAATACTGTACCTGCCAGCCCACTTCCCAAAAACTAGGTTCTGAGAGGGGAGGCGGGGGGGTCAGAATACAGCAAGACTGCATTAGAAGAAACAATATTCCTATGGTGAGTATTTTTTTCTTCAAATAACATGAAGTCTTGCTGTATTCTGACATAATGCAGACTACCAAGCAGTTCCCCATGGAGGAGGGAATGCAGAACCTACTTTGGGAACAGGCTGTGCAGTACTGCTGTGCCAAACCTAGCATCACTCCTAGCTTGGATGGCCAGCGAGTAATGTTTGGTGAATATATTTACTGTTTTCCAGGTGGCTGCTCTACAGATCTCTAAAAAGGTTGTATCTCTGGCCGCAGCTAGAGTAGCTGCTGTACCTATAGCTGAGTGAGCCCTCAGGCCCGAAGTGGGTGTTTTACCCAATTTGTCATAGCAGAATTTTATACAAGAAACAATCCACCTGGCAGTAGTTCTTTTAATGGCAGGCTTACCTTTCCCCACTTCACCATAAGTGAGAAACAATTGAAGACAGTCATTTCTGTGTGCCTTAGTATGCTCTAGGTAGTAGCGAAGAGCTTTTAACATCCAAACTGTGTAGTAATCTTCTTTCTAGGAGTGTGGATATGTTGTTCATCAACACTGTTTGGCATTGTCCCTTTCCCCTTTAAATCTCCCGGAAGTCTTCAAGCTGGCTCCTCCCACCCACCCGGGTGGTATAGTCCTCGGCTCTGCCCCGTGACGCCAGATCCTTCCTTTCTGCTGGATGATACAGGTTGCCTCCCTCGTGCTCTCGCATTTTGTAGGCCCTGGCTTTCAAATCGTCGGTTTTACCGAAATTGAAACTCGTTCAAGTTAGCGATCACGATTTTGCAGCATCCATCATGGAGGTGTCCCTGCAGCCAAAAGATGTTGTGCACCGATCCCCACCTCACATGCGTTTGCTGCTTAGGTGTCGGCCATGACACCTCGTCATGCAGCTTTTGCTTGGCCTTCCATCCCAGCGTCCTGGACGACCGCAAAGCACGTCTGAAGCTGGGGAGACCGGAAAAAAGGATTCCTCCAGTAAAGTTCAAGGAGGCTAGGTGGGCGGTTTCCATGGCTGCGGGCTCCACCAAGCAGCTGGAACACATGAAGGCGTTCTAGGAGGAAGCCACTCGCACTTCAGCCAGTCGAGGCATCTTTGTTTCTCTCAACCTAGGCTCCACCTTTTCTGGTTCTTTTAAAGAGTAGTACCATTCTCTCCCCACCAGGGGTGAGGTGCCCTCGGGCTCACACTCCTCTCGCTCTTGGAAAAGAGAAAAAGAACCTTCATCTTTGTCTTGATGAAGATGATTTTGGGACCAAGAGAGGTCTGAGTCCCAAGAGCATGCGGTCTCGACCTCGGGCCTCGGCCTCCGGCTTTACGGATCTTCTGTCTGGCCAGGGGACCAAGGAAGTGGCCAACGAGGTCGAGATTATCCTCAACCCGATCGACCCCGCCGGTGACTCCTTAGAATGGACTCCGGTCCTAGTATTTCCTGATGAGGAGACCCAGCCCACTGGTGTCCCTATCAAGGAACTGGTTCCGGACCCTCGGGTTTCACCGATTTCTCTGGTGTCTCCTGATCGACCGAATCGATCTCGGTCAAGGTCCAGGACCCCCTCGGACGAACAACCAAGGAAGAGCCATAAGCAAGGCCCCTAGAATTCTGTGGCCGCAGAATTTTGCGCAGAACTTGCGATCTATCACAGAACTTCTGCGGTGCCGCAGAATGCACTCTTCTTGGTGATTTTTTTATTAATATTTCTGTCTATACATGGAATCTGGTTCCCTTCCCCTCTTTTTATATCCAAAACCCCCTATATGTTCAGAATGTGATGTTATCATTGCTATAACATCGTACATTAGCTAATGAAATGGCTGCATTCTGCAACAGAAATGAACAGTCACTTATCTACCACAGCTCCCACTGCCAGAGACGGTGGCACAGCACATCATGCATGGTGATATTTGCTCAACCTGCACTACATCCTAATACAATTTTCAGTCTTACATTGAACTATGGCCAACTTAAACAAAACCTTGTCAATAGCACAGACTTGTTAAGTCCATACCTCACTTTGTACAAACCTATTTGTGCCTCTAAGGTATAGAGACACTATCTGAAATGAATAACTAGTAAAATGAAATTAACTGTGTAAATTGTTAAGAAAAATAAAGTAATTATGCCCAGAAAAGTGAAATATAATAATGTGTAGACCTGTTGAAAGAATAGACCTGTTAAATAAATAATTGCACTGTACGCCTTTTTGCCAGGGTTATTGATTACATATTGTCATTGGTTGATAGAATCACCTAAAAGTTATTGAGAAATGTTGTGTGCAGGGTCAGCTGTTGGGCCAGAGGGTAGCATGCTGTGTTTCCGTGCTGGCAGCTCAGGTTCAGAGATTAATTCTGGGAGCTGGCTGGGCAGCACAAGGATTGGTGGAACACATCACTGCTCGGAACCTGGGAAGGTATGGTGCAGTGTTCTGTCACATGGTGGACACATTGTGATGGGCCGGAGAGCTGTATCTCACAATTGGTTCACATGCATGTCATGGCCTGTTGGTGTTAAGCAGTGTGTCAGGGAAAGCAGGTTGACATGAAAAATGAGGTTTGCAATAACTCCTCTATTCCATTTCCAATGGGACCTGTATGAATGAGGATGCAAGTTCATGGAAATAAAATATATATATATATATATATATATATATATATATATATATATATATATATATATATACACATATACACACATACACATACAGTATCTCTGTCTCTTTCACCACACACACACGCATATTTGTATGTATGTTACAGATTGCATATAAATATACAGGTGATACACAGTGGGAACCTCATGAGTGGTGTAGAAAGCACTTATAAGTGATAGACAGTGGAAACCTCATTAGTGGGATAGATAGCATGCATATAGAAATACCTTATTTATCACATAAGATCCCCCTCTGCCTATGTCATTTATGCAACAGGCTAGAACCTTAAGGTAGAGACATTTGTTTTGCTTTTTTAGGCATAAAATTATTTTTATAAGTCTGTTATTTTTTGCACTAGTGTTACTGTACTTTCCACCATCCTGATTGCTATAACCACTGCCATGAAAGTGAAGTCAGGATGACAAGCTGACACTGTGATGTGGTAGTTTTAGTGCCGCAGAACTTCCTCAGAAATTACAAACCGCCGCCGCAGAAGTTCTGCAGCAAATGGTAGTCTTGCCACAGAACTTGGTCGCACTGTGCCGCAGAAAAGTAGGGGCCCTGGCCATAAGCGCTCGAAAAAGAAGCGACACTACAGGTCGTCCTTCTCGGACGAGGAGAGGCTCCGACAGAAACTCCATCTGCGCTATGAGGACCTTATGTGGCAACAGCTGATCTTGACCAGGCAGAAGCCGGCTCTGCCGCTCATCCCGGCCATTACTTGGCTTTCACCTTCTAGGCCAAAGCCGACCCTTCCAGAACCGAAGCCCGTGGGGCTGGCCCATCCATCGGTTCAGTCTATTCCGGTCTGTCCATCTATTCCGGTGGAACTGCCACCCAAGCAGCCTACGGGAAGGGCTCCCTCAAAAGAGGACCGATTAGACATCGGCCTTCCCTGATGTCTGTCCATTACAGTCACCCCGAACCTGCCTTGGTGGATCGAGGGTGATTTAGGCGGTAGACCACTGTATCACAACTCTTCGGACTCTGATGTCATTGGACTCCACTCTCATCCAGGGGATGATGAGTTGTCTGTTGGCACAGGGATGGAGGAAGGCCCTTCCTCCTTCCAAGGGATTCTCCGTCTCATTTCCAACTCCACAGGAATGCCCTTGGAACCCATCCAGAAAAAGGTGGAGTATTCTCTCACTGATATTCTAAAGAGAGGGGATACCCCAACGGAGGCCTTTCCAGTGGCTGAAGCCATTGTTGGCCTGGCCCTTGAACTTTGGCAGCGTCCTGCCTCATGCCCAGCACCGTCTGCCCGCATGGCCCACAAGTACATGGTGCCCATGGGGTCCTTTGCAGGGTTCACAGAGCACCCTTTGGCCGAGAGCCTGGTGACCGCCTCTGTGTTCAGGCGTACTGGTAGTTCGGCCGACACTGACCGACCTCCAGACAAAGAGTCCAAAAAATATGGACCACACTGCCTGAAAGGTCTATGCAGCCTCTTCTTTGGGCCTTCATCAGGCCGGCTCGGCTGTCGTCATGGCACACTTCTCTCATGCCCTTCTCGGGTCATTAGACAAAGTCCTTCCTCATCTCCCTGTGGACATGCAGACCGCGGTCAAACAGGTCCGTGACTAGGGCCGTGCTGTTGCCAAACAGCAGCTCCAAACAGCCTTGGACATCAGAGATTCTTGTGCCCGCTTGATGGCTGCTGCAGTGGCCTCTCGCTGCAGGGCTTGGCTGAGGCTTTCCTCCTTTCCGGCGGATACTCAGCACAAGTTAGCTGATGTGCCTTTCTTGGGGACCGACTTGTTCAGTCCAGATGTGGCTGGTCACCTACAGCGCATAGAGCAGTCCAGTGCCACTTTGGACACCACTTCTGCCAAGGGTTCTTCGGGCAAGAACCAGCAGAAGAAGAAGCCTTATCGGCAGTCTTCCCCTGTGGTTCAGCAGCCCTCCTATCAAGCAGGACAGCAGCAGCAGCATCAGCAGCAGGCTCTAGCTTGGCACCCTCGGCCCAAGCCTGGACCCCAGCAGGCCTGCAAAGGAGGCCAAGGCTCAGGTCCTAGAGCCTCCTCCTCCTCCTCCTCCTCCAAGCCTGCTCAGTGACGGGATGAGGTGGCCACCTCTATTCCCATCACGACAGCTCTGGGTCCTACCGTGAGGGGCCAGCTCCGACACTCCTTTCCGCCTGGTCTGCTATCATAATGAACTGGTGGGTTCTCGAAGTGGTCAGTCAGGGACTGCCTCTAGAATTCAAGCAGTACCCTCCCAGCCGAGCCTGTGCCCCTTGGGAAGATCAGATTTCTGTATGCACCCAGTCGGCTCTTTGAGACGACATTGCTCAGCTCCTTCTCAAGGAGGCAGTAGCTTTAGTGGTGGAACCATCTGCAGACCCAGGCTTTGTGTCCAGGTACTTCCTGGTGCCCAAGTGGACAGGGGGCTGGCGCCCCATTCTAGATCTCCATGACCTGAACCAGCATCTCCGGTCACGCACCTTTTGGATGATCACTCTGAACCAGATCAAACCATCCTTGGAGCGGAACATGTGGATCTTCTTGGACATAAAGTCTCCACCACTCATTCTCACTGATGGGAACTACGCCGGAGGCGCTAGGACCCAGTGGGAGCAAACTTTTTTGGAGGAGGGATAGTGCCAGAGATGGAGCCGCGTGAAGCGGCGTCACGAGCCTCTGCTCGTGTGGCAATGACTATCTCGGCGTCAACCTTCCAACTGCCTCAGTTCCTTTTTTCCCCGCCATCGAGTGCGCTTCAGTGACGATGTCGCTCACCCGTTGGGATTCAAACTTCAGACTTGCAGCATAGTTTTAAGTTTATTATTTTGTAGTATTTTTCATAGAGTACCACTTATATTATTTATTCCTGTCAAAGAAAGACGTCTCAGCCTACATTGATGGAGTCGACCATGAGCGGGTCAGGTGATGGTAGGGAGACTTCGTATGAAAGCTGTTCAGTCAGCGGGGCTTCGTCCGGTCCACCGCCTTCTCCGTAGGGATGGTCTGACAACGGATAGTCCAGTGCCCAAGGGGAAGGGCGGTCCCCCCGGAAGCATAAAAGAATACGGTCGCATTGTCGGCACCGTTCGTCCTCGAGCTCTTCTTCCCATTAGGTCAAAAAGTGAAGGCATCACTCAAGATCGCCTTCTGATATGTCTCTTGCGTCGACGGTCGGTCATTGAGGGTCGGTGCCAGTCTCCTCATTTAGATGCATTTCTGTTTCAGGTTACGACCTCGCCGACATCGAACCTCTCCTGCCTTCTGGTAGTGCTTCCGATGAGCAGTTTCATCAGTGTGCCGTTCTTATGGAGCAGTGGGCTCGGAGGTTGGTCCAGCTGCCTGGCCCAGTCACTTCTGGGCCCATGGGCTCTTCAGGGGATCGGACAGGGCGATTGGATCTCCCTGGTCGCGCTCCGCCCTCTTCAGTGCCATCGACTCCGCGCGCAGATGTTTTCCCCCTTCACATGGCTGCGGCGAGAGGGCCCACCGATGCCTCGTCTCCTGGTGTTCTTTCTTCTTTCCCCTCAAATCCTAATTTTAGGCGTGGGTTGGTGTTGTCTGCATCGGTGGGTCATTTAGCGCCTGCAGCTCATCCTCAGCGCCGTACGGATTTTCAGCGCCACTGAGTTTCTCTGTGCCGTGTGCCCTTTCGGCGCTGTGTTCTTTGGCATCGTCTGTTTTGTCGACGCCGTGCGGTGTTTCGGTGCCGTGTTCTTCTTCAGCGCTGAGGCCTGGCTTTTCATCTGCCAATCTTCAGGGCTTCTTCTCTCCGAATTCTTTTCCTTCCTCTTTTCCTGCTGATTATTATTCCTTTCCTATCCATGGAGTCCCTCCTGTACTGTCAGGAGATGATATTGAGCCTGATCCAGATCTTAGACTGGTTGATGATGTAGAAAGAGCATGACCTAATCCTGTTACAGAGCCTGTGGTCGAGGACCTGTCATTTAAGTCTCTGCTGAAAAATTTGAATTCCACTCTTTCTCTCCAGACTATGGACATCAATCCTGGGAAGCTTTTAAGACTCCAATACCTTCATGTTCCAGACATCCCTATGGATTTGACTCCCCCGGTACAATCCTTCTTTGAGACGCTTTCTCAAATGGTATGGAATAATCCTGCTGTCATTCCTTCTGTGGCTAAGTCCATAGATAGGAAGTATGCTGCTCTCAAGGATCGACCCATTTTGGCCTCCCAAACCTTTGCGGATCCTATTGTACTCTTGGCAGAGAATGATAAGGTCGTCCTTCCTCATACTACTATAGCTCAACCTATAAACAAAGAATCTCATAAGATAGATACTTTAGGTAAGAGAGTCTTTGCTGCATCCACCCTGGGTATGTGTATCGCCAGCTACCATGGCTATTTCTCTCAATATGGGTATATTCTTTGGCATTCGCTCAAACAAATGGTTGAAGCTCTGCCGGAGTCGGACACTAATTCAGAGCTTCTTCAAACCATTACCAGGGGTATCAAGTCCAACAACCAGCAGGTTAAAGCAGCTATGGATGCCTTCGATACTGCTTCCTGAGCGGCGGCGGCAGGCATTTGTACCCGCTGCCATTCCTGGCTGTGCACTTCAGGTTTCACAAATGATGCCCAGCAATAGGTCATGGTGTTGCCTTTCGATAGTGTGTACCTCTTTGGCCCTCAAGTAGAACAGGCTCTAGAGGCCACACAAAAGACTAGGTCAGCCATTAAATTGGCTCGACCTCCTCCCGCCCCCTCTGGAGGGGGAGTTAATAAATGCCAGTTTCATAACCGTCAGTCCTTTCAAGGCAAAGGCAGGGGAGGTTTTAACAAAAACCAAGTCCCTCAGCCTCAAAAGAAAACACAACAGAAAGCACAAGGACCCAAAGCGCCCAGTGCCGCCTTCTGAGTTGCTGGCCTAAGTCCCACCTCAGCTGCCCGAGGGGGACTCTTCCTCAGCAGTGGGAGGTCGTCTGACTCAATTCTACAACCGGTCGAAGTCCATAACATTGGACAAATGGGTCCTCCGGATAATCCAGGAGGGGTATTCCCTCAATCTTTCAGAGACCCCTCTGGATCATTCCCCCAAATGGCAGCCCAGGCTGTCAGTACTTCAGACAGAACTTCTCGCCTCCAAGATATAAGGCCTTCTGAACAACAGGGCAGTGGAAGTAGTTCCGTTGGATCAACGGAACACAGGGTTCTACTCCATTACTTTCTGGTTCCAAAGAAAACCGGAGGAATGCGCTCCATTTTGGACCTCAGAAAATTAAACAAATTTCTTCCCAAAGAGAAATTCAAAATGATATCGCTGGGAACCCTGTTACCACTGCTTCGTCAACACGACTGGTTAACCTCCCTGGACATGTAGGATGCTTACCAACATATTCTTATTCACCCAAGGCATAACAAATACCTAAGTTTCGTGGCTTTGGGCAAGCATTATCAGTTCAGAGTCCTGCCCTTTGGGCTGTCCTCGACGCCGCAAGTTTTTACAAAGTGTTGTGCAATTCTCGCAGTGCATCTCAGAAAAATCAGAATACAAGTGTTCCCATATCTGAACGACTGGCTTCTAGCAACCCCTTCCAGGCAAGGAACCCTCAACACCGTTGCCATGGCCTCAGACTTTCTCATGACCATGGGAGTCCTGCTAAAACTCAAGAAATCCCTCTGCAGCCCTCCCAGAGACTCCTTTTCATAGGAACTCTTCTGGACACTTCCTGTGCAAAAGCTTTTCTACCAGAGGACAGAAGGAGTGATATCCTGCAGATGGCCCAATACATCTGAGAGAACAGCTTGGTTCGAGCTATCTCGATGCAGCGGATGCTAGGTCTCATGGCATCCTCGGTGTTCACTGTACCCCTAGCATGCCTGCACATGAGAACCTCTCAATGGATGCTCAGTACTCAGTGTTCCCCGACCACTCACCCTCAGTCCTTTCTCATCAAGGTGACAGAACCTCTGAAGAAGTCACTCACCTGGTGGTCGCAAGAGGACAATCTTCTGGAAGGGTATCCATTTGCTCCTCTGGATCATCAGATTTCCATTACCACAGACGCATCCCTGATGGGGTGGGGAACTCACTGTCAGACTCTCCACACTCAAGGTACGTGGACTCAGAAACAGTCCCAGCTTCACATAAATGTCCTAGAAATGGGGGCTGTCCTTTATGCAGTCCGGGCTTTGAAGGACATTCTCTGTCACAAGAATATTCTCCTTCAAATGGACAACAAAGCAGTGATGTATTACATCAACAAGCAGGGCGGTGCTCACTCTTACCCCTTATGCAGGGAAGCGATGAGAGTGTGGGAATGGTGCTTGGAGCACAAGGCTCTAATTCAAGCGGTCTGCCTGCCGGGAGTACAAAACGAACTGGCATACCGTCTCAGAACAGAACAGAGACAGATCCTCACGAATGGTCTCTCGACTCAACCATAGTTCAGCCACTATTCGCAGAGTGGGGAACTCCAGACCTGGACCTTTTTGCATCCCCACTCAACACAAGACTGCCTCTCTTCTGCTCCAGAAATCCAGGACCTGGCATTTTCTATCAGGATGCGTTCAGGCTGCAGTGGACAAATCGCTTTCTATACGCCTTTCCGCCTCTTCCTCTAATTCAGAGAGTACTTCTTAAGTTCGAGCCCCAGGGGGACAAAATGATCCTCATTGCTCCCTTCTGGCCTCGACAAATATGGTTTCCGTTACTCACAAGTATGTTGAAAACCTCTCTGAAATCGCTTCCCCTTCAGACAAACCTTCTGACTCGGGGACCTGTGGTCCATCCCAATCTAAGATCGCTTCACCTTCATGCTTGGCTCCTGAAGAGATAGAAGTGAACAGGTTCAGTGTCTCTCGCAGAGTTTGGTATTCTTCTGGCTGCGCGCAAGCCAGCCACTAGGAAAACATACACTGCCAAATGGAAGCGTTTTTCACTCTGGTGCGCAAAATCCTCTTTGAATCCTTTTTCCTGCCCACCAAATAAAGTTCTAGAGTATCTCTTAGACCTCTCAAATTCCGGTCTCCAGTACTCTGCAGTCAAGGTTCACCTTTGTGCCGTTTCAGCTTATCATGAGCCAGTGCTTTCCTTGTCACTGTCTCAGTTATCATGGTTACAAGGTTTCTTAAAGGAATTCTGCATACCAGACCTCCTATCAGACGTCCAGTCACAGCCTGGGACATTAATCTTGTGCTGGACATGCTCACTTGAACACCTTTCAAGCCTCTAGCTACCTGTGAGTTGAAATTTCTCACTGAGAAAACGGCCTTCCTGGTGGCCATTACCTCGGCCCGCAGGGTCTCTGAGATACACGCCTTGGTCAGAGACCCTCAGTATACTGTGTTTCATAGAGACAAAGTAGTTCTTGGGACCCATCCTAAGTTTTTCCCCAAGGTTGTTTCAGAATTCCATCTAAACCAACCTTTGATCCTTCCTACCTACTTTGCGAACTTCCAAAATGAAGGAGAACGTACCTTTCATTCTTTGGACGTCAGAAGAGCTCTGCGTATCTATTTAGATAGAACAAAAGAAATTTGCAAAGCTCCACAACTGTTTGTTTCCTTCAGCCAGACCCGGCTGGGTCAGCCTGTCGCTATCAGATGCATTTCTGCATGGCTGGTGGCATGCCTTTGCCACTGTTATTCCATGGCTCAGCTTAAGCTGGAGGGCAGAGTGTACGCTCACTCTGCTAGAGCGGTCGCAGCATCCCTGGCGGAAATCCGCAATGTGCCCATTGCAGATATTTGCAATGCGGCTTCCTGGAGCTCAGTGCATACCTTTGTTAAGCACTGTGCCCTGGATGTCCATGCCAGGCGACATCTGTCATTTGGTAGGACAATCCTTAATGGACTTCTGTCTTAAATTTGTGAGCTCTTGGTCTCTCCTGCCGCCCTCTCGGGGGATTATTAGCTCGGTACTTTCCCATCAGTGTGAATGAGTGGTGGAGACTTTATGTCCAGGAAGATATGGAAATTACGTACCTACCGTAATTCTTGATCTTCTTGGACGCAGTCTCCACCACTCATTCACACACCTACCCATCCATCCCCTGAGCTCACCTCTGTTGTTGGTCTTCACTCCCCAGCCTTTAGACTATGAAGATTTCTTTCTTGACCCTTCTTATCACGGGTGCTCGGACTATCTTATGTCTGGTTTTGTTAGACTATCCTTTTAGGTTAGTTCGCTGCACCTCCTCGGGGAGAAAGGTACTGAGGTAGTTGGAGGTGCGCCGAGATAGTCATTGCCACACGAGCAGAGGCTTGTGGCGCTGCTCCTTGCGGCTCCATCTCTGGCGCCAGCCTTCCTGCAAAAAAGTTTGCTCCCACTGGCTCCTAGCACCTCCAGTGTAGTTCCCATCAGTGTGAATGAGTGGTGGAGACTTTGTCCAAGAAGATCAAGAATTACGGTAGGTACGTAATTTCCATTTTTGTTCACTGGATCTGTAGGACGCATTCTTTCACGTCCCATTCTGTCCGTCCCATCAGCGGTTCCTCTGCTTCAGGGTCGAAGGGACCCTGTACGAGTTCTGAGCCATGCCATTCTGCCTGTCATCAGCCCCATGGGTCTTCACCAAATGTATTGTAGTGGTGGCAGCCCATCGGGGGTCAGGATTTATCCTTACCTCGACGACTGGCTCCTAGCAGGTTCCACCCAACAGGAGGTGGAGCGGTCCAGGGATCTGGCCCTCCAAACCTGCTCCCAGCTCGGCCTCCTGATCAACGAGTCCAAGTCGAAACTCGTGCCCTTGCAGGTGATGGACTTCATCTGGGCAGAGCTCGACGCTTGTCAAGTCAGAGCTCGGCTCCCGGCGGGCAGGGCGGAGGTTCTCTCCTCCTTTGCCCATTCATTTCTAGTTGGGTACTTGTGCCCTGCCCGGGACTTTCTGCGCCTTCTGGGTTACATGGCGGCATGCACCTCAGTGGTCCATTGGGCCCGGTTGCCCCCTCCATTGGGAACTGGCCGCCCAGTGGACCCAGCGACACAGCCATTTCAAACAGCTGGTCACTGTAGCCCAGAAGATGTGGGACAGTCTCCAATGGTGGAC
This sequence comes from Neoceratodus forsteri, assembly GCA_016271365.2. Taxonomy (NCBI): domain Eukaryota; kingdom Metazoa; phylum Chordata; order Ceratodontiformes; family Ceratodontidae; genus Neoceratodus; species Neoceratodus forsteri. Next base: position 430,139,720 of record CM057453.1, on the reverse strand, counting down.
CGCCCCAGACCCTTTGCAGGAAGGGATTCCATTTGTCCGGCCCGAGCCGACGGTCGTTCTCATGACCGATGCCTCTCTTTCATGGGCTGGAGAGCCCACATGGGGGACAACAGGGCTCACAGGTTCTGGACCCCTGAGGAGTCCCGATGCCACATCAGCTGTTGAAGCTCAGAGCAGTCAGACTGGCACTGTCGACTTTCGTTCCTCAGCTCCTGGGTCAAGTGGTTCAAGTCCAGACAGACAATACCATGACCATGTACTACCTCAACAAACAGTGCGGCACGCACTCCCGTCTGCTGTGCATGGAGGTGCTCCACGTCTGGACCCTCGTAAGCCGGTTGGAGGTGGACCTCCTAGCCATCCATGTGGCAGGAGTCTCGAACCAGCTAGCAGATGCTCTCAGCCGCACAGGCTCGACATCCCACGGGTGGTCTCTCCATCCAGAGGTAGCCTACAGTCTGTTCTCCCGTTGGGGCAAACCGATGGTGGATCTGTTTGCCTCCAGGGAAAACACCAAGCTGAGGCTGTTTCATGCCCGCCCCCCTCAGCTGGCCTCGCTGCAGGTCGATGCCTTCTCAAGGCCGTGGACCCCAGGCCTCCTCTACACCTTCCCTCCATTTCCCTTGATCCACAAGGTGTTACTCAAGATGAGGAGGGTCAAGGCGAAGATGATTCTGATAGCCTCAGACTGGCCGCACCAGTTCTGGTATCCAGATCTCCTCAGCCTCAGCTGCAGGACCCCGGAGCGGCTTTGTACATGCTCGGACCTGATATCTCTGAACCAGGGGAAGGTCTTTCATCCGGACCTTCAATCCCTGCACCTCACAGCCTGGTGCCTGAGCAGCTAGAGTTCTAGGCTTTGGGTCTTTCCGAAGATGTCTACACTGTGGTGGAGGCATCTCGAAAGAAATCGACCAGGAAATGTTATGCATTCAAAGGGAAAAGGTTTTTCATTTGGTGTCAGGGTAAGGGTCTGGACCCCTTAGCCTGTTCCCTGGCTTACGTTCTTGACTACCTTTGGTCTCTCTCCAAAGGGGTCTGCGGTCTTCAACCCGTAGGGTGCACCTGGCAGCCAATTCTGCTTTCCGGGCATGGGCCAGTCAGCTGACATTGGCGCAGGAGACAGTGATCAAGTGCTTTTTCAAAGGCCTGGATCACATATCCCCTCTGGTGCATGAACCTCCACCTCCGTGGGATCTACTTCTGGTACTGGCAAAGCTCATGGGCAAGCCATTCGAACCCATGCACAAGTGTGAGCTGTCACACTTGTGGAAGATGGCCTTTCTGGTGGCTATCACATCAGCCAGAAGGACAGGGGAGCTCCAGGCACTTTCGGTGGACTCCCCTTATCTGGTCTTCCACAGGGACAAAGTTGTCCTGCTCCCCCACTCGAAATTCCTTCTGAAGGTGGTGTCAGAGTTTCACCTTAACCAGGTGATAGCCCTGCCGGTATTCTACCCTAATTGCACCTCGGACGCCGAGTACAGGCTTCATACCCTGGACCTGAGACGTGCTCTCTCCTGTTATAAGGAGAGGATGGCAGAAATTTGCAGAGAGATTCGACAGCTGTTCGTTACCTACGCTGAAGCCACTTCTGGCAGACCTGCAGCCAAACGGACCATTGCGAGATGGATTACATCATGCGTAGGTCTGTGCTATGAGTTGGCGGGCAAGGAGCCTCCCAGCGGGATGAGAGCTCATTCTATCCCCCATACTGCTGCTTCGGTGGCTGCTTCCAGGGAAATCCCTATCCAGGAAATTTGCTGGGCTGCTGCCTGGAAGTCAGCAAACACCTTTATCACCCACTACCACATCGACCTTGAGTCACGCCGGGATGCTGGTTTTGGGCCCTCTGGTCTCCAATCTCAGTTCCCTAAATAGGGGGTGTGCACCTTGCCTCCCTCCTCCCAAAGAACTGCTTGGAGTCTGCCAAACAGTGTGGATGAACAACATATCCACGCTCCTAGAAGAACAGGTTACTCACCTGTAACAGTAGTTCTAGGAGTGGTGTATGTTGTTCATCCACACGGACCTACCCGAACTCCCCGGATGCGGATGCAGAACCTGGTTTCCAGCGGGCTAAGATCTGGCACCATGGGGCGGAGCCGAGGACTGTACCACCCGGGTGGGTGGGAGGAGTCAGCTTGAAGACTTCCGGTAGATTTAAAGGGAAAAGGGACAATGCCAAACAGTGTGGATGAATAACATATATCACTCCTAGAACTACTGTTACAGGTGAGTAACCTGTTCTTCCCCTGAAGAAGAATGGACAGTGAAAAATACAAGGAGAGACAGATTGGTTCAGATGAAAATCTGATACCACTTTGGGCAAGAACCTCCTATTGGTTCTTAGGACCACTTTATCCCTATGGAAGGATATGAAGTCCAGTTCAAATGGCAGGGCCTGTAATTCACTAATCCGCCTGACAGAAGTAATAGCTACCAGGAACACAGTTTTCCAGGTCAAGTACTTCAGCTTGGCTGAAGCCAGAGGTTCAGATGGTGGCTGCATAAGCTGAGCAATGCAGACATTAAGAACCCAAGGCGGAGTAGGCTCTCTAAAGGGAGGGTTAATATGAACCAGTCCTTTGAAAAACTTCCTAAAAACAGGATGAGATGCCAGGGAAGAGCCCTTCCCTGCTGAAAGGAATGCAGAAACTGCTGCTAGGTGAACCTTCAGAGTTGCAGGTCTGAGGCCTAGACCATTAAGGTGAACCAGATAAAGGCTGTGGAGATGTCTGCAGAATCAGGCACAATGCCTTTCTGAGAACACGAAATACTAAACCACTTCCATTTGGAATTATAAGTTTTTCTAGTGGAAGGTTTCATGGAAACCTTCAAAATATCCAGAACTCCCTGTGAGAGAGAGAGAGAGAGAGATGCAGGCCTGCATAGTCTTAACTCTTCAAGAGCCAGGCCTTGAGGTTGAGAGACTGGAGATTGGGGTACCAGATCCTCCCCTGGGAGGAGGACAGGAGATTGTATCTCCTGGGGAGAGACAGGGGACGTGACACTGTCAAGGACAGCAGCAGGGGATACCAAGGCTGTCAGACCCAATCTGGAGCCACTGGTATCACTGTGCAGGGTTGAGTTCTGATTTTGATCAGGACTGTGAACAGCAGAGGGAAGGGAGGGAAGGCATAGAGAAACCTGTCCTTCCAGTCCAAAATGAGAGCATCCAAGGGCACCGTCCCCAGGACTGGAGGTCTGCAACAAAACAGAGGGAGTTGATGATTGTCCGGTGCTGCAAAGAGATCTATCTGTGGAGTGCCCCACCTGGAGAAGATGACCTGCAGGATGTGAGGATCCAGGGACCATTCATGATGTCCCTGTGAGATTCTGCTCAGGGCATCTGCTAGTACATTGTCCTTCCCTGGAAGGTGAACTGCTACCAGGGAATTCTGAAGAGAATAGACCAGAGACCACAGCTTCATTGCTAATGTGCACAAGGTCATGGGCCGAGTGCCTCCCTGCTCGTTGATGTGCCACATTGTGGTGGTGGTGTTGTCTGTCCTGACTTGGACCACCTTGCCCTTGACTGAATCTGAGAAGCTCTGAAGGGTTAGGAAAACTGTCCTGAGTTCCAGGAGATTGATATGAAGGAGACAGTCCTGTGGAGACCAGACCCCTTGAGCTGTCAGGGCTCCCAAGTGGGCTCCCCAACCTAGGAGAGAAGCATCCATAGTTAGAACTACTGAGGGGACTTGAGGGAGAAATCTAATTCCTTGTCTGAGGTTGTTCTGGTCCAGCCACCACTGGAGAGCTTGGACCAGAGTCTGAGTCACTGGATTTAGTTTGGTGAGAGAGTCCTTTCTCTCTGACCAAAAGGACCTTAGGTGGAACTGAATGTCCCTCATCTGAAATCTGGCTCACTGTACCACTGCAGTGGAATCTGCCGTGTGGCCCAGGAATTGGAGGAACTGTCTCGCTGGACGAGAAACCTGAGGTCTAAAAGAGAAAGCAAGATCTATGAGGGCTTCACCCTTGCCGGGGGAAGGAAAGATTTTGCTTGGATGGTATCCAATTCTATTCCTATGAAAGTGAGAAGTTGTAGTGGTTCGAGGTCAGATTTTGGAAGATTGAGAAGAAACCCCAGAGAACTGAGCAAGTCCTGGGTGGTTTGCAGAGCTGACTTGACCTGGTCTGATGACTAACCTACAATTAGCCAGTCGTCCAGATATGGGAAAATGGTGATACCCTGTCCTCTGAGGTAAGCTACCACTACTGCATGACACTTTGTGAACACCCTTGGAGCTGATTGGCATGGCCCTGAACTGATAATGGCCTGAGGGCAACTCGAACCTGAGGTATTTTCTGTGGGAGCACCTGATAGGGATATGGAAGTAGGCATCTTTGAGGTCCAGGAATGCTAGCCAATCCTCTGGCCTTAAAGAGGGAAGGATTATTCCCAGAGTTACCATTTTGAATTTGGGTTTTGAAATATGTTTGTTCAAATACCTTAGGTCCAGGATGGGTCACCACTCCCCTGTTTTCTTTGGGGTAAGGAAGTAACTAGAGTACAGGCCGTTTCCCCTGTGCTGAGTAGGAACCTTCTCTATGTCTCTGATGGCCAGACGAGAGGAAACCTCTGCCTCTAGGGCAAGGGTTTCTTGAGATTGATGCAGGTGAAAAGACCCGGCCCCCTTTGGGAACCTTGGCTGGTGCCCATTCCTCTGGGCTTCTACTACTCCAGGACCCACTTGTCTGAGGTCACAGACTTTCAGGCCTGAAAGCAGTAAGCCAGCCTGCCTCCTACTGGGATTGAGGAGTCAACCCAGGCTGACACATCAGGGCAGGGCTCGAAATAACCAGCTGTCCACCCGTCTCGGACAGCCGGTTTTTAAAGGGGACAGCCATTTCTGTTTTTCTACCTGTCCATGGGACAAGCAGATATTGTGAACCAGCATACAAACTTTGTTGGGCACTAGGACCCAGGAGGCAGTCAGTCAGGTTAGGCAGAAGCGGACGTCATGCGCATCGTAACATTACGTGGTCGGTGAAGACTGTCTCTTGCCCGATCCCATGTTGTGCTAGTTGGTTAGCTAAGTAGCCTTCCTTGCTGCCAAGGTAGGCAACATTCAAACAGAGACGGCTGGCAGTAATAACTGCGGATGCTTAAAGCATTGCTGCATGTGCAGTGGACGTTTATTGTTCGCCCGCGCTGCCGCATTCCTTGTGTCTTGCACAGTCTGAGGGGCTGCAGCATGTAGTGAGCATCGGCGGCAGTTATTCGATTTGTTACTGAGCTGTCTGTGTGGAAGTTAAACAGAAACTTAATCAACAGCCCTTTTCAGGGCTCTGGTGTGCCAGTTTCCATCTAAAACAAGTACCACTGTTACTTAATATTCAGTCGAAATTCTTGGCTTTTGCACCATATCTTTTGCCGGGCCCTTGTTTGAACAGCTGGAAATCTGTGTGGTACAATGAGACTTGCAACAAGAGCAGTCGGGCAGAGTGAAAAAAGCATTTCTCAGTGATGGCTTACTCTGTAAAGTGAGCATCAGTTTAAGGGCAAGGCATCGAGTATAAAAAAGCCACTTCAAGGCTGGAGGTGAGGCAAGCTAAAAGAAATAAAACAAAAACAAAACACAGGCAGGGCTACAGTGATCCAACAAAAGGGGGATCTGTAAAGAGTGAGTGAGGCAGCCTGTGCTAGGTAATACGAGGAGGGGAAGGAGATGCAGGAACCAATTTATTTGATGATTGCAGCTGAAAACTGCCCTTTTCATGGCTGTTAGTGGATTAAAAGAAAACAATACATTAAGAAAAGGAAGACAAAGGCAGGCAGGGCTGCAAAGTCCCAGCAAGAGATGGGTCTGGAGAGACTTCAGCCAGAGTGCTGCTAAAACAGCCCTTTTCAGGGCTCTGGGGGTTCAAAAAAAAGAGTAAGAAAAGACAATTGCAGCAAAGGCAAGGCTTCCTTGGAAAAATTTTTATTTAGTTTTTGTTGACCAGGAAAGGAGGACTACAAAATTCTGTCTATTTTCAACCTTGTCACAGATGGACGCCAACTGACATTGAACCAGATTAAGCTGCTGCTGGTGGTATTTTAGTGAAATAAAAGGAATCTAGAAATATTCCTGACTTGTGGAGGGGCTAAGAAAGTACTATAATCTGGCCCACCACCCTGTTGTACACTTACTTGTCTCCATGATACCGTCTGTAAGTTACTTCATAATTCATGTTAAAATGGCATGGACAAGTATAAGTATTGAGGGACAGGCAAAATTTGCATCCCACCTGTCCCATGGACAGGCATCTCAAAAAAATTATTTCTAGCCCTGCATCAGGGTATCTGCTTGGCAGGAGCCTTAGACTGGGAGGAGGGAGCAGCCCCGCTCATCCCCCTCCTGCCCCTCCCTCAGGGGAAAAAAAACCTCTGTGGGAAGGGAGAGGAGGCCTGGGCTTTGTGAAAAGGCCTGCCCCTGCCCCTGGACTGCTGCTTTTGTGGAGTGGCTTGTCTTTCCTTGGCCTGTGCGCTCCTGTAAATGGTCTTGTATTCATCCATTTTCTTCATGTAAGCCTCTGTCTGCTCCCCAAACAGAGAGTTACCAACTACAGAAAAATCCATAGCCTTGGTCTGGGTATCCTGTGAAAGGCTAGTACATCTGAGCCAAGCATGTTAGTCCTGTCACAGGCTGCAGCCTGCACTACCCCAACATGGCTGCTATGAGTATAAAGGAACACCGTACCTGAGCCTGATAACATATACCTTATGTCCTTTCTTTTATCCACAGGAGGTAATCAGTTTGTAAAATTGTGTCTGTTTCCCCAGTGACTTATGAAGAGGGATAGACAATCTTTTGGACTCTGGGATGTCCATCATTTCCACAAAATCAGGCTTTTCCTCCTCCTGAGCAGCTTCAACCATAGGGAGCTGGATGGTTTCAGCCACCTTCTTGTAGAACAAGAAGTGTGAAGGGGACTCAGAAAGCCTGGGAGGGGAGACATTAGAGGGCCTTTCTTGGGAGATGTCCGGTTCAGTGGGCACATCACGACCCACCAGGTCTTCATCATCGGGATAGTCTTCGTCTCCCTCCCACTCCTCATAAAAAGCATCTGGATCATAATCCGAAGGAGACGGATCCGACTGAATGGACCGCCTAACCGGCAGTACCAGTTCGGATGGAACTGGGCGAAGCGATTGAACAATGCTTATTGCTTTGGCTGTCTCATCTGCAGTTGGAGTATGCGGTACTGGATCCAAACCAGCAGACTTGCGTTTCTTTTTGACAGAATGGGACCCTCAGAGTCAGCTCTTCTTTTGCCCAAGGAGGTATCGCCTAGGTCAGTAGGCACCTCCTCAGGTTTGGTCGCAACTAAACCGGGCTGGCCATCTGGATCTGTGGACTTCTCGGCCTCCCTTTCCTTCAGCCTACTCAATCTTTTTTCTAGAGTGGCTTTGGGAAAGTTTTTGCAAATTTGGCAGTCTGACTTGAGATGGTCAATCCCCAGACAGTAAACACAGATGAGGTGGGGGTCGGCCTTGGCAAAGGCCTCCCCATACTTAGTACAGTGTTGAAACCCAGTGGGATCGGTTTTCTTCTTGGGTTTCTCAGACATGACCAACCTACCAAATTACCCTATAGCAATTTCAAGCCAGGTAATGAATAACTGATCGGTTACAAACCGTGTTACGGGTTTTGAAAAAGAACCAGAGAAAGGTCTGGTTCTTTTGAAACCGATCGGTACCAGAACACCACTCTAATCCCAGAAAATTCTAATTTTAAACAGAAGTAAAAACAAGGTCAGTTCCTAACTGGACCGACCGATAAGAAACCAAGGAAAAGAACAATTTCCACACTTTTTCCAAAATAAAACACAGTCACTACCTATCTACTACACTACCTGTACCGTAGACAGAGGCTGGAAATCTGAAAAAATAACAACTAGAATGGTTTAAACCAAACGCTTTTGAACTTTACCGAACCAAGCCGAGGAATCTCTGGAGCGACTTCACTGTTAGGCGGAGTAAAGAATCTGACGGTTACACTGGAAAGTACCACAGACAGAGGTTTGAAAACCGAGCTCAAGCCCAACGTTCAGTGCTTCTACACAGAGTTAACTCTTTCCTCTTCAGGGCAGTTCAAGTGCTGGGGCTAACTGCATTATGTCAGAATACAGCAAGACATCATGTTGTTTGAAACCATCTCTTCCAGCAGATCCTCTGGTCGAGGACCTTTCTTTTAAGTCTCTGCTTAAGAACATGAACACCACACTCTCTCTCCAGACTTCAAAGATTGATCCTGGAAAACTGCTGCACTTGCAGTATCTGCACATTCCGGGTATACCTGTGGAATTTACTCCTCCTGTGCAATCTTCTTTTGAGACACTCTCTCAAATGGGTGTGGGATAATCCGGCACTTATTCCCTCTGTGGCCAAGTCCATAGATAGGAAATACGCCCCTCCTAAGGATCGTCCTATTCTGGCCTCGCAAGCCTTTGCTGCTTCCATAGTTGTCCGGTAGAGAATGACAAAGCCGTTCTTCCTCAAGAATCTACGGCACGCCCAGTAAACAAAGAATCTCGCAAAATTGACACTTTGGAGAAAGCCCCCCAGCCACAAAAGAAAACGCGGCAGAAGGCACAAGGTGCCTAGTGCCACCCTCTGAGATTCCAGCCCAAGTCCCTCCTCAGCTATCCGATGGAGGACTCTTCCTCAGCAGTAGGAGGCGTCTGACTCAATTTTATAACCAGTGGCAGTCAGTCACATCAGGCAAGTGTGTTCTTAGGATAATCCATGAGGGATATTCTCTAAATCTTTCAGAAGCCCCTCCAGATCATCCACCCAAACGACAGCCCAGGCTGTCTGAATCTCAGTCAGACCTTCTTGCTTCCGAGATTCAAGGCCTTCTGAACAACGGGGTAGTAGAAGTAGTTCTGCTGGATCAGCGGAACACTGGTTTCTACTCCCATTGCTTCCTAGTTCCTAAGAAATCAGGCAGCATGCGCCCTATTCTTGATCTAAGGAAGTTAAACAAATTCCTTTACAAAGAGAAGTTCAAGATGATATCTCTCAGCACTCTGCTACCTCTGATTCATTGAAATGACTGGCTGGCCTCCCTAGACATGAGGACGCCTACCAGCACATTCTTGTACACCCGAACCACCACCACAGATACCTCAGATTTGTGGCTTTGGGTCAACGCTATCAATTCAGAGTCCTGTCCTTTGGGCTATCCTCGGCGCCTTGAGTCTTTACAAAGTGCTTTGCAGTTCTTGCAGCGCATCTCAGGATGCTCAGAATTCAAGTCTTCCCATATCTGGATGACTGACTTCTGGTGAGCCCCTCCAGCCAAGAGACTGAGGAAGCCATGGCTATGGCATGGGAGTTCTGTTAAATTTGGGGAAATTGCAACTACAGCCCTCCCAGCTGCTCATCTTCATAAGAGCCCTTTTGGATACCTCCAGTGTAAAAGTCTTTCATCCAGAGGACAGAAGAAACCACATCCTTCAGGTGGCCCAGTTCATCAGAGAGAACGATTCAGTCCGAGCTCTCTCGATGCAGCGGATGCTGAGTCTCATGGCATCCTCATTGTTCACTGTGCCTCTGGCTCATCTTCACATGAGGACTACTCAGTGAATGCTCAGCACTCAGTGGTCCCTGACCACACATCCCCAGTCCTTTCACATCAAGGTGACAGAACCTCTAAAATGGTCACTCACCTGGTGGACTCAAGAGGACAACCTTCTGGAAGGGTTTCCCTCATCACCCTATTCTGGCCTCATCAAATCTGGTTTCCATTATTCAACAGATGATCGGAAAACTTCTCTGAGGCAGCTTCCACTTCAAATGAACCTGCTGACCCAGGGCCCTGTGGTCCATCCCAACCTGAGATCCCTTCACCTCCATGCCTGGCTTCTGAGGAGATAGAGGTGAGTAGATTTGATGTGTCACGTAGGGTCTCAGACATTCTGTTAGCGGCGCACAAGCCAGCTACTAGAAAAACTTACATGGCTGAGTGGAAGCGGTTCTCCATCTACTGCGCAAAGTCCTGTTGGGACCCTTTTTCCTGCTCACCAGATAAAGTCCTGGAGTATCTTCTGGACCTGTCAAATACAGGTCTGCAATACTGAACTGTAAAGCTTCACCTCTGCGCAATCTCAGCGTATCACGAGCCCGTACACTCCGTGTCTTTGGCTCAGTTATCTTTGGTCAAGAGGTTCCTTAAGGGCATACTACACTAGCTGCCTGGGACATTAATCTTGTGCTAGACATGCTCACCTGTAAACCTTTTGAGTCCCTAGCAACCTGTGAGCTGAAGTTTCTGACCTGGAAGACCGCCTTCCTTGTAGCCATTACCTCCGCTCGCTGAGTGTCTGAAATACATGCTTTGGTCACAGACACCCCCCCCCAAATATACTGTATTTTACAAAGACAAGGTGGTTCTACAAACTCACTCTACGTTTCTCCCTAAAGTGGTTCCAGAATTCCATCTGAACCAGCCCTTGGTTCTTCCAACCTACTTCGTGACCTTTCAGAATGAGAGGGCGCGAACCCTACATTCTCTAGATGTTGAGAGCTTTGCGGTTCTATTTAGACAGAACTAAAGAAATCTGCAAATCTGAACAACTGTTTCTTTCTTTTAGCATGGCCCAGCTGGGTCAGCCTGTTTCTATCAGATGTATTTTGGCGTGGCTGGTGGCATGTCTTCACCAGTGCTACTCCATGGCACAGGTTAAGCTGGAAAGCAGAGTATATGCTTACTCTACCGGGGCTGTTGTGACGTCTCTGGCAGAAATTCGGAACGTACCCATTGCAGACATCTGCAGTGCAGCTACTTGGAGCTCTGAGCACACTTTTGTGAAGCACTACGCTTTGGATGTCCATGCCAGACAACATCAGTCCTTTGGCAGGACAATCCTTAATGGACTTCTGTGCTAAATGAGCTCTTTTCTCCTGCCACCCTTCTTGGGGGATTATTTCAGCTCGGTACTCTCCCATTAGTGTAAATGAGTGGTGAAAACTTTGTGTCCAGGAAGATACGAAAATTATCTACCTACCTACCGTAATTCTTGATCTTCTTGGACGAAGTCTCCGGTGCTCATTCACATGCCCACCCTCCATCTCCCGAGCACACTTATCTGTTTTTCGTCTTCACTCCCTCCATGGCTGGGCTGTGAAGACTTTGTTGTGTTGACCCTTCTTACACGGGTCATTCGGACTGTCATATGTCTGACATGGGTTAGTTTCACTAGGTTAGTTTACACTGCACCTCCTCGGTAAAGAAGGTACTGAGGTGGTCGGAGGGTCAATGCCAAGGTAACCTACAGCATAAACCGAGCTCGTGGCAGCTTCCTGCATAGTCTTACCTCGGCGCCAGCCCTCCTGAAGTTTTTTGGCTCCCTCTGAGTCCTAGCGTCTCCGGCGTAGTCCTATTAGTGTGAATGAGTGATGGAGACATCATCCCAAGAAGATCAAGAATTAGTAGGTACGTAATTTTCATATTTTGATAGTGAGTTAATATATCCATAAAATGGTTTGGGATTCTGTTTATTTGGGGTTTTGGCCAATTCTAATTCCTTTATGGCCTTTGCCTTTCTAATTTCTTTTTTACAAGCTTTCTGAGCACTTTTCAATATACCCCATCGGGGGTCAGTTTTGTCTGACAAATACCTAGCATAAGCTTTTTCCCTTTTGTTTATTAATATTCTTATTCTATTATTGAGCTATTTGGGTTTTAAACCATTATGATTGTATTTTCTTGATCCTCCTAATATATAGGTGTTGCATGTCAATTTAATAGTGCTTTTTATCAAACCCCCAAATTTCATTTACTGTTCTGTCCGAGCATTTCCTCCCCATTTACTAATTTTATGGTTAAAATAATTTTGTATTTGCTGTTTTATACACATAAATCCATGTACACCTGGGAGACTGTACATGGTTGTAGTCTATGTTAAGGAGTATGGTTGAATGATCACTATCACCTAAGGAAAGAGATGTATGACAACTAGATATCACGACTGAATCAGAGGTCAGTGCGAGGTCAAGTGTGTTTTCCCCCCTGGTAGATATAGTCTAGGGGACAGGGATCTTGTTTTCATGCAACTGTTTTCAGTAATAAAGAAAATGGGGAATGAATTACTGAAAATATATGAAGTAGTAAAGAAAATGGGATGAAGTTGAATATAATCTTACTGGTTTCAAAGTTTTTCTAATGCCATCAGCAGCTCTTTAAAGGGACACTGCCAACCCCCTTTGGCCTCAAATTGTCCCTAGTTTAAAACACACATTTTATGATTTCTTACATTCTGTAGAGACTGTGGATGTAGCTGGTTGTTTGATTCTGATTCCTTTTTTCCTTTCTAAAAGTGAAAACAGATTGCCAACCATAGTGGTGTTACCACACTAAAACATGTTTGTTTACATTCGTTGATTAACTTCCACTGCATCTTTTATGGACTTGGGAACACCCCAGCACAGTCTAGCAACTCATGGTGAAGGGGCATAGAGGAGGCTATTGCATAATAAGTGGCTGCACTGTTTCAGGTGTTCATAATGTTCAGGAAGTATGCAAGACGAATTGATCAAGGATTTGAAACACAACAAGGTAGGGTATAATTATACCATTACCATGCATTTTAGTTCTATTAAACAAGGAGGCAGATAAACAACTAGCAACATCAATGAATTTTAGAGAAGACAAGCAGTCATAAAATGGAGGTTTTCAACTAGAAATAATATGACACAAAAAGGGTTAACAGTGTCCCTTTATTGTTTCAGTCCTGGTAGTCCTTGTGTAGTTACACAAGCCGCCAGACCTCTGCTGGCTCCTAACCCTCTGTAGTGTGAGTAGGATGGTACATTCCTCACTTTTCCTGCAGTTCCATCAGCCAATATACGAAAATGGAAAGGTGAGGGCGCAATATGAAGTGGAAGAACTGAAGATCTTCCCTTGTCAATCTTCACCATTCATTACTGCTTGGTTTAAGCTGGGCGCGGCACCTGCTACGGAGTGGTTTTTTGTTTTTGGAGTCTGCTTCAGCGGCGCCCCGCCCTCGGCCGCGACATATTACAGGCCATGCTAGGCAGCCATTGGGTGCCGCAGACTCTCCTCTATCTCAGTTCTGTTTCTCCCGCCATCGAGGCTGCACCTGCTGCGCGGTAGCGAATAGTGTTCTCGGTTTCTAATACCTCAAGACTCCTCGTTTTCTCTCAGACAACTCTCTGACGCCGTATACCAGTAAGACCGTTCCTTTTTTTTCTTTAATCGGCGCCGAGTGCTTTATTACTTTTTTCCTTGTTCAGTTCCATCATGTCAGGTTCGGGAGCAAGGCGTAAGTCGGCAGGCCACGCCCCTATGCGTCAGTGCTCCTGTGGCCGGCATTTTTCCGTCTCGGACCGGCATGATGTCTGTCTCCGTTGCCTGGGACCCAACCACAACATGGGCGCGTGCGGCGCCTGTTTCTCCATGGACCGTCGTGTCGCGAAGTCCAGCGTTCAAGAAGCAGCAAGGGCCCTTGACCTTCCGGGGGCAGCGTCGCTCCAGGGATTCCCAGGTAAGGTCTCTAGGCCCTTCCCAGGTCTCCTCCGGGCCTATATATGGTCCAGGAGGAGGAGGCTTCCTCCTCTTCTCTTGCCGAAGAGGAAGCTTCTCTCGCAGTGTCGGGGGAACGTCGTGGTCCCTCCTGGGGCCGCGACGGGGACACCGCCTCGGCAGTCACCTCCTCGGAGGTGCAGGCTCCCCCAGTGTCAAGGCCCACGCCTGCTGGGCCTGGCACCGGTGGACCCTTGACGCCGCCCTCCAGCGCCGTTTCTGATCCCGGCGCTGCTTGCGGCGTCGGTGATCAGACGGCGCCCGTGGCGGTACGGCTCTCGCAGGCCCGATTTGCGCTCTGGCAGCGCGGGTTGGGTTCCAGCCCGGAGGCAGGCCTAACTGGCGCCAGCAGGGCGGGACGGGCCAGAAGCAGTCGCAAGTGGGCTAGGGTCGTCCGGCGCCATCCCTAGCACCGGCGCTGTTCCTCCGGGGACCCCCGGGGTTGCCAGCGTGGAGGTTCTGCTGGTCTTGTCCTCTTTGGAGGTTGATGACTCGGACGTGGACCCTTCCTGGCACCCTAACTCTTCAGGGTCGGGGTCCCCAGTAACACGTGGTGCTAGGCGGCACAGCGGGCCCCTCACACTGTCTCCGTTCCCGTCCTCCCCTGAGGACCCTCGGGTTAGGGGTGGCCCCAGGTCCCGGAGGGGTGATGTGGGGGGATCTCCCTCCTATGGGGTCTGTGACAGCTACCCTTCCAGGTGCTGTTGCCACCTCTTGGGGTGGGGGAGCGCTGAGTCGAGGAGGAGAGCCTCTCGGAGTCCGAGGGGTCGAGGGCGGGGACGGTCGCGCCGTCTCGGCCGGCCATCCCTGTAGGGGTGGCTAGGAACCGAGCGCCGAACCCTGCCTTTCCTCTTGGGCCCGGACTCCTCCGTGGCGCTCTCGGACTGCCCTTCTGGATCCATGCAGTCCCAGGTTCGTCTACGGGAGGATCCTTCTGGGCTCTTCCAGGCCTCGCATCCCCAGGGTTCCGTTTTGCGACCTGGTTTGTTGTCCGGGATCCCGCCAGCTCGGGCTCCGTTCCCCGGATTTCAGAGCCCTAGCAGAGATCAGTTGCCTCTTCGCAGGTGCCCTTCTCCAGTACCTCTGCAACCACCCCCCGCTCTTCCAGGCCATGTTGGTCCTACGGGTCCGTTATCCTGGGAGCAGTTCAGAGGTTCTGCGGCGGCCTTCCCCTCATACGTTAGATATATGCATGAGCGGGTCTTTCGACTCTCCCCACCGCCGCAGGAATCTTCTGGACATTCGAGCTCCCCATCATCCTCGTCTCCCTCCTCTGAGGGAGAGGAACCCCTTGCTCATCTTTCCTCCAACGCTGATTTCACTGAATATCAGCGATTCCTTTCGAGGATGGTGAGGGATCTTCGAATCTCTTACATTAGGCGAGACAGTACTGAACGGGAGACGCGTGAATTCCTTGGAGAATTCAGTGCCCAGCACCTGGTGGTACCTTCCTGGCCTATCCCCTTCCAGGAGGCGTCTATCCGTTCCTGGCAGTCGCCAGCCGCCCCATCTCCAGCCCTGGTAGACTGTCGACGAAGGTATTGTGCCCCCTCGGAATCCCTGGGTACCCTTCCCATCCCATCCTCGGGTTTGGTATACCTAGAGACTCCTTCCCGGCGTCGCCGCCTGGAGCACGACCGTCCACCGGATTCCCTACAGTTCGACCGGTGGGGGCGAAGAGTGTTCTCTTCCTCTCGTGCGGTGGCCTGCATTGCATCACATCAGGCTCACCACGCTGCCTACAGTCGGCATCTGTGGTCGATGCTCTCCCAGCTCTTAGCATCAATGCCTGATACGGAGCACACCAGACAGGCTATTGCCCTCTCCGCTATAGGCCTGGAGCTGGCAAGACACCAAGCAAGGGCATCTTATGACGCTAATGAGGTGGCTTCCAGGCTTTCGGGGACAGCGATCTGCATTAGGCAGACGGCATGGCTTCGTCTATCAAGGTTGTCACCCCTGGCCCGGCGTAGGGTGATTCGCTCCGCTTTCCGGGGGACCCGTCTCTTTTCCTCCAGAGCTAGGAGACTTCTGCAGGGGCTTCCTCCGTCTCCCCGTCCTCGGGGGGCACCTCCTAGCTCTTCTTCCACATAGGCTCTCTGCATTAGCCAGGGTCTTCCCCTTCTGTTTCTCACCAACAGGAGGCTGGGGGTCTTGTTCCCTCAGGGTTCTACCCCCCCCCTTTTTTTTAAGGGGGGAGGGGGCCTGGTACTCACCCAAGCAGTAATGAATGGTGAAGATTGACAAGGGAAGATATGAAAATTACATACCTACCGTAATTCTTCATCTTCTCTTGTATCTTCACCATTCATTACTGATACCCTCCACCTTCCCCTCAGTGGCCTCCTTCTGTGGCGTCTCCCCCTCCCGTCTCGTTCCTCTTTCCTTGGCCTTTATGCAAAAAAAAAAAACTTTTCTATTTTTCCATTCTTAGTGAATGGATCTTCCTTTTTCCTCAAGGTAAGAGGAACGAGCACGGTTATAATTTTCTCTACTTCTGGGGAACTCTTTCGGCCACCCTTTGAGTGCGATTCCTTACCTTCTTCAGGTCATGCAGTTTCACGGCCCAAGTGGCCATGCCTGTCCTGGCCCGGCAAAGTCAAAAATCCTCCTGGCAGGTATTATTTCTAGCTCTTCTAGCTACTGACTGAACTTGTCAGCTCTGAGCGTCTGCCTGCCTTGCCCTAGGGAGTCTGATTGAGTTCCACTCTATTTTTCATGCAGAACTGCCTTCGAGAAGGCATAGTCTTTTCCATACACTGCTGTGTTAGCACCTAACAAGGTGCAAAGGGACTTAGTCCCCTTCCTGGCTGGGCGCTCTACCCGGAACAGGCTCTGCCCAGACAGTCTAGGAGCCCTCAACTAGGATGAAGGGACGGGCATGTTGAGAGTCCAGAGAGTCTGCCCTCATTCGGATCTGTTCAGGTGGTTCGGTTGAACCTCCCTCCAGTCCTAACAACTGGGATTCTTGCTCCTTGTTGGTCTCGAGCCTATAAGCCTCTCAACCAGTGCTTTCGATGGGCACTGTTCTCCCTCTCAACATGCCCCTTCTTCTTCTCCTTCTTCTTCTACTTTCTCTTTCCTTCTCTCTGTTCCTCCCTTAGAGCCGCCCCTGGAAAGGAGGCCCTGCGGTCCCTTGGGTAGGAATTCTCTCTCTCTGTCTATTCTCTACTGGCTTATCCCTTTTCAGTTTATATCGTTTCCTTTTTCTATCCCTCGGCTCTCTTGCCTCGCTTTCCTTTTTCTTACCCTTTATTTTCCTCTCATTCAACAGAACTGAGAATAGAGGAGGAGTCTGCAGCACCTAGCAGCCCCTGCACATGGCGTAATCGTCGCTCGAGGCGGTGCGTTGGAGCCGACTCAAAAAAAAAACTCCCAGGCGGGTTGCGCCTCCGGCTTAACCCAAGCAGTAATGAATGGTGAAGATACAAGAGAAGATCAAGAATTACGGTAGGTACGTCATTTTCATCTTTAGCCAGTGGCCTTTTGGAGGACGTTGTGAATGCACATAGAGACAGCAGACATCAGACGTCTTACTATAGAATACCAGTGGTGAAACAACAGTGCTGGTGCCTATGTGCACTGACATCTTTTGCAGTAAAAATGCAAATAAAAAAATAAGAAACATCCAATATATGCAGAGTTCTTTGTGGGTGATTGATATTTTAAAAGTAGTTAACTGCATTCAAACTCTTTTATTAATTTTACAGAAAGCATTTAGAACTGGTACCAGCACTCGTCTGGATGAACGTGTGTTTGCCATGTGCGAAATGAAGTATCAGCCACTTGCTCATATGATGCGCATGATTCATCCCAACTTGTACAGAATAGACAGGTTAACTGATGAGGTAAGGACTGATCAAGTATGAAATGGAAAAAGTCATTTAGTTTTGAATTTACTGACTAAATTAAATTTTGTAATGCAAGTCTCATTCTCATTATGGGTGAAGTGCTAAGGAGCCATCTGGCGAGCATCAGAGCAGATATGGGGGTGGACCAAAGGTGGTCCATCGTTAAGGAAGGAATACTGGTTGCCACAGATGAGTGCATTAGGCTCAGGAGGAAGAACGCAAGGGCCAAAGCACCCAGCTGGTTCAGTCCTGGGGTTGCCAAGGCAGTAAGAGAAAAAAGGTTGGCCTACAGAAAATTCAGGAAGACCAAGAGAGAGGTGGATAGGGAAAATTACCTAAGGTTGGCTAGTGAGGCAAGTAAGGCAGTCCAGCGAGCAAAGGCACAGAAGGAGCTGCAGAAAGCTGAAGGAATTAAGAAGGGGGAAAAGGCTTTCTTTCACTATGTAAGTGAGAAAAGGGACAAGAAGGAAGGGATTGTTCAGCTTAAGAAAAGGGTGGAGTGGGTGGAGGATAATAGGGGAAAAGCAGAGATACTAAATGAATACTTCTGTTTTGCCTTCACCAGGGAGAAGGACGGACCAGTGCCTTCAGGAGGGAAAAGAGAAGCGGGAGGGAGGGGAACACAGATGTAGTAATAGAGGAGGATAGCGTGAGGGAGGGTCTGCTGGCATTAAAAGTGGACAAATCGTCTGTCCCAGTGGCGCAGAGGGTTGAGGCACTGGCGCCTTACCTCAAAAACCACACCACCAGCCCGGGTTCGGGAACGGACTCTGGTCACTGGGGGTGGGAGAGGCTTGAGCATCCAAAGGACTGCTCTCCTCTCCAGGGGTGGGTTAGGGTGATGCCTCGCTCAGTAGTGGTCCCCGATGGAGACCGGGAGCACTACAAGAAGTGGCGCGATGTCAGGGGAACCAGAAGAACTGAAAAACATCCTGGATTGGCCAGGATGATGGCAGACAATGTGCTGACACCACCAAAGAACTCTCGAGGAGCCTGACTGCCTCAGCAGCGCCCTTGGGCCGAGAGAAAGAGTGTGCTGGCTCCCCCACCAGTGCCTTCCCCCTCGGAGGAGGGGGACCCACTCGGTGAAGGGTTACGCCGAGCAACCCCAGGGTTGGCTGTGATTTGAGGTAGGGGGTTCCAAGGGAGGATAGTAGATGAATGTCGGGGACCATGCTGCCTGAAGGAAATGGCAGATCCGGGGCACGTAGGAAGGGATGAAGAAATAATGCAAAAAAAAAAAAGTGGACAAATCACCAAGCCCGGACAGAGAACATCCAAGGGTGCTAAAGAGCTGGCAGGGCCACTGGCAGGCCTATTTAATAGTTCACTAGAGTCAGGCGTGGTACTGCAGGACTGGAGAACAGCCCCTCCACAAAAGCGGTCCCAAGGATGATCCAGGGAATTACAGACCAGTCAGTCTGAGCTCCACTGTAGGCAAGC
The DNA here is from genome assembly GCA_016271365.2 of Neoceratodus forsteri. Taxonomy (NCBI): domain Eukaryota; kingdom Metazoa; phylum Chordata; order Ceratodontiformes; family Ceratodontidae; genus Neoceratodus; species Neoceratodus forsteri. The sequence continues at coordinate 430,120,885 of CM057453.1, read as the reverse complement.
TCATGGAGCCCATACTAAAGGAAAGATTGGTGGAATATCTAGAGGAGCATGGTCTCCAGGATGAGAGGCAGCATGGGTTCTTGGGGTGGCTATCGTGTCAAACAAATCCGATTGACTTCTTTGACTATTTCACAAAGACAGTAGACAGGGGCCAAGCGGTAGACATCTTCTATCTTGATTTCAGCAAGGTCTTTGACTCTGTGCCCCACAGGGCTCTATGCCATCAGCCCCAGCAGTTCAGTGTCTTCATCAGTGACATTGGGGATGGCATTAAAGGCAAAATGAGCCTATTCGAAGATGACACCAAGCTCTGTGGGAGAGTGGACACAGCTGAAGGGATACAGGACCTACAGGAAGATCTGGAAAAGCTGGGGAGGTGGTCCAGGATCTGGCAGCTTGGCTTCAATGCCAAGAAATGTAAAGTTATGCATATTGGAGCCAAGAATCCCAGAACAGAGTGCTACCTGGGTGGAGTCTGAGTATCTGCATTAGAGGAGGAGAAGGACCTGAGAGTGATGATCATGGAGTGACCTGAAGCACTCCATGCAGTGCATGAAAGCAGCAGCAAAGGCAAACAAGATGCTGGGATGCATAGCTAGGGGGATGAGTAGTAGGAGAGAGGAGGTTATACTGCCCTCATACAGGTCACTGGTAAGGCCGCATCTACAGTATGGAGTTCAGTATTGGTGCCCACACCTCAAAAAGGATATTAACCTGCTGGAGAAGGTCCAGAGGAGGGCTGCAAAGATGATAGCCGGTCAGCAGGGCAAAGCTTACGAGGGGAGGTTGAGGGCACTGAACATGTACTCCCTGGAAGACAGGAGGTGGAGGGGAGACATGATTGAAACCTTAAAGTACTTGAAAGGGATAAATAAGGTTGATAAGGAGAATCTCTTTAAGCTGAGTGGCAACAATAACACAAGGGGGCACAGTCTTAAGCTGGAGGGTGGGTGGTTTAGGAGGGAGGTCAGGAAGCACTTCTTCACAGAGAGGGTGGTGGACAGTTGGAATGCGCTGCTGGAAGAGGTCATCTCGTTGAAGACAGTGGACAGCTTTAAGAGAGAGGCTGGGATAGGCATGGGGGAAGGTAAGTATCATGGGTAGAGGATGGGAGGAGTGAGGAGGGAGGGCAGGGACATTAGCTCAAGCTGTGGACCCTGCAATACGAGCAGGCTTGATAGTCCAAATGGCCTTCTTCTGCTGGCTTCTTCGTATGCTCATATTCTCTGTAAGGGAAATAATAACCCCTCTGTGGCTGTAATAGTAATCCTCTGACTCGGAACAGTGTACTTGACAGCTAAACTTAACAAATTCTTATCACATGAATTCCTAAAATCAGAGTAGCCGACTCTACTCATTTGTTTGTTTATTGTAAAGTTAAGACCATAGAGCAACTCTTATTTATAGGGTTGACCTTTGCATACACAAAATATACGACACAAAAGATAAAATATACAATAAATACAAAAATCATACAGTAATATAACACATTAGAACACATACATATACAAACAAATCTTTTTAAGAGCAGTTAAAGGCACTGTCAGACTGCAGCCCCCTCTCCCCCTCATCATATCAAGTAGTACCCATGAAAAAATAGGGAACTTCACTCAATGTTTTGTGGGTCATCATTTGTCTGCTACCTGGTTCTGCCTGAGAGGATTTATTGGTTGAGACTGTTACAAGTCTTTTCATCGGCAATTGATATTTAAGATGGTGCCCAAAGTGTGTTTCTCTGTACTCCAACTACCATGTTTTATGTAGTAAGAGAGGGTATTAGTGATGTCCTATAAATTGCATCTTGTGAGCCCTGAGGTGCTGCCCTGGAGATAGAACTTTAGAATGTTAAAGTTCAAACTCTGCAGTGTGGTCACAGTCCCCCTGGCAATCTAACGGCAGATTTACTGTATTTTTCTGCTGAAGAGATCTGTCATCCCGGAGTCCTGTCCCAGTCCCTGTGGCTGTGTTTTTATAGTTTTGACTACCATTTTATTTTGTAAAGTTTATGAGTTTATTGTATATTCTGCACTAGTTTACCCAAGTTTTTGATATTTTATCAGTTTTTCAGTGGTGCAGGTTCCTGGGACTGGGAGAACCGCTTTATCTTCAATGCGGATGTCTCCTCCATTAGGCCACATCTTTGTAATTGTATGCCATCAGCGTCAGGACCACACGGAAACTTTTTGTTTTGTTCACCCCTGGCAAAGAGAGCGCTCCCGTCACCAGACAGTGCCTGTCCAAATGGCTGGCTAATTGTATTATGTTTTGTTATAGGAAATACAGTAAGGAACTTTGTGGTGCTGTTCTTGGTCATTCCGAAAGGAGTATAGCTCGAGCTCAGTTTTCAAACCTCTGTCCGTGGTACTTCCCAGTGTAACCGTCAGATTCTTTATGCCGCCTAACAGTGAAGTCGCTCCGGGGATTTCCTCTGCTCGGTTCAGTAAAAGAAAAATAAAAGTGTTCGGTTTTAACCGCATTTGTTTATTATTTTCGGATTTCCAGCCTCTGTCTACGGTACAGGTAGTATGTAGATAGGTAGTGACTGTGTTTTATTTTGCTAAAGAGTGGAAATTGTCTTTCTTCGGTTTCTTTCCGGTCAGTCCAGTTCGGAACCAACTTTATTGAATTTTTTCTCTTCTTCTGGGATTAGTGTGGTGTTCCGGTACCGATCGGTTTCAAAAGAACCGGACTTTTGCTGGTTCTTTTAAAAAGCCCGTGACACAGTTTGTAACCGATCGTTGCTCATTACCTGGCTTGAAAGCTGCTATAGGATAATTGTTAGGTTGGCCATGTCTGAGAAACCCAAGAAGAAAACCGGTCCCACTGGGTTTCAACACTGTACTGAGTGTGATGAGGCCTTTGCTAAGGCCAACCCCCACCTCATCTGTGTTTATTGTCTGAGGTTTGACCACCTCAAGTCAGACTGCCAAATCTGTAAGAACTTTCCTAAAACCACTCTAGATAAAAGACTGAGTAGGTTGAAGGAAAGGGAGGCCGAGAAGTCCGTAGATCCAGATGGCCAGCCCGGTTGGTTGCGGCCAAACCTGAGGAGGTGCTCTTCTGACCTAAGCGAGCACTCTCCTTGGCAAGGAGAGCCGACCCTCGAGGGGTCGGTTCCCGCCAAAGAAAGAGTGCAAGTCTGCTTCTGTTCGATCTCTGTATCCTCTCTCCAACCACGGACGAAATAGCCAAAGCGATTAGTATTGTCCAATCGCTTAGACTGGTTCCGTCTGAACTGACACTGCCAGTTCGACGGTCGGTTCGGTCGGATCTATCTCTTCCGGATTATGACCCAGATGTTTATTATGAGGAGTGGGAGGGAGACAGACTATCCCAGTGATGACGATGAAGGGGGTCTGGATGTGCCCATTGAACCAGACATCTCCCCAGATAGGCCCTCAGGTGTCTCTTCTCCCAGGCTCTCTGAGTCCCCTTCACACTTTTTGTTCTACAAAAAGGTGGCACAAACCCTGCAGCTTCCCTTGGTTGAAGCAGCAGAGGAGGAGGAGGAAGAGCCTGATTTTGTGGAGATGATGGACATCCCAGAGTCCAAAAAGCTATCTATCCCTTTTCAAAAATCTTTGGGGAAATAGACACACAAAATTTTACAAACCCCTAATTCAATACCTCCTGTGGGTAAGAGAATGGATAGGAGGTATTCGATATCAGGCTCAGCTGCAGAGTTCCTTAATAGTCATTGCAGCTGTGGTGGGGTAGTGCAGGCTGCAGCCCGTGACAGGGCTAACATTCCTTTGGCTTCACACACCCCGGATAAGAACTCCAGGAAAGTGGATGCCATGGCCAAAAACAGTATTTGGCATCCTCTTTGGGACTCAGGCAGGCTACTTATATGGCCTACATAGCCAGGTACCAGAAATCCAGATGGGACAAAGTTCTGGAACTAGCTAAACAGGCCTCTCCCCAGCAAGCCAAGGAGCTGGAGGAGGTGGCTGCTGATGGAATTGAGGCATCCAAAATAGAATTTCATGCTGCTGTGGACTCCAGTGATGTGGCATCTAGAGTCATGGCTACTTCTGTGTCTCTCAGGAGAAATGCTTGGCTCAGATGTACTAGCCTTTCGCAGGATACCAGACTAAGGCTATGGATTTTCCTGTAGTAGGTAACTCTCTGGGGAGCAAACAGAGGCTTACGTGAAGAAAATGGATGAATACAGGACCACGTACAGGAGTGCACAGGCCAAGGAAAGGCAAGCCACTCCACACAAGCAGCAGTCTAGGGGCAGGGGCAGGCCCTTTCAAAGGGGTCCTAGAAGTAGTAAGCCAGGGACTGGCACTCAGCTTCAAAAAAATTCCAAAAAAGAGGGCCAAGTCTTTTCCACCTGCATCAATCTCAGAAACCCTTGCCCTAGAGGCAGAGGTTTCCTCTCTTCTAGCTCTCAGAGCTATAGAGAAGGTTCCTACTCAGCACAAGTGAAAAGGACTGTACTCCAGGTACTTCCTTACCCCAAAGAAAACAGACAAGTGGTGACCCATCCTAGACCTAAGATATTTGAACAAACACATTGTAAAGCCAAAATTCAAAATGGTAACTCTGGGAATAATCCTTCCCTCTCTAAGGCCAGGGGATTGGCTAGCATCTGTGGACCACAAGGATGCCTACTTCCATATTCCTATCAGGTGCTCCCACAGAAAATACCTCAGGTTCGAGTCGCCTTCAGGCCATTACCAATTCAGAGCCATGCCATTCGGTCTAACATCAGCTCCAAGGGTGTTCACAAAGTGCCTTGCAGTAGTGGTGGCTTACCTCAGAAGACAGGGTATCACCATTTTTCCGTATCTAGACAACTGGCTGGTAGTGGGTCAGTCTCCTTTACAGGCCAAATCAGCTCTTCAAACTACCCAGGACCTACTCAGCTCCTTGGGCTTTCTTCTCAATCTTCCAAAGTCTGTGCTCGAACTAGTTCAACTTCTCACCTTTATAGGCATAGAGTTGGACACTGTACAAGCAAAAGCCTTCCTTCCCCTGGCAAGGGTAAAGGCCCTAGTGGATCTCGCTTCCTCCTTTCGACCTCAGGTCTCCCCCCCAGCAAGACAGTTCCTCCAGCTCCTGGGCCACATGGCAGCTTCCATGGCAGTGGTGCAGGGAGCAAGGTTCCAAATGAGGGATATTCAGTTTCATCTGAGGTCTTTTTGGTCTCAGAAGAAGGGTTCACTTGCCAAACTGATTCCAGTGACTCAGACACTGGTCCAAGCTCTCCAGTGGTAGTTGGACCAGGACAACCTCAGACAAGGGGTTCCATTTCTCCCTCAAGTCCCATCAGTAGTTTTAACTATGGATGCTTCTCTTCTAGGGTGGGGAGCCCACCTGGGATCCCTGGCAGCTCAAGGGCTCTGGTCTCCACAGGAGTCTCTCCTTCATATCAATCTCCTGGAACTCGGGGCAGTTTTCTTAGCCCTGCAGAGCTTCTCGGATTCAGTCAAGGGCAAGGTGGTCCAAGTCAGAACAGACAACACCACCACAATGTGGTACATCATCAAGCAGGGAGGCACTCGGTCCTCGGCCTTGTGCACAGAGGCCATGAAGCTGTGGTCTCTGGCCTATTCTCTTCAGACTTCTCTGGTAGCAGTTCATCTTCCAGGGAAGGACAACTTACTAGCAGATGCTCTGAGCAGAATTTCTCAGGGTCATCACGAATGGTCCCTGGATCCTCACATACTGGAGGTCATCTTTTCCGGGTGGGACACTCCAGAGATAGATCTCTTTGCAGCACTGGACGATCATCAACTTCCACTGTTTTGTTGCAGACCTCCAGTCCTGGGGATGGTCCCCCAGGATGCTCTCCTTTTGGACTGGAAGGGCAGGTTTCTCTATGCCTTCCCTCCCTTCCCTCAGCTGTTCAGAGTTCTGATCAGGAGCAGGACTCAACCCTGCACAGTGATACTGGTGGCTCCAGACTGGGCCAGACAGCCTTGGTATCCTGTACTGCTGTCCTTGTCAGTGTCACGTCCCCTGTCTCTGCCCAGGACATACAATCTCCTGTCCTCCTCCCAGGGGCGGATCTGGTACCCCAATCTCCAGTCCCTCCATCTCAAGGCCTGGCTCTTGAAGAGTTAGAATATGCAGCTCTACATCTTTCTCAGGGAGTTCTGGATATTCTGAAGGTCTCTAGGAAACCTTCCACTAGAAAAACTTACAACTCCAAATGGAAAAGGTTCAGTATTTGGTGCTCTCAGAAAGGCATCCTGTCCGATTCTGCAGACATTTCCACAGCCTTAGACTATCTAGTTCATCTCAATGATTTAGGCCTTAGGCCTGACACTCTGAAGGTTCATCTGGCAGCTGTCTCTACATTCCTCTGAGCAGCGAAGTGCTCTTCCCTGGCATCTCATCCTGTTTTCCAAAAGTTTTTCAAAGGTCTGGTTCACATTAACCCTCCCTTTAGGGAGCCCGCTCCGCCTTGGGATCTTAATGTCTGCATAACTCAGCTAATGCAGGCGCCTTTTGAACCTCTGGCTTCAGCCGAATTGAAGTACTTGATCTGGAAAACTGTGTTCCTGGTAGCTATTACTTCTGCCAGGCGGATTGGTGAGCTACAAGCCCTGTCAGTGGAACCTGACTTCATCTCCTTCCATAGGGACAAAGTAGTCCTCAGAACCAATAGGAGGTTCTTGCCCAAAGTGGTTTCAGATTTTCATCTGAACCAGTCTATATCTCTCCCTGTGTTTTTCACTGACCATTCTTCTTCAGGTGAAAGAAGGTTACACAGTCTGGACGTTAAGAGGACCCTTAGCTACTACATTGAGCATACTAAGGCACATAGAAATGACAGTCTTCAATTGTTTCTCACTTATGGTGAAGTGGGAAAGGGTAAGCCTGCCACTAAGAGAACTATTGCCAGGTGGATTGTTTCTTGTATACAATTTTGTTATGACAAATTGGGTAGGATGCCCCCTTCAGGCCTGAGGGCTCACTCGATCGGGGTACAGTTGCTTCTTTAGCTGCAGCCAGAGATATACCTTTATTAGAGATCTGTAAAGCAGCCACCTGGAAAACAGTACATACTTTCACCAAGCATTGCTCCCTGGACATCCAACCTAGGAGTGATGCTAGGTTTGGTATAGCAGTACTGCAGAGCCTCTTCCCAAAGTAGGTTCTGCATTCCCTCCTCCATAGAGAACTGCTTGGTAGTCTGCATTATGTCTGAATACAGCAGACTTCATGTTGTTTGAAGAAAAAATTACTCACCATAGTAATATTGTTTCTTCTAATGGAGTCTTGCTGCATTCAGACCCCCCCCCCCCTCTCAGGACCTGGTTTTGGGAAGTGGGCTGGCAGGTACAGTGTTGAACCTGAGGGGTGTACCTTGTACCCTCCCTCTTGGGTGGGGTAGATGTTGTTGTTATTATTTTTCTGGTGTTTTACTAAATATTGTCACTACCTTTACTTCTTGGGTTCTCGACTTGAGTCTTTTGGGGCCCAAGAAAATATATTTTGCCCTTTGGCAATATTTGAACAATTTCCATACTTTAGTTACTAGTTAGTTAGCTTGTAAGAATCTAACGGTTACACTGGGAAGTACGACAGACAGAGGTTTGAAAACTGAGCTCAAGCTCAACGTTCTATGCTTTTGCATAGAGTTAACTCTTTCCTCTCCGGGGCAGTTCAAGTGCTGGGGCTAACTGCATTAGGTCTGAATACAGCAAGACTCCATTAGAAGAAACAACATTACTATGGTGAGTAATTTTTTCTTTCTCCAGTTCCTCGTCGATTCCCAGGAACCGGAGAAAAGGCCTTGCATCATGGTTCCCACTTTCCGGAAACGATGTCAGTTGTGTAAAAAAATATAATCACACACACAAAAGTAGTGTTTATTTGATAAATGCTTTGCGGTTCTCTCTTTCTCATCCCAGTTCCTCTTTTTATCGGAACCGAGATGCTATCTGGCCGTTTATTTCTTTCAACAGTATTTGTTAGCATTTTTTTTTTTTCTTTTCAAGGAACCGAACCGCAGTCCCATAATTTGTTTGGGAACCTAAGTGCTTTTGGGTCGTCAAGAATTGGCATGACTGAAAGACCCAAAAAGAGAACATGACCTACAGGCTTTATAGAGCACCTTCCCCAGTCCTTATGACATGGATGCATAAATTCCCCCTTGTTGCATTGATGCCTGTGATATATTTATTTCATATTGTCTGCAGCTTACTTTTGCAATCTGAGCTGCTAAAAACTGGCATGCTGTAGCAGCACTTCTGCAGCCAGCCTGGTATTGCTGTAGACCCGTGGCTGTGCTGCTGAAATCACTGTATGGAGCAGGGCTGGCAGTGTTTCAGTGTATGACCAGCGTTTTGGCTATGAAGCAAATGCTATATATGTTCATCATTGTTCCCCCTTCCCCTCATGAGACATCCTGTTGAAAATAAAAGTACCCCTCACAAGACACCAGGTTAGGAATAAAATTTCCCCTCACAAGACTCCAGGTTTACAATAAAAGTACAGTAATGTTTCTGTAGTGCTGTGCGTTGTCAATGGGTAATAAACAGCTGGGTATAGTGCACCCCTACCAGGGAAATGGCATGGCCCAGGCTTTAGAATGTTGGGCATATGAAGATTCCATGCAGCAGCAACTCCTCAGTTAAACTGTGCCATTCAGAGGGGACAAAACTACATTTCCTCTTCTCTCAAGAATTTCAAGATTCAAGACTTCAGTTGGGGCTGCAGTTCTGCTCTGCAGGTTGGGACTGCCTGTTTCAGGGAGCACCCTTAAATATAAATCGTGCCTGTTAAGCTGCAGCTTTAAAATTGAATAATCTCATACCCCGTGTGGATTGGGAGCCACTTCTGCCTTGTTAGGGTGTTTTAATGGGCTCCAGTTAAAAAAAGAAAGAAAATAGGATGCTACAGGTAGGTACAGATTTACTTCTTGGGAGTGTAGGGTCTCTGGAGGTCCCTCAACTTTGGCGTTGTTTCCCTTTGCCCCACCTCCCGCCCCTTGAGATTTTGTGTTTACCTGTATTTACAGCTAATTTGGGGAAATTCTGAGGTATTTTGGGATTTTTCACCTCAACCTCCGTTTTTACCGTTTGTGCGGACACCATTAGGGCTGGGTGTGCACCCATTCACCAGTTGGGCTTCCCACCGGTGTCCAGAGCACAGGTCCGTGGTTCATGCGCAGCACTAAAATGAGTTTGCGCAGTGCTATTGCCATTGAAACTCATTGCGCAAGTGTGCACACGCTCACCCATGCACATTAACGCTCCTGCACACCCGGCGGGCCCGTGCACACTCAGTTTAGCATTTTTTGACTGCGCAGCTTCATTCTGCCAGTTGGTTTTGGCTGCTTGATAACGAACAAGCCCTAAAAGATTAAACCTGAGGTTTTTTCCTGTCACAGTTTTTATTTTATTGGCACCATGGCTTTCCAGAGACAATAATAATGAAACGATGTAAGACTTGCAGAAGGATGATGAGGTCCTCCCCCGTGGATACCTATTGTCCTCATTGTGTTGCTCAGCAAAATATTTCTCTCACTTTGCCCCCCAGCTGATCCTGCGAGCTGGGGAGGGGGGCACCTGGTCCTTCTTTTGGCAGTGGCAAAGCAGAATTGCAGAAATCTTTCTTATTGTTCTGCGGTGAGCTTCTGAGCCCCAGTGTCCCGCAGCCCAACCCATCCAGGCATGTCCAGGTGCAACGCAGAAAGAGAAGGCTGTGGATTCAAATGTGCAGGCAGACCCTGATCCTGACTTCTTAGAAGGCCAGGATGAGGATTACGGGAATCTCTGGGACCTTCTGACCTAAATAAATTACTCTCATATGAGGACGACGTCCCTTCCAAGGAGGAGCAGGTAGAGGAAGGAGAGTGGATGGAACCCAAGTCAAGGATTCCGATTCCACCCCATTTGATAAGTCCTTGTCCTTTTTTTTTTTTTTTTTATAATTTAAACTTTATTAGTACATTTCCCTTTATAAAGGGCAGTTACAGCGGAACAAGGTGTGACATACCACATGTACAGAAAGAACTGCCCAGCCCACCCCTCCCCATCCCCCTTACAGCAGCAACAAGAACATATAACCCTAGAGTGCAGTGATTATTGCCATTGGACACATGAGAAGGTCTGAGGTGTGGAATAATCATAAATGAGACAGTGAGAGTAAGGAGTGGAGGAGATCCCATATTTTACTATGAGCTGCAAGTCTATTATGAAGGCTTGCAATCGCCTTTTCTGTTCGGAGATTAGCAATGATTTCATGCAACCACTCTTGGAAAGATGGGGTGGATTTGTCTTTCCAGTGGCGTAAAATTAGTTTCTTAACAGATAGAGCAATCATCGAGATATGAAATTTCCTGCTTCTGACATTGACAAGGGACATGTCCCCTAGGAGACATATCTCAGGAATAAAGTACTCCTGAAGGCCCAGCAGGGGATCCAGAGACATCTTGATTGAATTCCATAGAGAGGAGACTTTGGGACAGGACCAAAACATATGAAGGAGTTTCCTTCTTCCTGCATGCACTTAGTACATGTACTAGACTTCGAGAAACCCCATTTCTTTAGCTTAACAGGGGTACAATACATATTGTGTAATATATGGTATTGCATGAGACACAATCTGTCCTGGGAAACATATTTATGACAGGATCTCCAGTGGGATTGCCAATCCAGCTGGTATTGAGGGAGGAGTGAGTTCCAGAATCTAGTAGGTCCAAAGGAGTCCCCGTATTTTTTATAATACAACACTCTGTATAATTTAGATACAGTGCCTGAAGATCCAGACAGTAGGGAGATTTCAGGTATCAAGGCTGACACCTTCTGGGAAGGGGGGGGGGGTATTCCCCAGGACTGTTGTGAGTAGGTGTCTTAATTGCATGACCTTAAAGTGTGATGAAACCGGAATGAGAAATTTTTCAATAATTCCACCTGGGGACAACCATTGTCCCTCCCCATCCACCAAGGAAAGCAGTTTTCCATCACCTAATTGGGGCAACCACTTACTGGGAATCTGCTTCATGTTAATAGTAAAAGATGGGGAATTCCAAATGGACTGAGCTAAGTCAGTCTGAGGGGAGTAATGAAGAAATAAACATAACTGTGCATAAACTCTTAAAGAGATACCTACTGTAGGACAGTCAGCTGTCTCTACATGTGACAGTTTGAGGTAAAATAGGGTTAAGGGATCCAGGCATTTAGCTTTGATTGTGTCTAATTCAATCTTAAGCCATACTGGTTGTCCCATTTCAAGGCCCCGGGATATCCATCTCACATATTTTACTAGGTTACTGGCCCAGAAGTATAATGCCATATGGGGAATCTGGAGCCCTCCCTCAAGTTTTGGGGCAGCTAGTTTGTTATAAGCCAAACGGGGGTATTTATCGGCCCAAATAAATCTTGTAAATATACCATGCAATTTTTTAAACCAGCGTATAGGGATAAAAGAATTGAGAAGGGATAGGGGGTAGAAAATTCTAAGAAAGACATTCATCTTGATTATGTTAATCCTGCCCCACAATGATATGGGAAGTTTAGACCATCTGTCCAGGTCATGAATAATAACCTGTAAGAGAGATTCCAGGTTATCCTTAAACCATGTTGAGGGGTTACGGGATAACTTAATACCCAAATACCTAAATGCTCTAGGAGTCCAGCATAAGTCTAAGGGACTAATATCGTTCTTGAATACCTTGTGGTTTAATGGGAAAAATAAGGATTTACTGGCATTCAGCTTGTAATTAGATAGCTCACTAAATCTGGCTATTTCATTCAGTAAGGACGGTACTGATGAAACCGGATGGAAGAGGTGTATCAACAAATCATCTGCATACGCAGTGACTTTTAATTTCATGGCGCCCAACCCAAATACCTTGTATAGAGATATTTTTGAGAATGTTTTGAATGAGAGGCTCCAAATATAAATTAAATAACAGAGGCGATAGGGGGCAACCCTGTCTAGTACCTGAATGGAGTGGGAAGGAGTTCAAGAAAGCCCCATTGGCTGAGATTCTTGCTGTAGGGGATTTGTATAGTGCAGCAACCCAGGATATGAATACTGGGGGAATTTGAAGGCATTCAATACCTTGAACAAAAAACTCCAATTTACCCGATCGAACGCCTTCTCGACGTCCAGAGAGACCAGGCCTGCAGGAAACTCTCAGTGCCTCTGGTAGCCGAGAAGACATGATAACGTGACAAGTGGTCCGCCGATGAGCGTCCCTTCATAAATCCTACCTGGTTCAAGCCTATTAGCTCAGGGAGTACCACGGATAGCCTATTAGCTAAAATCTTTGAGAAAATTTTAATGTCTTGATTTAGGAGAGATATAGGCCTATAACTTTGGACAAGCTCTGGGTCTTTGTCTGGCTTGGGGAGAAGCACTATCAAGGCTTCAAAGAGGTGACAATCAGCCTCCGTCCCGGATAGAATATGTTGAAATAATTTATTAAGTATTGGTAGTAAGAGATCTCGAAATGTCTTGTAGAAAAGGGAAGAAAATCCGTCAGGACCAGGAGCTTTATCTGAAGGTAAACCATTGATAACCTCAGCAATTTCTTCCTGTGATATAAAGGAGACAAGAGAGTCTTTATGACGTGCTGGGAGGGAGGGCAGGTGGGAGTCCATTAGATACTTCTCCACGCTTACGGGGCTGGGGGAGTTCTCCATGTCCCCGTACAGCGTTTTGTAGTATACTGCAAATTCTTGAACTATCTCGGTAGGAGATGTTTTCAGAGACCCATCAGCTGACGCCCTGATAGAAGGGATGAATCTCACAGATTATTGTTGCTTGATACGGAGTGCCAATAGGCGCCCCGCCTTCTTTCCCTGATCAGTGTAACTAGCTTTAGTACATATGATAGCTAACTCTGCCTTTTCCCGGAGTAATTCTAAATATCTATCTCTCAACAATAGGAGCTTCGTCCTATCCTCTTCTGGAGTATTGGCCGAAACATTAATTTCAAGTACACGAATTTGGGATAATAAAGATAATAATTCCCTCTCCTTAGCTCTTTTCCTAGTCACCGCCAAACTAATAAGAATGCCTCTCATGTAGGCCTTAAAAGCCCCCCATATAATGTCTGGTTTTGGACTATTTAAAGGGTTGGACAGAAAAAAGGCCTCAATATGTTCCCTTATAATTTTACAATATTTAGAATCTTTAAGCAATTGATCATTAAGTTTCCATCTTGTTTCTGTCTTTGAAACATTCTGAATTGCCAGTTTACACAACACCAAGGAATGGTCGGATACAGGACCAGGTTGGATCAACGAGGTCCTGACCCCAGGCAAGAGAGTCTGAGAAATGAAAATGTAATCAATGCAGGACTGCGAGCCGTGCACCAATGACCTGTAGGTAAACTCCTTGGAATCCGGATATAGGACATGCCAGACATCACAGAGCCCGCATTGATCCAATAGGTCTCTAAAAGCCCTCTGACCTGGAGAGACCCCCGATCTGCCACCTGACCTGTCGAGGTTTGAGTCTACGACTTGATTAAAGTCACCCCCCAGAATAATCCTTATAGGAAGGAAAGGCAGGATTATATTTATAAGTCTCATAAAGTACCCAGGGTCATCTGTGTTAGGGCCATATATGCTGCCCAGTAACAATGGTACTGACCAGAGAGTACCTATAACTAAAACGAACCTACCCCTAGGATCCTTGGTGACTTGTGTAGAAACAAAGGGAATACCCCTGTTAATAATAAGCATGACCTCACAACTATTGGAAGAACCTTGAGCCTCATACACCATCCCCACCTGTTGTCTCCTCACTTGTGAGGCTTCCATTTCTAATAAGTGCGATTCCTGTAGGAAAGTTATCTGAGAGCGTAGTAGGCTTAAATGTTTAAGAACCTGATATTGCTTAGATTTTTTCCTGATCCTCTTAACTTTTCACGTTGCAAAAGTCACCTCCTTGGCCACCTGCTAAAAATTACTAGGTGTAATAGATTCGGCCCTGCGCTCAGGGTATATAGGACGAGTAATCTAACCCCTCCCATTGCTGCTATAAGGCCTTCCCACCACCCTAACCCCCCCATCAAAAGCCCAGTACACCCCCACCCTCCCAACAAAAACACATAGCACCCACCCCTTCCCAACCCCTCAATCTGTCGCAAGCAGTGCTTAGCACAGCACTGGGTCATATCCTCCCCTCCCGGCCCCTGAGAATATCCTCTGCTAATGATCACCCACATATCCCTAGGTATAAAGTAGTTTATGAATTGCATTGACAAGTCCTTAATGCCTAAGGAGCGGTCTCGGGCTTCCAGAGCCTGTGGACTTATGATAGTGAATCCAATAATGATAGAGAAGAAAAATGAAACCAGATATCAGAGACGTGAATATGGCAGGTATCCACGAGACTCCAAAATGAGAGTTGGAAATTGCCTGTCCCCCATAGGAAACTACACCAAGAACCAGAGCCAGGGGAGAAGCAAGTACGAAGTGGTAACCCCAATCTCGAACTGAGAGCATGAAATAACGAGAATCCGGATAACAAACAAAACGAGATCCTGAAATAAGAAAACAACTAGGAGTGATTACCCAAGGGTTACCAACCCCTAGTTCCAAAATACCCCCGTGCGAAGCCAGAATGGCATAGAAACTGAAAGAGATCCCTCTCGAGTCAGAATCACCCAGATCTATGTTAATTGGGCAAACCGCGCCCTCTTGTGGTCATATCTCAGTCCAACCGGCCTGCCAAAAGCGCGATGAAAGCCCGAAACCGCTCAGAAACCTAAAAAAACTAACATGTAAGATCTAACCAGGAGCCATTAATCAAAAGCCTCCGGTATGCTACCCCAGAAACTGAGTATGTAATATTCTCCGGAATGCAGTCCCAAATAAGCCATCATCAGAACCCCCAAAGGATTCGCCCTGAAACAATATTAACACCAAAAAGCCACGGCATGAAATTGGTAAGAGTCAGACCATGTGCTAGTAGTCCAATTCCAGTTGAGAAAATAAACACAGCAGAACTCGGTCCTTGGAAAAAGCTTTCTCCACGAAGGAAACGAGTAACAGTTCACTCAGCAGCTCTCAGTGAATCCTGATACTCCAGAGGCACTCTCAGGTCATCCGGAACAAATCTGGCAGCATTGATTTAAGGCTTAGTAGCGCAGCTTCAGGATCTTCAAAATTAAGCCAAGAGCCATTTACTGAGACTTGTAACTTCACTGGGTATCCCATCCTGAATTTTAACCCTGCCGCTATAATCTTAGATACAATCGGGTGGAAGGCTTTCCGCTTCAGACAAACTGAGCCAGGGATGTCTTGAGCAATTCTCAACTTCACCTTCTCCCATCTGACTTCTTGTAAGGCCTTGACTTTCTGCAAGAAATACTGCTTTTCCAGATAATTCAGAAAGCTGCAGATAATGAGACAAGGGGGAGCATCAGGTGGGGGTTTTGGTCGCAGGGACCGATGAGCACGCTCTATCATGTACACTGGGCCAAAGGGAGAGGGACCAGCAACCCGGTCTGCCAGCTTCTGCACAAAGACTACTGCATTCTGGCCCTCTTCCGCTTCTGGAAGCCCGAGTATTACAACATTATTTCTTTGACTACGGCCTTCCAAATCTTCAAGTTTAGCTTCTAAGCTAGATAACTTTTGTCTCGTTGCTAGGAATTCAGGATCCATGCTTTCCAGCTTTCTCTTGATTGAGACTATTCAGGCGGTATTATCCGAGACCGTGATAGAGACTTCATCCAATTTTCTGGAGAGGGATTTTAAATCAGTCGCCATATCTTTCATCTCTTCTCGAAATGGCTTAAATTCTTCCAAGAACCTGTTAAGAGTTGAAGGTTCTTGATCCCCAGCTTGACATGAAGGATCAGGCTTGTCCGGGCCACTCAAGGCTCGGGATTTCTTTGAGGCCTTCTCAGGAGTGGTGGGGGGGTATGTTTCTGTGGGGCTTTCTTCATATAAGCCTCCATTTACCGCTCTGATGCCCAAAACTGGAGCACAGGATGTTTAGACACAAGGAAAAATCATAAGCAGAGGAATTAGAAAGGTTTTAATGATGTAAAAAGACTAATTTATATTCGGGAGGCAGGAGCTTAGTGGAGGAGCTTCTACTCAGTGCTGTGCATCACGTGATCCTCCTAAGTCCTTGTCCTTTTTGATAGTCGAGGCTTGTAGATCCTTAGAGCTCAAGGGGGAGCAGTCCGTGGAGACACTGGATATTAATCCAGTTCTGTCTGTGTCATCCTCTACTCCAAAATGTTTCCCAGGTTTTATTTATTGTGCCCAAATTATTGAGCAGGAATAGGCAGGTGTGGATCAGAGGAAAAATCTTTCCAAACCAAAAACTAGGAATTATCCTTTTTCAGGGGCAAGGTCTCACAAGTGGGAATCTCCCCCTCAGGTAGACAAGGCAGTTTATATTCTATAAAACACACCACCATTCCATTCGAGGGTGCTCTGGCTCTGTCAGATTCTCATGACAAGTGGGTGGATACCACATGCAAGAGGGCTTTCGCCTCTACCGGTACAAGCATTCGTACCTCCTGTGCTTCATGTATCATTGCCAGAGCCCTAAACCTCTGGGTCACTATTCTGATCAATTTTGTTCCTCCTGATTCTGAAGGTGCGAGCATTTTGCAGTTGGTATTCATGGTATCCACCTTTCTTGGTGATGCTATAGTGTACAGTTTACGAATGTCAGCCTGCTCTGCCTACCACATTGCATCGGCCATGAGGGACGTGTGACTTAGAAATTGGTCTGCTGATCAAACTTCCAAGGCAAAGCTGTTTAGCCTTCCTTTTGAAGGAGGCTTATGTTGGGTTCCAGTCTGGATTCTGTCTTACAGGATAAGAAGGGACGCCTTCCAGTGTCTAAAACAACAGCGCAAGGCCACAGCACCCCAATGGGGTCAAGGTGATGGCCGGCGCAGGCAGTCCTGAGGGGGGTTTCGTCCCTTTGGGAACCAAAGAAACAGAGGCACCTACTCAGGCAATGGGTTACAGCAGTAATGGGTCCTTCCCCAGGCACCATGGAGGAGGACCAGCTCAAAAGTCAGATACCTCACAGTGAAGGTACGCGGGCCTATCACTGCCCCCCCTTTTCTTGGTGGAAGACTCCAGGAGTTTCTTGCAAGATGGGCCCAAACAACGTCAGATGCCTGGTTTCTGGAAATCCTTCAACTAGGCTATGCTATAGAATTTCTAACGGTTCTCTCAAGGGGACGTTTTCAGCTGTCCCCGGTTTTGAAGCAAAACAGAATGCCAGGTGGTGTTGCACACGCTGGCCCACCTCATACAAATCAAGGCCTTTGTGCCAGTTCCTCCAAATAGTCAATGGATGAGCTTCCCCTTGTCAGTCTTCACCATTCATTACTGCTGGGTGTAAGCCGAAGGCGCGCACCGCCACGGGAGCCTTTTTTGGGTGGGGAGGAGGGAGGAGTCTATACTGATGCACCATCGTGGCAGAGCGTACTGCGTAGGGCATGCGGGTTGGCCGTTAGGTCAGAGACCTCCTCCATTCCAGTCTCCTGTTTCTCCCGCCATCAAGGTCGCATCTGCCGCGTGAGTGAAAACGCTTTTTCTGCGCGCCATCGGGCCTTCGCTGCCTTTTGAAGCCGTTTTACCTCTCCATCCTGGTTCGTTTCATCCCGACGCCGTTGAATACTCTGGTAAGACTGTTCCTTATATTTTCCACAGCGCCAGAATCTTTTTGCTGTGTTTTAAGTGTTAATTTCGCATCATGTCTGGTTCTGGGGCAAAAAGAAAATCAAAAGCGGGCCGTGCCTGTGTAGCTGGCATGTCTCCATTTCGGACCGGCATGATGTTTGTCTTCGGTGCCTGGGACCCTACCACGATATGGACCACTGCAGCGCCTGTTTCTCGATGGACTGCCATGTCTTAGAAATCCACGCGTTCAAAGTCGGTAGGGCTCCACCGACTTTCCGAGGACGACGTCGCTGTCAGGTTTCCCAAGCCAGGACTTTAGACCATTCCTCCGGGTCACCTCCCGAGTCTATACTGCCAGCGAGGAGGAGGCCTCCTCCAGTTCCAGCCTTGCTGAGGAGGAGGCCTCTTCCATGGCGCCGGACGAGCAGTGTGATTCCCTCCGGAGTCGCGCTGCTGGTGCCACCTCAGCAGTCCCCCTTTGGAAGTGAAGGCTCCTCCAGTGTTGCAGCTCACAGCTTCTGGACCCGGCACTGGCGGACCCTCGGTGCCACCTAGCGGAGCTGCCCTGTCTCCCGGTGCCATCCACGGGTCCTGGCTCCATTTGTGGTGTCGGTGATCGGGGCGGCACCATCCCAGGTACTGATGCCATTTGCGGCACTGGGGTTTGGGGCGGCACCGTTGGCAGTGCTGTGTCCTGTGACGGCGCTGCTCGTGGCGCTGTCGCCCAGGATTCTCCCGTGGGTGCTAGTATTGAGGTCAGCCTGGGTGCCTCCTCTTTGGTGGGGGATGACTCTGAGGCGGACCCAGACTGGCACCCCAGCTCCTTGGAGTCGGAGAGTCCTGTGGGATGCAGTGCTAGGCGGCCCAGCAGCCCCTTTCCGGGGTCCTCAGTGGTGACCCTAGATGATCTCTTGGCTGAGGGTGGCCATGGATTTACTGGGGGCAATGACTCGACTCAGGGTGGGGGGGGCCCTCCAGGGTGGGGTGGGGGGCCCTCGTATCTGCGGCTTCCCTCTGGGGGGGGCCTACGGGACTGGGGTACCTCGTCTCGCTGGGACCGAGGAAGAGGGCTGCCTCTGAGTTTGAGGGGTAGGAGCGAGGTGTGGCTGTCTTCTTCTGCCCCCCACCAGGGAGCGGGACGGAGTTGCAATGCTGAACCCCACCCCTCCCTCAAGGTCTCGGGGACACCCTTAGGTGGTGGCGGCGCAGAGATTTGCCCTTCTGGACACATGCAACCTCCAACACATCACGGGGAGAACTCGTTTCAGGGCTCTTCCAGGTTTCGCCTTCCCAGACTCAGCCGTCGTGACCTGGTTTGGCTTCAGGGCCCCCTCCAGCAGTGGGATCAGTACCTATGTCTCAGAGCCCTGGCAGAGGTTGGGCACTTTCAGTGCAGTACTCATCGCCCATCCTTCTGCAGACACCCCCTGTTCTCCCAGACCATGTGGGTCCTACGGGGCCCTTAACTTGGGAGATGTTCAGAGCCACTGCTGCGGTCGTTCCTTCCTATGTTAGGGCCATGGACAAGCGGGTCTTCCGCCTTTCCCCCACCGCAGGAGTCCTCTGGACAATCGAGCTCCTCATCCTCCTGGTCTTCCTCTTCAGAGGAAGAGGAACACACTGCCCACCTGTCCTCCGACGCTGATTTCACTGAATATCAGCAGTTCTTTGCATGGATGGTACAGGAACTCCGTGTTTCTCATGTTTTGAAGACAAATACCAAGCGGGAGATGCGTTAATTCCTTAGTGAATTTAGTGCCCACCATCTGGTGGTGCCCTCCTGATCTTCCTGGACATAAGTCTCCATCACTCATTCACACTATTGGGATCTGCGCCGGAGGCACTAGAACCCATCGGGAGCAAACTTTTTGCTGGAGGGTCGACACCAGAGATGGTGCCGCGAGCACTAGCTCGCGCGGCAATGACTATCTCGGCATCGACCCTCCAACCGCCTCAGTTCCTTTTTTCCCGCCGACGAGTACGTTTCAGTAACGACGTCGCTCGCCTGTCGGGAGTCAAACTTCAAACTAGCAGCATAGTTTTCAGTTTATTTTTTTGTAGTATTATCTCGATATAGTATCGCTTAAGTTTATTCTGTTTTAATATACAATAAAGAAGTCTCAGCCTACTTGATGGAGTCGACCATGAGCAGGTCAGGTGACAGTAGGGAGACTTCGTTTGAAAGCTGTTCAGTCAGTCGGGCTGGGTCCGGTCCACCTCCTTCTCCTGAACGGGGGTCCGACAACGGTCAGTCCAATGCCCAGGGGATGGGCAGTCCCCTGAGGCATAAAACAAGCGATCGCATTCGGCACCGTTGACCTCGAGCTCTTCTTGACCCCTGGGTCTAAAGAGAGGCATCACCGAGGTGCGCCAGCTGATATGTCTGCGAGTCGGACGCTCGAGTTATCGTGGCTAGTTGCCGGTCTCCTCCTTCGGAGTCGCCAGCTTCTGCTTCCGGTAGCTGCCGTCTTCGGCATCGGAGTCCTACCCCGCCTATTGGTAGGTCTTCAGATGAGCAGTTTCATCAGTGGGCCGCTCTTATGGAGCAATGGGCTCGGAGGTTGGTTCTGCTACCTGGCTCGGTTGCCCGCGGGCCTTCGGGCTTGTTGGGCGACCAGGTAGGGCGGTTGGACTTTCCTGGTCGCGCGGCACCTTCCTCGGTGCCGACGACTCCACGCTTAGGTGTTCCCCCCCTCACATGGCTGCGGTGCAGGGGGTCACACCGATGCCCTTATCTCCTGCTAGTTTCCCTTCTAACCATGTTTCTCAGGGTCCTGGGATGCTTTCGGCGCCGTCCGTGGCGTCACGGGGCTTGTCGGCGCCGTTTTTGGCGTCACGAGGCTTGTCGGCGCCGTCCGCGGCATCACGGAGCTTCTCGGCGCCTTATGCGGCGGCGTGGCACCTCTGCGCGTCTGCGGCAGCCGGGTGGCTTCTCGGCGCCGCGCTGTTCTTCGGCGCCGTTTTCGGTCCCGTTTGCCTCCTCGGCGCCGGGAGCTCTCGAGGACTCCTCTTTCCTCTCAATTCTTCCTTCCTCTTCTGTATTTCACTCCTTTCCTGTCCAAACAGTCCTCCCTGGACTATCAGGAGATGACGTTGAGCCTGACCCAGACCTTCGGTTGGGTGATGAAGTGGACGAAGCAGGATCTTTCACTGCTACAGAGCCTGTGGTCGAGGACCTGTCCTTTAAGTCTCTGTTGAAGAACCTGAGCTCCACTCTTTCTCTCCAGACTACAGACATCGATCCTGGGAAGCGGTTAAGACTCCAATATCTTCATGCTTCGGAGATCCCTACGGATTTGACTCCTCCGATTCAACCTTCCTTCGAGACGCTGTCTCAAATGGTAGGGAATAATCCTGCTCTTACCCCTTCAGTGACTAAATCCATTGATAGGAAATATTCAGCCCCCAAGGATCGTCCCATTTTGGCATCTCAAGCCTTTGCAGATCCTATTGTAGTCCTGGCAGAGAATGATAAGGTCGTTCTTCCTCAAGCTACTATAGCTCGACCTATTAACAAAGAGTCTCATAAGATTGATACATTAGGTAAGAGAGTCTTTGCTGCGTCCACTTTAAGTATGCGTATTGCCAGTTACCAGGGCTATTTTTCTCAGTATGAGTATATCCTGTGGCACTCTATCAAGCAAATGGTTGAAGCTCTTCCGGACTCGGACTCTAAGTCAGAGCTTCTTCTGACCATTGAGGTATTGAATCTAATAACCAACAGGTCAAAGCAGCCATGGATGCTTTCGACACTGCTTCTCATTCAGCAGCCGCTGGTATTTGTACTCGCCGTCTCTCCTGGCTGCGTACTTCGGGCTTCACGAATGATGCACAGCAGCAGGTGATGGCGTTGCCCTTTGACGGCTCGTATCTTTTTGGTCCTCAGGTAGAGCAAGCTCTAGAGGCTACTCAGAAGACTAGGTCGGCCATTAAACTGGCTCGACCCCCTCCTACCCCCTCTCGAGGGCATGCCAGTAAACGTCAGTTTCATAATCGTCAGTCCTTTCGAGGCAGGGGCAGAGGAAGTTTCCATAAGAACCAACCTGCCCAACCTCAAAAGAAGACGCAACAGAAAGCGTAAGGGCCCAAAGCGCTCAGTGCTACCTTATGAGTTGCCGGCCCAAGTTCCATCTCCACTGCCCGAGGTGGACTTTTCCTCTCCGGTGGGAGGTCGTCTGATGCACTTCTACAACCAGTGGAAGTCCATAACCTCAGACAAATGGGTCCTTCGGATAATTCGCAAGGGGTATTCTCTCAATTTTGTGGAGACCCCTCTGAATCGTCCTCCCAAACAACAACCCAGGCTGTCAATCCTTCAGTCAGACCTTCTCGCCGCCGAGATCCAGGGCCTTCTGAACAACAGGGCAGTAGAACTGGTGCCTCTGCATCAGCGAAACACAGGGTTCTACTCCCACTGCTTTCTGGTTCCAAAGAAGTCTGGGGGTATGCGCCCCATCCTAGACCTCAGAAAGCTAAACAAATTTCTCCCCAGGGAGAAATTCAAAATGATTCTCTAGGAACCCTGTTACCTTTGCTTCATCAACACGACTGGCTAGCCTCCCTGGACATGCAGGACGCTTACCAGCACATTCCTATTCACCGAGGCATCACAAATTCCTGAGGTTTGTGGCTCTGGATCAACACTATCAGTTCAGAGTCCTGCCCTTTGGGCTATCCTCGGCGCTGAGTCTTTACAAAGTGTTGTGCAGTTCTCGCAGCGCATCTCAGGAAGCTCGGAATCCGAGTGTTTCCCTACCTGGACGACTGGCTCCTAGCAAGCCCTTCCAGACAGGGGACCCTGGAAGCCATTCAGATGGCCTCTCGCCTTCTTACGTCCATGGGAGTTCTGCTGAATCTAAAGAAGTCACAGTTGCAGCCCTCCCAGAGACTCCTTTTCATAGGGACTCTACTGGACACCTCTTGCACGAAGGCTTTCCTTCCAGAGGACAGAAGGCTCGATATCCTTCAGATGGCCCGTTACATTGGGGAGAACAGATCAGTTACAGCTCTCTCAATGCACCGTATGTTAGGCCTCATGGCATCCTCAGTGTTCACTGTACCCCTAGCTCGGCTACACATGAGAACCACCCAATGGGTGCTCAGTGGTCCCCAACCACTCACCAACAGTCTTATCCCATCAAGGTGACAGAACCCCTACAGAGGTCTCTCACCTGGTGGTCTCAAGAGAGCAATCTCCTGGAAGGATTTCCCTTTGCTCCTCTGGATCATCAAATCTCCATCACCACAGACGCATCGCTAGCAGGGATGGGAGCCCATTGTCGCTCTCTCCACACTCAAGGTGTATGGACTCAACTCGAGGCCAGCTTCACATAAATGTCCTAGAGATGAGAGCCGTCCTTTATGCAGTCCGGGCTTTGAAGGACATCCTCTGTCACAAGAACATTCTCCTTCAAACGGACAACAAAGCTGTGATGTATTACATCAACAAAGCAGGCGGTGCTCACTTACCCTTAAGCAGGAAGCGATGAGGGTGTGGGAATGGTGCTTGGAACACAAATCTCTAATTCAAGCGGTCTACCTGCCAGGTGTACAAAAGCGACTTGGCGGACCGTCTCAGCAGAACAGAGGCAGATCCTCACGAGTGGTCTCTCGACTCAACCATAGTTCAATCACTATTCAAGAGTGGAGAACTCCAGACCTGGACCTTTTGCATCCCTCAGCATAAAACTGCCTCTCTTCTGCTCCAGAAATCCAGGGCCTGGCATTTTCTGTCAGGATCGTTCAGGCTGCGGTGGACAAACGCTTTCTTTCGCCTTTCCGCCTCTTCCTCTAATTCAGAGAGTACTTCTCAAATTGAGTCCCAGGGGACCAAGATGATTCTCATTGCTCCCTCTTGGCCTCGACAACTATGGTTTCTCTACTCAACAATATGTTGGCAGCCTCTGAGACCACTCCCCTGCAGATGAACCTGTTGACTCAGGGTCCGGTGGTCCATCCCAACCTGAGATCGCTTCACCTTCACGCTTGGCTCCTGAAGAGGTAGAAGTGAACCGGTTCAATGTCTCTCGAAGAGTTTCAGACATTCTTCTGGCTGCTCGGAAGCCAGCTACTCGGAAAACTTACACGTCTAAGTGGAAGCGTTTTTCGCTCTGGTGTGCAAAGTCCTCTTGGAATCCCTTTTCCTGTCCACCAGACAAGGTTTTGGAGTACCTTTTGGACCTCTCAAATTCAGGTCTTCAGTACTCTACAGTCAAAGTTCACCTTAGTGCCATTTCAGCGGATCATGAGCCGCTTTCTTCTTTGTCTCTGGCTCAGTTACCTATGGTTAAGAGATTTCTTAAAGGAATTCTGCATACCAGACCCCCTATAAGACGTCCGGTTGCAGCCTGGGACATTAACCTTGTGCTAGACATGCTCACTCGGAAACCTTTCGAACCTCTGGCTACCTGTAAGCTAAAATTTCTCACCTGGAAGACGGCCTTCCTAGTGGCCATTACCTCAGCCCGCAGGGTCTCTGAGATACATGCCCTGGTCACGGACCCTCCGTATACTGTGTTCCATAAGGACAAAGTAGTTCTTCACACTCATCCTAAATTTCTTCCCAAGGTTGTATCGGAATTCCATCTAAACCAACCTTTGGTCCTTCCCTCTTACTTTGCGGACTTCCAAAATGAAGGGGAACGATCTCTTCATTCCTTGGATGTTAAGAGAGCCTTGCGTTTCTATCTAGATAGAACCAAGGATTTTCGCAAAGCCCAACAACTGTTTGTTTCCTTCAGCGAGACCCGGCTGGGTCAACCTGTCGCTATCAGATGCATCTCATCGTGGCTAGTGGCATGTCTTCGACATTGCTATTCCATGGCACAGGTTAAATTGGAAGGTAGGGTTTACGCTCACTCTACCAGAGCAGTCGCGGCATCCCTAGCGGAAATTCGCAATGTTCCGATTGCAGACATCTGCAATGCTGCCACCTGGAGCTCAGTGCATACCTTCGTTAAGCATTATACACTGGATGTTCATGCCAGACGACATTCCACCTTCGGCAGAACTATCCTTAATGGACTTCTGTCCTAGAAACGTGAGCTCTTGGTCTTTCTGCCGCCCTCTCGGGGGATTATTAGCTCGGTACTCTCCCAATAGTGTGAATGAGTGGTGGAGACTTATGTCCAGGAAGATATGAAAATTACGTACCTACCGTAATTCTTGATCTTCTTGGATGAGTCTTCACCACTCATTCATACGCCCACCCTCCATCCCCCGAGCTCACCGCTGTGTTGGTCTTCACTTCCTCAAATCTTTAGGCCGTGAAGACTTCTTTGTTGACACTTCTTACACAGGTCGCCCGGACTATCTTATGCCCGATCTTAAGGTTAGGTTACTCTTTACGTTAGTTGCGCCGCACCTCCTTGGTAAAAAGGTACTGAGTGCGTGAGAGTCGACGCGAGATAGTCATTGGCACAGCGAGCTAGTGCTCGCGGGCACCATCTCTGGTGTCGACCCTCCAGCAAAAAGTTTGCTCCCGATGGGTCCTAGTGCCTCCGGCGCAGATCCCAAGAGTGTGAATGAGTGGTGGAGACTCGTCCAAGAAGATCAAGAATTACCGTAGGTACGTAATTTTCATATCTATCCCTTTCCAGGAGGCATCTATCCGCATCTGGCAATCTCCAGCTGCCTCCCTCCAGCCCCAGCAGACTGCAGAAGATTGTATTGTGCCCCCCAAGGGTCTCCAGGTGCTCTACCTCATCCTCCTTCGGGCTTGACATCCCTAGACACCCCCTTCGGGCTCCAGCGCACGACCAACCCTGGACCCGGATTCCGTCGAATTCGACCAGTGGGAACGAAGAGTGTTCTCTTCAGCATGTGCTTTATTGTGCATTGGTTCTCATCAGGCTAATCACACTGTCTACAACAGGCACCTGTGGTCGATGGTAGCTCAAGTGCTAGCATCCCTGTCTGATACGGAGCAGTCCAGACAGGCCATTGCCCTCTCTGCGCAGGGTCTGGAGCTTGCAAGGCACCAGGCAAGGGCATCTTATGACGCCAGTGAGGCAGCTTCCAGACTGGCAGGGACAGCGTTCTGCATCAGGCGGACAGCGTGGCTTTGTCTGTTCAGACTGTCACCTGTAGCCCGGCATAGGGTGATTTGCTCCACTTTCTGGGGGACCCGCCTTTTTTCCTGCAGGGCAAGGAGGATTCTTCAGGGGCATCCTCCATCCCCCGACCACGGGGGACGCCTCCTCCTCCTCCTCCTCCTCCTCCTCCTCCTGAGCAGCCTTAGACCTTGTTTGGTCTAGTATGGCTAGGGTCTCCCCCTCCTACTTCTCACCAGTAGGAGACTGAGGGATCTGTTCCCTCAGGGCTATGTCAGGTCCCCTATGGGGAGCTTGGTACTCACCCAGCAGTAATGAATGGTGAAGATTGACAAGGGGAGGATATGAAAATTACGTACCTACCATAATTCTTGATCTTCTCTTGTATCTTCACCATTTATTACTGATTCCTGCCCACCTTCCCCTCATGGGCCTCAATTCTTGGGTGTCTCCTCCACCCTGCTCACCCTCCTCCTCCTTGAGGCCAGTTGGGGGCTGAGTCCCCCTGGTACCTCAGAGCGCTCTGTTCCTTCCCTAAAGTCACAGAGCATTCACTCTGGTGGAGGGCAAGTAGGGTCTTCGCCCTGATCCCTTTGAGGGAACTTTCTCGGATTCCCTTACTTCTGGGGTATCCCCCTTTGGGGTTTGAATAATCCTCTGGCTTGTTACCCTATAGCTGTCATTACTTCAGTGCAGTCCTGGGAGAGTCTGTGGGAGTTTCCTCCCTCTCTTTTCCTTTCATGGTTGTCCCATGGTTCTCTTCTTCTAAAGTGGGGACTACACCAATACTGTGTAAGAAAGCTGTACCAGGTTTCTTTCCCTACATCTAAGTCAGGACTCACTCCTCTTCTGAGCTGAACTGCATCCCTCCAAAGGGGCAGTTGGTGAGACCTAGGCTCTCGGTTGCTCAAGTTTATGGATAAAAGGGTGGGAGGAGAAGTCTGCCTTCTCCAAGCCAGTCAAGACCTGTAATTCAGCCTTGAATTCTTAACCCTTAACAGGCGGGATCCTTGCTCCCTTGTCTTCAAATCCCATTGGGAATTTGAAAATCTCAAGCAAGTGGTCTTCCAATTTTCCTTGGCAGATAGTCCTTCCTTTCTTCCCCTTTATCCTGCTCTGCTTCTTCCTCTCTTTCCTTTCCTATCCCTTACCTTCTTCTTTCCCTTAAAACCGCCCAAGGATTGAAGCCCTGTGGCCACTTAGGGTAGGGTTCTCTCCTTCCTGTCTCCTATTCGGCTTATATCTTTTTCAGTTTTTATCTTTCTCCTTTGTCTATTCCTCCGCTCCCTTGCCTCGCTTTCTTTTCATAACCTATTTTCAGCTTCTCCGGCTATACAGAACTGGGATGGAGGAGAAGTCTATGGCGTCTAACGGCCAACCCGCATGCCTCACGCAGTACGTCTGCCACGTGGGCAGTGCCGTCTCCTCCCTCAGGAAAAAAAAAAGAAGCTCCCGCGGCAGTGCCCATCTCTGGCTTACACCCAGTAGTAATGAATGGTGAAGATACAAGAGAAGATCAAGAATTACGGTAGGTACGTAATTTTCATTTTTTAGAGATTGGCTCTGAAAAAAAGTACCAGACTGACTTAAAAACTGTAGAACGGATGGCTTTAAATGGCATCTTCAGATTGTTTTTTGCCAGTGTAAAAGACAGTAGCAGCAATGTGTATAGCGTCTCAAGCTTTGTGGGAATTCAAGAAGGAATCAACTGTTACTTTAATGACCCACTGATCAGCCACTCTGTACACTTTATGAAGGGCGCTGCATCTTAATTATTTCACCCGTCAACATAGCTACTAGTAAAATAACATTTAAAAATTGTGTTATTTTACTAGTTGCTTTCAATGTTATTTTACTAGTAGCTATGTTATTTTATACTTATCTGATTTGGCACAGAGTCTTTTACTGTGATTTTAGTTTTTTTGTACCGCGAGTCATGGGTTCGAAAGGGGACAAACAACGTTCACCTCAGGCGGGCTGGCCTCCTATGGGTCGGTGTCCCTGCAGCCAGTAGATTTCAGTCTCAGACCGACATGAACGATGCCTCACCTGCCTGGGTCCAAATCACGACATGGACAACTGCAATGCCTGCTTCTCCATGGATCGCCACGTCCTGGAACACCATGCATTAAAGGTCAGTTGCGCTCTGCCAATCTTCGGAGGATGAGGACACTCAGGACACCAAGCACAGGTCTCGCAACCCTTCCTCTGGGTCCTCTCCTGGTTCTATACAGTTCGGGGAGGAGGGGGCCTCGGGCTCTTCTAGCCTCACCAGGGCGGAGGCTCCTACCATGGTGCCAGAGGCACAGTGACAGTCCAGTTCATTTGGGGATGGGAGTACCATACTGGCAGTCACCTCCTCAGAGGTGCAGGCTCCCCCAGTGTCATGGCCTACACTTGCTGGGCCCAGCCCAGTGGTTACCTCAGTGACGGGCGGTACTGGGCCCGAACAGCGCTGAGGGTGGGAGGACCTTGGGGGTTGCCTCTCCGGAGGTGGATGATGAGGAGGCTGACCAGGACTGGCGACCTGACTCTGACGTCTGAGGGATCTCCCGTAACCAGTACCACTGCGCCCTCTGAATCTTCTCTTCCCTCAGTACCAGCTGTTGCAATCGGCGCCAGTGCAGGGCTGTTGGCGGCATACGGAGCCCTCCAAGACTCGTTCGCTGTGCCGGGTGTGCTTCTGTTAGTTGAGTGCAACTCTCAGTCTGAGGGAATTGAGGCTCCGGGCCCCAGAGATTGGACCAGCACCGTTCAGTCTCCTGAGTCCGGGAAGGCGGCTCCCACTTCTACGGCATTCCTTGAGGGGCCTGTCTGAGCGAAGGAGTCTCTGAAGTTGGGAATAAGGAAAAGGTCACTCTTGGAGTTGGTGGGGATGAGGGGGTGAGGAGCAGTGGCTTTCCCCAAGGGCCCTTCGGCATTCGGGGAGAAGCTGCAGCACCGAGCCTTCCTTTTCGTCCTCATTGCCTTCGAGGAAGACCTTGTTGTGTGCAGTTAGGGGCCGCCCATCTGAACCTAAGTGGCCCCGGTGGTCTCACTGGAGTTTCCCCTTCAGGGCTTAGTCCTGACTGCCTTGATCTGGTTAAGTGACCAGTTACTGCACAGACCCACGGATCCTTCGAAGATGTTGGATCACCGGTGCAATCCCCCTGCCCTGGCAGAGGCCATTCTCAGCATGTGAGATGTGTCTGCCCCTTGCCTCTGCACCTGTCCTTCTTTCCCAGGCCATTTGGGTCCCGCGGGACCTCTAACCTGGGAACAATTCAGGGCCACTGCTGCTGCCTTCCTCAGATATGTTACAGCCATGGACGAGCAGGTCTTTCACCTGTCGCCCCAGCAGCAGTCGGTCTCTGAATCTTTGGCTTCCTCAGCCTCTTCGTCTTCCTCCAACAAGGAAGAGGATACTTCCATCCACTTGTCCTATGATGCTGATTACACCTCCTGTCAGCGCTTCCTCTTGGGGTTGGTCGAGGAACTCCACCTCTCCAGGATAGCAAGAGACAATCCTGAGCATGCAACGCGCTCCCTCTTAAGCGAATTCAGTGCTGACCACCTCGTGGTCCCTGCCTGGCCAGTTCCTTTCCAGGAAGTGTCGCACCACACCTGGCAGTGTCCATCTGCCCCTTGTCCAGTCCCGATGGACTGCCAGCGCAGGTATTGCACACCCCAAGGATCTCCTGGTACTTTGCCTCATCCTACCTCAGAAGTGAGCTTACTAGACAACCCTAGTGGGCATAGAAGCCTGAGGCATGACCTACCCCTAGAGGCGGACTCTGCGGAGTTTGATGGGTGAGGAGGGTTTTCTCGTCGGCACGCCTGATGCTTTGCATAGCCGCACATCAGGCCCATCATGCTGCCTACAGCAGGCATCTGTGGTTGATGCTAGGCAAAGCGCTTGCATTACTGCATGACTTGGAGGCAACCTGACAAGCCATTGCCCTCTCCACACAGGGCCTGGAGTTTGCAAGGCACCAGGCAAGGGCCAGTGAGGTAGCATCCAGGCTAGCGGGGATTGCAGTCTGCATCAGGCTGACAGTGTGGCTTCATGTCAATGTTAACACCCCTTGTCCAGTGAGGGGTGCTTGCCTCCTCCTTTCAGGGGACCTGCCTTTTCTCCTGCAGGGTGAAGCATGAACTACAGGAGCAATTTCCGTCTCCCAGGCAACTGGAGAGACTGCCTCACCCTGACCAGTCACAGGCCTAGTTCGGCCTGTATGGGTCTCCTCCTCTCATGTTTCCCCCTTAAGGGCTGAGGGAAAGTCTTTTTCTCAGGGAGGTGTCAGGTCCCCTTCTGGGGACTAGGTACTCACCCATCAGTGATGAATGATGAAGATTGACGCAAGGAAGATATGAAAATTACGTACCTACCGTAATTCTTCATTTTCCTGTGTATCTTCACCATTCATCACTGCTTCCCGTCCTCCATTCCCTCTTGGGCCTCAGTCTTTGGGCGATGTCTCCTCCCTGCTTGCCCCCGAGGCCAATTGTGTGCCCAGTCCTAAAACAAAGTTGCCGGCGCTCGAGTCCTGACCTAGCGACAAACTCCGGCTGACTCCAAAGAAAGGTTCAACAATTTAATCCACAGTATTGTGTACAATTTAGCATCACCGCCACACTGCCCCAGCACTTCAGCTCCTCACCTTTCTCACAGGCCTCTGCTCCTTCATGGGAGTGACAGAGGGCCCACCCTATGGGGGAGGGCAAGTAGGGCTCCTCACCCTTGCCTTACTGGGATTCCTCTTGACGCCCTGATGGGGGATCTTCCCATGACTTGGTCTGGACCTGTCTGGGTTCGCTGACTGACTCGTTTCCTCTGAGAGGATTTCTGTCAGGTTGAGGGAGGCGGAGGGCCTATAGGGACTCCTTTTTCCCTTTCTCTTTTCATGTGATTTTAAAACTCCTCCCCTCGATTCTCTGGGGAGGTTTCTTCAGATAGGATCCCTTCTTGAACCCTGGATATTCAGTCCTCAGGTTTCACCCAGGACAGCTGAGGTCTGAGGGAATCCTGTCCCAGGGTGCCTATCTCTCCACCCTAAATTAAGGGTCAGGAAGGAGAGACCCTTACCACACAGCTTCTCTCCAGGGAAAGGAGATTCATGATCTTACTTCAAGAGGGCTCTTACAGTAGGTATTCTCAAACAGGACTAAGCCGCCAGGCTTCAGAACCCCATGGAAAAATCTCTAGCTAGCAGTCTCTGGCAGGGAACCACCCCCACGTCAGGTGACCGGCATCAGCCGACTTCAGTATAAAGGGGTGATCCCCCACACCCACCCTCCAGTGCTTTCCTACCGTTGGCTTGCGACAGTATCTCGTGAAAGAACAGTGCTCACTTGTCTCAGCATTTTGGATTAGTATTAATCTTTTTTCCACATTTATTTCATTTCTCTCAAAAAATTGTTAAATTACCTTGCTGTGTTTTTCGTCCCTGACGCCCTTGGAATTGCATAAGAACAAGTGCGACTCGTGTGGATCCCAGCTTCCTCAAAAGGACAGCCATTCTCTCTGTCTTTTTTTCTGAGGCCCGGACCACCACGTGGAGGAGTGCGAGCACTGCTGAAAATTCAATTCTGCCACCCGGAAACGGAGACAGCAGTCCCTGGAGGCCCATTTGTTAAAAAAGAAAATGGCATCCATGGAGAAAGAATTGAAGAAATTGAGGTAGGCGTCCACTTCTACTGAGGGCCATCATAAAAAGAAGAGGGACAAGGAGAAGCACCGAGACCAGGACTTGTCCACAGTGGCTGCGACTTCGGAATGAGTCGCAGCCCTTCAGGTAACTTCCCCTCCAGGGGACGTCCTTCAACAGCCGCCTTGGTGGTAACCAAGCCGGCATTGCCCCCCTACCCCCGGGCGGCTTGTGCTTGGGCCCGCCAGGAGCCTCCGGAGAAAAGGAAGCCTCCACTCCCGCTACAGCCACTAAACCTCGGCCTACCGGTAAGAGTGGGTCCAGTAAGTCGGGCTCCGGCTCCACCGATGTCCGCCCGGACACAGCTAATAAGTCGTCCGTTGGCCCCTCCGACCGCCCTGTCCACGACCCTACGTCGGGCTCTGACACCACGCCTGACGTCCGGGAGTCACTGCAGTGCACTCCAGTGGCGTTGCCTTCTGAGGTCCCCGTGTCTCCTCCGACTCCCCCCAAAGAATCTGCTTCTCCCTTCCTGGCTGGGGTTGAGGATGCTGAACGCTGCTGTCAGGGTGCCCCGATGCTGGACCAGACATCCAGATAACCGGACGCCCTCTGGCATGCCACTCCCGACGGCAGACCCGCTCGGCCGGCTGGGCTCCCGGATACTCCTTTGGGGCCGCTTACTCTGGGCCGACGTCTCATCCATCCAGTCCACCTACAGGATCGATGCCAGAACCTTCGGCTCTGTTGGAGCCCCTGGCGTGTGGACACCCGACGCCGCAGTATCCAGCTCCTCGGTACCCTACGCCGCAGTATCCAATGCTGCAGTACTCGGCACCTCAATACCCGATGCCGGATCTCCCGCCGTCGGGTTATGGGTACCCTTGTTACGGGTTTCCAGGTTACCTGTATCCGAGCCCCCCTCCTCCTCCTCCACCTCCTCTGCAGCCTCAGGTGGATTTGAGGGAGGTTTTGGTCTCCTGGTGGGCTGAGGCTAAGACCCAGCTGAGCAAGGAGGTCGAAAGTCATTTGCCGATGCCGGTCCTGGCGCCGGACCCCTTACGTCGGCGAGAAGAGACTCCTCCACCTTTATCCGATGCCAGGGCTGAACCATCTGGATCTTGGGCTAGGGAGGATACGCTTTCCCGGGGTACCCTCAGAGGGGACGATCCACCCCCACACAAGGAGGACTCTTCATCTTCATCGGAGCCATCAGATTCTGATTCGGATTCTGGCCACCCTGACCTGGGGGACGAGCCACATACTCCAGAAAACACCAGGCCGCAGGGCTTTCCGAAGTCTCCTCCAGAGGACCCTTCCTTTCTGGAGCTGCTGAAGAAGATCCAGGCTGCTTGTGAGTGGCCATCAGTGGAACCAGATCCCCAGCGTAAAAAAACTTGCTGCTCATCTGGACCTCCCAGAGACCTCTCCCACCCTGATTCCACCCTGGATCGAGCCTCACGTGGATCTTGTTTCCACTATTTGGAAACAACCTTCCTTGTTAGCCCCTTTCTCTAGAAAGGCAGATAGGCTATACCAGGCTACAGAGGGTAAAGATTTCCTTAGTCTTCACCCCAAGGTGAATTCGGTGGTGATTAGCGCCGTCCACGACCGATCCGCCTACCCAAAGAACCTCAGCTCGTCCCCTCCTGACAAGGAATCATGACTTCTGGACCAGTATGGGAAGAAGATTTACACTTCTTCCACCCTGGGTATGAGGGCCCTAAATTACGTCGGTCATATGGGGGACTCCCAGATTCCCAGACTAAACAGGAACTGGGATACCTGGTCCGCTCCACGTGTTTGGCCTGTAGACACATGCTTTGTGCTTCCTAGGACGTGGTGGACACAGCAGGTAGGAGCTTGGCTTTCGCCGTAGGCCTACAGTGCCATGCTTGGCTCTGCGTGTCAGGGTTGGCCCCTGAAGTGCAGACAGTGATTCACGATGCTCCCTTCAGGGGATCTGTGCTTTTTGGTGGCGATGTCAAGGACATCATTACCGAATTGCAGGAGAAGGGTTTGGCTTTGAAATCTGTTCAGACAATGTACAAATCCTCCCAAGGGCAGAAACGTCCCTTTCAGTGCCAAAGCCGCCAAAAACGAACACAAGCAAAACACCCGAATAAGCATTGAGCCACATCAGCAGCCACAGCTACTCCCAGCAAAAAAGTTCTGGAGCTCCGGCCGCTGCTCTGCCCTCTGCCTCCTTACTCCCTGCCTCTCCCACTGCCTCTGTCACTATCAGAGGAACGGGTGGGGGGAAGATTTTCCTCCCATCTTCCCGGTTGGGAGAGGATAACAGCAGATGCTTGGGTGCTTCAGCTGGTATCAGCAGGGTACTCGATAGAGTTTTATCAAAAAACGTCCTCGCAGACGACCCCCCCCCCGTCCTCGTTCTCCCCTCTGCACAGTCAGTTGGTACTAGAGGAAATCTGCTCTCTTCTTTTGAAGGAGGCAATAGAACCCATCACCTCCCACCTGCAGGGGACGAGTTACTATTCCCATTTCTTTCTAGTACCAAAGAAGACCAGAGATCTGAGACCCATATTAGATCTCAGTTCCCTCAATCAGTTTGTGGAGTACAAATAGTTCAGAATGCTCTCGCTACTGAGTCTTCTTCCCATGCTTCAGCCGGGACTGTGGCTATGTGCCTTGGATTTGCAGGATGCATGCCTCCATATCCCCATATGCCATTTCCACCATAAGTACCTCCGTTTTTGTTTTCAAGGGTCACACTACCAGTTCAGAGCCCTCCCATTTGGCCTTTCCTCGACTCCCCAAATATTTACCAAATGCCTGGCGGTAGTGGTGGCCTTCCAGCGTACCCAGGGAGTTCAAGTCTTCCCCTACCTGGATGACTGGCTTCTAGCAGCTCCATCCCGGGAGGAACTCTTACGCTCCCTTTCTCTCACCCTACAAGTTCTCTCCAGCCTGGGTATCACAGTCAACCAAGCCAAGTCCCACTTGGTCCTTTGCCAATGGCTGCAGTTCATAGGGACAATGTTGGACACGGCCCTAGGCAAAGCTTTTTTGTCCCCGGACATAGTCGAGATGCTTTCAAGTCAAGCTCATCTCTTGTCTGGTCTCAGATGGGTCGGAGCCAGGAAGGTCCTTCACCTTCTCTGGCCAATGACGGCTGCCATTCCCACTGTCCTGCTAGCATGGCTTTACATGAGACTCTCCCAATGGACTCTCAGGTCCCAGTGGGACCAGTCTCGAGATGATCTGGACTGCGAGTTCATAGTGTCGGACCCGATGATCAGGGATTTGCAGTGGTGGACGGTTCAGGAACTCCTCAACCAAGGGGTCTCGTTTTGTACCGATCTCCCCACCCAGACTCTGATGACTGACGCATCAGGGGCAGGCTGGGGTGCCCATCTGGGGTCCCACAGGACTCTGGGCAACTGGTCTCAGTTCGAGCAGAAGCTTCATATAAATGTCCTTGAGCTGAGGGCAGTTCTCTATGCCCTTCAGGCTCTCCTTCCTGTCACTCTTCCCAGTCATCTCCTGATCCAATCAGACAACATGTGTGTAGTCTGGTACCTCAACAAACAGGGAGGAACTCATTCCTATCCCCTCTGCTGGGAAGCAATGAGGGTCTGGTACTGGGCTTCTCAGCACAACCTGCACCTGACGGCTGTCCATGTTCTGGGAGTGGAGAATACTCTTGCAGACGCCCTCATTCACTCGTCGGCCAGGTCTCACGAGTGGGAACTCGATCAAGACGTCGTAAACGACATCTTCCAGCAGTGGGGAACTCCTCAAGTGGACCTCTTCGCCTCCCCCAGCAATGCCAAGCTTCCCGACTATTGCTCGCTCGCTCTAGGGCGAGATGTTTTTTGGCGGGACGTGCTGTCTCTCTGTTGGAAGGGCAGATTAGTTTATGCCTTCCCTCCCATTCCTTTGATTCTGAGAGTGCTCAACAAACTTCGGCCGGAGGGGGCGCAAATGAGTCCCATCGCTCCCTTCTGGCCGAGACAAGTTTGGTTCTCTCATCTGCAACAGTTTTTCGAGGAACCTCCTCTTTCTCTACCTCTGTCGCAGCATTTGCTGACCCAGGATCAGGGGAACCCTGGTCCATCTAGGCCTCAAATCATTTCACCTTCATGCGTGGCTCCTACAGACGTAGCCAAGGCACACTTTGGCGTTTCTCCCTTAGTAGCGGATATTCAAACAACATGAAGTCTTGCTATATTATGACAGCAGTTTGATCCAGCTCTAGAACTGCTCCGGAGGTGAAATGGTTAAACCATTCCAAAATAGAATTTTGGCCACGAGCTCTAAGAAGCAGCTCATCTGTGTTATTTCAAACCTGAACTGTCAGATTCTTTACTCTCACCAGTGAACAGTCGCTCCGGAGATTTCTCCTACTGCTCGTTCATTTCTCGGTTTGTAAAGTGTTTTCGGGTTGGATTCAACCGAGAATAGTTTTATTTTAACCGCAAAACCGTTCGGTTCAAGCTCTATCTGTGGTAGCCGTAAGTAAGTTAAAGGTTTTTGTCTGTGTGGAACTTGTAAGTTATCGGTTCGGTTTTGAACCGATCAGCTGGGTTTAAAACTCATTTAAAACTAAAATTAACATTTTAGAGTGCGGTTCCCGGTTCTTATCGGTTCCTAAAAAAAACAGATTTATTACGGTTTTTTCCAATACCCGTGACACGGTTAGGAACCGATAAGGGTGTCTTGCCTGGCACTGCCGTTAACAGGGCAAGTTTTCTGGTTAGGCTGGCATTATGTCTGAGAAACCCAAAAGAAAAACCGGGCCCACTGGGTTTCAACACTGTGATGTTTGTGGGGAAGTCTTTGCTAAGGCTGACCCACACACCACATGTGTTTATTGTCTGGGGTTTGACCACCTCCAGTCAGACTGCCAGATATGCAAGAATTTCCCTGCAGCCACCCTGGAAAAAAGATTGGGCAGGCTCAGGGAACGAGAGGCCAAAAAGTCCGCTGACCCGGATGGCCAGCCCGGTTCGGTGCCAACCGAACCGGAGGGAGTGCCCTCTGACCAGGGCGAGACTTCCTCGGGCCAAAGAAAAGCTGGTTCTGAGGAACCACTTCCAGTAAAGAAAACAAGAAAATCAGCAGGTCTGGAGTCCAAAACCCCTTCTCCAACTGCTGCAGAGATAGCAAAAGCCATACAAATTGTCCAGTCACTGTCTCAGGTCCCGTCGAACCGCCACTATCTGGCAAAGGTAGGTTCGTCTCGTCCCAGTGGTTCAGGATTATGATATTGAGGAATTTTATGAACCAGAGGAGGGAGGATGATTATGAACAGTATGAATGTGGCTGGGAAGGTCTGGGTGTGCCCATTGAACCGGACATCTCTCCAGACAGACCTTTAGAATCTCCCCCTATGCTGTCTGAGTCCCCATCTCATTTTATGTTTTACAAAAAAGTTGCTGAAACCCTTCAGCTTCCCTTAGAGGAAGCTGTGGATGAGCTAGAGGAGCCTGATTTTGTAGAAATGATCTGTGCCTCCTGTAGATAAAAAGATGGACAGAAGGTACACATTGTCAGGTCCTGATACAGAATTCCTTTCTCAGCAATGCAGTCATGTTGGGGTAGTTCAGGCTGCAGCCTGTGATAAAGCTAATATTCCCCTGGCTTCACATCCTCCTGACAAGGATTCCAGGAAAGATTGATGCCATGGCAAAAAAACAGTATATGGCAGCCTCTCTGGGACTCAGGCAAGCAAATTATATGGCTTATGTAGCTAGGTATCAGAAATCTAGATGGGATACTGTTATGCAATTATCCAAGCAAGCCCATGGCCAGCTGGCTAGTGAACTAGAACAGGTGGCTGCTGATGGCATTGAGGCTTCTAAGGTTCAGTTTCATGCTGCTGTGTATGTTAATGATGTTTCCTCTAGGGTCATGGCCACATCTGTAGCTTTTTGTAGGTTGGCCTGGCTCAGGTGTACTAGTCTGTCACAGGATACCCAGACTAAGGCTATGGATTTTCCTGTGGTGGGAAATTCTCTGTTTGGGGAGCAGACAGAGAACTACATGAAAAGATGGATGAATAGGACTACTCACAAGAGTGCCCAGGCTAAGAGCGGCAGCCACTCCTCAAGGCATACCCCAGGGGTAGGGGTAGCCTTTTCACATGCCTTTATCAGACTCAGGCCTCCTCTGCCTATGCTCAGAGGGCTTCTTCAGAGGCAGAGGCAGGCGAGGGTGGGCAGACCTGCTCCCACTCCCCAGCCTAAAGCTCCTGCGAAACAGGCACCCTGATGGGGTGCCCAGGGCCGATTCTCCTGTACCGGTAGGGGGCAGGCTGGCTTACTTCAGTCAGAATTGGGCTTCTTTAACCTCAGACAAGTGGGTTCTGGAAGTAGTAAGCCAGGGTCTGGTTCTCAGCTTAAAAAGTTTCCCAAGTTGAGAAGCAGACTTTTTCTACCTGCAAGTGCTTCAGAGACCCTTGATCTGGAAGCAGAGGTCTCATCCCTGTTAGCTCTCAGAGCAGTAGAAAGGGTTCCTCCCCTGCACCAGGGCAAGGGTCTGTATTCCAGATACTTCCTTACCCCAAAAAAGACAGGAGAATGGCGGCCCATATTAGATCTCAGATATGTGAACAAGCATCTTTTGAAACCAAAGTTCAAAATGGTAACTCTGGAATGATTTTACCCTCCCTAAGGCCAGGGACTGGCTAGCCTCCTGGACCTCAAGGATGCCTATTTCCATGTCCTAATCAGAAGCTCCCATCGAAGTACCTCAGATTCAAACTGCCCTCAGGTCATTACCAGTTCAGAGCAGTGCCCTTGGCCTTACCTCTGCCCCAAGGATTCACAAAGTGTCTAGCAGTGGCAGTGGCTCACTTAAGGAGGCAAAGGATTGCTGTTTTCCTCTATCTAGACGACTGGCTCATTGTAGGTCAGTCCCCAGAACAGGTAAATCTCACCTGCAGGTCACCCAGCAGCTTCTCACCTCCCCTGGGCTTTCTACAATCTACCAAAGTCGGTTCTGGAACCAGTCCAGGTACTCACCTTTATAGGGGCAGAATTGGACACAAAGCTAGCCAGAGCCTTTCTTCCCTTAGAAAGGGTAAGGAATTTAGTGGCTCTGGCCTCCTTCTTCACTCTGCAGGTCTCTCAGCAACCACTTCTGCAGCTCCTGGGGCACATGGCTGCATCCACAGCTGTTGTGCAGGGCAAGATTTCAGATGAGAGACATTCAGTTTCACTTGAGAACCTATTGGTCTCAGAGAAGAGACCCCCTTTCCAAGTTGGTCCCAGTGACTCAACCTTGATCCTAGCCCTCCAGTGGTGGCAGGATCAGAGCACTTAAGATTGGGGTCCCTTCATTTCCCTACTCACGACTTGACTCTCACTACAAATGCTTCCCTTCTGGGTTGAGCCCACATGGGTGACCTTTCCACTCCAGGGTGTGGGTCCCCAGGAATCTCTGCTCCACATCAATTTGCTGGAACTCAGAGCTGTCTTTTTAGCTCTTCAAGCATTTTCTGCATCTGTCACGACAAGGTGATACAAGTCAGAACAGACAACACCACAACAATGTGGTACATCAACAAACAGGGGCACTCGGTCTTGCCTTGTGCACCGAGGCAATGAAGTTGTGGTCTCTGGCCTATTCCCTGAACACTTCCCTCATAGCAGTTCATCTTCCAGGGAAGGACAATGTCCTAGCAGATGCTCTCAGCAGTATTTCTCAGGGCCATCACGAATGGTCCCTGGATCCTCAAGTGCTGGGGATAGTCTTTGCCAGATGGGGCACCCCTCAGATAGATCTTTTTGCAGCCCCAGACAATCACAAACTTCCTCTGTTCTGTTGCAGGCCTCCAGTGCTGGGCTCAGTTCCCCTGGATGCCCTTCTTCTGGATTGGGAGGGAAAGTTTCTCTATGCTTCCTCCCTTCCCTCTCCTATTCAAAGTATTAGTCAAAATCAGATCTCAGCCTTGCAGGGTGATTCTGATTGCCCCGGATTGGGCCAGGCAGCCCTGGTACCCACTCCTTCTGTCACTGACAATCCATCTTCCCCTTTGCCTCCCCAGGAATCACAACCTGTTGACTTGTGCCCAGGGAAGGGTTTGGTATCCGGACCTCAAATCCCTCAACCTCAAGGCCTGGCTCTTGAGGAGTTAGAGTTTGCTGATTTACACCTCTCTCAGGGTGTTCTTGAGATCCTAAAGGCTTTTAGAAAGCCTTCCACTAGGGCTACTTATAGTTCTAAATGGAAAAGATTTTCCATTTGGTGTGTGGGGAAAAATATTTCCCCAGAATCTGCTGATTTGCCCACTGTATTAGATTACATGGTACATCTTAATTCCTTGGGTCTCAGACCAGCTACCCTGAGAGTTCATTTGGCAGCTGTATCTGCTTTTGTGTCAGCAGGAAAGTCATCCCCTCTTTCCTCTCATCCTGTGTTTTCCAAGTTTTTTAAGGGATTACTCCATACTAATCCTCCCTTTCAGGAACCGGCCCCTGCTTGGGACCTGAATGTTTGCATTGCCCAGTTAATGCAACCTCCTTTTGAACCTCTTCTTCTGCAGAGCTTAAGTACCTAACTTGGAAAACTTTTTTCTAGTGGCTATCACTTCTTGGCCGGACTATAAGTGAGTTGCTAAAGCCTTGTCAGTGGAAACTGACTTTATTTCTTTCCACAGGATAAGGTAGTCCTTAGGACTAATAGGAAGTTTTGCCTAAGGTGGTTTCAGATTTCCATCTTAATCAATCTATCTCCCTTCCAGTATTTTCACTGATCACTCCTCGTCTGGTGAGAGGAGGTTGCACAGCCTGGATGTTAAGAGAGCTCTGAGTTACTATATAGAGCATACCAAAGGTCACAGGTTCAATCCTCCAACTTTTCCTTACCTATGGTGAAGCTGGGAAAGCAAACCTGCCACTAAGAGATCAGTTGCCAGGTGGATTGTCTCTTGTATCCAATTTTGCTATCAGAAACTGGGCAGAGTTCCCCTGGTTTGAGGGCTCATTCTACCAGGGTACAGCTAAATCTCTAGCGCTGCCAGAGACATCCCTATATTAGAGATTTGCCAGGCTGCTGCTTGGAAAACGGTACACACTTTTACCAAGCATTACTCCCTGGATGTCCAGGCCAGGAGAGATGCTCGGTTTGTTACAGCTGTTCTTCAGAGCCTATTCCCTAAGTAGGTTCTGCCCCTCCTCCATGGAGGTACTGCTGTGTATTCTGCTACTGTCATAATATAGCAAGACTTCATGTTGTTTGAAGAAAAAATTACTCACCTTAGTAATGTTGTTTCTTCTAATGGAGTCTGCTATATTAACTCTCTAACCTGCCCCTCTCAGAACCTCTACTTGGGTGGGGTGCGGGCAACTTGGTGTGGGCACCTTTTATGCCCTGTTAGCATTTTTGTCCCCTTTTGGGGCTTTGTGTGTGTGTGTGTTCTGTTATACTTATGTTTTATTCTCATATTATTAGAATTGTGTTAGTATTTCTGGTCCCCTGACTTGAGTCTTGGGTGTTGGGACCAGCAATGGTTGTTATTATTTAGGTAGCCATTTGGCTAGTGTAGGTTACAGCTTCCACACAGACCTTAGTGAGTTTTGGCTCGTAAATATCTGACAGTTCAGGTTTGAAATAACACAGATAGAGCTGCTTCTTAGAGCTCGTGGCCAAAATTCTATTTTGGAATGGTTTTAACCATTTCACCTCCGGAGCAGTTCTAGAGCTGGATCAAACTGCTGTCATAATACAGCAAGACTCCATTAGAAGAAACAACATTACTAAGGTGAGTAATTTTTTCTTCTGGTGGAGGCCAGAAAGCCTTCCACCAGGTCTACCTATGCTATGAAGTGGAAGCGTTTCGCTATTTGGGCCAGCTCCAAGGATTTGGAACCTTTCTCCTGCCCAGCGAACAAAGTCCTGGATTACCTGAGGCATCTGTATGACCTGGGCCTTAGCTACTCCTTTGTGAAGGTACATATGGCAGCCATCTCAGCCTACCACATCCCCTTCGGAGACAGGACTTTTGCTCAATTGGAAATCTCCAAGACTTTCTTGAGAGGGGGTTCTCCATTTAAGGCCCCCGATACGCAATCCTGCTCCTCCTTGGGACTTAAACTTTATCCTAGAGAAGCTCACACTGCCTCCTTTGGAACCAGCAGCTGAGGCAGATTTAAAGTTTCTTTCTTGGAAGACACTGTTTCTAGTGGCCATTACCTCTGCTTAGAGGATTTCCGAGCTGCAAGCCTATGTGCAAAATCCTATACTTGATTTTTCACAAGGAAAGGGTGGCCAAGTGCACTAATCCCAAGTTGCTTCCAAAGGTGGTGGCTGAATCCACATTAAATCAATCCATTTAACTTCCTGCGTTCTTCACAGAACATTCCAATCATGGAGAGTATCTTCTGCACACCCTGGATGTGCATAGAATACTGAAATACTATACCAGTAGGACTAAGGATCTCAGAAAGATGGATCAACTCTTCGTTTCTTTCATTAACAAAAGAGAAGGCAATGCTGTTTCCAAGCAATGCCTTTCTAAGTGGTTAGCAAATTGTATCACTTTCTATTACGAAAAGTATAACAAGACCCTGCCAGGTCAGGTCAGAGGCCACTCCACCAGGAGGTAGCTGCCTCTGCTGCTTGTTTCAGGAATGTGTCAGCAGCAGAAATCTGTGCAGCCGCAACTTGGACTTCCATCCATACTTTCATGAAACGTTACAGTTTGGACATTGCCTCTCACCACA
Source organism: Neoceratodus forsteri (assembly GCA_016271365.2). Taxonomy (NCBI): domain Eukaryota; kingdom Metazoa; phylum Chordata; order Ceratodontiformes; family Ceratodontidae; genus Neoceratodus; species Neoceratodus forsteri. The sequence continues at coordinate 430,078,934 of CM057453.1, read as the reverse complement.
GAGCAGGCTTCGGGTTGGCTGTTCTTCAGGGATTCCTTTCATGATCCCTGATCAGACTTTGTCATTTGTGGATGACGACGATGACTCCCCATATTTTTCTCTTTTTTTCCAGACTGCTTGGTCTCTTTTTTTCCAGACTGCTTGGGAATCTGTCCTTTATGTGAATACCTACTGCAAGAGCCCTCTCGAAATAAGATAGTACAGTTACATAAGAACTTACCATAACAGTAGATCTTCGGAAGAGGCTCTTGCAGTAGGTATTACCTTCCCTCCCTCCGTCCCCCTCAATTTCTTCTTTTCGTCTATGGGGGCATATCCTCTTCTCCCTTGTCATACCTTTCTGGCTTTTGGAGGGAAATAACTGGAGGGCGGGTGTGGGGGACCGTCCCTTATACTGATGTCGGCTGACGCCGGTCACCTGACATGGAGGCAGTCCCCCGCCAGAGACTGCTAGCTAGAGATTTTTCTGTGGTGACTTGACACCTGGTGGCTTAGTCCTGTATGTGAATACTTACTGCAAGAGCCTCTTTCGAAGATCTACTGTTACGGTAAGTTCTTACGTAACTGTACTTTTTTCCCCGCTTGAACCTGTCTCGCTGGACCAGTGTTCAGCTTGCTCTCTGGCTGTTGTCTTCAAGCTAGGAATGTGGGGTACTCCTTGAAAACTCTACAACTTGCAGATGATGTCTGCCTGAGCCAGCAGTGTCTCCTTTTCCTGGGTACCAGGAAGGCTGTGGACCCCTGATTCGGTGTGCTGGGATCTCCATCCCCTCTCTGTCTTTTACCGATCTCTCTCTCTCGTCGTCCAGAGGCTGGGGCCCATTGTCCAGACCCCAAGGTTCTCCTCTGGCCGGCTTATTCCTTTTCTGTTTATATCCTTTCCTTTTGCTGTCCCTTGGGCTCCCTTACCCTGCCCTTGTTTTTCCTCTGTCGCTTTTTCACACTCTCCGGCAAGTAGTGGGAGGAGGAGGAGCCGGCGGCAGTTATTGGCCAACCCTCAAATGCCACGTTTACATTGGCCTTGAGGGCGGCACCAGCTCCTTCCCTTGAAAAAAAAAAATGCTCCCACAGGGTAGTACACCTCCGGCTTACACCCACCGGTGATGAATGGTGAAGATACACAGGAAGATCAAAAATTATGGTAGGTACATAATTTTCATTTCTGGTGGCTCAACTACGATAGGAGGGACATCCTGTCTACCCTTATCTGGACGATCTCATTCAGGCACTGACGTTGCCTCTAGCGAGGGGGTCGGTATTGAGGGCCCTTGAAATCCTGGAATCACAGGGCTGGATAGTGAACAGGGAGAAGAGAGATCCCTCAAACCATCTCAGTCCTTGGAGTACCTGGGGGCAGTCTTCAACACGAAAGTAGGGAAGATGTTTTTGTCACCCTCCGAGCAGGAGACTTTGTTGTCAGAGATACGGTGGCTCAGGAATCGGTCCTCAGCGTTGGCACACAATTTGCTGTGGATTCTCGGCCTCGTGGCGGCAGCAATAGTCTTAGTCCTGTGGGCCAGCTTCCTCATGTGGCCCCCTTCAGATGGGGCTGCTGATGGCCCTGGATCTGTCATTAGAGGACTATCAAGCCAGGATCCTCCTTACCCCTCAGCTTTATCACTCACTGAGATGGTGGCTGAATGTACAAAATCGCAACAAGGGGGTTCCATTGGAACTACCCCCAGAGGTGATTCTCTACAGGATGCAAGTCTGCATGGGGGGCAGTCCTGGACCAGCTTCCCCCTTGGAGCAGTCCTGGACCAACTTTCCACTCAGGGGATTTGATCAGTACAGGAACAGCGTCTCCACATAAATGTCCTGGAGATGCAGGCGGTTCACTTCGTTCAGCTTCGGCTTCAGTCCATACTGAAGAACACCGCAGTAAAAGTGCAGTCAAACAATGCCATCACAGTGGCGTATATAAACAACCAAGGAGGCACAAAAAGCAGGGGAAATGCTTCGGGAGGCCTCCGAACTCCTGAGGTGGGCAAAGAAGAATCTTCCCTCTCTGTCAGCAGTACATCTTGTGGGAGAATTGAACATTCAGGCGGACTGGCTAAGTCACAAAAATGTTCACCCTAGAGAGTGGCAGTTGAACCCTGAAGTGTTTACCCTCCTAAGAAATTGATTCAGGCAACCACAGAGAGATCTGCGCTTCTAGCCACAATGCTCAGACCCACAGGTTCTTCAGTCAGTATCTGTGTCCACAAGCAGATGCAGTGGACACTGACTCAGGTGTGGTCCTTCCGCAGAGCGTATAACTTTCCTCCACTGCCTCTCCTTCAGATCATCTTAAGAAAAATAAGACACTCAAGTGGAAACTTTCTTCTGACAGCCTGTTATTGGCCAAGAAGACCGTGGTTCTATGATCTAATAAATGTAGCCCAGCAAGTACCCTTCTAGTACGAAGGGACTTCTGCTGCAAGGCCCCATTTTCCACCCAATCTCAAGCGCAATACAACTCACAGCCTGGCTCCTGAAAGGAGGTGACTCCCAAAATTAGTTTTTTCCCTGAAAGTAGTTGAAACCTTGATGGCGGCCAGGAAAACCTCTACTTCAGCAGCTTACACTTGAGTCTGGACAGTATTTTCTTCTTAGTCCAGAGGGAAGGGGTTAAAACCTTCAAAAGCCTCCATTCATCAAATCCTGGGGTTCCTTCAGGAGGGCATAGAAAAGGGGCTGTCATTGAGCATGCTAAGAGGTCAGGTTTCCACTCTCGGAGCTTCCTTGGTGTTCTCCCTCGAAACTAATAGTGAGGTTATATGTTTTTTGCATGCGGTTGGCAAGAGCTGACCACTGTTTCAATACCTGGTAACCCAATGGGATCTTAACTTGGTTCTGAATGCTCTCTTTGTTGAACCCTTCGAGCCACTATCATCCGTGTTGCTGGATGTGTTGTCCTACAGGGTCTGTTTCTTAGTGGCCATGTGTTCAACAAGGAGAGTGGACGAACTCTAGGCCTTGTCTCACAAGAAGCCATACCTTATTATGCCTAAGGACAAAGTGGTACTTAGAATGGTTCTGTCATTCATCCCTAAAGTGCCCACGGCTTTCCGTGTGAACCAGGAAATTTGCCTTCCATCCTTTTGCCCGCATCCTTCTCACCCCGAAGAGGAGTTGCATAAACTGGACTTGCGGCGAGCAGTTAGGATTTACCGTAAACGCACGGCTGAGTTTTGTAAGTCAGACAGTCAGTCTGTTTTTGGGACAGCCAAACAAGGACAAAAAGCTTAGTAACCCACCCTAGCTAGGTGGGTGTGGGCCTGTGTTGCTAAGGCCTATGTTGCAAAAAAAAGGAGGCCTCTGGCTCTCATAAAGGCTCACTCCACCAGGGCCATGGCAACTTACTGGGCAGAGAGCGGCGAAGCCACTGTTTTAGAACTATGCAACGCAGCTATGTGGTCTTCAGTCCACACTCACTAAACATTACAGATTGAATGTTCAGAGTTCTGCTGACACAGCTTTTGGTCGCAGAGCTTTGTAGGCAGCAGTTCGAAAGTAATTCTGATGCATCTGGTGTATGGGATAATATACTCCCCCCCCGCCCCTTCCCGTGTTTTTGTCCGGGTGCTGCTTCTTAGAACCCAGTTGTTTTGACTACCCTTTAACAATGTGGCGTGCCACAGAAAGAAGAAATTAACTTCATACTTACTGTAATTTCCTTTTCTGTTAGCTCCAACATTGTTAATGGGACCTGCCCAGGAGTTTGGCTCCTGAGGAAGAATCTTATCTAAGAAAGAGGTCTATTTTCTTAAAAATCCCCTACTTGAATCTGTCTCTATTCTTCTGCACTGTACTCTGATATGCGTATTTATAGACTGTCAGTTTTCTGCGTCTGCAGGTTAACAGGTTTTGTTAGTTTCTTAAGGTGTGTTTTTCTGTTGCAGGTTAGTTCTCTGCACTCAGTTTAAAAAAAAAAAAAAAAAAGACAGGATATGCCTCATTGTGTGTTGGCTTCAGTTTCACAAATTGTTGACTGTTACAAAGCCTGTTTGCTGTTAAATGGTTTTCTATACAAGAAAAACCGAATACTCCAGGCCTTTTTTTAGGATCCATGAAGTACAATCCCTTCCTCGATGTCGGCTAGGAAGGTGATTGTTTATATTATATGCAATGTGTAGCTCTCATGGCACTGCGAGGTAAGTAGTAACTGGGGAGTTGCTGCTGCATGGAATCCTCATATGCCCAGCATTCTAAAGCTTGGGCTGTGCCATTCCCCTGATAGGGGTGCACTATACGCAGTTGTTTTGATTACCCATTGACAATCCTGGAGCTAACGGAAAAGGAAATTACGGAAAGTATGAAGTTCATTTCTTCTTTCTGCCCCAGAACATTACAGAACACTTCGTGGAGCAGGCGCAGACCCTTTGCATCTGTCGGTACTTGCCATCCAGGTCCTTCCTACGTTTGCTGGGCCACATGGCAGCAGCTGTTGTCACCCTACCGTTAGCCTGGTTACCTATGCCGGTTCCTCAGCAGACTGAGTCCAGTGGGACCAGCTACTTGATGACCTGGACCACCCAGTCCTAGTCCCGTCCCCTCTGCCCCAACCATTACAGTGATGGATGGACTGCAACAATCTCCTAAAGGGTGTTCCATTTCTAGTTCCATCCCCAACCCAAATCCTCACCACAGATGCCTCTGACTTGGGATGGGGAGCCCACCTAGGGTCCCTTCAGACTCTCTGCACCCGGACCCAGGTGGAAGCGGTGCTGCACATCAGTGTTCTGGAAATGAGAGAGCAGTCTTACACAGCCTCCAAGCCTTCCAGGACCATCTGGCTCAGAGTCCTCTGTTAATACAGACGGACAACGCCAGTGTGATGCACTACATCAACAAACAAGGAGGAACTCATTGCTACCCGCTATGTAGGGGAAGCAGTGAGAATGTGGTATTAGGCTCTGGAACATGGGCTGCACTTATCAGCAGTCCATGTTCTTGGTGTCCTAATGTCTTTGCAGACAGACTTAGTTGGTCACAGTCCAGGGCCAACGAATGGAAACTGCTGACCTCTGTGGTGGATGACCTCTTCACAAGATGGGGTTATCCAGAGCAGGATCTTCTTGCGTCCCACACAGCACAGAACTGCCGCATTTCTGCTCGCTCACACCAGGGCCTGGAGTTTTCTGGTAAGACATTTCCCTCTCCTGAAAAGGAAGGGTTCTATATAGCTTCCCCTCCCTTTCCCCTTATACAGAGCGAGAGTGCTTCTCAAGCTGAGGCAGGATGGGGCAACTCTAATATTCATTGTACCTCTTTGGCCTTGACAGATGCAGTTCAAACAACATGAAGTCTTGCTGTATTCTGACTATATGCAGTTAGGCCTAGCACTTGAACTGCTCCGGAGAGGAAAGCGTTAACTCTATGCAGAAGCATAGAATGTTGAGCTCGAGCTCGGTTTTCAAACCTCTGTCTCTGGTACTCTGCATTGTAACTGTCAGATTCTTTACTCCGCCTAACTGTGAAGTCGTTACAGAGATCCCTCCTGCGCTTCAGTTCAGTTCAGTTCAGTTCTAGTTTGAATCGTCGTTTTTTTCAACCGCAGTCCTTCCTTCAGAATTCTTACCTCTGTCTCGGTAACAGTAAGTGGTAGTAGTAGGTAATGTGATTGTTTTTTTGGTTTTTTTTTTATGTTAAATTCACCAGAAATTGTTTTTGTTTTCGATTCTTTTCCGGTCGGTCCGGTTTAGAACTGAACTTAATTGTAATTGTTTTTTATTTGTGTTTATATTGTGGTTTCTGGTATTTATCGGTTTCTAAACAAATCTGGCTTTTCTGATTTTTTTTTTTTTTTTTTAACCAACCCATGACACGGCTGGAACCAGTAAGTTTTTCAGTTGCTTGGCTTAACGCTGTATAGGGTGACTTTTTGGAAATATTAGGCATGTCTGAGAAACCCAAAAAGAAAACCAGTCCCACCTTTGCTAAGGCCGTTCCTCACCTCGTCTGTGTATATTGTTTGGGGTTTGACCACCTCAAAGAAGACTGCCAGATTTATAAGAACTTTCCCAAGGCCACTCTCGAAAAAACGTTTGAGTAGGCTGAGAGAGAGGGAGGGAGGCCGAGAAGTCCGCTGACCCGGATGGCCAGCCCGGTTTGGTTCTGACCGAACTTCAGGAGGTGCCCACTGACCTGGGCGATAGCTCTTAGGCAAGAGGAGAGCCGATTCCACGGAGTCGGTTTCTACTAAGAGAAAAAGGAAATCAGCCGGTTGGGATCCAAAAACCCATATTCCGACCGCTGAGGAGATGGTGAAAGTGATTTCCATTGTACAGTCGCTTTGCCCGGTTCCGACCGAACCGACATTGGTTGAAATGCAATCGGTTCGGTCAGAAGTTGGTGCCTCAGAAATTGACCCAGAGGCATATTATGAGGGCGATTGGGAGGAGGATGAAGATGACGAAGAAGGAGAGTTTGCAGGCCTAGATGAGCCAGTAGAGCTTGACATCTCCCCAAACAGGCCTTCCAGTGTTTCCCCTCCCAGGCTTTGAGTCCCCTTCCCACTTCTTGTTTTACAAGAAGGTGGCTGAGACTCTTCAACTTCCTATGGAGGAAGCTCATCAGGATCAGGAGGAACCTGATTTATATGGAAATGATGGATGTCCCAGAGTCAAGGAGAGTGTCTATCCCTCTGCATAAATCCCTGGGGAAACGGACACAGAAAATAATGCAATTTCCTACTTCCATCCCTCCTGTGGATAAATAAAATGGACAAGAGATATGCCCTATCAGGTCCTGGTACGGAATTCCTTATAGCACATTGCAGCCATGTTGGGGTAGTGCAAGCTGCAGCCTGTGACAAGGCTAATATTCCTCTGGCATCTCACCCCCCAGATAAGGATTCAAGGAAAATGGATGCCATGGCCAAGAAACAATACTTGGCATCTTCTTTGGGGCTCAGGCAATCAAATTACATGGCATATACAGCCAGGTACCAGAAATTAATGTGGGATACGGGTTCTGGGTTGGCTGGGGTCCCTTCCCAGCTAGACAAGGAGCTGGAGCAGGTGGCTGTAAATGGTATAGAGGCATCCAAAGTTCAATTTCATGCTGCTGTGTACTTGAATGATGTCCATTCTAGAGTCATGGCTACATCTATCTCCATGAGGAGACTTGCTTGGCTTAGATGTACCAATCTTCCACAGGGTACCCAAACTAAGGCCATGGATTTCCCTGTCACTGGTCGTCGGCAATCCCTCAATTCAAGGATGATCTCTACCATGGTTCACTGATGGACCCTGAGGTGGCTCAGTAATCCAATCCTAGAGCCACAGATTCATCTGCAGAAATTGCAGATGTTTCCATGTGGGAGAGCTGCCCACTGGCTGGTGTTCTTTCCCTTCCCTTTCCTTCCTACGCTTTCTCTTTTCAGCCGAGGGCAAGGCGTTTCTCTTCGAAGCAGGCCCCCGCTTGATGGAGGTTCTGGCGCTATTGAGATTGGTTGGTGGCCAGCTCCTCCCAGCTCATGAAGTCCATATCTGTTTTCTTGAGATATGCCTTCAGTGTGTCTTTATAGTGTTTCCTTTGACCACCACGGGATCTCTGACTGTGACTGAGCTGGGAGTATAAAATTTGTCTGGTCACTGGTACTGTCACTGGTAATTCTCTGTTTGATGAGCAAACAGAGAACTACATGAAGAAAATGGACGAATATAGGACCACCTACAGGAGTGCTGCAGCTAAAGAAAAGGAGACCACTCCTCAGAAGCAGCTATTTAAGGGCAGGGGCAGGCCTTTTCATAGGCCTTTTTACCAAGCTCAGGCCTTCTCCTCTTCTTTCCAACAGAGGGGGTTCTTTAGGGGAAGAGCCAGGTGTGGGATGACTAGGACCCCATCGTCCACACAGTCTAAGCCCCCTGCCAAGCAGACACCCTGAGGTGTCAGTCAGGGTCGCCTCCCCATTTCCAGTAGGGGGCAGACTGGCTCTCTACACCCAGGCTTGGGAGTCTTATTACTTCAGGCAAATGGGTCCTGGAAATAGTGAGCCAGGGACTTGTTCTTAGTTTCAAAAGGTTCCCAAAAATGAGAGCAAGGTCCTTCAGTCCTCCCTCTCCCTTGGAGACAAAGGCCTTAGAGGCAGAAGTCTCCTCTGTTCTGCTTCTGCAAGCAGTAGAGAAGGTACCTCTTTGTCACAGGGGAAAAGGACTGTATTCCAGATACTTCCTCACCCCAAAAAAGACAGGGGAGTGGCAACCCATCCTAGATTTAAGGTACCTGAACAAACATTTAACAAAACCAAAATTCAAGATGGTGACTCTGGGAGTAATTCTTCCCTCTCTGAGACCAGGAGACTGGCTAGCCTCTCTGGATCTCAAAGATGCCTACTTCTACATACCTATCAGACATTCCCACAGAAAGTACCTCAGATTCAAGTTGCCTTCAGGCGATTACTAATTCAGAGCTATGCCTTTTGGCCTTATCTGCTGCAAGGGTGTTCACCAAGTGTCTTGCAGTAGTGGTGGCATTCCTCAGGAGACAGGGTATTCTTCTGTTCCCATACCTGGATAACTAGCTCCTAGTAGACCAGTCCTCAGACCAAGTCAAGTCAGCCTTAGAGGTCACTCAAAGACTTCTAGAATCCTTGGGCTTCATTCTGAACCTAGAAAAGTCGGTTCTGGAACCAGTTCAGCTTCTCACCTTCATATGGGTGTAAACAGACTCTATTCAGGCAAGGGCATTTCTCCCTCTCTCAAGGGTTCAGTCCCTTGTCACTCTGGCTTCCTTTTTTTGTCCTCTAGTTTCTCGTCCAGCCAGACACTTTCTGCAGTTACTGGGCCACATGGCAGCATCCACAGCTGTGGTCCAGGGAGCAAGGTTTCAGATGAGAGACCTTCAGTTTCATCTCAGATCCTGTTGGTCTCAGAAAAGAGACCCTCTCTTCAAATTGGTTCCAGTGTCTCAAACTCTAGTTCCGGCTCTCCAGTGGTGACTGGAGGAGGACAGTCTTCGACAAAGTGTTCCATTTGTCAGTCAGGCTCCTTCAGTGACTCACCACAGATGCTCTCTGCTAGGTTGGGGGGGCTCACCTAAATCAGCTTACAGCTCAGGGAACCTGGTCTCACCAGGAGTCCCTTCTACATATAAATCTTCTCGAATTGGGAGCTGTCTTTCTAGCATTTCAGACATTCTCAACTGCTGTTCAAGGGAAAGTAGTGTAGATCAGAACAGACAATACCACAACTAAGTGGTACATCAACAAGCAGGAAGGCACTCGGTCCTCGGCCTTGTGCACAGAGGCCATGAAGATATGGTCTATGGCTTATTCCCTTCAGGCTTCTCTGATGGCTGTGCATCTTCCAAGGAGGGACAACATTTTAGTAGATGCTCTCAGCAGGATTTCTCAGGGTCATCACGAGTGGACCCTGAATCCTCTCATTCTTCAAGTCATTTTCAACAGGTGGGGTACTCCAGAGAGAGAGATCTCTATACAGCCCTGGACAATCACCAGCTTTCTATCTTTTGTTGCAGGCCTCCTCTTCTGGGCTCTGTTCATCAGGATGCTCTATTGTTGAATTGGACAAGCAGGTTCCTGTTTGCATTTCCTCCTTTTCCTCTGATATTCAGGGCCCTGATAAAGATCAGGTCTCAGCCTTGCATGGTGATTTTAGTGGTTCCAGACTAGGCCAGACAGCCTTGGTATCCTCTTCTGTTGTCACTGTCAGTAAGAATGCTGCTGTGTCTTCCCAGACAGTTCAATCTTCTTACCTCCTCTCAGGTGAGGCTGCTTTACCCCAATCTTCAGACTCTCAGGCTCAAGGCCTGGCTCTTGAAGAGCTAGAATATGCAAACCTACACTTTTCTCAGTTGGTCTTGGACATTTTAAAAGTTAGCAGAAAACCTGCTACCAGAAAGACCTACAACTCCAAATGGAAAAGATTTGGGTTTTGGTGTTCCCAGAAACAGGTTCAGCCAGGATTGTCTGATATTGCCACTGTACTTGACTATCTGATGCATCTTAGTAGTTTAGGCCTCTGGGCTACTACTCTCAAGATACATTTGGCAGCTGTATCTGCCTTTCTTTCTGCTGGTAAGGGTGCTTCCCTAGCTTCTCATCCAGTTTTCAAGAAGTTTTTCAAAGGTTTAGTATGTATTAATTCTCCCTTTAGGGAGCCTACTCCTTCTTGGGATCTGAATGTCTGTATAGCACAGCTTATTGCAGCCCCCTTTTGAGCCTTTACCTTCAGCAGAGCTGAAATACTTGACTTGGAAAACTGTATTCCTGGTAGCCATTACCTCTGCCAGGAGAATCAGTGAATTACAGGCTTTATCAGTGGAACCTGATTTCATTTCATTTCACAGGGATAAGGTCGTCCTTCAAAGCAACAGAAAGTTGCTTAACAAGGTGGTATCAGACTTTCATCTGAATCAGTCTATGTCATTGCCTGTATTTTTCACTGACCATTCTTCCCCTGGGGAGAGAAGATTACACAGTCTTGATGTAAAGAGGGCTCTTAGTTACTACGTGGAGCATACTAAGGCCCATAGGAATGGCTGTTCTCAGTTGTTTCTCACCTATGGAGAAGTGGGAAAGGGCAAACCAGCCACCAAGAGAACTATTGCCAGACGGATTGTCTCCTGTGTCCGGTTCTGCTATTTGAAGCTGGGAAGGAGCTTCCTTCAGGCCTGAGGGCTCATTCGACCAGAGGTACAGCTGGTTCAGTCGCAGCAGCTAGAGATGTACCTTTAGTGGAAATCTGTAAAGCAGCCACCTGGAAAACTGTTTACACATTTACAAAGCATTACTCTCTGGACATTCAGTCTAGAAGTGATGTTAGGTTTGACACGGTTCGGTCGCAGCATCTAGAGATATACCTTTAGTGGAAATCTGGAAAACTGTTCACACATTTACAAAGCATTACTCTCTGGACATTCAGTCTAGAAGTGATGCTAGGTTTGGCACAGCTGTGCTGTAAAGCCTGTTCCCAAAATAGGTTCTGTGACTTCCTCCTCCAAGGGGGTACTGCTTGGTAGTCAGCATATAGTCAGAATACAGCAAGACTTCATGTTGTTTGAAGAAAAAATTACCATAGTAATGTTGTTTCTTTTAATGGAGTCTTGCTGTATTCTGACCTCCTTCCTTGCCTCCCCTCCTGGAACCTAGTAGTTTTGGGATGTGGGTGGACAGGCACAGTACTGCGCCCCAGAGGTGTACTCGACATGCCCTTTATCTTATTAAGGGTTTTATTATGAATGTTTTTGCTTATTCACTATCTACTTATTTTCTTTTTGGGGTTCTTGACTTGAGTCTTTTGACCCTAAAAAATCTGTTATTGCCATTTGGCAGAAAAATTTTAGAAACAATTTCTACCTGTTAAATTAGTTAGTTTAGTGCTCATAAGAATGTGACGGTTACACTGCAGAGTACCAGACAGAGGTTTGAAAACTGAACTCGAGCTCAATGTTTTATGCTTCTGCATAGAGTTAACTCTCTCCTCGCTGGAGCAGTTCAAGTGCTGGGGCTAACTGCATATAGTCAGAATACAGCAAGACTCCATTAGAAGAAACAACATTACTATGGTAAGTAATTTTTTCTTCCCACTGCTCCAGCAATTAGCTGTGGAGCCACCAGTCCCCCTTCCTTTGTGCAAGGGCCTGCTGTCTGAGAAACAGGTCTCCCTGGTCTATCCAGACCTGAAATTCTTGCATCTGCATGCATGGCTCCTGAGGACATAGCCATAGCACATTTTGGGGTATCCCCTCAGGTGGCTGTTGTCCTCGTGGCCGCCAGAAAACATTCCACAAGACACGCCTGTTCTCTAAAGTGGAAGCGGTTTACTCTTTGGGCCGCTTCCAAACACTTGAATCCGTTCACTTGCCCGGTCAGTGCTGGAATACTTACTGTCTCAAGACTCTGGTCTATAGTAGTCCTCAGTCAAGGAGCATCTGGCCGCTATTTCCACCTTCCCTGTGCCTGTGGATGGGCGTACGGTCGCTCATCTTGAGGTGTCCCGTACTTTTCTGAGAGACATTTTACATCTAAAGCCTCTCATCAGAAATTGGTCCCAGCCTGGGACCTGAATTTTGCGTTGGAAAAGGTTACTTTGACTCCGTTTTGATCCAGCCGCAAACTGTGGCTTATGCTTTCTTCTGTTGAAAGCATTAGTTTTAGTTGTGATCACTTCTAACTGAAGGATTTCAGAGCTGCAGACTCTCATGAGTGAGCCTTTTTATTTGATTTTCCAGAGAGACAAGGGTGTCTTTGCATACCAGTCCTAAGTTTTTACCAAAGGTGGTGTCTGAGTTTACTTTTAGTCAAGCTATCTACCTTTCAGTGTATTTCCTATAGCCTGCTAATCCAGGGGAAGCATTGCTTCATGCTCTGGATGTATATAGAGCTCTCCGATATCTCTTGCACACCAAGGACTACAGGAAGTCCTCTCAGCTTTTTGTTTCATTTCTCCCTGGAAACAGAACACCCCAGTGTCAAAACAGTGCTTGTCCAAATGGCTGGACAACTGTATTACTTTTTATTATAGGAAATACGGTAAGGCACTCCCTGGTATGCTGCGTGGCCACTCCACCAGGGGATTGGCCACTTCAGTTGCTTGTTTTTCACAGTTTTTCCACTGCTGAGATCTGCGCAGCAGGCACTTGGAGTATTGTCCACACTTTTACCAAGCATTACAGTCTGCACATTGCCTCTCGCAGAAGAGCCGGGTTTGACCTGGCAGTCCTGATCATGTTGCTCCCTTCCACCCAGACTGTTTCCTTTGGGTACTGCTTGGGACTCTTTCCAAAGGTGTGGCCTGATGAGAGATATTGTCGAAGAAGATAGAACAATTACTTACATAACATAACAGTAGATCTTTGAGAGAATCTCTTTCATGAGGCCATACCATCCTACCCTCCGTCCCCTTTAGGGGTTAGGGCTTTGGCCTTGCTGCTCTGATGAATTTCATAGCTGTTTTACACGGCACCCTCTGTTGCCTGGTTAGCCAAGTGCCGATAGGATCTTCTGGTTTCCCAGAGAAAGGCCCTCAAGCATAATCTCCGGTGGGGAACTGAAAGAGAGGGGCCATCCGCATGTATATAGGCGTAGATGCATTATGTGGCGTGGCCCCAGCTGTGAGATTACTATGGTCCTTGCACTACGCTGTTTATTAGTTCAAAGGTGTGGCCTGATGAAAGAGAGTCTGTCAAAGATCTACTGATCTTCTTAGGGGTATCTCAGTCATCTGGTTACACCGTAGGAACTTCACCGTCAGTGAATGGGGAATCCACACGAAAGATTTTCAGCAGTACAACTGGGCCTACCCACGTCGTCGACATTAGCCAATGTCAACAACCCTATAAAGACACAGGCGGGCCTGCGCCCTCAGTTCTTTTCTGCTGTCACAAGGCATAAAATAAGCAGGTTCGCATTGCAATTTGCGACCCAAGAATTAGGAAATGCGAGTCAATTGCCAGCTTGATTAGCAATGACTGCTAATCATATGAGCTGGCCAGTCCCCATATTTTTAAACATTTTCCCTGGTTTCTAGTGGCACCGCCCACCCTCCAATCGCTGTTCCGTTCATTCTCTGGTGTCTAGTGGCACCGCCCACCCTCCGATTGCTGTCCCTGTTCATTCCCTGGGGGTCTAGTGGTGCCTCCACCCTTGATCTGTCCCTGTTCATTCCCTGTTGTCTAGTGGCATCCCTCCACTATCAGATCGCTGTCCCCGTTTTGTCCATCAATAATTTTTTTTTTAAACCTGAAAGAAAAATAAGTTCCATCGCCTTTCATTTCCGCACCCCCTACTTAACCACCCACAGTGCACCCACCTCCCCACACCATCATTCACCTGAACAGGTCCCAGGATCAAGATCTGCTTGCCTGATCAAAGACACGTTTTGCTACTGGAACCGGCGACTGCAGTATGAGAACTAAGATAAATGCGGTTCAGTGTATTTCAGTGGGGGTTTCAATTTTGGTGCATAACTCGGTCATTTTTTGAGATATTGACCCCACATTTTCAACATAGCCTTTTGGGGGGGACCGCACCTCATGAACAATATAACTGTGACTACGCAACTCCTGCCCGAAAGATGATTTTGCAGTCACTTGCCAAATTCATCTTTTGGCAAGGATTTGTGTAATGACAGTCATATTGTTCATGAGTTGGGTCATAAGAAGGCTATTTTGAAAATTTGGGGTCAAAATATGAAAAAATGGCAAAGTTATGACCATTCATTATAATTTCACTACGCACCCTCATAACTTTGGAATTTTTTAACATTTTAACCCCATATTTTCAACGTTGCCTTCTTATTACACCACCTCATGTATGTCACAGCTGTCATTTTTCACATCCTGGCCAAAATGTGTTTTCGCACCTGTGGCGCGGAATGGCATTGCAGTTGTGCAGAATTAGGCTTTGGCGGGGATTGGAAAACTTTCTGCACTGGGTATATGAGGTGGGGTAATAAGAAAGGCTATTCAGACAATTTGGTCAAAATGACAAATTCAGTCTCAGAACTATGTATACAATGTCTGTTTTATCAAGATATACAATAATAAGTAATAATTATATGGTTTAAAGTAAAGGTACCCATTTTATAAAACTGCTAATTTTCCATTTTGATCAGCAAAGGCCGCTAATCAGCTCTCCAACACTAATTTATGCCTTGCTATCAACTTGCTAGCACAGTCTCCATGGAAGAGCCGTCGCAGTGTTTGCACCTTTTTGCAGCCTACAGCCTTTTTTTTCTCCACAACCCTCACAAATATGTTTTCAGAGATTTATTCTGTTTTTTTCTGTCAAGAGTTAAACCTTCAGCTTCTCTCTTCCGTTGCTGCCACTGCAGAAAGAAGATTGCCTCCAACGACGAACACTCTGTGTGTGTGTGTGTGTGTGTGTGTGTGTGTGTGTGTGTGTGTGTGTGTGTGTTTACTGTCTTAAACCTGATCACGATGCCTCGGACTGTGAGCTCTGCCAATAGTTTAACCAGACCACCCTTAGGCGACACAGAAAGGCTCTCTGTACCTTCATGGAACAGCAGCTAGCCAGCTCAAGCCAGGGTCTAGCCAGCCAGTCACCTTTCAGGTCCAAGATCTTCAAGGCCTCCCAGGCCAAAGACAGATCCTCGGGGGGCATAAAAAGCCGGGATAGTGACCGTTCCCCGTTGGCCTCTCCTTGGGGAGTCTCTTCAGCAGCGGCTGCCCTGACAAAGAGACCTGCTGTCCAGGTCCTGGTTCACTCCAGGCTCATACCGACAGCCTCTCCACCTGACTCTCAGGGTGCTCGACCGTCGACGTACGAGTTGTCTGCCCATCCTCCGTCGAAGGCTATGGGCCCATCGGGCGCGCAGTCGGGTATGACAACATCAGTGCCGTCAACCCCTCTGACAACCATGGGCATGAATGAAGTGTCCGCTTCACTAATGTGATTGTTAAGCAGTTTGCGGCTTTTAACAGGCTTTCACTGCCAGTGCCTTCACCGACGCCTTCGTTGTCGACTCCTGTTCATTGGCCCTCAGGACCATCGAGGACCATCGGCACATCCAACGCCAGATCCAGATGAAGAGGTCGACATCAAGGAGGAATACCACCCTGACCTCATACTTCCTGATGAGGTAGTGGAGGTAGGTGAGGAAGAGCAGTATTACATTTCGGATAAGTCCACTGCCTCCTTTGTCAGTGAAGAATCTGTGAAACATGCCCCCAAGTCTCCGCCTGAGGATGCTGCATTCTTCAGCATTATGAAGCAGCTGTCTTCCACTGTGGAGTTTCAGACAAAGGAGGAGGATGCTACCAGGAAGGACATGGCAGAATACCTAGAGATCTTACTTCGAGAGGGCTCTTGCAGTAGGTAATTACATATAGGACTGAAGCTGGCAGGCGTCAGGAACTCACGGAAAAATGTCTAGGTAGCAGTCTCTGGCAGGGGACCGCCCCCCCACATCAGGTGACCGGCGTCAGGCAACGTCAGTATAAAGAGGTGGTCTCCGATGCCCGCCTTTCAGTTCTTTCCCGCCGTTGGCTTGTGAAAACGCCTCACAGTTAAGTTCCTACTGCTTTGTCAGTCTGTCGTTGGTTTTATTTATAGAATTTTTTCGCGATTTTCGAATATTTCTTAAAAAATTGCCGTGTATGTCGTCCCCTACTCCCTCCGATTCGCATAAAAACAAGTGCGACTTGTGCGGCGCTCAGCTTCCACATAAGGACGGTCATTCTTTATGCCTCTTCTGTCTAGGTCCGGATCACCCCATGGGGAAGTGCCAGTACTGCCAGCAGTTTAACAGCGCTACCCGTAAATGGAGGCAGCAGACCCTGGAGGCCCATATTTTAAAGAAGAAGATGTCCTCCATGGAGAAGGAGCTGAAGAAGCTTCGGCAAGCTTCAACTTCGCCCAAGGGACACCGTAAGAAGAAGGAGAAGCACCGGGACTCTACTTCCACGGCCACCACGACTCTGGCTAGAGTCGCTGATTTACAGGCAACGTCCCCCTCCGGGCACCAACCTTTGTCCGTCTTGGCAGTGCCCAAGTTAGCATCATCCCTCCCGTCAGGCTCGCGCTCTGGCCCCTCAGGAGCCTCCAGGACAAAGGAGGCAACCGCTTCCGGGAAGGCTGCCACCGTGCGGCCCTCCGAGTCGAGTGGGTCCAGTAAGTCGGACGCCGGTGCCGCCGACGTCCGCCCAGATGGGGCCAATAAGACACCTGCCCCTTCAGGGGAGCACATGGCCCCAAAAACACCCGCCAAGGCCGCTCCTTCCTCGCGGCCTTCCTTGGGCGTCGGATCTGATAAGTCGGACGCCGGCTCCTCCAGCGCCCACCCAGATCCCGCCTGTAAGGTGGACGTTGGCACCTCCGACGGACGCACGGCATTAGAGTCGACACCGGACCCTGTCGACAAGTCCACCGTCCCCAGCTCGCCGCTGCTGACTGAGGCTCCAGCGTCTCCCCTGTTGGACTCCGGGGGTTGTAGTCCTCCTTCCCCGGGCGACACAAAGGATGCCAGTATGCTTCTGTCAAGTCTCCCTCCCACAGGGCCGGATCCCCTGATGCCAGACCCTCGGACACTGGCCTACCCGACGCCGGGCAACATACCATTGCCGGACCTGACACCCGCGAGGCCTCTCCTAGGGCCTTCTGCTCCGTCAGAGCCCCTGGTTCCCGGGTATCCGACTCCGTCCTATCCGACGCCATCTTACCCGGGACCGCAGTATCCTGCACCGAAATACCCGATGCCGCAGTACCCGACGCCTCAATACCTGACACAGAGCTTCCGCCGTCCAGGTTCGGATATTCGCCTATGGATACCCTCAATATCAGTATCCCCTCCTTCTCACCCCCCAGCTGCTGGTGGATTTGAAGGAGACTCTGGCTGCCTGGTGGGCTGGGGCCAGGCTTAGCTCACCAGGGAGGTGGAAGCCGTCTACCAGCGCTGGTCCCAGTTCGGATCCCGTCACCAGGGCGAGACTCCCTCCCTTTTGCAACACCAGCGGTGAGCCCTCGGGAGCCAGGGCAGGGGAGGATACGCTTCCCCGAGGGTTGCCCAAGGGTTCTGTTCCTCCCCCACGCCAGGAGGTGTCTTCTTCCTTTTCTTCGGAGACCTCCGAATCCGATTTTGAGGGGTGCTCCGATCCTGATGATGAGTCACACACTCCAGACTGTCCCTGGCCAAAGACTCCTCCGAAGTCTCCTTCGGAAGATTCTTCCTTTCCGGAGTTGCTGCGAAAGATCCAGGAAGTCCACGAGTGGCAATCTCTGGAGCCAGATCCACAGTGGAAGAAACAAGCTGCCCATTTGGACCTGCCCGAAACTGCTCCGACATTGATCCCACCCTGGATCAAGCCTCACGCAGACCTTGTTTCCACTATTTGGAAACAACTATCCACGTTAGCCCCCCTTCCGAGGAAGGCAGATAGACTATACCAGGATCCTGAGGGTGTGGATTCTTTGAACACACACCCGAAGGCTGACTCGGTTGTGATTAGCTCCGCTCACAGCCGGTCGGCAAATCCAAAGCAACTTAACTCGTCTCCACCAGACAAGGAATCCAGTCTTCTGGACCAGTACGGGAAGAAGGTGTACGGGAAGAAGGTGTACGCTTCTTCCACTCTAGGGATCAGGGCCCTGAAATATGTTGCTCACATGGGGGACTACCAGAAGACTATCCTGAGTCAGGTGGAATCCAAGATGGACTCCCTCCTGAGTCTCAGACCAAACAGGAAGTAGCTGACCTCGTCCGGTCTGCTTGTTCAGCCAGTCGACACATGCTCCGTGCCACATACGACGCAGTGGACGCAGCAGATCGGAGCTAGGCTTTCGCGGTAAGTCTTCAGTGACATGCCTGGCTCCAGGTGTCCGGTTTGGTCCCTGAAGTGCAATCTGCTATTCAGGATGTGCCCTTCAGGGGTTTGGTGCTGTTCAGTGGGGATGTCAAGGACATCATCACCGACCTGCAAGAGAAGGGCACTGCACTTAAATCTGTTGACTCTTTGTACAGGCCCCCTCAGGGACAGCATCACCCTTTTCACAGACGTTCTCGGCCTAAAGCAAAACCTCAGGGCAAACTGGCCAACAAACATCAGGCCCCTTCGGCTGCCAAGCCCACCCCAAAAAAAGGCAGCGGGAGCTTCAGTCGCAACGTTGCCATACACCTGACTCCTTTCCTCTCCCACAGCCTCTGGATCTCCCAGAGGAACCAGTAGGAGGGAGGTTCTCCTTCCATCTGCTGGGTTGGGAGAGGATCACATCAGATGCTTGGGTGCGCCAGCTGATAGCAGCAGGACATGCAATCGAGTTTCTCCAGAAAGCACCCAGAAAACCACGCCTCAAGTCGTCTTTCTCCCCGGAACATCTTCCTCTGGTTCGGGAAGAAATATCCTCCCTTCTCTTGAAGGGGGTGATAGAGCCTGTCCCAACCCACCTTTGGGGGACAGGCTGCTACTCCCATTTCTTCATGGTTCCAAAGAAATCGAGAGACGTGAGGCCTGTTTTAGACCTCCGCTCCCTCAACATGTTCATGGAGTACAAATGGTTCAGAATGCTCTCTCTGTAGAGTCTTCTGCTATTGCTTCAGCAGGGACAGTGGCTGTGCACTTTAGATATGCAGGATGCTTACCTGCATATCCCTATTCGCCCTTCCCAACGCATATTCCTTCGGTTTTCGTTCTGTTGGACCACTACCAGTTCAAGGCCCTTCCATTTGGTCTTTCTTCGGCGCCCCGAGTGTTTACCAAATGCCTTTCTGTGGTAGCGACTTACCTGCATACCCAGGGAGTTCAGGTATTTCCATACCTGGAAGATTGGCTCCTGGCAGCCCCGTCCAGGGAGGATCTTCTGTGCTCTCTTTCCCTTACCCTACAGGTCTTTTCCAGTCTAGGTATCACCATCAACCAGGCCAAGTCCCATCTGGTTCCCTGCCAAAGGCTCCAGTTCATAGGGGTGATCCTGGACACTACCATCGGCATGGCTTTTCTGGCCTCTGGACAGAGTGGATACTCTTCAGGCTCATGCAAGTCTGCTGTCCAGTCGCAGACTGGTCAACGCCAGGTCAGTCCTTCGACTTCTCGGGCTCATGGCGGCTACTGTTCTGACAGTCCTTCGGGCTCGGCTCCATATGAGGATCTCTCAGTGGATGCTTCGATCTCAGTGGGACCAGATGTTGGACGACCTAGACCAGGAGGTTCTGGTCTCCAACCCCATGGTTCAGGACTTGCAGTGGTGGATGGTGCAAGAGAACCTTTGCCAGGGAGTTCCCTTTTGCCTCGAACCCCGCTCCCAAACATTGACAACAGATGCCTCGGGAGAGGGCTGGGGAGCACATCTAGGGGAGCACAGGACTCAGGGCTCCTGGTCCAGACTCAAGCAGACTCTTCATATAAATGTGCTCGAGCTCAGGGCCATTCTGTATGCTCTCCAAGCTCTGAACTCGTACATTCTTCCCTGGTCATCTGACTGTCTAGACGGACAAATGTTCGTACTCTAGTACATCAACAAGCGGGGAGGAACGAGTTCTTACCCTCTGTGCAGGGAGGCAATGAGAGTTTGGACTTGGGCTGTTCAGCACAGCCTTCACCTGACTGCAGTTCATGTTCCGGGAGTCAAAAACATGCTGGCTGACCACCTTAGTCGGTCATCAGCAAAGGTCCATGAATGGGAACTGGATCAAGGGGTAGTAGACGATGTCTTCTTGCACTGGGGAACACCTCAGGTAGACCTGTTCGCGTCCCCTCAAAATGCAAAGCTTCCCGCCTTCTGCTCGCTCGCTCCAGGACGAGGCATTTTTTGGCGGGACGCTCTGTCTCTAAACTGGAAGGACAGATTCATCTATGCCTTCCCCCCGATTCCCTTGATTCCGAGGGTCTTACACAAACTCAGCTCAGAAGGAGCTCGAATGATCCTCATCACTCCATTCTGGCCCAGGTAAGTTTGGTTCTCTTCTCCAGCCATTTTCAGAGAAACCTCCACTTCCTCTTCCTCTGTCTCAACATTTGCTGACCCAGGATCAGGGGACCCTGATTCAACAGATCTCAAATCCATTCAGTTGCATGCGTGGCTCCTGCAGATGTAGCTCAAGCCCACTTTGGGGTTTCTCCGCTCATTGCAGACATTCTGGTGGAGGCCAGGAAGCCTTCCTCTAGATCCACCTACGCCATGAAATGGAAACGGTTCTTGATTTGGGCCTCTTCCAAGGACTTCGAGCCGTTCTCTTGCCCTGTCGGGAGAACCATGGACTACATGTGTCATCTCTTTGACCTGGGTCTTGGTCATTCCTCTTTGAAGGTTCGCATGGCGGCTATCTCTGCCTACCATGTCCCTTTCGGAGACAGGACTTTTGTGCAGCTGGAAGTCTCTAAGACCTTCCTTAGAGGGGTTCTCCATATGAGACCCCCATCCACATTCCTGCCCCTCCTTGGGATCTGAACTTTGTTCTTGAGAAGTTTACCCTGCCTCCTTTTGAACCGGCAGCCTCAGCAGACTTAAAGTTCCTCTCATGGAAGACTCTCTTCCTAGGGGCCATTACTTCAGCTCGACAGATTTCCGAGCTTCAGGCCCTGATGTGTAAAATCCCATATCTTTTTTTTCACGAGGAACTTGTGGCTCTGTGTACTAACCCTAAGTTTCTCCCTAAGGTGGTGGCTGAATCTATGCTAAATCAGTCCATTGAGATACCCACTTTCTTTACGCAACACTCCAATCAAGGGGATTACCTCTTGCATACTTTGGTTGTTCACAGAATACTGAGATACTACAACTCTCGGACTAAGGATCTCAGGAAATGTGATCAACTTTTTGCCTCTTTTGCTTACAAAAGAGAAGGCAATGCTGTTTCTAAGCAATGCCTATCAAAATGGTTGGCTCATTATATCACTTTCTGTTTGACAAGTACAACAAGACCCTGTTGGGTCAAGTCAGAGGTCAGTCCACCAGAGGAGTAGCTGCCTCTGCATCTTGTTTCAAGAATGTGTCAGCGGCAGACATTTGCGCAGCCGCTACCTGAACTTCTGTCCATACGTTTATGAAACACTACAGTTTGGACATTGCCTCTCGCCGTAGAGCAGGCTTCGGGTTGGCTGTTCTGCAAGGTCTTCTTTCTTGAGGCCCTTACAGCTGGAGGTTCTATTGGTGTGTAGTTTTCCTCCTCCTGAGTGATTTTCCTTGTTCCAGACTGCTTGGGACTCAGTCCTATATGTAATTACCTACTGCAAGAGCCCTCTCGAAGTAAGATAGTACAGTTACGTAAGAACTTACTGTAGCAGTAGATCTTCAAGAGAGGCTCTTGCAGTAGGTAATGCCTTCCTGCCCTCCATCCCCCTTAGCTTTTTCAACTCCTTTTCCAGGAAGGGAAATATCTGCTTCTCTCTCGTCTTGCCTTTTTGGCCTTTGGTGGGAAAGAACTGGAAGGTGGGCGTGGGGGACCGCCCCTTTATACTGACGTTGGTCACCTGACGTGGCAGTACCCTGCTAGAGACTGCTAGCTAGTAAGTTTTCAGTGGGGTCCTGACGCCTGCCAGCTTCAGTCCTATATGTAATTACCTACTGCAAGAGTCTCTCTCGAAGATCTACTGTTATGGTAAGTTCTTACGTAACTGTGCTATCTCTGAATCTCCCCCAAAGATTATTCCTCCTTTGCTTCCAGCCCTCAGGAATGCTACCACAGCGGCCTGGTACAGACCAGATATGGTGCCAGCTGTGCCCCCACAGAGCTGATAAGCTCTACAGTGCCCCTCAGGGCATTCTTTACTTGGCTGCCCAGGCTGAAACTGACTCCATGGTCATCATGGCGGCACATGACAGATCTAAGGTGCCCAAGCACCTTAGTTCCTTGCCCCTGGACAAAGAATCCCGCAGGATATATCTTTGGGCAAAAGGTCATATGCTTCCTCTACCCATGGCCTGAGGATAGCAAATTACCTGTCTCACATGGTTGAATTCCAGAACACCAGTGCCAGAAAGGGCAAGACAGCTGCCCAAGCCCTTCCTGACAGTGCCCAGAAACAGGAATTGCTCCAGGAAATTGTGTTTATATGTGGATTTTATGTTTATATAGTGAAAGTGCTAATATTTTTGGGTAGAGGAGTTTTTTATTTCCTTCGTTTTGTTTATTTTTATTTTACTTTGTTTATTATTTTATTTTTTTATTTATAAGTATTTG
This sequence comes from Neoceratodus forsteri, assembly GCA_016271365.2. Taxonomy (NCBI): domain Eukaryota; kingdom Metazoa; phylum Chordata; order Ceratodontiformes; family Ceratodontidae; genus Neoceratodus; species Neoceratodus forsteri. The sequence continues at coordinate 430,056,348 of CM057453.1, read as the reverse complement.
ATCTTGTATGGGTCTTGATTTTATTTTATGATTTTATTTTATTCTATTCTCATTTAAGATAGGTTGTTTTGCCATCAATAATGTGTTTGATGGGGCTTAAGACGGTCAGGCGCTATTCTCCCGCTCTGCTCCGGGACCTCCGTCCCTTCTATTGTCCTCAATTGCCAGAGAGCTGGGATATTGAGAAGGCATTTAGGGAATCGATGGACTGGGCAGAGTGGGAGAATGGAGACGAGTGGGCGGATAGGGATAGTTGGGACAAGGAGACGCCCTGGGGCGAAATGGAGTCAGGAGAGGGGTCCTCCTTGCCTGATTTCCATACCCAAGGGCTCCACAGATCGTGGGCAGGTACTGCGATCCTCTCCGAAAACTCATCCAACTCGAATGGTGTTATGTAATGCCAGGTCGATTAGGAACAAGACTGCTATTATTGCAGATCTTGTTGCAACATCTGACCTGGCATGTATTACCGAGACTTGGCTGGATGAAAATGCAGGTCCTATCTTAGACTCCGCTGCTCCAGCTGGGTTCTCGGTGATGCACCGTCCGAGATTGGATCGTAGGGGTGGGGGAGTGGCCATCTTTTTTAGATCAGAGCTGAGTCTTGTGGAGGTGCCAGTGGGTAACACCAGATCCTTTGAGTGTATCCTGGCAGCTGGTGCAGAGCTCAGGATTCTCCTCATTTACCGTCCACCCGGTGATGGTGGTGAATTCCTGAAGGAGTTCACGGACTTCATCGTTGACATGGCACTGGAGTCGCCTAGATGGTTAATTCTGGGTGACTTCAATGCCTGGGTCGACGATGAACTCTCGCACTTTGGAAAGAACTTCCTCCAACTTATGTCTATGTTGGGCCTGTCACAGGTAGTTACCTCTGCTACCCATATAGGTGGACACTCATTGGACCTGGTGTTCCTACTGGATTTGGATGTCTCGCATTTGGAGGTGGAACCAAATGCGTGGACAGACCATCACACCATAAGATTCAGTTTTGGGGCACCCCCTAATAGGCCTATCCCTACGGAGATGGTCCAGTATCGCCCTTTAAGGGGAGTAAATCCAGAGGGCCTAATGGCGGTACTGGACCTATCGGGTATTTCGGATGAGAGCATGGATCCAGGGGACATGGTTATTGCCTATAACAAGGCGGTGACCGGGGGCCTGGATCGGATTGCTCCTGTTCGTGTTCGCCCACTCACTCCAGCCCAGACTCCCTGGTTTGATGAGTCTTTGAAGGAGCTGAGGAGAGGCGAACTAGAGAGAGCATGGCGAAATCTTGCCTAGATGCCGACAAACTTAGATTGATGGATCATTATGTTATCTATCAATCGGCAATATCCCGTAAAGTCAAATTCCTGTCCAGGGAGATTGCTGCTGCAAGAAATCGACCGCTCAACTCTTCGGACTGTTGACAGATTGTGCAATCCACTCTGTCTACAGTCTGGAAGAGATTTTCACAAATAAAGTGTGTGATGAGCTTGCTCGATTTTCGCTGATAAGATTGCGGCATTAGGGCGGATCTCAGCCAGGTTCACTCTACAAGGGCTTGCAGTGGTCGGAGGGAAGCAAACACCTGTGTTACCTGGTCTGACTTTGGTAGGCGGAATTCATGGACATTATGAGGATTGTCCAGACTGTAGTCCAACCAGTTGTAGTTTGATCCGGCCCTACGCCACTTTTATTAGGTTGCGAGATATTATCTGTCCGATCATTGCTGAAATTGTCTGAAATCCTTGAAGCAGGGATCTTTCCTGAACCCCTAAGGAGGCGGTCGTTCGACACTCCTAAAAACCTTCACTGAATCCGGACTGTCCAGCTAACTACAGACCTATCTCTAACCTCCCTTCTTGGGTAAGGTTATTGAAAGGTGGTTGCACTGCAACTGGACGACCATCTTACAAATCATGATGTCTATGATACTCTTCAATCAGGATTTAGGAAAAGACATAGTACTGAGACTGCTCTTGTCCGGGTTCTAAATGATCTCCTGATAGCGAGGGATCAAAAGGCTTGTACTATTCTAGTCCTTCTTGATCTCTCTGCAGCTTCGACACTGTGGACCATGGTGCTTCTGAACGCCTATGTGTTCCATTGTGGACTGTCTGGTACGGTCCTACAATGGTTTCAATCTTTTCTCACAGGGCGGAGACATAGGGTTATCACTGGAATTTATTCCTCTGATGCCATCTCCTTGCCTTGTGGGGTTCCATGAGGGTTCCATTTTGGCACCCATGTTGTTCGCTGTCTACATGCTGCCATTGGGAGACATTATTAGGCAATATGGCTGGGTTTTCACTGCTATGCAGATGACACCAGCTATATTTGTCCTTAGCCCGGGCAAGAAGATGCAGTCTCTAAACTTAACAACTGTCTATCTGAGATCAGTGATTGGATGAGTGCCAGCTGGCTAAGGTTAAACCCGGATAAGACTGAGGTGTTGGTGGTGGACCCAGGTCGTCGTGAGGCGGGTTGTAGGGCTGGTCTTCCCTCGGGCATGTGGATCGATGGAGCCCAGCTCTTGACCTCAGACCGGGTGCGTAACCTGGGCGTTATTATTGACGACAGTTTGACGCTGAAATTCCAGGTGTCATCTGCCGTCAAATCCTCTTTTTACCATCTGAGGAATATCGCTCAGGTGAAACACCTTGTTCCTCCGGCTGACCTCCCGACATTAGTCCATGCCTTTGTTACTTCTCGCCTTGACTACTGCAATGCCCTGTACCTAGGGATGCCGGGGGTTGATATCCGCCGCTTGCAGCTGGTGCAGAACGCTGCAGCCAGGCTTTTGATGGGGACATCAATGAGGAATCATATTACGCCTGTGCTGCGCGAACTGCACTGGCTGCCGGTTCAGTGGCGGATCACCTTTAAGGTCGGTTTACTGACCTATAAAGCCCTACACGAACAGGGACCGCGATATCTGCAAGATCTGCTTGTTCCCTACCGTCCCTCCCGCTCACTCCGATCCACCGACGAGGGATTGCTAGAGGTTCCCAGGGTTCGTTTAAAAACATCTGGGGCACGAGCGTTTTCTTATGCTGCCCCTACCCTGTGGAATTCTCTACCTCGTCGGATACGAAGCTGCCTGACCGTTGAAAGCTTTAAATCAGAGCTGAAAACCTATTTATTTCAAAAGGCTTATGGGGAGTAGCTACTGCACTGAATTGAAATTGAAATTATATTTTATTGTTGTTTGTTACGCTATATGTATGTTTTATATGTATTTAATTATTGTACAGCGCTTTGATTTCGAAAAGCGCTTAAAAATAAACTTTTACTTACTTACTTACAGTGCTTCCAAACCACAGAGGATGTTGGGAGGCATCTTCTAAGAGCCATCTGTGACTTATCTGATACGATTGCTAGGGCGATGGCCACTGGTATCTGCCTCCATAGGCATTCATGGCTCAGGGTTTCTGGGTTTTCTGCAGATGTGCAAAACAAAGTTCTGAACACCCTTTTTAATGACACTGAACTCTTTGGTCCAGATGTCTAGGACATCATTAACAATCTGCAGGCCTCAGGTACAGCCATTAAATTCATCCAATCCCTCTACCACACTCAACAGCTTGGTAGGGGGCGCCCCACTTTTCGAAAGCAAGTTAACGGACCAGACTCCAGCTTCCGCCCTCAGTGCAAACACAGAACCCAGCCCTCCTTGCCTGCCTCCTCCCATTCTGGAGCGGCAGCCAAGCATCCCAGGACTGAGGGTCCAGCCTCATCCACTGGCCCTGCCTCAGCTTAACTCCTTATTAGTCCCCCCCCCCCCACCATAGCCCAGGAGGTAGCGGTTGGAGGTCGGTTCTCTCTCTTTTTTAATCAGTGGAGAACCATAACATCAGACGCCTGGATCTTGCAGATTATAGAGTGTAGTCATATTCTGGAGCTAGTCCAGCAGCCTCCAGATACCCCCCACCTCCCTCAAATTACCCCCTGGCTCATCTCTCTGTTGTCCGGGAGAAAGTGCAGTCTCTCCTGCGCAAGCAGGCAATAGAACTGGTGCCAAAGAGGCAGAAAATCCAGGGATTCTATTCAAGATTCTTCCTGGTTCCCAAAAAGACTGGAGATCTGAGGCCAATCTTGGATCTGAAAGACCTCAGTCTTTATGTCCGGTACAAAAATTTCCAAATGGTAACCTTACCTGGCCTATTCCCCCTCCTCAAGTCCAGGGACTGGCTCTATTCACTGGACATGTAGGACGCCTACCTTCCCTCCTCACAGGAGGTTTCTCCACTTCACCTTTCAGGGGGAACATTACCAGTTCAAGGTATTGCCCTTTGGCTTACCTTCTTCGCCACGTCTCTTTACCAAGTGCTTAGCAACAGTCGCAGCAGCCTTCAGACGAGAGGGACCGTATGTCTTTCTGTACCTGGACAACTGGTTTCTCAAGGCCCTGTCCAGGGAGCGGTTGTTGTCTACTCTGGAGCGTACTCTTCAGCTTTTTCAGTCTCTTGGTATAACAGTCAGTCTGCCCAAATCTGTGCTAGTTTTGTCCCAAAGACTATAGTACACTGGGGCGGTCCTGGACTCCGGGCCGGGGAATGCCTTCCTACACCAGAGCAGGGCAGAATGCCTCATAGCCCAAGTGCAGGAGGTTGCCCAGAGTCGGTACATACCTGCCAGACTGTACCTATAGCTCCTAGGACTCATGGCCGCAGCCATTCCTACAGTTCCGATAGCCAGACTACACATGCGCACCGTGCAGTGGGACCAGCGAACGGACAAGTTGGCCCAGCTAATCCTGGTCTCCTCCCCAGTACGCAGGGTGCTTCAGTGGTGGATGGTCCCCTCAAACTTCCTTCAAGGGGTCCCTTTCCAGCTTTCCTTCCCGAGTCCGAGCCTAACCATGGATGCCTCCGGCCTGGGCTTGGGAGCCCACATGGGTCCCTTCTAAACTTGGGGATCCTGGTCCCAGTGGAAAGCCACCCTGCATATCAATGTCTTGGAGATGAGAGCGGTGCTCTATGCTCTGCAGGCCTTCCAGGATCATCTGGCCCCAGGCCAGCTGTTGGTGCAGTCAGACAATCTTGAGTGTTGTCTACTATATCAACTAGCAGGGCAGGGACTTACTCATACCCCCTTTGCAGGGAGGCCATGAGAGTGTGGTATTGGGCACTGGACCACAGTCTGTCACTGTCTGTGTGCCAGGCGTTCTAAACACCCTGGTGGACAGCCTCAGCAGGACTCAGTCCAGCACGCACGGATGGGAGCTTCTGTCATCCAGGGGTGTAGCCAGACATTTCCGTTCTGTACGCACTTTCTCCAGCTGCTGCCCCCTTTTTTAAATAATTGTGCACTCTTTCACACTGCTGCCACCAGTTTTAAAGCAAATCAGATTTTCAGATGACTTAACTAATCTCTAAACAGTTTGTACACATATATATATATATGTCCTAAACAATAGAAGTTTAAACAGTACAGACACTAAGTGCCCTCCACTAACTCAAATAGTACAGATTATAATGATAGTGGTCACAAAAAGGTATATGGTTTGGGACAGGTACTCAAAAAAACTGTACACAAATGTATACAGTGAGTATGTCTGCCTACACCCTTGCTGTCATCTGTAGCAGAAGATCTGTTTGACAGATGGGATGGTCCAGAGTTGGACCTTTTTGCATCCCCACACAACACAAAACTGCCCAATTTCTGCTTGCTAGATCCAGTGCCTGGAGTTTTCTGTCAAGACGTCTTGTCCCTCTCTTGGAGCGGGAGATTTCTGTATGCATTCCCTCTGTTCTCACTAATACAGAGGGTGCTGATCAAATTGCAGATGGAAGGGGCCAGCATGATCCTAGTGGCTCCATTCTGGCCTTGCCATATATGTTTTCCTCTGCTTCAGCAATTGGCAGAAGAACCTCCGGTTCCTCTGACTCTTTGCAGAATCTGCTGACCCAGGAACGGGGGACCCTGATCCATTCCAGTCTCTGGTCCCTCCATCTGCATGTGTGGCTCCTGAGGACGTAGCCGTCATCAGGTTTGGCGTCTCCAGTGGGGTGGCAGATGATCTTCCTGGACCTAAGTCTCCACCACTCATTCACACTAGTGGGATTAGGGCCGGAGGCACTAGGACCCATCGGGAGCAAACTTTTTTGCTGGAGGGTCGGCGCGAGAGATGGCGCCGCGAGACACGGCGCCGCGAGCTGCGGCTCGAGCGGTAACGACCTTCTCGGCGCACGACCCTCAACCGCCTCAATTCCTTTTTCCCGCCGTCGAAGTGCGCTTCAGTATATACGCCGCTGTTTGTCGGGAGTCAAACTTCAAACTAGCGCTTAGTTTTCAGTTTGTTTTTTTGTAACATTATCACGATAGTAGTATCGCTTAATTTTATTCTATTTCGAAAATTTTTTCTAATATCTTAAATTTAACTTACTTGAAGAAGTCTCGGCCTACTGGACGGAGTCAACCATGAGCAGGTCAGGTGACGGTAGGAGACTTCTATGAAAGCTGTTCAGTCAGCGGACTGGGTCCGTCAACCTCCTTCTCAAGAAACTCAGCGGGGTTCCGACAGCGGTCAGTCCGATGCCGGGGATGGGCGGTCCCCGTCAGGCATAAAAATCGCGGTCGCTTTCACGGCACGGCTCGGCCTCGAGCTCTTCTTCCGCCCACAGGTCAAAAAGAGAAGGCATTCTCGAGGTCGCCTCTGGCGTTCGCGCTGGCCGACGGTCGGTTATCATTGTTAGTTGCCGGTCTCCTTCTTCGGAGTCGCCAACTTCTGGTAATCGTCGTCCTCGACATCGGAGCCCCTCCCCGCCTATAGGTAGGGCTCCAGATGAGCAGTTTCATCAGTGGGCCGCTCTTATGGAGCGATGGGCTTGGAGGTTGGTTCTTCTGCCTGGCTCGGTTGCCTCGGAGCCCTCGGGCCCCTCCGGCGATCAGGTAGGGCGGTTGGACCTTCCTAGTCGCGCGGCGCCTTCTTCGGTGCCTCGACTCCGTGCCAGTGTTCCCCTCACATGGCTGCAGCGCAGGGGCCACACCGATGCCCTTATCTCCTGGTTTTGTTTCCTCCTCTTGCTTTCCAGGTTCTAGGGCTTTTCCGGCGCCTTCTGCGGGGTCTGTTGGCTTATCGGGCGCCATTTTTGGTGCCGATTAAGGTCTTGGGCGATCCAGCGCGCCGTTGGATCAGCGGCGCCGCTGGGTTGGGCCCGGTGCCGTTCGCGCCGTTAATGTGACGCCGTCCGGTTTAGCGGCGCTATCGGCTTTAAGGCGCCGTAGCCAGCGCCGTCGGCTTAAGCGGCGCCACGTGTCTGTTACCATCGACGTGGCGCCCGTGTGATGCTTCGTCGGCTTCGTAGTATACGTCCCGTGCATCAGCGGCGCCGCCCTGGGGATTTTGCGGTGACGCTTGCGAGAACATCGCGTGCCTGCTGGCGCCCGTGTGCCTCCGCGAATTGCCGTCTTCGGCCCGGCTTTGCCGTCTCGGCGGGGGTCCTCGGGGACTCTCCTTGTTTTCTGATATTTCCTCCTCTAATTTTCATTCCTTCCTGTCCAAACAGTCCTTTCTGGACCATCAGGAGATGATGTTGAGCCTGACCCAGACCTTCGGTTGGGTGATGAAGTGGAGGAAACAGGATCTTTCTTTGCTACAGAGCCTGTGGTCGAGGACCTGTCCTTTAAGTCTCTGTTAAGAACCTGAGATCCACTCTTTCTCTCAGACTACAGACATCGATCCTGGGAAGATATTAAGACTCCAGTACCTTCATGCTTCGGAGATCCCTACAGTTTGACTTCTCCGATCCAGCCTTCCTTCGAGCGCTGTCTCAATGGTATGGAATAATCCTGCTCTTAATCCTTCAGTGGCTAAATCCATTGATAAAAAGTATTCAGCTCCAAGGATCGTCTATTTTTTGGCATCCCAAGCATTTACGGATCCTATTGTAGTCCTGGCAGAGAATGACAAAGGTCGTTCTTCCTCAAACTACTTCAGCTCGACCTATTAACAAAGAGTCTCGTGAAGATTGATACATTAGGTAAGAGAGTCTTTGCTGCCTCCACTCTAAGTATGCGTGTTGCCAGTTATCAAGGCTATTTTTCTCAGTATGAGTATATCCTGTGGCACTCTATGAAAAGAATGGTTGAAGCTCTTCCAGATTCGGACTCCAAGTCAGAGGCTTCTATTGACCGTTACTAGAGGTATTGAATCAATAACCAACAAGTCAAAGCCGCCGACGGGCGCTTCGACACTGCTTCTCGTTCAGCTGCTGCAGGATTTGTACTCGACGCCATTCCTGGCTGCGGTTCTTCGGCTTCACGAAGGATGCTCAGCAGCAGGTAATGGCGCTGCCTTCTGATGGCACCTATCTTTTTCGGCCCTCAGGTGGAGCAAGCCTTAGAAGCCACGAAAGACTAGATCGGCCATTAAATTGGCCAGAACCTCCGCCTGCCCCTCTAGCAGGCATGCGAACAGGCGTCAGTTTCTTGAGTAGTCAGTCATTTGAGGCAGAAGCAGGGAAGCTTCCATAAAGCCAACCTGCCCAACCTCAGAAGAAGGAGCGTAGAAAGCGCGGGGGCCTAAAGCCCCAAGCGCCACCTTATGAAGTTGTTGGCCAAGTTCCATCCACACTGCCCGAGATGGAACTTTCTCCTCCGGTGGAGGAGTCGTCTGATGTACTTCTACAACGGTGGAAGTCCATAACTTCAGACAAATGGGTCTGTTCGGATCCTTCGAGGGTTACTCTCAATTTCCCCCAAATTGTCCTCCCAGACGACAACCCAGGTTGTCGACTTCTCAATCGAGACCTCCACCGCCGAGATCGAGGGCCTTCTGAACAACAGGGCAATAGAACTGGTGCCCCGCATTTGCGGAACACAGGGTTCTACTCCCATTTCTTTCTGGTTCCAAAAAACTGGGGATGCGCCCCATTCTAGACCTCAAGCTGAACAAATTCCTCCCAGGGAGAAATTCAAATGATTTCCCTCGTACCCTGTTACCCTTGCTGCATCAGGACGACTAGCTGGCCTCTCTGGATATGCAGGATGCGTACCAGCATATCCCGTCCACCGAGCCACCGCAAGTTCCCTCAGGTTTGGTAGCTTTGGGTCAGCATTATCAGTTCAGAGTCCTGCCTTTTGGGCTATCCTCAACGCCGCGAGTTTTTACAAAGTGTTGTGCAGTTCTCGCGGCGCATCTCAGGAAAGGCGGACTCCGAGTCTTTCCCTACCTGGACGATTGGCTTCTAGCAAGCCTGTCCAGCCAAGGGACTTTGGAATCCGTGCAAACGACTTCTCATCTTCTCACGTCCATGGGAGCTCTGCTGAATCTGAAAAAAATCCCAACTGCAGCCCTCCCAGAGGCTCCTTTTCTTAGGGACGCTTCTAGTCACCTCTTCCGCGAAGGCTTTCCTTCCAGAGGACAGAAGACTCGACATCCTTCGGATGGCCCGTTACATCGGGGAGAACCAATCGGTTACAGCTCTCTCGATGCAACGCATGTTGGGTCTCATGGCGTCCTCACCCCCAGTCTTATCCCATCAAGGTGACGCAACCCCTTCGAAGGTCTCTCACCTGGTGGTCTCAAGAGAGCAATCTCCTCAAAGGGTTCCCCTTTGCTCTTCCGGACCATCAGATCTCCATCACCACAGACGCATCGCTAATGGGATGGGGAGCTCACTGTCTCTCCCTCCACACTCAAGGTGTATGGACTCCGTTCGAATCTCATCTCCACATAAATGTCTTGGAGGTGAGAGCGGTCCTCTATGCGATCCAAGCTCTGAAGGATGTCCTTTGTCACAAGAACTATTCTCCTTCAAACGGACAGCAAAGCTGGATGTATTACATCAACAAGCAAGGCGGTGCTCACTCTTATCCCCTTTGCAGGGAAGCAATGAGGGTATGGGAGTGGTGCTTGAGCACAAGTCCACTTCCTTGCAAGTCAGTCTCTTGACCCAGGGTTCGTTGGTCCATCCAACCTGAAATACTTCACCTTCATGCTTGGCTCCTGAAGAGATAGAAGTGAATCGGTTCAACGTCTCCGTAGAGTCTCGAGCATCCTTCTGGCTGCTCGGAGCCATCCACAGAAAACATCGCATCCAAATGGGCGTTTTGCTCTCTGGTGTGCAAAGTCCTCTTGGAACCCCTTTTCCTGTCCTCCTGACAAGGTTCTGGAGTATCTTTTGGACCTATCTAACTCAGGTCTTCAGTACTCCACAGTTAAGTTCACCTTAGTGCCATCTCAGCGTTCCATGAGCTGGTTTCATCCCTGACTCTGGCTCAGTTACCTATGGTGAAGAGATTTCTTAAGGTTCTTCATACCAGACCCCTGTTAAGCCGTCCAGTTGCAGCCTGGGACATTAACCTGGTGCTGGACATGCTCACTCGGAAGCCTTCGAACCCCTAGCTATCTGTGAGCTAAAATTTCTTACCTGGAAGACTGCCTTCCTGGGGCCATTACCTCAGCCCAGAGTCTCTGAGATACATGCCCTGGTTACAGACCCTCCATGATACTGTCTTCCATAAAGACAAAGTAGTTCTCCTACTCATCCAAAATTTCTTCCCAAGGTTGTGTCAGAATTCCATCTAAACCAACCTCTGGTACTTCCGCTTACTTCGCTAATTTCCAAAATGAAGGGAACGAGCTCTTCATTCCTTGGATGTTAAGAGAGCCTTCGGTTCTATTTGGACAGAACCAAGGATGTTCGCAAGACTCAACAACTCTTTGTTTCTTTCAGCGACACCCGGCTGGGTCAACCTGTCGCTATCAGATGCATCTCCTCATGGTTAGTGGCATGCCTTCGACATTGCTACTCCATGGCTCAGGTTAAATTAGAAGGTAGAGTGTACGCTCACTCTACTAGGGTGGTCGCGGCATCCCTGGCGGAAATTCGCAATGTTCCAATTGCAGATATCTGCAACGCCGCCACCTGGAGCTCAGTGCATACCTTCGTTAAGCACTATGCACTGGATGTTCATGCCAGGCGACATTCCGCATTCGGCAGAACCATCCTTAATGGGCTTCTACCTTAGACATGTGAGCTCTGGCTCTCCTGCCCCCTTTGGGGGATTATCAGCTTGGTACTTCCACTAGGTGAATGAGTGGTGGAGACTTAGGTCCAGGAAGATGGGAAAATCACGTACCACCGTAATTCTTGATCTTCTTGGATGAGTCTCCACCACTCATTCACACGCCCACCCTCCATCCCCGAGCTCACCGCTGTGTTGGTCTTCACCCTCAAATCTTTAGGCTGTGAGGACTTCTTTACTGACCCTTCTTACACGGGTCGTCACGGACTATCTTATGTCCGTGTTTTAATGTTACTGGGTACTCTTCACGTTAGTTGCGCTGCACCTCCTTGGTAAAAAAGGTACTAGGCGGTTGGAGGGTCGGTAGGACATCATCCGCCGAGCCGCAGCTCGCGGCGCTGGTGGTCTCGCGCGCCATCTCTCGCGCCGACCCTCCAGCAAAAAAGTTTGCTCCCGATGGGTCCTAGTGCCTCCGGCCCTAATCCCACTAGTGTGAATGAGTGGTGGAGACTCGTCCAAGAAGATCAAGAATTACGGTAGGTACGTAATTTTCCTTTTTAGTGGCCGCTCGCAAGCCCTCCACTCATGCCACTTATCACTTGTCATTGGCTCACCAGGTAGCACACTCGCCTCTGAGGCCAGGAGATCAGAAGGCTGTGGGTTCTATCCCCACACCAGGCACTTGGGTTAATATCCCAATACTGACACTGTAGTGCAGCATGAGGGGGGTGTTGCACTCCTGAGGTGCCATCTTTCGGATGAGACGTTAAACCGAGGTCCCATCTGCCTGTTCTGGTGGTAGTTCAGGTGGATGTCCCATGGCACTTCTCGAAAAGAGGAGGGGAATTTCCCCAGTGCCTTGGCCAAATTTCCCTCATTCACAAAAATATCACCAATAGCTTAATCTGGTTCAAGGCCAGTTGGCTTTCATCTGTATCCCCCCTTCCTGGGTCATGCCTGAAAAGAGACAAAATCTGCCTAGTGCACTTACCTGGTCAATAAAAAATAAATTATGCCATTAAGTGGAAATGGTTTGCCATCTGGCCTGCCAAACATTCCCCGAACCCCTTCACCTGCTCGGTGAAGCATGTCCTGGACTACCTGATCTCTTTGTCTGACTCCGGCCTCCAGTATTCCTCCCTCAAGGTCCACCTTTCAGCTGTTTCTACCTTCCACGAGCCCGTGGGTGACCACACTGTTGCTCAGTTGGATGTCTCCTGTATCTTCCTCCAGGGCATCCTACATCTGAAACCCGCAATCCGTTCTGCTGTCCCAGCTTGGGATTTAAATTTATTTTGGAAAAGTTGACCCTGTCTTCTTTTGAGCCACTTGCGATTTGCGCTTTCTCTCTTGGAAAGTGCCCTTTTTAGTTGGTTACTTCTGCTCGAAGAATTTCAGAGCTTCAGGCCCTTTGGTGCGAGGAGCCTTATTTGATTTTTCACAAAGACAGGGTGTCTTTGTGCACAAATTGCAAGATCTTCCTGGACTAAAGTCTCCACCACTCATTCACACTAATGGGACTATGCCGGAGGCGCTAGGACCCAGCGGGAGCCAAACATTTTCAGGAGGGCCAGTGCCGAGATAGGACGGCGCATGTGCAGCAGCGTGAGACTGACTCACACCATATAGGCTATCTCAGCATCAACCCGCACCCCCCAACCACCTTAGTTCCCTTTTTCCCCGCCGTCGAGTGCGCTTCAGTAATGACGTTGCTCACCCACCGGGAGTCAAACGTCTCATCTGTATGACAGTAACATATAGTCGTTCAGTTCATTTAGTTTATTTTTTTTATTTTTTTTTAGTAGTAGTGTTTTATTTAAAAAAAAAAAAAAAAATCAGCCTGTCATTGACAGTCAACCATGGACTGTTTCGGTGACAGGAGACGTCACTAGAAAGTTCTTACGGCAGTGGGGCTGTGTCCGGTCCGCCGCCATTTGCAGAGGGGGGGCTCTGACCACGGGCAGTCTGGTGCTCTTGAGGGAGAACAGCCCTGCTGAAGGCACAAAAAGAAGCAGGCCTGTTCCTGATCTCAGTCCGGAACCCGGCACTGCTTAACCTTAAGTTCTTCTTCTTGTAGGAGGAAGAAGAGACGGTACCGCTTAAGGCTGCCCTCTGGTAAGTCTGCTAAGAGGTCCTCGATTGCGGAGTGTGGATCCACCCTGACCCCCTCCTGGGTCCCTGGTGGACTCCATTATTAGTGGCCGGGAATCTTCCTGGTCATAAAGTCTCCACCACTCATTCACACTAATGGGACTTCGCTGGAGGCACTAAGACCCAGCAGGAGCAAACTTTTTGCAGGAGGGCCGGTGCCAGTGATGGAGCTGCGAGGAGCGGCGCCACAAGCCTCTGCTCATTCGGCAATGACTATCTCGGTGTCGACCCTCCAACCACCTCAGTTCCTTTTTTCCCTCCGTCAAGTGCGCTTCAGTGACGATGTCGCTTGCCCGCCGGGAGTCAAACTTCAAACCAGCAGCATAGTTTTCAGTTTATTATTTTGTAGTATTTCTCGAATAAAGTACCGCTTATGATAATTTATTCTTATTAAAGAAAGAAATCTCAGCCTACATTGGCTGAGTCGACCATGAGCGGGTCAGGTGACGGTAGGGAGACTTCATATAAAAGCTGTTCAGTCAGGCGGCTGGGTCCGGTCCGTGGCCTTCCCCGGAGGTGGGGTCTGACAACAGACGGTCCAGTGCCCGAGGGGAAGGGCGGTCCCCCCGGAGTCATAAAAGTAAACAGTCGCATTCTGGGCACCGTTCGGCCTCGAGCTCTTCTTCGGCCCGTAGGTCAAAAAAGAGAAGGCATCACTCAAGGTCGCCTTCTGATATGTCTGCGCGTAGACGGTCGGTCATTGGGGTCAGTTGCCGGTCTCCTCATTCGGAGTCGCCGGTTTCTGTTTCTGGTCACCGACCTCTTCAACATCGGAGCCCTTCCCCACCTTCTGGTAGGACTTCCGATAAGCAGTTTCATCAGTGGGCCGCTCTTATGGAGCAGTGGGCTCGGAGGTTGGTCCAGCTGCCTGGCCCAGTCACTCCGGGGCCCTCAGGCTCTTCAGGAGATCGGGCAGGGCGATTGGGCCTCCCTGATCACGCGGCGCCCTCTTTGGTGCCGTCGACTCCGCACTCAAGTGTTTTCTCCCCTCACATTGCTGCGGCGTAGGGGGCCACACCGATGCCTCTATCTCCTGGTGTTCTTCCTTCTTTCCCCTCAAATCCAAATTTTCGGGGCCCTGGGTTGGTGTCGGTGCTGTCAGCGTCGGTGGGTCGCTTGGTGCCATTGAGTTTCTCGGCGCTGTGTGGCCTTTCGGTGCCATGTTCTTAGGCGCTGTCTGCTTTGTCAGCGCCATGCAGCCTTTCGGCACCGTGTTCTTCGGCACCAAGGCTGGGCTTTTCATCAGCTAATCTTCAGGACTTCTCCTCTCCGAATTCTTTTCCTTTCTCCTTTCCTGCTGATTTTCATCCCTTTGCTGTCCATGCAGTCCCTCCTGGACTGTCAGGAGATGATTTTGAGCCTGACCCAGATCTTAGACTGGGTGATGATGTGGAAGGAGCAGGACCAAACCCTGTTACAGAGCCTGTGGTCGAGGACCTGTCATTTAAGTCTCTGCTGAAAAATTTGAATTCCACTCTTTCTCTCCAGACTATGGACATCGATCCTGGCAAGCTTTTAAGACTCCAGTACCTTCATGTTCCAGACATCCCTATGGATTTAACTCTCCCAGTACAACCCTCCTTTGAGACGCTTTCTCAAATGGTATGGAATAATCCTGCTCTCATTCCTTCTGTGGCTAAGTCCATAGATAGGAAGTATGCTGCTCGAAAGCATCGACCTATTTTGTCCTCCAAAGCCTTTGCGGATCCTATTGTAGTCTTGGCGGAGAATGATAAGGTCGTCCTTCCTCAGACTACTACAGCTCGACCTATAAACAAAGAATCTCATAAGATAGATACTTTAGGTAAGAGATTCTTTGCTGCATCCACCCTGGGTATGCATATCGCCAGCTACCAGGGCTATTTCTCTCAATATGAGTATATTCTTTGGCATTCGCTCAAACAAATGGTTGAAGCTCTACAAGAGTTGGACACTAATTCAGAGCTTCTTCAAGCCATAACCAGGGTTATCGAGTCCAACAACCAGCAGGTTAAAGCAGCTATGGATGCCTTCGAGACTGCCTCCCAAGCGGCGGCGGCAAGTATCTGTACCCGTCGCCATTCCTGGCTACGCACTTCAGGTTTTACGAATGATGCCCAGCAACAGGTCATGGTGTTGCCTTTCAATGGTGTGTACCTCTTCGGCCCTCAAGTAGAACAGGCTCTAGAGGCCACACAAAAGACTAGGTCAGCCATTAAATTGGCTCGACCTCCTCTCGCCCCCTCTCAAGGGGGAGTTAACAAATGCCAGCTTCATAACCATCAGTCCTTTCGAGGCAAAGGCAGGGGAGGTCTTAATAAAAACCAAGTCCCTCAGCCTCAAAAGAAAATGCAACAGAAGGCGCAAGGACCCAAAGCGCCCAGTGACGCCTTCTGAGTTGCTGGCCCAAGTCCCATCTCAGCTGCCCAAGGGGTACTCTTCCTCAGTGCTGGGAGGTCATCTGACTCAATTCTACAACCGGTGGAAGTCCATAACATCAGACAAATGGGTCCTCCGGATAATCCGCGAGGGGTATTCCCTCAATCTTTCAGAGACCTCTCTGGATCATCCCCCCAAACGATAGCCCCGGCTGTCAGTACTTCAGTCAGAACTTCTCGCCTCCGCGATACAAGGCCTTCTGAACATCAGAGCAGTGGAAGTAGTTCTGCTGGATCAATGGAACACAGGGTTCTACTCCCATTTCTTTCTGGTTCCAAAGAAAAAACCCGGGGCATGCGCCCCATTTTGGACCTCAGAAAATTAAACAAATTTCTTCCCAAAGAGAAATTCAAAATATCATCGCTAGGAACCCTGTTACCTTTGCTTCATCAGCACGACTGGTTAGCCTCCCTGGACATGCAGGATGCTTACCAACATATTCCTATTCACCCAAGGCATCACAAATACCTAAGGTTCGTGGCTTTGGGCCAGCATTATCAGTTCAGAGTCCTGCCCTTTGGGCTGTCCTCAGCGCCACAAGTTTTTACAAAGTGTTGTGCAATACTCGCAGCGCATCTCAGAAAAATCAGAATACAAGTGTTCCCATATCTGGACGACTGGCTTCTAGCAAGCCCTTCCAGGCAAGGAAACCTCGACGCCGTTGCCATGGCCTCAGATTTTCTCAAGTCCATGGGAGTCGTCCTAAATCTCAAGAAATCATAGCTGCAGCCCTCCCAGAGGCTCGTTTTCATAGGAACTCTTCTGGACACCTCCTGTGCGAAGGCTTTTCTACCATAGGACAGAAGGAGCGATATCCTACAGATGCCCCGATACATCAGAAAGAACAGCTCAGTTCGAGCTATCTCGATGCAACAGATGCTGGGTCTCATGGCATCCTCGGTGTTCACTGTACCCCTAGCACGCCTCCACATGAGAACCTCTCAGTGGATGCTCAGTACTCAGTGGTCCCCAACCACTCACCCTCAGTCCTTTCTCATCAAGGTAACAGAACCTCTGAAGAACTCACTCACCTGGTGGTCGCAAGAGGGCAATCTTCTGGAAGGGTATCCCTTTGGCCCTCTGGATCATCAGATTTCCATTACCACAGACGCGTCCCTGATGGGGTGGGGAGCTCACTGTCAGACTCTCCACACTCAAGGTACGTGGACTCAGGAACAGTCCCAGCTTCACATAAATGTCCTAGAAATGAGGGCCATCCTTTATGCAGTCCGTGCTTTGAAGGACATTCTCTGTCACAAGAACATTCTCCTTCAAACGGACAACAAAGCAATGATGTATTACATCAACAAGCAGGGCGGTGCTCACTCTTACCCCTTATGCAGGGAAGCGATGAGAGTGTGGGAATGGTGCTTGGAGCACAAGGCTCTAATTCAAGCGTCTACCTGCCGGAGTACAGAATGAACTGGCAGACCGTCTCAGCAGAACAGAGACAGATCCTCATGAATGGTCTCTCGACTCAACTGTAGTTCAGTCACTGTTCGAAGAGTGGGGAGCTCCAGACCTGGACCTTTTTGCATCCCCACTCAACACAAAACTGCCTCTCTTCTGCTCCAGAAATCCAGGGCCTTGCATTTTCTGTCAGGATGCGTTCAGGCTGCAGTGGACAAAATGCTTTCTATACGCCTTTCCGCTTCTTCCTTTAATTCAGAGGGTACTTCTCAAGTTCGAGTCCCAAGGGGACAAAATGATCCTCATTGCTCCCTTCTGGCCTCAACAAATATGGTTTCCGTTACTCAACAGTATGTCGAAAACCCTTCCGGAAGCGCTTCCCCTTCAGACGAACCTTCTGACTCAGGGACCTGTGGTCCATCCCAATCTGAGATCGCTTCACCTTCACGCTTGACTCCTGAAGAGAGAGAAGTAAACAGGTTCAATGTCTGTCACAGAGTTTCAGATATTCTTCTGGCTGTGCGCAAGCCAGCCACTAGGAAAACTTACACAGCCACATGCAAGCGTTTTTCGCTGTGGTGCGCAAAATCCTCTTTGAATCCTTTTTCCTGCCCACCAGATAAAGTTTTAGAGTACCTCTTAGACCTATCAAATTCCGGTCTCCAATACTCTACAGTCAAGGTTCACCTTTGTGCCATTTCAGCTTATCATGAGCCAGTGCTTTCCTTGTCACTGGCTCAGTTACCAGTGGTTGAGAGGTTTCTTAAAGGAATTCTGCATACCAGACCTCCTATCAGATGTCCAGTCGCAGCCTGGGACATTAGTCTTGTGCTAGACTTGCTCACTCAAAAACCTTTCAAGCCTCTAGCTACCTGTGAGTTGAAATTTCTCACTTGGAAAACGGCCTTCCTGGTGGCCATTACCTCGGCCTGCAGGGTCTCTGAGATACATGCATTGGTCACAGACCCTCCGTATACTGTGTTTCATAAGGACAAAGTAGTTCTTAGGACCCATCCTAAGTTTCTCCCTAAGGTTGTTTCAGAATTCCATCTAAACCAACCTTTGGTCCTTCCTACTTACTTTGCAAACTTCCAAAATGAAGGGGAGCATTCTCTTCATTCTTTGGACGTCAAAAGGGCTTTGTGTTTCTATTTAGATAGAACAAAAGAATTTCGAAAAGCTCAACAACTGTTCGTTTCCCTCAGCGAGACCCGGCTGGGTCAACCTGTCGCTATCAGATGTATTTCTGCCTGGCTGGTGGCATGCCTTCGCCACTGTTATTCCATGGCGCAGGTTAAGCTGGAAGGCAGAGTGTACGCTCACTCTGCCAGAGCGGTCACGGCATCCCTGGCGGAAATCCGCAACGTGCCCATTGCAGATATTTGCAATGCAGCTACCTGGAGCTCAGTGCATACTTTTGTCAAACACTGTGCCCTGGATGTCCATGCTAGACGACATATTTTGTTTGGCAGAACCATCCTTAATGGACTTCTGTCCTAAATTTGTGAGTTCTTGGTCTCTCCTGCTGCCCTCTTGGGGGATTATTAGCTCGGTACTCTCCCATTAGTGTGAATGAGTGGTGGAGACTTTATGACCAGGAAGATATGGCAATTTCGTACCTACCGTAATTCTTGATCTTCTTGGACAAAGTCTCCACCACTCATTCACACGCCCACCCGCCATCCCCCGAGCTCACCTCTGTTGTTGGTCTTCACTCCCTCAATCTTAGGCTGTGAAGACTTCTTTCTTGACCCTTCTTATATGGGTCTTTCGGACTGTCTTATGTCCGGTTTATGGTTAGGCTATCCTTCTAGGTTAGTTACGCTGCACCTCCTCGGAAAAAAGGTACTGAGGCAGTTGGAGGGTCGACACCGAGATAGTAATTTCCGCATGAGCAGAGGCTCGCAGCGCCGCTCCTCACGGTTCCATCTCTGGCGCCGGCCCTCCTGCAAAAAGTCTGCTCCTGCTGGGTACTAGCGCCTCCGGCGAAGTCCCATTAGTGTGAATGAGTGGTGGAGACTTCGTCCAAGAAGATCAAGAATTACGGTAGGTACGTAATTTCCATTTCTCGACTCCGGAGCCCCTCTCTGTCCTCTGACGGAGTTTCCGGTGGGCGGTTGTACCACCGGCTCACTCTTGTGGAGCAGTGGGTATAGCATCTGTCACATCTGCCTTTGCCTGTGAACTCAGTTCTGGGACCACTGGGTCTTGGAGCCACTAGGCCGGGGGCGATTAGGTCAGGATGTCCATTCGGTACTGGCGGCAGAGTTTTCTCCTTCTCTGGTACCAACGACATCGGCACTGGTTCCACCTGCCTACCCCCTCACCGCGTTCCCATGCGGGGCTGGCACAGGTACCTTTTTCTCCCCACTTTTCTTCAAGGTCTGACAGGGGTCCAGGGTCGACAGAGCCACATGCGGTGTCAACCTTCTCGGTGCCGACTTTGGGACTGAGGGGGCCTGTTGGCTCCGCTTGCCACATCTGCCTCGGTGCTGCATGCAGTGTCTATCTTGGTGCCGCATTCAGTGCAGACTTTCTCGATGTCCTGTGGGGGCTCCGGTGACTCCCACATACCCTTCGCCTGGCCCAGACCATTCAGGACTGGGGTACAGCTATGAGTCTGACCTTGATCTGGTTTTACTGGATGGCAGTGGAGATAACTCGGGCAACGACCTGGAAAGCAAGCCTTCAGTCTCTGCTGAATCCATAGTAGAGGATCTTTCTTTCCAGTCACTTCCTCAGGAACGTGAGATTGGACCTGGCTCTTCAGACCTCTGAGATGGACCCAGGGAAACTTCTACATCTCGAGTATCTCCATGTTCCTGTCATGGCCATGGACTTCATGCCCCTGCCCCAATCTTTTGAAAGCCTGTAAGAGATGGTGTGGGTCAAACCGCTGCTTTTCCCCTCTGTGTCTAAGGCTGCAAATAGGAAATATGCTCCACCTAAGGACAGGCTTTTCCTGGCATCGCAGCCCTTTGTAGATGCCTTGGTAGTGCTTGCAGAGAATGAAAAAGTTGTCCTCCCTCAGGAGACTTCGGCTTGACCTATCACTAAGGAGTCTCGCAAGGTTGACACCTTAGGGAAGCGTGTTTTCGCAGCCGCAGTCTTAGGGATGCATATTGCTGGTTATCAGGATCATTTTTTTCAGTATGAGTACAGCCTGTGGAACTCCCTCAAGGAGGTGGTCGAGGGCCTCCCAGAGGTGGAGGTCAGTTTGGAGCATCTCCAAATGATTACCAGGGGCATAGAATCCAACAACCATCAATTGAAAGCAGCTATGGATGCCTGTGATGCTGCAGCATGGGCAGCAGCCGCGGGCATCTATCAGGCATCACTCCTGGCACAGAACGTCGGGTTTTTCACCCGGGGCTCAGCGATAGGTGATGAGTGCCCCCTTCAATGCTTATTTATTCGGCCCTCAAGTGGAACAAGCGCCTGGAGGTCACTCAGAAAACCAGGACTGCCAGTAAGACAGCCAGACCGGCTCTGGCGGCCCCTCAAAGGAATGGGAACCGTCTGCAATATCATAACAGACAGTCCTTTCGAGGTAAAGGCTGAGGAGCCTTTAATAGGAACCAAACTCCTCAGCTGCAAAAGAAAACGCAGCAGAAGGCACAGGCCCCAAAAGCACCCAATGCCACCCTCTGAAAACCTGGCCCAGGTTCCAACTCAGCTGCCCGAGGTGGGTAGCGCTTCGGCAGTGGGAGGCCGTCTGACCCAATTTTACAATCAGTGGAAATCCATCACAAAGGACAAATGGGTCCTCAGGATCATACAGGAGTGATACTCTCTCAATTTTGCAGAGATCCCTTCAAATCTTCCACCCAAGCAACAGTACAGTCTGTCTACCGCTCAGTCAGACCTACCTACTTCTGAGATACAGGGCCTTCTGAAAAACAGGGCAATAGAAGTGGTTCTGCAGGTAGAATGGAACACGGAGTTCTACTCCCATTGCTTCCTCGTTCCAAAGAAGACAGGCAGTACACGCCCTGTTCTTGACCTCAGGAAGTTAAACAGATTCTTGTTCAGGGAGAATTTAAAAATGATCTCCCTAGGAACTTTACTTTCACTGATTCATCAGTATGACTGATTGGCATCCCTGGACATGCAAGACGCCTACCAGTATGTCCCAGTGCACCCAAGTCTATTGCAAGTACTTGTGTTTTGTGACTCTGGGTCAACACTACCAGTACAGAGTCCTGCCATTTGGGCTCTCCTCTGCACCTTGAGTCTTTACAAAGTGCTTTGCAGTTCTCGCAATGCACCTCCGAAAACTTGGCATTTAAGTATACCCGTATCTGGATGACTGGCTCATAACGAGCCCATCTGGTCAGGAGACGTAAGAAGCGGTCACCACAGCTTCGCAATTCCTCACTTCTATGGGGGTGCTACTGAAGCTGGAGAAATCACAGCTTCAGCCCTCCCAGCAGCTCCTCTTCATAGGACACCTCCTGGGCAAGGCCTTTCCTTCCAGAGGACAGGAGAACCAACATTCTCCAGATGGCTTGCTACATCAGGGAGAACAGCTCAGTTCGAGCACTCTCGATGCAGTGGATGTTGGGCCTTATGGTATCGTCTGTCTTCACAATGCCTCTAGCCTGGCTGCACTTGAGGACCACACAGTAGATGCTTAGCACTCAGTGGTCGCTTAACACACATCCACAGTCCTTCCACATAAAAGTGACGGAGCCCCTGTAGAGATCGCTGACATGGTGGATGCAGGAGAACAACCTTCTTCAAGGTCTACCCTTTGCTCCATTGGAGTCTCAGATCTCCATTATCATGGATGCATCTCTGATCGGTTGGGAGGCCCACTGTCAAGACCTCCACACTCAGAGTGTGGAGCCGGGAGGAGTCCCATCTGCATATCAGTGTCTTAGAGATGAGAGCTGTCCTGTACGCTGTCCGAGCCTGGAAGAACGTTCTCTTTCACAAAGTAATTCTCCTACTGACAGACAAGGCGGTCATGTATTACATCAACAAGCAGGGTGGAGCGCACTTGTACCCTCTGTGCCGAGAAGCCATGAGGGTGTGGGAGTGGTGCCTCGAACACAATGCTTTGATCCAGGCAGTCTAACTGACAGGAACTCAGAACGACCTAGCAGATCACCTCAGCAAGACAGAGCCGAATCCACACAAATGGTTGCTCGCGCCAGGCATCGTGCGGTCGCTATTCGACGAGTGGGGCAGTCCCAACATGGACCTTTTTATGTCCCCACTCAACTCAAAACTTCCTCTATTCTGCTCCAGAAGTCAAGAACATAGCGATTTCTGTCAGGATGCATTCAGACTGCGGTGGACAAGACGCTTTCTGTATACATTTCCTTCTTTTCCATTAATTCAGAGGGTGCTGCTCAAACTGGAGGCTCGGTGGGGGGGGGCAGGGTGATTCTCATTGCGCCGTTCTGGCCTCTGCAGATTTGGTTTCCATTGATCAACAGTTTGTGAGAAGTCCCTCCAAGACAACTTCCTCTACAAATGGACCTCCTGACACAGGGACCCGCGGTCCATCTCAACCTGCATTTCCTCCATCTCCACGCCTGGCTCCTGAGGAGATAGAGGTGAGTAGGTTTAAAGACTCTCAGAAAAACTCAGAAGTCCTCTTAGCAGCATGTAAGCCATCCACTAGGAAAACTTATACAGCTATGTGGAAGCAGTTTTCCATTTGGGTGCGCAAAGTCCATGTTGGATCCCTTTTGTTGCCCACCAAATAAAGTGTTGGAGTACCTCTTAGACCTGTCGAATGCAGGACTGCAGTACTCGACAGTAAAGGTACAACTCTGTGCGATTTCAACCTACCATGAGCCTCTGCAGAACATGTCGCTGGCTCAACTACCACTGGTTAAGTGCATCCTACACATCAGGCCCCCCCAGTCATGAAACCGGTGGCTGCCTGGGATATCAGCCTCATGCTAGACATGCTCACCCGTAAGTCTTTTGAGCCTCTAGCCACCTGTGACTTGGAAGTTCCTGACCTGGAAGGCTGGTTTCCTGGTGGCCATTACCTCCGCTCGTAGGGTCTCTGAAATACATGCCTTGGTCACTGACCCTCTGTATACGGTGTTTCACAAAGGCAAAGTGGTCCTTCGGACCCACCCCAAATTCCTTCCCAAGGAGGTTTTGGAATTCCACCTTAACCAACCTTTGGTTCTGCCTACTTATTTTGCTTACTTTCAAAATGAAGGGGGAATGCACTCTTCACTCTCTGGATGTTAAAAGGGTTCTGCAGTTCTGCGTCGACAGAACTAAAGAGATTCGCAAATCAAAAAACTTTTTGTATCTTTCAGCATGACCTGGCTGGGTCAGCCTGTTGTCATTAGATGCATCTCTGCATGGCTGGTGGCATGCCTCCGTCACTGCTGCTCAATGGCGCAGGTCAAGTTGGAAGGCCTGGTTTACGTCCACTCTACCAGAGCAGTTGAGGCATCCCTGGCGGAGATTCGTAATGTTCCCATTGCAGACATTTGCAATGCAGTGACTTGGAGCTCGGTGCACACTTTCGTGAAGCACTACACTCTGGATGTCCATGCCAGATGGCACACTTCCTTCAGCAAGACAATCCTCAATGGACTTCTGTCCTCAGTGACCTCAGTCTCCAACTGCCCTACTCGGGGGATTGATTCTTAGCTTGGTATTCTCCCATTAGTGTGAATGAGTGGTGCAGACTTTAGTCCAGGAAGATATGGAAATTACTTACCTACCGTAATTCTTGATCTTCTTGAATGAAATCTCCACCACTCATTCACACAGCCACCCACCATCCCCCGAGCTCACTCATCTTGTTTCTGGTCTTCACTCTCTCTCCCTCGTTGACTTAGGCTGTGAAGACGTTGCTGGGTTGACCCTTCTTACACGGGTCATCTGGGCTATCTTATGCCCGGATTAGGTTAGTTTCCTAGATTAATTTACACTGCACCTCCTCAGTAAAAAAAAAAAAGTATGCGGTCCTATCTCAGCATAGTCCCATTAGTGTGACTGAATGGTGGAGACTTCATCCAAGAAGATTAAGAATTACGGTAGGTACATAATTTCCATTTTCTTCCTAAGGTGGTTTCTGAGTTTGCACTTAATCAGTCAATCCAGCTTTCTGTTCATTTTCCGGAGCGTGCCAATCCAGGGGAAACACTGCTCCATGCTTTAGATGTGTGCAGAACTTTGAAGTTTTACCTGCTCAGGACTAAGGAGTCCAGAAAGTGTAAGCAGTTGTTTGTTCCTTTCACCCCAGGTAGAGAGAGCACTTCAGTTTCTAAGTAGCGTTTATCCAAATGGTTGGCAAATTGCATTGTGTTCTGCTACAATAAGTACGTTAAAGACTTTCCGGATGTTGTCAAAGCTCACTCCACCAGAGGCATGGCTACCTCTGTGGCTTGTTTCAAAGGGGTCTCAGCCACTGACATTTGTGCTTCTGCTACCTGGAGTACAGTCCACACCTTCACCAAGCATTACCGTCTGGATATCGCTTCTAGAGCCTGTGCAGGATTTGGCAGGGCTGTTCTGCAAGGACTCCTGTCTTAAGTTTATGGCGTTCCTTGACTGGTTCAGTTTTCAGGGTCTTCTGTCTTAACTTTAAGAAGCTCCTTGACTAGGTAGGTCGTTCCATCTCTCCTGTCTTAAGTTTCTGGAGATCCAGCCTCCAAGACTGTCCATATTCTCTTGTCACTGCTTGGGACTCGTTCCTATGGTGTAACTTGATGACTGAGATACCCCAGAAGAAGATAGAACGTTACGTAAGAACTTACCGTAACAGATCGAGGACTGTGAGTCCTGCCAGAGCTTAAACCCAGCCACACAGAAACGCCATCAGCAGGCCTTGGAAGCCCATATCTTAAAAAATGGCCTCCATGCAGAAGCAGCTGCAGAAACGCAGGAGTTCTTCATCTTCACCGGAGGAACATCACAAGAAGGAGGACAAGGAGAGACATTGTTACTGGGATCAGTCTCTTTCACGCCCACGACTTCCCTCGGGAACCGCGGACACCGAGAGGCCTTCCTCCCAGGGAAGCACCCCTCCCACCATGTCTGCTTCTGCCTCCGTGGATCAAACATTCGTACCCCTGTGCCGGAGCTGGTCTCAGTTCCGACGGGAGTCTCCGGGAAACCGGAGAAACCTGCTACCCTTAGGCCCTTCAGAACCACCGGATCTAAGGTGAGTGGCAAGGCTGATAAGTCGACCATCGGCTCCTCTGATGACCACCCGACCACAACTGATAAGTCGGATGCTGGCTCTTCTGGCAAACGCCCAGTCCCAGCTGATAAGCGAACACCAGTCCATCCGGTGAACGCCCAGCCCCAGACCCATCAGGCCCCGACAACAGGCATGACGTCGAGGCTCCGGACCAGCTGCTGCCTGTGCCGCAGTCTTCCCAGGAGGGTTCACCCTGTTTGGACACTCCATCTTCACCTTCTATGGTGGACCCTCAAGATTCCCATGTACCGCTGTAACCGGAGAGCGATGAGCATCCACCTGTCGACACCACCTCATTGCCGATGTAGGATCGCCTGACGCCAGAGCCTCCTTCAGGCCTGGCCCTACACCTGACGTTCCCCTATCTGTACCTTCTGCTCTCCAGACCCTGGGGGGACCTTCCAGCCCTTTACGGCAAATGCCAGACCTTCCACCTGGAGGCCCAATGCCTGACATCCCTTTGCCACCATTGGGCCCTCTGCCCAGTCCCCTGGCACTGCCATCGAATCCTGAACTAGGACCCTCAGCCCCTCCCATCAGGCCCTCAGCCAGGCCCCTCCGGGTCCTCCGCTGAGCTACCTGACGCCCGGCTAGCCGGAGCCACATTACCCTTCCCCAGGGTATCCATCGCCAGGATTTCCAACACCAGGCTACCCGATGCCCGGGTACCCCATGTCGGGTTATCCTACGCCTAACTATCCCACGCCAGGATACCCGGGAAATCAGTACCCTGAGCCGGGTTACCCTTCGCTAGGTTATCCTCCTGTTTTTCAACCGCCTCCTACACCTCCACCACCCCAGCCTCAGGGGACTTGCAGGCGATGTTACGCTGTTGGTGGAATGAAGCCAAGACGCAGTTTGCCTTTGAGCTAGATGGACATCAGCCAGTGGCTACTCCTTCGATGATCCACTCAGAACCGACAATAAGGTCCCTTTCACCGGTAGAGTCTCCCCCTTCAACCTCTGGTAGGTCGCATGAGACACTTAATCTAACTGATCATCCCAGAGGACTCCCAGTAGCCATTGAATACCCCCTCCCTAGGGTCAAGTAATCTGACAGGAGTTCGACGTCAGAATCTGAGTCAGACTCCTCTCCATCGAGCTTGAATTATGAGTCTCCTGTACTGGATGACCCAAAACCAAAGGAATCTCCTAAATCCCCTCCAGGGGATCCTTCTCTAATGGAGCTCCTCCAGAAGATTCAGGAGGCATACGATTGGAGGACCAAAGAACAAGATCATCAGTGTCAGAGACTTGCGAACACTTATTCTCCCCGTGGATAGGCCCTCACAAGGACCTGGCCTCCACAATCTGAAAACAGCCTTCTTCTCTGGCTGCTGTAGCCAGAAAGGCTGACAGACTTTATTGCACATCAGTGCGGCTCACGACCGTTGGACCATAACAAAGCACCTGAGCACCTCCCCCTCCGGATAAGGAGTCGAGGCAGCTCGATCAATTTGGACAGAAATTCTGTTTATCCTTTACACTATCCATTCGAGCCCTTAACTATATAGCCCATATGGTGGTTTACCAGAAATCAATTCTGGGTCAGTTAGAATTAAAAATTGAGGCCCTGTTGACTCGGACCTGAAAGCAGACATCCCTCAAATGATCAGAACAGCCAGATCAGCCAGCAGTCATGCCCTAAGGGCCACCTGTGATGCAGTGGATGCTTCAGCCTGTGGTACGGTGACCGCCATGAGCCTATGCAGACACTAATGGCTGAGAATTTCTGGCCTGGCGCCAGAAGTTCAGTCTGCCATCCAAGACGCACCTTTCAGGGGACCTGTTCTCTTCGGAGGGTATGTCAAGGACATCGCTGACTTACAGGACAAAGGCAAAGCCTTGCGCTCTTTCCAATTCATGTACAAGCCCCCTACTAAGCCTAAGCAACTATTTTATAGGCAGCAAATGCGTCCACAAAAGGAACAACCCAACCAACGTCAGAACAAACATCGGGCCCCCACGACAGGTGCTGCCCCCGGCCAAATCCCAGAGAGCCTCCGGAGCAGCACCTGCCAATTTCCCTTCCGCCTCCTGACAGCTCCTTCCACCTCCATCACCAGTTCAGGATTCAGGAGGCAGGTTTGCAAACCACCTACCGGGTTGGGAGGCAATCACTTCAGACCAATGGATACTTCAGCGTATAGCCCAAGGTCACACAATAGAGTTTCTAGAGAGACCTCCAAAAAACTCTCCAGGTCACTCTCATTCAAACAACATGAAGTCTTGCTATATTATAGACATTAGCAGTTTGATCCAGCTCTAGAACTGCCCCGGAGTGAAATGGTTAAAACCATTCCAAGATAGAATTTTGGCACGAGAGCAGCTCTATCTGTGTCATTTCAAACTTGAACTGTCAGATTCTTTACTCCGCCTCAGTGAGCAGTCGCTCCGGAGATTTCTCCTTCTGCTCTGTTCATTTCTCGGTTTAAAAGTGTTTTCTCGGTTGGATTTAACGAGAATAGTTTTATTTTAACCGCAAAACCGTTCGTTCAAGCTCTATCTGTGGTAACTGTAAGTAAATGAAGGTTTTGTCTGTGTGGAACTTGTAGTTATCGGTTCGGTTTGAACCGATCAGTGGGTTTAAAACTCATTTAAAACTAAAAGTTACTATTTTAGAGTGCGGTTCCGGTTCTTATCGGTTCTAAAAAAAGCGGATTTATTCGTTTTTCCAATACCCGTGACAGTGTTAGGAACCGATAGTGGTGCTTTGCCTGGCACTGCCGTTAAAAGGGCAAGTTTTTGGTTAGGCTGGCATTATGTCTGAGAAACCCAAAAGAAAAACCGGGCCCACTGGGTTTCAACACTGAGATGTTTGTGGGGAAGTCTTTGCCAAGGCTGACCCACACATCACGTGTTTATTGTCTGGGGTTTGACCACCTCCAGTCAGACTGCCAGGTATGTAAGAATTTCCCTGCAGCCACCCTGGAAAAAAGATTGGGCAGGCTCAGGGAACCGAGGCTAAAAGTCCGCTGACCCGATGGCCAGCCCGGTTCGGTGCCAACCGAACCAGAGGGAGTGCCCTCTGACCAGGGCCAGACTTCCTCGGCAAAGAAAAGCTGGTTCTGAGGAACCAATTCCAGTAATGAAAACAAGAAAATCAGCAGGTCTGGAGTCCAAAATTCCTTCTCCAACTGCTGCAGAGATAGCAAAAGCCATACAAATTGTCCAGTCACTGTCTCAGGGTCCGTCCGAACCACCACTATCTGGTAAAAGGTCAGTTCGTCCGGTCCCAGTGGTTCAGCATTATGATATTGAGGAATTTTATGAACCAGAGGAGGGGGAGGAGGATTATGAACAGTATGAATGTGGCTGGGAAGGTCTGGGTGTGCCCATTGAACCGGACATCTCCCCAGACAGACCTTTAGAATCTCCCTATGCTGTCAGAGTCCCATCTCATTTTATGTTTTATAAAAGTTGCTGAAATCCTCCAGCTTCCTTTAGAGAGGCTGTGGATGAGCAAGAGGAGCCTGATTTTGTAGAAATAATGGATATTCCAGAGTCTAGGAGATTGTCTATTCCTTTACATAAGTCTTTTAGGAAACAAACAATTAAAATTTTAAAAGCTCCTAATTCTGTGCCTCCTGTAGATAAAAAGATGGACAGAAGGTATACATTGTCAGGCCCTGATACAGAATTCCTTTCTCAGCAATGCAGTCATGTTGAGTAGTTCAGGCTGCTGCCTGTGATAAAGCTAATATTCCCTTGGCTTCACATCCTCTTGACAAGGATTCCAGGAAGATTGATGCCATGGCAAAAAATAGTATATGGCAGCCTCTCTGGGACTCAGGCAAGCAAATTATATGGCTTATGTAGCTAGGTATCAGAAATCTAGATGTGATACTGTTATGCAATTGGCCAAGCAGGCCCACATGGCCAGCTGGCTAGTGAACTAGAACAGGTGGCTGCTGATGTCATTGAAGCCTCTCAGGTTCAGTTTCATGCTGCTGTGGATGTTAATGATGTTTCCTCTAGGGTCATGGCCACATCTGTAGCCAGAGGTTGGCCTGGCTCAGGTGTATTTGGTTTGCTCACAGGATACCCAGACTAAGGCTATGGATTTTCCCCAGATGGGAAATTCTCTGTTTGGAGAGCAGACAGAGAATTACATGAAGAAGATGGATGAATATAGGACTACTTACAAGAGTGCCCAGGCTAAGGAGCGCAAGCCACTCCTCAAAGGCATGCCCCAGGGGTAGGGGTAGGCCTTTCAGGCCTTTCACCAGACTCAGGCCTCCTCTGCCCATGCTCAGAGGGGCTTCTTCAGAGGCAGGGGCAGACGAGGGGTGGGCAGACCTGCTCCCACCCCCCAGCCTAAAGCTCCTGCGAAACAGGCACCCTGATGGGGTGCCCAGGGCCGATTCTCCTGTACCAGTGCGGGCAGGCTGGCTTACTTCAGTCAGAATTGGGCTTCTTTAACCTCAGACAAGTGGGTTCTGGAAGTAGTAAGCCAGGGTCTGGTTCTCAGCTTCAGAAAGTTTCCCAAGTTGAGAAGCAGACTTTTTTCTACCTGCAAGTGCTTCAGAGACCCTCGCTCTGGAAACAGAGGTCTCATCCCTGTTAGCTCTCAGAGCAGTAGAAAGGGTTCCTCCCCTGCATCAGGGCAGGGGTCTGTATTCCAGATACTTCCTTACCCCAAAAAAGACAGGAGAATGGCGGCCCATTTTAGATCTCAGATATCTGAACAAGCATCTTTTGAAACCAAAGTTCAAAATGGTAACTCTGGCAATGATTTTACCTTCCCTAGGGCCATGGGACTGCCTAGCCTCCCTGGACCTCAAGGATGCCTATTTCATGTCCTAATCAGAAGATCCCATCAAAGTACCTCAGATTCGAACTGCCTCAGGTCATTACCAGTTCAGAGCAATGCCCTTCGCCTACCTCTGCTCCAAGGGTATTCACAAAGTGTCTAGCAGTGGCAGTGGCCCACTTAAGGAGGCAGAGGATTGCTGTTTTTCCCTATTCTAGATGACTGGCTCATTGTAGGCCAGTCCCAGAACAGGTAAATCTCACCTGCAGGTCACCCAGCAGCTTCTCACCTCCCTGGGTTTCTACTAAACCTACCAAAGTCGGTTCTGGAACCAGTCCAGGTACTCACCTTTATAGGGGCAGAATTGGACAGAAATGCCAGAGCCTTTCTTCCCCAGAAAGGGTAAGGAATTTAGTGGCTCTGGCCTCTTCCTTCACTCTGCAGGTCTCTCGACCAGCAAGACACTTTCTGCAGCTCCTGGGGCACATGGCTGCATCCACAGCTGTTGTGCAGGGAGCCAGATTTCAGATGAGACATTCAGTTTCACTTGAGAACCTTTTGGTCTCAGAGAGAGACCCCTTTCCAAGTTGGTCCCAGTGATCAACCTTGATCCTAGCTCTCCAGTGGTGGCAGGATCAGGAGCAATTTAAGAGCGAGGTCCCCTTCATTTCCCTTCTCACGACTTGACTCTCACTACAGATGCTTTCCTTCTGGGTTGGGGAGCCCAATATGGGCGTACCTTTTCCACTAGGGAGTCTGGTCCCCAGGAATCTCTGCTCACATCAATTTGCTGGAACTCAGAGCTGTCTTTTAGCTCTTCAAGCTTTTTCTGCATCTGTCCACGACAAGGTGATACAAGTCAGAACAGACAACACCACAACAATGTGGTACATCAACAAACAGGGGGGCACTCTATCTTCGGCCTTGTGCACCGAGGCAATGAAGTTGTGGTCTCTGGCCTATTCCCTGAACACTTCCCTCATAGCAGTTCATCTTCCAGGGAAGGACAATGTCCTAGCGGATGCCCTCAGCAGGATTTCCCAGGGCCATCAGAATGGTCCCTGGATCCTCAAGTGCTGGGGATAGTTTTGCCAGGTGGGGCATCCTCAGATAGATCTTTTGCAGCCCCAGACAATCACAAACTTCCTCTGTTCTGTTGCAGGCCTCCAGTGCTGGGCTCAGTTCCCTGGATGCCCTTCTTCTGGATTGGGAGGAAGTTCCTCTATGCTTTCCCTTCTCTCCTATTCAAAGTACTAGTCAAAATCAGATCTCAGCCTTGCAGGGTGATTCTGATTGCCCGGATGGGCCAGGCAGCCCTGGTACCCACTCCTTCTGTCTCTGACAGTCCATCTTCCCCTGTGCCTCCCCAGGAATCACAATCTGTTGACTTGTGCCCAGGGAAGGGTTTGGTATCCGGACCTCAATCCCTCAACCTCAAGGCCTGGCTCTTGAGGAGTTAGGAGTTTGCTGATTTACACCCTGTCAGGGTGTTCTTGAGATCCTAAAGGCTTCCAGAAAGCCTTCCACTAGAGCTACTTATAGTTCTAAATGGAAAGGTTTTCCATTTGGTGTGTTGGGAAAATATTTCCCGGAATCTGCTGAATTGCCCATTTTGTTAGATTACATGGTACATCTTAATTCCTTGGTCTCAGACCAGCTACCCTGAGAGTTCATTTGGCAGCTGTGTCTGCTTTTGTGTCAGCAAGAAAGTCATCCCTCTTTCCTCTCATCCTATGTTTTCCAAGTTTTTTAAGGATTACTCCTTCTAATCCTCCCTTTGGGAACTGGCCCTGCTTGGACCTTAATGTTTGCATTGCCTAGTTAATGCAACCCCTTTGAACCTCCGTCTTCTGCAGAGCTTAAGTTCCTAACTTTGAAAACTGTTTTCTAGTGGCTATCACTGCCAGACGACAAGTGAATTGCAAGCTTTGTCAGTGGAGACTGACTTTATTTCTTTTCACTAGGATAAGGTAGTCCTTAGGACTAATAGGAAGTTTTTGCTAAGGTGGTTTCAGATTTCCATCTTAATCAATCTATCTCCTTCCAGTATTTTTCACTGATCACTCCTCTTGGTGAGAGGAGGTTGCACAGCCTGGATGTTAAAGAGCTCTTAGTTATTATATAGAGTGTACCAAAGGTCACAGGTTCGAATCCTTCAACTTTCCTTACCTATGGTGAAGTTGGGAAAGGCAAACCTGCCACTAAGAGATCAGTAGCCAGGTGGATTGTCTCTTGTATCCAATTTATCAGAAAGTGGGCAGAGCCCCCGGGTTTGAGGGCTCATTCTACCAGGGGTACAGCTGCTCTAGCTGCTGCCAGAGATATCCCTTTATTAGAGATTTGCCAGGCTGCTACTTGGAAAACGGCACACTTTCACTGCCATTACTCCCTGGATGTCCAGGCCAGAGAGATGCTCGCTTTGGCACAGCTGTTCTTCAGAGCCTATTCCCTAAGTAGGTTCTGCCCTCCTCCATGGAGGTACTGCTCAGTATTTCTGTTAATGTCAGTAATATAAGGCAAGATTCTCATGTTGTTGTTTGAAGAAAAAATTACTCACCTTAGTAATGTTGTTTCTTCTAATGGAGTCTTGCTATATTATAGACCTCCCCCCCAACCTGCCCCTCTCAGAACCTCTACTTGGTGGGGTGCGGGCAACTTAGTGTGGGCACTACTTATGTCCTGTTAGCATTTTGTCCCCTTTGGGACTTTGGGGGTGTGTATGTGTATGCTGCGTGTGTGTTTTATTATACTTATGTTCCATTTTCATATTATTAGAATGGTGTTAGTATTTCTGGTCCCCTGACTTGAGTCTTGGGTGTTGGGACCATCAATGGTTGTTATTATTTAGGTAGCCATTTGGCTAGTGTAGGTTACAGCTTCCACACAGACCTTAGTGAGTTTGGCTCGTAGAGATCTGACAGTTCAAGTTTGAAATGACACAGATAGAGCTGCTCTCGTGCCAAAATTCTATTTTGGAATGGTTTTAACCATTTCACTCCGGGGCAGTTCTAGAGCTGGATCAAACTGCTAATGTCTATAATATAGCAAGACTCCAGTAGAAGAAACAACATTACTAAGGTGAGTAATTTTTTCTTATCCTCCAGGACACATTCATAGAGCCTGTTCCTCAGAACCAGGGAGGCAGGGGATACTATTCCTTTTTCTTCCTGGTTCCCAAAAAGACAGGCAATCTTCGACCAATCTTAGACCTCAGCAACCTAAACCTGTACGTGGAGTACAAGAGGTTCCGTATGCTGACCATTCCAGACCTCCTTCCCTTGCTACACCAGGGACACTGAAACATAGAAACATAGAATTTGACGGCAGATAAGGACCGCTTGGCCCACCCAGTCTGCCCATTTCCCTACCTGATGGATAAGCTGCAGATCCTAGTTAACCAGCAGCCTACTTCTTCCTACCCCCAACCCCTAGAATTGCCTTATGACTGTCCCATGCATGCTTGAATTCCACCACTGTTTTGACTCCACAACCTCCTCTGGAGGCTGTTCCATACATCCACAACCCTCTCTGTGAAAAAATACTTCTTAAATTACTTGAGCTGCCCCCTTCTATCTTCAAATTGTGCCCCCTTGTTCTTGCACACCTCTTTTTTTGAAAGATGCTACCCTCTTGGACTTTGTTGATTCCCTTGAGGTACTTGAAAGTTTCCATCATGTCCCCCCCTCCCTCCTTTCCTTGAGGCTATACATATTAAGCTCCTTAAGTCCTCTTCATATGTCTTCCGGTGCAGACCCTGCACCATTTTAGTTGCCCCTCTGGACAGCTTCCATCCTGTCTATGTCTTTATGAGATTGGGTCTCCAGAACTGCACCAGTACTCCAGATGGGGTCTCACCAGCTGTCTGTACAGAGGATAATAACTTCTTGTTTTCTACTGATGATGCCCTCCCTATGCATCCCAGTATCCCCAGCCCTCCTTGCTGCCTCTCACATTGCTTGCCCACCTTTAGGTCATCTGATATGACTACCCCCAGGTCCCTTTCCATTTTTGTTGTTGCTAGTATCTCACCCCCCATTGTGTACTCTTCCCCTGGGTTTTTGTTTCCCAGGTGCATTACCTTGCACTTCTTAGCATTGAATCTAAGCTGCCATACATTTGACCATTCCTCTAACCTTGCCAAGTCCCTTCGCATCCTTTCCACCCCACCTTGTGCATCAACTCTGTTGCAGATCTTTGTGTCATCTGCAAAGAGACATACTTTTCCTTCCAGTCCCTCTGCAATGTCGCTTATAAAGACATTGAAGAGGACCGGTCCTAATACTGAACCCTGCGGTACCCCACTACTAACCCCCCTTTTTTCAGAGTGGACTCCATTTACTATTACTCTCTGTGTCCTATTCTCCAGCCAATTCTTTACCCAGGCAGTCATCTTGGGACCCACTCCCAGGCTGGCTAACTTGTATATTAATCTTTTATGTAGGACTATGTCAAATGCCTTGCTAAAGTCTAGGTAGGCCATGTCCACAGCCCCTTCCTGATCAACTACTTTGGTCACCCAGTCAAAGAAATCTATCAGATTTGTCTGGCATGACCTTCCCGCTGTGAATCCATGCTGCCTTGGGTCCTGTGCCCCTCTGGCCTCTAGATACTCAACAGTTCTTTCCTTCAGAAGTGATTCCATCATTTTCCCTACCACTGAGGTTAAACTAACAGGTCTGTAGTTTTCTGCTTCTGCCTTGCTCCCACTTTTGTGAAGGGAATCACATCTGCCCTCCTCCAGTCCTCGGGTACCACCCCACCCTCCCATGATTTGTTAAAGAGGGTAGTCAGTGGTGTCACTAGTTCTACCCTTAGTTCTTTTAGAATTCTGGGATGAATCCCATCAGGCCCCATTGCTTTGTCCACCTTCAGTTTCAAGAGCTCTTTCAGAACCCTTTCTTCTGTAAATGGGCTGGTATCAACTTCTGTATCCAGAGTGTTTCTACTGTTTGGTTTAGGTACCTCCCCCTCTTCCTTTGTAAATACTGAGCAAAAATATTTGTTTAGTATCTCTGCCTTTTCACAGTCATCCTCTGGCCACCCTCCCTCCCCTTTATTAAGCCTCACTATCCCTCCCTTGGTCTTCCTTCGCTCCCTGATGTGCCTATAAAAGGTTTTATCCCCCTTCTTAACTGAGTTGGCTATCTTTTCCTCGGTTTGGGCCTTTGCTGTTCTGACTGCCTTCCGAGCTTCCTTTTGCTTAAACTGATACAGTTCTCTGTCCTGTTCCTTCTGTGATTCCTTGTACATCCTGAATGCTTTCTTTTTCTCTTGAACCTTCACTGCCACTTCCTTTGAGAACCATAGTGGTTTCTTACCGCGTTTCGTTTTATTTGCTTTACACAAAGGCTTGTTACCTCTGTGATGGCAGTTTTTATTATTCCCCATTGTTCTTCCACCCCTCCTTCCTGCCCATTTGCTAGTGCATTCCTTAGGCACTCACCCATTTTGGCAAAGTCAGCCCTCCTAAAATCCAGTACCTTTGTCTTTGTACAGCTTGACTCTATTGCTGTGTTTATTGTGAACCATACTGTTCGATGGTCGCTAGTTCCCAGACTTTGTGCCCTGGATATGCAGGATCCCTACCTACATATCCCTGTTTTTCCATCCCACCGCTGCTTCCTTTGATTTACGTTCCAGGGAAGCATTTTCAATTTTTTTAGCACCCAGGTTCCCTTTGGCCTTTTTTCAGCACCCAGGGTGTTCACGAGGTGCCTAGCGGTGGTGGCTGTGGCATTGTGCCATCAGGGCATCCATGTTTTACCAGGCTGTGGGAGTGTTTTGTGATGCTTTGTCCACTTTGGTGAGAATAAAATAACTTTTATATGCAAGTTTGTGGTCGCTGACTAGGTTATTGAGTGCGAGCCTCTTGGTGTTTGTGCTTTGATTATACTTGGCTACTGCACCTATTTCACAGGTGAGCCTTTTTTCTTGGTTTAGCATCCATGTTTTCTCATACCTCGATGACTGGCTTCTGTCAGCCCTGTCGAGGGACAGTCTGATTACCTCCCTGTCCGCTACTTTTTTTTAAATTTTTTTTTATTATTTCTTTATCCCCCTGCTAACAGGCCCCCTTCCACCGGTCCCCTCATCACCGCCACCGGACCTGATGCCGCCCATCACCTCACGCCAGTTTGAGGCGCCAGCTGGCCCGGTGCAGTGGGGAGACCTACATCATCCCACCGGTCGGCATGTTTTCTTCTCCAGTTTTGTCCCACCCAGAGTGCGGAGCCAAGGCATGGAATGATGCCAGTGGTCGAGCCGCACATGCTTCCGTACGTGGCACACCAAGCGTCTTGCTCGGCTCCGCCCCCCTTGTGTGGGTCCATTGTGCTGGCCCCAGCCTCCGCTAGGGGCCAGTCAAGCAGCAGACTCTGTCCACACCCCTCCCCGGGAGAGGAAAGCTGTCCTCCGGACGCTCGATCCTCTCCCTCCCTGGCCAACCCCCAGCAACCCGCTCACACCGCAAACACGGGTCACCGGCATGGCAAGAGGGTAAGGCATGATGCCTCAACCCTCCACGTCACAGGGCCAGCTACCTTGGACCTTTTCAGTCAAGTGGGCATCATGGTCAGCTACCTCAAGTCCCATCTCTTACCGTCACAGCGCCTGCAATTCATTGGGGCAGTGCTGGATACAGTCCAGGGATGGGCATTCCTCCCCCAGGACAGGGCAGAAACCCTGAGAAGGCAAGCCAGCTTTGTGGCTTCTTAGCGTCAGACCTCGGCAAGGTTGGTACTATGCCTGCTGGGTCTCATGGCAGCAGCCATCCCAACAGTTCACCTAGCCAGTCTCCACATGCGGGTCACGCAGTGGACGCTTTGGGTACAGTGGGATCGGAGGTCAGATAACTTGGATCACATGAACTTGGTCTCCATCCCCATGGCCCGAGATCTCCTTTGGTGGCAGAACCTGGACAAGCTCAACAGAGGTGTCCCTTTTCAGCCTCCTCCAATCACCCAGACCCTTACAAGGGATGCTTCGGGACTGGGTTGGGGAGCACACTTAGGAGATCACAGGACGCAGGAGTCCTGGTCTCAGAGAGAACTGCCTCTGCACATCAGTGTGCTGGAAATGAGAGCAGTGCTGTATGCCTTGCAGGCCTTCCAGCCCCTTCTCAGACCAGGATCTCTCCTGATCCAGACGGACAATATGTGCATGGTCTGGTATCTGAACAAGCAAGGAGGCACACGCTCGTATTCCTTATGTCAGGAAGCAATGCGTGTATGGTCCTGGGTAATCCAACACAGCCTTCATTTCAAGGCAGTGCATGTCCCAGGTGTTCAAAACATCCTAGCGGAGAGCCTCAGTCACACACAGGCCGAGGCTCACGAGTGGGAACTGAGACAGTCAGTGGTAGAAGAAATCTTCGGCCTTTGGGGCAGACCAGATCTCAATCTGTTTGCATCCCCATCCACTGCAGAGCTACCCAGTTGGTGCTCACTTGTTCCCGGGCGTGGTGTTTTCTGGTGAGACACGCTGTCTGTCTGCTGGACAGGAAAGTTTTTATGCACCTTCCCTTCCTTCCCACTGCTGCAGAGAGTACTGCTGAAACTTCAGGCAGAAGGGGCACACTTGATCCTGATCACCCCTTACTGGCTGCGCCAAGTTTGGTTCTCTGTGCTTCAGCAGTTGATGGTGGAGCCCCCAGTTTCTCTGCCCATCTGCCAGGATCTCTTGACTCAGGAGCAGGGCACCCTGGTCCATCCAGGCTTCAAATTCCTTTACCTTCATGCGTGGCACCTGCTGACGTAGCGACTTCACGTTTCGGAGTCTCTTCCATGGTGGCTCAGGTATTCGTGGAGGCTAGAAAGCCATCCGCCAGATCCACTTACACTGTGAAATGGAAGAGATTTTCCATCTGGGCCACGTCAAAGGGTTGGGATTCTTTCTCATGCCCTGTACTACAGGTCCTGGAGTATATGCTGCATGCATATGACCTTGGGCTAAGCTACTCTGCCCTAAAGGTCCACTTGTCTGTCATTTTGGCTTACCACACACTGGTGGATGGCAAAACTGTGGCTCAGTTTGAGGTATCCAAAACCTTTCTGAAAGGGGTCATCCATTTAAACCCCCAGTCAGGAGCCCTGCTCCTCCCCAGGACCTGAATTTCATTCTTGAGAAACTCACTCTGCCTCCATTTGAACCAGCTGCGAGTTGTGACATGCGCTACCTTTCTTGGAAAGCACTCTTTTGGGTTGCTATTACTTCTGCTTGAAGAATTTCCGAGCTTCAGGCCCTGATGTGTAAGGAGCCTTATTTGATTTTCCACAGAGACAGCATGGCTCTACTTACAAATCCTAAGATCTTACCTGTGTCATTCTTCACCATTCATTACTGTTGGAGTGTCTGCCAGAGACCGGCACCAAGCAGGAGACTTTTTTTTTTTTTTTTTGGGAAGAGGGGCCGGCACCTTTGGCGCCGCCCACGAGGCCAATGTATTGCGTGGCGCTTGCAGGTTGGCCACCTCAGTTATGCTTCTCCCGCCGTCAAGACAGCACCTACAGCCCTCAAGACTCATCACGGCCTAGTTTTTGTCAGCGCCATAGTTCGACGCCATTTATCCTTCGAATCTGCCTTGGTTCTGCTACTCGACACCACTTCAGACCGATAAGACCTTTCCATTTATTGCATGTGATGTCAAGTCTTTTGCTTGTTTTTGATTTTTGTTGTCATTCTGTCATGTCTGGTCGTTGGGACAAAAAGCATTCTTAAAAAAAAAAACGGGTCAGCCCCATATGTGTCGGTGTCCCTGTGGCCTACAGATTTCCGTGACTGACCAACACGACGTGAGCCTCTCCTGTCTTGGACCTCAGCATGACATGGATTCCTGCAACACCTGCTTCTCGATGGACAGTCGAGTTTTAGAGCACTGTGCGTTGAAGGTCGGCAGGGCCCCGCTGACATTTGGGGGGCAGCATTGCTCACGTCTGTCCAAGCCCAGGACACTGCTCTACCTCCAGGTTCCTTCCTGGGCCTAAATGATCCGATGAAAAGGGAGCCGCCTCTTCTTCAAGCCTTGCCGTAGAGGTTCCTACCGTGGTGCCGGAGGGCCGGTCCGGCTCCGTTCAGGGCCAGACCGGGAGCACCGCTTTGGCAGTCACCCCCTCCGAGGTGCAGGCTCCCCCATTGTTGGGGCCCATGGCTGTGGGTCCTGGGTGTTCCTCAGCGCCACCTCGGATTCCGGAGCTGCGCGCAGCACCAGAGATCGGGGCTGCACTGTGAGGGGTGCGGGGCAGAGTCACGGTGCCGTAACTGGGGGAGCCCTCGGGGCCGCCGAACTGGAGCCCTTCATAATTGTCTCCTCCTCGGAGGTGGACAATTATGAGGTGGATCTGGATTGGCTGCCTGATTCTTCTGAATCAGAGGGATCCCCATGGCCTAGCACCCTTGTGCCTCCCCAGATGCCCCCTGCTGCAGCTCAGGCAATGGCGGCTCATGCTGATCCTCCAGCCAGTGGTGGCTCGGTGGGGAAGGGGTGGTCAGCTGCGAACTGGCGGTCCCTCTGTTGCTGGGGTGGCGGGCAGGTTACTGAGTGAAGGAGTGGCTGCCATTCCCGGTGCCATTCCTCCTCTTAGGATTAAGATCAAGCCCTTCTTCTGCGGCCTTCCCCGGAGGGCTGTTGGAGTCAAGGAAGCCTTTGGCACAGTGGTCGAGGAAGAGAGTTTCCTCCGAGTCCTCAGGGTTGAAGGTAAGGGGCAAGGGACCATGGCACACTTCCATGACTCCCCCCGGGGTTGGAGAAGGAGCCGTAGTGCTGAGTCCTTTGTCCTCCCCTCATCTTCTCCTACAGAGGTCTTTCTGCATGGGGATGGTGTCCGCCCTTCTGGTTCCATGCGGCCCCCGCCCCCTCATAGGGTAGCTCACCCTACAGGGTTAAGCCCTCACCGTTTTGATTTACAGGACGAGACGGTGAATCTATAGACCTGTGGTTTTCCTCTCATGCCAGGCTCTCCTGTGGATTCTGCTAGCCCTGGCAGAGGCACGTCACGTCAGGTGACAGGCTCGCCCATGCCTCTGTGCCCAGCTTCCCTTCTCCCAGGCTAAGTTGGTCCTCTGGGACCTTTGACTTGGGATCAGTTCATGTCTCAGACTGCGGCTTTTCCTCAATACTTTAGGGCCATGGACGAGCAGGCCTTCCAACCAGTTCCCCTGCCGCAGCCAGAGTCTGACTCGTCAAGTTCCTAGACCTCCTCGTCTTCCTCCTCTGGGGAACAGGAGACTTCTGTCCACCTGTCGTCAGATGCTGATCAGACCCAGTATCAGCACTTCTTGTCGAGGCTGGTCAGGGACTCGCACATCTCCCGTTATGCGAGGGACAATAATGAGGGTGCGGCACAAGCCTTTCTGGGTGAATACGGGGTGTACCATTTGGTGGTTCAGTTCTGGCCGGTCCCCTTCCAGCAAGCGTCGTACAGCACCTGACAGCGTCCATATTCCCTAGAACCAGCCCCAGTGGACTGCCAGAGGCAGTATTGCGTGACCCGAGGGTCACATGGCGCCTTGCCTCATCTGCCTTCTGGACTGCCGCGGCTGGACACCCCTTTTGGGCTTCAACGTCCGGTCTACGACATGCCCCCCGAGACTGACTCTCGAGAGTTGAATCGGCTGGGGAAAAGAGTTTTCTCTTCAGCGCAGAGCGTGTTGGCAGTTATTTCACATTAGGGCACCACGCTGCCTACAACAGGTATCTGTGGGTGATGTTAGGTCAAGCTTTAGCATAGCTGCCTGACTCTGAGGCTACCCAGCAAGCTATAGCACTCTCCACTATGGGCCTGGAGTTGGCAAGGCATCAGTCAAGGGCATCGTAGGGTGCCAATGAGGTCACTTCACGACTTGCGGGGACAGCGATCTGCATTAGGCAGATGGCTGGCTTTGCTGTCAAGGTTGTCACCTTTGGCCCAGCTCAGGTTACTGTCCTCCTCTTTCTAGAGCACCCATCTCTTCTCCTGCAGGGCAAGATGGGCGCTTCAGGGCGCCTGCCTTCCCCTAAGGTTCAGGGGACCCCGTCTCACTCTGACCAGTCCCAGCATTAAACAGGCTAGTGGAGGATCCCCTTCCCGGGAGGGATTGAGAGATGTTTTTCCTTCAGGGTTTATTGGGCCCCCTTTGGGGCTGCTCGGTACTTACCCAACAGTGATAAATGGTGAAGACTGATACAGTAAGATATGAAAATTACGCATCACTGTAATTATTGATCTTACTTTGTATCTTCACCATTCATCACTGAATCCCTCCCACCTTCCCGCTTGGGCCTCAGTCCCTAGAATAAGCCTACCTCCCCGGGTTTTTTCTCCACTTCGGAGACTATGTCTTAATAGGGCAGGGTCGAATATGGGGAATGATGACCCTTTAGCGTTTGTTTCTTAGGGTCTTTCAGGGTGGGGCCCTCCTCTTCTGGACCTCCTTGAAAGGCCTACTCAGGAAGTCCTTTCCCTGTCCAGAGGTGGTACTCGGGCTGCCTGGGACGCCCTTGCCCCTTTCCTTCCCTCCCTTGAGGAGGGTATATTCTGGAGTGTGCCCCCCCCCCTCCTTTTCTCCTCAAAACCCCTGTTTGTGGTCTTCAGGGGGAGGAGAGCGAGGACTGTGATATCTCCTAAAGTAGATGGGATTCAGGTTGGCGGTAGCCTCCCTCCAAAATTCAGGTGGCGCTTCACACCTTTTTCTCTTGACAGTCTCCCTCAGCCTCTCCTGGGCAGTGGGGGCTCTGCCACTTTTGATGACTGGGGCACATGTATGCCAGCCAATTCCGACGTGAGTTCCTTGGTAGAACCTCTATGCTTTATAGACCCTTCCAGGGCGCAACATTCTTACCAGGGTTCGTGCTCCGGTGGGCTTTTCTTAGAACCACCACTTCACCTGATTGGGGTCAAGCCACCCCCCAATCCCATATCTAAATTCTCTCTCTCTCTCTCTCTCTCTATCTCTACCTTCCTCTCTTCCTTCTCCTTCCTTGGTCACTCAGAGACTGGGGCCTCCTGGCTCACAACCCTTAGGCCCCCGTTTCTTTATGCCTGTCCTCTTGTCGGCATACTCTCTTTCAGTTACTCCTTTTCCTTTTACTTTCCCTTGGGCTCCCTTGCCCCGCCCTTCTTTCTTTACTTCTTTCCTCTGTCTCTCCAGCATGCAGAAGAGAGGTGGAGGACCACCCAACAGCCGTTTCTGGCCAACCCACGAGCGCTGCACAATATGTCGGCCTCGTGGGTGTGCCAGCAGCGCCGGCCCCTCCTCCCAAAAAAAGAAGTCTCCCGCTTGGTGCCCGTCTCCGGCAGACACCCCAACAGTGATGAATGGTGAAGATACACAGGAAGATCAAGAATTACGGTAGGTATGTAATTTTCATTCTAGGGACATGGATATGTTGTTCATCCACACTTATTGGCAGGTTCCTTGCCGCTTTAAATCTTGCTGGAAGGTCTTCAAGCTGGCTCCTCCCACCCACCTGGGTGGTAAAACTCTCGGCTCCACCCCATGACGCCAGATCGATCTTACCGCTTGGAAGCTCAGGTTCCCTCCTTAGCGCTCTGTGTTTTCGACTGGTTCCTAATTTTTTCGGTCTCTCCGAATTTAGTTAGAAGTTTTCTATTACTTCGACCTTCTCCCTCGCGGCTGCAATGGATAATTAGTTTTCTGGCTCCCGGAGGCACCCGGTTAATTCCTCCAGGAAAGACCCGCACTCCACGTGCGTTTACTGCCTCGACTTGGACCATGATCCGTAAGTTTGCGATTTTGCTGTGCCCTTCGACCAGCCCCTGAGGATCGTGGGCGGCCCGTTTTGGGCTCGGGCTACCTGAACCTTTTTCCGCGCCAGAAAAATCCTTGGAGACTTGTCGGGCAGTGTCCGTGTCGGCTGTCTCGGCTGAGCAGCTCGATCTTCTTTCCTCCGTGGAGGGGGCGGTGTCCAAGTCTGCCCCCCCCCCCCGGTCGGGGCGCTTATCCTGCTCTCCTTGAGTTCTCCTCATTCAGCTTCATTCAAGGAGCTTCACCAGTCCCTTTCCTCGAAGGGAGAGGGACCCACGGGACCTGCCTCTTAGCCCAGGTCAAAGGAGTTGCAGGCTAAGTCCCATCGCTGGCGGGAGTGGGAGAGATCCCCCTTCCCTGTCGGCAGACTTTCAACTTCAGTCGAGGGTGCGGCTCAGGCCACTGGCTTCACGGTGTCCCCATCAGGTCAGCCAGCCAGGACTCCCGTCGACGTTGTCAAGTCTCTCGACCCGTCATCTGGGCTGTCTTCTGCTGGAGCCGCCATCCCTTCGCCGGTTCCCCCGGCGGAGGCCGAGTTCTGCCTGTACCTTGGGCATCAGGCCTCGGGTCCTTTTATCGAGCTGAGGGAAGGCGGGCGCCCCGCTCCTTCCCAGGCCCACCCTCGGTTTCCCCGAGGATTGGGGTCTCGGTCTCGGTCCTCTTCTTGGTCAAGCTGCTCCCGCCGATTTCGGCGATCTTGGTCAGGGCACTGAGTTAAGTGGCATTACCGTTCTTCCATGTCTCCCTCCTCGGATGAGGAGTGGCTTCGGTGCAGATGGCGTCGACGTTACGAGGAGTTCATGTGGCAGTAGTTGTTATTGTCCGGGAATCAGTCGACTCCGATTCATTCCCCGTCCAGCAAGCAGCTGCCGCCCGATCGGCTGACACAACTGCTCGCTGCAGTCAAGGTGCCCACTCCAAGGTTGGTTGTTCATCTGAATCTTGCTGCCCCACCATCTTCGGTGGAACCTCGGTCGGGTCA
Organism: Neoceratodus forsteri; assembly: GCA_016271365.2. Taxonomy (NCBI): domain Eukaryota; kingdom Metazoa; phylum Chordata; order Ceratodontiformes; family Ceratodontidae; genus Neoceratodus; species Neoceratodus forsteri. Next base: position 430,012,746 of record CM057453.1, on the reverse strand, counting down.
CGACCTGTCCCGCAGGTTGTCTATTCCCCTCACTCCCACCCGCCCTCTGCGGACGAAGAGTGACTCAGGCCTGAGGCATCCATTGATAGCAAATATTCAGCCCCCAAGGATCGTCCCATTTTGGCATCCCAAGCTTTTGCGGATCCTATTGTAGTCCTGGCAGAGAATGATAAGGTCGTCCTTCCTCAAACCACTACAGCTCGACCTATTAACAAGGAATCTCGTAAGATAGACACCTTAGGTAAGAGAGTCTTTGCTGCTTCTACCTAAGTATGCGTGTTGCCAGTTATCATGGCTATTTTCTCAATGCGGTATATCCTGTGGCACTCTCTCAAGCAAATGGTTGAAGCTCTTCGGACTCGGATTCAAAACAAAGCTTCTCCAAACCATTACCAGGGGTATTGAATCTAATAACCAACAGGTTAAAGCAGCCATGGGCCTTTCCGACTCCGCTTCCGTTCAGCAGCTGCTGGTATTGCACCAGCCGCCATTCCTGGCTCGCGCTTCGAGCTTCACCAATGTGCGCAAGAGCAGGTAATGGCATTGCCCTTGATGGTGCTTATCTTTTGGTCCTCAGGTCGAGCAAGCTCTAGAAGCTACACAAAAGACTAGGTCAGCCATTGTTGGCTAGACCCTCCCTGCCCCCTCTAGAGGGCGCTGCCAGTAGACGCCAGTTTCCATAACCGCTAGTCCTTTTCGAGGCAGAGGCAGAGGTAGTTTCCATAAGAACCAACCTGCCCAACCTCAAAAGAAGGCGCAGCAGAAAGCGCAAGGGCCCAAAATGCCCAGCACTACTTTATGAAGTGCTGGCCCAAGTCCCACCTCAACTGCCCGAGGTGGACTTTTCCTCTCCGGTGGGAGGTCGGCTGATGCACTTCTACAGCCAATGGAAGTCCATAACCTCAGACAAATGGGTCCTTCGGATAATCCGCGTGGGGTACTCACTCAATTTTGTGGAAACTCCTCCGGATTGTCCTCCCAAGCAACAGCCCAGGCTGTCGGCCCTTCAGTCAGACCTTCTCACCGCCGAGATTCAGGGCCTTCTAAACAACAGGGCAGTAGAACTTGTGCCGCTGCATCAACGAAACACGGGGTTCTACTCTCATTACTTTCTGGTTCCAAAGAAGTCTGGCGGAATGTGCCCCATTCTGGATCTCAGAAAGCTAAACAAATTTCTCCCCAAGGAGAAATTCAAAATTATTTCTCTAGGAACTCTGTTACCCTTGCTTCATCAGCACGACTGGTTAGCTTCCCTAGATATGCAGCATGCTTACCAGCACATTCCCATTCACCCGAGACATCACAAATTCCTGAGGTTTGTGGCTCTGGGACAACATTACCAGTTCAGAGTCCTGCCCTTTGGGCTATCCTCGGCGCCGCGAGTTTTTACAAAGTGTTGTGCGGTTCTTAGCGCACCTCAGAAAACTCTGAATACAGATGTTCCCCTTATCTGGGCCGATTGGCTTCTGCAACTCCTTCCAGGCAAGGGACTCTGGGCGCCTCATGAGGCGGCCTCTCACCTCCTTACATCCATGGGAGTCCTGCTGAACCTCAAGAAATCACAGCTGCAGCCCTCCCAGAGGCTCCTTTTCACAGGGACCCTTCTGGACACATCTCTGCATGAAGGCTTTTCTCCCAGAGGACAGAAGGAACGATATCCTTCTGATGGCACGTTACATCGGAGAGAACAGGTCAGTTACAGCGCTCTCGATGCAACGGATGCTGGGCCTCATGGCATCCTCAGTGTTCACTGTACCTCTGGCCCGTCTGCACATGAGAACCACCCAGTGGATGCTCAGTACTCAGTGGTCTCCAACCACTCACCCGCAGTCCTATCTCATCAAGGTGACAGAACCCCTACGGAGGTCTCTCACCTGGTGGTCTCAAGAGGACAATCTCCTGCAAGGATACCCCTTTGCCCCTCTGGACCATCAGATCTCCATTACCACAGACGCCTCACTTATGGGGTGGGGAGTTCACTGTCAGGCTCTCCACACTCAAGGTGTGTGAACTCAACTCGAGTCTCAGCTTCACATAAATGTCCTAGAAATGAGAGCCGTCCTTTATGCGGTCCGAGCTTTGAAGGACATTCTTTGTCACAAGAATATTCTCCTCCAAACGGACAACAAAGCAGTGATGTATTGCATCAACAAGCAGGGCGGTGCTCATTCTTACCCCTTATGCAGAGAAGCGATGAGGGTCTGGGAATGGTGCTTGGAGCACAAGGCTCTAATTCAAGCAATCTACCTGCCAGGTGTACAGAACGTCTTGGCAGACTGTCTCAGCAGAACAGAGACAGATCCTCACGAGTGGTCTCTCGACTCAACCATAGTTCAGTCATTATTCAAAGAGTGGGGAACTCCGGACCTGGACCTTTTTGCGTCCCCACTCAACGCAAAACTGCCTCTCTTCTGCTCCAGAAATCCAGGGCCTGGCATTTTTTGTCAGGATGCGTTCAGGCTGCGGTGGACAAAACGCTTTCTTTACGCCTTTCCGCCTCTTCCTCTATTTCAGAGAGTACTCCTCAAGTTCGAGTCTCGGAGACAAGATGATTCTCATTGCTCCCTTTTGGGCTCGACAACTGTGGTTTCCACTTCTCAACAGTATGTTGGCAGTTCCTCCGAGACCACTTCCCCTGCAGATGAACCTTTTAACTCGGGCCGGTGGTCCATCGCAATCTGAGATCTCTTCACTGTCACACTTGGCTCCTGAAGAGGTAGAAGTAAATCGGTTCAATGTCTCTCGAAGAGTTTCGGATATCCTTCTGGCTGCGCGGAAACCAGCCACTCGGAAAACTTACACGGCTAAGTGGAAGCGTTTTTCCCTCTGGTGTGCAAAGTCCTCTTTGAATCCTTTTTCCTGCCCTCCGGATAAAGTTTTAGAGTACCTTTTGGACCTCTCAAATTCAGGTCTCCAGTTCTCTACAGTTAAGGTTCATCTCAGTGCCATTTCAGCGTATCATGAGCCGGTTTTTTCTCTTTCACTGGCTCAGTTACCTATGGTTAAGAGATTTATTAAGGGCATTCTACACACCAGACCCCCTACAAGACGTCCGGTTGCAGCCTGGGACATTAATCTTGTGCTAGACATGCTCACCCGGAAACCCTTTGAGCCTCTAGCTACCTGTGAACTAAAGTTCCTCACCTGGAAGACTGCCTTCCTAGTGGCCATTACCTCAGCTCGTAGGGTCTCTGAGATACATGCCTGGTCACAGACCCTCCGTATACTGTGTTCCATAAGGACAAAGTAGTCCCTTACTCATCCTAAATTTCTTCTTAGGTTGTGTCAGAATTTCATCTTAACCAACCTTTGGTCCTTCCCTCTTATTTTGCGGACTTCCAAAATGAAGGGACGCTTTCTTCATTCTCTGGATGTTAGAGGGCCTTGCGTTTCTACTTAGATAGAACCAAGGATTTTACGTAAGCCCAGCAACTGTTCGTTTCCTTCAGTGAGGCCGGCTGGAGTCAACCTGTAAGCTATTAGATGTATCTCAACATGGCTAGTGGCGTGCTTCGTCACTGCTATTCATAAGGCGCAGGTTAAGTTGGAGGGGTAGAGTTTACGCTCACTCTACCAGAGCGGTAGCGGCATCCCTAGCGGAAATCCGCAACGTGCCCATTGCAGACATCTGCAGTGCAGCCACCTGGAGCTCAGTGCATACTTTCGTTAAGCATTATGCACTCGATGTCCATGCCAGATGACATTCTTCCTTTGGCAGAGCCATCCTTAATGGGCTTCTGTCTTAAGAAACGTGAGCTCTTGTTTTCTCCTGCCGCCCTCTCGGGGGATTATTAGCTCGGGACTCTCCCAATAGTGTGAATGAGTGGTGGAGACTTATGTCCAGGAAGATATGAAAATTACGTACCTACCGTAATTCTTGATCTTCTTGGACGAGTCTCCACCACTCATTCACACGCCCACCCTCCATCCCCCGAGCTCACCTCTCTTGTTGGTCTTCACTCCCTCAAATCTTTAGGCCTTGAAGACTTCTTTGTTGACCCTTCTTACACGGGTTGTCCGGACTATCTTATGTCCGGTTTTTAGGTTAGGCTACCCTTCTAGGTTAGTTACGCTGCACCTCCTTGGTAAAAAAGGTACTGAGGCGGTTAGGGAGTTGACGCCGAGATAGTCATTGCCGCGCGAGCTAGGGCTCGCGGCGCCATCTCTGGCGTTGACTCCCCAGCAAAAAGTTTGCTCCCGATGGGTCCTAGTGCCTCCGACGCAGATCCCAATAGTGTGAATGAGTGGTGGAGACTCGTCCAAGAAGATCAAGAATTATGGTAGGTACGTAATTTTCATGTCTCTGCCGGGGTTCATCCCCATTCACACCTCAGAGGCCGTATATAGGATCCATTGGGACCCTATTTAGCTTCGCCTACCCAGGGAGCGTGGGGCTGAAAGTTGGGAGAGGTTGCCAGCTGTTTGTCATCTACGCTGAAGCCGCCTGGCAGACCTGCAGCCAAGCGGACAACGGCGGGTGGGTCACCTCCGCATAGGTCTCCGCTATAGGTGGGCAGGCATGGAGCCTCCCAGAGGGATAAGTGCTCATTTTACCCCCTTCCCTGCATCGGTGGCCGCAGGGCTCCTACCTGGAAGCAGGCATATACCGATTTCCCCTTCCACATCAACCTTGGGTCACGCCGGGATGTTGGTCGGGGCCTCGGTTCTCCAGTCTTTATACCTAAGTAGGGGGTGTGCGCCTTGCCTCCCTCCTCCTGGAGAACTGCTAGGAGTCAGCCAATAAGTGTGGGTGAACAACATATCCATGTCCCTAGAAATACAGGTTACTGACCTGTAACAGGAGTTCTAGGAATGGTATATTTTGTTCATCCACACGCCCTCCGACCTCCCGGCTTCAGCACAACCTGGCTTCCAGCGGAGCTAGATCTGCGTCATGGGCGGGCCGAGTTTTACCACCCGGGTGGGTGGGAGGAGCCATCTTGAAGACCTTCCGGCAAGATTTAAAGTGGCAAGGAACCTGCCAATAAGTGTGGATATATATACCATTCCTAGAACTCCTGTTACAGGTGAGTAACGTGTATTTTTTTTTACCAAAGGTGGTTTCTGAGTTTACTTTGAATCAGACCATACACTTGCCAGTGTATTACCCTGAACATTCTAATCGAGGGGAAGCAATTCTACGCAGCCTAGATGTGCATAGAATTTTGCGTTACTACACTAACCGGATGAAATCAGTCCGCAAAACGGATCAGTTGTTAGTTTCCTTTGCACCCAAGAGAGAGGGCACTGCTGTTTCTAAACAGTGTTTGTCCAAATGGTTGGCAAACTGCATTCTTTTTTATCATCAAATGTATAACAAGTCCCTTCCAGGGAAGTTAAGAGGCATTCAGCCAAAGGCATGGCTGCATCTACTGCTTGTTTCAGAAATGTCTCTGCCGCTGACATGTGTGCGGCAGCCACTTGGAGTTCTGTCCGCACCTTTACTAAGCATTACAGCTTGGACATTGCTTCTAGGTGCAGGACTGGCTTTGGCCTAGCCGTCCTTCAGGGGCTTTTATCTTAGACCCCTGTCTACTACAGACCTTTTCTTGCCTCCCATATTTCAGACTTGCCTGAATTTGACTGCTTGGCACTTAGTCCTAATAGTTATTACGTCAAGAGCCCTCTCGAAGTAAGATAGTACAGTTACGTAAAATCTTACCATAACAGTAGATCTTCGAGAGAGGCTGTTGCAGTAGGTACTGCTTTCCCTTCCACCTTCCCTCTCAGCTTTTTCTGCTGCTGCTGCTACTTACATAGACTTTATATGGCTCCAGAAGCCCACTCCTTCTCCTGTTGCACCTTTCTAGGTCTCTGGCGGGAGAACTGGAAGGCGGGCATGGGGACTGCTCACTATATAGCATCACGCTGATGTGGGTCATGTGACGTCGGTTGGGCGGTCCCCTGCCAGACACTGCTAGCTAAAGTTTTCCGTGTGGGCCTAGCACCTGTCAGCTTGGTCCTAATGGTAATTACCTACTGCAAGAGCCTTTCTCAAAGATTTACTGTTACGGTAAGATTTTACGTAACTGTACTATCTTCGAGGGAATCTCGGTCATCAGGTCTGTTCCCTCTCACCATCCCCCCCTTTTTGGGGGGCTATTCCCGACCTGGCTGTCTGCTGTCTCCAACATTTCTCTGAGAGCCGGGTCCCCCGCTTTCCTCGGGTCACCAGCAGCCTTTCTCCCTTCATCTCCAGAGGGAAAGAACTGAATAGGGCACGTGCCTGTCTGTGCCTTTTTAGGGTTGGCGACGTTGTCTAACGTTGATGGCATGGGCGGGCCCAGTTGTACTGCTGAAAGTCTTCTTTGTGGATTCCTCATTCACTGATGGTGACGTTTCTACAGTGTAGCCTGATGACTGAGATCCGCTCAAAGATCTATTGTTCTGGTAAGTTCTTGCATAACTGTTTTTTACGGTAAGTATGTAACTGTTCTTCTAGGATCGTGGATAAGTTGTTCATCCACACTTATTGGCAGAGTCCCTTTCCCTTCAAATTAGCCGGAAAGTCTTCGGGCTGGCTCTTCCCACCCACCCAGGTGGTATAACCCTCGGCTTCACCCCATGACGCCAGATCTTTCTTTCCGCTGGAAGATTCAGGTTGCCTCCTTCGTGCTCTCACATTTTATAGGCCCTGGCTTCAAAACCTTCAGTTATTCCGAAAATTCGCCGCCTTCGCGTTAGTGATTGCGATTGTTTTTCCTCAATCATGGAAGACAAGTCTTCCCCCGGATTTCGCCGGTGTTCGTGTGGCCAGAAGATGTCGCGCACCAACCCGCGTGCATTTATTGTTTGGGTGTCAGCCATGACACCATGACGTGCGAGTTTTGCCTCTCATTCAAACCTAATGTCCTCGACAACCATCTCGCTTGCCTTAAACTGGGGAGGCTCAAAAAATGGAACCTGCAAGTGAAATCCAAGGAGGCCCAGTGGGCGGTTTCTGCAGCCACGGGGTTCTGCCAAGCATTTGGAGCGCATGCAAGCCTTAAAGGAGGAAGTGGCTCATGCCACGGAATCTTCCTCTCAGAACTTCTTCGTTCCGCTCAACCTGTGCTCCACCTTCTTGGGTTCCTTCCGAGAGTTGTGCCACTCTCTCCCGACTAAGGGTGAGAGCCCTGCGGGCACGCTCTCCTCTCGGTCCCATAAGCGAGAGAAGGACCCGGGACCATCTTCGTCTCGATGGAGACGCTCTTGGGATCGGAAGAGATCTCGGTCCCTGGAACCAGCCATTTCGACCTCAGTCGATATCGTCTCTTTGGCCACTGGCTTCTCTGCCTTGCCGTCTGGCCAGTCGACCGAAGTGTCAATCAACGATGTTGAGATAATTCTCGACCCGATCGACCCCTTGTCGCCGACTCCAGTTGTAGACTCCCTCTCTCGGACTCCGGTCCTTGCTTTCCCCAGCGAGGAGACCCAGCCTGCTGGGAATCCCGCCGAGGAAGTGGTTCCTGACCCCAGGAAGTCACCAGTCCCACCGGTGTCTCCCGAGTGACCGAGTCGGCCCATCTGATCTCAATCAAGGTCTCGGACCCCCTCGACCGAAAGGCCGGGGAAGGGCCATAAGCGCTCTAAAAAGAGGCAACACCTTCTGTCGTCCTCATCCTCCTCGGATGAGGAGAGGCTCCGGTGGAAGCTCCGTTGGCACTACAAGGACCTCATGTGGCAACAGCTGATTTTGTCCGGGCACAAGACTACCCTGACCATTACTTGGGTTTCACCTCCCAGGCTGAAGCAGACTCCTCTGGTGCTAATCAAGTCGGTTTCTCTGCCGGCAGAGCCGGCGAAATCTTCGGTTCGACCTAATCCAGTCTCCACCGATTTTGGTGGAACCGCCACCCAAGCAGTCTGTGGGCAGGGCTCCTCCTAAGGAAGCTAGAATGGACATTGGGCTTCCCCGGCATCTTTCGGTCACTGTCACCTCTGACCACCCCGGCGAATCAAGGGTGATGTGGGCGGTCGACTGCTGTATCCGGATACCTCGGATTCGGATGAAACTGGTCTCCATTCTCATCCAGGGGATGATGAATTGACTGGTGGGACAGAGACGGAGGAAGGTCTTTCGTCCTTTCAGGGCATTCTTTGCCTCATCTCTTGAGTCCACAGGGATGCACCTGGAACCTATCCAGAAAAAGGCGGAGTACTCTCTCACTGACATCCTCAAGAGAGGGGATACCCTGATGGAAGCCTTTCCTCTGGCCGAGGCCATTGTTAGCCTGGCCTTAGAACTTTGGCAACACTGTGCCTCTTGTCCAGCTCTGTCTGCCAGTATGGCCCGCAAGTATGCGGTGCCCATGGTGTTCCTTGCTGGGTTCACAGAGCACCCTTCGCCCAAGAGCCTTGTGACAGTCTCTGTGTTCAGGCGTACTGGTAGTTCTACTGATACCGGCAGACCTCCTGAAAAGGAATCCAAATATTTGGATCACTCTGCCCAGAAGGTCTATGCGGCCTCGTCTTTAGGCCTCCGTCAGGCAAGCTCGGCCATCATCATGGCACAGTTCTCCCATGCCTTTTTGGGGTCTTTGGACATCTCCCCGCAGACTTGCAGACCACGGTCAAGCAGGTCCAGGACCAAGGCCGTGCTGTTGCCAAACAGCTCCAGACTGCTCTGGACATTGGGGACTCGTGTGCCCGTTTGTTGGCAGTCGCAGTTGCCTCCTGCCACATAGCTTGGCTGAGGCTCTCCCCCTTCCGGTGGATACTCAGCAAAAACTAGCTGATGCGCCTTTCCTGGGCACTGATCTCTTCGGCCCAGGTGTGGCTGGTCACCTTCAGCGCATTGAGCAGTCCAATGCCACCTTGGACACCACTTCTGCTAAGGGTTCTTCTGGTCCCAAGAAGCAGCAGAAGAAGAGAAGCCTTTTCAGCACTCTTCCCCTGTGGCCCAGCAGTCCTCCTTTCAAGGGGGTCAGCAGCAGCAGCAGGCTCAATCTTGGCACCCCTGGCCCAAGTCCAGACCCTCCCAGGCCCTGAACCCTCTGCCTACAAGCCTGCCCAGTGTTGGGGTTGGGGCTGCTACCCCTACTCCCGTCATGCCAGCTCTGGGTCCTCCAATGGGGGGCCAGCTCCGCCACCTTCTTTTCGCCTGGTCCGCTGCTACCATGAACAGGTGGATCTTAGAAGTGGTCAGCCAGGGACTGTCTCTGGAATTCGAGCAGTACCCTCCAAGCTGAGCCCGCACCCCATGGGAGGAGAGGGTAGCCACCCACACACAGTCGGCTCTCCAAGATGGCATTGCTCAGCTCCTCCTCAAGGAGGCAGTAGCTCCAGTGGCAGACCCTCCAGCAGACCCAGGCTTCGTTTCCAGGTACTTCCTGGTTCCCAAGCGGACAGGGGGCTAGCACCCCATTCTAGATCTGCACATCCCGAATCAGTATGTCAGGTTACGCACCTTCCGGATGGTCACTCTGTCTCAGATCATACCACCCCTGGAGCAAAACATGTGGTTCTGCTCACTGGATCTCCAGGATGCATTCTTTCGTGTCCCAGTCCATCCGTCCCACCAGCGATTCCTCTGCTTCAGAGCCAAGGGAACCCTATACGAGTTCCGAGCCATACAATTCGGCCTGTCATCGGACCCACGGATCTTCACCAAATGCATTGCAGTGGTGGCAGCCCACCTCAGGCACGGGGGGGGGGGTCAGAATGTACCCCTTCCTCAACGATTGGCTCTTAGTAGGTTCCACCCAGCAGGAGGCGGACAGGTCCAGGGACCTGGCCCTTCAGACCTGCTCCCAACTCGGCCTCCCGATCAAGGAGGCCAAATCGGAGCTTGTGCCTTCTCAGGTGATGTGCTTCATCGGGGCAGAGCTCACCTCTCGTCAAGCCAGAGCTTGGCTCCCAGCAGACACGGTGGAGGTTCTCTCCTCCTTTGCCAAATCATTGGGCAATTGCGCCCTGCCTGGGACTTTCTGCGCCTTCTGGGTTACATGGCGGCATGCACCTCCATGGTCCGTTGGGCCCAGTGGCACATGCGCCCCCTCCAGTGGGAGCTGGCCACCCAGTGGACTCAGCGCCACGGTCATTTCAACCAGCTGATCACTGTGACCCAGAAGATGTGGGACGCTCTCCAGTGGTGGACTGTCCCAGACCGGTTGGAGGAAGGTATCCCGTTTATCCGCTCCAAGCCAACGGCTGTCCTTATGACTGATGCCTCTCTCATGGGCTGGGGAGCCCACATGGGGGACAACAGGGCCCATGGGTTCTGGACCCCCGAGGAGTCCCGTTATCACATCAACCTGTTGGAGCTCAGAGCAGTAAGACTGGCACTGTCAGCTTTCGATCCTCAGCTCTGGGGTCAAGTGGTTCAAGTCCAGACAGACAATATCACGACCATGTACTACCTCAACAAACAGGGTGGCACGCATTCCCATCTGCTATGCAGTCAAGCTCTCCGCATCTGGACACTCGTGAGCCGTCTGGAGGCAGATCTCCTAGCCATCCATGTGGCAGGAGCCTCATAGAAACAGAATTTGACGGCAGATAAGGATCGCTTGGCCCATCTAGTCTGGCCATTTCCCTACCTAACGGATAAGCTGCAGATCCTAGTTAACCAACAGCCTACTTCCTCCTACCCCCCACTAGCATTGCCTTATGTCTGTCCCATGCATTCTTGAATTCACCCACTGTTTTTGACTCTACGACCTCCTCAAGAAGGCTGTTCCATGTATCCACAACCCCCTCTGTGAAGAACTACTTCCTCACATTACCTCTGAGCCGTCCCCACTTCTATCTTCAAATTGTGCCCCCTTATTTTTGCACATCTCTTTTTCTGAAAGATGCTACCCTCTTTGACTTTGTTGATTCCCTTGAGGTAGTTGAAAGTTTCTATCATGTCCCCCCCCCTCCCTCCTTTCCTCGAGGCTACCATCTTTAGTTCCTTTAGTCTTTCTTCATATTTTTTCTGATGCAGACCTTGCACCATCTTGGTGCAGGGTCTGCATCAAACCAACTGGCGGATGCTCCTAGCCGCATAGGCGAAACATCCCACGAGTGGTCTCTCCATCCACAGGTAGCGTGCAGTCTGTTCTCCCTCTGAGGCAAACCATTGGTGGACCTGTTTGCTTCCCGGGAAAACACCAAGCTGAGGCTGTTTAATGCTTACCCCCCTCAGCAGGGCTCGCTGCAGGGGGATGCCTTCTCGAGGCCGTGGACCCCAGGCATTTTCTTCGCCTTCCGTTCATTTTCCTTGATCCACAGGGTGCTCCTCAAGGTGCGGAGGGACAAGGCGCAGGTGATTCTGGTAGCCCAAGACTGGCCACGCCAGTTCTGGTACCCAGATCTCCTTAGCCTCAGCAACAGGCCCCCAGAGCGGCTTCCAGTATGCCCGGATCTGATCTCACTCAGTCAGGAGACAGTATTCCATCCAGGCCTTCAGTCCCTGCACCTGACTGCTTGGTACCTGAGTGGCTAGAGATCTTCCTGGACATAAGTCTCCACCACTCATTCACACTAGTGGGATTGGCGCCGGAGGCACTAAGACCCATCGGGAGCAAACTTTTTGCTGGAGGGTCGGCGCGAGAGACGGCGCCGCGAGACACTGGCGCCCGCGAGCAGCGGCTCGGCGGTGTGACCATCTCGGCGTGACCCTCAACCGCCTCAGTTCCTTTTTCCGCCGTCGAGTGCGCTTCAGTGGCAGCGTCGCTCGCCTGTCGGAGTCAAACTTCAAACTAGCGCACAGTTTTCAGTTTGTTTTTGTAACATTATCACGATAGTAGTATCGCTAGTTTATTCTATTTTTCGTAAAATTTTCTAATATTTAAATTTAACTTACTGAAGAAGTCTCGGCCTACTGGACGGAGTGACCATGAGCAGGTCAGGTGGCGGTAGGGAGACTTGTATGAAAACTGTTCAGTCAGCCGAGACAGGTCCGGTCAGCCTCCTTCTCCTCAGCGGGGTTCCGACTACGGTCAGTCCGATGCCGGGGATAAGCGGTCCCCGCCCGGCATAAAAATAAGCGGTCGCATTCGGCGCGTTCGACCTCGAGCTCTTCTTGACCCACAGGTCAAAAGAAGGCATCACTAGGAAGTCGCCCTCTGGTATATCTGCGGCGTCGTGATCGGTTATCGTTGCTGAATTGCGGTCTCCTTCTTGATCGCCAGCTTCCGATAATCGTCGTCCTCGACATGGGCCCTCCCGCCTATAGGTAGGGCTCCAGATGAGCAGTTTCATCAGTGGGCGCTCTTAGGCGATGGGCTCGGAGGTTGGTTCTTCTGCCTGGCTCGGTTACCTCGGGCCCTCGGGCTCCTCCGGCGATCAGGCTAGGCGGTTGGACCTTCCTGAGTCGCTGGCGCCTTCTTCGGTGCTAGCGACTCCGTGTAGATGTTTCCCCCTCACATGGCTGCGGCGCGGGGGCCTCACCGATGCCCTTATCTCCTGGTATTTTCCTTCTCTTGTTTTCCAGGTTCCGGGCTTTTCGGCGCCTTCTGCAGGGTCTGTGGCGTGTCGGCGCCCGTTTCGGGCCGCGCGAACTTCTGGCGCCGTTGGCGGCACAGCGTGGTCTCGGCGCCCGTTGGTGGCGCCCGCGTTGTCAGCGGCGCCACGGTGGTCCCGTTAGATAAGGCGGCGCCATTGGCAACGTCGTCTGCGATGCCGTTAGCAGCGTCGTCAGCGGCGTCGTCCGTGGCGCCGTTAGCGCGCTGCGTCGTGGCGTCGTCGTCCAGCAGCGCGCCCGGGCGTTCGCGAGGCGCGTGCCTCTTGAGCCGTCGCCTCCTCGATGCCCGTCTTCAGCCCGTTTTGCCGTCTCGGCGCCCGGCGCAAGGACTCTCCTTGTTTTCTGCCATTTCCTCCTCCTAATTTTCACTCCTTTCCTGTCAAACAGTCCTTTCTGGACCATCAGGAGATGATGTTGAGCCTGACCCAGACCTTCGGTTGGGTGATGAAGTGGAGAAACAGGATCTTTCTTTGCTACAGAGCCTGTGGTCGAGGGACCTGTCCTTTAAGTCTCTGTTGAAGAACCTGGGATCACTCTTTCTCTCCAGACTACAGACACGATCCTGGGAAGATATTAAGACTCCAGTATCTTCATGCTAGGAGATCCCTAGGTTTGACTCCTCCGATTCAGCCTTCCTTCGAGACGCTGTCTCAAATGGTATGGAATAACCCTGCTCTTATTCCCTCAGTGGCTAGATCCATTGATAAGAAGTATTCAGCTCCCAAGGATCGTCCCATTTTGGCATCCCAAGCCTTTGCGGATCCTATTGTAGTCCTGGCAGAGAATGACAAGGTCGTTCTTCCTCAAACTACTACAGCTCGACCTATTAACAAAGAGTCTCGTAAGATTGATACATTAGGTAAGAGAGTCTTTGCTGCCTCCACTCTAAGTATGCATGTGACCAGTTATCAAGGCTATTTTTCTCAGTATGAGTATATCCTGTGGCACTCTATGAAAAGAATGGTTGAAGCTCTTCCAGATTGGATTCCAAGTCAGAGCTTCTTCTGACCGTTATTAGAGGTATTGAGTCCAATAACCAACAGGTCAAAGCCGCCATGGATGCTTCGACACTGCTTCTCGCTCAGCAGCCGCGGTTTGTACTGGCGCCATTCCTGGCTGCGTCACTTCTGGCTTCACGAATGATGCTCAGCAGCAGGTGATGGCTGCCTTTGATGGCTCCTTTCTTTTTGGCCCTCAGGTGGAGCAAGCCTAGAGGCCACTCAGAAGACTAGATCGGCCATTAAGTTGGCCAGACCTCCGCCTGCCCCCTCTCGGGGCAATGTGAACAGACGTCAGTTTCATAGTCGTCAGTCCTTTCGAGGCAGAGGCAGGGGAAGCTTCCATAAAAGCCAACCTGCCCAACCTCAAAAGAAGACGCAGCAGAAAGCGCAGGGACCTAAAGCTCCCAGCGCTACCTTATGAGTCGTTGGCCCAAGTTCCATCCACTCTGCCCGAGGTGGAACTTTCTCCTCCGGTGGGAGGTCGTCTGATGTACTTCTACAACCAGTGGAAGTCCATAACCTCAGACAAATGGGTTCTTCGGATAATTCGCGGGTACTCTCTCAATTTCTTGGAACCCCCGGTGTCCTCCCATCGACAGCCAGGTTGTCGGCCTCTCGGTCAGATCTCCTCACCGCGAGGATCCAGGGCCTTCTGAACAACAGGGCAATAGAACTGGTGCCCCGCATCTACAAACACAGGGTTCTACTCCATACTTTCTGGTTCCAAAGAAATCTGGGGGATCGCCCCATTCTAGACCTCAGAAAGTTAAACAAATTCCTCCCCAGGAGAAATTCAAGATGATTTCCTAGGTACCCTGTTACCCTTGCTGCATCAACACGACTGGCTGGCCTCTCTGGATATGCAGGATGCTTACCAGCATATCCCGTCCACCGACCCACCGCAAATTCCTCAGGTTTGTAGCTTTGGGTCAGCATTATCAGTTCAGAGTCCTGCCCTTTGGGCTATCCTCGGCGCCGTGAGTTTTTACAAAGTGTTGTGCAGTTCTCGCGGCGCATCTCAGGAAAGTCGGACTCCGAGTGTTTCCCTACCTGGACGATTGGCTTCTAGCAAGCCCTTCCGGCCAAGGGACTTTGGAAGCCGTGCAAACGACTTCTCGTCTTCTCACGTCCATGGGAGTTCTGCTGAATTTGAAAAAATCTCAACTGCAACCCTCCCAGAGGCTCCTTTTCATAGGGACGCTTCTAGACACCTCTTCAGCGAAGGCTTTCCTTCCAGAGGACAGAAGACTCGACATCCTTCGTATGGCCCGTTACATCAGGGAGAACCAATCGGTTTAGCTCTCGATACAACATGTTGCAGTCTCATGGCGTCCTCGGTCTTCACTGTCCCTCTAGCCCGACTGCACATGAGAACCACCCAGTGGATGCTCTTCACTCAGTGGTCCCCGACCTCTCACCCCAGTCTTATCCCATCAAGGTGACGGAGCCCTTGAAGGTCTCTCACCTGGTGGTCTCAAGAGAGCAATCTCCTGGAAGGATTCCCTTTGCTCCCCGGATCATCAGATCTCCATCACCACAGATGCATCGCTAATGGGATGGGGAGCTCACTGTCTCTCCCTCCACACTCAAGGTGTATGGACTCAGTTCGAAACTCATCTCCACATAAATGTCCTGGAGATGAGAGCGGTCCTCTATGCAATCCGAGCTCTGAAGGATGTCCTTTGTCACAAGAACATTCTCCTTCAAACGGACAACAAAGCAGTGATGTATTACATCAACAAGCAAGGCGGTGCTCATTCTTATCCCCTTTGCAGGAAGCAATGAGGGTGTGGGAGTGGTGCTTGGAGCACAAGTCTCTGATTCAAGCGGTTTATCTGCCAGGTATACAAAGCGACCTAGCAGATCACCTCAGCAGAACGAGGCAGACCCTCACGAGTGGTCTCTCGATCCAGCCGTAGCTCGGTCCCTGTTCAAAAGTGGGGACTCCAGACCTGGACCTTTTTGCATCCCACTCAACTAAAACTCCTCTCTTCTGCTCCAGAAATCCAGGGCCTGGCATTTTCTGTCAGGATGCGTCAGGCTGCGGTGGACAAAACGCTTTTACGCCTTTCCACCACTTCCTCTAATCCAGAGAGTACTCCTCAAGTTGAGTCTCAGGGGACCAAGATGATTCTCATTGCTCCTTCCTGGCCTCGGCAACTATGGTTTCCTCTACTCAACAGTATGTTGGCAGCCTCTCGAGACCACTTCCTTTGCAAATCAGTCTTCTGACTCAGGGTTCGTTGGTCCATCCCAACCTGAAATCACTTCACCTTCATGCTTGTCCTGAAGATAGAAGTGACTCGGTTCAACGTCTCTAGCAGAGTCTCAGACATCTTCTGGCTGCTCGGAAGCCAGCCACCACAAACGACGCTTCCAAATGGAAACGTTTTCTCTCTGGTGTCAAAATCTCTTGGAATCCTTTCCTGTCCTCCTGGCAAGGTTCTGAGTATCTTTTGGACCTATCAAACTTAGGTCTTCAATACTCCACAGTTAAAGTTCACCTTAGTGCCATCTCAGCGTTCCATGAGCGGTTTCTTCCTTAACTCTGGCTCAGTTACCTATGGTGAAGAGATTTCTTAGAGGGATTCTCCATACCAGACCCCTGTTAAGCGTCCAGTTGCAGCCTGGGACATTAACCTGGTGCTGGACATGCTCACTCGGAAGCCTTTCAGACCCTTAGCTACCTGTGAGCTAAAATTTCTTACCTGGAAGACTGCCTTCCTGGTGGCCATTACCTCAGCCATGGGGTCTCTGAGATACATGCACTGGTTACGGACCTCCGTGATACTGTATTCCATAAGGACAAGGTAGTTCTCCGTACTCATCCTAAATTTCTTCCCAAGGTTGTGTCAGAATTCCATCTGAACCAACCTCTGGTACTTCCATACTTAGCTAATTTCCAAAATGAAGGAGCAGGCTCTTCATTCCTTGGATGTTAAGAAACCTTGCGGTTCTGTTTAGATAGAACCAAGGATGTTATGCAAGACTCAGCAACTGTTCGTTTCTTTCCAGCGACACCCGGCTGGGTCAACCTGTCGCTATTAGATGTATCTCTTCATGGTTAGTGGCATGCCTTCGTCATTGCTATTCCATGGCTCAAGTCAAATTAGAAGGTAGAGTGTACGCTCACTCTACTAGGGCGGTCGCGGCATCCCTAGCGGAAATTCGCAATGTTCCAATTGCAGATATATGCAACGCCGCTACCTGGAGCTCAGTGCATACTTTCGTTAAGCACTATGCACTGGATGTTCATGCCAGGCGGCATTCCGCATTCGGCAGAACTATCCTTAATGGGCTTCTATCTTAGACGCGTGAGCTCTGGCTTTCCTGCCGCCCTTTTGGGGGATTATCAGCTTGGTACTCTCCCACTAGTGTGAATGAGTGGTGGAGACTTATGTCCAGGAAGATAGGAAAATTACGTACCTACCGTAATTCTTGATCTTCTTGATGAGTCCTCACCACTCATTCCTACACGCCCTACCTCCATCCCCGAGCTCCACGCTGTATTGGTCTTCCTCCCTCAAATCTTTAGGCCGTGAGGACTTCTTTTGCTGACCCTTCTTACACGGGTCATACGGACTATCTTATGTCCGTTTTTAATGTTGAGTTTACCCTTTTCGTTAGTTCGCTGCACCTCCTTGGTAAAAAGGTACTGAGGCGGTTGGAGGGTCGTCGCCGAGATGGTCATTACACTTTCGACGCTGCTCGCGGCGCGTTCTCATGCGGTGCCGTCTCGCGCCACCCTCCAGCAAAAAGTTTGCTCCCGATGGGTCTTAGTGCCTCCGGCGCCAATCCCACTAGTGTGAATGAGTGGTGGAGACTCGTCCAAGAAGATCAAGAATTACGGTAGGTACGTAATTTTCCTTTCCAGGCTTTGGGTCTCTCCGAGAATGTCCTCACAGTAGTGGAAGCATACAGGAAGGAGTCGACCAGGAAGTGTTATGCCTTCAAATGGAAAAGGTTTTCCATTTGGTGTCACGGCAAGGGCCTGGACCCTCTGTTCTGTCCAGTGGCTAACATTCTCAACTACATTTGGTCTCTGTCCAAAGAGGGTTTTCGGTCATGGACCCTCAGGGTGCTCCTGGCAGGCCCACTCTGCTTACCGGGTGCAGGCCAGTCAGCCGACGGCGCAGGAGACAGTGATCAGGCGCATTTTCAAAGGCCTGGATTACATATCCCCTCCAGTGCATGAACCTCCACCTCCGTGGGACCTACTGCTGGTACTGGCAAAGCTCATGGGCAAGAAATTCGAACCAATGCGCAAGTGTGAGTTGTCACACTTGTCGTGGAAGATGGCTTTCCTCATGGCTATCACATCTGCCAAAAGGACAGGGGAGCTCCAGATGCTCTCAGTGAACTCCCCTTATCTGGTCTTCCACAGAGACGAGGTTGTCCTATGCCCCTACCCAAAAATTCCTTCCGAAGGTGGTGTCAGAGTTTCACCGTAATCAGGTGTTGACTCTACCGGTGTACTACCCCAATTACACCTCAGAGGCCGAATACAGGCTCCATACTTTGGACCTGAGATGAGTTCTCTCCTATTACAAAGAGAGGACAGCTGAGATTCGAGGAGAGGTTTGCCAGCTGTTTTTCATCTACACTGAAGCCGCTTCTGGCAGACCTGCAGCAAAGAGGACGATTGCTCGATGAATTACATCTTGCATTAGTCTGTGCTACGAGTTGGCGGGCAAGGAGCCTCCCAAAGGGATAAGAGCTCATTCTGCCTGCCATACCGCTGCATCGGTGGCTGCTTCCAGGGGCATCTCTATCCAGGAAATCTGTTGGGCTGCTACCTGGAAGACAGCAAACACCTTCATTACTTACTACCACATCGACCTTGAGTCTCACCGGGATGCTGGTTTTGAGGGCTTAGTTCTCCAATCTCTGTTTCCCAAGTAGGGTGTGTGTGCCTTGCCTCCCTCCTCCCGGAGAATTGCTAGGAGTCTGCCAATAAGTGTGGATGAACAGCATATCCACGACCCTAGAAAAACAGGTTACTCACCTGTAACATTAGTTCTAGGAGTGGTATATGTTGTTCATCCACACGAACCTATCCAACCTCCCCAGCTGCGGACGCACAAACCTGGCTTCCAGCAGGCTAAGATCTGGCGTTGTGGGGCAGAGCCGAGGGTTATACCACCTGGGTGGGTGGAAGGAGCCAGCTTGAAGACTTTCCAGCTGATTTCAAGGGAAAGGGACTCTGCCAATAAGCGTGGATAAACAACATATATCACTCCTAGAACTACTGTTACAGGTGAGTAACCTGTTTTTTCAGTGTATACACCCCATGTTTCTACCTAAGGTGGTGTTGGAGTTCCATCTTAATCGGGCTATAGTCCTGCCTATCTACTTTGCCAACTTTCAGAATGAAGAAGGCACTCTCCACTCACTGGATGTTAAGATGATCCTTAGGGTTTACCTGGACAGGACTATGGACTTCAGGCACTGAAAACAGCTTTGTCTCTTCCAACCCCTAATCAAAAATGACAACCTGTCACAATTAAGCAATAAGGCATGACAGGGTATGTTATGGTGGGATAACGGCCCACCTTGGGGTGGGTTGAAGCACGAGGCGTAGCCAAGGGCTTCCACCACCTGAGAAGGGCCATTAGCCCACTATAACATACCCCCGGAGCGCCTTATTGCGATTATGAAATGGGTCATTTTTAGTAAATGTTATGCATTTTGGGATAATGGCCTAGCTGAAAGCAGCTCTCGGGCCAATCAGAATTCAGCATTCTTTCTACCCATTTCATAATCAAGTGTATTTCAACCTGGATTGTAAACTGCCTTCATCACTGCAGTGCTATGGCTTGGTTAAACTGGAGGGCAGGTACATGCCCACTCCACCAGAGTGGTTTCCACTTCCCTGGCAGAAATGTACTCTATACCTATTGGAGAAATTTGCAGAACTGCAGCTTTGTGAGCAATGCATACCTTTACCAAGCACTATGCCCTGGATGTCCTTGCCATGCAGCATGCCACCTTTACAGGACAGTTCTGAATTGGTTACTATCCTGAGTGAACTTTGAGCTCCAGCCTGTCTAGTCCAGGGCACTTTCTCTGAGCTTGGTACTCTGACCCATTAGTGGGAATCTATGGAGAAGGCTGATTCTTGGAAGATATAAAAGTTATGTATTTACTGTAACTGTGAATCTTCCTGAATAGCTTCTCCATAGATTACCATACCCGACATCCCCTGGACTCACTCTTTTTTTTTTTTTTTTTAATCACTATTTTTTACGCCTGCTGCAGCGTCTAACTGGCAGGGGCATCCAGCCACCGGCCCTGCCAGATGGGAGAGCAGCAGACTCACTCGCATGATGGGGGGTACCGGTACAGCCATCGCCGACCTGCTGGAGGGCTCCCCTTACCCTCCCACGTCAGGCCGGCCCTGGACCCACCAAGAGCAATTCCATGACAGTCCTCCTGGCACCACAGGGCACAGCCATCAGGCTGCTCGTTCACGCCCAGCCATTTCCCTCCAGGTTTTCTCCCCACTGGGAGCACAGATGTGCAGTGACGTCCATGCACATGCTCCCCCCCTCAGTAACACCAGCACATGCAGTGCCTCGGCATCCCCAAGGGCCACCGCAGGGCAGTGTGGTTTCCCCAGCCCACCCCAGGACTAGAAGAGCTGTCTCCCGATGCTCAATCATAGCCTTCCCCTGCCGAACCCCGATGACCCAAGCTCGTTCCCGAACCCAGGTCGCCAGCGTTGTGCGAGGTGTGGCGTCCAGCGCCTCCACCCTCAGCGCCACTGGGCTGGCACCTGGACTCGCTCTAATGTTGTGTTATGGCATTCACCCCTTTCTACTTGGCTTAGGCTGTGAAGGCACTGTTAATGGATTTAATAGGCAGGGCTACCATATGTACTTAGGTTAAATGCATAGGTTACTCGTTAGATTCATGTTGCTCGCCTCCTCAGTGAAAAAGGTACTAAGGCGGGTTGGGGGCTGGTGCCAGTGTTTATCAGTGGACACCTGCTTTGACAAGCATGCATCACCAGCCCTCCAGAAAAGCTCTGGCTCCCACAGAATCCTACCTCATCCAACTCAGATCCAATTGTAGTAATCTGTGGAGAAGATATTCAAGAAGATGAACAGTTACAGTAAGTACATAACTTTCATATTTTTCCTGGATACTGCTCCACACGCCGCTAGCAAACATTGTGGACCAGCTAAACTGAATACGCACAGCTGGGACGGGCAATGCCACCAACACCAGGGGAGCCTGAGGAGCTCCTCCCACATGATACTGACTGTCCTGACATTACCGCACCACACGCAAGCGTCCTACTTCAGTTCTGCCCCACCTTGAGGCTTCTTAGAGCCATGAGTCTTGAGCTCAGATGCCATGTGGTGCATCATGTCAGCACGTGGGAGAGTTGTGTTTAACCTAAGGTATTGTTTTCACAGTGCCACACATCAATGCATTAAGTAAATGTTGCTCAAGAATAGACTTAAAATCTGCAGGTTTTTTTGTGGAAGAGAGTTGGGCTGTTCTCTTACTTTTTTTTTTAATTCGTTTTGCAAAAGCCACACTCAAAAAAGAATTGTTAAAGAACAATTGATGCTTTTGGAAGAAAGAACTATGGAAAATATATGTAGATGCAATTCAGGTAATATTTAACATTGTTTTCTATATTTCTCTTCCCATTCTGTTTCCTTCTTAAGGATATTTGTATTAAAACAGGATCTTTGCCTCTCAGACTTCACCTGCTCTACTGATTTATTAGGACATAATCATTTGCTTGTGACATAACTGCTAGTGATTTCAGAAGCAGAGGGCTGTGATTTTCTAGTGGGGTCAGGGAATGGGAATGGGAAGGAGGAGCAAATGAAATCTGAGAAACTAAAATGCCGATCTTCCTGGACATAAGTCTCCACCACTCATTCACACTAGTGGGATCTGCGCCGGAGGCACTAGGACCCATCGGGAGCAAACTTTTTGCTGGAGGGTCGGCGCAAGAGATGGCGCCGCAAGGCATGGCGCCGCGAGCGGTGGCTCGCGCGGTGATGACTATCTCGGCGACGACCCTCCAACCGCCTCAGTTCCTTTTTTCCCGCCGTCGAGTGTGCTTCAGTGACAACGTCGCTCGCCTGTCGGGAGTCAAACTTCAAACTCGCGCATAGTTTTCAGTTTTTATTTTTTTGTAATATTATCTCGATAGTAGTATCGCTTAATTTTATTCTATTTCATTATATTTCTGTTATATTTTAAAATTTAACTTATAGTAAAGAAGTCTCGGCCTACTGGACAGAGTCGACCATGAGCAGGTCAGGTGACGGTAGGGAGACTTCGTATGAAAGCTGTTCAGTCAGTCGGGCTGGGTCCGGTCAGCCCCCTTCTCCTCAGCGGGGTTCCGACAACGGTCAGTCCGATGCCGGGGGGATGGGCGGTCCCCCCGCCAGCATAAAAATAAACGGTCGCATTCTCGGCACCGTTCGGCCTCGAGCTCTTCTTCGGCCCACAGGTCAAAAAAGAGAAGGCATCACTCGAGGTCGCCCTCTGATACGTCTGCGCGTCGACGGTCGGTTATCGTCGCTAGTTGCCGGTCTCCTCCTTCGGAGTCGCCAACTTCCGGTTTCCGCCGTCTTCGACATCAGAGCCCCACCCCGCCTATAGGTAGGGCTCCAGATGAGCAGTTTCATCAGTGGGCCGCTCTTATGGAGCGATGGGCTCGGAGGTTGGTTCTTCTGCCTGGCTCGGTTGCCCCGGAGCCTCCGGGCTCGTTGGGCGATCAGGTAGGGCAGTTGGACCTTCCTATCATGTGGCCTCGCCCGGTGCCAGCGACCGTGCTTAGGTGTTCCCCTCACATGGCTGCAGCACAGGGGCACACCGATGCCCTTATCTCCTGGTTTTTCCCTTCTCTTGCTTTCCAGGTTCCAGGGGTGTCCTCTGCGCCCCATGGGGGTCGCTCGCTTGTCGGGCTTTGTGCTGCCGTCGCGCGGCCAGGTCTCAGCGGTGCGCTTCAGGTGCAGCGTGCTCTTCGGCGCTGCTTGACTCCTTCCTCCTCGCGCCTGGGGCCCTCGGGGACTCTCCCTTTCTATCTGCTCTTTCCTCCTCTCCTATTTTCCTCCTTTCCTGTCCAAACTGTCCTTCCCGGACTATCAGGAGATGATGTTGAGCCCAACCCAGACCTTCGGGTTGGGTGATGAAGTGGAGAAACGGATCTTTCACTGCTACAGAGCCTGTGGTGAGGACCTATCCTTTAAGTCTCTGTTGAAGAACCTGAGATCCACTCTTTCTCCAGACTACAGACATCGATCCTGGGAAAATATTAAGACTCCAGTATCTTCATGCTTGGAGATCCCTACAGGTTTGACTCCTCCGATTCAACCTTCCTTGAGCGCTGTCTCAAATGGTATGGAATAATCCTGCTCTTATTCCCTCAGTGGCTAAATCCATTGATAAGAAATATTCAGTTCCCAAGGATCGTCCCATTTTGGCATCCCAAGCCTTTGCGGATCCTATTGTAGTCCTGGCAGAGAATGACAAGGTCGTTCTTCCTCAAGCTACTACAGCTCGACCTATTAACAAAGAGTCTCGTAAAATTGATACATTAGGTAAGAGAGTCTTTGCTGCCTCCACTTTAAGTATGCGTATTGCCAGCTATCAAGGCTATTTTTCTCAGTATGAGTATATCCTGTGGCACTCTATGAAACGAATGGTTGAAGCTCTTCCAGATTCCGACTCCAAGTCAGAGCTTCTTCTAACCGTTATCAGAGGTATTGAGTCCAATAACCAACAGGTTAAAGCCGCCATGGACGCTTTCGACACTGCTTCTCATTCAGCAGCCGCAGGTATTTGTACTCGACGCCATTCCTGGCTGCGTACTTCGGCTTCTCGAATGATGCTCAACAGCAGGTAATGGCGTTGCCGCTTGATGGCTCGTATCTTTTCGGTCCTCAGGTAGAGCAAGCCCTGAGGCCACTCAGAAGACTAGGTCGGCCATTAGTTGGCTAGACCTCCGCCTACTCCTCTCTCGGGGCATGTAGGTAAACGCTAGTTTCATAGTCGCAGTCCTTTCGAGGCAGAGGAAGCTCCACAAAAGCCAACCTGCCCAACCCTCAAAAGAAGACGCAGCAGAAAGCGTGAGGGCCTAAAGCCCCAGCGCCTACCTTATGAATT
The DNA here is from genome assembly GCA_016271365.2 of Neoceratodus forsteri. Lineage (NCBI taxonomy): Eukaryota > Metazoa > Chordata > Ceratodontiformes > Ceratodontidae > Neoceratodus > Neoceratodus forsteri. The sequence continues at coordinate 429,989,178 of CM057453.1, read as the reverse complement.
GCCGCCCAAGTTCCATCCACACTGCCCGAGGTGGAACTTTCTCCTCCGGTGGGAGGTCATCTGATGTACTTCTACAACCAGTGGAAGTCCATAACCTCGGACAAATGGGTCCTTCGGATAATTCGCGAGGGTTATTCTCTCAATTTCTTGGAAACCCCCCCGAATTGTCCTCCCAAACGACAACCCAGGTTGTCGACCTCTCAGTCAGACCTCCTCACCGCCGAGATCCAGGGCCTTCTAAACAACAGGGCAATAGAACTGGTGCCCCCGCATCAGCGAAACACAGGGTTCTACTCCCATTACTTTCTGGTTCCAAAGAAATCTGGGGGGATGCGCCCCATTCTAGACCTCAGAAAGTTAAACAAATTCCTCCCCAAGGAGAAATTCAAAATGATTTCCCTAGTACCCTGTTACCTTTGCTGCATCAACACGACTGGCTGGCCTCCTGGATATGCAGGAGCGCTTACCAGCATATCCCATCACCACCCGACCCATCGCAAATTCCTGAGGTTTGTAGCTCTGGGTCAGCATTATCAGTTCAGTGTCCTGCCTTTTGGGCTATCCTCGGCGCCATGAGTTTTTACAAAGTGTTGTGCAGTTCTCGTAGCGCATCTCAGGAAGCTCGGACTCCGAGTGTTTCCCTACCTGGACGATTGGCTCCTAGCAAGCCCTTCCAGTCAAGGGACTCTGGAAGCCGTTCAAACGGCCTCTCGCCTTCTTACGTCCATAGGAGTTCTGCTGAATCTGAAGAAGTCACAACTGCAGCCCTCCCAGAGGCTCTTTTTTCTGGACACCTCTTCCGCGAAGGCTTTCCTTCCAGAGGACAGAAGACTCGACATCCTTCAGATGGCCCGTTACATCGGGAAGAACCGATTGGTCACAGCTATCTCGATGCAACGTATGTTGGGTCTCATGGCGTCCTCAGTGTTCACTGTACCCCTAGCTCGGTTACACCTGAGGACCACCCAGTGGATGCTCTCCACTCAGTGGTCACCGACCTCTCACCCCCAGTCTTATCCCATCAAGGTGACGGAGCCCCTCAAGGTCTCTCACCTGGTGGTCTCAGAGAGCAATCTCTGGAAGGATTCCCTTGCTCCTCTGGATCATCAGATCTCCATCACCACAGACGCATCGCTAATGGGATGGGGAGCTCACTGTCGCCTCTCCACACTCAAGGTGTATGGACTCAGCTCGAAACTCAGCTCCACATAAATGTCCTGGAGATGAGCGGTCCTCTATCATGATCCAGCGTTGAAGGATGTTCTTTGTCACAAGAACATTCTCCTTCAAACGGACAACAAAGCTGTGATGTATTACATCAACAAGCAAAGGCGGTGCTCATTCTTATCCCTTTGCAGGAAGCAATGAGAGTGTGGGAGTGGTGCTTGGGCACAAGTCTCTAATTCAAGTGGTATATCTGCCAGGTGTACAAAACGACTTAGCAGATCACCTCAGCAGAACGGAAGCAGACCTCACAGTGGTCTTCGATACAGCCGTAGCTCGGTCACTGTTCGAAGAATGGGGGACTCCAGACCTGGACCTTTTTGCATCCCCACTCAACGCAAAAATGTCTCTCTTCTGCTCCAGAAATCCAGGGCCTGGCATTTTCTGTCAGGATGCGTTCAGGCTGCGGTGGACAAAACGCTTTCTTTACACCTTTCCACTGCTTCCTCTAATTCAGAGAGTACTCCTCAAATTCGAGTCTCAGGGGACCAAGATGATTCTCATTGCTCCCTCCTGGCCTCGGCAACTATGGTTTCCTCTACTCAACAGTTTGTCGGCAGCCTCTCCGAGACCACTTCCCTTGCAAATCAATCTTTTGTCTCAGGGTTCGTTGGTCCATCCCAACCTGAGGTCACTTCACCTTCATGCTTGGCTCCTGAAGAGGTAGAAGTGAATCGGTTCAACGTCTCTCGTAGAGTCTCAGACATCCTTCTAGCTGCTCGGAAGCCAGCTACCCGAAAAACCTACGCTCCTAAGTGGAAACGTTTTTCTCTCTGGTGTGCAAAGTCCTCTTGGAATCCCTTTTCCTGTCCTCCAGACAAGGTTCTAGAGTACCTTTTGGACCTATCAAACTCAGGTCTCCAGTACGCCACGGTTAAAGTTCACCTTAGTGCCATTTCAGCGTACCATGAGCCGGTTTCTTCCTTGTCTCTGGCTCAGTTACCTATGGTGAAGAGATTTCTTAAGGGAATTCTGCATACCAGACCCCCTGTTAGACGTCCGGTTGCAGCCTGGGACATTAACCTTGTGCTAGACATGCTCACTCGGAAGCCTTCAGAACCCCTAGCTACCTGTGAGCTAAAATTTCTTACCTGGAAGACAGCCTTCCTAGTGCCCATTACCTCAGCCCGCAGGGTCTCTGAGATACATGCCCTGGTTACGGACCTCCGTGATACTGTGTTCCATAGGGACAAAGTAGTTCTTCAGACCATCCTAAATTTCTTCCAAGGTTGTGTCAGAATTCCATCTAAACCAACCTCTGGTGCTTCCCTCTTACTTGCTGAACTTCCAAAATGAAGGAGAACGGTCTCTTCATTCCTTGGATGTTAAGAGAGCCTTGCGGTTCTACTTAGATAGAACCAAGAATTTTCGCAAGACTCAGCAATTGTTTGTTTCCTTCAGCGAGACCCAGCTGGGTCAGCCTGTCGCTATCAGATGCATCTCATCATGGTTAGTGGCATGTCTTCGACATTGCTATTCCATGGCACAGGTTAAATTAGAAGGTAGAGTGTACGCTCACTCTACTAGGGCGGTTGCTGCATCCCTAGCGGAAATTCGCAATGTTCCAATTGCAGATATCTGCAGTGCCGCCACCTGGAGCTCAGTGCATACCTTCGTAAAGCATTATGCACTGGATGTTCATGCCAGGCGTCATTCCGCCTTCGGCAGAACTATCCTTAATGGACTCCTGTCCTAGACGTGTGAGCTCTGGCTCCCCTGCCGCCCTTTTGGGGGATTATCAGCTTGGTACTCTCCCACTAGTGTGAATGAGTGGTGGAGACTTATGTCCAGGAAGATATGAAAATTACATACCTACCGTAAATCTTGATCTTCTTGGACGAGTCTCCACCACTCATTCACACGCCCACCCTCCATCCCCCGAGCTCACCGCTGTGTTGGTCTTCACTCCCTCAAATCTTTAGGCCGTGAAGACTTCTTTGCTGACCCTTCTTACACGGGTCGTCCGGACTATCTTATGTCCGTCTTTTAAGGTTAGGTTTACTCTTTACGTTAGTTGCGCTGCACCTCCTTGGTAAAAAAGGTACTGAAGCGGTTGGAGGGTCGTCGCCGAGATAGTCATTACCGCGCCATGCCTTGCGGCGCCATCTCTCGCGCCGACCCTCCAGCAAAAAGTTTGCTCCCGATGGGTCCTAGTGCCTCCGGCGCAGATCTCACTAGTGTGAATGAGTGGTGGAGACTCGTCCAAGAAGATCAAGAATTACGGTAGGTACGTAATTTTTATTTTTAATGCAAGTTCATTCAGTAATAAAGAATGGGGAGAGAAAAATAGGGACGATAGACACAGTATAACCTGAGCTGTATCCAGTGATTTGGTTTTCTAAACAACCGACCATGAAGACAGAGGCACTGGAATCAGAATGTTCTTGTTTGAGGTTCAGATGGCTTTTATTTTATGTTTGACACAAAGTAAATGCCTTTTGCACTTTAAACAAGACAATTTTGATTCAGATACCGCTGTCCTCTTGGGTGGTCAAGTCCCTCCCCTTTGGGACTGTACTGTTCACCACAGTGCACAGCCATTCTTAGATACAGCCTTGAGCATTTTCTTCTCTTCTTATTTTATGTTCCAGTCATCCACTGCTGTTAAGGATTACCATGAATATAAAATAATTTGTAGAAATTGTGTGAAAATGATCATTACAACCACTCAACTGAAAATTAGGCCTTGATTTGTCTGTTTTATTTTGGTATCGGGAAGAGCAGATGTCCAGTTTTAAAATATCTTACGCAGAATCTGTCTAGCTCTGAACATCATTTTTATCAATGTTTCTCCTACAGTAAAAGCTCTTCTTTTTTTTGTTCTTAGAGTGCAGTCCATGTAAATGACAAAGTTGTGCCGCAGCCGCCACTTCAGCAACTTTCTGCAGAGAAGCTGACAAGAGAAGGGGCTTTCCTGATGGATTGTGGTTCTGTAGGTATCCCTTACTGGTCGGTTACAAGAAAAAAAAAATGATCTTCCGAGAATCAATCTTCACTATTCATTACTTCATGGGTCTGTGCCAGAGGCGTTAGGACACTGCTGGAGCATATAGCTTTAACATTTTTGAGCAAGGGGACTGAAGTCGAGGATGGCGGCGCCAATGAGGCAGATGTGTGACGTGGCGCTCGTGAGCTGGCCAGTAACCAACACTGGCTCCAGCTCCTTCCAGTTCTGTTCTTTCTGCCATTGAGATCATGCTCTGTGGAAGCATTCGTTATTTTTTTTTTTCCACTGCGCAACTAAGTCGTCAGCTCCAGCTTGACACTGTAACCTTTCCTTTCACCTTTTTTTCCTGGCACCCGCTTGCCTCCTCTTATCGTTTACGGCACTGGGCTTTATTTTTTTGCTTTGTTTTATTATTTTCTGAATTGTCACATCCAGATCTGAGGCCTTAGAAGTCTTGGTGCCCCTGTGGGAGAAATATGTCCGTCCATGACCGTTGTTGGATCTGCCTTGGAGCGCAACACAACATAGACCATTGTGATGCCTGTTTCTCCATGAATTTCTGCACACGTGAAATTCACATGATAAAGTGGGGTCATTCGCCCCCACCCCACCCCACACACACTTTTGGAGGTAGATGTCGCACAAGAGACTCCAAGGTAAGATCTCTGGGCTCTTCTTCTGAGCCCCTCCCAGTATTATACGTACTGAGGGAGACATGGCCTCTTCTGGTTCTCATCTCACCAAGATGGAGCGATGAGTGGTGCACTGCCAGGTCCCCTCCTGGTGCCACTTGTGGCACTAGGAGAGGAAAAGCTTCTGGAGTTGGCAGACCAGCAGAGCTCTATTGGATCTCATCCCCTGAGCGGACGGATGACCGGGGGATGGGGATCAGGATGATCCTGAGCAGCTTCTGGGCACTGACTATGATAGAAACCTTTCTGGGCCTGGGTCTAGGTCTGCGTTGTCCTCATCTTCATCTCTGGCTCCCAGTCCAGTGCTGGTTACGGTGCCACCCCCTTTTGTTTCACGGCACTGCTTGCGGCGCCGGGGACAGCCCTGGTGCTGATTCCAGTACTAGGAGAGGTGTTGCTTCTGGACGTGGTGCCAGGCAGGGTTCTGTATCGCTCCTGGTGCTGAGTCTGACTCTGGTGCTCTTCTCGGTGTCAGGGGGGCTCTGCTACCGCAGCAGTGCCGGCTCTCCCTTAGCCTGGGTTCTTGATGCTACGTCAGTCGCTGGGCCTAGCCCAAGGGGCAGAATTCATTCTGGTGAGGTGGGGGCTGGTAGATCTCAGTTGGCACCGCACTCCACGCCCAGAGTTTGTGGCAACTCTGGCAGGAGTCGTAGTGCTGATTCGAATCCACCCTCCCTGCTGGAACTGTCTGGGCCTGTCATAAGTGGGGTTAGGAGCTGCCCTGTGGGATCTCTGTGGCTCCAATCTCCCTGACTTGGGATTCCTCCCCAAGAGCACCACCTAGACCACCCCTCCATGGTTGGATGTTCTCAGGTGGACAGATTGGTTAGGCACTCCCTTTGACAAAGTCCCTTGTACATTCTCATAGCCTTGGCAGAGGGCCTGGCCTAGTCCACCACAACTCTCCTCCGTCTTCCCCATCTGCCCTCCTGGACATTTCAGATCCTACAGGGCCCTTGACATTCGACCAGTTTAGGACATTGGCAAATGCCATTCCCACTTACCTGAGGGCATCATCTGATGCTGACCTTCCTTGTGGAGTACAGTCATGACTACACAGTCATACCTCCATGGCCTTGGCCTTTTGTGGAGATGTCTAGAGACATCTGGCTCCATCCCTCTGCCCCCTCTCCAGCTCCGAGAGAAACCCAGTGCAGGTACTGCGTACCAGTGGGTTCTACGAGAGCCATACCACACCCCACTTCTAGGGTCCAGCTCCGGGACACCTTCTTTAGGCACAGGCGCCCAGTGCATGATCATCCCCCAGAGTTGGACTCTGCGCAGTTTGACACCTGGGGATAAAGGGTTTTCTTGGTGGTACACACAATTATGTGCATTTTGGCACACCAAGCGCACCAGGCGTGTTATGGCAGGCACTTGTGGGTGACACTGGGACAGCTCCTGGCGTCCATGCCAGACACTAAGGTAACCAAACAAGCCATATGCCTTTCTGCCCAGGGCCTGGAGCTGTTGAGACACCAGGCAAGAGTGTCCTTCGATGCCAGTGAGGTAGCCTCCAGGATGCTAGGAACTGCAGTCTGCATTAGGCAGATGACATGGCTTCGTCTCTCGAGATTGTCACCCTTGGCCCGGCATAGTGTGATTGCCTTATGGTTCCAGGGGGCCCACTTCATCTCCCACAGGGCCAGGCATGAGCTTGCGGTGCACCTTCCTGCTCCTACGCCACAGGAGCCTCTGTCTGCCCCTGACCAGCCTCCGGCCTCGCCAGGCCTGTAAAGGGCCTCTGTCTCTGTGTTTTGGCCCCACAAGAGGCTGAGGGGAAAAAACATATCTTACTTCGAGACACAGCTCTTGCAGCAGGTTACACCATTAGGACTGAAGCCGGCAGGCATCAGGACCCCTCTGGAAAAATTCTAGCTAGCTATCTTCAGCAGGGACCGCCCCCGACATTGGTCCCGCCTCCGACGTCGGATGTAGTATATTAGGGGGCGGTCCCACCAGATTCCCCAGTTCTTTCCCGCCGTCGACTTGCATGTCTCGACCCTTCGGTTCAGTCTCTAGCGCGCAACGCGTGGTAAAGTTTTTTCCTACGGGAAATTCGTTCTCTACAATCAAGTTCTTCGCTGATGTCCTCTCCGACCTCCAGTCACTCCTCGAAGTGTGCTTGTGGGAAGCAGATCCCTTTTAAGGATCCGTACTCGGCCTGTGTCCGGTGCCTAGGCCCAGACCACGACACCCGGTCCTGCTCCATTTGCCAGGGTTTTAATAGCAGAACCCGGATCCGTCGCCAGAAGGCCCTACAGGCATTCCTGCTAGAAGAGAAACTCGAGACCATGGCTTCCAAGGGGGATACTTCACAGAAGGCCCACAAGCATGCTGAGAAGCATAGGGAGAAGGCCCCTTCCAGGTCCCCGTCTAGGGCCTCCGACTCGCACAGCTCTGGTTCCAGGTCCAACCGCTCTCCTTCCCGGGCCAGCTCTCAGCCTCCCCCCGCTGTGGTGAGAAAGTCTTCATCCTCTTCCCAGGCCAAGACTCCCAGGCCTTCCTTGTCCTCCAAGGCCCTGGCCAAGTCGGGGGACCGCCACCATCACCATAAGTCGGGTTCCCGCCTTTCTGAACCCAACGTCAGGTCTGCTTCCTTGCCTCCTTGCAAGACCAAGGAGCTCACCTCTCTGAAGAGGCCGCAGGACCCGGCGCCGACGGCCCCGTCGTCGACCTCTCTCGCCACAGGTCCCGGAGCCGCCGTCGGCCAGAAGACCATCGCCGGCCAGGCCAACGCACCACCGGACGCCGGTAGGGGGACTGGCGCCCGCTCCTATTGAGAAGAGGACCCCCGACGCCTCCGACTGACGTCGGTCAGGAGACCATCACTGAGGAGGAGTTGACTCAGCCCGAGGACCAGACGGGCGACCCCGGTCCTGTCGAGATGCCCAGGGAACCCTCGCCACAACCCTCGCCCCCTGCGGAGCCGACGCCGGGACCCGACGACCGTCCACCGGCGCCCAGACTGTCATTGGGCCTTTCCTTTTCGGAAGTAAAGGAGCTGTTTTCTTGGTGGGACACCATCAAGAAAGACATGGTCCCCACTCCACCTCCGCTTCCTCCTCCTCCTCCTACACCGGTTGCTCCTCCGGTTCCTGCGCCCCCCTCTCCATAGGGGTCGGCAGGCCGGTTACCTCTTCCCCGGGAGTACAGGACACCTCCAAGGGGGAGACCAGACAAACGGAGACCTCCGTCCAAATCCTCTTCCAGGTCACCCAGCCCTGAGAGACCCAGAAGACGCCGACGATCGCCTTCGACGGAGGACACGGGATCAGAGTTCTCAACATCCAGATCCCCATCTCCTCTCTCCATCCCTTCTCCGGACCCACGTGAGATGCCAAAGTCTCCTCCAGATGATCCTTCGTTCTCAGATATTATGAGACACATCCAAGAGAACATGGGATGGGATGCGGAAGAGCTAGACCCCGAAAGGCTACGCCTTGCGAAGTATCTTCGGCAGAAGGACCCCAAGCCTGTGGTGGTGCCACCCTTGGTAGACACTTTCATGGACGTCACCAAGGCAGCGTGGAAGCGTCCACATTACGCTCCAGCGATGCCGGAGAAAGCTGATCGCTTGTACAAGGCTCCCAGAGAAGACCAGTACTTGATTCAGCATCCTTAGGCCGAGACTCTGGTCATAACAGCCTCTCATGACCGGTCCCAGAGACCGCAACATTTGAGCACCCTGCCACCGGACCCAGAGTCCAAGCAGCTGGATGCCATGGGCAGGCGCACGTATGCTTCCGCTACCTGCGCCATCAGATCCCTGAATTATTTGACCCACATGGTGCAGTTCCAAAATGCCCTGTGGGAGCAGGGTGTGGATGCGGCTGAGAAACTGCCGGAAGGTGAGCAGAAGGAGGAGATGCTACAGCTCCTTCGTATGGGTTCGGACGTTGGAACCCAAGTGCTGCAAGCCACGTACGACTCCGCTGACTCCTCGGCCCGAGCAGCAGCTTCAGGCGTATGCCTCCGGAGACACTCTTGGCTCCGTGTCTCCGGTTTTACCCCAGACGTCCAGAAGAATATCATGTACGCCCCATTCGAGGGAGAAGTTTTGTTTGGTAAACCCTCAGAGAAGATTATTACCAAACTCCAAGAGGCCGGGAAGGCGGTGAGGTCGGTTCAAGCCATGTACCGACCCAAGCTTAGTTCCTTTCGCAGGAACCAAACCGATTTCGTGGACGGACGCAGAGACAACAGTCCCGCCCCGCCCCACAACAAAGGGCTCCGGCTTGCAGAGCCCAGGCGAAACAACTGGCCAGGCCAGCGACTCCTAAGCCAGCCCAGCCAGCGGGACCCTCAGCCGCCACAGCCTGACTCCTTTCCAGCCCCGCCCTCAGGATCAGCGGAAATCATGGTTGAAGTGCATTGCGAACTTCCTGCGGGATGGCAGGCTATAACTACCGACAGGTGGGTTCTTCAGTTAGTAGGAAGAGGCCACTTTATAGAATTCGCAGAAAAGCCACCCTCGAGGCCTCCTTTGCTCTCCCGGTACCCGGGTCAGCACAAGTCACTGATCTGGCAAGAAGTACTCACGCTCTTGCAAAAGGGAGCGATAGAGTACGTCCCGGAGAACCAGAGAGGACAAGGATACTATTCCCACTTCCTCCTGGTTCCAGAGAAAACAGGGGAACTCCGTCCGATTCTGGACCTCAGCGACCTCAACTTGTCGGTCGCCTACAAGAGATTCCGCATGGTGACTCTTCTGGGTCTCATTCCCATGCTGAAGCAGGACGCCTTCTTAGCGTCCCTAGACATGCAGGACGCATACCTGCACATCCCTATAGCCCAAGCGCACAAGAGGTTCCTGCGCTTCGAGTTTCTCGACCACCACCTTCAATTCCGAGCCCTTCCATTCGGGCTGTCATCAGCACCCAGGGTCTTTACCAAATGCATGGCAGTCGTGGCAGCGTCTCTAAGGAGACAGGGCCATTATGTGTTCCCGTACCTGGACAATTGGCTTCTCATGGCCGCCTCCAGAGAGGCGTTGTTACGTGCGATCCAGAGTACCCAGGACCTGTTCCGATCTCTGGGCATCCTAATCAACCACGAGAAGTCTCTCCTGGTACCGTCACAGAAGCTGCAATTTATAGGCGCAGTACTGGACACCGTTCAGGGAAGAGCATTTCTTCCAGACGGCAGAGCGGAGCACATCAGATCCCTCATCAGGGAGCTTTTGTCGAACAAGACCGTCCCAGCCAGGTCGGTCTTTCGCTTGCTCGGACACATGGCTGCGGCCATTCTTACCGTCCCCTTTCGCAAGGCTCCACATGCGGGTAACTCAGTGGATGCTCAAGGTGCAATGGGATCAAAGGCAAGACCACATGCAGCATCTGGTCAGAATCACAAACACCGTGATTCGAGACTGGCAGTGGTGGCTAGACCCAGGGACACTCTCCACGGGCATCCCATTTATAGCGCCATCCCCGGAGGTAATCCTCACCACAGACGCCTCAGGTCTAGGGTGGGGAGCACACCTGGAGCGGGGTGAAGTCCCAGGAGTCGTGGACCCCTCTGGAGGCCACCTCCATATCAGCGTCCTAGAGATGAGGCGGTCCTTTATGCCCTGCAGGCCTTTCAGTCAGAAATCCGCCTGAGTACTCTCCTGCTTCAGACAGACAACACGCGTGATGTAGTACCTCAACAAACAAGGAGGCGCACTCTTACCCCTTTGCAGGAGGCCATGAGGGTGTGGGATTGGGTAATCCAACACGGAGCGAATCTGATCTCAGTACATGTTCCGGGGTGGACAACACAATTGCAGATGGCCTGAGTCGCTCCCAGGCCAGAGTCCACGAGTGGGAACTTCTTCAAGAGGTAGCAGAGGATCTGTTTCTTCGACGGGGAACTCCAGAGTTGGACTTGTTCGCTTCACCATCCAACGCAAAACTGCCCAATTTTTGCTCGCTAGATCCAGGGCCTGGTGTTTTCTGGCGAGATGCGTTGTCCCTCTCCTGGGCGGACAGATTCCTCTACGCTTTCCCTCCCTTCCCGTTGATCCAGAGAGTTCTTCTCAAACTGCGCAGGGAGCAAGCAACCATGATCCTAGTGGCCCCCTTCTGGCCCAGACAGATCTGGTTCCCTTTACTGATTCAACTATCCTGGGAACCTCCGCTCCTGTTGCCACTCAGCTCCCATCTCTTGTGTCAGGAGGAAGGTTCACTGGTCCACCCGGACTTACGCTCATTGAACCTGCACTCATGGCTCATAGAGACATAGCCATCTTGCGTCACGGGGTCTCGCAAGAGGTTGCGGAAGTTCTTTCTGCAGCCAGAAAGCCAGCAACGCATGTGACGTATGCCATGAAATGGCGCCGTTTTTGTTTATGGTCGCAAGCACGCGACCTTTCCCCTTTAGGTTGCCGGTGAGGCGGTGTTAGACTACCTGCTCTCCCTTTTCCATTCGGGCCTCGCCTACTCCTCTATCAGGTGCACCTCTGTGCCATTTCAGCCTACCACCTTCCGGTGGGACAGCGCCTGATGGCACAATTAGATGCCTCTCGGGAATTTTTGAGAGGGGTGTTACATCTTAGGCCACCCATTAAGGACCCAGTGCCTCCATGGGATTTGCTCTTTGTCCTGGAACAACTCACGCTTCCCCCCCTTCGAAACTGCCGCAGATTGCGAGCTGCGTTTTCTGTCATGGAAAACGCTGTTTTTGGTTGCTGTTACATCAGCGAGAAGAGTTTCTGAGCTTCACGCTCTCATATGCAAAGAGCCTTATTTAATTTTCCACCGGGACACAGTATCCCTGAGGATGAATCCTAAATTTTTGCCTAAGGTGGTTTCTGCACTCACTCTCAATCAGGATATTGACTTGCCGGTGTACTTCCCAAATTACTCTAATAGAGGAGAGGCACTGCTCCACACCCTGGATGTTCACCGCAGCTTGAGGTATTACCTCAACAGAACTAAACAGCTTCGTAGTTTGGAGCAACTTTTCGTTTCCTTTTCTGAAAAGATTATGGGCCAACCAGTATCCAAACAGTCCCTGTCTCACTGGCTTGCGCAGTGCATCTCATGCTGTTATGATATCAAACAAAAGCACCTCCCGGGATCAGTCCGGGGTCATTCCACTAGAGGTGTGGCTACCTCCTTTGCAGCACTCCGAAACGTCTCCACCTCTGCCATATGTGCTGCAGCCACTTGGAGCTCTGTACATACATTTATCAGGCATTATAGCCTGGACACCGCTTCACGGCGAAGAGCCGGCTTCGGCCTGGCTGTGCTACAGGGTCTCCTGTCCTAGATTCAGGATCTGTAATGTAATTTCTAGTTTCCTCCTCCCAGAATGTTTGCAGCATTACTGCTTGGGAATCAGTCCTAATGGTGTAACCTGCTGCAAGAGCTGTTCTCGAAGATCTACTGTTACGGTAAGTTCTTACGTAACTGTACTTTCCCTCAGGTTGAGCCAACACCGCCTTTGGTGGTAAAATTGGCAATCTCTATGCCACCCCTCCCCCACCTGGCTCTGGTTCCAGTCCCAGTGCTTGTGGAGAAGGAGTCTGTCATTTACTATGAAGATGTGGAGGAAGGCAATCCCGTAGAGCCAGATGGTTCTCAGCAGCACTTTATCTGTCCTCCTAGGCCTTCAGAGAACTGTACTTCTCAGTATACCTTTGTAAGGTAGATGGTAAACACCCCCAACATCTCCTCTCACGAGACTGAGGAGAATGAAGAGGCAGTAGACTTCATGGATATGATGGGCTTAGCACCTTCAAGGGGGTTGATGTTGCCCATTCATAACTTCCTCAGGAAAGCCACATGCAAAGTTATGTCCGCACTCACTTCATCTGCTGGCATTGACATGAAAATTGAGAAAAAAATATAAGGTGGACAAAAAGAGTGCTGAATACCTGTACTCCCACCCTGGTCATGAGGGAGTGGTTCAAACTGCTGCCTGTGATAAGTCCAAAGTGCCTCTTTCCTCCCAGACTCCTGGGAAAGATTTCAGGGAAATGGATATTATGGTCAAAAAAGCGTACACGTTAGTTTCTCTTTTCCTGAGGAGGTTTCTCTTTTCCTGAGGCAGGCAGTTTACTTGGCTTACACAGCCCAGTACCAGGAAGCCATGTGGAATTCCATACTGGCACTGGAAGTTACTGGTGACTTGGCACAAGATATGGCTGACACACTGGGATCAGCCATAGATGCTACAGAGTACCAGTTCTATATGGCAGTGGACACAAATGACACAGCATCTAGGGTCATGGCCCATATAATGTACTTAAGGAGGTTTGCCTGGCTCAGAACTGCCAGTCTGTCCCAGGACACCCAAACAAAAGAGATGGATTTTCCCATTGAGGGAAATTCTCTGTTGGGTGACAAGACAGGGGCTTGCATGAACAAGCATTTGTCAATGCCGAATGTTTGCTTGCTGTTATTAGCATTGGACGTGCAGGAGTTAGACAGATGCAGAATAGGAGTGGCAGTGAAGTATTGAACTCAAGCCAATCCCACCTCCACCCTGCAGAGATAGGCATTGGGGTGTGCCTGTTGGTCGTTGCCCATAATGCTCACGGCATTTCACCTCACCCTATCCTGTAGACACCGACAAGTGTTGAGGTGTGCCTTGGGGTGTTCGACTTCACAGTCACCCGATTTCATAAGGACATACGCTGAAATGGGTGCAGTACAGGAGAATGGGGTGAAGTCTGGGGCTGAAGAGTGCAAGGCACACCTCGCTGCCTGTCACTGGCTTCAGGGTGAGGGTGGAATGGTAAGAGCATTACAGCCAGCAATCAAAATTACACCTCTGATATCTGTCAGTCTATACAGGGTGGGACGTTATGGTTAGAAACCCTAACGCCCCCGGGCATGTGTTGGTATTTGCACTACAAATTTTCAACATGGCCTTTTTGTGACCCCCACCTCATGAAAGCATTTGGAACCTCTTCTCATGAACAGTGGCACTGTGATTTTGTTAATGTGTCCCGAACTTCGAGTTCCCACAGCAAGCGTGCCATTCTGCGCCAGATGTGCGAAAACACAGATCATGCAGGATGTGAAGAATGACAGCAGTACCATTCATAGGGAGGTGTGAAGAGATGGCAGTGTTAAAAATCTATAGTGAAAATATAAAAAATGCTCGAAGTTCCGAGCGTACTTGGAAACTGCGCAACACATGCTTGTACCGTAGTTATTTAGTGGAATTATTTCACCAAATTTTCAGCATAGGCATTTTTGTGACCTCTACTCATGAACACTGTCACTATGATTTTCTTAATCTGTCCGAAACATTAATTTCCCACAGTGACAGTGCCATTGTGCGCCAGATGTACAAACGCATATTTCGGGCAGGAAATGAAACATGACAGCTGTACTGTTCATAAGGAAGTGTGACAAAATGCCAATGTTGAAAATCTGGAGTGAAAATATTACAAATTTGCGAAGTTACGAGGGTGCATGGAAACTGCACAACACACGCTAGTAACACAATCATTTTATGGACTTTCGTCACCAAATTTTCAACATAGGTATTTTAGGACCTCTGCTCACGAACAGTGTCACTGTAATTTTCTTAATCTGTCCCAAACACTGATTTCCCACAAGCGATCGCGCCATTCTGTGCCGGGAGTGTGAAAACACATTTTGGCCAGGATGTGAAAAATGGCAGCTGTACTGTTCATAAGGAGGTGTGGAAAAATGCCGATGTTGAAAACCTTGAGTGAAAATAATACAAATTTGCGAAGTTACGGGCATGCGTAAAAACTGCACAACGCACACTCATAACGCAGTCATTTTTGGGAATTTTTTCACCAAATTTGCAACATAGGCTTTTTGAGAGCCCACCTCATGAACAGTGACACTGTTGTTTCGTTACTCAGTCCAGAAAGGTGATTCCGCGCAGTGACCGCAAAATCACCTTTCGAGACCGAATAACGAGATGGCAGTGACTAAATTCATGAGGTGGGATCCCAAGAACCCCATGTTGAAAATTTGGTGCCAAAATTTGAAAAAGTGGCCAAGGTATGCACCAAAGCTGAAAAAAAAGAACAGTATGGCCATTATACAGCTTACCGGCATTTCTTTAGTTCGCAGTCGACTTTGAAGAGTGCAGATGTGTTCCTGGTCCACCGAAGATCATCACGCTGGGCTCCAGAGGGAAATATGGTGTGGGGGTGGGGCTGTGAGGAGGTAAGTATGCAGAGGGTGGGCGTGGGTTGGGGGAGGGGCATGGGGCTCAGCGAAGGACCGTTTTCTTTTTACAGGATTTAAAATTTAAAAAAAGACATCACAGGACACTTTTGGCACGCTGGGGTGGGCTCCAAACGTGCCACCTGGCCGGGTTTTTGTTGGGGAGATGGGTATGGAGTTGATGGGAATTGGACACCCCCCTTCGGCCATACAGTGTGGTGGGGGAGAGGAGTGAGAGCGCATGAGCCGAGGGGGATTGGGCACCCCCTTGGCACATAACAAATGAGGGTGCATCATGCTGACGGGGATTGGGCATGCCAGCAGGGGATTAGGAACCCCCAAGTTGGCTTTCATGGGGACCCTGAGGTGGGCGGCGAGAGATGCTGCCTGCCGCCATGTTATAAGAAATGTTACACCAGGCAAGGCACCGCCGTGCAGTGACGGTTCACTTCCTCATTGCAGCGGCAGATTCGTTTCAAGTTGGTGGGACGCTGGCTGGACTAGTGTCAGCAACAGCGTGCCACCGCATTGGGGAAGGCGGTCCAAACCTCAAAAGGCACTGGGGGCATTGGCCCCCACAGTGCTGCACCTCCAAAACCCCGCTTCTCTCCTAAGCTGTAACAAAATGTTTCTTGCGCATGTGCACAAGCAAACATAAAAAGGTGGATGAGTACAAAACCACCTACAAGAGCAATTCTGAGAAGGAAAAGGCCTCCACTTCCTACAGGCCTTGTGGAAGGAGAGGGGTAGATGATAGCTACCCCTGTGCGTATGTCTCCTATGAGTACCCCCCCCCACACACACACACACACACAAAAGGGCTACTGTAGGGTCAGTTTTGGTAAAAGGGGCACTAGGCGTGCAGCAGCAACACCAGCCCCTAAAACCCAGCCAAAGCAAAACACCTGACAGGTCTGCCCACGTAGCCCAATCATTGCTGGAGGGGGGGACTGGCTCAGTACTGCCAGGAATGGACAAAAGTCACTACAGGTAAGTGGGTCCTTGAAGTAGTGAGTCAAGATCTGTCTCTGCAGTTCAGAAACATTTCCAAAACTGCAGAACCCAAATGTTTTTCAGCCTTACACCCCAACAGAAAAACTCCTGTTTGAAAGTAAGGTAAAGAATCTCTTGAAAGCAAGTGCAGTGGAAAAAGTACCTGCCTCACAATGGGGCAAGGGACTCTTCTCCAGATACTTCTGACCCACAAGAAAAATAGGACATGACAATCCATTTTAGATCTAAAATATTGAATGAACACTTAAAGAAAGAAAAATGGGAGGCAGTATAGCACAGTGGTTTAAGGCTCTGAGCTGCAAATCTGTTGACATCCAGCAGGCCAGACCTGGGTTTGAATCCCACAGCTTCCACCTGCATACTGTGTGACCCTTAGCAAGTCACTTAACTTCCCTGTGCTCTCAGGTTGCACCTGTAAAAAAGCTTTCAGCTTAGTGTGCTACTCCTGGTTAAACTAAAAAAAAAAAAAAGATGGCAACACTTGTCTGTATGATTCTGTCTCTGCAAGGAGGAGACTGGCTGGGGTCACTGGATCTGGAAGACACCTACATTCACATACCAGCCAGGCCAAGCCACAGAAAATACCTCTAGTTAAGGGTAGGGAACTGCCAGTACCAGTTCACAGCCCTTCCCTTCGGCCTCACCTCAGCTTCAAGAGTACAAAATGCCTAAATGTGGTGGCGGCACATTTAAGGAGGCAAGGGGTGGTGATTTTCCTGACCTGGATGACTGGCTGATCTCAGGAAAAACACAGCAGGAAGCAAAGTCTTCTGTACTGCTGACACAAAACACATTGAAGGACCTGGGCTTCCTCATAAACCTTCAGAAGTCTCAAGCAGAACTAGTTTTCTGGATTTTTACTGGTGCAGATAGATGCACTGCAAGGGAAGGCATTCCTTCCTTCCAGCAAGGGTAGCAAATCTGATT
Source organism: Neoceratodus forsteri (assembly GCA_016271365.2). Lineage (NCBI taxonomy): Eukaryota > Metazoa > Chordata > Ceratodontiformes > Ceratodontidae > Neoceratodus > Neoceratodus forsteri. The sequence continues at coordinate 429,972,232 of CM057453.1, read as the reverse complement.
TCAACTGCAAACTCTTTCAAGGCACATCAGCCAAGACCTGCAGGGGATTTTCTAAGGTTACTGGGTCACATGGCCTCTTCAAACAACATGGAGTCTTGCTGTATTCTGACATATGCAGTGATGTCCAACCTTTGAACTGCCTCAAAGATGAAAGAGTTAACTTTCCATGCCAGGTATGGAACGCTGAGCTCGAGCTCGGTTGAGACTCTGTCTGTTGCTGTTTGAACTCAAACCGTCAGATTCTTTACTCCGCCTCACTGAACAGTCGCTCCAGAGATTTCTCCTTTGCTCGGTTCAATTTAGTCGGTTAAAGTGCCGGTTTTCCTCGGTTTTCGACCGAATTTAATCCGTTAACCTGTCGGTTCAGTCTCTGTCTGTGGTATCGTGAGTACTAGATAGGTTTATTTTCTTGTTCTTCTGTGTGGAACTTGTAAATGTGGGTTTGTTTAAAAAACTTTATTCTACTTTTAGAGTGTGGTAACCGGTCCTTAGCGGTTCTAAAAAAAAACGGATTTCATTACGTTTTTTTCCACGACCCGTAACACGGTCAGGAACCGATAAGGGTGTCTTACCTGGTGGATTGCCGGAAAAAGGGTTAAGTTTTGTTAGGACTGGCCATGTCTGAGAAACCCAAAAGAAAAACCGGGCCCACTGGGTTTCAACACTGTAGTGTGTGTGGGGAAGCCTTTGCTAAGGCTGACCCCCTCACCACCTGTGTGTATTGTCTGGGGTTTGACCACCTCGATTCAGACTGCCAGATTTGCAAGAATTTTCCTGCAGCTACCCTGGAAAAGAGAGTTGGTAGACTGAGGGAAAGGGAGCCCAAGAAGTCCGCTGACCCGGATGGTCAGCCCAGTTCGGTTCCAACCGAACCAGAAAGAGTGCCCTCTGACCAGAGCGAAACTTCTTCGGGCAAAAGGAGAACCGACTCTGAGGAGTCTGTTCCGGTTAAAAGAAAAAGAAGGGATAAATCAGCCGGTGCGGATCCACAGCTTCTTTCTCCGACTGCTGATGAAATAGCCAAAGCGATAGGATTGTTCAATCGCTAACCCCGGTTCCAACCGAACCGGCACCATCAGGTAGGGGCTCGGTTCAGTCGCTTCCCCCGGTTCCACATTATTATTTAGAAGATTTTCATGAACCGGAGGAGGAGGAAGGAGAGTATGAGGATAGTGATGGTGATTACGAAAGTCTTGATGTGCCCATTGCCCCAGACATCTCCCCAGACAGACCTTCAGGGGTTTATCCTCCTAGGCTTTCTGAGTCCCCTTCCCATTTTATGTTCTACAAAAAAAGTGGCTGAAACTCTTCAGCTTCCTATGGAAGAAGCTGTAGACGATCAGGAGGAGCCTGACTATGTTGAGATGATGGATATCCCAGAGTCCAGGAAGCTGTCTATTCCCCTTCATAAGTCCTTTAGGAAACAGACAATAAAAATTTTAAAGACTCCTAATTCTATACCTCCTGTGGACAAGAGAATGGACAGGAGGTATACTCTCTCAGGCTCAGATACGGAGTTCCTTACCCAGCAGTGCATCCATGTTGGGGTAGTGCAGGCTGCTGCCTGTGATAAGGCAAATATACGCTTGGCTTCACACACCCCAGATAAGGACTCCAGGAGGATTGATGCCATGGCAAAGAAACAGTACATGGCAGCATCCTTGGGACTCAGGCAGGCTAATTATATGGCCTATACATCTAGATATCAGAAATCTAGATGGAACACTGTAATGGCTCTGGCTAAACAGGTCCCTGGCCAGCTTGCCAAGGAGCTGGAGCAGGTGACTGCGGATGGTATTGAGGCATCCAAGGTGCAGTTCCATGCTGCATTGGACTCCAATGATGTTTCATCTAGAGTCATGGCTACATCTGTGGCCCTTCGTAGGATGGCTTGGCTCAGATATACTAGCCTGTCTCAGGATACCCAGACTAAGGCCATGGATTTTCCTGTTGTGGGTAATTCTCTGTTTGGGGAGCAAACAGAGAACTACATGAAGAAAATGGATGAATACAGGACCACCTATAGGAGTGCTCAAGCCAAGGAAAGGCAAGCCACTCCCCAGAGGCAGCATTCCAGGGGCAGGGGCAGGCCTTTTCATAGGCCTTTCTACCAAGCCCAGGCCTCCTCTTATGCTTATGCTCATAGGAGGTTCTTCAGAGGGAGAGGCAGACGGGGTACAAGCAGGCCTGCTTCCACCCCTCAGCCTAAAGCCCCTGCCAAACAGGCACCCTGATGGGTTTGCCAAGGCCTATTCTCCACCACCTGTAGGGGGCAGGCTGGCTTACTTTGTCCAGGACTGGATGTCTTTAACATCAGACAAATGGGTCCTGGAAGTAGTAAGCCAGGGACTGGTTCTCAGCTTCAAAAAATTTCCCAAGATGAGAACCAGATCCTTTCCACCTGCAAGTCCTTCAGAGGCACTTTCCCTAGAGGCAGAGGTCTCTTCCCTCTTGGCTCTGAGAGCCATAGAGAGGGTTCCACCCCTACACAAGGGAAAAGGGTCGTACTCCAGGTACTTTCTAACCCCCAAAAAGACAGGAGAATGGCGGCCCATCCTGGATCTCAGATATTTAAACAAGCATCTTTTAAAGCCAAAGTTCAAAATGGTGACTCTGGGAATAATTCTACCCTCTCTAAGGCCAGGGACTGGCTGGTTTCCTAGACCTCAAGGATGCCTATTTCCATATTCTCATCAGAAGCTCCCACCGAAAGTATCTCAGGTTTGAGCTGCCCTCAGGCCATTACCAATTCAGAGCAATGCCCTTCGGCTTAACTTCTGCTCCAAGGGTGTTCACAAAATGCCTGGCAGTAGTGGTTGCTTTCCTAAGGAGAAAAAAGATCTCCATCTTTCCGTACCTGGACAACTGGCTCATAGTAGGCCAGTCTCCAGACCAAGTCAAGTTACACCTACAGATAACTCAGCAACTGCTCACTTCTCTAGGTTTCCTTCTGAATCTTTCAAAGTCAGTTCCAGAGCCTGTGCAGCTCCTCACCTTCATAGGGGTAGATCTGGATAAAGCAAAGGCAAGAGCCTTCCTTCCCCTGGACAGGGCAAGGACCCTTATCTCACTGGCCTCTTTATTCACCTTCCAGGTTTCTCGACCAGCAAGGCATTTTCTGCAGCTCCTGGGACACATGGCTGCCTCTACAGCAGTGATTCAGGGAGCAAGATTTCAGATGAAGGACATTCAGTTCCACTTGAGAGCCTTCTGGTCTCAGAAAAAGGATCCTCTGACCAAACTAATCCCAGTGACTCGAACCCTGATCCAGGCATTGCAGTGGTGGCAGGATCAGGACAACCTAAGACAAGGAGTTCCCTTTGTCACTCAGTCTCATTCTCTAATCCTTACTACAGATGCCTCCCTCTTGGGGTGGGGAGCCCACTTGGGGGACCTGGCCACCCAAGAGTTGTGGTCTCCTCAGGAATCTCTGCTTCACATCAATCTATTAGAACTCAGAGCAGTGTTTCTAGCACTTCAAGCTTTTTCCAAGTCTGTTCAGAACAAAGTAGTTCAGATCAGGACAGACAATACCACCACAATGTGGTATATCAACAAGCAAGGGGGCACTCGGTCTACAGCCTTGTGCACAGAGGCAATGAAGTTGTGGTCTCTGGCCTATTCCCTGAACACCTCTCTTACAGCAGTGCACCTCCCAAGGAAGGACAATGTCCTGGCAGATGCTCTCAGCAGGATATATCAGGGCTATCACGAATGGTCCCTGGATCCCCTGATTTTGAAGGTGATCTTCTCCAGATGGGGCACCCCACAGATAGATCTTTTTGCAGCCCCAGACAATCACCAACTTCCTCTCTTTTGCTGCAGGCCCCCAGTGTTGGGCTCAGTCCCCCTGGATGCCCTAGTTCTCAATTGGGAAGGGAAGTTCCTGTATGCTTCCCCCCCTTCCCTCTCCTGTTCCAGGCGCTAGTCAAAATCAGGTCTCAGCCCTGCAAGGTGATTCTGATTGCTCCAGACTGGGCCAGACAGCCCTGGTACCCTCTCTTGTTGTCCTTAGCAGTCCACCTCCCCCTGTCTCTTCCCCAGGAATTACAACCTGTTAACATGTGCCCAGGGGAGAGTTTGGTATCCGAATCTCAAATCTCTCAATCTCAAGGCCTGGCTCTTGAAGAGTTAAGAGTTTGCTGATTTGCATCTCTCTCAGGCTGTTCTGGATATCTTAAAGGCTTCTCAAAAGCATTCCACCAGAAACACTTACAATTCCAAGTGGAAAAGATTTACTATATGGTGCTCTGGGAAGCATATTTCTCCAGAGTCTGCTGGCCTGCCCACAGTCCTCGACTATATGGTTTATCTCAATAGCCTGGGACTCAGACCAGCTACACTAAGAGTGCATCTGGCAGTTGTCTCTGCCTTCCTCTCAGCAGGCAAGCATTCTTCCCTTTCAGCTCATCCTGTATTTTGTAAATTTTTCAAGGGATTGCTGCATACCAATCCTCCCTTCAGGGACCCTGCCCCTGCTTGGGACCTTAATGTTTGCATTGCTCAGCTTATGCAACCCCCTTTTGAGCCTTTGTCCTCAGCAGAGCTTAAGTACTTGACTTGGAAAACTGTTTTCTTGGTGGCCATCACTTCTGCCAGATGCATAAGTGAGTTACAGGCCCTGTCAGTGGAGCCTGATTTTATCTCTTTCCATAGAGATAAGGTGGTCCTCAGGACTAATAGGAAGTTTTTGCCTAAGGTGGTTTCAGATTTCCACCTTAACCAGTCTATGTCTCTTCCTGTTTTATTCACTGACCATTTCTCCTCTGGGGAGAGGAGGCTGCACAGTTTGGATGTGAAAAGGGCCCTTAGCTACTACATAGAGCGCACCGAGGGTCACAGGTTTGACTCCCTCCAACTGTTCCTCACTTATGGTGAGGTTGGTAAGGGAAAACCTGCCACTAAGAGATCTGTTGCCAGGTGGATTGTCTCTTGCATTCAGTTTTGCTATGAAAAATTAGGTAGGATCCACCCTCAGGCCCGAGGGCCCACTCTACCAGAGGTACAGCTGCTTCCCCGGCTGCTGCCAGGGATATTCCTATCTTAGAGATTTGTCAAGCAGCCACCTGGAAAACAGTACATACTTTTACCAAGCATTACTCTCTGGATATCCAGGCTAGGAGTGATGCTCAGTTTGGCACAGCAGTGCTTCAGAGCCTATTTCCGAAGTAGGTTCTGTCCCTCCTCCATGGAGGTACTGCTTGGTAGTCTGCATATGTCAGAATACAGCAAGACTTCATGTTGTTTGAAGAAAAAATTACACACCTTAGTAATGTTGTTTCTTCTAATGGAGTCTTGCTGTATTCTGACCTCCCCCCGCCTCCCCTCTCAGAACCTGGGTTTTGGGATGTGGGTGGGCAGCAGCAGTGTTGGCACTCTGGAGGTGCCCCCACCCCTGCTTTTCTCATCCCTTTAATTTGGGTGGGTGGGTGTTGTGTTTTGTTTTATTTTTTGGGTTTCCTGACTTGAGTCTTTGCTTTGGGACCAAAAAATCTTTTATTATTTTTAGTAGCCAGTTGGCTAGTGTAAGTTTACAGTTTCCACACAGGACACCCAGTGAGTATAGCTCGTAAAGATATGACGGTTTGAGTTCAAACAGCAACAGACAGAGTCTCAACCGAGCTCGAGCTCAGCATTCCATGCCTGGCATGGAAAGTTAACTCTTTCATCTCCAGGGCAGTTCAAAGGTTAGACATCACTGCATATGTCAGAATACAGCAATACTCCATTAGAAGAAACAACATTACTAAGGTGAGTAATTTTTTCTTCCATTGCAGTGGTACCAGGGGCCACTGCCAGGTTACAAATGAGAGCTGTTCAGTATCACCTAGGGGCCATTGGTCTCAGAGGTGGGACCCCCTGTCCAAATTGGTGCCTGTCGCAATACCTTGCTAGGGGCACTAGAGTGGTGGAAGGAAGAATGCAACCTCAGAGAGGGAATACCTTTCCTTCAGCAATCCCCCACAGCTATACTCACAACAGAGGCTTCTTTCTTAGGTTGGTGTTCCCACCTGGAGTACACAGGAGACTGAAGAGCACATAAATCTCCTGGAACTCAGGGCAGTGTACCTGGCAATGCAAGCTTTCTCCTCTCAGATCGCGCCACTAGGGACACATGGAGAGAATCAAGGAAATGGTGTTGAAGATGCCTTGGGGGACACAAGACAAGAAAATATAAAGGAAGGTTCAGTAGAAAGGGGTCAGGGGGATGCACCCTTGGGAAAGAACCAAGAAGGTAGTAAACAAAAAGGAAAGGGCTTGGAGGTGAACACACTCTGGAAAGGGTTAACCCCAGTGGAAGGGAAGCAGCAAGCACAGGATTAGAGGGGCCATTCCGGGAAGGTAATGAGGGGATTACCCAATCACCAAGAAAATTGGTCAGAACACTGGGAAATGCAGGGCAAAGGGGAAGGATAGAGGTTGAGAAAAAAGAGACAGGAAAAGGGGGTTTAACAGCAGAAAACGCCTATGCCGGGCATAGAGAGGAGAGGAGAGCAGGGGGTAATCAGGACTCAGGGATATACGTAAGGCGAAGGGGAAAAGGAGAAAAGGGCAGTAAAAGGGATGCAAGGTGACAGAAGAAAGTTAGGAGAGCAGTACAAATAGAAAGTAAAGGAGAGCAGGGTCCTACTCGTTGGGGACTCAGTAATAAAGGGAATAGAATGGGGGGCAGGGGTGACAAGTGCAGTGCAATTTGGGTTGAGTGCTTGCCAGGTGTGACAGCATCAGAGGTAATTCACTGTATTCCCTCATGGGGGAAACAGCAGAATGGAAAAACTCACCTGATGTTCAGACAGACTGCACCTAAATAGGGAGGGTCCGGCGGTTCTGAAGAGTAAGTTAGGAGAGTTCATAAAGGAAAAATATAATTTAAACTAAATGGGGGGGTTGGAAAAAATCCACACCACAAGACAGGAGGAAAGGGTGGCTACCATCTATCTCTCCCCCCCCCCCTGGATAGAGGTAGAATGTTGGACAAGAGGGCGTCAAAGGGAAGGGGAGACAGGGGAGGGACTTGGTAGAAGGGCTTGGCAGCCAATGCCAGAAGCCTAGGGAAAGAAATTGTTGACTTGGAGGTCATCATGGGGAATGAGGGACTGGATATAGAAGCAAAAAGTGAGACTTGGTGGACAAGGCATCCATCATACTTGGGTGATGGCTATCCCAGGCTACAGACTGTTTAGAAGGGGCAGGAAGAGTGTTGTGCTATACATCAGGGACGACATAAGAGTAACTGGGGCACAAGAAGAGGATGGGGAGACTGAGCTACTGTGGGTAACACTGGAAAGAAGGACTGGGGAATCATTACGGTTGGGGGTGGTATACAGACGACCTACATGGGGGGAGGGGGTAAACAACTGATTCAAGCAGTCATGTGTATGGCCCACAAAGGAGAAGTACTACTTGTGGGAGACCTAAACCTCCCAGATATAGACTGTGCATTCCGGAGGCAGCGTCGACTAGGAGCAGGGAGATACTAGAGGCGCTGCAGGGGGTAGTCTTACAGCAACTGGTCAGGGAGCCAACAAGGGCAACAACCTGATGGACCTGATCCTGACAAATGGAGAGTGTGGAGGTAGGAGAAGTTCTCGGTGCCAGCAATCACAGGACTGTAAGGGTCAGGGTTTGGGGAGGGAGTCAAACGGACCAAAACTACAGATTTTCCCTTGTCAGTTTTCACCATTCATTACTGCTGGGTGTAAGCAGGAGGCACGCACCTGCTCGGGAGCTTTTTTTGGGAGTCTGCAGATAGTGAGGGAAAATATGGAGGTACGGACAATATAGGGACGGTGGAAGAGTTATGGGAATCCGTTAAAGGAGGGGTACTGGAAGTCACAGAAAGGCATATAAATAAGGTTAAGAAGAGCAGAAAAAGGAAGAGACCACTGTGGTTTACAAGGGAGGTAGCAGGGCAGTTGGAGACAGGAGGAGGGCTTTCAGTAAATGAGGATGTAAAGTGAGGAGGATAGAGAGGCTTATAGGGAGAAGAGGAGTCTGGCAGGGCAAAAGCAGATACTGTAGAGAGAATAGCTAAACAGGCCAAAAGGGGGGACAAAACTTTTTTAAGATACGTGAGGGAGAGAAGGAAGGCAAAGCAGGGGATTGCAAGGCTGAGGGGGGAGGGAGGGATACAACTGGAAGGGGATTGTGAAAAGGCAGAGGTGTTGAATAAGTACTTTTGCTCGATATTTACGGAGGGAAAAAGAAAGCAGGGGACCTGAGCTTAGGGGGAAGGGGATGGAAGGCAAAAGGGTGGATCCCAGCCTGTTCGGTGTGGAATGGGTTAAAGAGAAACTAAGCAGGTTGAAGGAGATCAGGGCAGTGGGGCCGGATGGGTTACACCCCTGGGTGATCAAGGAGCTGAGGGAGGAGTTGACTGCCCCACTGACAAAGCTATTCAACTTGTCTCTGGATTCGGGTAGGGTGCTGGAGGACTGGAGGGGAGAGCGGACGTAGTGCCTTTACACAAAGGGGGAAGTAGGGAGGTAAAGGAGAACTATTGCCCAGTCAGTCTCACCTCAGTGGTGGGGAAGGCCATGGAGGCACTAATCAAGGAGAGGGTAATGGACTACCTGGAGGAGAGTGGCTTGCAGGACAACAGGCAGCATGGCTTCAACAAGGGAAAGTCATGCTAGACGAAGAACCTGATTGAGTTCTTTGGGTGACTCAGGTGGTCAGCAAGGGAGGGGCGGTGGACGTGGCCTACCTGGACTTCAGTAAGGCCTTCAACACCGTCCCTCACAGACAATTGGTAAGCAAGCTGGATAGTGTAGAGGTGGTTGACGGGCAGAAGTCAGAGGTTGGTGCTTAATGGTGTGCACTCCAGGATGGGGGTAAAGAGTGGAGTACCCCAGGGGTCAGTACTGGGACCTCTGCCTTTTAACATTTACATCAACGATATAGCGGAGGGACTGAGGGGGAAGGTGTGCCTATTTGCTGACAATACAAAGATGTGCAGTAGGGTGGACACCCCGGGGAGGGGCAGAGGACATGAGGCAAGACATGAAGACGCTTGAAGAGTGATCAGAGACATGGCAGCTGAACTTTAATGCCAAAAAGTGTGCTGTAATGCACTTGGGGAGTAAAAATGCACATGCAGGATACACACTAGGAGGGAAGGTCATCAAAGTAACAGAGCAGAAGAGGGATCTGGGGATTATAGTATCCTCCAACCTAAAAGCAGGAAACCAGTGCAGCAGGGCGATGGGAAAGGCCAATGGAATGTTGGCGTGCATCAGCAGGGGCATTACTAGCAGAAGGAGGGAGGTAATGATGCTCCTCTACAAAGCTATGGTGAGGCCGCATCTGGAGTATGGGGTCCAGTTCTGGAGACCGCACCTACGTACAGACATAGATGGGATTGAGAGGGTACAAAAAAGGGCAGCCAAGATGGTTCAGGGTATGCAATGGAAGACACATGAGCAGAGGTGTAAGGAGCTGGATCTGTACATGCTGGAGACCAGAAGGGAAGGGGGGGGACATGATTGAAACTTTTAAGTATATGAAGGGGATCAGCAGAGTAAGGGAAGGGTGTTTATTCAAGAAGAAGGAGGGGTCTAGAACTAGAGGGCATAACCTCAGACTGCGGGGGGAAGATACAGAGGCAATGCGAGAGGCCAGTTCTTCACGGAGAGAGTGGTGGAGGCCTGGAACAAACTGCCAGAAGAAGTGCTGGGGCAGAAATGGTAGAGGGGTTCAAGAGGGCATGGGACAGACATATGGGGCTGAGTAGCAGGGAGAAGGCGGGGCCGGCAGAAGAGGGGATGAGTTTGGGGGGGGAGTACAGGGCAGACTTGATGGGCTTGTTTGGCTTTTTTCTGCCACTAAGTTTCTATGAGATCAAAAGTCATTCTTTCCAGGTCAGATCACACAATGCCAAAACAATGTATTACATAAACATGCAAGGAAGAACATAATCTTCAAAGCTGTGCACAGAAGTTATGAAGATCTGGATCCTACCCTACTCCCTGGAAGTTCAGCTGTCTGCAGTACACCTGGCAGGGAAAGACCATGTACTGGCAGATTCCCTGAGCAGGATCAGCCAGGGAAACCATGAATGGACCCTGAACCAGCAGATGCTGGCATCAGTGTACAGATGGTGGGGTAAACCAGAAATACCTGTTTACTTCCTGGGAGAACAGCCAGCTCCCACTCATTTGTTGCAGACCCCCAGCAGAGGGTTCAGTCCAAGAGGATGCTCTAGTCCTAAACTGGTCAAGTAGAGTTTCTGTATGCTTTCCCTGCATTCTCACTTTTACTGAGAGTGCTGCTAAAACTGAGAAGGGAATTGGCAACAGTGATTCTCATAGCTCCAGACTCTTCACGCAGACATGGTACTCCATGCTCGTGTTCCTCTCCAGCAGGCCTCCTATCAGCCTGCCTCTGAGATACAATCTGCTGACAGTGTCTTATGGCAGGATAAAATTCCCAGACCTAAAAACTCTGGTCCTAAGAGCATGGTTCTTGAAGAGCTAGAGTTCTTTGGACTAAACCTTTCTGAAAAAGTAATGAAAGTGCTGAAGGTTTTTTGGAAGCCAGCAACAAGGAAAACATGCTTCAAAATAGAAAAGATTTTCCTTCTAGGGGCATGGCTATGGTTCACTTATCCACACTTTGGTAGCTCCACTGGAATTATGTTATTTTCCAGAATGTCTTGAAGCTAAGCTCCTCCCACCACCTGGGCACTATAGCTCCTGGCTCCACCTCATGACGTCAGATCTTTCTTTCTGCTGGAAGAACAGGTTACCTCCTTCGTGCTTCCACATAGATTTTCGATGCCATAGGCAAACCTGTTTGATAAAAAGTTTGATGCCTTCATTTTAGTTTTGTAGGTCTTTCGACTCTGTCTCTGGACCAACAATGGATCATAAGAAACCAGGATTTAAATTCTGAATTAGGTGCTGGTAGAAGATGTTGGTCACCGATCCACATGACACATGCGTGTACTGCCTGGGTGGGCAAATGTCCTTGGGTATGGCCTGTGCTTATTCATGCTTCCTGAGTCCCTTGAGGACAGGAAACTCCAGCTCTTGCTGGGTCAGCTTTCAGAAAGGGATCCGACGGACCACCCTAAGAACCACAGGAAGGCCCCGACTGCAGTCAGGTCTGCAGAGCAGCTTACTGCCATTGTGGCTGACGTGGCAGCTGCCATGGCTGACACCTGCTCGGTCTTGGCTCTGTTCCCTGGTGCAAGCATCGGAGGATCTTTCAGAGGCCTGTTCCATGACATGTGCCTATCTCTCCAGACCTTGGAGGAGAGCTCTGCCCTCCATGGTTCAGAATCCAAGAGCCCTGCCCTCTGTGGTTCAAAATCCAAGTGCCACTGGCACCATTCGTGGGATGGGGAACAATCGCGATCCTCCCGGTCCCTCGACTCGCCTGACCATTCTGTAGCTTTCAGGTGCCCCTTGGTCGAGTGGCAGGTTGGGCAGGTGAGAGCTCTTCAGCTCCACCATCAGACCAGCCGACCTCAGCTCCAGTTGAGCAGGCCAACGAGATTTTTCTTGAGCCTGTCAACCGGTCGTCAGATGAGGACGAGGAGTCAGTCTGACAGACCTCTGTACTCCCAGTACTCACTCAGGAGGACCTGGACTGATCGGTGCCCCCCATTGATCCTTCCAGGGACCAGCCTCCACCTGGGGCTGGGTCTTCAGTGCCTGTGTTGCTCAGTGTTGGTAGGCGTGTCATATGCAACCAACCCCAGGAAGACACTTCTCACCATCAACCAGCCAGTCAATGGTGATGGTCAAGGCACTCACGCTTTCGATCCCACTGGACTGGGAGGCACTGCTGTCAGAGTTCCGCAGCTTCCTCATCATCTGGTGAGGAGAGGAACTGGCATAAGATGCACCGGTGCTATGAGGAATTCCTTTGGCAGCAGTGGGCCATTGCGGGGCAGGGCTGTACCCTTAGGACCTTCGGTCCCCTGGCAGCTGCCAGTAGTTGCCTCAACAGTCCATGTTCCACAGGTACTCCCCACACCTGCTTCTCTGCTGATTAGGGTGGAGTCACCACCCCGACAGCCTCCAGTCAGTGCTCTGACTAAGGAGGCCATCCGTTCAGCCATCGACTTGTCAGGCCGGTTGTTGGTTAGTGTCACCCTGGGTGAGAATTCCCAGGAGGTCAGTGGTGAACAGCGGTTGACGGCCATCTTCAAGGAATCATCAGACGACTCAGATCAGGAAGCCATGGCCTCCTCAGGGACTCTGCTCTTCGACTGTACTGAGCATGGCCTGGTTTCCTTCAGTGGCTGCTCCGACTTAACTCGGGAGTCCACATCTATCCAGCTTGAGCCAGCCCAGAAGAGGACTAAGTACCCTCTCACGGACATTTTGGACTGGGATGAATTCCCGGGGCTTGCCTTCCCGATAGCTGAGGCCATCTTGGGACCGGCCCTAGAGCTTTGGCAGCATCCTGCCTGGCACCCTCGGCCTGCATGGTCCGCAAGTACGTGGTTCCTATGGGCTCCCTTTCAAGGTTTTCAGACCACCCTTCGACCAAAGGTCTGTTCACAGATTCAGTGTTTCATAAATCCGGACATCAGCAGGACATGGGCAAGCCTCCAGACGAGGAGTCCTGTAAGACTGACCATTCCACTAAAAAAGTGTATGTTGTGGCCACTCTGAGTCTCCAGCAGGCTAACTATTCCGTCATGATGGCTAACTATGGTCATTCTCTGATGGGAATTTTTGATGCGGGCCTCCCCCACCTCCATCCAGAGCAGCGGTTGGCAGTGGAGCTCATCAGAGACCACGGTCAGTCACTAGCTAAACACCAGTTCCAGTCAGCCTTGGATATGGGCATTTCCTGCATCTCCTTGCAGCAGCCGTCACTAAACAGCATCCTGCATCTCGGGCAGACATGATAGACCGTTGGGCCTAATCTGCCGGCAACTTTGTATGTATATATGTATGTCTCTGCAGTGGCAGCAGCTGATCTTATCTGTGTCAATCTTCACCATTCATCACCTTTGGGTTATTGGCCAGAGGTCATGACCCTGCGGGAGCTTTTTTTTTTTTTTTTTTGGATGGGTGGAGCCGGCACACCATCGGCGCCGCCTTCAAGGCCGACGTACTGCGTAACACTTGGGGTTGGCTGTTAGGTACTGTCGACTCCGCCCTCCCACCAGTTCTTCGTCTCCCACCGTCAAGGTCACCTCGTGGGAAGTGCCTAACAGATTTTGAGACCTACTGCTACGCAGTTTTCGTTTCCGACTCTGTCGACTCTGAGCTGTAGTTCGTCATCCATTCTCCTGATGGTTCTGATAGCCTACTCGACGTCGCCTGGTAAGATTGTTCCTTTTGTTTAATTTTGCAACGTCAAGTCTTGTTTTGGTGTTTCTTTTCGTAGATCATGTCTCGTTCAGAGGGCAAGAAATCTTCGAAGACGGGATGCCCCCCCCCCAATGCGGCAGTGCCCTTGTGGCCGTAAGTTCTCAGTCACCGACCTGCACAACTGTTGCCTCACGTGTCTTGGCCCACTTCACGACATGGATTTGTGCGACGCCTGCTTCTCCATGGACCGCCAGGTCATCGAACAGCGCACATGGAAAGTGGGGCGAGCTCCCCTGACTTTAGGTGGTCGGGCGTGCACTTGTCGGGCAAAGCCGCATTCTCTTGGCCTTTCCTCCGAGTCCCCTCCCAGTTCTATACGGACCGAGGAGGAGGGAGCTCAACCTCTGCTAGCCATGGCCGAGGCTCCTCCCGTGGTGCAGGAAGTCCAGTCTTTTCCTCGGGGCGGGCAGGAGGCACCGCATGGCAACCGTCCTTCAGGGGCGAGGCTCCCCAGTGTCAGACCTGCGGCTGGAAGGCCTGGGTGGGTGCCATTTCGCAGCGTGCCGTTCGGGCGCCTGTGAGTCGATGTCGTGCGCAGTCTGTCGCTCGGCGCCGTGGCTGCTGTGGGTGCCATTTGTGGAGCCGATGGTGCTAACGGCGCCGTGGGAGGTTCTACTGCGCTGTCTCTGACTTTTTCTCACCTCGTCGCCGTTTGCGGCGCCAAGGTTCAGCACGGCGCGGTGTCCAGCACTGGGGCCATTCGCAGTTCCGAGCATGGGCACAGTACCATGGGGGTCTCTGGCCTCTGTGCCGAGAGCGCTGTCGGAGTCTTCATCTGCGCCATTTCTGTCCTTGGCGCCGCTCACGGCGCCGTGGGGCGGGACGGCACCGTGTCAGGTTCTGGCTCAGAGGCTGCTGCCCTGGTTGGAGCCATGTCCTCTTCTGCCACCGTTCACGGTGCTGCGGAGGACGCTGGTTCTGACTCGAGTATGGTCTCTGCTTCTGATACCCTGTTTGGTCGGGGTGGCAGCAGGCGCCTACCAACTATTTGGCACAGAGCTTCGGTCTCCACCTCTTCGGAGGAGGAGTCGGACACTGAGTCAGACAGGCAGTCTGGCTAGTTAGAGTTAGCTGCTGGCATGGGCACCCTCATAGTGTCCTCGACAGGCCGGAGTCAGCCCTGCTCTGAGGAGCGGACAGTGACTGCCTGGGCTGGGGTCAGGGGTTCTGACCAGCAGGCAGCGGAGCAGGCCACCATTGCACTGCAGCCCGGCCTTGGAGGTTTCTCTGACCCCTCAGCGGTAGTATCCCCTCAGGTGGTGTGCCTAGATCGCCCAACTTTGGGGCCGATCAGAGCACCCACGGGAGGGGAAGGTGCTGCGCCCTGGATTGCTCCTTCCGGGGCCGACCAGGGCTGTCAGTTGCTTTGGCTGGCTCTCTCGAGGAGGAGGCGCTCTCAGATTCTGAGGGGTTGAGGTGCTTGGGGTCTGTGTGGCGACTTTTTTCTGGAGCCCACCCAGGCTCTGGGAGAAGCCGTAGCACGGATCACCGCTCTTCCCCCTCGGTTTCTTTGAGAGGGCGCCATTCTTTGGAGGTAGGGGACCATCCTTCTGGACCTACATGGCCCCGGTCACCTCACAGGGGGGATTCTTCCAGGCGCAGCCAAGGCATTTCCGATATGGTTGTTCGGCTGTCGGCTGTGGAGTCTTCTGGAGCACCTTCATCTTCTGGTGCTCCTGGTGCGCTCCCTGGCCCAGGCGGAGGTCAGTTGATTTCTCTTTTTGGCTCTGTCCCCATCCCTCTGCCACATTCTCCGGCACTCCCAGGTATCCTTGGTCCTAGCAGGCCTCTCTCCTAGGAGCAGTTCAGGGCCGTGGCTGCTCGATTCCCCACTTACGTCAGGGCAGTGGACAGACAGGTTTTTCAACCTCCCCCTGAGCAGCCACCCTCTGAGCATTTGAGGTCCTCTCACTCCTCATCCCCTCTTCTGGGGGAGAGAAGCCATCTGTCCACATCTCCCCAGGTGCTGATCTTGCAGAGTATCAGCGATTCCTCATGAGGATGTTGGAGGACCTACACATCACCCCTCCCACTCAAAGCAATCCAGAGCACTTGGCACACGCCTTTCTAGGCGACTTCAGCTAGGACACCCTTGTGGTGCCTCCCTGGCCTGCTTACTTTCCGGAGGCGTCATTGCATTCCTGGCAGAGGCCCTTCTCCGGAGTTCCTGCCCCTAGGGATCTCTGCCAGTGGTACTGCACCCCCCGGAGTCTCCAAGTTTCATGCCTCATCCTCAGTCAGGATTGATGCAACTGGACACTCCTGATGGGCTTCGCGCCCTCCACCGTGACCAGCCCCCAGATCAAGATTCCTTGGATTTTGACTTCTGGGGGAGGAGGACGTTCTACTCAGCGCGGTTGCTGCTCTCTATCGCAGCACATCAGGCCCACTACACATCCTATGATAGGTTCCTGTGGTCCGGGCTGGGTCAGCTCCTAGCCTCATTGCCTGACACGGAGCAAACCAGACAAGCCATTGCACTCTCTGCACGTGGCCTGGAGCTAGCAAGGCACCAAGCAAGGGCATCGTACGATGCCAGTGAGGTAGCTACCAGGGTGGTAGGGACAGCAATCTGCACTAGGCGGACGGTATGGCTGCGTCTTTCCCGGTTGTCACCCTTGGCCTGGCATAGGGTGATTAACCTGCTCACCAGAGAACCTATCTCTTCTCCCGTAGAGTGAGACGGTATGTATCGGGGCAACTTCCTTCCCCCTCCGGGGGGGTCCCCGTCCCACTCTCCCCACTTGCAGGCCTCTCCAGGCCCAGAAGGTTCTCCCTCTTAGTGTGTCACCCACTGAGAGCTAAGGGACTCTGTCCCTTAGGGTTAAAAAAACCCCTCGGGGGGGCTCGGCAATCACCCAAAGGTGATGAATGGTGAAGATTAACACCGATAAGATATGAAAATTACTTACCTACTGTAATTATGATCTTTCTGTGTGTGTTCACCATTCATCACAATCCCACCTGCCATCCCCACTGGGGCCTCAGTCTCTGGGTCCCCCTTCCTCTCTGTGTCCTTCTTGCCCCCCTCCTTTCTGTTAGTCAAGGGCCGGGTAAAGCAGGGAAACATAGGGGGATAGTGTTTTAGAAGGAGTGGTCAGGAAGGGGGGGCACTCCTCCAGTGCTTTGGCTCCACCCCTGTGAGGTGGGAGTTGGTAGCTGCCCTCTGTTCTTTCCACTCCTTGTCCCGTCAATCCTTAGTTCCCTTGTCCTGTGGACATATCCTTAATTTCCTCAAGAAACCAACATTTCTTACACCAAAATTTTTTTTCCTGAAGGGGGGAGATTAACCCTGTGCCTTGTCTTCTTCCAGAATAGCCGTTTTCTGCTTTTGGGGTTATTGCTAATGATTCTGTGCCTTGAATCCTGACAGTGAGCCTTTTGGCTACTCCTTGCAGTTCCTATACAATCTAGAGACAAGTCAACATAAAAGGTTCTAGGGTACGGTTGTTACCTCCCCCCCCCCCAAGCTTATCCTCAATCCTTTCTCTCTCCTTTTTCCTATTTCCAGAGATTGGGGCACCCAACCCAATCCCCTTAGTTTTCCTTCTCCTTCTGTTCTCTCAGTCATTTATTTCTCCTTTTGGTTTATATATCTTTTCCTTTATCTGTCCCTTGGACTTCCTTGTCACACCCTCCCACCCCTTTTTCCTCACCTCTCCAGCGACTCAGAACTGGCAAGAGGGCGGAGTCGACAGCACCTAACGGCCAACCCACGAGCACTACGCAGTGCGTTGGCCTCGAGGACGGCGCCAATGGTGCGTCGACTCTGCCCATAAAATAAAAATAAGCTCCCGCGGGATCATGACCTCCGGCCAATAACCCAAAGGTGATGAATGGTGAAGATACACAGAAAGATCATAATTACGGTAGGTACGTAATTTTCATTCTTCATGCATCGCAGAGCCTGGCTGTGTTTGTCCACCTTCACGGCAGACTCCCAACAGAAGCTGGCTGTTGTCCCTTTGTTGGGCACTGACCTCTCTAGCCCTGCAGTGGAAGGGCATCTCACCTGGGTTGAGAAATCTAGTACCACCCATGACCTCATCCTAGAAGAACCACAATAAAAAGCCTAAAAAGCAGGCTTTACGATATCGGTCCATGCAGTCACAACCTCCCTGGCAGGGGCAGTTTCAGGCTTGGCACCCAAAGCCGAAATCCAGGACCAAAGGTCTGAAGTTGGGGGAGGGGTGGCAGGGATAGTGGTGCTGCCCCTTCTCCATTTTGAACAGTTGCTACCCTTCCAGCAGCAGCCACCAGCACCTCTACAAAAGCTGCCCAGTGATGGGGTGGAGGGTGTCATCCCTCCACCTGTTCTGTCCCTGACTGCTCTCCTGGTCAGAGGCCAGCTACAACACTTCTTGACACATTTGTCCATTATCACAATGGATAAGTGGGTGTTGGACATAGTGGGCAGAGGATTGTCTCCAGACTTCGAGGATTTCTCACCCAGCTGCCTCCACGCACCTCATGAGTCCATGGTGTCTCAGGGCATGCTGTCCACCCTCAGGGAGGATATTGCTCAGTTCCTTGCGACAGGGCAGTATCCCCGTGTCCTGGATGCCCTGACCAGTCAGAGTTACATGTCCACATACTTCCTGGTACCAAAATAGACAAGGGGCTGGTGCCCCATTTTGGATCTGCATGATCTCAACCAGTACAAGCAGAAGCGCAAGTTCCGGATGGTCACTCTGAGCCAGATTATACCATCACTGGAGCAAAACGTGGGGTTTTGCTCCCTCAACCTCCAGGAGGCATTTTTCCGCATTCCTGTCCATGAGTCCCATTGCAGGTGCCTCCATTTGCAAACGGAAGGGGTCCTGTACCAGTTTCAGGCCATGCCCTTCGGCCTCTTCCCTGCACCCAAGAACTTCACCAAATGCATGGTAGTGGTGGCAGCCTACCTCCAGTGCCTAGGGGTTAGAGTGTACCTGTACCTGGATGACAGGCTGATAGCCAGTCCATCCACAGAGGCCGTGGAGAGACCCACAGACCGGGCTCTCCAGACCTGCCAAGGCTTGGGCCTGTTGGTCAACCCAGACAAGTCCAAATTGGTACCAAAGCAGGTGATCAAGAACTAAACTCCCTGTGGGTCAAGGCCCACCTCCTGGTCGACCAGACACAGAATCTTACTTCTTTTGCCCAATCATTTCAGGTTGGGTTCTTGAGCCCTGCTCAGAATTTCCTACAGCTGCTGGGGTACATGGAATCCTGCACCAGCATGGTCTGCTGGGCCTGCTGGTGGATGCACTACATTCAGTGGGAGATGGCCCATCAGTGATCCCAGCACATAGGCCATTTGGACTGGATGGTCACAGTGACCCAGCCAATGTGTAACATCATGCAGTGGTGGCTTGTCCTGAAATATATGGAGGAAGGAATCCCGTTTGTATGCCCAGAGCAGACCGTCACACTGACGATAGACGCTTCTCCGGTAGACTGGGGAGCATACGTGGGAGACCACACAGCCTGCAGGTTCTGGTTACCCAGGGAATCCCATCACCACATAAGCCTTCTGGAGCTTAGTGCAGTGCTCTCAGCTCTGACAGAATTTGCTCTGCTCATCAGGGGTCAGGTTGTTCAGGTCCAGATGGACAACACCACAGCCATGTTTTACCTGGACAGTCAGGGCAAAATACACTCCCTTCTTCTGTGTCGGGAGGCACTCTGCACCCCGGACCCTTGCATGCAGTCTGCACGCTGATCTTTCAGTGATTCATATTGTGGGGGAGAACAGCTGACAGATGCTCACAGCCAGGTAGGAGAGGTGTTGCACAGGTCATCTCTGAATCAGGAGATGGTGAACCACCTGTTCTCTCTGTGGGGCTCACCCTCGGACTTATTTGCTTTCTGGGAGAACACCAGACTGATGCTGTTTTGTGTCGCCCCCACATTCCATGACACACGGGGATGCCTTCGCAAGGCCTTGGACCCCAGGCCTCGAGTATGCCTTTCCTCCCTTCCTCCAGTCACAGAGTACTACTTGACAAGGTCAGAAAGGACAAGGCACTGATGATCGTGGTCGCTCCAGATTGGCCTCAGCAGTTCTAGTACCCAGATCTCCTCAGCCTCAGCAGCAGGTATTTTTGGCAACTGCCTCTCTGCCCAGACCAGCTGACCAGTCTTCAGGGGAAAGTCCTGCAACTAGACCTTCAGTCCCTGCACCTCACATCCTGGTTCCTGAGCGGCTAGAGTTCCAGGCCTTGGGTCTCTCCAAAGTTGTACTCCACATGGTCGAGGCCTCCAGGAAAGAGTCAACTCGTCAGAGCTATACTATTAAGTGGAAAAGATTTTCCAGTTGGTATCAGGGCAAGGAGTTTGATCCCCCTTGCCTGCCCTTTGGCTAGCATCCTGGACTATCCCTGGGCTCTTTCCCAACTGGGACTGTGAGCGACGACCCTTCAGGTTTACTTAGCAGCCATCTCTGCAGGCTAGTATGCTGATGGTGGCGCAGGAGAAGGTGGTGAGGTGCTTTTTCATGGGCCTCAATCACTTGTCCCTTCCAGTGCATGAACCACCTCCACCTTCTGGTGGCAATTACGTCTGCTAGAAGGACTGGGGAGCTCCAGGTACTCTTGCTGAACTCTCCCTATGTGGTCTTCCCAAGGGACAAAGGCCTTCGCCCCAGCCTGAAATTCCTCCCGAAGGTGGTAGAGTTTCATCATAATCAGGTGATTAACTTACCAGTATGTTTTATCAACTCGTCTTCAGAGGCCGACCACAGACCTGCAGAGAGCACTGTCCTTCTGTGTAGAGCGTACAGCTAGAGTTCGGTTACAAGCTCGCTAGCTGTTTGTCACCTATGCTGAAGCCAGGTCTAACAGACCGGCAGCAAAGCAGACAGTTGCAAGGTGGATCACATCTTGCATTGACGTCTGCTACTGGTTGACTGGTTGGGAGCCTCCCATTGGGATCAAGGCTCATTCCACCAGATATAGCGCTGCCAGGGATATCCTCATACAGGAGATCTGTAGGGCTGCTGCATGGAAATCAGCATACACCTCCATTTTCTATTACAGCATGGACCTTGATTCATGCTAGGATGTGGGTTTTGGGGCCTCCGTTCTCCAGTCTCTGTTCGCCAACTAGGGTTGCACGCCTTGCCCCCTCCTCCAAGAAAACTGCTAGGAGTCTGCCAAAGTGTGGATAAGTGAACCATGTCCATGACCCTAGAAGAACAGGTTACTCACCTGTAACCGTAGTTCTAGGAGTGGTATATGGTTCACATCCACACAACCCTCCCGGCCTCCCCTGGCAAGTGGCACCTAATCCTGCTTCCAGCGTGCGAGATCCTGACATCATGGGGGCCCAGTAGGGGGATGTACCACTTGGATTGTGGAAGGAGCTTAGCTTAAAGACGTAAGGCCAATAGCATAATTCCAATAGAACTGCCAGAGTGTGGATGTGAACCATATACCACTCCTAGAACTACAGTTACAGATAAGTAACCTTTTCTTTTGGTGTACCCCTAGACAGATTAACCCCATCCGGACATGTCTGTCTACAATCCTGGACTGCCTAGTCCGCCTGTACTCTTTGGACCTAAGGCCCTCTACCCTGAATGTCCTTTAAGCAGCAGTGTCTGCTTAAGCATCAGCTGGTAGAAAGGTCAGTGGACTCGTAACTCATTTTCAAAAAATTTTTCAAAGGCCTTGATCACCTGTACCCTTCGGTTAGGGACCCTGTCCCTTCCTGGGACTTCAAAGTATCCATTGCCCAGCTTATGGAGACCCCTTTCATGCACATGGCCACTGCTGCACTGAAGTTTGTCACCTGGAAAACAGTTTTCCTAATGACAGTGACATCTGCCAGAAGGGTGAGTGAGCTGCAAGCCCCCTGCACAGATCCTAATTATATAATCTTCCGTAGGGACAAGGTAGTCCTGAGGACAAACAGGAAAGTCCTCCCAAAAGTTGCTGTCTGAATTCCATCTGAATCAGGTGCCATTCCTGTTTTCTTTACAGAAAAACACAGCTCAGTGTGTGGAGGGGAGGGGGCCAAAGCTCCACTGTCTGGATGTGAGAAGGGCAGTAAGTTACTAGGTGCACCACACAAATGATGTTGGGTCCACTAGAACTCGGCTGTTTTTCACGTACGGTGAAGCAGGGAAAAGTAGACCAGCATCCATGAAAGCCATTTCTCACTGAAGTCTCCTGCAAACAGTTCTGTTATGACAAAGCTGGTAAATTGCCACTCAGAGGCCTCAGGGCACACCGTACAGGAGGCACCTCTGCGTCTGTGGCATCATCAAGGAGTATCCCCTGCAAGAAATTTGTAAAGCAGCTACCTAGAAAACAGTACACACTTTCACTAAACTCTACTGTCTGGATGCACAGTCCGGTAAGGATGCCAGCTTTGGCACTGCTGTCTTTCAGAACATTTTCCATAAATAGATTCAAACAACATGAAGTCTTGCTATATTATAGACATTAGCAGTTTGATCCAGCTCTAGAACTGCCCCAGAGTGAAATGGTTAAAACCATTCCAAAATAGAATTTTGCCACGAGAGCAGCTCTATCAGTGTCATTTCAAACTTGAACTGTCAGATTCTTTACTCCGCCTCAGTGAACAGTCGCTCCGGAGATTTCTCCTTCTGCTCGGTTCATTTCTCAGTTTAAAAAGTGTTTTCTCGGTTGGATTTAACCGAGAATAGTTTTATTTTAACTGCAAAACCGTTCGGTTCAAGCTCTATCTGTGGTAACCGTAAGTAAATGAAGGTTTTGTCTGTGTGGACCTTGTAAGTTATCGGTTCGGTTTTGAACCGATCAGTGGGTTTAAAACTCACTTAAAACTAAAAGTTACTATTTTAAGTCGCGGTTCCGGTTCTTATCGGTTATAAAAAAAGCGGATTTATTACGGTTTTCCAATACCAGTGACGGTTAGGAACCGATAAAGTGTCTTGCCTGGCACTGCCGTTAAAGGAGCAAGTTTTGGTTAGGCTGGCATTATGTCTGAGAAACCCAAAGAAAAACCCGGGCCCACTGGGTTTTCAACACTGTGATGTTTGTGGGGAAGTCTTTGCCAAGGCTGACCCACACAGCGTGTTTATTGTCTGGGGTTTGACCACCTCCAGTCAGACTGCCAGGTATGTAGAATTTCCCTGCAGCCACCCTGGAAAAAGATTGGGCAGGCTCCAGGGAGCGAGAGAGCAAAAGTCCGCTGACCGGATGGCCAGCCGGTTCGGTGCCAACGAGACCAGAGGAGTGCCCTCTGACCAGGGCCAGACTTCTCGGGCAAAGAAAAGCTGGTTCTGAGGAACCAGTTCCAGTAAAAAACAGAAAATCAGCAGGTCTGAGTCCAAAATTCCTTCTCCAACTGCTGCAGAGATAACAAAGCCATACAAATTGTCCAGTCACTGTCTCAGGGTCCGTCCGAACCACCAGTATCTGGTAAAAGGTCGGTTTCGTCCGTCCCAGTGGTTCAGGATTATGATATTGAGGAATTTTAGAACCAGAGGAGGGAGGAGGATTATGATCAGTATGAATGTGGCTGGGAAGGTCTGGGTGTGCCCATTGAACGGACATCTCCCCAGACAGACCTTTAGAATCTCCCCTATGCTGTCTGAGTCCCCTCTCATTTTATGTTTTATAAAAAGGTTGCTGAAACCCTCCAGCTTCCTTTAGAAGAGGCTGTGGATGAGCAAGAGGAGCCTGATTTTGTAGAAATGATGGATATTCCAGAGTCTAGGAGATTGTATATTTCTTTACATAAGTCTTTCAGGAAACAAACAATTAAAATTTTAAAAGCTTCTAATTCTGTGCCTCCTGTAGATAAAAAGATGGACAGAAGGTATACATTGTCAGGCCCTGATACAGAATTCCTTTCTCAGCAATGCAGTCATGTTGGGGTAGTTCAGGCTGCTGCCTGTGATAAAGCTAATATTTCCTTGGCTTCACATCCTCCTGACAAGGATTCCAGGAAGATTGATGCCATGGCAAAAAAACAGTATATGGCAGCCTCTCTGGGACTCAGGCAAGCAAATTATATGGCTTATGTAGCTAGGTATCAGAAATCTAGATGGGATACTGTTGTGCAATTGGCCAAGCAGGCCCATGGCCAGCTGGCTAGTGAACTAGAACAGGTGGCTGCTGATGGCATTGAAGCCTCTAAGGTTCACTTTCATGCTGCTGTGGATGTTAATGATGTTTCCTCTAGGGTCATGGCCACATCTGTAGCTTTTCGTAGGTTGGCCTGGCTCAGGTGTACTAGTTTGTCACAGGATACCCAGACTAAGGCTATGGATTTTCCTGTGGTGGAAATTCTCTGTTTGGAGAGCAGACAGAGAACTACATGAAGAAGATGGATGAATATAGGACTACTTACAAAAGTGCCCAGGCTAAGGAGGCAAGCCACTCCTCAAAGGCATGCCCCAGGGGTAGGGTAGGCCTTTTCACAGGCCTTTCTACCAGACTCAGGCCTCCTCTGCCTATGCTCAGAGGGCTTCTTCAGAGGCAGGGGCAGATGAGGGTGGGCAGACCTGCTCCCACCCCCAGCCTAAAGCTCCTGAGAAACAGGCACCCCTGATGGGGTGCCCAGGGCCCGATTCTCCTGTACCAGTGGGGGGCAGGCTGGCTTACTTCAGTCAGGGTGGGCTTCTTTAACCTCAGACAAGTGGGTTCTGGAAGTAGTAAGCCAGGGTCTGGTTCTCAGCTTCAAAAGTTTCCCAAGTTGAGAAGCAGACTTTTCTACCTGCAAGTGCTTCAGAGACCCTCGCTCTGGAAACAGAGGTCTCATCCCTGTTAGCTCTCAGAGCAGTAGAAAGGGTTCATCCCTGCATGAGGGCAGGGTCTGTATTCAGATACTTCCTTACCCCAAAAAGACAGGAGAGTGGCGGCCCATTTTAGATCTCAGATATCTGAACAAGCATCTTTTGAAACAAAGTTCAAAATGGTAACTCTAGCAATGATTTTACCTTCCCTAAGGCCAGGGACTGGCTAGCCTCCCTGGACCTCAAGGATGCCTATTTCCATGTCCTAATCAGAAGATCCCATCGAAAGTACCTCAGATTCGAACTACCCTCAGGTCATTACCAGTTCAGAGCAATGCCCTTCGCCTACCTCTGCTCCAAGAGGTATTCACAAAGTGTCTAGCAGTGGCAGTGGCCCACTTAAGGAGGCAGAGGATTGCTGTTTTCCCTATCTAGACGACTGGCTCATTGTAGGCCAGTCCCAGAACAGTAAAATCTCACCTGCAGGTCACCCAGCTTCTCACCTCCCTGGGTTTTCTGCTAAACCTACCAAAAGTCGGTTCTGGAACCAGTCCAGGTACTCGCCTTTATAGGGGCAGAATTGGACACAAAGCTAGCCAGAGCCTTTCTTCCCCAGAACGGTAAGGAATTTAGTGGCTCTGGCCTCTTCCTTCACTCTGCAGGTCTCTCAACCAGCAAGACACTTTCTGCAGCTCCTTGGGCACATGGCTGCATCCACAGCTGTTGTGCAGGGAGCCAGATTTCAGATGAGAGACATTCAGTTTCACTTGAGAACCTTTTGGTCTCAGAAGAGACCCCCTTTCAAGTTGGTCCCAGTGACTCGAACCTTGATCCTAGCTCTCCAGTGGTGGCAGGATCAGAGCAATTAAGCGGGGGTCCCCTTCATTTCCCTTCTCACGACTTGACTCTCACTACAGATGCTTTCCTTCTGGGTTGGGAGCCCACATGGGCGACCTTTCCACTCAGGAGTTTGGTCCCCAGGAATCTCTGCTCCACATCAATTTGCTGGAACTCAGAGCTGTCGTTTTAGCTCTTCAAGCTTTTCTGCATCTGTCCACGACAAGGTGATACAAGTCAGAACAGACAACACCACAACAATGTGGTACATCAACAAACAGGGGGGCACTCGGTCTTGGTCTTGTGCACCAAGGCAATGAAGTTTGTGGTCTCTGGCCTATTCCTAGACACTTCCCTCACAGCATTTCATCTTCCAGGGAAGGACAGTGTCCTAGCAGATGCCCTCAGCAAGATTTCCCAGGGCCATCACGAATGGTCCCTGGATCCTCAAGTGCTGAGGATAGTTTTTGCCAGGTGGGGCATCCCTCAGATAGATCTTTTTGCAGCCCCAGACAATCACAAACTTCCTCTGTTCTGTTGCAGGCCTCCAGTGCTGGGCTCAGTTCCCCTGGATGCCGTTCTTCTGGATTGGGAGAGGAAGTTCCTCTATGCTCCCCTTTCCTCTCCTATTCAAAGTACTAGTCAAAATCATATCTCAGCCTTGCAGGGTGATTCTGATTGCCCTGGTTGGGCCAGGCAGCCCTGGTACCCCTCCTTCTGTCTCTGACAGTCCATCTTCCCTGTGCCTCCCAGGAATCACAATCTGTTGACTTGCGCCCAGGGAAGGGTTTGGTATCGGACCTCAAATCCCTCAACCTCAAGGCCTGGCTATTGAGGAGTTAGTTTGCTGATTTACACCTCTCTCAGGGTGTTCTTGAGATCTAAAGGCTTCCAGAAAGCCTTCCACTAGGAGCTACTTATATTTCTAAATGGAAAAGGTTTTCCATTTGGTGTGCTAGAAAAATATTTCCCAGAGAATCTGCTGAATTGCCCATTTTGTTAGATTACATGGTACATCTTAATTCCTTGGTCTCAGACCAGCTACCCTGAGAGTTCATTTGGCAGCTGTGTCTGCTTTTGTGTCAACAGGAAAGTCATCCCTCTTTCCTCTCATCCTGTGTTTTCCAAGTTTTTAAAGGGATTACTCCATACTAATCCTCCCTTTAGAACGGCCCTGCTTGGGACCTTAATGTTTGCATTGCCCAGTTAATGCAACCCCTTTTGAACCTCTGTCTTCTGCAGAGCTTAAGTACCTAACTTGGAAAACTGTTTTTCTAGTGGCTATCACTTCTGCCAGACGCATGCAGTGATTGCAAGCCTTGTCAGTGGAGACTGACTTTATTGCTTTCCACAGGGATAAGGTAGTCCTTAGGACTAATAGGAGATTTTTGCCTAAGGTGGTTTCAGATTTCCATCTTAATCAATCTATCTCCTTCAGTATTTTCACTGATCACTCCTCTTGGGTGAGAGGAGGTTGCACAGCCTGGATGTTAAGAGAGCTCTTAGTTATTATATAGAGCGTACCAAAGGTTCGAATCCCTCCAACGTTTCCTTACCTATGGTGAAGTTGGGAAAGGCAAACCTGCCACTAAGAGATCAATAGCCAGGTGGATTGTCTCTTGTATCCAATTTTATCATCACAAAGTGGGCAGAGCCCCCCCCCTTCCGGTTTGAGGGCTCATTCTACCAGGGGTACAGCTGCGTCTCTAGCTGCTGCCAGAGATATCCCTTTATTAGAGATTTGCCAGGCTGCTACTTGGAGAAAGCGGTGCACACTTTTACCAAGCATTACTCCTGGATGTCCAGGCCAGGAGAGATGCTCGGTTTGGCACAGCTGTTCTTCAGAGCCTATTCCTAAGTAGGTTCTGCCCTCCTCCATGGAGGTACTGATGTGTTCTGCTAATGTCTATAATATAGCAAGACTTCATGTTGTTTGAAGAAAAAATTACTCACCTTAGTAATGTTGTTTCTTCTAATGGAGTCTTGCTATATTATGCACCTCCCCAACCTGCCCCTCTCAGAACCTCTACTTGGTGGGTCTGGGCAACTTAGTGTGGGCACTACTTATGTCCTGTTAGCATTTTGTCCCTTTGGGACTTTGGGGTGTGTATGTGTGACGTGTGTATGTTTTATTATACTTATGTTCCATTTTCATATTATTAGAATGGTGTTAGTATTTCTGGTCCCCTGACTTGAGTCTTGGGTGTTGGGACCATCAATGGTTGTTATTATTTAGGTAGCCATTTGGCTAGTGTAGGTTACAGCTTCCACACAGACCTTAGTGAGTTTGGCTCGTAAGATCTGACAGTTCAAGTTTGAAATGACACAGATAGAGCTGCTCTCGTGCCAAAATTCTATTTTGGAATGGTTTTAACCATTTCACTCCGGGGCAGTTCTAGAGCTGGATCAAACTGCTAATGTCTATAATATAGCAAGACTCCATTAGAAGAAACAACATTACTAAGGTGAGTCGTTTTTTCTTCTGTGCCTAGCCTCCCAAGGTACTGCTATGGAGTCTGCAGCTGTTAAACGTACAGTAAGTGAGGGATTCTTGGAATTTGAAGAGGAAAATAACTCGCCATAGTAATGTTTCTGCCAGATGGCTCTCTCACTGTGTTTAACAATCCCTAATCCCTGCCTCCCCTTCTAGAACCTGGTAAAAGGTCCTGACAAGAATCTGTTCTTTTCTACTTGCTTGAGCATTACTTGTTACGTGCCGTCACAATTACATTATTTTTTTCATAAGAAATGTTTGTTTTGCCTTGTTTCAGCCGTTTTCCAAAACTTGTTAACATTTTGGAATATTTGATAGCTATATGGCTAGTTTTAGTAATCACAGCTCACCCTAGCTTAGGAATACAGCTGACGTTAGAGGGCAGGGGTGAGCGTGACCACATGGCAGAGTTTGAATTTCTTTCCAGATTCCATGATTTTCATAAAATTCTAACACTCTGGGGCTGCTCATTCCAGGGGAATGATTGTTGTTAAATATCGTGAGGGATCCCTTTGAAAGAAACAACATTACTACATTAATTTTTTCTTTCTGCCCTGCTCCTCCCTTAGAGTTGGAGTTTCACTTTACCCAGGAGATAACCTCCTGATCTACTTTAACAAACCTACGTTGGATGGTGATTGTAGGCTGCATACCCAGGACCTACAAAGGGATCTCTTCTATTATAGGGAGCAGACCGCAGGGATCTGTGGTGAGGCCTTCTAGCTCTTTGTCATCTAGGTTGAAGCCACCTCTAGCAGACCAACAGCTAAGGCTAACTGTGCTCCAGGTTTGCTGGTTGGGAGCCACCCAAGGGGTTGAAGGCTCATGGCATCAGGCATACTGCTGCCAGGCACATCCCAATGGAGGAGCTCTGTAGGGCTGATACATGTTTGGAAGCTCACACTTTCATATCCCGCTTCAGCATGGGCATGCTGTCTCATGTCAATGATGCGTTTTGGGCTTCAGTCTCTGTTCCAAAGTAGTTGGGGTGCATGCCATGCCCACTCCTCCCAGAGGACTGCTAGGAATCTGCCAGAGTGGGGATAGTGAACGGAATCTCAGTTGGTAGAAATATAGGTCACTTATTTGTAACCCTAGTTCTACTATGGGTATTCAGTTCACATCCATACAACCCACCAAGCCTTCCCTGGAAAGTGATGCACAGATACCTGCATCTGGCATGCAGGATCTAATGTCTGACAGGGCAGAGTCAGAGGACAGTATTACAGGTGGTGAGAAGAGTCTAGCTTGAAGATGTCCTGTGAACCGAGCTACGACAGGCAACTGCCAGAGTGTGGATATAAACTGAATACTTGTAATAGAACTACAGATCTTACTTTAAGAGGGCTCTTGCAGTAGGTAATTACATATAGGACTGAAGCCAGCAGGCGCCAGGACCCCACAGAAAAATTTCTAGCTAGCAGTCTGTGGCAGGGGACCACCCCCACATCAGGTGACCGACGTCAGTATAAAGGGGCGGTCCCCCACGCCTGCCTCCCCAGTTCTTTCCCACCATTAGCTTGCAAAAGTGCCTCGCGGTTAAGTTCCTCTGCTTCATCAGTCAATCGTCGGTAGTTTTACCACCGTTTTTTCTTCAATTTCGAATTTTTGTCAGCACTCCCAGTGCCTCTTCTGTCTGGGCCTAGATCACCCCATGGAGAAGTGCCAGGGTGCCTGAAATTCAACACACGCCACCCATGAGCCAGGCAGCAGTCCTGAGGCCCTATTCTTAAGAAGAAATGACCTCCATGGAGAAGGAGCTGAAGAAACTTTGTCATGCCTTAACTTCGCCCGAGGGTCACCGTAAAAAGAAGGACAAGGAGAAGGACCGGGACTCCTCTTCCTCGGCCACTGCTACTTCGGCTGGAGTCGCCGTGCTCAAGGTAATGGCGCGCCCCCCCCCCCCGGGGACCATTCCGCGATGTCTGTCTTGGAGGCTCCGTCTGGCTAACGCTCGGGCCCTTGAGCCTCTGGGTTAAGGAGGCTTCCACCCGGCAAGGCTGCCGCGTCTCGCACTAGTGCGGTGGCTCTGGTAAGCCAGGCGTCAGCTCCTCTGACTCCCGCGGAGAAGGCCGCTAAGTCGCTCCACCCTTCAGGGCAGTGCACAGTCTCTACGCCGCCCGACAAGGCCGCCCCTCCTTCGCGGCCTTCCTCGGGCTCCGGTTCCGCTAAGTCGGACGATGGCTCCTCCGATGTCTGCCCGGACCCCGCCGGTAAGGCGATATCACCCCTCCGATGGTTGCATGGCGTTGGAGCCGACGTCGGACCCTGTCGTCCAGTCCGCTGTCCCTGCTCCCCGCTGCTTTCGCCGTTGCCTTCCGAGGCCTCAGCATCTCCTCAGTTAGACCCCAGGGATTTTAATTCCCCTTCCCCGGGCGATACGGAGGATGCAGGCACGCTCCTGTCAGGTCTCCCTCCTGCTGGGCCGGACGACCTAACGTCGGCCGCTGGCACCGATGCCAGCCTTGCTGACACCGGTCGACATTCCTCTCCCAGATGCCGTCCCTACGCCAGACCCGACGCCCACCGGGCCTCCTATTCCCGGCCCACCTGTGGGGGCGTTTCCAGGGCCTTCCGCCTCGTCATAGCCCCTGGCGCCCGGGTATACGCCGTCTTACCCGGGTCCGCAGTATCTGATGCCACAGTATTCGGCACTGGGCTTCCCGCCATGAGGGTACGGATACTCACCTTACAGATATCCTCAATATCTTTATCCCCTCTACCACCACCCCACCACCCCTGGCTGCCGGTGGACCTGAGGGAGACTCTGGCTTCCTGGTGGGCTGAGGTCAGGCTCAGCTCACCAAGGAAATGAAACTGCCTTCTGATGCGGAACCTGTTCCGAACCCCGTCGTCGGCTGAGAGACCCCTCCCCTTCCTGTTACCAGTCCCGCCGGTTGCAAGGAGGGTGGCACATCCCAGGGCTTCCCAAGGGTCTGTTCCTCCCCCAAGCAGGGAAGGGTCTTCGTCTCCTCCATCTTCCTCTGACGACTCTGACAGACGTTTCAACTTCGATGACGAGCCACGAACTCCAGACAAGCCCCGGCCTAGGACCCCTCCGAAGTCCCCTCCGGAGGGTCCTTCCTTCACGGAGTTGCTATAAAAGATCCAGTTGTTGCATCAGTGGAAATCTTTGGAGTCAGATCCACAGTGGCAGAAGCTAGCTGCACATCTGGATCTGCCCGAGGTCGCTCCTGCCTTGGTTCCACCCTGGATTGAGCCTCACGCGGACCTTGTTTCCATCATCTGGAAACAACCGTCGGCCTTAGCCCCCCTTCCAAGGAAGGCGGTCCGGCTGTACCAGGCTCTGGAGGGTGTTGATTTTCTTACTTCACACCCAACGCAAATACCTTTGGTTTTCTTTTCAAGGAGACCACTACCAGTTCAAGGCCCTCCCATTTGGTCTCTCCTCTGCTCCCCGAGTATTTACCAAATGCCTTTCTGTGGTAGCGGCCCACCTGCGTACCCAAGGGGTTCAGGTTTTCCTGTACCTGGATGACTGGCTCCTGGCGGCCCCGTCCAGGGAGGACCTCCTGCGCTCCCTTTCCCTTACCCTGCAGGTTTTCACCAGCTTGGGTATTACCATCAACCAGGCCAAGTCCCATTTGATCTCATCCCAAAGACTCCAGTTTATCAGGGCGATCCTGGATACACCCTCCGGTATGGCCTTTCTGCCTTTGGATAGGGTGGCCACCCTTCAGGCTCAGGCCAGCCTGTTGTCCAGCTGCAGACGGGTCACTGCCAGGTCAGTTCTTCGCCTCCTCTGGCTCATGGCAGCTGCCATTCTAACGGTGCCTCGCTCTCTGCTCCACGTGACAATCTCTCAGTGGATGCTTCGATCTCAGTGGGATCAATTGGTGGACAACCTAGATCGGGAGATCCTGGTCTTCTCTCTGATGGTTCAGGACTTGCAATGGTGAATGGTTCAGGAGAACCTTTGCTGGGAAGTTCCCTTCTGTCTTTCTCCCCCTCCCAAACTCTGACAACAGACACCTCGGGCGAGGGTTGGGAAGCCCACCTGGGATCTCAACGGACCCAGGGCTCTTGGTCCAGACTCGAGCAGACTCTCCACATAAACGTGCTCGAGTTAAGGGCCGTGCTGTATGCCTTGCAAGCTCTGCATCTGCTTCCCGGTCATCTGGCTGTCCAGACTGACAACATGTGCGAGTGTGGTACATCAACAAACAGGGAGGAACTCGTTCCTACCCTCTTTACAGGGAAGCAATGCGGGTTTGGGATTGAGCAGTACTACGCAACTTTCACCTCACGGCAGTTCATGTTCCGGGGCTCAAGAACACGTTGGCAGACCACCTCAGCCAGTCGTCCGCCCAAGCTCATGAATGGGAACTGGATCAGGGGGTAGTAGACGATGTCTTCCTAAGCTGGTGAATCCCTCAGGTAGACCTGTTTGCCTCTCCTCTCAATGCAAAACTTCCCGTCTTCTGCTCACTCACTCCAGGGCATGGAGTTTTTTGGAGAGACACTCTGTGTCTAAACCGGAAGGGCAGATTTGTCTATGCTTTCCCCCCCGATCCCGTTGATTCCGAGGGTCTTACACAAACTCTATTCAGAAGGAACTCGCATGATCCTCATCGCTTCGTTCTGGCCCAGGCAAGTTTGGTTCTCTCTTCTGCAACAGTATTCAGAAGAACCTCCACTTCCTCTTCCTCTATCGCAGCTCTTGCTGACTCAGGACCAGGGGACCCTGGTCCATTCAGGACTCAAATCCCTTCAGCTGCATGCGTGGCTCCTGCAGACATAGTTAAAACCCGATTTCGCCGCAGGTGGTGGAGATTCTAGTGGAGGCCAGAAAGCCTTCAACTCATTACACTTACGCCATGAAATGGAAAAGGTTCTCCATTTGGGCCTCTTCCAGAGCTTTCAAGCAATTTTCCTGCCCCTGTCGGGAGGCTCCTGGATTACATGCATCACCTCTTCAACCTGGGTCTCAGTCACTCCTCTTTGAAGGTTCACATGGCGGCTATTTCTGCTTACCATGTTCCCTTTGGGGACAGGTCTTTTGCGCAGCTGGAAATCGCTAAGACTTCCTTAAAGGGGTTCTTTACTTGAGACCCCCTGTTCGCGCACCTGCCCCTCCTTGGGACTTGAATTTCATTCTTGAGAAGCTTACCCTGCCTACTTTTGAGTCAGCAACATCAGCAGACCTAAAGTTCCTTTCCTGGAAGACTCTCTTCCTGGTGGCCATCACTTCCGCTCGACGAATTTCCGAGCTTCAGACCTTAATGTGCAAAATCTCGTACTTGATTTTCCACAAGGAACGTGTGGCTCTGCATACCAACCCTAAGTTTCTACTTATGGTGGTAGCGGAATCTACGCTGAATCAATCCATGGAACTCCCTGCGTTTTTTACGCAACAATCCAATCAAGGGGAGTACCTCTTACATACTTTGGATGTTCACCGGATTCTGAGATACTACACTACACCAACAGGACAAAGGATCTCAGACAGACTGATCAACTGTTTGCCTCTTTTGCTTGCAAAAGAGAGGGCAATGCTGTTTCCAAGCAATGCCTTTCAAAATGGTTGGCTCATTGTATCACTTTCTGTTATGACAAGTATCACAAGACCTTGCCAGGTCAAGTCAGAGGTCACTCCACTGGGGGAGATCGCTGCCTCTGCTGCTTGTTTCAAGAATGTGTCGGCGGCTGACATTTGTGCAGCTACAACTTGGACTTCTGTCCATACCTTTACGAAACATTACAGTTTGGATATTGCCTCTCACCACAGAACTGGCTTTGGGGTGGCTGTTCTGCAAAGTCTTCTTTCCTAAGACCTTCACAGCCAGAGGATCTGTGTATGGGTAGTATCTTCCTGGACTAAGTCTCCATCACTCATTCACACTTGTGGGATAGCGCCGGAGACGCTAGGACCAAGCGAGAGCCTAAAGTTTTCAGAAGGGTCGGCGCCGAGAGAGGACCACGCATATGCGGCACGCGGACTGGCTCGCTGGCTGTGTAGGCTATCTCGGTGTCGACCCTCCAACCGCCTCAGTTCCTTTTCTCCTGCCGTCGAGTGCACTTGGATGTCGACGTCGCTCGTCTGCCGAAGTCGAAGTTTTCGTCTATACGACAACAGCTTAATGTTTTAATATTTTAAAGTAGTAATTTATTATTTTACGAAGAAGAAAAAGAAATTCAAACAACATGAAGTCTTGCTATATTATGACATATGCAGTTTGTCCTAGCCTTAGAACTGCTCCGGAGGTGAAAGAGTTAACTTCCATGCCAGGCATGGAATCTTGAGCGTGAGCTCGGTTGAAAAAACTCTTGTCTGTTGATCTTCAAACTGAAACTGTCAGATTCTTTACTCCGCCTCACTGAACAGTCGCTCCGGAGATTCCTCCTACTGCTTGGTTCATTTGTCGGTTAAAAAAGTGTTATTTCTCGGTTTTCTAAACTGCATTTGTATATTTTAACCGCAACCGGTCGGTTCAAGCTCTGTCTGTGGTATCGTAAGTAATAGATAGGTTTTACATCTCTCTGTGTGGAACTTGCAAACATTGTTATCGGTTCAGTTTGAA
Source organism: Neoceratodus forsteri (assembly GCA_016271365.2). NCBI lineage: Eukaryota > Metazoa > Chordata > Ceratodontiformes > Ceratodontidae > Neoceratodus > Neoceratodus forsteri. The sequence goes on along the minus strand of CM057453.1, from coordinate 429,938,317 downwards.
CTGATCAGGTTGTTGTTAAAACTTACTAAATTACATTTAGAGTGCGGTTCCCGGTTCTTATCGGTTCTAAAAAAAACCGGATTTCATTACGGTTTTTTCCACGACCCGTGACACGGTTGGGAACCGATAAGAGTATCTTGCTTGGCGATTTGCCGGAAAAGGGCAAGTTTTTGGTTAGGCTGGCATTATGTCTGAGAAACCCAAAAGAAAAACTGGGCCCACTGGGTTTCAGCACTGTAGTGTCTGTGGGGAAGTGTTTATTGTCTGGGGTTTGACCACCTCAATGCAGACTGCCAGATTTGCAAGAATTTCCCTGCAGCTACCCTGGATAAGAGAGCTGGTAGGCTCAGGGAACAAGAGGCCAAAAAGTCCGCTGACCCGGATGGCCAGCCCGGTTCGGTGCCAACCGAACCGGAGGGAGTGCCCTCTGACCAGGGCGATACTTCCTCGGGCAAACGAAGAGCTGACTTGGAGGAGCCAGTTCCTGCAAAGAGGACTAGAAAATCAGCAGGTGTGGAGCCAAAATTTTCTTCTCCAACCGCTGCAGAGATAGCCAAAGCGATCCAAATTGTCCAGTCACTTTCCCCGGTTCCGTCCGAACCGGCACCATCAGGTAAGCGGTCGGTTCGGTCGGTTCCACCGGTTCAAGAATATGATATAGAAGAATTTTATGAACCGGAGGAGGGGGAGGAGGATTATGAAGAGAGTGAATGTGATTTTGAAAGTCTGGATGTGCCCATTGAACCGGACATCTCCCCAGACAGACCTTCAGGAGTGTCTCCCCCTAGGCTTTCTGAGTCCCCTTCTCATTTTCTGTTTTATAAAAAAGTTGCTGAAACCCTCCAGCTCCCTTTGGAAGAAGCTGTGGATGAACAGGAGGAGCCTGACTATGTGGAAATGATGGATATCCCAGAGTCCAGGAGATTGTCTATTCCTCTACATAAATCTTTTAGGAAACAGACAATAAAGATTTTAAAAGCTCCTAATTCTTTACCTCCTGTGGATAAAAAGATGGACAGGAGGTACACATTGTCAAGCTCTGATACGGAGTTCCTTTCACAACAATGCAGCCATGTTGGGGTAGTGCAGGCTGCAGCCTGTGATAAAACAAATATTCCCTTGGCTTCACACCCCTGACAAGGACTCCAGGAGGATTGATCCATGGCAAAGAACAATACATGGCAGCATCCTTGGGACTCAGACAGGCAAATTATATGGCCTATGTTGCAAGATACCAGAAATCCAGATGGGATACTGTTATGGCTTTAGCAAAACAGGTCCCTGGCCAGCTTGCCAAGGAGCTGGAACAGGTGGCTGCTGATGGTACTGAGGCATCCAAGGTGCAATTCCATGCTGCAGTGGACTCTAATGATGTATCTTCAAGAGTCATGGCTACATCTGTGGCTTTTCGTAGAATGGCTTGGCTCAGGTGTACTAGCCTGTCACAGGATATCCAGGCTAAGGCCATGGATTTTCCTGTTGTGGGTAATTCTCTGTTTGGGGAGCAGACAATTACATGAAGAAAATGGATGAGTATAGGACCACTTATAGGAGTGCACAGGCCAAGGAGAGGCAAGCCACTCCTCAGAGACAGCTTTCCAGGGGCAGGGGCAGGCCTTTTCACAGGCCTTTTTACCAATCCCAGGCCTCCTCTTCAGCTTTTGCCCAGAGGGGGTTCTTCAGAGGGAGAGGCAGATGGGGAGTAGCAGGCCTGCTCCCACCCTCAGCCTAAAGCCCCTGCCAAACAGGCACCCTGATGGGATGCCCAGGGCCGATTCTCCATTACCTGTAGGGGGCAGGCTGGCTTACTTCGTCCAGGACTGGGAGTCTTTAACATCAGACAGGTGGGTCCTGGAAGTAGTAAGCCAGGGACTGGTTCTCGGCTTCAAAAAACTTCCAAAGATGAGAACCAGATCCTTTCCACCTTCAAATCCATCAGAGGCTCTTGCTTTGGAAACAGAAGTCTCAACCCTCCTGGCTCTCAGAGCTGTAGAAAGGGTTCCTCCCCTACACCAGGGCAAAGGACTGTACTCTAGGTACTTCCTTACCCCAAAAAAGACAGGAGAATGGCGGCCCATCCTGGATCTAAGATACCTAAACAAGCACCTTTTAAAACCAAAATTCAAAATGGTGACTCTGGGAATTATTTTACCCTCCCTAAGGCCAGGGGACTGGCTAGCGTCCCTGGACCTCAAGGATGCCTACTTCCATGTTCTCATTAGACGCTCCCACCGAAAGTACCTCAGATTCAAACTGCCCTCAGGCCATTACCTGTTCAGAGCAATGCCCTTCGGCCTCACCTCTGCCCCAGGGGTATTCACCAAATGCCTGACAGTAGCAGTTGCTCACTTAAGAAGGCAAAAGATTGCCATCTTTCCTTACCTGGACGACTGGCTCATAGTGGGTCAGTCTCCAGACCAGGTCAAATCACACCTTCAGGTTACCCAGCAGCTGCTTACATCTCTAGGTTTCTTCTCAATCTTCCAAAGTCAGTTCTAGAGCCTGTTCAGCTACTCACCTTCATAGGCGAGAACTGGACACAAGCAGGCCAGAGCTTTCCTTCCTCTGGAAAGAGTAAAGACCCTGGTGGCTCTGGCCTCCTCCTTCACTCTGCAGGTCTCTCGACCAGCAAGGCACTTTCTACAGCTCCTTGGCCACATGGTTGCTTCCACAGCTGTAGTGCAAGGAGCAAGATTTCAGATGAGGGACATCCAGTTCTATTTGAGAGCCTTCTGGTCTCAAAGGAGAGATCCTCTAACCAAATTGATCCCAGTAACTCGAACCCTGATCCAGGCCCTGCAGTGGTGACAGGATCAGAGCAATCTGAGACAGGGGTTCCTTTCATCCCTCAATCTCACTCCTTGACCCTTACTACAGATCGTCCCTCTTGGGATGGGAGCTCACATGGTGACCTCACCACCCAGGATTGTGGTCCCCTAGAATCTCTGCTCCACATCAATTTGTTGGAACTCAGAGCTGTTTTCTAGCACTTCAGGTTTTTCTGCATCTGTTCAGAACAAAGTGGTACAGGTCAGAACAGACAACACCACTACAATGTGGTACATCAACAAGCAAGGGGCACTCGGTCTTCGGCCTTGTGCACCGAGGCAATGAAGTTGTGGTCTCTGGCTTATTCCCTGAACACCTCCCTCATGGCAGTTCACCTCCCAGGTAAGGACAATGTCCTGGCAGATGCTCTCAGCAGGATTTCCCAGGGCCATCACGAATGGTCGCTGGATCCCCTAGTACTGGGGTTAGTATTTGCCAGGTGGGGCACCCCTCAGATAGATCTTTTTGCAGCCCCAGACAATCATCAACTTCCGCTTTTTTGTTGCAGGCCCCCAGTGTTGGGCTCAGCTCCTCTGGATGCCTTCCTTCTCGATTGGGAAGGGAAGTTCCTCTATGCCTTTCCCCCCTTTCCTCTCTTGTTCAAGGTGCTAGTCAAAATCAGATCTCAACCTTGCAAGATGATTCTGATTGCTCCAGATTGGGCCAGACAGCCCTGGTATCCATTCCTTCTGTCCTTAGCAGTCCACCTTCCCCTGTGTCTCCCCAGGAATCACAATCTGTTAACCTGTGCCCAGGGGAGAGTTTGGTATCCGAATCTCAAATCCCTCAACCTCAAGGCCTGGCTCTTGAGGAGTTAGAGTTTGCTGACCTACACCTTTCTCAAGGTGTACTCGATATCTTGAAAGCTTCTAGGAAGCCTTCCACCAGGGCTACTTATAATTCTAAATGGAAAAGGTTTTCCATATGGTGCTCTGGAAAGCATATTTCCCCAGAATCTGCTGATTTGCCCACAGTCCTGGACTATATGGTCCATCTAAATACTTTGGGGCTGAGGCCAGCTACCCTGAAAGTGCATTTGGCAGCTGTCTCTGCTTTTATTTCAGCAGGAAAGCCCTCTTCTTTTCTGCTCACCCTGTATTCTCCAAGTTTTTAAGGATTGCTTCACACCAACCTCCATTCAGGGACCCTGCTCCTGCCTGGGATCTTAATGTTTGCATTGCTCAGCTAATGCAACCCCTTTGAGCCTTTGTCTTCAGCAGAGCTTAAGTACTTGACTTGGAAAACTGTGTTTTAGTAGCCATCACTTCTGCCAGGCGCATAAGTGAATTACAAGCTTTGTCAGTGGAGCCTGATTTTATCTCCTTTCACAGAGATAAGGTAGTCCTCAGGACTAACAGGAAGTTCTTGCCTAAGGTGGTTTCAGATTTCCACCTTAATCTATATCTCTTCCAGTGTACTTCACTGACCATTCCTTCTCTGGCGAGAGGAGGCTGCACAGTTTAGATGTAAAGAGAGCCCTTAGTTACTACATAGAGCGTACCAAGGGTCACAGGTTTGACTCCCTCCAACTATTCCTCACTTATGGTGAGGTTGGTAAAGGGAAACCTGCCACTAAAAGATCCATTGCCGGGTGGATTGTCTCTTGTATCCAATTTTGCTATCAAAAACTGGGTAAGGTTCCCCCTTCAGGCCTGAGGGCTCACTCTACCAGAGGTACAGCTGCGTCCCTAGCTGCGGCCAGGGACATCCCTATCTTAGAGATATATCAAGCAGCTACCTGGAAAACAGTACACACTTTCACCAAGCATTACTCCCTGGACATCCAGGCTAGGAGTGATGCTCGGTTTGGCACAGCTGTGCTTCAGAGCCTTTTATTTCTAAGTAGGTTCTGTCCCTCCTCCATGGAGGTACTGCTGTGTAGTCTGCATATGTCATAATATAGCAAGACTTCATGTTGTTTGAAGAAAAATTACTCACCTTAGTAATGTTGTTTCTTCTAATGGAGTCTTGCTATATTATGACCTCTCCTGCCCCTCTCAGAACCTCTGCTCTTGGGATGTGGGTGGGCAGTGCAGTGTTAGACTTAATGATGCCACCTTGTGTTTTCACCCCTCTTTTTGGGTGTTGGGTGTTGTATTTTATTTTATTTTATTTTTGGATCCCTGACTTGAGTCTTGGTTTTGGAACCAGAAAATGTGTTAATATTTTAGTAGCCAGTTGGCTAGTGTAGGTTTACAGCTTCCACACAGAACCTTAGTGAGTTTTTGCTCGAAAAGATCTGACAATTTCAGTGTGAAGATCAACAGACAGAGTTTTTTCAACCGAGCTCGAGCTCAAGATTCCATGCCTGGCATGGAAGTTAACTCTTTCACCTCCGGAGCAGTTCTAAGGCTGGGACAAACTGCATATGTCATAATATAGCAAGACTCCATTAGAAGAAACATTACTAAGGTGAGTAATTTTTTCTTCTTTCCTGCCATCAACAGAGTCATCCTTAGACAGTAGCGGTGACGGTAGGAGGACTTCGTTTGAAAGTTTTTATGGCAGAGGGCTGTGTCCAGTCCACCGCCCTTAATTAACGGGGGTCTGACTACAGACAGTCCTGTGCTCGGGGAGGACAGCCTCAAGACAGATCTAACGGTTCCGTGATCCGCTCCGCTTGACCTCGAGCTGCTCTTCCTCGCTCGGGGAAGAAGAATCGGTGTTCGCTGAGGTTGCCATTGGTATGTCTGCTCGAGGAATGTTCGTCTGAGGGCGATGGGCGAACCGACTTTGGTGGGTTCCTCTTGGCCCGCTCCTAACGGCTGCTTTCCGACTCCGAGCTCCATCTCTGTCCTCGCTGGAGCTCCGTGAGCAGTTTCACCTTTGGGTCACTCCTATGGAGCAGGGGGTCGACTTTCCAGTTTTCCTGGCTCTGTTCCTGATTTCGGGACCTCTGGGCCTCGGAGCGTTGGACGGGCCGGGTTGATTCAGACCGCATTGTGGTGGTGCCCTCTGGGTGCCTTTGCTATCATGTCGACCTCGTGCCTCCCCTCTCCCTTTTCCATGCAGGGGCCAGCACGGGCACCACCTTTTCCTTCTCCCCTTTTCAGGATTTCCAGTGGCATTTTCCTTCGGCGCCATGGCTCGGTGCCTTGGTTGGCGCCGTGCCTCGGAGCCGTGGCTCAGTGCCTTGGTCGGCGCCGTGCCTCGGAGCCATGGCTCGGTGCCTTGGTCAGCGCCGTGCCTTGATCGGCGCCGTGCCTCAGAGCCGTGGTCGGCACCGTGCCTCGGAGCCATGGTCGGCACCGTGCCTCGGAGCCATGGTCGACGCCGTGCCTTGGAGCCATGGCTCGGCGCCTTGATCGGCGCCATGCCTCGGAGCCATGGTCGGCGCCGTGCCTCGGAGCCATGGTCGACGCCGTGCCTCGGAGCCATAGCTCGGCGCCTTGATCGGCGCCATGCCTTGGAGCCATGGTCGACACTCGGAGCCATGGCTCTGCGCCGTGCTCGGAGCCTTGTCTCGGGGCCATGGTCGGCGCCGTGGGTCGGCACCGTCACTCTTTGCAGCGCCGTGGGTGCTTTCTTTGCTGCCACTGGTTGTCGGCACCATTAGTAGTGCCGTGCACCCGCGGGCGGTGCCGTGCTCCCGCGGGTGGCGCCTGCAGGTGCCATGAGTGCCAGGGATGCCAGGGGTGGTGCTGGGAGCACCCGTGGGTGACGCTGTGGCACCCATGGGTTCCATGGATACTTCAGGTGCCATGGGTGCCACTGGTGCCTTTGGTACCGGGTTGACACCCCGGGTGCCGCGGGCTGGTGCCCTCGTGTGCCATTCTTGTCATGGCTGTCATTGGTGCCATGTGCGTCGGAGGTGCCCTCAGTGCCATTGCTACATGGGTGCCGGGAGTACCTACGGATACTGCCATGGCTGCCCTTGGGTATCGCCCAGGTTGGCATAGGCACTGCTTGGTGCCCTCCTGTGCCACGAGTGCTGCTGATGCCACACGGGTGCAGTGGGTGCTGTATGGCAGAATTAGTGACACATTTTTCCTTTCAGACTCATTTCCACAGAACTTGTGGAGGGATGTTTACCGCAGAATGAACTCCTGTTCTGCAGATTATTTTTTCCACACATTTAGTGAGTGGTGGTCTATGTGGGATTTTGTGTCATCCAGCAGTTTTCTGCTATGGAACTCTGCTGTACCGTTCTGCCAGTGGAATCTCATTCTGCTCAGCACTTTCTCTGCTCCCTACGTGGTACCAAGCTCCTCGACATCCTCCTGATGGCGGAGTCTCTAGTGGCTCTGACCTAGACCTCTATTGGAGGTCCTTCTGGGGTAGAAGTGCATCTAGATGAGTCTTTCCCTGTCCTCCTGGTCAATGCTTGCCAGGGGACAGCTCATTTTATATACTGGAGGGCGCACATCTCTATCTTCAGAGTCCATGTTGGAAAATCCTTTCAGTGGTTACTCAGTAACGGGGTCCACTATAGTATTTCACTGCGTCCGTGGACCATACTCTTATGCATCTAGACTTTTTCAATTGTCAAAACAGTTATACTCTGTGTAACATTTTAATTTAATGGTCAGGAGCCGATCTGACTCTTCCGCTCTTTGATAGGGGTATATAGCCCACTTGTGATATTGCCTCTTCGGTGGCTTCTTCGGCTGGGTGGTTAACTTCTCTACAGCTGTGATTGTTAGTCCGGTCATGATTTCAGTATGGACACTCAGGCTCTTTCCACACTCAGATGGAGAACATCTTCGCTTTTTTGTATCAAGACAATCCTCAAAATAGCAGCCTGAAGGCCTTCTTAGGCTCGGACTAAAAAAAATTTTTTATATCATATGGTTTTATCACAGCACATGGCCTAGCAAATTACCCCCCCTTTTCTTTTTTTTTGGGGGAATCTGGTCAGATTCCTCCTCAGCCCCTGAGGCGCTCGTCTCCCGGATACGGTAAAGAGTACCTGATTTTTTTCTTCCCCTACTGGGAGTCCGATCCGGCGACGATATGGGTCATCTCTTTCTCTGAGAGATTTCTCTCATTCAGAGACATTTTCTAGACCTAGGCGACTGCCCAGTCTGTTAATTCCTATTCTTTTTATCAGGCTTTCTTCTCTCGAACAGAGCCTTACAGCAACAGAAGCGACTCTTCACAGAGTCGGAACTCGGTTTCCTGCTTCCTTGCTTGCTTAATTTAACAGCCGATTTTCTCCTTCTTGACGGATGGTCAAGTAGGTCCCTTTTTCTGAGGAAGCTTCTCAAATATTCACACCTTCAGTTCCTGCGCTCTGGTCCATGCCAGTCGCTCACGAAGCTATCCTCTTCAAGTGTGAGAGGGATTGGTGATGTTTCTTTTTCAGCAAGTGAACTGGAATCCTTTCCTACTCCTTTCAGGAAAGCCAGAGTGGCTAGTGCCTCACCGCATTGAGTCACTGCCTCTTTCAGTCACTTCAACAAATGGGTTAGCCCTAACTTGGTCCTGCTGTGTCCTTCCTCGACGCACATCTGCGTCTATTGACCTTAGAAATCTAGCCCCTGGGTTTTTTGTTGGAATGTTTTTTTCCACAGTGGACACATTCTCCTGTACACCTTTTTCCTTTCTTCCCTGAGTTCAGAGACTGCTGCTACAGTTGTACACACAGGGGCAGAATTATTCCTCTTGGAATATACAGTGGGTAGGATCTGATTTTACTAGACCACCACGAGAGGCTTCTAAGTCATGCTTGGCCTTCCATCAAGAAGATCCTGTGACTAAGTGGAGACCATTCTCCTTGATGGGCTAACCCCACCTGGACCCCCCTTGCTCACCAAGTAAGGAGTTCAAGTGCTTCTGGACCTGTTGTTTACAGGTCAACCATACTGGATAGTGGGGGTTCCCATCTGCACTTTCCGGTCTGCCCTGAACCAGTAGACTTTACTTCCAACTCTTTCAGTTCCTGAGGTTCCTTTACATTACATTAGTACATATCTTTGACACTATTACTTTTGGTCCTAGACCAAATTGTGAGGCCAGGTTCTTACCACCCTCCTAAAGTGGTTGTGGTTTCCTGGCAGACTTTCATTTTGTGCCCATTGCAGTCATCTGTAAAGTGGTGAGTTACAACTCGAGCACTTATCTTGTAAACACTATGTTCTAGATGCTCTTTACAAGACAGCTCTTTTTATTAGCAGGACAGTCCTTGGCCGTCCTTTCTGAGTGAACCCTATCTCCTACCATCCTACTCAGGGTTGTTGGTTTTAGCTTGGTACTCTCCCACAAGTGTGAATGAGTGATGGAGACTTAGTCCAGGACGATATGGAAATTACGTATTTACCGTAATTATTGATCTTCTTGGACAGTCTCCATCACTCATTCACACGCCCACCCACCATCCCCTGGGTTCACTTGTTTTATTTACTGGTCTTCACGATCCTATGATTCAGACTGTGAGGACATTATTCTTTAGCCTTTCTTGCAAAGGCCATCTGGGCCCTCTCAGGCCCAGAAACTCAGGATGAGTTATTCTCATTAGTCACGCTGCACCTCCTCGGTCGAAAAGGTACTGAGGCGGTTGGAGGGTCGACGCCGAGATAGCCTACACAGGCGCGAGCTAGTCTCGCGGTGCCGCGCATGCGTGGCCCTCTCTCGGCGCTGACCCTTCTGAAAACTTTAGGCTCCCACTTGGTCCTAGCGCCTCCGGCACTATCCCACAAGTGTGAATGAGTGATGGAGGCTGTCCAAGAAGATCAATAATTACGGTAAGTACGTCATTTCCATTTCCTCCTCCCCGTGAGCTTCTCTTTGTTCCACACTGCTTGGGACTCAGTCCTATATGTAATTACCTACTGCAAGAGCCCTCTTGAAGTAATATAGTACAGTTACGTAAGAACTTATGGTAACAGTAGATCTTCAAGAGAGGCTCTTGCAGTAGATAATACCTTCCGCCTCCATCCCCTTAGCTTTTTCAGCTCCTTTTCCAGGATGGGAAATATCCGCTTCTTTCTCATGTTGCCTTTTGGCCTTTGGCGGGAAAGAATTGGAAACGGGCGTGGGGGACCGCCCCTTTATACTGACGTCGCTTGATGTCGGTCACCTGACATGGGGGGGCGGTCCCCCGCCAGAGACTGCTAGCTAGAAATGTTTCCATGGGGTCCTGGCACCTGCCGGCTTCAGTCCTATATATAATTACCTACTGCAAGAGCCTCTCTCGAAGATCTATTGTTAAGGTAAGTTCTTACGTAACTACTTTCTAGGAGCGTGGATATGTTGTTCATCCACACTCTTTACCATGTCCCCTCCCACTTTAAATCTCACTGGAAGTCTTCAAGCTTGATCCTTCCACCCACCCGGGTGGTATATACCTCGGCTCCGCCCCATGCTGCCAGATCTTCCTTTCCGCTCGAAGATTCAGGTCGCGCCTCTCGTGCTCACACATCTGGTAGGCCCTGGCTTTCAAACCTTTGGTTATTCCGGAAATTCGCATTGTTTGCGTTAGCGATTGCAAGTTCACTGCTTTGGTTATGGAAGACAAGTCTTCCCCTGGATTTCATCGGTTCCCTTGCGGCCAGAAGATGTTGCGCACCGATCCCCACACCGCTTGCGTCTGTTGCCTCGGTGTTGACCATGACACCTCGAAATGCGATATGCGTCTCGCCTTTCATCCCAACGTCCTCGACAACCGTCTCACACGCCTGAAACTGGGGAAGCCGGAGAAGAGGAACCCTTCGGTGAAATCCAAGGAGGCTCGGTGGGCAGTTTCTGCGGCTGGAGGATCCGCCAAGCAATTGGAACGCATGCAAGCGTTTGAGGAGGAAGCGGCTCATGCTGCAGAGACTTCTTGGAGCTTCTTTGTTCCACTCAGCCTGGGCTCCACCTTCTCAGGTTCCTTCTGAGAGTTGTGCCAGTCTCTCCCAACCAAGGGAGAGAGGCACCTGCGGGCTCACACTCCTCTCAATTCCATAAACAGGAGAAGGACCTGGAATCGTCTTCGTCTCGATGGAGACGGTCTTGGGACCGGGAGAGATCTCAATGCCAGGAACATGCAGTCTCGACCTCGGTCGAGATCGCTTCTTTGGCCGCTGGCTTTTCGGCTGTGCCGTCAGGTCAGTCAACCAAATTATCGATCAACGATGTTGAAATCATGATCAATACGATTTCACCGACTCCAGTTGACGAATCCCTCGATCGAACCCCTAATCTGGTTTTTCCAGATGACGAGAACCAGCCTGCTGGGTCTCCCATCGACGAAGTGGTCCCTGATTCCGGGAACTCACCGGTCCCGCTGGTGTCTCCCGAGCGACCAAGTCGGCCTGTCCGATCTCGATCGAGGTCTCGGACCCCCTCGACCGACAGGCCTAGGAAGAGCCATAAACGCTCTAAAAAGAGGTGACACCATCGGTCGTCTTTGTCCTCCTCGGATGAGGAGAGGCTCCAAGAGAAACTCCAACACTACAAGGACCTCATGTGGCAACAGCTAATTTTGACCGGGCACAAGCCAGCTCCAGCTTCTACACTGGCCATTACTTGGCTGTTGCCTCCTAGGCCAAAGCCGACTCCTTTGGAGCCGATTAAATCGGTTCCTCAGCCTGCGGAGCCAGCAAAACCACCAGCTTGGCCCAAAACAGTCTCTGCACCGATTATGGTGAAACCACTGCCCAAACAGCCTGTGGGAGGGGCTCCTTCCAAGGAAGATGGACCAGACACCGGGCTTCCCCGGCAGTTGTCGGTCACAGTTACTCCAGACCGTCCTCAGTGGGTGGAAGGTGACTTGGGTGGTCGGCTGTTATACCCAGGTTCCTCGGATTCGGACATCACTGGTTTGCATTCTCATCCAGGGGATGATGAATCAACCATTGGTTTGGAGACGGAGGAAGGTCCCTCGTCTTTCCAAGGAATTCTTCGCCTCATCTCTGAATCTACAGGGATTCCCCTGGAGCCAATACAGAAAAAGGCAGCGTACCCTCTTACAGATATCCTTAAGAGAGGGGATACCCCTACGGAGGTCTTTCCTGTGGCCGAGGCCGTTGTTGGCCCGGCCTTAGAACTTTGGCATTGCCCTGCCTCTTGTCCAGCTAGATCTGCCCACATGGCCCGCAAGTATGCAGTGCCCATGGGGTCCAGTGCGGTGTTCACAGAGCACCCTTCGGACGAGAGCCTGGTGACCGCCTCTGTGTTCAGGCGTACTGGCAGTTCTGCTGATACTGACCGACTCCCTAATAAAGAGTCCAAGATTTTTGACCTTTCAGCCAGGAAGGTCTATGCGGCTTCCTCCTTGGGCCTTCGTCAGGCAAGTTCGGCCGTTGTCATAGCACACTTCTCTCACACCTTTTTAGGGTTGCTGGATGAAGTCCTCCCACATCTCCTTGCAGACATGCAGACCACAGTCAAGCAGGTCCGTGACCAGGGCCGAGCTGTTGCCAAACGGCAGCTTCAGACGTCCCTGGACATTGGGGATTCTTGTGCCCGTTCGATGGCCACTGCAGTTGCCTCTCGTCGCAGGGCTTAGCTCGGCTGAGGCTCTCCTCCTTTCCTGCGGATACCCAGCATAAACTAGCTGATGTGCCCTTTATCGGGACCGACTTGTTCGGCCCAGGAGTGGCAAGTCACCTTCAGCGCATTAAGCAGTCCCATGCCACCTTGGGCATCCGCTACCGGGTTCTTGGGCAGAACAAGCAGAAGAAAAGAAGAACCTTTTGGCATTCTTCCCTACGTCTCAGCAGTCCTCCTTTCAAGGTGAACAGCAGCAGGCTCAAGCTTGGCGCCCCCGGCCCAAGCCCAGACCCCAACAGGCCCGTAAAGGAGGCCGAGGTTCAGGTCCTGGAGCCTCCTCCTCCTCCTCCTCCACCAAGCCTGCTCAGTGACGGGGCATGGGCTTTCAACCCCTCTCCCATCACCTTAGCTCTGGGTCTTCCTGTGGGGGTCCAGCTTCACCACTTGCTTTTCACCTGGTCCGTTGTCACTTCAGACAGGTGGGTTCTCAAAGTGGTCGGTCGGAGACTGCCTCTGGAATTCGAGCAGTAACCCCCAAGATGAGCCCGCACCCCTCGGGAGGGAAGAGCATCCACTCAGACCCAGTCAGCTCTCCGAGACAACATCACTCAGCTCCTCCTCAAGGAGGCAGTAGCTCCAGTGGCGGATCCTCCAGCAGACCCAGGCTTTGTCTCCAGGTACTTCCTGGTGCCCAAGTGGACGGGGGGGGGGGCTGTCGCCCCATTCTAGATCTGCACGACCTGAATCAATATCTGGTCACGCACCTTTCGGATGGTCACTCTGTCCCAGATCATACCATCCTTGGAGCAGACTTTGGTTCTGTTCACTGGATCTGCAGGGACGCATTCTTTCACGTCCCAATCTGTCCGTCCCATCAGCGATTCCTCTGCTTCAGGGTCGAAGGGACCCTGTACAAGTTCCAAGCCATGCTATTCAGCCTGTCATCGGCCCCATGGGTCTTCACCAAATGCATCGCAGTGGTGGCGGCCCATTTCGGGGGCAGGGCCGGATTTATTCTTACCTCGATGATTCGCCACTAGCAGGTTCCACCCAACAGGAGATGGGGAGGTCTAGGGACCTGGCCCTCCAGACCTGCTCCCAACTCAGCCTCCTGATCAACAAGGCCAAGTCAGAACTCCTGCCTTCTCAGGTGATGGGCTTCATCGGGGCAGAGCTCGACTCTTGTCAAGCCAGAGCTCTGCTCCCGGTGGACAGGGCGGAGGTTCTTTCCTCCTTTGCTCAATCATTTCTGGTTGGGCAATTGCGCCCCGGCCGGGACTTTCTGCGCCTTCTGGGTTACAATGGCAGCGTGCACCTCAGTGGTCCATTGAGCCCAGTTGCACATGCATCCCCTCCAATGGAAGCTGGCCGCCCAGTGGACTCAGTGCCATGGTCATTTCGACCAGCTGATCACTGTAACCCAGAAGATGTGGGATACTCTCCAATGATGGACCGCCCCAGACTGGTTGCAGGAAGGGATCATGTTTGTCCGCCCTGAGCCGACGGTCTTCCTCACGACCGATGCCTCTCTCATAGGCTGGGGGGCCCACATGGGGGACAAAAGTGCCCACGGGCTCTGGACCACCAAGGAGTCCCGATGCCACATCAACCTGTTAGAGCTCAGAGCAGTCAGACTGGCACTGTCAGCTTTCGCTCCTCAGCTCCAGGGTCAAGTGGTTTAAGTCCAGACAGACAATACCACAACCGTGTACTACCTCAACAAACAGGGCAGCACGCACTCCCGTTTGCAGTGCAAGGAGGCGCTCCGCATCTGGACCTTTGTGAGCCACTTAGAGGCAGATATCCTAGCCATCCATGTGGCAGAAGCCTCAAACCATCTGGCGGATGCTCTCAGCTGCTTAGGCTAGACATCCTACGAGTGGTCTCTCCATCCAGAGGTAGCTTACAGCCTGTTCTCCCACTGGGGCAAACCGATGGTGGACCTGTTTGCCTCCAGGGAAAACACCAAGCTGAGGCTGTTTCATGCCCGCCCCCTCAGCAGGGCTCGCTGCAGGGGGATGACTTTTCGAGGCCGTGGACCCCAGGCTTCCTCTACACCTTTCCTCCATTTCCCTTGATCCACAGGGTGCTCATCAAGGTGAAGAGGGACAAGGCAAAGGTGATCCTGGTAGCCCCAGACTGGCGGCGCCAGTTCTGGTATCAGATCTCCTCAGCCTCAGCTGCAGGCCCCCAGAGCGACTTCCAGCATGCCCGGACCTGATATCACTCAATGAGGGGAAGGTTTTCCATCCGGACCTTCAGTCCCTGCACCTCACAGCCCGGTACCTGAGCGGCTAGAGTTCCAGGCTTTGGGTCTTTCTGAAGATGTCTACACCATGGTGGAGGCATCCAGAAAGGAATCGACCAGAATTGTTATGCCTGCAAATGGAAAAGTTTTCCATTTAGTGTCAGGGCAAGAGCCTGGACCCTCTGTCCTGTCCAGTGGCTAACATTCTCGACTACCTTTGGTCCCTCTCCAAAGGAGGTCTTTGGTCATCGATCCTTAAGGTGTACCTGACAGCCATCTCTGTTTACGGGGTGCGGGTCGGTCAGCCGACGGTGGTGCAGGAGACAGTGGTCGGGCACTTTTTCAAAGGCCTGGATGACGTATCCCCTCTGGTGCCTGAACCTCCATCTCCGTGGGATCTACTGTGGTACTGGGAAAGCTCATGGGCAAGCCAAGAACCAATGCACAAGTGTGCCTTGTCACACTTGTTGTGGAAGATGGCCTTCCTGGTGGCTATCACGTCTGCCAGAAGGACAGGGGAGCTCCAGGTACTTTCGGTGGACTCCCCTTATCTGGTCTTCCACAGGGACAAGGTTGTCCTATGCAGCCACCCGAAATTCCTTCCGAAGGTGGTGTCAGAGTTTCACCTTAACGAGGTGTTAACTCTGCTGATATACTACCGTAATTACACCTCAGAGGCCAAGTACAGGCTCCATACTCTGGACCCGGGACGTCCTCTCTCCTATTACAAGGAGAGGACGGCAGAAATTCGGGGAGAGGTTTGCCAGCTGTTTGTCACCTACGCTGAAGCCACTTCTGGCAGACCTGCAGCAAAGCGGACTATTGCAAGATGGATTACATCATGCATATGTCTGTGCTATGAGTTGGCGGGCAGTGAGCTTCCCAGAGGGATAAGAACTCATTCTACTTGCCATACCGCTGCATCGGTGGCTGCTTCCATGGACATCCTTGTCCAGGAAATCTGTCAGGCTGCTACCTGGAAGTCAGCAAACACCTTCATCACCCATTACCACATCGACCTTGAGTCACGTCCGGATGCTGGTTTTGGGGCCTCAGTTCTGCAATCTCTGTTCCCTAAGTAGGGTGTGTGTGCCTTGCCTCCCTCCTCCCAGAGAACTGCTAGGAGTCTGCCAAAGAGTGTGGATGAACAACATATCCACACTCCTAGAAAAACAGGCTACTCACCTGTAACAGTAGTTCTAGGTGTGGTATATGTCGTTCATCCACATGGACCCACTCGACCTACCCGGCTATGGATGCACACGACCTGGCTTCTGGGGGCTAAGATCTGGCATCAAAGGGCGGAGCCAAGCTATATACCACCTGGGTGGGTGGGAGGAGCCAGTTTGAAGACTTCCGGTGAAATTTAAAGCGGAAGGGGACATGCCACAGAGTGTGGATGAACAACATATACCACTCCTAGTACTACTGTTACAGGTGAGTAACCTGTTTTTTACAAATGAATAAACTGTAACACCACACCACCATGCATCACCACTGCAGTGAAATAACAACTGAAACAAAATGTTGATAAAAATGTTTGTCTCTGTTAGGATTCGAACCGTTGTACAAAATATTGTGTTCTACAGCTAATCCTTTGCTTACAGAACACGCATCCAGTATGCCACGTGGCTGCACTGAAGCAAACTGATGTTTATTTGATGTAGATATTATGTCACAGACCAAGGAAGCAGGCAGCTCAAGCTACCCGAGTTCGAATCCAGGATAGTTCCTTTCAGGTACAAAAGCAGCTGTTCTGCCTTGGAGGCAGCGCTGGTTGCTTAGACCTTCCATTACCATCTTTGAGCCTCTGGCTCCATGTGATTGGACTCTGGTGCTTTCCCAGGCCCACGAAAAAAAAAAAAAACCTTTGAGCCAAAAGATATCTGTCACATTCGTCATCTGTCATGGAAGACTGCATTCACCATCACCATAACCACATGTGTGAGAGAGTTCCAGTTTATGTCAGAGGATTCCCCTTATTTTATCTAAAACATGGTTACCTCTATGTGAAGTGGCTGCCAGAGTTGGACTGGCCCACCAGACTAGCTGAAAATTTCCAGGTGGGCCCCGCTCTGTTGGATACAGGCCCCTTTCCTTTACTCTGAATATCTTTGCATTTATCATCTTTTTTCTAATTAAATGGGGTATTTGGGACACTGTAGTTAAATGTAAGATGCAAGCACAAATCTCCAGGTGGGCCCCTGTATCCACTTTCCAGGTTGGCCCTCTGTACCCCAGTCCAACCCTAGTAGCTGCCCAGGTAATGTCATAGTTCCATCTTGTAGAGTTGCACATATGAACAACATTACAAAAAAGGTGCAGTGTGTTGTTGGAAGAAGCATCTGTTTCTTTTGAGAGAGGTAAAAATAAGTTTCTCCTTGAAATACTTAGGGCTTCTTAGTAGTTGGGAGATTCTGACATCACAATACCAGAATCAGATTGAATTCTGTTTACTAGCAGTTTAAAAAGTAAAGGTGAAAATGTATTAGTTTCATTGCACAAGCAAAACAACTATTTTGAAAGTAGGAAGTCCTTTATTAACCCACTAAAACGCAATTAATAAAAAAGTCAGTTACCTATTAAGAAGTGTACTTATGCTTTTTAAGCACAGCTTGTCCCACCATGGCAACCTTTTCATTATTAAGTTTCTATGATTTGGCTTGTGCCTTACTTTAATATATGACTAATTTAATTAGGACTATCTCTTGACTGATGACATCTTCAGGTAAGCCAACACCACATTTAAAAGAGCTTTTAGGTGGTTCATCATTAAGGAAGGAATACTGGTTACCACAGAGGAGTGTGTTAGGCTCAGGGAAAAGAACACAAGGGCCAAAGCACTCACCTGGTTCAGTTCTGGGGTCACCCAGGCAGTAAAGGAAAAGAGGTTAGCCTATAGAAAATTCAGGAAGCCCAAGAAAAAGGTGGATAGGGAAAATTACCTAAGGTTGGCTAGTGAGGCAAGTAAGGAAGTCCGACGAGCTAAGGCACAGAAGGAGCTGCAGATAACTGAAGGAATTAAGAAGGGGGACAAGGCCTTCTTTCGCTATATAAGTGAGAAAAGGGACAAGCAGGATGGAATTGTTAGGCTTCAGAAAGGGGAGGAGTGGGTGGAGGATAACGGGAGAAAAGCAGAGATACTAAACAGATACTTCTGTTCCATCTTCACCAGGCAGAAGGACAGACCAGTGCCTTCACGAGGAAGAAGAGCAGAGAGAGAGTAACACAGATGTAGTGATAGAGGAGGATAGAGTAAGGGATGGGCTGCTAGCATTGAAGATGAACAAATAACCAGGCCCGAACAGAGTACATCCAAGGGTACTAAGGGAACTGGCTGAGGAGCTGGCAGGGCCACCGGCAGGCCTATTTAATAGTTCACTGGAGTCAGGTGTAGTACTGCAGGACTGGAGAACAGCACTCATTGTGCCCTTCCACAGAAGCGGTCCCAAGGATGACCCGGGGAATTACAGACCAGTCAGTCTGACCTCAGTCGTGTGCAAGCTCATGGAGACCATACTTAAGGAAAGGTTGGTGGACTATCTAGAGGAGCATGGTCTCCAGGATGCGAGGCAGCACGGGTTCATGGGGGGGGGGGGATCGTGTCAAACAAATCTAATTGACTTCTTTGACTGGGTCACTAAGACAATAAACAGAGGCCAAGCGGTAGACATCCTCTGTCTGGATTTCAGCAAGAACTTGTACTCTGTGCCCCACAAAAGGTTAATCAGGAAGTTGGCAGATCTCTGGTTTGGGGAGAGGATGACCAGATGGGTGGAAAACTGGCTGAGGGACAGAACCCAGAAGGTGGTTGTAGGGGGAAAGTTATCTGGCACCAGAGAGGTTACCAGTGGAGTCCGGCAGGGCTCAGTGCTGGGACCTGTGTTCAGTGTCTTAATCAGTGACATTGGGGATGGCATTAAGGGCAAAATGTGCCTATTCGCGGATGACACCAAGCTCTGCAGGAGAGTGAACACAGCTGAAGGGATACGGGACCTACAGGATGATCCGGAAAAGCTGGGGAGGTGGTCCAGGATTTGGCAGCTTGGCTTTAATGCCAAGAAATGAAAAGTTGTGCATATTGGATCCAGGAACCCCAGGGTGGAGTACTACCTGGGTGGAGGCCAGATATCTGCATCAGAGGGAGGAGAAGGACCTGGGAGTGATGATCACTAGTGATCTGAAGCATTCCATGCAGTGCAGCAAAGCAGCAACAAGGGCAAACAAGGTGCTGGAATGCATAGCTAAGATCATCAGTAATAGGAGAGGGGAGTTTGTACTGCTCTTGTACAGGTCGCTGGTGAGGCCACATCTAGAGTATGGAGTTCTGTACTGGTGCCCACACTTCAAAAAGGTCATTAACCTGCTGGAGAAGGACCAGAGGAGGGCTACAAAGATTATAGTGGGTCAGCAGGGTAAGGCATACGAGGAGAGGTTGAGGGCCTTGAACATGTCCTCCCTGGAGGACAGGAGCGGGAGAAGGGACATGATTGGTACCTTCAGGTACTTGAAAGGGATAAATAAGGTGGATAAGGATGGTCTGTTTAAACTGAGTGGCAGCCATAACATGAGGGGGCACAGCCTTAAGCTGGAGGGGGGAGGTCAGGAAGCACTTCTTCACAGAGAGGGTAGTGAACACTTGGAATGCGCTGCCAGAAGAGGTGGTCTTGTTGAAGACGGTGGGCAGCTTCAAGAGAGGCTGGGATAGGCATAGGGGGAAGGTAAGGATCATGGGTAGGGAGGATGGGAGGAGTGGGAAGGGAGGGCAGGGACAGTAGCTCAAGCTGTGGACCCTGCAATACGAGCAGACTAGATAGACCAAATGGCCTTCCTCTGCTGGCTTCTTCGTATGTATGTTTTTTGTGGGCTTTCAACCTTTAAGAGGTCCTGCAAACTTTCTTCTTCTGTTTAATGAAATATAACCTAAATTTGTCCTTGTGGCATATTTTAAAAAATGCATTTCCTGTATATTGGAAACATGCTTTAAGATAATTTCTTAATTTTACAATATTTTGAAATGCTTTCAGGCTTTGTATCTTTGGATTGGCAAGAACTGCAAAGATACCTTCATAAGTGAGGTGCTTGGATATCCTAACTATGCTATGCTACCTCCAAAAATGGTAAGTAGCACCTGCTTAAACATGCAGATTCATTGCTTGCTTGTTTACTTAGTGGATATAGTCTAAACTAGGATTGTGTGGCCAGTGTGCAGTCTGATTTTTCAGACTATCCAGAGGATTAGATAGTGTACTTTACATTCCATATGGCATAAGAACACCATTGAAAATTAGCCTCAGCTCAGTTGTTTATAACATCATTTCTTGATTTTCCAATAAAAATAGTTTGTGATGATGAAATCAGCAGACAGTTGACCCGATCCAAAGTAGCAGTAGTAGTTGTAGTTTATTTCTTAAAAAGAATTCCCTTCCCGGGCTCTAAGTACTTTACAAAATATTCCAGATACATACAAACAATGGAAGTGAAAAAATAGAAAAATGTACCAATAAAGACAGAAACTATTGCAGTAACAACAGTAATCCATAGGGAGGTGGAAGATAAGGGACGAAGAAAAAAAATTCAGAAACATACTGATTGATTGTAATGTTATAATGTAAGCTGGCCTTATGTATTGTTTTTGTACTTGATGTTAACTGTTTTGTACTAGATGTTAACTTTTAATGTAACAATTTACACAGGTTCACCTTGTAAACAGGGTATATCGTAGCCCTAATGGTGTTATACTGTATACATAAAAATGTTACTACTACTAGAAACAGACTAATGATTTTCAAATACAGAAAAAGAAACCTAACTATACAGTTCAGAACATTGAGACAATTGATATGCCTGACTAAACGGAAACCGTACCACTTCAAAGACGTTAATCAAGCGAGACAGATCTAGATTGAGAGGGCAATCCATAGGACAGGGGCTGCCACTGAAAAAGCTTGGCCACCAGCTGACTTTAATCAGGACTGTGGGTCCCCATGAACCTAACCACTTAACAGTGGTTTTGGGGTGGGGGGGGATCAGGAGCTTGCTGAGGTAGGAGAGGCCCAACTCATTCAGGGCTTTATAGGTTAACACCAGCACTTTGTAGGCAATGCGCCTCCCAATAGCCAGCCAGTCCATAGCCCGGAGCAAAGGAGGGATATGCTCTGTCTTTTGGTGTGAAGCCTCTCTGTAATAGTCTGATCCAGAGGCGAGGCCTGTGCTTGTGTGCGGAGATCAGCAGTGTTGTAAAAGGGGCAAAGTCAGGCAGTATTCTTCAGATGATAAAAGCAGTCCTTGGTTGGCCCGTCGGCACAGCAGTAGAGCTGCTGCATGTGATGACGAAGATCCAGGTTTGGAAAAAAGTCCTGGTTATCGGGAAATTGCCAGGGAAGGAGTATTAAGGATTCCAGAGGGTGCTGTCCTCCTCTGGAGAAGGGTAGGTGATGTTCTGTACCTTAACATTGCCCCCTCGGTGACAACAGATGGTAGTGTGGCTGGAGGACTGAGACAGGAATGGGAACGTCACGGAGTTGCCACTCACGGATGCATTGCAAGTGCACGCTCTTGACGTCAGTGCACCCGATACCCCGGGGATGGGTGGAAACCGATGATCACTCCTCGGAAGGAGCAGCTCAGTTTTCCCAGAGTTGGGTACCAGCCAAAACTGGGAGGCTATCCAGGGTTCAGAAGTACCCAAAACTGAACAGACGCTAGTCGCATAACTCCACTCTACACTGAATTTTTTAAATATTATAGCAGAGATAAGCAAACTGCATGTTTTTCCACAAGTGACTAGAAAAAGGTACGTGATCTTTCAAACAACATGAAGTCTTGCTATATTATGACAGGTGCAGTTTGTCCCACCACTAGAACTGCTCCGGAGGTGAAAGAGTTAACTTCCATGCAGAGCATGGAGCTTAGAGCGCGAGCTCGGTTAAAGAAGCTCTGTTAGGGTGGTTTCAAACCAAACTGTCAGATTCTTTACTCCGCCTCACTGAACAGTCGCCTCCGGAGATTTTCTCCTGCTGTCGGGTTCATTTTCGGTTTAAACGCTTTTTCTCGGTTGAATTTAACCGCGATTTATTTATTTAACCGAAACCGATCGGTTCAAGCTGTGTCTATGGTATTCAGGTACAGATAGGTTTTCTGTGTGGAACTTTAAATTTTTATCGGTTCGGTTTGAACCGATCAAAGTGTATTTAAACTTGGTTTTAAAGCCTTTAAGAGCTTGTTAGAGTCTTGATTCCGGTTCTTATCGGTTCCAAAAACCTGATTTCATTACGGTTTTCCACGCACCCGTGACACGGTTGGGAACCGATAAGGGTGTCTTGCCTGGCACTGCCGTTAAAAGGGCAAGTTTGTTGGTTAGGCTGGCATCATGTCTGAGAAACCCAAAAGAAAAACCGGGCCCACTGGGTTTCAACACTGTAGTGTCTGTGGGGAAGCCTTTGCCAAGGCTGACCCACACACTACATGTGTCTATTGTCTGGGGTTTGACCACCTCAATTCAGACTGCCAGATTTGTAAAAATTTCCCTGCAGCCACCCTGGACAAGAGAGTGGGCAGGCTCAGAGAACGAGAGGCCAAAAAGTCCGCTGACCCGGATGGCCAGCCCGGTTCGGTGCCAACCGAACCGGAGGGAGTGCCCTCTGACCAGGGCGAGACTTCCTCAGGCAAACGAAAACCTGGCTCTGAGGAGCCAGTTCCAGCAAAGAAAACTAAAAAATCAGCAGGTTTGGAGTCCAAAATTCCTTCTCCAACTGCTGCAGAGATAGCCAGGGCAATACAGATTGTCCAGTCACTGTCCCCGATTCCCTCCGAACCGCCACTATCTGGCAGAAGGTCGGTTCGGTCGGTTCCACCGGTTCAGGAATATGATATAGAAGAGTTTTATGAACCAGAGGAGGGGGAGGATGATTATGATCAGTGTGAATGTGACTTTGAAAGTCTGGATGTGCCCATTGAACCGGACATCTCCCCAGACAGACCTTTAGGTGAATCTCCCCTTAGGCTTTCTGAGTCCCCTTCTCATTTTTTGTTTTATAAAAAAGTTGCTGAGACCCTCCAGCTTCCCTTAGAGGAGGCTTTGGGTGAGCAAGAGGAGCCTGACTATGTAGAGATGATGGATATCCCAGAGTCCAGGAGATCGTCCATCCCTTTGCATAAATCTTTTAGGAAACAAACAATAAAAATTTTAAAAGCTCCTAATTCTGTGCCTCCTGTAGACAAAAAGATGGACAGGAGGTACACTTTGTCAGGTCCTGATACAGATTTTCTTTCACAGCAATGCAGTCATGTTGGGGTAGTTCAGGCTGCAGCCTGTGATAAAGCTAATATTCCCCTGGCTTCACATCCTCCTGACAAGGACTCCAGGAAGATTGATGCCATGGCCAAAAAACAATACATGGCAGCATCCTTGGGACTCAGACAAGCAAACTATATGGCTTATGTTAAGATACCAGAAATCTAGATGGGATACTGTCATGGCCTTAGCCAAACAGGTCCCTGGCCAGCTTGCAAAGGAGCTGGAGCAGGTGGCTCTTGATGGTATTGAGGCATCTAAGTGCAATTCCATGCTGCAGTGGATTCTAATGATGTATCCTGTAGAGTCATGGCTACATCTGTGGCTTTTAAGTAGATTGGCCTGGCTCAGGTGTACTACTTTGTCACAGGATACCCAGTCTAAGGCTATGGATTTTCCTGTGGTGGGAAATTCTCTGTTTGGGAGCAGACAGAGAATTATATGAAGAAAATGGATGAATATAGAACCACTTATAGGAGTGCACAAGCCAGGAACGCAAGCCACTCCTCAGAGGCAGCCCCAGGAGTAGGCGGCCTTTTCACAGGCCTTTTACCAGACCTAGGCCTCCTCCTCTTCAGCCTATGCTCAGAGGGGTTCTTCAGAGGAGAGGCAGGCGGGTGCAGCAGGCCTGCTCCCACTCCTCAGCCTAAAGCCCCTGCCAAACAGGCACCCTGATGGGATGCCCAGGTCTGCTCTCCATTACCTGTAGGGGCAGGCTGGCTTACTTTGTCCAGGACTGGGGTCTTTAACATCAGACAGGTGGGTCCTGGAAGTAGTGAGCCAGGGTCTGGTTCTCAGCTTCAAAAATTTCCAAAGATGAGAGCCAGATCTTTTCCACCTGCAAACCCTTTAGAGACTCTTGCTTTGAAACAGAGTCTCAACCCTCCTGGCTCTCAGAGCTGTAGAAAGGGTTTCTCCCCACACCAGGGCAAGGGTCTGTACTCCAGGTACTTCCTTACCCCAAAAGAGACAGGAGAGTGGCGGCTATCCTGGATCTAAGATATCTAAACAAGCACCTTTAAAACCAAAGTTCAAAATGGTGACTCTGGGAATGATTTTACCTCCCTAAGGCCAGGGACTGGCTAGCTTCCCTGGACCTCAAGGATGCCTACTTCCATGTTCTTATCAGAAGCTCCCATCGAAGTACCTCAGATTGATCTGCCCTCAGGCCATTATCAGTTCAGAGCAATGCCCTTCGGCCTCACTTCTGCCCCAAGGGTGTTCACAAAATGTCTGGCAGTAGCAGTTGCTCATCTAAGAAGGCAAAAGATTGCCATTTTTCCCTACCTGGACGACTGGCTCATTGTGGGTCAGTCTCCAGACCAGGTCAAATCACACCTGCTAGTTACCCAGCAGCTGCTTACCTCTCTGGGCTTTCTTCTCAATCTTCCAAAGTCAGTTTTGGAACCTGTCCAGGTACCCACCTTTATAGGCGCAGAACTGGACACAAAGCAGGCCAGAGCCTTCCTTCCCCTGGAAAGGGTAAGGACCTTAGTGGCCCTGGCCTCGTCCTTCACTCTGCAGGTCTCTCGACCAGCAAGGCATTTCCTGCAGCTCGTAGGACACATGGCTGCTTCCACAGCTGTAGTGCAAGGAGCAATATTTCAGATGAGGGACATTCAGTTCCATTTGAGAGCTTTCTGGTCTCAAAGAAGAGATCCCCTATCCAAGTTAATCCCAGTGACTCGAACCCTGATCCAGGCCCTTCAGTGGTGGCAGGATCAGAGCAATCTGAGACAAGGTGCCTTCATCCCTCTGTCCCACTCCTTGACCCTTACTACAGATGCATCCCTCTTGGGATGGGGGAGCTCACATGGGCGACCTCTCCACCCAGGGGTTATGGTCCCCTCAGGAATCTCTGCTCCACATCAATCTGTTGGAACTCAGAGCTGTTTTCTAGCACTTCAGGTTTTTTCTGCATCTGTTCAGAACAAAGTGGTACAGGTCAGAACAGACAACACCACTACAATGTGGTACATCAACAAACAAGGGGCACTCGGTCTTCAGCCTTGTGCACCGGCGATAGTTGTGGTCTCTGGCTTATTCCCTGAACACTTCCCTCATAGCAGTTCACCTCCCAGGCAAGGACAATGTCCTGGCAAATGCTCTCAAGCAGGATTTCCCAGGGCCATCACGAATGGTCACTGGATCCCCTAGTACTGGGGATAGTGTTTGCCAGATGGGGCACTCCTCAGATAGATCTTTTTGCAGCCCCAGACAATCATCAACTTCCACTTTTTTGTTGCAGGCCCCCAGTGTTGGGCTCAGTCCACCTGGATGCCTTTCTCCTCGATTGGGAAGGGAAGTTCCTTTATGCCTTTCCCCCTTCCCTCTCCTGTTCAAAGTACTAGTCAAAATCAGGTCTCAGCCCTGCAAGATGATCCTGATTGCTCCAGACTGGGCCAGGCAGCCCTGGTACCCACTCCTTCTGTCCTTAGCAGTCCATCTTCCCCTGTGTCTCCCCAGGAACCACAATCTGTTAACCTGTGCTCAGGGGAGAGTTTGGTATCCAGATCTCAAATCCCTCAACCTCAAGGCTTGGCTCTTGAGCAGTTAGAGTTGCTGATCTACAACTTTCTCAAAGTGTTCTCGAAATCCTGAAGGCTGCTAGGAAGCCTTCCACCAGAACTACCTATAACTCCAAGTGGAAAAGGTTTTCCATATGGTGTTCTGGAAAGTATATTTCCGGAATCTGCTGATCTACCCACTGTATTGGACTATATGGTCCATCTTAATTCTTTGGGACTGAGACCAGCTACCCTGAAAGTGCACTTGGCAGCTGTCTCTGCCATCATTTCAGCAGGGAAGCCCTCTTCTCTTTCTGCTCACTCTGTATTTTCCAAGTTTTTTAAGGGATTGCTTCATACCAATCCTCCATTCAGGGACCCTGCCCCTGCTTGGGATCTTAATGTTTGCATTGCTCAGCTGATGCAACCCCCCTTTGAGCCTCTGTCTTCGGCAGAGCTTAATTATTTGACTTGGAAAACTGTGTTTCTAGTAGCCATCACTTCTGCCAGGCGCATAAGTGAGTTACAGGCTTTATCAGTGGAGACTGACTTTATTTCCTTTCACAGGGATAAAGTAGTCCTCAGGACTAACAGGAAGTTTTTGCCTAAGGTGGTTTCAGATTTCCACCTTAACCAATCTATTTCACTTCCAGTGTTCTTCACTGACCATTCCTCCTCTGGTGAGAGGAGGCTGCACAGCTTAGATGTTAAGAGGGCCCTAAATTACTACATAGAGCGTACCAAGGGTCACAGGTTTGGCTCCCTCCAACTATTTCTCACTTTTGGTGAGGTTGGGAAAGGGAGACCTGCCACTAAGAGATCCATTGCCAGGGGATCGTCTCTTGTATCCAATTTTGCTATCAAAAGCTGGGTAGGGTTCCCCCCTCAGGCCTGAGGGCTCATTCTACCAGAGGTACAGCTGCATCTCTAGCTGCTGCTAGAGACATCCTTATCTTGGAGATATGTCAAGCAGCTACTTGGAAAACAGTACACACTTTCACCAAGCATTACTCCCTGGCTATCCAGGCCAGGAGGGTTGCTCGGTTTGGCACAGCCGTGCTTCAGAGCCTATTCCCTAAGTAGGTTCTGTCCCTCCTCCATGGAGGTACTGCTGTGTAGTCTGCACTTGTCATAATGTAGCAAAACTTCATGTTGTTTGAAGAAAAAATTACTCACCTTAGTAATGTTGTTTCTTCTAATGGAGTCTTGCTATATTATGACCTGCCCCTCTCAGAACTTCTACTTTGGGTATGGGGTGGGCAGTCCACTGTTGGCATTTATTGATGCCCTCTTTCATGTTTGGGTGTTGTGTTTTATTTAGTTATTTTATCTTTTTTTTCTGGTCCACTGACTTGAGTCTTGGTGTTGGGACCAGGAAAATGTGTGAATATGTTAGTAGCCAGTTGGCTAGTGTAGGTTACAGCTTCCACACAGAGCCTTAGTGAGTTTTGCTCGTAAAGATCTGACTGTTTCAGTTTGAAACCACCCTAACAGAGCTTCTTTAACCGAATTCACGCTCTAAGCTCCATGCTCTGCATGGAAGTTAACTCTTTCACCTCCGGAGCAGTTCTAGTGGTGGGACAAACTGCACTTGTCATAATATAGCAAGACTCCATTAGAAGAAACAACATTACTAAGGTGAGTAATTTTTTCTTATAATCCATTCTATTTACTAAAAGGCAACATTCATGTTGAATAGATTCTTGTAGTGAGACCTTGAGTTCCCGGTCCCAAATAACAAAATCAACATGAAAGACATTTTTTACATACTTTTTAAGTATTTTCACAATTTATCTGAATCTTATTTGAGGATATGTCTTGCTGCAGGTCACACCTTAGGAACTACAGTCAGCAGGCACCAAGACCACACAGAAACATTTTTGCTAGCAGTCTTCATGAGGCCGCCCACAGTGACATCATCATGCCGACGTCCTCCCTGTATAACCGTGGGCGGCCCCACACCCTCCTCAGCTCTTTTCCAACCCTCGACTATCGGACTTCATGAAGCACCGTCACTTCAGTTGACTTCCATATTTTCTCACCCTAGATTCTGATCACTTTACTTCCTAAAGTGATTTTCCCTATTTTTCTCTTTTATGCCCAGATCCATTAACCTCTTCCATCGCTGCAGGCAGAAGATTTTTCACAAGGATGACCACGAGGCCTTTGTCTGCTGCCTCAGTGCTGACCACAACATCCAAACCTGTGAGATCTGCTGCGGCTTCAGCCAGGCTACCCGAGGGCAGCACTTGAAAGAGCTGAAGTCCTTGATGGAGCAGAAGGTCATCGCCCTGGAAAAGGATCTTCAGGATAGGAGCCCCTCTGCTTCCCCAGCTCCATCCGTGAGCTGTCATGCCGACAAAGCCCAGGGCAAGTCATCACAGAAGCATCGCCACTGGGAGAAAATCAAGTCCTCCCAAGAACTTTCTCAGTCGGTGCTTCCAGCACCGATGACTACTGGGTCATCAACCAGACCAACTACGACCTCCACTGCTGCCCACACCCTATCTGCTACAGGATCTGTCTTGGCAGCCTTTCCAGCCAGAGCTTCTCCACCCGGCATTGACTTGTCATTGGTGGGCCTTCCCTTACTCCCACCGACTATCTCTTATGCCTTACTTAGCCTTTCAGCCACAGGTGGGGACTCTGACTGTGCAGCCCATCGGTTTTCCTCTACTGATGCTGGCCCATCATCTCTGGGGGGTTTCTTTGCCCCTGCCAGCGAGACAACCCCTGCTGAAACACCCACCCCCTTAGGGGTCGCAGTCAGGGCTTGACACCGGCCTGGGTGTAGCCAGTAACAGTCATGGGTTGTCGGGCTTCAGGTCTTTTCTTACGATGCCCTAGACTATTCCTGAAACATTGGGGATGCAGATCACTCGGTGCCTCAACCTGCCCCATCCCATCGCTGCTTCAGCCCTCCCTGCCGTTACCAGAGCCTCAGTGTCCCCTATCACTGCCGCAGGGCTCTCTATTGACGCCGGTGACTGTCGACATCCAGGCCTTGCTTTCCTCTGTATGGGATTTCATGCAGAGAGTTGCCCCACCTCAGGGCCCATCGCTGTCGGGGTCTTCCTGGTGGACGTCGATGCTGTTTCACCATGCGGCACTGCGACCAGCCCCTTCTAGGTGGTCAGTGTCCTTGGTATTGATTTCAGAGCCAGGAGATGACTATGATTATCGTCCTGCCTTCCTGCTGCCTGATGAATAGGATGAGGAAGATGATGGTGCCTGGGCCCATTCTCCCTCCAGCAATTCCACTGCTTCCTCGGTGCGAGAGGATTCCACTAACTACACGCCAAGGTCCCCTTTGAATGACCCCTCCTTCATAACTGTGATGTGGCAACTACAGGTAGCCATGGGGTTTGATGCTGTGGAGCGGGATATCACTCAACAGAACCTGGCTGAGTATCTGGACCTGTCAGATTGCCCTCCTCTCATCATTTCTCCTATGATTAATGCATATGAGGGTGCCACTGTGGCCCCCTGGAACAGGCCTAACCTGATCCCCTCTACGGACAGGAAGGCAGATAAGCTGTACCAGGCCCCCTCATGGAAGCCCTTTTCTGTAGGGCCTTCACAGGCAGACTCCATTGAGATCAATGTGGCTCATGATAGATCCAAGAGGCCCCAGCACCTCAGCTGTCTCCCTCCGTACAAGGAGTCCAGAAAATTGGACCTTATGGGCGAGAGGGTTTTTGCTTCTTTCACTTTGGCTATGAGGGTCATTAATTACATTGGCCATTTTGCTGAAATTCCAGAATGGCCTCTGGAAAATGACCAAGTCTGCAGCCCAGTCCCTTCCGGAAGGCCTTCAAAAACAGGAGATGCTCAAGACCCTTCAGACAGGTGCGGATTTGGACAAGCACTCCTTGCGGACCGCCTGCAATGCTCTAGATGTCTCTGCCAGAGCCTCCACAGTGGGAACTTGCCTGAGGAGGCACTTCTGGCTTAGGGTGTCCAGTTTAGCATTGGATGTCCAACAGTCCCTCCTGAATGCTCCCTTTAGGGGATACAGGCTTTCTAGGGACATGGATATGTTGTTCATCCACACTGTCTGGCAGGTTCCTTGCCGCTTTAAATCTTGCCAGAAGGTCTTCAAGCTGGCTCCTCCCACCCACCCGGGTGGTAAAACTCTCAGCTCCGCCCCATGACGCCAGATCCTCCATACCGCTTGGAAGCTCAGGTTCCCTCCTTAACGCTCTGCTTGTAGACTGGATCCTAATTCTTCGGTTCACCAGAAACTCATTTTAAGGTTTTCAAGACTTTGGTCATCTTTCTCCCTCGCAGCTGCAATGGACAAATCGACTCCTGGATTTCGGCGGTGCACTTGTGGGCAGAAGATGTCCAGGACGGATCCACACTCCACGTGCGTCTACTGCCTCAGCCTAGAACACGACCCGCAGGCCTGCGAGTCTTGCTGTTCCTTTTCGGCCAACGTCCTGGAGGACCACGCTGCCCGGTTACAGCTTGGGTGCCCCGAGGAGCGCTACCCACCGGTTAAGTCGAAGGAGGCCCGTTGGGAGGTTACCGCGGTGGCTGGCTCGGCTGAGCAACTCGAGCAGATGATGGCCCTCGAGGAAGAGGCGGCTCAGGCCGCATCATCCTCTTCCGCGGTTGCGGCATTTATCCCGCTCTCTCTGGGTACCTCGTATTCAGCTTCGTTCAAGGAGCTTTGCCAATCCCTTTCCACGAAAGGAGAGGGGCCATCAGGACATTCCTCTCGGTCCAAAAAGGAGGACTCTAAGGGTAAGTCCCATCGTTGGCATTCGTGGGAGTGGGAGAGGTCTCCTTCCCCGGACAGCCAACCGTCGACTTCGGTCGAGGTTGCGGCTAAGGCCGCTGGCTTCACGGCGTCCCTGTCAGGCCAGCCTGCCAAGACTCCCGTCGATGCGGTCGAGATTTTTCTCAACCCGTCGGGCTGTCGACTGGTGAGGCCGACAACCCTTCTTCACCAGTTCCCCCGGTGGAGACCAAGGATCTGCAGCAGTCCCTGATTAAGGCTTCCGAGCCGAGGGAAGAGCGGGTGTCCCTTGCTCCTTCCCAGACCTGTCCTCGGAAACACTGAGGATCTCGGTCTCGGACTTCTTCTCGGTCCAGCCGATCCCGCCGACATCGGCAGTCTCGGCACCTGGTTAAGCGGTGCCGCCGCATGTCCTCGTCTTCCTCCTTGGAAGAGAAAAGGCTTCGCCAAATTGTGTCGGCCTTCACGAGGACCTGATGTGGCAGCAGTTACTTCTGTCCGGGTACAAGTCGACGCAGTCACTTTCCCCGGCCATCAAGTGGCTGTCACCCGAGCGGCCAAAACAACCCCTTGCCGTAGTCGAAATGCCCAAGCCTGGGCCGGTTGTTCGGCCAAAACCTGCTGCCCCACCGATTGTGGTAGAACCTCCGCCTCCACAACCAAAATCGGGGGCACCAACCAAGGACTCTCAGTCGGGTCAAGGCCTGCCCCACAGGTTGTCGATCACCCTCACTCCCAACCGTCCTCAGCAGGTGGAGGCTGGCTCAGGCCCCAGGCAGCTCTTCGTGGACTTCTCCGACGACTCCTCCCTGTTCTCCAGGCCAGCTGACCTGGAGTCCTCTGGGGGCCAGTTGTTGGACGAAAGCCCATCATCCTTCATGGGTTTGCTTCAGCTCATCTTGGAGTCCACCGGAATGCAGCTCGAGCCCGTATCCAAACGGCCCAAGTATCCCCTCACGGAGATACTGGACAGAGGGGATTCCCCCACGGAGGCCTTTCTGGTGGCTGAGGCCATTGTGGGCCCAGCCTTGGAGCTTTGGCAGCGGCCTGTTTCCTGCCCTGCGCCTTCGGCCAGGATGACCAGGAAGTATGCAGTCCCTACCGGCTCTTTGCCCGGGTTTTCGGAACACCCCTCTGCCGAGGGATTGGTCACAGGCAGCGTTTTCCAGGGTTCCCGGGAATGCTCGGGATGTCTGCAAGCCCCCCGACAAGGAGTCCAAAAAGCTGGACTATGCCGGGCGCAAGGTGTACGCTGCGTCCTCCCTTGGCCTCCACCAGGCCAGCTCTGCCATGCTGATGGCACACTTCTCCCACGCCCTTATGGGCTCCCTGGATGAGGTGATCCCTCATCTCCTGGCTGACCTGCAGACCATGGTCCAGCAGGTGCGGGACCAGGGTAGGGCAGTGGCTAAGCAGCAGCTCCAAATGGCTCTGGACATGGGAGACTCCTGTGCCAGATCGGTTGTGGCCACGGTGGCCATGCGCCACAGAGCATGGCTGAGGATATCCACCTTCACGGTGGATACCCAGCACAAATTGGCGGATGTCCCCTTCCTGGGGACCGACCTCTTCGGTCCTGGAGTGGAAGGTCACCTCCAGCGGATCGAGAAGTCCAGTGCCACTCTGGACTCAGTCACCTCCGCCCAGAAGGACAAAGGCCGCCGACAGCAGCAGCACAAGTCCTTTCGCCCCTCTGTGCCTGCGGCACGTCCAGCGCAACAGCACCAGCACCAGGGCCAGCAGGATCGCGCTTGGCATCCCAAACCCAAGCCTGCGGCTTCCTCCAATAGGAAGCAGGGAGGTAAAGGCCCAGGAGGTCCCTCGGCCGGTCCCTCCTCCAAGTCTGCCCAGTGACGGGTTGAGGGGTGTCACCCCCAGCCTCATCACTCCCCCCTGGGTTCCCCCTGTGGGGGGATGGCTCCACCACTTCCTTTCCGCCTGGTCCGCTATCACCACGGACTACTGGGTGTTGGAGGTGGTAGGAAAGGGCCTTCCTCTGGAGTTGAGCAGGCCCCACCCTTCCGAGCCGTCGCCCCTCGGGGGCCACGGGCTCCGCAGCCTCTCTGTCAGCCCACCGAGCCGATATTGTCCTGCTCCTCGAAAAAGAGGTAATCAGGAAGGTGGCGGATCCTCCTCCAGACCCGGGGTTTGTGTCCGGGTATTTCCTGGTCCCAAAACGGACAGGGGGCTGGCGCCCAATTCTCGACCTGCACGACCTGAACAGGTTCATAAGGTTTCGGACCTTCAGGATGGTCACTCTGGCTCAGATAATCCCATCCTTGGAATGAGGCATGTGGTTCTGTTCCCTGGACCTTCTGGACGCGTTCTTTCACGTCCCAATCCATCCGTCCCATCAGAGATTCCTCCGCTTCAGAGCGGAGGGATCCCTTCAGAGTTCTGGGACATGCCTTGACCTTTCCCTAGCTCCCAGGGTCTTCACCAAGCATGGCAGTGGTGACAGCATTCCTCGCGCTGAAGGGTCGGGTGTACCCTACCTTGATGACTGGCTGATTGCAGCCCCCTCCAGAGTGGAGGTGGAGCGGTCCAGAGATCTGGCCCTCCAGGTTTGCTCTCAGATTGGCCTCCTCATCAACGAGGCCAAGTCGGAACTCGTGCCAAAGCAGGTGATACATTTCATCGGGGCAGAGCTCGACTCTCTTCGAGCCAGAGCACAGCTCCCGGCAGACAGGGCCAAGGTTCTTTCCTCCTTTGCCCAGTCATTTCAGGTTGGGCAACCACGCCCTGCTTGGGACTTCCTGCACCTCCTGGGCCTCATGGCAGCCTGCACCAGCATGGTCCGTTGGGCCCGCTGGTACATGCGTCCCCTTCAATGAGGACTGGCCAGCTAATGATCACAGCACTTCGATCCGCTGGATCAGCTAGTGACAGTGACCCAGGGGATGTGGAACGCTCTCCAGTGGTGGACCGTTCCAGCACATCTGCAGGAGGGCATCCCGTTTGTCCGCCCCGAGCAGACGGTCTCTCTATCGACCAATGCCTCTCTGATGGGTTGGGGGTGCCCATCTGGGGGAGCACAGAGCGCACGGCCTCTGGTCCCCTCAGGAGTCCCGATGCCATATCAACCTGCTGGAGCCTCGAGTGGTCCATCTAGCCCTCACCGCCTTCGCTCCATTTCTACGGGGTCAAGTGGTTCAGGTCCAGACGGACAATACCACGACCATGTACTACCTAAACCGCCAGGGTGGGACGCTCTCCACGCCTCTGTGCAGGGAAGCTCTGCGCATTTGGTCACTCGTATGCAGCCTAGAGGCAGATCTCCTCGCCATTCACGTGGCAGGAGCCTCCAACACCCTGGCCGATGCCCTAAGCTGGATAGGGGCTGCGTCTCACGAGTGGTCTCTCCTGCCAGAGGTAGTACAAGATCTTTTCTCCCACTGGGGCACGGCTCAGGTGGACCTGTTTGCCTCCAGGGAGAGTGTGAAGCTGAGACTGTTTCATGCCCGCCCCCCTCCGCAGGGCTTGCTGCAGGGGGATGCCTTCTCGAGGCCGTGGACCCTGGACGTCTTCTATGCCTTTCCCCTATTTCCCTTGATCCACAAGGTGCTTCTCAAGGCGAGGAGGGACAAGGCGCAAGTGATTCTGGTAGCCCCAGACTGGCCCCGCCAGTTCTGGTATCCAGATCTCCTCAGTCTCAGCTCCAGGCTCCCGAGGCGGCTTCCAGCCCACCCGGACCTGATCTCAGTCAATCAGGGGAAGTTATTCCATCCAGACCTTCAATCCCTGCACCTGACGGCCTGGTTCCTGAGCGGTTAGAGTTACAGGCCTTGGGTCTTTCTGACGAGGTCCTCAACGTCATTGAGGCGTCCCATAGGGAGTCAACCAGAAAACGCTTTGTCTTCAAATGGAAGAAATTCTCCATTTGGTGTCAGGGCAAAGGCCTGGACCCTTTCTCCTGTTCCTTGGCAAGCATTCTGGACTACCTGTGGTCCCTTTCTTAGCTAGGGCTTCGGCCGACGACCCTTAAGGTGCACCTGGCAGCCATCTCTGCTTACCGGGCGCGGGCCGAGAAGCAGTTGGTGGCACAGGAGAAGGTGGTCGGGCGCTTTTCAAAGGCCTTGATCACATATCCTCCGTGCGAAGAACCTCCACCTCCGTGGGATCTACTACTGGTATTGGCTAAGCTCATGAGCAAGCCATTCAAACCGATGCACAGGCGTGACATCTCACCTGTTGTGGAAGACCACCTTCTTGGTGGCTATCACATCAGCCAGAAGGATGGGAGAGCTCCAGGTGCTTTCCATCGAGTCTCCCTATCTGGTCTTCCACAGGGGCAAGGTTGTCCTTCGCCCCCACCCGAAATTCCTTCCGAAGGTGGTGTCGGAGCCGAATATAAGCTCCATACTTTGGACGCTAGAAGAGCGCTCGCTTATTATAAGGAGTGGACGGCTGAAGTTTGGGGAGAGTTTCGCCAGCTGTTTGTCACCTACGCTGAAGCCGCACCTGGCAGACCTGCAGCCAAGCGGATGATAGGCAGGTGGGTCACCTCCTGCATAGATCTCTGCTATAGGTTGGCGGGCATGGAGCCTCCCAGAGGGATAAGAGCTCATTCTACCCGCCATACCGCTGCATTGGTGGCTGCTTCCAGGGACGTCTCTATCCAGGAAATCTGCAGGGCTGCTACCTGGAAGTCAGCACACACCTTCATCACCCACTACCACATCAACCCTGAGTCACACCAGGATGCTGGTTTTGGGGCCTCGGTTCTCTAGTCTTTATTTCCCAAGTAGGGGGTGTGCACCTTGCCTCCCTCCTCCCGGAGAACTGCTAGGAGTCTGCCAGACAGTGTGGATGAACAACATATCCATGTCCCTAGAAATACAGGTTACTCACCTGTAACAGGAGTTCTAGGAATGGTATATATTGTTCATCCTACATTCTGACCTCCCGGCCCGGCCTAGCCTGGCTTCCAGCAGGCTAGATCTGGCGTCATGGGGCGGAGCCGAGAGTTTTACCACCCGGGTGGGTGGGAGGAGCCAGCTTGAAGACCTTCCAGCAAGATTTAAAGCGGCAAGGAACCTGCCAGACAGTGTGGATGAACAACATATACCATTCCTAGAACTCCTGTTACAGGTGAGTAACCTGTATTTTTGGGGCATACATGCAGGATAGCCTCAATGACGTGCAGGCCTTGTGGAGAACCCTGCAGTCCAATCACTACTCCTACCACACCAACCAGAAGAGAGGGCAGAGAGTGCCCTTTCAGTGTGCTACCCACCAACTTAGGTCTGGTACTAGACAGTTGACCAAGCCAAAAGCTGGAGTGCCCCTGTCTACCCCTTCCTCCACCGTAGGGAAGTCCTCAAGATGTGGAGGAGCGGGCTGTGCCAAAGGCTCAGTCTCAGCCTGACTCCTTTCCTGACCCCCTCGATCCAGATTCCCAAGATGTCGTAGTAGGGGTTGGTTTTTTCCTCCATCTGGATGGGTGGCTGGAGAGCACAACCGGTACCTGGGTAGTGCAACTCATAGAACAAGACCACGCTTTATAGCTTGTGCAGATGCCTCCAGATGTCCCTCCAAGGTCTTCTACTTACCCTCCGGACCACGTACCCGTGCTGCTGGAGGGGATCCAAACGCTGCTGTGAAAAAGGGCCATAGAACCCGTCCCCAGGAATCAGTGGAACATGGGGTTCTATTCCCCCTTCTTCCATGTTCTCAACTCAGTGGGGAACTTGAGGCCCATCCTGGACCTGCAGAGCCTGAACTACTACATCCTGCATAAAAACTTCAGGATGGTCAACCTCCCAGGCCTGTTGCCCTTACTCAGGAAGGGAGACTGGATCTGCTCCCTAGATATGCAGGATGCATACCTGCACATCAAGGTCTGCCTTTCCCACAGGAAGTACCTCAGGTTCCTATATCAAGGGGAGCACTGCCAGTTCAGGGTCCCTCCCCTTTGGCTTGTCTTCTGTGCCTTGGGTTTTCATCAGATGTCTAGTGGTGATGGTAGCACCCTCAGGAGGAAGAGACTTTACGTCTTCTCTTAGATGACTGGTTCCCCCAACCCAGTTGCATTATCTTGCACTTTTCTGTATTTATCCTGAGTTGCCACACTTCCAACTATCTTTCAAACAACATGAAGTCTTGCTATATTATAGACATTAGCAGTTTCATCCAGCTCTAGAACTGCCCCGGAGTGAAATGGTTAAAACCATTCCAAAATAGAATTTTGGCACGAGAGCAGCTCTATCTGTGTCATTTCAAACTTGAACTGTCAGATTCTTTACTCCGCCTCAGTGAACAGTCGCTCCGGAGATTTCTTCTTCTGTTCGGTTCATTTCTCGGTTTAAAAAGTGTTTTCTCGGTTGGATTTAACAGAGAATAGTTTTATTTTAACCGCAAAACCGTTCGGTTCAGGCTCTATCTGTGGTAACCGTAAGTAAATGAAGGTTTTGTCTGTGTGGAACTTGTAAGTTATCGGTTCGGTTTTGAACCGATCAGTGGGTTTTAAACTCATTTAAAACTAAAAGTTACTATTTTAGAGTGCGGTTCCGGTTCTTATCGGTTCTAAAAAACGGATTTATTACGTTTTCCAATACCGATGACACGGTTAGGACCGATAAGGTGTCTTGCCTGGCACTGCCATTAAAGGGCAAGTTTTGGTTAGGCTGGCATTATGTCTGAGAAACCCAAAAGAAAAACTGGCCCATTTTGTTTTCAACACTGTGGATAAGTGTGGGAAGTCTTTGCCAAGGCTGACCCACACCACATGTGTTTATTGTCTGGGGTTTGACCACCTCCAGTCAGACTGCCAGGTATGTAAGAATTTCCCTGCAGCCACCCTGGAAAAAGATTGGGCAGGTCAGGGGCGAGGGAAACCAAAAGTCCGCTGACCCGGATGGCAGCCGGTTCGGTGCCAACCGAACCAGAGGGAGTGCCTCTGACCAGGCCAGACTTCTCGGCAAAGAAAAGCTGGTTCTGAGGAACCAATTCCAGTAAAAGAAAACAAGAAAATCAGCAGGTCTGGAGTTCAAAATTCCTTCTCCAACTGCTGCACAGAGATAGCAAAAGCCAATCAGATTGTCCAGTCACTGTCTCAGGGTCCGTCCAACCACCAGTATCTGGTAAAAGGTCGGTTCGTCCAGTCCCAGTGGTTCAGGATTATGATATTGAGGAATTTTATGAACCAGAGGAGGGGAGGAGGATTATGAACAGTATGAATGTGGCTGGGAAGGTCTGTGTGCCCATTGAACCGACATCTCCCCAGACAGACCTTTTAGAATCTCCCCTATGCTGTCTGAGTCCCCATCTCATTTTATGTTTTATAAAAGTTGCTGAAACCCTCCAGCTTCCTTTAGAAGAGGCTGTGGATGAGCAAGAGGAGCCTGATTTTGTGGAAATGATGGATATTCCAGAGTCTAGGAGATTGTCTATTCCTTTACATAAGTCTTTTAGGAAACAAACAATTAAAATTTAAAAGCTCCTAATTCTG
This sequence comes from Neoceratodus forsteri, assembly GCA_016271365.2. Lineage (NCBI taxonomy): Eukaryota > Metazoa > Chordata > Ceratodontiformes > Ceratodontidae > Neoceratodus > Neoceratodus forsteri. Next base: position 429,900,829 of record CM057453.1, on the reverse strand, counting down.
TGCCTCCTGTAGATAAAAAGATGGACAGAAGGTATACATTGTCAGGCCCTGATACAGAATTCCTTTCTCAGCAATGCAGTCATGTTGGGGTAGTTCAGGCTGCCTGTGATAAAGCTAATATTCCTTGGCTTCACATCCTCCTGACAAGGATTCCAGGAAGATTGATGCCATGGCAAAAAACAGTATATGGCAGCCTCTCTGGGACTCAGGCAAGCAAATTATATGGCTTATGTAGCTAGGTATCAGAAATCTAGATGGGATACTGTTATGCAATTGGCCAAGCAGGCCCATGGCCAGCTGGCTAGTGAACTAGAACAGGTGGCTGCCGATGGCATTAGAAGCCTCTAAGGTTCACTTTCATGCTGCTGTGGATGTTAATGATGTTTCCTCTAGGGTCATGGCCACATCTGTAGCTTTTAGTGAGGTTGGCCTGGCTCAGGTGTACTAGTTTGTCACAGGATACCCAGACTAAGGCTATGGATTTTCCTGTGGTGGGAAATTTCTCTGTTTGGAGAGCAGACAGAGAATTACATGAAGAAGATGGATGAATATAGGACTACTTACAAGAGTGCCCAGGCTGGAGCGGCAAGCCACTCCTCAAAGGCATGCCCCCAGGGGTAGGGTGAGCTTTTCACAGCCTTTCTACCAGACTCAGGCCTCCTCTGCCTATGCTCAGAGGGCTTCTTCAGAGGCAGGGGCAGACGAGGGGTGGGTAGACCTGCTCCCACCCCCCAGTCTAAAGCTCCTGCGAAACAGGCACCCTGATGGGGTGCCCAGGGCCGATTCTCCTGTACCAGTGGGGGGCAGGCTGGCTTACTTCTGTCAGAATTGGGCTTCTTTAACGTCAGACAAGTGGGTTCTGGAAGTAGTAAGCCAGGGTCTGGTTCTCAGCTTCAAAAAGTTTCCCAAGTTGAGAAGCAGACTTTTTCTACCTGCAAGTGCTTTAGAGACCCTCGCTCTGGAAACAGAGGTCTCATCCCTGTTAACTCTCAGAGCAGTAGAAAGGGTTCCTCCCCTGCATCAGGGCAGGGGTCTGTATTCCAGATACTTCCTTACCCCAAAAAAGACAGGAGAATGGCGGCCCATTTTAGATCTCAGATATCTGAACAAGCATCTTTTGAAACCAAAGTTCAAAATGGTAACTCTGGCAATGATTTTACCTTCCCTAAGGCCAGGGGACTGGCTAGCCTCCCTGGACCTCAAGGATGCCTATTTCCATGTCCTAATCAGAAGATCCCATCGAAAGTACCTCAGATTCGAACTGCCCTCAGGTCATTACCAGTTCAGAGCAATGCCCTTCGGCCTTACCTCTGCTCCAAGGGTATTCACAAAGTGTGTGGCAGTGGCCCACTTAAGGAGGCAGAGGATTGCTGTTTTTCCCTATCTAGACGACTGGCTCATTGTAGGCCAGTCCCCAGAACAGGTAAAATCTCACCTGCAGGTCACCCAGCAGCTTCTCACCTCCCTGGTTTTCTCTAAACCTACCAAAGTCGGTTCTGGAACCAGTCCAGGTACTCACCTTTATAGGGCAGAATTGGACACAAAGCTAGCCAGAGCCTTTCTTCCCCAGAAAGGTAAGGAATTTAGTGGCTCTGGCCTCTTCCTTCACTCTGCAGGTCTCTCGCCAGCAAGACACTTTCTGCAGCTCCTGGCATGGCTGCATCCACAGCTGTTGTGCAGGGAGCCAGATTTCAGATGAGAGACATTCAGTTTCACTTGAGAACCTTTTGGTCTCAGAGAAGAGACCCCTTCCAAGTTGGTCCCAGTGACTGAACCTTGATCCTAGCTCTCCAGTGGTGGCAGGATCAGAGCAATTTAAGAGTGGGGTCCCCTTCATTTCCCTTCTCACGACTTGACTCTCACTACAGATGCTTCCCTTCTGGGTTGGGAGCCCACATGGGCGACCTTTCCCTCAGGGAGTTTGGTCCCCCAGGAATCTCTGCTCCACATCAGTTTGCTGGAACTCAGAGCTGTCTTTTTAGCTCTTCAAGCTTTTTCTGCATCTGTCCACGACAAGGTGATACAAGTCAGAACAGACAACACCACAACAATGTGGTGCATCAACAAACAGGGGGGCACTCGGTTTTCGGCCTTGTGCACCGAGGCAATGAAGTTGTGGTCTCTGGTCTATTCCCTGAACACTTCCCTCATAGCAGTTCATCTTCCAGGGAAGGACAATGTCCTAGCAGATGCCCTCAGCAGGATTTCCCAGGGCCATCACGAATGGTCCCTGGATCCTCAAGTGCTGGGGATAGTTTTTGCCAGGTGGGGCATCGCTCAGATAGATCTTTTTGCAGCCCCAGACAATCACAAACTTCCTCTGTTCTGTTGCAGGCCTCCAGTGCTAGGCTCAGTTCCCCTGGATGCCCTTCTTCTGGATTGGGAGGGGAAGTTCCTCTATGCTTCCCCCCCTTTCCTCTCCTATTCAAAGTACTAGTCAAAATCAGATCTCAGCCTTGCAGGGTGATTCTGATTGCCCCGGATTGGGCCAGGCAGCCCTGGTACCCCTCCTTCTGTCTCTGACAGTCCATCTTCCCCTATGCCTCCCAGGAATCACAATCTGTTGACTTGTGCCCAGGGAAGGGTTTGGCATCCGGACCTCAATCCCCAACCTCAAGGCCTGGCTCTTGAGGAGTTAGAGTTTGCTGATTTACACTTCTCAGGGTGTTCTTGAGATCCTAAAGGCTTCCAGAAAGCCTTCCACTAGAGCTTCTTATAGTTCTAAATGGAAAAGGTTTTCCATTTGGTGTGCTGGAAAATATTTCCCAGAATCTCTGAATTGCCCATTTTGTTAGATTACATGGTACATCTTAATTCCTTGGGTCTCAGACCAGCTACCCTGAGAGTTCATTTGTCAAGCTGTGTCTGCTTTTGTGTCAGCAGGAAAGTCATCCCTCTTTCCTCTCATCCTGTGTTTTCCAAGTTTTTTAAGGGATTACTCCATACTAATCCTCCCTTTCGGGAACCGGCCCTGCTTGGACCTTAATGTTTGCATTGCCCAGTTAATGCAACCCCCTTGCTGAACCTCTGTCTTCTGCAGAGCTTAAGTACCTAACTTGGAAAACTGTTTTTCTAGTGGCTATCACTTCTGCCAGACGATAAGTAAATTGCAAGCCTTGTCAGTGGAGACTGACTTTATTTCTTTCCACAGGGATAAGGTAGTCCTTAGGACTAATAGGAAGTTTTTGCCTAAGGTGGTTTCAGATTTCCATCTTAATCAATCTATCTCCCTTCCAGTATTTTTCACTGATCACTCCTCTTTGGGTGAGAGAAGGTTGCACAGCCTGGATGTTAAGAGAGCTCTTAGTTATTATATAGAGCGTACCAAAGGTCACAGGTTCGAATCCCTCCAACTTTTCCTTACCTATGGTGAAGTTGGGAAAGGCAAACCTGCCACTAAGAGATCAATAGCCAGGTGGATTGTCTCTTGTATCCAATTTTGTTATCAGAAAGTGGGCAGAGCCCCCCTCCCGGTTTGAGGGCTCATTCTACCAGGGGTACAGCTGCGTCTCTAGCTGCTGCCAGAGATATCCCTTTATTAGAGATTTGCCAGGCTGCTACTTGGAAAACGGTACACACTTTTACCAAGCATTACTCCCTGGATGTCCAGGCCAGGAGAGATGCTCGGTTTGGCACAGCTGTTCTTCAGAGCCTATTCCCGTAAGATTCTGCCCTCCTCCATGGAGGTACTGCTGTGTATTCTGCTAATGTCTATAATATAGCAAGACTTCATGTTGTTTGAAGAAAAAATTACTCACCTTAGTAATGTTGTTTCTTCTAATGGAGTCTTGCTATTATAGACCTCCCAACCTGCCCTCTCAGTCACCTCTACTTGGTGGGGGTGCGGGCAACTTAGTGTGGGCACTACTTATGTCCTGTTAGCATTTTGTCCCTTTGGGACTTTGGGGTTGTGTATGTGTCGTTGTGTATGTTTTATTATACTTATGTTCCATTTTCATATTATTAGAATGGTGTTAGTATTTCTGGTCCCCTGACTTGAGTCTTGGGTGTTGGGACCATCAATGGTTGTTATTATTTAGGTAGCCATTTGGCTAGTGTAGATTACAGCTTCCACACAGACCTTAGTGAGTTTGGCTCGTAAAGATCTGACAGTTCAAGTTTGAAATGACACAGATAGAGCTGCTCTCGTGCCAAAATTCTATTTTGGAATGGTTTTAACCATTTCACTCCGGGGCAGTTCTAGAGCTGGATCAAACTGCTAATGTCTATAATATAGCAAGACTCCATTAGAAGAAACAACATTACTAAGGTGAGTAATTTTTTCTTCAAGCTTCTCCAGGTCCCTCTTCACTTTCTGCACCCCTTCTGGAGTATCCACTCTGTTGCAGATCTTGATGTCATCTGCAGATAGGCACACCTTTCCTTTCAGCCCCTCTGCAATGTCACTAATGAAGACATTGAACAGGACTGGTCCCAGTACTGATCCCTGTGGTACTCCGCTAGTCACCTCTCTCCCCCCACCACCACCCAGAATGGATCCCATTTACCACCACCTTCTATCTTCTGTTATCAGTCAGTTTCTAACTCAGTGTATCACCTTATGCCCCATGCCCAGACTACTCATCTTGTTAACCAGCCTCCTCTGTGTGACAGTATCGAAGGCTTTGCTGAAATCTAGGTAGGCGATGTCTGCCGCCCCCTCTGATTCACTTACCTAGTCATCCAGTCAAAAAAATCTATCAGATTTGTTTGACAAGACCTTCCTGTGCTGTGAATCCGTGTTGCCTTTGATCCTGGGCACCACTGGATTCCAGATGTGCCACTATCCTTTCTTTCAGCAGTGTCTTCATGATCTTCTCCACCACTGAGGTGAGGCTGACTGGCCTGTAGTTCCCTGCTTCCTCCCTACTGCCACTTTTGTGCAGTGCGACTATACACGTCCTCCTCCAGTCCTCTAAAACCACACCTGTGTTGAGTGACTCTGTGAACAGGGTGGTCAGAGGTGCAGCTAGTTCCCTTCTCTGCTCCCTTAATATCCTCAGATGTATGTGGTCTGACCCCATGGCTCTACCCACCTTCAGCTTTGTGAGTTCCTCCAGAACTCTCGCCACTGTGAATGGACTGGTGTCCCCCCCCCCAATTGCCTCTGCTCCCCAACTTGATCCTTGACCCTTGACCCTCTCCCTCCTTCGTGTACACTGAACAGAAGTATTTGTTCAATATTTCTGCTTTGTCTGCATCCCCCTCCTTACACTCTCCCTCCTCCCCTTTGAGCCTCACAATCCCCCACCCCTGTTTTTTCTTCTGTCGCTGATGTACCTATAGAATGTCTTGTCCCCTTTTTCACAGTCCGTGCTAATCCCTCCTCTATCTGTGCCTTGGCTCTCCTAACAGCTTTCCCTGCTTCCCTTAGACATTCAAGGTACACATCCCTTCCCTCCATCCTTTGGATCCCCTTATACTTCCTGAAACTTGCTCTTTTAGCCCTTACTTTGTCTGATACCTTTTTAGAGAACCATAGCGATTTCCTTCTTCTTTTCCCTTTGGCCACTATCCTAATGCATTGGTTAGTTACCTACGTTTTAGTTTCCTCCCACTCTCTCCATTACTGCTTAAACATCTACCCATTTCTCTGAAATTTAAAACTTCTGCCGTTGTGTGGCTTAATTGAGTCCGTCTCCATGCCAAACCACACCATATGGTGGTTGCTGAATCCCAGTTGCCCTTCCACCTGGACTCCTTCGACTCTGTTTCCATTGATCCATCCCAGGTCCAGAATTGATTTGTCTCTGGTTGGCTCATACACCAGCTGTCTGAGTCCAGCCCCCTGCAGGGATTCCAGGATGGCCGTGCTTCTGGCTGAAGCAGCTGCCTGGATGGTGCAATCTACATCCGGCATATTGAAATCCCCCATCAGCAGGATTTCACCTTTAGCTGCCATGTTGTGAATTTCCTTCATTAGTACCCTGTCCACTTCCTCCCTCTCTGCCAGAGGTCTGTAGATCATTCCAGTACATATTGCTGTGCCATTGCCTGGCCCAAGTGTGACCCACATTGCCTCCACCTCCCCCCTGTCTTCCATGTACTTCTGTAGCCTTTACGCCTTCTCTGATGTACAGGGCTGCATCCCCTCTGTTTTTACTTTCTCTGTCCCTTCTGAAACAGTGTATAGCCCGGTACACTGACGTCACAGCTGTGATTAGCAGAGTACCATGTCTCTATTATTGCTGCTATGTCAGGGTCTGCAATCCGTTATCAAGGCTTCCAGGTCTGGAATCTTATTTCTCAGACTTCGGGCATTTGTGAGCATGACCTTCCATGTTTTACACCCTGCCCTCCCTCTGTTCTTGTTCTCCCTCCCCTGCCTGTTTCCCCACCCCTCCCAGTTTTCTTGTTCATGTGCTTCTGCCCCCTTCTATCCCCCCTTATACATGCTTCGCCTGCCTGCTGCTCTGCCTGCTTCAGTTGTTCCTGTTGTCAACTTGTGTTTTGCATGTTACCATGGGGAGTGTTCCTAAGCCACCTATTCCTCCTGGCTCGCCCCCCGGCCAGTTTAAATTGCTCTGCTGAAGCATCTGCAACTTCTTACCAGGGAGTGAGGTCCCCTTCATGGCCATCCTCCTGATACAAGCTCACATCTGCCCAAGTGGGATCCCAGTCCCGTATGAAGCCATATCCTTCCCTTCCACATCAGTCCTTCAGCCAGGTGTTCCTTTGGTACTCTGTGTCACAAACGCACTCCATGGGTGAGGTCCTCTGCTCCCACAGTGCCAAACCTCGAAGTGCAGTATGTGAACAGGAGACAAACAGGGTAACCCTCCTGTCTGTTTTGGGTCCGAACAACTTCCAGTCTTGAGTCTTGGGGTCAAATATGAACCCTTTTTCGCTAGCACGCCCACTTAACAGGTTCAAATATCGCACCCTCTTTGGGGAAATGCAGTGCAATACTTAACCTAGCAGCCACCCAACCTGGTTCACAATCCCCCTTTTGACTCAGTTGAGACCTAGGTACTTTTCTTACCTTGGTGCATATGGTAACACTCTGTAAGCGCTTAACAGTTCTGTCAGAATTATCAACACTGTCCCAGCATTCACATTCAAAGTGAGGAAAAGGCTCAGGCAGGCTTTCAAGAAAAACGAAGTTTACTAAAATTAAAAATAGTAAATGAAATACAAAACACAGAACATATAACATTTAGGGTACAGTCATACAAATTAAATGGACAATTTAAACAAAACCGCCTTATTACTGAGTATCTAATCCTACCCTACTTTTAGTTGGCAAATAGTGGAGGTTGAATTACCTAATGTAGTAGAAGTGCTCTTGAGAGTGTGTCCTTTCAGGAGTCCAGAGATAAAAAAAACACTAGGTTTTCTCAGCCTTAACAATATCAGTGAAGGAGAAAAAGGGTCCCACCCAGCTTGTGAGGTCACAGCTCAGTGTTGATGCTGGCTGTGAGGTCACTCTTTTCCTGCATACCAAATTAATCTCAGGCATGTGAATGCTGCTAAGCATCCCACAAAAAAATGTGTGTGTATATACTGTATCTATATATATATATATATATATATATATAGATATAGATATATATATATATATATATATATATATATTTTTTTTTTTAATTAGTCTACTTTATGGCAGGTCAGAATTACCCCTTTGATCTTCTGGGGAACTTCCTGACAGCTATTTTTCCTAGTGGTGAGAAATGTAACCGGTATCTGTCAGAAGTTGCTTTCCTCCTAATAGGACATAAAATGCGATACTTTATACAAGTGGCTGATTTGCAACCTATACAAACTGATTTCTAAAGGAAGCTCTTAATTAGATTTTCCACTGAGTCATTGAGAGTACAATCTCTCCTTACCACACTTTTAAAATCCCAGGTCCCATAATGCTCTTGTGCTGACTGCCATACTTTTTCAAGCAGAAATTTCACGAAACATGTTATAATTACTGGTTTCCCTTTTTTTCCCCAGTAGGGAAACTGTGGCGTAATTTGTCGTAATGAAGGCGTGTTCATTACGGCAAACACGCATACAGTTTCCCTCACCGTGCACATGTGCCCGCTGCACTTCCTCGCTTCACCACTGTGTCTGCTCACCAAACCGCTTAGGGACAGCAAACCTCCACCTGCACTAGGCGGTAAGTATTTAAAAAAAAAAAAAAAAATGAAAATCTGCCAAAAGTTTTAACATTAACCCTCAGGGCTGTGCATAAGATAAAAACATTTTTTTAATTTGTAAACAAACTGCCAACTATGGCTACGCACTTCAACTTAACCGGACCGCGGCTGCACATCAACATTTTATTTTATACAATTGCTGAGGCGAAAAAATGAAAACCTAGCAATTATATAAAATAAAATATGGGTTGGGTTGTGTAAACTCGAAGTTTACACACACCCGAGGGGTTAGATGCTAGTCACAAACCCCTTGAGCTTCGCTCTCGGGGTTTATGTAGCATCTAACCCCTCGGGTGTGTGTAAACTTCTCGTTACACTCCCTGACCCATACTTTATTCTATTTTTTATCACAAATATAATACCAATAGTAACAAGCAGATTGGCAAAGCATCACACTCAATGTCTGCAAAAAACAATTAGGTAAAAAAAAGACTTCAAAATCTTTATTTATTTATTCAGGCGGACATCATTGAGCGAAGCTCATTTACAAGATGGACCTGATAGGTCAAGATCAAAATAAGGTACAGTAGCATACATAAACAAATACAGAGAAAGAGACAAAGACTTAAATATAAATAAACAGCTACAGTAATAAAAAAAACGTATATACAAGCAAGGTAGCTAATGATTTTGGACCACAAAACAAAATAATTCAGACAGGTTTGACCAGATGACTGTAAGGTATTGGGATTGTGGAATTGGTCAGGTTGTGTTGTAGTTGGTAGATACTTAAGCAAGTAGAAATGGGGATAAAAAGAAGGGAATGGCAATGGATTTTAGGGTATATTGTAGCTAAGTTTAGAAAAAGTATATAAACTGTGATATAAAGAAAAAAGGGGTTAAAGGGTAAGGGGGGACTAGGCTTAGTGAAAGCAGTTGCATATCTCAGGAAAGAGACTTATGAAGAGCTTTTTAAAGGATGTTATAGGGATGAAGGTGTTCAACTTTAGGGTCTTCTGCAGAGAATTCCAGGTAGATGCTAAGAAGTAGCTGATTGCAGATCTCCCATGCCGGGTACAGGCTTTAGGTATCTTCAAGTTGATAAGGTTATTGCTTCTTAGGGCATATGATCTAGGTGTAGCCAGGGTAAAGCAATCATAAATATAAGATGGAAGTTTGTTTGACAGAGCTTTGTAAATCCATAGTGCAGCATTTTTATTCCTCCGAAGGTGTAAGGATGTCCAGCCAACAGCATTATAGAGAGAGCAGTGATGAGTGTTGAAAGGAAGATCTGTGATGAATCTTAGAGCTCTGTGGTACAAGGTATCCAGTTTACTTAAGTAGGACATAGTACAGTGGCCATAAAGGAAATCTGCATAATCGATGAGAGATAGAAATGATGCCTGTATTAGTCTCTGTTTAGACTCTTTGGTTAGATAATGTTTGATTCTGAAGAATAGGCCGAGCCTGTCTGAGTTTTTTCAGGAGCTCCTCAACATGTTGAGTGTAATCAAGTCTATTATCAATCCATACCCCTAGATATTTGAAATTATCCACATAATCAAGTTTTTCTCCAAGGATGGTGGATAGTTGGGGAAGAATGTTTGATGAGAGAGTGGTAGAATATATATTGGTGGAAAAGAACATAGCCTTTGTCTTCTTGGCATTTAATAGTAGTTTGTTTTCAAGTAGTTGATGTTGCAGCAGGGAGAATTCTGATTGTAATAACTCACAGGCCTTTGATGGTGAGGGGTTACTGACATACAAGACAGTGTCATCAGCAAAAAGGTGGACATTGGCAACAGTGAGGTTGGAATCAATGTTATTGATATAGACAGCAAAGAGGATAGGGCCCAGGATGGATCCTTGCGGTACTCCCCTTAGAAGTGGTTTTGAGGAGGATAGGACACCTTCATTTTTCACCTGCTGTATTCTATCAGTGAGGTAACATCTGAACCAGCCAAGAGAGGTTGAATCCAGGCCTAAGGAGTGCAGTGAGGAAATTAGCAGCTCATGATCCACTGTATCAAAGGCTTTACTTAGGTCTAGAAATACAGCACAGATGCTGTTTTTTTTTGTCTAACTCAGTTTGCCAATCATTTGTTACTTTTGCTAATGCAGAAATGGTACTGTGTCTGGTCCTAAACCCAGATTGAGCAGGGTTAAGTAGGTTATTAGCATCGAGGTAGTCTCTTAGTTGGATACTCACCAGTTTTTCTAACATTTTAGACAGCACAGGTAGGATGGATATAGGTCTATAATTGTTGAGATCCATGGGGTCCCCTGATTTGAGGAGGAAACACTTGTGCTGTTTTCCACAATGTAGGAACAGAACCAGTGGATAAGGACAGATTAAAAAGATGAGTTAGGGGCACTGCAATGGCATGTAGAGCAATTTTTAAGAAGTAGGGGTCCAGAGGTCTGCACCTGCACTTTTCTTGGTGTCTAGATGTAGCAGTAGGTCTTCCACTTGTTTTAATAAAATGGGCTTGAAGGAGAATGAAGAGGCAGCCTTCTGACCATCGATAGACTGGAATTTAAGTTGTGACCGTAGTAGATTTGCTGGGGAGTCAAAAGCTAGGCCAGCCGTGGTGAAATGATTATTGAATGCATCTAAGATTTCAGCTTGTCAGTGATAACAGCATTGTTAAGGTGCACTTGGGATGGCAAGGAAGTACTGGAGTCCTGCCCTAGGATCTCCTTGATGGTGTCCCAGAATCTGGCTGGGTTAAGGTAGGAGGCATCAAGCTCGGCTGTATAGAAGGCAGCTTTGGCTTCTCTCACTTTTTTGGTGCAGCTGTTTCTGGCTGTTCTGAACTGAAAAGCAAGAAAAACACAGCACCAACCACTTCCAAATAATTCTGTATTGTGTAGAACAAACAATCGCATCACAATGCAGTAACGCCAAGCAAGAACATAACAGCTCCAAAACAAAGAAAACGTCCGACCGGTTTCGCGCCAAAAACAGCGCCTCCTCAGGGACACATACACAACATAGTAACCACCACGTAATAAAGAAATCATTTAAGTGACATTGCACCCAATTAATAAAACGTGATTAAAGTGTAATAAAAAAGAAAACATTCAGGAGTTGGAACGGTTCAATATACCAGTCTAAATATACAATAATATAAGAATATAAATAATCATATTTAGCCCAAGAAACATTATAAAAATACTGGTCACAGTTCATTTATCCATAGCAAATAAATAACAAAATAGCAGGATTCTGGCTTGATCACACGCCGCACGCCCCCTCAATTCATAAGAAAAATTCCTTAAACAGAAATTTAACAGGGGCAAATACCATAAAAAATAAGTTCACCTTAAAAAGGGACCTAAATCAAATGAATCATTTAAACCTGGGTATTGCAAGGCATCAAGGTATAAATCCAATATCTTCCCTCAGTGGGATCTTCACATCAAATCTCCCCACGGGGTCCAGTTAGAACCCTTTCTATTGCACAAAATGAAAAACAATGTGCAACCAAACCAGAACCCTGCTGTATGTGTTGCACTAAAGCATTCTTTATATTTGGCAGACGAATCACTCAAATGTTCACACACACTCTGTCTGAAGACTGATGAAGTCTTTCCTACATAAAATGCACCTCATCTACATGTAGCCAAATAAATGACTCCCACAGATGAACAGTTAATAAACTGTCTAACATCATAAGATCTATTAATATTAGTCGTTGAAAACGGTTTTATTTGTTGCATAACACTGCAAAATTTGCAGTGTCCACAACGAAAAAATCCCACCGGTTGTGGTGGCAACCATCCAGTTTTCTCAACCAACACCGGCTGATAAGAATGTACTAAACTATCCGAAATATTTCTTCCCTTTTAAAAGCAATTTAGGATAGATACCAATCGTCTCCTTCAATGCTGAATCCGTTTGAAGTATTGACCAATTTTTATTAACAATGTTCCTAATGGAGGCAACATTTTGGCCAAAAGTAGTAACAAAAGTTAGCGGTGCCTCGCCTTGATGTTTAACTTGTTCATGTACCCGATACTGTAATAAATGTTCCCTAGGCATCTCTCTTACTAGGTCCATTCCAGCTTCTAACTCTCCCTGTGCATAACCTCTTTGAGCAAATCTAGCTGTCATATCACGTAAATTTACTTCAAAATCCACCATATCACTGCAGTAACGCTTGACCCTCATAAACTGAGATTTAGGAATATTATTGATGGTGTGGCGAGGATGACAGCTCGAGGCATGTAAAAGGGTATTTCTATCCGTGGGTTTCTGATAAATAGAGGTACATAGTGTGCCATCCTGTAATTTTTAATTTCTAAATCCAGGAAAAACACCTGCTCCTATCAGCCTGAAAGCGAAAACCTAAGGTTTTCGTTTGTTGAATCTAAATACATAATAAATGCCTCCAATTCAGATACTGTGCCTCGCCACACCATCAATATATAAGTCAATGTAACGTCTCCAAAATGTATCTTATCATAGAAACAGTTTTATTGCGATCAAAAATACATTCCTGTTCCCAGTAGCCTAAATATAAATTGGCATAATTCGGTGCGAAAGTGGCACCCATCGCGGTTCCCTTGACCTGATGATAAAATTTCCCCTGAAATATAAAGATGTTCTTTGTTAAAACAAACTCAGACAATTTAATCAGAAAGTTGATCTGTTCCATACCCAATGTTGTTTTACTTGTCAACCAATAGCGTAAACCTGTAGCCCCGGTGTGGTATGTTAGTATACAATGCCTCTATATCTAAGGAAACCAATAGCCACTGTGACTCTAACTGCATGTCACCCAGGAGACCGAGAACTTGCGTAGTGTCCCTCAAATATGAAGGCAACATAAAAACCAAATCACGAATATGTGCGTCCACATATTTGGACAAAGGTTCAATTAAAGAGCCAATACCAGATACTAATGGTCTCCCTGGTGGGCACTGCAAGCTTTTATGTATTTTTGGTAGAACATAAAAAGTTGGTCTCACCGGGTGCTTAACAGTCAGAAAATCAAGTGAATCCTTAGTAAGGATGCCTGATTCTAATGCAGTTAATAAAGCAGCATCTATAGCCTTTTGAAAATCTAATGTCGGATCCCTATCTAAAATAGTGTAAAATGCCTCATTATTTAGCTGACGCTGTACCTCATAAAGATAATCCTTGGTGTTCATAACTACCACAGCACCCCATTTGTCAGCTGTTTTGATGGTAATTGAGGTATTAGTTTCTAATTCATTTAACGCTATTTTTTCATCCCTGGTAAGGTTATTATAACCAATGGGTTTCCATTCATCAAACAAAACATTAATTTCATTCAGACACGCGTGTTTCAAAAGTCAAAATAGCTGCAGATGGGGGTGGATTGAAATTAGAAGGACCTTTAAAATGTAACAAACATCCATCTTCTTCAAAAGGAGCAGTCGAAACACTGTCACAGTCCGATGATATTAAGGCCGTATTAGAACCCCGCTGTCTATTAAAAAAAGATTTTAAACTAAGTTTGCGGGTAAATTTCTTCAAATCAAGGAAAGCATCAAAACAAGAAACATTACATGTAGGAACAAACTTCAGTCCCTTCTCCAATACAGAGATTTGAGCCAATGTAAGTTGAACCTCTGACAAATTAATTACATTCGTGACAGCGACCTCCCTCTGCTCTTCTGTGGAAAACCTTGTCTCTTGCCCCCGGTAGTTTTTATTCTTGAATCTCCTCCTTCTGCCCCCTCTACGGGTTCGTGCTCGAGTTCGAATCTGACCAGCCTCTCTGACCAGCGCGGTTGGCTGCTGCCCCCCCCCCCCGCTGCCGAATTCCTCCAAAGGGTCATCAGATGATTCAGAAGTGGAGAAGAAACTGCTCTCAATGTTGCTAGTGTTTACATAATATAGATTTAGACTTATTTGCATCCATTTTATTTCTCTGGAAGCCTCGTTTATTTCTTCCTGAATTTTGACACCTTCAGGAAAAACACAATTTAATGCATAATCAAGTCTATCCCGCTCAAATTTTTTCATTTTAATAGCTTTGAGTCGAACATCTTGTTTAATAAGCGAGTCTTTAACTTCTGTTCTAAATCTTTCAAACTCCTTAGCTGCTATATCCATAAAAGCAGACTCTTTCTGTTTAACAAGTGGCTCAATAGCTGCCTTTGAGCTTTATAATCCGTATCAAACACTCTTGTAACATCATAGAGGCAAGTTGCAATTGTTGTTTCCAGTCCTCCTTAAATTCAGATCGCTCTATACCATAGCCTGGCCATTTGATAACACGGAGACCCCTCGGGACTCGGTTTACCGAAACATAAGCCTCAAGGCTAGTCAGATTCCAAAAAATTCTACGTGCTTTCAAGATCAGCTTTTCTAATTCATAATAAGCCGTAAAAATACTTGCCACTGGTTCACACTCCGTAGAATCCACCAACTGTTGCATAGCGTCCGCTGTCACTGATGAAACTGTTTCAGGGGCGATGAATGGATTCGAACCTCCAACACCCGAAAATAAAAAGTTACTGAATGTGAAGGAGCCATCATTTCCGGCATGTATATCTTCCAATTTAGAGGACATATTAGAGAAGGGGTCAAAATTGGTGCAAAATACAAAACACCAAAGGTCCCCAACACTGCCACACAAAAATACTCGAGTCAGTGTCTATTTACTCTAGTGTTAAGTTGGAAGCCAAAATGAGCCTGCTCAAAAATCACGAACGAACAACATCGAGAAAGAGCGGCTCCAAATTTTGGTTGTGCCAGTGTATAGAACAACTAAACAGCAAGAAAAACACGGCACCAACCACTTCCAAATAATTCTGTATTGTGTAGAACAAACAATCGCATCCACAATGCAATAAGCGTAAGCAAGAACATAACAGCTCAAAACAAAGAAAGCGTCCGACCGGTTTCGCGCAAAACAACACCTCCTCAGGGACACATACACAACATAAGTAACCACCACGTAATAAAGAAATCATTTAAAGTGACATTGCACCCAATTAATAAGCGTGATTAAAGTGTAATAAAAAGAAAACATTCAGGAGTTAGAGCAGTTCCAATATACCAATCTAAATATACAATAATATAAGAATATAAATAAATTATACACTTTAATCACGTTTTGTGGGTGGGTGTGTCACTTAAATATTCTTCAACACGATGAACTATGTTATGTCTAATGACACAGCGCGGCAACCGGTCGGGCGTTTTAAAACATATGCTGCTGGCGACACGTGTGATGCGGGTCCTGTCTGGTATTTAAATGACAGTACGTATTTTCTGCTGTTCGTATTCACTCTAACAACAAGTGGAACCCTCTCGTCTTCTAACTGAAAGCCAGTCAGGCGGATCTTGGTCTTTCTACCCCTTTCCAGGTTTATTTCTGCAGCAATACAAAATTTATAATCGGCGAAAACCAGCGGCAGGATTTGCTTTTATTCTAACGCTAGTGAAAGGTGCATGAGTATTGAGCGCCTATATATTAATGTCATTTAGCACCTTGGTGCTGTTTCCACAGAAGCTGTGTGATAGAATTCTTGCCAGCGTAAGGAATGATATAGGTCACGGAGATATCCTTCGATGTTTAGGTTTTTTTAGACCTTCTTGTGAGGAATTTCGCAGGGTTGGATGGCTTGACTGATGATTTTATCCCTGCAATAAGATAGTGGTCACTTATATCACTGAAAAGCACTCCAGCATGGGAAAACAGGTGCGGTTTGTTTACCAACATAATGTCAAGTAGGGTGCTGTTAGTTTTGTTTTTTGAGTTAATTCTTGTCGGTTCATTTATTAATTGAGTGAATCCATATGTGTCACAAAAAGATACTAGGGGTGCAGATGCATTGGAGAGCCAGTTAAAGTTCAGATCACCTAAAATGATGGTGTCCTCAGGGCCCAGATTCATTATATTTCCCAAGTGGTTTAGGAGTTGAAGGCCGGCAGAGGGGGGCCTATAACAGCCAACCAATTGAAAAGCTGTCGTATTGGGGAGAGCTATTTTAAGGGATAAACATTCGAATTCTTTGGGCACTGATGTTACACTGAGGCAAGATGCAGAAATGTTTGATTTAACATAGATAGCCACTCCACCGCCCCTTGTCAGGCGGTCCGATCTGAATAGCTGGTAGTTGGGTAGATTTATTTCCCTGTCATGTGTAGCAGGTTTAAGCCATGTCTCAGAGATTACCAGAAAGTCTGGCAAGGTGTGGGCGACCCAGGCCTGGATTAATGAGATCTTTTTTAGGAGGATGCATGTGTTGATGTGAAGGAAGCTTAAACCTTTAATGGAGGCTAGGTCTGATGGGGAGGTAAAGCCTTCTGGGGGTCCTGGATTGATTTCAAGATTGCCAGCGCAGATCAACAAGAAGAGTAATAGTTTAATAAGGGCTTCAAGTGATAGCATGAGGGACCAAAAAGAGGGTTTTCTCTTCTTGCTCGGGGTCCAATCTTTAGAGACGGTCCAGGATGGGTTGAGGCTTAATAAATTTTCACAGAGTACCAACTTGATGGACAGGTACAAGGGGCAGTATAGAGCCAAGATATGAGCATGGGGCGTAAGGGATACATGAATGGTTGTGACCCTTTTTGAGGGCTACCCCATGGATTACAATGAAGCAACGGTAGTGCATAGTTGAGAATTGATAGGCATCCACTGGGGTGAGACAGGGAGGTCACCCTGGCAAGCCACATTTTCAAGAGGGCATGGACTGGAAAGGTATCATCCTCAAGATATATTATAGGTGAGAGAGAAAGAAACAGTAGGAGAAGCATCAGCATGATTACGGTAACTAAGGGTTAATAATAGTGAAGGCAGTGGGGTGCTGTTTCCAGATTATTGGCTAGACTTTGGCTATGGGCGGAGATAGGAAATTGGGCGGGAAGGTGTGTATAAAAGAAACACCCAAAGAGGGGGGAGGGCAAAAATTTTGCGGCTTTCCCGTACCTTGCTGGCTGTCTCTCCCGGCCTCCTGGTTCTCCTTTCGACCTCGAGGTCGCCGCCCGCCCGCTGGTGGCTCGGAGCCCCTGCGCTTACTGGGTGCTCGAGGCAGGGTCGGCTAAAGTGAAGGAGACAGAGGAGAGGACAGTCAGAAGCACAATTGCAGTAATCAAGCGATTCTGCAATGAGGTGCTAAACAGTTTTGCACAACAAAAGACTGGGAGTACAGGCCTTAGCATCTGGCCCACCAGAAACCCACAAAGGACTGTATCCTTAGACATTTACAAGAAAAGCAACATAAAACCTAGAATTTTAAACAATTTGGTAAAAACAGCTCTTTTGAGAAAAATTAAGGTAAAAACCACTATTCCCGGGCAGTATTTGGAAGTGCAAGCTTGAGCAAAGTCAGTGAGGAAGGAGGACCAATCGGAAGCAAGGCTGAGGTGGCGCTCGCCCTCCGATTGATCGCGGCTTTCCCGTACCTTGCTGGCTGTCTCTCCCAGCCTCCTGGTTCTCCTTTCAGCCTCGCGGTCGCCGCCCCCGCTGGCGGCTCGGAGCCCCTGCGCTTACTGGGTGCTCGAGGGCAGGGTCGGCTAAAGTGAAGGAGACAGAGGAGAGGACAGTCAGGAAAGCACAATTGCAGTAATCAAGCGATTCTGCAATGAGGTGCTAAACAGTTTTGCACAACAAAAGACTGGGGGGGGGGTACAGCGCCTTAGCGTCTGGCCCACCAGAAAAGCCACCAAAGGACTGTATCACTTAGACATTTACAAGAAAAGCAACATAAAACCTAGAATTTTTAAACAATTTGGTAAAAACAGCTCTTTTTGAGAAAAATTAAGGTAAAACCCACTATTCCCGGGCAGTATTTGGAAGTGCAAGCTTGAGCAAAGTCAGTGAAGAAGGAGGACCAATCGGAAGCAAGGCTGAGGTAGCGCTCGCCCTCCGATTGGTCGTGGCTTTCCCGTACCTTGCTGGCTGTCTCTCCCGGCCTCCTGGTTCTCCTTTCAGCCTCGCGGTCGCCGCCCGCCCGCTGGCGGCTCGGAGCCCCTGCGCTTACTGGGTGCTCGAGGGCAGGGTCGGCTTGCTGGCTGTCTCTCCCGGCCTCCTGGTTCTCCTTTCGGCCTCGCGGTCGCCGCCCGCCCGCTGGCGGCTCGGAGCCCCTGCGCTTACTGGGTGCTCGAGGGCAGGGTCGGCTTGCTGGCTGTCTCTCCCGGCCTCCTGGTTCTCCTTTCGGCCTCTGGGTCGCCGCCCGCCCGCTGGCGGCTCGGAGCCCCTGCGCTTACTGGGTGCTCGAGGGCAGGGTCGGCTTGCTGGCTGTCTCTCCCGGCCTCCTGGTTCTCCTTTCGGCCTCGCGGTCGGCGCCCGCCCGCTGGCAGCTCGGAGCCCCTGCGCTTACTGGGTGCTCAAGGGCAGTGTCGGCTTGCTGGCTGTCTCTCCCGGCCTCCTGGTTCTCCTTTCGGCTTCGCGGTCGCCGCCCACCCGCTGGCGGCTCGGAGCCCCTCGCCCTACTGGGTGCTCGAGGGCAGGTCGGCTTGCTGGCTGTCTCTCCGGCCTCCTGGTTCTCCTTCGGCCTCGCAGTCGCCCGCCCGCTGGCGAGCTCAAGACCCCTAAGCACTGGGTGCTTTCGAGGGCAGGGTCGGCTTGCTGGCTGTCTCTCCCGGCCTCCTGGTTCTCTTTCTGCCTCCGGTGGCCGCCCGCCCGCTGGCGGCTCAGAGCCCTGCAGCACTGGGTGCTCGAGGGCAGGGTCGGCTTGCTGGCTGTCTCTCCCAGCCTCCTGGTTCTCCTTTCAGCCATGCGGTGCCGCACGCTTCGCTGGCTTCGAACCTATAAACACTGGGTGCCCGAGGGGCAGGGTCGGCTTGCTGGCTGTTCTCCCGGCCTCCTAGTTCTCCTTTCGGCCTCGCGGTCGCCGCCCGCCCGCTGGACTTCCTTCTGTAAACTACAGAAGAGTTACATAAACCTTGTTACAAAACACAGAAGTTACCGGGAATCTGTTACCAAACACAGAAACTTCCTGAAGTGTAGCAGCAAAAGAAATCCCCAAAGCAGACTGTGGAAAATTAACAAGTAAAGATAGTGGAAAGAGCACACAGCTATTTAAACTCTGAATCAACGGAGGTCTTGAGGGCTTAAGGAGCAGCCCTCCCCCAAATTTCGGACCAGTTTTAGGCTGCAGCAGAAGCCCTGAATCAACGGAGGTCGTGAGGGCTTAAGGAGCAGCCCTCCCCCAAATTTCGGACCCATTTTAGGCTGCAGCAGAAACCCTGAATCAACGGAGGTTGTGAGGGCTTAAGGAGCAGCCCTTCCCCAAATTTCGGACCCGATTTAGGCAGCAGAAGCCCTGAATCAACGGAGGTCATGAGGGCTTAAGGAGCAGCCTTCCCCCAAATTTCAGACCCGTTTTAGGCTGCAGAAGAAGCCCTGAATCAACGGAGGTTGTGAGGGCTTAAGGAGCAGCCCTCCCCCAAATTTCAGACCCGTTTTAGGCAGCAGAAGCCCTGAATCAACGGAGGTCATGAGGGCTTAAGGAGCAGCCCTCCCCCAAATTTCAGACCCGTCTTAGGCTGCAACAGAAGCCCTGAATCAATGGAGGTCATGAGGGCTTAAGGAGCAGCCCTCCCCCAAATTTTGGACCCATTTTAGGCTGCAGCAGAAGCCCTGAATCAGCGGAGGCTGTGAGGGGGGTAAGGAGTAGCCCTTCCCCAAATTTCGGACCCATTTTAGGATGCAGGTATGAAATGCTGAATTCCCCTGGCCGACTGAAATCGCGACCACGCTATCTGAACTGCAGAGAGATTGCCCTGCCAATGCTATGCATCGGCTGCCCCACCCTTGGCAAACTCTGCAGTATATAGGGTAGGTCAGGTGACATAAAATAAACTAATAACCTATCAACCCACTTCTCCACTAGCAGCTTATATTACTCCACCACCAGTGGCCACCATATGCTGCCAACTCACACAGTACTAAGAGAGCTAATCAAGGACCCAGTCCCAGTAAGTCTAGTCTTTCTCACCTCCATGATCCCACTAGCAGCACTCCCTGTCTCCAACTGCACTGTGGAATTGCTGCTATATAGGGCTACCACTGGACATTTTCCTCCCTGCCCCACTTTATTGAACCACTGGAACATCCAATTCGCTGCTGGATTCTCCCACCGCTGGTTCACTAAAATGGCCACACTCATTTCCACTCGTGAGTTACTAATTAACATATATGTTCACCCTCACCGCTGCACTGCCACCATAACGCACCAAGGATCTCTCCCTCTAGCTCCTGTCCAAAACAACCTACCCAGACACCTACTTCCTGTGTCTCTCACACTACTAGTCCACCTTGTTCGCACCCTCCCCATACCAGTCGTACCTACAAAAACTACTACGTCCTAATTTGTCCGAGCCTCTCCGAAACTGCTCAGGCTAGCACTACTCAGGCATACCCTCCTTTTCCTCCTCCTCTCGGGGAATGTGCACCCAACCCAAGGCTCCCATATCCTTGGTGCCACGCAAAAGGGCAAACAAGGCAACCTGCTACTGGCATCCCTAAATATCTGCAGCCTTCAAAAAAAGTTCACCTCCCTCCAGGGTTGGATTGCACAGCACTCCCTAGATGTCCTTGCCTTATCAGAGACCTGGCTCTCAGAAAAAGTCCCAAATGGATCTGTCACCCTCAGTGACTACACCTTATACCAAACTGACAGAATAAGCAAGAGGGGAGGTGGATGCGCCATCTACCTTAGATCCTCCCTGCACGCCCTCCTAGTCTCCATCCCTCTCCCTGCCCATGGAGCCTAATCCCTCACAGTCAAGCTAAGTCCTGGGAACTCAGGTAAAATAATATACATCTTGGCTGTCTACATTCCCCACAGAAAACAAAAGCCTGCCTTTGACTCTGTACTGGCCAGTATTTCCTACCTTCCTCCCAAAAGCAAAATTGTTTTACTGGGAGATTTCAACATTAATTGGATGTCCACTGCATCTTTCCACTACAAAGACACTGTCCTTGCACATGACCTCACCCGAGTTGTCCAGTCTCCTTCCAGGCTGGACCCAAAAACTGGGACAGCCACACTTATAGATCTTATCCTCACAAACCGCCCCAAAAACCTCTCCCATATCAAAGTGCTCCCAGACTCAATAAGTGACCACTCCCCAGTTACCTGCTGGTGGTCTAATAAAATCCCCCCTACTCCCACTAAGGTCACCATCCTAAGACGCCTCAAAAAAGGTGCCCTCCCACGCCTCAGATCCTACCTGGCCACCTGCGATTGGTCTCCTGTTCACTCTGCGCAGTCCGTAGACTCCGCCCTTACCTACTTTATTGACACTTTTAACCATGCCTGTGACATCTTTGCCCCTTTCTCCAAGTGTGTAGTAAAGCAGCGAGACACCCCTTGCATTTCCTCAGCTTTACTTGCTCAAATGAGCCTAAGAGATGGCCTCTGACAAAAGGTCCTTGACTCGCAACTCCTTCAAGACAGACAACGTTACAGAGAGGCTCGAAATAGCTGCACATGGGCCATCAGGCAAGCTAAAGCGACTTGCTACAAAAAAGCCCTCACCTCCTCCTGGGGATCAGGTAGAAATTTCTGGAGCAACATTAAGGAACTAACAGGAAAAAATGTATCCTCTACACCATTGCAGCTGCTGGCGGATGGGGTTATCTCACAAGACCCTAAATCTATCTCCAGTGCCCTAAATACTTCTTTCACTGACCTCAGCCATATCCTCTCCCCCCAACCCCACCCACTTTGACCCTATCAGTGCCAGCCCCGCTCACAATTTTGCCACCCACGACCAAAACCCTTTTCGGCTACGAATCATCTCCTGCAATGAGGCAAAACAATATCTAAACAAAGCCCTGACAAACTCACGCTATAGTAGTGACTCCCTGGACCTCAGACTCATCCAGCTTACTCTGGATGTGACTGTCCCCATCTCACCAAAATCCTTAACTTATCCTTATGCCTCAGCCAGTTCCCCACTACTTGGAAAAGAGCAGTTATCACTCCCACCCTAAAGGGTGGTGACCTCACATCCGCTAGCAACTACAGGCCAATATCTATCCTGCCCCCCCCCCCCCCAAGGCCCTTGAAAAAATTGTGGCTGACCAGCTCTCAGACTACCTGACCAAATATAATCTGCTCTGTCAGGAACAACATGGTTTCCGGAGGGGTCACAGCACCTCCACTGCCCTTGTCGAATTTACGTCATACATACATGAGGTCCTTGATCAAGGCTCAGTGGTAGGGGCTCTCTATGTGGACCTAACTAAAGCCTTTGATACAGTTAGGCATGCACTTCTTCTCCACACCCTACCAACCCTTAACATCTCTCCTGAGGCTACCGCCTGGCTAAAAGACTATCTCCCTGGCCAGACCCAACAGGTAAGAGATCATACAACACTATCTTCCAGTAGACCAGTCCACACAGGTGTTCCACAAGGGTCCATTCAAGGTCCACTACTTTTCACCCTCTTCCGGAACTCCCTCCCCAATCCTGCAGTGGGAAGCTAACGCTTTATGCCGACGATGCAGTAGTTTTTTGGAAACATCCCCATCCAAATATGCTACAATCTGCCCTGCACGGTTTCTTTAGAGAACTTGAAACCTGGTTCTCTGAACACCACCTTATACTAAACTATAAAAAGTCCAAGTCTATGGTCTTTGCCCATCACCAAAACCCGATCAGTAACATAACTGTAACGGTAACAAACTCCCTGGGTGCTGTGCTAGAGCAGGTCCACTGTTTCAGATTCCTCGGTGTCATTCTGGACACCTCCCTCACCTACCACACACACATACAAGAAGTCTCCTCTTCTGTTAGCTCCAGGCTCGGGCTCCTATATAGACACAGTCACTGCTTTCCCCTGCACACAATGCACATAGCAGTATCTTCTTCCATACTACCCTTGGTGGACTGTGGAATAGTAATTTATGGGTACGATGACCATACTGCCCTACGCAGCATCAACCTCGCCCTCAATAAAGCCTGTCGCCTGGTATCTAATTGTGACAGGCTAACCCATACCTGTGAGCTTTACAAGTCTACTGGTTGGCTCAACTTCCAAGACAGGCTTAAATATCACACCTGCCTCCTTGCAAATAAGATTCTACACAAGCAGGCACCGACCGGCCTCCACCCCCTCATCCAAACAGTTACTCACAGGTGAGCACCAAGGCACTCTGCTAACACCTCTTTACAAATACCTCACTGTAGAACCTCCTGTGGCCAATGGTCCTTCAGATATCGTGCCCCCACGTGGCTAAACAACCTAGCGTCCAATATCCCCCTTGTATCCAGTCAGGACCAATTTAAAGCAGATCTCAAATCCTTTCTCCTTAACTCTGCAAGCTGCAAATGTACATAATGAAGAAAAGTACTCTCTCCCCGGGTTCCTCCTCCAGTGCAACGAGATGGCCCCAGCATAGGGATATCTTCTTTCCTCTCCCATGCCAAGGCTCATCGAACTCATTGTAAATATTTCTCGACTCAGGGCCTATTAATATGACCCACAGAAACGTTTACTGTTATATGAACATAATATTAACCTAGACCTTCTGCTGATAAAACGGTGCAATGTTTACTGTGCTGAATGTTTTGACCTGTAATATTTAAGTGATGCTTGTATATTTGCTTGTTTTTACTTTCCTACTGACGTGGAGCTCTTGCAAAGGAGTCTATGACTCAAAGGTTATAATTCCGATACTTTCAATAAATAAATACAAGTAAAATAAACTCAATTACGTAAACCTGTTCGAAAACACAGAAGTTACCTGAAATCTGTTACCAAACACAGAAACTTCCTGAAGTGTAGCAGCAAAAGAAATTAAACACCACCACGACCATGTACTACCTCAACAAACAAGGCGGAAAGCACTCCCTGCCCCTCTGCATTTGGATTCTCGTGCGCAGCCTGGAGGCGGATCTCCTAGCTATCCATGTGGCAGGAGCCTGCAGTCAGCTGAGGCTGTATTGTGCCGTTCCCCTCAGCAGGAACCGCTGCAGGGGTATGCTTTCTCAAGACCTTGGACCCCATGCCTCTTCTATGCTTTCCCTCCATTTCCCTTGATCCAGAAAGTGTTACTCAAGGTCAGGAGGGACAAGGCACAGGTGATCTTGGTGGCTCCAGATTGGCCCCGCCAGTTTTGGTACCCCCAATAGCCTCCGCCTCCTGCGGCATCTTCCCATACGCCAGGACCTGCTCTCAATCAATCAGGAGAAGGTTCTCCACCCAGACCTTCAATCCCTGCACCTGACAGGCTGGTTCCTGAGTAGCTAGAGTTCCAGGCGTTGGGTCTTTCTGACGATGTCCTCACTGTCATGGAGGCGTCTAGAAAGGAATCGACCGGAAAACACAGTGTCTTCAAATGGAAGAGATTTTCCATTTGGTGTCAGGGTAAGGGGTTAGACCCTTCGACCAGTCCTGTGGCTAGCATTTTGAACTGCCTGTGTTCTCTCTTCTAAGGGGGACTTCGGTCAACAACCCTTAAGGTGCACCTGGCAGCCATCTCTGCTTACCGGGTGTGGGCTGGTCAGTAGTAGGTGGCACAGGAGAAGGTGGTCTGGCACATTTTCAAAGGGCTTTCACCACATTTTTCCCTCCGGTGCGTGAACCACCATCACCATGGGACTTACTGCTGGTTGTGGCAAAGCTCATGGGCAAGCCATTCGAACCGATGCACAGGTGTGACATGTCTCACTTGTCATGGAAGACAGCCTTCCTGGTGGCTATAATGTCAGCCAGAAGGATCGGTGCGCTCCAGGCGCTCTTGGTAGAGTCACCTTACCTGATCTTCCACAGGGACAAGGTTGTCCTGTGCCCCAACCTGAAGTTCCTCCCGAAGGTTGTGTTGGAGTTTCACCTGAACCAGGTGATGACTCTACCGGTGTTCTTCCTGAATTACACCTCGGAGGCTGAACACAGGCTCCATACTCTGGACTTGAGGTGAGCCCTTGCTTATTTCAAAGAGCACATGGCTGGAGTTCGAGGAGAGATTCGCCAGCTATTTGTCTCCTATGCTGAAGCCACACCTGGCAGACCTGCAGCCAGGTGGATGATTGGCAGGTGGATCACATCCTTTGTTTATCTCTGCTATAGGTTGGTGGGTATGGAGCCTCACGGAGGGCTAAGGGCTCATTCCACTTGCCATACCGCTGCGACGGTGGCTGCTTCTAGGGATGTCCCTATCCAGGAAATCTGCAGGGCTGCTACCTGGAAGTCAAAACACATCTTCATTTCCCATTACCACATTGACTTCGAGTCACGGCGGGATGCTGGTTTGGGGGCCTCAATTCTCCAATCTCTGTTCCCTAAGTAGGGTGTGTGTGTGCCTTGCCTCCCTCCTCCCAGAGAATTGCTAGGAGTCTGCCAGAAAGTGTGGATAGAACAACATATCCACGTCCCTAGAAACACGGGCTCTTCCTGGACATAAAGTCTCCGCCACTCATTCACAGTAGTGGGACTATGCCAGAAATCTTCAGGAGGGCCGGCGCCGAGATAGGACCGTGCATGTGTGGCACCGCGAGGCTGACTCACACCGTACAGGCTATCTCAGTGTCAACCCTACAACTGCCTCTGTTCCTTTTTTCCCGCCGTCTAGTGCGCTTCAGTGACGACGTCGCTCGCCCACCAGGAGTCACATATTCACGTCTATAGGACAGCAGCTTAGTTGTTCAGTAGTTGACTAGTATAATTATTTATTTTTAAGTCTTTTTATTATTCAACGAAGAAAAGAAGTCTTCTTCAGTCCGCCTTCGACAGAGTCAACCATGAACAGGGCCAGTGACGGCAGAGAGACTTCGCTTCAAAGCTGTTGTAGTAGCAACAGGGATGGGTCTGGTCCGCTGCCCTCTTCGGCAGGACTGCCTGACCACAATGCTCGAGAGGAAGGGCAGTCCTCCCGAATGCACAAAAGGAAGCGGGCCCATTCTCGATAGAGGTAGGGAACCCGGCACTGCTTGGTCTCAAGCTCTTCTTTGTCCCACCTGTCAAAGAAGAAATGGCACTGCTCGAAGTCACCCTCTGGTATATCTACATGGAGATCACTGGTAGTGGGGGACAGGAGGCAAACCGTTGCACCGTCAGGGTCACCTGTGGCCTCGGTTCCTAGCGGCCGCAATCCTCGGCTTTGGATCCCGGGAGAGTCTTCCAGTGAGCAGTTTCATCATTGAGCCACTCTTATGGAGCAGTGGGTCCAGCAGGTATCCCGACTGCCCTTGCCTGCAGACCTGACTCCGAGGTCTTCGGGTCTGGGAGCTGTGGACTCGTGGATGGAGCAGTTGGGCCAGCCGGGTTGCACGATACCTTTGCTGTCGACGCCACTCCTTCATGCTTTTCCCCCTCACATGGCTGTGGCACAGGGGCCAGCACAGGTACTGTCTTCTCATACTACTTATCATTCTTTCAGATTTCCAGCTTTGGGTGTCCCGGTGTCGAGTTTGGGGAACCCAGGTGCTCAGCCAGCACCAGTTGCAGCGTCTCCTCTGCTCCGGCCTTGGTGGCACTGCTCCCAGTGCCACACGCTGCACCAGCACCATTGTGAGGGCCACCGCAGGTGCCGGGGTTTTCAACTCCAATTCGGGGAGCGCCTCTTCCAGCTCTTCTTCTTCCCTTTCCCTTCCTTACGATCCCTTCTGGGTTAGTAGGAGACTATATTGAGTCTGATCCTGACCTATGTTTAGGGGAGGATCTGGATGAGGATTCATCCTTTGGAGTGGAAAGTAAGTCCTCCACTTCAGCAGAGCCTTTGGTTGAGAACCTTTCCTTTAGGTCTGTTATGAAGAATATGAATTCCATCCTTTCTCTTCAGAATTCTGAGGTGGATCCTGGGAAGCTTTTGAACCTTCAATATCTGCATGAACCTGAAATTCCTATGGAATTGGCACCTCCAGTATAACCCTGTTTTGAGACTTTCACAAATGGTGTGGGACAGACCGGTGTTCTTTTTTTTCATGGGCTAAGTCCATAGACAGGAAATATGTTTCCCCCCCAAGGATAGGCCAGTCATTGCCTCTCAAGCCTTTGCGGACGCCATAGAGGTCTTGGCAGAGAATGACAAAGACGTTCTTCCTCAGGAATCCACAGCTCATCCAGTGAATAAAGAATCCCATAAAATTGACATTCTGGGGAAGCGAGTATTCTCTGCTGCTACCCTAGGCATGCGTATTGCTAGCTATCAGGGCTATTTCTCTCCATATGAGTATACCCTCTGGTATTCGCTGAAAGACACTGTGGAGGCTCTTCCGAAGTCAGATGTTAGCTAGGAGCTTCTTCAGACCATTACTAGTGGCATTGAGTCCAACAATCAGCAACTTAAAGCTGCTATGGATGCCTTTGACTTTCCTTCTAGAGCAGCAGCGGCTGGGATATGCACCTGGCGTCACTCATGTCAAAGGACTTCAGGGTTTACAAATGATGCTCAACAGAAAGTCATGAACTTTCCATCTGTTTGGCCCACACGTGGAGCAGGTACTGGAGGCCACTGGGACTGTTATTAAGATCGCCAGACCGGTCCCTGCCACCGCTCAGCAGGGCAGAAACCACTGGCAGTTTTATAACCATCAGTCCTTTCATGATAAAGGCCAAGTGGCTTTTAACAAGAACCAAGCCCCTGAGCCGCAAAAGAAAATGCAGCAGAAGGCACAGGGCTCAAAGGCGCCTAGTGCCACCCTCTGAAGACCCGGCCCATGTCCCACCTCAACTGCCCGAGGGGGGGGGACTCCTCTTTGGCAGTAGAGGGCGTCTGACTCAGTTTTACAGCCAGTGGAAGTCCGTCACAGTGGACAAAGTAGTCCTCGGGATAATTTGAGAGGGTTACTCTCTCAATTTCTCGGAGACTGCTCCGGATCGTCCACCCAAACATCAGCCCAAACTGTCTACCTCTCAGTCAGACCTCCTTGCTTCCGAGATTCAGGACCTGTTGAACAACAGGGCAGTAGAAGTGGTTCCGCAAGCACAATGGAACACAGGATCTTACTTCAAGTGGGAGCTCTTGCAGCAGGCTATAACACTTAGTACAATGCCACAGGCACTAGGACCCTCCAGAAACTTTTCAGCCAGCAGTATACAGCAGGGACTGCCCCCGACGTCGGCCCCACACCAACGTCAGCCCTGGTACAAAAGGGGGCGGAACCATCTCCACCTCAGTTCTTTTCCCGCTGCGTCCCATGCACGTGAGAAGGCTTCAGTTCCAGCTTGCCAGGAACAGCAAAAATTGTGTGTTTCAACCTGTTTTTTGTGCCATTTTCGACGTTTTTTTCAGTGTCATCGACATACCATTTTTCGGTGTTTTTTCAGTTTGGTCGACAGATGTCTTCGCCGTCATCAGTCTCTACAGAGCCACACCAAAACAAGTGCGACTGTGGGAGGCAGATCCCTGCCAAGGACAGGCACAAGAGCTGTGTCTTTTGGCTCAGGCTGGACCACGATACCGGCGACCTGCTCAGCCTGCTAAGCATTCACCAGCCGGACCCGGATCCGACGTCTCAAAGCCCTGAAGACATTTCTTTTAGAAAAGAAGATGGATCTGCACTCCGAGGGAAAGCGCAAGGAGATTACCAAGTGCCATGGGAAAGACCGTAGTCAGTCCCGGTCCCGTTCTCGTTTGCGGCCCTCTCTCAAGAATAGTCGTATTTCCCCCGGCTCAGGAGAGCGTCCGAAGTCTTCTCAGGCCAAGGCCGGCTCATCGGGGAAGAAGCCGGCCAAGCCTAAGGTAACCTTGCTAAGGGTTACCACCAAGCCCTTGGAGGTGAAAACTGCGGCCCCACCTCCCAAGGCACCGGTGCTGCCTGCTAAAGGCGTGCCTCCGGAGCCGAAGGACCCTTCGGCGGCACCCCATCGTCGGTCCCACCACCGGCGCGGTTGAAAAGAGGCGAAGAATGCAGGGCGGCCACAGAAAGCCCGGCGTCCCCATCTCCCAGATTCTCCTCCCCCTGGGCTCCCAAGAGAGGCTTCTTCGCCCGAGTCGGCGTCCCGGATACTCCCTTTCTGGGCCGAGCTGCTGAACTTTCTCGAAGGGCCGAGCTGCAGGAGTTGTTCTCCTTTTGATGGTGACAGGTCCAGGCGGAACACCCTCCCCGTTGCCTGCCCAGACACGGTACGGACCCAGCGGGCAAACCACAGCCTGGAGGTGAGCCTTCCCAAGGAAGTCTCAGGCGACCACCTACATCTCCTTCGGGGCCTCGATTCAGCCCAATCAAAGACCACCGCTGACGCTCCAAGGAATCTGGAGACCGTCGCCGGTCTAGGTCTCTCACTCGCAGCCCTTCTCGTTCTTCTAGACGAGAGCGTTCCCGATGTCGGTCTTCCCTCTGGAGCCGGTCTTCGAACCAACGTCGGTCCCACAGCTACTGTCGACAGAGGGGAGTCTGTTCATAAAGAGAGATCTGACTATTCCAGACCTAGTAGTCGATCTCCCTCTTCTTCGTCCTCATCTTCTTCCTCTCTCAGCTTACAGCGGTCCCCGTGAGAGAAGGACCAGCCTTGCTCACCTCCCGAGGATCCAGCCTTTATGGACAACGTGAGGCATATCCAGGCCTCCAGTGAGTGGGAAACGGAGGACCTGGATCCAGAACGACGAAGGTTGGCAAAATGCCTGAGGCAAAAGGAGCCAAAACTATTGGTGGCCCTTCCTTTAGTAAACACTTCCCAGGACCTGACTCTGACTACCTGGAGGCGTTCGGCTTCCATCCCGGCTGTTCCCAAGAAATCGGACAGGCTGTATAAGGCCCCCAAGGGCAGAAGCTTTTCTAGCAGAGAACCCTCGGGCGGACTCTTCGGTCATCACGGCTGCCCATAACAAGTCTAGGCAGCCGAAGCATCTTAGCTCACAGCCTTCCGATCCGGAGTCTCGGTATTTGGACCAGGTGGGCAAGAAAGTTCACTCTGCTTCCACCTGCTCCAACCGGTCCCTTAACTTCCTGATGCATATGGTCCAGTACCAGAATGCTCTGTGGGAGAGGGGACAAGAGCTACTGAGAGCCATGCCAGATTCTGAACAGAAGTCGGAACTTCTGGACATTATGAAATCAGGCTCCGACGTAGGTTCTCATGTCCTGAGAGCCTCGTATGATACTGCAGATACGGCAGCCAGGGCAGCCGCTTCCAGGGTGTGCCTTCGGCGCCATGCCTGGTTGAGAGTTTCAGGTTTCCACCAAGATCTGCAGTCCAGTATCAAGGATTTGCCATTCCAGGGTACCGTGTTGTTTGGGCAAGAGACGGAAGCTTTGATTTCTCGTCTACAGGAGTCGAGCAAGTCCATCTGGTCGGTCTGCCAAATGTACTGCAGTGACCAGCGACAGCAGTGGAAACGACCATTTCACAAGCCCTCAGGTGGTCAGGGTGGACACACCCGTGGTAATCAGCAGGGTCAGAGAGGCGGCTTTTGTAGGAGAGCCAGTAACCAGCAACCTGGAGGTGCTCCTAACCGTGGGCCCAAGTCCTCCCAGGCCTCTCTGCCTATGCCCGGCTCAGCCCAATGACTCCCTTCTGCCCCCCCTTCTGGAAGAAGACTCAGGGGAGATGGTCGGGGGCCGCTTCTCCCTTCATCTTGAAGGGTGGAGGTTGATAACTGCGGACCAGTGGGTCCTGGACATCATCAGGAGAGGACACGCGCTAGAGTTCATGGAATTCCCTCCAAAAACTCCACCAAAGTACTCCCGATATTCTCCTTCTCACATCCCACTGATAGAAGGAGAAATTCAGACCCTCTTGCAGAAAAATGCAATAGAGGTAGTCCCCCTGCATCAGCCTTCCGATCCGGGTACAGGATCATAGGGTACAGTCCCCAAAAAAGACACAGGATCTTTGACCCATTCTGGACCTCAGCTGTCTCAGTCTCTTTATAGAGTACAAAAGGATCAGGATGGTGACCCTTCCAGGTCTGCTTCTCCTACTGCACCAAGGAGACTGGCTTTGCTCCCTAGACATGCAAGATGCATATATGCATATTGGGGTCTTCTCTCCCCACAGGAAGTTTCTGAGGTTCCACTTCCAAGGGGAGCACTACCAATTCCGAGTTCTTCCGTTTGGCCTCTCCTCCGCTCCACGAGTCTTTACAAAATGCTTGGCAGTGGTGGCTGCGACTCTAAGGCACATGGGGCACTACATCTTCCCTTACCTCGACGATTGGCTGCTTACAGACCCGTCAAGGTCAAGCCTATTTCACGCCCTCGGAGACACCTATACTCTGTTCTGAGAGCTGGGGATCACCCTGAACCTTCAGAAATTGTCCCCCAAGCCCAGTCAAAGACTCTTCTTCATTGGATAGGTCCTGGATTCTGTCCAGGGCATGACTTTCCTACCCCCGGACAGGGGCGATCGCCTGCAAGAGATTGCTGAATGGATCTCAGTAACTCCTCAAGTTCCAGCACGGAACTTCCTCAGGCTACTGGGGCACATGGCGGTGGCCATTCCAGTCACTCCTCTGGCCCGTCTCCACATGCGGGTCCCACAGTGGATGCTCAGGGTACAGTGGGACCAGGGCTACGACGATCTAGACTTTATTGTCAGGATCACCGAGCCAGTCAGGAGAACTTTGCTTTGGTGGATGGACCCTCAGAACTTGGAGAAAGGGGGTCAGGTTTCGTCTGGAGCCACCAGGTCAGACTCTTACAACAGATGCATCAGATCTGGGATGGGGAGCGCACCTGGGTGCGTATCAAATGCAAGGGGTTTGGTCACCCGAGGAGCGATCTCTCCATATCAGTGTATTAGAGGTGCGAGCGGTTCTCTATGCCTTACAGGCATTTCAAGAAAACCTGGTGCCGGGCTGTCTTCTAATTCAAACAGACAATATGGTGGTCATCTTCTACATCAACAAGCAAGGGGGTACTCACTCGAATCCCCTTTGCAGGGAGGCGATGAGAGTCTGGCACTGGGCGCTGGAGCGGCACATTCTGTTGTCCACAGTGCACATTCCAGGTGTCTTGAACAATCTGACCGACAGCCTGAGCAGGTCTTGTTCCAGAGCGCACGAGTGGGAGCTGCTACAGTCCGTAGCAGATCAGCTCTTCGACAAGTGGGGTCATCCAGAGCTGGACCTCTTTGCGTCACCACGCCACGCCAAACTGCAAATTGTTTGCTCGTGAGAGCACGCGCCTGGAATTTTCTGGCCAGATGCATTATCCCTTTGCTGGGCAGGGAGGTTCCTCTATGCCTTCCCGCCCTTCCCTCTCATTCAGAGAGTCCTGCTGAAGTTACAGGCAGAAGGGGCTCAAATGATTCTAGTAGCCCCCTGATGGCCTCGGCAGATCTGGTTCCCACTCCTGCAGCAGTTATCCATGGAACCTCCAACTCCGCTGCCCATATGCTCCCAGTTGCTATCCCAGGAACAAGGATTGCTGGTCCATCCGGATCTCCGATCCTTACATCTGCATGCTTGGCTCCTTCAGACGTGGCTCAGCAGAGATACGGGGTTTCCCCAGAAGTAGCGGCAGTCCTAGTCTCAGCGAGGAAGCCCTCCACCCACTCCACCTATGCTATGAAATGGAAGTGTTTTTGTTTATGGGCCTCGTCAAAGCATTTGGACCCCGTCACCTGTCCAGTGAACTCAGCATTACAGTACCTCCTCTCCTTGTACCAACATGGCCTGAGTTACTCCTATTAAGGTGCAAATGTAGGCCGTCTCCGCCTACCATGCTGTGATTGGAGACAAGGCATTGGCACAGTTAGATGTAGCCCGCACCTTTCTGGGAGGAATTTTGCATATGAGACCTCCCATTAGGGATCCTGTCCCACCCTGGGATCTCCTTTTTTGTGTTGGAGAAGCTCACCCTCCCTCCGTTTGAACCAACAGCGGATTGTGAGCTGCGTTATCTTTCCTGGAAGGTGTGTTTTTTGGTTGGTATTACCCCAGCTCAAAGAGTTCTGAGCATCAGGCTCTGATGTGTAAAGAGCCATATTTGGTTTTCCACAGGGAAAGGGTTTCCCTTAGAACAAACCCTAAGTTTCTTCCGAAAGTGGTCTCGGAATTGACCCTCAACCAGTCGGTTGACATTCCAGTCTATTTTCCTTTCCCATCTAATAAAGGGGAAGCTCTCCTTCACACATTGGATGTCCACAGGACTTCGAGGTATTACCTCAAAAGGACGGCTACGCACAGTCAGTCGGAGCAACTCTTTGTGGCCTTTGCACCACAATGCGTGGGCAAACCGGTGACCAAGCAGACAATTTCGAAGTGGATCGTCCACTGCGTATCCTTCTGCTATGAAAAGCACAATAAGCCCCTACCGGGTCCGGTCGGGGTCACTCCATCAGGGGAGTGTCTGCTTCTTTTGCCGCCCTAAGAAATGTCTCTGTTAGGGACATATGTGCAGCTGCTACCTGTAATTCGGTGCATACCTTTGTGAAGCATTACAGCTTGGATATCGTCTCCAGATGCCGTGCCAGTTTCAGTCTGGCTGTTTTGCAGGGACTTTTGTCCTAGGCCTCTGGAGTCAATATATTCCACCTCCTGGGGTCGACTGCCTCTTTGGCGTGGGACTGCTTGGTATTCATTCCTAATTGTTATAGCCTGCTGCAAGAGATCTCACTCGAAGTAAGATAGTACAGTTACGTAGAACTTACCATAACAGTAGATCTTCGAGAGGAGCTCTTACAGCAGGCGTTCACCACCTTCCTCTTGAGGTGTGCAGATCTTCATCTACATCTTCATAGGCCCGTCTCCTTGTCTTGTCAGGGCTTGTTCACAGGCCCTGGCGGGAGAACTGAGGTGGAGCTGGGTCCGCCCCCTTTTGTACCAGGGCTGACGGGGTGGGGCCGACGTCTGGGGCGGTCCCTGCTGTATACTGCTGGCTGAAACATTTCCAGAGGGTCCTAGTGCCTGTGGCATAGTCCTAATTGTTATGGCCTGCTGCAAGAGCTCCTCTCGAAGATCTACTGTTACAGTAAGTTCTTACGTAACTGTGCTTTTCTACTCCCACTAATTCCTAGTTCCAAAGAAAACAGGCAGTATGCACCCTATTCTAGACCTAAGGAAGTTAAATAAATACCTGTTCAAAGAGAAATTCAAAATGGTATCGCTAGGAATGCTCCTACCCCTCATCCATCCAAACGATTGGTTGGCTTCTCTGGACATGCAGGACACCTACCAACACGTCCTAGTGCACCCAAGCCACCACAGGTACCTACGCTTTGTGGTCCTGGGCCAGTACTAGAGTCCTGCCCTTTGGGCTATCCTCGAGTCATTACACAGTGCTTTGCAGTGCTCGTGGCGCATCTCAGAAAATTCGTAATTCAAGTGTTTCAGTAGTCCTAGCGAGCTCCTTCAGACAAGGGACACAGGAAGTGGTTGCCACAGCTTCCAAGTTCTTCACTTCTATGGGAGTTCTCCTGAATCTGGAAAAAAAATCACAGCTTCAGCCCTCCCAACAACTTCCCTTCATAGAAGCTCTCCTGGACACCTCCAGGGCAAGAGTTTTCCTACCAGAAGATAGGAGAATCAACATTTTCCAGATGGCTCGCTTCATCAAGGAGAACAACTCAGTTCGAGCTCTCTCGATGCAGCAGATGCCGGGTCTAGTGGCATCGTCTGTGTTCATGGTGCCTCTTGCCCACTTGCACATGAGAACCACGTAGTGGATGCTCAGCACTCCGGGGTCTCCAGCCATGCATGCGCAGTCATTCCACATCAAGGTGACGGAGCCCCTAACGAGGTGACACCTGATGGACTCAGGAGGATGACCTTCTCTAAGGTTTTCCCTTTGCCCCACTTGAGACGTAGATCACCATCACCATGGATGCATCTCTGGCCGGTTGGGGAGCTCACTGTCAGGATCTCCATACCCAGGGTCTGTGAAGTCAGGATGAGTCCCAGCTGCACATAAATGTCCTGGAAATGAGAGCTGTCCTGTACGCTGTCCGAGCCCTGAAGGATGTCCTCTGTCACACGGTAATTCTACTTCAAACGGACAACAAGGCGGTGATGTATTACCGCAACAAACAAGGTGGAGCACACTCTTACCCTCTGTGCAGGGAAGCCATTAGAGTGTGGGAATGGTGTCTCGAGCACGAAGCCCTGATACAGGCGGTCTACCTGCCAGGAATCCAGAACGATTTGGTGGATCACCTCAGCAGAACGGAGGCAGAGCTACACAAATGATCCCTCGACTCCAACGTCGTGCACTCGCTATTCGAAGAGTGGGGCACTCAAGACCTGGACCTTTTTGCATCCCCATTCAACATGTAACTGCCTCTTTCAACCCCATGTATTCTTCCATATTCATAACTGTATACAGTTTGCCTCCATATTCATAACTGTATGCAGTCTGCCTCCTAAGTAGAACTGCCTGGGGAGAGAATTGAAACTATATGCAAATGATAGAACCTGTCATTGCTCGAGACACACATTCAAACTGCTGCCCTCATCTGCTGCAACATTCCATCAACGTCTCAGATTTCTCACTCCGCCTGACAAGTCAGGCGCCTGGAGATCTTCCTCTCGTCAGTTCGAGCTGATTCCAGTTTTATAAGTATTATCTAGCTTAATATTTAGACTACTGCCTTTGTTTATTTAATTTAGTCCTATGTTTCAAATCCTTCCTCCTCTGAAGTCAAGACTTTTCAAACCAGCTTCCCTCTTGGAGGCAAGCTCTTGCTAAAAGAGGTGCAGAAGTTGCTCCACATGAGAGCAGTGGAGCATGTACCAGCACATCTCAGAGGAAGGGGCTTCTACTCCTGCTTCTTCCTGACCAAAAAGAAAAATGGGGACTGGCGACCCATTCTGAATCTCATATCTCTCAACAAATTCCTAGTAAAGTCAAAATTCAAGATGATCACCTTGCGATCCATTCTCCCAGTTATCCAGCAGGGATATTGGTTGACATATCTGGACCTAAAAGATGCCTATTTTCACATCCCAATAAGGCAATCTCACAGAAAGTATCCAGGTTCAGACTCCTTTCAGGACATTATCAGTTCACTTCCCTTCCCTTCGTTCTGACCTCAGCACCCAGGGTATTCACAGAGTGCCTAGCTGTGGTAGTGGCACACTTAAGGAAGTCTGGCATCCTAGTCTTCCCTTATCTGGACGACTGGCTATTTGTGGAAAAATCCCCACAGCAAGTCTCAGAGCACCTGCAATCAGCAGTGCATCTCCTACAGTCCTTGGGATTCCTGATAAATCAGAAGTCTGTCCTTACCCCTGTTCAGCTGCTTCAGTTCATAGGAGCAGAACTGGATACTATTCAAGGAAGGGCTTTCCTGCCTCAAGACAGAGTGCAGGTTATTTTCAACCTGGCTGCCTTTTTCAAGCTAAATCAGCCATGTCCAGCAAGACACTATCTGCAGATCCTGGGCCATATAACTGCAGCAACAGGTATAGTTTCAGGGGCAAGATACGGAATAAGAGACTTGCAATCTCATCTCAGGTCCCATTGGTCACAGAGAAGGGACAAGATGTCAAAGTTCATCCCAGTAACAGAGGTTGTTATTCAAGCCTTATAGTGGTGGAAAAATTCAGACAACTTAAGGCAGAGTGTCACTTTCCAGAAGGAGAACCCTTCCTTTGTTCTCACAACAGATGCTTCTCTACTGGGATGGGGCGCCCACATGAGGGAACACACCATCCATGGGACTTGGTCTGAGGCAGAATCCCTTCTGCACATAAATGTCTTGGAGCTACGAACTGTGTTCCTAGCTCTAAAAGGTTTTGCTCATTTGGTACCAAGAAGTGTGGTACAGATCAGAACAGACAATACCACAACAATGTACTATATAAACAAGCAAGGGGGCACGAGGTCCGACCCTCTATGCTCAGAGACCGTGAAACTGTGGGATCTTGCTTACTCTATAAAAGTAACTCTGCAAGTAGTCCATGTCCCACAGGAGGACAACATTTTAGCAGATGCCCTCAGCAGAATCAGTCAGGGCCATCACGAGTGGTCATTGGACGTACAAGTGGCCAATTCAGTATTCAGAAGGTGGGGTACCCCGGAAGTGGACCTCTTTGCCTCTCCAGAGAACCACAAACTACCACTGTTTTGTTGCAGACCCCCACTCAGGGGCACAGTCCCAGTGGATGCCATGGTAGTGGATTGGTCAGGGAGAAGTCTATATGCTTTCCCTCCTTTTCCTCTTATCCTCAGAGTCCTGATCAAGCTCAGGTCCCAGTCTGCCGCAATGATTCTCATCACCCCCAGGCTGACTCGGACAACATTGGTATCCTCTTCTGCTATCCATGCTGGTATCCACACCAATACATCTTCCCTGGAGGCACAACGTGTTAACCTCCTTCCAAGGGAAAATAGGATATCCCAGTCTCGGCTCTCTTTGTCTCAAGGCTTGGCTCTTGAAGACATAGAATTTGCAAACCTAAATCTCTCCCAAACAGTTTTACACATACTTAAGGGATGTAGAAAACCCTCTACTAAGAAAACGTATTTGGTCAAATGGAAAAGGTTTCTCTCTTGGTGCACCCTGCACAGCATCGAACCTGCCTCAGCAGGGATTCCAACTTTACTGGAGTACCTCACTTTCTCACATGATCAGGGCCTTAAGCATACTTCACTAAGGGTCCACTTAGCAGCTATCTCTGCTCATGTTTCAGTGGGATGCCCCACTTCCATTGCATCTGACCCTATTTTTAAAAAGTTTTTCAAGGGTCTCTGTCTTACATATCCACCCGTTAGGGAACCTGTCCCTGGGAGAGATTTGAACATTTGTATTGCTCAGCTTATAAGGCCACCTTTTGAACCTATGTCCTCAGCCCACCTACAGTATGTCACATGGAAAACTGTATTCTAGTAGCTATTACTTCTGCTAGAAGGATAAGTGAGTTTCAGGCCCTATCTGTGGAAAAGGACTGTTTGTCTTTCCATAATGATAAAGTGGTACTCAGAACCAATAGAAAATTTCTCCCTAAGGTGGTGTCAGATTTTCGTTTGAACCAGTCCATTACATTACCAATGTTCTTCACTGAACACACTACTTCAGGTGAGCGTAGACTTCACAGTCTGGATGTGAAGAGAGCTCTTGGTTACTACATATCTCATACTAAGGACCACAGGCAAGATAATCAGCAGTTATTCCTTACCTATGAGGATGTGAAAAAAGGTACACCACCTACCAAGAGTTTAATCTCCTGCTGGGTCGTTAGTTGTATACAGTTCTGCTATCAAAAAGCAGGCAAACAGGCCCCATTGGGACTCGGGGTCCATTCAACCAGGGGAACAGCTGCTTCTATAGCAGCTTCAAGGGATGCCCCCCTACTGGACATATGCAAAGCTGCCACATGGAGGACAGTACATACTTTCACTAAGTATTACAGCCTGGACATATTGTCCAGAGGTGATGCCAAATTTGGAACAGCAGTCCTGCAAAGCCTCTTTCCTAAGTAGGTTCTCTGCCCACCCCCAAAGGTACTGCTTTGAAGTCCGCATTCAGCAAACCTATGGAACTCCTTACCAGTTAGCTTGACTGGCTCATCCACCATTAGCCAATTCAAGTCCAGGCTCAAAGTATATCTCCTCAATCTCAGCCTTTGTGGCTGTAACCGTTAGCTCCGTAGCCCATTTCTCTTTTCCGCTCACACTGCCTTGAACCTTCCTTCCTCCTGGATGCATCTAATATGACGTTTTACTGTGACTGTCTCATATTTCCTACTAAACTGATGTGTAATCTGACATCATGCACTGCTAACAAGAGCCTTCTACCCCTGTAACTGGATGCTAATGTATATTTTGTGTAATTATTGTAACTGCTGTAAAGAGTGCTTGTATGTGTCTTTGTTCTGTAAAGAATGCTATTATGTGTCTTACTCTAACTATCCTGGGTCGCCCTTGCTAATGTACATATTGTGTAATTATTGTAACTTCTGTAAAGAATGCTAGAATGTGTCCTTTTCTGTAAAGAATCCTATTGTGTGTCTCTCTCTGTAACTAATTCCGGGTTGCCCCCGGAAAAGGGACTTCTGGTCTCAGTGGGCTTACCCGGTTACCAAAATACAAATAAAATAAATAAATAAAAATAGAAGAATACATGGGGTTAGAAGAAAATATTACTCACCTTAGTAATCTTATTTCTTCCAGTGTATTCTTCTATATTCATAACTCTCCCTCCCCTACCAGAACCAGAGCCTCAGCATGCCTACTGATGTTATCTTGGATTTTCTACAAGCATGTACATCCCATTGGGGTACACTTTACCTGGGCAGGATTCCTCCTCCTTCTTTGGTTACCTGAGTTTCCAGGATAAAACTTATATTTTAGTTCTAGTGAAATAGTCGCTAGGTATATACTTGTTGGCCTTTCAACCCTTTTTAGGCATTTATAGATAGTTTAGATAAATATTTAGTATTTCTGCCTTGTAGGCTGTTTTTTGAAATCTGAGACATTGATGGAATGTTGCAGTAGATGAGGGCAGGAGTTTGAATGTGTGTCTCGAGCAATGATAGGTTTTATCATTTGCATATAGTTCCAATTCTCTCCGGGCAGTTCTACTTAGAAGGCAGACTGCATACAGTTATGAATATATAGGAATACACTGGAAGAAATAAGATTACTAAAGTGAGTAATTTTTTCATTCTGCTCCAGAAATCCAGAATCTGGCGTTTTTTGTCAGGATGCATTAAGACTGTGGTGGACAAGACGCTTTCTGTACGCATTTCCTCCTTTTCCCTTAATTCAGAGGGTGCTGCTCAAGCTGGAGGCTCAGCGGGCAGCATGATTCTCATCGCCCCATACTGGCCTCATCAGATATGGTTTCTGTTAATCAATAGATTATCGGAGGTTCCACCGAGACAACTACCACTTCAAACTTCCTGACCCAGGGTCCAGTTGTCCATCCCAACCTGCGGTCCCTTCATCTCCATGCCTGGCTCCTGAGGAGAAGGAAGTAGGTAGGTTCAGCATCTCCCATAGAATCTCAGACATTCTCCTAGCATCGTGCAAGCCATCCACTATGAAGACCCACACGCAAAGTGGAAATGATTCTCCATCTGGTATACACAGTCCTCCCTGGACCCCTTCACTTGCTCACCAAACAAGGTGTTGGAAGAGTACCTTCTAGACCTGTCAAATGCAGGACTGCAGTACTGCACGGTGAAGGTGCATCTTTGTGCAATTTCGGCCTACCACGAGCTTATCCACGATATGTTGGTGGTTCAGCTATCCTTGGTTAAGAGATTACTTAAAGGTATCCTCCACACTAGACCACCAGTCAGGAGACCGGTAGCGACTTGGGATATCAACCTTATGCTAAACATGCTCACTTGTAAGCAATTTGAGCCTCTAGCAACCTGCGAGTTGAAGTTCCTGACCTGGAAGTCTGCCTTTCTTGTCACCATTACCTCTGCTCGCCAGGTGTCTGAAATACATGCCCTGGTCACGAACCCGCCGTACACAGTATTTCACAGGGACAAGGTGGTTCTCAGAACTCACCCTAACTTTCTCTCCAAAGTAGTCTCAGAATTCCACCTGAGTCAGCCCTTGGTCCTTCCGACATACTTTGCAAACTTTCAGAATGAAGGGGGAGCATGCCCTACATTCTCTGGATGTGAAGAGAGTTTTGCGATTCTACATCGACAAAACAAAAGAGATTCCCAAATCCAAGCAACTCTGTCTCATTCGTGGCCCGGGTGGATCAGCCTGTTGCCATCAGGTGCATTTCAGTATGGCTGGTAGCATGTCTCCACCATTGCTATTCGATGACGCAGGTCAAGCTGGAAAGCAGGGTGTACGCCCACTCTACCACAGCGGCCGTGGCAGCTCTGGCAGAGTTTCGAAACATGCCCATTGCAGACATCTGCAATGCGGCCTCTTGGAGCTCTGTGCACACTTTTGTGATGCACTATGCCTTGGATGTCCATGCCAGACAGCATCCTTCTTTTGGCAGGACAATCCTTAATGAACTTACCATATATACTCATGTATAAACAGTTTTTTTAGCTTCTTTTTTTATTCCAATTTATAGTACCTCGGCTTATACGCAGGTCAGCCCAGAAACAGAAACGGTGGTGCCCTACGGGAGTTAGATGCAGCCAGGGAGACAGAAGCAGCAAAGGACCTGCATTTTTAGTAGTGTTGCAACCAGTGTTGAGAGCGAGGGAGAAGTGTGCAGGGAGGCAGAGATGCCAGTGAAGATAGCCAGCACTTGCGGCAATGTGAATGTAGAAGCATCAGCGAGAGTGGCGGGTGCTGACAGAAAGACAGAAGTAGCAAAGGACCTGCATTTTCGGTGATGTTCCTCTCCGTCCACACTGCTCACTCACTCCAGCGATCCAACCGACTAGCCTGTCAGACCCACTCCTCTGTCTTCTCCAGCCTCCGCTGTACTTTTAAATATCGTACCACTGTATATGCGATCTCTTGGGGCAACTGTGAAAGGCTTGTTGCACAATACAGATACAGTAGCATTTCTTCTGGATTGCCCACTCTGATTTTACTGCCTCTAAAGGAAATCCCCTCCAGCCACCTGGGATCCTAACAGGGCTGTTTGATCTTCCCTTGTCAATCTTCGCCATTCATTACTGCTTGGGTAGTGCCGGGGGTGCGCACCCGCTGTGGGAGATTTTTTGTTTGAGTCGGCACCAATGGCGCTGCCTTACAAGGCGACACACTGCGTCATCTTGTGACGGCTGTTGGGTGCCTGAGACTCCTCCTCCATCTCAGTTCTGTTTCTCCCGCCGTCAAGGCTGCACCTGCTGCGCGGTTAGGGTTTTTCAGTTCTAGGCCTAGTTGTTGTTATCGACGCCGTTCCAGACTCCTTCTCCTGCTTTTTCTCGATGTCGTCACCAGTAAGACCGTTCTTTTTCTTCTTTATTCGACAACGCCGAGAGCTGTCTTTGTTTTTGTCTTAATTGTTTTGCATCATGTCAGGTTCAGGGGCAAAACGCAAGTCGAAGGTGGGCCGCGCCCTTATGCATCGGTGCTCTTGTGGCCGGCATTTTTCCCGTCACGGACCGGCATGATGTTTGTCTACGTTGCCTGGGACCCAACCATAATATGGATACATGCAACACCTGATCTTACTTCGAGATACAGCTCTTGCAGCAGGTTACACCATTAGGACTGAAGCCGTCAGGCGCCAGGACCCCACGGAAATTTTCTAGCTAGCTATCTTCAGCGGACCTTGACGTCGGTCCGCCTCCGGCGTCAGGCGTGGTACATAAGGCGGTCCTTCCCAGAATCCCCAGTTCTTTCCCGCCGTCGAACTGCATGCCTCGACCCTCCGGTCACTGTCTAGCGCGTGACGCGTGGTTTTCAGAACTTCCTTCGGGAAAATTGAAGAATTTCAAGAATTGATCATCGCTGATGTCCTCTCCGACCTCCGGTCATCCTTCCAAATGCGCGTGTGAAAACAGATCCTTTAAGGACCCGCATTCCGCGTGCGTTCGGTGCCTGGGCCCAGACCACGACACCAAGGCCTGCTCCCTGTGCCAAGGGTTCAACAGCCGCACAGAATCCGCCGGCAAAAGGCCCTTCAAGCGTTCTTGTTAGAAGAAAAACTTCGGGCCATGTCCTCGAAGGGGGAATCTTCCCACAAACACGCGGAGAAGAAGAGGAGAGAGAAGGATCTTCCCAGGTCGCCGGCTCGGGCCTCCAAGTCCCGCAGCTCCGGTTCGCAGTCGGACCGGTCCCCTTCTAGGGCTTCTTCCCTTCCCCCGGCTGCGGCTCCAGCTCCCAAGTCTGCTCAGGCTCCTACCGCCAGGCCGACATCTTCTTCCACCCCGAAGGCCGTGGCGAAGTCCAGGGAACGCCACCACCATCATCATAAGTCGGGCTCGCTCACCGGCCCCGGCGCCCGGTCCTCCTCGGTGCCACCCCGGAAGACTCTGGATCTGACGCCCTTGAAGAGACCAGTGGACCCGACGTCGGCCAGACCGCCGTCTGCCGTACGCCATCATTCCTCGGAGCCGTCGTCGGCCTCGTCTTCGCATCGGACGTCGGTGGGGGGTCCGACATCCGCTCTGCCTGAGCAGAGGGCTCCTGCGCCTCCGACGGCCGTCGGGCAGGAGTCCCTCACGGAGGAGGAATAGACACAGCCCGAAGGCCAGACGGGCCTCGAGCAGTCTCCTAGGGGTCCCTCGCCGCCGACCGAGGCCCCCACAGAACCATCGCCGGGACCCGACGTCCGGCCCTCGTCCTCGGAGCCGACGTCGGGACTGTCACTTGCGGAGGTGAAGGACCTCTTCACGTATTGGTGGGACACCATTAGGAAGGATGTGGCACCCGCAGTCCTTCCTCCTCCTCCTCCTGTGCCTACTCAAACTCCGGCCCCGGCCCCACCTTCGCCAGTGAGGTCGGTCGCCCGGTCTGTCCCTAGGGAGCCGAATCCCCTCCCAGGGCTCGCCATTCCAAGAGGAGACCTCCGTCGAGATCTTCCTCTTCTGGATCGCCCAGCCCCAAGAGATCCAGAAGGCGTGAATGGGTCGCCGTCGACGGAGGACCCGGGATCAGCTTATTCCACTTCAAGATCCCCGTCTCCAGTCTCTCTTCCTTCACCGGACCCACGTGAGACTCCACGGTCTCCTCCGGATGACCCCTCGTTCATGGATATTCTACGTCATATCCAGGAGAACATGGGGTGGGAAGCTGAGGAGTTGGACCCCGAGAGGTTACGCCTGGCCAAGTACCTTCGGCAGAAGGACCCTAAGCCTGTGGTGGTGCCACCCTTGGTGGACACCTTTGTGGACGTCACCAAGGCTGCGTGGAAGCGTCCACACTCGCTACCGGCGGTGCCGAAGAAGGCTGACCGTTTTACAGGGCTCCCAGGGAGGACCAGTACCTGTCACAGCATCCTCTGGCCGATTCTGTGGTCATTACAGCCTCACATGACCGGTCTCAGAGGCCGCAGCATCTGAGCACCCTGCCACCGGACTCTGAGTCCAAGCAGTTGGACTCTTTGGGTAGGCGCATGTACGCATCCGCTACTTGTGCCATTAGGTCCCTGAATTATCTCACCCACATGGTGCAGTTCCAGAACGCCCTGTGGGAACAGGGCCTAGAGGTGGCTGAGAAGCTGCCTGATGGTGAGCAGAAGGAGGAGATGCTTCAGCTCCTCCGCACGGGTTCAGACATGGGGACCCAAGTTCTTAGAGCCACATACGACTCTGTGGACTCTTCGGCTAGAGCGGCAACTTCAGGCGTTTGCCTCGGAGA
Source organism: Neoceratodus forsteri (assembly GCA_016271365.2). Lineage (NCBI taxonomy): Eukaryota > Metazoa > Chordata > Ceratodontiformes > Ceratodontidae > Neoceratodus > Neoceratodus forsteri. The sequence continues at coordinate 429,856,735 of CM057453.1, read as the reverse complement.
GCACTCATGGCTCCGTGTCTCCGGTTCACCCGGACGTCCAGAAAATATTATGGGCGCCACCTTTGAGGAGAGGTTTTGTTTGGCAACCCATCCGAAAGGATCATTACAAACTCAGAGGCCGGAAAGGCGGTTCGGTCGGTCCAGGCAATGTACCGGCCGAGCTTGGATCCTTCGCGGCACCAAGGCCCGTTTTGGGGCGGACTCAGAGCGCAGCCCGTTCCACCACACAGCAGAGGGGCTCCGGTTTCCGAAGAACCCAGGAAAGCAGCCCGTCAGCGGGGTCGGCGCACTCCGAAGCCTCCCAGCGGCCGGGCCTTCCGCCCGCCACAGCATGACTCCTTTCGGCCCCGCCCCTCAGGATCAGCAGGGATATTATGGTCGAGGTGCGCATTGCGAACTTCCTGTCGGGATGGCGAGCAATTACCACCGACAGGTGGGTGCTTCAACTGGTCAGCATCGCCACTTTTTAAAGTTCGCGAGAACAGCCACCCCTCGAGGCCTCCTCTGCTCTCCCGGTATTCGGGTCAGCACGGTGATTAATTTGGCGAAGTGATCACGCTCCTAAGCAAGGGCGATACAGCATGTCCGGGAAACCAGAGAGGACTGGGTACTATTCTCACTTCTTCCTGGTTCCCAGAAAACAGGGGACCTCCGTCCTCTTCTGGACCTAAGCGACCTCAACTTATCAGTCGCATACAAAAGATTTCGCGTGGTGACCCTTCCGGGTCTGATCCCCATGCTAAAACAAGGCGCCTATTTAGCGTCCTTAGACATGCAGGATGCCTACCTGCACATCCCCATAGCTCAGGCGCATCAGAGGTTCCTGCGCTTCGAGTTTCTAGGCCACCACTTTCAGTTCCGGGCTCTCCCTTTTGGACTGTCATCTGCTCCAAGGGTCTTTACCAAATGCATGGCAGTTGTGGCAGCTGCTCTGAGGAGAAAGGGCCACTATGTGTTCCCATACCTCGACGATTGGCTTCTCATGGCCGTCTCCAGAGAGGCGCTTCTGCAGGCGATCCAGGGCACTCAGGATCTGTTCAGATCGCTATGGATTCTCATAAACCTGGAGAAGTCTGTCTTGGTACCATCGCAGAACCTGCAGTTTATAGGTGCAGTGCTGGACACGGTCCAGGGAAGGGCTTTCCTTCCAGCCGACAGGGTGGAACATATCAGGTCGCTTATAGAGGACCTATCAACGAATCAGACCGCTCCGGCCAGATCGGTCCTTCGTCTGCCTGGACATATGGCTGCGGCCATTCCTATGGTCCCTCTCGCGCAACTCCACATGCGAATAACGCAGTGGATGCTCAAGGCGCAGTGGGACCAAAGGCAAGACCATTTGCAGCATCCAGTCGGGATCACAGCGGGTGATTCGGGATTGGCAATGGTGGTTGGCCCGGGTAAGCTTTCAAGGGTCCCATTTGCAGCGCCGTCCCGGAGATAACCCTCACCATGGGCGCCTCAGGTCTCGGGTGGGGAGCACACCTGGATGGGGTGAAGTCTCAGGGTGTATGGAGCCCGCTGGAGGCTCATCTCCACATCAATGTCCTAGAGATGAGGCGGTCCTCTCGCACTCCAGTCTTTCCAGTCCATGATTCCGCGTGCACTATCCTGCTTCAGACGGACAACACGGCGGTGATGTATTACCTCAACAAACAAGGAGGCGCTCACTCTCCCACTTTGCAGGAGGCCATGAGTGTGGGATTGGGTAATCGGACACAGCGCAAGCTTGATCGCTGTACACGTTCCTGGTGTGGACAACACGATCGCAGACGGTCTGAGTCGCTCCCAGGCCAGAGTCCACGAGAGGGAACTCTTCAGGAGGTGGCAGAGGATCTGTTCCTTCGATGGGGAACTCCAGAACTGGATTTGTTCGCGTCCCCATCCAGCATAAAACTGCCCAGTTTTTGCTCGCTAGATCCAGGCCTGGTGTTTTCTGGTGAGCAGCGTTGTCCTCTCCTGGGTGAACAGATTCCTACGCTTTTCCTCCTTCCCGTTGATCCAGAGAGTTCTTCTCAAACTGCGCGGGAGCATGCATGGATGATTCTGGTAGCTCCATTTTGGCCCAGACAGATTTGGTTCCATTGCTGGCTCAGCTATCCCAGGAACCACCGCTCCCGTTGCCGCTCAGCTCCCACCTTCTGTCTCAGGAGAGAGGTTCATTGCTGCATCCGGATCTTCGCTCTTTGAACCTGCATGCATGGCTCCTAGAGACATAGCCATTTTGCGACATGGGGTCTCGCAAGAGGTTGCCGAGGTCCTCTCTGCAGCCAGAAAGCTGGCAACACATGCTACATACGCCATGAAATGGCGTCGTTTTTGTTTATGGTCACGGGCTCGTAACCTCTCCCCTTTAGGTTGTCCCGTCGGGGCAGTCTTGGACTACCTCCTTTCCCTATTCCAGTCAGGGCTGGCCTACTCCTCTATTAAAGTGCACCTGTGCGCTATTTCGGCCTACCACCTGCCGGTGGGGCAGCGCACTATTGCTCAGCTGGGCGCTTCTCGGGAGTTTCTGAGGAGTGTTACACTCAGGCCTCCTATCAAGGACCCGGTTCCTCCATGGGATCTCCTTTTTGTCCTGGAACAGCTCACTTCCTCCTTTGAACCAACCCAGCAGATTGTGAGCTACTGTTTTCTGTCGTGGAAAACGTTGTTTTTAGTTGCCGTTACTTCAGCCAGAAGGATTTCTGAGCTTCATGCTCTCATGTGTAAAGAGCCTTATTTGGTTTTTCACCGGGACAGAGTATCTCTGAGGACGAACCCGAAGTTTTTGCCTAAGGTGGTTTCGACACTCACTTTAAATCAGGACATCGACCTTCCGGTCTATTTCCCGAGTTATTCAAATAGAGGGGAGGCTTTGCTCCACACTCTGGATGTTCACCGCAGCCTGAGGTATTACCTCAACAGAACCAAACCCTTTCGGGCTTCTGACCAGCTCTTCGTCTCTTTTGCGCAGAGAATGAGAGGCCAGCCGGTTTCTAAGCAATCCTTATCCGCTGGCTTGTGCAGTGTATCTCACACTGTTATCAGTCTAGGCAAAAGCCCCTCCCGGGTTCCATCCGGGGTCATTCTACCAGGGGTGTGGCCACTTCCTTTGCAGCGCTCAAAAATGTCTCAATCTCTTCCATCTGTGCTGCAGCTACTTGGAGCTCTGTGCATACCTTTATCAGGCATTACAGTCTGGATATAGCCTCTAGGCGAAGGGCCGGTTTCGGCCTAGCGGTGTTGCAAGGCCTCTTGTCCTGAGTTAGGATTTGGTTTGGTTTTTCTCTGTTTCTTCCTCTTCCTCCTCCCAAAGTTTCTTTTGGGCAAGCGTCACTGCTTGGGAATCAGTCCTAATGGTGTAACCTGCAAGAGCTGTATCTCGAAGTAAGATAGTACAGTTACGTAAGAACTTACCGTAACAGTAGATCTTCAAGAACAGCTCTTGCAGCAATCCTTCCCGCCCACCATATCCCCCTTGGAAGAGACATGGCTCGTTTAAAAAAAAAAAAAATTTTTCAAATAAATAACGAGCGAAGAAGTCTGGGGGTCATTTGGGAAATGAGCAAATTTATTTTGATCCAGTCGGGAATTTGTTCCCTTATTGCCTTCTGACGGTGGATCCTCGGTCTCCCCTTCTGATGTCATCGTGCGGCCGGGAGTCTCCAGCGGGAGAACTGGGGATTCTGGCGGGACCGCCCCCTTATGTACCACGCCTGACATCGGAGGCAGGACCGACATCGGAGGCGGTCCCCGCTGAAGATAGCTAGCTAGAAAATTTCCGTGGGGTCCTGGCGCCTGACGGCTTCAGTCCTAATGGTGTAAACTGCTGCAAGAGCTGTTCTCAAAGATCTACTGTTACGGTAAGTTCTTGCGTAACTGTACTTTTCTTGATGGACCGTCGTGTCCTGGAAGTCCGCACATTCAAGAACGGCAAGGCTGTACCGACTTTCGGGGGACAGCGCCGCTCCAAGGATTCCCAGGTAAGGTCTCTAGACCCTTTCTCCAGGTCCCCTCTCAGGCCTGTATGGTCTGGAGAAGAGAAGGCCTCCTCATCTCCTCTTGCTGAAGAGGAGGCCTCTTTCGTGGTGTCAGAGGAACGCCGAGGTCCCTTCCGGGGCCACGGCGGGGACACCGCCTTGGCAGTCACCTACTCAGAGGTGCAGGCTCCCCCAGTGTCGAGGCCCAGGTCTGCTGGGCCCAGCATCGGTGGACCCTTGACGCCGCCTTCCGGTGCTGTTTGGGATCCGCGCTGGTGATTGAGATGGCGCCATGTTGGCTCTCGGCACCGTGGGCCCAGTCGGTTCTTCTAGCGGTGCCAAGTCTGGTCCGGCACCGACGGCAGTGCCGTGGGTCTGGCCTGCACCGTTGTTGAGTCAGGGCTGTGTCTCTGTGTTGCAGGGAGTCCGGGGTCATCCGGCGCCACCGCTGGCACCGGCGCCGTTCGCAGTGCCATTTCACTGGAGACCCCCGGGGTGGCCAGTATTGTGGTCCAGCTGGTAACTCTTCCTCCTCGGAGGAGGATGATTCAGATGTGGACCCGTCCTAGCACCCTGACTCTTCGGAGTCATGGTCTCCAGTGAGATGAGGTGCCAGGCGGCCCAGAGCGCCTATTCCTCTGTCTCCTCTGCTGTCCTCTGAGGCCTCCCAGACTGGGGGTGGTCTGGGGTCCTTGGAGGGGGATGGCGTGGAGGCAAAGGGAGGGGCTCTCCCTCCTGGGGGGGTTGTGGCAGCTGCCGATCCCGGTGCTGCTGCACCCCCTTGGGGTGGGAGGTCGCTGGGGTCGAGGAGGAGGGTGTTCTCAGAATCCAAGGGGTCGAGAGACAGGGTTCAGGCATCTCGGTCTTCACCTGCCACCCCTCGGGGGGCAGGTAGGAGCCGTAGCACTGGGCCCCGTCTTTCCCTCTCGAGCCCCAGGGACCCCCTCTGGTGGCGTTGCTGTGGGCTGCCCTTCTGGACCCATGCAGCCCCAGGTTCGTCACAGGGGAGGATCCCCTACTAGGCTCTTCCAGGCTTCACATCCGTAGGGTTCCGTTCTGCAACCTGGTTTGCTGTCCGGGATCCAGCCAGCTCGGGCCTCGTTCCCTGGATTTCAGAGCCTCAGCAGAGGACAGTTGCCTCGCCGTAGGTGCCCTTCTCCCATTCCTCTGCAGCCACCCCCCTCTCTCCCAGGCCATGTCGGTCCTACAGGCCCGTTATCCTGGGAGACGTTCAGAGGCTTTGCGGCGGCCTTCCCCTCATATGTTAGTTACATGCATGAGTGGGTCTTTCACCTATCCCCACTGCCGCAGGAGTCCTCTGGACAATCAAGCTCTCCATCATCCTCGGAGAAAGAGGAACCCACTGCTCATCTCTCCTCCGATGCTGATTTCACTGAATATCAGCGATTCCTTTCGAGGATGGTGAGGGATCTTCGTATCTCCTTTGTTAGGCGAGACAATACCGTACGGGAGATGCGTGAATTCCTCGGTGAGTTCAGTGCCCAGCATTTGGTGGTACTATCCTGGCCTGTTCCTTTCCAGGAGGCGTCTGTCCGTTCCTGGCAGTCGCCAGCCGCCCTTTCTCCAGCCCCGACAGACTGCTGAGGAAGGTATTGTGCCCCATCAGAATCTCTAGATCTTACTTCGAGACACAGCTCTTGCAGCAGGTTACACCATTAGAACTGAAGCCGGCAGCGTCAGGACTACGGAAAAATTCCTAGCTTAGCTATCTTCAGCGAGGACCCTTGACGTCAGTCCCGCCTCCGGCGTCAGGCGTGGTACAAAGGGGTGGTCCGCCAGATTCCCAGTTCTTTCCGCGTCGACTTGCATGTCTCGACCCTTCGGTTCCAGTCTAGCTAGCACACGCGTGGTTCAACTTTCCTCCGGGAAATTCTTTTTCTTCAAGCAAGATTGTTGCTGATGTCCTCTCCAACCTCGGTCATCCTCCAAGTGTGCTTGCGAGAACAGATCCCCTTCAAGGACCCCACACGGCCTGTGTTGGGTGCCTGGGCCCAGACCACGATACCGGGCCTGTTCGTTCTGCCAGGGCTTTAACAGCCGAACAAGGATCCGACGTCAGAAGGCCCTCCGGGTTTTTTTGTTGGAGGAAAAACTGAAGACCATGTCCTCCAAGGGGGAATCTTCATCCAAATCCCATCGCACGCAAGCCGCAGAGAAAGAAGGGAGAAGGCCCCTTCCAGGTCCCCGTCCAGGGCTGAGTCCCGCAGCTCGGTTCTCAGTCCGACCGCTCTCCTTCGAGAGCCAGCTCTCCGCCTCCCCGACTACGGTAAAGAACCTTCTTCTTCTCAGGCCAAGTCCATGAGCCGTCATCGTACCTCCTCTTCCAAGGCCTTGCAGCGAAGTCGCGCCCACCACCATCATCATAAGTCGGGTTCCCGCCCTTTGGCTCCGGCGTCCGGCGTCTTCTGTGCCTCCTCGCAAAACTTTGGAGCTCACACCGTTGAAAGACCTGTGGACCCGGCGCCGCCCGACCCGTACGTCGGCTGTACGTCATTCCTCCCTGGGCCGTGGTTGGCCAAACCATCCCGCGGACACGGTTGGGGACGGCGTCCGTTCCACCTGAGAAGAAGGCTCCCGTCTCCGACCGGCGTCGGTCAGGAGGCGTTGACTGAGAAGACTTACGCCGCCGAGAGGACCAGGCAGGCGACCGGCCTCACCAAAGCTCCCAGCCCCTCGCCCTTGCCGAGGCCCTGTGGAGCTGGCGCGGGGACCGGCGACCGCCCACCGGCGCCTGGGCGTCGTCGGGTTTCTACCATGGAAGTGAAGGATCTCTTCACTTACTGGTGGGACACCAGTAAAGGACATGGCCCCCCGCTCCTCCTCCCCCCCTCCTCCCGGTACTAGCCCCGCCGCCTTTGGGGTCGGCAGGCGCTTACCTCCCCAGGAGCCCTGGATCCTCTCAGGAGATCAGAAAAAGCGGAGACCTCCGTCAAATCCTCTTCTGGATCACCCAGCCCCAAGATATCCAGGAGACACCGGCGTTACGCCGTCGGCGGAGGACATGGGATCAGTCTACTCTTCCTCTAGATCCCTCTCTCTCTCCATCCCTTCTCCGGACCCACGTGAGACACGAGATCTCCTCCGGATGACCCCTCGTTCATGGATATTTCGACATATCCAGGAGAACATGGATGGGATGCAGAAGAACTAGACCCAAAGGTTACACTTGCCAAATATCTTCGGCAGAAGGACCCCAAGCCTGTGGTGTTACCACCCTTGGTGGACACTTTCGTGGACATCACCAAGGCAGCGTGGAAGCATCCACATTCGCTTCGCAGTGCGAAGAAAGCTGAGTCGTCTGTACAAGGCTCCTAGGGACGACCAGTACCTGACACAGCAGCCTCAGGCCGACTCTCTGGTCATCACAGCCTCACATGACCGGTCACAGAGGCCGCAACATTTGGAGCACCTGCCACGGACCCAGAGTCCAAACAGTTGGGCCGCACTGGGCGAAACGTCGCGTCGCCACTACCTCGCCCGTCAGATCCTTGAACCACCTGACCCAGGAGTTCAATTCCAGGCTTTGTGGGAACAGGGTCTGGGAAGCTGACTAAGCTGCCGAAGGTGAGCAGAAGGAGGAGATGCTCCAGCTCCTCTGTCACGGGTTCAGGCAGTAGGGACCCAAGTGCTTGAGCAGCATGCGACTCCAGCGGACTCCATCGGCCCGAGCAGCAGCTTCGGCGTATGCCTCGAGACACTCCTGGTTACGTGTCTCGGCTTTACTGATGTCAGAAAACATGGATGCTCCGTTCGAGGAGAAGTTTTATTTGGTAATCCTTCGAGAAGATCATTACCAAACTTCAAGAGGCGGGAAGGCGGTAAGGTTAGTTCAAGCCATATAGTGACCCAAGCTTGGTTCCTTAAGTAGGAACCAAAGCCGTTTCGATGAAGAGGCGGACAGAGGCAACAGCCCAGCTCCGCTACACATCGAGGGGCTCCAGTTTCACGTAGAACCAGGGAAAACAGCCCGCTGCTTGAGGTCAGCGTTCCCCTAGGCCCGACCAGCCAGCGGGCCCATCTGCCACAGCCTGACTCCTTTCCGGCCCCCCTCAGGATCAACGGGAAATCATGGTGGGAGTACGCATTACGAACTTCCTGCGGGATGGCGAGGCCATTACCACCGACAGGTGGGTTCTGCAGTTAGTCAGTTCTAGGCCACTTTGAGAACTTATGAGAAAGCCACCCTCGAGGCCTCCTTTGGTCTCCGGTATCCGGGTCAGCACAAAAATTTGATCTGGCAGAGGTACTCGCGCTCCTAAGAAAAGGACCGATGAAATCGTCCGGAGGAACCAGAGACGCGAGATATTATTCCACTCTTCCTGGTTCCCAGAAATCAGGGGACCTCCGTCCGATTCTGGACCTCAGCGACCTCAATGTGTTGAGTGGCATACAAAGATTCCGCATGGTGACTCTTCCGGGCCTTATTCCCATGCTGAAACAAGACGCCTTTTAGCGTCTCTAGACATACAGGGCATACCTGCATATCCCCATCCTCACGCGCACAGAGGTTCCTGCGCTGAGTTTCTAACCACCACTTTCAGTTCCGAGCTCTTCCATTCGGTCTGTCATCCGCACCAAGGGTCTTTACCAAGTGCATGGCAGTCGTGGCAGCATCTCTGAGGAGACAGGGCCACTATGTGTTCCTGTACCTCAACGACTGGCTTCTCATGGCCGCCTCCAGAGAGGCTTTGTTACTCGCGGTTCAGAGCACCCAGGATTTGTTCCAATCTCTGGGCATTCTCATAAATTACGAGAAGTCTCTCCTGGTACCGTCGCAGAAACTGCATTTTATAGGCGCAGTCCTGGACACTGTTCAGGGAGGAGCTTTTTCTTCCGGACGACAGGCGGGCGCATCAGATCCCTCATAAGGATTTGTCGTCGAACAAGATCGTACCTGCCAGGTCGGTCCTTCGGCTTGCTAGGACACATGATGCGTGCCATTCCTACTGTCCCTTCTGCAAGGCTCCACATCATGCGGGCAACCCAGTGGACGCTCAAGGTACAATGGGACCAAAGCAAGACCACTTGCAGCATCCGGTCAGGATCACAAACTCAGTCATCCGAGACTGGCAGTGGTGGCTAGTCCCAGTCGCTCTCCAAGGGCGTCCGTTTGTCGCGCCGTCCCGGGTAACCCTCACCACCGGACGCCTCAGGTCTTGGGTGAGGGGCACACCTGGGCGGGGTAAAGTCCCAGGAATCGTGGACCCAGTTGGAAAGCTCATCTCCATATCAGTGTCCTAGAGATGAGGCGGTTCTCTATGCCCTGTAGGCCTTTCAGTCAGTAATCCCACGTGTACTCTCCTGCTTCAGACAGACAACGCTGGTGATGTTACCTCAACAAACAGGGCGCACACTCTTACCCCCTTTGCAGGGAGGCCATGAGGGTGTGGGATTGAGTGTCGGACAGGCGCCAAATCTGATCACTGTGCATGTTCCGGGGTGGACAACACAATTGCAGGCAGCCTGAGTCGATCCCAGGCCAGAGTCCACAGTGGGAACTTCTTCAAGAAGATAGCAGAGGATCTGTTTCTTCGTTGGGGAATTCCAGAACTAGACTTGTTGCATCCCATCCAACATAAAACTGCCCAATTTTGCTCGCTAGATCCAGGGCCTGGTGTTTTCTGGCGAGGCCGTTATCCCTCTCCTGGGTGAACAGATTCCTCTTCCCTCCCTTCCGTTGATCCAGGAGTTCTTCTCAAACTCGCGGGAGCACGCCTCATGATTCTGGTGGCCCGTTCTGGCCCAGACAGATCTGGTTCCTTTGTTGGTGCAGCTATCTGGGAACCCCGCTCCCGTTGCCGCTCAGCTCCACCTCCTGTGTCTCAGGAGAAAGGTTCATTAGTCCATCCGGACCTCGCTCTCCTGAACCTGCGCCTTGTCCTAGAGACACTTAGCCATCTTAGTCCGGGGTCTCGCAAGAGGTTGCAGAGGTTCTTTCTGCAGCCAGAAAGCCGGCAATGTAATGTGACGTATGCCATGAAATGGCGCCATTTTTGTTTATGGTCATGAGCTCGTGATCTCTTTCCCCTTTTAGGTTGTCCTGTAGAGTAGGTTTTGGATTACCTCCTCTCCCTTTTCATTCAGACCTAGCCTACTCCTCTATTAAGGTGCACCTCTGTGCCATTTCACTATCACCTCCCGGTGGGTCACGCCGTACAGTAGCTCAGGTGGGCGCCTCGGGAATTTCTTGGGGAGTGTTACACCTTAGGCCTCCCACATTAGGGACCCTATGCCTCCATGGGATCTGCTCTTTGTCCTGGAACAGCTCACGCTCCCTCCTTTGAACCTGCCGCGGATTAGCGCTCTCGTTTTTCTGTCGTGGAAAGCGTTATTTTTAGTTGCTGTTACTTCAGCGAGGAAAATTTCTGAGCTTCACGCTCTTATGTAAAGAAACCGTATTTAGTTTTCCACGGGACAGAGTATCCCTGAGGGACGGATCCTAAGTTTTTACCTAAAGTGGTCTCTTCCTCTCTCTAAACCAGGACATTGACCTTCCGGTCTACTTCCCAAGTTATTCAAATAGAGGAGAGGCTTTGCTCCACACCCTGGATGTTCACCGCAGCCTGAGGTATTACCTCGACAGAACTAAACCCTCCCGTAGTTCTGAACAGCTTTTCATTTCCTTCTCTGGGAGAATGATGGGCCAATCAGTATCCAAACAGTCTCTGTCTCACTGGCTTGTCCAGTGTATTTCCTACTGTTATGATATAAAACAAAAGCCCCTCCCGGGCTCGGTCCGAGTCATTCTACTAGGGGTGTGGCCCACATCCTTTGCAGCACTCAAGCGTCTCCACCTCTGCTATTTGTGCTGCAGCCATGGAGCTCTGTGCATACCTTTATCAGGCATTATAGCCTGGACACGCCCCAGGCTGAAGTGGCTGGTTTCGGCCCTATGGTGCTACAGGGTCTCCTGTCCAGGTTCAGGACCCTGGAATGTACTCCTATTTTCCTCCTCCCGAATTTCTGGCAGCATTACTGCTGGGAATCAGTCCTAATGGTGTAACCTGCTGCAAGAGCTGTGTCTCAGTAAGATAGTACAGTTACGTAAGAACTTACCGTAACAGTAGATCTTCGAGAACAGCTCTTGCAGCAGGTACCTTCCCGCCCACCTTCCCCCTTGGAGGAGGCATGGCTCAGTCTTCCTGAGCAGGGAATTATATCTTTCTGTCTTCTGATGGCGAATCCTCAGTCTCCCATTTCGATGTCAGCCTGCGGCCGGAAGTCTCCGCGGGAGAACTTGGGAATCTGGTGGGACCGCCCTTTTGTACCACGCCTGACGCCGGAGGATGGACCGGCGTTAGGGTGGTCCCCGCTGGAAGATAGCTAGCTAGATATTTTCCGGTAATCCTGACGCCGCCGGCTTCAGTTCTAATGGTGTAACCTGCTGCAAGAGCTGTTCTCGAAGATCTGCTGTTACGGTAAGTTCTTACGTAACTGTACTGTACTCTCCCCAACCCAGCTTCAGGATTGGCATACTTAGAAACTCCCTCCGGGTGCCGCCACCTGGCGCACGACCGTCCACCGGATTCAGATTCCCTACAGTTTGACCGGTGGGGGCGAAGAGTGTTCTCTTCCTCTCGTGCAATGTTATGCATTGCATCACATCAGACTCACCATGCTGCCTACAGTAGGCATTTGTGGTTGATGCTTTCCCAAATCTTAGCATTAGTGCCTGATACAGAGAAAACCAGACAAGCTATTGCCCTCTCTGCTATAGGCCTGGAGCTGGCAAGACACCAAGTAAGGGCATCTTATGACGCCAGTGAGGTGGCTTCTAGGCTTGCAGGGACAGCGATCTGTATTAGACGGACGGCATGGCTTCGTCTATCAAGGTTGTCACCCCTGGTCCGGCATAGGGTGATTTGTTCCACTTTCCGGGGCACCTGTCTCTTTTCCTCCAGAGCTAGGAGACTTCTGCAGGGGCTTCCTCCATCTCTCCGTCCTTGGGGGGGACACCTCCTAGCTCTCCTTCACCATAGGCTTCTCACTTGATTAGCCCAGGGTCTTCCCCTCCTGTTTCCCACCAACAGGAGGCTGGGGTCTTGCTCCCTCAGGGTTTCTTTATCCCGGGGGGAGCTTGGTACTCACCCAAGCAGTAATGAATGGTGAAGATTGACAAGGGAAGATATGAAAATTACATACCTACCATAATTCTTGATCTTCTCTTGTATCTTCACCATTCATTACTGATACCCACCCACCCTTCCCTCAGTGGCCTCCTACGCGGCGTCTCCCCCTCCCTCCTCGTTCCTCTCCTTTCCTTGGCCTTTATGCCAAAAAAAAAAAAAAAAGACCTATCCTGGTTTCCGTTCTTCTTGGAAGGATCGTTTTTCCTCAAGGTAAAGGGGAACAAGTAGGACTTTTTCTCCTATCCTGAGGGAACTCTTTCTGACTGTCCCTAAGGGTGACCTCTGGGCTCCTTAGCCACATTGTTCAGTTCGCAGCTGAACAGACCGTCCCTCTTGGCGCAGCCTCAAAAATTAAGGTTCTCCCTGGCAGGCATTATTTGTCAGCTTCTTCTGGTTGGTGCTTCTGCACTTCTTAACCTTGAACTGCTGCCTTTGCCTTGCCTTCAGGAAGTCCGGGCACTTAACAAGGTGCTAAAGGGCTAACCCCCCTCATAGTTGGGCACTCTCCTTCCAGAACAGATTTCTGTCTGGGAAGACTGTGAGCTCTCAGCTAGAGTGTAGAGGGTTGGGATGATGAGAGGTTAGAGAATCTGCCCTTGTGTCCAATCTATGCAAGCAGTTCAGTTGAACCTTTTCTCAGTCCTATTAGGAGGGATTCTTGCTCCCTTGCTTTTGGTTCCGAGCTTATAACCCTCTCAACCAGTATGTCTATGGGCAGTCTTCACCCCTCTCAGCATCCCTTCTTTTTCTTTTTCTTCTTCCTTTTCTCGTTATCTGTTCCTCCCTTAGAGCTGCCCCAGATGGCAGGCCCTGCGGTCCCTTAGGGTATGTATTCTCCCTCTTCTATCTGTCCCCTACCAGCTTATTCCTTCTTCAGTTTATATCCTTTCCTTTTTCTGTCCCTCAGCTCTCTTGCCTCGCTCTCCCTTTTTTATCTTTAGTCTTTATTTCGCCTCTCTGGCTACCAGAACTGAGATGGAGGAGCAGTCTGCGGCACCTAACTGCCACCCCTCACGCATGACGCAGCGCGTCGCTCTCGTGGGCAGCGCCATTGGAGCTGACTCCAAAAACAAAAAAATCTCCCATAGCGGGTTCGCGCCTCCAGCACTACCCAAGCAGTAATGAATGGTGAAGACACAAGAGAAGATCAAGAATTACGATAGGTACGTAATTTTCATTTCACTCTAGTCACTTTAGCTTTATTTTAAATTGATTATCTGAGAATGCATTAGGGGTCCTCAAAGGCCAAATATCTCCTTTTCTGTTACTTTTCCACTGTCAGGCTCTGCTAGTTCAGTTCATGATCTTTCTTTCACTCATTTTACTCTGGGTAAATGTTTTCTGTGCGATTAAAAACAGCTTGGCTTATACACGGGTCACTGATGTTTCTTTACTTTGCACTGAGACATTAAGGGGGTCGGCTTATACGTGAGTCCTGAGTGAACTCCTCTCTCCTGCCGCCATTCTTGAGGGATTATTTTGGCTTGGTACTATACCACTAGTGTGAATAAGTGGTGGAGACTTTATGTCCAGGAAGATACGAAAATTACATACCTACTGTAATTCTTGTTGTTCTTGGACAAAGTCTCCACCACTCATTCATATGGCCACCCATCGTTCCCCGAGCTCACACATACTGTTTTTGGTCTTCACTCCCTTGTTGGCTGGGCTGTGAAGACACTGTTGAGTTCGCCCTTCTTACACGGGTTATAAGGGACTATCGTATATCTGAGGTCTGTTAGTTTTATTAGGTTCGTTTTCCCTGCACCTCCTCAGTAAAAAGGTACTGAGGCGATTGGGAGGGTCTCTCGAGATAGCCTATCTGGCGCGAGCCAGCTTGAGGCACAGCATGACAAGGTGGTCCTACTCGGCACCAGCCTCCTCCTGAAGATTTTTGGCTCCCGCTGGGTCCTAGCACCTCTGGGTTAGTCCCACTAGTGTAAAGGAGTGGTGGATACTTCGTCCATGAAGATCAAGAATTATAGTAGGTACGTAATTTTCAATTTTGGTACCTTCATTTAAATTATTTGTTTTTTGTAGCAGAGTTTATGTCCTCTTTTACCAGGCAAGATCTTGGGGCAGAACTTTGTGCTGTCTCTCTGCCCTCCCTAGGGTTACAGATATTTTTTTTCTGGGGCCCCTGTTTATCTCCCTCTCTATTTTGCAGGCCTCTGTCTCCATCTGTATGCCCCAGTCCCTCCAATGTCTGCCTTCCTGTAGTTCAGGGTTGGTCACCTGTGTTTACCTGGAGAATTCTTTGTTACCTGGAGCCGATTTGCTGTTTCCTGTCTGCCCTTGCTGCTTGGAATTTACACGTGTAGAGTTCTCTTCCCTGTGGTACATGCATCCCTTTATCTTAGGAGGCCTGCTGCCCAGATGACCCTGGCCTCTATTTTTTTTTTTTTTGTTAAAGAAACAAAACACTATCTAGAACACCCCCTTCCCCTCCAGAAAAAAAGACACACACAAACACACACTCTCTCCCCTCTCTGGTAGTCGGGTTTTATTCTTTTTATATCCTTTTCCCCGTCCCTTTGCCTCTTTTTTTTTTTTCCTTCCCTCTCTCTCACTTTGTTTCTCTCCTGCCTGACAGAACTGAGATGAGCAGGGGGCCAGCATCGGTTACTGGCTAGTCCACAAACACCATTTCAGACGTGAGCCTCATGGGTGGCACCACCACCAACGTTGACCTCCTAGCTTTAGGCTAAAGAGTTTGCTCCTGCAAGGTCCTAGTGCCTCTGGCACAGACCCATATGTGGTAATAAATGGTAAAGATATTTTGGAAGATCAACAGTTATGGTGAATATGTAGTTTTCATTTCTGGGTAGGATGTTCTGTGGAATAGCCTCAACTCTATACAGAAAGCTGAGGTGAAGCTGAACCCAGGCCTGCAGATCACTGGCTATTGCTTGGGGGGGGGTCATAATCCGGTCTGTTATATCATTGTATATACTGTCTGCCATTATAAGACCTCTGAATGTTTTTGCTCAGTTTTACTGCCTGTAACTAAATCCTTGTTGGTATTAAAACTTTGCATAGTTAAAAGCAACCATGTTTAATTCCTCTGTTTTTTAATGTATGTAACTAACTCCGATTCGCCCCTGAAAAAGGGACATCCCGTTCTCAGTGGGCTTACCTGGTCACCAAAATTCTAATAAATAAATAAATAATTAGGTATATCCAAATGCTCCATTTCTTTCATGATCTGCACCAGTAAGTATTTAACTGTGGCCCTGTTTCAGTGAATATTAAGTCTGGATTTCAGGGCAGCGGTTGGGGAGTAACAATACGTAAGAGCTTCAATTTTAGTAGTGTTTAAACAGAACCCTGAATATGTCTCATACTGATCTTCCTGGACATAAAGTCTCCACCACTCATTCACACTAATGGGATCTACGCCACAGGCGCTAGGACCCAGCGGGAGCAAACTTTTCAAGGGCCATCGCCAGAATGGAGCCTGATAGCGGCACTGTGAGACCTGGCTTTCGTCGCGAGAAAAAGACTATCTCTCCGTCGACCCTCCAACCACCTCAGTTCCTTTTTTCCCCACTGTCGAGTGCGCTTCAGTGATGACGTCGCTCGCCCACCAGGAGTCAAACTTCAAACTAGCAGCTTAGTTTTCAGTTTATTGTTTTGTAATTTATCTTCGAAATAAGTACCGATTATAATTATTTTACTTATTATAAGAAAGAAGTCTTCAGCCCTTCATTGACAGAATCGACCATGAGCTGGTCAGGTGACAGTAGGGAGACTTCATATGAAAGCTGTTCAGTCAGCCGGGCTGGGTCCGGTCTACCGCCCTCTCTGGAGGGAAGATCTGACAATGGGTGGTCCGATGCTCGGGGAGATGTGCGGTCCACCCGAAAGCATACAAGGAAATGGTCCCACTCTCAGCACCGTTCAGCCTCAAGCTCTTCTTCGGCACACAAGTCTAAAAACAGAAGGCATCACTCGAGGTCGCCTTCTGGTATGTCTGCGCATAGACGGTCAGTTATTGGGGCCAGGTGCCGGTCTCTACCTCTGTCGGAATTGCCGGTTTCTGTCTCCGGTGGCCAACCTCCTCGACATCGGAGGCCCTCCTCGCCTATTGGAGGGGTATCCGATGAGCAGTTTCACCAGTGGGCTGCTGTTATGGAGCAGTGGGCTCAGAGGTTGGTTCAGCTGCCTAATCCGGTCACTTCGAGGCCTTCGGGGTGTTTGGGGGAATGGGTAGGCTGGTTGGACCTTCCTAGTCGTGCGGCCCCTTCTTCGGTGCCGTCGAATCCGCACTCTGGTGTTTTCCCCCCTCACATAGCTGCAGCGCAGGGGTCCACACCGATGCCTCTATCTCCTGCACATTTTCCTTCTTTTTCTTCAAATCAGTTTCAAACAACATGAAGTCTTGCTATATTATAGACATTAGCAGTTTGATCCAGCTCTAGAACTGCCCCGGGGTGAAATGGTTAAAACCATTCCAAAATAGAATTTTGGCACGAGACCAGCTCTATCTGTGTCATTTCAAACTTGAACTGTCAGATTCTTTACTCCGCCTCCAGCGAACAGTCGCTCCGAGATTTCTTCTTCTGCTCGGTTCATTTCTCGGTTTAAAGTGTTTTCTCGGTTGGATTTAACCGAATAGTTTTATTTTAACCGCAAAACCATTCGGTTCAAGCTCTATCTGTGGTAACCATAAGTAAATGAAGGTTTTGTCTGTGTGGAACTTGTAAGTTATCGGTTCGGTTTTGAACCGATCAGTGAGTTTAAAACTCATTTAAAACTAAAAGTTACTATTTTAGAGTGCGGTTCCCGGTTCTTATCAGTTCTAAAAAAAACGGATTTATTATGGTTTTTTCCAGTATCCGTGACACGGTTAGGAACCGATAAGGTGTCTTGCCTGGCACTCCGTTAAAGAGGCAAGTTTTGGTTAGGCTGGCATTATGTCCAGAAACCCAAAAGAAAAACGGGCCCACTGGTTTCAACACTGTGATGTTTGTGGGGAAGTCTTTTGCCAAGGCTGACCCACACACCATGTGTTTATTGTCTGGGTTTGACCACCTCCAGTCAGACTGCCAGGTATGTAAGAATTTCCCTGCAGCCACCCTGGAAAAAAGATTGGGCAGGCTCAGGGAATGAGAGGCCAAAAGTCCGCTGACCCAGATGGCCAGCCCGTTCGGTGCCAACCAACCAGAGGGAGTGCCCTCTGACCAGGCCAGACTTCTCGGCAAAGAAAAGCTGGTTCTGAGGAACCAATTCCAGTAAAGAAAACAAGAAAATCAGCAGGTCTGGAGTCCAAAATTCCTTCTCCAACTGCTGCAGAGATAGCAAAGCCATACAAATTGTCCAGTCACTGTCTCAGGGTCCGTCCAAACCACCACTATCTGGTAAAAGGTCGGTTCGTCCAGTCCCAGTGGTTCAGGATTATGATATTGAGGAATTTTATGAACCAGAGGAGGGGGAGGAGGATTATGAACAGTATGAATGTGGCTGGGAAGGTCTGGGTGTGCCCATTGAACCGGACATCTCCCCAGACAGACCTTTAGAATCTCCCCCTATGCTGTCTGAGTCCCCATCTCATTTTATGTTTTATAAAAAAGTTGCTGAAACCCTCCAGCTTCCTTTAGAAGAGGCTGTGGATGAGCAAGAGGAGCCTGATTTTGTAGAAATGATGGATATTCCAGAGTCTAGGAGATTGTCTGTTCCTTTACATAAGTCTTTTAGGAAACAAACAATTAAAATTTTAAAAGCTCCTAATTCTGTGCCTCCTGTAGATAAAAAGATGGACAGAAGGTATACATTGTCAGGCCCTGATACAGAATTCCTTTCTCAGCAATGCAGTCATGTTGGGTAGTTCAGGCTGCTGCCTGTGATAAAGCTAATATTCCCTTGGCTTCACATCCTCCTGACAAGGATTCCAGGAAGATTGATGCCATGGCAAAAAAACAGTATATGGCAGCCTCTCTGGGACTCAGGCAAGCAAATTATATGGCTTATGTAGCTAGGTATCAGAAATCTAGATGGGATACTGTTATGCAATTGGCCAAGCAGGCCCATGGCCAGTGAACTAGAACAGGTGGCTGCTGATGGCATTGAAGCCTCTAAGGTTCAGTTTCATGCTGCTGTGGATGTTAATGATGTTTCCTCTAGGGTCATGGCCACATCTGTAGCTTTTCGAAGGTTGGCCTGGCTCAGGTGTACTAGTTTGTCACAGGATACCCAGACTAAGGCTATGGATTTTCCTGTGGTGGGAAATTCTCTGTTTGGAGAGCAGACAGAGAATTACATGAAAAGATGGATGAATATAGGACTACTTACAGAGTGCTCCAGGCTGAGGCGGAAGCCACTCCTCAAAGGCATGCCCCAGGGGTAGGGGTAGGCCTTTTCAGAGCCTTTCTACCAGACTCAGGCCTCCTCTGTCTATGCTCAGAGGGGCTTCTTCAGAGGCAGGGGCAGGACGGGGTGGGCAGACCTGCCCCACCCCCAGCCTAAAAGCTCCTGATAAACAGGCACCCTGATGGGGTGCCCAGGCTGATTTTCCTGAACCAGTGGGGGCAGGCTGGCTTACTTCAGTCAGAATTGGGCTTCTTTAACCTCAGACAAGTGGGTTCTGGAAGTAGTAAGCCAGGGTCTGGTTCTCAGCTTCAAAGTTTCCCAAGTTGAGAAGCAGACTTTTTCTACCTGCAAGTGCTTCAGAGACCCTCGCTCTGGAAACAGAGGTCTCATCCCTGTTAGCTCTCAGAGCAGTAGAAAGGGTTCCTCCCTGCATCAGGGCAGGGGTCTGTATTCAGATACTTCCTTACCCCAAAAAGACAGGAGAATGGCGCCCATTTTAGATCTCAGATATCTGAACAAGCATCTTTGAAACCAAAGTTCAAAATGGTAACTCTGGCAATGATTTTACCTTCCCTAAGGCCAGGGACTGGCTAGCCTCCCTGGACCTCAAGGATGCCTATTTCCATGTCCCTAATCAAGAAGATCCCATCGAGTACCTCAGATTCGAACTGCCCTTAGGTCATTACCAGTTCAGAGCAATGCCCTTGGCCTTAACTCTGCTCCAAGGGTATTCACAAAGTGTCTAGCAGTGGCAGTGGCCACTTAAGGAGGCAGAGGATTGCTGTTTTCCTATCTAGGCGACTGGCTCATTGTAGGCCAGCCCCAGAACAGGTAAAATCTCACCTGCAGGTCACCCAGCAGCTTCTCACCTCCTGGGTTTTCTGCTAAACCTACCAAAGTCGGTTCTGGAACCAGTCCAGGTACTCACCTTTATAGGGGCAGAATGGACACAAAGCTAGCCAGAGCCTTTCTTCCCCAGAAAGGGTAAGGAATTTAGTGGCTCTGGCCTCTTCCTTCACTCTGCAGGTCTCGCGACCAGCAAGACACTTTCTGCAGCTCCTGGGGCACATGGCTGCATCCACAGCTGTTGTGCAGGGAGCCAGATTTCAGATGAGAGACATTCAGTTTCACTTGAGAACCTTTTGGTCTCAGAGAAGAGACCCCCTTTCTAAGTTGGTCCCAGTGACTCGAACCTTGATCCTAGTTCTCCAGTGGTGGCAGGATCAGAGCAATTTAAGAGCAGGGGTCCCCTTCATTTCCCCTTCTCACGACTTGACTCTCACTACAGATGCTTCCCTTCTGGGTTGGGGAGCCCACATGGGCAACCTTTCCACTCAGGGAGTTTGGTCCCCCCAGGAATCTCTGCTCCACATCAATTTGCTGGAACTCAGAGCTGTCTTTTTAGTTCTTCAAGCTTTTTCTGCATCTGTCCACGACAAGGTGATACAAGTCAGAACAGACAACACCACAACAATGTGGTACATCAACAAACAGGGGCACTCGGTCTTGACCTTGTGCACCGAGGCAATGAAGTTGTGGTCTCTGGCCTATTCCTGAACACTTCCCTCATAGCAGTTCATCTTCCAGGGAAGGACAATGTCTAGCGGATGCCTCAGCAGGATTTCCAGGGCCATCACGAATGGTCCCTGGATCCTCAAGTGCTGGGGATAGTTTTTGCCAGGTGGGGCATCCTCAGATAGATCTTTTGCAGCCCCAGACAATCACAAACTTCCTCTGTTCTGTTGCAGGCCTCAGTGCTGGGCTCAGTTCCCCTGGATGCCCTTCTTCTGGATTGGGAGGAAGTTCCTCTATGCTTCCCCCTTTCCTCTCTATTCAAAGTACTAGTCAAAATCAGATTCAGCCTTGCAGGGTAATTCTGATTGCCCAGGTGGGCCAGGCAGCCCTGGTACCCCTCCTTCTGTCTCTGACAGTCCATCTTCCCTGTGCCTCCCCAGGAATCACAATCTGTTGACTTGTGCCCAGGGAAGGGTTTGGTATCGGACCTCAATCCCTCAACCTCAAGGCCTGGCTCTTGAGGAGTTAGAGTTTGCTGATTTACACCTCTCAGGGTGTTCTTGAGATCCTAAAGGCTAGCAAGCTTCCACTAGAGCTACTTATAGTTCTAAATGGAAAAGGTTTTCATTTGGTGTGCTGGAAAAATATTTCCCCAGAATCTGCTGAATTGCCCATTTTGTTAGATTACATGGTACATCTTAATTCCTTGGTCTCAGACCAGCTACCCTGAGAGTTCATTTGGCAGCTGTGTCTGCTTTTGTGTCAGCAGGAAAGTCATCCTCTTTCCTCTCATCCTGTGTTTTCCAAGTTTTTAAGGGATTACTCCATACTAATCCTCCCTTTGGGAACCGCCCCTGCTTGGGACCTTAATGTTTGCATTGCCCAGTTAATGCAACCCCTTTTGAACCTCTGTCTTCTGCAGAGCTTAAGTACCTAACTTGGAAAACTGTTTTCTAGTGGCTATCACTTCTGCCAGACACATAAGTGAATGCAAGCCTTGTCAGTGGAGACTGACTTTATTTCTTTCCACAGGGATAAGGTAGTCCTTAGGACTAATAGGAAGTTTTGCCTAAGGTGGTTTCAGATTTCCATCTTAATCAATCTATCTCCTTCCAGTATTTTCACTGATCACTCCTCTTCGGTGAGAGGAGATTGCACAGCCTGGATGTTAGAGAGCTCTTAGTTATTATATAGAGCGTACCAAAGGTCACAGGTTGAATCCTCCAACTTTTCCTTACCTATGGTGAAGTTGGGAAAGGCAAACCTGCCACTAAGAGATCAATAGCCAGGTGGATTGTCTCTTGTATCCAATTTTGTTATCAGAAAGTGGGCAGAGCCCCCCCCCGGTTTGAGGGCTCATTCTACCAGGGGTACAGCTGCGTCTCTAGCTGCTGCCAGAGATATCCCTTTATTAGAGATTTGCCAGGCTGCTACTTGGAAAATGGTACACACTTTTACCAGGCATTACTCCCTGGATGTCCAGGCCAGGAAAGATGCTTGGTTTGGCACAGCTGTTCTTCAGAGCCTATTCCCTAAGTAGGTTCTGCCCCTCCTCCATGGAGGTACTGCTGTGTATTCTGCTAATGTCTATAATATAGCAAGACTTCATGTTGTTTGAAGAAAAAATTACTCACCTTAGTAATGTTGTTTCTTCTAATGGAGTCTTGCTGTATTATAGAACCTCCCCAACCTGCCCCTCTCAGAACCTCTACTTGGTGGGGTTCGGGCAACTTAGTGGGCACTACTTATGTCCTGTTAGCATTTTGTCCCTTTGGGACTTTGGGGGTGTGTGTGTGCAGCGTGTGTGTGTTTTATTATACTTATGTTCCATTTTCATATTATTAGAATGGTGTTAGTATTTCTGGTCCCCTGACTTGAGTCTTGGGTGTTGGGACCATCAATGGTTGTTATTATTTAGGTAGCCATTTGGCTAGTGTGAGGTTACAGCTTCCACACAGACCTTAGTGAGTTTGGCTCGTAAAGATCTGACAGTTCAAGTTTGAAATGACACAGATAGAGCTGCTCTCGTGCCAAAAATCTATTTTGGAATGGTTTTAACCATTTCACTCCAGGGCAGTTCTAGAGCTGGATCAAACTGCTAATGTCTATAATATAGCAAGACTCCATTAGAAGAAACAACATTACTAAGGTGAGTAATTTTTTTTTTCAGACCCTTGGGACACTCGGCGCCGTCAACGGCGCTGAGGACACTCTCGGCGCCATCCGCGGCACTGGGGGGGTCTGTCTGCAGCGTCCGCAGCACCGAGGAGTCTGTCTGTGGCGCCGGGGACTCTGTCGGCGCGTCCATGGCACCAGGGGCTCTCTCAGCGCCATCCGCGGCACCGGGGGGGTCTGTCGGCACCATTCGCCGTGCCGAAGAGTCTGTCGGCGGCGCCGGGGACTCTGTCAGCGCCATCCTTGGTACCAGGGGCTCTCATGGCACCGCGGGCTCTGTTGGCGCCATGTGCTGGGCTATTTCCAATGACGCCAACTTCCTTGTGTTCGGCACCGTGTTCTTCATTGGCACCGAGACTTGGTGCCGTGCTGTCCAGCCTCCAGGGGCTCTCAACTCCGATTCTTTCCTCATCTACTTTTCCTACTGATTTTCACTCCTTTCCTGTCCATACTGACTGTCAGGAGATGATTTTGAACCGGACCCAGATCTTCGACTGGGTGATGATGTTGAGGGAGCAGGGATCAATCCTGCTGCAGAGCCTGTGGTTGAAGACCTTTCCTTCAAGTCTCTGCTTAAAAATTTAAATTCTACTCTTTCTCTCCAGACTACAGAAATCAATCCTGGGAAGTTTTGAAGACTCCAATACCTACATGTCCCGGAGATCCCATGGATTTAACTCCTCCAGTACAACCCTCTTTCAGGACCCTCTTTCAGATGGTATGGAACAATCCTGCTCTCATTCCTTCCTTGGCTAAGTCCATAGATAGGAAGTATGCCCCTCCTAAGGATCATCCCATATTGGCCTCACAAGCCTTTGCTGATCCCATTGTAGTCTTGACAGAGAATGATAAGGCTGTTCTTCCTCAGGCATCTACAGCCCGGCCTATAAATAATCTTACAAGATAGACACCTTGGGTAAGAGAGTATTTGCTGCCTGCACCCTGGGTATGCGAATTGCTAGCTACCAGGGTATTTTTCTCAATATGAGTATGTTCTTCGGCATTCACTCAAACAAATGGTAGAAGGTCTGCCCGAATCGTAAACTATAATTCAGAGCTGCTTCAGAGCATAACCAGGGGTATCGAGTTCAACAACCAACAGGTTAAAGCTGCAATAGACGCTTTTGATACTGCTTCCCGAGCGGCGGCGGCTGGCATCTGCACCCGTCGTCACTTTTGGCTACGTACTTCGGGCTTCACGAATGATGCCCAGCAGCAAGTCATGGCTTTACCCTTTGACGGTATGTATCTGTTCAGGCCCCAAGTGGAACAAGCTCTGGAGAACCACACAGAAGACTAGGTCTGCCATTAAGACAGCTAGATCCGCACCCTCCCGGGGAGGGGGGTTGCCAACAAGCATCAGTTTCACAACCGTCAGTCCTTTCTGGGCAGAGGCAGAGGAGGTTTTAACAAAACCCACAGCCACAAAAGGAAACTCATCAGAAGGCACAAGGACCCAAAGTGCCCAGTGCCATCTTCTGAGTTTCTGGCCCAGGTCCCACCTCAACTGTCCGAGGGGGACTCCTCCTCAGCGGTGGGAGGACGTCTGACTCAGTTCTACAACCAATGGAAATCTATAACATCAGACAAATGGGTCCTCCGGATAATCCGCGAGGGGTACTCGCTCAATCTTTCAGAAACCCCTCCGGATCATCCCCCCAAACGACAGCCCAGGCTGTCGACAGTACAGTCAGACCTTTTTGCTTTCGAGGTACAAGGCCTTCTGAACAACAGGGCAGTAGAAGTAGTTCCGCTGGATCAACGAAACACAGGTTTCTACTCCCATTACTTCCTGGTTCCCGAAGAAAACTGGTGGCATGCGCCCCATTCTAGATCTCAGAAAGTTAAACAAGTTCCTTCACAAGGAAAAGTTCAAAATGATATCACTAGGTACCCTGCTACCTTTGCTTCATCAGCACTATTGGCTAACCTCCCTGGACATGCAGGATGCCTACCAACACATCCCTATACACCCAAAACACTACATGTACCTAAGGTTTGTGGCGTTGGGTCAACACAATCAGTTGAGAGTCCTGCCCTTTGGGCTATCCTCGGCACCTCGAGTTTTTACAGAGTATTGTGCAATTCTTGCGGCGCATCTCAGGAAAAGCGGAATACAAGTGATCGTACTTCGAGAGGGTTCCTGTAGTAGGTCTTCACATATAGGACTGCGCCCCCTGGTGTCAGGTTCCAATGGCAAACTTATAGATAGCAATCATCAGCGGGGACCGCCCCATCAGCCCGGCTATAAAAGGGGCAGTCCTGTGCCCGCCCACCAGTTCTTTCCCATCATCGCCTCAGTTCATTTGGCTCACGAGTTAGAACAGAGATCTAACAACCGCGCGTCAGTCAGAGTTTTTCTTCACTTATATAATTTTTTTTTAATACTTTTTGTCATTTGATGTCGACTCGACCAAAGAAGAAGTGCTCTAAGTGCGGAGCCCAAATCCCACATGGGGACGACCATTCCCGCTGTCTCTTGTGTCTAGGCCCCAAGCACAACACTGACGAGTGTGCTGTCTGCCAGACCTTCAACCAAGCCACTAGGACCAGAAGCAAGCGGACCCTCGAGGCCCACCTCCTTACCCAGCGACTGGCGTCGATGGAAAAGGAGCTCCAGGAGTTGAGGCAAAGGTCGTCGTCACCAGCCCCGAGGAAAAAGAAGAGCAAGGAGAAGCGCCAGGACAGGAGTCCATCGCCACGTGGGAGGCCTCCAGAAACTGTGAGTACTACTTCTGGTACTCCGTCCGCCTCTTTGTGCTGGACACCTTCTCCCCCTCCGGCTGAGGTGAGCAGGCAGCCGGGGGTCGCCTCTCTTGAGGTTACAGTTCAGTCTCCTCTCAGCTTGGCCGATAAGTCACCCCACGACTCTGTCGACGGGCGCACGGCTCCTACCGATAAGTCTAGCGGTGGTCTCCCGACCTCCTCTAGCCCGGTTAGTTCCAATCAGTCGGACGGCAGATCCTCCATCGCCCACCCGGACCCTTTCACTCTCCCGTCGGGCTCCAGTTTGGCCGCCGACGTTGAACAGAGTGAGCTGCAGAGTGACTCTTCATGCCACCGGATTCTTCGCCACAGGGGTTCGCCACCGGATCCTGTCTTCTCCCTCCCATCAGGATCGTTTATTGACCATTTGTTGGGGTCCCTTCCAGAACTACCCCCTTCGCCAGGTCTTTTGCCGCCTCTGGACAGGAGTCTGTCGTCGGCTGGGGATCCCTCCATGGAGCCTCCTCCCTCAGGACTTTCAGGGGCCCTTCCGGATCTCACGCCACCTTGTGGCCCTTTGGCACCTCCCCCAGTAGGTCCAGAACCTCCAGGTGGTTTTCCAGGGCCAGACTCCCATGTTCCCCCGCCATGCGGCCCGCCGTCAGCTCCTCAGTACCCGACGCCGGAACACCCGACACCGGGATACCCTAGGTACTCTTATTGTACTCCAGGATTGCCAGGATACTAGTACCCTTCTTGGCAATACCCGCAGTACCCAGGCTACCTGGGCTTTCAGTCTCCTCCACCTCCACCTCCTGTGCCAGACTGTCAGTCAGCACCTTCGTGGTGGTAGGATGCCAGAACCTAGCTCCTCATGGAGATTAGGCAGTCTGTGGAGGACATTCCCCTGCCTAGGGCCCCTCCTCCACCGATTCCCTCCGGACGGGCTTCAGGTGCTGTACCTGCAGGCTCATCTGGGGCTGACCCTTCCATCCCCAGCGGCTCTGAGCCCTCTGACTCGGACTCTGATTCCGATCCTTTGGACCCTCAGTTCCCTGTCAAGGTACCTCCCAAGGAGTCCCCACAACCTCCTCCAGAGAACCCTTCCTTTGGGGACCTCTTACGTACCATTCAGGCTACAGGAGGCTGGCATTCTAAAGAAGTGGATCCCCAGTGTAAGAGACTGGCGGAACACCTTGATCTAGCCACGACAGATCCCCTACCCATCCCCCCGGATGGGTCCTCACGAGGATCTGATGACCACGGTATGGCAGCAGATGTCGTCTGTTCCTGCAGTCTCCAGAAAGGCGGATCGTACCTAATATCCCCCGGAAGGGATCTAACATCTCACCACTTATCCTAAGGCTGACTCCGTGGTTATCACTGCCGTTCATGACCGGTCAGCCCAGCCAAAACATCTGAGTTCCTCGCCTCCTGACAAGGACTCTCGGCAGTTGGATCAGTTTGGCCGGAAGATTTATTCCTCTTCCTCTTGTGCCATCTGGTCCCTCAACTATGTCTCGCACATGGTTGCATTCCAGAAGGCCTCTCTATCCGAGCTGGAGAGGGACCTTCAGGAGGTCCACGATGAGACACTCCGGGAAAAAATTACTGGACAAGGTCAGAATGGGAAAGTCCTCTTGCCGTCATGCTTTGCATGCAAGGTATGACTCAGTGGCTAGAGTGGCAGCCACAGGGATCTGCCTCCGTCGCCTTTCTTGGCTCAGGATAGCAGATCTGACACAAGATGTCCAGTCCTCCCTTTTGGATGCCTCTTTTAGGGGTTCCATCCTCTTTGGCGGTGATGCCAAAGATATCATTACCGGGCTGCAGGAGTGCGGATGCTCCCTTCGGGATGTACACTCAGTGTACCAGACAGGGCAGAAAAAGCAGCCTTTTCTTCACCAAAGGAGATGGAATAAAAACCAGGGTAAGCATCAGGGCAAATGACGAGCCTCTGGTTCAGGAGCCCAAACCCCCAGGCCAAGTTCCCTAAGCCGGCCTCCGGGATAAAAGCTCCCCTCGGCGTCCTGACTCCTTTCCCCTCCTTCCGCTACCTCCACTAGTCAAGGAGGATCCGGTGGGAGGGAGGTTTGGCCTCCACCTGGAGGGGTGGAGTTTTGTCACAGCAGAATCTTGGGTGTTGCAACTCATCCAGCGAGGTCACTTGATAGAGTTTTCCGAGATTCCCGGCCCTCACCCTCCGGGATGATCTTTCTATCCATGGGATCAGATTCCCATAGTCTTCCAAGAAATTCAGGCCCTTCTGTTAAAAGAGGCCATAGAACCCATCCCTCAAACCAGCTAGGAAGGGGATTTTACTCCCACTTCTTCCTAGTTCCAAAGAAAACGGGAGATTTTCAGTTCCGAGCACTCCCCTTTTGCCTTTCCTCGGCCCCTCGGGTGTTCACGCAGTGTTTAGCGTTGGTTGCGGCTTTTCTTCGCTGCCAGGGCATTTATGTTTTCCCGTACGTGGATGACTGGCTCCTTGCAGCACCCTTTCCGTACAGCCTGAAAGAGTCTTTCTCGTTCACTCTGATCTTGTTTACTCTTCTGGGTATCACCGTCAACTTGCCCAAATCCCAGCTAGTACCATCTCAACGGCTCCAGTTTATTGGAGCAGTACTACGCACAATTCAGAGCAAAGCTTTTCTGCCATCGGATCGAGCCGAGACCCTAGCTGCTCAAGCCACCCTCGTGGCCCAGGCTTGATGGATCCCAGCACATGCCGTGCTTCGTCTCTTGGGACTGATGGCAGCGGCTATTTTCACAGTGCCCCGGCCAGACTTCAGGGTCACCCAATGGTCTCTCCGAGTCCAGTGGGACCAGAGGACAAATGACATGAACCAGAAGGTCATGATCTCCAACAGCCTACAGAAAGATCTTCGCTAGTGGCAAGATCTCTCCAGCCTTTCAAGGGGAGAACCCCCTTCCATTCCCCTGTTCCATCCCAAATCCTAACCACGGATGCCTCAGACTTGGGCTGGGGAGCCCATCTAGGGGTGCACAAGACACAGGGGTCTTGGTCCGATCAGGAGCTTCTGCTCCGCATCAATGTTATGGAGACCAGAACAATTCTGTACACCCTTCAAGCATTCCAGTCACTTCTAGTACCGGGATCACTTCTTGTCCAGACGGACAACATGTCCACTGTCTGGTACATCAACAAACAGGGAGGAACTCGCTCGTACCCTCTCTGCAGAGAAGCCATGAGGGTCTGATACTGGGCAATGCAGCACCGCCTTTTCTTGACAGCAGCTCATGTTTCAGGCGTGAGCACCGTTCTGGCGGACAGTCTCAACCGATCAGTAGCCAGGGTTCATGAGTGGGAGTTAAAGCTAGAGGTGGTCGAAGACTTTTTTCTTCGATGGGGTCAACCAGAGATAGATCTGTTTGCCTCCCAATTCAACGCAAAACTACCCAGCTTTTGCTCACTCGTTACCGGGCATGGTGCTTTTTGGTGAGACGCACTGTCTCTCTCCTGGACAGGGAGGTTTCTTTACACTTTTCCTCCCTTTCCTCTCATTCAAAAGGTTCTGGTGAAACTTCAGGAGGAAGGAGCACATTTGATTCTAATAGCTTCTCTCTGGCCACACCAGATTTGGTATCCTTTCTTGCAACAACTGGCTCTGGAACCTCCAGTTCCCTTGCCGTTATCCCACAACCTTCTGACTCAGGAGCAGGGCACCCTGGTGCACCTGAGCCTTCAGTCTCTCCACCTTCATGCGTGGCACCTGTGGACATAGCGGCTTCTCGCCGTGGTGTCTCTTCACAGGTTGTACATATCTTGGTTGATGCCAGAAAACCTTCCAACTGATCCACTTACGCCATGAAGTGGAAAAGATTTTCGATGTGGGCCCTAGCTAGATGCTGGGACCCCTTTTCATGCTCAGCTGCCCAGGTGTTAGAGTACCTCGCACATTTATCAGAGATGGGTCTTAGTTACTCCTCCATTAAGGTCCATCTCTCTGCGGTGTCGGCCTACCACCTTCTGGTGGAGGGCAAAACCTTGGCTCAACTGGAGGTTGCCAAAACCTTTCTGAAAGGCATCCTCCACTTAAAACCTCCAATCCGGAATCCTTGTCTCCCCGGGACCTGAATTTTATGCTAGAAAAGCTGACTTTTGAGGGGTGCTGTGAAGCACACCTACAGACAGGCGCACTGTAGCCTGGCTCTCTGTTTCCTCATTTTAAAAGGCATAATTTGGTGTTAATGTTAGCCTAAAACCTGATTCCAGCAGCTGAATTAAATAGGAGGCTTCGTTCTGAGCATTTTGATACCCAACTTCTCTAATGGGGCATACGCAAAAGGCCAGTGGAAGCGGCAACAAAATCTATCTGCAGTAGAAGCGCAGGCCGCTACTACTTCTATGCACCTACCGTCTGGCCCTGAACCTCCATGGAAGGCACTGCAATCTTCTATCCAAGCAATCAACCTGAAGATGGAGTCGATTCTGAAGCAACTTGCAGAGCAAGATGCCAAATTTGAAGTCGCCTCAACTACAGCGGCTACAGCAGAAAAGGTCGCAACTCAAGCACTGACTGTAACCACTAAACTGGTGCAAGAGAACTCACAGCTAAGATACCGTTTGGAGGCATTGGAGAATGCGAGTTGAGCTTCCCACGTCAGGCTTATCGGACTACCGGAGGGGAATGAAGAGGACAATTTGGTGGAATTGCTGCAATCCTGGCTCCCGGGGGCTTTGAACATCAATCCGGAAACACGTGGGGGGGCAGATTTGTGAAGCGTATCGAATCTCCCACATGTAGCAGGGCGGGTCGGCAGCTCCGCACCGTTTTGGTCGTGACAGGCGAAACACGGGAACTGGGACTTAATTCTGCAGGCTCGAGGTCCACGGACTGCCTTAATTTCAACAGGGTCACTCTGCACCTATTTCCTGATCTCTCACTACGAGGCGTGTGGAGGAAAGGCTGACATGATCAGAGCTAGATTACAGACACCGGGTGAATCACTCATTAATGCCTGTTAGGCTGCGTATCCACTATGGAGGACGAACTTTTCAATTTACAGATCCCCAAGAGGCTGGGAAAAAGTTGTTAGCCAAAGAGTTCACTGCTGGAAGGGACAGATCTCTCGATGAAGAATCAGAGGAAGAGACTTGAACCAAGTAGCAGGCAATGTTATTCTCTGGCTTCCCTGTGAGGCCTGCTATTGCACCAGTAAATTGCAATTTGTATACATGTGGTTACTACCACTACTGTTGTTTCACTAAATCTAGCTAGTCCTGGTTTACTGGATAGAAGAATGCTATATTCTCAATGTTTCATGTTACACAGAGCAGCTATTTCTCCTGTTGGTTTTTATATATTTCTTACAGTAATGAGGGGTTTGGGATATCAGGGTCAGAGCTCATAAGTGCTACTATTTTCAGTGTTTCAATTATGGACTTGGGGACATATTAGCACTTGTTGCTGTGTTTCTTTTATGGACTATAAATATTTCAGGATTGACCACCAAAAGTCTTAGTGGGGTGCAGCTGTTTTGGGAATAGTTTTACATTTCTAGGGGCATGGATATGTTGTTCATCCACACTGTCTGGCAGGTTCCTTGCCGCTTTAAATCTTGCGACGGTCTTCAAGCTGGTTCCCCCACCCACCCAGGTGGTAAAACTCGGCTCCGCCCCATGATTCAGATCTTCCTTACAGCTTGGAGCTCAGGTTCTCTCCTTAGCGCTCTGTGTATAGACTGGATCCTAATTCTTGGGTTGCGAAACTAATTCTTAAATTTTCAAGACTTGAGTCAAATTACTCCCTCATGACTGCGGTGGACCGTCGGCTCGGTTTGTGGTGCCATAATAGACAGAAA
Source organism: Neoceratodus forsteri (assembly GCA_016271365.2). Classification (NCBI taxonomy): domain Eukaryota; kingdom Metazoa; phylum Chordata; order Ceratodontiformes; family Ceratodontidae; genus Neoceratodus; species Neoceratodus forsteri. Next base: position 429,826,092 of record CM057453.1, on the reverse strand, counting down.
ATGTCCAGGGCGGATCCGTACTCACGTCGTCTACTGCCGGCCTAGATCATGACCCACAGGCCTGCGGTTATGCATTCGTTCTCGACCAACATCCTAGAACCACACACTGCCCGGTTACAACTTGGGCGCCCCGAGAAGCGCTACCCGGCGGTGAGGTCCAAGGAGGCCCGTTGGGCGGTGTCCGAGGCGGCTGGCTCGGCTGAGCAACTCGAGCAGATGATCACCCTCGAGGAGGAGATGGCCAAGGCCACAACTTCATCTTCCTCGGTCGCGGCATTTATCCCGCTCTCTCTGGGATCCTCCTACACAGCTTCTTTTAAGTGGCTTTGCCAATCCCTTTCCACGAAGGGAGAGGAGCCATCGGGACATTCTTCTCAGTCCAAAAAGAAAGACTTGAAAGGTAAGTCCCACCATCTGCATTCGTGGGAGCGGGAGAGATCCTCTTCCCCGGACAGTTGACACTCGACTTCAGTCGAGGTTGCGGCTAAGGCCGCTGGCTTCACGGTGTCCCGTCAGGTCAGCCAGCTGAGACACCCGTCGACGCGGTCGAGATTTTTCTTGACCCGTCGGACGGCCTGTTGACTTGTGAAGCAGACAACCCTTCTTCACCGGTTCCCCTGGTGGAGACCGAGGACTTGCCTGCGCCTCCTGTGCCGAGGTCCCCAGTCAAGGCTTCCGAGCCGAGGGAAGAGCAGGTGTCCCCCGCCCCTTCCCTGACCCACCCTCGGAAACACCGAGGGTCTCGGTCTTTGACCTCGTCTCAGTCCAGCCGATCCCCGCTGACATTGGCGGTCTCGGCACTGAAGTAAGCGGCAGCGCCGCTCGTCCTCGTCTTCCTCCTTGGAAGAGGAGAGGCTTCGACGCAAATTGCGTCGATGCTGCGAGGACCTAATGTGGCAGCAGTTACTTCTGTCCGGGAACAAGCCGACGCCATCGCCTTCCCCAGCCATCAAGTGGCTGTCACCCGAATGGCCGAAACAACCCCTCGCTGTAGTCGAGGTGCCTAAGCCTGGGCCTGTTGTTCGGCCGAAACCAGCTGCCCCACCGATTATGGTGGAACCTGCGACTCCACAACCAAAATCTGGGGCGCCGACCAAGGACTCTCGGTCGGGTCAGGGTCTGCCCCACAGGTTGTCGGTCACCCTCACTCCCGACCGTCCTCGGCAGGTGGAGGGTGGCTCAGGCCCCAGGCAGCTCTTCGCGGACTCCTCAGAGTCCGACGACACCTCCCTGTTTTCCAGCCCCCTTGACCTGGAGTCCTCCGGGGGGGCAGTCGATGGACGAGAGCCCATCATCCTTCATGGGTCTGCTTCAGCTCATTTCGGAATCCACCGGGATGCAGCTCGAGCCCGTATCCAAGTGGGCCAAGTATCCCCTGATGGAGATTCTGGACTGAGGGGATTCGGCCACGGAGGCCTTTCTGGTGACTGAAGCCATTGTTGGCCCCGCCTTGGAGCTTTGGCAGTGGCCGGCCTCCTGTCCTGCACCTTCAGCCAGGATGGCCAGGAAGTATGCGGTCCCTACTGGCTCTTTGTCCGTTTTTTCGGAGCACCCCTCCGTGGAGGGGTTGGTCACCGATAGCGTTTTCTGGCGTTCCAGGAATGCTAGGGATGTGGATAAGCCCCCGACAAAGAATCCAAAAGCTGGACTATGCGAGCACAAGTTATGCGCTGCGTCCTCCCTTGGCCTCCATCAGGCCAGCTCGGCCGTGCTGATGGCACACTTCTCCCACGCTCTCATGGGCTCCCTGGATGAGGTGATCCCTCATCTCCCGGCCGACCTGCAGACCACAGTCAAGCAGGTACGGGACCAGGGAAGGGCAGTGGCAAAACAGCAGCTGCAAACGGCTCTGGACATTGGAGACTCCTGTGCCAGATCAGTTGAGGCCACAGTGGCCATGCGCCGCAGAGCATGGCCGTGGATGTCCACCTTCACGGCGGATACCCAGCATAAACTGGCGGATGTCCCCTTCCTGAGGACTGACCTGTTCGGCCCTGGAGTGGAAGGCCACCTCCAGCGGATTAAAAAGTCCAATGCTACCCTGGACTCGGTCACCTCCGCCCAGAAGGACAAGGGCCGTCTTCAACAACATAAGTCCTTTCGCCCTTCTGTACCTGCAGCATGTCCGGCCCAACAGCACCAGCAACAGGGCCAGCAGGCTCGCGCTTGACACCCCAAAGCCAAGCCTGCGGCTTTCTCTAACAGGAAGCAGGGAGGAAAAGGCCCAGGAGGTCCCTCGGCCGGTCCCTCCTCCAAGTCTGCCCAGTGACGGGTTGAGGGGTATCACCCCCAGCCTCGTCACTCCCCCGTGGGTTCCCCTCATGGGGGGGACGGCTCCGCCACTTCCTTTCCGCCTGGTCCGCTATCACCATGGTCCGCTGGGTGTTGGAGGTGGTAGGAAAGGGCCTGCCCCTGGAGTTCGAGCAGGCCCCGCTCTTCCAAGCCGTCGCCCCTCGGGGGGCTACAGGGTCCGCAGACTCTCTGTCGGCTCGCCGAGCCGACATCGCCCTGCTCCTCAAAAAAGAGGTGATCAGAAACGTGGCAGATCCTCCACCAGACCCGGGGTTTGTGTCCAGGTACTTCCTGGTCCCGAAACGGACAGGGGGCTGGCGCCCCATTCTAGACCTGCACGACCTAAGCAGGTTCCTAAGGTCTCAGACCTTCAGGATGGTCACTCTAGCTCAGATAATCCCATCTTTGGAACGAGGCATGTGGTTCTGTTCTCTGGACCTCCATGACGCGTTCTTTCACATCCCAATCCGTCCGTCCCACCAGAGATTCCTCCACTTCAGGGCAGAGGGATCCCTCTACGAGTTCCGGGCCATGCCCTTCGGCCTTTCCCTAGCTCCAAGGGTCTTCACCAAATGCATGGCAGTGGTCACAGCATTCCTGCGGCGCCGAAGGGTCTGGGTGTACCCCTACCTGGACAACTGGCTGATTGTAGCCTCCTCCAGAACGGAGGTGGAGCGGTCCAGAGATCTGGCCCTTCAGGTTTGCACTCAGGTTTCCTCCTCATCAACGAGGCCAAGTCTGAACTCGTGCCAAAGCAGGTGATACAATTCATCGGGGCAGAGCTCGACTCTCTACGAGCCAGAGCACGGCTCCCGGCGGACAGAGCCGAGGTTCTTTCCTCCTTTGCCCAATCATTTCAGGTTGGGCAATTGCGCCCTGCCCGGGACTTCCTGGGCCTCATGGCAGCCTGCACCAGCGTGGTCCGTTGGGCCCGTTGGTACATGCGTCCCCTTCAGTGGGGGCTGGCCAGCCAATGGTCACAGCACTCCGATCCTTTGGATCAGCTAGTGACAGTGACCCAGGGGATGTGGAACGCTCTCCAGTGGTGGATCATTCCAGCACATCTGCAGGAGGGCATCCCGTTTGTCCGCCCTGAGCCAATGGTCTCTCTATCGACCGATGCCTCTCTGATGGGTTGGGGTGCCCATCTGGGGGAGCACAGAGCGCACGGCCTCTGGTCCCCTCAGGAATCACGATGTCACATCAACCTGCTGGAGCTTCGGGCGGTTCGTCTAGCCCTCACCGCCATCGCTCCTTTTCTATGGGGTCAAGTGGTCCAGGTCCAGACGGACAATACCACGACCATGTACTACCTAAACTGCCAGGGCCGGACACGCTCCATGCCTCTGTGCAAGGAAGCTCTCCGCATTTGGTCACTCGTGTGCAGCCTGGAGGCGGATCTCCTTGCCATCCATGTCTGTGGCAGGAGCCTCCAACATTCTGGCCGATGCCCTAAGCCGGATAGGGGCTGCGTCCCACGAGTGGTCTCTCCTGCCGGAGGTAGTACAAGATCTGTTCTCCCACTGGGGCATGCCTCAGGTGGACCTGTTTGCCTCCAGGGAGAATGCGAAGCTGAGACTGTTTCATGCCTGCCCCCCTCAGCTGGGCTTGCTGCAGGGGGATGCCTTCTCGAGGCCGTGGACCCCGGGCCTCTTCTACGCCTTTCCCCCATTTCCCTTGATCCACAAGGTGCTTCTCAAGGCGAGGAGGGACAAGATGCAGGTGATTCTGGTAACCCCAGACCGGCCCCGCCAGTTCTGGTATCCAGATCTCCTCAGTCTCAGCTCCAGGCTTCCAGCCCACCTGGACCTGATCTCAGTCATTCAAGGGAAGGTATTCCATCCGGACCTTCAGTCCCTGCACCTGACCGCCTGGTTCCTGTGCGGCTAGAGTTCCAGGCCTTGGGTCTTTCCGACGAGGTCCTCAACGTTGTTGAGGCGTCCCGTAAGGAGTCGACCAGAAAATTCTCTGCCTTCAAATGGAAAGATTCTCCATTTGGTGTCAGGGCAAGGGCCTGGACCCTTCCTCCTGTCCCTTGGCAAGCATTCTGGACTACCTGTGGTCCCTTTCTCAGCAAGGGCTTCGGTCGACGACCCTTAAGGTGCACCTGACAGCCATCTCTGCTTGCAGGCGCGGGCCGGAAGCAGTCGACAGCATGAGGAGAAGTGTTGGGCGGCTTTTCAAGAAGCGATCACATATCCCTCCGTCGAGAACCTCCACCTCCGTGAGGATCTACTGCTGGATTGGCTAAGCTCATGGGCAAGCCATTGAACCGATGCACAGGTGTGACATCCTCACCTGTCATGGAAGACCGCCTTCTTGGTGGCTATCATGTCAGCCAGAAGGATGGGAGAGCTCCAGGTGCTTTCCATCAAGTCTCCTTATCTGGTCTTCCACAGGGACAAGGTTGTCCTGTGCCTCCACCTGAAATTCCTTCCGAAGGTGGTGTTGGAGTTTCACGTTAACCAGCTGTGACTCTGCTGGTGTTCTACCCCAATCACACCTTGGAGGCGAATATAGGCTCCATACTTTGGACCCTAGAAGCTCGCTTACTATAAGGGCAGATGGCTGAAGTTGGGAGAGTTGCACCAGCTGTTTGTCACCCTACGCTGAAGCCTCACCTGGCAGACCTTCAGCCAAGCAGATGATAGGCAGGTGGGTCACCTCCTGCATAGATCTCTGCTATAGGTTGGCAGGCATGGAGCCTCCCAGAGGGATAAGAGCTCATTCTACCCGCCATACCGCTGCATCAGTGGCTGCTTCCAGGGACGTGCCTATCCAGGAAATCTGCAGGCCTGCTACCTGGAAGTCAGCACACAGCTTCATCACCCACTATCACATCGACCTTGAGTCAAGCCAGGATGCTGGTTTTGAGGCCTCTGTTCTCCAGTCTTTATTTCCTAAGTAGGGGGTGTGCGCCTTGCCTCCCTCCTCCCGGAGAACTGCTAGGAGTCTGCCAGACAGTGTGGATGAACAACATATCCATGTCCCTAGAAATACAGGTTACTCACCTGTAACAGGAGATCTAGGAATGGTATATGTTGTTCATCCACACGACCCACCTGGCCTCCCCGGCTTCGACGCACAACCTAGCTTCCAGAGGGCTAGATCTGGTGTCATGGGGCGGAGCCGAGAGTTTGACCACCCGGGTGGATGGGAGGAGCCAGCTTGAAGACCTTCCGGCAAGATTTGAAGCGGCAAGGAACCTGCCATGAAATGTGGATGAACAACATATACCATTCCTAGAACTCCTGTTACAGGTGAGTAACCTGTATTTTCCAGTGTTTTTGTAGAGATACCCTCAGTTCCTTAAGCCAGAATGTATAGGCTATAATTAACCTTTTTTTTTTTTTTTTCCACATTGGATGTACAAGTGATGTATCTATTCTTATGCCTTGCATGAGTATACTGTAAGTTTGTGCTTATAACAAAACTGCAATAAACAGAAATTTCAAAAAAAAAAAAAAAAGAAACGCTGACTTTGCGTCTGTTTGAACCAGCCTCTAGCTGTGACATGCGCTTCCTTTCCTGGAAGACTTTGTTTCTAGTTGCAGTCACTTCTGCCAGAAGGGTTTCTGAACTTCAGGCGTTTGTCTGTAAGGAACCCTATTTGATTTTTCATAGGGACAGAGTATTCCTTCGGACTAACCCTTCATTTCTCCCTAAGGTAGTTTCAGAAACCACCCTTAATTAGAGTGTAGAACTGCCTGTCTACTATCCCCAGCATTCTAACGGGAGAATACCTGTTGCACACTCTTGATGTGCACAGGATTCTGAGATACTACACAAACCGGACTAAAGAGGTTCATAAATCCAATCAGCTCTTTGTAGCCTTAGCTCCCCAGTGCCAGGGCAAGACTATTTAAAAACAGACCATTTCTTGGTGGTTAGCTAACTGCATCCACTTCACTTACCAAAAACACGGAAAGTCCCTTCCTTTGTGGCAGTTAAAGGTCACTCCACTAGGAGTGTTGCAACTTCTACTGCCTTTTTCAGGAATGTGTCTACTGCAGAAATCTGTGCAGCGGCCACGTAGTCGTCTGTTCACACTTGCACTGCGATATACAGTCTGGACATTGCCTCTAGGCGCAGAACTGGCTTTGGCCTTGCAGTTCTGCAAGGTCTCCTGTCGTAACTTCCTGTTGGCGATTTCTCCTTCTCCTGGATGTACCTCCGTATGGTTTCTTTTGGGACTGCTTGGTATTCAGTCCTATATGTGAAGATCTACTGCAGGAACCCTCTTGAAATAAGATATTGCAGTTACGTAAGAACTTACCATATCAGTAGATCTTCGAGAGAGGTACCTGCAGTAGGTCTAGTTTCCCACACACCTTCTCCCTACTCCTGGAATGTTTCCTTCATTTTCATCCTGCCTAGTCCTTGGGTCTAGAGAGGAAGCATGGTCCTGGGAGTTTTCACGGCTGCCTTTTCTATTTACCTTTCTCTAGGTCTCCGGTGGAAAAGAACTGGAGGGAGGGCACTGATGGTTGTTATCTACAAGTTTGCGTTGGAACCTGACGCCAGGGGGCGCAGTCCTATATGTGAAGACCTGCTGCAGGAACCTCTCGAAGATCTACTGTTACAGTAAGTTCTTACTTAGCTGCAGTTTCCCATATGTGGAAAACTGGCTCCTAGCAAGTCCCTCCAGACAAGGAACTCTGGACGCCGTAGTCACGGCCTCAGACTTCCTCACATCCATGGGAGTGCTGCTAAATCTCAACAAATCAGAGCTGCAGCCCTCCCAGAAGCTCCTCTTTTTAGGAACTCTTCTGGACACCTCCTGTGTGAAAGCTTTTCTCTCAGAGGACAGAAGCAGTGATACCTTACAGATGGCCCGATACATCAGAGAAAACAGCTCAGTTCGAGCTATCTCGATGTAACGGATGCTGGGTCTCATGGCATCCTCAGTGTTCACTGTACCCTTAGCGCGTCTCCACATGAGAATCTCTCAGTGGATGCTCAGTACTCAGTGGTCCCCAACCACTCACCCTCAGTTCTTTCCCATCAAGGTGACAGAACCTCTGAGGAGGTCACTCGCCTGATGGTCGCAGGAGGACAACCTTCTGGAAGGATATCCCTTTGCTCTTCTGGATCATCAGATCTCCATTACCACAGACGCATCCCTGATGGAGTGGGGAGCTCATTTCCAGAATCTCCACACCCAAGATACGTGGACTCAGGACGAGTCCCAGCTTCACATAAACATCCTGGAAATGAGAGCCATCCTCTATGCAGTCCGAGCCTTGAAGGACATACTGTGTCACAAGAACATTCTCCTTCAAATGGACAACAAAGCAGTGGTGTATTACATCAACAAGCAGGGCGGTGCACACTCTTACCCATTATAAAGGGAAGCTATGAGAGTGTGGGAATGGTGCCTGGAGCACAAGGCTCTAATCCACGCGGTTTACCTGCCAGGAATACAAAATGAGCTGGCAGACCGTCTCAGCAGAACGGAGACATATCCTCACGAGTGGTTTCTCGACTTAACCGTCGTTCAGTCACTCTTCAAAGAATGGGGAACTCCAGACCTTGACCTTTTTGCATCCCCACTCAATGCAGAACTGCCTCTCTTCTGCTCCAGAAATCCAGGACCTGGCATTTTCTGTCAGGATGCGTTCAGGCTGTGGTGGACAAGACGCTTTCTATACACTTTTCCTCCTCTTCCCCTATTTCACAGAGTACTTCTCAAATTTGAGTCCCAGGGGGACAGAATGATCCTCATTGCTCCCTTCTGGCCTCAGCAGATATGGTTCCCGCTGCTCAACAGTCTGTCGGAAACCCTCCTGAAGGCGCTTCCCCTTCAGACGAACCTTCTGACCCAGGGTCTCGTGGTCCATCCCAATCTGAGATCACTTCACCTTCACCAACCTTTAGTCCTGCCTACCTACTTTGCGAACTTCCAGAATGAAGGGGAGCATACCCTTCACTCTCTGGATGTTAAGAGAGCGCTGCAGTTCTATCTAGATAGAACAAAAGAAATTCTCAAGGCGCAACAAATTGCAGTTAGAGGTTCCTGCAGTAGTTCTTCACATATAGGACTGCGCCCCCTGGCGTCAGGTCCGCATGGCAAACTTGTAGATAGCAATCAGTGGGACCCTCCCCCGGCGTCCGGTGGCGTGGCGTCAGCCCGACTATAAAAGGGGCGGTTCCGCGCCCACTCTCCAGTTCTTTTCCAACAGAGACCTATACAAAGGTAAGAATAAGACCGGAGTAAAAACTCCTCAGACCTTGCTTCCACTCTAGTCCCAAAAGGCTAGATAGAGTGGAAAATAAGGACAAAATGTCCAAAAACTGGGGAGGGTGAGAAACTAGACCTACTGCAGGAACCTCTCTCAAAGATCTACTGTTACAGTAAGTTCTTACGTAACTGCAATATCTTACTTCAAGACGGTTCCTGCAGGAGGTCTTCACATATAGCACTGAATACCAAGCAGTCCCAGAGAAAAAACAAAACATAGGTGCATCCGGCAGGAGGAGAAGTCGCCATGGGAAATCACGACAGGATTGATGCCATGGCAAAGAAACAGTACATGGCAGTATCCTTGGGACTCGGACAGGCAAATTATATGGCTTATGTTGCTAGATATCAGAAATCCAGATGGGATACTGTTAGCAAAACAGGTCCCTGGCCAGCTTGCCAAGGAGCTGGAGTAGGTGGCTGCTGATGGTATTGAGGCATCCAAGGTGCAATTCCATGCTGCAGTGGACTCTAATGATGTGTCATCAAGAGTCATGGCTACATCTGTGCGCCATGAGAATGGCTTGGCTCAGATGTACTAGCCTGTCTGGGACACCCAGACTAAGGCCATGGATTTTTCCTGTTGTGGGTAATTCTCTGTTTGGGGAGCAGACAGAAATTACATGAAAAATGGATGAGTATAGGACCACCTATAGGAGTGCACAGGCCAAGGAAGGCAGGCCACTCCTCAAGGCAGCTTTCCAGGGGCAGGGGCAGGCCTTTTCATAGGCCTTTTACCAAGCCCAGGCCTCCTCTTCTGCTTATGCCCAGAGGGGGTTCTTTGAGGGAGGCAGGCCAGGTATAAGCAGGCCTGCTTCCACCCCTCAGCCAAAGCCCCTGCCAAGCAGGCACCCTGATGGGGTTGCCAGGGCGATTCTCCAGCTACCTGTAGGGGGCAGGCTGGCTTACTTTGTCCAGGACTGGAAGTCTCTGACATCAGACAAGTGGGTCCTGGAAGTAGTAAGCCGGGACTGGTTCTCAGCTTCAAAAAATTTCCAAAGATGAGAACCAGATCCTTTCCACCTGCAAATCTACCAGAGGCACTTGCCCTAGAGGCAGAGGTCTCTTCCCTCCTGGCTCTCAGAGCTGTGGGAAAGGTTCCACCCCTACACCAGGGCAAAGGATTGTACTCCAGGTACTTCCTTACCCCAAAAAAGACAGGAGAATGGCGGCCCATCCTGGATCTCAGATATTTAAACAAGCACCTTTTAAAACCAAAATTCAAAATGGTGACTCTGGGAATTATTCTACCCTCTCTAAGGCCAGGGGACTGGCTACCGTCCCTGGACCTCAAGGTGCCTACTTCCATATTCTCATCAGAAGCTCCCCATCGAAAGTACCTCAGGTTCGAAAGCTTGCCCTCAGGCCATTACCAGTTCAGAGCAATGCCCTTTGGCCTCACCTCTGCTCCAAGGGTATTCACAAAATGCCTGGCAGTAGCAGTTGCTTCCCTAAGAAGGCAAAAAATTGCCATCTTCCCTTACCTGGACGACTGGCTCATAGTAGGCCAGTCTCCAGACCAAGTCAAGTTACATCTACAGATAACTCAGCAACTGCTCACCTCTCTAGGTTTCCTCCTGAATCTTTCAAAGTCAGTTCTAGAGCCTGTCCAGCTCCTCACCTTCATAGGCACAGAGCTGAACACAGAGAAAGCCAGAGCCTTCCTTCCTTTGGACAGGGCAAGCACCCTGGTCTCTCTGGCCTCCTCATTCACCCTGCAGGTCTCTCAACCAGCAAGGCATTTTCTACAGCTCCTGGGGCACATGGCTGCTTCTACAGCAGTAGTGCAGGGAGCAAGATTTCAGATGAGGGACATCCAGTTCCATTTGAGAGCCTTTTGGTCTCAAAGGAAAGACTCTCTAACCAAATTGATCCCAGTAACTCGAACCCTGATCCAAGCCCCTACAGTGGTGGCAGGATCAGAGCAATCTGAGACAAGGGGTTCCCTTTGTCACTCCAGTCTCACTCCTTAATCCTAACTACAGATGCATCCCTCTTGGGGTGGGGAGCTCACATGGGCGACCTCACTACCAGGATTGTGGTCCCTCAGGAATCTCTGCTCCACATCAATCTGTTGGAACTCAGAGCAGTTTTCTAGCACTTCAAGTTTTTCCAAATCTGTTCAGAACAAAGTTGTACAGGTCAGAACAGACAACACCACCACAATGTGGTACATCAACAAGCAAGGAGGCACTCGGTCCTACGACCTTGTGCACGAAGCAATGAAGTTGTGGTCTCTGGCTTACTCCCTGAACACCTCCCTTACGGCAGTTCACCTCCCAGGCAAGGACAATGTCCTGGCAGATGCTCTCAGCAGGATTTCCCAGGGCCATCACGAATGGTCACTGGACCCCCCTGGTCCTGGAGGTAATATTTGCCAGATGGGGCAGCCCCAGACAATCACCAACTTCCCCTTTTTTGCTGCAGGCCCCCAGTGTTGGGCTCAGTCCCTCTGGATGCCTTAGTTCTCAATTGGGAAGGGAAGTTTCTCTATGCTTTTCCCCCCTTCCCTCTCCTGTTCAAAGTGTTAGTCAAAATCAGATCTCAGTCCTGCAAGATGATCCTGATTGCTCCAGATTGGGCCAGACAACCCTGGTATCCACTCCTACTGTCCTTAGCAGTCCATCTTTCCCTATGTCTTCCCAGGAATCACAACCTGTTAACCTGTGCTCAGGGGGAGGGTTTGGTACCCGAACCTCATATCTCTCAATCTCAAGGCCTGGCTGTTGAAGAGTTAGAGTTTGCTGATCTACACCTCTCCCAAGGTGTAGTGGATATACTGAAGGCTTCTAGGAAACCTTCCACCAGGGTTACCTATAATTCCAAATGGAAGAAGTTTTCCATATGGTGTCTGGGAAGCATATTTCCCCAGTATCTGCTGATTTACCCACAGTCCTGAATTATATGGTCCATTTAAATACCTTGGGGCTGAGACCAGCTACCCTAAAAGTACATTTGGCAGCTGTGTCTGCTTTTATTTCAGCAGGTAAACCCTCTTCTCTTTCAGCTCATCCTGTATTCTCCAAGTTTTTTAAGGGATTGCTTCACACCAACCCTCCATTCAGGGACCCTGCCCCTGCCTGGGATCTTAATGTTTGCATTGCTCAGCTTATGCAACCCCCCTTTGAGCCCTTGTCTTCAGCAGAACTTAAGTACTTAACTTGGAAGACTGTGTTTCTGGTAGCCATCACTTCTGCCAGACTCATAAGTGAATTACAAGCTCTGTCAGTGGAGCCTGATTTTATCTCCTTTCATAGAGATAAGGTGGTCCTCAAGACTAACAGGAAGTTCTTGCCTAAGGTGGTTTCAGATTTCCACCTTAATCAATCTATATCTCTTCCAGTGTACTTCACTGACCATTCCTCCTCTGGGAGAGGAGGCTGCACAACAGATGTGAAGAGAGCCCTTAGTTACTACATAGGCGTACCAAGGGTCACAGGTTTGACTCCCTCAATGGTTCCTCACTTATGGTGAGGTTGGTAAAGGAAACCTGCCACTAAAAGATCTATTGCCAGGTGGATTGTCTCTTGTATCCAATTCTGTTATGAAAAGCTGGGTAAGGTTCCTCCCTCAGGCCTGAGGGCTCACTCTACCAGAGGTACAGCTGCTTCCCTGACTGCTGCCAGGGACATCCCTGTTCTAGAGATATGTCAAGCAGCTACCTGGAAAACAGTTCACACTTTTACCAAGCATTACTCCCTGGACATCCAGGCTAGGAGTGATGCTCGGTTTGGCACAGCTGTGCTTCAGAGCCTATTTCCTAAGTAGGTTCTGTCCCTCCTCCATGGAGGTACTGCTGTGTAGTCTGCATATGTCATAATATAGCAAGACTTCATGTTGTTTGAAGAAAAAATTACTCACCTTAGTAATGTTGTTTCTTCTAATGGAGTCTTGCTATATTATGACCTCCCCCCCAGCCTGCCCCTCTCAGAACCTCTGTTTTGGGATGTGGGTGGGCAGTGCAGTGTTGGCACTTAGTAGATGCCCACCTTGTTGTTTCATCCCTCCTTTTTTGGGGTGGCTTGGTGTTGTGTTTTTCATTTTTTGGGTCTCCTGACTTGAGTCTTTATTTTGGGACCAAAAAATGTGTTCTCATGTTTAGTAGCCAGTTGGCTAGTGTGAGGTTTACAGTGTAACCCCCTGCAAATGGGGGTTCCCAAAAGACTTCCAGGAGCTTGCTTGAATGCTCCAAGCCTGAATGGTGTTTGGCATTTAAGCCATTTATCAGTGAGTGTTTTAGAACCTCTGGTACTGTCTCTTTAAGAGCTGTCTGCTTGCAGACATAATTAGTTGTATAAGGACTGTGTGTTTCTTTGATTGAGTACCACTCAAGCTGCTGCCAATTCACTTCATTTTTGCAGTCACTAGGAGTGCAAAGGGAACCTATCTGAAAGATGTAACTGTTTGCCAGAAATTATTTAGAGTAATAATGAAATTACAGTTTGTCTAACCTGCTTTCTTTGCAGTCAGAACTGTGTCTGCTAGTTCCCATTCTAGTTTTGAACTGCTGAACTGGACCAATCAGTGTGGGGTAAGCTAGCTCTAAAATGGTGCCTTGGACGAATCAGAACTTGGACTCATAATCTGAGCCAGCCACAAGAGGATTGTATGGGCAGTGACTCTGGGAGATGTAGTTTAGACTTCAGTGCCTTTTGGACCAACAGCAGCAGTCTATTGTGAGTGACAGCCAATCCAGTCAAGAACTGGGAGGAACTCAAAGGAGGTGCCGGTTTTGTCGGTTGGAGTTTCAGTTGAGCTTTGGCAGTGAAGAAGGAAGGAGCCCTGTGCTTTTTCAGTGTGCAGTTTTAGTCAAAAGCGTGTGTAAGGCCAGAGTTCGGTCTGCAGCTTGTGTAACAGCTTGTTAGGACTGAATCCGTCCTGTGAAAAGAATCAAAGGATCTCTGAAGGTAGAAACCAGGCTCACCCTGTAGAAGACTGGAGAATTGCTGAAAATTACACTCGGTCTGTCAGGAACTGAATCTGCTGTGTGTTCTCCGGGTATTGTGCAGTAATTGCGATCGGGATACAGATGCAGCCTGCCTGGTATAGTGCTTTCTTTTATATGGATGTGTGAAGAGGTTTGTGTACCTCAAGTGAGCCCTGCTGACATTGAAGGACCCTATCTTATTTGGAGGTCGTGAGTACTAATTCAGGGTCACTCCCTGTTGAATTGCCACATTAAATCCAAATGGAATTACTGTACTGCTGACTGTTTAATTCTCCTTTCTCTGTGTGAAAGGGCCCTACCAGCTGCCACGGTTTGGACTAGCCACTAGGGCTTGCGTGCCCAGGGACAGTAACTGATAGGGATAGGCCTGCACAGAGCCATAAGGTGAATTATTAGAGTGATAAGCTAATTAACCTGATTTCCCCGTCCTTGTTATATCCCCTAAATAAATCAGAGCTGCTTGTTTCAGCAAAGTTATACTGCCTGAAGTATTTGTCTATGTTAAAGTACTGTACTGTGATTGTTGCACTGTATCTCATTTCACAGGAGGTCCCAGTGCGGAACCAGACCTGGTGGTAAGTGTATACTGTAAGGTAATTCTGATATATTGTGTGGGCCACTGGTGGGAAGAAAGGGGGTTGCAGTGTCCCAGAGGGCTGTGACAAGTTAGTTTAACTATTGCAAACCCTGACCTCTGGGTGGAGGCACCCGCATTGGATCCAGGCCCCTCAACCTGTTAGTGGCAAATCAGGCAGGGGTAGTAGCCCCTGGGATAGCGCCATCTAGGGGTTACATCTTGGAGGCTCACGCTGGGATTGTGTGTCCTCTAGTGGCCATATTCACGAACCACTGTTAAGAAAAAAATGGTACCCGACAGAAGTGGCTGTGCACGGCTGGTGGAGTGGTGTACTGGGAGGAGATCGACCCCAAAATGCTATGCTTATCCTGGACATCCCCTGGGTATCAATCACGGACACTGTGCAGGGTACTTTCCAAGGTGGAAGGTTTACAAAACCCTGTGGTGGTGGGTCGGCATGCTAATCTGCTCACCCACACTTTCCTGGCCCTAGTAGAGTTTAAGGATCCCATAGATAGCTCCAAAGTGCCACAGACCATTACCCCAGAGGGAGCCCTCACTGCTTGGAGAGTGATAACTAAGGACAGTAAAGACCCGGGGGGGAATCTGCCCCCACCACTATCTGAAACTTTTGAGGAGAAATTTGCTGAATGGTTGCTGGGAGAGGGGAAAACTGTGGAGGACTTGAAGAAACTATTCTTGCCACCTGGGGGTGTTCCTCCCCCAACACCCTCTCCTGCTCCAGTGCCCGTAATGGTGGCTGAACCAATGCAGACTCCTATCTCTGCACCTGCCATTAGTCACGACTCTTACCGAAGGTTGAGGATCTTCTCTGGCACCCTCCCACCCCCAAGGGAGGATGACTGGGAGACCTGGATAGACTATGTTGCCCCAAGTGCTAGAATGGCAATGTTCCGGAAGCGAAAGAGGGTTGAGTGAGCCTCGAGGTCCTGCCCTGGCTACCATCCGTGCTAAGACGGGCCAGTAACCCTAGGCGACTGCACAGGCCTATCTTGAGGCCTTGGAGAATGTGTATGGGAGCCCAGATTCTGATGAGGACCTATGGTGAAGTAAAGATGCACAACAGTACCAAGGGGAGTTGTTGTCGTATGTATCTCTCCTGGAAAATTGTTGCAAGAATGCCTCAGAAAAGGTAGTTGCCAGCGATTGAACTGGACCGAACCAGGCTGGACAGGATCCTTAAGTCTGCCCCCTTCTCAGAACTGCTGTTGCTTCAGTTGCATGCAAGATCGACTGGAATCCCCACCTCCTATGATGAGTTAATGAGAGAAATTGAGGAGTTGAGAAAAGGCGACCTCGGGAGGACCTGCACAATGAGCTGCAGCTCGACCCGAGTGACTGAGGGTGACCCATCAAGTGAAGTTCAGGGCAGAGGTTGGCAGTCAATGAGTGCTCTGACAAGGAAAAGATATGTCACAATGGGGCGAACTGTTGAGAGATCCGGGAATTCAAAACAGTCCCTTTATGAAGGCCACGCCTGCAAGTGCAGACCCTGACCTGTATCCGACTGCATCTGCTATGAGGGTGGGGTACCCACCCATGTATCTCCTACTGATAACAGCTCGAACTCGATTCCTTGACCATGGAAGTGGAGAAACTGACGAGATGTCTCCAAATGCTTATCAGCGCGAACAGAGATGGCACCAAGGTTTCCAGTTAGTAATACCCCGCCCTGGCTCCCAGTGTGGCGCTCTCCCGCCAGCTCAAACTCCAGAAAGTATGTTTTGCTATAATTGTGGGAAGATGGGCACATGAAAGGAATGCCAGTCCCCAAAAGACACTGACAAAGTTGCATATAGGCTACAAGGAGAGCTTGGAGAGAAATCAGTGGCTAAGAGGTGCGACATGATCCCAGTGAGGGCACCAAAATGCTAATTCCGTCCTTTTGTGGCAAGGTCAGTTGCCCAGGCCCCACTACCGCCTCTCCAGACTGGTCCAGAATAGTGGGTCCCTCCATGGAGACCACTGTAAGGTGAATGGAGTGTCTACAAGAGCTGTATTGAACAGTGGCTCCCAAGTGACAATTATGTTCCAGGATTGGTATCAGAAGCATTTGTCAGGCGTACCCTACAACCATTAGAAGGACTGCATGTATGGGGGTTAAGTGAGAAGGCCTACCCTATTCCGGTATATCCGAATTGGCTGTCTTTCCCCACCTCCATGGCTGGAGTGGCCGAACAAGTAGAGACCCTAGCCTTAGTGTGTCCCCCACTGGACTGTATGATGGTGTCCCTTTGTTGATTGGAACAAATGCTCATATGTTCGGAAGGCTGGCACAGTTGTGTTATGAAAACAGGGGTCAAAGACTAGTAGAGCTTTAAGAGTTCCGGCTTTAATTAAGAAGGCCTATGAGGCACAGAGAGATGCTGAAAAACAGAACCAGAGGAACGGTTGAATTGTATGGAAGAAGGATCCTGAGTCTCTGATCCTGGCGCAAATGCCCAGTGTACCTTACAGGAGAGGTCCGTATCAGAAAGGATGTTAAGAATAAAATATTAATGTTGGATGCACCAGGCGATGGAAAATTGCGAGGGACTGCTGGTCAAGCCTAGTATTTTGCCGCTAGAGCCCATGCTTATGCCAGAAGGGTAATGGTCCAAGTTCATAATGTGTCTGAAGAGACATTCGAGTAAACAGAGGTTGCATCCTGGCTAATGTGCATTGTGCAGACACTGCAGTGCTACCCAGCAGCAAGAGTTCAAGGAAGAATGATAGAGTAACGCCTGACTTGTTTGATTTCGGCGACTCCGCTGCCAGCTGAATGGAAAGTGAGGATCAGTGAAGCTTGCCCAGAGAGACCAGGTGTTTCTTTAAAGGAATGGGATGTAGGATGCGTGCAAGGAGCTGAGCACAATATCCGCTGCATGACGAAAGACCATTTCGTGAGAGGTCTCGCGCCTGGCACCTGCTGACATAGATGATGTGAGACGGCATCTGCAAGAGATGTTAGCTGCTGGTGTAATACAAGAATCAGAAGCCCTTATGCTTCCCCACATTGTAGTAGTGAGGAAAAAGAATGGAACAGTAAGGATGTGTGGATTATCATACCTTAAACCGGCGGACTATCCCTGATCAGTACACAATGCCCCGCATTCAGGATGCTTTGGACTGCCTAAATGGGAGCAAGTGGTTCTCTGTGCTGGATCTCATGATGGGTACTACCAGATCCCGGTAGCCCCAGAGGACCGTGAGAAGAAGACGGCCTTTATCTGTCCACTTGGCTTCTATGAATTCATGAGGGATGCCTCAAGGTTTCAGGTGCCCCAGCCACTTTTCAACGATTGATGGAGCGTGCAGTGGGGACATGAACTTACTAGAGTGCCTGGTATACCTAGATGATGTTATTGTGTTTGGCAGCTCACTGGAGGAACATGAGAGCAGATTATTTAAGGTATTGGACCGACTGGAGGACTTTGGCCTTAAACTGTCCATTGATAAGTGTCAATTCTTTCAAACATCAGTAAAGTATGTGGGACACATAGTATCCACGAGGAATAGAGACCGACCAAATAAAGTTAAGGCCTTGACCACCTGGCCACAGCCAAAAATCTAAAAGAACTGCAAAGATTCCTGGGATTCTGTGGTTATTATCGGTAGCTTCATCAAGGACTATTCAAGAGTGATCTGCCCTTTACTTAACCTTACTCAAGGGTATCCCCAACCCACAAAAATACCAAAAGTCAGCGTCCTCAAGACTGAAAGAGTGTATTTTCATCCGAGTGAAGTATTTGGGGCCCGCTGGACTCTGATTATTGAGACTGCTTTTCATGAGATCATATATCAACTTACCCATGCTCCAGTGCTGGCCTATGCCGATCCAAGAAAACCTTACGTCCTGCACACTGATGCTAGCTTGCAAGGGTTGGGGCTGTGTTGTACCAAGAGCACGAGAATGGCCTGAGACCAGTGGCCTTTGCCAGTAGAAGCCTGACCCCATCCGAAAAGAACTATCCTGTACATAAGTTAGAGTTCCTAGCTTTGAAGTGGGCTATTGTTGACCAATTCCATGAGTACTTGTATGGGGCTAAAATACTAGTAAAACTGACAATAATCCTTTGACCTATGTGCAGACCTCAGCTAAGTTGGATGCCACTGGCCATAGGTGGCTTTCTGCATTATCTACATATGACTATGCTCCTGAATACACGAGCAGGTCTGAACCACATAGATGCTGATGCTCTCTCCGAGCCTGTTCCCAGAATGATTGGGTCCGATTGGCAGAACCTGACATTCGGGCACTCTGCCGGAAGTTTGACAGGGAGGAACAAATGTCCACGGACGAGTGGACTGCATGGTGGATTGCTTGGGAGCCTCTGAGAATTGCATACCTGCTGCTTATTGCCACTTTTCTGCAATAGACATTGGTGCACTGCCTCAGCTGGACAATGACAGTGATTGAGGGCTCAATCGCGATCCCATGATCAAAGCAACTTAGAAGCCCTCTATGCAGGAAAAGATGTGTCCAAATTCGCCCACTGATTTGAGAACTGCACTGTTATACAAAGAAGGTCCTAAGTTGAAACAGTCAATAAACTGTTATACAGAGAAACAGTAGACAGAGGGGACAAGTAGACAAACAACAACTAGTGCTGCCCACTGCCTTCGAGACTCAGTACTGAGGTCCTTGCACACCACATGGGGCACCTTGGTATAGACAGAACACTTGACTTGGTGAG
Source organism: Neoceratodus forsteri (assembly GCA_016271365.2). NCBI lineage: Eukaryota > Metazoa > Chordata > Ceratodontiformes > Ceratodontidae > Neoceratodus > Neoceratodus forsteri. The sequence goes on along the minus strand of CM057453.1, from coordinate 429,807,337 downwards.
ATCCAGATTCTATTGGCCTAAGATGGGGGCTGATGTGGAGCAACACATTCGAACTTGTGATACGCTGCTTACAGAGGAAAGCTTTGCCCCAGAGGCTGCCCCCTTTTACTTATCACCACCAGTGCACCCATGGAGCAGGTCTGTATTGATTTTCTGAGTGTGAGTCAGATCAAAGAAATATCAGTAATGTGCTGGTGGTCACTGACCATTTCACGAGATATGCCCAAGCTTTCCCCACCAAAGACCAGAAGCATCCACTGTGGCCAAAGTACTTGTAGAAAACTTTTGTTCACTATGGGGCTCACAAAGAATCCATTCTGATCAAGGGAGAGACTTTGAGAGTCGTCTGATCAAAGAGATGCTTTCTCTGTGGGGAGTCTAAAGTCCAGAACCACTCCTTACCACCCCCCAGGGGACCCACAGCCTGAGCGTTTCAACCGCACTTTGCAGATATGCTAGGCACCCCACCCAAAGGACAAGCCTAGATGGAGCCAACAAATTAGCACCCTGGTACATGCTTATAACTGCACCAAAAGTGATGCCACTGGATTCTCCCACCGCCTGATGTTTGGAAGAGAAGCTCGACTACCAGTAGATGTGTGTTTGGGGTCTCTCCTGATGGGGTTCAAGCTGACAACTATTTACAGTATGTGCAAAGTTAAAGGCCCAGCTAACTCATGCGTACCAACTGGCTCAAACCATGGCTGCCAAAAGAAATCTGGCCAACAAAGAAAGGTATGATAAAAGGTGAAAGCACAGGAACTCCAGGAGGGAGATCGGGTATTGCTAAGAAATCTGGGACTGCATGACAGCACAAGATTGCTGACAGGATGGCACCATCTCCCTCACATTGTAGTGGGCAAACTAGATGATCTGCCAGTGTACAAAATAAGGCCTGAGAATAATTCAAAGATGTAAAACAATGCATAGAAATCATTTACTGCCCATTGGACAAATCTTAATTGAGTCTGAGCCCCTAGAAGATGCCCCCTCTGGACCAGTGACTAGAGCTGCTGCTAAGAAAGATCAAGAAAGTCTGCACCTACAGAAGCAAAGTTAAAGTGTTCCCTCCACAAGTCCCAGTTGAGCATGACTGTCAGTCCATATCGGAAGAAAGTGAGGTGACTTTGAATACTATCCTTCTTACAGAACTGAGTCAATTGTTTGGGGCAATCCCTAGTCAATACTGGAGATGAAGCTGGGCCTTCTGGACTGTCTAAGCCCCAGCTTCATCCCTGGAGCCAATGCTCCCAGAAAGTGAAGTGCAAAGCATCAGATCAGATGAAATGGAATCATTGTGCATGGTTGAACTGTTTGAGGCTTTCAGGGAGGAAAATGATAGATTAGGGCAGACTGGTGATACACCGAACAAGAAGAGTATTTTAGTGCCCTGACAGTCCACCAGTGTCAGCTCTCCATCCGAGCCAAATGTTGTGGACTCAGAAACTGTAACTCCTGGAGCTGAAAGTGCCCAAGTTCTAGCCTCTCTACCCCCATGGAGACTCCCTGACAAGTGAGGACAATGCTGAAATGAGGCTCAGAGTGCAGAGACTATAACAGATTCCCCTAGAAAGACTGGTCCGACCTGTAAAGCCTGTGGTGCACCTCAGTTATGATTCACTTGGGAGGCCTGTGAACTTGCCTCTCAATGTTGTCCATAAAGGAGTATGTGTCCCGAGCTCATTGCCCAAACTGAGCATCAGTGCTAACTCAAGTTACTTGTGTTGCCCTCTAAGTATGGTGCCCTTGCCCCATCCAGCCCCAGGGTAACTGATAGGAAGGGCCCCTCTCTTCAGGTTTCATGTACAAAGAGTAATAGCATGGTTATGGTACAATGTGTATGTAATACTGTGTAAGAGTGACGTACTGCAATGTTTCAGAAATGTGTTCTTGGTAAATGATATATTGACTGATGATTACATGTACAGCCTAATGCAAATGTATATGGTTGCAGTTGAAACTTATGAGTACTTGCTTGGCGGACGCCAAGCTTTCCCAGGCCAGGAAGGTGTAACCCCCTGCAAATGGGGGTTCCCAAAAGACTTCCAGGAGCTTGCTTGAATGCTCCAAGCCTGAATGGTGTTTGGCATTTAAGCCATTTATCAGTGAGTGTTTTTAGAACCTCTGGTACTGTCTTTAAGAGCTGTCTGCTTGCAGACATAATTAGTTTGTATGGGGGACTGTGTGTTTCTTTGATTGAGTACCACTCAAGCTGCTGCCAATTCACTTCATTTTGCAGTCACTAGGAGTGCAAAGGAACCTATCTGAAAGATGTAACTGTTTGCCAGAAATTATTTAGAGTAATAATGAAATTACAGTTTGTCTAACCTGCTTTCTTTGCAGTCAGAACTGTGTCTGCTAGTTCCCCATTCTAGTTTTGAACTGCTGAACTGGACCAATCAGTTGTGGGTAAGCTAGCTCTAAAATGGTGCCTGGAGACGAATCAGAACTTGGACTCATAATCTGAGCCAGCCACAAGAGGATTGTATGGGCAGTGACTCTGGGAGATGTAGTTTAGACTTCAGTGCCTTTTGGACCAAGCAGCAGTCTATTGTGGTGACAGCCAATCCAGTCAAGAACTGGGAGGAACTCAAAGGAAGTGCCAGTTTTGTCGGTTGGAGTTTCAGTTGAGCTTTGGCAGTGAAGAAGGAAGCCCTGTGCTTTTCAGTGTGCAGTTTTAGTCAAAAAGCGTGTATAGGCCCAGAGTTCGGTCTGCAGCTTGTGTAACAGCTTGTTAGGACTGAATCCGTCCTGTGAAAAGAATCAAAGGATCTCTGAAGAGTAGAAACCAGGCTCACCCTGTAGAAGACTGGAGGAATTGCTGAAAATTACACTCGGTCTGTCAGGAACTGAATCTGCTGTGTGTTCTCCGGGTATTGTGCAGTAGTGCGATCGGGATACAGATGCAGCCTGCCTGGTATAGTGCTTTCTTTATATGGATGTGTGAAGAGGTTTGTGTACCTCAAGTGAGCCCTGCTGACATTGAAGGACCCTATCTTATTTGGAGGTCGTGAGTACTAATTCAGGGTCACTCCTGTTGAATTGCCACATTAAATCCAAATGGAATTACTGTACTGACTGTTTAATTCTCCTTTTCTCTGTGTGAAAGGGCCCCTACCAGCTGCCACGGTTTGGACTAGCCACTAGGGCTTGCGTGCCAGGGACAGTAACTGATAGGGATAGGCCTGTGCACAGAGCCATAGGTAGATTATTAGAGTGATAAGCTAATTAACCTGATTTCCCCTGTCCTTGTATATCCCCTAAATAAATCAGAGCTGCTTGTTTCAGCAAAGTTATACTGCCTGAAGTATTTGTCTATGTTAAAGTACTGTACTGTGATTGTTGCACTGTATCTCATTTCACAGGAGGTCCCAGTGCCGGAACCAGACCTGGGGGTAAGTGTATACTGTGAAGGTAATTCTGATATATTGTGTGGGCCACTAGTGGGAAGAAAGGGGGGTTGCAGTGTCCCAGAGGGCTGTGACCAAGTTAGTTTAACTATTGCAAACCCTGACCTCTGGGTGGAGGCACCCGCCATTGGATCCAGGCCCCTCAACCTGTTAGTGGCAAATCAGGCAGGGGTAGTAGCCCCTGGGATAGCGCCATCTAGGGGTTACAACAGCTTCCACACAGGACCTCAGTGAGTTTAGCTCGTAAAGATCTGACGGTTTGAGTTTGAAGAACAACAGACAGAGTTTCAACCGAGCTTGAGCTCAGCGTTCCATGCCTGGCATGGAAAGTTAACTCTTTCACCTCCGGAGCAGTTCGACTGTTGGGACTCACTGCATATGTCATAATATAGCAAGACTCCATTAGAAGAAACAACATTACTAAGGTGAGTAATTTTTTCTTACGGGACTATGTATCCGATTAACATTGTAAAGAAACCTTTTGTATGGGGACCCATTATGTAATTATAGCAGAACCAAATTTCAAGATTCCCTCTGGCTGGCTGAGAAGGCCTCAAGTAGTACAGAGGCAGTTGTACGTGACCCCCATCTAAGAGAGACCTGTGTGCTGTACCTACATAATAATAGTGAGCTGTCTGCAGTGAAAAAAACAGGAATTAGAAAGCATGTGAAAACCATACATATCATTGCCTGCCAACTGAGCAGAGCAGAAAGAGACAACACTTCTAAGGTGGGGAGCCAGACTACACAGCCGGCCTACACCTGTGCAACAACTGCTGGTGGAAGGAAGTTGCATGGGGGCTAACCAGGCCATGCCTGGGTCCCCAGTGTGCAACAAAGCACTGTTCCTGCAATGTCCAGATGTCCATAGTACTGATATAGAAGGGCTCCACACTGCAAAACAGATTTGCATAACAGGAAGACGACGGGATCATGAGTACAGCTATGAACTGTTAAGAAGTTGTTGCAACAGCAGAAACATTTTGAAACATAAGCAGTAATGAGGCCAGGGACAGCGCTAGATAGGGCAGAAAGGGAAAAAGTTGCAGTCTGCCCAGAAATGACCCACTTTCCACATGATAGTGAATCTATAGTGGTGCACCCAGTCTGTAACTATAGCTGAAACATGAAAAAGTAAACCGGTGGAAAGTTTCTTTTCTTGACAAGTTTTAGCTTCTATACTAGTGAAATTTGTACTTCCGGTTGGGTTTTGACCCAGTTATTTCTCATTTCAACCCACTTTTTTTTTTACACAAGTGGGTCTAATTTGACCCGTATTTTATAACCGCCTAGTCTGTCACTGAATGAGACGTAGTAAATACAGGTGTACTGACTGGGCCAGGTTGTGAGGCAGGAGGTGCGCCCTCCCCAGGGCCAAATATAGCCCAGTGTCACTTGAGAAGGTCCCCCCCCCCCCAAAAAAAAAGGCAAGGACTGAAGGTCACCAGGAGGCCTCATGTGTAATGCTTCCAATAAAGTTTTAAAAAAATTATCAGTAGCACCTCCCAGATCCCCTGAACACAGGGTTCCAGGGGGACCCCTTTAGCGCCACCTCCTGGTTTATACTAGGAAGATCCAGGCAGAGCGGCTCACATGGGCCATACTGAGCCCCTTCTCCTAGGCACCCCCCCCCCCAAGTAGTGGCAGTAGGAAGTTTGAGGTTAGTGATGTTGCTAAGTAAGCAGTCTTGAATGGCCTGCAAAAGGCAGAACTCTGAAAAGGATGAGAAATAGCTCCTGAGGGCCAGGCAAGTGCTATATATTTAGAGTTTCTCAGCATGGGAGAGGTATCCTAGAGGGCTGACAGATAGTGATGCGCAGGAAGGAGTCACGCCGAAAAAATACTAGGATCCCCCCCTTCCCCAACAACTGGACCAAATTGTACTGTTAGAGCTGTACCTGGCCTGTGGCGGTTGAATATGAGGCACAGCAAGTAATATCTCCTAACCTTGTGCTTTTGTTTGCTGCCAAGTAGGGGCCACTGTAAGGGCAGGTGGGTGGAGAGAGCAGCTACCCACGCAACCACTTAGATTATACAGAGCTACTCCTAAAGAGTGCCCCTACGTGCCTAATGTTACTACAAAGCACTGGTTGCACTCCCCCACCAAAATGCCTGAAAGGTCCCTCTTATGAAACCATGTAGCATGAATTGAAGCATTTTTAGTCACTGTTCATCCAGTTGGTCTGGAGAACCGAAGAAGAAGGTCTCATATGGCTTGCAAATCTTGAGACTGTGACGTTTTGGCCACCTTAACTGCAATCTGCATTGCCCCAGTGGTAGTCAGGTCTTTCCTTCTGGACTGGGAGCAGCTTGCTTGATCTCGTCATGACCTGGGAAGGAGTGGCACCGCGATGCCATGTCTAGCAAGATCTTCCTTAGCCTTGTCTGCTATGTGGCAGAGTTCAGTGTTGTCTGAAAAGTGATCCCATAGCTTGGTGGGAAAAGGTGTCTGAATCTTATCCCTGGCTGCTTGGGAGCCAGAAGATATGAGGAGCAGGCATGCTGTTTTTGCTGCACTGGAAGATCCAAGAAAAGATGAGTATTCCCCACACTACTGTACCTGTTTTCCAAGCTGTGGCCAGTATTTGTTCTTTTACCCGATAGCTAAGGAGCTGTAATACAATAAATCAGGGCCACATATTGGGGGCAGATTTGGGTCCCAGAGCCCAATAAATTTTTTTCATGTGTAGCTGTATATCAGGGGCAGTTCCAGGGCTTCATGTAACAGTCGGTCTGTGTAGGATGCAGAGTTGGTTCCCTCCTCTCCCTCTGGAAATCCATGTATCCTTATATTTTTTTCTCCTCAGGCAGCCTTCCAAATCAGTGTTCTTTTCTTCTAATTGGAGTAACTTGAGGTACAGGGTCAGAGAGAAAGAGAGCTCCATGGTGCAGTCCGACTTTTCAGAGACTACTGCTAGAGCCGTTTGTCTGTTCACGCTGTACCTGCTACAAGTTAGTTCTGAAAGTTTGTAGTTGTGAATGAACCTCAGTTCAGAAGTCCTACAGGTGCGCAAAAATCATCATATTGGTAGGATCTGGTGTTTCTGGCCATTGAAGTGCCTGAGGAGTGGCGGCCACATTGCTTGCTGAGCTTGAAGAGTCACACAGCAAGACAGGAGGAGAGGGTTCTTGTTCCTGAAGAGTCTGTACATTCTCCCCCACAAACTGCCCATTGCCACTGCAGAGCTTCTAAACCACTGCCATGTCTTTTAAACTGCAAAGTTTGCTTTTGGTTACGTGTTTTGGGCACGGTAGTGTGGAGCTCTAACATGTGGCTGCCAGAGCATGGTGGGCGGAACTGGAGTACTTCTTAATTTCCATTCATCGACACACTGTTTTGATGCAATTGCAGCAGGAGCGTAGAAGGCGATCTGATTGAGACCTAGAAGTACCTTATGGGGGTGAACAAGATGCAGGAGGAGGAGCACCAGACAACAGTGGCATGTTATGAAGATTTTATTTTTGTGGGGGGGGGGTGCAGGTGGAGTCTGGTGAATTGTTAGGCAGGAAAAATAGAGCAGAGTAGATGGATCTACCAGTCCTTTCCTAACAATGCATTCTATGTTTTGCTGATTTGTGTAATATAGGTAGGAATTGACACGATTGTAGGAAAATTGACACAAGTGTGCAAGAAAACCGGCAGAATTTTGCAAAATAGATTCAAGTGCACAAATTTAAAACAGCTGCTCGATTTATTTGTCGAAGAAACAGCATTTCCAACACAAGGCACGGCGGTGTTCTTCATGCCCTTCTTACCCCCAAAAAAATAAATAAATAAAGCTTGTCATAACAGCTTGAGCCACTTTCTGTATGGGATGTTGTGTCCATTGTATACAATAAAACCAAAGCTAATTGAAAGAAGCGGCCACTTCATGGCGCAGAATGATGGTTGATTGCTCTGGCCTGCTAGCAGCCTGGGTTCACGCTCTGAGCCCAGGACATCAGGGAACAGAAAACTGCAGGGAGGGCTTAGAGCATTCTTTGGATGCTCTTCTCCCTGGGGGTGGGTTGATGGGGCACTGCTCTATAGCAGCTCCTGGTTGTGGTGTGTGATGGTACCTTTGATGGCATGAGTAACCATGTGCCATCAGGCATCCCCACCCCCAATCAGCCGGAGTGTGCCCGTCATTGTGGGTGGGTGGGGAGAAACAGGATAAAAACTCCCATACTGCTAAGCCCTATGACAGCATTATAGTCCATCCCATGCCACAGACCCACAGAGGTCCAGATTAGGAGCCCTTCAGCCTCCACTCAGCAGAGTGCTTGCTCCTGCTCTAAATCACTGGGAGGCCTCTGGCAAGGACAAGCCGGCCTGTCGGAGGTAAAGAGGAAGGTTCCAGGTGTCTTTTGGGGGCCCCCCAGCAGGTACAAGCTCGGCCCCAGGGCAAAATGGCAGAGGTCTGAATTGGTCTGTGGGAATTAAATTGTGAGCGTGAGTTTTGCAGGTAGAGGGGGTGGTGCTGGAAGCCAGAAGGAGTGGGGTACCAGTGGGCATGGGAGGAGTATAAAAAAACTAAGGAAAAGGAAATTACCATAAGTCTGATAGAATTTCTTATCCTGTCTCCTCCGCAGTTAAAAAAAAAAAAAAAAAAAAAGATGCTCGGGGAGTTGGGGCTGGCAGCACTATATATACATGAAATATATATATATGTGTGTATATATATATATATATATATATATATATTATGAGTAACGGGTAGTGCTACCATAGTTAGGGTTGAGGAGTCATTTACATGTTAAACCCAAAGTTATGCACCTTAATAACTTTGCAACCGTTTGATGGATGTGCCTGAAATTTGGAATACACGATCAAGACCCATACAACTTGGGATCTGCCAAGTTTTATACCGGTCGGGTACACAGTTGCGGAGTTATTAAGCGTGATCTCCACGTGCGTTTACGCTTTTTCTGGAATTATACATTCGTGCCTACAGGTCGCACGGTTTGCGCGACCAGCCCGAAATCTTCAGGGAACGTGAGGCCAGGGTCCCTGATGTGCCTTTCGAAGATTTTGTGAAAAATATTAAACAGTTCAAAAGTTATTCCAAAAACAATTTCCCGTTATAAGTCAATGGGAAAAGTTAACAAAAAGTTTGACAGTGTCGCAAATGCATTTTTACTTTCGCAAATGGCCCTCTTACTTTCGCAAATCCGCCATCTTGTTTTCAGTTAGTGAGTCAGAAAAATGCTTGCCATTTAAATTTGGACCCTCTGGCAACCTAATTATTTTTGTATTCACCTAGTCGAACCTGAGGATGCTAGCCATGTCTTTATTTTGGGAAAACACCCCAGAAATGTTTTCAAATTTCTGGAAAAATGCTTTCGTGCTCACGAAAGTGTCACAAATTTTTGCGAAAGCTTTTGCAAATTGCGACAGTACTTTTCTAGGCTGTGGGGAAATGACAGCAATTCTTTGGCACACCACTGCAAAAGAACGGTAGGGAGTTTTGGGCTGAAGTTTGGAGGGAACGCAGCCGACATCTCACAGATGTGCCTTTCAGTGTTGTGTTGAAAAAATATTACACGACGGCAAAGTTACAGCACTCCAAAGTTGACAGTTTTTCCCATAGGATAACATTACGGCAGCCGACGCATTACAGGAATCCTTTGGCACCCTGCTGCAAAATATCGGTTTGGTCTTTTTTCCTGAAATTTGGAAGGAAGACAGCCAACAGCCCACAGATGTGCCTTTCAGTGGTTTGGTGAAAAAATATTAGAGGGAGGCAAAGTTATGGCACTCCGAACTTCTCTTTTTTTCCCATAGGATAACATTACGGCGTTCACCGCTCCTTTCAGGGCCCGTATCTCGGAAACGGTGCAAGATATGGACTTTTCGTCAGAAAAATGGTTAACCCCCTCATATGACTTTTAAATTTTTTTTCTACGTCGTACAGTTCCTGACATATACACTATTTAGTATTCCAACTCCTCATTTTCTGCTCCAAGACCCATTATTATGCATACATTCTTTATACTCACTGTCTTTCTCTATGTAGCTTTTGGGGAAAACCAGCCTGTGCACTTACATTACTGTTACCGTTGCCCTTTCCGCTTGCGGTTCCGTACCTGTTTCACTTACCGTTCACGTCTATGCCACCATGTGCGTTATCCTTTGTGTTTTCATTTCCGCTTGCGTTTCTGTTATTTTTTGCCATTTGTGTATACAGTACTGTTTCTCTTTCTGTTTCGCTTTGCGTCACCATGCCCATTGACATTTCCGTTTGCAGGCACCATGTTACTATGTGACAAGACATCACGTGGCAGACCGTTCCCGTCTACACCACCGTGTGCGTTACCCCTTTCTGTTCTCATTCACACTTGCGTTACCATGTGCGCCACTGTTAGCACTTCTGTTTGCGTTGCTGTTCCTGTTACTATGTCACAAGACATAATGTGGCGGGAGCATGGGGCCCTTTCACTATTTCTCGTTATCATTCTCAAAAAGAAGGGAAATTTGAGGCAAAAACTCTGTTTAATGCATCAGTTAGGGTTGTTCATGGCGACAAAGTGAGAAATTGGTGTTAGGGTTGAAAACCCCTTGGACCCCAGCCCACCCCCAACCAGCATTGAGGGTGTGCATTTGGGTGCGTGGGTCTAACTCTCACCCCATTCTCTATACTTCTGCTGCTTTACACATGTGATGGGCTGAGAGTTAGGGTTGGCGACTTAATCATCTCCCAATGCAGGTTGGGTGGCTGGGGGTCCAAGGGGCTTTTAACCCTAACACCGAATTTCCTCACTTTTGTCGCTAGGAACAACTCAAACTGATGCATTAAACGGAGTTTTGCCTTATATATATATATATATATATATATATATATAGTGATGACTTGCATGGCACCATATGTTATTGCTATGCATCAGCATCAGAAGCCCCACAAATTCTCATTCCCGCTGGGTCCTAGTGACTTGTCATCTAAAACCAAAGAGTGTGGCTCAGTGGAGGAGATACTCAAGAAGATGAAGAGTTACTAGTAAGTTTCCTTTATGCATAATGTTGGCATAAAGGAAGCATGCACCTCCAGTGTGGCCATGCAGTTTGTCCTTGCTGATTATCAGTACTGAAGTACCACATGTAGGGTTCTGACATGCTTTTCTCCCCACCTTCTGGATCATCCATGTAAAAGCAAATACTATGCTACTAAACCTGCTTCAGAAGCACTGTGCTTCTAACTCTCCTGCTGACCCAACTGGGGACCCCAGGCTTGGAATACAAATCTTGGTCCCCTGAGTGGTAAAGACACATTTATTTATTTATTTAGATCTTATCTGTGTCAGTCTTCACCATTCATCACCCTTGGGTTCTGGCCGGAGGTCACGACCCTGCGGGAGCTTTTTTTTTTTTTTTTTTGAACCAGCTTAAGCTGTTGATGGTATTTTTAGTGAATGGGGGAAATTTGGCCAGGGCACCGGGGAAATTCCCCTACTCTTTTTGAGAAGTACCATGGGATCTTTAATATCCACCTGAACTACCACCAGAACAGGCAAGATGGGACCTCAGTTTAACGTCTCATCCGAGAGGACAGGAGTACAGCACCCCCTCATGCTGCACTACAGTGTCAGTATTGGGATATTAACCCAAATGCCTGGTGTGGGGATAGAACCCACAGCCTTCTGATCTCCTGGCTTCAGAGGAGAGTGTGCTACCTGCTGAGCCACTGACACTGACAATTTTAGCTGAGTCTAATTCTATGGAAAACTGTTTTATAGTACCAGTGTGAATGACACTGAATGAAGTAACTAATTGTGCTATATATTCTTTTTTTTTTGCCTTCTTCCAAATCAGACACAGCTTCCAGAATTAAATACCCCTTTGTCTGAAAAAACGAGAGCTTTTGTGTCTTGGCTTAGAGAAAACAGAACATTATATCCAGTTCTTCACATCATTAAGTAAGTATTTCTTTAAAAACGAATTCATCCACAAAATAATATACTGCTAGAGAACGAGATATGGGATAGAAATCTGGCTAGTTAAACAATGAATGATTTAATATTTTTCTCAAAAGAGGCTGAAGTATTAACGACTACTGGAGATTTATTGGTGTTCTTAACAGAAGAGAAATGCACTCACTGTGGACTTGTACCAAACAAAATTGAGAGTAGCACTGTGGGGAAATGTGCACTATGTCCACCTACATTGTAATATAATTTGTACCTGCATACCTCCAGTTTCTATTGCCATCAATCTCTGGTGAACAGTACATTCATCACTCAAGTGTTAAAAAATGAAGAATCACAGAATGTGTTCCCACCAAACTCTTTTCTTCCGTGACTCCATACAAGAATTTACAGTTTACTTTATATCACCATTCACCTACACATATTACTGTACCTTGAGGGTTGGGATGGTTAGAAGAACAGAATTCATTATATAAGCACTGTATATGTAATGTTATTATCCAAAGGAAAGATTCAGAAAGCTGCTGCTATAGTACATTTGTAATTCCCTTTGTAGTACTTTACCAGTAATTACATTTTGTTCCTTCTTGTTTCCTTTCTATATGCTGCCTACCCAGTGTAGTAAGCTGCTGCGTTACCAGATGTTTGCATGCTTTCATATCACTTTTGGTAGGCCATCTGTTTGCATTTACTTCCATTTTCCACATAACAATACCAGTTTAGGGAAACATGGCCTGGTAGGGCAAGGTGGTAGTCGCTTTCTAGTGGAACTTCCACATGGCACCAACTTCTATCTGCTACTACATTCATCTTTTGCTACAACTAGCAATCGGAGCCTGATGGGAAAGGAACTTTATATACTGTACATGGCTTCCCAGAAATTGGAAAAGAAGCAGTCGCGACTTACATTTGAGGCTACAGCATCAATGAATCATTCTGCTCCAGCTCTACAGGAAGGCTGCACATGGATACGGACTGGGACTTCAGGTGGCAACCCAAGCACTGAAGATGCCAACCAGCCGCTGGCAGTGGTGATAGTAAACCTACAAAACAAAATCAAGGCAGGGTTTTTGAACATAACTGCACAGATCCTGCACATACAAAATATTGTGACAGGTTTAACTAAAACTTCTGCTTTTCAGACCACAAGACTGACTGAAGCTGAGCAACGAAATAGTGACTTGGAGGACTCTGTTGCAGACCTTACAAGGGGCAGAGACTTGTTAAAAAAAATTCCCTGAGAGAATTGCTAGAGAAATCTGATGGTCAGGAGAATGGAGCCCTCTGCTTCAATCTCTCGCTGGTCAGGGGCACCCTGAGGGGCTTGAAGGCAAGGCCCCCCCTGCCCCAACATACAAAAATGGCTCATGTACGCTGGCCCGGTGGTGCTGATAGTTGAGGTGCTGGACGTCTTACCTCGCGGCACACCTGTGACCCGGGTTCAGGAACGAGCCCGAGTCGTCGGAGTTCAGCAGTTGGGGGTGGAGCTGGATAGAGCTGCCGGCAGGCAGGCTCTCCTCTCCGGGAAGGTGATGCAGCATCCTCAGTCAATGGTGGGCACGGGCTTAGAGGGTGCCAGGCGCTAGACCATGGGGTGGGGGGAAAGGGGTCGTGACTGGGGCTTTAGGCGCATGCGCTTCCACGCGGCATGCGCTTCCCTGCCCTGGGAGAAAAATCGGAGGAAGAAAAAAATGCCAGCAGCAGAATGACTGACTCCGAGGCTCCGCCTCCGGGCCAGGTGTAAGGTAAGCACCGGCTATTCCGGGTGACAGGGTTGGGGGGTCGGTTGGATGGGGGGCTGACCGGAGGAGCATAAAGAAAAAAAAAAAATGGCTCACAGAAAAACTGAACTTGGGGGAAGTTGCAGCCTATTTCGAAATTGAAAGAGTACATCGTATGTGGTCAAAGCCCAAACCAAGCGAGTGATCAAAACATTTCGTGATCCACTTCCTGTGCAACCCGGAGAAGGAGCTTGTCTTAAGGGCTGCGGAGTCACAGATGCCTATACAGGTCGACTGTGGGACAGCCACAGTATTTCAGGATTACAGCTGTCAGCTACAGTACAAAGTAAATGTCAGCAGTTTTTAGGGGTAGTCAGAGCTGCATTTATGTGGAAGGACGTTTGCTTATCTTTATCCCTCCTGCCTCAGAATTACCAGACCTAGCAGACCACCCAGGTTTTTTTTTTTTTATCCCACAGGCAACGGAAGACTTCATGGATGCAGAGGACTCAACAGGGGAAAGGTAGAGTGCCACTAGAAGCACAGAGCTGGCAACTTAAAGATGGCAAATTCTGACTGTCACAACCCACAGCAGTAACTACCTGGAGGACGTTTTGCCTGGGGCCCACTTTTATTAGATCTGGGTTGATTCTCTATCTTTCCCTTTCCAGCCCCAGGCTCTCATTTGCCTAGGGCCCATGACTACACGAAAGTGTGCGCAGCCACGTGGCAGGGTCAACCAGTGGCCATAGTAGTCAGCACTGTGAGCTTGACTCACAAACCCATTATGTAAATTGGTATCTAGCAAATGGCTGGTCTGGCCAGTCGCCTCACATAATACAAAAATGAGCTCATTGCGATGGCCTCAAAGGGTCAGGGGTTGGGGCTGAAATGAGGTGGTGGTGTCTCGGGAGCGGGCAACTTCACCCAGTCTCCCACATGCAGCAACAGGCTCCATAAGACTGCGGCTATAGAGACTGGGTCTTACCAGCCTGAATGCCCTACTAAAAGTCTAATTGAGTACTTCAGACTTGACTTGCGTACTGCTTGAACCACATAGCAGAGTCACCAGGGATGGTGCTGAGCTGTCAGCTGGAGGTCCCCCTTTGGTGCATAGACCAGCTCTAGCCTACCGCACAGTATCAAGGTTGCTAGCCTTCTAACCATAAGAAATCCTGGAAAATGGTAATCTGTGTATTTGTCCAGCAGGTATTCTGCGATTTCACAATACTGTTTTTACGTGAAGGGGGGCTCGATCACAGCGCACAGCAGTGACGGCTGTCAGGAAATGATTATCATAAACCACCCCTAGCACAGTGGATTTACTGTTTACTTGTTCTGTGGGTACCAGTGGGGGTGGATCAGAAAACTCCTGAGGACGTCACCTGCAGCCTGATCAAGCCCAGGAGTTATTCGCTATGTTGATAGGGATGGGACTGTATGAGACTGTGCATGTCACCTCTCAGACAGTGATAGCATTTTTGCAAACTATAGACACTATTTGTCAACGGCAATATGTTATAGTTCCTATGTCCACTTTCTCTCAGTTAGTTACAAGAAGCAAGGTTTTGTTTGCAACTGTAAGCTTATTACCTCCACTACTGGAGCTGGGAGTGGACGCATTTAACAAAGTTAGCTGATGTAAATTCTCTGTATTTAGATACTGAATTTAATATTGTGTTGCCAGTGCCACAGGCATAGGATGAGGTTTCTCAAATCCACTAGATGTTTGCAGGGGAAGTTGTGGAGAAGTTGTATGGAGCACTGTTCAGCTCAAAAGGGTTTAGAAGGGGGAAGGAAGTAGTTGGGGATGTTCATGGTTGGAAAGGGGAGGTTCGTTTGTGGGAGGGATATGGCAGAGTTTTGGTTGAGGGTTGGGGATGGAGGAATTGTTAAAACAGAGAACTGTATTTGCATTAGTGACATGTAAGAGATTCTTTACTGTGCATATAGCAAGCAAGCAAGCGATCTTTATTTTTATAGCGCCTTTCAAAATCAAGGTGCTGTACATGGTATAAAAACAGACATTATAATAATTATTTAAAATCAATCCATTAATTAATCAGGGAAGGCCAAAGAAAATAAATACAATTTCAGCATGGATTTAAAACTGCTGATGGTCAGGCATTCTCCTAACTGACAAGGTAGAGAATTCCACAGGTTTGGTGCTGCAAATGAAAAAGCACAAGCTCCAGATGTTTTAAGATGAACCCTGGGAATCTCTAGCAATCCCTTGTCGGCGGACCAGAGAGGGAGATTGGGGAAGTAGGGAGTCAGGAGATCTTTGAGGTAGTCGGGTCCCAGTTCATGTAGGGCTTTAAAGGTAAGCAAACCTACCTTATAGGTGATCTGCCACTGAAATGGCAGCCAGTGCAGTTTGCGCAGCACAGGCGTAATGTGACTGGTCCTAGAGGTACCAGTCAAGCAGCCTGGCCGCAGCGTTCTGCACTAGCTGCAAGCAGTGGATATCAACCCCAGACAGCCCTAGGTAGAGGGCATTGCAGTAGTCAAGACGGGTAGTAATGAAGGCATGGACCAATGTTGGAAGATCGCATGGGGGACTCAGATGTTTCACCCGGCCAATATTCCTCAGATGGTAAAATGAGGATTTGACCACAGCTGACACTTGAGACTTGGGTCAAGCCGTCATCAAAAATAATGCCCAGGTTACGCACCTGATCTGAGGTAATGAGTTGGACACCTTCAAGCCATAGGCCTGACACATACCCAGCACCAAAAGATGCGACCGGGCGGCCGGGATCCACAACCAACACCTCAGTCTTATCCGGATTCAGTCTCAACCAACTCAAGCTCATCCTGTACCGTTGTGAAAAAATTACAGTTAGTAAATTATCTATTACAGATACTTAGAAAGTCTTATGGCTGCCACCAAGCCGATGATAATGATGCCTTGGGTCTTCATGGCTATAAACATCAAGTGTAGTATTTTAATTTTCAACCAGCTTTGTTTGACACTTTTTTACACTGATCAACATGTACCCAGAATTCTTGTTTCCTTCCTCCAGCCCCTTTCTTGCCACTTACTTTAACCACATGTACCGTACTCTCACCTAACCGTTTGCACACTTGGTATGGTCCTAACCAATTAGCATCCTTCCAAGGATTTTCCTGTTCCCAATTTCACACCATCACTACATCTCCCTCTTCTATAGGTAGCCCCCATCCTGCTACTGACTGTATTCCCTTTTTAATCTGTTTTAGCCATTTGGAGTCTAACATTAGTAGATACTACTCTTGTTGATGTCGGGTTGCAGCTGACACATAGCTCCCCCAGCTGCGGTCATTCCCCGAGTGCTTACAGGTGCCATTTTAATGGTTACTGTCCCACCCCTTTTTCCAGTAAGGAGCTCATCTAACTCATCTTGTTTTTCCTGTAACTCCTGGATCTTGCTCGCAGCATCCTGAAGTTCAGTGTACAGGCGCCTAGTCTCACTAGCATGCTCTGTGACTGTTGGTCTAACTTAATTTGTAAGAGGGCATTATTTCTGTCTAACAGACACAAATCCCCTTGTGCTTTTATTAGCTGTTCCCTAAAGTCAACACACTGTTGTTCTAACTCTTGATGTTTATCTATTGGGACACTATCTTTATACTTTGATGTTAATTCTTCTAGTTGTTGTTGCAACTTATCATTTTGATCCCTTTCATCCCTCAACTGAGCTGCTGCTTTATTTTGGCGACACACAATAGTCTGATTATACTGCCACAGCCCTTGCAATGCATTTGCAAAGATTTCCTTTTCATTTTTTACTCCACTACGAAGGGACACTTGCTGAGTAAAATACACTCATGCCTGTTGATCATCAGGCACTGGTTCGTATGTTTCCCCCTTTAGGTGTTTTCCTAAAAAACGGCCTATTATTGTTTCCATACTCATTTTTTATCTTCTTGCCTGCTTAGCCTCCACAACCGGGCTGACCCGTGCACTGGTGCCCTGGACCGTTTGGCTACGTCTTACGGCTCCCTTGTGAGGTCCGGCTTGCAAGTCCCAGCACCTTCTACTTACCTACTCTGCCCCATGAGTTCCTGGCTAAGAGTTAAGCATTACTTTTATTTTAAACAATTTGAGAAGCATACAAAGCATACATCACCTGATTGTCAAGTGACTGTGACTGTCTGTGTGTACCTTCATCTCTCGCTTTAAGCCAGCAGCACCACGTCTCCGAGCGTCGTCACCTTCTTATTGGGGCTCGCAGACTAACCGACCAGTAGTTAGGCGGCCCCCCACATGCAGCACCAGCGATCCGAGTCACGGCACCAATTGTAGCGTTGTGAAAAAATTACAGTTAGTAAATTATCTATTACAGATTCTTAGAAAGGAGACGAACGGAGACGAGATTAAAGGCGGAAGAATTTAATGATTATAACAATAATCACAGCGAGAGATTACAAGTGGTACATTCTTCAAAATAACAGTGTGTGCTGGCTTGCTTATATAGTGGAAGACAGCATCCTCATTTCCTATGGTTTTCTATGATTGGTTTAAAACAAGCACAAACATCAACTTACAAGGCAATACTCCTTTGGTATATGTATGAGCTCATCCTTGGTCAGCACAAGTATAGATAGTGTACATTCTATTATTATATGTGGCTAGTAACAGTTGTCACTACCAGTTACCAAAGTCCAGGAGGAAGAAATAGATTTGGACTTAGGAATGTGCATACAAGCATTTTGGCCTGTCCTGATAAGGACAAACACTAGGGATAGTCAGAAGGGTAATTTGGACACTATTCTGTGTTCCTGTCTTGCAGACACATAAGACAACTGTTTGCTATTAATTACGTGGTCAGCACAAATATCAAAAGGCACTTTAATACTGCAACTTGTGGCTTAGTTTGTCTTGTGGCTTTACAAGTTTTATATGATCCAATTATATAGGTGAACATTTGTTACACACACACATTATGTTTTAGACCAAAATGAGGTTAGGCTGAAATATAGGGACAAACTTCTTTATCCCTTGTTACACATCCAGTCTTTAATCTCAGAGAGGCAGCTATTTAGCATAGAGATCGTATTAACCTGTCCGAGCACGAAGGACATAAACAGCTGAGTATCATCTGCATAGCAGTGAAAACTCAAGCCGTATCACTTGATGATATCACCCAGTGGCAGCTTATATGTGAACAGCATGGGTGCCAATATGGAGCCCTGCGGCGCCCCGCAGGACAGGGGGAGGTCGTCAGTGACCACCCTCTGGGACCTGCCTACAAGGAAAGATTGAAACCATTCAAGAACTGTACCCGACAGTCCACAAAGGAACCACAGGGTCTCCAAAAGCACCTCATGGTCCATAGTGTCAGAGGCTGCTGAGAGATCGAGAAGGACCAAGATGGTACGAGCCTTTCAATCTCTCGCCATTTGGAGGTCATTTAATACCCGAACAAGGACAGTCTCCATGCTGTACCTCTTTCTGAAACCAGACTGGAGGGCTTCATAGACATTGTGAGTTACCAGGTGATTGTCCAGTTGCAACGCAGGATAGTTAGCTGGATCGACGGGATCCAAGGAGGGTTTTTTTAAGGAGTGGTCGAATGACTGCCTCCTTTAAGGAGTCCGGAAAGATTCCCTTCTCCAAGGATCTCCATACAGTTTCAGCTAGGATCGGGCAGATAACATCTACACATCCCACAAAAGGGAGGTAGGGCCCGGATCCAAACTACAGCAGGTTGGGCGCAAAGTCTGGACAATCTTCACAATGTCCATGAATTCCGGTCGGCTGAAATTTGTCCACATAGACCGGGTGCTCACTACCTCCCATCAGCCTCCACAACCCCTCATGGAGAGAGCCGGGCTGATTCTGGACCTGATGCTGGCAACCTTATCTGCGAAAAAACGAGCTAGCTCATCACACTTAATTTGTGAAAAAGTTCTTCCGGACTGGAGACAGACTGGATTGCACAATCCGTTAGCAGTTCGAAAGAGTTGAGCCGGTCGGTTCTGCACAGCAGGAATCTCCCTGGACAGGAACTCTGCCTTCTTACAGGTGATTTCTGATTGATAGCCCTTATAATCTTGCATCAATCTAAGCCTGTCAGCATCCAGGCCACACTTCCACCATGCTGTCTCCAGCCTTTGACCAATCTGCCTCAACTCCTTCAAGGACCCATCTTACGAAGGGGACCTTAGGCGAAGAGTGAGTGGTCGAACACGAACGTGAGTAGTCAAGTCCAGGGCGACTCCCACTGCCTTATTATAGGCTAGTACGAGGTCCCCTGGACTTGTGCTTTCACCCAGCAATCTGGATAGGTCCAGCACTGCCAATAGACCATATGGGGTAACGCCCCTCAAAGGGCGGTACCAGACCATCTCCGAAGGGGTAGGTCCATTTGGGGGAGCCCCAAAACTGAACCCTGTGGTGTGATGGTCAGACCAACTGACTGGCTCCACCCCCAAGTCAGTGATCTCTACCCCCAGGAGGAACAGCAGATCCAATGAATGATGACCTATATGGGTGGAGGAGGTAACTACCTGTGTAAGGCCCAGCATTGTCATTAGCTGGAGGAGATTTTGACCAAACTGCGAGAGTTTGTCGTCAACGCAGGCATTGCAGTCCCCCAGAATTATCCATCTGGGGAACTCCAACACCATGACGACAACGAAGTCCACAATCTCCTGCAGGAATATACCCCCATCACCTGGTGGACGGTAGATGAGGAGTATCCTACAGCCTACACCCTCACCCATGACACACTCAGAGGATCTGGTGATCCCCACTGGAACATCCACAAGGCCCAGTTCGGTCTTAAAAAGATGGCTACACCCTCACCGCTATGATCCAGCCTTGGGTGGTGAATCACCAAGAACCCAGCTGAAACTGCAGAAGCCAATATTGTGCCTGCATTTTCATCCAGCCAGGTTTCGGTGATGCATGCCAGGTCTACTGTTTCAACAAGATCAGCTGTAATGGCTGTCTTGTTTTTGATGGACCTAGCATTACATAACACCGCCCGGGTTGGATGAGATGCTGGGTGAGACCTCGACTCCTGTCCAGCATCAATTTCTGGGCCCTTGGGTGTGGGAACAAGACAGAGATTACCCCTGTCCTGGCACCATTTTGCCCCACAGCGTTGCCTGGTCCCCACCACCCGAATATGTTCCCCCCTTTCCATTCCCCCACCAATCCCAGCTCTGGCCCCTTCCTATGCCTCCTAGCAATCCCAAGGGATTGGCAGTGTTCATATATTATTTATTTATTTAGTTTAGTTTATATAGTCTCCTCATCCAGCAGGCTTGGTCTGTTGAATGGGAATATTACACCTTGGAACAGTTAAGAGTATGGCTGACAAGCTACAGCTCATGTTTTGGAATATAAATGACCTCAAAAATGTGGTGAACCATAAAAGAGTGCTAATTAGGGTCCATAAACTCAATATTATTGATGAAGGAGACGCATATGACAGAGATGGCAGGACTATGACAAACTGGGGGGGGGGGCATGGCATGACTCCTCTTTTAAAGCAAAATCTAGGGGTACAGTAGTATGGTTACAGTGTGGGTTCGCAGGGGAGGTTATGCACGTTAAAACAGATCAGGATGGCCAGCGCATGTTGGTGCATATCAAAATGCATGATGGGAGCCCCTCATCTGTCGGTTAGGTATATGGCTCTAATGTAGATGACCCCTCCCGCTTTCAGAAACTCACACTTAAAATGACAGAGTTCACAGGGCCATGGATGCTGGTAAGGACACAGTGTTGGACAGATCCAACCCACCCCAGCTACACTGTCTCACAGTGCCAAGGCCCTGAAGGATCTCATGAGTGCACATAGCTTCATAGACTGTTTATTTTTCAATGCACGTTCGTCTTACGACTAAATAGACCATCTCCTTGTGTCTGCCTCAGTTTTGGGCTCAGTGGAATGTATGGCATATGAGCACCTCCTGATTACAGATCATGCTCCTGTCCATCTGTCACTTTCCATTGGACGCTGATGCCACCCCCAGGGGTATGGCATGTCGATCCAGTGATACTGAAGCAGCCTGACTTTGTCACAGCAATTAAAAAAGGCATAGCTGAGTATTTGCTGAGCAACAAAGAAGGTGGTACCTCACATGCCATACGATGGGAGGCCTTGAAGGTGGTGATATGAGGTCTCATCATAACATTTGCCAGCCACCAGCATAAAGCAAAGCTGTGGAATTGGGCTTATTAGAGGTTAAGATATAGCAAATGGAAAGGAACCATATGGCAAACCCAGCAGGGGCCCTTTATCAATTGTTGCATAGACTAGAATAGCAATTCAGCAGCATGGCTAGTGGGAAACTAGAGCCATACTGCTTATGCAGGTGTGCCAATATTTTGATGGCTATAAAGGTGGCAAGCTTCTAGTGTGGCAGCTAAAAACTAGGGAAGAGGGTCAGAAATATCCAGCAAATTAAAATAGACAGTGGCGCTCTAGTAACTGAAAGAGAGGATATAGGTGAAGCATTTTGCTTGTATTATAAGGCTTTGTACACTAAGGAAGCTCACCCTTTCCAAGCTTTGTATAACACTTTTTTTTTTTTTTTCCTGTTTTTCCCCTCCTCCTCCCCCAGCACTCCTTCTCTTTGGGAGACGCCTGAGGCCTGTTATGTCTAAGCTCACCTACCTGGCGACCGGACGATCCAGCCCCATGAAGGCATGGTTGTACCCCCCCCAGGCGGGTACAGGGTGAGGGCCCTTTCACTCCGACGTGTCTGTATTTCGTCAGGTTATAGTCTCTGGCGCCGGTAGGAGCACTGGGGATCAGGGCCATGGTGCTCAGTCTACCGGGAGTGCCGAGGGGTGTTTTCCGGTATTCTTGAAGGCGTGCTGTGTGCCCTGACATCAGGGCACCTAAGGTGCTGATGTCCAGTGCGCCTGCCCCAGTTTCAACATTCGGGCTTGTGGAGCCTCGGGTCTCCAGCCGGGGTCGCTCAGGCGTCGATTGCAGGTACCCCCGGAGGAGGTGAGCTGTCTGGGAGACATTCGAGCCTCCTCCCCCAGCTGGCTCTCCAGCTCCTGGGCTCGTTCCCAAACCCAGGTCGCTGGCGCCACGAGCGGAAATCCAACCGATGGGCCGGCTGTATAACACCTTCTTTGTAAAGACCCTTATTTTCCCAACAACAGCTACTGCAATGGCAGGCCTTAATAGGCCCATTGAGAGAAAGGAGGTGGACAGTGCAGTTAAGACTTGATTTGGCACAAAGGCACTTTGTCCTGTTGGCCATCCTGTTGACTTTTATAAAGTCTTTCTGTCTGATATTGGTGACCCCTTGTAAAAATAATCAGGGAGTGACTTGATACGGGCAGACATACCCCACATCCACGTGGTGAGCAGCTATAACAGTTCTCCCAAAGTGGGGGTAAGGATCACGCCGTATGCTCATCTTATTGCCACATCTCAGTGCTCACAGCTGACTACAAAGTCATAGCAAAAGTTTTGGCAGCACGACTGGAACCTTTTCTGCAAGATGTTATTCACTTAGATCAGACCAGCTTTGTGAAGGGCAGACAGGGGGAAAATAATGTCAGACATACCCTGAATATGGTGCACCGCTGGTCCAGGACAGCAGTCAGGCATGGGGGAATGATCCTTACACTGGACGCTGAGAAGGCTTTTTGACCGCGTGGAGTGGGGGTATATCTTTAAAACCTTTCCATGATTTCAGTTAGGAAATCAATCTACCCTTTGGGTCGGTGCCTTGTACCAAGCCCCAGAGGCCCAAATTCTAATAAACGGGGGCCTTATGAACCCCTTCTTCTTGACCCTGGGGACTAGGCAGGGATGCCCTCTCTCTCCCCTGCTGTATATCCTTACATTGTAGCCCCTGGCAGCAGTGGTGAGGGTATATCCAGGAATTGAGAGGCTGGTGTGGTGGAACACAAATTAGTCTTATTTGCAGATGACATCCTCTTGTTTCTATAAAACCCATCAGAGGTTTTACCCGCAGTACACCAGTTTCTGAAACAATATGGTCAGCTACCGTGGCACAGAGTCAATTGGGGCAAGAGTGAACTGCCCCCAGTGGGGAAATTGAACAGAGAATACCTCCACCAGCAGCACCATGGGCCTGATGGCAGTAGATGCTATTCAATATCTTGGGGTCTGTCTGGAAAGCTCTGCAGCAGCTCTATATAAAAATAACTATAAACCCTTGTTACAGTCCTTGAAGTTGGAATGCGTAATTCAGCAGAACCTGCCACTATCACTTCTGGCAGAATAAATGTTATACAAATGTGTACACTGCCTAAATGCTTTTATCTGTAGGTCACTACTGTGTTCTTCAAATCTGTTGGCTCCCTAATTCATAGATTTGCTTGAAACAATAAACCTGTATGGGTTAAGCAGTCTAGCCTACAGCAGCCATTAGACATGGGAGATGATGCACTACCAAACCTTAAATTATATTAGTGGGCTGCTCAGCTTGCCTTTCTCCCTACTGCTACTGCTACTACAGAGGGGCTGCCATGGCTTGTTGTGAAGGAGGAAGAGACTCCACTGGAGCCGGAGCATCCGACCGCATCAAGGGGGTAGAGGGGAAGTCTTTGCTCTATTGGCCCGCTCCCCCTGCTCTGATTTTCAGCCACTTGCCGACCACCCCTGCCTGTATCCACGGCAGGAGCCGCAACTCAAGCAACTGTATCGGGTTGAGGGGCAGTGAAACCTGCCATCCTTCCCCTGCACCACTGCTGAACTTACTGCCTGCCTGCTGCCATCTCAGCCCATACTGGAGCCGCAGCCCTAGGATACCGGAGCCGCCGCTGGGGAAATCAGCTTTGAACTTGCCGCCACCTCTAAATTGGAGATGCCGCTGGGGAGAACATTGTAAGACTTGTTTTCTTGGGATCGCTCGCTCTGATGCAACCATTCAGTGGAGCGATTCGCATTTGGCTCCGAAATTTGAGTCTTCTGAATAGTGAGCTGCCTCAGCCAGCCTTTAAAAAGCCGAGCTGAATTCCTGCCTGCATGCCAGATGCCACTGGAGCCGGAGCTTCCGACAGCATCAAGGGGGGTAGAGGGGAAGCCTTTGCTCTAGTGGCCCCCTCCCCCTGCGCCGATTCTCAGCCGCTTCAAACAACATGAAGTCTTGCTATATTATGACAATTGCAGTATGACCGCAGGTTAGAACTGCTCCGGAGGTGAAATAGTTAACTTCCATGCAAGGCATGGAATCTTTGACCGAAGCTAAGGATACAGTCTGTCTGCTTGCTTTCAAACCAAAACCGCCAGATTCTTTACTCCGCCTCACTGAACAGTCGCTCTGGAGATTTCTCCTTTTGCTCGTTTCATTTTCGAGGTTTCAAACAGTTTAAAAATATTAAATTCGTCTAGATTTAACCGCAACCGTTCGGTTCAAGCTCTGTCTGTGGTAACGTAAGTAATAGGTTTTACATACGAATTCTGTGTGGAACTTGTAAAACATTTATCGGTTCGGTTTGAACCGATTAGGTTGCATTTTCAATTGCTAGTCCTTTTTTAGAGTGCGGTTCCCGGTTCCTATCGGTTCTAAAAAAAAAACTGATTTCATTACGATTTTTTCCACGGCCCGTGACACGGTTGGGAACCGATAGGAGAGTCTTGCTTGGCGGATTGCCATAAACGGGCAAGTTTTTGGTTAGGCTGGCATAATGTCTGAGAAACCCAAAAGAAAAACCAGGCCCACTGTGTTTCAGCACTGCGATGTCTGTGGGGAAACCTTTGCCAAGGCTGACCCTCGCACCACCTGTGTTTATTGCCTGGGGTTTGACCACCTCGATTCAGACTGCCAGAGTTGCAAGAATTTCCCTGCTGCCACCGTTGAAAAGAGAGTTGGTAGGCTCAGGGAAAGAGAGGACAAAAAGTCCGCTGACCCGGATGGCTGGCCCAGTTCGGTGCCAACCGAACCTGAGGGAGTGCCCTCTGACCAGGGCCAGGCTTCCTCGGGCAAGCAAGAGCTGGCTCTGAGGAGCCAGTTCCTACAAAAGGACTAGAGTCTGCTGCTGTGGAAAAGTCCTTTCCCCAACAGCTGAAGAGATAGCCAAAGCAATCCAAATTGTCCAGTCTCTTTCCCCAGTTCCTGAACCGACCCCATCTGGGAGGCGTTGAGTTCACCAGGTCCCACCGTTCAGGATTATGATTTTGAGAATTTTATGAACCGTGGGGAGGAAGGAGAGTATGAAGAGAGTAATTATGGTCTGGAAGATCTGCCGCTCCTATTGAGCCAGATATCTCCCCAGACAGACCTTTAGGGGTTTCCCCGCCTAGGCTTTCTGAGTCCCCTGCTCATTTCATCTTTTACAAGAAGGTTGCTGAAACTCTTCAGCTTCCTGTTGAGGAAGCTGTGGATGATCAGGAAGAGCCTGATTATGTAGAAATGATGGATATTCCAGAATCTAAGAGACTGTCTATTCCCCTTCATAAATCTTTCAGGAAACAGTAAAAGTTTTGAAAACTCCTCATTCTATACCTCCTGTGGATAAAAGGATGGACAGAAGGTATACCTTATCAGGTTCTGACATAGAATTTCTCACACAGCAATGCAGCCATGTGGGTGTAGTGCAGGCTGTAGCCTGTGACAAGGCAAATATTCCCCTAGCTTCACATCCTCCTGAAAAGGACTCCAGGAAGATTGATGCTATGGCAAAGAAACAGTACATGGCATCCTTGGGGCTCAGACAAGCAAATTACATGGCCTATGCTGCCAGATACAAGAAATCCAGATGGGATACTGTGCTGGCTCTAGTCAAACAACTCCCTGACAAGTTTGCCAGGGATCTGGAACAGGTAGCTTTAGATGGTATCGAGGCATCAAAAATGCAATTTCATGCTGCGATGGACTCTAATGATGTATCTTCTAGAGTTATGGCTACTTCTGTAGCTCTTTGCAGAATGGCCTGGCTCAGGTGCACCACATTGTCACAGGATACCCAGTCAAAAGCCATTGATTTTCCTGTGATTGGCAATTCTTTGTTTGGAGAGCAAACGGAGAATTATATGAAGAAAATGGATGAATACAGGACCACCTATCGGAGTGCACAGGCCAAGGAAAGGCAGGCTACTCCTCAGAAGCAGCCCCCCAGGGGCAGAGGCAGGCCTTTTCATAGGCCTTTTTATCAGGCTCAAGCCTCCTCTTCCTCCTATACCCAGAGGGGATTCTTTAGAGGAAGGGGCAGGAGGGGTTCAAGCAGGCCTGCTTCCACTCCTCAGCCCAAAGCCCCTGCCAAGCAGGCACCCTGATGGGGTAGCCAGGGCCGCTTCTCCTCTACCGGTAGGGGGCAGGCTGGCTTACTTTGTCCAGGACTGGAAGTCTCTCACATCAGACAAGTGGGTCCTGGAAGTAGTAAGCCAGGGACTGGTCCTCAGCTTCAAAAAATTTCCGAAGCTGAGGACCAGATCTTTTCCTCCTGCATCTCCATCAGAGGCACTCGCCTTAGAGTCAGAGGTCTCCACCCTCCTCGCTCTCAGAGCCGTGGAAAGGGTTCCACCCCTACACCAGGGCAAAGGGTTGTACTCCAGGTACTTCCTTACCCCAAAAAAGACAGGAGAATGGCGGCCCATCCTGGATCTCAGATACCTCAACAAGCACGTTTTAAAACCAAAGTTCAAAATGGTGACTCTGGCAATCATTTTACCTTCCCTAAGGCCAGGGGACTGGCTAGCATCCCTGGACCTCAAGGATGCCTACTTCCATATTCTCATCAGAAGCTCCCACCGAAGGTACCGATGGTTCGAGCTGCCCTCAGGCCATTACCAGTTCAGAGCAATGCCCTTCGGACTCACCTCGGCTCCAAGGGTATTTACCAAGTGCCTGACAGTAGCTTGCCTAAGAAGGCAAAAGATTGCCATTTTTCCTTATTTGGACGATTGGCTCATAGTAGGTCAATCCCCAGATCAGGTCAACCTACATCTTCAGATAACCCAGCAACTGCTTACATCACTAGGTTTCCTTCTGAATCTCTCAAAGTCAGTACTGGAGCCTGTACAGCTCCTAACCTTCATAGGCACAGAGCTGAACACCCAGGAAGCCAGGGCCTTCCTCCCTCTAGACAGGGCAAACGCCCTTGTCTCCCTGGCCTCTTCATTCACCCTGCAGGTCTCTCGACCAGCAAAGCATTTTCTGCAGCTCCTAGGGCACATGGCTGCTTCCACAGCAGTAGTGCAAGGAGCAAGGTTTCAAATGAGACATTCAGTTCCATCTGAGGGCCTTTTGGTCACAAAGAAAGGATCCTCTTACCAAACTGATCCCAGTAACTCGAACCCTGATCCAAGCCCTTCAGTGGTGACAGGATCAGGGCAATCTGAGACAAGGAGTTCCCTTTGTCACTCAGCCTCACTCATTAATCCTTACTACAGATGCATCCCTCTTGGGGTGGGGGGCCCACATGGGCGACCTGACTACCCAGGGACTGTGGTCCCCACAGGAATCTCTGCTCCACATCAACCTGTTGGAGCTCAGAGCAGTTTTTCTAGCACTTCAAGCTTTTTCAAAATCTGTTCAGAACAAGGCTGTGCAGGTCAGAACAGACAACACCACTACAATGTGGTACATCAACAAGCAAGGGGGCACTCGGTCTACGGCCTTGTGCACCGAAGCCATGAAGTTGTGGTCTCTGGCGTACTCCCTGAACACCTCCCTTTCGGCAGTTCACCTCCCAGGCAAAGACAATGTCCTGGCAGATGCTCTCAGCAGGATCTCTCAGGGCCATCACGAGTGGTCCCTGGATCCCCTGGTTCTGGGAGTGGTATTTGCCAAATGGGGCACCCCGCAAATAGATCTCTTTGCAGCTCCAGACAATCATCAACTTCCTCTCTTTTGGTGCAGGCCCCAGTCTTGGGCTCAGTCCCTCTGGACGCCTTAGCCCTCAGCTGGGAAGGAAAGTTTCTCTATGCCTTCCCTCCTTTCCTCTCCTGTTCAAAGTGCTAGTCAAAATCAGAGCCCAATCCTGCAGGGTCATTCTGATTGCCCCGGATTGGGCCAGGCAACCCTGGTATCCTCTCCTCCAGTCCTTAGCAGTCCATCCTCCCCTGTGCCTTCCCAAGAATCACAATCTGTTAACATGTGCCCAGGGAAGAGTTTGGTACCCGAATCTCAAGTCTCTCAATCTCAAGACCTGGTTCTTGAAGAGCTAGAGTTTGCTGGCCTACACCTCTCTCAAGGTGTAATGGATATACTCAGGGCTTCTAGGAAGCCTTCTACCAGGGCTACTTATAACTCCAAATGGAAAAGATTTTCCATATGGTGCTCGAAAAGAATATTTCCCAGACACTGCTGGTTACCACAGTTCTAGATTATATGGTCCATCTAAACACTTTAGGGCTGAGACCAGCTACCCTGAAGGTACATTTGGCAGCTGTCTCTGCTTTTCTTTCAGCAGGTAAACCCTCTCCTCTTTCATCTCACCCTGTATTTACCAAGTTTTTTAAGGGTTTGCTTCACACTAACCCTCCATTCAGGGACCCTGCCCCTGCCTGGGACCTCAATGTTTGCATTGCTCAGCTCATGCAACCTCTTTTCGAGCCCTTGTCTTCAGCTGAGCTTAAATTCCTGACTTGGAAAACTGTGTTTTTGGTAGCTATCACCTCTGCCAGATGCATAAGTGAATTACAAGCATTGTCAGTGGAGCCAGACTTTATCTCCTTTCACAGAGATAAGGTAGTCCTTCGGACTAATAGAAAGTTCCTGCCTAAGGTGGTTTCGGATTTCCACCTTAATCAATCTATTTCTCTCCCTGTTTACTGCACTGATCATTCTTCCTCTGGTGAGAGGAGGCTGCAGCTTAGATGTGAAGAGGCCCTTAGCTACTACATAGGCGTACCAAGGGTCACAGGTTTGACTCCTCAACTGTTCCTCACCTATGGTGAGGTGGGAAAGGAAACCTGCCACTAAAGATCCATTGCCAGGTGGATTGTCTCTTGTATCCAATTCTGTTATGAAAAGTTGGGTAAGACTCCCCCCTCAGGCCTGAGGGCTCACTCTACCAGAGGTACAGCTGCTTCTCTGGCTGCTGCCAGAGACATCCCTATTCTAGAGATATGTCAAGCAGCTACCTGGAAAACGGTTCACACTTTTACCAAGCATTATTCCTTGGACATTCAAGCTAGGAGTGATGCTCGGTTTGGCACAGCTGTACTTCAGAGCCTATTCCCTAAGTAGGTTCTGTCCCTCCTCCATGGGGGTACTGCTGTGTAGTCTGCAATTGTCATAATATAGCAAGACTTCATGTTGTTTGAAGAAAAAATTACTCACCTTAGTAATGTTGTTTCTTCTAATGGAGTCTTGCTATATTATGACCTCCCTCCCTGCCTGCCCCTCTCAGAACCTCGTTTTTGCGCTGTGGGTGGGCATCACAGTGTTGGCACTCTGTTTTTCTTGCCACTTTATTGTTTTTGTTTCACCCTCCCTAGGGTGAATGTGTTTTTATTTCATTATTGGGTCTCTTGACTTGAGTCTTTTTTCGAGACCAACAAGTTTGTTTCTTAGGGTAGTAGCCAGTTGGCTAGTGTAGGTTTACAGCTTCCACACAGAACATTAGTGAGTTTTAGCTTGTAAAGATCTGACGGTTTTGGTTTGAAAGCAAGCAGACAGAGCTTTCTTAACCGAGCTCGCGCTCAAGATTCCATGCCTTGCATGGAAGTTAACTGTTTCACCTCCGGAGCAGTTCTAACCTGCGGTCATACTGCAATTGTCATAATATTGCAAGACTCCATTAGAAAAAACAACATTACTAAGGTGAGTAATTTTTTCTTGCCACCCACTCCTGCCTGGACCCACGACAGGAGCCGCAACTCGAACAACTGCATCGGGGGTTGAGGGACGGTGAAATCTGCCATCCCTCTCCTGCACTGCTGCTGAACTTATTACCTGCCGGACGCCACCTCTGTCCATACCGGAGCCGCAGCTGGGGATACCAGAGCCGCTGCTGGGAAGATCAGCTTTGAACTTGCTGCCACCCCTAAACTAGAGACACCACTGGGGAGAACATTGTAAGACTTGTTCTAGGAGCATGGATATGTTGTTCATCCACACTACTTGGCATGTCCCTTTCCCCTTTAAATCTTGCCGGAAGTCTTCAAGCTGGCTCCTCCCACCCGGGTGGTAAATACTTCGGTTCGGCCCCATGACACCAGATCTTCCTTTCCACTGAAAGATACAGGTTCCCTTGTGCTTCACAGCAATTCATAGGCCCTGGATTTCAAATGTCTGTTTTCACCGAATCTTACCTTAAAACTCGTTTTGAGTTGTCGATTCCGATAGAGCATCGGACATGGAGATAAAATCTGCTCCCGGATTTTGCCGGTGCTCCTGCAGCCAGAAGATGTCGCACACCGATCCCCACCTAACGTGTGTCTTTTGCCTCGGTGTCTGACATAACACCTCCACCCGCACGTTCTGCGTGGCCTTCCATCCCAACATCCTAGACGACCGCTTCACGTGCCTAAAATTGGGGAGACCGGAGAAAAACCTGCTGGTGAAATCGAAGGAGGCGAGGTGGGCGGTTTCCACGCCTGCGGGATCCACCGAACAGTTGGAGCAAATGAAGGCTTTCGAGGATGAAGCGGCTCCAGCTTCAGCCACTCGGAGCTTTTTTGTGCCTCTGAACCTCGGTTCCACCTTTTCGGGCCCCTTCAAGGACTTGTGCCAGTCTCTCCCCACCAGGGATGAGGCACCCTCGGGCTCGCACTCCTCCCGCCCTCGGAAGAGGGAGAAGGACCCTAAGTCTTTGACCAAATGGAGACGTTCTTGGGACTGAGAAAGGTCAGAGTCCCAGGAACACGCGGTCCCGACCTCGGTCAAGATCGCATCCTCGGCCGCCAGTTTTACAGATCTTCCGTCCGGCCAAGAAATCGAGGAAGTGGCCAATGAGGTTGAGATCTCTCTCAACCTGATTGACCCTATTTCACCGACTCCGGTCAATGATTCTTTAGAAAGGACTCCTGTCCTTGTTTTTCCCGATGAAGGGACCCAGCCTGCTGGTGTCGCCATCAAGGACACAGTTCCGGACCTTCGGTTTTCACCGACCCCGGTGTCTCCCGATCGACTGAGTCGGCCAGCCCGATCTCAGTCGAGATCCAGAACCCCCTTGGTCGAACAACCGGAAAAGAGTCACAAGCATTCTAAAAAGAGGCATCGCCGAAGATCCTCATCCTCCTCGAACGAGGAGAGGCTTCGACCGAAACTCCATTGACACTATGAGGATGCTATGTGGCAACAGCTGATTTTGACCGGGCAGAAGCTGGCTCCGCCATCCACCCCAGCCATCACTTGGCTACCACCTCCTGGGCTGATGCTGACCCCTCCGGAACCGAAGCCGTCTGTTCCCCCGCCCGCGGGATGGCCCGTATCCCAGCTCAGCCCATCTCGGTCTCTCCACCAATTCTGGTGGAACCACCACCTAAGCATCCTCAGGGAGGGGCTCCCTCGAAAGAGGACCATACAGACACCAGACTTCCCTGACATCTGTCCATAACGGTTACCCCCGACCGCCCTCGGCAGATCGAAGGGGGCGTAGGCGGGAGACCATTGTATCACAACTCCTCGGACTCAGATGTCACAGGACTACACTCCCATCCTGGGGATTATGAGTCCTCCGTGGCAGGTTTAGAGGAGGGTCCTTCTTCCTTTCAAGGCATTCTCCCCCGATCTCCGAATCTACTGGAATGCCCCTTGAGTCTATCCAGAAAAAAGGCTGAGTACCCCCTTGCGGACATCCTCAAAAGTGGGATATCCCGACGGAGGCCTTTCCTGTGGCCGAAGCCATTACTGGCCCGACCCTTGAGCTCTGGCAGCGCCCATCTTCCTGCCCAGCACCGTCTGCCCACATGGCCCACAAGTATGCGGTACCCATGGGGTCCCTGCCGGGATTCACAGAACATCTTCGGCCAAGAGCCTGGTGACCACTTCTGTGTTTAGACGTACTGGTAGCTCAGCCGACACAGACCGACCCCCCGACAAGGAGTACAAAAATACGGTCCATTCTGCCCACAAGGTCTACGCGGCCTCTTTCTTAGGCCTTCGTCAGGCCAGTTCGGCTGTCATTATGGCACACTTCTCTCATGCTGTCCTCAGGTCATTAAACAAAGTCCTCCCTCATCTCCCTGCGGACATGTAGACCATGGTAGAGCAAGTCCGTGATCAGGGCTGTGCTGTTGCAAAACAGCAGCTCCAGATAGCCCTAGACATCCGGGATTCTTGTGCCCGCTTCTTAGCAGCCGTAGTGGCCACTCGGCACAGGGCCTGGCTGAGGTTATCCTCCTTTCCGGCAGATACCCAGCATAAGTTAGCTGACATTCCCTTCCTTGGCACTGACTTGTTCGGTCCAGGAGTGGCCGGTCACCTTTAGCACATCGAGCAGTCCAATACCACCTTGGATGCTACCTCTGAAAAGGGTTCTTCGGGCAAGAACCAGCAGAAAAGGATGAAGCAGCCATTTCAGCATTCTTCCCTTGCGGTCAGGCAGCCCTCCTATCGAGGAGGTCAGCAACAGCAGTAGCAGCAGGCTCAAGCTTGGTGCCCACAGCCCAAGCAGGGTCCTCAACAGCCTTGTAAAGGAGGCAGAGGCGCAGGTACAGGTTCCTCCTCCTCCTCCAAGCCTGCTCAGTGATGGGTTGGGGGTTGCCACCCCTACACCCGTCACACCAGCTCTGGGTACTCCCATGGGGGGCCAGCTCTGCCACTTTCATTCCGCCTGGTCCAGTATCACTTCAGACTGATGGGTTCTCAAAGTGGTCAGTCGGGACTGCCTCTTGAGTTGAGCAGTACCCACCCAGCCCAGCCCGCCCTCAGGAGGAAGGATCTCAGCTTGCACTCGGTCGGCTCTCGAGATGACATAGCTCAGCTTCTCTGCGAGGAGGTGGTAGCTCCAGTGCCAGATCCTCCTACAGACCCAGGCTTCATGTGCAGGTACTTCCTGGTGCCCAAGCAGACGGGGGGTTGGCGCCCCATCCTAGATCTCCACGACCTGAATCAGTATCTCTGGTCTTGCACATTCCGGATGGTAACTCTGAACCAGATCATATCATCCCTGGAGCAAAACATGTGGTTCTGTTCGCTGGACCTGCAGGACACGTTCTTTCACGTCCCAATCCGTCCATCCCATCAACGGTTCCTCCACTTCAGGGTTGAAAGGACCCTGTACAAGTTCCGAGCCATGCCGTTCAGCCTGTCTTTGGCCCCCTGGGTCTACACCAGGTGCATTGCAGTGGTGGCAGCCCATCTTCGGCGTCGAGGAGTACGAATCTACCCTTATCGCGATGACTGGCTCTTAGCAGGATCCTTCCTTCAGGAGGTGGAGAGGTCCAGTGATCTGGCTCTCCAAACCTGCTCCCAACTCTGCCTCCTGATCAACGAGGCCAAGTCGGAACTCGTGCCTGCTCAGGTGATGGGCTTCATCGGGGCAGAGCTCAACTCTTGTCAAGCCAGAGCTCAGCTCCCGATGGACAGGGCGGAGTTTCTCTCCTCCTTTGCCAGATCATTTCTGGTTGGGCACTTGCACCCTGTGCGGGACTTTCTGCACCTTCTGGGTTACATGATGGCATGCACTTCAGTGGTCCTTTGGGCCAGATGACACATGCTCTCCCTTCAATGGGAGCTGTCTGCCCAGTGGACTGAGCGCCACGGTCATTTCGATCAGCTGATCACTGTAACCCAGAAAATGTGGGACGCTCTCCAGTGGTGGACCGTCCCAGAACGGTTGCAGGAAGGGATCCCGTTTGTCCACCCCGAGCCGATGGTCGTCCTTACGACCGATGCCTCTCTCATGGACTGGGGAGCCCACATGGGGGACAACAGAGCCCATGGGTTCTGGACCCCCAAGGAGTCCCGATGCCACATCAACCTGTTGGAGCTCAGAGCAGTCAGACTGGCACTGTCAGCTTTCACTCCTCAGCTCCGGGATCAAGTGGTTCAAGTCCAGACGGACAATACCATGACCATGTACTACCTCAACAAACAGGGCAGCATGCACTTCCGTCTGCTGTGCAAGGAGGCGCTCCGCATCTGGATCCTCATAAGTCGACTGAAGGTGGATCTCCTAGCCATTCATGTGGCAGGAGTCTCGAACCAGCTGGTGGACACTCTCAGCCACATAGGCCAGACATCCCACGAGTGGTCTCTCCATCCAGAGGTAACTTACAGTCTGTTCTCCCGCTGAGGCAAACCGTTGGTGGACCAGTTTGCCTCCAGGGAAAACAACAAGCTAAGGCAGTACCATGCCGCCCCAGCAGGTCTCGCTGCAGGGGGATGCCTTCTCGAGTCCGTGGACCCCAGGCCTCCTCTACGCCTTCACTCCATTTCCCTTGATCCACAAGGTGCTACTCAAGGTGAGGAGGGACAAGGCAAAGGTGATCCTGGTAGCCCCAGATTGGCTGCGCCAGTTCTGGTATCCAGATCTCCTCAGCCTCAGCTGCAGGCGCCCGGATCAGCTTTGTACATGCCCGGACCTGATATCTCTGAACCAGGGGAAGGTATTCCATCCGGACCTTCAATCCCTGCACCTCACAGCCTGGTACCTGAGTGGCTAGAGTTCCAGGCTCTGGGTCTTTCCGAGGATGTCTACACTGTGGTGGAGGCATCTCGTAAGGAATCGACCAGGAAATGTTATGGCTTCAAATGGAAGAGATTTTCCATTTGGTGTCAGGGTAAGAGTCTGGACCCCTTATCCTGCTCTCTGGCTAACATTCTTGACTACCTTTGGTCTCTCTCCAAAGGGGGTCTGCGCCCATCGACCCTTAGGGTGCACCTGGGAGCCATTTCTGCTTACCGGGAGCGGGCCGGTCAGCTGACATTGGCGCCGGAGACAGTGGTCAGGTGCTTCTTCAAAGGCCTGGATCACATATCCCCTCCGGTGCGTGAACCTCCACCTCCGTGGGATCTACTGCTGGTTTTGGCAAAGCTCATGGGCAAGCCATTCGAACCTATGCACAAGTGTGCACTTTCACACTTCTCATGGAAGACGGCCTTCCTGGTGGCTATCACGTCAGCCAGAAGGACAGGGGAGCTCCAGGCGCTGTCAGTGGGCTCCCCTTATCTGGTCTTTCACAGGGACAAAATTGTCCTGCGCCCCCACCCGAAATTCCTTCCGAAGGTGGTATCAGAGTTTCACCTTAACCAGGTATTGACTCTGCCGGTATACTACCCTAACTACACCTCAGACGCTGAATACAGGCTCCATACTCTGGACCTGAGATGTGCTGTCTCCTATTATAAGGAGCGAATGGCAGAAATTCGTGGAGAGGTTCTCCAGCTGTTTGTCACCTACGCTGAAGCTGCTTCTGGCAGACCTGCAGCCAAACAGACCATTGCAAGGTGGATTACATCATGCATAGGTCTGTGCTATGAGTTGGCGAGCAAGGAGCCTCCCAGAGGGATAAGAGCTCATGCTACCTGCCATACTGCTGCATCGGTGGCTGCTTCCAGGGACATTCCGATCCAGGAAATCTGTCGGGCTGCTACCTGGAAGTCAGCAAACACTTTCATTACCCACTACCACATCGACCTTGAGTCACTCCAGGATGCTGGTTTTGGGGCCTTGGTTCCCCAATCTCTCTCTCCTAAGTAGGGGGTGTGTGCCTTGCCTCCCTCCTCCTGGAGAACTGCTTGGAGTCTGCCAAGAAATGTGGATGAACAACATATCCACACTCCTAGAAGAACAGGTTACTCACCTGTAACAGTAGTTCTAGGAGTGGTATATGTTTCATCCCCTGCACCTACCGACCTCCCGGCTTTGGCGCACAACCTTGCTTCCAGCGAGCAAGATCTGGCATCATGGGGTGGAGCGGGTATTTTACCACCGGTGGGTGGGAGGAACCAGCTTGAAGACTTCGGCAAGGTTTAAAGGGAAAGGGACATGCCAGAAGTGCGGATGAGCAATATACCACACCCAGAACTACTGTTCTAGGGACATAGATATATTGTTCATCCACCTATTAAGTTCCTTGCAGCTAAATCTGCGGAAAGGGCCCTGCTGACCTCCCCGATGGTAGAACCTCGGCCCGCCCCAGCAGACGCCAGATCTTCCTCCGCTTGAAAGCTCAGGTCCCTCCTTAGCGCTCGCATTTGGAGACTGGATCTAACTCTTCGGTTCATCCGAAATTGGTTTTGAAGTTTTCTAAACTTCGGTCTTCATCTTCCCTCGCGGCTGCAATGGACAAATCTATTCCCAGCTTTCGGAGGTGCCCTTGCGGGCAGAAAATGTCCAGGACGGATCCACACTCCACGTGCGTCTACTGCCTAGGCTTAGATCATGACCCACAGGCCTGCTAGTTCTGCTGCTCTTTCTCGGCCAACGTCCTGGACGATTGCGCTGCCCGATTGAAGCTCAGGTGCTCGAGAAACGTTTCCCGCTGGTAAAATCAAAAGAGGCTTGTTGGACGGTGTCCACAGCGGCTGGCTCGGCTGAGCAGCTCAAGCAGATGATCGCCCTCAAGGAGGAGGCGGCCCAGGCCGCATCTTCCTCCTCCTCGGCCGCGGCATTTATCCCGCTCTCTCTGAGTTCCTCGTATACGGCTTTGTTCAAGGAGCTTTGTCAGTCCCTTTCCACAAAGGAGAGGGGCCATCGGGACATTCTTCTCGGCCCAAGAAAAAGGAGTTGAAAGGTAAGTCCCACTGTCAGCGTTCGTGGGAGCGGGAGAGGTCCCCCTCCCCAGACAGCCGACCGTCGACTTCGGTCGAGGTTGCGGCTGAGGCCGCTGGTTTCACGGTGCCCCGTCAGGCCAGCCTGCCGAGACTCCGTCGGCCAGGACGAAGAGATTTTCTCGATCCGTTAGGACGGCTGTCACTGGAGAAGCCGACAACCCTCCTTCACGGTCCCCGGTGGATACCGAGGATCTGCCTGTGCCCTTCTGGGCCGCAGGTCCCCCGTTAAAGTCCCCGAGCCGAGGAAGAGCGGGTGTTCCCCACCCCTTCCCGCCCCACCACTCGGTCCCCGAAGGGTCTCGGTCTGGACCTCT
The DNA here is from genome assembly GCA_016271365.2 of Neoceratodus forsteri. Lineage (NCBI taxonomy): Eukaryota > Metazoa > Chordata > Ceratodontiformes > Ceratodontidae > Neoceratodus > Neoceratodus forsteri. The sequence goes on along the minus strand of CM057453.1, from coordinate 429,770,392 downwards.
TCTCGGTTCACCTGTTCCCGCCCGACATCGGCGGTCTCGATCCGAGTAGGCGACACTGTTCCTCCTCCTCATCCTCTTCCTCGGATGAGGGGAGGCTTCGGCATAAATTACGTCAGCACTATGAGGAGCTTATGTGGCAACAGTTGCTGTTGTCTGGGGCTAAACCGACTCCGGTCCAGACCGTGGCCATCAAGTGGCTGTCGCCCGAACTACCGAAGCAACCGCTCACCCCAGTTGAGCTGCCCGTTCCAGGGCCGGTTGCTCGGCCAAAACCAGCTGCTCCACCGATTGTGGTGGAACCTCCGCCTCCACAACCGAAGTCTGGGGCACCGACCAAGGATTCTCGGTCGGGTCACGGCCTGCCCCACAGGTTGTCGGTCACTCTCACTCCCGACCATCCTCGGCAGGTAGAGGGTGGCTCAGGGCCGAGGCAGCTCTTCGCAGACTCTTCGGAATCCGAAGACGACTCCTCCCTGTTCTCCAGGCAGGTCAACCTGGAGTCCTCCGGGGGCCAGTCATTGGACGATAGCCCATCGTCCTTCTTGGGTCTGCTTCGACTCATCTCAGAGTCCACCGGGATGCAGCTCGATCCCATGTCCAAATGGGCCAAGTATCCCCTGACGGAGATACTGGACCGAGGGGATTCCCCCACGGAGGCCTTTCTGGTGGCTGAGGCCATTGTCGGCCCAGCCTTGGAGCTCTGGCAGCGGCCTGCTTCCTGTCCTGCGCCCTTGGCCAGGATGGCCAGATAGTATGCGGTCCCTACCGGCTCTTTGCCCGGTTTCTCGGAGCACTCCTCTGCCGAGGGGTTAGTCACCGACAGCGTTTTCCGGCGTTCCCGTAACGCTCGGGATGTGGATAAGCCCCCCGACAAAGAGTCCAAAAAGCTGGACTTTGCCGGGCGCAAGGTGTACGCTGCGTCCTCCCTCGGCCTCCGACAGGCCAGCTCGGCCGTGCTGATGGCACACTTCTCCCACGCCCTCTTGGGCTCCCTGGATGAGGTTGTTCCTCATCTCCCGACTGACCTGCAGACCACAGTCCGCCAGGTGCAAAACCAGGGTAGGGCGGTGGCGAAGCAGCAGCTTCAGACTGCTCTGGACATAGGTGATTCCTGTGCCAGGTCAGTAGCGGCCGCAGTGGTCATGCGCCGCAGGGCGTGGCTGAGGATATCCACCTTCACGGCGGATACCCAGCACAAGTTGGTGGATGTCCCCTTCTTGGGGACTGACCTCTTCGGCCCTGGAGTGGAGGGACACTTCCAGCGGATCAAGAAGTCCAATGCCACCCTGGACTCGGTCACCTCCGCCCAGAGGGACAAAGGCTGCCGTCAGCAGCAGAAGTCCTTTCGTCCTTCGGCCCCTGCATCTCGACTGGCCCAGCAGCACCAGGGCCAGCAGGCTTGCGCTTGGCATCCCAAACCCAAGCCGGTGGCTTTCTCCAACAGGAAGCAAGGAAGTAAAGGTCCAGGAGGTCCCTCGGCCGGTTCTTCCTCAAAGCCTGCCCAGTGACAGGTTGAGGGGTGCCTCCCCCAGCCTCGTCACTCCCCCCTGGGTTCCCCCCGTGGGGGGACGGCTCCGCCACTTCCTTTCCGCCTGGTCCGCTATCACCACAGACCACTGAGTGTTGGAGATGGTAGGAAAAGGCCTGCCTCTGGAGTTCGAGCAGGCTCCACCCTTTCAAGCCATCGCCCCTCTGGGAGCCACGGGGTCCACAGCCTCGCTGTCGGCCCGCCGAGCCGATATTGCCTTGCTCCTCGAAAAATAGGTGATTAGGAAGGTGGCGGATCCTCCTCCAGACCCGGGGTTTGTGTCCAGGTACTTCCTGGTCCCAAAACAGACGAGGGGCTGGCGCCCCATTCTCAGCCTGCACAACCTGAACAAGTTCCTAAGGTCTCGGACCTTCAGGATGGTCACTCTGGCTCAGATAATCCCATCCTTGGAATGAGGCGTGTGGTTCTGTTCCCTGGACCTCCAGGACGCGATCTTTCACGTCCCAATCCGTCTGTCCCATCAGAGATTCCTCCGCTTCAGAGCGGAGGGATCCCTTTACAAGTTCCGGGCCATGCCCTTCGGCCTCTCCCTAGCTCCCAGGGTCTTCACCAAATGCATGGCAGTGGTGACAGCATTCCTGCGGTGCCGAAGGGTCCGGGTGTACCCATACCTGGACAACTGGCTGATTGCAGCCCTCTCCAGAGCGGAGGTGGAGCAGTCCAGAGATCTGGCCCTCCAGGTTTGCTCTCAGGTTGGCCTCCTCATCAACGAGGCCAAGTCGGAACTCATGCCAAAGCAGGTGATACTATTCATCGGGGCAGAGCTCGACTCTCTACGAGCCAGAGCACGGTTCCCGGTGGACAGGGCCGAGCTTCTTTCCTCCTTTGCCCAGTCATTTCTGGTTGGGCATTGCGCCCTGCCCGGGACTTCCTGCGCCTCCTGGGCCTCATGGCGGCCTGCACCAGCGTGATCCGTTGGGCCCATTGGTACATGCGTCCCCTTCAATGGGGACTGGCCAGCCAGTGGTCACAACACTGCGATCCATTGGACCAGCCCGTGACAGTGACCCAGGAGATGTGGAACGCTCTCCAATGGTGGATCGTTCCGGCACATCTGCAGGAGGGCATCCCGTTTGTCCACCCCGAGCCAACGGTCTCTCTATCGACCGATGCATCTCTGATGGGTTGGGGTGCCCATCTGGGGGAACACCGAGCGCACGGCCTCTGGTCCCCTCGGGAGTCCCGATGCCATATCAACCTGCTGGAACTCCGAGCGGTCCATCTAGCTCTCACCGCCTTGGCTCCATTTCTACGGGGTCAAGTGGTTCAGGTCCAGACGGACAATACCACGACCATGTACTATCTGAACCGCCAGGGCGGGACGCGCTCCATGCTGTTATGCAAGGAAGCTCTCTGCATATGGTCCCTCGTGCGCAGCCTGGAGGCGGATCTCCTAGCCATTCACATGGCAGGAGCCTCCATCACCCTGGCCGATGCCCTAAGCCGGATAGGGGCTGCGTCTCACTAGTGGTCTCTCCTGCTGGAGGTAGTACAAGACCTGTTCTCCCACTGGGGCACGCCTCAGGTGGACCTGTTTGCCTCCAGGGAGAATGTGAAGCTGAGTCTGTTCCATGCCCGGCCCCCTCAGCAGGGCTCGCTGCAGGGGGATGCCTTCTCGAGGCCGTGGACCCCGGGCCTCTTCTACGCCTTTTCCCCATTTCTCTTGATCCACAAGGTGCTTCTCAAGGCGAGGAGGGACAAGGCGCAGGTGATTCTGGTAGCCCCAGACTGGCCCCGCCAGTTCTGGTATCCAGATCTCCTCAGCCTCAGCTCCAGGCTCCCGAGGCAGCTTCCAGCCTGCCTGGACCTGATCTCAGTCAACCAGGGGAAGGTATTCCATCCGGACCTTCAATCCCTGCACCTGACGGCCTGGTTCCTGAGTGGCTAGAGTTCCAGGCCTTGGGTCTTTCCAACGAGGTCCTCAACGTCGTTGAGGTGTCCCGTAAGGAGTCGACCAGGAAATGCTGCGCCTTCAAATGGACGATTCTCCATTTGGTGTCAGGGGAAGGGCTTGGACCCTTCCGCCTGTCCCTTAGCAAGCATTCTGGACTACCTGTGGTCCCTCTCTCAGCAGGGGCTTGGTCGGCGACCCTTAGGTGCACCAGGCAGCCATCTCTGCCTTCGAGCGCGGGCGGAAGCAGTCGGTGCTGCAGGAGAAGGTGGTCGGGCGGTTTTCAAAGGCCTTGACCACATTTCCCCTCCGGTGCGAGAACCTCAACCTCCGTGGGATCTACTGCTGGTATTGGCCAAGCTCATGGGCAAGCCACTCGAACCGATGCACAGGTGCGATATTTCACACCTGTCGTGGAAGACCGCCTTCTTGGTGGCTATCAAGTCAGGCAGAAGGATGGGAGAGCTCCAGGCGCTTTCCATCGAGTCTCCTTATCTGGTCTTCCACAGGGACAAGGTTGTCCTGCGCCCCCAACCGAAATTCCTTCTGAAGGTGGTGTCGGAGTTTTACCTTAACCAGGTGTTGACTCTGCCGGTGTTCTACCCCAATCACACCTCGGAGGCCGAATATAGGCTCCATACTTTGGACCCTAGACGAGCGCTCGCTTATTATAAGGAGCGGACGGCTGAAGTTCGGGGAGAGGTTCGCCAACTGTTTGTCACCTACGCTGAAGCCGGACCTGGCAGACCTGCAGCCAAGCGGACGATAAGCAGGTGGGTCACCTCCTGCTTAGAGCTCTGCTATAGGTTGGCGGGCATGGAGCCTCCCAGAGGGATAAGAGCTCATTCTACCCGCCATACCGCTGCATCGGTAGCTGCTTCCAGGGATGTCCCTATCCAGGATATCTGCAGGGCTGCTACCTGGAAGTCGGCACATACCTTTATTACCCACTACCACATCGACCTTGAGTCACGCCGGGATGCTGGTTTTGGGGCCTCGGTTCTCCAGTCTCTCTTTCCCAAGTAAGTATCGGGGGTGTGCGCCTTGCCTCCCTCCTCCCGGAGAACTGCTAGGAGTCTGCCAGAAAGTGTGGATGAACAACATATCCATGTCCCTAGAAATACAGGTTACTCACCTGTAACAGGAGTTCTAGGAATGGTGTATCTTTGTTCATTCCTACATTCTCGACCTCCCAGCTTCGACGCACAACCTGAGCTTCCAGCGGGCCAGATCTGGCGTCATGGGGCGGAGCCGAGAGTTTTACCACCCGGGTGGCTGGGAGGAGCCAGCTTGAAGACCTTCCGGCAAGATTTAAAGCGGCAAGGAACCTGCCAGAAAGTGTGGATGAACAACATATACCATTCCTAGAACTCCTGTTACAGGTGAGTAACCTGTATTTACAGGTGAGTAACCTGTTCTTTTTTTGTCCCCACCCACCTCCCCACCACCTCTTAAATTGTGCTAGCTGCACCATCTACCTCAAAAGAACAACCAGTAGATTGTACCTGCCTTCTTAAAGTGTACCAATGCTTAATTCTAAAGACCTGAACCAGTAACCATTGATCTTCCTGGACATAAAGTCTCCACCACTCATTCACACTGATGGGATGTACGCCGGAGGCGCTAGGACCCAGCGGGAGCAAACTTTTTTGCAAGAGGGCCGGTGCCAGAGATGGAGCCGTGAGGAGTGCCGCTGCGAGCCTCGGCTCGTGTGGCAGTGACTGTCTCGACGTCGATCCTCCAACCGCCTCAGTTCGTTTTTTCCCGCCGTCGAGTGCACTTCAGTGATGATGTCGCTCACCCTCCGGTAGTCAAACTTCAAACTAGCCGCTTAGCTTTCAGTTTATTGTTTTGTAATTTATCTCAAAAAAAGTACTGCTTACTTTTAAACTTTAGTTATTAAGAAAAAGAAGTCCTCAGCCTTTCATTGATGAAATCGACCATGAGCGGGTCAGGTGACGGTAGGGAGACTTTGTATGAAACCTGATCAGTCAGCCGGGCTGGGTCCGGTCCGCTGCCCTCTCCGTGGGGGTCTGACAACGGACGGTCCGATGCTCAAGGGGGATGGGCGGTCCCCCCGAAAGCATAAAAGAAAACAGTCCCATTCTCGGCACCGTTCGGCCTCGAGCTCTTCCTCAGCCCACAGGTCAAAAAAGAGAAGGCATCACTCAAGGTCGCCTTCTGGTATGTCTGCGTGTCGACAGTCAGTCGTTGGGGTCAGGTGCCGGTCTCCTGTTCTGGGGTCGCCAGTTTCTGTCTCCGGTGGCTGAGCCCTTCGACATCGAGGCCCTTCCCCGCCTATTGAAAGGGCTTCTGATGAGCAGTTTCATCAGTGGGCTGCTCTTATGGAGCAGTGGGCTCGGAGGTTGGTCCAGCTGCCTGGCCCGGTCACTCTGAGGCCTTCGGGCCCTTCAGGGGAGCTGGTAGGGCGGTTGGACCTTCCTAGTTCCGCGGTGCCATCTTCAGTGTTGTCGACCCTGTGCGCAGGTGTTTTTCCCCCCTCACATGGCTGCACCGCAGGGGGCAACACTGATGCCTCTATCTCCTGGTATTCTTCATCCTTTTTCTTCGAATCGCAGTTTTTGGAGCCCTGAGTTGCTTTCAGCGCCATCGGCAGCATCGGGGATGCTCTCGATGTCGATGGGTCTGTTGGCGCCTTCCTCGGCACCACTGGGGTGTCAGCGCCGGGGGGTCTCTTGGTGCCGTGGGCTCTGTTGCCGCCATCTGTGGCACCACATGCTTCTTCACCACCGTGGTCTCTGTCGTGTGCTGGGCTGTTTCCGACGGTGCCGACTCCCTTGCCTTCAGCACCATGTTCCTCAGCACCGATGCTTGGTTCGGGCCGTCCATCCTTCAGCGGTTCTGGACTCCAATTCCTTTCTCCTCTTTGTTTCCTTCTGATTTTCACTCCTTTACTGTCCATACAGTCCCTCCTGGACTGTCAGGTGATGATATTGAGCCTGACCCAGATCTTCGACTGGGTGATGATGTTGAAGGAGCAGGGATCAATCCTGCCGCAGAGCCTGTGGTTGAAGACCTGTCATTTAAGTCTCTGCTGAAAAATTTAAATTCTACTCTTTCTCTCCAGACTACAGATATTGATCGTGGGAAGCTTTTGAGACTCCAGTACCTACATGTCCCGGAGATCCCTATGGATTTAATTCCGGTACAACCATCCTTTGAGACACTATCTCAGATAGTATGGAACAATCCTGCTCTCATCCCTTCTGTGGCTAAGTCCATAGACAGGAAGTATGCTCCTCCCAAGGATCGACCCATTTTGACCTTCCAGGCTTTTGCTGACCCCATTGTTGTCCTAGCAGAGAATGACAAGGCCGTTCTCCCTCAGGCATCTACAGCCGGGCCTATAAATAAAGAATCTCGTAAGATAGACACCTTAGGTAAGAGAGTCTTTGTTGCTTCCACCCTGGGTGTGCGTATTGCCAGCTACCAGGGCTATTTCTCCCAATATGAGTATGTTCTTTGGCATTCGCTTGAACAGATGGAAGCTCTGCCTGAGTCGGACGCTAGTTCAGAGCTACTTCAGACCATAACCAGGGGTATCGAGTACAACAACCAGCAGGTTAAAGCAGCTGTGGATGCTTTCTGTACTGCTTCCCGAGCTGCGGCAGCAGGCATTTGCACCCGTCGTCACTCCTGGCTACGTACTTGGGCATCATGAATGATGCTCAGCAGCAGGCCATGGCTTTACCCTTTGACAGTATGTATCTGTTCGGACCTCAAGTAGAGCAAGCGCTGGAGGCCACACAGAAGACTAGGTCTGCCAATAAAACGGCTTGACCCGCTCCCACCCCTGCTCAGGGGGGTTGTCAACAAGTGTCAGTTTTATAACAGTCAGTCCTTTCGGAGCAAAGGCAGGGGAGGTTTTAACAAAAGAAAATGCAAAAGAAGGCCCAAGGGCCCAAAGCGCCCAGTGCCACCTTCTGAGTTTCGGGCCCAGGTCCCACCTCAACTCACTGAGGGGGACTCTTCCTCAGCAGTGGGAGGACATCTCACTCAGTTCTGCAACCAGTGGAAGTCCATAACATCAGACAAATGGGTCCTCCTGGTAATCCGCGAGGGGTACTCACTCAACTTTTCAGAAACTCCTCCAGATCATCCCCCCAAACGACAGACCAGGCTGTCGGCAATTCAGTCAGACCATCTTGCCTCCAAGGTACAAGGCATTCTGAACAACAGGGCAGTAGAAATAGTTCTGCTGGATCAATGAAACACAGGTTTCTACTCCCATTATTTCCTGGTCCCAAAGAAAACCGGTGGCATGCGCTCCATTCTGGACCTCAGAAAGTTAAACAAGTTTCTTCTCAAGGAAAGTTCAAGATGATTTCGCTAGGGACCCTGTTACTCTTACTTCATCAACATGATTGGCTAGCGTCCCTGAACATGCAGGATGCCTATCAACATATTCCTATTCACCCGAAGCACCACAAATACCTAAGGTTTGTGGCGCGGGGTCAACATTATCAGTTCAGAGTCCTGTCCTTTGGGCTGTCCTCGGCACCATGGGTTTTTACAATGTGTTTTGCAATTCTCACAGCGCATCTCAGGAAAATTGGAATACAAGTATTCCCATATCTGGACAACTGGCTCCTAGCAAGTCCCTCCAGACAAGAAACTCTGGACACCATAGCCACAGCTTCAGACTTCCTCACGTCCATGGGAGTTCTGCTAAACCTCAAATTGCAGATGCAGCCCTCCCAGAAGCTCCTCTTTATAGGAACTCTTCTGGACACCTGCTATGTGAAAACCTTTCTTTCAGAGGACAGAAGGAGCATTATCTTACAGATGGCCCGGTACATCAGAGAGAACAACTCAGTTCGAGCTATCTCGATGCAACAGATGCTGGGTCTCATGGCATCCTCAGTGTTCACTGTACCCCTAGCATGTCTCCACATGAGAACCTCCCAGTGGATGCTCAGTACTCAATGGTCTCCAACCACTCATCCTCAGTCCTTTCTCATCAAGGTGACAGAACCTCTAAAGAAGTCTCTCACCTGGTGGTCACAAGAGGACAACCTTCTGGAAGGGTATCCCTTTGCTCCTCTGGATCATCAGATATCCATTACCACGGATGCGTCGCTGATGGGGTGGGGAACTCACTGTTAAAATCTCCACACCCAAGGCACGTGGACTCGGGTCGAGTCCCAACTTCACATAAACGTCCTGGAAATGAGAGCCGTTCTCTATGCAGTCCGGGCTTTGAAGGACATTCTCTGTCACAAGAAAATTCTCCTTCAAGCGGACAACAAAGCAGTGATGTATTACATCAACAAGCAGGGCGGTGCTCACTCTTACCCTTTGTGCAGGGAAGCAGTGAGAGTGTGGGAACGGTGCTTAGAGCACAAGGCTCTAATTCATGCAGTTTACCTGCCAGGAGTGCAGAATGAACTGGCAGACCATCTCAGCAGAACGGAGATAGATCCTCACGAATGGTCTCTCGACTCAGCTGTAGTTCAGTCACTATTCACAGAGTGGGGAACCCCAGAACTGGACCTTTTTGCATCCCCATTCAACACAAATCTGCCTCACTTCTGCTCCAGAAATCCAGGGCCTGGCATTTTTTGTCAGGATGCGTTCAGGCTGCAGTGGACAAAACGCTTTGTACATGCTTTTCTTCCTCTTCCACTACTTCAGAGGGTACTTCTCAAATTCAAGTCTCGGGGACAAAATGATCGTCATTGTTCCCTTCTGGCCTCAACAGATATGGTTTCCACTACTCAACAGTATGTCAGAAACCCCTCTGAAGGCACTTCCCCTTCAGACGAACCTTCTGACCCAGGGTCCCGTGGTCCATCCCAGTCTAAGGTCACTTCAACTTCGGGCTTGGCTCCTGAAGAGATAGAGGTGAATAGGTTCAGTGTCTCTCGGGGGGTGTTTCAGATATTCTTTGGTTTGCGCGCAAGCCAGCCACCAGAAAAATCTACACAGTCAAATGGAAGCGTTTTTCTCTCTGGTGTGCAAAATCCTCTTTGAACCCTTTTTCCTGCCCACCAATTAAAGTCTTATTAGACCTCTCAAATTCAGGTCTACAATACTCTACGGTCAAGGTTTACCTTTGTGCTATTTCAGCCTATCATGAGCCAGTACTTTCTCTGTCACTGCCTCAAGTACCTGTAGTTAAGAGGTTTCTTAAAGGTATTCTGCACACCAGACCCCCCTATCAGACATCCAGTCGCAGCCTGGTACATTAATCTCATGCTAGACATGCCCACTCGAAAGCCTTTCCAGCCTCTAGCTACCTGTGAGCTGAAATGCCCCACTTGGAAAATGGCCTTCCTGGTGGCCATCACCTCGGCCCGCAGAGTCTCTGAAATACATGCTTTGGTCACAGACACCCACCCCCCCCCAATACACTGTATTTCATATGGTCAGAGTAGTTCTTAGGACTCATCCTAAGTTTCTCCCTAAGGTTATCTCAGAATTCCGTCTATGCCAACCTTTGGTCCTACCTACTTACTTTGTGAACTTCCAAAATGAAGGAGAGCGTACTCTTCATTCTTTAGATGTTAAAAGAGCGCTGCGTTTCTACTTAGAAGGAACAAGAGATTCACAAAGCTCAACAACTGTTTGTTTCCTTCAGCGAGACCCGGCTGGGTCAACCTGTCGCTGTCAGATGCATTTTGGCATGGCTGGTGGCATGCCTTCACCACTGCTATTCTATGGCACAGGTTAAGCTGGAAGGCAGAGTGAGTGTACGCTCGTTCTACTAGAGCAGTCATGGAATCTCTGGTGGAAATCCGCAATGTGCCTATTGCAGACATTTGCAATGCGGCTACCTGGAGCTCAGTGCATACTTTCGTCAAGCACTATGCCTTGCATGTCCATGCCTGGCGACATCTTTTATTTTGGCAGGACTATCCTTAACGGACTTCTGTCTTGAATATGTGAGCTCTTGGTTTCTCCTGCTGCCCTTTCGCGGGATTATTAGCTCAGTACTCTCCCATCAGTATGAATGAGTGGTGGAGACTTTATGTCCAGGAAGATATGAAAATTACGTACCTACCGTAATTCTTGATCTTCTTGGACGAAGTCTCCACCACTCATTCACACGCCCACCCACCATCCCCCGAGCTCACCTCTCTGATCTTCCTGGACATAAAGTCTCCACCACCCATTCACACTGATGGGATCTACGGCGGAGGCGCTAGGACCCAGCGGGAGCAAACTTTTTGGAAGAGGGTCGGCGCCAGAGATGGAGCCGCGAGCCTCGGCTCATGCGGCAGTGACTACCTCAGTGTCGACCCTCCAACCTCCTCAGTTCCTTTTTTCCCTGCCGTCGAGTGCACTTCAGTGATGATGTCACTCGCCCGCCAGGAGTCAAACTTCAAGCTAGCAGCACAGTTTTCAGTTTATTGTTTTGTAATTTATTTACAAATAAGTACTGCTTACTTTTAAATTTTACTTATTTAAGAATAAGAAGTCTTCAGCCCTCCATTGACAGAGTTGACCATGAGCGGGTCAGGTGACGGTAGGGAGACTTCGTATGAAAGCTATTCAGTCAGCCAGGCTGGGTCCGGTCTGCCGCCCTCTCCAGAGGGAGGGTCCGACATCAGACGGTCCATTGCCCGAGGGGATGGGCATTACCCTCAAAGCATAAAAAAAATGGTGCACTCTCTGCACCGTTGACCTCGGCTCTTCTTGGCTCACAAGTTAAAAAGTGTGAAGGCATCACTTGAGGTCGCCTTCTGGATGTCTGGCATCGATGGTCAATCATTGGGGTCAGATACCGGTCTCCTCCCGGAGTCGCCGCCGGGTTCCGTCACCGGTGACCAACCTCTTCGACATCGGAGCCCTTCCCCACATATTGAAAGGGATTCCGATGAGCAGTTTCATCAGTGGGGTGCCCTCATGGAGCAGTAGGCTAGGAGGTTGGTCCAGTTGCCTGGCCCGGTCTCTCCGAGGCCTTCAGGCCCTTTGGAGGAGCAGGTAGGGCGGTTGGACCTTCCTAGTCGCGCGGCGCCATCTTCGGTGCCGTCGACTTCCGTGCTCAGGTGTTTTCCCCCCTCGCATGGTTGCGGCGCAGGGGGACACACTGATGCCTTTATCTCCTGGTATTCTTCCTCCTTTTTCTTCAAATCTGAGTCTTCAGGGCCCTGAAGTGCTTTCGGCAACATTGGGAGCGCTGTCAGCATCGTCCTTGGCGCCAGTACGCTTGTTGGTACTGTCGGCATGTTCCTTGGTGCCGATGTGCCTGTCGGCGTTGTCCTTTGTGCCAATAGGGTTGTCGGCGCCGTCCTCGGCGCTGATGTGCCTGTCGGCGCTGTGAGCTCTGTCAGTGCTATGTGCTTGTTTGTTTCCGATGGCGCCGTCTCCCTTGCCTTTGGCGCCGAGGCTTGGTGCAGCGCTATCCATCCTTCAGGGGTTCTCGACGCCGAATCCATTCTCCTCTTAATTTCATTCTAATTTTCACTCCTTTTCTGTCCATACAGTCTTTCCTGGACTGTCAGGAGATGACATTGAACCTGACCCAGATCTTCGACTTGGTGATGATGCTGAAGGAGCAGGGATCAATCCTGCTGCAGAGCCTGTGGTTGAAGGCCTGTCATTTAAGTCTCTGCCGAAAAATTTAAATACTACTCTCTCTCTCTCCAGACTACTGATATCGATCCTGGGAAGCTCTTAAGACTCCAGTATCTTCATATTCTGGAGATCCCTATGGATTTGACTCCTCCGGTACAACCATCTTTTGAGACGCTCTCTCAGATGGTATGGAATAATCCCGCTCTCATTCCTTCTGTGGCTAAGTCCATAGACAGGAAGTATGCTGCTCCCAAGGATCAACCCTTTTTGGCCTCCCAGGCCTTTCAAACAACATGAAGTCTTGCTATATTATAGACATTAGCAGTTTGATCCAGCTCTAGAACTGCCCCGGAGTGAAATGGTTAAAACCATTCCAAAATAAAATTTTGGCACGAGAGCAGCTCTATCTGTGTCATTTCAAACTTGAACTGTCAGATTCTTTATTCCGCCTCAGTGAACAGTCGCTCCGGAGATTTCTCCTTCTGCTCGGTTCATTTCTCGGTTTAAAAGTGTTTTCTCGGTTGGATTTAACCGAGAATAATTTTATTTTAACATAAAACCGTTGGTTCAAGCTCTATCTGTGGTAACCGTAAGTAAATGAAGGTTTTGTCTGTGTGGAACTTGTAAGTTATCGGTTCGGTTTTGAACCGATCAGTGGTTTAAAACTCATTTAAAACTAAAGTTACTATTTTAGAGTGCGGTTCCCGGTTCTTATCGGTTCTAAAAAAAACGGATTTATTACGTTTTTTTCCAATACCCGTGACACGGTTAGGAACCGATAAGGGTGTCTTGCCTGGCACTGCCGGTTAAAAGGGCAAGTTTTTGGTTAGGCTGGCATTATGTCTGAGAAACCCAAAAGAAAAACCGGGCCCACTGGGTTTCAACACTGTGATGTTTGTGGGGAAGTCTTTGCCAAGGCTGACCCCACACACCACATGTGTTTATTGTCTGGGGTTTGACCACCTCCAGTCAGACTGCCAGGTATGTAAGAATTTCCCTGCAGCCACCCTGGAAAAAAGATTGGGCAGGCTCAGGGAACGAGAGGCCAAAAAGTCCGCTGACCCGGATGGCCAGCCCGGTTCGGTGCCAACCGAACCAGAGGGAGTGCCCTCTGACCAGGGCCAGACTTCCTCGGGCCAAAGAAAAGCTGGTTCTGAGGAACCAATTCCAGTAAAGAAAACAAGAAAATCAGCAGGTCTGGAGTCCAAAATTTCTTCTCCAACTGCTGCAGAGATAGCAAAAGCCATACAAATTGTCCAGTCACTGTCTCAGGGTCCGTCCGAACCACCAGTATCTGGTAAAAGGTCGGTTCGTCCGGTCCCAGTGGTTCAGGATTATGATATTGAGGAATTTTATGAACCAGAGGAGGGGGAGGAGGATTATGATCAGTGTGAATGTGGCTGGGAAGGTCTGGGTGTGCCCATTGAACCGGACATCTCCCCAGACAGACCTTTAGAATCTCCCCCTATGCTGTCTGAGTCCCCATCTCATTTTATGTTTTATAAAAAGGTTGCTGAAACCCTCCAGCTTCCTTTAGAAGAGGCTGTGGATGAGCAAGAGGAGCCTGATTTTGTAGAAATGATGGATATTCCAGAGTCTAGGAGATTGTCTATTCCTTACATAAGTCTTTTAGGAAACAAACAATTAAAATTTTAAAAGCTCCTAATTCTGTGCCTCCTGTAGATAAAAAGATGGACAGAAGGTATACATTGTCAGGCCCTGTTACAGAATTCTTCTCAGCAATGCAGTCATGTTAGTAGTTCAGGCTGCTGCCTGTGATAAAGCTAATATCCTTGGCTTCACATCCTCCTGACAAGGATTCCAGGAAGATTGATGCCATGGCAAAACAGTATATGGCAGCCTCTGGGACTCAGGCAAGCAAATTATATGGCTTATGTAGTTAGGTATCAGAAATCTAGATGGGATACTGTTATGCAATTGGCCAAGCAGGCCCATGGCCAGCTGGCTAGTGAACTAGAACAGGTGGCTGCTGATGGCATTGAAGCCTCTAAGGTTCAGTTTCATGCTGCTGTGGATGTTAATGATGTTTCCTGTAGGGTCATGGCCACATCTGTAGCTTTTCGTAGGTTGGCTTGGCTCAGGTGTACTAGTTTGTCACAGGATACCCTAAGGCTATGGATTTTCCTGTGGTGGGAAATTCTCTGTTTGGAGAGCAGACAGAGAACTACATGAAGAAGATGGATGAATATAGGACTACTTACAAGAGTGCCCAGGCTAAGGAGCGGCAAGCCACTCCTCAAAGGCATGCCCCCAGGGGTAGGGGTAGGCCTTTTCACAGGCCTTTCTACCAGACTCAGGCCTCCTCTGCCTATGCTCAGAGGGGCTTCTTCAGAGGCAGGGGCAGACGAGGGGTGGGCAGACCTGCTCCCACCCCCCCAGCCTAAAGCTCCTGCGAAACAGGCACCCTGATGGGGTGCCCAGGGCCGATTCTCCTGTACCAGTGGGGGGCAGGCTGGCTTACTTCAGTCAGAATTGGGCTTCTTTAACCTCAGACAAGTGGGTTCTGGAAGTAGTAAGCCAGGGTCTGGTTCTCAGCTTCAAAAAGTTTCCCAAGTTGAGAAGCAGACTTTTTCTACCTGCAAGTGCTTCAGAGACCCTCGTCCTGGAAACAGAGGTCTCATCCCTGTTAGCTCTCAGAGCAGTAGAAAGGGTTCCTCCCCTGCATCAGGGCAGGGGTCTGTATTCCAGATACTTCCTTACCCCAAAAAAGACAGGAGAGTGGCGGCCCATTTTAGATCTCAGATATCTGAATAAGCATCTTTTGAAACCAAAGTTCAAAATGGTAACTCTGGCAATGATTTTATTTTCCTAAGGCCAGGGACTGGCTAGCCTCCCTGGACCTCAAGGATGCCTATTTCCATGTCCTAATCAGAAGATCCCGCCGAAAGTACCTCAGATTCGAACTGCCCTCAGGTCATTACCAGTTCAGAGCAATGCCCTTCGGCCTTACCTCTGCTCCAAGGGTATTCACAAAGTGTCTAGCAGTGGCAGTGGCCCACTTAAGGAGGCAGAGGATTGCTGTTTTTCCCTATCTAGACGACTGGCTCATTGTAGGCCAGTCCCCAGAACAGGTAAAATCTCACCTGCAGGTCACCCAGCAGCTTCTCACCTCCCTGGGTTTTCTGCTAAACCTACCAAAGTCGGTTCTGGAACCAGTCCAGGTACTCCCTTATAGGGCAGAATTGACACAAAGCTAGCCAGAGCCTTTCTTCCCCAGAAAGGTAAGGAATTTAGTGGCTCTGGCCTCTTCCTTCACTCTGCAGGTCTCTCGACCAGCAAGACACTTCTGCAGCTCCTGGGCACATGGCTGCATCCACAGCTGTTGTGCAGGGAGCCAGATTTCAGATGAGAGACATTCAGTTTCACTTGAGAACCTTTTGGTCTCAGAGAAGAGACCCCTTTCCAAGTTGGTCCCAGTGATCAACCTTGATCCTAGCTCTCCAGTGGTGGCAGGATCAGAGCAATTTAAGAGCGGGGTCCCTTCATTTCCCCTTCTCACGACTTGGACTCTCACTACAGATGCTTCCCTTCTGGTTGGGAGCCCACATGGGCGACCTTTCCACTCAGGAGTTTGGTCCCCAGGAATCTCTGCTCCACATCAATTTGCTGGAACTCAGAGCTGTCTTTTAGCTCTTCAAGCTTTTTCTGCATCTGTCCACGACAAGGTGATACAAGTCAGAACAGACAACACCACAACAATGTGGTACATCAACAAACAGGGGCACTTTCGGTCTTGACCTTGTGCACTGAGGCAATGAAGTTGTGGTCTCTGGCCTATTCCCTGAACACTTCCTCATAGCAGTTCATCTTCCAGAGAAGGACAATGTCCTAGCGGATGCCCTCAGTAGGATTTCCAGGGCCATCACGTAATGGTCCCTGGATCCTCAAGTGCTGGGGATAGTTTTTGCCAGGTGGGGCATCCCTCAGATAGATCTTTTGCAGCCCAGACAGTCACAGACTTCCTCTGTTCTGTTGCAGGCCTCCAGTGCTGGGCTCAGTTCCCTGGATGCCCTTCTTCTGGATTGGGAGGAAGTTCCTCTATGCTCCCTTTCCTCTCCTATTCAAAGTACTAGTCAAAATCAGATCTCAGCCTTGCAGCGTGATTCTGATTGCCCGGATTGGGCCAGGCAGCCCTGGTACCCACTCCTTCTGTCTCTGACAGTCCATCTTCCCCTGTGCCTCCCCAGGAATCACAATCTGTTGACTTGTGCCCAGGGAAGGGTTTGGTATCCGGACCTCAAATCCCTCAACCTCAAGGCCTGGCTCTTGAGGAGTTAGAGTTTGCTGATTTACACCTCTCTCAGGGTGTTCTTGAGATCCTAAAGGCTTCCAGAAAGCCTTCCACTAGGCTACTGATAGTTCTAAATGGAAAAGGTTTTCCATTTGGTGTGCTGGGAAAATATTTCCCAGAATCTGCTGAATTGCCCATTTTGTTAGATTACATGGTACATCTTAATTCCTTGGGTCTCAGACCAGCTACCCTGAGAGTTCATTTGACAGCTGTGTCTGCTTTTGTGTCAGCAGGAAAGTCATCCCCTCTTTCCTCTCATCCTGTGTTTTCCAAGTTTCTTAAGGGATTACTCCATACTAATCCTCCCTTTCGGGAACCGGCCCCTGCTTGGGACCTTAATGTTTGCATGGCCCAGTTAATGCAACCACCTTTTGAACCTCTGTCTTCTGCAGAGCTTAAGTACCTAACTTGGAAAACTGTTTTTCTAGTGCCTATCACTTCTGCCAGACGCATAAGTGAATTGCAAGCCTTGTCAGTGGAGACTGACTTTATTGCTTTCCACAGGGATAAGGTAGTCCTTAGGACTAATAGGAAGTTTTTGCCTAAGGTGGTTTCAGATTTCCATCTTAATCAATCTATCTCCCTTCCAGTATTTTTCACTGATCACCCTCTTCGGTGAGAGCAGGTTGCACAGCCTGGATGTTAAGAGAGCTCTTAGTTATTATATAGAGCGTACTAAAGGTCACAGGTTCAATCCCTCCAACTTTTCCTTACCTATGGTGAAGTTGGGAAAGGCAACCTGCCACTAAGAGATCAATAGCCAGGTGGATTGTCTCTTGTATCCAATTTTGTTATCAGAAAGTGGCAGAGCCCCCACCCTGGTTTGAGGGCTCATTCTACCAGGGGTACAGCTGTGCCTCTAGCTGCTGCCAGAGATATCCCTTTATTAGAGATTTGCCAGGCTGCTACTTGAAAGCGGTACACACTTTTACCAAGCATTACTCCCTGGATGTCCAGGCCAGAGAGATGCTCGCTTGGCACAGCTGTTCTTCAGAGCCTATTCCCTAAGTAGGTTCTGCCCTCCTCCATGGAGGTACTGCTTGTATTCTGTTAATGTCTATAATATAGCAAGACTTCATGTTGTTTGAAGAAAAATTACTCACCTTAGTAATGTTGTTTCTTCTAATGGAGTCTGCTATATTATAGACCTCCCCAACCTGCCCCTCTCAGAACCTCTACTTGGTGGGTGCGGGCAACTTAGTGTGGGCACTACTTATGTCCTGTTAGTATTTTGTCCCCTTGG
The DNA here is from genome assembly GCA_016271365.2 of Neoceratodus forsteri. Taxonomy (NCBI): domain Eukaryota; kingdom Metazoa; phylum Chordata; order Ceratodontiformes; family Ceratodontidae; genus Neoceratodus; species Neoceratodus forsteri. The sequence goes on along the minus strand of CM057453.1, from coordinate 429,752,856 downwards.
GACTTTGGGGTGTGTATGTGTACGCTGTGTGTGTTTTATTATACTTATGTTCCATTTTCATATTATTAGAATGGTGTTAGTATTTCTGGTCCCCTGACTTGAGTCTTGGGTGTTGGGACCATCAATGGTTGTTATTATTTAGGTAGCCATTTGGCTAGTGTAGGTTACAGCTTCCACACAGACCTTAGTGAGTTTGGCTCGTAAAGATCTGACAGTTCAAGTTTGAAATGACACAGATAGAGCTGCTCTCGTGCCAAAATTCTATTTTGTAATGGTTTTAACCATTTCACTCCGGGGCAGTTCTAGAGCTGGATCAAACTGCTCATGTCTATAATATAGCAAGACTCCATTAGAAGAAACAACATTACTAAGGTGAGTAATTTTTTCTTGCGGACCCTATTATAGTCATGGCAGAGAATGACAAGGTCGTTCTTCCTCAGGTATAGACAGCCCGACATATAAACAAAGAATCTCGCAAGATAGACGCGTTTGGTAAGAGAGTCTTTGCTGCCTCTACCCTGGTTATGCGTATAGCCAGCTACCAGGGCTATTTCTCCCAGTATGAGTATGTTCTTTGGCATTGGCTCAAACAAATGGTGGAAGCTGTGCCCGAGTCGGACACTAGTTCAGAGCTACTTCAGACCATAACCAGGGTTATCGAGTCCAACAACCAGCAGGTTAAAGCAGCTATGGATGCTTTCGATACTGTTTCCCGAGCGGCAGCAGCGGGCATTTCTACCCACCGTCACTCCTGGCTACACACTTCGGGCTTCACTAATGATGCCCAACAGCAGGTCATGGCATTACCCTTTGACGGTATATATCTGTTCGGGCCTCAAGTAGAGCAAGCTCTGGAGGCCACGCAGAAGACTAGGTCGGCCATAGTCGGCTCGACCCGCCTCCACCCCTTCTCCGGGTGTTAACAAGGTCAGTTTCACAACCGCTGTCGCTTCTGGCAGGGGAGGTTTTAACAAAAAACAAGCCCCCCAGCCTCAAAAGAAAATGCAGCAGAAGGCACAAGGGCCCAAAGTGCCCAGTGTCACCTTCTGAGTCTCTGGCCCAGACCCCACCTCAACTGCCCGAGGGGGACTATTCCTCAGTGGTGGGAGGATGTCTGACTCATTTCTACAACCCGTGGAAGTCCGTAACATCAGAGAAATGGGTCCTCCAGGTAATCCGTGAGGGGTACTCCTTCAACCTTTCAGAAGCCCCTCCGGATCGTCCCCAAACGACAGCCCAGGCTGTCAACAATACAGTCAAACCTTCTTGCCTCAGAGATACAAGGCCTTCTGAACAACAGAGCAGTAAAAATAGTTCCGCTAGATCAACAAAACACAGGTTTCTACTCCCATTACTTCTCTGTCCCGAAAAAGACCGGTGGCATGCACCCCATTCTGGACCTCAGAAAGTTAAACAAGTTTCTTTTTAAGGAAAAGTTTAAGATGATATCGCTCAGGGCCCTTTTACTCTTGCTTCATCAACACGATTGGCTAGCTTCCTTGGACACTCAGGACACTTACCGACATATCTCTGTACACCCAAAGTGTCACAAATACCTACGGTTTATAGCTCTGGGCCAGTATTTTCAGTTCAGAGTTCTGCCCTTTGGGCTATCCTCAGTGCCACAAGTTTTTACGAAGTGTTGTGCAGTTCTCGCAGCGCATCTCAGAAAAGTCGGAATTCAAGTGTTCCCATATCTGGATGACTGGCTTCTAGCAAGCCCGTCCAGGCAAGGAACTCTGGATGCTGTAGACACGGTCTCAGACTTTCTCAGGTCCATGGGAGTCCTGCTATATCTCAAGAAATCGCAGTTGCAGCCTTCCCAGAGGCTCCTTTTTATAGGAACTCTTCTGGACACCTCCTGTGCGAAAGCTTCTCTTCCAGAGGACAGAAGGAGCAATATCCTACAGATGGCCCGAACGTCAGAGAGAACAGCTCAGTTCGAGCTATCTCGATGCAACGGATGCTGGGTCTCATGGCATTCTCTGTGTTCGCTGTACACCTAGCACGTCTCCACATGAGGACTTCTGAGTGGATGCTCAGTACTCAGTCGTCCTCAACCACTCACCCTCAGTCCTTTCTCATCAAGGTGATAGAACCTCTGAAGAGGTCACTCACCTGGTGGTCGCAAGAGGACAACCTTCTGGAAGGGTATCCCTTTGCTCCTCTGGATCATCAGATTTCCATTACCACGGATGCGTCTCTAATGGGGTGGGGAGCTCACTGTCAGAATCTCCACACCCAAGGTACATGGACTCAGGACGAGTCCCAGCTTCACAGAAACTTCCTAGAAATGAGAGCCGTCCTTTATGCAGTCCGGGCTTTGAAGGACATTCTCTGTCACAAGAACATTCTCCTTCAAACGGACAACAAAGCAGTGATGTATTACATCAACATGCAGGGTGGTGCACACTCTTACCCTTTATGCAGGGAAGCGATGAGAGTGTGAGAATCGTGCCTAGAGCACAAGGCTGTAATTCAGGCGGTCTACCTGCCGGGAGTGCAGAACGAACTGACAGACCGTCTCAGCAGAACAGAGACAGATTCTCATGAGTGGTCTCTCGACTCAACCGTAGTTCAGTCACTATTTGCAGAGTGAGGAACTCCAGACCTGGACCTTTTTGCATCTGCACTCAACACAAAACTGCCTCTCTTCTGCTCCAGAAATCCAGGGCCTGGCATTTTCTGTCGGGATGCGTTCAGGCAGCAGTGGACAAAACGCTTTCTATACGCCTTTCCTCCTCTTCCACTAATTCAGAGAGTACTTCTCAAATTCGAGTCCCAGGGGGACAAAATGATCCTCATTGCTCCTTTCTGGCCTCGACAGATATGGTTTCCGTTACTCAACAGTATGTTGGCAACCCCTCCGAAGGCGATTCCTCTTCAGACGAACCTTCTGACCCAGGGTCCTGTGGTCCATCCCAATCTGAGATCGCTTCACCTTCATGCTTGGCTTCTAAAGAGATAGAGGTAAACAGGTTCAGTGTGTCTCTGAGAGTTTCAGATATTCTTTTGGCTGCGCGCAAGCCAGCCACCAGAAAAACTTACACAGCCAAATAGAAGCGTTTTTCTCTCTGGTGTGCAAAATCCTCTTTGAATTCTGTCCACCAAATAAAGTTCTAGAGTACCTCTTAGACCTCTCAAATTCAGGTCTTCAGTACTCTACAGTCAAAGTTCACCTTTGTGCCATTTCGGCTTATCATGAGCCAGTACTTTCCTTGTCACTGGCTCAGTTACCTATAGTTAAGAGGTTTCTTAAGGGTATCCTGCATACCAGACCTCCTATGAGATGTCCAGTAGCATCCTGGGACATTAATCTTGTGCTAGACATGCTTACTCGAAAGCTTTTCGAGCCTCTAGCTACCTGTGAGCTAAAATTTCTCACTTGGAAAACGGCCTTCCTGGTGGCCATTACCTCGGCCCACAGGGTTTCTGAAATACATGCTTTGGTCACAGACACTCCGTATACTGTATTTCATAAGGAAAAAGTAGTTCTTAGGACCCATCCTAAGTTTCTCCCTAAGGGTGTTTCAGAATTCCATCTAAACCAACCTTTAGTCCTACCTACTTACTTTGCGAACTTCCAAAATGAAGGAGACTGTACCCTTCATTATTTAGATGTCGGTGGAGCTCTGTGTTTCGGACTTATGGTTCCGGTTATGCCTGAGTGAACACGAGTACCGGGAAGCTCCTGCCTGTAAAAATAAAGAGCTCATTTAATAAATTAAAACGGTCAAATTGGAACTTAGACTTTGGGCTCAAAACATCAAAGCTCAAATGGTTAAACCACCTCAAAACCGATTTCTCCCAGTAGCTGAATTAACAGATTTTGATGACCAGCCGTCCGATGAGGGAGAGGCCCAATCAAGACCCACACCGGGCTCAGAGAAAAGGACCTTGAAGTCCAAGAGCTCCGAAAAGATACCAGAACCGAACGCGGAGACCATTCTCCAGGCGATCACGGACTTCTGAGATGAGGTTCATGAATCGCTTAAAGATATCAGGAAAGAGATTGCTCACCTGCAGACCCGAGCGACTGAAGCCGACCACCAGATTTCTCTCAACACCACTAAAATAGATGACCTCGAGGAACCAGTTCGAACCTTAGCAACCGAGCAACTTTCTATATCAGCCTGTCAGGAGGATGCGGAGAACAGGGGTAAAAGAAGAAATATCTGCATCTTTGGGCTCCTAGAAGGCGAGGAAAGGAATGACCCCAGGGCATTCGCGTATTATTTTCTCAGTTTATCCCTAACATTGGATCCCGATTTCTAACTGGATGTGGAGCGGGCCCACCGTGCTCTAGGCCCAAAGCCAACGTGTCCTGAGGCCAGACCCCGCTCCTTCTTAATACGACTACTAAGCTTCCAAACTAAGGAATCCCGTGGGGCCAGACCAGACTACTTTTCGACAACGATCACACCCCATACACACAGAGGCAACGTAGGGATTACAGACCATTATTCCCTGTTCTGCCTTCCCAAAAAATTCGATTTAAAACCCCTTACCCTGCTAAGTTGGTAGTACATCTGCCTTTGGAAACTCAGAGTTATCTGTCAGCATCAGAAGCAGTAGCCGATCTCTTCGCAGAGGGTATCATAACTGAGAAGACGATGGAGGCAGTAGGTCAGCGCCAGAAACAGTGGGCCCAACAGGATTGTGCCAATACAACTCAAACGTCACTCTCTATCGCAGAGCTACTAAAGCGCCTACAGCAGTACCGCCAACCCTCTGTGCCAACTTGAGAGATCCTGAGGCAAAGTTTCCTGGTTAGAGGTGAACGGGGGGTAAAGGGCACTACTTCAGGGGCTGGGGATAGGACGAGCGGGGGGGGGCCTCGCCTTGAGCGGAACAAGCGCCATTCATTACAGTCCAGGCAACATTCAAAATTTCTCACCTCACTTTTGGCCTTGGATTGCCGTTTGGACTCCAGCGATCTCCCTGATGGTGGGGATTCTCCCTTACTAGGGTGTATTGCCAGCCAAGGTATTTGATACCCCTCGCTTCCACTCATGGTCCTGCACCTCTTGATTCTTCCTCCCACGTCCCCTGGCTCTTAGGGTGGCAGCTCCGGTCTCCTCCGACTCGAAATCGGGTAATCCTCTGATTCTCTTTTCGAGACTGCGGGCTGGATTATAATCCTTAATACAACCTGGACATTCATAGCTCTAAGTTGTTATCTTTTGGGGCATCTCTAGTTTAGAAAAACATTTTCCTGAACTATAAAGGACTACAATGGACTAACTTTCTTAAATGTCTTTTGTTATACCGAGTAGGGATTGGATTGCCTGATGGGGGGTGGGAGCTGGCTATGTAGGAATACAATACACAATTAAATATATACATGTACAGTTTCCTGGGAATTAAGGCTATATATTTACACCCAGAACAGCCCTGATTGGGGTGGAGGGTAATCTCCTGCCTCCTAAAATGGCTTGACTGTCTTCTCTTCTTCCCCCGCAGGCCCTTCCTACCGATCTGACTTGCGACAATTTCATAGTTCTGGGTTATTTCCCCTCCTGTTCAGTACATTATCTGAATGAATCTAACTCAGCCATAAAGGTTTACCAGACCCAGGTTGAATATAGTGTAACTAGTCCCCCATCAGTCAGACTACAGATGGTGAACACCATAAGGCTGGGGACACTCGCAATGTGGCTGATTTTAATCTCCCATTTAACTGGGCTCCTTCAGATTTCTTCCCCTATATACCTAACCTACTGAGCCTATGTGTTTAAGGACAAGGCAGAGAGCTTACCATAAGACTAATTCAGGTATTCATTATGGTAACTCCGGATCCACCCTGGAGTAAATTTACAGTCGCTCCCTTAGGGGCTCTATTACTGACCCTGAGTATATTCCTATTTGGGGTTAGGCTTGGAACCCCACATCCCTCTCCTTTTCCATGTGGAATTAAGGACAGGATGTTCCAGGAGGAGCTCTGTGTGAGCACCTCCCAATAGGAGGTCAAATTGTACATAGTTTGGTTTGAATTTAAAAGGGTGTATATAGGTAGGTATCACCCTTAATGGTTTCAATGTAAACTACTTACATGATGTTGTTTTTATTCTTATTTGGTTAAGACAAAATAGGTTTAATGACCTGGTTGGTGGTCATACAGTTAATTATGTATGTTTCTATGGAATGCTTAACAGAGCTGCAGTAATAATCACAGATTTTGTAAGGGGGGGTGTTAAAAAAACACACATACAGTGAAATAGCATTATTTAACCACATTTTATTTAATCATTTGTACAACAGTACTAAGTTGATGGCTTCATTGCAAGACTTGAGCTTTGATTGTTGGACAGCATGGTCCAAAGGATATCCTTCATGTCCATCCTGGTGGGGGAGAAACAACAAAAAGAGAATTACTAATAGAAATAAAAAATTGGGGCAATAAATCCAATAAAAATCATATCTCATAATATTAATGGGTTGCATGACCCGATCAAAAGAGCAAGACTCATGCAGTACCTAACTGAATCTGAGCACCTTACATGAAACTGGGAAGGGGGGGGGAATACCGGGTGGTGGCCTTGTCGCATCCCAGGGAGAAAGAGAGGAGCAGCAATTTTAGTACCAGGGAATACCCCCATTGAGATGCAACAACTACATACAGATGCTCAAGGTCACTATGTAATCATAAGAGGGTTACTATATGGTAAACAAGTCACACTGGCTAGTGTATATTTTCTCCCACAATCAAACTTTCCAGTATACAGGGGCTTTATAGCCACGTTGCTTAACCTCCTTCAAGGTCAGTTGATCATGGGAGGTGACCTAAATCTGACTATGGCCCCACATATTGACTGTTCAAACCCACAAAAACACAGGAACAATGCGACTACCAAACAATTCAAATGCACCATCGATCATTTGGGTCTGGTAGACATATGGAGACGGATATTCCCCTCTAGCCCAGGTTTCACCTATTACTGCCCAAGATTTAAATCTTATTCCAGATTAGACTATATTATAACAACATGTGAACATCTATCTTTGATACAAGACATTAGCATTGGCCCTAAGCTACTATCTGACCATCATCCCTTGATCCTCACTTTGGACATGGGACGAGAGAAGAACTCCCTCTGGAGACTCAACCCCTCAATTTTAGCAGCTAAAGAATTCCTAGAGAACCTTTCCACCAGACTCTCCCTTTTCTTTACAGAAAATGCACACCCAGATATTCCAGAGGCAATACAGTGGGATGCGATGAAGGCCACCATCCATGGCGAAATAATAGCTTATTCATCCAGAAAGCACAAAGAAAGAGAACTTGAATATCAAAGACTATCAACCCAACTATTAAATTACCAGATGCTATATCGGGAAGGAGATGCTGACCTCCAAATATTAATAGGAAATACAAAAGTCGCTATACAGCAGATCATTGATAACAAGGTCCACCAGTCCCTATACTATCTCCGTCAGTCAGTTCATGAGGGGGGTCCCAAGAGTATCAAGAACTTGGCCCATAAATTAAGGGCTCGGAAAAGCTCATCTACCATATTAAGACTCAGGAACCCAGCCTCTGGGAAAATACATCATTCGGATGGACATATCCAGCAGGCCTTCATTGACTACTACACTAGACTATACTCCCTCCCCCTTCCCTCAAAACGAATCAACACAATTCTTAAAAAGGGCAAACCTTCCAACACTTTTGCCACTTCAAATCAAACAAGCTCTGGCAGAGCCACTATGACTGTGAATGCACTAACTAGATAAGGGTGTTTCATGGGCTTAAACATGAACATTTATTTATTTATTTATTTATTTAAAAAGTATCAGATTTACAAACCTTTGAGTCAAAGACTCATTTACAAAGCCACCTCGTCGAAACGAATACAAAGACAGTACAGTTAATAAGTCCAAAAACAATGGCTCGGAGAGCAGACGGTTATAACAGTCATTCACTGGAGATACATGGGTAACAGTAGATAAACAGATTACATAGTTTAAGCACACAGGCACCACATCAAGAAGACCAGCGCAGTTCAAACAATATACAGTAGCCAAAGCAAATAGACATCAGGAGTCAAAGAGAAGCCCAGAGTGTTCAAATGAAGGCTGTTGCATACACTAACTGAATCAAAGTATAGTACATTGAGAAATGGCATATTTAAGCAATAAGGCACGACAGGGTGTGTGTTGTCATGTAATAACATCACTCCTGGGGTGGGTTGAAGCACGAGGCGAAGCAAAGTATTTATTAATTTATTTGTACATATTTATTTGATCCACTGGGTCAGCAATATTTGCACAAGCTGTACCCAGTGCAGATTTTACAGCACTGGTCCTGGTCTGGTGATCTGGGTTTTTCCCATACCACACTGCATATGGCTTAGTGATATACTGTACAGATGGCTGCAGAGTCTAACCCCTTGAAGGTTGAAGTTTCAGAAAACCATTATGCTAAAAATATCAAGACTCACTCCCTCCCTCTCCCCCCAGTCACAATTAATCCTCTACCAAAGTCATGCTTAAATACTGGTGCCTCTACATCCACGCCACTAAGCTTTTAATGCCAACATGCTTCTTCTGCTGCTGTGAGTTAAACTCTTTATTTAAAAACATTTTGTTGAGAAATTTTTGCTTTAGTATATCCATGGTCTGGAAAAATGAATTTGTAAAAGAAACCAAAATCCCCATTTATCAGTTCATTGAATCACAATACAGCATGTTATGAATTTTTCAGATTCTATGTACATCATACCCTACCTACTTACCACATATAAACTCAACTATATTAAAAAAATAATTCTAGGCACTTTTTTTTTTTTTTTTTTACCAGGAGAGGCACTCTAAGCTGAAAGCTTGTTTACAGGTGTGACCTGGGAGCACAAGGAAGTTAAGTGATTTGCACAGGGTCACACAGTATGCAAGTGGGGGCTGTGGGAGTCAAATCCAGGTCTCCAGGTTTGTTGCTCAGAGCCTTAAACCACTGCCTACTTAACCATTTACAACACGGCTATTTAATAGCTGTTGTCTTACAGAAACCCCAGTTAGCTAGCTCTCCCCTGGACTGGGACGGGAGAAGCCTGAGAGGGCGGGGGGGGGCAGCAAGGTCAGCTCCCAGGGTGGGGACTGTCCAAAGGAACAGACACGAAAGCCCACTAGGCCTAGTCTGCTGGCATTTTTGTATGTTAGTATGCTTACTACACCAACACCACGAACCATAAAACAGATGACTGCCATAACTAGGGCGGTAGTATAGCACAGTGGTTTAAGGCTCTTCTCTGCAGATCTTGGTTTGAATCCCACAGCCCCCACAGAAATGTGGAGTATCTTTTTAAGAAAGTATAAAATACTGTGAAATGATTTAAAAGCAATGCACATGCTAAATCCTACTGCCACATTCAAAACATCATACCCTACCTACTTACCGCATATAAACTCAACTATATTAAAAAAATAATTCTAGGCTGTTTTTATGTTTGCTTGCACGCATGTGCAAGAAACATAGTGCCACCATACAAGAATTCATAGGTGTGCCTCCCTACTTCCAATGCCCTGCTGCCTTTTACAGGCGCAGCCCCACCGTGCCAATGAATGCAAGAGCTGTCTATGACAGTGTTTGCAAATGCAGTGGCGTACAGTTGAAAGAAAGGCACTGCAGCGTGTAGGCAGTTTGCATACTGACATCGGCAGTATGCAAAGTGCCTACACGTCGGCTCTGCAATGCAGTGCAAGAGCTGTCATAGACAGCTCCTCTCTTCCCCCCCCCCACAAACAAGTAACACGCTGGGAGCCCACCCCAGTGTGCTCACGTGCTCCCTCTCACTGCATGGCCGACAGGGGTGCCCAATACTCTGTCGACTGCGCTGCGCTCCCCCCAACAGAGTTTTGAGTGCCACGCTGGGAGCCCATCCCAGCGTGGCAACAATCTAAGGGCCGATGGGGGTGTCATGCCCAGTCCCCGCCGGGCTCCACTGGCTCCCCCAAACAGCCTTGCTGCCACACTGGGAGCCCACCCCAGCATGGCAAATGTCAGTCTGCTGCCCCCAACACACTTCCAGGTGCCACACTGGGAGCCCACCCCAGCATGGCAAAATCTCTATGGCCAACGGGGTGCCCAACCTCTCTGTCGGCTCCACTGGCCTCGCCCAAAAACTTCCAGCTGCCACACTGGGAGCCCACCCCAGTGTGGCAAACGTCCCACGTCGTCTTCCTAAAAGGAAAAGACCTAGAAAGAAAAAATGGTCCTTCACTGACTGTCTTGAGTCTGACCCCCACCAGCGTGCACCCTGCTTCCCCACACCCCCTCTCACCCCATACTTACTTCTGGAGTCTGGCGCGATGATCTTCAGTGGACCGGGAACACATCTGCACTCTTCAAAGCCGACCATGAACTGAGGAAATGCCGGTAAGCTGTATAATGGGTTAAATAGGGTTTTTTTCAACTTTGATGCATTGCGCATCTCTGGCATTGTGGGGAATTTTTTCACCAAATTTTCAAAATGGAGTTTTTGGGACCCCTCCTCATGAATTTTTGCACTATCATTTTGTTATTTGGTCCCGAAAGGTGATTTTGCTGTCACTGCGCGAAACCACCTTTCGGGACTGATGTACGAAACGACAGTATTACAGTTCATGAGGTACTCCCCCAAAAACCCTATGTTGAAAATTTGGGGAAAAAATTCCCAAAAATGACTGTTTTACGAGCATGCATTGCGCAGTTCCTACGCACGCTCGTAAGTTCACGAATTTTTAAAGTATTTGCACTCCAGATTTTCAGTATTGCCATTTTACCACACCTCCTTATCAGCAGAACAGCTGTCATTTTTCACATCTCGCCCAAAATGTGTTTCCGAGCATGTAGCGCACAATGGCACAGTCGGTGTGCAAAATCAATGTTTGGGACAGATTAAGAAAATCACAGTGACACTGTTCATGAGCAGAGGTCTTAAAATGGCTGTGTTGAAAATTTGGTGGAAAAATTCCCAAAAATGGCTGTTTTACAACCATGCGTTGCGCAGTTCCTATGCACACTCGTAAGTCTGCCAATTTGTAAGATTTTCACTCCAGATTTTCAACATTGCCATTTTACCACACCTCCTTATGAGCAGTACTGACCATAACGCCCCACCCTGTACAGACTGACAGGCGTCATGGGTGTGACTTGGGATTGTCACCTGTAATGCTCATACCATTCCACCCCCACCCTGCAGCCAGTGAGAGGCATCGAGGTGTGCCTTGGACTCTGCGGCCCCAAAGTTCACCCCATTCTCCTGTACTGCACCCATCTCACCATATTTCCTGATGGAATGGGGTGAGCATAAGGGCCAAAGACCCCAACGCACACCGTAACACTTGTCAGTGTCTGCAGGGTAGGGTGTGGTGAAATGGCATGGCCATTATGCCTGATGACCCAAAGGCACTCCCCGCCAATGCCAGCAAGCAAACATTTGACATTGACAAATGCTTGTTTTTTTTTTTACCAGGAGAGACACACTATGCTGAAAGCTTGTTTACAGTGTGACCTGGGAGCACAAGGAAGTTAAGTGATTTGCGCAGGGTCACACAGTTTGCAAGTGGGGGCTGTGGGAGTCAAACCCAGGTGTCCAGGTTTGTAGCTCAGAGCCTTAAACCACTGCCTACTTAACCATTTACAATACGGCTATTTAGTAGCTATTGTCTTACAGAAACCCCTGTTTGCTAGCTTACAGACATGCCTGTGCAGTGGAGAACAGTACAGAACAGAAAATATTTAACCATTTACAACACGGTTACACTTATATATGATACATACTTCTCAAACTTGAAAGAAAAAATACACTTTATCATCAAAGTCTGTATTTACCAAGTACTGTGCCCATGTTTAAAATAATTTGACCCCCAAACAAAAATGTGCCCTGACATGAAACTGCATGTTTAACTGTAAAGACAACTAAAAATTGTATTTCTAAATACATTGCTAACACCAATGCTTCATGATTAAAACACTTTCACCCCCCCCCCTCGTGACAGATTGCATTCTGGGAAGATTGCATTAGCAAGATGCTATAAAAAAACGGAAAAACAGGTTTAATGGAGTGAAAGCTGACATCCTATTTCAAGTGTCCATGACAAAAGAAAAAATATTTAAGATTTTTTTTATGTCAGCTCTGATCAGAATAGCTTTTAAAATCACATTTGATTGAATTAGACCAAATCTAACTAATGGTAGAATTTGTTAACCTTGACCTTTATTCAAGTAAATACATTCTCTTGAAACAGTACTGAAAACTAAAACCCTATATCTCTTGCTAGATGTTTAAGAAAACATGTTGCTCTTACTGTAAATTAGAATGTGTGTCTAGGTCTCCGTCTAAGGCCCCAGGTGGCTCTGACAATCATTTGTTCCAAAGGATTTTTAAGTAATTTTGAAGGCATTAAATATCTTCTGTTTTATTCTCCACTGCACAAGGCATGTCTGTGTCCCAAACTAATGTATCTTGTTACAGCATGCTAGAGCTATCTCATGCCCCTCCCACATGAATCAGAAGAAAGTTTAGGGTGGAGACGGAGGTAGATCTTACTCAAAAAAAAAAAAAAAACCTAATGCTGCCTCCCACTACTCAGGTTCCAGTTCTTGTACCACCCATTTAAGAAAGAAAATAGTACCCTGCAACCATTGACTAACATGAAAGTGTATTTATTTGAGAGCGGAAAACATTGCTTGGAGGAGGGTAAGGCGGAGGAGACTATTTACACCTTCAGTCAGTTCCACAGACAGAAAACATGACATCACTCCTTTTGTACATGCAATACTCCTGTAGGCTCCGCCCACAGTCGTAAAAACTGGAGTCCCCCATCTCGGGTCTGGAGATCGAAGAGTCCATTAAAAAACTTAACTCTGGGCGATGTCCTGGGCTAGATGGCTATACCGCTGAGTGGTATAAAAAATTTAACAAAGAGGTGACCCCAGTACTACACCTGCTATTTAACGATATCTCCCAGGGTGGTCTGTCTTCTCTTCCCCCCTCCCCCACCGGGATTATGCAACCATTGCTCCAATTCTCAAGCCAAACAAGGACCCCTCAGACCCGGGGTCCTATCGCCCTATTTCAGTAGTTAATGTTGACTATAAAATCTATATGGCCATACTGGCTTCCAGATTGGAAACTTTTGTTCCCCAAACAATACATCTGGACCAGTCGGGATTCATTAAAAACAGGAACACCTCAGATAATGCCCGTAGAGCCCTGATATTACAAGAATATGTACGTACAAGGCAAATTTATTTATTAGCTTAGATGCTGAAAAAGCGTTTGATCGAGTCTCGTGGCACTTTTTATTGGAAACCCTTAGAATGTTTCAATTCCCCTCTCAACTTTTTTCATGCTTAGTAAATCTGTATAAATTCCCGAGAGCGTACGTTCGAGTTAATGGTTCCTTGTCTCCCTCCCTTTCCCTAGGCAGGGGAACCGGCAGGAATGCCCTTTGTCCCCATACCTTTTTGTATTATTTCTAGAACCCCTGGCGTCCCTCATCCATTATACTCCCTCGGTCGAGGGGATCCCGATTGGCCAGCAAGAATATAAAATCAGCATGTTTGCCGACGACGTACTGCTGACCTTGTTGACTCTCTCTCAATCTATCCCCGCAGCCTGGAGGGTTTTAACTCAATTTGAAAAAATATCAGATTTTAAACTTAATGTAAATAAAACTGAAATCTTCCCACTCAGCTTCTCCCTACTCAACAACTGAGAAAGACCTTTCCATTTAAATGGCTCTCTAGTAAAATAAAATATCTGGGTCTCCACCTCCCAACTGACCCTGGAGTCCTGGAAATGACTAATTATGAACCTCTTACAACACAGATCCAGGCTGATCTGGGTAGATGGGCCACAGCTTTCTTCCTGTTTCACCAACGAATTTCCATAATACGTCCTAATATTCTTCCCTGGATCCTATACCTACTCCAGACTATTCCTTTTTTCCCTTCGAAATTCTACTTTAAATCCTGGAATAGAACGATTCTGACTTTTTTATGGGGGAAAAAACGCCCTAGAATTAAACTCTCCATCTTAAAACTCTCTCTCTCCCCCAGGGTGGGTTGAATCTTCCAGATTTTGGATTATATACTCAAGCTGCCTTTTTAAGAACATTGATACTGTGTCTGACTGACTCCTATACTTCCCCTTAGAAAACTATAAGTTTCATTTAAATGACCTCTTCGTTATTCAGAAGATCCTGTTTTCTTTCTAGATCCCATCAGTGTGAAACGTACAAGTTATGGAAACAGATTTGTAGATCTGGTCCAATCCTTAAGGTATACGAATACTGCAAATTGATATCCCAGGATGACTCGTTTATCCCTATATACATGGATCACACTTTCTCCCTATGGAGGGGGATTGGTCTTGCCCATGTTTTTCAATTCCTCTTCCTTGATGGCATTATTCCCTTTGATAAGCTTCAGTCCCAATACCCACTTAATAACTCGGACAGGTTTTGCTACTTTCAAATTAGAAATCATATACTCTGTAATAAGATTATTCAGCCCACTCTACCTTCCCCAACCCCAGATGTACTAAAACTTTTTATGGAGGCAATTAAGGGTAATTTGGGATCACATATAATAGGTGTAATCCATAGGGAGTTAAGAAGTGGGCTCCCAGTTTCCACAGCTACCATTCTGGATGGGTGGAACAGGGGCCTTGATATAGAGATTACTATGGATGCTTGGTCTCGGTCTTCCCTGATCGAGTTAAAATCAGTTGCCTCCCCCCTCTGGAGGGAGTTCACATGGAAATGCCGTTCCTGTTTTTTCCAGGCTCCTGCGGTCCTCCTTAAATACCTTCCAGAGGTATATGGGAGATGTTGGAAGGATTGTGGCTGTTCAGTCGCTACCTTGGGACATGTGTTTTGGCTATGTCCCCATCTTATGCCATTCTGGCTCTCATTTCAAAATGAGCTCTCTGAGTTATTTTCAGAAACAATAGAACTTGCAGCCAAACAGTTTCTAATGGGGATTTATCCGGACCATGCTCCCCATTGGGGTTGCACTTTACTACCAATTTGCTTTATTGCTGCCAAGAAAGCTATTACAAGACGTTGGATGATGAATCAAATTCCAACAATACAAGACTGGAAAGTGATAATGTCAGAAATATACAAATCTGAATGTTTTAATGCAGAGCAGCAGGGAAGGGTTCCTTCTCTCACATTGAAGTGGCGGGTCTGGATACAACATACTTCTTTAACTTTTTAACTGATCCAGACTTTTGTCCATGACAATTATTTTTTTTTTGAGGCAGTGACTGGAGACTGTCAATATTATCTAAGCGACATCTCTCAGATTCAGAGTTCAGAACTATATAAAAGGGTCTTTGACTCTTGATTCAGTCCCCCTCTCCCTTGTCCCCCCCCCTTTTTTTTTTTTTACCTCCCCCTCCTGTATAAGGCCACTAGAGGAATGAACCTCTCCTTGCTCTTCTTATAATGTGATGCTTCATTACTATTATATTAATTTCCACCCCTAGGGAATAATGGAATTAGAAGCCTATTAAGATCTATTCTTTCAGTGTAATTCTTAATGAAGCAGTATACAATTTTCTCGTATGTATGTGGTTAAAATCTACAATAAAAAGAAATTAAAAAAAAAAAAGCTCTGTGTTTCTGTTTGGATAGAACAAAAGAAATTCGAAAAGCTCAACAGCTGTTTGTTTCCTTCAGCGAGACCCAGGTGGGTCAACCTGTCGCTATCAGATGCGTTTCGGTATGGCTGGTGGCATACCTTTGGCACTGTTATTCCATGGTACAAGTTAAGCTGGAGGGCAGAGTGTATGCTCACTCTACTAGAGCAGTCGTGGCATCCCTGGCGGAAATCCACAACGTACCCATTGCAGACATTTGCAGTACGACTACCTGGAGCTCAGTGCATACTTTCATCAAGCACTATGCCCTGGATGTCCATGCCAAGTGACCTCTTTCGTTTGGCAGGACTATCCTTAACAGACTTTTGTCCTAAATTTGCGGGCTCTTGATTTCTCCTGCCACCCTCTCAGGGGATTATTAGGTCGGTACTCTCCCATCAGTGTGAATGAGTGGTGGATGTGGATATGGATATGGAAATTACGTACCTACCGTAATTCTTGATCTTCTTGGACGAAGTCTCCTCCACTCATTCACACGCCCACCCACCATCCCCCAAGCTCACCTCTGTTGTTGGTCTTCACTCCCTCAAAGTTTAGGCTGTGAAGACTTCTTTGTTGACCCTTCTTATATGGGTCATTTGGACGATCTTATGTCCGGTTTTTGTTAGGCTATCCTTTTAGGATAGTTACGCTGCACCTCCTCGGAAAAAAAGGTACTGAGGTGGTTTGAGGGTCGACGCCGAGATAGTCATTGCCGCACAAGCTGAGGCTCACGGCGCCGCTCCTCACGGCTCCATCTCTGGCGCCGGTCCTCTTGCAAAACAGTTTGCTCCCACTGGGTCCTAGTGCCTCTAGCGTAGATCCCATCAGTGTGAATGAGTGGTGGAGACTTCATCCAAGAAGATCAAGCATTACGATAGGTACGTAATTTCCATTTTAGTTTTCCACAAGGACAGGGTGTCCTTGCAGACCAAGCCTGAGTTTTTGCCAAAAGTGATGTCCGAGTTTACCCTGAATCAGGACATCCACCTTCCATTCTATTATCCAGAGCATTCTGATCAAGGGGAGGCCATGTTTCATACTCTGGATATCCACCAGGTTCTTCGTTATTACTTGACTCATACCCGGGATGTCAGGAAATCTGATCAGTTGTTTTGTTTTGTTTGCCCAGAAGACTCAAGGGGCACCTGTTTCTAAGCAGACTATATGTGGTTGGTTAATTGCATTGTTTACTGTTATCAAAAGTACGACAAGCCTTTACCGGGATTGGTTAAAGGTCATTCTACCAATGGAGTCACTGCCTCCTTTGCTTCCTTGTGCAACGTGTCATCAGCAGATATTTGCGCAGCTGCCACCTGGAGTTCGGTCCACACTTTCTTTAAGCACTATAGTTTGGACATAGCTTCGAAGCATAGGACAGGCTTCAGCCTTGCTGTCCCAGAGGGCCTGCTCTCTTAAGGATTCCAGTTACCTGTTTCCTCTACCAGTCTGTCAGGGTTTGTCCTCATACTGCTTGGGACTTGGTCCTTATGGTTCAGCCTGCTGCAAGAGCCCCCACTTGAAGTGAGATAGTACAGTTACGTAGGAACTTACCGTAACAGTAGATCTTCAAGAGGAGCTCTTGCAGCAGGCGCTGCTTTCCCTCCCTCCTTTCTCCCTGGTATCTGCTTCTCCATTCCCAGCTACCTTCTTTTCCTCAATTTGAGGAACCTCCTCGGTTCTCCGAATTTTAGCTGCGCTGGGGTCTCCAGCGGGAGAACTGGTGTGGGGCTGGGAGGACCACTCCATTTATACCATTGGGTGACCTGGGGTGGTGATCTCATGGGGCAGTCCCCCACTGTAGACTTCCGGAACAAAAAAAAAAAATTAAAAAGAAGCTTTCCGTGGGGTCCTGGCGCTTGCACACTCCAGTCTTTATAGTGTAGCCTGCTGCAAGAGCTCCTCAGAGATCTGCTGTTACGGTAATTTCTTACATAATTGTACTTTACCTTAAGTACATCTTTATGCCAGGGTTTGAAATATACCACTGTTTGGTGTTCCATGTATCACCACTAAATTGTATCCTTTGGTAATGCAGATGGTACACCAGATATACCAAGTTCAGTCTGTGTGCAACCAGCCAACACCCCCATCCTCCACCCCTCTGTCTCAACTTCTGTGTCCAGTTACTGTCCATAATAAAACAATCACCCCCCACCTCAGCCCCAGCACTCTTCCTGTCCAGTCTTTAAAATGTCCCTTGAGCCACCCACACCTAAAAGTTTGTAATCTCACCCCAGCAGTGCACTGTACGTTTGAGTAAGATTACCAGCATTCAGGTCCATAGGTGAGACTGAAGGGCTGAGTATCTTTACTGTTTGTAAAGGTAATTTGAAATACAAATGTTCAGGTACTGGCTTGCTCAAGGGGTCTTCTAAACACTGAGTGGGGAGTGGGTGAATTTCAGGGGAAGATCAACACACTGCATACCAAAATACTTTGCAGTTTGTTAAAGGAGAAGATCTTAACTGTGTCAGTCTTCACCATTGATCACTGGTGGGTTCAATCCAGAGGTGCTAGGACCCCGTGGGAGCTTTGGCTTAGAGATTTTTTTTCCTAAGAGAAGGGGCCTGCACTGCCCTCAAGGCCGATGCATTGCGTGGCGCTCACTGCTTGGCCAGTAACCATTGTCAACCCCTTCACCACCTCAGTTCTGTTTTTCCCACCATTGAGGTGCATCACTTAATGGGAGCTGCTGCATTTTCTATTGCGCACGTTTGCAAAAGTTTGCTTTGGCCGCTGAAAAGTTCTGCTACTGTTGTTACTCGACGCCGTAGGACATCTGCAGGAACTGGTAAAGCCATTTGTTTTCTTGTTTCTATGGCACCAAGTCTTTGTCTTAGTTTTAACTTGTCTGTAATGATCATGCCCAGTTTGGGGCCTTCTTCCAAATCCAAGGCAGGGCATGCCCCTATGCATCGGTGCCCCTACAGCAAACAGATGACCGTATCGGACCATCCTGATTGTTGTCTAGCCTGCCTGGGTCCCCGTCATAATATGGATAACGGCGATGTCTGCTTCTCCATGGACCACCAGGTCCTCAGGGTGTCATGCTGAGGGTGCTTCGGGATCCTCCCACCTTCAGGGGGTGGCATCATTCCCGAGATGCCAAAGTCAGGTCGTTGAGCCCATACCCGGATCTCCCTCTGGTACTACACATACCGAGGAGGAGCAGGCCTCGGCTGGTTCCAGTCTCACTGAGACCAGAGGCCTGCATGAGAGGTTGGGCTGACGGGGTGGCTGAGCACCCCTCCAGTCCACCGCTCTCGGGATGTGCGGACATGCTCAGTGTTGTGGTCGCGGCTATAGTGCTGGGGCGGTCGGTGGAGTCCTGGTGCCACCTGTTGGTACCACTTGACTCGACTCCCCCTTGGACCCAGTAAGCGAGGGTGTGGTGTCGCAGTCAGTGCTAGGCCTGCAGCACCAGGAATGGGAGGGTTTCAGGGGTTGCCTCTCTGCTGGTCTCTCTTATCTCCTCCTCTTTGGAGGGGGAAGATCAGGATGACCCGGAGTGGTTGCCCGACTCGGAGGAGTCCCGTTGCCCGGTTAGGCCTAGCCGTTCAGTCTCTGGTGTCAGTTTCAGTTGCTCCTCCGGCGGGCCCTGTTCTTGGGACTGACTTCTCTGTGTCCTCCGGTGCCAAGGAGGGTGTCAGCGCCGAGTTGGGGGATGGCTCTATGTCTGGCACTGGGTTTGATGCCGGGGCCGCACTCTGTGCTGGGTCGGGCTCTGGTGCCGCCTCTGGCACCCACTCTGGTCCCGGCATCATGCATGGCGCTGGGTTGGATTCCAGTTCAGGGGCGGGGTCTGGGGCTGTTTCTAGTGCCGCCTCTGGTGCGGGGGCTGTCTTGGAGCCCCCAGTTTTGGGCACTGAGGACCACCCGAGTAGCAGGTCCCTTTCTGGGGAGGGAAGTTTAAGAAGGGCGGGGGTGGCACGCAGACCCACTTCAAGAGCTGCTGGTGGCTCTGGGAGTAGTCACAGTGCTGACCCATCTCCTCTTCACTCTCTGTACCAGGGAGGGTTTGCAACAGGTGGAGCTAAGGACCTCCCAAAAGGGACAGACCGGTTCCGATCACCCCATCGTGGGGGTCCTTTCTCTGGGGTACCACTTGAGCTGCCCCTGTATGGTTGGGCGACCTACTGTGGGTGTGTTGCGCAGCCCCGCGCCCCCTCGGGGGGCAAGGATCCTGCTCTAGTTCACCAGTCTCCTCCCCCAACCTGTGCAGATCCTGTGTCTCCTTCCTCTGCTCTACCAGGTCTCTTGGGCCCTTCAGGACATATAACCTGGGATCAGTTCAGATTGTCAGCGAATGCTTTTCCACACTACCTAAGAGTCTTGGACCAGGTAAGTTTTAGACCAGAACACCCAGCATCCCCGGAAGCTGAGCCGGACTCCTCTGCCTCCTCATCTTCCTCCCCAGAGGAAGAGGATTCTTCGGTCCACCTGTCCTCAGATGCTGATATCACCAGCTATTAGCGGTTCCTGTCGAGATTGCTTGAGGAGCTCCACATATCCCATTTTGCAAGTCACAATCCTGACCATGTGACGCGGGTGTTCCTCGGAGAGGTTAGCCCCAAAAACATTGTCATCCCTCTGTGGCCTGTCCCTTTCACGAAGGCATTGCATAGGGTCTGGCTGCATCTCTCTGCTCCTTCTCCAGCCCAAAGGGACTGTCAGTGCAGTTATTGTGTACTCCAGGGGGTCCCCAGATACTATGCCCCACTTCTCTTCTGGGGTGGAGCTCCTGAACACCCCTTCTGGGCATCTTTGCCCAAGACATGACTGCCCAAAGAGTCCAACTTGGCTGAGTTTGACCTCTGGGGTAGGAGAGTCTTTTTTGATATTTATTTATTTATTTAGTTTTTGTTGACCGGGTAAGTGCACTAGACAGCAGTGCATTTCTTTTTGTGCGTCTCAGCACACCAGGCAGATCAGGTTGCCTACACTAGGCACCTGTGGACGGTACTGGGTCAACTCCTGGTGACCTTTCCTGACAAAGGCAACCAGGCAAGCCATTTGTCTTTCTGTTAGGTGCCTAGAGTTAGTGAGACACCAAGCAAGGGCGTCTTATGATGCCAGTGAGGTAGTGTCTAGGCTGGCAGGAACTGCAGTATGCATTAGGCGGATGGCGTGGCATTGCCTCTCGCAGTTATCACCCCTGGCCCAGCATAGTGTGTTTGCCTCTTCCTTTCAAGGGGCCCACTTTTTCTCCCCCAGGGTGAGGCAAGAATTGCCAGGGAGCCTTCCTTCTCCCAAGCAATGGGGGTGTTGGTCTCGCCCTGACCAGTCTCAGGCCTCTCCAGGCCCTTGAGGGGCCCCTTTCTTCCTGTGTTCTCCCCCACTGGAGGCTGAGGGAAGATATTCCAGGAATGTATTGTCACCATTTATTCACACTAATGGTTCCAGGCCGGAGGCACTAGGACTCCGTGGGAGTAACAACTTCTGAGGGGGCCAGTGCCGAGCAAAGCAGTACGCATGCACAGTGCCGCAAGAGTGGCTCGCTGCATTAGGCATACCTCAGTGCCAGCTCCCAGCCACCTCAGTTTCTTTTTTCCCACCATCGAGTGCACTTCAGTGACAACGTCGCTCACCCTTCGGGAATCAGAACCTCACGTCTATATGATGGCCGTTTCAGTTCGATAGTTGTTTAAAGCTAGAATTTATTATTTTTGTATCAGTTTAGTGATTTTATAAAATATTTTCTTTCAGTTTTTCTCAGCCCTTCCAAGCCTTATGATGACGTCTCTACAGGATCATGGTATGGCGCCTCCCAGCATTTTGGCTTGTGCCGTGTTTAGCTTGGTGCCATGTCTGGCCTGGCACCGGGTTTTACTCAGTGCCTGGTTTTACTGGGGCCTTTTTGGGCTGGTGCTGTTGGCCTGATGCCGTGGTTTGCAGGCTGCTTCGGCAGTGGGGGCCATGTCCGGTCCACTTTCCCACGAGGGAAGGGTTTTGACCATGGGCGGTCCTGTGCTCAGGGGAAGGGCAGTTCTCTAGAGCATGAAGGAGTGGGCCGGTTCTTGATTCCAGTTGAGATCTTAGCACTGCTCGGCCTCGAGTTCTTCTTTTGCTCTTCAGTGGGAGAGGAAACAGTATCACTCAAGGTCGCCCTACGGGAAGTCTCCAGGAGACCCACTGATCTTCCTGGACATAAGTCTCCACCACTCATTCACACTAGTGGGATCTGCGCCGGAGGCACTAGGACCCATCGGGAACAAACTTTTTGCTGGAGGTCGGCGCGAGAGATGGCGCGCGGGCATGAGCGCCCAGCGGCGCACCTGGCGTGGTAATACTATCTCGGCGACCACCCTCCAACCGCCTCAGTTCCTTTTTTCCGCCATCGAAGTGCGCTTCAGTGACAACGTCACTATGGGAGTCAAACTTCAAACTAGCGCATAGTTTTCAGTTTATTTTTTTGTAATATTATCTCGATAGTAGTATCGCTTAATTTTATTCTATTTCATTATATTTCTGTTATATTTTAAAATTTAA
The DNA here is from genome assembly GCA_016271365.2 of Neoceratodus forsteri. Lineage (NCBI taxonomy): Eukaryota > Metazoa > Chordata > Ceratodontiformes > Ceratodontidae > Neoceratodus > Neoceratodus forsteri. The sequence continues at coordinate 429,730,735 of CM057453.1, read as the reverse complement.
CTTATAGTAAAGAAGTCTCGGCCTACTGGACGGAGTCGACCCTGAGCAGGTCAGGTGACGGTAGGGAGACTTCGTATGAAAGCTGTTCAATCAGTCGGGCTGGGTCCGGTCAGCCCCCTTCTCCTCAGCGGGTTCCGACAGCGGTCAGTCCGATGCCGGGATGGGCAGTCCCGCCGGCATAAAATAAACGGTTGCATTCTCTCTGCAACTGCTCGCCTCGAGCTCTTCTTCGCCCACAGGTCAAAAAGAGAAGGCATCACTGAGGTCGCCCTCTGATACGTTTCCGCTATGCCACGACGTCGGGTTATCGAAGTTAGTTGCCGGTCTCCTCCTTCGAGTCGCTAATCTCCGTTCCCCGCTCGACATCGGAGCCCCACCCCGCCTATAGGTAGGGCTCCAGATGAGCAGTTTCATCAGTGGGCCGCTCTTATGGAGCGATGGGCTCGGAGGTTGGTTCTTCTGCCTGGCTCGGTTGCCTCGGAGCCTTCGGGCCCCTCCGGCGATCAGGTAGGGCGGTTGGACCTTCCTAGTCGCGCGGCAGCGCCTCCTTCGGTGCCAGCGACTGCTTAGGTGTTTCCCCTCACATGGCTGCGGCACAGGGGGCCACACCGATGCCCTTATCTCCTGTGTTTTTCCCTTCTCTTGCTTTCCAGGTTCCAGGGGTGTCCTCGGCGCCTTCCGCGGTCGCTGCGCTTGTCGGCACCGTTTTGGCGCCGCTGGATCTTCGCGTCGCCCGTCCAGCGGCGCTGGTGAGTCTTGCGGCACCGTCTGCGTGCCGGGCGGGGTCTCGCAGCACCGCCCAGCGGCCTGTGTCTTAGCAGCACCAGGGGCGCGGTGCCGCTTGCAGTGCCGCTGCTTCTTCTGTGCGCTAGCCACGGCGCCATTTTCGACCTTTCGCCTCCCTCGGCACCGGGGCCCTCGAGGACTCTCCTTTCTATCTGCTCTTCCTCCTCTCTATTTTCACTCCTTTCCTGTCCAAACAGTCCTTCCTGGACTATCAGGAGATGATGTTGAGCCTGACCCAGACCTTCGGTTGGGTGATGAATGGAGGAAACAGGATCTTTCACTGCTACAGAGCCTGTGGTCGAGGACCTATCCTTTAAGTCTCTGTTGAAGAACCTGAGATCCACTCTTTCTCTCCAGACTACAGACATCGATCCTGGGAAAATATTAAGACTCCAGTATCTTCATGATTCGGAGATCCCTACGGATTTGACTCCTCCGATTCAACCTTCCTTCGAGACGCTGTCTCAAATGGTATGGAATAATCCTGCTCTTATACCCTCAGTGGCTAAATCCATTGATAAGAAATATTCAGCTCCCAAGGATCGTCCCATTTTGGCATCCCAAGCCTTTGTGGATCCTATTGTAGTCCTGGCAGAGAATGACAAGGTCGTTCTTCCTCAGGCTACCACAGCTCGACCTATTAACAAAGAGTCTCGTAAAATTGATACATTAGGTAAGAGAGTCTTTGCTGCCTCCACTTTAAGTATGCGTATTGCCAGCTATCAAGGCTATTTTTCTCAGTATGAGTATATCCTGTGGCACTTTATGAAACGAATGGTTGAAGCTCTTCCAGATTCCGACTCCAAGTCAGAGCTTCTTCTAACTGTTACCAGAGGTATTGAGTCCAATAACCAACAGGTCAAAGCCGCCATGGACGCTTTCGACACTGCTTCTCGTTCAGCAGCCGCAGGTATTTGTACTCGACGCCATTCCTGGCTGCGTACTTCTGGCTTATGAATGATGCTCAGCAGCAGGTAATGGCGTTGCCCTTTGATGGCTCGTGTCTTTTCGGTCCTCAGGTAGAGCAAGCCCTAGAGGCCACTCAGAAGACTAGGTCGGCCATTAAATTGGCTAGACCTCCGCCTGCCCCCTCTCGGGGGCATGTAGGTAAACGTCAGTTTCATAGTCGTCAGTCCTTTCGAGGCAGAGGAAGCTTCCATAAAAGCCAACCTGCCCAACCTCAAAAGAAGGCGCAGCAGAAAGCGCAGGGGCCTAAAGCCCCCAGCGCTACCTTATGACTTGCCGGCCCAAGTTCCATCCACACTGCCCGAGGTGGAACTTTCTCCTCCGGTGGGAGGTCGTCTGATGTACTTCTACAACCAGTGGAAGTCCATAACCGACAAATGGGTCCTTCGGATAATTCATGAGGGTTATTCTCTCAATTTTTGAAACCCCCGAATTGTCCTCCCAAACGACAACCCAGATTGTCGACCTCTCAGTCAGACCTCCTCACCGCCGATATCCAGGGCCTTCTAAGCAACAGGGCAATAGAACTGGTGCCCCTGCATCAGCGAAACACAGGGTTCTATTCCCATTACTTTATGGTTCCAAAGAAATCTGGGGGGATGCGCCCCATTCTAGACCTCAGAAAGTTAAACAAATTCCTCCCCAGGGAGAAATTCAAAATGATTTCCCTAGGTACCCTGTTACCTTTGCTGCATCAGCACGACTGGCCGGCCTCCCTGGATATGCAGGACGCTTACCAGCATATCCCCATCCACCCGACCCATCGCAAATTCCTGAGGTTTGTGGCTCTGGGTCAGCATTATCAGTTCAGAGTCCTGCCTTTTGGGCTATCCTCGGCGCCGCGAGTTTTTACAAAGTATTGTGCAGTTCTCGCAGCGCAACTCAGGAAGCTCGGACTCCGAGTGTTTCCCTACCTGGACGATTGGCTCCTAGCAAGCCCTTCCAGCCAAGGGACTCTGGAAGCCGTTCAAACGGCCTCTCACCTTCTTACGTCCATGGGAGTTCTGCTGAATCTAAAGAAGTCACAGCTGCAGCCCTCCCAGAGGCTCCTTTTCATAGGGACTCTTCTGGACACCTCTTCCGCTGGCTTTCCTTCCAGAGGACAGAAGACTCGACATCCTTCAGATGGCCCGTTACATCGGGAGAACCGATCGTCACAGCTCTCTCGATGCAACGTATCTTGGGTCTCATGGCGCCTCAGTGTTCACTGTACCCCTAGCTCGGTTACATGAGGACCACCCAATGGATGCTCTCCGCTCAGTGGTCACCCACCTCTCACCCCAGTCTTATCCCATCAAGGTGACGGAGCCCCTTCGAAGGTCTCTCACCTGGTGGTCTCAAGAGAGCAATCTCCTGGAAGGATTCCCCTTTGCTCCTCTGGATCATCAGATCTCCATCACCACAGACGCATCGCTAATGGGATGGGGAGCTCACTGTCGCTCTCTCCACACTCAAGGTGTATGGACTCAGCTCGAAGCCCAGCTCCACATAAATGTCCTGGAGATGAGAGCGGTCCTCTATGCGATCCGAGCGGTGAAGGATGTTCTTTGTCACAAGAACATTCTCCTTCAAACAGACAGCAAAGCTGTGATGTATTACATCAACAAGCAAGGCGGTGCTCATTCTTATCCCCTTTGCAGGGAAGCAATGAGAGTGTGGGAGTGGTGCTTGGAGCACAAGTGTCTAATTCAAGCGGTATATCTGCCAGGTGTACAAAACGACTTAGCAGATCACCTCAGCAGAACGGAGGCAGACCCTCACAAGTGGTCTCTCGATCCAGCCGTAGCTCGGTCACTGTTCGAAGAGTGGGGGACTCCAGACCTAGACCTTTTTGCATCCCCACTCAACGCAAAACTGCCTCTTCTGCTCCAGAAATCCAGGGCCTGGCATTTTCTGTCAGGATGCGCTCAGGCTGCGGTGGACAAAACGCTTTACGCCCTTCCACCGCCTCTAATTCAGAGAGTTCTCCTCAATTCAGTCTCAGGGGACCAAGATGATTCTCATTGCTCCTCCTGGCCTCGGCAACTATGGTTTCCTCTACTCAACAGTATGTCGGCAGCCTCTCCGAGACCACTTCCCTTGCAAATCAATCTTTTGACTCAGGGTTCGTTGGTCCATCCCAACCTGAGGTCACTTCACCTTCATGCTTGGCTCCTGAAGAGGTAGAAGTGAACCGTTCAACGCCTCGAGAGTCTCAGACATCCTTCTGGCTGCTCGAAGCCAGCTACCCAAAACTTACGCTCTAAGTGGAAACGCTTTCTCTGGTGTGCAAAGTCCTCTTGAATCCCTTTTCCTGTCCTCCAGACATGGTTCTGGAGTACCTTTGGACCTATCAAACTCAGGTCTCCAGTACTCCACGGTTAAAGTTCACCTTAGTGCCATTTCAGCGTACCATGAGCCGGTTTCTTCCTTGTCTCTGGCTCAGTTACCTATGGTGAAGAGATTTCTTAAGGGAATTCTGCATACCAGACCCCCTGTTAGACGTCCGGTCGCAGCCTGGGACATTAACCTTGTGCTAGACATGCTCACTCGGAAGCCTTTCGAACCCCTAGCTACCTGTGAGCTAAAATTCTTACCTGGAAGACAGCCTTCCTAGTGGCTATTACCTCAGCCCGCAGGGTCTCTGAGATACATGCCCTGGTTACGGACCCTCCGTATACTGTGTTCCATAAGGACAAAGTAGTTCTTCGTACTCATCCTAAATTTCTTCCCAAGGTTGTGTCAGAATTCCATCTAAACCAACCTCTGGTGCTTCCCTCTTACTTCGTGAACTTCCAAAATGAAGGAGAACCATCTCTTCATTCCTTGATGTTAAGAGAGCCTTGAGGTTCTACTTAGATAGAACCAAGAATTTTCGCAAGACTCAGCAATTGTTTGTTTCCTTCAGCGAGACCCGGCTGGGTCAGCCTGTCGCTATCAGATGCATCTCATCATGGTTAGTGGCATGTCTTCGACATTGCTATTCCATGGCACAGGTTAAATTAGAAGGTAGAGTTTACACTCACTCTACTAGGGTGGTTGCGGCATCCCTAGCGGAAATTCACAATGTTCCTATTGCAGATATCTGCAATGCCGCCACCTGGAGCTCAGTGCATACCTTCATTAAGCATTATGCACTGGATGTTCATGCCAGGCGTCATTCCGCCTTCGGCAGAACTATCCTTAATGGACTTCTGTCCTAGACGTGTGAGCTCTGGCCTCCTGCCCTTTGGGGATTATCAGCTTGGTACTCTCCTGATCAGTGTGAATGAGTAGTGGAGACTTATGTCCAGGAAGATATGAAAATTACGCACTCACCGTAATTCTTGATCTTCTGGACTAGTCTCCACCACTCATTCACACTTCCACCCTCCATCCCCTCGTGCTCACACGCCGTGTTGGTCTTCACCCTCAAATCTTTAGGCCGTGAAGACTTCTTTGCTGACCCTTCTTACACGGGTCGTCCGGACTATCTTATGTCCTTTTTTTAAGGTTAGGTTTACTTACGTTAGTTGCGCTGACCTCCTTGGTAAAAGGTACTGGGCGGTTTGGAGGGTCGTCGCCAAGATAGTCATTACAGCATAAGCCACGTAGTAAGCGCCATGCCTCGTAGCCATCTCGCACGCCGACCTCCGAGCAAAAAGTTTGCTCCCGATGGGTCCTAGTGCCTCCGGCGCAGATCCCACTAGTGTGAATGAGTGGTGGAGACTCGTCCAAGAAGATCAAGAATTACGGTAGATACGTAATTTTCATTTCCTGGGGTCGTGGACCTGTTGGCACGCTCCTTGTTGACATGGGCCTCAGTACTGGGGCACTGAAACCTCGGGCCTGGAGTCCCCCGTCAGTGTCTTGGGGGTCCCAGTGGGCAGTCTTCCCTGGGCAGCTCTTCAGAACAGTGGGTTTAGTGTCAGGCTGGGGTGTCACTGCTGATGGGTCTGGTCTCTGGCCCTTGCTAGTTGGTGACACTGAACCCACTGGCGGGGCCCTCAAAGCCAGGTAGAACGTTTGGCTTCCGCAACAGCCCTCTGCCCTTGCCAGTGACTGCGCCACTGACTCCTGCCCCGCTGGCCACTCCCTTACCTTATGCCTCTTGGTAGATCCGGCTGGGTACCGCTCTGGTTACCTCTGGTCTGCCAGAGTCATTAGTGCTGGGGCTGACTTTGGGGCCGGGTTCGGCCTTCTAGCCTGTCTTGGTGCCTTCCTAGCCTTGGTCCTAGTGCTGGTTCGGCTCTTAGATTTCCTGGTGCCAGACTCGCCTCTCTCTCTCTCTCTCCCTCTCCCCCCCCGATGCCACTAGTGTGTGGAGTGGGGCCCCTGTTGTTGAGCTGGCGCCTGGTTGGTTCCGTGTCTGGTGCTGTGTCTGGCACCGTGTTCAACGCCATGTCCGATGCCATGTTAGATGCATTGTTCAGCATCCTGTCAGACGCCGTGTTGGGTGCCATGTTCAGTGCCATGTTAGGTGCCGTGTTAGGCTCCATGTTAAGCGGGCGTGTTAGGCGTCATGTCTGGCATCAGGCCCAGTTGGGCTCCGGAACTGGGTTGGGTCTGCACTTCCCTGGTGCCGACTCCGGCACCCTCTGTGGTGTTCCTCATGGCACCCAGTTGATGCCAGATGATCTTACTGACCCTGCGGTCTCACAGTGTACCCGAGATATTTATTCCAAGTTAATCTGAAACCCTGGACAATTGTCTCTTCGGAGGCCTCCCTGTTGAGTAGCCAACTACCAGGATTTCAGTCTCAAGGTGTCTGTAGCCTGTCCACCAGAGTGCCATCTCCACTTCAGTAGGTTAGACATGCAAACTGTTTTTGTGTAGCCTGCCAGTCCTGCTGAATCTCAGCAGCTGCAAAACATTTTTTTTCTGAATGGACAGCAGTCTACCTCGTATTTCACAAACAAAAAAATGCAGAGCACTTTCTTCCCTTGTTTCCAGAGAAGCTATGAGAGTGTGGAGGGAGAACCTGAAACAGAGGATCCTACTCCAGGCTAATTGTTTGCAAGGTGTCTGCTGCACACTGGCAGGTACACTCGGCCAAACACATTTGATTGCACCCTATGCCTTGGCAGATGTGCTTCTCTGTTAATCAGGCTTTCGCTCAGCCAACATAGGATCCTTCCTCTCAGGTTGGACAAGTTGTCTCAGGTTCTTTTTTCCATTCCTGCAATACTTAGGGCATTTTTACACACGGGGCTTATCTCTAGAAGCTGGTAGTTGCCTGGATATCATCATTGTGCTGAACATGCTCATCGAGCCATTGGTGACATGTGAGCCAAGTTCTACTTAGACAGCCATCTCTAGTGGCCATCACTTCTGCTTGCAGATTGTCTGCGATCATCTCCTGATCTCAAATCACCCTTATGCTGTTTCCCCACAGTTCTGGGAAAGGTTCAATGCAGAACTACAAAGATTATCCCTCGGTTTAAAATCCATGTTGTATAGGGACAGGCTGAAGGTTACTGGTTTGATTAGTTTAGAAGAAAGGAGGAAAAGAGGTGACCTCCTGCAATTGTAAAAATTATTCATAATCCTAATCTGACAGTTCAGTAGTTTCCAGTTCCATCAAAAGTCAGGAAACCAGCACTTGTAAGCCCATAAGCAGATAATCCAGATCCAAACGAAGGTACAAAATGAAAATATTTTATTAATATATTTATATTTTATTAAGTGCTCCAGCACAAAAGGATCTTCAGGTGGGAACACAACAACTCGCTCCCGACAATTCTACCTGCGTCAGCTCGCTCCCGACAATTCACCCCAGCGCTAATTCGCTCCTCCGACACTCACTTCCCTACGACAGTTCGCTCCCAAAATCAGTTTTTCAGCATTTAATTTAAATTTCTCTTACCAGTCTCAGCGTGTTCAGAGTCTATTACCCAGTTCAGTTCTGTCAGCGTGTGACATTGTAAGGCGTCTGACGTCCATACCAAGTAGTCATGGTTACCCAGTTGGGTTCATTTTCATGTTAAAAGGCCAAACTTTATTCAAAAACATTAAAAGTGATGCAGTCCGTTCCATTTACATTTAATTAATATTCAAAACTATGTGCTACTCCACGTAAAAACTCCTCAGTAGTACGATCAGCACATTTCTCCAAAATGCAGGCGAGCCGGGCAACATTGTCTCTGTAAACTCTCCGCGTAGCAGCTGGTGGAATCCCGGCTATTATCTGCTCCACTTTTGAATCCCTTTTTCTTTGCAGCCCGTCAATAAATGTCCATAGTGTTGGATGTGACATGCATAACACAGTCTGCATGCCACAGTGGAAAGCCTCGACAACATTATTCATTTTTGCACGACCATTCGATACACTTTCCAAATGATTCCACAACTCTATATCATACAGTGGGTGTCTGCTTCCTGTTCCTCTTCTATTTCTCCTCCCCACCCAAGTGTCCTCGAAATCAATTAATGGCTGTAATTCATCTGGAAAAATGTGTGTAGAATCGTCTGCTATTTCCTCAAATCGTGCAACAACTTGATCCGGGGGATAGAATGCTAGTGTAGATAGATATTTACACTTTAATGCAAATTCTGGTTCCTGGGCATATTTGATAGCTAGTCCCTCTGTTTGGATTTTCCTATAGATACACTGGGTAAAATGGAAAAAACATCCTACTATCTTTGCTTGTGGGAACACAGACTGGAAAGTAGCAATAGACGCCCTCTCAAAGTCAGTCATTACCAACTCTGGGTTAAGACGTGGAGAAATATTTTTAAGTGCAGACAGCAGATGTTCATAACACTCCCTAGATTTCCCTGGTAAAAGTGCATAAATTACAGGCTAAACATTACCAAAGCGTTACCCCATTATAACATACAGCTGTTTAAACAGTGGAGGGGCAACGCTGAATGTTCCATCTGCATACCACTTTTTGCATTCTGAAGGAATTCAAGATTTGTATGAGTTTCAAACAGTAAAAATCTGTTCTGTCCAGGGCCACTATCGTGCAACAAGAATGGGACGGTCTCACCTGAATCTGTGGCTTTATACATTTTGTATTCGTTGGGTATTACCAGTTCAATGAGGTCCTTAGGGTTCGGTGGAGCACCGTGGACTCTCACCCGTTGGATGGTTCGTGTAAGATTTTTATCACAAATTTTTCCCTGTGATGCTAGAGAAGTATTAGCCTTTGAGTGAAATGAGAACATGTGCTGTGATATCTTGTGTTGCTGCAGCTCTGTCTTTGGCCATATTGAGAGCAGCGGCTTTTTCCACTGCACAAACATCGGGTGCATGAGAATGAAATGAAAAACGATATATTATTGTTGTCCTCAAATCCTTTAGTGTGTACTCTTGCATTGCACAGCTTTGTTTTACGGACAGCTAGCTCACACTGCCAAATTGCCTTATTCATGTGTCCTAATTTGAGAAATCTGTAGATGAAGTTTATCATCTACGAGCTTTTTGTTCCCTCTCTCGGACAAAATGAAGCGGCAAGTCATTCTGTACTGTGATTTCGGTGATTACTGAGGAGCGAATGCTGGGGCTAGCGGTAAGCATAACTGAAAGATTTCCTAATTACCCACAATCACTGAACAGCAAATTTTAGTATTCGCAACCGTCAATCATGATTACTTACAAGGTGAACTGTGATTTGCAAATACAACATCAGGCAAGCAGTTACGTCCATTGGCAACATACTGTTTTTTAAAAGTGACAGGAGTGAGCATAGAACACTTTACATTGAATATGTTCTTCTGTAGGTAATGGTACTGGTACTGGTGGAAATGGTGTGGAAATGATGTAGACAGGCACCAACATATTTTTTTTAATCAGTAGAACAGTATTTTAAAAGATAGAGGGAGCGAGTTGGCATAACAAGAATTGACATAGGAGTGGGATGACGGCGGAGTGTATTGTCGGGAGCGAGTAGTCGCAGTACGAGTTGTCGGGAGCGAATTGTCATGTACCCCCTTCAGGCATACAAAAAACAGAACGCTTACTAGCCCCAGGGCTTCCACTGGTAGAGAGTGACCCTATATAGGTGGTCCAATTAATCACGTAATCAAATTAACAACGCATGTAAAGAAGTTAACAAAGAAAACATTCCACTATAGTCAGTGTTATAATAGATTTTGAACACTAGCTGGTGCTGCTGCATAAAAGCACAATAGAACCACAGCTATATGTATAAATGCAAACTTTTTTTAGAAAACACTGTAGGCAGTGAGAAACACAATATTTAATGATATAATCAACTAAAAAAGTAAATAATGTGATTGACCAAGTCACCAGCTCCACTTAAACTGTAGAAATAAATTACCAAAAATTAAAAAGGACCTCCTAGAAATTGAGGACCAAAAGAGCTGGAGAGCAAACCATTAATCAAATGAACACATACATCATTTCACTGAGAATTTAACTAATAATCCAAATAGTTCATTAGAAAATGCAGCTAAAATAAAGCGTGAAACACTCAGCTAGATGGTTATAAATGTGAGACACCAAAAACAATGAATACAGTAACAACAACAACACTGGATGAAATGAAAACAAACTGGACTAAACCTCCAGCGTGGCATGGCAACAAGCAGAGGAGTAACTGCAAGGCAACTTTAATAGAGGACCCCCTTGTAAGTGAGGACCAAAAGCAGCTGGAGGGCTTCTAAATGGAATGGAAACAGACCCTGGGAAGAGACAAAGAGAGAAAAATCATTAAGTTACAATCATATTCATTATACCTTGTACATAACATCAGTTTCAATTGCAAAAAAAGTTTACATTAATACATGCAACAAAAGCAGATAGAACATGTGATCACCTATATGTCAGAAAATATAATCAAAAAAGTATAATCTTATTTTTTTTAAAAAGGTTTCAAATACCATTCATCATTAAATCCTTGGGGTTTTACACTTTTATACAGCAGCACCAGCTAGTGTTCAAAATCTATTATAACACTGACTGTAGTGGAATGATCTTCCCTTGTCAATCTTCACCATTCATTACTTCCTGGGTGTAGGCCGGAGGCGCGCAACCGCCACGGGAGCTTTTTTTTTAAAAAGCTAGCTCTATCTGCGCCGCCCTCGAGACCGGCGCTTGCGTCATATGCCGAGGTGCCGTCAGCTACCGACTCCTCCTCCAACTCAGTTCTGTTTCTCCCGCCGTTGAGGCAGCACCTGCTTTCGCGGAGTAGTGTTTCGTAAGTGCGCAATACCTAGGCCGACTCCTCTTTCGTTCGCACTCGACACCATACCACGGTAAGACTGTTCTTTTTTCTATCTGTACGGCGTCGGGTGTTTTCCTACTGTGTTTTTACCTTAATTGTTTCGTGTTATGTCCGGTTCTGGAGCGAAGCGTTTTTCTAAGACTGGCCGCGCCCCGATGCGTCGGTGCTCCTGTGGCCGGCATTTCTCCGTCTCGGACCGGCATGACGTGTGTCTTCGATGCCTGGGACCCAGCCATGATATGGATTCGTGCGATGCCTGCTTCTCCATGGACCGTCGCGTCCTCGAAGTCCGCGCGTTCAAGCTCGGCAAGGCCCCGCCGACTTTCGGGGGACGGCATCGTTCACGGGACTCCCAGGTAAGGTCTCTAGGCCCTTCCCCCGGGTCCCCTCCCGGGCCTATACGGTCCGCGGAGGAGGGGGCTTCCTCATCTTATCTTGCCGAAGAGGAGGCCCCTTCCACGGTGTCTGGGGAGCGTTGCGGTCCCTCCGGGGTCACGGACGCCGACACTACCGCAGTCACCTCTCGAGGTGCAGGCCCCAGTGTCGAGGCCCATGATTTCTGCCGACACCGCGACCGGACTGGCTTTGGGCTTACGGATCCCGCACTGTCATGGTGCCGTGATCGAGGCGCGCTTTCGATCCCGCGTCACTGTTGTGCTGGTGATGCCGGTGATCGGGCGCTGTTTGATCCCGTGCCGCTCAGCGGGCGCTCGTGATCAGAGGGCGCCACTGGCGGCGCCGCTTTGCCCTCGGTCGCCATGTGTGTGGGCCTGGTTTTCCTTCCGCTGCGCTGGCTCGGCTTCCGACGCCGGGAGCGGTGCCGCTGGCCCGCTGGTGCCGTGGGAGCTGGGACCGGGCCTGGCTGTTGCTGATGTTCGGGGGGCAGGCGGCGCCCGGGTGCGGTGCCGTCCGCGGCGCTGTTGCCTCAGGGACCCCTGGGGTAGCCAGTGTTGAGGTCCTGCTGGTCTCGTCCTCCTCGGAGGCCGATGACTCAGACGTGGACCCATCCTGGCACCCCCACTCTTCGGGGTCTGGGTCCCCTGTGGCACGAGGTACCAGGCGGCGCAGCGGGCCCCTCCCTCTGTCCCCCCTTCCGTCCTCTCCTGAGGGCTCCCCGGCTGGGGGTGGCCTTGAGTCCCAGGAGGGAGACGTGGGGGTGACTAAGGGGAGGCTCCCCCTCCTGGGGTACCGGTGACAGCAACCCTCTGGGGTGCTGTTGCTCTCTCTGGGGGGGGTGGGAACGCTGCGATCGAGGAAGAGGGCTCTCTCAGAGTCCGAGGAGTTGAGGGGCAGGGGGACAGGCCCTCGGTCTTCTTTGGCCACCTCAGGGGGGGTGGCCAGGAGCCGTAGCGCTGAACCCCGCCCTTCCCTCCGGGGCTCTAGGGTGTCCTCCGGTGGCATTGTTGTGGGCTGCCCTTCTGGATCCATGCAGTCCCGACTTCGTCGCAGGGGAGGTTCTCCCCCTGGGCTCTTCCAGGCTCCGCTTCCCCAGGGTTCTGTCTTGCGGCCTGGTTTGCTGTCCGGGACCCCGCCAGCTCGGGCTCTGTTCCCCGGATTCCAGAGCCCTGGCAGAGATCTGTTGCCTCCTCGTAGGTGCCCCTCTCCCATCTCTCTGCCTCCTCCACCCCCGCTCCCGGGCCATGTCGGTCCTACGGGTCCGTTATCCTGGGAGCAGTTCAGAGGTTCTGTGGCGGCCTTCCCCTCATATGTTAGATATATGCATGAGCGGGTCTTTCGACTCTCCCCACCGCCGCAGGAGTCTTCTGGGCATTCCAGTTCCCCATCATCCTCGTCTCCCTCCTCTGAGGGGGAGGAACCCCCTGCTCATCTCTCCTCTGATGCTGATTTCACTGAATATCAGCGATTCCTTTCGAGGATGGTGAGGGACCTTCGGATCTCCTACATTCATAGAGACAATACCGAATGGAGACGCGTGAATTCCTTGGGGAATTCAGTGCTCAACACTTGGTGGTACCTTCCTGGCCTATCCCCTTCCAGGAGGCGTCTATCTGATCCTGGCAGTCGCCAGCCGCTTCTTCTCCAGCCCCGGCTGACTGTCAGCGTAGGTATTGTGCCCCCTCGGAGTCTCTAGGTACTCTTCCCAACCCCCCTTCTGGCTTGGTCTACCTTGACACTCCTTCCGGGCGCCGCTGCCTGGCGACGCATCACCAGCCGGACCCGACTCCTTCAGTTCGACCGCTAGCAAAGAGTGTTCTCTTCTTCTCTGCATGCCGCTCGTATAGCATCACATCAGGCTCACCACGCTGCCTACAATCGGCACCTGTGGTCGATGCTTCTCAACTCCTAGCCGCCGATGCCTGATACGGAGCAAACCAGACAAGCTGTTGCCTCTCCGCTATAGGCCTGGAGCTGGCAAGACACCAGGCAAGGGCATCTTATGATGCCAATGAGGTGGCTTCCAGGCTTGCGGGGACAGCGATCTGCATTAGGCTGACGGCATGGCTTCGCCTTTCAAGGTTGTCACCTCTGGCCCGGCGAGGTGATGCCCCTCCGCCTCCGGGGACCCGCTCTTTTTCCTCTAGAGCTAGGCGACTTTGCAGGGCTATCTCCTTCTCCACGCCCTCGGGAGGCACCTCCAGCTCTTCTCCCACTTAGGCTTCTGTGAATTAGCCAGGGTCTTCCCCTTCTGTTTCTCACCAACAGGAGGCTGGGGGTCTTGTTCCCTCAGGGTCTTTTCCTTCCCCTCCTGGGGAAGAGGAGCTGGTCCGGTTTAGTAATGAATGAGAAGAATGACAAGGAAGATATGAAAATTACGCACCTACCGTAATTCTTGATCTTCTCTTGTATCTTCACCATTCATTACTGACCCCTCCCATCTTCCCCTCAGTGGCCTCCTTCTGTGGCGTCTCCGCCTCCCGTCTCATTCCTCCCTCTTGCTGAAACCAAAAAAAAAATATATATATATATAACCAAAAAAAAAAAAAGGGGGACATCTCTCTATCCTTGCCTTTTTCCTTAAAAGTTTCCAGAAAATTATTTACTCCCTAAGATTCGTGAGCTTTTTGTTGCAGGAGTGCTGGGTGGTAAGTGAGCTACCGAGCTATCTCACCGCCATGTTCTCAGGCGAGGCACTCCTAGGGACCTTGCCTGACTCTGTCTGTGCAGTTTGGTCCCACAATATTCTGCTAATCAATTACTAAGCCCTAGAATCAACCCCCTTTCTTTTTTTTGCAGAGCAAGAGGAACGGGTACGGTTATTTCTTTCTCTCTTAAAACTGAGGGAACTCTCTCCGACTGCTTGAAGGCAGCCCCTGGCTTCTCAGGTCATGTTTTTCCTCATAAGCCTGTGAGTCATACTCTGTCTTGAACCCCCCCTTTTTCAAGGGTCCTTCTGAGGACAGTGTTGCAGGAAAAGCAGTGCCAACCATGACCGGTTCTTGCCAGTTTCAAGTCTCTCCTGCCTTGCCATAGCAAGTCCGATTGAGTTCCGTTATATTTCTTACAAACTGCCTTGAAAGGCTAAACTTTCTTTCTATACCCTTTGAGCAGCTCTTACATGCTGCCTGGGAATCAACCTTTTCCTAGCCGGGTGTCCTTCCAGAAGCAAGGCCTGCTCTCGGGCCAGGAGCCCGCAGCTAGGATCAAGGACCATGGCATGTTGAGGTCAAAGACTATGCCCTCCTTAGTCTGTCTAGCGGGTTCGGTGAACCTTCTCTTCAGCACTACCAGTGGGGATTCTTGCCCCTTTATTAGATCGAGCCTTAAGCCTCTCAGCTAACTATGCTCGTTGGGCATTCTGGTCTCCTCAACATCCCATCTTTCTTCTTCTTCTCTCTTCTTCATTCTTTCTCCTTCCCTTTTCTCTCTATCTGTTCCTCCTAGAGTCGCCCCGGTAAGGAGGCCCTGCGATCCCTAGGGCAGGAATACTCTCTCCTCTGTCTATTCTCCATCGGCTTATTCCTTTTTCAGTTTATTTTCCTTACTTTGCTATCCCTTGGCTATCTTGCCTCGCTTTCTCTTTTTTTCCACAATATAATTTTTTGCCTCTCCGGCTCACAGAACTGAGTTGGAGGAAGAGTCGGTAGCTACTAACGGCCGCCCCTCGCGCATGACGCAAGGCGTCGGTCTCGAGGGCAGCTCGTAGAGCTAGCTTTAAAAAAAAAAAACTCCCTTGGCGGGTGCGAGCCTCCGGCTTACACCCAGGAAGTAATGAATGGTGAAGATACAAGAGAAGATCAAGAATTACGGTAGGTACGTAATTTTCATTTTTCTTTGTTTGCTTCTTTACATGCGTTGTCATGGCTAGGTCAGGTTCAGAGGTTAAGTACATGCCAACTTCACCATTGCAGTTGTCACATCCCTAGCAGGGATTTGTTCTGTGTCTGTCAGGTGATGCTTTGCAAAGCTATAACTGGGGTCACAGTGCACATTTTAGTTGCGCACTATACCCTGCACGTCACTGCCAGGTGGTGTGCCACTGGCAGGACTGTCCTGAATGGACTTCAGTCCTGAATGAACTCTTCACTCCTACCACCCTACCCCAGAGGTTCAGATACATTCTTGAAAGATATTAAATAATTATTGATCTTCTAGGAATATCTTCACCATTTATTCATACACACGCACCCTGCCATCCCCCGAGCTCACTCCAGTATCTTCTTGTCTTCTCCCTTGTTCAAGGCTTGAACTGTGAAGACACTATGTTACTCTCATACTGACCGCTCTTGCACAGGTCTTCAGAGCTACTTATGCCGTTAGCATAAGTGCACGACCAGTAGTTAGGTTGTACTGCACCTCCTTGGCAAAAAACAAACTGAGACGGTTGAGGGCTGGTGCCGAGGTGAGCCTAGTGCCTTGAGCCATTTTTGTGGCACCACTTGCTTCAGCGCCGGCCCCCTCAAAGGTTTTGACTCCCGTGGGGTCCTAGTGCCTCCGGCCTGGACCCAGTAGTGTGACTAAGTGGTGAAGATATTCCTAGAAGATCAATAATTATGGTAAGTACTTAATTTTCATTTTCCAGCTCTCAGGGAGGTGCCAACACCTTGGGTGCTTAGTACTTACCCACCAGTGATGAATGGTGAAGATTGATACAGTTAAGATATAAAAATTATGTACCTACTGTAATTCTTGATCTTACTGTATATCTTCAACATTCATCACTGCTTCCGACTTTCCCCTCTTGGGCCTCAGTCTCTGGACAGTGCCTCCTCCCTGCTTGCCTTCCCCACAAGTTGAGGCTAATTGTGGGCGTAGTCCTGATGACACCTCCGGGTCCTCTGATCCTTTGTTAAAGCAACAGGGCACTTATGGGGGAGGTAAGCAGAGGCTGCCTCTCTCTATGCTGGGGCTCCTTTGGGCCTTCATGACCCTGTGGGGACTCCTGGCAGGGCTTGATAGGGCCCTCTTAGTTTCTGAAGAGGCTCTTCTCTTCTGCCGTGCCACAGGTTTGCCCTCTCTTGGGTCCCCATCATCGTCATTTGAGGAGGGGGATCTGGGGACCTCCGTCCCTTCCCTGGAGTCCGGGTTACTCCATTGTATTTCCAGGGTAACCCACCCTGAGTTAATCTGGGGCAGGGTCCTCTCTAACCTCCTAAGAGGTTTTCCACTCCTGGAAACTTAAGGCCTCTGCCTTCTGCTTCTACGGCTCTGGGCATGTGGGGGTCTCATCCTCTCAGATTCTGGACTGTCCTATATTGAGGGCTCTGCGTCTGAGGGGACCCTGCCCCAGGGTGGCTCCTGTCCCCACCTCTAATTCTGTAAGGGACAGGGAGTGAGAGACATATGGTCCCCTTTTTCCCTTCTCTGATGGACCAGGAGGGCATCCTTCATGGCTCACTCTGTGTCCTGTGATGCTTCTCATCTGCTAGGCCTGTGACAGCTTGCACAGCATCTTGATTCTTACCTTTATGTCCTCTTCAACCTGGGAGGCTTATCTTGTGCACCCCTCTCTCTCTCTCGCTCTCTCTCTCTCTCCCCCTGCCCTGCCTTGGGGTTCCTCCCCAATGTAAAAATGAGGGAGAGGAGTTAAGCAGTTGTGTCCCCTTTTGATCCCCCAGAAGACCTCTTTGGGCTCTCCTTTTCTGGTGCCATGCATGTTTCTCATTCTCCTCTCCCCTCTTTCTCCTTTTCTTCCTTTTCCCCTCCCCTTCCTCTTCTTTATCCCTCCCTTGGCCTGCCCGGTGGTTGGGGTCCCCTGTCCCAGGACCTTATAGCGTACTTCCCCTAATCTTGTGGCCAGCTTATTCCTTTTTCATTTTATATCCTTTCCTTATACTATCGCTCGGGCTCCCTTGCCCCTCCCTCCTTTTCTTCCTCTGTCTCTAATTTTACCTCTCTGGTAAGCAGAACTGGGGGTCAACAGTGGTTACTGGCCTTCCCGCGAGCACCACGCAATGTGTCGGCCTCGAGAGTGGTGCCGTCCTGGCACTGGCCCCTCCTCCTAGGAAAAAAATCTCTAAGCTAAAGCTCCCGCGGGGTCCTAGTGCCTCCGGCTTGAACGCACCCGTGATGAATGGTGGTGATATACAGTAAGATCAAGAATTACAGTAGGTATGTAATTTTTATATTCTGCTGCCAGTAGGGCAGTGGAGGCGCTAAAAATATCTACTTCATAAATCACTACACAGTACTGGGCCCGCTATTCAAAAATAAATTTGTTTACCAGATTTAAGACCGAATACCACACCCTGTCACTGGGTATTCTGTCAAATACTCCAGACCTTTTACTATATTTGTAGCCCAGTATGCTTCAAAATCTGGTAGTACAGTATGTGATGGTGCCTAGTCTATATGGGGCAGAGGGCTTCTGAGTGTTAAAATAAGGAATTTCCAACCCAGTTTAGAACAGTTGAGAAGCAGATAGAAATGCTACGTTGTCTAATCCTCCTCTGATTGTTCTAGGGATGAATCCCCCTGCAAAAACAGAATTCTTCCAGCAATTGATTGAGGACCGGACAGAAGCAGCACTCTCCTACTATGAGTTTCTTCTCCATATTCAGCAGCAAATCTCCAAGTGAACTAGTAACATTTCAAAATGGACTTGGACAACACAATCAGCTGTGGACAGAAGGACAGCAGAATGGTCAAGAGAAGAAATTTGCTCCTGACCATAGAATTAAAGGTGGAAATTTACCAGTAACCTTACATGAAGAGTCTTGCAGTTAAAAGGAGGTGGAAGGAAAGGTCTGTTCAGATGAGAAAGACTGTACTGAGTTACACCAGTGTGCAGCACAAATGTAGAGGCAGGACTGCTGCAACACTAACTGAATTGTACATGGGCTTATATAGTTCAGGGGAGAACACGGTGCCCTCTCAATATAACCTGTCAGATATACGTAGCTTTTCTTGAGATGATGTTTCTTAATGAAATGGGAAAATTAGTAATGAAACCTGTTTTCTATTTGTTGGCTGCCAACAGAATTAGAACATATTGGAATTCTGGACAGATAAATCAGTCCACATCACAGCAAGAATTCTTGCACATTCATTGAACTCTAATAAAGCTCAGAAAGGGCACAGATAAACATTATTTGTTTATATACATTATTTTTTAATGAATTGCTTACACAGCTGAAAAAATTCAGTGTCATTACTATGGTGTTGAGACATTTGTAGAAAAATACAAAATGTACATAGCAACATAGACTTTGTAATAAAAAAACTACTAAATGTAAAATAAAAAGGTAACTGATTGCTTAAAAGTGTGCAGCAGTGTTGGATACAAATGGAAAGCCTCCAGCATCAGCAAAAAAAAAAAACAGAAAAACACATTGGATTGACAACTACTACTTGTGCCATTCTCCATTTTATCTGGCAATAACTCTGTCTTCTAAGTACTGTACAAAACTGTTTCTCTTTGCAGTTCTGCTACACATCTTTTATCTGAATTTATTTATGACTGGCTTATTGATTAAAAATATTTTGCTTGATAGTGAGTGTTATTGTGACCTTGACCTTTACAGTTGTAAATATATCCTTAGCAAGATAGCTTTGCCTCATAAATATGATCCTGTCGTCATGGATTCTCCACAGCCACATACTTTGATTTGGTACTGTTGCAATCACTGACCCTCTGGAACATTCTGAAATTTGAGTTGCCATTGCAGCCTTTCCGGCCTCACTCTCCGGGTGTCAACACTTGAGAAAGAGGATGATCCCATTGTTCCTCCACAAATTGGTCTCAGTTTTCATTCATTATTTTTTCCTGTCACTTTGCCATGTGCTAGTGGATGGACTCCACTGTTTGTCTTGCTTGTTTGGCTGTTGACCACCTTTTTAGCAAATTCTGATCAGAGCCAAAATGGCTGCAGTTATTTAATGTGCTGTGGAAAAAAACGTTGAAGTGGGCCTACAAAATGGTTTGTCTACGTTCAGTGGCTTAAACCATCTCTGTCAGCTCTTAGCCCCCTTAGGGACAGCAGTGCAGACCTTTCTCTGGAGAACTAAGAACTGGGATGATTATTTGCACGGCTATCCCTGATAGGATCAGCTGTCTGCACAGATGATTCAGGCCATTGAACATGAAGCTTGCAGGTATAGTCCAGCGTGTGTGTTTTAGTATAGTAAAAGGTCTGGAGTATTTGGTAGACTACCCAGTGACAGGGTGTGGCCACACATTGCTACTCTTGACCCAATCAGCCCTCCCTCCTCCACCCCAGTGTTAGGAACTTCCACGATGGACTGGGACATCACTAGCACTGGCTAATATGGGTTTGAAAAATTAGGTTTATTGGTGGGGATACAGTAGTCCTGCAAAACTGCTGTATCCCTACATGCATTGCATTCTACACAGGCAGGGATCCACTTGCGGATTGGCATGACTAGTCAACTGGATGACCATGGTCTGTTCCCGTTTCACTCACCCTTGTCACCACTCTTCCCCAATGCTTGACTCCGTAGCAGTGGAGCATAGTGGCAGGGGGTTGAGGATGCCCTCTGGTGTCGTCTGACATTAGGGGGTGCAGGGACGTGGCTGGGATATGCCTGTTTAGAGTGTATCCCAGCCATCTGTGTGGATTGGGACCCGAGTCAGTATAAAAGGGGAGCACAGAGGCAGTGACCATGCTTCAAGCAAAGAAAAAAACAATACTGGTAACTAAAACCAAACAAATTGTTTAGATTCATCAAGATTTAAGCTTGGTTTTCCATTTTACTGTATATGGAGAGTGGCCAACGAAAAGTGCTTAAAAGCCAAAAGTAAGTAGCTAACAAAATGTCTTACCTAAATCAGTCTTCACCGTTCATTACTAGTGGGTTCCCAGCCTGGGGTGCTGGGACCCCGCAGGCATACAGCTCTAAGAAGTTTAAGGTGGGAGCCAGCATCGGGGATGGCACCGTCCTCAAGTGTAACTTTGAACCTAGTGCTCAAGGATTGTCCAGTAACCGATGCCGACTTCCCAGCCTCCTCAATTCTGTTTTTCCCACTGTCAAGGCAGCAGGTCAAGACTTTGTGAAAGCAAGACAGCCAGAAGATCATTCGAGAAGGTTCTGTTTGACCGCCAACCGTTACTCGATGCTGAGAATTTGTTGCTACTTTCGGCACTGACCCTTTCTTTTATTTTCTGTGAATTGTGCCTCTCCACAATTCATTCGCCACTCTCGCGAAGCATGGCTCCTCTATGGAGGCACTTGCAGTGGAGACCAAAGAGGATGCTGGGAACCTCCACAATGGAGATCCACAGGAGGGTGGCCCAGGACCCCACAGGGGAAGGAAACAACTCCTGGTGGGGGACTCAGTTGTTGAGGGGGGTAGAACTGGGGGAGGGAGGGAAAGGAGGTAAGGTGCCTGCTCGGCGCCAAGACTTGGAGGGACAGGAAACAAATCCTCAGGATCGTGGGAGCAGCGGCAAGGGGGAGGGAGCCGGATGTCATTATCCACCTAGGGACGAATGACCTGGCTGAGAATGGGATCAGAGCAGTGCAACAGCAGTTTGTGGAGTTGGGGAGGGGGCCTTAGACAAGTAGCACACATGGTAACTTTCTCGGAAATGCTACCTGTCTATGGCATGGATGAGGCTAGGGTACTCTGCACCATGGGATTCAATGACTGGTTGAAAAGCTGGTGCAGAGCTCAGGGATTTGGCTTCATTGGGGACTGGGGCTCCACCTGCAGGGATGCAGGCCTATACAGGTGCGATGGTCTGCATCTCTCCTGGAGGGGAACCAGGATCCTAGGTGATAGGTTTAAATGCTTCAATGGCAAGCATTTAAACTAGCCAAGGGGGGGGGGACACCGAAGAGGAGAAGGGCAATCCTAGCCCCCCCCCAAAAAAATCAGGGTAATTAGTGTGGTAAACACCAAGATAGAGCAGTCGATAGGGAGAAGGGCAGGGGTAAATGGAGAAAAAGGCAAAGGCAGTAGGGACAGGGATGGGGCAAAAAGAAATAAAGCCATAAAAAAGTGGAGGGTAATGAGTACCAATGCCCATAGTCTAGGTAAAAAAGCTCCCTGTAATGGTGGCCTTGATGGAAGAGGGATGCCTGGATATTGTGGCAGTCACAGAAACGTGGTACACAGAGAACCATGACTGGGATGTCAGCATGCCAGGGTACACACAATCTACAGGAGGGACAGGGAGGGAAGAGGAGGAGGAGGAGTAGCTCTCTATGTAAAGGAAGAGATCAAAGCAACAGAACTAAAGGGTAAATAGGGAGGAGAGGAAGCACTGTGGGTCACCCTGGAGACTGGAAATGGCTCCAGAATCCGCACAGGAGTTGTATACAGACCCCCGTCTCAGGGGGAAGAAATGGACAAGGAAATGATAGAAGGCATCCTTGGGATGGCAGAGAAAGGGGAGATATTGCTGATGGAGGACCTGAATATGCCAGATGTTAACTGGAACACCTTTGCTGCAGCTACATCCAAGAGCAGGGCCATTCTCGATGCCCTACAGGGGGCATGCCTCAGACAGCTAGTTTTGGAACCCACTCGGGAGAGAGCAATCTTAGACCTAGTACTGACCTAGTACTCTCAAATGGGGACGGAGAGAGGATCTCTGATCTTGAAGTGGGTAGCCATCTGGGAATAAGCGACCACCAAATAAGGTGGTTCACGATAAACTTAGCTGTAGAGTCAAGCCACACAAAAGTGAAGGTCATGGACTTCAGGAGGGCTGATTTTGTCAAAATGGGAGTGTGCCTCACAAAAGCACTAGCAAACAGGCAAGAAGGTGGGGTGGAGCAACAATGGGGAAACATCAGAACTGCCATCGCAAAGGCAACAAGCCTTTTGTGTGAAGCAAATAAACAAATCAAAACGAAAGGAAAAAACACTATGGTTCTCAAAAGAAGTGGCGGGAAAGGTAAGTGAGAAAAAGATAGCATTCAGGAAGTATTAGGAAAAACAGAAGGAGCAGGACAGAGAACTGTAGCAGTTAAAGCAGAAGGAAGCGGGGAAGGCAGTCAGAATAGCAAAGGCCCAAACCGAGGAAAAGATAGCCAACTCGGTTAAGAAGGGGGATAAAACCTTTTATAGGTACATTAGGGAGCAAAGAAAGACTAAGCCAGGGATACTGAGGCTGAACAAAGTGGAAGGTGGTTGGGCAGAGAGCGACAGTGAAAAAGCAGGGATACTGAACGAATACTTCTGCTCGGTAGTCACAATGGAAAAGCAGGGGGAAATACCTAATCCAGTCAATAGAAGCACTCTGAATAGGGGGGTTGATATTAGTCCTTTCACAGAAGAAAGGGTTCTGAAAGAACTCTTAAAACTGAAGGTGGATAAAGCAATGGGGCCTGATGGGATTCACCCCAGAATTCTAAAAGAACTAGGGGAAGAACTAGTAACAGCACTGACTACCCTTTTTAATAAATCATAAGAGGATGGTGTGGTACCTGAGGACTGGAGGAGGGCGGATGTGATTCCTCTTTACTAAAGTGGGAGCAAGGCAGAAGCAGGAAACTACAGACCTGTCAGTTTGACTTCAATGTTAGGGAAAATGATGGAATCACTTCTGAAGGAAAGAATTGTTGAGTACCTAGAGGCCAGTGGGGCACAGGACCCAAGGTAGCATGGGTTCACAGAGGGAAGGTCATGTCAGACAAATCTAATTGATATCTTTGACTGGGTGACCAAAGCAGTAGACCAGGGAAGGGCTGTGGACATGGCCTACCTAGATTTTAGTAGGGCATTTGACACAGTCCCGCACAAAAGATTAATAAACAAATTAGCCAGCCTGGGAGTGGGTCCCAGGGTGGTAGCCTGGGTGAAACAGTGGTTGGACAACAGGACACAGCGGGTAATAGTAAATGGAGTCCACAGTGAAGAAAGGAGAGTTACTAGTGGGGTACCGCAGGGTTCAGTACTGGGGCCGGTCCTTTTTAATGTCTTTATAAGTGACAGTGCAGAGGGACTGGAAGGGAAAGTATATGTCTTTGCAGATGACACAAAGATCTGTAACAGGGTTGATACACAAGAGGGTAGAAAGGATGAGAAGGGACTTGGCAAGGTTGGAGGAATGGTTGAATGTATGGCAGTGTAGATTCAGTGCAAAGAAGTGCAAAGTAATGCACCTGGGAAACAGAAACCCAGAGGAAGAGTACACAGTGGGGGTGAGATACTGATAACAACAGAAATGGAAAGGGACCCGGGGGTGGTCATATCAGACGACCTAAAGGTGGGCCAGCAATTTGAGAAGGCAGTAAGGAGGGCTGGGGGGATACTGGGATGCATAGGGAGAGGCATCACCAGTAGAAAACAGGAAGTTGTTGGCCCTCTGTACAGACAGTTGGTAAGACCACATCTGGAGTACTGTGTACAGTTCTGGAGACCCCATCTCCGCAAAGACATAGACAGGGTGGAGGCTGTCCAGAGGAGGGCAACCAAAATGATGCAGGGTCTGCATCAGAAGACATATGAAGAAAGACTAAAGGAACTAAGATGTATAGCCTCGAAGAAAGGAGGGAGAGGAGGGACATGATAGAAACTTTAAGATACCTCCAGGGAATCAACAAAGTCCAAGAGGGTAGCATCTTTCAGAAAAAGCGATGTGAAAAAACGGGGCACAATTTGAAGATAGAGGGGGCACGGCTCAGAGGTAATGTGAGGAAGTATTTCTTCACAGAGAGGGTTGTGGATACATGGAACAGCCTTCCTGGGGAGGTCGTGGAGTCAAAAACTGGGGGGAATTCAAGAATATGTGGGACAGACATAAGGCAATTCTAGTGGGGGATACGAGGAAGTAGGCTATTGGTTAACTAGGATCTGCAGCTTATCCATTAGGTAGGGAAATGTGCAGCCTAGGCGGACCAAGCGGTCCATATCTGCCGTCAAATTCTGTGTTTCTATGTTTGTGGTGTCGAGTCGGTTTTATTATTTTGTGCAGCCAATCATGTCCAGGTTGTGGCATAAGTGTTCATCAAAGGCGGGGAACTATCCCTATGTGTCAGTGCTCCTGTGGTAATCCCATGACTGTGATAGATCTGCATGATCGGTGTTTCACTTGCCTGGGCCTGCGCCATGACATGAATTAGATGCGGCTCGTTTTCTATAAACTTCTGCACCCTGGTTAACGTATACGGCAAAGTTGGGAGGTGACTTCCTACAACTTTCGGTGTCAGTGTTGTACGAGGGTCACCAAGGTAAGGCCTCTGACCCTTCCCCAGGCCCTCCCCGGTGCTACACACAATGGGGGAGAGCAGGCCTCTGCTGTCTCAAGTCTCATGAGACTGGAGGCCTGGGTGAGGGTTGAGTGGACAGTCAGTCTCTTGGGGGCTGGGATGGTTAGCACCTCAGGCTCACATTTCCTTCGGGGACCAGGTCACTTGGTGTCGAGGACTCAGCTTTACGCAGGGCCTACATCAGTGGCTCCTTCGGTGGGTTTGACTGCCGCAGCCTCGGCTCCCAACACCACCCCTATGGTACCACTGTTGTTGCCTCTAGGTCCCCTCCCAATGCTGTCCCCAGTGTCGGGACGGTTAGAGTGCCTGGGTTCACCTCTTTGGGTATCTCCATGGGCTCCCCAGCATTAGAGGATGATTAGGATGAGCCCAATTGGAAACCCAGCTCTCTGGAGCTCCGGGCCCAGTCCAAGGCCCTCCCTTTTGCCATCTTTGGCCAGCACCATCCACGGTGCCACCTTTCCCTCTGCTACCGCTGCGAATTCCAGTGCTGGGCCAGAGGGTAGTGCCACAATCGGTGCCACTTGTGGGGATGGTGCAATCTCCAGTGTTGCATCTGTTGCCAGCACCAGTGCTGGTGCCAAAGAGAAATTTGAAACCAACCCTGATTTCTCTCTTTCTCCTTTTCTAAGGGCAGTTGCTAAGGTAGGGCCATTTTGAAAGGCAGGTCTTGGTCTTCTGGATTTTATTTATTTATTTATGACTTTGTTTATCAGGTAAGTGCACTGGTCCAAGGGACCATTTTCAGACACGACCCAGGCCATTAAGGCAACGAGTGGTCAACAAGACATGAAGCAAGAGGTACATACATTAAACTGGCATTGGTAATAACAATATAACAAAATTAATGATAATGCAGGTAAGAACAAAATTAGGCAGACAGTAGTTAAAGCAAAATTCAAGAGGGAAAAAAAGAATTACATTTGCAAGTAGTAGTATACAATCCAGTGAACAGGGAACAACATAACCCCCCACACACACACACACACTTATTAGAGTACTGGATCCAGATGAAAACAAAAAGGAAGAGCAGGTCAGAGGAGGGGGGGGAATGAGGCTACCTGGAACAGTTGCAATTGTCCCAGGAGAGGAGCCAGAATTTGAAGTTGTGCTTAAAGGAGGGGTGTTTGCTAGAGGATCTGAGTGTAGCTGGAAGCCCATTCCGGAGGGGGGGCCGCAGCTACTGATAAGGAATTCCCACCCATCTTTGTTAAGGTTCTGCGAGTATCAAGGGGAGGGACAGCTGAGGACCGAAGGCACCTCAGCGTGGGTCAGTGCTTGCAGAGGGTGGAGGTGGGGCCACATCTAATGATGGAGTCGACCAAGCATCCCGGTAAAGTCGAAATGACCATGCAAGGAGAGCCAGCCTAGAGAACTGTAGACATCACAGTGATGAGTGAAGTAAGGGTTGGATAGCGCAAAGCGGCAAATACTGTTATAGACAGATGACAATTGAGATTGAAGGGCAGTAGAGACCCGGGAGTAAATTGGGGAACAGTAATCTAAGATGGGGAGAAAATTACCTCTGGCAATCTTCAGGTGGGCTTCACTAGTTAGGTAGGGTTTGATGCAGTAGACAGCACTGAGCTTCTGATCCTGTGGACTACGAGGTTAATATGGTCGGTGAAGAAGAGGGAGAGGTTCAGGGTAATCCCTAAGTATTTGAAGTTAGGGACGATATCGAGGGCAGGGCTATCAGGGGAGTGTATGAAGAGAGGAGTTAGATTTAAGGGTCCTAGCAAGGAATGGCTTAGACCCAAAAAGCATGGCTTTGGTCGTCTTAGCATTAACTAACATCCAGTTGTCAGTAAACCAGTTATGGGCAGCACAGTAGTTCTGGATAAGAACAGAGGATAAGAGAGGAAGGGAGTTATCACTGTGGAAGATAACAAGGGTCATCGCTATAAAGGAGGAATTTCCAGGAGAGACAGAGGGGAGGGAATTTACGAATATCGGGATGAGTAGGAGGCCCAGAATAGAGCCTTGTGGTACCTCAATAGAGATCAACAGTGCAGACGTGGCAGAGTCTATACACACTGACTGATAGCAGTCAGAGAGGTAGCTCTGGAACCAAGTAGTGGTCTCAGTGGAACAGCCAATTGATCACAGTTTCGAGAGAAGGTTAGAATGGTCACCAAGTCTAAGGCTTTAGAAAGATTGCCAAAAACCACACCAGTAGCACGGCCCTGTTCCATGTTAGTGAGGATGTGGTCAGTGAATAGGGCCAAAGCAATGGTAGTACTGTGGTGTTTGTGGAAGTCATGCTGCTGGCTGCACAAGATGATGTGTTTGGTGAGATATTCTAATAACTGGTGATGCACCACCTTCTCGAGTAGCTTGCCAAGGTGGGGGAGAATGGATATAGGCCAGTAGTTGTCAGATGAGAGGGGTTCGCCAGCTTTGAAGATGGGGACTACTTTAGCCGATTTCCAGAGGGAAAGCATAGTGGAGGTGGACTGGGCAAGATTGAAAATGAAGGTCGGGGGCTTAGCAATCGCTGATGAAACAAGTTTGAGGAAAACAGAGGAGAGGCCATCTGAGCCAGGGCTACCTTGGTTAGGTAGACTCCTTAGTAGTTTGTAGGTATGGCCAGGTGATACGATCTGGAAGTAGAAGGGTGGTGGCTGGGACTGGGGTAGAAGAGGGGGCAGGGGAGTGGAAGGCAACTGGCTGGAGGAATGACCAGGAGGAAGCTTACTGAGGAGGGTAGACAGATCAGAAAATTTGTGGTTGAAGGCTGAGGCCACCTCAGCAGGGTCAGTAAGACTGCCAGTGGATGAGTTTAGGTGGATATTAGTGCTTTTGGCAGAAAGAGAGAGAGAATGGAGCTGAAGGAGTCCCAGAATTTCTTGGGGTTGCCGAGGTTCACTCTCTGCAGGTTAGTAAAGTAGTTCCACTTCAGTGCACAGGATGGATGCTTCCATCTGTTATGAAGGTGCCGATACTCGTTCCACAGGATAGAGGTTGGAGTCAGTTTATGGGTCCACTTGCGGTCCCTTTCCCTCATGAGTGAGATAAGTTCTTTGGTAATCCACCCGAGTGCAACCACCATGAACTCTCCGGGTGGTGATGGGGAAGTGGCGATCCTGTATGACCAGGAGAATATTGGTGAAGTGGGTGGCAGCCAGGGATACATCGGTGAGAGCATACAGGCCTTGCCAGTTTATGGCACTGACATCCCCTAAAAGAAGGGAAGTGTCAGGGTGGTAGAAGTTGTGGAATAAAAGATATTTTGGGGGGGGGGCCTTAGAGGACCAAATTGCATTGGTAGGAGAGTGGTCACTCAAGGAGTCTGATAATATGCCAGCTTAAGTAGTCTGATCAGCACTGTTGGTGATTACCCAGTCAATTAGGGAGTGGGTAGATGTGCGAGGTTTCAGCCGAGGGGGATGGTGATGATTTGCAGCAGGTTGTGCTGCTTGAGTGTGTTAGCGTAGTCAGCCTCTTGGGCACTCAGCCAGTTGAGGTTGAAGTCACCAAAAAGGATAGTTTCCCTGGAGGGGGAGAGGGATCCTAACCCAGTAAGCAGCATCACAGGTATAGTTTCTTGGAAGCGCCTAAGGTAACTTCAGCAATAATCCAGTCACTGGGGGATTCATGTTTAGCACAGCAGGCGGTAGAGGCAGAGAGAGGTTCCCTGACAAGAGTAGCTATGCTGCCGCCCTTCTTGTTGCCAGATCGGTCTTTGCGCGGTAGAGTGTAACCAGCAGGTTGGTACGAGGCATCCATATGCTGTGACTTCAGCCAGGTCTTCGGGAGGCAGAGTAAATGGAGATTGTATAGGGAAACCCAGGCTTCAAGGTAAGTGAGTTTTGCAGGGAGGCTGCAGATGTGCATTTGTGCAATTTTTAACCCAGTGGCATTTGCCCAGATGCTACAAGTAGAGGTAAGGGGAGTGTTTGCAGGACCCGGATTGGTTTTGAAATCCCCACCCAGGCGTAGCATGGAAAAGAGGAGGTGGTATGGGCACAGTAAACCCATGTTTACACAAGTCCTATGAGGACAGGTTGAAGGAACTGAACATGTACTCCCTGGAGGAGAGGAGAGGAGAGGAGGGAGAGAGGGGATATGATAGACATACAAGTACCTTACAGGGAGGAACAGGGTGCAGGAATACACTATTTTAAGAGAAAATATGTTCCAGGACTAGAGGCATGGGATGAAGTTGGAGGAGGACGATCAGAGGAAACGTGAGGAAGAATTTCTTCACAGAACGGGTGGTGGACAAGTGGAACACCCTGCCAGAGGAAGTGGGGGCTGAAACAATCACGAGATTTAAGAATGCATGGGATAGACATAAAGGAATTCTGGAGGTCAGCAGTAAGGGGCAACAGACTTCTAGGAAAACATAAACTGAACTTACAAGCTCAAATGGGCAGACTGGGTGGGCCATAGGCCCTTATCTGCAGACCTTCTGGACACTGAGGTGCTGTCCTATCTGCATGCATCTCTCTGGACTGCAGGATGAGGTAGCCAGACTCAGAGCAGAAGTAAACTGGGTCAGGAGTACCATCACCCCTATCCAGAGACCACCCGGTCCAATGCAACTGCCTCAAAGGATGCTGAGAACGAGGAGCACTTGGATGACAGTGGGCTCAGGGAGGGTTAGAGACAGTCACAGAGGCACATCCCAGATCCTATTCCACTCAAGAACTCATATGCCACACTGGCAAACGAGGACAACCAAATAGAGGTACCCAGAGAAGTGGAAGGAAAGGATGTGGAGGTTAGCCAAGGAGGTGACCTCAGAGGGGAAAGCAGTGGACCCCAGAGGAGGAGGAAGCAAATCCTGGTGGGGGACTCCATCATAAGAGGGATCCAGCTAGGAACACAGGAGGGGGAGGACAGGGAGGTGAGGTGCCTACCAGGTGCCACGGCATGGAAGGAAGATCCTGGGGATCACTGGGAAGGCAAGACTGGAGGGTGAGCTGGATGTCATTATCCACCTAGGTACTAATGACCTGGCAAATGGGGAGCCAAAGGAAGTTCAGGAAGATTTAGAAAATTGTTGAGGTGTCCAAGCAAGTAGCCAACTCTGTCACTTTCAGAGGTACCACCTACTCATAGAGGCAAGGGAGACATAGGAGTGCATGTGCACCAGGAACTTTAACTCATGGTTGAAGAACTGGTGCTGTGAGGAAGGGTTTGATTCATTGGTGACTGGAGACCCACCTGGAGGGATGGAGGTTTGTTCAAGCCTGACGGCCTGCATCCATCCTGAGGAATCCAAGACCAATGATAAGTTTAAATGCTACATTGACAAGCATTTAAACTAGCAAAGGGGGTGGCAGGCCAGCAAGGAGGGTACCCATTCTTCCCCACAGCTAGCAGTGGAACCAGTGAACCAGAGGAGTGGCTATCTCTTCAAAGCAGTGCAAAAGATGGAGATTAGTGCCCAAGAGGTGGATAGGCAGAAAAGGGGCAAAATTCGGCAGAAGGGCAGACAGCAAGGAGAACCAGGGACAAAGGACAACCAAGGAACGGGCTGGAGTAGAACAGCGAAACAGTCTAGGAGGTCAAATCATGGAAAGCCATGTGCAAATGCCAGGAGCCTTAGCAACAAGATGGAAGATCTGGAGGCTGTCATGGTGCAGTCAGACCTGGACATTGTGGCCATCACTGAAACCTGGGTGTAATGATAACCACAACTGGGAGATGGCCATACCTGGCTACAACATATTCAGAAGAGACAGAGCAGGCAGGAAGGGAGGAGGAGGGCACTGTATGTGAAAAATGATATAAGGGCCACAGAGATCCAGGAGGAACAAATGGGGAGAAATACTGTGGGTTAAGCTGGAAAGGAAAATGGGGACAGCCATCCGCACAGGTGTGGTCTATAGACCACCAGCCCAGGAGGAAGAAACAGATAGGGAGTTGATGCTAGCCATCCAAAGGATGGCAGACAAGGGTGAGTAGTACTGGTTGGAGACTTCAATATTACAGACGTGGACTGGAGCATCCCAGCAGCAGCAGCATCAACTAGGAACAGATTTATCCTGGACTCCTTCAGGGTGCCTTCCTCAAGCAACTGATCATGGAACCAACTTGGCAGAAGGCAATACTGGACCTTGTGCTCACAAACAGGGACAGTGTGATGGGGTAACATTGGGGAGCACCTGGGGAACAGTGACCACCAGTCATTGTGGTTTGAAATCACAGAAAGAGCAGAATCAAACCACACAAAACACGATCCTGGATTTTAGGGGGCAGACTTTGGGGAAAATGGGGAGATACTTGAAAGAGGCATTAAGGGGAATGGGACAGGAATCAGGGGTTGAGGAACAGTGGGCAGTATTTAAAATGGGGATTACAAGAACAACAGAATTATTCATTAAGCAGGTTAGCAAGAGGAAAAGGAAGAGGAGACCATTATGGTTTTCCAAAGAGGTAGCAAAGAAAGTGAAAGCCAAAAATATTGCATTCAGGCAATACAAAAAGACACAGGCAGAAGGGGATAGGGAGAAGTACCAGGAGAAGCAAAGGGAGGCAGGGAGGTCAGTAAGGGAAACCAAAGCTCAGACAGAAGAACACATTGCAAAATCAGTGGATAGAGGGGACAAAACCTTTTACAGGTACATAAATGAAAAAAGACAAAGGGAGGCATAGTGAGACTGAAGGGGGAGGATGGGGGCTACGTGGAGGATGACAACAGTAAAGCTGACATATTGAACAGGTATTTCTGCTCAGTCTTTACTGAGGAAGAGGAGGGTAATGGGTCTGAAGGGAGTACAACGGGTGAGAATGGTGCAGAAATGGACACAAGTCCCTTTACATGAGAAAGAGTCCTGAAGGAACTGGAAGTAATAAGAGTTGATAAAGCAATGGGCCAGATGGGGTGCACCCCAGGGTCCTTAAAGAACTAAGAGAGGTGGTGGCTGAACCTCTGGCTATCCTGTTTAGCCGATCACTGGAAACGGGAGGTACCCAAAGACTGAGGACAGCAGACGAGTCCCTTATACAAAAGTGGGAACAAAGAGGAAGGTGGAACTACAGACCAATTCAGCCTCACCGGTAGTGGGAAGATCATGAAGCACTACTGAAGGAGAGATTGGTGGAACATCTGGTTGTCAATGGACTACAGGACCCAAGGCAGCATGGTTTCACCAGGGGAGTCATGTCAGACCAACCTCATTGAATTTTTGACTGGGTGACTAGGGAGGTGGATCAGGGGAGGGCAGTGGACATGGCCTATCTGGACTTCAGCAAGGCCTTTGACACTGTGCCACATAGAAGACTACTACACAAACTAGGGAATATGGGTGTGGGCAGGACAGTAGTGTGGTGGGTAGGTAACTGGCTGGGTGGTGGTAAATGGCTGTCACTCCACAGAGGGAAGTGACCAGTGGGGTACCACAGGGATCAGTGCTGGGACCGGCCCTATTCAACATCTTCATCAGTGACCTTGCGCAGGACCTAGAAGGCAGAATTTCACTGTTCGCTGATGACACAAAACTCTGTAACAGAGTAGACACACCAGAGGGTGTAGACAGAATGGGAAGGGACCTGCAGAAACTTGAAGAATGGTCAGGGGTTTGGCAGTTGAAATTCAATGCAAAGAAGTGCAAGATAATGCATATGGGGCACAAAAACCCTGGCACACTATATCAGTTGGGGGGGTGAGGATATAGCATGCACCAAACAGGAAAGGGATCTTGGGGTTATCATCTCTGATGACCTCAAGGTAGGAAACAGTGTGACAAGGCAGCAGGTAAAGCAAATAGGATGCTGGGATGTATAGGCAGGGGCATCACCAGCAGGAAAAGGGAGTCATAATTCCGCTATACAAGACACTAGTGAGGCCCCACCTGGAGTACAGTGTACAGTTCTGGAGACCATACCTACGTAAGGACATAGACAGGGTAGAGAAGGTTCAGAGGAGGGCAACAACGATGGTGCATGGATTGCATCACAAGTCCTATGAAGACAGGTTGAAGGAACTGAACATGTACTCCCTGGAGGAGAGGAGGGAGAGAGGGGATATGATAGAGACATACAGGTATCTCACAGGGAGGAACAGGGTGCAGGAATACACTATTTTAAAGCGAAAAAGATGAACCAGGACTAGAGGGCATGGGATGAAGTTGGAGGGAGGACGATTCAGAGGAAACATGAGGAAGAATTTCTTCACAGAATGGGTGGTGGAGAAGTGGAACACCCTGCCAGAGGAAGTGGTGGGGGCTGAAACAATCACGGGATTTAAGAATGCATGGGATAGACATAAAGGAATTCTGGAGGTCAGGGGTAAGGGACAACAGACTTCTAGGAAAACATAAACTGAACTTACAAGCTCAAATGGGCAGACTGGGTGGGCCATAGGCCCTTATCTGCCGACACTGTCTATGTATCTATGTAAGGGGCCAGCTTGCTAAAAAAGGGGCTAAACTATAAGCTGCTTGACCAATATTCAGATGACGCAGGTTGAATTATATTAACAAAAAATTCTATTGAAGGGAATGATCTATTGGCTTGGCTTACGCCCCTTTTGAAAACTATCCAGAATTTCTAGCTAATATCAATGAAGGTCTCCAAAAATTGCAAGCAGCAAATGTGATATTAGCAGGAGACTTTAATGTTTATTTAAACCCCCACCAAGATAAATCATCTCCCCCAAGTAAAGGCAGTATTATAACTGCCAGAAAACTAAACTCCTTTCTGGACTCCGAACAACTGATCGGTATCAGGAGATTAAAAAAAAACAATAGTACATCTTACACCCACTTTCTGACTTATGCAGTATGGTCCCACCATAGGTCTGCCCCGTAGGCGAAATGGTTAATAGAATCTATGCAAATGATGGAAAGCAAGGCTCGAGCTCGGTTTTCAAACCACTGTCCCTGGTAAACAGTTCTAAACCGTCAGATTCTTTACCCCACTTGCGTCAGTAATAAGTCTCTGGAGAGCTCTCCTTCATCGCTTGAAGAAACTTTGTTTTTCTCGGTTATTTGCCTAGTATTTTAGTTAATTTGGTATTCTTTTCACTGTCCTTGGTTTTCAGGTAGTAATTGATCTTACTTTGAGAAACAGCTCTTGCAGCAGGTTATACCATTAGGGCTGAAGCTGGCAGGCGCCAAGACCTCACAGAAATTTTAGCAGTATTCAGCAGGGACCGCCCCCGACGTCAGGCATCCTACAAAAGGGGGCAGTCCCCCAGAATCCCTAGTACTTTTCCCACCATTGACTCGCCAGCATCAGCCTCACAGTCCCACTCTAGCGCACAACGACTAAGAACTTTAGTTTCCAACAATAAATGTCAGCATCTCCAACTCCTTCAGAAGGACATCCTTCCAAGTGTGCCTGCGGCAAGCAGGTCCCTTTCAAGGATCCTCATTCATCCTGCCTGCAGTGCTTAGGCCCAGACCACGACACCAAGGTCTGCTTCTTCTCTCGGGGGTTTAATAGTCGCACCAGGATCCGCCGCCAGAAGGTACTTCAGGGGTTCTTCTTGGAAGAAAAACTTCATAGTATGGATAAGGAACCTTGCTGCAGAGGTGAATCTACTTCAAAGGCCCACAAACACCGGGACAAGCATCAGGAGAGGGCCAGGTCCAGATCCCCTAACTGGGCCTCAGACTTACACACTAGCTCAGGCTCCACGCGCTCAGACCGCTCTCCCTCCAGGGCTCGCTCTCAGCCCCCTCCGATAAAGATTAAGACTTCAGGCAGCTCTTCGGCTTCTCTGCACCATCTCAAGACTTCCAGGCCTTCGGCTTCCTCCACTCCCTCCCAGGCCACTTCGAAGTCTTCAGACTGCCACCAGGCCAAGTCTTCTTCCTCAGACCAATGCCAGGACCCAGACTCCAGATTGGTCTCCCAAGGGGACAGATCCCCCGCCTAGGAAGACTAAGGACCTGACGTCCCTGAAGCGGACGATGGACCCGGCGTCAGCCAAACACCTGAAGTCGGTCAGGCGTTCACCAGAGCCGAAGACATCGGCCAAACGCCAGACGTCGGTCAGACGTTCGCCAGAACCGAAGACGTCAGCCAGGCACCCGATGTCGGTGACACGTTCACCAGAGCCAAAGACTGTCTCCCCCCCCCCATAACCAGTGGACACCGGTCACCGGGACTCCACAGAGGAGGAGGAGGATCTGACATTGCCTGAGGACCAGTCAGGCGATTATCAGGACACCTGGCTTCCGCAGGAGCCTTCGCCTATCCCAGAGATGCCTTCAGACCCGACACCAGACACTGGTGAAAGACCACCGGCGCCAGGTCTGTCGTCGGGTATGAACATCCAAGAAGTCAAAGATCTCTTCACTTTCTGGTGGGACACAATACAGGAAGATGTGATCCCAGTTAAACCTCCTCCTCCACCGCAGGGGCCAGCAGGACGACCACCGGCCCCCAAGGAGCATACTCCACCTCCTAGGGGAAGATCAAAGGAATGGAGAAGGCCTCCCTCAAGATCTCCCTCAGGGTCTCCCAGCCCTAAATGACCCAGACGCTGACGGTCCACTCTGTCGGGAGGATTCTAGACCGGACTCTTCAGTGGGAACTACTCCAGGAGGTAGTAGAGGATCTTTTTCATAGATGGGGCACACCAGAGTTAGACCTTTTCACGTCCCCATACAATGCAAAACTGCCCAATTTCTGCTCACTAGATCCAGGGCCTGGTGTTTTCTGGGGAGACGCATTGTCCGTCTCCTGGACGGGCAGATTCCTTTACACTTTTCCTCCTTTCCCGTTGATCCAGAGGGTCCTTCTGAAACTCTGCAGAGAGCAAGCGTGCTATTTTGGCCCAGACAGATTTGGTTCCCTCTGCTACACCAGCTATCCCGGGAACCTCCAGTGCCTTTGCCAGTCAGCTCCCACTTATTGTCTCAGGAGGCAGGCACTTTGGTCCACCCGGACCTTCTCTCTCTGAACCTGCACGCCTGGCTCCTAGAGACATAGCCATCATGCGGTATTGGGTCTTGCATGAGGTAGCAGATATTCTAGCGGCTGCTAGAAAACCAGCCACTTACACTACATATGCCATGAAATGGCGCAGATTTTGCCTCTGGGCTCAGGCACGGGGATTTTCCCCAATGGATTGTCCAGAAAGGTCAGTCCTGGACTACCTCCTGTCTCTCTTTCAGGCAGGCTTGGCCTACTCCTCTATTAAAGTACACCTTTATGCCATCTCAGCCTATCACAGACCTATAGGCCAACGTCCCATAACTCAGTTGGACACAGCACAAGCCTTCCTGAGAGGTATTCTCCACCTCAGACCTCCGATTAACGATCCTATTCCTCCATGGGATTTACCCTTTGTCCTGGAGCAGCTTACGCTGCCACCTTTTGAACCAGTCGCGGATTGCGAGCTACGTCTCCTTACATGGAAGACGTTATTTTTGGTTGCCTTTACTTCCGCCAGAAGAATTTCTGAGCTTCATGCACTGATGTGCAAAGAACCTTATTTGATTTTTCACCAGGGCAGGGTGTCCCTATGGACAAATCTGAAGTTTCTACCTAAGGTGGTCTCAGCACTCACCCTTAATGAGGACATAGACTTACCAGTGTACTTTCCTAAATACTCTTAATAGAGGAGAGGCCCTGTTGCACACTTTAGATGTGCCTAGGTGTCTTAAATACTACCTGACCAGAACCAGACACCACTGAAAATCTGACCAGCTTTTCATCTCCTTCGCCCACAGGATGATGGGAGCTCCCATTTCTAAACAATTGCTGTCCAGGTGGCTCATTCACTGTATCACGTTCTGTTACCAGAAGCGTAACAAAGCCTTACCGGGCTCTGTTAAGGGCCATTCCACAAGGGGGATGGCTACCTCCTTTGCGGCCATGAAGAATGTCTCCACTTCAGCCATCTGTGCAGCAGCTACTTTGAGCACTGTGCACACCTTTATCAGGCATTATAACCTGGACGTTGCATCGAGGCGAAGAGCTGGTTTTGGTCTAGCAGTCCTTCAGGGACTTCTACCCTAGGCTTCGGTCCAACTCGTGATCTCTACCTTGCCTCCTCCCACCTGCGAGGGATTTCCAGTATTGCTTGGGAATCAGTCCTAATGGTGTAACCTGCTGCAAGAACTGTTTCTCGGAGTAAGATAGTACAGTTACTAAGAACTTACCGTAACAGTAGATCTTCGAGAACAGTTCTTGCAGCAGGTAGTTTCCCCTCCCACCATCCCCTCTGGAAGTAGAGTTGTTCCGATATCCTTCTAGGATTAGGGGTTTCTAACACCGCTCTGATTATCTTTTGATGGCGGATCCTCAGTCTCCACTTCTGATGTCATCTAGCAGCCGGGAGCCTCCTGCGGGAGAAATGGGGATTCTGGGGGACCGCCCCCTTTTGTAGCATGCCTGACGTCGGGGGCGAGACCGACGTTGGGGGCAGTCCCTGCTGAATACTGCTAGCTAGAAAATTTCCGTGGGGTCCTGGTGCCCACCGGCTTCAGTCCTAATGATGTAACCTGCTGCAAGAGTTGTTCTCGACGATCTACTGTTACAGTAAGTTCTTACATAACCGTACTTTTAGATTTTAGTTAAAAAAGGGTAAGTAGGCGTTTTTCTCCTGGTTCACTAACCGAGGGGAAACCGACATTCTCCTTTTACTGTTTTACTGTTCAGTATTTTAAATTTGTACCAACTCGTGCAAAGTCGGTTTGTTTTGATTTGAATTTCAATCAGGGTAGCACCTGGTTTATTGTTTGGTTAGCACAACCAAAAAAAAAAATATATATATAGTTGTGCAGACTTTGGAGTTTTATTCTCTCTTGTGGACTGGGTTACGTCACAGAAAACCAAAAAGAGAACAGGACCCACAGGATCTTATCTGTGTCAATCTTCACCATTCATCACAATTGGAGTCATGACCCACGGGGCTTTTTTTTGGTAGGTGGAGCGAGCACCATCGACACACCGCCTCTCGAGGCCAATGCATTGTGTGGGTGCCTCAGTTAGCTAGCGCTGTCGACCCACCTGCCTGCCAGTTCTTCTCGCCTCCCGCCATCAGGGTCACCTCATGTGGAAGCTCTACGGAACTTGAGGCCTACCGCCTACACAGTTTCGTCCTGCCTATTATTCCTCCATGCTGCATTCCGTCGGCTCCTTTCCTGCCAGTTCTAGTTGCCTTACTCGACATCGCTTGGTAAGATCTTTCCATTTATTTTTATTCTTGGTGACGTTGAGTCTGTTTTTGGTGTTTTTTTCCTCGTAGGTCATGTCTCGGTCAAAGGGCAAGAAGACTTAGAAGACTGGACGGCCCCCCATGCGACGGTGCCCTTGCGGCTGTAAATTTTCCGTCACCAACCAGCATGACTGTTGCCTTACGTGTCTTGGCCCACTTCACGACATGGATTCGTGCAATGTCTGTTTCTCCATGGACCGCTGGGTCATCAACAGCGATGCTTTGAAAGTGGGGCGAGCTCGCCGGACTTTCGAGGTCCGATCTTTCGTCAGGGAGCCAAGCCACTGCCTCGCCGTTCTCTGGGTCCTCTCCGGTTCTGCATGGACCGAGGAGGAGGGAGGCTTGGCTTAGTAGCCTGGCTGTTGCTGAGGCTCCTTCCGTGGTGCAGAAGGCCCGCCCTGCTCTTCGGGGTGGGCAGGAGGTGCTGACATGTTAATCGCCCCTTCGGGATGAAGGCTCCCCAGTGTCGGACCAGCGTTTGCAAGGCCCGGTCGGTGCTGTGGGCCTCGGCCCTTTCGTGGGTGCCATGTGCTCTGGACGTGAGCTGGCCATCTGCACCGGTTTGTCACTTGGCACTGTAGCTGCTGTCAGCGCTGTTCGCGGCACCGATACTGCTAGCAATGCCGTGGGAGTCTCTACAATGCTGTCTTTGTCTCGCCTTGGGCACCAACGTTGAGCATGCGCCATGTCCACCTCGGGACTCTGTGCCATGGGGGCATCGGATTCTGCTGTCAGGCATCTGATTCTGCTGTCGGCACCTTCAGTGGTGCTGCCCCTGCCCTCGGCGCTGTTCGCGGTGCCGTGAAGCTGGGCAGTGCCGTCCATGGCACCGATGGCATGGTCAGAGCCGTCGTCATCCCCATCCCCGTCCTCACTGCCGTTCGTGGTGCCGCGGGGCTGGACAGCGCTGTGACTGGTTCTGACTCTGGGGCTGCTGTTCAGGCTGGAGCCATGTCCTCGGCGGATACCACTCACGGTGCTGTGGGAGGCACTGGCACTGGCTCGGGCATGGTCTCGGAATCCGGCACCCCATTTGGCAGCAATGGCACCAGGCGCCATCCTACAGTCTGGCACAGGGCCTTGGCCTCTACCTCTTCGAAGGCGGAGTCGGGCTCTGTGTCAGACAAGCAGTCTGACTCCTTGGGGTTGACTGTTGGTGTGGGCAACCCTGTAGCGTCCTCGACAAGCCGGAGTCAAACTCCTTCTGAGGTGGGGCTGGTGGCTGCCGAGACTGGGGTCAGGGGTGCTGACCAGCAGGCAGTGGTGCAGGCCACCATTGCTCTGCAGCCCGGTCGGGTTCACAGACCCCTCAGCAGTGGTACCCCTGCCTGTGGTGTGCCTGGCTCGCCCAACTTTGGGGCCGATCAGGGCTTCTACGGGAGGGGAGGGTGCTGTGCTCTGGATAGCTCCCTCAGGTGCTGGTCAGGCCTGTCAGGTACCTAGGCTGGCCCTCTCAAGGAGGAGGGCTCTTTTGGACTTTGAGGGGCATGGGGTCTGCAAGGTGACCTTTTTCTGGGGCCCACCCGGACTCTGGAAGAAGCCGTAGTGAGGATCTCCGCTCTTCCTCCTCGGTCTCTTTGAGAGAGAGACCCATTCTTTTGTGGTAGGGGACCATCCTCCTGAACCTATATGACCCCGGTCACCTCACAGGGGGGATTCTTCCAGGCACATCCAAGGCAGTACCAAAATGGTTGTTCAGCTGTAGAGTCTTCCGGAGCACTTTCTTCTTCGGGTTCTCTTGGTCCGCTTCTTAGCCCAGGCAGAGGTCAGCTGACATCTCTTCTCGGCTCTGTCCCCATCCCTCTGCCACATTCTCCTGCGCTCCCAGGCATCCTTGGTCCTAGCAGACCTCTCTCCTGGGAGCAGTTCAGGGCTGTGGCTGCTCGGTTCCCAGCTTATGTTAGGGCAATGGACAGACAGGTATTTTAACCTCCCCCCCAAGCAGCCGCCCTCTGAGCAGTCGATGCCCTCCAACTCTTCATCCCCCCTCTTCTGGGGGAGAGGAGCCTTCTGTCCACATCTCTCCAGCCGCTGATCTCACTGAGTATCAGCGTTTCCTCGTAAGGATGTTGGAGGACTTGCACTTCACCCCTTCCACTGTAAGCAATCCAGAGCACTCGGCACACACCTTTCTAGGTGATTTCAGAGAGGCCATCCTTGTGGTGCCCCCCTGGCCTGCTCTCTTGCGCCCTCCCCCCCAGAGTCTCCAGGTTCCATGCCTCATCCGCAGTCCGGATTGACGCATTTGGACACTCCTGATGGACATTGTGCCCTTCACCGTGACCGGCATCCAGATCAAGATTCCTCGGATTTTGACTTCTGGGGTAGAAGGGCTTTCTACTAGGCACGGTTGCTGCTTTCCATTTCTGCACATCAGGCCCACTATGCAGCCTATGACAGGTTCTTGTGGTCCAGGCTAGGTCAACTCCTAGCTTTCTTGCCTGACACGGGGCAAACCAGACAAGCCATTGCACTCTTTGCACGTGGCCTGGAGCTAGCAAGGCACCAAGCGAGGGCATCCTATGATGCCAAGAAGGCAGCTACCAGGGTCGTAGGGAAAGCGATCTGCACTAGGCGGACAGCATGGCTGCGTCTTTCCCGGTTGTCACCCTTGGCCCAGCGTAGGGTGATTAACTCTGCTCACCAGAGAACCTATCTCTTCTCCCGTAGAGCAAGACGGCATTTGTCGGGGCAACTTCCTTCCCCCTCCATGGTGTCCCTTTCTCACTCTCCCCACTCTCTGGCCTCCCCAGGCTCTGAAGGTTCTCCCTGTTAGTGTGTCATCCACTGAGAGCTGAGGGACTTTGCCCCTGAGGGTGTAAAGAAAACCCCCTTCGGGGGGGGGGGCTCGGCACTCACCCAAATGTGATGAATGGTGAAGACTGATACAGATAAGATATGAAAATTACATACCTACCGTAATTATTATCTTTCTGTGTATCTTCACCATTCATCACAGTCCCGCCCTCCATCCCCCGGGGCCCCAATCTCTGGGTCCACCTCCCTCTCTGTGCCCAACCTCACCCCCTCCTTTCTTAGGAGTGGGGTGAACAGGGGCACATAAGGGGATATGGTTCTGGGGAGAGTGGTCAGCATGGGGGGCACTCCTTTCCAGTGCTTTAGCTCCACCCCTGTGGGGTGGGAGTTGGCAGTTGCCCTCCATTCTCTCCTCCTCCTTTTTCCCGTCCATCTTATTTTTCCTTGCCCTTTGGACTACTCTTTATTACAAAAAAAAGTATATATATTTTTTCTTTTTCACCAAAAAACTTTCCTTGAGAGGGTGTTAATTCTCTTTGCCCAGTCCTCCTTCCAGAATAGCCATCTCTGCTCATATGGAGTTTTTGCCAGCTATTCTGTGGCTTGAATTCTGGCAAGCAGCCTTTGGCTACTCCTTGCAGTTCCTTTACAATCTGGAGACGGACCAGGGTCTGGGATATGTTTACCCTTTCCCCTCTCTTCCTTCCTTCTAAATTCTTTACCCCACCCTACCCCCTCCTCTATTTCCAGAGATTGGGGCCCCTCCCAATCCCTTTAGTTCCCAACTTCTCTCTTTCTGTCCTCTCAGTCGTTATTTCTCCTTTTAGTTTTATATCTTTTCCTTTTTCCTGTTCCTTGGACTTCTTTGTCCCACCCTCCACTCCCTTCCTCTTACCTCTTCGGCGACTCAGAACTGGCAGGCAGGTGGAGTCAACAGCACCTAACGGCCAACTCGAGAGCGCCACACAATGCATCGGCCTCAAGGGCGGCGCCGATGGTGCATCAGCTTCACCCAAAAAAAAAAAAGCTTCCGAGGTGTCATGACCTCCGGCCATGAACCCAATTGTGATGAATGGTGAAGATACACAGAAAGATCATAATTATGGTAGGTACGTCATTTTCATTTTTCAGCACTGCACTGAGTGTGGGGAACTTTTGATGAAGCTGATCCACACTTAATTTGCTTATTCTGTCTGGGGGTTTGACCATCTACAGACAGTGTGTGAGATCTGTAGTAATTTTCCTCAGTCTACTGTCAAGAGACGTTTAAAATGACTGAATGAAAGGTTGGCTGAAAAGGCTGCTGACCCAGCTGCTGAGCAACTGGTTCCTTGTCAACCTGAACCGGAGGAGCTGCCCTCTGAAAGGGGCAATGGTTCTTCCTCAAAGAAACGAACTGCTGAAAAGGCTGCTGAACCGGCTATTGTGGTAAAAAGAAAAAAGGAAAAGCACCAGGAACCGTAACTGAGAAAAGCCACGGTTCCTTCTGCTGAGGAAATCGCTAACGCAATTAAAATAATCCAATCTTTGCAGTCCTCGGTTCCAGTTGGCAAGCAACCGCTACCTCAAACTCCCAGTTCAAATACAGCTCCCGGTTTAACAGACCAAGGTGGGGAGCTTTTTGATGTTGAAGAATATGAAGAAGATGAGGATTTTGGGGAGCCCATTGATCAGGACATTTCTCCTGATCCTCACAGACCAGATTCCCCTGAAAGGGAACAGAGGATTTCACATCCTATTTCTCATTTATGAAGCAGGTTGCTCAAACCCTCAACCTCCCATCTCAAGAATCTGTAGAAGATGAGGAAGAGGATTACAAAGAGATGATGGATGTGCCACCATCAAAAAGGTCATTGTTGCCACTTCATAAGTCCCAGAAAAAAGCAGACTATGAAAGTGTTGCAGACACCCACCTCTGTCCCTCCTACAGATAAGGCAGACAAAAAGTACTGAGTGGCTAAGACTGGTGCTGATTTCTTCTTTGGACAACCCAGTCATGAAGGTGTGGTGCAGGCTGCAGCTTGTGACAAAGCTGGTATCCCTCTGGCCTCTCACCCTCCAGACAGACATTCTAGGAGGGTGGACTCGATAGCAAAGAAAGTTTATCTGGAATCTTCACTGGCTATAAGACAGGCTTCCTATATAGCCAGGTACCAAAAGAATCTTTGGTCCACAGTGCTTCAGATTGCCAAGGCAGCTATTTCCCCCATGGCTGCTGACCTGGAGGAAGCAGCTAAAATGCAGTTCTGGATGGCAGTGGACTCCAATGACACTGCATCCAGGCAGATGGCATTTGCTGTGTCACTTAGGAGGTTTGCCTGGCTCAGAACCACCAGT
Organism: Neoceratodus forsteri; assembly: GCA_016271365.2. NCBI lineage: Eukaryota > Metazoa > Chordata > Ceratodontiformes > Ceratodontidae > Neoceratodus > Neoceratodus forsteri. The sequence continues at coordinate 429,688,036 of CM057453.1, read as the reverse complement.
TTGACAGTAGATACTCAAACTACAGCCATGGATTTTCCCTGTGACCCTATGTCTCTATTTGGGGAACAAACAGAGGCATACATGAAAAAAATGGATGAGTACAAGACTGCCTATAAGAGTGCAGCAGCAAAAGAAAGAGCTTCTACCCCCCCAGAAGCACCAAGCAACAGGTGACAGGGGCAGAACTGTGTATAGGCCTTTTTTCCCAGCTTCAAGCTTTTCCTAGTATCAACAAAGGGGGTACTTCAGAGGCAGGGCAGAAGGGGCAGTGGCCGTACTAGCCCTAGTGGTCCAGCCAGCAGCATAAGCCAAACAGACACCCTGTGGTGACTGTTCTGGTCACCTCCCCAATTTCAGTGGGGGGCAGGCTAGCCCACTACCTCCAGGATTGGAAAAACATCACCACAGGCAAGTGGGTCCTGGAAGTAGTGGGCCTGAGACTTGTCCTCAGTTTCAAGACACTGCCAAAGTTGAGGTCAATCCTTCAAACTTTCTTCCCCATCAGAAACAGCCCTACTGGAAGAGGAAGTTTCAAGCCTTCTGCTGCAAAAGTCATTAGAGCCAATTCTCTCAGACCAGAGAGGAAAGGGCCTGTACTCAAGATACTTTCTCACAATAAAACCGGGGAGTGGCAACCCATTCTGGACCCCAGACACTTAAACAAGCATCTGTCAAAACCAAAATTCAAGATGGTTACTCTGGCTACTATACTATCAATCCTAAGACAGGGAGACTGGCTAGCATCCCTGGATCTAAAGGATGTCTACTTCCAAATCCCAATAAGAGGGTCATGCAGGAAGTACCTCAGGTTCAGACTGCCATCAGGCCATTACCAATTCAGGACAATGCCCTTCAGATTGATATCTACTCCAAGGGTGTTCACAAAGTACCTAGCTGTAGTAGTGGCACACCTAAGGTGGCAAGGGGTGTCAGTGTTCCCCTACCTAGATGACTGATTGATAGTAGGCCAATCACACCAACAAGTAAGGGAGGCGCTGTCACTAACACAGGATACTCTGCACTCCCTGGGGTTCTTGGTAAACCAGAACAGGGGAGAACTGGGTACAAGACGGAGAAAGGCATTCCTCTCTCAGGACAGTGTGGACAACCTTATTCAGGTAGCCAGTTCTTTCAGACTTCATGTTCCAAGGCCAGCAAGACACTTCCTGCGATTGCTAGGCCATATGGCAGCATCCACAGCAACTGTGTCAGGGGCCGGGTTCCAGATAAGAGATATTCAATTCCATCTGAGAGCCCACTGGCTCCAAAAAGAGACTCTCTGTCAAAGCTAGTTCCAGTCTCAGTCACATTTCTCCAAGCCCTATAGTGGTGGCAGGAGCAGGGCAATCTCAGGCAAGGAGTACATTTTCTGCAGCAGGCCGCCTCACTGATACTCACTACAGATGCATCCCTCCTAGAATCGGGGGCACATCTGGGGGATCACACAGCACATGGACAGAGCAGGAATCCCTCCTGCATATCAACCTGTTAGAACTCAGGTCAGTTCTTCTGGGTCTTCAGTCATTTGCCAATCAAGTACAGGGAAAGGTGGTTCAGGTCAGAACAGACAATACAACCACCATGTACTACATAAACAAGCAAGGGGGCACAAGGTCAACTCCTCGATGCACAGAGGCAATGAAAACGTGGGCCTTCACATATTCCCTAGACGTCTTCCTCTCGGCTGTCCACCTCCCAGGAAATGACAATGTCTTGGCAGATGCCCTCAGCAGAATAAACCAGAACCACCACGAGTAGTCACTAAACAAACAGGTCCTGGAGACCATCTTCAGGAGATGGGGCACCCCAGAAGTGGACCTGTTCGCAGCTCCAAGCAGTCATTAGCTACCACAGTATTACTGCAGACCCCCCCCCCAAATCAAGGGCACTGTCTGTCTGGATGCACTTCTGCTGCATTGGACAGGGAGATTCCTGTATGCATTCTCTCCTTTTCCTCTGTTATTAGGGGGTACTGAACAAGCTCAGAGTCCAGTCAGCAACAATAATTCTCATTGCCCCAGACTGGGCCAGACAACCTTGTTACTCCATGATCTTCTCATTGTCAGTGGCCAAGCCAGTCAGTCTTCTTAGGAGGCACAATCTGCTGTCATTCTCTCAGGGCATGATCACGTGTCCCAACCTGCAATCCCTGAAGCTCAAAGTCTGGCTCTTGAGGACTTAGAATATGCAGATTTGCTCCTCTCAGAAGGAGGTATAGCTGTCCTGAGAGTATCCAGAACGCCTTCCACTAAAAAAATGTTGTTCTAAATGGAAGAGGTTTTAAGTTTGGTGTCAGGGCAAGGGTTTGGACCATACCCAGGCCAGCCTGTCAGTAGTCTTGGACTATATTGCCCACCTACATTCTACTGACTTAAGGGCCTCTACCCTGAGAGTGCCTCTTGCAGCTGTCTCGACCTTTTTATATGTGGGTAAAAGCTCTTCCCTGTCTTGAAACCAAGTATTTAAAATGTTTTTTTAAGGGGTTGCTGCATTTGCATGCTCCACACAGAGAGCCAGCTCCCATGTGGGATCTGAATATTTGCATTGCCCAGCTTATGCAATCTCCCTCCGATCCCATGTCTTCGACCTGAAGTATGTGACTTGGAAAACAGTATTCCTGGTAGCCAATACTTCTGCCAGAAGGATCAGTAAGCTCCAGGCATTGTCGACAGAACCTGGGTACATAACTGTCCATAGGGACAAAGTAGTCCTTAGGACTAACAGAAAATTGGTGGTATCAGAGTTCCACCTCAACCAGTCTATTACAGTGCCAGTCTTCTTTACGGATCATTCCACATCAGGTGAACGCAGGCTTCACAGCCCGAATGTGAAAAGGGCAATCAGCTACTGCCTCGACCACGGAAAAAGTCATAGGCAGGATCAAACTCAGCTTTTCCTCACCTGTTGAAATGCAGAGAAAGGAAAACCAGCCACAAGAAGATCCATTGTATGATGGACTGTAGCCTGCATTCAGTTTTGCTGCAATAAGGTGGGTAAGCAGCCACCTGCAGGCCTCAGGGCCTATTTGACCAGAGGTACAGCAGCTTCTTTGGCAGCTGCTGGAGACATTCCCCTAGTGGACATCTGTAAGGCAGCTACCTGGAAGACAGTCCACACATTTACCAAGTATTATTATTTGGATGTCCAGGCCAGAGAAGATACTAGGTTTGGTACAGCAGTCCTGCAGAGCCTGTTTCCTAAATAGGTTATAGGCCCACCTCCAAAGGCACTGCTTGAGTAGTCTGCATAAGTCGGAATACAGTAAAACTTCATGGGGCTTGAAGAAAAAATTACTCGCCATAGTAATCTTGTTTCTTCCAAGGGAATCTTACTATATTCTGAGCTCCCTCCCTTCCTCCCCTATTAGAAACCTATGGTCACCGCTCTCCAGCTGTATCAGAGATGTTGCAAACCTGTGTGTATGATGTTCTCTCTTGGGCATCTGTGACTTGGGTCTTAATTGTGCCACATTAGAAATAAAAAAAAAGGGAGCAATCTTTCAATTTTAAATTTTAAGAATTCTATTAGGGGGATTGTTGTTAATATTAGAATAGTTGGATAGTTCTTAGTGCAAGCTTCGTAAGAATCTGACGGTTTAGAACTGTTTACCAGGGACAGTGGTTTGAAAACCAAGCTTGAGCCTAGCATTGCATCATTTGCATAGGTTCTATTAACCATTTCGGCTCCGGGGCAGTCCTATGGTGAGACCATACTGCATAAATCAGAATACAGTAAGATTCCCTTGGAAGAAACAAGATTACTGTGGTGAATAATTTTTTCTTCTCTTGTATTAACCTTATACTTATATAAATAAATCTAGTTAATTATGTCTACCACACTGATATCGACTCCTTATTTATTTCGGACCACGCCTTAGTGAGTTTGGATCTATGTATTATTATTAATTTAGATAGGAAATCAACAAAAAATTGGTCCTTCAATAATGATTTTTTGAAAGACCAAAATTTCATTCAAAAAATTAGAGAATTGGAGAATATTGGTTTTATAATTATTCTGGCCAATGTACAGTGCTTTCTATGTGTGATGCCTTTAAAGCTACATTGCAGGGAATGATTATCTCAAATCAGATAGATAGCTAGAATAAAACAGAGTAATAAATAAAGCCTAGAAATTAATACAAGATTAAAACAACTGGGTACTCTGGTTTTAATTAATTATAAAAAAAGACTAGTATATTTATAAGGCAAAAAAAAAAAAACAGCTTATACAACAAGAGACGACACGAACAGGGTTTACCATTAAAAAGTACAAATACTTCCATTTAGATAAATCTGGCAAACTTTTTAGCCACCTTACTAAGGCAAGAAAAACAAAAAAATACAATAACATATATTAAAGATGATCACGGCATGGTACGCACTTCTCACGAGGCAATAACTAACTGCTCCTTTAAAAAAGGAGCTGGCTCCATGGTTCAAAGGATGGTGGAAGAACTCCTATTCGATGATCCAAAGTGCAATCTCACTCCCTCAATGCTAATCGCTAAGCTAGTATTAATCCTGAAGGAAGGTAAATTTCCTGACTCCACAGTTATAGGCCTATTGCTATTCTAAATGCTGATTATAAATTATTAGCCAAATTAATAAACATCCAGATCCAACCTCACCTATACACACATGTATCAACCAATAGGGATTTATGAAAGGTAGAACTTTACACCAAGCTAACAGGAAAATTAAAGCTTTGATTAATTTGATCAACACTGACTCAGCATATCAAAAATATACTTTTTATGCAAGATCAGTAGATGCCACTAAAGCCTTCGATCTCCTTAGCAGACCCTTTATGTATCAGGTTTTAGAAAGGCTAGGTCTCCCTCAAGAAATATTAATAAAGAGACTATATCATAGTACTATGGTAAGATTCCAAATTAATCGTTTTTAACTGACCATTTCGATATGCTAAATGGGGATAGACAAGGGTGCCTCTTTCCCCTACCCTTTTCATATTAGTATTAGAACCCTTTTTACAGATAATAGGGAATAATCACTTAATCGAAGGGATTATGAGTGGGGAAGAACACATCAAACTAAGCGTCTTTGCAGACAACATTTTACTAATTCTTAAAAATATTAAATTTTCACCCACTTCCTTCTTGAACAATGTGCAACTTTATTCTGAAATCTCTGGATTTGTAATCAACACAAATAAATCGGTCATCATGAAGCTTTCAAAACATAAGCCGTCTGACTCAACAGCTCAGACTTCCGGTTCCGGTATGGCGGCATAGCCAGCTACTCTGTGAGACCCTCTCGCACAGCCAAACAAATCTAACTCCAGATCGCCTAATCATTGTGCAAAAAGAAAAGAAAGCACGATTTACCTGCTGGAGTCCCCAAAACGAATATTGCTCTGAGGTAATGTCCAGGAACCACAGGACTGCTTCCATCCTCTGACATGGAGGAGATGAACAACTGGGGGTTGGGAGGAATCAGACACAGACCATACCGCCAGGCCCTCCACAGCAGCAGACCAGAAAAAGATCCCAGTAAGCACCAAAACAAACAAAATACTGAGTCGCATTCTGGGGAAGCAATACTGCAGGCCATGACAGAGTTTGGGGGAGAAATGCGGGATTCTATACACGAGCTACAAGAAGATATTGGGACCCTACAGTCTCGCATGGCCGAGGCAGACCACCAAATATTGCTCAGTGCCTCACGTATAGACACCTTAGAAGCCACCATAAAAACCTTAGCCTTGGAACAACTTCTTGTGGCCATCCAACAGGAAGATGCAGAGAATTGGGACTGCCAAAAGAATATTAGAATTTTCAGCTTAATGGAGGGGGAAGAGGGAGGAGATCCGATGGCCTACTCAGATTACCTCTTGCACCTAATTCTTGACCTTGTCCCAGCATTCCAGCTGGATATCGAGAGGGCTCATCGGGTCCTTGGCCCAAAGCCCTGTCCGGAGGCCAGACCTCACTCCTTTGTCATTCGCTTCCAGAGTTACCAGATCCAAGGAGCAGTTGCTAAAGAAAGCATGGCAGAAGGGTTGTACCATGCTGGGCCATCATTGCTTAATCCTTGACAGTGATTATGCCCCATGTACTCAGTGCCTGAGGAGGGAATATGCCCCCTTATTCCCTGTGCTACGCGCCCAGAAAATCAAATTTGGGACTCCTTATCCAGCCAAATTGACGGTGCTGCTTCCCTTAGGTCCCAAGACTTACACCTCAGCAGCCGAAGACCTTGTTTCAAGAGGCATAATTCAACAGAAGACATCAGATATCTCTGGACCCCACCAGGCTATACAGTGCCAGAAAGGGTTGGATAAGCAGGGCCCGAACTTCTCTCTCCCTGAGATTCTGCAGAAACTACAGCAACTTCGTAATCCTACTCTACTCACCTAAAAGGTACTGTTTTTCCTCATGATTGCAAACACACTTGGTACTCTCTCTGGATAAGGTTGGGTGGGGGGTCACTCCCCTTTCCCAGGTGGCTGATCTGGCTCATAACAGAGTGTTGAAGGTTGTTTGGTTGCTATTTCGGGACCTTTCGACCGCCTGATGGGATTTACACCAGGCTGGGTGGTCATATAGGGTGGGGGGCTCTGCCCTGCCCCTTCTACTCCTTGTGTAGGTCCTCCTCTCCTCTTACCCTTCCTCTCCACTGGGGCATCCCCCATTGTCCTCCTGACTTGATCTGAGTGGCTGGGTGAGGGGAGGACTGCCAGACTGTCTGGAGGGGGGCAGTAAGAGCAAAGAGACACACTGCGGCCACTGGATTGCCAGAAATTCTGCATCGGGGAGGTTTTTCAATGGTTGACACAAGGCCCAGGTATCTCCAGGCCTGAATCACACATGCCTTCAACATGGATCTTAGCCTAATGGCCTTGGAGCGGACTTTTTGTAAGACATTATTTACCCAAGTTATTCAGAGACTTTTTGTCCATGAAGTCTAGAGTGATATGAGGGGCTTGTCAAATCAGACTCCCTTTGAGTATCTCCCCCATCCTGTCTTCATTTCCAATGGGTGGGGGCCCAGTCGGGGAGTGCAGGTGCCGTGGGTGGTCCACCTGGACACAGGCTCATAGATGAAAAATTACACCATCTTTATGTGACAGTGGCAGTAGGGGGAGAGCCTGTGCTCCCTCGGCCTCCCAAAAGGGGGGCTGTTTTGTTTTGGGTTGGGGGTACTGAAAATAGAGTACAGAGGTACCACCTCCAGATTGCCAACCCTGGTGGGGTGCCCCGCTCCCGGGTGGTGTGTCCTCCTTTGCCTGGCCAGCGGTAGGGGGGCTGGTGGTGGCCCGGCGGGGGGGGGTGCCTGGGGTGGAGGAGGCTAAACCCTTCCTTGATGCCCACAAACTAAAGAAGCTGAGGTGGATGGTAGAGCCTACCTCCTCACCTTGGGTCCTACCCAATTGTCCTACTCATTAAAATAAAAAACTGCAAGGGGTTGCTCATTCACTGAATTGGGAGGGATTGGAGATGTTGGATATCAGGGTCGCTCCATCAACTGAACACTTCAGTTTAACCGAACAGCCTGGTCTAGTGAAGATTTGTTGAGGGAGGAGAACACTCGGGTGGGGGTGGAAGATCCAGGGAGTGTCACATACACCTTGCCCTTATTAGGTGACTCCAGAATGGGAGAGACTGAAATTCCCCCCAGCCTGACCAAGCTTCCCATTAGGAAGTTGGTGATTGGCCCCCCACCCTGCAAATTATATATTTAGTCAAGGAAAGGGAATTGGTTTTCCTCGGACCAGGTAGGCCCCTGGGTAACCTCCCTTATCGTAACTCATATATTCCTGGACCCCTCACTAAAATTGTAAGATCACGACTGAGGTGGGTCCCACTGACTGTTTTTCCGCCTCATTTTGGAAAATCGACAGAGAAGCGGTCCCATTCCTTTTTAACCTCCCAGCACCTCAAATACCCTGGGCCCCCTCCTGAGGACCGGTGGAGAGATTAGAACCTAAATAGACTTCTCGGAGAGCCGATATCATTGCCCCCCGCAATTAAATGTGGGCCTCATCCCGGTTCTCTCTCATTCATCAGGTTGGGCTCTTTCCCTCTTGGTGATATCCCCAGCTTGTAAAATAAATACCCTCAAACAACTTTAACCAATACTGCCAGGGCAATTGTATCCTTACAACAAGAAGTGTGGGAGGCCTCAGGCATAGTGATCTGTTTCCTGCTATACTGATACCAACCAAGGGTCGACACCTCATCCAGGTGTCCACTCTATTTAGGGTCTTCTTGTTCCTCTGGAGGATCTCAACCCCCATGGAGGGCACCGAGGCCCTCGGCCCTACCCCGACATCTCCAAGATGTCTAGATGTGAGAAATAAGAGGTGGCTAACTATAAACACCTCTTTGGTGGGAGTCACATTGTTTAAAGTTAAAGTAGTAACAATAGTTCCAGGGACATGGCTGTGTTCAATCTACACTGTCTGGCAGGTTCCTTGCCGCTTTAAATCTTTCCAGAAGGTCTTCAAGCTGGCTCCTCCCATCCACCTGGGTGGTAAAACCCTCTGCTCTGCCTCATGACGGCAGATCTTCGTTACCACTTGGAAGCTCAGGTTCCCTGCTTAGTGCTCTGCATTTTAGGCCTGGATCCACACTCTTTGGAATTTCCAAAACTTATTTTAAAATTTACAAGACTTTGGTCTTCATCTTCCCTCGTGGCTGCGATGGACAAATCGACTCCCAGCTTCCGTTGGTGCTCATGTGGGCAGATGATGTCCCGGACCGATCCACACTCCACGTGCGTCTACTGCCTGGGGCTTAGTCAAGACTCGCAGGCTTGTGAATTGTACAAGTCCTTTTCGGCTTCGTTCTTGGAGGACCGTGCTGCCAGACTTCTCGGGTGACCTGAAAAACAGTATCTGCCAGTCAAGTCTAAGGAGGCCTGTTGGATGGTGTCCATGGCGGCGGGCTCCGCGGAGCAGTTGGAGCAGATGATCGCCCTCGAGGAGGAAGTGGCCACTTCTTCTTCCTCCTCGGCCGTGGCATTTATCCTGCTCTCCTTGGACTCCTCCTACACGGCTTCATTTAAGGAGCTTTACCAGTCCCTCTTCACCAAGGGAGAAGGGCCATCAGGACATTCCAGTCAGTCCAAGAAGAAGGACTCTAAGGGTTAGTCCCATCGTCGACGTTCATGGGAGCGGGAGAGATCCCCTTCACCGGACCGTCGACTTTCGACTTCAGTCGAGATTGTGGCTGTGGCCGCTGGCTTCACGGTGCCCCCGTCAGGTCAGTGGCCGAGACATCTGTCGATGCGGTCGAGGTTTTTCTCAACCCGTCGGACAGTTTGTCGAGTGGAGAAGCCGACAATCCTACTTCACCCGTTCCCCTGGTGGAAACCGAGGACTTGCCTGTGCATCCTGTGCCGGAGTCCCCGGTTAAGGTCCTGTACCGAGGGAGGAGCAGGTTTCCCCTGTCCCCTCTCTGACCCACCCTCAGAACCCCCGGAGGTCTCGGTCCTCTTCCAGGTCCTGCCGGTCCCGCCAACGTTGGCAGTCTCGGTCTCTGCACCATGGAAAGCGGCATCGCCGCTCATCCTCGTTATCCTCTTCGGAGGATAGGCTCCGGCACAAGTTGCGTCGGTGCTACGAGGAGTTAATTTGGTAGCAGCTTTTATTGTATGGGAATAAGCCGACTCCGTCGCCTTCTCTGGCCATTAAGTGGCTGTCACCGGAGTGGCCGAAACAACCCCTCGTAGTGGTGGAGGAGCCGACCCCGGCACCGATTGTTCGGCCAAAGCCGGCTGCTCCGCCCATTGTGGAACCTCCACCTCCACAACCAAAGACTGGGGCCCCAACCAAGGATTCTCAGTCAGGTCAAGGCTTGCCCCACAGGTTGTCGGTCACCCTCACTCCCGATTGTCCTCGGCAGGTGGACGGTGGCCCAGGTGCCTGGCAGCTGTTTGCAGACTCCTCGGAGTCTGACAAAGACTCCTCCCTGTTCTCCAGGCCACTTGACCTAGAGTCTGTGGGGGGACAGTCGGTGGACAAGTGCCCATCCTCGTTTTTAGGTTTGCTTCGGCTCATCTTGGAGTCCACCGGGATGCAGCTCAAACCCATTTCAAAATGGGCCAAGTATCCCCTCACGGAGATACTGGATCGAGGGGATTCTCCTACGGAGGCCTTTCCTGTGGCCGAGGCCGTTGTTGGCCTGGCCCTGGAGTTGTGGCAGCAGCCAGCATCTTGTCCCATGCCTTCGGCCAGGATGGCTCGAAAGTACGCAGTCCCAAATGACTCACTCTTCGGTTTCTCGGAGCACCCCTCTGCGGAGGAGCTCGTGACCAATAGCGTTTTCCGGCGACGTGGACAAACCGCCTGATAAGGAATCCAAAAAGCTGGATTACATGGGGCGGAAGGTTTATGCTGCTTCCTCCCTAGGCCTTCATCAGGCTAGCTCAGCCATTCTGGTGGTACATTAATCACACGCCCTTATGGGTTCCCTGGATGAGGTGATTCCTCATCTCCCGGCTGACCTTCAGATGACAGTCAAGCAGGTCCGGGATCAGGGAAGGGCGGTGGCAAAACAGCAGCTCCAAACTTCATTGGACATAGGTGATTCTTGTGCCTGATCAGTAGTGGCCACAGTGGCCATGCGCGGCAGAGCTTGGCTGCGAATCTCCACCTTCACGGCGGACACCCAGCACAAGCTGGCAGACGTTCCCTTCCTGGGCACTGACTTGTTCGGGCTGGGGGTGGAAGGCCATCTCCAGAGGATCGAGCAGTCTATTGCCACTTTGGACTCTGTCACGTCTGCCCAGAAGGACAAAGGCAGCAAGCAGCAGCATAAGCCCTTTCGCCCTTCCTCCCCTGTGGCACGTCCGGCTCAGTAGTACCAGCACCAGGGCCATCAGGCACACACTTGGCGCCCTAAGGCCAAGTCTGTCGCTTCCTTCTTTTCCACCTGGTCCGCTATCACCACAGACCGCTGGTTGCTAGTAGTGGTAGGCAGGGGTCTGCCTCTGGAATTCGAGCAGTTCCCTCCATATCGAACCGTCACCCCACAGGGGGAAACCGGTTCTGCAGCCTCACTGTTGGCTCGTTGAGCCGACATTGCTCTGCTCCTCCAGAAGGAGGTGATCAGCAAGATGGCAGACCCTCCTCCAGACCCAGGATTTGTGTCCAGATAGTTCCTGGTCCCAAAACGGATGGGGGGCTCGTGCCCCATTCTCGACCTGAACAAGTTCCTAAGGCAGCGCACCTTCAGGATGGTCACTCTGGCTCAGATCATTCCATCCTTGGAATTAGGTGTGTGGTTTTGGTCTCTGGACCTTTAGGACACGTTCTTTCATGTCCCAATCCGTCTGTCTCATCAGCAATTCCTCCGCTTCCAAGCAGAGGGATCTCTTTACGAGTTCCAGGCCATGCCCTTCGGCCTCTCTCCAGCTCCCAGGGTCTTCACCAAATGCATGGCAGTGGTGACAGCATTTCTGTGGCGCTGAGGGGTCCGGGTGTACCCTTACCTAGACAACTGGCTGATTGCAGCCCCCTCCAGGTTGAAGGTGGAGCAGTCCAGGGATCTGGCCCTCCAGGTCTGCTCTCAGATTGGCCTCCTCATCAACGAGGCCAAGTCGGAACTCATGCCATTGCAGGTGATGCAGTTCATCGGGGCAGAGCTTGACTCTCTTCCAGCCAGACCCCGGCTTCCGGTGGACAGGGCCAAGGTCCTTTCCTCCTTTGCCCAATAATTTCTGGTTGGGCAATTGCGCCCTGCCCAGGATTTCCTGCACCTTCTGGGCCTCATGGTGGCCTGCACCAGTGTGGTCTGTTGGGCCCGCTGGCATATGCATCGCCTGCAATGGGGGCTGGCCCACCAATGGTCACAGCGCTCCGGTCCTTTGGACCAGCCAGTGACAGTGACCCAGGAGATGTGGGATGGCCTACAGTGGTGGCTCGTTCCAGCTCATCTTCAGCAGGGTATCCCATTTGTCCACTCCGAGCTGATGGTCACTCTGACGACTGACGCCTCTCTGATGGGTTGAGGTGCCCATCTCAGGGAGCTCAGGGCCCACAGCCTCTGGTCCCCTCAGGAGTCTCGATGTCACATCAACCTGCTGGAGCTCTGGACGGTGCATCTAGCCCTCACCGCCTTCGCTCTGTTTGTATGGGGTCAAGTGGTTCAGGTCCAGACGGACAACACCACGACCATGTACTACCTCAACCGACAGGGCGGGACGCACTCCTTGCCTCTGTGCAAGGAGATTCTCCGCACTTGGTCCCTCATGATGAGCCTGGAGGCGGATCTCCTAGCCATCCATGTGGCAGGAGCTTCCAACAGTCTGGCTGATGCCCTCAGCCGGATAGTCACTGCATCTTACAAGTGGTCTCTCCTGCTGGAGGTAGTACAAGATCTGTTCTCCCATTGGGGCACCCCTCAGGTGGACCTGTTCACCTCCAGGGAGAATGTGAAGCTGAGGCTGTTTTCACACCCACCTCCCCAGCAGGGCTTGCTGCAGGGGGATGCCTTCTCGAGGCCGTGGACCCCGGGCCTCTTCTATGCCTTCCCTCCATTTCCCTTGATCCAGAAGGTGCTTCTCAATGGTGAGGAAGGACAAGGCGTAGGTGATTCTGGTAGCCCCAGACTGGCTCCACCAGTTCTGGTACCCAGATCTCCTCAGCCTCAGCTCTAGGATCCCGAGGTGGCTTCCAGCCCGCCCGGACCTGATTTCAGTCAACAAGGGGAAGGTTCTCCATCTAGACCTTCAATCCCTGCATCTGACAGCCTGGTTCCTGAGTGGCTAGAGTTCCAGGCCTTGCGTCTTTCCTATGAGGTCCTCGCCGTCATTGAGGTGTCCCATAAGGAGTGACCAGAAAATGCTATGCCTTCAAATGGAAGAGATTCTCCATTTGGTGTCAGTACAAGAGGTTGGACCCTTCTTCCTGTTCCTTGGCTAGTATCCTGGACTACCTGTGGTCCCTTTCTCAGCTAGGGCTTCAGTCGACGACCCTTGAAGTGCACCTGGCAGCCATCTCTGCTTACCGGGCATGGGCTGGCAAGCAGTCGGTGATGCAGGAGAAGATGGTCGGGCGCTTTTTCAAAGGTCTTGATCACATATCCCCTCCGGTGCGAGAACCTCCACCTCCATGGGATCTACTGCTGGTATTGGCTAAGCTCATGGGCAAGCCATTCGAACCGATGCACAGGTGCAATATTTCCCACCTGTTGTGGAAGACCGCCTTCTTGGTGGCTATTACGTCAGTCAGAAGGATGGGAGAGCTCCAGATGCTTTCCATCAAGCCTCCTTATCTGGTCTTCCACAGGGACAAGGTTGTCCTGCACCCCCACCCAAAATGCCTTCTGAAGGTGGTGTCGGAGTTTCACCTTAACCAGGTGTTGACTCTGCCGGTGTTCTACCCCAATCACACCTCGGAGGCCGAATATAGGCTCCATACTCAGGATCCTAGAAGAGCGCTTGCTTATTATAAGGAGTGGACGGTTGAAGTTCAGGGAGAGGTTCACCATCTGTTTGTCTCCTACACTGAAGCTGCACCTGGCAGACCTGCAGCCAAGCGGACGATAAGCAGGCGGGTCACCTCCTGCACAGATCTCTGCTATAGGTTGGCGGGCATGGAGCCTCCCAAAGGGATAAGAGCTCATTCTACCCACCATACCGCTGCTTTGGTGGCTGCTTCTAGGGACGTCCCTATCCAGGAAATCTGCAGGGCTGCTACCTGGAAGTCAGCACACACCTTTATTTCCCATTACCACATTGACCTTGAGTCATGCCGGGAAGCTGGTTTTGGGACCTCGGTTCTCCAGTTCTTATTCCCTAAGTAGGGGGTACTCGCCTTGCCTCCCTCCTCCCAGAGAACTGCTAGCAGTCTGCCAGACAGTGTGGATTGAACAACATATCCACGTCCCTAGAAATACAGGTTACTCACCTGTAACAGGGAGTTCTAGGGTGGTAATGTGTTCATCACCACTCCGAACCTCTCCGGCTTCAATGCAACCTGGCCTCCAGTTGGCTAGATCTGGCGTCATGGGGCGGAGCCGAGGGTTTTACCACACGGGTGGGTGGGGAGCCAGCTTGAAGATCTTCCGGCAAGATTTAAAGCGGCAAGAAACCTGCCAGACAGTGTGGATGAACAACATATACCACTCCTAGAGCTCCTGTTGCAGGTGAGTAACCTGTATTTATAAGGGGGAATTTTTACCCCGAATTGGAATTTAGGATCTTCCTGGTGTAAGTCTCCATCATTCATTCACATTAGTGGGAGAGTGCCGGAGGTGCTAGGACCAAGCAGGAGCCAAAAATTTTCTGAAGGATCGGCACCAAGGTAGGACCGCGCAGGCGTGGCACTGAGAGACAGGCTCGCACTTGTGTAGGCTATCTCAGTGTCGACCCTCCAACTGCCTCAGTTCCTTTTCTCCCGCCGTCGAGTGAACTTGGATGTCGATGTCACTCGTCTGCCGGAGTCAAAGTTTTCGTCTATATGACAGCAGCTTTTAGTGTTCAATTTAACTATTTAGTAGTAATTTCTTATTTTACGAACAAGAAAAAAGATTATGAAGAAAAAGAAATTCTTTCCTGCCATCAACAGAGTCGTCCTTAGACGGTAGCAGTGACGGCAGGAAGACTTCATTTGAAAGCTGTTGTGGCAGAGAGGCTGTGCCTGGTCTGTCGCCCTTAAGTAACGGGGAGGGTCTGACTATGGACAGTCCTGTGCTCTGGGGGGGAGGACAGTCCTCTGAAGCATGAATCTAATAGTTCCAGGGGTCCGACTCCGCTTAGCCTCGAGCTCTTCTTCCTCATTTGTGGAAGAAGAATTGGTGCCGCTCGAGGTTGCCCTTGGTACGTCTGCACAAGGATTGTTCTTTCGAAGGGGCAATAGGCCTGAACCGATTTTGGTGGGTTCCCCTTGGACCCACTCCTAACGGCTGCTTTCTGCACTCTGGACTCCATCTCTGTCCTGGTTGGAGTTCCGGTGAGCAGTTTCACCTCTGGGCCGCTCCTGTGGAGCAGGGGGTTTGACTTTCCTTTTTTCCTGGCTATGTTCCTGTTTTCGGGACCTCCGGGCCCTGGAGCCATTGCACCAGAGCCGGGTCAGTTGGATCAGGGTGAGCGCGGTGCCTTCTTGGTGCCTTTGCCACCATGTCAACCCTCGTACCTACCTCCCCTTCCTTTTCCATGCTGGGGCCGGCACGGGTACCACCTTTTTCCTTCTCCCCATCTTCTCCATTGGCTTTCCTGTGTTTTCTGGCGCCCGTGCCGGCGTACCAGGCGCCAGGTCCGGCGCCATGACTACTGGTTTGGCATCGGTGCCAGAGGTGATGCCAGGATTGGCACCATGGCTCACCACTGGGGTTTGCCAGCGCACCGTGGGTGCTGTCATTGTTGCCTCATTACCGCGCTGCTGGCAGTGCTGTGTGTGTGTCTTGGCGGCCGCAGATACCCACGGGTGCTTGTGGTGGTGCGGGCACCCACGGGTGATGTCGTGCACCCATGGGTGGCACCAGGCACCCATGGGTGCGATGGGTATCTTTGGTACCATGGTGCCTTGGGTGTGCCATGGGTGCCCTCGGGTGCCATTGCTGCCATAGGTTTCTTGGGTGCTATGGGCGTCAAGGGTGTCCTTGTGTGCCATTGCTGCCATGGGTGCCAAGGATGACTGTGGGTTCTGCTGCGGGTGCCCTCGGGTGTCTCCCAGGTTGGCATAGGTACTGCTTGGTGCCCTCCTGTACCACGAGTGATGCTGGTACTGCAGGGGTGCCAGTTGGTGCTGTCCGACAGAACTAGGGACAGATCTCCATTTGTGGACCTCTTCCTCTGCAGGAATTGTGGCAGGATTTTTCCACAGAATGAAGTCCTGTTCTGCGGATTATATTTTTTCCACACATCTTAGTGGGTGGCGGTCTGCAGCGAGTCTTGTGTCATCCAACGGTTTTATACTGATGGGATTCTTCTGATCTTCCCTTGTCAATCTTCACCATTCATTACTGCTTGGGTAGTGGCGGAGGCGTGCACCCGCTACGGAAGATTTATTTTGGAGTCATCCCTTAGCGCCACCCTCACGAAACGATGTGCTGGGTCATGCACGAGGGGCGGCCGTTAGGTGCCGCAGACTCCTGCTCTATCTCAGTTTTGTTTCTCTTGCCGTTGAGGCTGCACCTGCTACGTGGTTAAATTCAGTTCTAGGCCTAGTTGTGATATCAACCATTCCAGACTCCTCCTTCCTGCTTTTCTCGACATCATCACCAGTAAGACCATTCTTTTTCCTTCTCTTTTTTCAACGGCACCGAGAGCTGTGTTTGTTTTGGTCTTAATTTTTTCGCATCATGTCAGGTTCGGGGGCAAAATGTAAGTTGAAGGTGGGCCGCGCCCCTATGCTTCGGTGCTCCTGTGGCTGGCATTTTTCCATCACGGACCGGCATGATGATTGTCTTTGTTACCTGGGACCCGACCACAGTATGGATGCGTGCGTTGCCTGTTTTTCAATGGACCATCGCGTTCTGGAAGTATGCACTTTCAAGATCGGCAAGGCTCCGCCGACTTTTGGGGGACGGCGCCACTCCAGGGCTTCCCAGGTAAGGTCTCTAGACCCTTCCTCCTGGTCCCCTTTCAGGCCTATATGATCTGTAGAAGAGGAGGCTTCCTCATCTTCTCTTGCCGGAGAGGTGGCTTCTTTCATGGTGTCGGAGGAACGCCGAGGTTCCTCCCAAGGCCACGGCGGGGACACCGCCTCAGCAGTCACCTCCTCGGAGGTGCAGGTTCCCCCAGTGTCGAGACCCAGGTCTGCTGGGCCCAGCATCAGTGGACCATCGACGCCGCCTTCTGGCAGCATATCGGATCCCGGCACCGTTTGTGGCACCGGTGATCGAGATGGCACCGTTTGCGGCACTGTGTTGGCTCTCGGTGCCACCCGCAGTGCCGTAGGCCCGGTCAGATCTTCTAGCAGTGCCAAGTCGAGTCCCGGTGTTGAGGGTGGTGCCGTGGCTCTGGCTGGCACCTCTGAGGAGTTGGGGCTGGGTCTAAACATTGTGGGGGGTCCAGGGTCATCTGGCACCACCGCTGGCACCGGTGCCGTTCGTGGTGCCATTTCACTGGAGACCCCCGGGGTGGACAGTATTGTGGTCCAGCTGGTCTCTTCCTCCTCAGAGGAGGATGATTCAGATGTGGACCCATCCTGGCACCCTAACTCTTCAGAGTTAGGGTCTCTGGTGAGACGAGGTGCTAGGCGGCCCAGCTCGCCTATTCCTCTGTCTCCGTTGCTGTCCTCCCCTGAGGCCTCCCAGGCTGGGGGTGGTCTGGGGTACCTGGAGGTGGGTGGAGCGGAGGTGGAGGGAGGAAGGGGCTCTTCCTCCTGAGGGGGTTGTGGCAGCTGCCGATCCCGGTGCTGCTGCACCCCCTCGGGGTGGGGGGGGTCACTGGGGTCGAGGAGAAGGGCGTTCTCTGAGTCTGGGGGGTCGAGAGACAGGGTTCAGGCACCTCAGTCTTCACCTGCTACCCCTTGGGGGTGGGTAGGAGCCGTAGCTCCGGCCCCATCTTTCCCTCTTGAGCCCCAGGGACCCCTCTGGTGGCGTTGCTGTAGGCTGCCCTTCTGGATCCATGCAGCCCCAGGTTCATCACAGGGGAGGATCCCCTACTACGCTGTTCCAAGCTTTGCATCCCCAGGGTTCCGTTCTGTGACTTGGGTTGTTGTCCGGGATCCTGCCAGCTCGGACTCCATTCCCTGGCTTCCAAAGCCTCAGCAGAGGACAGTTG
This sequence comes from Neoceratodus forsteri, assembly GCA_016271365.2. Classification (NCBI taxonomy): domain Eukaryota; kingdom Metazoa; phylum Chordata; order Ceratodontiformes; family Ceratodontidae; genus Neoceratodus; species Neoceratodus forsteri. The sequence goes on along the minus strand of CM057453.1, from coordinate 429,670,343 downwards.
CCTCACCTTAGGTACCCCTCTCCTATTCCTCTGCAGCCACCCCCTCTCTCCCAGCCCATGTCGGTCCTACGGGCCCATTATCCTGGGAGACATTCAGAGGCTGTGCGGCGGCCTTCCCCTCATATGTTAGTTAAATGCATGAGTGGGTGTTTTGCCTATCCCCACCACCGCAGGAGTCCTCTGGACATTCGAGCTCCCTCCTCGGAGGGAGAGGAACCCACTGCTCATCTCTCCTCCGATGCTGATTTCACTGAATATCAGCGATTCCTTTTGAGGATGGTGAGGGATCTTCATATCTCCTTTGTTAGGCGAGATGATACCGAACGGGAGATGCGTGAATTCCTCGGTGAATTCAGTGCCCAGCATTTGGTGGTACTATCCTGGCCTGTTCCCTTCCAGGAGGCATCTATTCATTCCTGGCAGTAGCCAGCCGCCCTTTCTGCAGCCCCGGCAGACTGCGAACGAAGGTATTATGCCCCATTGGAATCTCTAGGTACTCTCCCCAACCCACCTTCAGGATTGGCATACATAGAAACTCCCTCCGGGTGCCGCTGCCTGGTGCACGACCATCCACCAGACTCGGATTCCCTACAGTTTGACCGGTGGGGGCGAAGAGTGTTCTCTTCCTCTCGTGCGATGTTATGCATTGCATCACATCAGGCTCACCATGCTGCCTACAGTAGGCATTTGTGGTCGATGCTTTCCCAAATCTTAGCATCAATGCCTGATATGGAGCAAACCCGACAAGCTATTGCCCTCTCTGCTATAGGCCTGGAGCTGGCAAGACACCAAGCAAGGGCATCTTATGATGCCACTGAGGTGGCTTCCAGGCTTGCAGGGACAGCAATCTGTATTAGACGGACGGCATGGCTTCGTCTATCAAGGTTGTCACCCCTGGCTCGGCGTAGAGTGATTCCCTCCACTTTCCGGGGGACCCATCTCTTTTCCTCCAGAGCTAGGAGACTTCTACAGGGGCTTCCTTTGTCTCCCCATCCTCGGGGGACATCTCCTAGCTCTCCTCCACCATAGGCTTCTCGCTTGATTAGCCCAGGGTCTTCCCCTTCTGTTTCCCACCAACAGGAGGCTGGGGGTCTTGCTCCCTCAGGGTTTCTTATCGCCCCCCCGGGGGGAGCTTGGTATTATCCGTTAGTAATGAATGTGAAGATTGACAAGGAAGATATGAAAATTACGTACCTACCGTAATTCTTGATCTTCTCTTGTATCTTCACCATTCATTACTGATACCCACCCACCTTCCCCTGAGTGGCCTCCTACTGCAGTGTCTCCCCCTTCCTTCTCATTCCTCTCCCTTCCTTTGGCCTTTATGCCCCCCAAAAAAAATCCTGGTTTCCGTTCTTCTATGGACGGATCTCTTTTCCTCAAGGTAAAGGGGAACGAGTAGGATTTTTCACCTGTTCTGAAGGAACTTTTTCTGACTGCCCCTGGGGTGACCTCTGGGCTCCTTAGCCATGATGTTCAGCTCACAGCTAAAGAGACCGTCCCTTTTGGCTCGGCCTCAAAATTAGGGTTCCCACAGGCAGGCATTATTTAATTGTCAGCTTCTTCTGGTTGGTGCTTCTGCACTTCTTAACCTAGAGCTGTTGCCCTTGCCTTGCCTTCAGGTAGTTTGATTGAATTCCCACTCTATCCTTCATACAAAGCTGCCTCTTGTAGGGCCTTCCCCTACCCACACACTTCGGTGTTAGCACTTAACAAGGTGCTAAGGGGCTTAACCCCCTCCTCATAGTTGGGCACTCTCTTTCCGGAACAGTTTCTGACCAGGCAGTCTGTAAGCTCTCAGCTAGAGTGTAGGGGGTTAGGATGATGAGATTATAGAGAACCTGCCCTTTGTGTCCAATCTTACAAGCAGTTCAGTTGAACCTTTTCTCACTCCTATTATGAGGGATTCTTGCTCCCTTGGTTTTTGGTTCCGAGCTTATAACCCTCTCAACCAATATACCTATGGGCACTGTTCTCCTCTCTCAACATCCCTTCTCTGTTCTCTTTCTTCTGCTTCCTCTTCCTTTTCTCTTTATCTGTTCCTCCCTTAGAGCCGCCCCAGATGGGAGGCTCTGAGGTCTCTTACAGTAGGTATTCTCCCTCTTCCATCTGTCCTCTACCGGCTTATTTCTTTTTCAGTTTATATCCTTTCCTTTTTCTATCCCTCGGCTCTCTTGCCTCGCTCTTTCCTTTTTTCCTTTAACCTTTTTCTGGCCTCTCCGGCTACCAGAACTGAGATAGAGGTGAGATAGAGTCTGCATCACCTAACGGCCATCCCTCGATGACTTGTGCTGTCGCTTCATATGTAATCTTCATGGAGAGAGGTGTGTGTGCCTCCGGCACTATCCAAGCAGTAATGAATGGTGAAGATACAAGAGAAGATCAAGAATTACAGTAGGTACGTAATTTTCATTTCTGTTCTGAGAGTGGAATCTCTCATTCCGCTCAGCACTTTCTTGGCTCCCTACGTGGTGCCATGCTCCTCAACACCCTTCCTGGTGGCGGAGTCTCTAGTGGCGCTGACCTAGACCTCTCTTAGGGGTCTTTCTGGGGTAGAAGTACATCAAGATGAGTCTCCCCCTGTCCTTTTGGTCAGTGATACAGTGGATAACTCATTTTATATACTGAAGGACACTCCCTCTCTAGCGTCAGAGTCTGTGATGGAAGCTCTCTTCAGTAGTTCCTCAGTAATGGGGTTCACCGTAGTGTTCAGAGTGGATCCGTGGACCATACACCTCTGTGTCTAGACTCTTTCAGTCCTCAAGACAATTACACTCTATGAAACATTCTAATTCAATGGTCGGGAGCCACACAGGCTCTTCTACTCCTTTGATAGGGGTATACAGCTCCCTTCTGATGCTGCCCCTCTGGTGGCTGCTTTAGCACAGGTGGTTAACATCTATCTAGCTATTATTATCAGTCCAGTCAAGAGTTCGGTTATGGATCCTCAGGCTCCTCCTGCTCCTCAGAGGGATGACATCCTTGTCATTTCTGTATCAGGCAGTCCTTGCTAAATAGCAGCCTGCAACCTTGTCAGGCTCGGACTACTATAAAAAAAAAAAAAGGGTTAGAATTATCACAGCACAGGGCCTAGTCGGAATTACCCGATACCACACTTGGATCTGGTCAGGTTCCGCTTCAGCCCTGAGGCGGTCATCTCTAAACTTCAGTAAAGAGTACCTGATTTCTTCTACCCCTAGTGGCAGTCTGATCCAGCAGTGGTATGGCTCACCCCTTTTCTCTAGCGAGATTTCTCTTATTCTGAAATATTTCCAAAACCTAGGCATCTAACCAGTCTGTTAGTTCCCCTTTTTTTCCATCAGGCTTTCTTCTCTTGATCAGAGCCTCACAACAACAGAAGTGACTCTTCAGCGAGTCGGAACTTAGATTCCTACTTTCATGCTTGCTTCAACTTAACAGATGACATGCTCCTTTCTTGACCATAGGTCAAGTAGGTCTTCTTCTGAGGTAGCTTCTCAAATATTTACCTTCATTTCCTGCCCACTGGTTCCACGCCAGTCGCACATCAGGCTATCCTCTCCGACCGTGTGAGGGAGCTGTGATGTTTGTTTTTCAATACAGCAAACTAGAGTCCTTCCTACTCCCTTCAGGGAGGCCAGAGTAAATAGTGCCTCACCGCACTAAGCCACTTCTACTGCCATTCGATCGCTTCAACGATTGGATTAGCCCTAATTTGGTCCTGCTGTAACCCTCCTCAACGCAATTCTGCCATTATTTGCCTTACAAATTCAGACCCTTTTTTTTCTGTTGAAATGTTTTTTTCCACAGTGGACACATTCTCCTGTACACATTTTCCTTCTTTCCTGAGTTCAGAGACTGCTACTACAGTTATACACACAGGGGCAGGGTGATTCCTTTTTTTTTTTTCCGAATATACAGTGGGTGGGATCTGGTTCTACTAGACCTCCACATGAGGCTTCTAAGTCATGCTTGGCCTTCCATCAGGAAGGTTCCAGTGACTCAAGTAGAGACCATCTCTCCTTGATGGCTAACCCCACCTGGACCCCTTGCTCACCAAATAAGGGGTTCTAGTGCTCTGGACCTGTTTATACAGGTTAGCCATATTGATAGTGGGGTTTCCATCTGCACTTTCCGTGTACCGCGGAACCAGCAGACTTTACTCCCCGACTTTTCATAGTTCCTGAGGTCCCTTTACATTACATTAGTACATGTCTTGGACTCTATTAATTTTGGTCCTAGACCAAATTGTGAAAGCCAGGTTCTTGCTGCTCTCCTAGAGTGGTTGTGGCTTCCTAGCAGACTTTTCTAATTTTGCTCTATTGCAGTCGCCTGCAAAGTGGTGAGTTACAACCCCGAGCTATCTTGTAAGCACTATGTTCTAGATGCTCTTTATAAGACAGCTCTTTTATTAGCAGAGTACCTTGGCTGTCCTTTCTGAGTGAACCCTATCCCTTCCACCCTACTCAGAGTTGTTGGTTTTAGCTCAGTCACTTGATTAGTGTGAATGAGTGATGGAGACTTCAGTCCAGGAAGATATGGAAATTATGTACTTACCGTAATTATTGATGATCTTGGACAGTCTCCCATCACTCATTCACATGCCCACCCACCATCCCCTTGGTTCACTGCTTTTTCTTTCCTGGTCTTCATGGCCCTATGATTCAGACTGTGAAGACATTGTTCTTTGACCTTTCCTACAAAGGTCATCTGGGCCCCCTCAGGCCCAGAAACTCAGAATGAGTTATTCTCATTGGTTACACTGCACCTCCTTGGTCAAAAAGGTACTGAGGCGGTTGGAGGGTCGATGCCGAGAAAGCCTACACAGGCGCAAGCCAGTCTCGCAGTGCCGAGCATGCACAATCCTATCTCGACGCCAACCCTTCAGAAAATCTTTGGCTCCCGCTTGATCCTAGCACCTCCGGCACTATCCCACTAGTGTGAATGAGTGATGGAGGCTGTCCAAGAAGATCAATAATTACGGTAAGTATGTCATTTCCATTTTTTGGTAATGAAGGTGAAAGTCATATAGTTGAACAGTATAGGTTTACAGAAAGGGGGTTTATAATAAAGCACACAAGACTAAGTTTAGCAGAAACATGTAATGCTTTATTATGGCAAAACCAGTAACCCGAAGGAGATGCATTTTTGGATGGGTTCCCATGTGGTCCTTCTGCACCGCTCCTGGTTAACTGCACTCGATCCTGTGGGATACCAGGACTAAGATGGTTACAGGAGACTCGATGACTGCATGGCCCACCTCTTGGGGGAATATTGACCACCCTAAAAAGAAAACAAAAATTGACAGAGTAAACAAAACAAAAAAAACACCATGACTACACAACCAGTGCGGATTTTTTCCCAAAACGTTAATGGGTTACATAACTCCATCAAACGTTCCTGCCTTATGCAATACCTTAATAAACAAGCGGCAGAAATCTTAATTTGTCCAGGAAACCCACCTATCAGATTCCGAACATTGGAAGCTAGGGTTGGGGCGAAGATATACAGTTTACACCTCCTCCCAGTCCAGTGGCAGGAGAAGAGGAGTCGCCATTCTAGTCCCATCAACCACCCCACTAGAAATTTACACTTATGTAGATGAGCAGGGCCACTTTGTCATTCTACAGGGTTATCTTTATATACAGGAAATCACCCTGGTAAATGTGTATCTTCCTCCACAAACCAAAACACCTGTGATTCGATCTTTTAAGGCCAGGGTATTTGAAATCCTCTAAGGTCAACTAATCCTCGGCGCCGACCTCAACATGACAATGCAACCCAACCTTGATACTTCGAACCCAAGGCTATACCATCAAACAAGTACGCTGAAACATTTTAAAGGACAGCTTGATCAAGTGGAAATAGTAGACATTTGGTGGAAAACATTCCCATCCACATCCGGGTACACATGTTATTCAAGTAGATTTCATTCCTATTCTAGACCAGATTATTTCTTGACCACTTGCGAACATTTCTCCACAATTGTGGATATTACAATTGGCCCTAAAATATTATCAGATCACCACCCCCTGTTACTAAAATTAGACCTGGGTAAAAAGGCCAAACAAACCCTTTGGAGACTCAATCCCGTAATCTTACAGGACAAAGAATTCCTTGACTTTGTTAAACAAAGGATCCATAGAAACATAGACCTTGACAGCAGATAAGGACCGCTTGGCCCACCTAGTCTGCCTATTTTCCTACCTACTGGATAAGCTGCAGATCTTAGTTAACCAACAGCCTATTTCTTCCTACCCACCACAAGAATTGCCTTATGTCTGTCCCATGCATTCTTGAATTCTCCCATAGTTTTAGACCCCACAACCTCCTCAGGAAGGCGGTTCCATCATCCACCACCTTTCTGTGAAAAAATACTTCCTCACATTGCCCTGAGCCGCCCCTCTATCTTCAAATTGTGTCCTCTTGTTCTGCACATCTCTTTTCTGAAAGATGCTACCCTCTTGACTTTGTTGATTCCACTGAGGTACTTAAACATTTCTGTCATGTCCCCTCTCCTCCTTTCCTCAAGGGTATACATATTAAGTTCCTTTAGTCTCTCCTCATATGTCTTCTTGCAGACCCTGCACCATTTTAGTTGCCCTCCTCTGACTGCCTCCATCCTGTCTATGTCCTTGCGAAGATGGGGTCTCCAGAACTGACGAGTACTCCAGATGAGGTCTCACCAACTGTCTGTACAGAGGGAAAACAACTTCCTGTTTTCTGCTGGTGATGCCTCTCCCTATACATCCCAGTATCCCCCCAGCCCTCCCTACTGCCTTCTCACATTGCTTACTAACTTTAAGGTCATCTGATATGATTACCCCCCGGTCCCTTTCCATTTTTGTTATTATTACTAGCCCCCCCATTGTGTAATCTTCCCCTGAGTTTTTGTTTCCCAGGTGCATTATTTTGCACTTCTTTGCATTGAATCCAAGCTGCCATACTTTTAACCATTCCTCCAACCTTGCCAAGTCCTTTCTCATCCTTTCCACCCCCTCTTGTGTATCAACCCTGTTGCAGATCTTTGTGTCATCTGCAAAGAGGCATACTTTTCCTTCCAGTTCCTCTGTAATATCACTTATAAAGACATTAAAAAGGACTGGACCCAGTACTGAACCCTGCGGTACCCCACTAGTAACCCCCCTTTCTTCAGAGTGGACTCTGTTTACTATTACCTTCTGTGTCCTGTTGTCCAGCCAATTTTTTACCCAGGCTACCACCCTGGGACCCACTCACAGGCTGGCTAATTTGTCTATTAATCTTTTGCATGGGACTATGTCAAATGCTTTGCTAAAGTCTAGGTAGGCCATGTCCACAGCCCCTCCCTGGTCTACTACTTTGGTCACCCAGTCAAAGAAATCGATTAGATTCGTTTGACATGACCTTCCCGCTGTGAATCAATGCTGCCTTGGGTCCTGTGCCCCACTGGCCTCTAGGTACTCAACAGTTCCTTCCTTCAGAAATGATTCTGTCATTTTCCCTACCCAGAGGTCAAACTGACAGGTCTGTAGTTTCCTGCCTCTGCCTTGCTCCCACTTTTGTAAAAGGGAATCACATCAGCCCTCCTCTAGTCCTCAGGTACCACACCATCCTCCCATGATTGTTAAAAAGGGTAGTCAGTGCTGTCACTAGTTCTCCCCTTAATTCTTTTAGAATTCTGGGGTGAATCCCATCAGGCCCCATTGCTTTGTCCACCTTCAGTTTTAGGAGTTCTTTCAGAACCCTTTCTTCTGTGAAAGGACTGGGATTGACCCCCCACCATCCAGAGTGCTTATGTTAATTGGATTTTGTAACTCCCCCTCCTCTTTTGTATTTTTAACACGGAATATACAGTATGGCCGACAGGCTGGGTGCGTCATGAGCTGCATACTGTGAGCTGCGTACTGTTTATCATTTATTTTCATTTAATTTACTTTATTCGGTATTGTGTTTCTTTTTATTTTGTTTCTTGTTTATTTTATTTTGTGCTGCAAGCCACTTTGTTTGGTAACACCTGGTAACGCCTAGAGTAAGACTTCGGTAATGCCTGAAGTAAGACATGAGTAAGAAGGCCATTTATCTCGTAGTTTCGGTCACGGTAGTGTTGCCGGATGCCGGCACTGTATCGGGAAATGCAAGGTTTTTGATCTGAGGCGTTGCTGTTGATGCATCAGGGAATTGCATAGAGCCGACTTTTGGACTGGGCTAAGTTTGATTGCTTGGCTGGCAACGAAGACTGTTTTAATCCCTGCCTAGGCACAGAAGGACAGTGGGGATTTTTTGTTATGGGCTATTGAAGGACAGAGGAGATTCTTTATATGAGCTACTGCCCTACCGTCCCACCGAGGTACCCGTTTTGAGGAGGAATTGTGGAAGTCCAATATTGTGTATGGGAGTTTGTTCCAGGAAGAAGTCCCAGGAGCTAAGTGGACCATCTGTGAAGGTGTTAGTCAGTGTGCTGTATCTAAGAATCGAGTGGTGAACCCTAGACTGTGTTTTGTGCTTCATGAGTCTGGCCTGGCTCTGCATGGAATCACTGACCAGGTTCTGCTGTTTCACAGGGGCTCCGGGGATCCTTAGGGAGTTGGCTGGTGATCCTAGGGTGCCCCTAGACCCCCAGGATGGGCTACTGCATGGCTTTGTTCTGGATGTTGTAGTGGTACAGCGGAATATTTCTGGTTGGGGTTCTCTGGGTGCAGAGTTTGATAGGCCTGTGTTGCTGCCGATCGTTCGCTGGATTCTTTTTGGCTAGGACTTATCCTGGCTTTGGTTCCATTTGGTTGTTTCGATCCCCGCTGTGCATCTTGAAACCTTTCTGGATTATTTGCGAAATCAGGAATGGAGAAATGGAAGAGGGTGAGTGATTAAAATTTTGGAACTGCTACTACTTCTGCTCAGTTCACTGATTTTCCTTGTGGGAGGTTGGAGCAGGGGGTGAAGAGTTTCAAGCTCTGGGGATTTGTGGAATATACTGACTTTGTCCATCGCAGCTTGCCGGCCCTTTTTCAGCCAAGTTTGGAGAAGTTTTGCCTTCTGTGATTACCTGTAACTTGAAGGGTGAGGCCTGAGGCCGGTCACTGGGGGCCCGCTGTCTCCTGTCGAGCCTGGGTCCGAGGCAGAAACGCCCGTTGTCCAACCACCGAGGAGTCAGTGGGGGAGTATAGTGCTGCTCTAAGTTGCCTGAGGAGTTGGTCGGAAGGCTGACTCTTTGAGTAACTGTAGCTACTGGTCTCAGGTTCAAGGGGAGGGTAAACAGTGGATCTCCTGGTGAGATGGCCAGAGGCATTTGACAACGATGTTGTTTGGACCTGCTAAAGAGAGTGGACTTTGGATTCTGCTGCTTTGTTGTCAAAGACCTGGATTTACTTGTGGACACTTCTTATCCCTGCCCCTTCTACTGCGGCGTTTGTTTGTCGTGTGCTCAAGGAGCACTCTGTCTGGCCTTTCCCAGTGCAGCAGTCCTTGGAGGGGTGTTGAGAGTACCCATTTTATTATCGTCTTCTAATTTTTAAGTTATTATTGGCTTCTTTTCTATCTACTGCATGAGAGGCAGTGGTGGAAGCAAGCTATTGTTTTACCAGGATTAGTGAGAGTTCTCCGGTATTGACTTCTTTCTTATACTTACTTTGCAGGGTGACTGGTTGCCCTCCTTAATCCGTTCCGCTGCTTTTCTGCAATTTCTGGACTGTTTTTTTTCTTATCTATTTTATCATTTGTTTTAGAGTGGTACCCCCATACACAAGGGCACCATCATTAGTGATGGGCAGGTAGCCGGGGCAGCCCAGGAGTTTTGTCCAACCCGGGTGATGTTGTGCAATGCCAGATCTGTCCGGAACAAGACTGCTGTAATTTCAGATCTTGTTGCCTCGACGGATCTTGCTTGCATACCGAGACCTGGCTGGATAATACGCGACCAATTTTGAGGTCGCAATTCCAGTTCGCTACGGTGGTACACACCGGAGGTTAGACCATGGGGTTGCGGTCTCTTTTAAGACCGAATTGGCTCTCACTAGTGTTCCAGTTGAGGAGACCTCCTCTTTTGAATGTGCTGTTGTAGCAGGTGTGGGTTATCGAATTGCTGTCATCTGCCATCCACCAGGAGATGAGAAGCAATTCCTTAAGGAAGTAGCGGACTTCGTTGTCGATCTGGCTTTTGAGTCTCCCAGACTGATGGTCCTGGGCGACTTTAATGCATGGGTCAACGACGAACTCTCGCAATTTGGACAATATTTCCTCCAGTTAATGGATTCACTGGGCCTAACACAGGTGATTACCACTGCTACACATAAACGTGGCCATTCTCTTGATTTAGTCTTCCTCCTGGGGATCGAGGCCTCTGATGTGGGGGTGGAATCAGTCAGTTGGTCAGATCACTACACTGTGAGATTCAATTTTGGTGCCCCTCCCTGTAGGCCGCCCCCTGTGGAGATGATCAAGCACTGCCCTTTGCAGAACATTTCTTCCAATGGCCTTGTGGCAGTTCTTGACCTATCACTACTTCCTGTGCATTGCAGTGATCCAGAGGCGCTGGTTATGGCTTATAATACTGCCATCACTTCTGCCCTGGATTCTGTTGCTCCAGTTCATGTGCGTCCTCTCTCCCTGCGACCTCGGGCCCCATGGTTTGATGGAGTCTTGAGGGGAGTTGATTCTTGGCGACTTGGGCCTTGAGTTAGAAACGTCGTTGTGGAAGTCTAGCCTAGATGCCGACCACCTTAGACTGTTAGAACATTATCAATTCTATCAGTCAGAAATTTCCCGTAAGAAGGCAGAGTTCCTGTTCGGGGAAATTTCTGCCGCTCAGAACTGACCTGCTCAGCTATTCAGAACTGTGGACAGATTGTGCAACCCAACCTGTCTACAGTTCCATAGAGCATTTTCACAGTTACATTGTGATGAGATTGCTCAGTTCTTTGCTGATAAAGTGGCCAACATTAGGTCAGGCATCTGTTTGACATGTTCTATGCTAGTTGCGAGTGGCCAGGATCGGGTCACTATCCCCTCATTCTCCTGGAGTACCTTCGACCGCCCGGAAATCGTGGATGTTATGTGGATTGTCCAGGGGCTGCACCCTCCCTCCGGTAGTTTAGATCCATGTCCCACTTCCCTAATTTTAGGGTGTGGAGAGCCCGTTCTACTGGCTCTAACACAGATAGTCTGGTCTTCCCTTGACTCGGGTGAATATTCCTGTTTCTTGAAAGAGGCAGTGGTGACACCTTTGTTGAAGAAATCATCTTTGGACCCTGACTGTCTTGCTAACTACAGACCTATCTCGAACCTTCCCTTTGCAGGGAAGGTGATCAAGAAGGTGGTAGCAGCCCAGCTGGAGAACCATTTGACCATCCATACCATCTACGAACCTCTCCAATCAGGTTTCCGTAAGAGGCATAGTACCGAGACTGTGCTAGTTTGGGTGCTCAGTGATCTCCTGATGGTGAGAGACCAGAGAAAATGGTCCATTTTGGTTCTATTGGATCTGTCATCAGCATTTGACACCGTCCACCATGGGGTACTACTGGAGCACCTGAGATGTATTTGTGGACTCTCTGGGATTGTGCTCAGATGGTTCACATCATACCTCACTGGAAGAACTCAGAGGGTGGTGTCAGGGGTCTTTTCCTCTGATCCCATCTCTCTATTTCGTGGGGTTCCTCAGGGCTCTCTATTGTCCCCCATGTTGTTTGCGGTGTACATGCTTCCCCTTGGAGACATTGTGAGATGGTATGGGTTGGAATTTCACTGTTATACAGATGATACCCAACTGTATCAGTCTTTTGCACCCGACCAGCAAGGAGCTGTCTCAGTATTTAATAGTTGCCTAAATGAAATCCAGGATTGGATGAGGTCCAATTGGTTGAAGTTGAATTCTGGGAAGTCCGAGGTACTGGTACTGGATCCAGATCGCCGGATAGGGGACTTGTGACCAGCCCTCCATCTGGGGTGTTTTGTGGGGATGTCGAGCTTCTGGTCTCTGGACAGGTGCGAGATCTGGGGGTGATCTTAGATGTGGGGCTGACTCTTCCTTCTCAGGTGTTAGCAGTGGTAAAATCTTCCTTTTATCATTTGAGAAGCATCACCAGAATCAAGCACCTTGTTCCTTCCAGTGATCTGCCAACATTGATTCATGCCTTTGTGACCTCACGCCTGGATTACTGCAACTCGCTTTACCTTGGGCTTCAGGGGGTTGACATCCGCCGCCTGTAGCTGGTGCAGAATTCCGCAGCCCAAGTACTTACAGGTACTCCTAGATCTTCTCATATTACTCTGGTGCTGCGGGAACTGCACTGGCTGCCAGTTCAGTGGCGGATCACCTTCAAAGTTGGATTACTGACTTTTAAAGCCCTGCATGATCTGGGCCCTGACTACCTGAAAGAACTCTTGATTCCTTACCGCTTCGCTCAGACAACGAGGTGTTGCTAGAGATTCTAAGGGTTTGGAATTCTCTACCCCATTGGATAAGGGAGTGTACGACCATGGGAGGCTTTAAACAGGCGCTCAAATCCTTTTTATGGGAAAGGGCCTATGGTGGCTCTGATTAATTGCTGTATTTGTTTTAATAGTTTTTATATTACTGTTTGTATATTTTGTTTGTTTAAAATGTTATTGGAATGCGCCTTGGTACTTAAAAGGTGCAATACAAATAAAAAATGTTATTATATTATTATTATTTTGTGAATACTGAGCAGAAGTATTCGTTCAGTATCCCTGCTTTTTCCCTGTCCCTCTCTGCCCACCCACCGTCCACTCTATTCAGCCTCACTATCCCTCCCTTTGTCTTTCTACGCTCCCTAATGTACCTAACAAAGGTTTAATCCCACTTCTTAACTGGGTTGGCTATCTCCCCCAATTTATTACCAAAAACTCCTCCACTATCTCAGAGGCAATGCTCTGGGATACTCTGAAAGCGACACATATAGGGAAAGCAATAGCTTTTGCCACAGAGAAAAAAAGAGAGAGAGATGCTAAATATCAAGAACTTATGAATCTCCTCCAAAATTACCAACTGCTCTACAGAGATGGGGATAAGGAACTTCAAAAAAAAAATCCAGGACACCAAGGCAGCACTACAAAAATAATGGATAATAGAATCCAGCATTAAAACAAGCTAACTATAAAGGTAGATCAAAGGGGACCTGCAGGCTGGCTCAACCGCCGAGAGCCCGTAAAAGTACAGGGATAATACTTAAAATTAAAAACCCTAAAACAGGTCAGATGGCCCACAAAGATACCAAAATAAGACAAATCTTCATAGAATACTACCACAATCTATACAGACAAGAGGAACTAGCATCCTCTGAACTAAGACACAATTAAAAAAAAAAATGTAAACCTCTCAAAATTGACAGAGACATAAATAAAAATGCTAGAGGCCCCAATCAGACTAGATGAGGTCCAAGCGGCTATCAAGACCCTCTCCCCTGGCCGTTGTCCCGGCCTGGACGGCCTTCCAGTGGAATGGTACAAAACATTTCAGAAGGAACTATCCCCTAAACTGCATTCTCTATATAAAGAGGTGGCAGAGGGAAACTCCCCTCCCCCATCCTGGGATTATGCAATTCTAGCAGCACTTCCTAAACCTAACAGAGATACCACAGACCTGGCATCTTATCACCCAATCTCTATTATAAAGTAGACTATAAAATATACATAGCTATTTGGACAGCAAGATTAGAAAATATCTTCCCTCACTTAATACACCCTGACTAAACGGGCTTCATTAAACAGAGGAGTTCAACAGACAATATCCGTAAAACCCTTATTCTGATTGAATGTATCCAAACCCAGAAAATTCCATCAGCCTTTCTTAGCTTAGATGTGGTAAAGGCTTTCGATCAGGTGTCCTGGCCCTTCCTATGGGACGCTCTATCGGAATTTCCATTCCCTGAATCCTTCCTATCTTGGTTAAAGCACCTCTATGCCTCTCCAAGGGCTTATGTCTGAACTAACAGAGGCATGTCCACCCCAATTTCACTACAACAAGGAACCCGTCAATTGTGTCTGCTATCTCCCCTCCTTTTTGCCCTTTATTTCGAACCCCCTAGCTGTAGCCCTTAGAGAGTTCCCGGGAATCGAGGGCATACCTTTGAGCCAATGAGAATACAAAGTTAATTTGTTTGCAGACAGTGTTCTGCTATCTCTTCTATCCCCTGCCTATTCAGTTCCGGAAGTATGGAATATACTAAAATCATTCGAAAAGATAGCAGGCTTTAAACTAAACATTACAAAGACAGAAGTTTTAATATTTAACCATACCCCATCCAGGTCCCTTAGACAAACGTATCTGCTCAAATGGCGAACTACTAAAATTAAATACCTAAGAATTCCCATCCCTCTTAACCTAAGTGTTCTGGAGCTAGTCAATTATGCACCCCTGTCACTTTCCATACAAACTGATCTAGACAAATGGCAGCATCTCCCCTTCATATTCTTTCAACTGATAAGAGATTATTCGTATGAACATACTACCACGCCGCCTGTATTTATTCCAAAACATCCCTTTTTTCTCATCCCCTTATTTTTTCGGATCCTGGGATAATATGATCTCTAATGTCATATAGGGAAATCATCGCTCTAGAATACGTTTATCCATTTTAAAATTGTCCCTGGCTCAGAGAGGAACAAACCTCCCCAATCTAAAGTTATCTATCAAAGCAGCTTTCCTTCAGATCCTTCTCCGGTGGTTATCAGATTGCTATGGGGCCCTCTGGAAAACATTAGAATTCCACTTAAAATGACATGTACGGTATAAAAAAAAATCTTATTTTCTTTGGATGAAAAAACCCGCCATTAAAAGATTTTATGACCATTACGTCGAGCACATTGAGGTTGTGGTTTGGGATGAGGAGGAAGGGTGACCTCAAACCATTTTTTGAATACTGTAAACTAATATCAAAAGACAAACTCTTCTTCCCATCCCAAATGGACCCAACTTTTTCTAGATGGAGACAAATGGGACTGGAATATGTCTTTCAATTTTTAGGACAGACAGGGATGCTTTCGTTTAAAGATCTCATGGAAAAATATAACCTCCAGAAAACTGACCTGTATAGGTATTTCCAAATTAGAAATCATTTTCTCCGAAACTGAATGATACAAGCCAAAATACCACTCCCAATCCCTCCCCTACTAAAAATATTCATAGATCATATACAAGGTAATCATTGGAGCCACCTCATCGGATCTCTGTATAAAAAAGTCTGAGAGATCTGGTGGAGGAATCCACAGAATCTGTACTAGAGAGTTGGAATAAGGACTTGGGCTTGGAAATTACGAAAGACCAGTGGTCTAACACAGCGTTATAGGTGATGAAGATCATCTCTTCCCATGTTTGGAGAGAATTCTCCTGGAAATGTAGATGTGGATATTTCTACCCCGGTGCTGGTTAAATATCCCCAGACAGATTTGGCTGCTGCTGGAATTGTGGCTGTTCCTGGCAGATCTAGCTCACGTCATGTGGCAATGCCCTTGCTTCATGCCTTTTGGATCACTCTACAGGCAGAACATTAACTCTCTCTGGGAGAGCCTGTTGAATTACAGCAGAATTGGTTTTCTATTTCCTCTATCCGAATCATCCCCAGTAAACCCTACTACCTATGTATATGCTGGCAAAAAATCAATCACCAGAAAATGGATGACACCCAGAGTACCATCCATAAATGACTGGCTAACGATAATGAAGAATATCTATCACATGGAGAATTTAACCGCCACCCTTCAAAATCAGTCCCAGACATTTATAACAAAATGGCAAAGTTGGATTCAAACAACATGAAGTCTTGCTCTATTCTGACAATTGCAGTGATTCCCAACCTTTGAACTGTCCCGGAGAACAAAGAGTTAGCTTTCTATGCAGGGCATAGAATGCTGAGCTCGAGCTCGGTTGAAGTGTCTGTCTTGAGTGTTTTGAACTTAAACCGTCAGATTTTTTACTCCACCTCACTGAACAGTCGCTCCGGAGATTTCTCTTTCAGCTCGGTTTGAAAGTCGGTTAAAGTTTTCAGTTTTTGTCGTTTTTTTAACCGAAAAAGTATCCGCACAGTCAGTTAAGTCTCTGTCTGTGGTGCCGTGAGTACTAGATAGGAATTGTTCTGTGTTTCTGTGTGGAACTTGTAAAAGTGCGGCTCGGTTCGGCTGAACCGGCCATTTGTTAATGAAATTTGTGTGTTTACTTAGTGTGTGGTTACCAGTTCTTATCGGTTCTAAAAAAATGTGTTTTGAACTGTTTTTTTCCAATACCCATGACACGGTTAGGAACCGATAAGGGAGTCTTGCCTGGCAGTTGCCGAAAAAGGGTAAGTTTGGTTAGGTTGGCCCACTGGGTTTGAACACTGCAGTGGGTGTGGAGAAGTCTTTGCTAAGGCCGATCCCAACACCACCTGTGTTTATTGTCTGGGGTTTGACCACCTCAATTCAGACTGCCAAATATGTAAAAACTTTCCCAAATCTACCCTTGAGAAGAGATTAGGTAGACTGAGGGAAAAGGAGACCGAGAAGTCTGCTGACCTGGATGACCAGCCCAGTTCGGTTTCGACTGAACCAGAAGGAGTGCCCTCTGACCAGGGTGATACTTCTTCGGGCAAAAGGAGAGCCAATTCCAAGGGATCGGTTCTGACAAAAAGAAAATGTAAAGATAAATCGACCGGTTCGGATCCAGAGGTTCATGTTCCAACTGCCGAAGAGATAGCCAAAGCGATTCAGATTGTGGAATCGGTCCATCCATTTCCGACTGATCCGGCTCCTTTTGGCAGGGGTTCGGTTTGGTTGGTTCCCCCGGTTCAGGATTATGCCCTGGAAGATTTTTATGAACCAGTATTTGAAGAGGAAGGGGAATTTGAGGATGATGATGTAAGTGAGGGTCTGGATGTGCCTGTGGAACCGGACATCTCTCCAGACAAACCTTCAGATGTTTCCCCTCCTAGGCTTTCTGAGTCCCCTTCTCACTTTATGTTTTACAGAAAGGTGGATGAAACCCTCCAGCTTCCTATGGAAGAGGCTGTGGAAGATCAAGAGGAGCCTGATTATGTAGAGATGATGGACATCCCAGAGTCCAGGAGACTGTCTATTCCCCTCCATAAATCTTTTGGGAAACAGACACAAAAAATCTTAAAGTCTCCTAATACTATACCTCCTGTGGATAGAATAATGGATAAGAGGTATACACTTTCAGGCTCAGATACGGAGTTCTTATATCAGCAATGCAGCCATGTTGGGGTAGTGCAGGCTGCTGCCTGTGACAAGGCAAATACTCCCTTGGCTTCACAACCCCCTGACAAGGACTCCAGGAAGATTGATGCCATGGCAAAGAAGCAGTACATGGCATCTTCTTTGGGACTCAGGCAGGTGAATTACATGGTCTATACAGCCAGGTTCCAGAAGTCCAGGTGGGACACTGTACTGGCACTGGCTAAATAGGCCTCCCCCCAGCTAGCCAAGGAGCTGGAGGCAGTGGCTGCAGATGGGATTGAGGCATCTAAAGTTCAGTTTCATGCTACTGTGGACTCTAATGATGTGTCATCAAGAGTCATGGCTACATCTGTGGCTCTTCAGAGGACGGCTTGGCTCAGATGTACTAGCCTCTCACAGGACACCCAGGCTAAGGCCATGGATTTTCCTGTAGTGGGTAATTCTCTGTTTGGGGAGCAGACAGAAAATTACATGAAGAAAATGGACGAGTACAGGACCACTTATAGGAGTGCTCAGGCCAAAGAGAGGCAGGCAACTCCTCAAAGGTAGCAGTCTAGGGGCAGGCCTTTTCATAGGCTTTTCTACCAGCCACAGGCCTCTTCTCCCTTTTCCCAGAGGGGGTTCTTCAGAGGGAGAGGCAGAAGGGGGATGAGCAGGGCTGCATCCACTCCTCAACCTAAAGCCCCTGCCAAACAGACACCCTGATGGACCTGCCCGTGTCAACTCTTCTATTCCAGTAGGGGGCAGGCTGGCTTACTTTGTCCAGGACTGGATGTCTATTACATCAGACAAGTGGGTCCTGGAAGTAGTAAGCCAGGGACTGGTTCTCAGCTTCAAAAAATTTCCAAAGATAAGAGCCAGATCTTTTCCACCTACAAATCTTCCGGAAACCCTTGCCCTAGAGGCAGAGGTTTCTTCTCTCCTAGCTTTAAAAGCTATAGAGAGAGTACCTAACCTACACTGGGGCAAAGGACTGTACTCCAGGTACTTCCTGACTCCCAAAAAGACAGGGGAGTGGTGACCCATCCTAGACCTAAGATATCTAAACAAACATCTTTTAAAATCAAAGTTCAAGATGATAACTCTGGGAATAATCCTTTCCTCTCTAAGGCCAGGGGACTGGCTAGCCTTCCTGGACCTCAAAGATGCCTACTTTCATATTCCCATCAGGTGCTCCCACAGAGAAAGTACCTCAGGTTCGAGTTATCCTCAGGCCACTATCAGTTCAGAGCAGTGCCCTTTGGCCTAACCTCAGCTCCAACAGTTTTCACAAAGTGCCTGGCAGTAGTAGTTGCCTTTCTAAGAAGGCAAAAGATTTCCATTTTTCCATTTGGCTAATAGTGAGTCAGTCTCCAGACCAAGTCAAATCTCACCTGCAAGTGACCCAGCAAGTGCTCACTTCTCTAGGATGTCTTCTCAACCTTCCCAAGTCAGTTCTCGAACCAGTCCAGCTTCTTACCTTTATAGGGGCAGAGTTGGATACTGTCAAAGCAAGAGCCTTTCTTCCCCTGGAAAGGGTAAGAGTTCTTATAGAGCTGGTTTCCTCCTTCAGCCTTCAGGTGTCTCGACCAGCAAGGCATTTCCTCCAGCTCTTGGGCCACATGGCAGGTACAACAGCAGTGGTCCAAGGGGCAAGATTCCAGATGAGGGATATTCAGTTCCACCTGAGAGCTTTTTGATCTCAGAGGAAGGATTTCCTTACCAAACTGATCCCAGTGACTCTGACCTTGATCAAGCCCTCCAGTGGTGGCAGGATCAGGACAATTTAAGACAAGGTGTTCCTTTTGTTACTCAGCCTTGTTCAGTAGTCCTTATCATGGATGCTTCTCTTCTGGGCTGGGGAGCCCATCTGGGGTCCCTCACTGTCCAGAGCCTATGGTCCCCCCAAGAATCCCTTCTCCACATCAATCTCCTAGAGCTCAGGGCAGTTTTTATGGCCCTCAGTCAGTACAGAACAAGGTGGTTCAAGTCAGAGTGGACAATACCACCACCATGTGGTACATCAAAAAGCAGGGAGGCACTCGGTCCATGGCCTTGTGCACCAAAGCCATGAAGTTGTGGTCCCTGGCTTATTCCCTGCAAACCTCTCTTGTAGCAGTTCACCTTCCAGGCAAGGACAATGTGCTAGTAGATGCACTAAGCAGGATCTCTCAGGGCCATCACGAATGGTCCCTGGACCCTCAGGTGTTGAAAGTGATTTTTTTCACGGTGGGGCACTCCAGAGATAGATCTCTTTGTAGCCCCAGACAATCACCAACTCCTCCTCTTTGTTGCAGACCTCAGTCTTGGACTCAGTCCTTCTGGGCGCCCTGATTCTGAATTGGGAAGGGAAGTTTTATGTCGCCTCTCCCCCTTCCCCACTCCTGTTCAAAGTTTTGGTCAAAATAAGGTCTCAACCTTGCAAGATGATTCTGATTGCTCAGATTGGGCCAGACAGCACTGGTACCCCTGCTGCTGTCCCTAGCAGTCCATCTTCCCCTGTCTCTTCCCAGGAATTACAACCTGTTAACATCCTCTCAGTGAAGGATTTGGTACCGCAATCTTCAGTCTCTCAATCTCAAAGCATGGCTCTTGAAGAGTTAGAGTTTGCAGATCTGCATCTTTCCCAAGGGGTTCTGGATATCCTCAAGGCTTCTCGAAAGCCCTCCACCAGAAAGACTTATAACTCCAAATGGAAGAGATTCAGCATTTGGTGTTCTAAGAAGCATATTTCTCCAGACACTGCTGGATTGCCCACGATTCTGGACTACATGATCCATCTTAATGCCCTAGGCCTCAGACCAGCTACTCTCAAGGTACACTTGTCAGCTGTTTCTGCATTTTTGTCTGTGGGGAAATCTTCCTATCTTCCCATCCTGTGTTCTGTAAGTGTTTTAAAGGATTGTTTCACACCAATCCTCCTTTTAGAGACCTTGCCCCTGCCTGGGATTTGAATGTTTGCATTGCTCAACTTATGCAGCCCCCCTTTGAGCCTATGTCTTCAGCAGAGTTTAAGTACTTGACTTGGAAAACTGTGTTCCTGGTAGCCATTACCTCTGCCAGATGTATCAGTGAATTGCAAGCCCTGTTAGTGGAATCTGATTTTATCTCTTTTCACAGAGATAAAGTGGTCCTTAGAACCAATAGAAGGTTCTTGCCCAAAGTGGTTTCTGACTTCCATTTAAACCAGTCTATGTCTCTTCCTGTTTTCTTCACTGATCATTCTTCCTCAGGAGAGAGGAGGCTACACAGTTTAGATGTTAAAAGAGCCCTTAGTTACTACATAGAGCATACCGAGGGTCACAGGTTTGACTCCCTCCAGTTGTTTCTCACTTATGGAGAATTGGGAAAGGGCAAAACTGCCACCAAAAGATCTATTGCCAGGTGGATTGTATCTTGTATACAATTATGCTATGAAAAACTGGGGGAAAAACTCCACTCTCAGGCCTGAGGGCTCATTCCACAAGAGGTACAGCTGCTTCCCTGGCTGCTGCCAGGGATATCCCGCTCTTAGAAATTTGTCAAGCAACCACCTGGAAAATAATCCATACCTTTACCAAGCATTACTCTCTGGATATCCAGGCTAGGAGTGATGCTTGGTTTCGCACAGCAGTACTTCAGAGCCTAATCCCAAAGTAGGTTCTGTCCCTCCTCCATGGAGGTACTGCTTGGTAGTCTGCACTTGTCAGAATACAGCAAGACTTCATGTTGTTTGAAGAAAAAATTACTCACCTTAGTAATTATGTTTCTTCTAATGGAGTCTTGCTGTATTCTGACCTCCCCTCCTCCCTGCCTCCCCTCTCAGAACCTATTTTGGGAAGTGGGTGGACAGGTGCAGTGTTGCACCCCAGAGGTGTTTTTTGCTTGCACCCTCCTCCTTTTTGCTTGGGTGCTGATTTATTATTGTTATTTGTAGTAGATTGGTTTTTGTTTTTTGGGTTTCCTGACTTGAGTCTTCCCTGGGAATCCAAAACTTTTTTCAGCCAGTTGGCTAGTAGGAATTTTTACAATTTCCACGTAGACTTTTCAGTTAGTTGGGCTCGTAAGAATCTGACGGGTTAAGTTCAAAACACTCCAGACAGAGACTTCAACCGAGCTTGAGCTCAGCATTCTATGCCCTGCATAGAAAGTTAACTCTTTCTTCTCTGGGGCAGTTCAAAGGTTGGAAATCACTGCAATTGTCAGAATACAGCAAGACTCCATTAGAAGAAACATAATTACTAAGGTGAGTAATTTTTTCATCTGGTTGTGCAACCAAATTTTCTTGTGAGACCTAGGACTTGATCACCCGATGGTCTTGCAGTTCTCTGCCTCTTGCTATCTCTCTACCCTCACTTGCTGTTCTGTCTTTTCTTCCCCCTTGCATATCTGCAGGTATAAAAATATATGCAAATCATTATGTGGAAATGTAACTGATATTGGGATCCCTTTGTTTAGAAATTATATAGTGGTACTGTTGAAATGTATATAACTATAGTTTGAGATGATTGCAGAAAGCTATTGGGAACTCAAGGGGTTAACCTGAGAGCAGTTTTGAGCCTTTTTTCAGAAGCTGTGGAGAAGGGGCCTCAGTTCTGGGACATTGTGTTCTAGGAGTGGTGTGTGTATGTTCATCCACATGAACCCACCCGACCTCCCCTGGTTTTGGTACACAACACAGCTTCCAGCGGGCAAGATCTGGTGTCATGGAGCAGAATCAAGAGAGTTACCACCCTGGTGGGTGGGAGGAGCTAGCTTGAAGACTTTTCTGGCAAGTATTAAAGGGAAAGGCACTGCCAGAAATTGTGGATGAACAACATATACCACTCCTAGAACTACTGTTACAGGTGAGTAACCTGTTTTTTTTGTACACAGAATATGGTCACAGAATTTAAGATGAATTCTCAAGAGATCCAAGATGGCTAAGCAGCTAGATATGCTGCCATGAGCTCCGTCAGTGGTATGAACTGAAAAGTGAAAGGAAAGCCTGCTAGCTGGTTCCGCACCACCTTGTTCTACATGTGCTTATGTTACAATGATCGTTGAGATTAAATGGCAGTTGAAAAAAATGTACATGTATTCATTTATACAGTTAAGTCAGGAATCAGGATATGACAGAGTAGACTTAGTACCACCAGCTTCAAACTCTGTATTAGCCCAAAGTTGCTACAAGAAGGCATGATGGTAAACACTCTAATGCTGCATTTAGTGTAACCAGCTATATATGGTTATCTATCCATTGCCGAATTAATGTGCTAGCTAAATAATAATAATACTGCTTGTGTTTTACTACAAACTCTGCAAAAGCAACAAACACATGACTAAAGCTCTGATAAAGGAGCAGCTGTAAATGACAGCTACAGTATACATGATGACCCATGTTAGGGTTCCGATATCCACATTAATGCTGTCATTAAATAGTATAGCCACCCCATTATGACAATCATTTTGTTACCACTATTTATACCAATGTCGGTGCGTAAAGGTAATGTATACAAGAATCACAAAACTGATTTTTTTTCCAATGACAGTACTGATGTGGTTTTAAAATAACTGCATGTAACTAATACATGTTGCATTTTTTAAAGGAACAATTGACATACAAATATATAAAAGAAAACTCTACATCGGGAACTTATTTGCTTAAAACTGATATCTAAAACACAACAAATGCACGTACTTACATATCCTTACAAAAAGGAATTTTTTTTCCAGGATGCTTCTGTATTTCATATGACATTCAGCTGGAATCTGGTAACTCTTCCAACGGAGCATCATATTATATTGCATAGACGAAATAATGTGGGGTGATATGTTACTTGGGCTTGTGAGGGAACATTTTTCTAGGAAGGACCTTGAGTCTCCCCACCAAATATGGCAGTACAAGGCATCACAGACTTTAAATGCTTCGACTTAAGTCCACCCCACTCCTTGAATCACAAGCCTATCTCAGTTGAATGAGAATTATATTTTTTATCTTGAGCAAGCTGCACGAAACTTCAGTTTTTTCAGTTAGAACTCTTCCTGCCTCTTGCCTGTAGAGAGAGAGAGTGAGCTTCCTCTGTTATGGCTTTTGGGGGTGGAAGAGGGGGTCTCAGACCTTCAGCAACAGAAGGGTAGATCATGTTACATAAGTGGGGTGGGGATGCTTGATGCCCCACTTTTGAGGGCAGACTGAATGTGCGACTGCAGGTGTCCCATGCCTTGGTGTGGCCAGCACACACATTAAATTCACCTACAGAGTTTCTTCATTAAATAAATGTTTAAAGGGCCAGCGACACAAGTTCAGCAGAGCTAAAAATGACAAGTTCTACAAATAGAGGAGTTCATTTGCACCATCTGAACCCCTCCTTGCAACTGGCCTGCAAAATACCTGATGTACCTACCCACCGGACAGATCAACAGATTTTTTTTTTTTTTAAGTAGAAGCTAGCATTTTCAAGCACATTGTAATAAATGTATGATATTTAGTTCTGCAACTCTGTTAAAATATCACTGACACTGTCACTTGACTCTCCAGGCTGCCCTGACCTTTTTGCTGACCCACAGTGCTGCAGCCACCCATCTGAGACTGCCCGATTGACTATCAAAAGAGATTGCCACCACCCAACTCTCAGCTGAAACAAAACACACTGGGATCTGGTCACTTAATCAGCTGGCAGTGCCAACGGCAAAAATGAAGTCAGATACAAAAAACAGACCACAGCACATGTCCTGAGTTAGGAAATAGAAACACACCTTTTCAAACCCCAGGAAATCTTACTGTATTCTGACATCTGCAGTATGGTCTCACCATAGGACTGCCCCAGAGCCGAAATGGTTAAAAGAACCTATACTAATCATGGAATGCTAGGCTCGAGCTCGGTTTTCAAACCACTGTCCCTGGTATACTTCCTGCAACCATCAGATTCTTAAATCCACTTGCCCAAGTAAGACGCCTCGGAGAGCCTCCTCCATCTTTCCTGAAGATATTTATTTGCTCAGTTTTTAAAGTTACCATTTATCTCTTTTCATTTTTTGAAGCACTGTCCTCGGTTTACAGGTAGATTAGTCTACATTTAGTGTTGTTTTGGTAAGTTTAATAGTTCCTTGTCGATTCTTCACAACTGGGAAGGAACCAGAGTTTTGTTGTATTTCTCTAGAAATATTTAGTTAAATTACACGTCTCTGGTGGGCCGTTTTCTTTAACATCCTTATCTTTGGTTTGACTGGGGTAATTCTCAATTGTGGTTTTGGTCACTGAACCAACCACAAAAAAAAAAAAGAAAGAGTTCCAGAGAAGTCCCTACTTTAAATCGTGTAAGTGGCTAAAAACCCAGACTTAAGCCTTTTTTTATGTTATGTCACAGAAACCCAAGAAAAGAACCAGCCCTATGGGTTTCCAGCATTGTACGGAGTGTAGTGAACCATTCGTTCTTACTCCAGGAGAACTTTAGCATCTGTAACTTTAGCAGTTAACTGGCTAGATGCAACTGCCCTGAAAGTATGCCTTTAAGAGAATTTTATTTAAATGAGTTTTGGGCAATAGCCAGTCAAAAAACAGGAGGGGGAGTGAGCTGAGTGAGAGCTGCCTGAAAGCTTCAGAACTTTTTCTCCGCTGGGCTGAGCAACATTGCCTTGAGGTGCCTCTCAGCTTTCCTTGTTGATAGCCTCCTAGTGCTTATCTTGGTAAAGTTTTCCTCATAAATCAATTTCTTTAGTGTGTTGAATTAGCACCACGCTAATTTTCTATTTTTAGCACAACCGTGCTCATTTGACTTTATTTTTACCACAACTGTTTATTTCCAAGGTTATTTTTACCACAAATGCTTAATTTTGATGTTTCCTTCCTTTTTTAATGTAATTCTTGAAGGAACCATTGAATTCTTGTACTTTCACCTTAATTTTTACTTCAGACCTTGTGGGTTTTTAACCGAGAGACAACCAACTGGATTCAAATTATGACAGTTGCTTGGTCAAATAATCCTTTAATTACGTAAAACTGGACCCTAAATTCATCTGTCGCAGGACTGGCTGGTGGCATTACAACAGAAACCTGTACACATTTGACAGGTATTACTGGGTTTCTATGAGATTGGCACTGGTATAGATCCCAGTACTACAAAAAAAGGGGGGATTTTAAAGTAGACAGAGTTATTTAACTGGGGCAGGACTGGCCGATGGCAATTCACAGAAACCTGCACTCAGTTGTTTGTGGTCCAGAACTTGGGTTCTCTTTGTTAAACTGGCACATAGCAAAGAAACCTAATAAGTATTATGGCTGATTATATATTAAAGGCTACCAATGAGGGGCCATTTAAGAGTAGTAACAATAAATATGTAAGCAGGGGGCTGATGAAGCCTGCAGTTCCCAGCCAATAAGTATAGCTTCCAAAGAGGCTGATGAAGTTCCTCACAAATTACAAAATTATAAAGACGAATAAAGGAAGCTCTATCAAGCTGCTATGAAGTGGCTAAAAAGAAACTCTGTCAAGAAGAATGCCCCTGTTCCTCCCAGGAAAGCCAGTAGCGAGCAACAGGCATCTTAAAGAATCAAGAAAAAATATATTCAGCACTGTCTACGCAGGTAAAATATTTGACAAAAAGTATGGCACATCCTTCAGACCTTACAAAGATGGGGTTTATGTTTACATGGGCTAGTATACACTTTTCCACAGTTCTCTTTCCCGCAGACTGTGAAGGTGATACAGTTGATGATGAGTAATTTTATGATGCCCCTGCTTACAGGGACTGCTAACACACTTCCACAATTCTCGCTCTAGAGACGGTGATGGTGATATAGATGATATGAATATTTTTATGATGCCCCTGTTATGACTTTGGAGGGCCTAGAACCTTATGTGTCCACTACCCTCTCCTTGGAGCTTCCTCGGCTATTCAGGAGGATTCCCCCTCTATGCTTTTGTTTATCCAAAACATATTGGACACCCTGGACCTCCCTTCTCAGGAGTCCATCCAAGGTGAGGATGAGGATAAAAAGAAGGATTATAGGGAGATGAAAGATCTTCCACCTCCTGAAAGACTGGTCGTCCCTATCTATAATAAAAAAATATGAATAAAAATACCACAAAACTGCTTGTGAGAAAGCTGGGGTCTCCTTGTTCTCCTTACCTCCAGACAAGGACTCCAGAAAATAGATTTCATAGTTAACCACAGATGCTTGTAAATTTTTTTCTACTTGGCTTTTTTGGCCAACCATCAAAAAAAAAAAAAGCACTGCAGTCTATGGTGAAGGAGCCGGTGGATACGGCATACCTGCCCCGGAAGCTGTATAGCACCAATTCCACAGGGCAGAGGACAACAAGGATGCCGCCTCCAGAGCCATGCCCCATGCCATCTCTCTGAGACACTTTGTCTGGCTTCGAACTACTGGTCTACCCTCAGACTCCCAGTTTAAGGCCATGGATTTTCCCTGTGATCAAATCATACTGTTTGATTCCAGAACATCTGACTGCAACAAGGCTTCCTACCCTACGAAAATTCCTCCCAAGGCAGTAGGGACACAGATCCTTTTTCCAGCTAGCCCCTTTTCTCAGTACAGGGGTGCTTTCAGAGGGAGGGGCAGGAGGAGCCAAAGATAGCCACCTCTACCTAGCCAGCAGCTTCGCAATCTAAGCCCTGATGTTGTCATGTGTACCCAGGTGTCTAAGCCTCTATCCCCTACACAGGTGTTACTGTTGGAGTGGGAGGTAAAAACCTTTTAGCTTTGCGAATGGTGGAGAGGGTTCCAGCCCACAAAAAGGGAAAAGGGCCTCTACTTCAGGTATTTTCTGATGCAAAAAGACAACTGGGGAGTGGTGACCTATCTTGCTGTTAAAACCCAAATTCAAGAGGGTCTTTCTGTTACTAATCATATCGTCTTTACAGTAGGGAGACTGGCTAGCTTCCCTGGCCCTAAAGGGCTCCTTTTTTTTCCATATACCCTTAATGAGGTCTCACAGGCAGTTTCTCAGGTACAGGCTCACTGCGGCCCTTTGGCCTTCCTCAGCCCCCAGAGTCTTTTCAAAGTGCCTGGCAGTGGTAGCAGCACACCTTAGGAATCTGGGCATCTCTATCTACTCCTAAGTTGCTGATTGGCTCATAGTGCCAAAGTCTGTTTGTCAGATCAAGGAGTCCTTTTCCCTTTCAGGGCTCACTGTGGAGTCTCAGGGTCTCCTGGTAGATCTAAACAAAGTCTCACCGGGGACCCTCCCAGCATCCCAGAAGGATATACCTTCTTTCCGTAGGAGGGAATTCAAGCTGTCCCTCAGTGGCATATTCCTTCATCCAGGGACAGTGAAACCAGCCAGCAGGTGCTTGACTGGGTTTGAATCATTAACCCTCACTTGTTTAGTATATGATGTGGTCCTGAGCAAATTACGTAACTTTTACATTTCCTTAGGCTGTTGGGACATGTGGATTCGATGCCTGCAGTGGTCACAGGGTTCAGATAGAGGATATGACACCCACAAGTCTCCTTAAAGTTTGCTGGTCTCAGAAAGCAACATTTTTTCAAAGCTGATGGAGCAGTGCCACGGATGCGTCCCTCCTGTGGTGGGGAGCACTTCTGGACAGTGCCTCAGTAAGTGGCACCTAGACATTCTAAGAGCCACAATTACACATAAATCTTTTGGAACTCAGAGCAATCTCTCTAGCTCTCAAAGTATTTGCTCCTGTCATAAAAGGACAGACTGTACAATGTCAAACAGATACCACTGCAATGTTTTTCACAAACGAGCAGAGTGGACCAGATCAGGAATATTCTGTTCGCAGGCTCTATAAATCTGGCCTCTCACCTCCCTGGGAGTC
This sequence comes from Neoceratodus forsteri, assembly GCA_016271365.2. Taxonomy (NCBI): domain Eukaryota; kingdom Metazoa; phylum Chordata; order Ceratodontiformes; family Ceratodontidae; genus Neoceratodus; species Neoceratodus forsteri. Next base: position 429,642,452 of record CM057453.1, on the reverse strand, counting down.
AGCCTTTCAGCTAGTCACTTCCCAGGCAAACACAATACTCTGGCAGATGCTCTACATCTCATCAGTCAAGGCTAGAGTGAATGGACTGTGAACAAACAAGTACTAGCCACAGCGTTCAGGCGGTGAGGCACACCAGAAGTGGACTAGTTTTCCTATCCCCACCAACTTCCAGCTTCCTCAGTACTGTTGCAGGCCCCCAGTACCGGGAAGACTTCCCCTGGATGCCTTGATCCTGAACTTGTCAGGGAGGTTCATATATGCATTCCCTCCCTTTCCCCAATACTCAGGGTATTGCTGAAACTCAGACAACAGCCTGCATCAATGATTCTGGTGGCTCCAGATTAGCCCAGACAAGCCTGGTACCCTCTTCTTCTCTCACTGTCCTGAAGCAGGCCCATTTGCCTGCCATCAACTCACTTTCTGCTGACCCTTCCTCAGACAGGAGTGCATTATCCAGACGTAGAAGGCCTGGTTCTTGAGGAGTTGAGTTTCCATCCTCTCAGTACTCTCAACAGGTCCTTAACATACTGAGGATGGCTAAAAAAACAAACACTAAGAAGACTTATGCAGCCAAATGGAAAAGGTTTTCCCTCTGGTGCAAGAGCAAAAAGATCGAACCCCTTTCAGCTTCAGACCCTCAGCTGCTGGATTACCTGGTACACTCACAAGCATCAGGCTTGAAACTATCTTCCCTCAAGCTACACCTGGTGGCAGTTTCAGCCTACCTTTCAGTGGTAAGGAAATCTTTTTTCCATGCCATATTTAAAGTTTTTTCAAAGGCCTCTTGCACCTCCAGCCTCCAATCGAGAGCCTGTTCCTCCTTGGAGCCTGAACCTTTGTATAGACAGGCTCGTGAAACCACCCTTCGAGCCTATATCCACTGATCATATCAAGTTTGTAACTTGGAAGACAGCCTTCCTGGTAGCCGTTACCTCTGCCAGGAGAATTTCAGAGCTACAGGCCCTGTGCACTGAGCCAAATTACATCATCCCTCATAACGATAAAGTTGAGTTCAGGACAAATAGGACATTTCTGCCAAAGATGGTTTCAGAGTTCCACTTAAACCAGTCCATTACTTTGCCTGCCTTCTCTACTGAGAAATCCACCCATGGCAAGCAAAAGCTCCACAGCTTGGATGTCAAAAGAATCATTTTTTACTACCTAGAGCATACTAGACAGTCCGGAGGCTCTTCCGCTCAGCTGCTCCTCACCTGCTGGGATGTAGGCAGAGGAAGACCAGCTACCAAGAGAACTATTTCCAGTTGGTTGGTCTCCTGTATTAGACTCTGCTATGAGAAAGCTGGTCACCAACTTCCAGTGGGGCTCAGGGCCCACTTCAGCAGGGGCACTGCAGCCTCGCTTGCAGCAACAAAGGACATTTCTCTCCGGGATGTCTGCAAAGTAGCTACCTGGAAATCTGTACACACCTTTGTGAAATACTACAGTTAGAATGTGCAGACCAGATCTGATGCCAAATTTGGCGGGGCGATTCTGCAGAGCCTCTTTCCTAGGTAGGTTCTCTGCCCACCTCCCACTTGGTGCTGCTTGGTCTACTACAGTTATTGATGCTAAAGTACTCCTGGGGTAAGAAGAAAAAATTACTCACCACAGTAATCTTCTTTCTTCCAAGGGGTCCTTTAGCATCAGTAAACTCCCACCCTTCCTCCCTGGTTCACCTGTCGGAGAAGGGCTCTTTATCACATCTCTTATCAAATTTGGAGTTTCTTATTGGTGAGTTTTTAACTTGTATTTTTGTTGTTTCTATTTCCACTTTTGTGGACATTTGCATGTTTTTTTAATCCTGTTGATTCTTTTTCGAGGCATGTACCCTCGTTTTCCTTCGAAAAAATTCTGAAGCCTTTAAGCAGCTCTCACTCAGATCACTCCCCCTCCTGTTTTTGATTGGCTGTTGCCCAAAGCTCATTTAAATAAAATCCTTTTAAAGGCATACCTCTGGGGCAGTTGCACCTAGCCAGCTAATTGCTTAAGTTACTGATGCTAAAGGACCCTTTGGAAAAAAGAAGATTACTGCGGTGAGTATTTTTTTCCTAAAGCTGATACACACTTAATTTGTGTGTTTTGCCTAGGGTTTGACCACCTGAACGCAGACTGTGAGATTTGTAAACATTTTCCCTAGTTGATCCTCGATAGGTGATTGAACCAAAGGAAGAAATGTCTGACGGGGTTGCTGCCCTGGCCTTGGATAAACCAGCCTCTACTCACAGTAAAGATAAACCTAAGGTACTGGAGGAACAGCCCTCTGACAAGGGTGAGAGTTCCTCAGGGAAAATGCGTAGTGCAGAACCAGCCTCTGAACCAGCTACTGCATCCAAAAGGAAAAAGAAGGAAAAGCACACAGCGCAGGAACTGCAACCGACAAACCTGTCAGTTCCTACCACTCAGGAGATTGCTAATGCCATTAAAATAATACAGTCACTATAATCTGGCACACCAGTTCCTTGACTGAGTTCTCATCAGACATCGGTTCAAACTTCAAGATCCTTATCACCGGCACCCGGTTCCTTTGAACAACTCACTGAGTTGTATGATGAGGAAGAGGAGGACTATGGGGAACCTCTTGAACCGAATATTTCTCCTGATCCTCAAAGCCCTGAATCCCCTGATAAGGGACCTGAAGACTGTACCTCCCATTTTACTTTCGTGAAGCAAGTGGCACAAACTCTGGATCTCCCCACTCAAGAGTCTACTGAGGAGAAGGAGGAGCCAGATTACATGGATGTACCAGCAACTAGGAGGCTGCTATTACCCATCTACAAGTCCCTTAAGAGACAGGCCACAAAGATTTTGCAAACACCCACTTCTGTTCCCCTGGTGGACAAGAAGATGGAGAGGAAGTACTGGATTGCTAGGGAGGAGCTGAATTCCTTTTTGGACATCCCAGCCATAAAGGGGTGGTGCAGGCTGCTGCATGTGATAAGACAGGCATACCTCTGGCATCTCATCCTCCTGAGAAGGATTCTAGAAAAATGGATTCTATGGCCAAGAAATCTTATTCGGGATCTTCTCTGGCCATTAGACAGGTTTCGTACATGGCCAATGTTTCCAGGTACCAGAAAAATCTCTGGAATACAGTCTTAGAGACAGCTAGGGCTGATCTTTCCTCTGTCAATCTTCATCATTCATCACTGTGGACGATTGGCTGGAGACGAGCACCCCACGGGAGCTTTTTTTTTTTTTGCTTGGGGGAGGAGCTGGCACTGCAGTGCCGCTGTAATGAGGCCATTGCATTGCGTGGTGCTTGGGGGTTAACCAGAAATGGGTGTTGGCTCCTCCTCCTCCTCCTCCTCAGTTCTGTGTCTCCTGCCATTGAGACAGCACCCCTCCTGCAGCTGAAGTAATTTCTTGATACGTCGTTGCATCCTAGTCAGTTAGATCCATTTTTTAACACTTTGGAGTCGCTCCTTGGAGCCGTTGTTTGACACCTCAGAGCCGCCGTCGACACCACCTTGAATAATCCGCCTCGGTTCTGCCGTCCACTTGGTGCCATTCCTGAAGATACCCGGTGAGACCATTCCTTTTTTCCCCTTTTAATGGCATTGAGTCTTTTTTTGTTTAAAGTTTTAGTTACCATTGCATCATGCCAGAATTGGGGGACAAGAAGCATTTGTCAAAAACAGGCCAGCCTGCTATGCATAGGTGTCCCTGCGGACGGCAAATTTTCATTACGGACTGGCATGATGTCTGCCTTTCCTGCCTTGGACCCCAGCATGACATGGATCACTGCGATGCCTGCTTCTTGTTGGACCATCGTGTTCTCGAGCACCGTGCATTGAAGGTCGGCAGTGCTCCGCCGACTTTTGGAGGCGCAGCGCCACTCTCATTGGTCCAAGTTTAGGACTCTTCGCCTTTCCTCTGGGTCCCCTCTTGGGACTACACGGTTCAGTGAGTAGGGGGCTTCCTCTCTTCTAGCCTTGCCATGGAGGAGGTCTCTACCGCAGTACTGGAGGACCGGTCTGGCTCCACCCAGGGCCGGGCTAGGAGCACCGCCCTGGCAGTCACCTCCTCAGAGTTGCAGGCTCCCACATTTTCAGGGCCCATGGTTGCTGGGTCCAGCGTGGGGCATTTCTTGGGACTACCCATAGGTGCCACCCTGGATCCCAGAACTATTTGCAGCTCCAGTGATCATGGCGGAGCCACAAGGGGTGCTCAACTGGCTTGTGGCACCATAGGTAGGAGAGCCCCAAGGGTCGCCAGTCTGGAACTCTTCTGGATCTCCTCGTCTCCAGAGCCGGATGATTGGGAGGCTGACTCAGACTGGCAGCCTGACTCCCCGGACTCAGTGGGTTCTCTGGGCCCAGGATCCTTGCACCTCCCAGGTGCCCCCCTTGCAGCTCTGGTGACTGTGGCCAGCACTGACCCCTGGGCTGATGGCACCGGGGTGGTGGTGCAGGTCAGCGGCCCCATTGCTATGGGTGTGGTGGTCAGGCTTTGGGGAGGGGTCAGCTGCTACCCCAGTGCTCCCACCTTAAGGCTAGGACCGGATCCCCTCCACTGTGACTCTCCCGGAGAGCCTGTGGAGTTGGGGGGGTCCTTTGGCACAGGGTCTGAGGAAGAGGTTTTCCTCGGAATCAGCAGGGTTGAGGGATGGGGTGAGGGGCTGCGGCACTCCTCTGTAGCCCACTGGGCTCGAGGAGGAGCCACAGTGCTGAATCCAAGTTTTCTCCCTCATCTCTTTTGAGGGAGTCCTTGTTGGGTGGGGCTGGGGACTGCCCTTCTGGATCCATGTGGCCCCAGTCCCCTCATAGGGAAGCTTCTCCTGCAGGGCTCAGTCATGACCATTTTTCTTTGCTCCACAGGACAGTGACAGAGCAGACCTACAGATTCCCTGTTCTTCCATGATCGCTTGATAGGTCTTCTAGCCCTGGCGGAGACGCACCACATACAGTGGCCAGTTCCCCTGTGCCTCTGCACCCAGCCCCCACTTCTCTCAGGCTATGTTGGTCCTTCAGGACCTTTGACATGAGAACAGTTCAAATCCCCAGCTGCGGATTTCTCCCAGTATGTTAGGGCCATGGACAAACAGGTCTTTTAACCAGTTTCCCCTTCCCAGCTGGAATCTGACTCTTCAGGTTCCTTGGCCTCCTCATCTTCCTCCCTTGAGGAAGAGGCACCCTCTGTCCACCTGTCCTCTGACGCTGATCAAACCCAGTATCAGCGCTTCCTGGTGAGGCTGGTCAGGGACCTTCATATCTCCTTTATAGCCCATCACAATTCTGAGCTTACAATGCAAGCCTTTCTAGGCGAGTACGAGGTGCACCACTTGGTGGTCCCCTCCTGGCCAATCCACTTCCAGGAGGCTTCGTACAGCACCTGGAAGCTTCCATCTTCACAGTCCCAGCCCTTATGGACTGCCAGCATCAGTACTACACACCCCAGAGGTCTCCAGGCACTCTGCCTCATCACACTACAGGACTGACACAACTGGACACCCCTACCAGGCATAGATGTCCAGTCTGCAACCGACTCCTGGATCCTGACTCTGTGGAGTTCAATCGTCTGGGGAGGAGAGTGTTCTCTGAGTGGATTATGCTCTGTGTTGCTTCACATCAGGCACACCATGCTGCCTATAATAGGCATCTGTGGGCAATGCTGGGCCAGGCACTGGCATCGCTGCCTGATACAGAGGCTTCACGGCAGGCCATAGCCCTCTCTGCAGTAGGTCTGGAGCTGGCAAGGCACCAGTCAAGGGCATCTTACGATGCCAGTGAAGTCGCTTCACAGCTTGCAGGGACAGTGATCTGCATTAGGCAGATGGCGTGGCTTCGCCTTTCATGGTTGTCACCCTTGGCCCAGCATAGGGTGATGGCCTCCTCATTCCGGGGGACCCGTCTTTTCTAATACAGGGTGAGACGGGAACTGCAGGGACGCCTTCCTTCCCCAGAGAACGGGGGACCCCCACCTGCAGCCCAGGCCTAACTGGCCAGTGAGTCTCCTCCCCCCATGTTTCCCCATGGTAGGCTGAGGGATGCTAATCTCTCAGGGAAATACTGGACCCCTTTTGGGGGCCGATGATACACCAATGATGAATGGTGAAGATGAACATAGGAAGAGATATGAAAATTACGTGCCTACCGTAATTCTTGATCTTTCTGTGTATCTTCACCATTCATCACTGAATACCACCCACCCTCCCCTCACAAGGTCTCGGTCCCTGGCCAATGCCTCCTCCCTGCTCGTCGTCATCCTCAGGGATCCAGTTGAGTCCCTCTATTCCTTGGCACCCCTCCTTGTCCTAGGAGGTGGCAAGAGGGACTCTTGGGAGGAGGGTGTGTAAGGCTTTCAAGCTAAGATCCAGTGGGAGACTTCTGGTGGGCCACTCTCCCTTGTCCTGGGTACGATCTCCGGGGTTGGTCTGCCTCATCAGGGTATGCCGACTCTTCGGGTCCCCTGGGATAAGGGGACTTGGCCTGACAGGGAATCCCCTCCACTCCCTTCTTTATATTGTTTCATCTCCACTTCCCTGTCTCCTTCCCCTTTCTGGGAGGGAGATATTAATAGGTGGGATCCTCACTCCTCCCCCCCAAACCCTGTGGGTTCTTCCTTTAGAAAATGGTAACCAGGGGAGGGAAGGAGTGGGGAATCCTCATCAAGGGTAGTCTTCACCCTCAGGAGTTTGGAGGGAGGAGGGACCTTCTCCATGCTTCTTATCCCTAAAGGGACTATCAAGTAAACCAAGATTCAGCCTCAGTAACTGCTACCTGTGGTTGGCTGTCTGCCTTCCCTGGAGACACTTTCTGGTCTCAAGGTGTGAGTCACCTAATTGTGTTGATGTTGGTCCCCCATCCCCTTTTTTTCTCTCTCTCTTCTATTTTCCTTTCCTGTCTATATTGGCCATCCAAGGATGGCCCAGACCCTTCCAGATTCTCCTCCTCCTCTGTTCTCTGGTTGACCTACTCCTTTTTCAGTTTTATAATTTTCCTTGTGCTGTCCCTTGGGATTCCTTTGACCTGCCCTTGTTTTCATCTCTATCCCTCTTTTTTCTCCTGTGTCTCCATCAAGCAGAACTGAGGTGGAGGAGGAGGAGCTAATGGCCGTTTCTGGCCAACCCGCAAGTGCCACACAGTGCGTCGGCCTCATGGGTGGTGTCAGGTCCTCCCCCAAGCAAAAAAAAACTCCCACAGGGTGCTCATCTCCAGCCAATCACCCACCAGTGATGAATGTGAAGATACACAGGAAGATCAAGAATTATGGTAGGTACATAATTTTCATCTCCTGCTCCCATGGCATGTGACCTGGAAGAGGCTGCAAAAGGGGGTGTAGAAGCTTCCAAATACTAATTTTGGATGGCAATGGATGTCGATGACACTGTAGCTAGACTGATGGTGATTTCAGTGTCCCTGCGGAGGTTTGCTTTGTTAAGGGCCACTAATCTGACCCAAGATACCCAGACAAAGGCCCTGGATTTCCCCTATGAGCCCACATCTCTCTTTGGTGAGCAGACAGAGGCCTACATGAAAACGGTGGATGAGTATGAAGTGGCTTACAAGAATGCAGCTGCTAAGGAAAAAGCATCCACACCCCAGATGTACCAGAGTAGAGGGGGTAGGGGTAGAACCCACTACAGGCCCTTCCTCCAGACTCAGGCTTTCCCAGCCTATCAGCCACAGAGAGGGTACTTCAGAGACAGGGGTAGAAGGGGGCAGCATTCCTGCTGGCCTCAGTCTCCAGCCAGGTGCACAGGCAAAACAGAACCCCTGAGGTGCCTGTCAGGGTCGCCTCCTCACTCCTAGTAGGGGGTAGGCTGGCTCACTACTCCAGGCGTGACAAACCATCACCACAGACAAGTGGGTCCTGGAGGTAGTGAGACAGGGCCTTGCACTCAGCTTCAAGGTCATGCCCAGGCTGAGGACAAGGTTTTTCAGACCTGCCACCCCATCAAAAATAGTTCTGCTGGAGTTGGAAGCAGCCAACCTCCTACAGGAGAAAGCAGTGAAGCCTGTCCCATTGACCCAAAAGAGAGACGGTCTGTACTCAAGGTACTTCCTCACTCTAAAGAAAACGGGAGTGGTGACCCATACTGGATCTCAGACATTTAAACAGACATTTGACAAAATCAAAGTTCAAGATGATCACTTTGGCAACTATTCTCCCAACACTCAAGCAGGGAGACTGGTTGGCATCACTGGACCTGAAAGATGCCTATTTCCACATTCCTATCAGGCAATCTCACAGAAAGTACCTCAGATTCATATTGCCATCAGGCCATTATCAGTTCAGGGCCCTGCTCTTTGGCCTGACTTCTGCTCCAAGGGTGTTTACAAGGTGCCTGGCAGTAGTTGTTGCACACCTAAGGAGGCAGGGGGTGTCAGTGTTCTCTTATCTAGACTGACTAGTGCTAGGCCAGTCACCTCAGCAGGTCAGAGATGCACTAACCACCACACAGAATACCCTGTAGTCCCTAGGGTTTCAGGTAAATCTGAAAACGTCAGTGCTAAGACCGGTCCAGCTTCTGCAGTTTATAGGAGCAGAATTGGACACACTATGGGGAAAGGCATTCCTTCCTCAGGGAAGGGTGGACAGCCTAGTGTAGCTGGCAAGTTCCTTCTAACTGCACATTCCCAGGCCAGCAAGGCATTTTCTGCAGCTGTTGGGTCACATGGCTGCATTAACAGCAACAGTATCAGGGTCCAGGTTCCAGGTTCCAAATGAGAGACATCCAGTTTCACCTCAGATCCCAACTGGTCCCAGAAAAAAGACTCCCTGTCAAAGATGATGCCAGTCACAGGAACTCCTCTTCAAGCACTCCAGTGGTGGCAGGAAAAGGACAACCTCAGAGGTGTGCCCTTCCTATAACAGTCCCCATCAGCAGTGCTAACAACAGATGCTTCCTTCCTAGGATGGGGCACCCACTTGGGGGAGCAAACTGCACACTGTACATGGCTCCAGCAAGAGTCTCTACTTCACATAAATCTGCTGGAACTCAGAACAGTCTTACTGGGCATTCAGTCCTTTGCCACAATGCTACAGGACAAGGTGCTTCAGGTCAGAACAGACACTACAACCACCATGTACTACATAAACAAGCAAGGGGGCACAAGGTCATTCCCCCTTGTACACAGAGGTCATGAAAATATGGAACCTAGCTGATTCCCTCAGAATCTCCCTCTTCGCAGCCATCTTCCAGGGAAGGGCAATGTCCTCACAGATGCCCTGAACAGGATCAACCAGAATCACCACGAGTGGCCTCTGAACAGGCAGGTCCTGCAAGCTGTGTTCAGAAGGTGGGGCACTCCAGAGGCTGACCCCTTCACAGCGCCAAACAACCATCAGCTGCCACCGTTCTGTTGCGGGCCTCTTGCACTGGGCACAGTGCCACTAGATGCACTACTGCTGGATTGGACAGGGAAGTTCCTATATGCCTTTCCCCATTCCCTCTACTGCTTAGGGTGGTGAACAAGCTCAGGACTCAGCCAACAACAATGCTCCTCATTGCTCCAGACTGGGCCAGGCAGCCCTGGTATTTACTGCTCCTGTCCCTGTCTGTATCCAGACCAGTCTCCCTTCCCAGGAGGCATAGCCTACTGAACTCCTCACAGAGCAGGATCCTTTACTCCAACCTCCAGTCCCTTAGGCTCAATGCCTGGCTCTTGAGGACCTAGAATATGCTAACCTGCATCTTTATGAAGGGGTTCTGGAGGTTCTCAGAGTTGCTAGAAAGGCCTCTACTAGGTAGACTTGCACAACTAAGTGGAAAAGAATTTCCATCTCATGTCAGCAAAAGTATATAGTCTGCAGCCAGGCTGGCTTACCAGTTGTTTTGGATTATCTGGCACACATTCATTCCCTCGACCTCAGACCATCCACCCTTAAGGTGCACCTGGCAGCTGTCTCTGCTTACCTATCAGTGGGTAAGGGTTTATCCCTGGCTGCAAACCAGGTATTCAGGAAGTTTTTCAAAGGGCTGTTACATTTACATCCCCCACACAGGGAGCCAACTCCTGCATGGGATCTCAATATATGCACTGCCCAGCTAATGCAGCCACCTTTTGAGCCCATGTCTTCAGAAGAGCTTAAATATGTTACCTGGAAAATAGTGTTCCTGGTAGCAATCACTCAGCCAGGAGGATCAGTCAGCTCCATACCTTTTCCACAGAGCCTGACTACGTTTCAGTACATAGGGACAAGGTGGTCCTCAGGACCAACAGGAAGTTTCTCCCCAAGGTGGTATCTGACTTCCACATCAATCAGTCCATCACTTTGCCAGTCTTTTTCACTGACCATTCCAGTTTAGTGGAACATAGATTGCATAGCCTAGATGTTAAGAGGACTATCAGCTATTACTTAGACCACACAAAGGACCATAGGCAGGGCAATACACAACTCTTCCTGACCTATGGGGAAGTGGGAAAGGGAAAGTCAGCTGCAAAAAGGACTATTGCACACTGGATTGTTGCCTGTATTCAATTTTGTTGCAGTAAGGTGGGCAAGGAGCCCCCAGAGGGTCTTGGGGCCCATTCTACCAGGGGTACAGCTACCTCCTTAGCAGCCGCTAGGGATATTCCCCTGTTAGAGATCTGCAAAGCAGCTACATGGAAAACTGTCCACACATTTACCATGCATTATTTCTTGGATACCCAGGTAAGAAGTGATGCCAGATTTGGCACGGCAGTGCTACAGAGCCTGTTTCCTAAATAGGTTCTGTGCCCTCCTCCAAATTCACTGCTTGGGTAGTCTGCATATGTCAGAATGCAGTAAGATTTCCTGGGGTTTGAATAAAAAATTACTTACTATAGTATTCTTGTTTCTTCTAAGGGAATCTTAACTGTATTCTGAGCTCCCATCCTACCTCCCCTACTGGAACCTATGTGCACTGCACTCTAGCTGTCCACATTGTCTTTAAAACTCGCTGAGTTGATTGTTTTCTGGGCATCTGTGACTTGAGTCTTAGTGATGCCCACACCATTTAAAAAGGGGATTGTTTATGTTTGGGAATGTTAGTTTTTTTTATTAGGATAGTTTAGATAGATTGTTTTATGTATGCTTCGTAAGACTCTGACAGTTGCAGGGAGTACACCAGAGACAGTGCTTTGAAAACTGAGTTTGAGCCTAGCATTCCATGATTAGCATAGGTTCTTTTAACCATTTTGGCTCTGAGGCAGTCCTATGGTGAGACCATACTGCATATGTCAGAATACAGTAAGATTCCCTTGGAAGAAACAGGATTACTATGGTAAGTAATTTTTTCTTGCCGACTTCGGCTTTGTTTCTAATTCTTGACTCAGGACACGTGCTGTGGTCTTTGTGTTTTGTATTCAGTTCTAAACTGAGACTGTCTTTGAATCATCATTACTAAATCCTACTCCTACCTAATCTCAACTTGGAGACTGCCACCAAGAACCTGCTCTTGGGTGAGGGTCACATTCTCCAGCACTGTCTCCTCTCTGCTGTCAGCTTCTGTAGCTACTGTAGCTACCAGCTTCAGTAGCTAGTGCTGCTCTAAAAAGCCTCGGGCCTGTACTAAAACAAGCTAGTGCACTTCTGCTGCTCTTCTTTTGAGCAGCTCACCCCTCAGCTCCCCAGATCCAGTAAACCAATAGTGACCCAGTGACCCCTCCATGCAGTTAGAATGGAAAACACCAGGAGACAGTATAGCATGTAGTTTAGGGCACTGAGCTACAAACCTGAAGATGTGGGTTTGAATTCCACAGCCCCCACCTGAATTCTGTGACTTTTTTTGTGTGAACTTTATTTCTGCTCCAGTCCTTGGGGAACTCTCCAGCTACCCTACTCATCTGCAACTCTACCTCCCATCTGAAGCTTGTGTCTTCCAGGCCTGACCCAGCCCAGCGATCCCCCGGCTCTGAACTCCCCCCGAGGTGGGGCTGCCTACACCCTGGAACTCTGTTTGGAATCTAATACACCAGGCTGGAGTCGGGGGGGGGGGGCCCTGGAAGGCAAGCCCAACTGTGGGAGTGTGGCTGAGACACTGGAGGCACCTTCACTTATCCCCAAGGCCAGGAATTTTCCTGTTTTGTGATTCTCCCCTCTAGGAGCGTGGGTGTGCAATGACGTCTGCACGGAGAAGCCGTAAGCGTCCACTGCACTCCTCCCCTATGCTGCTTCAAGTACTAGTAGTACCTCCGGTCTTCACCGGGGGTCCCTACTGCACTGGAGAACTCTGGATCCCTCCCCAGGGAGAGGAGAGCAGTCCACTGGATGCTCAATCTTCTCCCTCCCCTGCTGACCCCCGGTGCCTGAGCTCATTCCCGAACTCTGGTCTCCGGCGTGGCGCAAGGTGTGGCGTCCAGCGCCTCAACCATCAGTGCCACTGGGCCAGCATCTGTATGACCTTCAGCAAGTCACTTAACTTCCTTGTGCTCCAAGGTTGCACATGGGAACAAGCTTTGGCTCAGTGTGCTTGTCCTGGTTAAACAATTTCCCCCACTTCCTCCTAAGTGACAGGCACATTAGGCAGCCTTACTGTGCTGGGAACAGTAGAACTGTCTGTTCTTGCAGCGTGAGCATATCAACTGATCTTTAGGTTTCAAACTTCAGTGTCTTGTCAGTATTGTTGAGCTGTGTTGTGTTTAAGCAGTGATCTGACAGCAGTGGTTCTTTATTGCTGCTCCAGAATCTCTCATCTCTCTCTCTGCACAGTATAACAGCACAGATTTTATTTGTTCCAAATTGCCAATAAACTTTGATGTCAATTTAGATATAAAAGAAACAGGATGAAAAGAAGCCTGAAGGGGTGAACTTGTGGAGAGACAGAGTGGCTGATCTTTCTTCTGAGGGCAATCAGGAGTGATGCATTGACTTGTGAAATCAACACGAAGTGTGTGTGTGTGGGGGGGGCAGGGTACATTTTATAACTACTACTGTAAGTTACAGCAACAGTGGCCAGTTACTTGATGCACATGTGCAGGTCATGCCTTGTCAGTTTCCCTTTCTCTTCCACTGCTTTTTTGATTGGTTTGGGCTGTTTCTATCTTAAAAGAAAGCAAGAAGATGCACCTTCCCCCACCCTGCTTAAAGAGCTGTCACTTGTAGAAATCTGACATATCATGAGTCAGTCGGTGTTTTCTGAGGCTCGGTTGTGATGACCTGTCACTGAGTCCCTTGGTCACTTAATGGACTATGATCGAGTGCCAACAGTCAGTAAGCTAATGTGCAGCTCTTGTAGCACACTGCCCAGCACTCACCTGTGCCAGAGCCAAGCAGCTAGCATGTCTTTGCCTTATCACGTCTACATCTGTGTATGGCCTGCAGAGGCATTCCTCTTTTTGTCCAACTCTAACCAGTCTAGTAACCCAGTCTATGTAACAAGCTTAACCCTAAATATCCTGGCTACACAGTATGGGTCAGGAGCAAGTAAATAGTGTGCTGGGAGGGGGAGGAGAAGAAGAAAGCACATTTTAGTGAATGAGGAGGATGCAGAGAAATTTGCAGGACGTTGTGCTTCAATTTCACTCCACTGTAATAACACAGCTGTGCTGCATTGAGAATTCCAATCAGACCCCTTCTTCTGATAGCAGTATGTCAGCATAACTCTGATGCTATGCAGCTGTAAAAAGGCTCCCTCAGTCCAGGCAGGCCAAGATGGATGAAGTTAAGTTTAACCATCTAACCTCCATTCATGTACTGTTTGCTGGCTTCAATATGTCCAACAGTACTAGGGATTCTCTTAGTACTGCCCAACAGAGCATCTCAGGGAACAACTCCAGTACCAACCCCCTGGTTCTGGTACTGTGATTACAGGGTCAATTGTGGGTAGCCTTATGAAGCACCACATACAGGCCTTCACAGTCAGTGCTTCAGATAAGATGAGTACAAGGATGATGTACAAATTAAAAATCCACATGCATTTGTGCTACTGCTAAAAGGGGCAACAGAAACACTTAGCCCCTGCTCTTCCAGGAATCAGTCTTCACCATTGATTCACACTAATGGGTTCTGGACTGCAGGCACTAAGACCCCACTGGAGCCAGAACTTTTCAGGAGGGCTGGTGCCAAGGCAAGCTGCACACATGTGTGGCACCGCGAGGGGGAGCTCGCAGCACAGGCTTACCTTGGCACCAGTCTTCAACCACCTCCACCCCCCCCACACTGTTGAGTGCACTTCAGTTTCAATGTCACTCTTCAGGAGCCAGAACTTCACATCTGTATGATACAGCATTCAGTTCTGTCAGTTTTAGTGTTTAAGCTTAGGTTTTAGTGATCTTCGGGGGTATCACAATCATCAGGTCACGCCATAGGAACTTCACCATCGCTGAAGCAGGATCTGAGGAAGGAAGATTTTCCAGCAGTTCAACTGGGGCTGCCCATGCCGGCATCACCTGCTGATGTCATCAACCCTGTAAACGCATGAGCAGCCCTGTTCCCTCCTTAGTACTTTCCTGCCATCGACTCCTCTCACATGGGTCTCTGCAGAAGCCCTGTCGCAGTTCACGCCTTTTTATACCTGCACTTTTTTCAGTATTTACTTTTAGGAATCTCTTTTTAAGAAAGAGATTCTTTTACCTCATTGATGTTGAAAGTTACTCCTTCCACATCTCTCTCTTCCGTTGTTGCCGCTGTGGAAAGAAGATTGCTTCTTCAGATGACCGCAACCTCTGTATCTGCTGTCTTGGGCCTAACCACAATGTCTCAGACTGTGAGCTCTGCCAAAAATTCAGTCTTACAACCCTCAGGTGATGAAAAAAGACTTTGAAGAAATTCCTCATGGAACAACTTATAGCCAGTTTTGGGCAGGGGTCTTCTGGGGTCTCTCCTTCCCAGTCACTGGAGAGTTTGTTGAGCTCCTAGGCTTCGGAGCTCCAAGACAAGTCCTTGAGGGAAAAATCATAAGAAAGACCAGGACTGCTTCCCCTGGTGGCACTCCCATTCCCTGACTGCTTCTTCCTCGTCCTTTGGGGGTACTCTGTTGGCTACGGCTGCACCGAAATTCTCTGTTCCTACCAGGCCCATACCAACAGTGCCTCCTCCATCTTCTCAAGGAGGTCAGCCATTGACACATGGGTTGTTGGCCCCTCGGTCACTGACCCCCCGGCCATCAACTCCTTCTCCTCCATCAAGGCCTGATGTTCTTCAGGTCCTCAGATGCAGGGTCTTCTGGCTGTCCAGAAGACTCCTCTGACTTTGATACAGCCTTTACCTGCCATCAACCTTAATACTGCTTTGACCCAGTTGACCACAGCTCTGGTGCACCAGTTAGGTACACATACACTGGTGTCCCCAGCATTGTCAGTTGCTCCATCATCCCAGATGCCAGTTTGGCCTTATAGACCTGCACCCTTCAGGGTGCCATCGGACTCTTGTTCATCGGACCCTGAGTTGGAAAGGGTCAACATTGAGGAAGTGTGCCACCCTGGCCTCATCCTTCCTGAAGAAGAGGAGGAGGAGAAACATCTAACCTCAGACAGATCTGCTGTTTCTTCAGTGAGTGAGGACTCTGTTAAGCATACTCCTAGGTCCTCTCCTAAAGATCCTACCTTCTTTAACATTATGAAGCAGCTGTCTACAGCTATGGGCTTCCATACTGAGGAAGAGGATGCCACCAGAAGAGACCTGGTGGTTGTTGGAGATCCCATAAACTCCTCCTAAGGTCATTCTTCCTCTTTTGCCATCTCTGGGGAATGCCACCACTGCGGTATGGCATTGCCCTGTGTGATAGTTTGTATTACCCACTGTGAGAATTAAGGCTATGGCATTTCTCTTTGAACCCCTCCAGTCTACTGCAGTAGCATTTCTAAGCTTTTCTGAATAACCGTTTTTCATTTTGTACTACTATGGGTAGGCCGCCCATAATAGTATCTCTTCTCCCTTGACTATTTTCTCGTTTTATTCCTTTTCCTTCCCTACCATAAGCCATTATGCAAAGGAGCACTAGAACAGAAAACTGACATAAAGAATAATGACTAAACAAATAAATAGCAGATGTAATCTGCACAGAGTTGGTTGTGTCCTTGTTTACTGTGTTGTGTGTCCTTAAAGAATTTAATAAATTCTTAGTCAAAGACAGGGCGATATCTTTGTGGGCACTGTTGTGTTATTTCGGGGTTTTATTTAACTCTAAAAATTGATTAATGTTTTGCTCATAAAAGGTCTAAAACATTGTGAAAATGCATAGCACTTTCCTCACTGTGTTTAACGAACATAACACTTCTAGAAAACCTATATAAATGCTTTCTGTACCGTTAGTATTGTCCCAAGAGAAAAACTGCTAATCAATTATTTAAAACCCTGTTATTTTATATGTAAAATGTGCTCTGATGCGCATTTACGCTAAAGAAAGTGCCCTGGAGTGAAAGGCAGTAAGCAAGTGTCCCCTATGTAAAGCTACACCCAGCTGCAAGAAATGTTTTTAGCAGCCAATCATTTTTATATCCTTTTCGGTCTGCAAGTGTAGCATTAAGGCCCTGTCCACCCTGCACACAGTTGAGCGGTAACGGTTTTAAAACCGGTATGGTACATACCATTACCGTCCGTCCACATTGACGATGAACCGTTTCTTGAAACGGTCACCTCCCATCCACACTGCTGCTCTTTTTTGGAGCTCCATGCTAGTGCTGCAAACCGAATCAAGGGACTATTCCACAGTGCCTTGCAGGGCGTCCTCATACATACATACATGCATACAGCATCGGAATCAGTACAGTCACGCATCCGCACTGGTAAGATAAACGTTACAGATAATGAACTGTTTCTGATTCCGACCTAAAGACCACATCTTGACAGGTCTAAAGAACGGTTTTAAAATCGCATGGTAAACTGTTACCAGTGTGGATACGACCCGTTTTTGGAGTTCACGGTAACGGTTCAAAGCACCAGTAATGGTTTATCATGTACAGTGTGGACAGGGCCTAAGGGAGCACTGTGGTCTCGCTTCCTAGCAGCAGTGCAGGAGGTAGAGCAACTGATTCTACAGTCGGGTGTGCAGCGTGGCGCATTCGAGCCAGGAAAGTGAAAGTTGTCGCTTTCCATGACTCATGCCTCATGACAGGAAATATAGTGAGAGATGTTTCAGTGGCAAAGAAAGGAACTTTCACTGTAGACTAAACTGACACAGTAACATTTTCTATAGAATATTAAGGCAACAAATGAAAGTTGTTTCCGACGGCCTGAAATTGCAACCGTCGGATGTATTGAATCCTTACGAGGGATTTGTCTTTATATAGCAGCTTGTATAAAAATACCCTACATAAGACATGAATAGTGTACAGAAACTAATAATAGAATTGTTTTCTTTAGTTTCCCTATGCAGAGAGAGCTCTTACCTGAGCTAAGCCTTCTTGGAAAAATGTACTTCTAGGAGCCAGCAGCCCCATAAGGAGGCTGTTTTGTAGAAACTCCCCAGCTGTCACTCAGCTGAAAAAGGGCAGAGTTTCCATGTTTACAAATAATTAAGAGGTTTTCCTCAACAGCTTCAGTTATAGAGTGTAGAAGGCAGAATGAAATCACTCCTTACGATTGTATGTTATACATCTATATATACAGTCAGTCTGATCCCCCATATGTTTGTACTAGCCAGGATATTTCCATGAATTAGAAAAGGGGCGGATCAGCTGACACTGGTGTCATAAGAGGACTGCACTATAAATGCTGCCATTGTGCTAAGGTTAGGCAGATCATCCTGGGAGAGTGTCCTGAGAGGTTGGTCTGAGAGCACAGAAGTTTGTAGAAATTGTACTGGTTAAAGTATTCTACACTGTGGCAGAATCACTGGAGGGAAGTGATTCTGGAACTCGAGAAGAGCTAATTTATTTCTTTATTTTTTTTGTGTTTATAGTTTGAAGTCTAAGACAGTATTACTTTATTATTGATTTGTTTTTAATTTTGTATAGCATGATTTGCTCTATATTATTTTACAAAAATTAACATCACACAGAATTTGTGTGTTGAACAAATCTTGGAGTACCGTGTATGCTTTAATTACCCTACCCCACGAACCCTACCACACCCTGACATGATCCCTGCCATGTCTAGGAGGGCAGATAAACTCCATCATGCCCCCCAGGGTCTGCCTTATTATGCTGCAAACCCTGAGACTGACCCACTGGTCATCAATGCAGCGCATGACAGGTACAAGGTGCCTAAACACCTTAGCTCCCTCCCCCATGACAGGGAATCCGGAAGGATCAACCTTTGAGGCAAGAGGGTTTATGCCTTCTCTAATCTGGGACTCCGGATTACTAATTATTTATCTCACATGGTCAAGTACCAGAATACCATCTGGAAGAGAAGGGCAGGGCGGCTGCTCAGGCTCTCCCTGAATGTTCCCAGAAACAAGAGGTCCTTAAGTCCCTCCAGGCTGCCCAGGATATTAGCAGACACCTCACCAGGGCCTTGTATGACATGTCTGTCATGGTGCCAGGGCTGCTGCCACAGGCATTTGCCTTTGTAGGTACACCTGACTGAGAGTATCAGGCTTTGCAGCAGATGTCCAGCAAAAGGTGCTAAATGCCCCATTCAGTGGCTCAAAGCTCTTCGGACCTGATGTCCACGACATCACTAATGAGTTACAGGCCTCTGGTAGGGCTATTAAATCTGTCAATGCGCTCTACCATACCCAGCCCAGGAGACAGTGACTGTCCTATCGCAAGGTGTCCACAAGCTGAGTCCAGGCTCCAGTCTCCAGATAAGTGGAAGGCCAGTTCAGCCTTGCCTACCCCCTCATCCTTCTCTGGTCCTGCCACAAAATGGCCCAGAGGTGACAGATCAGCTCCAGCAGCCAGATACGACTCTTTCTGACTCTTTGACAGACCCCCCATTCCGGTCCCCGACCAAGAGGTGGTGGTCGGAGGTCGGTGCTCCCTCCATCTCAGTCATTAGAGAACCATAACTACAGATATTTGGATTCTTCATATTTTAGAAAGGGGTCACACGCCAGAGCTTTTGGAACAACCCCCAGAGATGACTCCTGTATCCTCCACCTATCCTCCAGACCACGCAGCAGTCCATTGGGAGGAAGTGCACTTCCTTCTGCAGAAAAGGATGATCAAACCAGTGCCCAGGAGGCAGAGGAACAAAGGGTTCTTTTCCAGGTTCTTCCTGGTCCCCAAAAGAACCGGAGACCTGAGGCCTATTCTAGATGTCAGAGACCTCATACTTCACATTCAGTACAAAAAGTTCCACATAGACACTCTCCTAGGCCTGTTGCCCCTGCTCAAACAGGGTGACTGGCTGTGCTTCTTCAATATTTAGGACGTTTACCTGCATATTTTGGAATATCCACCATACAGGCGATTTCTCTAGTCTCTTTTTCAGGGTGCACACTACCAATTCAGAGTCTTGCCCTTTGGCTTGTCCTCTGCACCACAGGTTTTTACAAAATGCTTAGCAGCAGTAGCTGCAGCCCTTTGGTGAGAAGCCTGTGCATCTTCCCCTACCTGGACGACTGGTTCCTCAAAGCTCCATCTATGGACCTGCTCCTCCAAACTCTGGAGAGGACCCTTTAGTTGTTCCACTCCCTGGGCATCACTGTCAGCCTGCCCAAGTCCATTTTGATCCAGTCTCAGAGGGTGCAGTATATAGGGGTGGTTCCAGACTCAGCACAGGGCAAGGCCTTCCTAGCTCATCACAGGCTCTTGTGGCAGCTCAGAGCTGTTATTTTTCCATGAGGGTTTACTTCAGGCTCCCAGGCCTCATAGCAGCAGCCATTGCCACTGTCCCCCTGTCCAGATTGCACATTCAGGTGCTCCAGCGGACCCTCCGGGTGCAGAGGGACCAATGCATGGATCACCTGGAACAGCTAGTGCTAGTCTTTTTGGTCTGCAAGGTGCTTCATTGGTGGATGGATCCCCCAAATCTCTTAAGAGGGGTCCCATTCCTGATCTTTTCTCCCCAGCAGATTCTCACTACAGATGCTTCCAGCCTGGGCGGGGGGGTGCACCAGGGTCCCTTCCAGACTCTGGGTACTTGGTCCCAGATCGAGATGTCCCTCCATAAAAACATCCTCAAGATGAGGGTGGTGCTGTATGCCATGCAAGCCTTTCAGATCCACCTCTCTCTTGGCCAGTTGTTGATGCAGTCAGACAATCTCAGTGTGGTCCACTATATCAACAAATGGGGGGATGCATTCATACCCCCTTTGAAGGGAAGCAATGAGGGGTCTGGTACTGGGCACTGGACCATGGCCTGGAACTCTCAACAGTCCATGTCCCAGGCATACTGAACACCCTGAAAGACAACCTCAGCCAGACTCAGTCCAGGATACACTAATAGGGACTTCTGTCATCCATTGCAAAAGATCTGTTCGACAGATGAGGTCACCCAGAGTTGGACCTTTTTTGCGTTCCCACTCAGCTGCCCAATTTCTGCTCGCTAGATCCAGGGCCTGGAGTTTTCAGGCGAGACACGTTGTTCCCTCTCTTGGAGCATGAGGTTCCTTTATGCCTTTCCTCCATTTCTTCTGATTCAGAGTGTGTTAATTAAGCTGCAGATGGAGGAGGCCAACATGATTCTGGTCACATCCTACTGGCCATGGCAGATATGATTTCCATTATTGAAGCAGTTAGTGAAGCCTCTGGTACCTGTGCCTCTCTGCATGGATCTGCTGATGCAGGCACAGGGGACCTTGGTCCATCCACACTCCTTTGTCTGCATGCCTTGCTCCTGAGGACATAGTCATTGCCCAATTTTGGGTCTCCCAGAAAGTAGCTGATGTCCTTATGGTGTCCAGGAAGCCCACCACTAAGACCCACCTATGCCATGAAGTGGAAGAGGTTTCCCATCTGGGCTGCCAAGCACCATCTGGGCCCTTTCACTTGTCTGGTAAGTCAGATTCTGGACTACCTGATAACCCTGTCAGACTCGAGCCTCCAGTATACCTCCCTCAAGGTGCACCTTTCAGCTATCCTTGCCTTTCATGAGCCCATGGATCATCATATCATGGCTCAGCTGGATGTGACCTGTGTGGCGAGTTTGCCAACTGCTGGAATGTGGCAGACAATTTGTTTTTGTATATGTTTTTTCTGTTTATGCTTTAAAAGGGTTACATGCAGAGGAGTTTGGTTTTGTTTAAAATTTCCAAATGGGCCAGAACTAAGGGTTGCCAAAAGATGACCATGAGTTTTTTGTTTAAAGCGGTACATAGTTCACTGAAAAGGTCACAAAAAGAGAGAAGGTCTTACAAAATATTTGACATTCCTCTGTGAACTGAGAATAGGCCAACTAGCCAGGAAGCTAAGAGTCCATTTCAAACGGGATGGAAGTCCCTGGTTAGCTAATTGGTGTAATAAAATCTCAGGATGGGAGAAAACCATCTTCCTCTGTCATAAACGTACACGTCATAGGAAAGTGCTTTAGATTTTCAGGAACTGTCATTTTTGAGGTGGCAGGAAGGATAAGGGAATATCAAATTATATAGGAACTTTAAGAGAATCTAATCAAGGATACGGTTCACTTAAAAATCTTGGACAGAACAGGAGAGACCCCTGCTGACCTAAAAAGATAAGGCTACCGACTGTCTCAACCCAGGGTATTTAAAGCCCTCAGATCAGGGCACGTTGCACACTTTTTCATGGGACACTCCTCCTGTCACAAACCAAGCTGGACTGAAGAACCAGTGAATGCTACAGAAGGACTGAAACTTTTGTAAACCCATTTGTTCTCTGGACTTCATTCATCCACAAATCAAGTAGAAACTAGACAGCTAAAAGTTTACAGTGAGTTTTTTTTTCCATATTTCCACCTTTATTTTTGTTATTCTGTAATCAGATTTCTAAACCTTTTGTTTGTAAAGTTTGTATGATAGTCATTTAAATTTTAGTAAAAGCATGTTGCTGTTAAAATTGCCTGTGAGTGATTTTTGTGTGGGTAGAGGTAAAAAAATAAAAGATTTAGTCAATTCTGAGACCAGCCTGTAATTGCTAAAGTGCCACCATTCACTACCAAGACTAGGATCCTAAAAGGGAAGTCTGGGTACCTTTACATGGGGGGGATACACAGGTCTCGGGAGGAGTCTGAAAGGAGGAAATAGTTGCTGCACACCCTGTGGGAGAGGACAAAATCAAGTTTATGAGGGAAAACCCCAGAGAGTTCATAATGCCAGGGTCTTCCCCCCTCAGTACAGCAACTGTGGAGAGTTCTCACCTGGCACAGACTTGAGTCTGTACTGTATCCTTACCCAGATTAGAGAAAGGAAGCCCTGGGACCTCATGGTGGGTATTCAGTCATGAACTCAGTGAGCACTCTAGAAGGACACTTGGATGGTATTCTTGTCCCCCCCCCCGTCATGGATTGCAGTTGGGGTGGGCACTGTAGCTCAGTGGACCTGGTCCCCAGGAATGGGTTTGTGACTGATCTAATGGCAGTAGTGGGATCCAAGAGATATTGGTGGCACAGGCATAGAGGTTGGATTCGAGGCCAGTGTATCAGATTGATAAACTGAAAACAATACACACACACAAACAGGGCAGAGATTTGGAAAAAAAGAAATTGGTTACAATATAAAGTTCCCTACCCTGTTTGGTTTTTTTTGTGTAATTGTAGCAGTTGTTAGGGAAGAAGATGGCTTCCAACTACAGCGAATACACTGCAGACCACCTAAGGCAGTTCCATCAGGAAAGAGGGGTCCAGTATGAGGGGCGAACCAACAAGAACCTCATGGAGGTTCTTGTGGCAGCCGATGAGCAAGAGGTTGCCCCGAACCTCGAGTCATGGCAACTGACTGAAAGGGACCAGACCTTGGGCATAGGGGTGCTAGGGGACTTTGCATTGCAGTGTCCAGTCCCAGGGAGGAGAACAGCGAGACCAGAGGGAACCCAGAGCCACAGAGCCAGGAGAAGGCCACCACAGAGCTGGAGCTGGAAGAGATCAGGCTGCAGCTGGAGATGAGGAAACTGGAGATGCAAGAAAGACAACATCAGAGGGAACTTGCCATGCAAGAAAAGTAGCTTCAGAGAGAGTCTGAACTGGAGAAGCTTAGACTCCAACAACTAGCACCAGAGGAGGTAAGTGGCAGGAGTGAACCTAAAACTCCAGGACTAGGGTATAAGTAAAATTCCAGATTAATAGCTGAATTTAAAGAGAGGAAGGATATGGATGCATTTTTGAATTTGTTTGAAAAGGTCTGTATCCAGGCCAAAATACCCAGGGAGTCTTGGAGCTTCTAGCTATCCCCGATACTTACTGGTAAAGGGCGTGAGGAGCTAGGCCAAATGGACAATAATGATAGCCAAGATTATGAGAAACTTAAGCTGCTTTGCTTAAAAAGTATGAACTGACTCCTGAGGCCTACAGGGTTAAATTCCAGAAACTCCGAAAAAGCCCTGACATGAGCTTTGAAGAACTCTCCACAAAGCAATGTCAGTTTTTAAAACATCGGTGGGAGGGGGTGGAAGCAAACTCTGTGGGGAAAATTGAGGAGGTTTTACTTTTACAGCAGTTCTTTTGGGCTTGCCCAGCAGAGTTGAAAATCTGGCTAGAGGACCAAGATCCAAAAACAGCACAGCAAGCTGCTGAGCTCTTGGATAGCTATGCCAGGAGCAGAGCTGTTCTTACAGGAAGTGGGGCAGGTGTGGCAAGACAGAAAGGGTGTCTTTTGGATGAGACGTTAAAGCTGAGGTCCCATCTGCCTGTTCTTGTGGTAGTTCAGGTGGATGTTCAAGATCCATGGCACTTCTCGAAAAGAGTAGGGGAATTTTTATTTATCATAAAAACAATAATCATAATACATCAAAACAATTTAAGGTTACAGGACATCAAACTGAAAATCAAAACATTATCATCAATTTATATACAAGGATTAAACAAAAAGGACACACAAGCGGATAAAGAAACCATAATCCATCATACTGTTTCTATATTCCTCACAGTAAACTAGCTTTTATATACATTTCATTACTTCCAGACTACTTGATTCAATAGCAAACAGCATATTTGTGTTTTAGACCTGGGGGTTGGGGCCCCCTCCTTCCCCCCCCTCGAGGTCTGTTATCTACCCATTATCTAAGAACTTGTAATTTTTCCGTAATAGTCTATGGAGCTGTGAAGGCATGCTTCTAGGGACATGGATATGTTGTTCATCCACACTGTCTAGCAGGTTCCTTGCCGCTTTAAATTTTGCCGGAAGGTCTTCAAGCTGGCTCCTCCCACCCACCCGGGTGGTAAAACTCTCGGCTCTGCCCCATGACGCCAGATCTTCCTTACCGCTTGAAAGCTCAGGTTCCCTCCTTAACACTCTACATGTTAGACTGGATCCTAATTCTTCGGTTTTTCCGAAACTCGTTTTAAAATTCTCAAGACTTCGGTCTTCATTTTCCCTCGCAGCTGCGATGGACAAATCGACTCCCAGTTTTCGGTGGTGCCCTTGTTGGCAGAAGATGTCCAGGACAGATCCACACTCCACGTGCATCTACTGCCTCGGCCCAGAACACGACCCGCAGGCCTGCGAGTCTTGCTGTTCGTTCTCGGCCAATGTCTTGGAGGACCGAGCTGCCTGGTTGAAGCTTGGGCGTCCCGAGGAGCGCTACCTGCCGGTAAAGTCGAAAGAGGCCCGCTGGGCTGTTACCGCGGTGGCTGGCTCGGCTGAGCAGCTCGAGCAGATGATCGCCCTCGAGGAGGAGGTGGCCCAGGCTGCATCTTCCTCCTTCTAGGTCGAGGCATTTATCCTGCTCTCTTTGGGTACCTCGTATTCTGCTTCGTTCAAGGAGCTTTGTCATTCCCTTTCCATGAAGGGAGAGGGGCCATCGGGACATTCCTCTCAGTCCAAAAAGAAGGATCCCAAGGGTAAGTCTATTCATTGGCGTTCATGGGAGCGGGAGAGGTCCCCTTCCCCGGACAGCTGACCGTCGACTTTAGTCGAGGTTGTGTCTAAGGCTGCTGGCTTCATGGCATCCCCGTCAGGTCAGCCAGCCGAGACAGCCGTCGACACGGTCGAGATTTTTTTCAACCCGTCGGACGGTTTGTCGACTGGTGAAGCCGACAACCCTTCTTCGCCGGTTCCCCGGTGGAAACTGAGGATTTGCCTGTGCCATCGGTGCAGCAGTCCCTGGTTAAGACATCCGAGCTGAGGGAGGAGCAGGTGTCCCCCACTCCCTCCCAGGCCCACCCTCGGACACACCGAGGATCTCGGTCTCGTTCTCGGACCTCTTCTCGGTCCAGCCGATCCCGCTGACATCTGCGGTCTTGGTCTCAGCACCGAGGTAAGCGGTGACGCCGCTTCTTCTTATCTTCCTCCTCGGATGAGGAGAGGCTTCGGCGCAAATTGCGTCGATGCTACGAGGAGCTGATGTGGCAGCAGTTACTTTTGTCTGGGACTAAGTCGACACCGATGCCTTCCCCAGCCATCAAGTGGCTGTCACCTGAATGGCCAAAACAGCCTCTTGCTGCAGTCAAGATGCCCAAGCCTGGGCCAGTTGCTCGGCTGAAACCTGCTGCCCCACCAATTGTGGTGGAACCTCCGCCTCCACAACCAAAATCGGGGGCACCGACCAAGGACTCTCGGTCAGCTCAAGGCCTGCCCCACAGGTTGTCAGTCACCCTCACTCCTGACCGTCCTTGGCAGGTGGAGGGTGGCTCAGGCCCTAGACAGCTCTTCATGGACTCTTCAGAGTCTGATGATGACTCCTCCCTGTTCTCCAGGCAGGTTGACCTGGAGTCCTCTGGGGGCCAGTCACTGGACGAAAGCCCATCGTCCTTTATGGGTCTGCTTTGGCTCATCTTGGAGTCCACCGGGATGCAGCTCGAGCCCGTTTCCAAATGGGCCAAGTATCCCCTGACGGAAATGCTGGACCGAGGGGATTCACCCATGGAGGCCTTTCCTGTGGCTGAGGCCATCGTCGGCCCAGCCTTGGAGCTTTGGCAGTGGCCTGCTTCCTGTCCTGTGCCCTCGGCCAGGATGGCCAGGAAGTATGTGGTCCCTACCAGCTCTTTGGCCGGGTTTTCAGAGCACCCCTCTGCTGAGGGGTTGGTCACCAACAGCGTTTTCCAGCATTCTGGGAATGCTAGGGACATGGACAAGCCTCCTGACAAGGAGACCAAAAAGCTGGACTATGCCGGGTGCAAGGTGTATGCTGCATCCTCCCAGGCCAGCTCGGCTGTGCTAATGGCACACTTCTCCCATGCCCTCATGGGCTCCCTGGATGAGGTGATCCCTCATCTCCCGGCCGACCTCCAGACCACAGTCCGGCAGGTCAGGGACCAGGGTAGGGCGGTGGTGAAGCAGCAGCTCCAAACAGCTCTGGACATAGGGGACTCCTGTGCCAGATCAGTTGCGGCCGCAGTGGCCATGCACCGCAGAGCATGGCTGAGGATATCCACCTTTACGGCGGATACCCAGCACAAGTTGGCGGATGTCCCCTTCTTGGGGACCGACCTCTTCAACCCTGGAGTGGAAGGTCACCTCCAGTGGATCGAAAAGTCCAATGCCACCTTGGACTCTGTCACCTCTGCCCAGAAGGACAAAGGCCGCCGTCAGCAGCAGCACAAGCCCTTTCGTCCTTCTGCACCTGCCGCACATCCGGCCCAACAGCACCAGCATCAGGGCCAGCAGGCTCGCACTTGGCATCCCAAACCCAAGCCCACGGTTTCCTCCAACAGGAAGCAGGGAGGTAAAGGTCCAGGAGGTCCCTCGGCTGGTTCCTCCTCCAAGCCTGCCCAGTGACGGGTTGAGGGGTGTCGCCCCCAGTCTTGTCACTCCCCCCTGGGTTCCCCCCATGGGGGAATGGCTCCACCACTTCTTTTCCACCTGGTCCGCTATCACCACGGACCGCTGGGTGTTGGAGGTGGTAGGAAAGGGCCTGCCTCTGGAGTTTGAGCAGACCCCACCCTTTCGAGCCGTCACCCCTTGGAGGGCTACAGGGTCCGCAGCCTCGCTGTCAGCCTGCTGAGCCGATATTGCCCTGCTCCTCGAAACAGAGGTGATCAGGAAGGTGGTGGATCCTCCTCCAGACCCAGGGTTTGTGTCCAGGTATTTCCTGGTCCCAAAACGGATGGGGGCTGGTGCCTCATTCTCGACCTGCACGACCCGAACAGGTTCCTAAGGTCTCGGACCTTCAGAATGGTCACTCTGGCTCAGATAATTCCATCCTTGGAACAAGGCATGTGGTTCTGTTCCCTGGACCTCCGGAATGTGTTCTTTCATGTCCCAATCCATCTGTCTCATCAGAGATTCCTCCACTTCAGAGTGGAGGGATCCCTTTACGAGTTCCTGGCCATGCCCTTCGGCCTATCCCTAGCTCCCAGGGTCTTCACCAAATGCATGGCAGTGGTGACAGCATTCCTGCGGTGCCGAAGCGTCCCGGTGTACCCCTACCTGGACAACTGGCTGATTGCAGTCCCCTCCAGAGCGGAGGTGGAGCAGTCCAGAGATCTGGCCCTCCAGGTTTGCTCTCAGATTGGCCTCCTCATCAACGAGGCCAAGTCGGAACTCATGCCAAAGCAGGCGATACATTTCATTGGGGCAGAGCTCGACTCTCTTCAAGCCAGAGCACGGCTCCCGGTGGACAGGGCCGAGGTTCTTTCCTCCTTTGCCTGATCATTTCTGGTTGGGCAATCGTGCCCTGCCTGGGACTTCCTGCGCCTCCTGGGCCTCATGGCGGCCTGCACCAGCGTGGTCTGTTGGGCCCGCTGGTACATGCATCCACTTCAATGGGGACTGGCCAGCCAATGGTCACAGTGCTTCGATCCATTGGATCAGCTAGTAACAGTGACCCAGGGGATGTGGAAAGCTCTCCTGTGGTGGACCATTCCAGCACATCTGCAGGAGGGCATCCCGTTTGTCCGCCCCGAGCCAACGGTCTCTCTATCGACCAATGCCTCTCTGATCGGTTGGGGTGCCCATCTGGGGGAGCACAGAGCGCACGGCCTCTGGTTCACTTGGGAGTCCCGATGCCACATCAACCTGCTGGAGCTTCAAGCGGTTCATCTAGCCCTCACCACCTTCGCTCGGTTTCTACGTGGTCAAGTGGTTTAGGTCCAGACGGACAATACCACGACCATGTACTATCTAAACTGCCAGGGTGGGGGCGCTTCATGCCTCTGTGCAGGAAGCTCTCCACATTTGGTCACTCGTGTGCAGCCTGGAGGCAGATCTCCTTGCCATTCACGTGGCAGGAGCCTCCAACACCCTGGCCGATGCCCTAAGCCGGATAGGGGCTGCGTCTCATGAGTGGTCTCTCCTGCCAGAGGTAGTACAAGATCTCTTCTCCCACTGGGGCACGCCTCAGATGGACCTGTTTGCCTCCAGGGAGAATGCGAAGCTGAGACTGTTTCATGCCTGCCCCCTCAGCAGGGCTCGCTGCAGGGGGGATTACTTCTCGAGGCCGTGGACCCCGGGCCTCTTCTACACCTTTCCCCCATTTCTCTTGATCCACAAGGTGCTTCTCAAGGTGAGGAGGGACAAGGTGCAGGTGATTCTGGTAGCCCCAAACTGGGCCCGTCAGTTCTGGTATCCAGATCTCCTCGGTCTCAGCTCCAGGCTCCCGAGGCGGCTTCCAGCCCGCCCGGACCTGATCTCAGTGAATCAGGGGAAGGTATTCCATCCGGACCTTCAATCCCTGCACCTGACAGCCTGGTTCCTGAGTGGCTAGAGTTCCAGGCCTTGGGTCTTTCCGACGAGGTCCTCAACATCGTTGAGGCGTCCCATAAGGAGTCGACCAGAAAATGCTACGCCTTCAAATGGAAGAGATTTTCCATTTGGTGTCAGAGCAAGGGCCTGGACCCTTCCTCCTGTTCCTTGGCAAGCATTCTGGACTACCTGTGGTCCCTTTCTCAGCAAGGGCTTTGGTCGACGACCCTTAAGGTGCACCTGGCACCCATCTCTGCTTAACGGGTGCAGGCTGGGAAGCAGTCGGTGGCACAGGAGAAGGTGGTCGGGCGCTTTTTCGGAGGCCTGGATCACATATCCCCTCCGGTGCGAGAACCTCCACCTCCATGGGATCTACTGCTGGTATTGGCTAAGCTCATGGGCAGGCCATTCAAACCAATGCACAGGTGCGATATCTCCCAACTGTCGTGGAAGACTGCCTTCTTGGTGGCTAGCACGTCAGCCAGAAGGATGGGAGAGCTCCAGGTGCTTTCCGTCGAGTCTCCTTATCTGGCCTTCCACAGGGACAAGGTTGTCCTGCGCCCCCTTCCCGAAATTCCTTCTGAAGGTGGTGTCGGAGTTTCACCTTAACCAGGTGTTGACTCTGCTGGTGCTCTACCCCAATCACACCTCGGAGGCCGGATATAGGCTCCATACTTTGGACCCTAGAACAGCGCTCGCTTATTATAAGGAGCGGATGGATGAAGTTCGAGGAGAGATTCACCAGCTGTTTGTCACCTACGCTGAAGCCGCACCTGGCAGACCTGCAGCCAAGTGGACGATAGTCAGGTGGGTCACCTCCTGCATGGATCTCTGCTATAGGCTGGCAGGCATGGAGCCTCCCAGAGGGATAAAAGCTCATTCTACCCGCCATACTGCTGCATCAGTAGCTGCTTCCAGGGACATCCCTATCCAGGAAATCTGCAGGGCTGCTACCTGGAAGTCAGCACATACCTTCATCACCCACTACCACATCGACCTTGAGTCATGCCGGGATGCTGGTTTTGGGGCCTTGGTTCTCCAGTCTTTATTCCCTAAGTAGGGGGTGTGCGCCTTGCCTCCCTCCTCCCGGAGAACTGCTAGGAGTCTACAGACAGTGTGGATGAACAACATATCCATGACCCTAGAAATACAGGTTGCTCACCTGTAACAGGAGTTCTAGGAATGGTATATGTTATTCATCCACCGACCGACCTCCAGGCCGGCCTTAACCTGGCTTCCAGTGGGCTAGATCTGGTGTCATGGGGCGGAGCCGAGAGTTTTACCACCGGGTGGGTGGGAGGAGCCAACGAAGACCTTCCGGCAAGATTTAAAGTGGCAAGGAACCTGCCAGACAGTTTGGATGAACAACATATACCATTCCTAGAACTCCTGTTACAGGTCAGTAACCTGTATTTTGTGCTTCTTGCACATATATCTTCAGAACTTCCTGTCTAACAATTAGTTCTACTTCCTCATTTGTCATTACCTTTTGTTGAAATATCCATGTACACCTGGCTTGCCAGATGTAATATTTCAGAATAGCTCCAAGGAGTGTTTTTATTATACTTCTTCCAGTTATCCCTGTATAATCCTAGTAGCAGTTCCCTGTATGATAAGGCCCTATATAGGGGTTCTTCCCATTTTTTGGCTAGAAATTCCCAAAAGGTTTGAGCTACTGGGCATTCAAAGAATAAGTGTTCTTGTGTTTCTAATTGCTGGATACAGCCAGTTCATAAACAATATCTTTCTATTAACTGTTTGTGCTTATGGGTACTTCTTACCCCTAGCTTCCCGTGCATGCTCAACCACAAAACATCTCATATGTATCGCGGGATCCTTTTGCAATTTATGCTTTCTATCACTTCCTCCGTTTTCTCATCTGGGCATTGTGGCAATTCTAGCTTATCTGTAAATTTGTCTTGCCTTATGGTCTCATACAGGTTTTTTCTTCGACATTGTAGTTAGCATTTGTCTGTGATTCCCCACTCTTTTACTTTTTCATTGTTGTAGCAATGTAGTCAGGGGTGTTTTGTTGTTTTTTCATTTTACCCATATTCCCTCTTTCCCAATGTACTCTGTATGGCTCAACCCACTCCTTTACACCCTGCTCCCATAGTCTGTCATTTGGTTTAAACACCATACTAATACTATGTGATAATATTACACTGTTGAAGAACAGAATGGGATTCACCATTCCCACCCCTTCCTCTTTCTTTGACCTATATGTTATATTCCTCTTTACAGGGTTTAACCTGCTGCCCCACAGACCCTGAAAGAAAATGCTAAGTAACTTAGTTTCATACCTCTCTGGAATGGGAAAAACATAACTAGTGTATAAGAAAATAGGTATCAATAAGGTCTTTATTAACATAATTCTCTTTAATTTAGAGATTCTCTTCCCTTTCCATAGATTCACTGTGCTCGAGGCTTTTGCTAAGCACAAATCCCAATGTTTTTCCATCATTCCTGGGTACTGTATTGAATCCCCAGGATCTTTATGTCCTGTGTAACAATGGGTATACCCCCTATATTTTCTGGAGGGGGAAACTGGTCCCACGTATAGCACCCCACACTCTTATCATAATTTATTTTGGATCCTGATGTCTTGGAAAATCCATCTAATTCTCTAACAACTTCAGTCCCTTCTCTTTCCTTGTTTAGAATTACTGCCATATCGTCCGCGTATGCCAATATCTTCATATTAGAACTTTGATTATTCAATATAATACCCTCTGTGTTCTCATTGTTTTGAGTGCATCTCAGGATTGGATCTAACCCAAACATGTACAGAAAAGGGATGAACAGGCATCCCTGCCTTACGCCTCTTTTTACTTTAATTTCCTGCCCTAACCATCCATTTATATATGGAATTAAGGTAGCCTGGCAATATAAACTTGTAACCCATCCTACAAATGTTGCTGGTATCCCATAATTTTCTAAGGCCTGAAACAAATAATCATGTGATATTCTGTCAAATGCCTTTTCTTGGTCAATACTTAGTAAATAACCACTCACTTTCCCCTGGCTCCCCTTAGTTACTAATTCTCTTAAACACAGTAGGTTATCTTGCACAGTCCTGTTTTTAATAGAGCAAGATTGGTTGGGACAAATCAATTTATCAGACACTGCTGCTAACCTAGCTTGTAATATTTTAGCTAAAATTTTATAGTCTGTATTTAATAGACACAAAGGCCTCCAGTTTCTTAAATCTGCCTTGTCTCCCTTTTTGTGTATCAGTATTAATAAAGCCTCTTTCTGTGATATAGTGATTGTTTCTTCACCTAAGCAACTATTTAAAACTTCTGTCAATACAGGAGCTATTTGTTCTTTAAATCTTTTATAAAATTCAGTGCTTAATCCGTCTTTGCCAGGCGCAATGTTATCTTTTAACTTACTTATGACTTATGATACCTCTTGTTCCTCTATTTTTATTTCTAATTTAGATTTTTCCCTGCTGGTAAGTTTGAGCACGTCCAAGTTTTCCCAAAACTTTACATCTTACTCTATTTGGTGCTTCCTCAAACTGCTTTTTGACATATCCATTTATTTCCGTCATTATTTCTGCTTTTGAGTTCCCTGTCTTTCCATCACTTTTATACGCATCTTTAATGCCTCTTTTATCAGTTCTAGTGCTGCAATCCTTAAAAGGGTCAAAGGTCTGTTTTTGGCACTGTGTGCCAAACCTCATTTCTTGTTGTAATGATTGTGCTCTGTTGTACTGTAAATCTTTCATTTGTTTGTATATATTTATCTGTGCACTATAATCTAATTTCTTTGTCTCTGCTCTTCATATTAATTTTTGCATTGATTTCTTAACTGTAAATAATGTACGTATTCTTTCCCTGCTTTATTTCCTGTATATCTACTGAATAACTGACATATATCTTTTTTTGTGTCTTCCCACCAATCACCTAATCTATCATACAAAACCCTTACGGATAATCTGGCTTGCCATAGTTTATTCCATTTGTGCACTAGTTTTTCATCTGACAAACTGCTATTATTCATATGCCAAATCCCTTTTCCATGTGTCGGTGCTTTCCCCCACTGTAGGGTACATTTTAACATTCGGTGGTCCGAATACTCATAACTCTGAACAGAAGTGTCTACAATATGCATATGTTTGGATACAAAAATAAAATCAATTCTTGTGGAGGTAGCTCCTCTAAAATATGTATTCCCCCTGTGGAAAAATATGCCTATATACATCAAACAGCTTTGCTGTCTTAATTATATCTCTCAAACTATTTGAGTCTGAAAATAGTTTTTGTTTTTTTTGTCCTCTATCCTCTAGGGATGCCCCACAATTGAAGTCCCTGGCCCACACCACTGTCCTAGCAGTGAACAAGGAAGGTTTAATTTCAAAAAACAAATTAGCTCTGCCTTCCTTAGTTTGGGGGGCATATACCGTTATGACCCATAGTCTGTGACCTTCAAAATTAATGTCTAGAGCTAGGGCCCTACCAGGCTCTATTTCTTCCAGCTTAGACAGTTTTAACCTTTTATCGTTATCAAAACACCGACTCCATCACATTTTTCTGGTCCGATAGATCAGAACGAGGGGCCCTTTGTCCAAAGTCTTGATGCCTTGTTTAATTCAAAAGTAGTTTTCAGTTTTATATCTTGCAGTAAGATCAACTGACTGTGTAAATCAGAGAGGCTCTGCATGACAGATATATTATGACTCTTAGTACTGTTAACATTCACAGCAGCTATTTTTAATGTAGTCATAAGTATAAAAAAAGGGGGGAGGGAAAGAGGGTTTTATACCTAACTCATCCCTTGGGAGTTCCTATTCTGGGATCTTGTTCTGCTGCTGACTGCCTGTTTTGAAACAGGATCTTCCTGGTCCTCAGTTTCAGTCAACATTCCCCTGGAAGATGCACTGGAAGAGTAAGCTGATTCCTCTCCTTCTGAATCAGTGTCTCTCCAGTTTTCCTTTTTGAATAATAACTGGTACCTATTTTTGTATAAAACACTTGCAGGATTCTTTCTGTCCTTTTTTTCTATTCCAGCTTCTTCTCTAGGTCTTTTCTTGACTCCTTTCCTTCTTACCACTTGCTTAAAGTCATCCTTCTTGGCGGGGGTTGGGGGAAGGGGCATCTGCACCTCAGCCTGCATGTTTCCTCCTCCTGTCCCCCAGTCTGTTCCTTTTTCTCCTCCTCACCCTGTTTTTTTTCCTCCCGTTTCCATTTCTACTTCTTTACCTGTTTCCCCTTCTTCTACCACAGGTTCCTGCATTTCTGCCTCTTGCTGTTCTTCTTTCTCTTTTTCATTTCTTGTTTTTTCTTCTAGCCTTTTTTCTGACACTAGTATGGATCCTTTTTGTTGGGCCTGAAAAACCAAGTTATATGGAGAAAGGCTTTCCTCTTTGTTATGAGAGGCCCAGGGACACTTTGCATAAGAGTGATCCCTATGCTCACACAGATTACATTTGAATGTATTTAAACAATCCTTGGCCAAGTGCCCATAATCAAAACAATGGCTGCATTTCATCCTATCACATGCATTCCCTAGATGCCATAAGATCCACATTTGAAACATGATTTTGGCTGCCCCATGTAAAACAAGGACCTTCTATCACTCCTTAAAAAAAACTCCCTGGCAGGTGCATGATCCCATAATCTGTTTGTTTTAGTTTTATTTTGATTTTCCATCCCCTGTCCAGATTTGCTCTGAATCCATGATTGGTGCTGGGGTCTCAAGTATTTCACATCTTTGTTTTAACCAAAACATAATGTCGGATATATTTACACCCTCATTTTTAAATAAGACTGTAACTGTTCATACCATGGATTTTGTTAAATGCACTGCTAAAAATGGGGACCATAATTGTGATTTATACAAAGCATTATACTTTGCCCAGGATCTATCTAGGCCTGCAGTGTTCTTAAAACTAATATCAAAGTTAGTGTCTCCAGTATTTATTAAAGCATAAATTTCTGAGGCAAAGAACCTCATGGAGTCTTTCAGTAAGGCTCTTGCTATGAATACTCTATCGGGAGGTTGTTCTAGTCCACCTTTATATATGAGTCTCATTGCGTTTCGTCGTGGTGCTGGGTCCCCCCTTGCCTGGAATAAGTCCATGAATTTCTTTACTGGAACTTTTTCATCTTTTTCTTTTTTTTCCCTGATATCCTTATTCTCTCCTGGAATGTTTGCAGGGGCCCCTGCTGAAGTACTTGGTTGTTCACCATCGGTACTAGTTTTTCTGTACCACAAACTTTTGTTTGTTTGTGTGCTGCATCCTCATTGTATCTCTGAACCACTGGATCTGAATCGTCAGGTCTCTACCCCCCCTGTTTCTTTTGGCAGCCACCCAGCTGACAGTAAAGCTTTCTCTGGTGAGCAGCTATTTTTTCCTTCGTTTACTACAGTTGCCTTGTTCTCTGGTGCTGTTTTTCTCCTAAGGCCCGTGTTTTTTTCCCCACATTTGTCTCTTTAGATTCAATTTCTGATTCTGAATCAAAGTCTGAAAAGGCAACTGGCTTCATTAATGGAGCAACATCACTTGATTTTAGAACATCTCCAGCAACATTAAGGTTTTCACTTACATGTCCTTGAGTGGTATTCGGCATGGCAGTCCATTGCACTTTCTGTTTTGGGCTCTGCACAGCAGTTTGTCTTGGTGTTGGGTGCTGTTCCTGTTTGTTTTTCTTTGCAGCATCGGAGTCTCCCGCCACATCATCCATTGTCAGAATCAGCAGAGCAGCTGTCCGGGCTTTCAGCTGTGATGACTCACTCTGTGACTCTTCAGATTTCGACAATTGCTGCAAGGTAATTGCACTCTCTGTTTCAAATAATAGCAAGAGTAGTTGCTCTTTTTTCTTTTGCAAAGCAGTTAGGCATAATACTTCTTCTCTCTCGTTGTCTTTTGACTTCCTACACCCGTAGTTACACCTTTATTAATGGCCTTCAGCTTTTTTCCTTTATCTTCTGTACCTGCCATGTCCATATTTTTGGTTGATTTTCTCAGCTCAGTTTCTTCAACCTCAAGCAGCGTAGAGCCAGTAGGGGAAGCCATCACTCCGGCTCTCTCCATCTCCTTCTTCCCTGCCACATCAGCACTTCCTCCTCTGTCCAGCTCCAAATTGGGCTCCTCCATTCCTGCTGACAGGAAGACGAGCGCCCTGGTGCAAGAGAATGGGGAATTTCCCCAGTGTCCTGGCCAAATTTCCTCCATTCACTAGGAATACCATCAACAGCTTAATCTGGTTCAGTTTCAGTTGGTTACCATCTGTATCCTCACCCCCGGATTGCCCCTGAAAAAGGGACTTATAGTCTCAGTGGGCTTACCCAGTCAACAAAATTCAATAAATAAATAAGAAAGGGAAAAGCAGGCCTTCAGGACAACTAAAACCCTCACTGCCTCTGCCAAATGGCAGAAGCCCCAAGACACCAAAAAGGGATTTCTCGGATAAAAGAAATGATGACTGTTGGTTTTATAAACAGCCAAGGCATCTTGCTAGACAGTGTCCTAAAAATGCACAGAGTTGACAAAGTGGTGCTCGAACAGAGTCGGGTTCACTGTGTATCCCTGAAAGCATGCCTGTAAACATGAGAGAGCACATACATCCAGTTACTGTAAATGGGGTGAAGACCCATGGGTTAAGGGACATGAGGGCATCTCTTACCCTGGCAAAAGGGGATTAGGTTGGGCCTGAACAGCTTATACCTAATCAGTTTGTAACTGTGAGGGGATTCACTGGGGAGGGGAAAACCCTGCCACTAGTGGTCTCCTGGACTAGGGTGAGACAGGAGAGAGGGGGCCAAAAGTGGCAGTGGCAGACAACCTTGCCCTGGATGTGATTATAGGGAATAATCTACTGCAGGGGGTGGTGTGTGTGTGGTTACCCACAGTCAGATGGCTAAGGCCCCTTGTAGTTCCCTGAACCCCACAAAAGCCCCTGTGGAAAAGAATAGTAGGCTGGTTTCTAAGCTTGTGTCTCTTGACATGGAGATAGTGAAAGGAAGGTAGGACTTCCCCAAGTAGCCATTCACAAAACAGCTACAGAAGGTTACTCTGAGGAGGATGGGGTAACCAGTGGTCAGAAGATTAGGGATGGCAGTGACTCTGAATGTCCTGACGCTAGAGCTATGGACACCAGTTTAGGAACTGAGGGAGACATATCACATGCTTTGGGAAAATGTAAGAAATTTGCCGCTTCTCAGAGGACTGATCCTAGTTTGGAGAGGCTGAGGGCTTGTGCAGAATCTGATGGGACACAGGGAAGTAACATGAGACATAGGGTTTTTTGGAACAATGGACTGTTGTATACACAGGGCATGAGGACAGAGGGAAGGGTAATGGGCAGGCATCTTGTCATTTCCAAGGGGTACCATGAGCAGTTGCTCAAGATCACTCTTGATATCCCTATGTCCAGACATCTGGGCATCGCATGCACCATGCAGTGATTGGCCCAGAATTTCTATTGGCACAACTTTACCCAGCATTGAAGGAATATTGCAGGTCTTGTCACTGATGCCAACAAATAGGGAAGGCATGTAGTAAAACCAAAGCTGCCCTAATTCCCTTGCCCATTGTGGAGGAGCCATTGCAGAGGGTAGGAATGGCTATTGTGGGACCTTTGAGTACCCCAAGCTCCTTTGGGAAGAAGTTAATCCTGAGGGTGGTTGATTACACCACTCGATACCCAGAGGTGGTTGCCCTCTCCTCACTTAGGGCAGACAAAGTGGCAGATGCCTTGCTAGGGATTTTCTCCCATGTTGCGTTTCTGCAGGAGATTATCTCTGATCAAAGGAGTAGCTTCATGTGGGACCTGATGAAAAGTTTGTGGGAGAAGCATGGGGTGGCGCAGAGATGCATGACACCTTTACACTCAAAAGCCAATGGGCTCATGGAAAGGTTTAATGGTACCCCGGAATCGATGCTCAAAGTGTTTGCTGAACAGCATGGGAGGGACCTGGAGAAATACCTTCCCCACCTGTTGTTTGCATACATGGAGGTACCCCAGGAGTTGATAGAGTTCTCCCCCTTCGAACTCTAATACGAATGTAGGGTGCGTGGGCCCCTAGACTTGATCTGAGAAGACTGGGAAAGCAAGCACACCACCCAGGGAACTCCCATAGTGTAGTATGTCCTTGAGTTTAGGGAGAAGCTTAAGGAGCTTATGGGGGTGGCCCAAGCAACCTGTCAGTTGCCCAGCAGAAGCAAAAAGTCTGGTATGACCGCAGAGCCAGAGCTCACTTGTACAGTGTAGGTCAGGAAGTAATGGTCCGAATTCCAGTCCAGAAGGACAACCTGCAGGCAGAGTGGGTGGGACTATATAAGGTAGTCCGACAGGCTAATGACCTAAACTATATTATGGAACTGCCTGGCAGGAGACATACCTATAGGATGTACCATGTCAACATGATGAAGCCATATGCCAATAGGGCCAACATGATAATTGTAGTGTGTAGTCCTGGGGAGGGGGTGGATAAAGAAGGCCCCCTTCTGGACTTGCTAGAGGAAAGCAAGAGGAAGTCATCTGTGGAGGCAATCAAACTGTCACCCCAGTTGACCTTGGAACAGTCCCAGGAAGAGAGGGAGGTTTTAGAGGAATTTGCCCCTTTGTTTATGGCCAAGCCTGGATGAACCCCCTTACTGACACATGATGTAGACATGGGGACACAAGTGCCCATACAGCAGACAGCTTACTGAGTGTCTGAGGCCATACTAAAGGACATTAGGAGGGAGGTGAAGGAAATACTGGATTTAGGGGTAATCCAGAAATTCCACAGTCCCTGGGGCCTCGCCTGTAGTCCTCGTGCCCAAGCCAGATGGCTCTACTGGCTTTTGTGTGGCTTATCATGGACTCAGTGTAGTCACAAAGTCTGATGCCCACCCAATGCCATGCACAGATGAACTACTGGACAAGTTGGGAGGGGCGACATACCTTACCACCATTGATTTGACAAAAGGGTACTGGCAGGTGAAGTTAACTACCAGAGCTAGAGAACGGTCGGCCTTCATCACTCTAGTAGGGTTATTAAAATTCTAGGTAATGCCTTTTGGAATGAAGAATGCCCCTGCCACATTCCAAAGTTTGGTCAACCAGGTGTTACAGGGTACTGAAGAGTACGCAGTGGCTTATCTGGATGATATTGCCATCTTCAGTACCAGCTGGAAGGAACATCTGTCCCACCTGAAGGAAGTATTGGGCAGGATACAGGGGGCAAGACTCTCTGTAAAGGCTGAAAAGTGCCAGGTGGCTATGGCGGAGGTGGCATACCTAGGCTATGTAGTGGGGCCGGGGCAGCTTCACCCTAATCAAGCAAAAATTGAGGCAATAGAGGTGTGGCCCATGCCAGAGACCCAGAAGCAGGTTAGGAGCTGGACCGCAGGGTACTACCAAAAGTGTGCCCAATTACAGTACTCTGGCAACCCTCCTATCTAGCTTGCTGAAGAAAAGACAGCCAAAAAGGGTTAAGTGAGAGCCAGCCTGTGAATGAGCCTTCGCACTGATAAAAGAGGCACTGTGCAGTGCCCCTGTGTTGGCCAGACAAGATTACACTAGGCAATTTGTAGTCCAGACAAATGCATCAGATGTGGGGATTGGACCAGTCCCCTGTCAGACATCTAATCAGGGAAAAGACTACCCAATAGTGTACCTTAGTAAAAAGTTACTTCCCCAGGAGCAGGCATATTCCACAGTTGAAAAGGAATGCTTTGCACTGGTATGGGCCCCAAAGAAATTAGAGCCATACCTCTATGGTAGACATTTCAAGGTACAGACCGATCACAACCCCCTGGTGTGGTTAAATCAGATGGGCAAAACAAATGGATGCCTACTCCGATGGAATATTACCCTAAAGGCCTATGACATGACAATTACCCACTGGGCTGGGTCAGCCAACACAAATGCAGATGGCCAGTCTCACCAATTAGAACAGTAATTATAATTATGGAAACTCTACCATACGATAGGGACTTGTTTCCATAAATTCAGTCTAAGGAGGGAGGGATGTTGTGAGTTTGCCAACTGCCGGAATATTGCAGACAATATTGTTTCTGTATATATTTTTTTCTGTTTATCCTTTAAAAGGGTTACATGCAGAGAAGTTTGGTTATGTTTAAAATTTCCAAACTGGACAGCACTAAGGGTTGCCAAAAGATGCCCATGTGTTTTTTTTAAAGGAGTACATAGTCCACTGAAAATGTCACAGTAAAGAGAGAGAAGGTCTTGCAAAATATTTGACATTCCTCTGTGAACTGAGAGTAGGCAGATTAGCCAGGAAGCTAACAGTCCATTTCAAAAGGGATGGAAATCCCTGGTTAGCTAATTGGTGTAATAAAATCTCAGGATGGGAGAAAATCATTTTCCCCCATCATAACCTTACACTTCAAAGGAAAACTGCTTTAGATTTCCAGGAACTGTCATTTTTATGAGGTGGCAGGAAGAATGAGGAAAGCTCAAATGATATTGGAACTGTAAGAGAATCTAATCAATAATATGTTTCACTTAAAAATTTTGGACAGTGCAAGAGAGACCCCTGCTGACCTAAAAAGATAAGGCTACAGACTTCCTGAACCCAGGGTATTTAAAGCCCTCAAATTAGGGCACGTTGCACACTTTTTCATGGGACACTCTTCCAGTCACACATCAAGCTGGACTGAAGAGCCAGTGAATGCTACAGAAGGACTGAAACTTTTGCAAACCCATTTATTCTCTGGACTTTGTTCATCCACAACCCAGGTAGAAACTAGACAGCTAAAAGTTTACAGTAATTTTTTTGTATATTTCCACCTTTATGTTTGTTATTCTGTAACCAGATTTTTAAACCTTTTGTTTGTAAAGTTTGTATGATAGTCATTTAGATTTTAGTAAAAGCATGTTGCTGTTAAAACTGCCTGTGAGTGATTTTTGTGCAGGTAGAGGGAAAAAAAGGTTTAGTCAATTCTGAGACCAACCTGTAGTTGCTAAAGTGCCACTATTCGCTACCAAGACTAGGATCCTAAAAAGGGAAGTCTAGGTTATCATTATGTAGGGGGGATACACAGGTCTCAGGATGAGTCTGAAAGGGGGGAACTAGTTGCTGCACACCATGTGAGAGAGGACGAAATCAAGTTTACAAGGGCAAACCCTGAAGAGCTCATAACACCTGGGTCTTCTCCACTCAGTACAGCAATCAAGGAGAGTTCTCACCTGGCTACAAACTTGAGACTGTACTGTATCCTTACCCAGATTAGAGAGAGGAAGCCCTGGGACATTGTGGCAGGTGTTTGGTTGTGAACTTGGCAAGCACTCTAGAAAGACACATGGAAGGTATTCCTATTCCCCCTGTTGTGGCTTGCACTTAGGGATGGGCACTGTGAGCTCAGTGGACCTGGCCCCCAGTAGTGGGTTCATAACAACTGTACTTTTCTCAGGGGCATCCTGCCCCTGAAACCTCCATTCCATACCCTTGTCCCAGCTTGGGATTTTTAAATTTTGTTTTGGAGAAATTGACCCTGTCTCCATTTGAGCCAGCTGCAACTTGCGAGCTCCGCTTTCTTTCATGGAAAGTGTTGTTTCTGGTTGCTATTACTTTTGCTCGAAGGATTTCCAAGCTTCAGGCTCTCTGGTGTGAGGAACCTTATTTGATTTCTCACAAAGACAGGGTGTCTTTGTGCATGAATCCTAAGTTTCCACCCAAGGTACTGCCTGAGTTTACCCTGAACCAATCTATCCACCTACCTGTGTATTTCCCAGAGCGTGCCAGTCCAGGAGAAGCACTGTTCCATACTTTAGATGTGCGCAGAATTCTGGATTATCTGCGGTGAACTAAGGACTACAGAAAGTGAAAGCAGCTATTTGTTTCTTTTGCCCAAGGAAGAGAGGGCATTCAGGTTTTCAAACAATGTTTGTCCAAATCACTGGCCAATTGTATTGTGTTCTGCTACAACAAACATAGCAAGGAGTTGCAGGGGTGGTGAAAGCCCACTCTCTGGCTACCTCTGTGGTATACTTCAAAGGGATCTCATCAGCTGAGATCTGTGCTGCTGCCACCTGGATTACGAACCATACATTCACCAAGCACTACAGCCTAGACATTGCCTCCAGAGCCCACCAAGCTGTTCTCCAGGGCCTTCTGTCTTAGACCTCAGTTTACCTATTTCCCAGACTGTTCTGCTGCATTTGTAACTGCTTGGAACTCATTCCTACAGTGTGACTTAATGACTGAGATACCCCCAAAGAAGATAGAATAGTTATGTAAGAACTTACTGTAACCGTAAATCTTCAAGAGGATCTCAGTCGTCAGGTCTGCCTTCTCTCCCACCATCCCCTATTTGAGGTCCTCTGCTCAGACTGGTTATCTTGTGTATCCAGCCTTTTATTTAGGCCTGGGCATCTCTCTCTCTCTCTCTCTTCTTGGTCCTCTACGGCATGAGTTTTCTCCCTTAATCTCCATGGGAAAGAACTGATAAGGGAGCGAGGCCACTCACGGCTTTATAGGGTAGGTGACGTCGAGGTGGGTAGCCCCAGTAGTACTGCTGGAAAATCTTCTGTGTGGATCCTGCTTCACCGATGGTGAAGTTCCTATGTGTGACCCGATGACTGAGATCCCCTCCAATATCTACTGATTTACCTGGATTAATCTTCACCATTCATCACTGGTGGGTTGAATTCGGAGGCGCTAGGACCCACGGAAAGCTCATAGCTAAAAGCTTTTAACTTTCCTCTGGAGGAGAGGCCCACGTCAGGGATGGCACCACACTCAAGGCCAATGTATTTTGTGTCACTCGTGGGTCGGCCAATAATGGATGCCAGCCCCTCCACCAGCTCAGTTTTGTTTTTCCCACCATCGAGGCAGCAGTTGATGACACCGTGGGAGCAGCACAGCAGTTCTATGATCCAGGAAGCTCTATTCATCGGATAAGCAGTTACTCGCCGCCGCCAGTCTGTCACCATTTTCGGCACTGTCCCACTTTTTTATTTTAAAAAAGTCTTGTGGCGTTGAGTCTTTTTCTTCTTTTTTGTTATTTTTTTTTGTGGATGATCATGTCCAGTTCAGGTTAAAAATGTTCTTCCGAGGTGGGGACTACCCCCATGCATTGGTGCCCCGTTGTGGTCTTGTGACCATAACAGACCCGCATGACCGGTGTTTTACTTCCCTGGGGCCATGCCATGAGATTATTCATGTGATGCCTGTTTTTCAGTGGACCTTCACACCCTGCTAAACCATGCGGCGAAACTGGGAAGAGACCCCCAACTTTCGGTGGTCGGTGTTGTACGAGGGCCACCAAGGTAAGGTCTCTGGGCCCTTCCTCAGGCCTCCCCCTGCTGCTATATGCACTGGAGGAGAACAGGCCTCCACTGTCTCAGGTCTTGCTGAGACCGGAGGTTTGGGCGAGGGGTCCAGTGGATAGTCGGCCTCCTCTGGTGGGGGCTGGTTGAGCACCCCTCATGGCCTGGTGTCAAGGCCTCAGATATACACAGGGCCTACACTGGCGGCTCCCTTAGTGGCCACGGCTGGTGTGGCCTTGGCTCCAGACACCAACTCTGGTGTCGGTGAATGAGGTGGTATTGTCATTTCTGCTGAGTCCCCTTCTGACACCGTTGTCAGTGCCGGGACAATTAGAGTGTCCGGGGTCACCTCTTTGGGGATCTCTGTGGTTTCCGCCTTGAAATTGGAGGATGACCAGGATGATTCCAATTGGCAACCCAGCTCTCCAGAGCTCCAGGTGCTCTCTGGGCCCAGGGCCCAGTCCGAGGTTCTCTCCTTTGCCCTCTTCTCTATCTGGCACCATCTGTGGTGCTGCCTTTCCCTCCTTTGCTACTGAGAAGGCCTCCAGTGCCATGCCAGAGGGTGGCACCATGTTCGGTGCCACCTCAGGGGACAGTGCCGCTAACAGTGCCATCTCTG
Source organism: Neoceratodus forsteri (assembly GCA_016271365.2). Taxonomy (NCBI): domain Eukaryota; kingdom Metazoa; phylum Chordata; order Ceratodontiformes; family Ceratodontidae; genus Neoceratodus; species Neoceratodus forsteri. The sequence continues at coordinate 429,599,131 of CM057453.1, read as the reverse complement.
AGGTCAGTGCCATGGTCAGTGCTGCCTCTGGGGATGGTGCCTCGGTTGGTGCCACTTTTGGTGGTGGCACCACCGTCAGTGCCATGTCTTGTAGCGGAGTCATGGTAGGTACTGCTTCGGTTGTCAGCGCCGATGCTGGGGCCAAGGAGGAATTTGAGACCAACCTTGGTGCCAGTTTCACCCTTCCTCCCTCTCTGACAACAGTAGCTAAGGTGGGGCCTCTTTTGGGGGGCAGGTCTCGTTCCTCTGACTCGGGTCCGGTATCCCGATGGCCTTGACCACCCCAGAGTGGAGTCAGAGTGCTGATGCAGGCTCTCCTTCTCCTGCTAGAGGTCTGAGCCCTGTTCTTGGTGGGGACAGGGGCCACCCTTCTGGGCCTGAATGGCTCCGGCTTCCTCACCAGGAGTCTTCCCCCTAAGGGCACCACCCTGTTCACTCTGAGCAGGTTGAGCAACTTTCAGTGGCTGGGCAGCATGGCGTCCTCCCTCAGGAGGCATCCCCTACTTGCTCCCACAGCCCTGGCAGAGGGCCTACTGTCTCTCAGAACCACTCTTCTTCTCCTCTGCCTCCTCCTCCCCCATCCTCCCAGGACTCTCTGGACCACTGGGTCCCCTTACATGGGAACAGTACAGGGTGATGGCCAGTGCATTCCCCATCTACTTTAGGGCTGTGGATGAAATGGTTTTTCCACCTCCTACCCTTGCACCACTGCCCCCTGTACAGAGTCCTTCCACTTTGCTGGATTTCTCCTCAGAGGAAGAGGACACATCCACCTACATCTCCTCTGATGCTTATTATACCAATTATCAGTGGTTTCTCATGATGATGTTTGAGGAACTCCATCTTCCCTCATCCATAGACCACAATCCTGTGCGTGCGGCGCTGTCCTTCCTTGGGGAGTACAGTTCGGAATTCATCTTGATCCCTCCATGGCCCCATCCTTTTATGGAGGAGTTGCACGGTGTCTGGTAGTTTCCCACCTCCTCTGTTCTGATCTCTCAGGACTGCCAGTGCAGATATTGCATACCCTCTGGGTCTCCAGGAGCTATGCCCCATCCTACATCTAGACTGGAGTGGTTGGATACCCCCTCAGTGCATCATCACCCTTTAAGAGACTGCCCCCCAGAGACTGACCCGGTGGAGTCTGATCACTGGAGAAGAAGGGATCTTACCTGGATTAATCTTCACCATTCATCACTGGTGGGTACAAGCCAGAGGCGCCAGGACCCCGTGGGAGCTTAAAGCTAAAATCTTTCCTCTGGAGGAGGGTCTGACACCGAGGACGGAGCCGCCCTCAAGGCTGACGTATTGCATGGTGCTCACAGGTTGGCAAGTAGTGGTCGCTGGCCCCTCCACCAGCTCAGTTCTGTTTTTGCCGGCGTCGAGGTCAGATCATGTGGGAGTGGAGCCGCTTGTTGTTGTTTTCTGCTACGTCAGTGCTGCCTGAAATTTCACTCAACGCCATTCTTTCCCAGGACTTTGGATCCCAGTGAAACAACTCCTTTTACAGTCTCTGTTATTTTACTGTTGTGTGGCGTCAAGTGCCTTTTGCTTTGTTTTTTTTTTTAGTTTACCGCTGCAGTCATGTCTAGTTCAGGGTCTAGTAAATCAAAGGCGGGCCATGCCCCTATGCGTCACCGCACATGTGGCTGGTCGACTTCCACATCAGACTGTCATGACCATTGGCTTGACCTGCTTGGGTCTTGATCATGATATGGGCAATTGCAATGCTTGTTTCTCTGTGGACTGCTGGGTCCTCGAGTTGCGCATGTTTAAGGTTGGGCCACATGCCTCCTACCTTTGAAGAATGGTGTTGCTCTCATGACTCCAAAGCCAGGCCTTTGGGCCCTTCCCTCTAGCCTCCCTCAAGTTCTATACAGGCCTGGAGGGAGCCGGCCTCCACTGTCCCTGGTCTCACTGGGATGGGAGGCCCATTTGAGGGGTCAGTGGCACAATCTGCCTCCTCCGGGGGGCCAGCAGAGCACCCCTCACAGTCCGTTGCCTCCTTGGAACATAGATGGCCCCAGTGTCATGGTTGCAGCTATATGCTGGGCCCGAGCTGGTGGATCCCTCTGTACCACCCTCTGGTGCCACCTCGGCTCCCAACGTCACTTCTGATGTTGGTACTGGGTCTCCCTCCAGTGCCGTTTGCAGTGCTGAAGAAGAGAGGGTCTCAGGGGTGGCTTCTCTAGCAGTCTCCCTGATCTCCTCTTCGGAGAAGGAGGATGATGGAGATGACCTGGATTGGCTCCCCCAACTCCCTGGAGCACTGAGAGTCTCCTGTACCCAGTTCTGGGGTCTCCGAGCCCCTAGAGTCCTCTGTCAGGCCTGGGACCATCCTTGGCACCATCTCCTCCTCCTTCTCTGGCATGCATTTGGGTTGGCACTGGGCCTAAGTCTACAGCTAGGTCCAGCACTGGGTCCAATGTCGATGCCTTTGTTGGTGCCGTTTCGGGTTCCGGCACCGTGACAGGGTCTGAGGTAGTTTCTAGCACTGCTTCTGGTGCAGGAGATGCCACAAGCCCTCGAACTTTGGGCTCAGAGGTCTCTTCAAGGAACAGGTCCCTTTCTGAGTGGGTGGGGGTCGGGATGTCAAGACGGACATGGAGGCTCCTTTCCAGAGTGGCTGGTGGCTCTGGGAGGAGTTGAAGTGCTGACCCCTCCCTCCTCTCCTCTCCTCTCTTGCTTCAGGGGAAGTCTGCAGTTGGTGGGGTTCAGGGGCTGCCTGCAAGGACCAGTACAGCTCTGTTCACCCCACTTGGGAGATTCTCCCCAAGGGCACCACCATGGTCATCCCTGTCAGATTGAACCCCTTCTGGTGGGTGAGATCAGCAATGCCTTCCCTTGGGAGGGGTCCCCTGTGCATTCTCACAGCCCTAGCAGAGGGCCACCTATGTCCAGACAGAGATCTTCTCCTTCTTCTCCTCCTATCCCTCTGCCACCTCCTCCTCCTCCTCCTCCTCCTCCTCCTCCTCTTCCAGGCCTCCTTGGCCCTACAGGGCCCATGACCTGGAAGCAGTTCAGAGCATCGGCAGCTGCATTCCCCCACTACATCAGAACCCTGGATAAGATTGTCTTTTGATCTGAACTGCCAGCTGCACTGGTCTCTGAGTCAAGCTCCTCTGCTTCCTCCCCTGAGGAAGAGGACCCCTCCATCCATCTCTCCTCTGACGCTGATCTCACCAGCTATCAACGTTTCCTTTCAGAGATGCTGGAGGAGCTCCACCTCTTCCAATATGCTGCATGCAGTCCTGACCGTGTGACACACACCTTTTCCAGCAAGTACCGTGATGACCATCTGGTCATTCCTCCTTTGCCTCTTCCCTTTATAGAGGCATCACACAGGGTCTGGCAATGTCCCTCTTCTCCCTATCCAGCCCCAAGGGACTGTCAGCACAGGTATTGTGCACCCCTGGGGTCTCCAGGTACTATGCTTCACCCCTTCTCGGGAGTGGAGCTCTGGGATACTCCCTCCAGCCATCGTCACCCAAGGCACGACCACCCCCTGGAGTCAGATTTGGCTGAGTTTCACCACTGGGGTCGCAGAGCTTTTTTGGAAGCACACCTCATTTTATGCATGGCAGCACACCAGACCCTTCAGGCTGTCTATGTCAGGCACCTGTGGATGATGCTGGGCCAGCTCCTGGCATCAATGTCTGATTCGGAGGCAACCAGGCAGGCTATTAACCTTTCTGCCTGTGGTCTGGAGCTGATGAGATACCAGGCAAGGGCATCTCAGGACACCAATGAGGTGGCTTCCTAGCTGGCAGAAACCTCTTTCTAACATCACAGGGTGGGGCCAAGGAGGATACCACCCGGGTGGGTGGAGGAGCTTAGCTTGAAGACATTACTGCTGAACTAAAAGGGAAAGGAAGACCGCCAAACTGGATGTGCACCATATACCACTCCTAGAACTATGATTACAGGTGAGTAACCCTCATTTCTAACCCCAGGAATCCACTAATATTACTCTTGCAGTACTCTTTTTAATCAGCACTGCCGCAAAGAGAATAGAATGCTATGCTAATCATAAAATGTTTAGCTTGTGCATCTATTTTCAAGCTGCCCGGTGTCAACTGCTTACATTCTACCTCAGATTTCTTCTCTCTGCTGCAAAGTTCAGACACCCTGGAGATCTCTCTCAATCAAAACAGATTCCTGTAGTGCATAAAGCAAAAAAAAGTAAGTATTTTTGTTTTATTTTTCATTACTGCATAGTGTCGTTGTTCTTTAGTGTTTTATACCTCGTAAGTTTTCAATTTAAACTTGTTTATTGGTTCCTCGCAGTTCATTTGAATCGAGGGGCAACCAACCTTTCTTTTTATTTAATCAGAATCTTTTTTGTGGGGTTCCAGTTACTTTATTCTTTAATTTTATTTAATTTTACCCCCTTTTGAACCAAGGTTTATCTTTTTTTTAGCGGTTTCTCGGTTCCGGATCTGATCGGAACTGATAGTTTTTTTCATTTTATCAGTTCCTGAACCGACCGTTTCTCTATTGAAACCAACCGCAAATATTTAAATTTAGGCTATTTTTTGGTCGGCTACTGGTTCCTGTTTTCTATGATGTCAGACAAGCCTAAAAAGAAAATAGGACCCCCTGGGTTCAAGAATTGCTTGAAGTGTGCAGAGGTGTTTGCCAAGGCAGACAACCATGATCTTTGCTTGATTTACCTCTAGCAACAGCACGTCAGTGAAGACTGTGATATTTGTAAGTCTTTCCCTGTTAAGATGGTAGAGAAATGCAGGGAGAGGCTTAAAAGAAAACTAGAGGAGGGGTCCATGGGCTCTAACCAGTCCACCCCCTCTAGGATTCTGGCAGTTCCTTCCAGAGCTTCTAAATCCACCCCTGATATGGGTGAGGGCTCTGGCAAGGGAGGCAATTAACCGGCTGACTCCCCAGTACCTGCCAAGAAATTAAATAAAACCAAACACACTGACACCCCGGCTGAAATGCCTCAAGGGGTCCCTCAGGTGTCTCCTGCTGATTTGACACAGGCTTTAGCCTTACTCCAGCTGCTGCAGGGTTTATTACCCCCTCAGCAGCCTGTGATTACTACTGCTGAAAAAGCAACTGTTGCTGCCCCTCTTTTGCCCACTGCTACAGTGGCATATGAGGATGATAACCTGGAGGAAGTGGGAATTGAACCTGAGGTGTCACCTGAACAGGATTTGGCTCCCCTCCCAGACCCTCAGGGGATTTCTCTTTTCAATTTTCTTTTGTCAAGAAAATGGTAGAAACCCTGGATCTCCAAACAGCTGAAGAGATCCAGGATGAAGAGGAGGCACAATACTTGGAACTAATGGGCCTGACACCCTCAAAGAGGCTCCTTTTGCCTATTTACAAATTCTTTAAGAAGGATGTTTTAGAAATCCTAAAAGCTCCCAATATAGTCGCACCCACCGACAAAAAGTGTAACAAGAAGTATCTGTTAGAAAGGTCTGGTGCTGAGTTTCTTTTTAGTCACCCAGACCACCAGGGTATTGTACAGCGGGATGCCTATGAGAAAGCCAAAACTCCGTTATCCTCTCACCGCCCTGTGAAGGATTCAAGAAAGGTGGGCAGCATGGCAAAAAAAGGGTACCTTTTGGCATCCCTGGCAATTCTTCAAGCCAGCTACCAGGCCTATGCAGCCCTTTATCAAAAATCTGTCTGGCAGTCAGTAGTGGACAATGCTGAGGCTAACCCCTCTTTAACAGTGTCAGAGCTGCTAGACACAGCAAAATTGGGCTTGGAGGCTTCCAAATACAAGTTTCAGATGGCAGCTGACACCAATGATACAGCTGCAAGGTGGATGGCTGGTACCATTGCTCTAAGAAGATTTGCCTGGCTAAGGGCTACCAGCCTCACCCAGGACACCCAAACTAAGGCAATGGACTTTCCTGTTGAAGGACACTCTCTTTTTGGTGCTCAGACTGAGGCATATATGACAAAAGTAGACAAATATAAAGCTACTTTTAGGAGCAACTTGACCAGAGACAGGCCCTCTACTTCAACTTCATCTTATTCTAGGGGAGGCAGGGGCAGGTCCTCTTTTAGGAGGCCTTTCTTTCAGGTACAGGCTGTTTCCCAGCAGCAGTGCCAACCACAGCAGATTGGATTTTACAAAGCTAGAGGTAGAAGGGGTTCTCGGAGATTATCCCAATCTGCTCAGCCTCAGCAGCAAGCAAAACAGAACCCCTGACTTCTCTCTTCAGGCTGCCTCTCCACATCCTGTAGGGGGCAGACTCACTCACTATTTCTAGGGATGGTTAAAAATAACTCCAGACAAGTAGGTCCTGGAAATAGTGAGTCAGGGTCTCTTCCTTTGCTTCAAGTCCCTTCCTCCTCCAAGGTTAAAACATTTTGCACCAGCTCCTTTCTCAGAAAGAAAACTAGTGGAGCAGGAGGTGCAGGCCTTACTGCTGGCAAAAGCAGTGGAGCCTGTCCCCCACAACCAAAGAGGGCAAGGGTTCTATTCCAGATATTTCCTAACAACAAAAAAGAATGGAGAGTGGTGGCCTATACTAGACCTCAGACTGCTAAACAAGTACCTATTAAAGCCCAGGTTCAAAATGGTCACAATGGCCATGATTTTGCCAACTCTGCAAAAAGGGGAATGTCTAGCCTCATTGGATCTAAAGGATGCATATTTCCATTTTCCCATAAGGGAGTCACACTGAAAGTATTTCAGATTCAGACTCCCCGCAGGCCACTACCAGTTCTCAACACTTCCCTTCGGCCTTACCTCTACACCAAGGGTCTTTACTAAGTGCATAGCAGTAGTAGTGGCACACCTCAGAAGACTGGGTGTCACAATTTTTCCTTATCTGGACAATTGGCTAATCATAGAGAAATCCCACCAACAGGTGTCAGACCGCCTTCAGGTAACCCAGGATATGCTGCTCTCCCTGGGATTCCTTCTCAATACCAAAAAGTCAGTCCTGACCCCTGTGCAGGTTCTGCCTTTCATAGGTGCAGAACTGAATACAGTAGTGGGAAGAGTCTTTCTCCCTCAGGAGAGGGCAGAAAGCATTCAGCTTTGGGCAGGCTCATTTGCCCTGGGCAGGCCAAAGCCAGCAAAACAGTTTCTTCAACTGTTAGGGCACATGGCTGCAGCAACAAGCACAGTCATAGGTGCCAGGTTTCAGATGAGAGATATTCATTTCCACCTCAGAGCACACTGGTGCCAACGGTGGGACACCCTCTCAAAGCCAGTATCAGTCACACAAACATTACTACAGGCCCTCCAATGGTGGAGGGAACTGGAAAATTTAAGGGATGGGGTTCCATTTCTTTAGGAGCCTTCCTCCCTGGTTCTCATAACCGATGCTTTCCTGCTTGGTTGGGGTGCTCACTTAGGGAATCACACCTTCCACGATACCTGGGAGAGTGCAGACTCACTCCTGCACATAAGTCTGCTGGAGTTAAGAGCCGTTTATCTGGCCCTTCAGGTTTTCTCTCATCTCATACAGGGAAAGGTGGTACAAGTCAGAACAGACAATACCACAACAAGGTATTACATCAACAAACAAGGAGGGATAAAGTCCACTCCTCTGTGTACAGAGGCAGTGAAGATATGGAGCCTCACTTACTCTCCAAATGCCTCTCTACAGTCAGTTCCTCTGCCAGGCAAAGACAACACCTTGGCAGATGCCTTGAGCAGGATAAACCAGCCCCATCATGAATGGGCATTGAACAAGCAAGTGGTGAATGCTGTATTCAGGAGGTGGAGGACCCCAGAAATAGACCTTTTTGCTTCCCAAAAAATCACCACTTACCTCCCTATTGCTGCAGGGCTCCAGTGAAGGGGACAGTTCCAATGGATGCCCAGATTCTGGATTGGACAGGCAGGTGCCTCTGTGTGTGACAGGGTGACTCCTGTCATGGGTGGGTGCCTCAGTAAGGAGATGTAGGTCTTCCCTTACCCCACCCCCCCATTCAGTGCTAACTGTTGGAGTAAAGTGCATTAGTGCATTTAAAGAAATAAAATGCATGAGAAAATACATTTAGTGCATAGAATGGAAAATAGAGTACTGCAGTGCAGCCACATATAGAAGAAAAGTAATGGTTTAAAATAATTTTCCCAACAGTAAATGCTACCTGCTGTATATAGTGCAAATTGCTAGAAAGGAAGTAAACATGAGTAAAGTGCCTCAGATTACTGAAATACTATTGAAGGTGCTAAATGCATAAAAGTGCAAGGTCCTTGTGTAAAATAAAAATAAAGAGATTGTTTAGCACATGCTTTATAAGGGGCTTGTAATGCCTTTGCCAAAGAGCTGCTAGATTTGAAGTGCAGAATGCTTTAACCAAGCTGTTTGCTGGAGGTTGAATAATGTGCTCATGGGCTTTAGGAATATAAATGTGTTTGTATACGCACACCTGGTTAAAGTGCATGCAGTGCTAAATTTATGCTTGAAACAGAAAATGCTTTAAGAAATTACAAGGTGCCTAAAAATACAGGTTAGTAAAATGGATGGAAAGGTGAAGTACAAAGACAGCTGAATTTTATATATTTACAATGGGCTAACACCAAGATAAAAAAAATAAGCAAGAGCACCTTTGGTGCCTTAGCTCTAAAATGGAGCCAGTCTATAATTTAGCCCCAGGCTGTGTTTGTTCCAGAGAAGGCCTGTTTGTTAACCCCATCCCCACCCTCCATTTAAAAAAAACAAAAGATGCATTAAAAGACCTGAAATTAGTTAAATGATAAAAAGGGATTACAGTTCTGAGGTTTCCTGAGGGAGCGTTAATGTTTTGCAGTTACCATATAAACCCGGGAAGAAAAATAAACAGTTCAATATCTTACCTGACTGCTGGACTGCATCTGAGGATTTCTATAGAGGAGCAGCACCCTCTGCAGACCCCTCTTTATTCAGCCTTACCTGTCACTCAAAGGTAACTAAGGAGGGATCCTATGTTAGTTGCCAGGCAATTAAGCATTGATGAAGTTTTACTAGCCTAGCATTACACTTGATACGTGGTTATTTGATTATATCTACGTGTAGTGTTGTATTATAATGTATAATGGGTCACCTTGTGTTTATAGACTAACCTAGCTAGTTTTCTTTTGCATTTTTAGTTAAGGGTCTAGTCAGGTGACCCCACCCAGAATGTACATAAACCTTCCACTAGGGCTTGATGTTAGATAAGGAGTCAGCAGGAGACTGACGGAGGTAGGAGAAAGACCTTCCAGTGGTGTGGGCTTACACTGGTTGTTCTGACTGAAGCCTAGAATCTGCTAAAGCAAAGCAGTTGCCTTTTCTGAATGCAATTAACCTTTATTTTTACATTTTTCATTTGATTTCTGTACATATAAGCTTTCGTTTTATGACAAAATAAAATGACAAATGCCTCTGGGCATTTTTTATGCACTGTGATTTGAGTCTGCCTGGTATTTGTTATCCTGAATACCCACACCCGGTGACACTATGCCTTTCCTCCTTTTCCTCTGTTACTCAGAGTGCTCATCAAGCTCAGGTCACAACTGGCTTTGATGATTCTGGTAGCCCCAGATTGGGCAAGACAGCCTTGGTACTCCCTGCTGCTCCCAATGTCTGTGCGGAAACCGATTCACCTCCCTCAGAGGTACAGTCTACTGACTTCCTTTCAGGGGAGGGTAGTGTACCCCAGTCTCAGGTCTCTCAAGCTCAAGGCCTGGCTGTTGAGGACTTAGAATATGCAGATTGCCAATTCTCTGAAGCAGTTTTAGAAGTCCTTAAGGGTTACAGGAAGCCGTCCACCAAGAAAACCTATGCCTCAAAATGGAAAAGATTTTCCATTTGGTGCAGTGACAAGGGTATAGTCTCATCCCAGGCCAGGGTCCCAATCCTTCTTGATTATTTGTCTCACCCGCACTCCCTGGAGTTGCAGCACTTAACTCTGAAGGTGCACCTGGCTTCAGTTTCAGCATACCTTTCAGCTAGAAAGGATACTTCCCTGGCATCAAATCCTATATTCAAAAGATTCTTTAAAGGGCTCTCTTATTTGTTTCCCCCTCACAGGGAACCAATGCCAGCATGGGACCTTAATATTTGCATTGCGCAGCTTATGCTTCTGCCCTTTGAGCCTATGGCATCTGCAGAGCTTAAATTTCTTACCCAGAAGGTAGTTTTTTCTGGTAGCAATTACTTCTGCCAGAAGGATAATTGAGCTACAGGCCCTCTGTGTTTCTTTCTACATGGACAAGGTAGTGTTGAGAACTAATAGAAAGTTCCTCCCCAAGGTGGCTTCTGACTTTCATTTGAACTAGTCTACAACATCGCCAGTTTTCTTTACTGAACACTCTAGCTCAGGTGAACGTAGGTTGTATAGCTTGGATGTAAAAAGAGCACTGAGTTATTACATGACTCATACCAAAGATCATAGGCAAGACAGACGACAACTGTTCCTCATCTATGGGGAAGCAGGTAAAGGTACTCCTGCTTCAAAGAGGACTCTCTCTCAATGGATAGTCCAGTGTATTCAGTTTTGCTACTCAAAGGCAGGCAAGGTTCCTCCTCCTCTGGTCTTAGGGCCCACTCTACATGGGGCACAGCTGCCACTATTGCAGCTGCCCGAGAAGTATCTCTAATGGAAATATGTAAAGCAGCAACCTGGAGGTCAGTCTGCACCTTCACTAAGCATTATAGCCTGGACACCCAGTCCAGGAGTGACGCCAGATTTGGCACAGTAGTCTTGCAGAGTCTTTTTCCTAAATAGATTCTGGCCCACCTCCTTGAGGTACTGCTGCATAGTCTGCAAGAGTAATAATATTAGTAGATTCCTGGGGTTAGAAGAAACAATTACTCACCTGCAGTAATCTTGTTTCTTCCAAAGGGATCCACTAATATTACTCCCCACCCTTGCCTCCCCTTTCAGAATCAGTAACAGGAAGAATCCTCTTCACAGCTGATAACATGCATAGTTGGAGTGGCATGCCACCTGCTGGCACCTTCTAGTACTGTCTTAACTTGTAGGTTCTTTCTAAAGGCATATCTGACTTCAAAAAAATGGGATTTTTTTTATACTAGTCCTTTGGTTAATGTTGTTATTTGCCCAGTTGGGCATTATTTTTCTATATTTAAATAGTGATTCACATGTTGCTATGGTCTCTTTGCAGGCTTCTAAGAAATCTGAGGTAGACTGTAGGCAGTTGATTCATTCAGCAGCCCAAGATTCATAGTCACGAATAGACCTATTTGTGACTCACAAAATGGACTTCCACCAATTCACGGCCTTCCAAATTCATTCACTAACTCTGTCTGACCATGCGCCAGTATCCACCAAAATTAGTTGGGGGTCAGCACCCAGATGTACCAGCTGGAGATTAAACTTATTAAAATTGTTAAATGTCAAAAACTTTGTACAGCAAACAGAACAGACTATCAAAAACCTCACACTGGACTCCACCATGGCAGACTGTTCACCACTGCGATGGTGGGATACCATGAAGGCAGTAGTACGGGGTCAAATGATAAGTCTGGCCTCAGCCAAAAAGGAAAGCAGTGATAAAAAGCTTACAAATTTACAAAATGCAATCAAAACCCTAGAGGGTGAACATAAGAAAAAGCCCAAGGGTGGGGAGAAAACCTTAAAAGAATTAATAAAAATGAGAGCTGAGCTAAATGCCTTGGAAACTGAAAAAGCTGAAGGGATTCTATGATTCATGAATCAAAAATATTATGAGGAGGGAAGGAAAGCATTTAAATTATTGGCACTTAGATATAAAAAAGAACAAGGCAATAGATACGTTTCAACATACAGAATAAAAACAACTATAATGGGAGGTGGGAGAAACCAGAGGACATAGCGTTGGCATTTAAAAGGTACTATAAAGACCTATATACCGAGGAAAGGGACCCGCAAGAGGTAGTAGATCAAACCACTACATTTTTGGAGACCATGCAGCTCCCCTAATTATCCCCAGAGATGCGGAAAGAGTTATCGACCCCATAATAGGAAAAGAGATCCAATCAGTAATCACAGGCCTCCCATATGGAAAATCTCCCAGACCAGACGGCCTTCCGGCAGAATTTTATGAAAGATTTTAAAAAAACCTTGACCCAAAATTAGCCACAATCATGAACGCTATCTTAAAAGAAAAACAACTCCCAAAGTCTTGGCAGGAAGCCCTAAATACAGTAATCTCCAAGCCCGGCAAACCCCAGATGCATTGTGAATCATAGAGGCCCATATCTCTCTTAAATCAGGACTTCAAAATTTTTACCAAAATTTTGGCAAATCGCCTGCAGAAATATATTGAAACTCTAATACACCGGATCAGATGGGATTCATACCCCACAGACATATGTCTGATAACATCAGAAGATTGCTTAATATAATTACTAATAAAAATGACTCCCCAAGCCCCCCAAATACAATGTTTTTAGATGTTGAAAAAGCCTTTGACAAGCTAAATTGGAACTACCTATGAGAAGTCCTTGTCCGCATGGGTTTTGAGGGGTCATTCCTGCAGTGGGTAATGGCAGCCTATCAAAATCCCATGGCCAGGGTTCGAGTAAATGGCACAATTTCAGACACATTCATAATAGAAAGAGGCACCAGACAGGGGTGCCCCTTGTCACCCCTGCTTTTTGCATTAGCTATGGAACCTTTAGCTCAGGTGGTTAGATCAGTGGACAGCATTCAGAGAATCCAAACAGAGGGGGCCCTGAATAAGATCTCCCTTTACGCGGATGACACCCTGATCTTTCTGAACGATCCTGACATTTCAACCCATCCCCTCATAAATATGCTAACCCAATTTGGTAAGATCTTGGGTTTCAAGATCAACATAGCCAAATCTGAGGTCCTACTTTTAAATGGCTACATATCAGCAGCAACCTGCAGAAGAATTCCTTTCAAATGGGTGAAAGAAAAAATCAGATACCTGGGGATACAGATCCTAATTAGGATGTCCAGACTATACCAACTTCATTATGGGGCACTCCAGAAGAGGGTTTTTGCAGATATAAATCGATGGCAAGTACTTCCCCTTACCTTCGCAATTTGGATAGACATGGTCAAGATGAATATATTGCCCAGGTACCTTTTCTTATTTACTAACCTACCACTGCCCTATCCAAGAAAGGACTGGAGAGAGCTTAAACAGAAATTGTCCAGATTTATTTGGGCTGGGAGACCAACCAGGAAAAGATGGAAACTTCTCACTGAGGCCAGAGACAGAGGAGGGAAGGGGGGTCCCAAACTATTATAACTATTATAAAGCTGCTCAGATGTTGCCAATTATAAAGATGCTGAACCCTGAATACAGGGGAAGTTGGTACCTTATGGAAAAGAGGGCACACCCGACAATTCCTCTTAGTATGCTGCCCTGGGCTGCACTACACCCTGATCTAAAACTGATTAAGAACAAGTGGACTCAGCACACTATCAAGGTGTGGACTGGCACCAGACTGGTGGGAAATTCCCAGCCTGGTGTGGAGGTATATTCCCCTTGACTGTCTTCCTAAATTTCCAACTGGTCTTGGGGACAACTGCTTTCATTGCTGGTGAAGCAGAGGTTTGAGTGCTCTTACACAGTTCATGCAAAGGGACACTAGAAAATCTTTTACAGAATTGCAAAAATAATTTGACCTACCTAGGACAGACTTCTTTAAGTTCCTGCAGTGTTGGAATTACATAACCACCACAACTGGATTCTCAGCCCTTATATCTAGTCCACCCCCACGAATAACTTTTTTGGTTACTATCCTCATGGCCCCCTTAATTGCTCCCCATCTCTCTTCCACCCTGTCTGTGTTGTCCCCCCCCCAATAATTTGTCCCTGACCAGCTTCCTCAGCCTATTGAAGTCTGCCCTGCTAAAACTGAGGACTTCAGCTCTTGATTACATTTTACCAAACCGAGGGCCAATTCAAACCAAATGGAGATATGGTCACTCTTCCCTAGTGGCTCCGCTATTTCCACACCTCCTGCTGACTCCAAGTTGGTGAGCACTGTATAGAGAATCGTGGTCTGCCTGTTGGGCTCCTTAACTAGCTGTACCAGTAGACAGTTCAGCAAGACCCAACTTCTGGTGCTCTTGGCCGACAAAACATTCCAATCAATGTCCTGCAAATTCAGAGCACCCACCACCACTACATCCCCCTTAGCTACCCCTCTTTCCAGTTCTTTCCTGGGCTTTCTGTCCCTTTCCTCCCCTTGCCCTAGCAGTCTATAGATCACCCCCAGGTGCAGTTTCTTGCCTGAGGCTGCAGTGAGTTGCACCCACAGCAACTCAGTTGTCCCATTATTACCCGTGATACACTCATCTTCCACCACCTCGATGCCCTCTGTGATAAAAAGGGCTAATTCTCCCTCTCTACCTGTTCTTCTATCCCTCCTGAACATTGAGTACAAAGGGGCCATCAGTTCCCAGTCATTATTTTCTGAAGCCCATCTTTCTGTTATAACCACAAGGCCCACCTCAGAGTCCCCCATCAGCATCTGAAGCTCACTGATTTTATTACCTAGGCTGTTGGCATTAAGGCATTTCCCCTTCCATCTGACCACTGATCCTGCTTTGCTACTACTCTTGCATTTCCCATGATCCCTCATCCCCATGTTATTCCTAGCATTTGCAACTTTTGCATTCCCCCTCTCCAAAGTCCCTTCACCTAGTCCAGTATGGGTCATATCTTTCTTTGTACCTGCTGTGCTGTTACAAGCCCCCAGTTCTGGGGGGAGTGCTAGCTAGGATCCCCTGCCTCTCTCCTGCCATTGAGGTTGCCTTAGACCTAGTCTCCCCTGCAGTTGCTTTAAACATCTGAAATAGATGTCAAACTTCTGCCCCAGTGTGCAGGCTCATTATCTCATTAGGTGAAGTTTATCACCCTTGAAGACCATCCTGTCCCAAAAGTCCCCCCAGTCCCCCACAAAGTGCACCCCTTATCCTGACACCATCCTTTAAGCCATCTGTTAAACTCCTCTATTACCTCCTCCTTATCCCATCTTGCTTCCCCTTCCTGCCCTACGCAGGAAGAACTTCAGAAAAGGCCAGGGAGGATGAGTGTGCTGCCAGTCTGTTGCCTAGTCTACGGAAGATCCGCTTCATGATCTCACAATCTGGTTTGCCAGATCATTGGTACCCAAGGGTAGCAGCACCCCCTGCTCCCTGTCCACTATCCTCCCTATCCTGTCTAAATAACAAACTATTATTACATAGCTTACATAGAAGAAGAATCAGGGGATCTCCTGTTATTTTACAAAATGCACCGGGACAACGACCTACTTAGTGTACTACACATCAGCTTTAGACAAGAATGCCAGTACCATGGCAAGTAATATAGCAGTTTAATATTGTTTACTATAAGTACATAAAAATAATAAAAGTAAGAAACCGCACTGAAAAAAAAACTGTTTTCTGTGTCTAATATCTAATGTACACACTTGACAACGTGCACGTGCATGTTCAGCATTTAACATGTAATAATATACTAATGTATTTTTACAATACAGAAAAACTGGTAAAAAACATACATCACAGCTATACATACTACACAGTGTTTGCTTTTTTCATTTCTATGTGTATTTGTTGTCTGAGCTCTGTTCTTAATGCTATATTTGTTATTTTGCTGTTGCACTGTGGGTATCTTTGCATATTAGCACAATGATATACATACAGTGCCATGTATTACTAAGACGTCCACCAGCACTTCAGGTACTTTTCTTTAATAATAGACGTCAGACTCACACTGCAGTACTTGAGGTAATCAGATACCCATTGAGCAGCACTTGGTCTGTCTGTTGCATGCTGTCTGACCGCGTGACCTAATCTCTACATCGTCATGGTGCTTCAACAGATACAAGCACGAAACCTTCATTTTGATATCTACTGCTGCTCTTGGGGGAACACTGCTAGTGTGGATAGCAACCAGAAGTAATACACACACACAGCAATCGCAATATGCGGGTGAGTGCTGTGAGCTGCATTACTGTCTGGTGTGTGTCTCTGTCTCTCTATTTCCACATTCCCTATGGAGCAATCACAGGACAATGACGATATCTGCTACAGCGACTGCTACGTCCCCAAGTTACCCGGGGTGGGTGGCTGGGAAGGAACAGAACACACACACATGAGTGAGCACTTCTTTAGCGCGCTCCTGACCATGGTCCTGATGCCAAGTGTGGTTTAATACTTTGTATAGCGCAGTCATGATGGCAGGCAACCATGGATTAATAAGGAGAATTAATCCATGATTGCTTGGTGGTCACATGTTGCTCTTCCTCCAATGAGTTTAACTCATTTTGATGCTTACTTTTGAGCCATGTTACAACAAATATTAACTTATAGACTAACAGTAGGAAATTATACTATACTCGGACAATAACCTGTATACTATAGTCAGAGAATAACCTGTATCTGGAACTCTTTGCCAGCAGTAGTAGTGAATACTAATAATACTGATTTATTTAAAAGACATTTGGATACCCATATGGATGGGGGGCAATGTAAAAGATTATTATATCCAGTAAAGGGGTAGCTTCACATAGACATGTGGGTCTTCTGCTACCTGCCTACTCTTGGTACTAACTCCTAGTATTAAAGCCCAAATGGCAGATGCCCCAGGAAGGCACCAGATCATCTCCCTCTTATCCACCCCCCACCCTCTCTGCCCCCCAATCATTGAGTCCCTGACCACTAAGACCCTCTCGAGTCTTGCTCCGCTTTGGTGACATCTCTCTGTCTTGCCCTAACGATGGTATGTGGCTACAGGAATTTGTATTCAGAGGCATTCGTGGCTGTGAACTGCTGGCTTTGCTTTTGACATCTAACAGCAGATAATGAATGTTCTCTTCAGTGGGACTTATCTCTTTGGTCAGCATGTAGAGGATGCCCTTAAGGAGCTGATTGAACATAAGTTAACTCTTAAAGGGGGAGAGGTGCAACCAGTCCAGTTCTCAAGGTGGAAGAGGTTGTGGATCTTCTAAGAATCAATTTTAACCATTGATTCCCACTTGTGGGTCTCTGCCCAAGGTGCTAGGTTCCCGCAGGAGCCAGAACTTTTCTTAGGGCCATTGAGACAGTAGACTCTGATTGCATGATGTCGACGCACACATCCACTGAAATATAGCAGCACCAGCACCCAACTGCCTCAGATTCTTTTTCCCCCGCCATCGAGTGTGCATCAGTAGTGTCATTGTTGTCTTCACTGGGGCCAGAGCTTCACTATCTATATGATGATAGCATTCAGTTCTGTGGCTTTAGTGTTTAATATACTAGAGTTTCTTATTTTTTATGTCAGTTTAGTTAAACACAAAATTTTAGCAGTCTTCTCTCAGCCTTACTTTGCACTAATGTCCGATGACCATGGAGGAAGATAGGGAGCCTGAAAAGGCGGGTTGCTTAAGCAATGGAGCTTTGTCTGGTCAACACCCCTCTCTGGGTAGGTGCTCTGACAATAGGCAGTCTGACCTCTGGGAAGAGGGGCAGTCCTTCCAGAGACACAAAAGAAACAGTACAGATCCCACCTATGCTCGGCGTCAGAGCCCTTCCACCATTCAGCCACAGCTTCTTCCTCTTCTCATAAGAAGGACAAGAAATAGCACCAGTCAAGGTCATCCTGTGACTATTCTGCTGTGAGACACCTGACTTCCATGGGTCTGGATTCCCCATCATTGTTGCCAGTGACACTGGTGTCACCTGGACCTGTGAAGTTAGGGTCTCCATCCAGGAGCCTCTCTGTCTACTAGCAAGGACCCTGGGTGGCAGTTCAGGCAGCTCATGGAGCAGTGGGTGCAGCAGATAAATAATGCAGTGCCACTTCTGGTGCCAGCCCCTGACCCCTTGGGATTGGCTGTGCTGGCACCGCATGCAGCGCTGGTTCACTTAGGTTGTCACTGATGCCTGCCCCTCTTGTGGTGTCACCTCTTTCCCTCCCAGGGATGGGGGCTGCAATGGTGCCACCCCCACTCTTTTCGCTGCCAGCTGGGTCATCAGCACCATATGTGGGATTATGTCCCTTAGATCCTGCCTCAGTTCCACTTGATTGCAACATATGTGGTGTCACATGAGCCTGCAACGCAGGGAACATTCCCCTTGGGGACGCTCACAGAACAGTACGAGGCAGCACTGCCAGCACTGTTTCCCAGGCCCCTATGGCTAGTGTTGCTAATGCCATGCGCTTTGCTGTTGGCTTTTCTACCCCCTCCTGTCTACTACTCTCCAGGTGAGGAGAGCCTAGAGGGAGACGAGTCATACACAGGCAGTTAAAGAACACTAAGAAAAAGGAAATTATTAATATTTCTGAAGGTGGGGAGGATGACTAATATTATGGTCTAGAGAACTCAGACCCAGTCCCTGTGTCTGAACCTCAGGAGGACCTCTCCTTCCAGGATCTGCTCAGAAATATGCATTCCACATTCAATTTTGAGCCAGCACTCACTGACCAGGTTAGTCACCTCCAACTGTAGATCTTTGAGGATATCTCCTCCATTAGGACATGCCTTTGGAACTATAAGCCATCTGCATCAGGACCACTTGGAAACTTTTTGTTAGCCGAGGGCCACCCACAATGATGTGCAACAGCTGCATGTATATAACATGGATGACCCCATCATTCCTCAATTCTTTCTCCTGCCATGGATCATCCTCCTTGGACCTGCTGAAGGAAACACCATCACCTTTGCTGTTGCCATTTATTTTTCCTTTTTCTTAGTGTTCTGTCACTGTCTGTGTATACTTCTGAAGTCAAAAGAGCCCATATTTTGGCATTGTAAGTACAGAGATTACAGAGGGTACACGCATGGTTTATGTGTGCTATTTAGCCTGTCTCACAATGTGAAGACTTGTGAGATTGTTCAGAGCTTCAACCAGGCCGCAAGGCAAGCCCATAAGGAAACTCTAGAAAACTTCCTTGTATTAAAGACATTGAAAGCCATGGAGAAGAAAAAAGGTTCAAAACCTGCTTCCCCCTCAGTGTCGGCTGAAAAGTGGCCATCAAAGTCTAGGGATAGTAACCAGGAACTGTCATCATCGTGGGACCTCCTTGTTGTCTGGCCATAAGTACAAACGCAGAGAAAAGGACAAGTCTGCTTCTCTGGCAAGGTCCTGGTTGCCATCAAGAAAAAGTACATGCTCATCAATGCCTGCTTTGGTGGCGTCAACTACAGCCTCCCCAACTGTCGTTGAGACACCAAGGTCAGGGCTTGACTCAGGTGCTGCCATACCTATTGTCACATAACCCATGTTATGTGACAATGTGACAATGTGACTTATGTAGTGTACTTTGCTGTGTACAGTCCTTTGTAAAAATCTATGTAACCCCCAGGTTGCCCCTGAAAAAGGGACTTTTGGGGCCCAGTGGGCTCACCCGGTTATCAAAATTTAATAAATAAATAAATATTATGGATGGTATAACACCATCAATGTTGGACCAATGCCTTTCGACGCAGGTAGTCCCAACCCCTTTCCAAGGCACCACTGACTCCCGGGCTGTGCTCGCATCGTTTTCTGAAATGATTTGACACATTCTGCCAGGGCTGCCAGTGCAGGTAGTTATTCCGCCGATGGGGACTTCTGGTACTTAGCTTCCATTGAGCATGCCACAGATTCCTGCCTCTCGGGAATGCCAGTCATTCTGTGGCTTCCATCATTGATCGTGCTAATGATGGTGAAATGGAATATAATCCTGACCTCATGAACTTGGAGGAGGATTCAAAGGAGGAATATGAGGGAGAACAATTTTTGGAGGGTCTCCCTTGCTCTAGTTCTACCCTCTCATCCTGTAGTGAGAACTTGGTGGTTTATACCCTAAGATCTCCTCCAGAGAACTCATCTTTCCAAGCCATGATGCACCAAAGACAGTCTGACATAAGCTTTGCTGTGGAAGAGGAAGATTCCACTAAAACTAATCTCATGTAATTTTTGGAGGTGCCATGCTCCCCCTCCATCATAATTCTACCTACATAACTTGCGTTACAGGATGCTACCTTTGCAGCATGGTACAGACCAAACTCACTGCCTGCAGTTCCTAAAAAGGCTGATAAGTAGTATCTTGTACCATCTGCTAAGCCTTATTATGCTAACTGGACAGAAACTGACTCTGTGGTCATCATGGCTGCTCATGATAGGTCTAGAGCCCCTAGACATATGAATATTTTGCCTCCTGATAAGGAATCTATGAGATTGTATGTGACGGGCAAACAAAACAGCAAACTCGGGATTGCTTATAAAACAAGGCATGCACTTACTCCCTCTGCCAGAATGGCCATTGCCAGGGGCATTCTATTACCATCTCTTGCCTATGGTGCAGTCACCTACATCAATACCTCCAAGGCCATGCTTTGCAAATAGGATACCACCTACAATAACATCTGCCGATATGCCTCTGCTTCCCCTCAGTTAAAGCATCACTGTCTACTCTACGCCGATTTAAACTGGCTCTCACCCTCAGCCTATCGGCTACTCTTATTTTTCTCCCTGGTGGATAAAATAATCAGGGCTAATATCCCACCATCACTTAGCACCCTCCTTATGCCCCTGGCCTCTACACATGGCCTGTGGTCCTCTGACCAAGCCCTGCTACATGTGCCCAGGTGTAAAACCTCCAAGGGTGTTTCTGCTTTCTATCATGCGGCCCCGAAACTCATAAATTCCTTACCGCTAGATATTCGTCTTGCACACACACACACATTAGTTTCAAATGCAAGCTTCGAACTTACCTTGTAAACCCTGAACCTTGACTTGTTTCAAACCTCCTTAGTTGATTCAAAAACCACTCAACTTAAGCCTTGCTTTTTATCCTCTCCCTCTCTGAAGTGTCCTGCCTTTCTCCTATCCTTTACTTAGTTCCCCCCTCCACCACCATTTTTCGCTTTGCTCTTTCTTCTTTCTTACCCCTCATTTGAAAACTCCACCTCACCATTGTTTCATGATGTCAATCCTTTCAATACTGATTCCTATGCTACTTGCTTTCCCCTACCCAGGAAGGTTTCGAGACTATAGTGATGCATTTAGTGGACTACTACAAAATGGAATAATGCATGTAACAGCTTCTTTTATACTATCATTGTCTGAAATTGCATTGTACTATTGATTTTTCCCTCCCTACGATTTGTATTTGTATTCTATGTCTCTTGACCAATCTTTATAGCGTGTACACCTCATATCTGTTCTTCTGACTTGGTGTGCTTACTGTATTGTTGCTATGAACTTAGATGTACTGTCCTGATTGTAACTTTGTTTACCTCCTGGGTCATGTCTGAAAATAGTCACCACTTTGTGTCTAGTACACCTACCCGGCAAACAAAAACTAAATATATAAGATAAAATAAAATTTATGCCTCTGCATCATTGTGCCTTAGGATTGCAAACTACCTGGTCCCCATGATTAAATATCAGAATAGCCTGTGGAAAGCTGCTCATACTGCTGCTCAAGTTTTGCCTGGTTGCTCTGCCAAGTCTGAGCTGCTTAAAGCATTTTCTGTTGGTCTGAGGTTGGCAAACACTTGCTGCACTCAGCCTCTGATGCCTCTGATGCTTCTGCCAGGGCTGCAGCTTCTGGAATTTGTATATGGAGATATTCTAGGTTTAGAGTTGCTGGCTTTGCCAAATATGCTCCCTTTAAAGGGCCAAAACTGTTTGGCTATGACGTTGAAGAGACCCTATGTGGCCTTCAAATGTCAAAAATGATTCCATGGTCTGTAAAGTCCCTATATCCCACTCTTTCTAGACATTGTGGTCAGGGCTCCTTTTATCCACCTGCTGCCCGAGGTAGTTGTGCCTACCATCAGCAACGCCGTGGCAGAGGAGGTGCCCCCTTCCCCCTGGTGCCCATGTAAATGCATCAAAAGGCAGTTCCCATGGCCCTGCCTCCCCCAGTTCCACCTGATTCTCTTCTTCCCCCACACCTCAGCTGTTACCTCCAGGGGTGAATGTGGGGGGCAGGATTTCCTTTCATCTGAAACAATGGTGGGAAAAGACTACGGACAAGTAGGTTCTGGAGATAACTGCAAGGTGGCATGCTCTGAAGCTGTTACAAATCCTTCCAGATCATCCTCCACCTCCTTCCTTTTATCCTCCAGGCCATTTGTCCCTTCTGAAGAAAGAAGACGTTCAGTCTTTGTTCCAAAAACGTGCTATAGAACCGGTTCTTGCTCAGGACAGAAACAAAGGGTTCTGTTCCAGATTCTTCCTATTCTCAAAATTGACAGGGGATCTGAGTCCTGTATTGGATCTCAGGGATCTCACCCTGTACATCAAATACAAAAAGTTTTGCATGGTATCCCTGCCATCTCTGATTCCCCTTCTGCAGGGACTGGCTCTGTTCTCTGGCTATGAAGGACACGTACTTTCATGTAAAGATCAAGAAATCCTACAGACAATACCTCCCCTTAATGCTGGAGGGTGAACAATACCAGTTCAGTGCATTGCCCTTTGGCTTGTCTTACATACTAACATACTAAGTTGCCAACAGAGTAGGCCTAAAGGTCTATCGAGTCGGCTAGAAAATCAGCACCCAGTCAGGGCACCATTGCTGCCCTCCCTACCTCCTGTTCTGGACTATGGGTCTTTACCAAATGCTTGGCAGTAGTTGCAGCCCTTCACAGGGAAAGCCTGTATATTTTCCCCTAGCTGGATGACTGGCTCCTGAAGGCCAGCTCCAGGGAAGTTCTGCTATACACCCTGTCTTGCGCATTTCATTTTCATTTTTTATTTTTAACCAGGAGGTGAAATGGGCACAGCACTTTTTCAGGCATGCCTGACATTTAAAACACAATAAACATCACAGACAATAACAAGTGTATACAATTATTAACATTACAAGAACATGAATGGGATTTGTTTTAGTGTGCTTTCAATAATATCTTTAAGTGCTTTAGGTTATTCATGTCAATTGTTCCACGACTTGGGGGTCAGAGAATGTGCCAATGTGTAGTGACTCCATGCCAAAGACTGCAATACATAGGGGTGGTCTTGGACACAGAAAACAGATGTGCTCTCCTGCCACAGGACAGGGCAGACCCATTGGTTGCTCAGGCACATTTGGTATACAGGAGCACTAGGCTACACGACAATCTGTTTAGGGCTATTCGTCCCATGACAATTCACACCCTCCAGATCTCGGGAATCATTACAGGAAAGTGAACATTTCCCAGTGTAATTTATTAATTTAGGGGGTTCAAAAACTATATATATAATTGTGCTGCAGTATTCCATTGTGGTGGGAGAGAGATAACGAACTGTTGTGGGGTAAATTGCCCATGTTGAACTGATGTGCTCCAGGGTCACTATGTCTCTGTGAGAATAATGTTACGTCTCCTGTGCCTAATGGCTGCGGCCATAGTGACAGTACCACTGGCACATCTTCATATGAGGATCCCTCAGTGGATGCTTTGGGTCCAGTGGGATCAGCTGACGCTCAGGCTAGATCAAATGGCTCTTGCTATATTGCTTCTTCACAGAGAGCTGCTGTGGATGGAGTGCATCAACCTACTGAAGGGCGTTCCATTCCTTGCACCAGCTCTTGTAACGATCCTCACAATGGATGCCTCGGGATCCAGCTGGGGTGCTCTTCTTGGCCCTTACCAGACACAGGGGTCATGGACAAAGGTGGAGGTAGAGGCCCCGCTGCATGTAGATGTCCTGGAAAGACATACTTATTCCCTGAAATGGAAGTGTTTTCACTTTGTGGGCTGCTTCCTGGAACATGGACCCTTTTTACATGCCCTGTGAATCCTGTGCTGGAATACTTGTTTTCCTTGTCCGACTTTGCCTTGCAGCATTCTTCGATTAAGGTGCATTTTGCCTTCATATCAGCTTTCCATGCCCCTGTTGATGGTCATACGGTTGCCCAGTCAGAGGCAACCTGTATGTTTCTGAGAGGTATTCTTCATATGAAACCTTCTATCCATGATCTAGTCCTGCCTTGGGACTTGAATTTTGTTCTTGAGAAACTGATATTGGCTCCTTTGAATTAGCCATAAGTTGTGGCTTACATTTCCTGTCAAGGAAAATGTTTTTAGTTGCGATGACCTGTGCTTGAATGATTTCCAAACTTCAGATTTTAATATGTGAGCCTCCTTATTTGATTTTTCACAGAGACAGCAGTCTTTTTTTGTATGAATCCTAAGTTTCTACTGAGAGGGGTATCTGAATTTACACTGAATCAAACAATACACCTTCCTGTATATTATCCTGAGCAACCAGGGTGAGGCACTGCTCTATACTTTCGATGTACATAGAATACTATGATGCTATATTGATTGCACCAAGGACTGCAGAAGGTCCTCTCAGCTTTTTGTTTTGTTCACTCATGGGAAAGAGGCTGCTCCTGTATCTAAACAATGCCTATCCAAATGGCTGGCACATTGTATTATGTTCTGTTATAGGAAGTACAGTAAGGAACTTCTGGTGCTGTTCATGGTCACTCCACAAGGGATATGGCCACTTCTGTTGGTTGTTTCAGAAATGTCCTTGCTGCTGACATATGTGCTGCAGCCACATGGAGCACTGTTCATACTTCAACTAAACATTACAGTCTGGACATCATCTCTTGTAGATGTGCCGGCTTTGGTCTTGCTGTACTGCAAGGCCTTCTGTCTTGATTACATACCAGACTGTGCCATCCTCCCAGTTTTCTTTGTACTGTTTGGGAATCATTCCAAAGGTGTGGCCTAATGGGGAAGATATCCTCGAAGAAGACAGAACAGTTACAAAAGAACTTACAGTAACAGTAGATCTTTGAGAGAATCTCCACCATTAGGCCATGCCATACTCTCCCTCCTTCCCCCTTTTGCTTTCAGTGAGGGTCATATCAGATGCTGTGCTGAAAACCTTACTCCATGCACCATTCTCCAACCCCAAGACTCTCTTTGTGCTGGTCTCTTCTCCTGGTTCCTCATGGCTGGAGGTACTCTGAGGCTGATCAGCAGGGAACTGAGGAGTGACGGGGGTGCACACATTATATACATGTAGACTCTGCATGTCATAGTAGGTGGCCCCTGGCTAGCAAAATTTTCAGAGTGGTCCTCACACTGACAGCTCTAATTCCAAAGGTGTGGCCTAATGGAGAAAATTCTCTTGAAGGTCTACTATTACGGTAAGTTCTTACATTACTGTTTTTTCTTAAATTTATCTAATATCTTGGTCTGTTTAATTCCTCTCATCCTACCAGCCATGGAGACACTCTCAGAGGCTGCATGGAGGAGACTCACTACTGTGGTAGCTGTCCTCAAACAGGCAGACAAGAAATACACTGCACCTAATACTAAGCCTTAAGGATTGTTTCAACTACAAAGCTTAATTTTTCCTACATCAGATAGTATTAGTGTAACCCCTAGGTGGTGCTGTCCCTAAGGTTACTACCCCTTCCTGTATGGCTAAGCACAGGTTGAGGGGCCTGGATTCAGTATTAAGGTGTCTCCACCAAGAGTAATGGTATGGGGAATTGTGACACGGACAGCCAGTTCTGAGTGCTGTATCATTTTTTTATATATAAAATGTATTACTGACTGCTGAAAGTCTGGTGCTCTAGGAGTGACCTCACCCCCCTCAGGTTTCAGCTGAAAGATGCAAGCCATGAGAAAATGCTGAAAACAGCATGTGAGATCACACACACAGGTTTTAGAAACAATGTGTTACATGGAAGGCCTTAATCAAGGATCTCCTGTTTTTATGAGTTAATTACAGCTGTAGTTGCTAAGATGGAAGATCATATCCATTTTATGATGTTAGAGGGAAAACCCAGGTTATTACAAAGGGGTGCGAAATCATAAAGATGCTTTCATGTCCTGGAAGGGGGGAAGCTTATTATGAGATCAAAGAAGTGTCATTTGAAGGACATGATTCATGCTGAAGATTGCAGAATCTAATACTTTGAAAAGACATCCTGTTTTTGTATAAGATATATATATTTTTATTTATGAAATGGGCATCATAAAATAGGAGTTGTGATTGGCTAGTAGGGATGTGATATTCATTCTGATGCACAGGAAAAAGGACCAGCAGTACCCTGTGGGCATTGATCTAGGTGATGCTGCCCACTCAGAACCTTAGGGAAACAAAACTCAGCCATCTTGTGCCAGAAGTGGTACCAGCCTAACTATTAAAAAAAAATAAAGTAAGTACCTCTGACCTCCTGTTCACTTCACCTCAATCTTTCAAAAATGTCTGTGTTTTAGTGTCTCCTCGTGAATGTATAATGTATGAAACAAAAAAAAAAAACTGAACAGCCGCGATCTTTCTCTCTCAGCCCACCCGCTCGCTCTTAAATGCTTCTGTTTAATTCCAACTGCCTCTCTCCTCATGGGTTCAGCATGTAATAAACCGGGAAAAAGATAAATGAACAGCCACGATCTCTGAGAATGCACTTCTTACAAAAAATAAAATTAACGAACAGCCGCGATGCCTCCCAGCCTGCCCGCTCATTCCGAATCTGAATCTACTTGTTTGCGAGGTCCCAGCCCACCCACTGGTTCAAAATAAATTTATTTGAAACAGCAACAGAATTAAAAAAAAAAAATGTTCATCTTAGTTGTCTCCACAAAGCATTGTGTGTGTGGGGGGGTGAGGGGTGAATACTGCCATGACAACCAGAGCTAAACTACTGATTCCTTTGTAGGACAAAATTCCTTCAGTCAAAAATAAAATACACAACACATTTAGGCGGAGGAACTATTTTATTAAAACTGACACAAACACACATGTTTTCCTACTTAAATTAGAATTTTACCTACCAAATGCAGTTGCACTGCAGAGGGCCATTTCATAAGCGCAATAAACCACTCCAGGGTGTGCGTTAGACACTTTAACACATGGCTAGGAGGCTGGACGCACTCGGCCAATGGCCTCGTGCCTCACTACGTCTCCTAGCCGTGTGTTAAAGTGTCTAACGCACACCCTGTCGTGGCTTATTGCTTACATATAATCTGACAGAGGAGGAGCTAGATGACCTCACAAAAAGGGGTTGGGAAATACAGTTTGCTTAAGGAATATTCATTTTTACTTAGACACTTTTATCTAGACTCTGACAAGGACACATCTGTGAGCACTTTAAGTAGGTATTTAGAGACTAAGTACTGTAGCAGGAATTGCACTGTTTAAACCTTGTTCTTTTATAAGATTTGTACGTCTTGTGATATAAGAGTTCTGTATTTTGTGTTTGACATATTTTTATCTATTTTTAGTAAAAACTCTTTTTGAGCTTACTTGGTCTGCCTTTGTTTTTCCTTCACTTGTAAGAAGAGTATATATGGTTATAAGCATAAGCTTGAATAGTGGTACCAAACTGGAAGGAGAAGCATTTTAAATCTGAGGTCTTTATTAATGTTTTTAAGGGTTCGTCTCTGTATACCTGGTTAGGTGTCCATAGGCAAGGATATCTGGCCCCCCCGAAGACAAATATATCTGAGCCTGTGCATTGGGTATGCTAGCAAGCGGTTCACAGTTTGAATCCCTCCAGAACTGAGACCAAAGGTTGATCCAAACTCACAAAACAGACAAGAGGGTTACCTTGTTCTGTTAAACAGTTCATAAGACTGTGCTCAGAGGTTGGCACTTTGGGAGTAGAGGGCCTGACCTGCTGAGTGGGTTTGCGACAGATTGGTTGGCAGTGGTGGCATAATTTTGATATTACAAGCTTGTATTGTTCTGTGTCAGCTGAGACCGTAGCTCTCTTGCAAAGAAAGAAAAAAAGGCAGAGTTTTATTTTAAAAAGGAAACAGAACTATATATCACTTGGCGTACAGTCAAGTTCCTACCCATTTTTTTTTCTAAAGTGTAAGTCAGAGTAGCCGTAGTCAGGGAAGAAGATGGCTTCAGACTACAGCAGGCACACTGTAGATTACTTGAAGCAGTTGTGCGGGGACAGAGGAGTCATGTTCAAGGTGACAGCCAAAAAGCAGAACCTCATAGAGGCCCTGATGGTAGCAGATACCCAGAGCAGTAAGTCACAGACCATGACTGGAAGGGACCAGACCTCTAGAGTGGCAGGGCTAGCGGCCAGTGCTGTGTCCAGGTCTGGTGAGGAGGACAGCGGGGCCACTGTCAGTGAAGGGCCACAGCAACAGGGGATGGTCACCAGTATCCTGAATCCAGAGGTACTCAGACTGCAAATTGAGTTGCGCAGGTTGGAACTGGAGGCTCAGCGAGAACAGAGAGAGGCAGACCATGAGGAGCGTGAGTACCAGTGAGTGGCAGAGGAGAAGAGAGAGGAGCGCCAGAGGCAACACAAACTGGAGAAGCTATGACTCTGACCAGCGGCACCAGAGCAGGTAAGTGGCTTGGGTTTAACTGGGACTGCAGGACTGGGTTATAAATTGAACTCCAAATTAATAGCCAAGTTTAAAGAGGGGAAGGACATGGATGCCTTTTTAAATTATTTTGAAAAAGTTTGTATTCAGGCTAAAATTCCTAGAGAGTCCTGGAGCTTTCAGCTATCCCCGCTACTTACTGGGAAAGCTTGGGGTGCATTGGGTCAAATGGACAATGAGGACAGCAATGATTACAGCAAGCTAAAAGCTGCACTGTTAAAAAGTTTGAATTAACTGCTGAATCATACAGAGCCAAACTCCATAAGCTCAGGAGAAGTCCTGATATGAGCTATGAGAAGCTAGCCACAAAACAATGTCAGTTTCTAAAACGTTGGTGGGAAGGAATTGAGGCAAACTCTGTTGATAAAATTGAAAATGTGATTTTATTAGAACAGTTTTATTGGGCTTGCCCAGCAGAGCTAAAAACATGGCTAGAGGACCGAGATCCCAAAACAGTGCAAGAGGCTGCTGAACTCTCGGACCGCTATGCCAAGAGCAGACCTGCTCTGAGAGCAAATGGGGCAGGCATGGCAGCGCAGAAAGGGAAAAGTGCACCTTCAGGGCAGCTAAAACCCTCACTGCTTTCATCAAAACCAGTTAGCCCCAAGTTTCAGAGAAAAGATTTCTCTGAGAGAAGAAATTAATGTTG
Organism: Neoceratodus forsteri; assembly: GCA_016271365.2. NCBI lineage: Eukaryota > Metazoa > Chordata > Ceratodontiformes > Ceratodontidae > Neoceratodus > Neoceratodus forsteri. The sequence goes on along the minus strand of CM057453.1, from coordinate 429,570,265 downwards.
GTTGTGTAAAGAAACTGGGCATTTACCAGACAGTGCCCCAAAAAGGTGAGTAATAATACACAACACGGTGCTAGAAAAGAAGTGGGTTGTCTGTGTGTCCCTGAAAGCATGCCAGTGAACATGAGGGAACACATGCACCCAGTCATGGTGGATGGTGTACAGACGCAGGGGTTAAGGGACACAGGGGCATCCCTGAAATTGGTGAAAGGGGATCTGGTACAGCCTAGTCAGCTTATACCCAATAAATACATCACTGTACAGGACTTTGCAGGCGGGGAAAAAACATTGCCTCTTGCTAGTGTTCTCTTAGACTGGGGTGAAACAGGAGGAACTGTGCAACAGGTGGCTGTAGCCAAAACATTAGCAGTGGATGTGATCCTGGGTAACAATCTCCAGCAGGGGATGGTATGTGCAGTTATCCTTAGTCAAGCAGCAAGGGAAAATAGTAGTTCCCTGAACCCCACAGAAACCAGTGTGGAAACCACTGAGAGGCTGGTTCCCCAGCCTGTGTCTCCAGAGGGGGAGACTGATAAAAAGGGGTAGAAATTTCCCCGGTAGCAAGTGACCACACAGCTATGGAAGGTTACTCCAAAGAGGGAGAGGTGACCCCTTGTCAGAGGGTTGGGATTGACAGTGATCCTGAGGGCCCTGACGCTAGTGCTAGGGACCCTAGTTTAACGAATGAAAGGGACCTGTCCCATGCCTTGGGAATGTGTGAGGGGTTTGCAGCTGGTCAGAGGAGTGACTCTAGTTTAGAGAAGCTGAGGGCTTGGGCAGACTCAGACAGTGCACAGGGAAGTGACAGCAAACATAAGGTTTATTGGGAAAATGGACTTATGTATACTCAGGCAGTACAGACAGAGGGAGGGATGCTAGGCAGGTGGCTTGTTGTTCCCCAGGGGTATCGTGAGCAGTTGCTCAAAATTGCACATGATATTCCCTTGTCTGGTCATCTGGGAATCATGCGCACTACGCAGCGGTTAGCCCAGAATTTCTACTGGCCTAACTTCACCCAGCAGGTGAAGGAGTATTGCAGATCTTGTCACTGGTGCCAGGAAATAGGAAGGGGCAAGAAAAAACCGCACTCTGATTCCATTGACCATAGTGGAGGAGCCATTCCAGAGGGTGGGAATGGATATAGTGGGGCCTTTAAATACCCCCAGCTCCTCAGGGAAGAGATTCATTCTGACTGTGGTGGATTATGCCACCCGGTATCCAGAGGCAGTCACCCTATCCTCACCAAGGACAGACAAAGTGGCAGATGCCTTACTTGGTATTTTCTCCCGTGCTGGGTTTCCGCAGGAGGTTATCACTGATCGAGGGGGTTCCTTCATGTTGGACCTGATCAAATGTTTATGGGAGAATATCTGGACTGTGTAGTATAGTACGGGCTGCATGCCCATTGGCTCACACTGTGGACCAATGGGCGTACAGCCCTATTGTACACTGTCAGTTGGTGGGTGGCAGGGCGGCAGGCGGATGGGGTGCTGCTGCCTGCCGCTGACCGGGGGGGAGCGGGGCGGTGGGGCTCAGTGGGCGAGTGGGGAAGGGGGTACCGTGGAGCTCTCCTTATTATTACATATGCCCGCGATCGGGCTGCGAGCGATCCACTGGACCACCAGGGATATAGGACATTGTTTTTTCTTTACATATGCCAGTGATCAGGCTGTGAGCGGTCCACTGGACCACCAGGGATATAGGACATTGCTTTTTCTTTACATATGCCTGCGATCGGGCTGCGAGCGGTCCACTGGACCACCAGGGATATAGGACATTGCTTTTTTTTTTACATATGCCCACAATCGGGTTGTGAGCGGTTCACTGGACCACCAGGGATATTGGACTTATATTTATACACAGATGCCCACGATCGGGCATGGAGGGGGCGCTGCCACAAAGGTGCAGCCAGAGCTTAGGTGGCCACCCACAGGTGGCAGCTGCCATGTTAGCAGCCTTGCAATACGACAGCTCACCTGTGGGTGGCCAGCTGTTGTTCCTTTTTTTGGCTCACCTGTGTGCAGTGCAAGTAGGGTTGCGCATGCATGGACTCAGCACATCCCGGGCTGAACTCGCCGGGACTCTGGGTATGCCTGGGCAACCCCCTCCCTGCACCACATATATTACTGATGTGCTCCGATGCATTGGGATTTGTGCCAGGCACAATCCCGTTTAATGTGCAGTGCTTGGCAGCATCAGTTGAGTCTTGTATGGTGCAACACTGTTGCGCCGTCTTGCGCTCTAATATCCGGGCCTAAGTACTGTAGAAGGATTTGCACTGTTTAAACCTTGTTCTTTTATAAGATTTGTATGTCTTGTGATATAACAGTTCTGTATTTTGTGTTTGACATATTTTTATCTATTTTTAGTAAAAACTCTTTTTAGAGCTTACTTGGTCTGCCTTTGTTTTTCCTTCGCTTGTAAGAAGAGTATATATGGTTATAGCAGACACGAAGCATAAGCTTGAATGGTGGTACCAAACTGGAAAGAGAAGTGTTTTAAATCTGAGGTCTTTATTAATGTTTTTAAGGGTTCATCTCTGCATACCTGGTTAGGTGCCCATAGGCAAGGATATCTGGCTCCCCAATGACAGAGATATCTGAGCCTGTGCATTGGGTACGCTAGCAGGAGATTCACAGTTTGAATCCCTCCAGAACTGAGACCAAAGGTTGATCCGAACTCAGAAAACAGACAAGAAGGTTACCTTGTTCTGTTAAACTGTTCACAAGACTGTGCTTCGAGGTTGGCACTTTGGGAGTAGAGAGCCTGACCTGCTGAGTGGGTTTGTAACAGGGGTATCTACCCATCCTGCTATAGCCCTCTGGGAAGCTATAATTACCCACAAACCATCCTAGTGGCCCAGTACGTGGTACAGCAGTAAATTCACAGTCAGTATAAAACAGTAATAATATGCACAGGCCCTTCACACTTACCACCAGGATTGGACTTGCAGCAATTTCCCTGGAGACCCCCTGGAAAATAAGGTTAGCAACACAACAGCACACTTGCAGTACAGTAACCCAACTAATAATATGCACACTAGCCAAGTTAAATGTGAAAAAAGATAATTAGGTTTATTAAGGGGTTGTGAACAAAGACTGGGGCATGAATCTAGGCAAATGATTGGTAATCTGATTTGATTCAGGTTTGGCATGCACTTTTTAGTCCCAAATAACAATCACATGACACTGGGTGCCCAGGACGGAATACCTAACTAGTTCAGTTCAGTTTGTTTTTATTGTTCGGTAATTACCATTACAATATATTAAAAACATTAGACTATTTGTCATAACACATACAAATACATAGACATCAAATGCATCACAATATAAATGTGAAAAATCCTCAGTACAAAGTATTAATATACATAATCAAACAGGGGAATTATTATCTCTCCCTTATCTTTTCCTTTCTCTTTCCTTTTTACACAATCCCACCCCTCCCTTTCTTATCCTTTATAACATTTTACTAAGAGCCAAGGGCTTGCTTAATTTTAATTCGTTTGAGCTAATAGCACAAATTTATTTCTCAGAGGCAGGGAGACGTTTTTCTTTATATTTCATCACTTGATAGAAGAACCCTGAAGTCATCTTAGCCTCTTCTAGTGTATGAGGGTGTAAAAGCACAAATAGCGGGTCATATTTTACATTTGCATATTTTTTAAGACAATTATTAAGCAGTTTGAAACATGGAATTTTATATAAGGGTCATTGTATCGTAATATGATAGATATTCTCTTCAAAACCCCTATTACGCCTACATATTTTGAGGCAGGAGTTAGGGGCAGCTATTCTGTTAAAGAATATGTATTTAGAGCAAATAATGCCCATTCTTGCCCATGTAATCATTTTCCTATCTAAAGGTGTAAGGGGTAAGATTAGATAGGTTTCCAATGATACGTCAATCTTATTTTGGGCTAACCAAATAGCCTGGTGTTGTGCTCTAAGAAGCTCCATTTGTTTTCTTTGAGCAAATGCAAATTTTTTTTTTTGGCAAGTTCCTTAAATAAAGAAGATATTATAACTGATTTTTCCCAATCTAGCCAAAGATGATACATGGCTATTTTCTCCAAAATACCTTGGATAGTTTTGACCCAAGGTGATCTAAAATTTTGATTTTGCCAAGCAGTTTTTTCTTTCAGACATAATAGCAGTAAACTGTGGACCTGATAATTAATAATTTTTAGCCAATAGCCCATCATACGTGTCTCAATTATGGTGGTGATGGGTAATCTTCCTAACTCAGCCCTAACTATAAGATTAGATGTAGATAGAGGGACCTGTAGTAATGACTTATTGAAAAAAGAGAGCGGCGTCTCCAACCATAGAGGAGGGTTTGTACCCCAAACTTTTGCTCCATATGTTAAAATAGGGTTAATTTTTGCTTCACCAGCAATTAATGCCGGTGAAACTAGATAACCTGCATATTTACAATTAAAGCATAGTAATGCTTTAGCCATCAATTTAGCCTTAGCCACTTGATCCCTTCAAAACTCTGACCATGCTGCATTCACGGAAAACTTAACACCTAGGTATGTATAAGAAGTTACACCTTCAATCTGTGCTTTATTTAAATAGAACCTTGGTCTATTTCCTTGACCCTGCTTTGGAGCAAAAATCATAAACTTAGTTTTTTTCATATTTATTAAGTCTAAATGTTTGCATTTAATGTGGAGTTGGGTTATTTTATTTTGCAGTCCCTTTGTAGATAAAGCAAAAATAATTCAGTCATCTGCATACGCGAGACTATGAATTGGGTAATTCCTAATTTTAAGAGAATCTAAACTGGATACCTCGCTGTAAGTCATGAGAGAATCAGTATACAAATGAAACAAAAGTGGGGCCAAAAGGCATCCCTGTTTGACTCCTGAAGTTGTTCTAAAATAGTCAGTGAGATTGCCTTTGTTATCATATCTAACAGCGGTAATTGTATGTGAGTATAACATGAGGATTGGGACCAGAAGATTCAAAGGTATTTTTTTTCCAATTAGGATTTCCCATAATTTGTTTCTATTCACCAAATCAAATGCTACCGTAAAGCTGACAAATAAAACATATAGCTTCATTCTATGAAATGACCTATATTTTTCTATTAAATGGGATAAGATATAAATATTATCCATAGTTGCAAAGTCCTTGCGAAATCCTGTTTGAAACATAGATAATGGAGAGTTTGGCATTGTCCAATTTTGTAATTTGTGTTATAAAATTTTTGAAAACATTTTCCCACTGATATCAATAAAATGAATTGGACGATAATTAGCTGGTGATTGCAAATGTCCTTTTTTATGAGTTGGTACAATTATAGTTTTTGTCCATGAAAGTGGTATAAATCTTTCCTTTAAACATATATTTAAAAAGTTTATGAAAAAAATTACCCAATAGTTTAAGTGTGCCTTATAAATATCCCCAGGGATCAAATCAGGTCCAGGTGCTTTATTATTTGGAAGGTTCAAGATAGCATTTTCTACCTCACCTATTGTAAACACTAGAGGTATATATTCTCCCCCCCAATATAACTCTCTACTACTTCTTCCCCTGCATTAGAGTGTTTGTTAAGTAAAGAGTTGTAATACATAGTCCAAGTTTCTTTAGGAATATATATCGGGGGGTTTGAATTGAGGTAATTAGTTCCTCTTGATACTAATGACCAAAAGAGCCTACTATTACCCTCCTTAATAGCCTGATACATTACTTCCCATTGTTTGTGTAAGCTCCTTTTTTTTGAGCCAAAATTTATTGTATTCACTACGAACTTTATTTAGATTTAGCAACGCCCCTTTTGTCGGGTTTGTTTTTGTTTGTCTAATAAGATTAACTAACTTTTTTTTCTCCCTCTTACAGTGATCGTCAAACCAGGATACTGACTTGAGCTCATTAATATGTGTAATAGATCTCATTAATTATTTGTTGATATCCTAAATTCAATAAGTGATAAATTTGTTCACCTTTAGAATCAATCTGTATACTCTGATATAGATTGACAAAGGTGGGGGAATATATTATGTGTGATACTTCGTTCATTACCTTATTATTCAACCTTAGCTTCTTATTCCCTCAAATCTCAAGCTCAATCATAGGTTTAGGTGAAGAAGAAGACTTACTATCGGAATTCTTAAAGGCCAGCAAGATTGCTGTATGATCACTTTCTGTTCTCATAATCACCTCTAATTTTTTAAAGCATTGATAACTAAAAGGAGAGCATGAAATGAAATCAATCACACTCCTACCTAAGGGGGATAAAAATGTACATTCACCGTCTTGATCCCCCTGTAATCTCCCATTAAGGATAAGAAAAGTATTGTCCTTGATAAAGGTTTGAAAACATCTCCCTGCCTCATTAACAATCATATCTGTTGTTCTTCTCTGTTCGAGATCTGGCATATAAAGTTGTTCTTGCAGCTCTGTTAAATTATCAAAATTTGCAATCCTAGCATTAAAATCACCTGCTAATAACACTATATCTACTCTATTTATTTGTGTAAACAAATCTATTCCCATAGACAATTGAGTCCAAATATCATATGTGGGGTGAGTATGAAAACTTGGTGGGATATGTACATTTGCAATCAGAACAATGTTGGAGTCCCACTCAGCTACTACCATAAGTATTTCGGAAGTGAGGGGGTGACTTGTTAATACCCTTATTCCATCCCTAATTTTTATCATAATTGCCAGTCCTCCTTTATTTCTTCCATATTTTTTCGCTTTACTTGCAGGTACAAAATTTGATTCAAAACCATTCAAATAAGGCTGAGTTGGTGCCATGTCTCTTGAAAACTAATAACTTCAAAAGTAGAGACAAAGCTAACCCACTGAGGATCTGCAAATTTATTGAGAAGTCCTGCAATATTCCAGTTAAGGATGTTACAGCTTGTATTAGTCATTACCTCCCATCCCTGATTTATTGATGCATCGGAATCTTGACTTTCAGATGGTTGTAGTCATGAATTAATCATTCTGGATTGTTCCTGTATCTCCCACTCATTCAATTCCACCAAGTAAATACCCACCTCATCCAATATATGTCTATTCTCTAAAAATAGTGCTACTAGTTGTGCAGAGGATATAAAACAATTTATCTGAGTACCTTGTTCATCATTCATGACCCTCTCTACTTGTACTATTTCATCCAAGCGTATTTGCATTTTAATAATAGCTGACAGAATCATCCTCAAAAAGGATGGTAAATTATCAACAGTTTCTCCTTCCAATCTTTTTATCCCAAAAATAACAAACATAGAGCCTTCAGGAGGTACTACAAATTCTCAATTCAGCAATGCAAGGATAGACTTAAATTTATCATATGTTAGCACTTTACCTGGTTTAGTCCCATTATCAGTGCTTTTCAAAATTGTAACCCAGGTCACTGGTGATGACAGTGCCATTCCCAATAGGTCTATCAAACCTTGCTTTGCCCAGACTTTTTTTGCTACATCCAGATTTGAGAGCACACATTAAACTGCATCACGGGGTTAGATGTATTCCTGGTTACCATAATAAGAACATCTGCTGCAACTGGTAGCCCTAATTCTGTTCTTAACATATGGGCTATCAAATTCGTCAGTGTTTGTTGCATTGGTTTCATAATCGTTACAATACATATAATCCAATTTAAAGATTACTTCCTTGCCTGTACGTAATAGGTCATATGTTTCAAGATCCTCTTTAACTATAGAATTAATATCATCCCTTAATAACACTGAGTTGTTTCCAGAGCTTTGTTTAGGTTGATCTCTCTTAGTAGAATTCTCCAAAAGAATTAACTTTTGGACTGGAGTGGTGTTATTGGTAATTTTTTCCTTGATTTTTTAAGGAAATTGATTCGACTGCTATTATGTTAGTTGCTAGCTCCATATTTATCCCATTCAGTAAATGGGGTGACTTAAATTGTTCTTTGGGCACCTGAACCCCCTCTAGGTTGATATGCTCATTAGTCTCTGCTATAAAGGATGATCCTCTTACCATTCTTTCATTTTTGTTAATCTTTTTATTTTTCTGTTGCCTAGGTTTACTATTGTTAGATTTTTTCCTAGGGTTACTCTCCTTTTTTTCCCCCTTTTTCTTATTAAACCCCGCTCTCTCTTTTTACTTCTTAGGGTCTCAGAGAAACTTAGAGGAGAATGATAAGTTTTGTTTTAGTCTATTAGTCTCATTTTTTTAATCAACAGTGAAATTTGTTTTTCAAGTAAAGCAAACTTTTCTATACAAAATTGTGACAAGTTTTCCAAGGACACTTTAATGCCCTTGTAAGCCTCTAGTAGCACAACATTTGACATGACTGGATGGGCCAAGGCCTTGATAGTATATTTAGACATAGTATAAGGGCATTGGGTAATGAAGTCCTGGTCTAAGTAGGTATTCTGTACCTCTCTCTCTATATATCCATTCTCTCAAAGATCTCATCTGGGGATCCATTTAGTTTTGCATACATTTGCTCCTCCACCTCCACTATTGAGCCCTCTACAGCTACTGATGTCTCTGACATTTCTAATGGGCTAAATAGATTCAGACCAGATGGAAAGCAGGAGATAACATCATATTTTGTTACAGAGACCCCTTGATTTGTCCCATGGTCCGAAGAATAGTATACTGACTCTCCTATCCAATCATTTTGAACAGAGACTCCCGAGGAGTTTGTAATAATAGTGTGTTCCTTTGGGGAAATCTCCACATGATCTTCTATGTGGCACAAAGTAGGTTGGGTACTCAGATTTATAGCTTCCTGAAGTTCAATCTGGTTTTTAGAAAAAAAAAATCTGTAATTTTATCTTGATGAAGTGTACTGTTAGGGAGAATGGATGAATTTCTATTTACCTCCAACTCCTTAGTTGTAAGTTGATTATTAGAGTTAGTCAAAAATATTTTATCCCACTTCTTAACCCCAGCTTGCACTTCTTTTGAGCACTCAGCACCCTTCGTTATTTTATCTTGACATGATTTATTAAGATTCTCTAATAGTGAAGTACCCTGCTATAAGTCCCTCTCTTTAACCATATATTGAGTTCTACAATTAGGTTCCAAATCTATTGACCCATAATTTTGGGTGCCATGTTCTTTTGTAGAAAAATGGGAGAAGGAAGATGAAGTAACTCCTTCGAGTTCGAGTTCTTTAAATTCTTTAGGGGTCGAAGCCGTAATAACTAGATCGTGTGTATATACACAACAATTGCTTTTACTTTTAACCCCCTTAACCCTTTTAACATTCGAATTCGAGTTTGAGTAACCAGTTGGCAATTTATTCTGTTTCTTCACACCCATATTATTTTTAGCCACCATCTTACCGCTACAGGTATACATAGAATAATTTGGATGAGTTAAATAAATTAGGTGTATTTCCCTTTCTTTTTAGAAATAAACAAGTCCCAATTAAATCTAATCAGGTACAGACTCAAGTACAGAATCAAGTACAAAAGATACAGACAATACAGGTATCAACACAAACACCCACTAGATCTGTTTCAGTCTTAAGGCTTCCTAAAAAAAAAGCACATGACTAGAAGCAATAACTACAAAATGTTTAAAATAAGACCACCACCACCATGTCCTTTTGCTTTGTTCTTATAGAGAGGAAAAACAATCAAAATTTGAACTTGTCAAATCTCCTTCAGGATCTCCTTCAGAATCTTAATAATGGAGAAACAAACAGGAAGCAGCAAAAATGAACAAGTCACCAATATATAATACTTCCAAAGATTTGTAACGTATGTGATGTTAGTGGCGTTAGAACATATGGGGTGGAAATTTGAAAGACGTTTTTAGGAGGCAAATCTTCAGAATCCCATCAAGAGTCCCGCTAATGTCCGTTAATATCCATAAATCCCCTTTGATATTTGTAAAAGTTCTAACTTCCACCACATTTGATAGAGATGATAAAGATGATCCCAGAAATAATCCCAATGTCCATTACTACCACACTGATACACTCTCACAGTATGATAATTTGGCACTATAAAATAGAAGACAAAAAAAAAAACCTCAGAAACTAGTCTTTCTAAGGTCCTAATAAATTATCCCCCCCCCAAAGAAACTATAAACTATAAGCTCTCAATCTCATATCACCATCTCATAAAATCCAAAAATAAAATATCACATTTCCCTTACTTTTAGTAGCAATTGATGAATAAAATTGACCTTCCTTAGCCTTAGCCGTTGTATACCGTTGGTTGTCGCCCTTATTAGTTCATTAAATCAAGCGGGTCTGGTATAAATATTTTATCTTCCCCTTTTTCCACTAATAAAATCAAGGCAAAGCAGTATAACTAGTAATCCCAAATAAAGCTGCCGTGATCCTCTCTCCTCTGTGATCGGAAAAGCATCTGAGGAGGATGCCACGCATGCGTCTTAAGTACCCAGGAGAAATAAACTAACAGGCTATAGGCTGATCAAGTACACGTGACTTATCTAAACCCAGGAAAATTCAAAACAACCAACAAGCAGAATCGAATTCTAAAAATCATTCAAGATTAAAAAAAAAGCAGCTAAAACAGCACTAAAACAGGACAAAAAAATAAATAAATAAAAAGACCAGTGGCAAAAAATAAGTAAATACGTAAAAAAAAAAAAAAAAACTTTTTACGTCCCTTTGAGATGAAATCTATTGCAGGGGTCAATCACAGAGCCACGGCTTCAGGCTAATTATTAAAACAAAGCCCAAATCTTTTCTTTTTGCTCCTCCATTCACTTCTTTCCACTGGCCCGATCAGCATCTTCCACTTACTGCTTCACTCTGCTGCCATTACACAGATGGAGAAAGAATTTCACCTCAGCCCTTGAAGAACAAGAAGAAACGGCAACCGACAGGAGTGGACAAAAGGTATACTGGTAAGATAGCAGACTTTCAAAGCATAGATGGCATACCTTCTATAAAAATAAAACTCGCTAAGCAATCCTGCTATCTGTGCCTACACCTCAGACACAGACATGCACCGACCAAAGCGTTCCCGCATCTGACTAGACAGAGGCATTGCCTGGGGGTGGCCGGTATTGCAGCTGATGTTGGGGTCCTTGATAGAAAGAAAAGCAGTTAGCATGCACAATAACAAGATAATTATTTGTAATCCGAGCCAGTTGGCACAGTCTTTTGTAAACCCAGAAAGTTAAAGCAATCTGATGGTACCACAGATGATTTAAGTATTTGTTGCAGTGAGCTACCCTGACTGTACTCACACTACCAGATTTCTGCAGGAAGGCAGGCAATATGGAGACCTCGAGGTGTTCACCGATGAGCATGGGGAAACAGGGCCGAGATGATGCACCTACTCTTCACGGCCTTTCCTCCAGGTGGCCACAACCTGTGAGTTGTTGTTGCACAGGGGCTGGATCCCTGAAGCCGGTCACTCACCGAAACAGTCTCTGGTGCAGGGTAATCGGTCTGGGCCGGATTGGCAGAGGCCCAGGCAGGATGAGCATATTGGCAAAGTTTATTTGTCTTCTGGCTGGTGAAGCCTCCAGCTGGCATTACAGGTTGGGTCATAGGCAAGCAGATTTCGACCCACAAAACTCATTCAGCACATTCAAAATAAGCAGCATTAACTTTGTGCAGTTCGAGTACAGTCCTTCAGTAGTTTCACTGAGCAAACCTCTCTATTCTAAATTCGTCTCGCAGAAAAACTGGGCCGATCACTTCACAGGAGCAAATCTTCAGTCCAAAATGCAAGTGGTACTGGTAAATTTCTTCTTTCGTTGTGCCACAGTTCCAAACTTAAATGGGAGCATATTTAATTTCTGCAATAGGCAGTCCCAGGCAGGAGAAAGGTGGCAGGGAGGCAGGGTAGGCCTCTTCCCGTCGAGTTCCCTATGCTCCGTTCTGGGAGCAGCTGCTCGAAAGCTCGAGCTGTTCACACTTCAACTTCCAACTCTAACTGATACATTGTCTCATACAGTTCTAGGGATTTCCCTTGTATTCCAAGGTTCAGGTTGGCTGAGGAAACTGTCAGTCACAGTTAGGGCTCCCCCTCCAGGTTAGTTTTGGTGTCAATCTAAAAACTACAAAAACTACAGTTTTCCTTCCCAGGAGACACTTGGGCCAGGTTCCATTTTAGGCCCCCTGAGTCCGATTGGTCCAATTACTGGAAATCCCGGACCTAACATGGTGGCTCCCATTCCAAAGGCATAAGCTGCAAGGAAAGCAAGTTAAACGAACATCTCTACTTCAAATATAACAGCATATAAACAGTAAACAAGCTTAGTTTTCATACAGGCTCCCTCTGCACTATTATTGACTGCAGAGGGAAGCATAACAGAGCGGTGGCCGGCCAGTCGCAAGCCCTAAATCACCTTGGACCCAGCACAAACCGTTCACTACACACGGATTGGCTAGTCTCTTAAAGGGACAAGTGCAGAGGCTCAGCACGGTACTGTCATGCAAATAAACAGAATCACACTGAGACAGGGCACCAGCCTGGCAGTGGACAATGAGGAGCCTGTGAAGATATTAAGGTAAACCCCAAACTGGTGGTGGTGGTGGGAGGGGGTTACATTAGGTTTAATGCCACAGTCTGTAATGGGCATTTTTCTTAGAAGCACCATGCACCAACAAATTTTTTACCGGAACGCAAAAAAGATTTGTCTTCTCCACACCACCGTTTGTATCTTCCTTTGGACAGAGCTTTAGTTTTTATAATAATATGCCTGAATCTGTTTTAGGGTGCTAACAATTGACTGTGTTCAAAACCCAGCCCTATAATATGTTCATTGAAGGTTCAGACTGCTTATGTTTTAAGTAATATTTGTTTATTGTGAGTGTTTTGTAGATATTTGTTGTTTATACTGGTCACTGTGAAATATAGCAGTTTTGTCAATCTGCTTACCAGTTTAAACAATAAGAAATGGACTGAAAAATTTTACTCAGCCTATAGCGGAAGCTACTGTTATTCTGGCTGACAATGACAAAGCCACAGTGCCAAATGAAGTCACAGCACACCCTACTAACATGGAGTTGAGCAAAGTAGACACTATAAGCAAGCAGGTCTATGCCTCAGCTATCCCTGGCATGTGGGATAGCTAGCTACCAGGGCCAGTTTTCTGAGAATACCTGTGGAAAATTCTGAAGTCTCTAGCAGACACTCTGCCAGACACAGAGGCAAAACAGGAGATGCTGTCAGCTGTTAAACAAGGTATCGAATCTAACAGCCACCAGCTCAAAGCCTCTGATGCAGCACCATGCTCTGAAGCTGTAATGATCTGCATCCAGAAGCTGCCCTGGCTGCACCCTGCTGGCTTCCCCCCATATGTTCAACAATGGGTCATGAATGTGCCCTTCAATGACACTTATCTGGACAGTAGTGGGTGCAGTCTCTTAAAGAGTCTAACGAGACTAGAATGACTCTCAAGATCTCCTGGCCAGCCCCCTATATACCACAGAGAGGTTGGGGATGTGGCTATTTTCACAACAAGCAGTCCTTTTGTGGCAGGGGCAGGGAGACCCAAAACAATAAAGCTCAGCCTCCACAACCCCTAAAGAAGCTGCGATCGAAGGGGCAGGTGCCAAAACCATTAAGTACCACCATCTGAACTTCCGGCCCTGGTCCTGCTTCAGCTGCCTGAGGCAGACTTCACCCCCTCAGTAGGGGGACACCTGACCCATTTTATTTTTTTTTTTTACTTTCTGTTTATGCCCCCTTCTTCTCCACATCTGGTCCTTCCCTTGGGGTCCTCTAATGCACCACACAGGCTGCGCCGCAAGGACTAGCTGAGCTCGCTTCATTAGTGCCCTGCTCCAGTATGCTAGGTATCCCCGGATGACCCCGCCTGGGTGGGGCAAAGGAGTCACCCCTTTCTCCTCTGAAATCTTCAGTGGAGCATGCACCTGGAGCTGCACCCCTGGCTTCTCTTGGTTGCTGCTGTGGGAGCTGTCGCCAGGCCCAGACATGTTTTTTTTCCTGGTTTTCTGGTCCCTGCCCCCCGCGGACATCAGTGCTCAAGGAGGGCCAGTGAGATGGAGGCATGTAGAGACATACCTTTGCTTTAGTCCTCGGCTGACATCCACCCCCCTCCCTGTCATTCTGCATCCTGTGCTGCACCCCCACCCATGGTCACCCAGGTGGCAGTATGGCAGGGAGGACTGTATCCCACCCCTCCCAGAGAAGGAGAGCAGCCGATTGGGTGCTCAATCTTTCTCCTCCTAGCTGGCTTTCCAGTGACCTGGGCTAACTCCTGAACCTGGGTCGCAAGCAGTAGCACTACTGCGGTGCTGGCGGGCCCTGACCCATTTTTAACATCAATGGGAGTCCATCTCATGGACAAGTGGGTCCTCAGGATTATTCGAGAGGGGTACTCCCCTGTAATTGTCAGATTCCTCCATACTATCCTCCTAGAAGGCAACTCCCTCTGTCACCTCACATGTCAGAGCTTCTGGCACAGGAGATTGTGGGTCTTATGAGAAACAGAACAGAGGAAATAGTGCTAGAGTTAGAATAGAACACAGGATTCTCCTCCCACTACTACCCATTTTCAACATCAGAAATCTGAACAAATGCATACATTGAGAAAAATTCAAGATTATTTCTCTGAGCTCTCTGCTACCTTACCTGAAGCAACAAGACTGGCTAGCATCTCTGGATATGTAGGATGTATATCAGCACATACTGGTGCACCCCCAGCCACCACAAATACCTTCAGTTTTGTGTGCAGGGCAACACTACCAGTTGAGTCCTACCCTTAAGGCTTTCCTTGGCACCATTTATGAAGTGCTTTGCAGTGCTCACTGCACACCTCAGAAAGCTAGGACTCCAAGTCTTCCCATATCTGGATGACTGACTAATCTCAAGCCTGTCCAAAAAGGAGACAGAGTAGGCGGTGGCCACTGCCTCTCAATTCCTAACTCCAACGGAAATCCTGCTGAACCCATTGAAGTCTCAGCTGGAACCCTCCCAAGAGTTACTGTTCATAGGAGCTATTCTGAACATGACCTGGGCTTAGGCGCCTTCCTTTCAGAAAGCAGACTACAAGCAATCCTAGGTGGCATGCTACATCATGGAATGAAAGACTGTGCAAGCCCACTCAATGCAATGCATGCTGGGCCTAATAGCCTCCTCAATGTTCAAAGTGCCTCTGGCATGGCCACACATGAGGACAGCTTAGTGGATGCTCCATGCGCAATGGTCACAAGCATCACATCCTCAAAACTATCCCATTCAGGTGACCAAACCCCTGGTGAGGTTCCTGATGTGGTGGGCAGTGGAGGACAACCTCCTACAGGGCTTCCCCTTCTACCCACCAGAGCTAAAGGTGATTCTTACCACAGATGCCTCCATGTTGGAGTGGGGAGCCCACTGACAGGCCTTCAGACACAAGGTGTCTGTGACTCCTCAGATGCTCATCTCCACATCAACATGCTGGAGATGTGGGCAGTTCTGTATGTCTGAAAGCCCTAGGGGACTTGGTCAGCTGAAAGGCAGTTCTCCTCCATAGAAAACAAGTTTGTCATGTATTTTAACAATGTAGACCCCCCCCCGCCATGTGCCAATGGGCTACCCCCTCTTGCCAACTGTCTCTGGTACCTGGCAAAGGGCCTGGGTCCAGTGGGCCAGATATCCATTTGGCACAGCCCCCGGAATACTGTGCCTACCCACCTCCCCAACCAAGCACTCTGCACACTGTGTCTCCCAGTTCCTTATCCCACCATAGACCATATAACTGAGCAATAAACACATGTAATGAAGTTCACTAACACAATAGTTTCAAACAACAAACTTACAGCTTTATTTGGGGGGGTAAGAGATAAGGAAAAGGGATACCTGGACACTGGGAAGCTGTGAAGGCAAAGAAAAATATTAGTGCAATATGCAAGGTTAACATATGGGCCCGCAGGCCAAGCCCTCTCCTTCTGGTACCAGTGCCCCAGAATTGTCCCTTGTGGTATCCACTAGATGCAGGCCTGGTATGGTGTCATGGGTTGGCCAACTGTTGGGGCCCTGAAATTTCAGAAACCTGGCTTTGAAAAAACAGATCAAATTCCCCTTTCCCCTCCCCAGAACCAGGGCCGGGATACTCACAGTTTGATGATTTCGGCACCAGGGGAAATGGAGCTCCTCAAACTTGTGCAGCACAAACCAAAGAGGCCAGCCAGGACCCCTCTGTCCAGATGGAATTTGCTCGAGGATCTTGCAGCTGGTCACCTTAATTGTAGTTCTGGCCACTTGTCACCTTCAGCCACTTCTGGCCCATTGCAGAGCACTGTGACAGGACAACACCAGCCCCAGAAGGCCCAGACCTGGGTGCGGCTCCACAGCCCAGCCCCCAACGATGGGTCGAAGGTGTCCTAGCACCCCAGCAAGTGCTGGTGACCCCCTGAGATAGTGTGTCCTACTTGGAAGGTATTAGCAAGTTCCCTCCCTGGCTCTGGGTGAGGACTCCCAAACAGTGGGGTCCTCCAACAGTCCCTGCACTGAGCTCTCAACAAGCAAAGTTTTCAGGCAGACGCTCCAATGAAGTCCAGAGCCAAACTGAGTGGGTGCTAGCCTCTGATTAAATCAGTGTCAGTGCAGTTCAGCAGGAGGAACACTCAGCAGCAACAGTCCCACTGCACACCAGTCCACACTTTCAGTTTAGCAGTGTCCAAACCCTTTCTTCAGCTGCAGCAAGACCTCAGCTCTCAGCCACTTTAACCAGTTCACTCAGGACACACACACAATTCCTTGCTAGCACCCCCATGACCAGAGATGCTCTGCCTCTTCCAGAAAAATGCAATTGCAGTCCACACAAGCAAACGACCTTACAGCAGCAACTGTAGTACTCAGATAATCTGCTCAGTCCTTTCATCTAGCTCAATTTCCCAGTGCAGGGTGTCTGCCACATTTAGTTTCTCTCAACATTCATTAAGCAACCTCTCAGTACCAGGAGAAACAGGATAATAGTGCAAGTCTCTTTTTCTCTTTTCCCTTTCGCAACTCAGTCCTGCAGCAAGCACCTGGGGAACCCTTTAGCAATCACAATCTTCAGATTAGGGCTCGGGTAGGCCCCTGAAGCCCAGTATCCAATTTCACAGCACAGTCCTGACTCGTACAGAGCCCAGCAACAAAAGGACTAAATCCCAGAAAGTCCCCACTGTAGCAGTCGAAATCCCAGTGTTCTGATTGGCTGTAGAAGCCTTTCAATAACAGATATCCATAGTGATCAATATTCCTTGCTCATTTATTGGGGCATGATGTAGGTGCCAGAATTAGTCCCCTCCTCTACCCAGGAATCCCTCTGTCACAGTTTTGGGTGCCCAGATCACTGACTGGCTATAACAGAAGGGGTTAAATGTCACAACATGTCTGCTCCCATGAATTCATATGGCGTCCATTTCAGTTTTATGCAGTCTCTCCCCTTTCTCAACTGCTGCCACCCAACACATTGCTATAGTGTCACCAATGCCCCACCAGAATGTAGCCCCAACTGACCCCTATTGAACGAGCCCACTCTGGTTTCAGTGCCCCCAGTAGCTTCACTATCACTGCTGCTGGAACGCTGTCCCCCAAGCGACAGGCAGTATCTCATTAATAGTTATGGAGCCACTCATTAATATTCATGAGCTTTGAGTGGCACCTGTTATTCCAGGTAATTTAGGGCTCCTGAGGGCAAATGTCTGAGCCCCTGCACGCCTCTGGTCCCCAACAACATAAGGACAACACTGGGATCAGAGACACACCTCCTGGCCAACCGCACAACCGAGTGGTCGGCACATCAAAGCACAAGCCACTCTTACGCGAATGCTGGCTCTAAACTAGGAATCCGGCAGCTCACAATCAATGATCCATGCCCAACAGGGCTGAAAAGAGCAGACTGAGGGGGAAGTAGAACTGCCGACCCTGAGGTGGGCCCCAGAGAGAGTTTCCAGGCGCTTGACTCCCACGGCAAGCGTAATGGACATACCCAAGAAACACATCAAACATTAATGACATTTCTAACTAGGCAGGCCTGCCGGCACTGTTAGATTTCTGCTTGTGACACTGATGACCCAGTTTCAGGAGTGTACCCAGTGAAAGAGGGCCACCAGGTGGGAGGTAGTCTGAGCATCCATCAGATTGCTCAGCTCCTCTGGGAAGTTCCTTGGGCCGGGGTGGCCTGACCTCTGGTGGAGACCAGAGGTATCACAGCCCCGATGCCTCCATGCAAGCCGTGGCATCATGTGGCATGTTGTGCTCGGGGGGGTGTACATGTGAAAAACACTTCCCGGAGCAACACCGACGCGAAGGCCTGATAGTGGGTCCTCCTTCAGCCAGCTGCATTGCCGCACGGATTCCCAATGAAGACTAGATCCTTGGGGCAGGGTGAGGGCCCCTCTGCTGCAGACCTCACCTGTGAAGTAAGCCAGCACTCCATGGGGGAAGACCTGTGCAGAAGATGGGCTGAGCAGGGGAGTTTGGTACAGCACCGAGGGGTTGGGAAAAAGATAAAAAAATAGATAACATTTCTAACTATATACCTGACTCCTATCTAGCAGGTAATAAACAGAGAAACACTCAAACACGGAACATTATAGACATCTTGCAAATTATTTTCCTCCTCTGAGCCCTTTTGGCCACATGAAAAGTGATACCTTTCAGATTGACTCATCAGACATCAGGTCCTAAAACCCCACAGAGAACACTTCTTTCCCTTAAATCTGTGAGGTTCCCTGTTCACCTCCCTCCCTCTCCTTCTTCGGGTCATCTTTCCTTCTGATCTAGGGGGCTTAGCATCAACAGGGCACATAACCACCTTCTGCAGTGACCTAGGAGTAATGTACACTCCCTTATGTTCTACAAACAAGGGTAAGTCCGTAGGAACCCCAGGGGCATCATACATTAGTTTAAGGAAAGGCCTTATCATCCTCCCTGTCCTACGAGAGGTCTCCTGAATACTTGTGCCCCTACCTACCCCTGGGTCAACAATGCCTTCCTCATCATCTTCACCTTCTTCCTGTTCATCCTGGTCCTCAGCTAGAGGGATGAACAATTCTAACACTTCTCTACCATCAGGCTCAGCTCTAGGGGGACTAACTCTGGCTCTTTCAAAGGGCACAGGTGGATCAGTATTCAGTTCCAATGTGGGCCCTTTAAAAGACACATCTTTCCCCTCATTGTTCTGATCCTCAGAATCACCCTGCAACCATTCTCTGGGTGTATCTGCAGAGGAGCTGCTCCGGTACCACTCAAGCAGCTCAGCCAGACCAGTATTCAAGTCCAGAGTGGTCCCCGTGAGGGGCACAGCTGGAACAGACTCCCAGACCCTACGCTGTCTTCTAGGCTTGTCCCTGACCAGGGGCGATCCCTGCAATAACCTGGCCAACTCCCATGTAGGGTAATGACTATGGGGGTCTTTCCATCCTCCTCCCTCAGACTCATCTTTAGTGTCCTTTTTGCCTGAGACTTCCCCACCCTGGGCAAGCCCAAACCCCATGGCATCACTGTCTCTCCGCCTCTGTCTTCTGCATGCAGCAGCTCGAGTGGTGGGGGGTGATGAAAGCTCTTTTGCAACATTTTTGGCACTCACTACCTTGTCACCAATGGGCAGCAGGTGGTTGTGATGAATAACTTTATGCCCTCAAGTCTCTCCTTCAGGCCGAATCTTGTATACCGGCAGGTCTGCAAGCTTCTCCATGACAACATATGCGGTGTCTCCCCATCTGTTGGCTATCTTGTGCTTTCCTGGTATGCCCAATTGGCATAGTAACACTTTGTCTCCCACTTCCAGATCTTGAGCCTGCACTTTCTTATCATAGCACTCTTTATATTATAGGGGTCAACTGATAATGCATCAGATAAAAACAGCTATCAACACTACTAAGGACTTCACTTGTCATGATGTGTACACAGGCAACAAGAACTGCAGGTTATACACATTGTCATTACGTAACTCCTGCTATCAGCACTCTGTGTACGTTACTGATAAGCCTACTGCCAAAGCACATTCAGTGCCCCTCTCTGCCACTAATTTTTCAACTACAGTGGATGACAATTTACAATTAGAAACACCATCACAGGTGATTCAAATAAGTAATGAAAAACATAAAATTACCCGTGCTAACATACTTTCAAAACGAAATAGTAGATAAAATATGTACATGAACATCTCACAATGCTTCCCGACCCAACACACACCCCGATATCCAGAAGAACACAAACCCGCCCACACCTCCCAACAACCAATAACACCATATTACATGAACAACCAATCAAACAAAGTCCAGTGCAGCAACACAGGAACAGAAATGAAACCCCCAAACACAGGTAAAAAAACTACTAAAATAACCATGTAAAAATCAAACAATGCACAATACAAAGTCAACCCCTATAATATAAAACGAATATGTGATGCTGAGGTATATGATAGTGCAGTTATCAAAACTTGTGGCAAGTGAGCTCAGGGTTTAATACCTCATGGCTCCGCTTTGTGGAGCCACTCATTATAACCCTGGACTCACTTGCCACATGTACTGATAAAAGCGCTATCATATACCTCAGCATCACGTGTCCCCTTATTATTCACCTGGTTCCTCTTAGTGGCCATCTCAGAAGTGAGCTGGTATGCATCATCTAGCTGTTATCTCAGAGTTTTCACATACTGCAGATAGTCTCCTGCTTCCAGTCCATCCGAGGAGACTCCATAACACAGGTCTACTGGCAAGTGGGCTTCCCTCCCAAACATGAGCCAGTAGGGAAAGAATCCCATAGCATAATTCCATGTGCAGTTGTAGACATGGACCAGAGTGCTCACCCACTGACTCCACGTGCGCTTGTCCGGGGGATCCAAGGTACCCAACATATCCAACAAAGTGTTGTTGAATCTTTCAGGTTGGGGGTCACCTTGGGGTGGTAAGGCATGGTCCGGGTCTTTCTGGTGCCCCTCAACGACAATAGCTCTTTGATGAGTAGGCTCTCAAAATCATGGCCCTGATCCGAGTGGATCCTCTGGGGGGCACCATGGTGCACAAAAAACTTCTCCACCAATATCTTGGCCACGGTGGAAGCTCACTGATCCTTGGTGGGGTAGGCTTGAGCATATCGGGTGAAATGGTCCGTAACCACCAACACATTGGCGATATTGCATGAGTCAGGCTCCAGTGTAAGGAAATCTATGCAGACCAGCTCCATAGGGCCACTAGTTTTGATGTTGACTAGTGGAGCAGCCCTCTGGGGAAGTGCTTTCTATTTTTTTTGCACCTCAGGCAGCTCTTGCAATATGCCTCTACATCTGCCCCATCTTCGGCCAATAAAATTGACTCTTAACTAGGTCCAAAGTGCATTCAGCTCCCAAGTGCCCCATATCATGCAGGGTCTTCAACACAGCCTTAACATGCTTCTCCAGGAGTACCAGTTGCTCTTGTGGAACCCCCTGCTGATCCTGGGTCTCTCAGTACAACAACCCTTTCTTTAAAAGCAGTTTAGACCATTCACATAACAACAGCCGAGCCTGAGGAATAATGATGTCCACTTGCTCCTGGCTCCCCTGCCATTTCAACACTTGCACAATCTTCCCAGTGACTGGGCTGACCCTCTGATCCCACTGCAGGTCTTGAGTAGTTAATTGCGGGAGGGATCTGACATCTAGGGTGGCCAGCTGGCAGCAGGCAACTGGAAGACAATCCCCTGAAGCTCCCAGGTGGTCCACCAGACAAGGGGTGTCTTCAGCAGAGAAGATCTCTTCGCCATCATGCTTCTTACATATGGCCTTGACAGTTTGCTCTGAGATGCGCACCCTGCTTGAGCTCTCATCGTTACAGGCTTGAGGTTACCTAGACAAAGCATCTGCATCTATATGGTTTAGACCTGGGTGGTACTCCACACAGTAATCATAGGTGAACATGGCTGATAGCCACCTATGACCAACTGCGTCCACCTTGGCTGTGGTCTGTATGTAAGTTAGGGGATCATTATCCAGCTTCACAGTAATCTTGGCCCCATACAGATAGTCATGGAAGTGATCAACTATGGCCCACTTCAACGCCAGGAACTCCAACTTGTGGACAGGATACCTCCACTCTGAAGGGCTTAAACTCGGACTGGTGAATGCAACTGGATGTAAACCTTCAGGGTGCTCCTGATACAATACAGCCCCCAACCCACTGAAACTGACATCGGTGTGAAGGACACAGGGTTTCTGCGGGTCTGCATAAGCCAGCACCGGGGCATGGATCAGGCAATAGATGATGTCCTCAAAAGCTCTATCACAGTCCCCATTCCACCTCTCACCGAAGGGTTCAGAGGGATGGAAATAACTGATGGGTTTGGCAGAGTCCCCACGCATGGCAGTTTTCTTGCTCTTGTTCATGGGTGGATACCCCTGTGGCAGATTCAAAAGGGGGCGCACCACCCAGGTGTAGTCCTTTACAAATCTCCTGTAATAGCCACAGAAACACAGTAGTCACTGTAAGTCCTTCAGAGTGTGTGGCTTAGGCTAGGTGGTGAGGGCCTCCACCTTGCCTGGGTCAATCTGTATGCCTTCTCAGAGACGATGTGCTCTATGCACTTGACTGAGGTCTGGAAGAACTGGCACTTGTCGATGGATAGCTTCAATCCAGACTCTTCCAGGTGGTCCAGCACCTTCATCAACCAGGCCTCGTGCTACTCCAGTGTTTTCCCAATCACGATGATGTCATCCAGGTAGACAAAACACTCCAGCAGGTTCATATCCCCGACAGCCTTCTCCATCAGGTGTTGAAAGGTGGCAGGGGTGCCCAAGATCCCTTGGGGCTTTCTCAGAAACTCATAGAATCCAAAGGGACATATAAAAGCTGTCTTCTCCTGATCCTGAGGGTCCATCGGGATCTGGCTAATAGCCACTCCAGAAGTCCAAAACTGAGAACCATTGACTTCCATTTAAACAGTCCAGTGCCTCCTGCACTCTGGGCATAGTGTACTGATCTGGCATCATCCGCTTGTTCAGGGTGCGGCAGTCCACGCACATGCGTATGGCACCAGTTTTCTTTCTCACCACCATGATGGGCGATGCATAAGGGCTCCGGGATTCCTACATAATCCCCGCAGCCAGCAACTCTTGCAAATGCCGCCTGATGTCATCTATATCTGCTGGGGCCAGCAGCCTTGATCTCTCTAAGCCAGGCTTGTCATCAGTGAGTTGTATCCGATGCTACTCTCCACTTATGCACCCTACATCTCATTCGTACAGGGAGAAAACATCTGTTTGAGCAGCCAGCTTCTTCCTCACTCTCTCTTTCCATTCCTCCAGGATGGGGGAGTCACTCAAGTCGAACAACTCGGGATCAAATCCCACAGGGCCACCTCTGCTTGCTGCAGTGCTATGCACTGCCATGTCAGTGCAATATATCTGATCCAGTGTCTGTCCTTTCCATACCACCACCTCCTTATCTGTAACATTCTTCACTTTCACATACACCCTTCAAACATATGCATGCGCTCTGGTGGGTAGGACGCTAGACTTGACTAACAGTCCCACTGGCAATCCATGTTCATCCGGAGCATCCAACATCAATATCTGGTTCTTGACATCATTCTTCAGTCTCACTACACTGGCAATGTTGCATTCCGCATTTGGCGGGAGCACAATTTTATCTCTGTCCCTTCTCCACACTATTCCCACTGGATTATCAAGCTCCTCAACAGAGGATTAACTCTTTCTCTGGTAGTCCTCCTGGACCAAGGGGTGTAACTGGCACTCCATTCCTCTTTGTTCAGCCACCCGAGCACGACACGGCTAGGCCAGACGTCCAAATATATGGGCATTTGTGCTCACCAATACTGGCACTCCATTGAAAATGTTAGCTTCAGGGCAAATCAAAGCTAAAGTCTCTGCAGCTTCACTCACTCCAGTCACTTAAGTAGGGAACGCCATCCATACCTTGACATAGCCGAGATAAGGGTATGTCTTCTCAATGAGATCCCACATGTGCAGCCTCTCCAGTGGCTGTATTTCCATGTCTGGTAAATGCTGATCATACCAGGATTTGAAGATGATGGTAACCTGGGAGCCACTATCCAGAACAGCCTGAGTGGGGACACCGTTGATGGTGATCTTATTTTCAGTTGTCGGCCCCACTAACTTCCGCATATCTACTGGCGTAGTTGTGTTGGTTCTGCCAGATGAGGCTCTTGCATGAGCCATTGAGCTGGACCTGCCAGGGGCCCCAGTGCACTCCTTTATCAGGCCCCTCTGTAGTTTCCCTGTTTGTGGGCTGTATTAGTGGGTGCCTTGGCTCTATTAGATGACTGGTCTAACGGTGGCCTACACCACCTCTGTGTATGGCCCTCGCCCCTACACCTACAGCAAATAACCAGCTCCTGGGGCCACGGCCACTCTGACAATGCTGGGTGAGCCCTGGGCATTCCCATTGGGGCACTCTGAGCTACATGAGTCCATTCTACAACCCACTCATTTTCTTGAATTGCAACTGGTACCCCCACCCTCTGTAACTCAGCCACCCTCCACACCAATTCTTCCACTTGAGCCTTAACCCCGGGGTCAGAGAGGGGTGTTTGGATGGGGGGGCCAGTGCCAAATGGGGTGGGGCCAACATTAGGGACTATACTACTCATCCCAGGAGCTTCCATGGGACCCAAACCCATGACTAATTTAGCGGAGGTGACTACATCCTTGTATTCTCTTAATAGAGTCTTCAATTCCTGGACCTCACTGGAGGCACCTTTTGCTCCACCTGTGTCACGGCTATTGATACCCCAAACATTCCTCAGTGACCCTGCTCCTCCTAAGCCTCCTGGACCTCCCAAACCAAAATCCAATAGGGAGGGGGATTACTTTTCCTGTCGGCTAAATGCAACTGTCACACTAGTAATGGGGAACAACAAGCGGCATTCACAACATGCTCCAATCTGATCCAATTTAGATCTTGGGCCGCTACTCCCCCCTTCTGGGACACCTTCTGCAAGGTTCTCTCCACCCAGGCCAGGAAAGCAGACAACCATTCCCATCCCACTGCCTAGTGGTTTTGAACTTCCACATGAGGTCCTTGCAGGTTTCATGGCTCCCAAATACACTTTCCAAAGTCGAGATATATACCTAGACTGGGGCTTCGGGATCCGTGGCTCATAAAGAACGTATAACCTCTAAGACGGAACCCTGTAAACTCTCCACTAACCGTTTCCACTTCTCCACTTCAGAACACTGCTAATCTTGAACTAACAGGGTAGCGACATCCATCCAGGCCTCCAAGTCATCCTTACCATTCGGGGTGGGCTTCACCCCTGAAAACATTCTTAACTTGCGGTATGACTCAAAGACCAAAGGCATGGAACCAGGCTGGGGTCTCTCAAACTTTGGCATCCTAGGACCGGATCATGCTCCTCGACCCCTCCTTCCTGGGAGATCATACTGAAAGAGGTTACTACTGGAAGAGCCACAGTCAACCCCTCCACCACCAAAACCCCAGGCATCCAACTGGCTTCTATATGTTGAGTAGTCTCTATATACATGGTCAATGTACCTCTAGCTGAGTCAAACATTTTCCCTTGAACTTTAACTTTTCCCAGTCTCTTTATAGTGGATACACAATTTTCAACCTCCCCCTTTTCCATCTTGAGGGGGGTACTCCCAGCTGAGAAAAGATTTTTGGGAATCCATTTTTTATTCCCCCACTCCATTCTACCAGCCTCTGCTTAGCCTCCTCAGTAGGCCTGAACTTAGGCTGGGGCGGAGTGGACTTGGGGCCCGGGGACTCCTCAGGGGCCCTGACACTCTGATCTTCTGCTGCAGACATGGCTGGTCAATAGGAGATCCCAGCGGTGCCTCCAAGATGTAGCCCCCTGGTACCATGTGTCAATGGGCTACCGCTCCCTTTGCTGACTTTCTCTGGTATGTGGCAAGGGGTCTGGGTCTTGCTACAGTGACTATTGGGGGTTCATTCCCAGAAATAGTGAAAATAGCATGGTGCATCCACCCACAGTACAGTATCAGTGGGCCAGATATATGTTTGGCACAGCCCCCAGGGATCCTGTGCCAACCCACCTCCTGAACCAACCACTCTGTACACTATGTCCCCCAGTACCTTATCCCACCATAGACCATATAACTCAGCAATAAATACATGCAATGAAGTTCACTAACACAGTAGTTTCAAACAATGAACTCACAGCTTTATTTAGGGGGATAAGAAACAAAGAAAAGGGATACCTGGAAACTGTGAAGGCAAAGAAAAATGTTAGTGCAATATGCAAGATTAACATATGGGCCCACAGGCCAAGCCCTCCTCCACTGGTACCAGTGCCCCAGAATCGTCCCTAGGGGTACCCACTAGATGCAGACCTGGTACGGTGCCATGGATTGGCTGGCTGTTGGGGCCCTGAAATTTCAGAATCTTAGCTTTGAAAAAAACAGGTCAAATTTCCCTTTCCCCTCCATGGAACCAGGTCCAGTGTACTCATGGTTTGATGATTTCAGCACCAGGGGAAATGGAGCTCCTCAAACTTGTGCAGCACAAATGGAACAGGCCAGTCAGGATCCCTCCATCCAGATGGAACTTGCTTGAGGATCTTTCAGCTGGTCACCTTAATTGTAGTTCTGGCCGCTTGTCACCTTCAGCCACTTCTGGCCCATTGCAGAGCACTGTGGCAGGACAACAAAAGCTCCAGAAGGCCCAGATCCAGGAGTGGTTCAGTAGCCTGGCCCCCAACAATGGGTTGCAGGTGCCCTAGCACCCAAGCAGGTGCTGGTGACCTCTGAGACAGTGTGTCCCACTTGGAAGGTATTAGCAAGTTCCCTTCCTGGCTCTGGGTGAGGATTCTCAAACGGTGGGGGTCCTCCTGCAGTCCCTGCACTGAGCTCTCAAAAAGCAAAGTTTTCAGGCAGACACTCCAATGAAGTCCAGTGCCAAATTGAGCAGGTGCTAGCCTCTGATTAAATCAGTGATCAAAATTCTCTGCTCATTTATTGG
This sequence comes from Neoceratodus forsteri, assembly GCA_016271365.2. NCBI lineage: Eukaryota > Metazoa > Chordata > Ceratodontiformes > Ceratodontidae > Neoceratodus > Neoceratodus forsteri. The sequence continues at coordinate 429,543,436 of CM057453.1, read as the reverse complement.
GGCATGATGTAGGTGCCAGAATTAGTCCCCTCCTTTATCCAGGAGTCCCTCTATCACAGCTTTGGACACCTAGATCACTGATTGGCTGTAACAGAAAGGGTTAAATGTCACAACATGTCTGCTCCCAGTCCCATTAGTTCATATGGAGCCCATTAAAGTTTTATGCAGTCTCTCCCCTTTCTCACCTGCTGCCACCCAACACATTACTATAGTGTCACCAATGCCCCACCAGAATATAGCCCCAACGGCCCCATATTAAAAAAGTCCACTCTGATCTCAGTGCCCCCAGTAGCTTTGCTGTTGCTGCCACTGGAATGCTGTCTCTTCAAGTGGCAGGAAGCATTTTATTAACCCTTGATGTGCCGAGGACTGATATATCAGTCCAGAATTCCTATACATTCTAATTCTGTTGGCAGCCTAAGAGTTAATAGTTAGGGGGCTGCTCATTAATATTCATGAGCCTTGAGTGGTACCTGTTATTCTGGGTAATTTAGGGCTCCTGAGGGCAAATGTCTGAGCCCTTCCAGATCTCCGGTCCCCAACAACATAAGGACAACATTGGGACTGGAGACACACCTCCTGGCTGACCATACAACTGAGTGGTCGGCACATCAAAGCGCAAGCTGCACTTATGCAAGTGCTGGCCCCAAACTAGGATGCCGGCAGCTAGCGATCAACGATCAACACCCAAAGGGGCTGAAAGGAGGCAGAATGGCAAGGGGGACGGGGGAACCTCCAACCCACAAGGTAAACCCCCAGAGGGGGGTTACATCAACAAACAGGGAAGTGTACACTCTTACCCTCTCTGCAGAGAGGAGTCTGGGAGTCGAGTCTGGAACATGTAATCCTGATCCAAGCCAGCAACCAAATAGGGTCTGAAGTGTCAGAATAAGCAAGGAAAAATAGGGCAGACTGGATGGGCCTACCAGTCCTTTTCTGCCGACAAATTTTATGTTTCAAGGAGTCTGCCTGCCATTGCCTGGAACACCTTGGCAGATGAGGTCAGTCAAATAGAGGTCAATCCTCATGAGTGACCACTAGTACCAGACATCATAAGATCACAATTCAATAAGGCTGTCAGTCTGACGTTGGTGGTGGGCAAGATGATGGAGGCCATCTTGAAAGAGAGGCTGGAGGTGTTCCTGGAGACACAGGGCCATCTGGATGATCACCAACACAACTTTGTGCAGGGCAGATCATGTCAGACTAACCTTGTGGAGCTCTACAATTGGATAATAAAAGAGCTGGACCAGGGAAGGCCAGTGGATGTCCTCTTTCTAGACTTCAGCAAGGCGTTTGATTCTGTGCCACACCCAGGGTTGCTGGACAAGCTGTGTGAAAATGGGACAGGAGAAAGGATGATTAGGTGGATAGGAGACTGGCTAACTGGGCTGTCACAGAGGGTGGTGGTTGTGGGGAAGGCATCATCTCCAAGGAGGGTCATTAGCGGGGTCCCGCAAGGGTCGGTGTTGGGCTCACTCCTGTTTAATGCTTATATCTCGGACATCAAGAATGGTATCAGGAGTGAGATGTGCCTCTTTGCTGATGACTCAAAGTTGGGGGTGGTAGTGGATGGGGAGGAGGGTAGAAGAGCCCTACAGATGGACCTAGAGACTCTGGAGAGGTGGTCACACACTTAGAAATTGAGGTTTAATGCCAAGAAATGTAGAGTTCTCCACTTGGGGTTTAGAAACCCGGGTCATGAGTACTTTTTGGGAGGGGAGAAGCTATAGGTCTCGGTGGTGGGGAGGGGTCTTGGGGTGGTCGTGGATGCCAAAATGAATAACTCTGTGCAGTGTAGGAGGGCTGTGGCTCAAGCAAATAAAATGCTTGGGTGCATTGCCAGGGGGGATAACCTCAAGGAGGAGGGAGGTGCTTCTTCCTCTGTATAACTGCTTGGTTCGACCGCACCTTGAGTACTATGTGCAGTTTTGGTGCCCTTACTTAAAAAAGGACGTTGCACTTCTGGAGAGAGTCCAGAGGAGAGCGACCAGGATTATACAGGGCCTGGGAGAGAGATCCTATGAGGAAAGACTTTAGGAGCTGAACTTGTACTCCCTGGAGGAGAGGAGGGACAGAGGGGATATGATTGAGGTCTTTAAATATCTAAAGGGATTGAACAATGTCAGCCTAAATAGGGTGTTCCAGCTAAGGGAGGAGGGGGCCACCAGGGGGCATTCCATGAGACTGGCAGTCGGGAGGCTCAGAGGGGAGACTAGGAGATGCTACTTTACCGAGAGGGTAGTGGACCCATGGAACACACTACCTGTGGAGTTGGTGGCTGTGGGTACAGTGGAGGGATACAAGAAGGGCTGGGACAGATATAAGGGGAAGGTAAAGCTGAGAAATGCCAGATCTGGAGGTACAACTCTGTTGGTGGATGGGGTTGGGGGGAATTATGGGGGAGAAGGGGAAGGCAGCAACAGTGCCCAGACCAGGTGCTGATTTTTGAGCAAACTCGACAGACCTTTAGGCCTACTCTGCCAGCATCTTTGTATGTTAGTATGTTAGTAAGTGGGGTACCCCAAATGTGGACCTTTTTGCATCTCTACTCAAAGCCAAACTGCTTCAGTTCTGCTCCAGAAATCAAAGGCATGGTATTTTCTGTCAGGATACATTCAGCCTGCTGTGGCAAAATCTGTTTCTGTATGCATACCCTCCACTCACTGTCATTCAGAGAGTGTTGCTCAAATTGGAGGCACAGTGGAGGCAAAATGATCTTAGTAGCCCCCTGCTAGCCTTGACAGATATGGTTCCTTCTACTGAATCGACTTTCAATCAGTGAACTGAGAATTCTGCCACTTGAGCCGGACTTATTGACCCAGGGTCAGCTGGTCCATCCCAACCTGTACTCCCTTCATCTCCAGGACTAGGTTCTGAAGAGATAGAAGTGAACAAGTATGAGGTATCTCAGAGTGTTCTTGAAATACTTTTGGCTGCCTGTAAACAATCCACAAAGAAGACATACACAGCCAAATGGAAAAGATTTTTAGTCTGGTGCTCCAACACCTTCATGGACCCCATCAGTTGTCCCCCTGACAAGGTTCTGGAGTACTTACTGGACCTTTCTGATGATTGATGACAGTAATCCAAGGTTATGGTCCATGTGTTATTTCATCTTACTACAAACTCATGGGTACCCTCTACCTAGCACAGTTGATGCTTTTTAAGAGGTTCCTCAAGGGCATTTTGCATACAAGGCTTCCCATCAGGAAGTCAGCATCTAAGCCAACCTGTTGGCACTGAGGGATGATGCGTGAGACGCCACACCTCACACCATGCTGGTGACCGTTTTCGGATGCAGAATCACGTTGCTGGGGTTTGGTCGGGAAGAGAGGATTGAGCATCAGAAGGACTGCTCTTCTTTCCTAGGAGGCAGGTTTTAAGTGCCTGGTACTCACCTGGCCCCTAGTGTCAGCTGGTGTTATGCAAGCTGGGGATGATGGCATGGGAGATAGAGCAGCAGCTGCTGATGCATCACACATGGAAGCATGCATGAGATGTCTTGGCGGCATTGCACACCACCTCTCCGGGACAAGAAAATGCAGGAAAAATTATAGAGACATGAGCCGCTGCTGACCCAGCCACCCCGTAGTGCAGCACCCCATTGAATACCCAGGCCATGCTGCAGTCACGTGAAGGTAAGTCCTGCAGGAAAAGGGGGAAGCAGGGGCTGGGAGTAACCAGTGGCCAGAGGATAGCTTGGGCTCTGGCCCGAAAAAAATGATAAATGCAAAAAAAAAAAAAAAGGGAAGCCAGTGTCTCTGGAACATCAACCTGTTGCTGGATATTCACACTTGCAAGCCTTTGGAGCCTATTGCAACTTGTGACTTAAAGTTTCTAACTTGGAAAGCAGCATTTCTAGGGCCGTAGATATGATTCACTATCCACATGCTGGCAGTTCCACTGGAACAGTCTGATATGCCAGATGTCTTTAAGCAAAGCTCCTCCCACCATCTGGACAGTTTATTCCCGACTCTGCCTCGTGACATCAGATCTTTCTTTCCACAGGAAGAACAGATCACCTCCTTCACAGCTTCCCCTTAGAAAACATAGAAAGATAGACTTTGATGGCAGATAAGGACCGCTTGGCCCACCCAGTCTGCCCATTTCCCTACTTACTGGATAATCTGCAGATCCTAGTTAACCAACCAACTTCCTCCTTGAATTTTGTGAGACATAGGCAAACTTTGTCTTTCAAAATGTTTCAAGTTATTTGCATTCTTTCCTGAGTTCCTTTGACTCCCCTGGGGTTCAAGTTCTGTGTTTGGTGCCAGCAGAAGATGTCGGTTACCAACCTGCACAACACAGGCATGTATTGCCTGGGCCGGCAGCATGATGTGGCCAGGTGCAGCTTTTGTCTCAGCATGCTTTCTGAGTCTCTTGGATAGGAAGCTCTGGCACTCAGTTGGTCAGCGTTCGGAACGGGATCCAAAGGACAAACCTAAGGTCCACAAGAAAGCATTGGCTCTGATTGGGTCTGCCCAGAAGCTTGCAGCTCTTGAGGCAGAAGCAGCGGCTGCTGGGCGGGCACCTCCTCAGTCTCGGTGATGCTCCTGGCTGGGGCCAGCATTGGAGGATCATTCACCGGAGGCTTCCGGGACATGTGTTTGGCCCTTCAGACTCTTGAGGAGAGCCCTGCCTACCGTGGTTTCAAGCACAAGTGCTGCCAGTGCCACTCATGGGACCAGGAGAGATCACGTTATCATGGTTCTCCCTGTTCCTCAATTTGTCCAACCACTCGATGGTTGAGCATCCTCAGTCGAGGGGCAGGTTGAGGGCTCTGCAGTCCCGCCATTGAGCAAGCGAGTAAGTCGACTTTGACAGTAGCCGAACAGGCTGTGAAAATTTTCCTTAAACCTGTTGACCAGTCGTTGGACAAGGTCAAAGAATTAATCTTGCAGACCCTGGTGCTCCCGGTCCTCAAGGTCCTCAATGGGAACAGCCTCCACCAGTGATTGAGCCTTCCACACCCATGCTGCATAATGTAGGCAGGCGTGGGGTATACAGTACCACAATCAGCTGGAAGGCTCCTGTCATCGTCATTCTTCCAGCTGACAGTCAAGGTTGCAGTCGAGATCTTGGTCGAGGCATTTCCACTCTTGATTTGCTTAACTGGGAGGCATCGCTGTCAACACTCCTCGACCTTCTCATCCTCAGGTGCTGGTGCTATGAGGAGCTCCTATGGCAACAGTGGACCATCACAGGCAGTGTAGGCCTTTACCTCCTGGAACTCTGGTCACCTGGCAGCTACCAGTGGTGCCCCTGCTGGCATACACTATGCAAGTGCTCCCCACAGTGGCTTCTCTACCTCACTGGGTGGAGCCGCCACCACCGCAGCCGAAGATGGGCATTCTGACCAAGGAGGCCCATTTGGCCACCAGCTTGCCAGGCTGGTTGTCAGTGCATATCACCCTGGGGGAGGATACACGGGTGGACCATGGCAAGAAACAGTCAAGGGTTATTTTCTTGGAGTCCTCGGATGACTCAGTCCATGAATCTGTAGCCTTCTCTGGGACTTCTCTCCTCAGTCGGGGATCAGTTGAGAAGCTGTACACTGAATATGCCCCAGTGTCCTTTGGTGCTGTTCTCCACCTAATAAGTACCCTTTTATGGACATTTTGGGTAGAGATGAATCCCCGGGGGCAGCCTTTCCCTTGGGTGAAGGCACTGTGAGAATGGCCCTGGGGTTTTAGCAGCATCAGCATTCTGCCTGGCACCATCTACCCATATTATCCCCAAGAATGTGGTCCCTTCTGGCTCCCTTATAGATTCTTGAACCACCCCTCCGTGGAGGAGTTGGTAACTGATTTGGTGTTGTGCAAGTCTGGACACCAAGGGGACATGAATGAGCCTCCAGAGAAGGAGTCCTGTAAGATTGACCACTCTGCTAAGAGGGTGTACACTGCAGCATCCCTGGGTCTCATCAGGCTTGCCATACCATTATGACGACCAATTTCAGTCACATCCTGATTGGAGTTTTTTGATTCCATCCAAGGTCAATCACTGGCTAAACACCAGCTCCAAAAAGCCTTAGACATGGGCAATTCATGTGCCTGTGCCATGGCAATGGCCATCTCCATGAGTTGTAGGGCCTGGCTGCATCTGTTCACCTGTTCACCTCCACAGAAAACACCCAGCACAAGCTGGCTGATGTCCCCTTCTTAGGCACCAACCTATTTGGCCCTGGGGTAAAAGAACATCTCACCCATTTTGAGAAGTCCAGTGCCACCCTGGATTCTGTGGTATCATCCCAGAAGGAGAGAAAGACAAAGCCTAAGAAATAGGCTTTCCAGTATCGGTCCTTTCAGTCACAGCCTCCTCAGCATCAGCCAAAACAGGAACAGTATCAGGCCTGGCGCCCCAAGCCCAGGTCTGGTGGCCAGGGTCCTAAGGGGGGATGGGATGGTGGTGTCCCTCAAGCTGCAGTGGCCGGTTCCCCCACCAGAGATGCCTAGTGACTGGTTGGGGGCATCATCCCTTCACCCATCCTGTCCCTGTCTGTTTTCCCCATAGGAGGTTGGTTATGTCACATTTTGCCACATTGGTTGCCTCTGGATTTTGAGGCTCTCCAGCCTTACTACCTCCATGCACCTCAGGATTCCATGGTGTCACAGGAATCACTGTCAGCCCTTCAGGAGCACATGCCTTAGCTCCATGCAAAAGGGACAGTAGCCTGTGTTCTGGATGCCCTGGATAGTCAGGGTTATGTATCCAGGTACTTCCTGGTCCCTAAACAGATGGGTTGGCAGGTGCCTTTATTGGATCTGCATGATCTGAACCAGTTCATGTGGAAACATAAGATCTTCTTGGACTTACAGTCTCCACCACTCATTCACACTAGCGGGACTATGCCAGAGGCGCTAGGAATGAGTGGGAGCCAAAAATCTTTGGGAGGGCCAGAGCTGAGGTAGAACTACACATGCACGGTGCCACAAGACTGGCTCGTGCCATATAGGCTACCTTGGCATCAATCCTCCAACCGCCTCAGCTCCTTTTTTCCTGCCGTTAGTGCACTTAGTGACGACGTTGCTCACCCGCCGGGAGTCAAATCTTCAAGTAGCATAGTCGTTCAGTATTTGATTAGTTTTAGTATATTCATTATTTATTTATTTATTTTTAAAAAAAGAAAAGGTTTCTTTTCTTCCATGCATATTGACGGAGTCCATTTCCACGGATGGGGCCAGCGACAGTAGGGAGACTTTGCATGAAGCTGTTTCAGCAGCAGGGCTGGAGTCGGTCTGCCGCCCTTTATGGAGGGGGGGGTCTGACTATGGGCAGTCCGGTGCTCAGGAAGAAGGGCGGTCCTCCCAAAAGCCCAAAATGAAGTGGGACTGTTCCCGATCCTCGTCGGGGACCTGGCACCACTCAGCATCGAGTTATTCTTATCTCACCAGTCAAAGAAGAAGCAGTACCACTTGAGGTCACCCTCTGGTACGTCTCCATGGAGATCATCGGTAGCGGGGGACAGGAGGCCAACCTCAGCTCCGTTGGGGTCACCTGCAGTCTCGGTTCCTGGTGGCCATCATCCTGGACTCTGGAGTCCTTCCCCGCCCCTGGGGGTCCTCTGATGAGCAATTTCATCATTGAGCTGCTCTGATGGAGCAGTGGGTTTGGCGCTTGTCCCAACTTCCCGTGCCTGTGAAGTCGACCCCGGGGCCTTTGGGCTTGGGGGCTTCGGTCCTGTGGGTGGGGCGGTTGGGTCAGCTTAGTCATGTGACACCTTCTTTGGTGCCATCGACGCTGCACTCTTCGCTTTTCCCCCTCACATGGCTGTGGTGCAGGTGCCAGCACAGGTACTACCTTCTTCTACTCATGTTTTCAGATCTTCAGCCTTGGGTGCCCCGGGGTTGGGGTTGGGGTCTCCAGGCACTCACCAGCTCTGGCTTTGGAGGCACCGCAACTGGCACCGCATCTGATTTCAAAGCCGGCACCACCACAGGTGCAGGGATTTTCGACACTTATTCGAAGAGCACCTCCTCTTGCTCTCTTTTCTCCCTTTCTTTTATATACTATCCCTCCTGGGCTAGTAGGAGATCATGTTGAGCCTGATCCTGATCTGGGAGATGACTTTGATGAAGAGTTGTCCTTTGAAGTGGAACGTAAACCCTCTACTTCATCACAGTCTTCACTGAAGTGCTGTTGCCCAATTCAGATCAAGCAAAGATTATGCTTGCCTACCTTGGCAAACACCTCTGCACACTTCAAGCAGTTCTTGAACCCTGGGGTCCTGTTTTCTTTTTAGGCTTGTCTGACATTACAGAAAACAGGAACCTGTAATCGACCAAAAAATAGACTAAATTGAAATATTTGCAGTCGAGTTCAATAGAATAACGGTTGGTTCAAGAACCGATAAAGTGAAAAAAACTATCAGTTCCAATCGGATCCATAACCGAGAAACCGCTGAGGAAAACCGATAAACCTCGGTTCAAAAGCAGTTAAGATTAAATAAAATTAAAGAATAAAGTAACAGGAACCCTCTAAAAAGGTTCCGATTAAATAAAAAAAGAAAGGCGGTTGCGCCTCGGTTCAAAGGAACCGCGAAGAACCAATAAACAAGTTTAAATTTAAAACTTATGAGACATAAAACACTAAAGAACAATGACACTAGGCAGTGATGAAAAATAAAACAAAAATACTTCAGTTTTTTTGCTCTATGCACTACAGGAATCTGTTTTGATTGAGAGAGATCTCCAGGGCGTCTGAACTTTGCAGTGGAGAGATGAAATCTGAGGTAGACTGTAGGCAGTTGACACTGGGCAGTTTGAAAATAGATGCATGAGCTAAACATTCCATGATTAGTATAGCATTTTATTTCTCTCTGGGGCACTGCTGATTTAAAGGAGCACTGCATGAGTAATAATATTAGTGGATCCCTTTGGAAGAAACAAGATCACTACAGGTGAGTCATTTTTTCATTCCACCCTCTCTCTCTCCAGACTTCTGAGGTTGATCCTGGGAAGCTATTGCGCCCTCAATATTTGCATGTCCCAGAAATCCCTGTAGAATTGACACCTCCAGTACAGCTCTCTTTCGAGACTCTTTCACAGATGGTGTGGGACAGCCTGGCACTCATTCCTTCTGTGGCTAAGTCCATAGACAGGAAATACACTCCTCCCAAGGGTAGACCAATCCCGGCCTCTCAAGCTTTTGCAAACGCCATAGTGGTCTTGGCAGAAAATGAACAAAGCCATTCTCCCTCAGGAGTCTATGGCTCATCCAGTAAATAAAGAATCCCATAAGACTGACACTTAGGGAAGCAAGTGTTTACCACTGCTACCCTAGAAATGCATATTGCTAGCTACCAGGGCTATTTCTCACAATATGAGTATACTCTCTGGCACTCGCTAAAAGCTACTGTGGAGGCTTTTCCGGAGTCTGACATTAGTTCAGAGCTTCTCCAGACTATTACTAGAGGCATTGAGTCCAATAATCAGCAACTTAAGGCTGCTATGGATGCCTTTGACACTGCTTCAAGGGCAGCAGCAGCTGGGATATTCACCTGGCATCACTCCTGGTTATGGACTTTGGGGTTCACAAATGATGCTCAACAGAGAGTCATGAATTTTCCATTTAATGGAGTTTACCTGTTTGTCCCACAGGTAGAGCAGGCACTGGAAGCCACTCAGAAAACTAGGACTGCTATTAAGACGGCCAGATCGGCCACTGCTGCCTCTCAATGGGGCGGAAACTGCCGGCAGTTTCATAACCGTCAGTCCTTTCATGGTAAAGGCAGAGGTTTTTTTCACAAGAACCAAGCCCCCAAACTGCAAAAGAAAATGCAGCAGAAGGCACAGGCCTGAAGGCGCCTAGTGCCACCCTCTGAAGATCTGGCCCAGGTCCTGCCTCAACTGTCCGAGGGGGACTCTTCTTCAGCAATAGGAGGGGTGTCCGACTCAGTTTTACAACCAGTGGAAGTCAATCACAATGGACAAATGGGTCCTCAGGATAATTAGCGAGGGTTACTCTCTGAATTTTTCAGATACTCCTCCGGATCATCCACCCAAATGGCAACCCAGACTGTCTATCACTCAGTCAGACCTCCTCACTTCTGAGATTCAGGGCCTTCTGAACAATAGGGCAGTAGAAGTGGTTCTGCAGAAGGAACGGGATACAGGATTCTACTCCCATTACTTTCTAGTTCCAAAGAAAACAGGCGGTATGCATCCTATTCTAGACCTAAGTAAGATAAACAAATTCCTCTTCAAAGAAAAATTAAAAATGGTATCACTTGGTACGTTTCTACCTCTGATTCATCAAAATGATTGGCTGGCCTCCCTGGATATGCAGGATGCCTACCAACATGTTCCCTTGCACCCAAGCCACCACAGGTATCTCCAATTTGTGGCTCTGGGTCAGCACTACCAATTCTGAGTCCTGCCCTTTGGGCTGTTCTCAGCACCTGCAGTCTTTACAAAGTGCTTTGCAGTACTCGCACTGCATCTCAGGAAACTCAGAATTCAAGTATTCCCATATCTGGATGACTGGCTCCTAGCAAGCTCCTCCAGACAAGGGATGCGGGAAGCAGTGGCCACAGCTTCCAACTTCCTCACATCCATGGGAGTTCTGTTGAATCTGGAAAAATTGGAGTTGCAGCCCTCCCAAAAACTCCTCTTCACAGGAGCTCTCCTGGACACCTCCAGAGCAAGGGCCTTCCTTCCAGAGGACAGGAGAAATATTCTCCAGATGGCTCGCTTCATCAAGGAGAATGACACGGTTCAAGCTCTCTCGATGCAGTGGATGCTGGGTCTCATGGCGTTGTGGGTGTTCCCAGTGTCTCTGGCTCACCTTCACATGAGAACCACTCAGTGGATGCTCACTACTCAGTGGTCCCCGACCACATATCCACAGTCCTTTCACATCCAGGTGACAAAACCCCTAAGGAGGTTGCTCACCTGGTGGACTCAGGAGGTCAACATCTTCAAGGCTTTCCCTTTGCCCCACTGGAGACACAGATCACCATCACCACAAATGCATCTCTAATCGCCTGGGGAGCTCAATGTCAGGATCTCCACACCCAAGGTCTCTGGAGTCAGGACGAGTCTCAACTACACATAAATGTCCTGGAAATGAGAGTTGCCTGTATGCTATCAGGGCCCTGAAGGATATCCTCTGCCACAAAGTAGTTCTCCTTCAGACAGACAACAAGGCAGTGATGTACTACATCAACAAGCAGGGTGGAGCACACTCTAACCCTCTGTGCAGAGAAGCAGTGAGAGTGTTGGAATGGTGCCTGGAGCACGAAGCCCTGATCCAGACAGGCTACCTGCCTGGAGTCCATACGAACATACGAACATAGTCCAGAACGATCTAGTGGATCACCTCAGCAGAATGGAGGTGGATTCACATGAGTGGCCCTTCGACTCAAATGTTGTGTAATCGCTCTTCGAAGAATGGGGCAACCCGGACTTGAACCTTTTTGCATCTCCACTCAACGTAAAACTGCCTCTGTTCTTCTCCAGAAATCCAGAACCTGGAGTTTTCTTTCAGGGTGCATTCAGACTGCGGTGGACAAGATGCTTTCTGTACGCATTTCCTCCTCTTCCCTTAATTCAGAGGGTGCTGCTCAAACTGGAGGCATGGGAGGAGAATGATTCTCACTGCCCCATACTGGCCTCGTCAGATTTGGTTTCCATTAATCAACAGATTATCAGAAGTTTCTTCGAGACAACTACCACTTCAAATGGACCTTCTGACCCAGGGCCCAGTGGTCCATCCTAACCTGATGTCCCTTCATCTCCACGTCTGGCTCCTGATGAGACAGAAGTAGGTAGATTTAACATCTCCCATACAGTTTCAGACATTCTCCTAGCAGCACGCAAGTCATCCACTAGGAAGACTTACACGGCGAAGTGGAAACGATTCTCCATCTGGTATGCAAAGTCCTCCCTAGACCCCTTTTCTTGCTCACCAAGCAAAGTCTTAGAGTATCTGCTAGACCTGTCAAATGCAGGGCTACAATACTCGACGATGAAGGTACACCTCTGTGCGATTTCAGCTTATCATGAGCCTATCCACAATACAGTAGGTCAGTGGCTCAGCTGCCCTTAGCTAAGAGGTTTCTTAAAGGTATCCTCCACACGAGGCCACCAGTCAGGAGACCGGTAGCCGCTTGGGATATCAACCTTCTGCTACACATGCTCACTCGAAAATCTTTTGGGCCTCTAGCAACCTGAGAGTTGAAGTTCCTCACCTGGAGGGCTGCCTTCCTTGTCGCCATTATGTCAGCTCACAGAGCATCCGAAATACATGCCCTGGTCACAGACCCTCCATTTACAGTATTTCACAAGGATATGGTGGTTCTCAGAACTCACCCTAAATTTCTTCTAAATGTAGTCTCAGAATTCAACCTGAACAAGCCCTTGGTCCTTCCGACCTACTTTGTGAACTTCCAGAATGAAGGGGAATGTACCCTACATTCTCTGGATGTAAAAAGAGTTTTGTGGTACTACATCGACAGAACAAAAGAGATCCGTAAATCCAAGCAACTCTTTGTCTCATTCAGCATGGCCTGGCTGGGTCAGCCTGTTGCCATCAGGTGTATTTTGGCATGGCTGGTAGCATGTCTCCGCCACTACTACTTGATGGAACAGGTCAAGCTGAAAGGCAGGATGTATGCCTACTCTACTAGAGCAGTCGTGGCATCTCTGGCAGAAATACGGAACATGCCCATTGCAGACATCTGCAATGCAGCTACTTGGAGCTCTGTGCACACCTTTGTGAAGCACTGTGCCTTGGATGTCCATGCCAGGCAGCATCCATCCTTTGGCAGGACAATCTTTAATGGACTTCTGTCCTGTTCTTGAGTGAGCTCCTTTCTCTCCTGCCACCCTTCTTGGGGGATTATTTTGGCTCAGTACTCTCCCACTAGCGTGAATGAGTGGTGGAGACTTTATGTCCAGGAAGATATAAAAATTATGTACCCACCGTAATTCTTGATCTTCTTCAATGAAGTCTCCACCACTCATTCATAAGCCCACCTACCATCCCTGAATTCACTTATCTTGTTTTTTTGATCTTCACTCCCTCGTTAGCTGGGCTGTGTGTCACTGTTGTGTTGACCCTTCTTATACGGGTCATATGGACTACAGTATATTATGTCCAAAATGGGTTACTTTCACTAGGTTAGTTTATGCTGCACCTCCTTGGTAAAAAAAAGTACTGAGGCGGTTGGAGGGTCGACGCTGAGGTAGCCTATATGGCGCGAGCCAGTCTTGTGGCGCCATGCATGCGTGGTCCTACCTCAGCACTGGCCCTCCTGAAGATTTTTAGCTCCCGCTTGGTCCTAGCACCTCCGGCCTAGTCCCACTAGTGTGAATGAGTGGTGGAGACTTCATCCAAGAAGATCAAGAATTACAGTAGGTACGTCATTTTCATTTCTGGATGGTCACTCTGAATTAGATCATTCTGTTGCTGAAGCAGAATATGTGTTCTAGGATCGTGGATATGTTGTTCTACCCACACTTGTTGGTATGTCCTTTCCCTTTAAGAATCTTGCCAGAAGGTCTTTAAGCTGGCTCCTCAGATCTTCCTTTCCATTGGAAGATTCAGGTTCCCTCCTTATCGCTCATGCGTTACTGTAGGTCCTGGTGAATAAATATCCGGATTTACCAAAACCAAAACTCATACAAGTATCTTCTAATCGCTTTGCAATCTCGACTATGATGGAGGACAAGTCCTCACCCAGTTTCCACCTCTGTCCATGACAGCAAAAGATGTCTCGGACTGACCTGCATGCTTCATGTGTTTTTTTCCCTGGGTCACAGTCACGACACCAAGGCATGCAAAATCTGTCACGCTTTCCATCCCAATGTTCTGAACAATCGGCTCGCATGACTGCAACTGGGCAGACCGGAAAAACGGAACCCGCTGGTCAAATCTAAAGAAGCCCATTGACAGTCTTCGTGGCTGCGGGGTCCGCTTAGCAGCTAGAGCAGATGAAAGCCTTCTAATAGGAGGCGGCACGGGTGGCTGATCGGTCCTCTTCCCTCGGTTTTCATTCTGGGCTCCACCTTCTTAGGCTCCTTTAAGGAGATGTGTCAGTCTCTCCCTACCAAAGGAGAGGGTCCCTCGTGAGCGCACGTCTTTGTCCCATAAAAAGGAAAAGGAGAAAAAAGAAGGTTCATCTCACTGATGACATTCTTGGGATCATGATAGATCTTGCTTCCAGAAAACTGCTGTCTTGACTTTGGTTGAGGTTGTGGCCTCAGCTGCTGGCTTCATGGGACCCCCGTCAGGCCAGCCGGCCAAGATGGGGGATGATGATCCGGTCAAAATAATTATCAACCCCATTGACCCGTCACTGGATGAGGCCGACAACTCCTTATTTAGGACCCTAGTCCTGCCTGGACCCACTGAGGAAGAGACCCAGCCTGCTGGTAACCTCCTCACGGTCCTGGTCCCTGACCTGGAAGAACCGTGGTTTTCCCCTGCTGCTTCCAAATGACCCCATTGGTCCCCCTCGATGGTCCAAGTCAAGATCTCGGACCCCTTCAACCAACAGGCCAAGGAAAGTGCATAAGTCCTCCAAAAAGCAGCAGCACCACCATTCTTCCTCATCCTCATAAGAAGAGGGGCTTCAACACAGGCTGCGTCGACACTATGAGGATTTGATGTGGCAGCAGCTGATTATGTCCAGCCAGAAGTTAACCCCGGCTTCTTCTCCAGCCACTATTTGGCTGTCACCCTCCAGGCCGATGCTGACTCCTCAGGAACTGGTCCACACTGTCCCTCTGCCTGCGGAGCCAATCAAGATCCTCTCGGCTTGGCCGAAACTGGCCTCTCCACCAATTTGGGTGGAACCGCCAACAAAACAGCCCACCTCCACGGCTCCTGCCAAGGGGTCTAGGCCCATTATGGGCCTTCCTCACAGGCTGTCTGTCACTCTCACTCCTGACCATCCTAGGTGGGTAGAAGGTGACTCTGGTGGCCTGCTGATCAATCCAGACTCCTTGGAGTCCGAGGATTCTGACTTGCATTCTCGTCCCTTGGACGACAAATCCGTATGGAGTCTTTCAATGGAGGAAGGCCCCACTTCCTTCATGGGTATCCTCCATCTCATCTCCGAATCCACACAGATGCCCTTGGAGCCTGTTCAGAAACAGGCTGAATACCCTCTCACAGATATCCTCAAATGAGGGGATTCTCCGACAGAGGCCTTCCCAGTGCCCGAGGTCAATGTTGGCCTGGCCTTGGAGCTGTGGCAGCACCCTGCCTACTGCCCTGCACCCTCAGCCTGAATGGTCCCCATCGGCTTCCTTTCAGGATTCACAGAGCACCCCATGGCTGAGGGGTTGGTGACTGAGTCTGTGTTCAGGCACTTGGGAAATTCAGAAAACACCAATAGACCCCCGGACAAAGAGTCCAAGAAACTGGACCATTCGGCTTAGAAAGTCTGCGCTGCTTCTTGGCTTGGCCTTCGTCAGGCAGGCTCGACCATCATCAATAGCGCATTTTCCCCACACCCTTCTGGGCTGTCTAGATGAGGTCCTTCCTCACCTTCCCGCCAACCTCCAGACCATGGTCAAGCAGGTCCATGACATCAGGGACTCCTCCGCCCACTCGGTGGCATCCGCCATTGCCATGTGCTGCAGGACCTGACTGAGGGACTCCACCATCATGGCAGCCACTCAGCACAAGTTGACAGATGTCCCCTTCCTGGGTACTGACCTCTTCGGTCCAGGAGTGGATGGTCACCTCTAGTGCATAAATAAGTCCAATGCCATCTTGGAATCTGTGACTTCTGCTCAGAAGGAATCCCAGGGTTCCAAAAAGCAGAAAAGAAAGCCTTTTTGTCCTTCTGCCCCTGCTGCCAAGCAGTTCCATTTCCAATTGGGGCAGGAACAGCAGTAGGCTCAACCTTGGCACCCTCTGCCCAAGTCAGAGCCCAGAGGAAAGGGTTCCGGTGGTCCTCAAACTGGATCCTCCTCCTCTTCCAAGCCTGCACAGTGACAGGATGGGGGTTGCGCCCTGCCTGGGACTTCCTGTATCTTCTGGGGTACATGGTGGCCTGTACCATCATGGTCAGATGGGCCTGGTGGCATATGTGCCCCATCCAGTGGGAGCTGGCCAGCCAGTGGACTCGGTGACATGGTCACTTTGATCAGCTGGTCACTGTAACCCAGAAGATGTGGGACACTCTCCAGTGGTGGACCATCCTAGAACATCTGCAGGAAGGGCTTTCATTTGTCCGTCCTGAGCCAACAGTTGTTCTGACGACCGATGCCTCTCTCAAGGGCTGGGGTGCCCACAAGGGGAATCACAGAGTCCATGGAATCTGGGCCCCTGAGGAATCCAATGTCATATCAACCTGCTGGAGTTCTGAGCAGTTCAGCTGGCACTGACTGCATTTGCTCCATTTCTTTGGGGTCAAGTGGCGCAGGTCCAGATGGCAATACCACGACCATGTACTATCTCACCAGGCAGGGCAGCATGCACTCCTGGCTTGTGTGCAAGGAAGTGCTCCGCATCTGGACCCTCGTGAGCTGACTGGATGCAGCTCTCCTAGCCATCCATGTGGCAGGAGCCTCCAGTCAGTTAGTGGATGCCCTCAGCTGTGTGGGTGAGGTGTCTCATGAGTGGTCTCTCCATCTGGAGGTAGTTCACAGACTGTTATCCTATTGGGGCAAACCTCAGGTGGACCTGTTTGTCTCCAGGGAGAACACAAAGCTGAGTCTGTTTCATGCCTACCCCCCTCAGCAGGGCTCACTGCAGGGGGGAATGCCTTCTAGAGGCCGTGGACTTCAGGCCTCTTCTATGCCTTCCCTCCACTTCCCTTGGTTCACAAAGTGCTCCTCAAGGTGAGGTGGGACAAGGCACAGGTGATCCTGGTAGCCCCAGACTGGCCTCACCTGTTCTGGTATCCAGATCTCTTCAGCCTCAACACCAGACCCCCAAGGCGTCTTCCTGCATGCCCAGACCTGCTCTCAATTAATCAGGGGAAGATATTCCATCCGGACCTTCAATCCCTGCACCTGACAGCCTGGTTCCTGAGCGATAGAGTTCCAGGCTTTGGGTCTCTCCGAAGATGTACTCACAGTAGTTGAAGCATCTAGGAAGGAGTCGACCAGGAGGTGCTATGCCCTCAAATGGAAGAGATTCTCCATTTGGTGTCAGGGCAAGGGCCCAGACCGTTTGTTCTGTCTGGTGGCTAGCATCCTTGACTACCTTTGGTCTCTCATCAAAGAAGGTCTTTGGTCTACGACCCTTAAGGTACACCTGGCAGCCATCTCTGCTTATTGGGTGTGGGCCGGTCAGCAGATAGTGGCCCAGAAGAAGATAGTCTAGTGCTTCTGTAAAGGCCTCGATCACATTTCCCCTCTGGTGCATGAACCACCACCACTGTGGGATCTACTGCTGGTACTGGTAAAGCTCATGGGCAAGACCTGTAAACCAATGCAAAGGTGTGAGATGTCACATCCGTCATGGAAGACCACCTTCCTGGTGGCTATCATGTCAGCCGGAAGGACTGGGAAGCTACAGGTGCTCTCTGGCGAGTCTCTTTACCTGGTTTTCCACAGGGACAAGGTTGTCCTGTGCCCCCAACCGAAATTCCTTCCGAAGGTGGTAGTGGAGCTTCACCTCAACCAGGTGTTGACTCTGCCGGTGTACTACCCCAATTATACCTCGGAGACCGAGTACAGGCTCCATACTTTGGACCTGAGATGGGTGCTGTCTTATAAGGAGTGGGTGGCTGAAGTTTGGGGAGAGGTTTGCCAGCTGTTTGTCACCTTCACTGAAGCAGCACCTGGCAGACTGGCAGTGAAGCGGATGATTGGCAGATGGATTACATCATGCATCGATTTCTGCTATAGGTTGGCGGGTCAGGAGCCTCCCGTAGGGCTAAGGGCTCATTCTACCCACCATACCACTGCATCAGTGGCTGCTTCCAGGGACATCTCTATTCAGGAAATTTGCAGGGCTGCTATCTGGAAGTCAGCAAACACCTTCATTACCCACTACCACATCAACCTAGAGTCATGCCGGGATGCTGGTTTTGGGGCCTCAGTTCTCCAATATCTGTAACCTAAGTAGGGGGTGTGTGCCTTGCCTCCCTCCTCCCAGAGAGCTACTAGGAGTCTGCCAACAAGTGTGGATAGAACAATACATCCATGATCCTAGAAAAACAGGTTACTCACCTGTAACAGTAGTTCTAGGAGTGGTATATGTTGTTCATCCACATGGACCCACCCGACCTCCCTGGCTTCGATGCACAACCTCTGCTTCCAGCGGCAAGATCTGGCATCAAGGGGTGGAGCTGAGGAATATACCATCCAGGTAGGTGGGAGGAGACAGCTTAAAGACCTTCCAGCAAGATTCTTAAAGGGAAAGGACATGCCAACAAGTGTGGATGAACAACATATACCACTCCTAGAACTACTGGTACAGGTGAGTAACCTGTTTTTTTGCTCCCTACACCTCCAGGATGCATTTGTCCACATCCCCGTACATACACTCATACATACATAGTCACCAGCAGATTAGGCCCAAAGGTCTATCTTCTCTACCTGAAATGCAGCTCCTAATTAAATTTCAGAAGCTGCCCCCCCTTTGTTTTGCACTCTGTTCCCTTCCAGCTGTACCTTGCCCATGGAACTGTCCCATCCCATCTTGAATCCCTCCACTGTTTTCTTTGACAACAATTCTCCTGGTAGAGCATTACAAGGCGCCACCACCCTCTCCATGAAATAGTGTCTCCTTACTTCCTCCCTGTACCTCCCCCCAACTAGTTTAAGGTTATGTCCCCTCATATTTCCTTCCCTCTTCAACATAAATAGACCCTCCTTATCCACCCTATTGATCCCCTTCATATATTTCTCCTCCACCCCTAGGTTCCTTAGCTGCCATATCAGCCCCCAGGTCACACCAGGAGATGAGCAAAAAATTAAAAAATATCAGCCTTCCATGTGGGACTGAATTGAAGGCCTTGCTGAAGTCCAGGTACAGGACATCAGTCGGCCTTCCACTGTCCAGTGATTGTGTCACCCAATCAAAGAATTTGATTAGGTTGGTCTGACATGATCTACCCTGGAGAAACCGATGCTGGCTTTCATTTTGAAAGCCATTTGCCTCCAGGAACTCCAACATCCTTTCCTTCAAGATGGCCTCCATCAGCTTACCCACTATGGATGTCAGACTGACCAGCCTGTAGTTTCCTGGTTCATCCTTCGGTCCACTCTTGTGGAGCGGCACAGTCCAGGGGTACCCATCCTGATTGGAGGGAGGAATTGAATAATTCCATCAGTGGAGCAGCCAGGACATCTGCCAGATCCTTTAGCACTCTAGGGTGGATTACATCTGGTCCTGGGGCCTTATCAGTCCTCAAGGACTTTAGACCATCCCTCACCCTCCCCACCTGGATCTTACAATCTGTAAGTGCCCCACCTGCCTCCTCCGTGTGATAATGGACCTTCCCTCTCCCTCAAGAAGACTGAGCTGAAATACTCATTAAGTACTTTGGCCTGCTCTGCCGTCCCTTCTGCCCAGCCCTCCTTCTCCCTCATTCTGTTTATCTGCCCCCCTTCCTTCTTTCACTGACATGTGTATATAACATTCTTTCTTCCCCTCCCTGACCCCCTGTGCTAGTCTAAGCTCCTTACCTTTCTACTGACCTCCTTTGAGATCCTGTGATACTCTTCCCTATCAGCCTCCCTATGAGAGCGCTTGTATTTTGTGAGTGCCAACCGCTTCTCCCTCACCCCCTGCTGTACTTTGCAAGACCACCAACAAGGTCTTCTGGCCCTAGACTTACACACGAACATATGAAGAAGCCAGCAGAAGAAGGCCATTTGGTCTGTCAAGTCTGCTGGTATTGCAGGGTCCACAGCTTGAGCTAATGTCCCTGCCCTCCTTCCCCACTCCTCCCATCCTCCCTACCCATGGTCCTTACCTTCCCCCTGTGCCTATTCCAGCCTCTCTTAAAGCTGCCCACTGTCTTCAATGAGATGACCTCTTCCGGCAGCGCATTCCAAGTGTCCCCCACCCTCTCTGTGAAGAAATGCTTCCTGACCTCCCTCCCAAACCTCCCACCCTCCAGCTTAAGACTGTGCCCCCTCGTATTATGGTTGCCACTCAGGTTAAAGAGACTCTCCTTATCAACCTTATTTATCCCTTTCAAGTACTTTAAGGTCCCAATCATGCCCCTCTCTCTCTCTCTCTCTCTCTCTATCTCTCTCTCTCTCTCTCTCCTGAC
Source organism: Neoceratodus forsteri (assembly GCA_016271365.2). Taxonomy (NCBI): domain Eukaryota; kingdom Metazoa; phylum Chordata; order Ceratodontiformes; family Ceratodontidae; genus Neoceratodus; species Neoceratodus forsteri. The sequence continues at coordinate 429,523,245 of CM057453.1, read as the reverse complement.
TTCCAGGGAGTACATGTTCAGTACCCTCAATCTCTCCTTGTATGCCTTACCCTGCTGACCAGCTATCATCTTTGTAGCTCTCCTCCTCTAGACCTTCTCCAGCAGGTTAATGTCTTTTTTGAGGTGTGGGCACCAGTACTGAACTCCATACTCTAGATGTGGCCTTACCAGTGATCTGTACAAGGGCAGTATAACCGCCTCTCTCCTACTACTGATCCCCCTAGATACGCATCCCAGTATCTTTTGTTCAGATTTAATTAGCTTTATTTGAAGGATTTTTGGTTAAAAATTTCACAAAAACTGTAAGACATTATCATAAGGCAGATCTCAAAAACAAATAGATGCACAATAAAGTTATAGATGCTTCTCTTACAATTAAGTCCACTAAGACATCTTTCATGCCTAGCAAAATGACAGAGAATCACCATCTAATGCCATATCCTATTTCCCCTTTCTCCCTCCTGACCCACCCATTATTCACCCCTCCCCCCAGTACGCAATTAGACTTATGTAACCCCCTTGCAAATGGGGGTTCCTAGAAATGCCAGACTGGGTTTACCTTAGCCCGTTTTGTTCTGTCCTTCTCCCGCTGTCTCTCGGGCTTCTCCTGACTTGGTCCTGTTTGCCCTCATGTGTGCCCCAGCTTGCAGTCAAATGAAAATCCAGCTCCTCGGGGCTTAAACTGCTGACCACGGGCTCCCGCTGCAAAAGCGATGCCTCCAGGGCAGCGGGAGTTGCATTGGCGCGCAAAGCGCCTTTGATGTGGAGCCGCTTGTTTTGCAGTGCATCGGGGACTGTGCCCATGGGTCCTGGGATCCCTTCCACCTATTTGGGACCCAGTGACCATGGACAGCCTGCTGGTGGACCACCCAGATGGGAATTAAAAGAGTTTTGACTGGAGCTCATTTGAGTATGCCTATGCAGGACCCCGGTCATCTGAATAATGCATAACAGTGTATCTGGCTGCCTCCAGGGTAGCTATGTTCAGCTCCATCCGAAAAGTAAAGAATTAAAATGTTTTACATAATGGAACTGTTGCTGCCTGGGAATATACTGTGCATGTGGGGAAAAGTGTTTAAAGTTAAAATGAGTACTGTTTCCCTGGCAATTCCAGTATCTGGGAGCCTGTCAGCTGCTGCAAGGGGAGCTTGCATAAGTGCAGTAGCGAGAGGAAAAGTAAAAGAGCCATGTTTTGTCAACTGTGCAGTGACTGCAAGTACAGCCTTAAAGCTATAGAACTGTGGGACATTTGAGGTAAATAATTACTTCTTTCAGGCTGCACCAAGACATTATTCAGGACTGTATCTAATCTGCTGTAAAGGACAGTGGGTTAAGCAGCCATTGCCAGCAGTACAGACAATTAGAAATGCAGCACTAGAAAGCCAGGACTTGTGGGACATTCACTGCATCTCATGGGTAAGCACCCAAGTGCTTATGGGGGCTTACAGGGATATTATTTTAGGCACAAATTCCACAACCCAATTTTGCCTCGAGTGTTCTGATTGACAGGTTCTTCAGCAACTTGGAAAACATGTCACCCCATCCCTGCTACCAATCAGGAGTCGAGCTAGGAGCTCTATAAAGAGACAATGTTGCCAGTTTGTCTGGAGATTCAGAGAGAGAGAGAGCAGCCTGCCGGGAGCCCCCCATGGGGGAGGGGCTCAGGCTCCAACCATGCCTTCAGGCCTGGGCCACTTAATTCAAGCCCTTTCAGTCTTCAGAGGGCATTTGTTATTTTCTTCAGTTAACTAGTTACATTAAGTGTGCTCTCTGCAACAGCTAGTCTGGAGGTTGCCAGTATTGTCCTCCGGAGACTAGCCTTCCCTCCCACGTAGGGGAAAGATGTGGACCAAAGAATCAGATGTCCAGCAGCGGTGAGAGCGTGACCAGACCAGATGACATCATGCAGTGGTGAGGCGCTGACCAAGTACCTCAGCGATGAGAGAGCTGAAGAAGTCTTCAGGATGCCTTAGCGACTGCGGATAAGACCCGTGGAGGACCTGAGTGAGTACCCTCGTACCCCCAGGTGCGAGGGAGAAGCTAAGCAAGTAATCTTGCGGGCTCCATGCCCCATTAAGAAATGTGTGCTGTTAAGTGTGAAGTATTGAAGCCATCAGTCTGGGCTACTAACCCCATAAGAGACTGCCTAGTTCAAGTAATGGATGCATCTTGTGTGTGTCCCAAATGGCTAAGTTGCAGGTGCAGCAAGAAGCTGGGCTTAGTGAATCATATAAATGTGTAGCTATTGGTTAGAGTCCTGCCATAGTGGACCTGTATGCCAAGACGCGCTTGCCACTTCATGAGACAGGAGGCCCTAGAGCATATTAATGTCTAAGACACCTTGAAGAGAATGTACCTGTGTCTGCACAGAATTTCGTCTAAGAGCGCTTGGTATAAGTGTTAAATGGCTAGATGTGCTGGATAGGACTCCGCTTGCGGATAATGTTCTTGGTATATAGAATGTACTGGATGTGACTGCCTGTGACTAAAGTATATGGGATGTTTGATAAAAGTGTCATTGCTAACTTACTCTGAATGGATGCCTTTTGGTATATAAAGTACTGGATGTGACTGTGTTTGAATTGCATATAGGATGCTTGACAAAAGTATCACACTTATTGCTTTGGATGGGACGTTCAAATATTGTGCTGAATGTTCTGGATGTAAGATCCACATAGTTTGTTCTGGAATGTTCAGAAGTCTACGAGTGCAGGGCAATCCTTGATTTGTCTGCAAGTGCAGGGCAATCCCTGCTTTGTCTGCTAAAGTGCAGGACAATCCCTGCTGTAGTTGTAAATAGTAATTTGCTGCCTTACAAAAATCTGCTTCCAAGTTGCCCCCACCCTCAGATTAATAGCCGGCCACCTCGACCAGCTGCAACTCCATCAGGCCTCCAACATCTTGGATTGTGGTGTCTGTTTAACCAGTATGGTATGAGATTGTGAGGTTTCTGTTGTATCTGGGACTGGTACCAGTGTGGGTAATATTAATAATTATGTTTAACATCTGATTTATCAGCAGCTAGATAGCCAGGGCTCTGGATGTCTTAAGTCGAATGGTAAAATGTGATTTATGTCTGCCTGTTAATATGTAGCCACCCAGCTGGAGGGTTCACCAGCAAAAATCCAAAATGATCTCTGTACATGTGTAAATATGGTAAGATAACCTCTACTCCTCCTGTTTCCCTTTCCTAGCTCCTTTATTACCCCAAAATAAATATCTTGTTGTTGTTTGAAATCCTGCGTGAGCATATTATTAGAGAGAGCCTTTAATTCAAAATGTGGAAATATGGGGAGCAGTATCTTGGGGCATGTCTGGGGAAAGTAACTGGTCACCGTGGGTGGTGTAGCAGCTCAGGGAGCTACACCCAGTAACATCTCACCCACGTAAAGCACCCTGAGTGGAGGCATTGCGTAAAGGTTTTAAAAGATGTTATAAGTTAGCGAACCCAAACCCCTTAGCCTATGTCCAGGGTAGTAGGCAGGGGTGTAACACTGGGGGGTGGTGCCGCCCAGAGGTTACACTTACGCATATTTTAAAAACATGGTTGCTGTAAGAACAATGGTATTATCAGCTAAGCTTACCACAGGTTTTAAAGACTACACTTAAACTGATATTTATGTTTCCATTATTTTCAAATGGTCAGCAAAGTGTGTATCATAAGTTAGTTTTTAGTATATGATGTGGTTGTACTTTTTTGTAATTTTTTTCTTTTTTGTATTATTTATTAACTGTAATCTCTGTGAGGCGCCCAGAGCCTCTGGGAATGGGTGCCATACAAATAAAGTGTGCCTTGCCTTGCCTAGAGGGGCTGAGGTCTTTTGATAATAATAATGAGACCTTCTGGCCATATGGGCTATGAGATTTTCGGCCTCTAAGTGAAAAGAATCTCACGTAGCCATTCTGTGAAAGAGGGAATAGTCTGGTCAAGCCAGTGACATAGTATTACCTTTTTGGCACATTGAGCTATGATGGACATATGCTTACACTGAATGCCATTCAAGGAGCACCCATAATCTCCTAGAATGCATATCTCAGGGGTGAAAGCATCTGAAAGACCCAGAATAGGATTTCATTTAGATTTGATGGCTATCCATAGTGGGGAGGCTTTTTCACACTCCCATAGTATATGAAGTAGAGTACCTGGCTGGTTACCACATCTCGAGCATAGATCAGAAGAGAGTTTCCCCATTCTGTATAATTTGACCGGAGTGTAATATATACAATAAGTCATGAATTACATAGAATTGTTGGAGATGATGCCTATCCCACTTAAAATCGTAATATAATTGGAACAAGAGGGCAATAAACAGAAGACACAAAAAAAAAAAACAAAAAAAAAACAGCGTTTTCATGATGTGCCTGGCCATTGAGGCTACTAGCAGCAATACAGGCCAAAGCCTTCCTAGCAATAGCAGCAGCAGAGGAAGCTGCTGCAGAAGGCACAGGTGACAAAAACCCCTAATACAACCCTCCGATGGTACAGGCCCAGTGTCCACCTCAGCTGTACAATGTGAATCACCTTTCTCCAATGGAGGAAGCCTGACCCATTTCTATCAGCAAAGGAAATCCATTACGACAGATTGATGGGGCCTGAGGATCATTTGATAGGAATAGTCTCTGGGGCTATTGGAGCGCCCTCCATAAAACCCTCTAGGGAAGCAATTTCCACTAACAGATCATATGGCGAAACTACTATCCCTGGAAGTTACAGGCCTCCTTCCTAATGGAGCAGTGGAGATGGTGACGGAGTCAGAAAAGGAAAAGGGTTCGACTCTCAGTACTTTCTGATCACCAAAAGGACTGGTGGCATATGTCCTAATCTTGACCTCAGACAACTAAATGTATTCATGAGGCACATGACATAAAGAATGATTTCCCTGGGATCTCTGCTTCCTTATCTGAAGTCCCAGGACTGACTGGCATTGCTGGGCATGCAGTATGCATAGAAGTATACCCCTGTCAGTCCCAGATGCCGCAAGTGTCTTTGCTTCTGCTTGGGACTTAAACACTATCAAGTTCAGAGTCCTGCCATTTTGGCTTGCTTCAGCACTGCATGTCTTTAAAAAATGCTTTGCAACACTGGAGCCACACTTCAGGAAACATTGCCTTCATGTCTTCCCTTACCTGAATGGCTGGGATAAAAGCCCATCCAAACAGAAAACGCAGAGTTCAGTAACAACTGCCTTGCAGTTTCTGCCCTCTGGGGATACTTAATTTTCAAAAATATCAGTTAGTACACTCCCAACAGCTGCTGTTCATAGAAGCTGTTCTGGCTATGACTCAAGCCTGAGCTTTCCTGCCAGAAAACATAGACTTAGTTGTCTAGATGGCATGCTATGTCAAAGACTATCCTTGAGTGACAGCATATTGCATACAGAGAATGTTGGGACTCATAGTGGTCACAGTGTTCACCTTAACCCTAATCAGGCTGCATATGAGAACCTCTCAGTGGATACCCAGCATAAAGTGGCTGCAGGCATCCCATCCTCCATACCACAAGCCACTGGTGCACTCGCGCTTCTGGTAAGTGAAGGACAATCTTTTTTAGGGCTTCCCCATCTCCCCCACCTCCTAGACCTGCAGCTGACCCATACCACAGATACCTTTTTACTGGGGTGTGGTGCACACTGTCAAAATCTCCAGACAGTGTGTTAGAGATGAAAGCAGTCCTATATGGCCTGCACGCCCTTTCAGACCCAGTCAGTCACAAGGTAGTACCTGGACAAGAAGTGTGTCAAGTACTACATTAACAAGCAAGGAGGAACCCACTCCTGCCCTATTTGCAGGGAAGCAATGCAGGTATGGCAACGATGCCTGGAGAATGAAACCTTGCTCCAGCAACTCATTTGCCAGGGCTCCAGAATACCCTGGCAGATAACCTCAGTTGAACAGTGGGAGACCCTCATGAGCGTTCTCTTGCAGACAACATTGTTCAGGCTCTGCTTGAATGGGGGATCCCACATGTAGACCTTTTTGCATCTCCCATCAACACCAAACTGCCTGGCTTCTTCATTAGAAATCTAGAGCATGTCATTTTCTGTCAGGATGCGTTCAGGCTGCAGTGGACAAGTCATTATCACTACTTGCATTACCAAAGTCTATGCAGCACAGAAGAAGAAGAAAGCTTTGGTTCTCATCAAGGTCCACTCCACCAGGACTCTTATTACTTCCTGGCTGGAAAGAGGAGAGGCATCCGTGTTAGAATTGTGCAAGGAAGCAACGTGGTTCTCCATTCACACATTCACTAAGCACTACAGATTGGATGTTCAAAGTTCCGACGATGCCGCCTTTGGTCACAGAGTTTCATAAGCCGTGGTTAGCAAGTAATTAATTCTCACCTGTAGGGGTTACATATGGAACAATATTCTCCCCCCATCCAGCTGGGAAATGGGTACTGCTTCTTAAAATCCACATATATTAACTCCCCTTTGACAACATGGAGCGATACAAAAGGAGAAATTCCTTCATATTTACTGTAATTTCCTTTTTTGTTAGTTCCAATGTTGTCAGTGGGGCCTCTGCAGGAAGCCACTGGTTCTTCCTGGAGAATATTGTCCGATATGTATCGAAGGATGTTGTTTTTCAGCTGCCCCAGTGGCATGGAGGGCTGAGGCGCTTTGTGCCCTACCTCCTGCCATGCTGGTGACCTGAATTCAGGAACAAACTCAGGTCACTGGGGGTCATCCGGGGAGGGAGAAGATTGACTATCCAGAGGACTGCTCTCCTCTTCTTGGGAAGGGGAGGCTAGACACCTCAGCCATTGTTTTCCTCCAGGTGGAGGCCCGGGGGACAGTGTGGTGTCTGATTGCCAACACAGGGAGGGGGCTGCAGCTCTGTGATGTGCACACACCTCCATGCACACATGCCTATGTGTCGCCACAGCCATGGGTCGGGCAGCCAAGAACAGGTGAAAGAATGGGGAGTCCAGGCTCTATGACTTCCCACTGCTCCATCTTGATCCGCGCCACCACCAGAAACTGCCAACCCACTACTGGATTACACTCTGGGTGGGGGCAGGGCAGCCCTTCCCTCCTGGTCCTGCCATGGGGGGAGGGTCTTAGGGGTCTTGGGTTGGGTGGGTGCCAGGGGAGGCAGTTGCTGGTTGGGAGGGGAATAGACATGAGCGAGCAGCCCTGCCCGGAAACCCCAAGGGAAACAAGTATTATGGGGGAAAAAAGATGTTGTTTTTCTGAAATTATCATTTATAAATATTGCTGATACCCTATCCAGATTTATCTGCTACCATAAAACAGGTTACAGTTTTTTGGATTACAGGCATGTAGGTTCACAGGTCGATATTTCTGAATATGGGATGGTGCCTCCCTGTTACAGGTTAGTGCTTATACTGTTTCTGCAGTCATGCTTATTGTTGTTTCTGTTACTTCTGTGTAAGCATCTTTATGTTACCAGCCATATCAGCAGCATACCAACACTGTCAAGATACCAGTGGTCAGGCATCATTGAAAGCAGAAAGGTAGATACAGAACATGACCTTTCATCATCCAGCTCTCTACAGTGAGGTAGGGCATCACTTTATTGTTCTTATGATGAACGTTTTTTGTACATGTGCTTTGTTGATGTTACTGCAACGAGAGAATCAGATACTCTGGGCATTTATAGAATTTTGTCTACATACAGCTGTATAGGTACTGCGAGGACAGAGATGAGCGGATAGTCTTTGCTATTTGGAATGTTTATGTGCCAAGGGTTCTATGCTCATTGACAGCTTTGGGCTGCTCATTACCCATATGTTTTAACTCCCCATTGACAATGTGGTAGCTAACAGTAAAAGTAAATTACTGTGAGTATGAAGGAATCTCTCCTTTCTCCTCACAGCTTCCCTACAACAATCTGCCTTCCATCCTCCGCCTCTTCCATTCCGTTTTTTCTATCCAATGCCAGTTCAAACTGTTTCCTGTCCCCTCTTGCTCCTGCTGTGGCCATAGCTAATTTTTCCATGCTACTGTCTTGTACTTAGCCTTAGTGTTCCTGTACCAATGCTTTAGTTTGATATACTAGCCAGTACACTGTTTACTGTGTTGTATTTATTGTTGAATTGCTCTATTTTTGCTGCATCTGGCATTTTTCTATCATACATACTTTAGTTTGACTATTTGTTATATTTTTGTTCTACCTGTTTCCCTTCCCACAGGTCACACCAGGAAACAAGCCTTGGCTCGGTGTGCCTTTCCCCAGTTACCAATTTTCACTTAATTAATAAATAAATAAATAAACAAGTAAATATCTAGCCAAGGTCACCTTGGAAGCTTTCTAGCTTGTTTGCTGCTCCAAACAGTGTAAAAAGGTTATCTGCTTTCCAAAAAACTGTGTCCATAAATGTCTTAACCAATTCACAGAAACCTTAGTGTTCTTGGCTTTGGACAAAAGGCTTGCTTCTTGGTTAGCATAAAACTCAAAGGGAAAGGAAGGCAGGTAGGGAGGGAGACTATATGTAACACTACCTTACCCTGATGAAAATTTAGATATGGTTTCTTGCATGAGAAAGCCTGCAGCTCTTCTGTTCACTGCCTAGTAATGAGACTTGTGGCTAGAAAACATGTCTTAATGGATGGAATGTCATCCGATAGCCAATCCACTGGTGCTGCAGTAGCATTACCACTTGTGGCACTAATGACATGAGTTTGGGAGCAAATTCTGGCTGTTGGAGGGTTGGCCAGAAGGAGAAGACTGAGTGTCTTTTGGGCTGCTCGTCTTTCCCAGGGAGAGAGGGGATCTGGTGCCTGGCAACATACCAAACCCTAATGATGGTTAGGGGTAGGTGAGCCTGGAACCAATACTGAGGCTGGATTATTGGAGGATGTCTGTACATTGGAAGCAGTATCATACAGGTCCTGTGCTTAGGTCATTGCACATCTGCCTCCATCAAGGGATGCCATAGGGGAAACCACACAACAGGAAAAAAACCCTTGACAAGCAGCGTGAAGTCCAGGATCCTTGTGAGGACCCAACCAACCAATGTAGGGTATATCCCCTAACTGAAGCCAAGCAGAATAAACAGATGTATAGAAAGAATGTCCTCTGATGCTTGTGACAGAGGCTTGGAGGACAGCAGAGTGCGTTACAGACCACAGATGGGCCCCAAGGAGGAACAAGAGATCTACAGACTTCTTTGGGTCTGCTGAGAGCTCTAAAAACAACTAATGTTACAGTATGAGCCTGGGTCACATGGAGCAAGCTCTGCTCCCAATACTAAGACTTGTACTCACAATGTACTGAGAGCCAGACCTTTAACTGTCCCTTCCTGAAGGAAACCCAAAACTCTAGGGCACAAATGTCTTCCATTGTCTAATCTCTGCTTGCATGGCATAATGGGAAAAAGTCAACCACACTGTATCATAAGTCACTGACGCACAGTGTTTCATTGATTACATTAAAGTATCCACAACTCTCTCAGGATATCCTAGTCTGAGAAGTCTCTACCTCTCAGGAACCAAGCTAACAGCTGGAGCTAAACTACACTGAGATGAAGAATCAGACTTTGCAAAGAAGATCATGTTGCTAAGGGAGCTGGAGGGACTCTTAAACTGGAAGACTGACAGGTCTGAAAATCACTGCCTTTTTGGCCACAATTGAGCCAGTACAGTGAACGAAACATAAGATTAACTGAACTTTCTGAAACCCACCAAGAGCAAGGGAAACACCCTACTAAAGGCCCGATATTGAGTCAGAGTGTCCATTGCTTCTGCTACTGAACACCTGTATTAAGTGAAAAATCTGTCCACCTGAGCATTGATTTGGGAGCCAAAGAGATCTATCTCTCAATACTGAACCTACGGCAAAGTCATTGAAATCTCTCCTCAGTTAGAGACCATCCACCTGGAGGAACCCATCGGTGACTGAGTCAGTCCACTTGGGAATTGAACTGTCCCACTAGATGAATCATTGAGAGGGACTCTAGATGGGCTTCCACCCAATGCAAAGTCTGTCAGCATAATTTTGTTTAACATGCTACCTTGCTTGCTTATGTATGTCACTGTGTTGTCATTCAAGGCCTTTACCAATTTCTGATGAACTCTGTCCTGATGTACCTCATCACCAGTAAGATAGCTCTGGTCTTGAAAATGTTTATTTGGGTGCTCTGATGCTGCAGTGACCATGCCCCTGGACCAGAACCTGGCACAGCACCTCCCCCACTCTTGCTAGTACAGAACAGACAGAGCATCCAATACAGAGACTGCCTCAGGGTCTTATGACATGCTTTACATTACTTAATGGAACAGAACCTACAGAATCCAGTGGTACTTTCTTTCATTCTCTACCAAGAAAGACTTTGAAAAGAAGGTCTGCATCAGAAGATTGAGTCACTTGCGTCAGTTTTCTTGCACACTTGCTTCAATTCTTGCACAGTTGTGTCAGTGTTTTTCACATGTATGTCTATTTTTGGTCACCGTCATCAATTCTATGTAACTGCACCAAACATTTTGAACAGTGGCGTAAATGTTAACCAAAATGATGCAAACCCCCACACAAACACACCAACACCACCCAAAAAATCAATGGCTCAAGTTCGGGAAAATGCCACAAGCTACATCAAAATGCAGTGGAATGACTGGAAAAAAGAAAGCCTCAAAAAACCAAATTTCTTCACAAAAGTCAAAGGATCCCAGAGAGAGTCAAAAAAACCTCACAGAAGGAGCACAACTTCAGCAAGCCTATGCTGGGGAAAGAGCTGAACAGATGATGAAGGAGGGAAAGCAGTTCAGAAAGAAAGAAAAAACTGCAAAAAAAGGCTTACCTAGGCACCAAACAAAGCTCAGACTACAATAGGAAGACCCTCTAGGAATTCTAGCAGAACACAGCTGGAATGGCAAAATATCGTGGGCTGGATATTCAGACTGCGCCGGGCAGGGGCGCAAGCCTGGGCACAGCGCAACTGGGCTGCGTGCAGGCCAAGACCAGGCGATATTCAACAGTGATGCGCTATGGCTCAGCACCATTGAATATGGCAGGGGCAGCACACAAACTGCACATGACACAGTGGCACAGCGCCAGCGCAAGCCACAGAGGGGGAGCAAGGGGATGCGCCAGCGCACGTGCAGTTGCGCTAGGCACATCACCCGTGATATTCAGCTGGGGGCATGCAAATGAGGCCATAATCAATGCAAAGTGCAAATAGGGCCATTTGCATGTCATTATGGCCCTATTTGCATGTGATGCGCCGGGCATCCTGGCGAAGTGTGCCTGGCGCCCTGCCACGCTGCCACTGATGGGGATGTGCTCCTTGGAGGGCTAGTGCAGCCCCCCCATATGCCCGATCGCGGGCAGCTGTCAGCTGACTAGATAACATATGCTCGATCATGGGCTGTAGTGTACCATAATAGATCCCTGGTGGTCTAGTGGACCCCCGCTGCCCGATTGCGGGCATCTCTCATGCATGGGTATATCCTGGTGGTTTAGTGGCCCCCCTCCCTTATGACCGATCATGGGCAGACACCAACTGAATATATGTCCTATGCCCAAACGCGGGCTGTGGTGTAATGGAATAGATCCCTGGTGGTCTAGTGGACCCATCCCATATGCCTGATCACGGGTCGTAGTACTAACCGACATCTACCAGGTGGTCCAGTGGTACCCCTCCCCACCCACCCACCCACAGAGGCCCCCAGCCACCCTTCACTCCCTTGTCATCGGTGAGTGGTAGCACTCCACCCGCAGACTGCCCGCCGCCCACCAAATGACAGCGTGACAGTATGAACTGTATGCCCATTGGGCCACAGTGGGTGTACAGTTATTCACAGATCCGGACCTGTGTAGTACAGTATGGTCTGCATGCCCATTGGTCCACACTGTGGGGTGCTGGGTGGCTGGGAGCCTCTGTGGTGGGTGGGGGTACCACTGGACCACCAGGTAGATGTCGATTAGTACTATGGCCCACGATCGGGCTTATGGGGTGGGTCCACTAGACCACCAGGGATCTATTCCATTACACTCACAGCCCACGTTTGGGCATAAGACATATATTCAGCTGGCGGCCGCCTGCAATCAGGCATATGGGGGGGCCACTAGACCACCAGGATATTGATAGCCATTACAGATGCCCGCGATCAGGCAGCAGGGGGTCCGCTAGACCACCAGGATATCTGTTTTCCGTACAGATGCCCACGATTGGGCTTACAGGGTGGGAGGGGAGTACCACTAGACTGCCAGGAGGTTTTGGGTGCTTGTGCACAATATGCTGGGTGGGCAGGTGGCAATCCACAGCTGGCAGCTGCTTTGTTGTGCCTTGCAATACAGCAGCCCATCTGTAGGTGGCCGGGACTTGCTCCTACTTTTCTGGGGCTCAACTTTGAGCCCCCCTGTGCATTGCACTGCAGGGTTGCACTGGCGTATGCGCTGCACATCCTGGGCTGAATATCGGGATGTGCCACATATGCATGGGCACGCCCCCTGCAGCTGCACAGCATAGGATTACACTGCACCCCAGTGCATCAGGATTTGCGTTGCGCCTGGCAGCCTTTTCAATATCCTGCTGGAGCACAATACAGGGTTGTGCCAGCGCATCTCTGTTGCACCAGGTGCAACCCCCTTTGGATATCCTGGCCCCAGACTTCAACTGGAATTTAGGTTAAAGCAGGAGTCTAGTAAGCAAATAAATTGCAGGCACAATTTGTATTTAGAAATTTTGTCTGTAAAACAAACAGGATTCTCTGCTGAGAGTTGCTTCTGCGGGAGAAAACAATAAATGTTTCAAAGAAGATCTTCAAGCAGGTGAACCCTTACCTACAGTATTCTGTCTGCCATTTTGGCCAACACATTAAGACTGAATCTAAGCTAACTGCCTCCAAATGGGGGTAGAGCCAGGGCTCTATGATATCACTGATTTGGTGGCTCTTGGCCCCTAGTAGGTGAACATGTGTAACTTAGCAGTAAATGAATGCACAATAACAACATGGAATGACACAGAAAGAAAGAGTGAGATAGTCTACAGTAGCACCTAAGACAATGGGCTGGGCTTCAGCTGAAGCAGACAGCCAAAAAAGGAGCAGTACGTAAATGGAGTCAATATGTTCACCAATGCACAGCAAAGCTGAAGTGGGCCAATGCCAGCTATCACCTACAGTCAAGGTGGTAATTCTAATTGCCTTGCAATGCCCAGGTAGGGTGGGTAGGCCAGTGCCCCTGTGATGCAGCAGCTAACCCAAGAAGATCACCAAAATATCACTTCAGGGGTGAAAGCCCAGCAGAGTAAAATGAGTCCATTCACCAATGAAACTTCAGGGCAAGATAAGGTTGAATGGCTTATCAGTCCTGATGCAACAGAACCATGAGGCTAGAGTTCAGGAGCTGCAACGTCTGTTGGTTATATAGATAGATAGGGGAGTGGTTTCAGTAGTCCTGGGCAGGACTGTTGCTGTACAGATTTGATTCACCCAGGAAGAAGACCTGAGGATGGCCATCAAACCTAGTAACTCATTGGATTACAAATAGGTGCCCCTTGATTGCTAATTTGTTTGCTGTTATTTTATGTGCTGTAACTAGTTGCTTAAGCACACCAACAATCATCCACTGTCAAGCTGATTGGTAAAAAAACAGTGCCAGTGAAGTACCCACTGCAACATGTAGAAAGCTCTCAAGGCCTTTTGTGGGACAAAGTGGGATACATCCACTGGGTACTGTGGGACTACCAGAGTGATCAGGCACTGGTGAAGGAAATGTTGGCCCATGCTGATGCATTAGACACAATGGGCCTGATTTTCAAAGGTTGATGCAGGGCTTGTGTCCGTCCCTACGTCAGTCCCCATTGTTTGGCACAACTGTACCAAACTCCTTTGACACAACTGTGCCCAATTTTAGTACACTGGACACAGCTGCAACATTTTCCACACTTTACGGCAGCTTACACCGAATATTTGGCACAAGCCCCATAGAAAGGGTCCCCCAAATAGCAGGGGGAGCTGGTCTAACTTGTGACATTTAGCACACAGGACTGAAAATCCTGATTGGTGCTGAGAGAATGCCGCAAGCACTCTGTGCCATATGTTTGGTGCCTCAGGGGCTTGTAGTATTCTCAGGGCTTTTAAAAATCATGCCCAATGGATATTAACATTGTAGATGTCCTAGCATACTGACTAGAGCAGAATGCAGAAATCACAAAAAAGAAAAAAATAAGCATCACAAAAATGTAACAATAATTGCATAAACAAGGAATATATCATTACATAATAGGTTTGAGTCATTACAGAATAATGAAAACTGCTTGACTGGACCATAGTTCACATGTAATAGTTACAGAAGCTCACCAAAGCACAGTTAACATTAAATCATGGAATATGAGGGGTATTATGAATAAGATGGCAGATAAGGAATGGCAAAATTTCTTAAGAGAGTCAGATAATCTTTTGTTTACAGGAAACATGCACGGCTCACTGAGGAAAATAGCCTCATCTTGAATGGTTTAATGATATATTACTCTCTATCTAAAAAAGTAAATAAGGGTGGTAGGTCTGTAGGTGGATTGGCAATAGGAGTTCAGATCTGTCCTGAATTAAACTGTACAAAGATATTGTTCAGGACCAATACTTCATCATTCTTCATTTTGGTTTTAACAATCAGGACTGTATCCTGTGTAATGCATGTAGCCCCCACAAGGAACAGAGCATCATAGAGTACAATTTTTTCAGAGTTGGAAGAAATATTACATAATCTTGATAATTTTCAACAACTAGAATTTATTTTTGTTGGAGATTTAAATGCATGAATTGCTAATAAAAATGTCTTGGAAGATCAAATTGAGACCTTGAATAACTCATTCTGGAAAGAAAGAACTTCATAGGATAAAATGCTGAGCACAAGAGATATAAATCTTCTGGCCCTTTGTAATAACTTAAACTTGTAAAGGTGATTATCAGGGCCACTTTACTCATTTCATGGGAACATTTGCAGCAGTCATTGATTATGCTATTATTTTGCTGTTGAAAGGTCAGAGTGAACATACAGTATGCCAATTCAAATTTTAAGAAAGACAGCACTTATATCTCAGACAGTGTCAGACGTTTTAATGTCTAAGTGCACATATCTTGGAAACCATTTCTTAGAAGAATCTAATCATGACACAGTTCTGACACTGTATAAAACATTGATTGAATTTTGTACTCCTTAGTGTTATAAATCATTTGTAAATTATCATCATAATGGATGGTTTGACGGTGAATGTAAATCTCCTAAAAAATACTCACAACAAAAGTAAGAGAGGATAGAAATAACTCAGACTGACTTACATTGAAAAAAACTTAATCAAGCAAGAAAGGAATATAAAAGTTTATTGTATGAAACCATTCGTACCAAGGAAAGAACTGGGAAAGAACTCTGGTGGCTGTACCAAAAACTGAAAATATAACTTTTTGTTCTTTGGTAGCCTATGGCACTGCCAAGTGGCAGAACAACTGTGAGTCGCATATACACTCTGATGTATGACAAAATTATTTTCAGTCAGTTTTTTGTGAAGATAATTTTGCCATTGAGAACTAGACCACTAGACCAAATGAGCGCTACACAATAAGCGAACAAGAAATTTCCTTGGCATTACATTTGGCAGAATGGAAAAAAGTCCCTGATCCTGACGGGATATCAATGCATTTGTTTAAACTCAATTCATCTGTTTGGGTACCACTCCTGACAAAGGTTATGAACATCTATATAGCAGCCAGTAATTTCTCAGAAACATTGAAAGGGGCTATAGTATTCCCTGTACTGAAGAAGAGCCAATTGAATAATCTTGAACTGTACAGACTAATAAGCCTTTTGGATACAGTCTGAAAATTTTCTCCAGAACTTTATGTAATAAATTGCAGAATTACCTAGAGCATTATAGTTTAATCTCTCAGTTACAAGCTGGTTTCAGGAAGGGAGGTTCAACAACCAATCAGTGCTTCATATTATATCATTTTTTTAATTATTAGAATTAGAGCACAGAAAATATTTTTGGGATTTGATTATAAAAAAGCATTTGACCCCTTGAATAGAAACATACTGAGTAAAAAACCTAAAGAGTTGTAGGGTGAGCAGGCAGTAATCCATTTTATTTATAATCTATATTTGAGCAACTGATGCCAAATAAAATATGATAGAAAGGAGAATCTCACTGAAAAGTTAGCATAAATACGGGTGTCAAACAAGAGTGTGTATTGGCACCAGTGTTATTGAATGGGTATATTAGTGATTTGATTCTCAGGTGGGATAACAATCACTGCATTTACCTGAAAATAGGAAACCAAACATGCCCACTTCTCACATATGTTAATTATTTAATTTTAATTTCACTAATGAAACATGGTTCACAATCTCAGTTAAACAAATTAGCTTCCAATAGTAGAGAACTTGACCTAGTCACTAACATGGACAAAAGCAAAATTATGGATGTTCAAAAATATACCAACAAAAGGAATGCATCTTATAACTTCTGGATAGACACGGCAAAGTTGGAAGTAGTAAAAGACTATATCTATCTCTGTCTTACCTTAAATAATACATTCATGTGGAAACAGCAAATATGATTTTTTTTAAAAAAAGCAATTCAATCAAATAATGCCATATTAAGGTTTAACTATAATTTTGGCAGCAATACAGCTGAGGCTGCCTAAAAAGTAATAAATGCAAAGCCTATGGTTCAGTTGCTGTATGCCTCAGAAATCTGGGGAAATGAGATAGGAGAAAAATTAGAGCAGCCCCTGAATGCATGTTATAAACAGTTACTACGCCTCCCAAAATCTATCCCTGGACATGCACTTAATCAGAATTATGTCAGCCTTTATTTAGATAGCTAGCAACATGGAGAGCACTGAATTATTGGTTGTATTTATAGGATACTATCGACTTAGCAAAAGCATGTTTGGAAGAGAAAACAATTCATTTTATTGGACAAAAAAAATGTGATGTTCCATGGCTTATGTTTGTTAGACAATCATTACATAGCATAGTTAAAAGTTTTTGGTGGTACTGGGCAATACAAAAAAATTATTATTGCCTCAACATATTCCCCTTTATTAAAGTTTCTTATTGACATTGATAGACAAATTGACATGCTCAAATTAAAGGAAAATCATTTTTATTAGTTGATAAGTTGATAAGTAAATTTATACTGGATACTTCAACTGCAAAATATTTAAAAATGATCACAAATCCGAAAATTAGAATGGTGCTCAAAAAATTCATTTCAGCATGTTCCCAAGTAACATCTTGGAAAAAAGATATACCAAGAACCAAAGTATGATAGGTACTGGTAATTGCAATTGTGGTTATGAATTGCCAGAGGATCTCATACATGTGGTTTTGGTATGCCCTTTTTATAGTAAGCGAAGAAGGAAATGGATCAAGAATTTATTAGAAAAACAAAACTGTAATAGGGAAACAATGAATATTTCTCTATCCTCAACAGAAAAGGAGATATATTTGTCCTCGGCACCCAACTAGGGATCTGAGGTTCGAGCAGACTCGATAGACCGTAAGGCCTAATCTGCTGGCAATTAGTATATATTATTAAGGTAGGCCTTTTCTTGAAAGACATTTTAAAAATAAAAAGACAAGAGGGAAACACATATTAGAGGAAGTTAATAAATAAAATGAAGATTGGTTCTTGGATGTATTGCCATTTTGCACAATTTCTGGCGCAATTTTTTTACTGTATAATGATACATTCTAAATGTATGTATAACTGTATATTGTACAGTGTTTTGCTGATTATGATTTGTCTTTTGTAAAACTGTAATGTCAAGTGACAAGCAATAAAACTTTTACCTACCTACCTACCAGAGGGATCGGTACAACTGTGCTGGTTGGGATATTATTTTAGAGTATAAGTTGCTGCTACTCCTTTTGTCCTGCATACCCAGTTTTCCACTTGTGCTTTTCCTTCCCCTCCCTTTCAATAAAAATATTATATCCTCTTGGGGGATAGCTCAGTCATCAGGTCACACCACTGGAACTTCACTGTTGGTGAAGCAGGATCCACATGAAAGGTTTTCAGCAGTACAACTGGGGCCGCCCATGCTGTCGTCACCAACCCTATAAAGGCATGAGTGGTCCCACTCCCTCCTCAGTTCTTTCCCATCATTGACTCATTTGCATGGGTCTCCATGGAAGCTCTGAAGCAGTTTTGTGCCATTTTTCGCCTACTGCATTTCTATGCTTAATATTTTGGAATCTGTTTTTCTAAAGAGATTATTTTATGTCTTTTATGTCAAGAGTTAATCCTCCAACTTCTATCTTCTGTCACTGCCACTGCAGAAGGAAGATCACCGCTACAGACGAACACTCTCTCTCTCTCTCTGTCTGCGTGGGCCTGACCATGAAGTCTCCGACTGTGAGCTCTGCCAGAAGTCAGAGGTTTAATCAAACCACCCTCAGGGGATGTGTGGACCTGGGAGAGCCTTTGCCTGGTCCCGAAGGTGAGTGAGATGGTTTTCTTTGGGTTGAGAAATAGCTGGTTAGAGTGGAACCAGAGTTGGATTGCATTAAATTCCTCCTGGAGTCTGGATGACACTTCAGTGGGGGAGGGACCTGTGGCATATAGTATGGTGTCATCGGCATACATGTGTATGGATGAAAGAGGGCACACTGAGGGCAGGTCATTTAGAAAGATAGAGAAGAGTATCGGGCCAAGAACCAAGCCTTGTGGCACACCTATTGTGACAGGTAGTGGGGCAGAGGTGTGTGATCCAATTCTAACTGCTTGTTGCCTCCCGTCCAGGTAAGTGTAGAACCAGCTGGTGGCCTCCCCTGAAAGACCTGCGAGGGTGAGTTTAGATAACAGGAGTGAATGGGAGACTGTGTCAAAAGCCTTAGCTAGGTCGATGAAGATAGCTGAGGTGACGTGCCCATTATCCATGCCAGTGAGGATGTTGTTTGTTAACCTTAGTAGCGAGGTGATTGTGGAGTGCGATTTTCAGAAGCCAGACTGGTAGTGTGAGAGAAAGGAGGAGGAGTCAAGGAAGGCGGATAGTTGGGAGAGAACAAGTTGTTCCTGGACTTTGGCTAGACTATGAAGAAGGGAGATAGGGTGGTAATTGCCCGGCGAGGAGGGGTCGCCACCTTTAGGGAGAGGGATGACTATGGCATGTTTCCATTCTGATGGGATTTTGGCGAGAGAAAAGGAGAGGTTGTAGAGGGAGGCCAGTGGGGTGGCAATGGATGGGGCAGATAGGTATAGCATCTTGGAGTCAAATCCAGAGGGGCATTTACCTTTGAAAGGATTGAGTGTGCATAGGGCTGCTAGTACTTCGGCTGGGGAGACCAGTCGAAACGAGAAGTGGGGGGACCGGAGTGGGGTGGCAAGGGTGGTTGTGGGATCATGGGGGGTGCATGTTTGTAGATAGAAGGGAGGAGGCACAGTTAGTGAAAAATGTGTTGAAAGCAGAGGCCACATCACCTGAGTCAGTGACCAAGAAGCCATATACATTTAGGGCAGGGGTGGGTGGCTGGGAAGGGGGAGAGAGCAGTGATTTCATGGACTTCCAGAATTTCGCTGGGTGGTTGAGGTTTCAGTGGAAAGAGACCTTAAAGCAGTTTGCTTTGGCCTGATGAATTAACCTAGTGCATGCATTGCGGAGTTTGCGGTAGTGTTGGATGGTTGCCTGTGATACCTTGTAAGATTTCCAGGCCATGTCCCTAGCGTGGAGTTGATCGATAATGTTAGCATTTACCCAAGGTAGGTGGGCTCCCCTTACACGGGCTCTTCTGAGAGGTACATAGTAGTCCCAGATTGGGAGAAAATTTGATCTGAAAAATTCCAGGGCCGAATCAATGGAGGAAGCGTGTTGAACGAACGACCAATCAGTATTAGATAGGTTGTTTAGGAGTGCAGCAAGGTGTAGTGATTTGTAAGACCTAGTGAATAGTATTCGTGGGGGCGGCGCCTGGGGCTTGAATATTTTCCTTACTACGTAAATCATGTGGTGGTCACTAAGGGAATCTGGTATGGTACCAGCTTCTAGAACCCGATGGGGGTGTGTGGTGAGGGCCCAGTCAAGGAAAGAGTGGTTAAGAGATTTATGATTTAAACGAGTGGGTTCGGTGATTTGTTGGGATAGGTTTAGTGCAGTCACCTGGTTTTTGAGCTTAGAGTTAGTATTAGAGAGCCAGCTGACGTTGAAACCCCAAGCATGTATAGTTCACTACCCCGATTTTAGGGTGCCTAGATGTTCAAGGATGGCGTGCAGGGGGGTGTCCGGAGGGCAGTAGGAGCAGCATGACATTGATATTCTTGCAGGCCCCACACCTCCAATAATGGCACTTACCCAGCAGACACTGGTCCTGCATAAGTGATGAGGTAACTCCTGGGTGATGGGTGACAGTGCTGGAAGGTGCCAGCAGATGGGAGCAGGCTGGGTGCATAGGGAGATAAACACATGATGGGGAAAAAGGCAGACTTCATCATGATGAAGAACCTTGTGTCCAAGGGACTGCATCAGCTGCATTAGGCTGCTGATACACAGCACATGCAGTGTTCAGTGAAGAATGTGCTTGAAGCAGCTGTATAAGTCTGCATCTCTGTAAGGATATAGGAGACAACTGGTCAATAAGTGACTCCCTGGCATAGCAAGGCCCTAAGGGAACTGATTCTGAACAACAACAAGAAGTTTTACCTTTGCCGGAAAGAGCTAGGTTGCTACCAAGCCAGAGAGAAGCAGCACCAAGGGACTGCAAAACTAGAAGTAAGATTACAAAGAAAGGGCTGGAAGCCAAGAGAGCATTAGGAGTTGTGGACAGTACAAAACTTTCTTCCAGTGCATAAATGTAAGGAGGAAGGTGAAACAGGGGACGACTAGGTCCTGAAAGCAAGTGTAGGGGGAAGAGACATGTGAATGAGCCACAGGAGATGGCTAAGGCTCATAGTAAGGCAGGACAGGAGCAAAGAGACTTGCACCCATAAATCTCCATTTAATTGTAGTAATTAATTGTACCACCATTCATCAAGTAAGGATCCAGTTTCTTTTTAAATTCAGCTTTTGAATGGCTGAGATGCTTAAAGAATACTTCTCTTCAGTGTACACCAAAGGGACCCTAGTGGGGTAGGGGGCTCACTATGAGAGCCCCTAACATCAGGGGTAGCCACAGTGCAGCTATTGGACATCTTGCCTGCCCTGGCAGCTGACTACCTGGCAAAGATCAAGCCAGGTAAGTCCCATGGGGAGGACGGGATACATCCCAGGTTCACAGTGAAGCTAAAGGAACAATCTGTGGTGCCATTTGCAATAATTTTTCAGGAATCTGTCTGGCCAGGTGAGGTGCTGGAGGACTGGGAAGTGGTCACTGTGGTCCCCATCTTCAGGAAAGGGTGAGATCAGTATCAGGTAACTACAAGCCAGTCATCCTATGTTTCTATGTTTCTATCTGGACTTTAGCAAGGCCTTTGATACTGTTGTACATGACCAGTGCAGTACACAAGGTGGATTGCTAACTGGCTTGGGGGCAGGAAGCAAAGGATTGTGGTTAATGGATGCTACTCCAAGTTGGGAGGGGTACTCAGTGGCATCCCTTGGGGATTAGTGCTGGGGCCTCTGCTGTTCAACACTTTCATCACCGATCTGGAATCTGGAGTTTAAAGCAAGATGCTTAAGTTTGCAGATGACACTAAGCTAACAAGGGTGTTGGACTCCCTTGAGGATAAACTTCACGAAGACCTGAACAAGCTAGGCAATTATTCTGACTCCTGGAGCCTCAGATTAAATGTAGCTGAATGCAAGATTCTACACTTGGGAAAGAAAAACAGAGGTAGAACCTACCTACCTACTGTGTGGGTCTCCACCTTGCTGAAGTCAAGGAGGAAAAGGACCTTGAGGTCATAATAGACAAGGGGTCTGGAGCAGGTTAAGCAGTACAGAGCCACTGACAAGAGAGCCAGCAGAATGCTGGGGTTCACCAAAAAGGGGTGACCGGCAGAGCAGGATAAATGATCCTGCCTCTTTACAAGGCCCCGATCAGGCCCTTCCTGTTTGGGTCTCCTCAATGCAAAAAGTACATTGAGACACTCAAGAGTATGTAACACAGGTCCACTGAAATGATCAGCCGTATGGGGAACAAGGCTATGAGAAGAGGCTGGAGGCCCTTAACATATTCACCCTGGAGAAAGGGACTGGGAGGGGACATGATTTGTCTTTCACATACTCAAGAGTATTGACAAGACTGAACAGTGAGAGATGTTTGATCTGGTGTCCTGCAGCAGGGCAAAGGAAAACACCCTGAAGCTCAGGGGTGGTGAATCCAGCAGTAATGTTAGGAGACACCTTTTCTCCCAGAAGGCGTTAACCTTTGAAACAGCCTACCAGTGCAGACAGTGGACATGAAGACAGTACAGCACAAGTCACATTACACTGTAGCTCCAACTCAGCAGGTTAGCATTTTCTAATGGGTTGCTTATTGTGTGCACTGCTCATTGCACTGAATTGATAAAAGTTTTCTAGTAGTTTGTCTTTTGCTGCTACTCAGCTTCAGCTTGATTTGCAGCTCTCTGCTTAAGGGTTTTACTAAAGTTGTCATACTGTACACAGTACAGCACTGTTCTGTATTGTACAGTGCAGTTCAGTACACCATGTAACTTGTTTTCCATTGTACCTGCAGTGAGTTTCAGTTGCAGTGAAATTCTCACCTTGAGTGCACAAGTTAAGCACCGTAAAAAGCAATGTCAGATTAAAATACGGGCTTGAAGTAATAATGAGCTTGGTTATATTGACCTAAGTAGCATCTCAAAATGAGCAATCCAGCTGCGCAGATGAGCATTTTGAAAACCATAACTTTAACTCAGGACACAGTGGCGCTGAACATCCTGCGCTGAGTCAAAGTTCCAATTTTCAAAATGCTAATTTTGCGGTTAGAATGCTCATTTTGAGATGCAATTTAGATTTTTACAACCAGGCCCCTTACCACTTTCAGCCCATATCATAACCTTACATTGTGTTTTGAAATGCACAACTTGTGTGTGTTCAGGTTGACAGGCCTGGGACATCAGGAGGTTAGGTATGGGTTTGTTTAACCGCTAATTCCCATTTCAGTTCTCATCCAGCTTACCAAGAAATATATCGCCCACAGTTCCCCACCTGCCCACCCCCCCTTCCGGCTGAGCTGATCCCCTGGTTAACATTATCATGGCATGACAGATTGGCAAATCAGCCATTAGGCATGGCAGACACCTCTGCTTACCATGGTCCCCATGGGCATGGCCAGAGTTGTGGGATGGGGAGTCAATTTACCACTTCCAGGTAGGCTGACTCGATGCAGTGTCCTGTGGATGGGTTGACAGCATGCTGTAGACACCTCATAAGTCACAACAGGATGGTCGAACACATGACACAAAATATCTAAGGCTGGTGGGTTCAACTTGAGTCAGTTGTTATACATTGAATAATATATAGGTGGGTGTGTAACCAGAATTTGAGGTGTAACCCCCCTACAAATGGGGGGTCCCAAAAAGTCTTCCTTGAGCTTGCCTAAATGCTCACTGCCAGGCTGGTGTCCTGCGTTTTAGCAGTTTAAATGTGATTACCAGAGTCTGTATAGCCTCTGTGTACTGTCTCTTTAAGAGCTCCTTGATTGCAGCATAAGTAATCTGAGAGGGAGCTCTGTTGAAAGATGTAACTATTTGCTGAAAACCATTTAGAATGATAATGATAATGTAGTTCATTTAACCTGCTTTCTTTGTAGCAAGGACTGTTTTGTTTGTCTCCACTATCTTGGTCTTGGACTGCAAATTGGACCAATCAATTCTGGTGGGACCTAAAATGTAGCCGGACTACAGGAGCTGTCTGAATTCAAAATCTATAGGAACTGTGGTTTGAGCTTTTGTGCCTTTTTTGCAACTGAAGGGGGAGCTCTTGCTTTGACTGACAGCCAAATCAGCCAACCAAATCTTTTGGATCTTGGGGAAGTCCTGGGCTGCTTGCAGTTTTCAGTTAGAACTAAGCTGGAAGCTTAGCAAGAAGGAGCTGAACTGTTTCTGAGCAGCTATCCTGAGTGGATCCGCATGGGAGGACTCTGAAAAGGCTAAGTTTTTGGCCTGCATGCTGGTGTGCTGCTCCTGAGAGGGAGAGAAGAGAATTATTTTGGACTAAATCCAAGTTTGTGTGACTAAAGTAAGCTACTGAAGTGGGCCAGGCTCAACCTGAAGAAGTTTGAATATTTTTGCTGAATGCAATCAGCCTGTCAGGAGTTCCAGCTACCCCAAGCTTCCAAGGTGTGCAGAGACTTTGCAGTTGTGCCCAGGGAGCGCTTTGCCTGGTACAGTAGAATTCCCATACATGTAAATGTGCTATGAGCTGCTAGTGGGTTGTGAGTTAGTTACCCACTGTGTGAACTGTGTTCTGCTTGCTTGAAGCTGTATCCAGACCAAAATGGACTGCTTCTGAACTTGTCTCCATGCGGTCTGGGCTTTGCCAGACTGGCCCAGCCAGACTACCCACTGCACAGAGAAGCCATCGATGAGAGACCTGCCTTGGGATCAACCCCCTGCTCCACGCTTGAACAGGAATGATGCCTCTGTGACTCGTGAGGGCCCTGCTTCTCCTGGCATTCCAGAACAACCACCTGAAGTCTTGATTTTCGTCCAGCCTGTGTCCATTCTTGGGTATCGTGAGTAAATACCAGGGTAGCTTCCTACAACAACAGCTTAATCTGAGTGTGTCATCTGATTGTCTTGTTGTTTCATTTCCTTTATGAACTGGGCCCTCTGACTCCAGATTACAGATATTGTGTACTGTGCATGTTGTGTTTTCTATCACAGGGCCCCAACCAGCTGCAACCCCGGGCAACTGTCCTGGCTAGCCCATCTCTTCTCTACCTGGGTACCCAGAGGTGGACTGTGTGAGGGGACTCAAAGCGCATGCATAACTGCTTGATTGATATAACCTTTAAGCTAATTAACCTGATTTTTCCCCTCCCTTGTCCAAGTCCCCTGAATAAATCAGATCTAACTTTTTCTGCATCTAATTTGACTGTGGTTCCAGTTTGTGCTCAAAGTACTGTACTGTTGTTATTTGCTGTGCTTAACCTTGCTTTACAGGGGGTCCCCAGGGTCGAGCCAGAGGAACCAGCCCTGGTGGTAAGTGCAAACAGTGTGGGTACTTGTGTGGTGTACCAGGGGTATTGTGAAAGTGATTATTGTACAGTGTTCAGGCCTCTAGAGGGGAAAGAGGGGGCTTACAGTGTCCTGGAGGGCTGTGCCCAGGTTAGCTTGACCACTACCAACCCTGACCTTCGGGTGGAGGCACCCGTTTCAGAACTCAGGCCCCTTAACCTGCTACTAGCCAAGCAGGCAGGGGTAGTGGCCCTTGGGATAGCGCCACCTAGGGGTTACATGTGGGATGCTACATAGACCCCGAGAGCAAAGCTCAAAGGGCTTATAAAAGCATCCCATATCGAGGGTGTGTGTAAAATTCTGGTTACACACACCCACCTATGTTTTATTTTATTTAATTACTGGTCCTCATTTTTCTTTTTTTAAGTTATAGTGCGAACCGTGATAACTTAGCTAGTCAGCCGTGGTCTGTTGGCGCTGCAGGTGCTGTGTGTATAAACGCTGCTTGAAGGATATGAACAGCAGAATGAACCAGGTAGATTTGTAAGGTTGTGAAGAAAGGATTAACCAGATAGATATTGAAGAATATTAAAGAGTTACCTGTCTGACAGTGTGAGGCAAACAAGTGCGGGTGATCAGTAACAGAGCAACGGACCCACCATGTTGGCTGAGATGTTCAGCCCACCCACACAGAGTAAGACCCAATGAGCTTTCTGTAGTGTGTGTGTTGATTGAGAGGCACTGATTACAACCGCCATGTTGTAATGCAAAATATCAACCAGGCAGTTGTAACATGATGTAAAAGTCTGGCTATCCAGGCATAAAAGATGAGGATCGGTAATTAAATTTAGAATTTCGTCTATTTTATCATCACATGCAGTAGTAGTGATCATGATCCGTCTGGCTGACGGGTACATGAGAGAGTGAGCATGGCAGATCAGATTGTGTCTTTTGTTGTACAGTACAGTACAGGTCTGTAAATGAAGAACCACCTCATTAAAAATGCATTTGAAAATGCACTGCATCAACAGTGGTAGGAGGTTGAAGGGAATTTGTACATATGTTGAAAATGCACTGCATGTGAGTTGATGATTGGCTGAAACCCAGTTTATGTTTTAAGAAGCTAGAATTGCCTCTGCATTGTCAGCACAAAAACAAATTAAACAGCAGTGAGTTGGAGGAACATTTTAATGTGATTGTCACTGTACGGGCATTTAAGATAAGCCTGGATGGTTCTTACTGCCAAGGAAATTACCAAGTACCCTGGGGTTGCAGAGTTGGTTAAGAAATCCCTATAAATTGGTAGGTGATTGTGGAGCACGCTTAATTCACCCCTTCTTGTGAAACAGTGGAGGTGGCAGGCATGATGGATCTAGAGTCCCCCATAGCGATAAATTACTATGTTATAATAGCTGGGTATCATTTTTTTCCTAAGGGAAATCCGGTTATAATTTGCCATTATAACAGTGAACACATGCCAGGTTTCCTTGCTTCTGTGCACGTGCCAGCTGCTGCTTAGCCCTTCTTCCCCACCAGCCGTCATTCCTCAGCGCTCGTCACACTGCCACTCATAGTCAGCAGTTAGTAAAAAAAAATAAATAAATGACTGGGCAAAAAACACTTTTAAATGGGGCTGTCTTAAAAAATGAAGAAAAACACAAAGGGAAATGTTCCTTTCTCCAGCTGCTGCTTCCATCTGTGGACAGCAGTGACACCAGAGTGGACTGCAGCTGCAGAGAGACATGTTTTTATTTTATTCAGTTGCTGGTGAAAAAATTATACCCAGCAATTATATCAAATAAAACATTGGGTGGTGTGTTTAACTTCAGATTTCACACACACCCTCTGTGTTGGATGCTTAAATAAACCCCAAGAGCGATTATGTAACATCCAACACCTTTGGTGTGTGTAAAATCTCGTTAAATGCACCACCCAATGTATTATTCTATATATAATAACCAGCTTCCCCTTTTTCCCATAGGGAAACTGTGGCATAATTTGCCGATATAAAGGAGTGCTTATAACAGCAAACACGCGCACAGTTTCCCTTGTTGTGCGCATGCTCGAGCAGCAGCACCACCACTCAAGACCGCTGACCACTTCCATCTCTCCTGAAACAGCACCGCCACTGCCAGAAGAACTCAGCGGTAAGTTCTCCCCCCCCACACAGTGAAAACCTCACAAACCAGGACAAAAACAGAATGTTTTAAAATATGCCGATTCAAATCGGCACCTCAGAAGCCACACCGCGGATGCACCGGAAGCTTTTTATTTTAAATAATTGCTGAGGCGAAAAAGGGAAACCCAGTAATTATATAAAATAAAATATGGGTCGGATGTGTATCAAACTTGATTTTACACACACCCTCATTGTGGGATGCTTTTCACAAACAAGCCCTCGGGGTTTATGTAGCATCCCACCCGTACTTTATTCTCTATAGAATGTTTGTTACTATGTGAGGATGCTTGATTAGGCCACCTACTGTAGGTTTAAAATGGATGTGCACCATGAGCAAGAGACCCAGTCTTTCTCCCTAGTAGTACTTCTGCTTGACTAGGCCCCACTTACAGTGGTGTGCACCTATATACCAGCAAAGCTTTATATTGGTACAGTAGATCTGATGTCATTTAGAGCAGATTTTTTAAAGGTTCTCACTGATCATTCAGCCTCCCCATTGATTTGAGGCTAACAAGGACTACAGGTAGCATGGATAAAATCATAACTCAAAACTCGACAAAGCTCTGCATCATATCGTGGTCCATTGTCCACTGTCACAACATCTGGCATACTATGCCTGGCAAAGATGGACTTCAGTCATTTTATCACTAAAAGGTATTGACTGTCTTTTCAGATATAGAAGTCAGTACCAACCTTCTGCCATGGCTAAATGGGTAGATGTGAAGCAATCAGTAGTTTGGTGTAACTCCTTCCCCCTCTCTCTCTCACAGAGGTTTCACATATGACAACTAATGTTCTGCACCTGTTTCCTCAGACCTGGCCACCATACAGACTGTCATGCTCAAGCCTGACACTGACTGATTCCCTGACGGCCTTTATAGATTTTATGCAATATTTCTTCCTGTAACGATGCTGGGATTATGATCTGATTCCAGTTTAACAGTAGTCCATCATTCACAGTAAGGTTTCCACACTCAGCCTAGTCAAGCTTAAATGTAGCTGGGTGACAAATTTACTTGGCCAGCCCTCCCTGCAGTAGGCCATACTACTTTGGCAAGTTCCATCTGCTGCTTACTATTGTCTAAATTGTTCAAGGGGATTGGCGGTGGCAGGTGGTGGGACCCTAAGAACACTGTAATTTACTCAGAACCCTCACCTCATCTTCCCTTGTCTCTTCCTCCTCTTTTGAATGTGCCTGCTTCAGTGATGCCCTGGTCAGTAAAATCATGTGCTGTAATCAGCTCCAGGAAAATACACAATAGTGTACATGAACCAGAGAAGTCTCATTTGAAATCTGAATTCAGGGAAGCAGTTCATCTAGATCCTTAGTGCCCAACAGTGCAAGTAGAGGGTTAGGGTCTGTGTTTATAGTAAAAGGCATACCTACCAAGTATGCATACAGACGTTCACAGACCCAGGTAACTCCTAGGGCCTCTTTTTCTAAATGGGCATTCCGCTCTTCCTTTTCCGTAGGTAATCTTGAAATGTACATGGTCGGTCTTCATTCTTTCTCTGGCTGCAGCTGTCCCCAGTTCTTAAGAGGACACAGCCGCAGATACTCCAATCTGTCAGTTGTAGTGGTACTATGCCAGCAACCATGGTGAGCTCAGTTCCTGCTTAATTTCTCTGAATGGTTTTTGTTGTGGATACCTCCAAGTCCAGGAATTTTTATTACCGAACAGCTCTTGCAAAAGCCTTGTCTTCTCAGCTAGACATGAAGGAAATTTACTCAGGTAGTTGACCATGTAAAGAAAGTGCCTCACATCTGAAACATTAGCCAGTTCTGGCCTCTCTTAAATGGACAGCTTTCTTCCCAGATCTGACTCAATTCCATATGTACTAATCTGGTGTCCCCAGATTAAACTATGTCCTTAGCAAAGTCTCTTTTCATTAAGCATCAATCTTGCATCTTGCAATCTCTGCAAAGTTCCATGCAGACATCTGTCATGTTCTACTTGGTTCTTGCCATGTACCAGGATGTTATCTGAATGGCACAGAACCCCTTCCAGCCCATCCACAATCTGGGGGATGTGCTACATAGATACATAGACAGTGTCGGCAGATAAAGGCCTATGGCCCACCCAGTCTGCCCATTTGAGCTTGTAAGTTCAGTTTGTTTTCCTAGAAGTCTGTTGCCCCTTACCCCTGACCTCCAGAATTCCTTTATGTCTATCCCATGCATTCTTAAATCCCGTGATTGTTTCAGCCCCCACCACTTCCTCTGGCAGGGTGTTCCACTTGTCCACCACCTGTTCTGTGAAGAAATTCTTTCTCATGTTTCCTCTGACTCGTCCTCCCTCCAACTTCATCCCATGCCCTGTAGTCCTGGAACATCTTTTTCGCTGAAAAATAGTGTTTTCCTGCACCCTGTTCTTCCCTGTAAGATACTTGTATGTCTCTATCAAATCCCCTCTCTCCCTCCTCTCCTCCAGGGAGTACATGTTCAGTTCCTTCAACCTGTCTTCATAGGACTTGTGATGCAATCCATGCACCATCTTTGTTGCCCTCCTCTGAACCTTCTCTACCCTGTCTATGTCCTTACGTAGGTATGGTCTCCAGAACTGTACACTGTACTCCAGGTGGGGCCTCACTAGTGTCTTGTATAGCGGAATTATGACCTCCCTTTTCCTGCTGGTGATGCCCCTGCCTATACATCCCAGCATCCTATTTGCTTTACCTGCTGCCTTGTCACACTGTTTCCCTACCTTGAGGTCATCAGAGATGATAACCCCAAGATCCCTTTTCTGCTTGGTGCATGCTATATCCTCACCCCCAACTGATATATTGTGCCAGGGTTTTTGTGCCCCATATGCATTATCTTGCACTTCTTTGCATTGAATTTCAACTGCCAAACCCCTGACCATTCTTCAAGTTTCTGCAGGTCGCTTCTCATTCTGTCTACACCCTCTGGTGTGTCTACTCTGTTACAGAGCTTTGTGTCATCAGCGAACAGTGAAATTCTGCCTTCTAGGTCCTGCAATGTCACTGATGAAGATGTTGAATAGGACCGGTCCCAGCACTGATCCCTGTGGTACCCCACTGGTCACTCTTCCCTCTGTGGAGTGACATCCATTTACCACCACCCTCTGTGTCCTGCCACCCAGCCAGTTACGTACCCACCACACTACTGTCCTGCCCACACCCATATTCCCCAGTTTGTGTAATATTCTTCTATGTGGCACAGTGTCAAAGGCCTTGCTGAAGTCCAGATAGGCCATGTCCACTGCCCCCCCCTGATCCACCTCCCTAGTCACCCAGTCAAAAAATTCAGCGAGGTTGGTCTGACATGACTCCCCTGGTGAAACCATGCTGCCTTGGGTCCTGTAGTCCATTGACAACCAGATGTTCCACCAATCTCTCCTTCAGTAGTGCTTCCATGATCTTTCCCACTACCGAGGTGAGGGCTGACTGGTCTGTAGTTCCCTGCTTCCTCTTTGTTCCCACTTTTGTATAAGGGACTACATCTGCTGTCCTCCAGTCTTTGGGTACCTCCCTATTTCTAGTGATCGGCTAAACAGGATAGCCAGAGGTTCAGCCACCACCTCTCTTAGTTCTTTAGGACCCTGGGGTGCACCCATCTGGCCCCATTGCTTTATCAACTCTTATTACTTCCATTTCCTTCAGGACCCTTTCTCGTGTAAGGGACTTGTGTCCATTTCTGCACCATTCTCACCCTTGTACTCCTTCAGACCCATTACCCTCCTCTTCCTCAGTAAAGACGAGCAGAAATACCTGTTCAATATGTCAGCTTTACTGTTGTCATCCTCCACGTGGCCCCCATCCTCCCCCTTCAGTCTCACTATCCCTCCCTTTGTCTTTCTTTTTTCACTTATGTACCTGTAAAAGGTTTTGTCCCCTCTACCCTCTGATTTTGCAATGTGCTCTTCTGTCTGAGCTTTGGCTTCCCTTACTGACCTCCCTGCCTCCCTTTGCTTCTCCTGGTACTTCTCCCTATCCCCTTCTGCCTGTGTCTTTTTGTATTGCCTGAATGCAATCTTTTTGGCTTTCACTTTCTTTGCTACCTCTTTGGAAAACCATAATGGTCTCCTCTTCCTTTTCCTCTTGCTAACCTGCTTAATGCATAATTCTGTTGTTCTTGTAATCCCCATTTTAAATACTGCCCACTGTTCCTCAACCCCTGATTCCTGTTCCATTCCCCCTTAATGCCTCTTTCAAGTATCTCCCCATTTTCCCAAAGTCTGCCCCCCTAAAATCCAGGATACGTGTTTTTGTGTGGTTTGGTTCTGCTCTTTCTGTGATTTCAAACCACAATGACTGGTGGTCACTGTTTCCCAGGTGCTCCCCCACTGTTACACCCATCACACTGTCCCTGTTTGTGAGCACAAGGTCCAGTATTGCCTTCTGCCGAATTGGTTCCATGACCAGTTGCTTGAGGAAGGCATCCTGAAGGGGAGTCCAGGATAAATCTGCTCCTAGTTGATGCTGCTGCTGGGATGCTCCAGTCCACATCTGGAATATTGAAGTCTCCAACCAGTACTACCTCACCTTTGTCTGCCATCCTTTGGATGGCTAGCATCAGCTCCCTATCTGTTTCTTCCTCCTGGGCTGGTGGTCTATAGACCACACCTGTGCGGATGGCTGTCCCCATTTTCCTTTCCAGCTTAACCCACAGTATCTCTCTCCCATTTTGTTCCTTCTGGATCTCTGTGGCCCTTATGTCATTTTTCACATACAGTGCCACTCCTCCTCCCTTCCTGCCTGCTCTGTCTCTTCTGAATATGTTGTAGCCAGGTATGGCCATCTCCCAGTCGTGGTTATCATTACACCAGGTTTCAGTGATGGCCACAATGTCCAGGTCTGACTGCACCATGACAGCCTCCAGATCTTCCATCTTGTTGCTAAGGCTCTGGCATTTGCACACATGGCTTTCATGATTTGACCTCCTAGACTGTTTCACTGTTCTACTCCAGCCCTTCCTTGGTTGTCATTTATCCCTAGTTCTCCTTGCTGCCTGCCCTTCTGCTGAATTTTGCCCCTTTCTGCTTATCCACCTCTTGGGCACTAATCTCCATCTTTGCACACTGCTTTGCAGAGATAGCCACTCCTCTGGTTCACTGGTTCCCTGCTAGCTGTGGGGGGTGAGCAAGTGGCTCCCTGCTGGCCTGCCACCCCTTGCTAGTTTAAATGCTTGTCAATGTAGCATTTAAACTTATCATTGAGTGCTTGGATTCCCTCCAGGATGGATGCAGGCCGTCAGACTTGAACAAACCTCCATCCCTCCAGGTGGGTCCCCAGTCACCAATGAATCCAAACCCTTCCTCACAACACCAGTTCTTCAACCGTGAGTTAAAGTTCCTGGTGCATGCACTCCTATGGTCTCCCTTGCCTCTCACAGGTAGTACTTCTGAGAAAGTGACAGAAGTAGCTACTTGCTTGAGACCCCTCCCCAGTTTCCTAAACTCTTCCTGAACTTCCTTTGGCTCCCCATTTTCCAGGTCATTAGTACCTAGGTGGATAATAACATCCAGCTCACCCTCCTGTTTGCCTTCCCAGTGATCCCCAGGATCTTCCTTCCATCCCTCCATGCCGTGGCACCTGGTAGGCACCTCACCTCCCTGTTCTCCCTCCTGTGTTCCTAGCTGATCCCTCTTATGATGGAGTCCCCACCAGGATTGCTTCCTCCTCCTCTGGGGTCCACTGCTTTCCCGCTGAGGTCACCTCCTTGACTAACCTCCACATCCTTTCCTTCCACTTCTCTGGGTACCTCTATTTGGTTGTCCTCATTTGCCAGTGTGGCATATGAGTTCTTGAGTGGAATAGGATCTGGGATGCCTCTGCCTGACCGCTTAACCCTCCTGAGCCCACTGTCATCCAAGTGCTCCTCGTCTCGGCATCCTTTGAGGCAGTTGCATTGGACTGGTGGTCCCTGGATAGGGGTGATGGTATTCCTGACCCAGTTTACTTCCGTCCTGAGTCTGGCTACCTCCTCGCGCAGTCCAGAGAGATGCATGCAGATAGGGCAGCACCTCAGTGTCCAGAAGGTCTGCCTGAATATGGCTGCCCCACAGCCACTGCATTGCACCACTCCCCACATTATACTGCAATTCCACTACTTGTCTGCTACTGAAGCTCTCCTAGTTCCCCTTTTATTAATTTACTGTCCTAAAAATCCTGCCACTGATCCTCAGATAATTTTTTTTTTTTTTTTAAGAAAAAGAAACCAATAAATAAATAAATGAATCAAAACACTTGTCATGCTGAGGGTGGGCTTCTTCCCCCTTATGCCCCTCCTACTTCACACCCCTTACTATACCCTGTGTTTAGCTCCTGTCAATCAGATTTAACAGGGCATATAATTAAGAGTTGGAAGGGAGGGCAAAATTTGCAGCAATTAAAGACAGCACAGAATTACACCACCACTATGTTTTAAATTTTCAACAGCCCAAAAACAATTATAAGTAAAGACAACAAAGAAAGTATAGTGTCACTAAAAGCCCACAATCTAAGTTTAAAAGAAAAATAGCAATTACCAGTTACTCTAAAGCACTGAATTGAATATGTTTCCTTCCTTCCCCTTCTGGCTTCTTCTGAGAAAATTGCTTCTGGCAATGCTCAGGAGCTGATGAGATACCACGTGACAGGCAGTTGAAACAAAATGCCCACCATGGCATTATTAGCGTATTTACTAATGCAGGTTCTTTTGTAAGCACAATCTGCCAGAATCCAGAATTTGCATCTAGTTTAGTGAACTCTCATGCTTCTGACAACTGGCTATTGTTTGAGTCACTGATAAAAGAATGTGTCTTTCCCTACAGATGTTTTCACTGAG
This sequence comes from Neoceratodus forsteri, assembly GCA_016271365.2. Taxonomy (NCBI): domain Eukaryota; kingdom Metazoa; phylum Chordata; order Ceratodontiformes; family Ceratodontidae; genus Neoceratodus; species Neoceratodus forsteri. The sequence continues at coordinate 429,489,249 of CM057453.1, read as the reverse complement.
GCATGTGAGATACAAACCTCTATCTGCTTTCACCAGCGTGACCATCCTGGCACTCCAAGCTGTGGACTCCGCCATATGTTAAATTATTCCCACAGCCTCTGTCCATGCCAGCTCCATTTAATGTTTTTGCATTAGTAGAAAACGGAGCTACGTTGGGTTGTTAATGTAAAATCCTTAAGCTGGATTTAATATTCACCCTCGAGCTTCACAAGTCTAGTGAATACCTTTGGACATTTGGATTGATAGTATTTTCCAGCATTTTTAATTCTCTTAACTCTTTTAATGAGGTTTAGTGCCTCTGTGACAGGTAGACTCAACAGCACTTTTCTCAGCCCTCACACAGTAAATATTTTGTGCTAGCTAGCCCAGTGGCATGGAGGGCAGGGCACTGCAAAGCACCTTACCTCTTGCCATGCCAGCGACCTGGGTTCAGGAGCGGACTTGGGTCATCAGGGTTGGCTGGAGAGTGAGAGGATTGAGCATACGAGGGACTGTTCTCCTCTCCTGGGGAGGGGTGGCTTGTCATCCCGGCCTCTGCTGCCCCCAGGTGGAGGCCTGGAGATAGGGCAGGTCAGGGAGGAAAAGTATGGGAGGGCACTACACGGGTATGTTGGATGGGCGCTTCTCCACGTGCGAGTCCTACACTCCACAAAAGGGTTGGGACAATAAAGTGGAAAATGGACATGGGGGGGCTTCATAAAGCCCAGCTCAGCCATCTCCACACTGATTTGTGAGTGACCTAGTCCACTTCAGACTTGATGTACAGGGGGGAGGATGGCTCCCCTCCTCAGCCCTGCCATGAGAGGGGAACTCGTGGGGAGACGTCCGACCAGGGGCTTACTAGGGAAGGTGGTATGCTGGCCTGGAGGGGCTGGGGATTGGATTGATGCAGCTACCTCTTCGATGTAGGCAGATAAAAACTTATACATATAAAAACTAAATATATTGTGCTGTACAGCACTGTTCCCTTTTGTCAGGTGTCCTATGAACTGCCCTAGTTTAATTTTTCAATACTTGGCCCATAAAGTCTTTTCTTTGGCTCCTCCAAAGTATCATCTTGAGCACATTTTATTCCTGATCTGGAATTTCTGTAAGGTCAGTGTCCATGTCTAATTTAAAGGAAAATTGTCAAAATCATAGCAACCCCCTCCCCCAATGGCTTACCTCCCCCCGATTAAGCTTTTTGCAAAAAAAGCCTTAATTTTATCAGCTGGTACTTACTTTATTTTAATTCTAAAAGGTTTGGGAGTCTGGAAAATGGCGGACTGTGCGTGGCTCCATTTAATGAGAAAGTGCAGCGCTGCACAGCTCACTGCAGTGCAAATATATTGCAGTGAGCGGCACCGCACTTTCTCACTAAATGGAGCCGCGCACGGTCCGCCACCTTCCTGAATCCCAAAGTTTTCAGAATTAAAATAAAGTAAGTACCAGCTGATAAAATTAAGGCTTTTCTTTGCGAAAAGCATAATGAGGGGGAGTAAGCCTTTGAGGGCGGGGCTCGCTATTGATTTCTACAGTTTTCCTTTAAATTCTATTTTAGTCCCATTCAACAATATCTCAGTACTCCAGTTGACCTATTTTGAGATTGAGGAAGTAATGTCCTCTCCCGGCTCATGGAGGATCATCTTCTGTAAACTGAACTGAAGGTAAGTGCCATATCTTGGGACTGATCCGTGCATCTTTGAGCTTACAGAATAGTTCCACTCCTCAAGTGCTGTATGCTCATTCAGGGTTTGAGCCATGGTGTAGAGAAGAGGCAGCAAACCCCTTATTCACCATAAGAAAGAACAATCTCTCTGCACTCTATTTGTGTAATTAACTACCAACACCAGGAGATTCCAGCTTCAAGGATTTTTATTGCAGCATCTTAGCATACAACTGGAACATTTTCTCCAAGTGCCTCTGTTCACAATCGGATGATAGCCCCGGCGCTTCGACCAAGGTGTGGGGATGAAGATACTGAGATGCTGCAATAAAAATCCTTGAAGTTGGAATCTCCTGGTGTTGGTGGTTAATTACACAAATAGAGGGCAGATAGATTGTTCTATCTTTGAGCTTACTGGCAGCAGTTCTTACCATTTAGCTAAAGAGAAATTTCCTGTTATCCTGACTCTTGATCTCTGCATAATACAATCTCAGATTACACCACCAGATGCCACTCTGTTTTGTCTGATAAATGATTCCATATAAACAACATCACTTCCTTTTTTCCCCCACTGGTGAGGATTCCATTTTCATCCCTTAATTAATGTTCTCTCCCCCAACTCGGGGCTGGGGGAAACCTTCCGTACACTGAATTACAAGCTTGAAAGATTAAGTGCTGGGCCCTGTGATCAATCCTTGCATCCTTGGTTTCAAAGGCTGCAGCTCCAACCATTCATCTAGGGCAGGGTTTCTCAATTGGTGAGGCCAGCCTCCCAGGGGAGGCCCCAGCCTGTTCCAGGGGAGGCTCTAGCAAGCCTTAAAATGTACTATATTTAAATGTCAGGTTTTGGATGCTTTGTGTGATAGGATGCAGTAAACTGAAGTGAATAATGTCATGCGAATTTATGTACTGTACAAAATGGGTGACCAGGAAAGTCACACTCAACAAATGCTTGTTTCCTGGTATGACATGAGGGAAAGCTGAATGGGAGGAAGTACAGTTCTTGGAAACTGTGCAAAACAAAATGCAAAATAATACAAATGAATAGGTACAAGGTAACAACTGACCCATTATACTGGCTGCATAAAAGCACAAATTAAAGGCTAGATTGAGAGGAACTAGGAACAAGAGCAGGACAAAATAAAAATGATCCCTGAGAAGGTGTTTAAAAAACAAGGTAAAACTGACAAAGAAAGTAATCTGGCTCATAGAGGTATTGCAACAAGGGGTACACTAAAAAGGGTCCAAAACCAGAACCCAGAAGTGTAGAGTGAGTAGGCTGACATGGGGAGGGGGTTATACGGATGGAGAATAATACATTTAATAAAATGGGAATAAACTCAATTACTCAAAGGAGTGTCACTGTGAATACAGTGGAATTGTGTACTGTGCAAAGTACGATAATTGTTCTAAATATGGGGAGGCTCAAAATTATTTCTATATTGGGGGAGAGGGGCTCAAGATCTTTTCCAAGGCTTGGGGGAGGCTCACTATGACAGTGTGAGAGAACTACTGATTTAGGGGAAATTTCCTGTCAACTAAGCTGTTAGACTCTTGTTCTTTGCATGTTGCAATATGAACTTTCGCCACCAGATGGCACATTGCATTGTCTATTTTCTGATTCTGTATTAACTATGGAGGAGACCACAGACAGTAATGTAAATTCCTTCTCATCTACAGCTGTCACTCATCTGCAAACTAATGCTTATTGCCCCTTCTTTCAAAAGTCAACACTTTTCCGTGCTCTGCATCATTTGCAGGACATTGCTGTATTTTGTGGGAAGGAGAGTTCTCACATCTGCCACAGTAGCTTTATGTTACTGGCTTAGCCTTTATTTTGATCAAGTTATAGCCCTGCTTTGGAATGGGATCAGCCACATGATTACCCTTCCCTAAACTCGCTGTGCCCATATTTGCACTACTGCTTTCATCTATAAAGTTGCTTTTGAGAGCTACCTGCTGATTTTTTACAGATTAATTTAGTCTTGCCACATTTACTGCGTTAGCCAAGGTTAAGTTTAGGTCAATTTGCAGGCATTCAGATAGTCTGATGTGTCCCAAAAACTATTCTATCCCACATGAGTTCCTCATGAAAGATCCCAATTCAGCACTGTTCTGCTCAAGCAGTATGATACAGCTTTCAACCACTCCCCCCACCCACCGAGGTGCCTGTTGTCTCTGATTAATCTGTCTCTTTCAAAAATCAAGTTGTGTTCCCCCAAAGTGCTCATCAAACCCTTTTTTACTCTGCCACACTCTTTATCATCAACTGACACTTTTGCAAGTGAGGAAGAATTGGTACTGCTGGGGGGAGACAGGAATGTTCACCGTGCAATTTAAAGCATAAGATAAATGTTTATGGGAATTATTATAGGGGCATGGTAGTGCCCCATAGTTAGAGTCGAGTAGGGTGCTCAATGTTAAATCCCTAACTTTGTAGTTTAATAACTTTGGTGGGGTTTGTCGGAATAGCCCACAAACACAGGTTACTCACCTGTAACAGTAGTTCTAGGAGTGGTATATGATGTTCATCCACACTCCTTGACATGTCCTTTCCCTTTAAGAATTTTGCCAGAAGGTCTAAAAGCTAGCTCTTCCCACCCACCCAGGTACTATATCCCTCGGATTCACCCCTTGATGCCAGATCTTGCCCGCTGAAGGCAGAGGTTGTCCGTCAAAGCCGGGGAGGTCGGGTGGGTCAGTGTGGATGAACAACATATGCCACTCCTGGAACTACTGCTACAGGTAAGTAAGCTGTGTTTCTAGGGATGTGGATATGTTGTTTGTATCCACGCTTCTTGGCAGACTTCTAGCAGTTCTCCGGGAGGAGGCAGGAGGCAAGGCACACACGCCCTACTTAGGAAACAGAGATTGGAGAACTGAGGCCCCAAACCAGCATCCCAGTGTGACTCTAGGTCAATGTGGTAATGGGAAATGAAGGTGTTTGCTGACTTTCAGGTAGCAGCCCTGCAGATATTCTGGATAAGAATGTCCCTAGAAGCAGCCACCAATGCAGCAGTATGATAGGTGGAATGAGCCCTAAGCCCTACGGGAGGCTCCCTACCCACAAACCTATAGCAGAGATCATTGTATGATGTAATCATCTGTCAATCGTCCGCTTGGCTGCAGGTCTGCCAGATGCAGCTTCAGCGTAGGTGACAAACAGCTGGTGAACCTGTCTCTAAACTCCGGCCGTGCGCTCTTTATAATAAGGGAACGCTCATCTTAGGTCCAAAGTATGGAGCCTGAACTTGGCCTCTGCAGTGTGATTGGGGTAATACACCTGTAGAGTCATCACCTGGATCAGGTGAAACTCTGACAGAACCTTTGGGAAGGAACTTCAGGTTTGGGCACAGGACAACCTTGTCCCTGTGGAAGACCAGATAGGGAGACTCAACAGAGAGTGCCTGGAGCACCCCAATCCTTCTGGCTGATGTGACAGCCACCAGGAAGGTGGTATTCCATGGCAAGTGTGACATCTCACTCCTATGCATTGGTTCAAATGGCTTGCCCATGACCTTTGCCAGTACCAGCAGTAGATCCCATGGTGGTGGTGGTGGTTCACACACTGGAGGGGAAATATGGTCAAGGCCTTTGAAGAAATGCCAGACCACTGTCTCCTGTGCCACTATCTGCTGACTGGCTCATGCCCGGTAAGCAGAGATGGCTGCCAGGTGCACCTTAAGGGTCGTAGACCAAAGATCCCCTTTGGAGAGAAACCAAAGATAGTTGAGAATGCTAGCCACTGGACAGGACAAAGGGTCCAGGTCCTTGCCCTGACACAAAATAGAGAATCTCTTCCACTCGAAGGCATAGGACTTCCTGATCGATTCCTTCCAAGATGCCTTAACTATAGTGAGGACATCTTCGGAATGACCCAAAGCCTGGAACTCTAGCCACTCAGAAACCAGGCTGTCAGGTGCAGGGATTGAAGGTCCAGGTGCAGGACCTTCCCCTGATTGACTGACAGCAGGTCCAGCCATGCCGGAAGATGCCTCAGGAGCCTGTTGCTGAGGCTGAAGAGATCTGGGTACCAAAACTGGCAGGGCCAGTCTGGAGCCACTAGGATCACCTGTGCCTTGTCCCTCCTGACCTTGAGGAGTACCTTGTGGATCAAGGGAAGTGGAGGGAAGGCATAAAAGAGGCCTGGGGTCCATGGCCTTGAGAAGGCATCCCTCTGCAGCGAGCCCTGCTTAGGGGAGTAGACACAAAGCAGCTTCAGCTTTGCATTCTCCCTGGAGGTGAACAGGTCCACCTGAGGGGTGCCCCACTGGGAGAACAGGCTGTGTACTACCTCTGGATGGAAAGACCACTCATGGGATGCCTTGCCCACACGGCTGAGGCTGTCCGCCAACTGATTCGAGGCCCTTGCCACATGAATGACTAGGAGATCCATCTCCAGTCAGCTCACGAGTGTCCAGATGTAGAGAACTTCCCTGCACAGAGGCCGTGAGTACTGCTGTCCTGTTTGTTGGATAGTACATGGTTGTGGCATTATCCATCTGGACCTGAACTACTTGACCACAAAGGAACAGAGCAAATGCAGTCAGCGCCAGCCGAACTCCTCGGAGCTAGCGCAGGTTGATGTGGCATTGGGATTCCTTGGGTTCCAGAGCCTGTGGACTCTGTGGTCCCCATGTGAGCACCCCAGCCCATGAGAGAGGTGTCGGTCATCAAGATGACCATTGGCTCAGGACGGACAAACGGGATCCCTTCCTGCAGATGCTCCAGGATGGTCCACCATTGGAGAGTGTCCCACATCTTCTGGGTTACAGTGACCAGCTGGTAGAAATAACCTAGTCACTGAGTCCACTGGCTGGCCAGCTCACATTGAAGGTGGCACATATGCCACTGGGCCCACTGGACCATGTAGGTGCAGACCACCATGTAGCCCAGAAGTCACAAGAAGTCCTGGGCAGGGCGCAAGTGCCCAACTAGAAATGATCGGGCAAAGGAGGAGAGAACCTCTGCCCTGTCCATCAGGAGCCTGGCTCTGGCTCAGCAAGAGTGGAGCTCTGCTCTGATGAAGCAAATCACCTGCAAAGGCATGAGTTCTGACTTGGCCTCATTGACTAGGAAGCCAAGGTCGATGCAGGTCTGGAAGGCCAGATCCCTGGATCTCTCCACCTCCTGGCTGGAGGTACCTGCTATGAGCCAATCATCCAGATAGGGATACTCCCTGACCCCTCAATGCCGATGATGGTCCGCCACCACTGCAATGCATTTGGTGAAGACCCTGGGGGCTGATGACAGGCCGAATGGCATGGCTTGGAACTCATAGAGGGTTCCCTCTGCCTGGAAGCAGAGGAACCTTTGGTGTGACTGGTGGATCGGGATGTGGAAGAACAAATCCTGCAGATCCAGACAGCAAAATCTCATGTTCTGCTCGAGACATGGTATGATCTGAGACAGAGTTACTATCCTGAAGGTGCGAGCCCTGAGAAACTTGTACAAATCGTGCAGATCTAGAATGGAGCGCCATCCCCACCATCTGTTTTGGGACCAGAAAGTACCTGGAAATGAACCCTGGGTTGACAGGAGGATCCACAACTCTGACCACTACCTTCTTGTGGATGAGTTGGGCAATGTTGGCTCGGAGAGCCGACCGTGTGTCCATGGATACTTTCCCCCCCCATGGGGCTTGGCTTGGCTTGGTGGGTACTGCTCGAATTCCAGAGGCAGACTCTGTCAGACCACTTCCAATACCCACCTGTCCATTGTGACAGTGGATCAGGTGGAAAGGAAGTGGTAGAGATGGCCCCCGGAGTGGGCGTGATGGGTATGGGGGTGGTCACCCCATCCTGTCACTGTGCAGGCTTGGAGGAGGAGGATCCGGCCGTGGGACCACTGGGACCCTTCCCTCTAGGCTTACAGACTACAAAAGCCAAGGGCACCAAGATTGAGCCTGCTGCTGCCCCGATTGGTACTGGGGCTGCTTGGCTGCAGGGGCAGAAGGCCGAAAGAGCTTATGCTTCTGCTTCTTGGAACCCTGAGATTCCTTCTGGGTGGAGGCAATGGAGTCCAAGGTGGCACTGGACTTCTCAATGCACTGAAGGTGACCATCAACTCCTGGACTGAGCAAGTTGGTGCCCAGGAAAGGAACATCCACCAGTTTGTGCTGGGTGTCCACCGTAAAGGTTGAGACCCTCAGCCAGACCCTGCAGTGCATGACGACTGCAGCCACCACCAAATGGGCACAGGAATCCCCAATGTCCAGAGCAATCAGGAGTTGCTGTTTTGCCACAGCCCGACTCTGATCCTGGACCTGCTTGACCGTAGTCTGAAGGTCTGCGGGGAGCTGAGGAAGCACCTCATCTAGAGAGCCCAGAAGGGCATGGGAGAAGTGTGCCATAATGACAGCCAAGCTCGCCAGATGGAGACCAAGTGAAAAGGCAGCATAGACTTTTCTGGCAGAGTGGTCTAGTTTTTTGGACTCTTTGTCCGGAGGTCTATTAGTGTCTCCTGAATTGCCTGAATGCCAAAACACAAATTCGGTCACCAACCCCTCAGCTGAGGGGCACTCTGTGAACCCAGAAAGGGAGCTGATGGGAACTGCATACTTGCTGGCCATCCGGACCAATGGCACAGGTCAGGAGGCAGGGTGCTGCCTAAGCTCCAGGGCTGGGCCAACAATGGTTTCGGCCACCAGGAAGGCCTCTGTTGGAGAATCCTCTTGAGTCAGAATGTCGGTTAAGGGATACTGAGCCCGTTTCTGAAAAGGCTCCAGTTTCATCCCCGTGGATTTGGAGATGAGACGGAGAATGCCCATGAAGGATGTGGGACCTTCCTCAGTCAAGAGATCTCCAAGTAAAACTTTGTCTAATGGACGAGAGTGCAAAGTGGAGTCCTAAGACTCCAAGGAGTCTGGATAGATCAGTTGACCACCTGAGTCACTTTCGATCTGCCGCAGACGGTCAGGAGTGAGGGTGACTGACAGTCTATGCAGGAGGCCCTTAGCTGGCTGAGACTCCTTGACAGGAGCCCCGGAGGGAGGCTGTTTAGGTGGTGGCTCCACCACAATCAGCAGAGAGGCTGGTTTTGGCTGAGCTGGGAGGGCCATTACCAGCTCTGCAGATGGAGGAATAGTGTTGGCCGGCTCCAGAGCAGTCAGTGTCGGCCTAGAGGTCGACGGCCATGTGATGCTGGAGTTGACTTCAGATTGGCCAACACCAACTGTTGCCACATGAGATCCTCGTATCATCGATGCAACTTGCGCTGAAGCCTCTCCTCTTCTTAGGAGGATGAGGATGAATATCAGTGGCACCGCTTCTTAGAATGCCCATGGCATTTGTGAGTTCTCCTCAACCTGTCAGTCGAGGATGACCAAGGCCTAGACCTTGACCATCGGGGGACTGATGGGGGCACTCAGAAGGAGCTGGGAAGACCCGAAGCTCCTCCAGGTCAGGGTCAGGGACCGTGAGGAGGTTCCCAGTGGGCTGAGTTTCCTCCTCGGTAGGTCCAGTCAGGACCGGCGTCCTGAACAAAGAATTGTCAGCCTCATTCAGCGATAACAGGTCGACAGGGTCTATAACAATTTTTTGACCAGGTTATCGTTTCCGTGTCTTAGCTGACTGGCCTGACAGGGGCACCATGAACCAGCAGCCGAGGCTGCAATTTTGACCGAAGTCAAATCTGGAGATTTCTGGGAATGAGACCTCTCTCGATCCCAAGAACAGCGTCAATGAGACTTCTCCTTCTCTCTCGACTCCTTGGAATTCTTTTTATGGGAACAGGAGCTGTGCAAAGCCGACAGGCCCTTCCCCTTGGTCAGGAGAGACTGTCACAACTCCTTGAAGGAGCCTGTAAAGGTAGAGCCCAGTTTGAGCAGTACGAAGACCAATGCTGAAGAGGACCGATCAGCAGCCCAAGCTGCCTCCTCCTCAAAAGCCTTGATTTGCTCGAGTTGCTCAATGGACCCCGCAGCCACAGAGACCACCCAATGGGCCTCTTTAGATTTGACCGGCGGGTTTCATTTCTTTGGTCAGCCAAGCTGTAAGTGTGCAAGGTGATCATCCAACACGTTCAGCTGGAATGAGCGACAAAAGTCACAGGCCTGGAAATCGTGATCGTGGCCCAGGCAATAGACGCACATGATTTGCGGGTCAGTGTGAGACATCTTCTGCCTGCAGGGGCGCCGGCAGAACCCGGGTAAGGACTTGTCCTCCATCATGGCTGCAATAAAAAAACAATGTGGTGATACTCGAATGAGTTTGAGTTTAGGTAAGTAATCCTAAGATTTACATGCCAGGGCATACTCAACGCGGGAGCGATAAGGAGGGAACCTGAATCTTCCAGCAGAAAGGAAGATCTGGCTTTAAAGGGCAGAGTCGAGGGATATACCACCTGGGTGGGTGGGAGGAGCCAGCTTTTAGACCTTCTAGCAAGATTCTTAAAGGGAAAGGACATGCCAAGAAGTGTGGATAAGAACAACATATCCACATCCCTAGAAATCTGCATTTTCCATTGATGTGCCATGTTGCGAAAACAATGGAGAATTTCATGTTGGCACCTTCTATGGTTTCCGAGATCTGGATACTCCTTATTTTGTAAAAGTTCCAAATTTTCCCTATACTTAACATACTTGTTTTTTGCGTTTTTTTGCTGTCATATACAGGCTGCAACACTGAATTTCTGCACAAAACTTTCAGGGTACATGTGGTCTCTGCTGAGGTAGTGCCTTTCCAAGGTGGGTTGAAAAAATATTAAATGATTCCTGAGTTATAAGGATTTAAAAAATAGATGCCCCATACAAATCAGTAATTTCTGGTTTATGAGAGTGTTTTTTGTTTCACAGATTTGATGTATGACGAACCAAAAATGGATCTCACGTACCACTTTTTTTTTTTTTTTTTTTTGTGGTTTGTGATGACTGCCATCTTGTTTCTTTATTTCTGCTGCTACTGAAGTTGGAAAACACTTGTAAAGGGATAGTTTTAGCAAAACTAAAACATTCCTGATGTGCAGTGTTTTCCCTGAGCAAGATTTTATAGTCAATTTATGAGGAAATTTGCCAAAATTTTGTATTTGACACATTCACGATCTCGCCCAAGCAACTTCTGGTTGGAACCACCTTTTTTTTGGTTCAAACTACAACTTTTCTAGTTCATGAACCAGGAAAGGGGATTCTGATTAGGCTGCTGCTTCATTTCACTCCTGAGCTCCATTCTGAATCAAATTTGCTGACCTTTTACTTTATATAAGATTATGATTTTACCCAAGATATTTTCATATGTCTGGCAGTTTGCCAATGGTTAATTAACATAGAAATACACAAACGTTCAGCTTTCTGAGTATCCCCATCCCCATAATATCTTTTTCTTTCCCTGGTGTCTAGTGGAACCCCCATTCTCTGATCACCATCCTCGTAATGATTTTTATCTTTCCAAGTGTCTAGTGGCACCCCCACCCTCCAGTCACCATCCCTGTAATCTATTTGCCTTTCCCTGGTGTCTAGTGGTACCCTCTCACCCTCTGATCGCCATCCCCATAATGATTTTTGTCCTTCCCTGGTGTCCACTGGCACCCCCCCACCCTCCGCTCACCATCACCTTAATCTTTTTTGCCCTTCTCTGGTGTCTAGTGGTACCCCCACCTGCCGATCACCGTCCCCTTAATGATTTTTTTGTCTTTCCCTGATGTCTAGTGGCATCTCCCACCCTCCAATTACTGTCCCCATAATCTTTTTTGCCTTTCACTGATGTCTGGTGGCACCCCCAACCTCTGATTGCCATCCCTGTGATGTTTTTTCATTTCCTTGATGTCTAGTGGCACCCCCACCCTCTGATCGCCATCTCACTCTGAAATAAATAAAACCATCCCTCAATGTTTTTATTTAACCTGCCAAAAAAAGGTCCCTTGACAATCTGCCCCCCCATCTCCCACTCAGCACCCCACGCACACCCATACACCATCACTCACCTGAACAGGACACAGGGCGAAGAGACACTTTCTGACAGAAGACATGTCTTGCTGCTGGAACCGCCGACTGCAATATGAGAAACTAAGGCAAGTGCAGTTTAATGTATTTCAATAGGGTTTTGAACGTTGATGTATAACTTTGTCATTTTTTGCATATTTTGACCCCAAATTCTCAACATGGCCTTTTTGGGACACTACCTCATGATCACTGGTGGTGGAAGTATGCAAATCAAGCCTGTACAGTGATTTTGTGGTTGCTTGGTGAAATCACTTTTCAGGCAGGATCTGAACATTTTCACCACCCTTGTTCATGAGCTGAGGTCATAAGAAGGCTATGTTCAACATGTGGGGTCAAAATATGTAAAAATGGCAAAGTTATGCGTACACATTGACATTTTACTATGCTCGCTCTTAACTTTGGTCATTTCAAATATTTTAACCCCAAATTTTCAACATAACCATTTTTTACACCACCTCATGAATGTGACAGCTGTCATTTTTCAAGTCCTAGCCAAAATGTCTTTTTGCACCTGTAGCACAGAATAACATTTCAATGCTGTGGAATGACATTTCGGCGAGGATTTGAACATTTTTTTTCTACCAAGTTCATGAGGTGGAGTAATAAGAAGGCTATGTTGACAATTTGGTTGCCGTTTTGGCACAAATGCAAGGCCTAGTGCTTCCACAGCAACACACATGTATGCATCTATGCAGGGACGGGAGTTCAGGACCCAGAGCTCCCACAGGCACATAAGGATATGATTGTACTATCTCTGGAAGTAAGGAAATTCTTTGCAAAAAACAATGTTAATGCAGCAGTTAGGGTTCAGATTAAACTGACAAAAGTAGGGAAATCTGATGTTAGGGTTTCAAACCCTAACACCCCTGCACCACCCCTGAGGTAAGTGAGGGGTGGAGTCTTCCTTGGGGTTGTCAACCCTAATGCTCACCCCACTCCACACTCTCATGAAACTTACACACCTATCTCCAACACATCTCAGGTTTTCTGTTACTGCAATGGGGTGAGTGTTAGGGTTGGCAATGCAAGGAAGACACCACCCCTCATTTGCCTCAGGGGTGGGGCATGAGTGTTAGGGTTTCAAACCCTAACATCAGATTTCCCTACTTTTGTTGGTTTAATCTGAACCCTAACTGTTGCATTAATGCAGTTTTTTTTTTTTTGCAAAGAATAGTTATGTAGATACTAATTAAATTATGAGAACTAATATCCGAGGGAGGCAGTATAGTGCAGTAGTTTAAGGCTCTGAGCTGCAGATTTGGAGATCTGGGTTTGAATCCCACAGCCCCCACTTGCATTCTGAGTGACCCTGAGCAAGTCAGTTAACTTCCCTGTGCTCCCAGGTCGCACCTGTAAACAAGCTTTCAGCTTGGTGTGTCTCTCCTGGTTAAACAATTGAAAAAAAAAATTCAGAAAAAGTGACATTGTTAATATTTTTAAACCATCATGAAATGTTCCATGCTGATATTAAAAAAAGTATATCGATATACTTTAGCATCCATCGTGATGTGAATATATATCGATATAGCTTGAGAAAAAATGCCTGTTTCTGTATCGATAATGTAATTACTACTGTTACATAACAATACAATACTGAGAGCATTTCTTAACAGCCAGAATCCAAGCGATAGATAGATAGATAGATAGATAGATAGATAGATAGATAGATAGACAGACAGACAGACAGACAGACAGACAGACAGACATACAGACAGAAACTTTATTTATACTGTATAGTGCCCCTTTACCAGAGGCTTGGAGCGCTTAGCAATATTTAAAAACAATCCATACACAATACGCAGTTTCAGTACATAATGCAGAGTTCAATATAAAATTCTGTCTATCATTAGCTAAAATAAAACAACAATAAAAAACAACAGTCAGTTAATTTTCATGACCTTCAACTCATGGCAAATTATATAGGTCATATGCCTGACTGAATAAAAGCATTTTCAATCCTTTTTGAAGGTTTCCACCAAGTGTGCCTCCTTTAGATGTCTTGGCAAGGAGTTCCATAAGGTCGGTGAGGCAACTGAGAATACACAGTCCCAAGAATGCCACAACCTAGCCCTGGGAACCACAAGGAGGCCTTGCATATAAGCTGCCCCCACCCCATGCAGGGCTTTATAGGTCAGTAATCCAACCTTGAAGACAATCTTCCACCTTACTAACAGCCAGTGCAGTTCACAGAGGACAGGCTTAATATGGTCAGATCTTAGAGCACCTGTCAACAGGCTACCCACTGCATTCTGCACCAGCTGCAGATGGCACAGATTGCCTTCAGATAGCACCAGGTACAGAGTAGAGATGTGTGAAATCCACAAAATTCACTCAGCAAATGAATTTGCAGATTTCGCAGAATTCGCAGAACACATTTCCCAAATTTATGCAATCTGTGGCCCGCACATTGCATGAATTTCAATACAAAGCATGAAATTTAGCCCTTGAAGTTCATGCTTCATCCACGAATTTCACACTTCACAGTAAAAACGTGTACATTTCGACATAAAATTCACTCAATTTGCATGCGCGTAAATTTTCGTGGTCGACCAAAACTGCAAATTCCGTGAAGTGCGACCTTTTGGTGCTTCACATGAAATTCGTGGGCAAAGTTTTACTTTGCAACATCTCTAGTACAGAGCATTGCAGTAGTCCAGCCTGGATCTAACAAAGGCATGCACCAGGGTGGTCAGGTCCTCTGTTGGTATCAGAGCTTAGATCCAAGCAATATTCCTCAGATGGTAAAAAACACCTTTGACGATGGCTGATACCTATGCATCAAGCGTCAAGCCATCGTTGAGGACCATGCCAGGAATCCTTAACCCAAACGGAAAGGGCAAGGGGAACACCCCCCCCAGGACTAGACCAGGGGAATTCCAAATCCCCCTCCATCACATCGACAGCCTGGATCCACCACCAGTATCTCTGTCTTAGAAACATAGAAACATAGATTTTGACGGAAGATAAGGACCGCTTGGCCCACCCAGTCTGCCCATTTCCCTACCTAATGGATAAGCTGCAGATCCTAGTTAACCAGCAGCCTACTTCTTCTTACCCCCACCCCCTAGAATTGCCTTATGACTGTCCCATGCATGCTTGAATTCCACCACTGTTTTTGACTCCACAACCTCCTCCGGAAGGCTGTTCCATGCATCCACAACCCTCTCTGTGAAAAATACTTCCTTAAGTTACCTCTGAGACGCCTTCTATCTTCAAATTGTGCCCCCTTGTTCTTGCACACCTCCTTTTTTGAAAGATGCTACCCTCTTGGACTTTGTTGATTCCCTTGAGGTACTTGAAAGTTTCTATCATGTCCCCCCTCTCCCTCCTTTCCTCGAGGCTATACATATTAAGCTCCTCAAGTCTCACTTCATATGTCTTCCGGTGCAGACCCTGCACCATTTTAGTTGCCCTCCTCTGGACAGCTTCCATCCTGTCTATGTCTTTGCGGAGATTGGGTCTCCAGAACTGCACGCAGTACTCCAGATGTGGTCTCACCCAGCTGTCTGTACAGAGGATAATAACTTCCTGTTTCCTACTGGTGATGCCTCCCTATGCATCCCAGTATCCCCCCAGCCCTCCTTGCTGCCCTCTCACATTGCTTGCCCACCTTTAGGTCATCTGATATGACTACCCCTAGGTCCCTTTCCATTTTTGTTGTTGTTAGTATCTCACCCCCCATTGTGTACTCTTCCCCTGGGTTTTTGTTTCCCAGGTGCATTACCTTGCACTTCTTAGCATTGAATCTAAGCTGCCATACATTTGACCATTCCTCTAACCTTGCCAAGTCCCTTCTCATCCTTTCCACCCCACCTTGTGCATCAACTCTGTTGCAGATCTTTGTGTCATCTGCAAAGAGACATACTTTTCCTTCAGTCCCTCTGCAATGTCGCTATAAAGACATTGAAGAGGACAGTCTAATACTGAACCCTCGGTACCCCACTAGTAACCCCATTTCTTCAGAGTGGACTCCATTTACTATTACTCTCTTGTCCTATTCTCCAGCCAATTCTTTACCCAGGCTGTCATCTTGGGACCCACTTCCAGGCTGGCTAACTTGTATATTAATCTTTGTGTGGGACTGTGTCAAATGCCTTGCTAAAGTCTAGGTAGGCCATGTCCACAGCCCCTTCCTGATCTACTACTTTGGTCACCCAGTCAAAGAAATCTATCAGATTTGTCTGGCATGACCTTCCCGCTGTGAATCCATGCTGCCTTGGGTCCTGTGCCCCTCTGGCCTCTAGATACTCAACAATTCTTTCCCTCAGAAGTGATTTCATCATTTTCCCTACCACTGAGGTCTGGATTGAGTCATAGCCAGTTATGAGACATCCAGTTCTGGATCTCCTCCAGGCAGGCGTTAAACACCGAGGCCACCATCTGGTTTTCAGGTGCACAGGACAGGTACAGCTGGGTATCATCAGCATAGCAATGAAAATCCAGCCCATACTGCCGGATAATATCTCCCAATGGCAGCATGTACACCGTGAACAACAAGGGCTACAGGACTGACCCCCTGCAGAACTCCACAGTGTAGAGGCATCGGGTTAGATGAGAATAATACCATCATCACCCATTGCACTCTACCTGTGAGGTAGGACCTAAACCAGCTGATGACATTACCGGTTAGTCCACACAGTCCAGCAGCATCTCATGGTCCACAGTGTCAAATGCCACTGAGAGATCCAGGAGAACTAAGATGGTACGCTCTCCCCTATCTCTTGCCATTAGGAGATCATTGAGCACCTTCACCAGGGTGGTCCTTAAAAGCTTTCATTTAAAAAAATTAAGTTTCTAGCTTGAGCAGTTCCAGAGTTAGACCTTTGAAAAGAAAGATATTTTCTTTAAAATGTGATAGCTTTGAAACCATTAGGGCTAGAGACTTAATCTTTTTTTTAAATGAAAGTTTTGAGTCAGCAAAGTAGGCATATTGTTATGGTATCACTATAGCAACCATACATTGATATAAAAAACATAAAATGTTTCATATAGATACAAAAAAAACTTAGAATGGTTCACTAAATTTTAAAGTACCGTCATTTTTAACAACATATTATATCAACATGTATATGCATGTAGCATCACAGAAGAACTGTATCATTAGGGTCTATACATGTTGGAAAAAATGTTTTTATGATTAATAGTTCAAATGTTATAGCTTCCAAAAGATAGTTTCAAGCATTATACAAATAGCACATAAGACTATTCTTGGAAATGGTCGGAAGATGCTAGTAGCTGTTCCGTCTAAGAATAAACACATTGTTTTTTTAGTTTTCCTTATCAGTCAAAGCAAGGTAATTCAAAATGTCTGTTTCATCATCCATGGAGTAAATCAGCATGTTAACTTGGTGTTCAGACTTTTTTTTTAATCTAAGCCTGAGTCCTGATGGAATTTATTTTATTTATTTACTTAAAACATATTATACCAGGTAAACTGAGCCCAGAGGACTCATTTCCAGTTGCAACCTGGAGGGAGGTGTGGTCATGGGAAAGATTATATACAATACAAAGATAAAGTGATACAATGTGCAATATGCAAATAGTGAAACATAGAAACATAGAAGTTGTCAGCAGATGGGGACTGTACGATCGATCAAGTCTGCCCTTGGCTTCCTACCCCCCTACTTAGCTGCCGGGCTTAGCTGTCTGCTTCTATATCCCACAGTATCTGTCCCATGCCCGCTTGAATTCCCCCACTGTCTTGACTCCCACCACCCCCTCTGGCAGGCTATTCCATGGTTCCACAATGTGCTCTGTGAAGAAGAATTTCCTTGTATTGCTTCTGAACTTTTCTGCCTCAAGTTGAAGGTTGTGCCCTCTAGTCCTTTACCTGAAAGAGGTTCTGCATGTGCACCCTGTTGTTGCCTTTAAGGTATTTGAATGTTTCTATCATGTCCCCACGATTCCTAAGTTGCTCTAGGGAGTATAATTTGAGGTCATCCAGTCTTGCCTCGTACGGTTTCTGATGCAAGCCCTGCACCATCTTTGTTGCTCTTCTCTGTACCGTCTCCAGCCTATCTATGTCCTTCCTGAGGTGTGGCCTCCAGAATTGGGCACAGTACTCCAGGTGAGGCCTGACCAGGGACCAATACAGGGGCATGATTACTTCATGCCTTCTGCTCGTGGTGCCCCTTCCTATGCATCTCAGGATACCACTAGCCTTTAGTGCTGCCTTTTCACATTCTCTACTGACCTTGAGGTCATCTGATATGATCACCCCAGGTCTCGCTCCTGGCTGGTAGCCACCAGCTACTCACCTCCCATTGAGTACAGTTTCCCTGGGTTATGCTTTCCCAGGTGCATGACCTTGCATTTTTTGGCATTGAATTTCAGTTGCCAGGTCTTGGACCACTCCTCCAGTTTTTGGAGATCAGCTTCCATGCTTTGCTGTCCCTCTGTTGTGTTTACCCTGTTGCTGATTTTGGTGTCATCTGCAAACAGGCATACCTTTCCCTCCAGTTCATCCGGAATGTCGCTGATGAATATGTTGAAGAGGATCGGCCCCAGAACTGAGCCCTGCGGGACCGCACTAGTCACCCTCCCCTCCACAAAGACAGAGAGAGCCATTTACTAATACACTCTGAGTTCTCCCATGTAACCAGTTTCTGACCCAGTTTGTAACCTCGGGCCCAATTCCCATGTTCTCCAGTTTTTTCACTAGTCTCCTGTGCGTAACGGAGTCAAAAGCTTTACTGAAGTCCAGGTAAACCACATCCACTGCCCCACCCTGATCTACTGTTTTGGTGACCCAATTGAAGAAATCAACCAGGTTTGTCTGGCAGGACCTTCCTGACACGAAACCGTGTTGATTTTTATCAAGCTGGCCAGTTTGTTCCAAAAAAGCTATGATTCTTTCCTTCAGCAGGGCCTCTATCAGTTTTCCCACAACTGAAGTTAGACTAACCGGACATGCAAACATACACACGAACATATGAAGAAGCCAGCAGAAGAAGGCCATTTGGTCTATCAAGTCTGCTCGTGTTGCAGGATTCACAGCTTGAACTACTGTCCCTGCCCCCTCTCCCGACTTCTCCCATCCTCCCTACCCATTGACCCTTAACTTCCCCCTATACCTGTCCCAGCCCCTCTTAAAGCTGCCCACTGTCTTCAATGAGATTACCTCTTCTGGCAGTGTATTCCAAGTGTCCACCACCCTCTCTGTGAAAAAGTGCTTCCTGACCTCCCTCCTAAACCTCCCACCCTCCAGCTTAAGACTGTGCCCCTCATGTTATGGTTGCCTCTCAGCTTAAAGAGACTCTCCTTATCAACCTTATTTATCCCTTTCAAGTACATGAAAGTTCCAATCATGTCTCTCTCTCTCTCCTGTCTTCCAGGGAGTACATGTTCAGTGCCCTCAACCTCTCCTCGTATGCTTTACCCTGCTGTCCAGCTGTCATCTTTGTAGCCCTGCTCTGGACCTGACTGTTCCTTGCTTCCACTCTTGTGGAGTGGTACTACTGTTGCACTCTTCCAATCCACCAGCACCTCCCTGCTCCTTAATGATTTGTTGAAGAGCGCTGATAAGGGGGCTGCCAGTTCCCTCCCTAGTTCTTTCCAGTATTCTTGGGTGTATCCCATCTAGTCCCATAGCTTTATCTACCTTTAACTTGTCTATTTTCTCCAGGACCCTTTCCTCTGTGAAGGGACCCATGTCTATTCCTTCAATTGGACACTTCTTTATGCCTATTGTTGGTCTGTTACCATCTGCTTCCTGTGTGAAGACTGAGCAGAAGTACTCACTGAGTGCCTCTGCCTTCTCCCCATCTTGCTCTGTGGTTTCTCTGTCTTTTTTTGTGATTCTAACAATGCCCCCTTTGGTCTTCCTTTTTTCACACATGTACCTGTAGAAGGTTTTGTTACCCTTTTTTACTTTCTGAGCTATCCTAACCTCTGTTTGAGCCTTTGCATTTCTTATCACTTTCCCTGTCTCTTTTAGTTTCTGTTTATATTCTGTTTTGTCTGCCTCATTCTCCGACTCCTTGTACTTTCTGAGGGCTATGCACTTTTCTCTCACGATGGTTGCCATCTCCTTGGAAAACCATAGTAGGTTTTCCTCCTTTTGTTCTTACTAACCTGACGGGCACTTTGACCCGGTACCACAAAACACCCCCCATCCCACCCCCATTTGGCTACAAAGTAAAATATGCAGTGCAGGTAGTCTTGAAATTCAGCATCAGAGACCTCATCATTTGTGATCAGGTAAACAAAGTTACAATTACTAACAAGCATTTATCAATGCTGGATGCTTGCCGCTGGTATTAATATTGTATCAGGTCAAGGTGAAGACCCCGGGCCGTACTGGAAGACTAAGGCTTGGACCTCGGGGGCAGTTATGGTGGGGCAACAACTAACAAACTGAAGGGAATTTAAAAGAATTAAAAAATACGGTTTTCACCATTCTCTGCTTGGAGTGGAGGCTGGGCTCTCAATTTAGAGATTCCTCTGCAGCAGTGCTGCTGTCGTCTGGTGTACGTGGGTGACTTCAGAAAGGAATGTGGCTTATATTCCCACCAGTCTGGCTCTGGTGTAAGAACATCATAAAACTGAACTGTAGGCTGTGGTAGAACTGTGTGCTATGTTAGGAATAACTGGGGCACCCAGGGACATATTTTTCTCATCTCTTTCCTTGTCTTTCTTAGTAGTCTGCTGCAGCAGTGCCATTTTCCTATCCTATTTATTTTCAGTTTTATGCCTCAGTACATTGGCCACCTACCTTGGTAGTCTCCCCTCTCACTATTCTTTCTCTTACATTTTTTTCTTTTCTGTCCCTATGTGGTGCTAAAGTGCCTGCCATGCTGAATAAAATGCTTGATATGCATATGAATAAGAAAAAACGCTTAAGAATGGTGACAGAAATGCCAAGTGAAGCCCTAGACTGAGAGAGGCAGCTGGTTCCATACTGGGAGTGAAAGGGTTACATGAACTATCTCAATGAACTGCTTCTATAGTTAGTCTGGCAGAAGCCTCCCCAAACAGATTTCTAGCCTTTCTCATGTGTAGCCCACATTACAACAGACTTAGTGCATTGCAAATAGCATGCTTCTGACACAGAGAGAATGAAAGAGCTGATTTATGAATGTGTTTGTCGGCACAGTGTTTTGAAGTTCAAGCACTTCATGCCTGAGAGTGTCATAATCAGTCTGACTGATTATTGGTCAAGACCCTTGTAGATGGTTCTGGATTGGATCACTGCGACACACCTCTCAAAACCCTGTATCATAGCAAAATGCTTTGCCTATGGCAAGCGTAAAAATGTCATCTCCACTGTGGTCATTCAACTGTTATTCAAGTATAATTTTTCTGGTGATATGATTTGAAATGTTGCTGCCATTCTTGCCGACTTTTTCCATAAACTAGCTGATCCCCACAGCTCTAGTGGGGGTCCAGGGACTCCCTGTGTTCCTTCTACCACAGTTCAGTGTACAGTATTTTTTGTGTTTGGTTTCTAGATCTCTGAGATGATGTGTTCAGATGCTTCTGATGCCATGTCTTTTTCTGTTTTGCTTAGCACTGAAGAGGAAAATGCATACATACAATTGGATTTAACTAAGGTCCTGTCTACACTAGGACTTTTAAACGGTTTTATTAAAACAGTTTCACAGGTCTGGGTCCAGATTGTAACACAGTAAACATTATGCAATAAGTCATGTTCTAAAACTGTGCTCTAACCCTGCTTGGAGGCTAGAGCACAGCTCCAGGGCAACATGGCTGTTTAACCTGAGTTAAGAGTAGTCTGGACACTGTCCATGCTTTAACTGGGGTTAAGACAGGCACCATCGACCGGCAATGTAGTTTTTAGTCTGTTTACAGCCAAGAAAAATTATTTTAAACGTATTCCTAAGCTCACAATGAGCTTGTTATAAAAATATTGATCTCTTTTCCCGTGTTCATTTCTTCACCTGAGCGTGAGTATCCCAACATGCACTGCAATACTCAGAGTGTTTTACACTGGTGCCGCAATGATGCCTGTGCACTCGCTTGGGCTGGTATGCTGTTGGGGCACAGTCTTGATGCTCTGACAACCATGCTTAAATGCCATTTCTGTAATGTTTTTTAAGATGTTATGAAAAACGTACACAGTGTGGATAGGGCCTAAGAAGGCTTGTTTATTAACATAACAGCACAGACCCTGCACATATTTGCTCAAGCTGTACACCCACACGTACAGAGAGAAAACAGCTACATACTTACCGTAACAGCAGATCTTTGAGAGAATCTCTTTCATCAGGCCACACCTATTGAACTATAGTCATCAGGCACTAGGACCACATGGAAACGTTTTGCAAGCAGTCCACTAGGGGCTGCCTTTGATGACCTCCTGGCTCTTCCTGTATAACTGTGGGCTTCCCCTTCCCTCCTCAGTTCCCCGCCAGTGATCATGCCTGGGGGATCTCCCTATGGGGAACCAGGAGGGGATCTTTGGCTTTGCAGAGCAGGTGAGGCAGAAAACTGCTGGCAAAGCCTTATGGAGAAGGAGCCTTCAGGATGTAGGGGGATGGAGGGTGGGACAGCATGGCCTGATGAAAGAGATTCTCTTGAAGATCTACTGTTATGGTAAGTATGTAACTGTTCTATCTTCTTTGAGGATATCTCTTTCATCAGGCCACACCTATGGAATGAGCACCAAGCAATACTGACAGAGAAACAGTCTGGGTGACTGGAGCCTACAGGCCTAAGAAAGTATGTCTTGAAGTGCAGCTAAGCCAAAGTCTGCCCTTTTTCTTGAGGGCAATGTCCAGACTGTAATGTTTAGTGAAGGTGTGGCAGTACTCCAGGTGGTAGCTGCACAAATCTCAGCAGCAGACACAGTCTGAAACAGGCAACAGAAGTAGCCATGCCGCTAGTCAAATGGCCATGAACAATCCCAGGAAGTTCCTTACTGTACTTCCTATAACAAAAAGTAATATAGCCTGGCCAACCATTTGGACAAGACTGTTTAGAAACAGGAATGCCCTCTTTCCCAGGGGGCAAAGGAAAGAAAACGCTGTGAGGACTTCCTGTAGTCCTTTGTACGGTGTATCTAGTACCTGAGTATTTTATGTAGTATATCTGAAGTATGGAGCAATGCTCTCCTGGATTGGCATGCCCAGGAAAATAAACTAGCAGGTGGATAGTTTGATTCAGAGTAAACTCAGATGCCACCTTTGGTCAAAACATAGGACTGGTACGTTAAAGACATTATCTTTGTGAAAAATTAAATAAGGAGGCTCATACATTAGAGCCTGAAGCTCTGAAATTCTTCTAGCCAAAATAACAGCAACCAAAAATAATGCTTTCCACGACAGAAAGCATAGGCCGCAAGTTGCAGCTGGCTCAAAGGGAGCCAAAGTAAGTTTTTCTAACACAAAATTTAGGTCTAAAGCCAGGACAGAACTGCAGATAGAAGGCTTTAAGTGCAGAATGCCTCTCAAAAACGTACAGGTCACTTCCAGCTGACGGCCATATGATCATCAGTAAGCGCGTGAAAGGCTGAAATGGCAGCCAAATGCACCTTAATAGAAGAGTATTGTAGGCCTGCATCAGATAAGGACAGCAAATACTCTAGAACAATAGTTCTTAGACTTTGTCACAGTGAGCCTCCCCAAATCCATGGAAAAGATTTTGAGCCTCCCCCAAAAACTGAATAATCTGGGCCTCCCCAAAGAAAAATAACATACTGTACTTTGCGCAGTACACCATGAATAAATTGAAACCCCTTTGAGTACTTGGATCACAATCAGTTATTTGTCATACTGATGTGGAACCTTTGGAAAAGAGCTCCTGTGCTCAAAGGTGTTATCTGAATAACAAATAAATAAAATAAATATTATTATTCAGCTTATTGTAACCCCCCCTCCACAGGCCAGCCTACTTGCTCCACTATTTTCATTCTTGAACCAATGGTACCCCTTGTTGTAGTACCTTCATGGGTCAGACTACTTTCTTTGTTTCCTCTCTATATGAAATAACCTTCCTACATACTTTACCTCTCCTCCTAAACAATTTCTCGGGGATTACTTTGCTCCTTCCTGCCATTGCTCTTAGCACTTCTTTGCTCAGCCCTTGTATTTGGGCTGTTCTGCCATCAGGCTACAAATTGATGAATTACCACCACTCACTATTAGTTTATTATTCATATTTGTTTGCACTATTGTTCATTGTGTATTTCTTGATTGTTTTGCAGTTACCTTCTGAAATGTATTCACTTCCTACCCTTTCCCAGGTACACCTGAAATGAGCCTTCATTCATTCACCTTTCCTTGTCACTTATTAGTAAACAAATACATAAAATCCACTTACTATTATCCTCTTTCAATTTGCTTAATCTCTTCACACAAAATATATAAAACTCAAAATTTAAATACAGTACTTTTTCAGACTTGCTTGAGCCTCCCCTTGAACAGGTTGGGCCTCCCCAGGGAGGCTGGCCTCACCATTTGAGAACCCCTGCTCTAGAACTTGATTTAATGGACAAGCAAAGGGGTCCAGTTGGTGAAAAGTGGCCCACAAAACAAACTGTTTCCACTTCATGGCAGCTACCAAGACATCAATCACGTTCTGGGACACTCCAGACCTGGCAATGGCTATGTCTTCAGGAGCCATGCAGGAAGGTGGTGTGACTTGAGGTCTGGATGGACCAATGTTCCCTGCTTCTATGACAGAAGACCCTGGCATAATGGCAGGGGTACTAGAGGTTCCATCACCAGCCGTTGCAGTAAGGGGAACCAAATCTGATGAGGCCACAGTGGGGCAATGAGTATCTGAGTTACTCCCTCCATTTGAAGCTTGATTAGTATTCTCTGGATTAGAGGGAAGGGAAGAAAGGCATACAGGAACCTCCCTTTCATGAGAGGGACAATGTGTCTTGACAAAAAACTCCAGGCCCTGGAGTGAGCCAGTAGAAATGCAGCAGTTTTGCATTATGTGTGAAAGCAAAAAGGTCCAACTCTAGATGACCCCATCTGTCAAACAGGTCTTCTACGACCAAGGTCATCTGTTCCCACACATGCATCCTGGACTGTGACCAGCTTAGTCTGCCTGCTAAGATGTTTTGGGTCCCTGGAACATGCACTGCTGATAGTTCTTGACCATATTCCAGAGCCAAATACCAAACTCTCACTGCCTCCCTGCATAGGGGATAGGAATGAGTCCCTCCTTGCTTGTTGATGTAGGGCATCACACTTATATTGTCAGTCTGAATTAACAGAGGACCCAAGGAGAGATGGAACTGGAAGGCCTGTAGGTCATACAGAACAGCTCTCATTTCTAGGACATTTATGTGGAGGGTGCTCTCCACTTTCATCCATGTTCCCTGTGTCTGATGAGGCCCTAGATGTGCCCCCCAGCCATCACCAAGGCAACTGTGGTAAGAATTTGATGAGCGGAATTGATCAGGAAGGGAATCCCCTTCAGCAAATTGGTGGGTTCCATCCACCACTGAAGTATTTTTCTGATAGGAGAGGTTACTAGAACCTTTTGTTCTAGGTTGTCTGTGCTTTGTTCCCACTAGACTTTTAAGTGTCCACTGTGGGATCCTTATGTGCAGCCTTGCCAGTAGTACTGTAGTAATGGCCACTACCATCAGGTCTTGAAGTCTCAGGAATGTCCTGGCTGTGGCATTCCTGTTGTTGTAGACCATCAGGGCCTGTGCTATCAGATGCTTGGCCCTGTCCTGTGGCAGGAAGGCTAGGCTTCAGCTGGCCCGCCAGAGCAGTGGTAGGATTTCTGCTTGCAATGCCAACATCCTCAGTTCGGTAACAAACCCGAGGAGTCAGTGGGCCAACCAGGGGGAGAAGGCTTGAGCATCCTATGGACTGCTCTCCTCCTTGGGGGAGGTGAGCATCCAGTATGCAACTGACCTCTGGCAGAGGCTGGAGGGAGCAGCTGCCAGAGTCTATGAGGTGGGGAGGCATGCCAGGTGCTAGGCCATTGCATACCACACCTCCCATTCAGAGATAAGCATAGCACAAATGCTGGCCCCCATGAATGACACCCTGCTGGTCCCACTCCAGCTGCCCATGGCACTTGGCTGGTGACCAAGTTTAGTGTTTCACCTAGCAGCTTGACCCCACAGCCCCACCCTGGGGGGCCAAGCCAGAGAGGCATCTTGGTAATGGGAGTAAACCTGGTTGAAAATTCCATTGGGGTCACGTCTAATCAGTGGTCCCACCCTGTGGAGCAAGCCCGGGAGGATCATCACCCGAGGTAAGTCCCAGAGGCCAAGTGGGAGATTGGGGGTGCAAGGATTCAGTCTACGGGGGGGTCCAGCACAAAAAAAAGGAAGGCTATGACCTGGGCTGTATCCAGGATTGCCCCTATGTACTGTAGATGTTGGCAAGGGATCAGGACTGACTTTGGTTATTCTGCTTTTTGCACTGATTCCTGAGTTTACAGAACAGCATTTTGTGCCTTGACTCCTCTACAAAGCTGGAAAAACAAAAAGACACTTGCAGGTTTTGAGCTTTGTTATTCTGCTTTTTGCACTGATTCTTGAGTTTACAAAACAGTGTTTTATGCCTTGGCTCCTCTATAAAGCTGGAAGCCTAGAACTGTTTGTTTAAATCTCCTGGGGCATATAATTGAGAGCTGGAACATACCTGTGGTCATTAAAGCATGTCAGCTTGAGAGGAGGGGCAGTTTACCTACAAAAAGACAAGTGCTACTAACGCGAGCGCTTTAGCGCAAGCGCCACTCGGAGTAAAAAAAATCCAGAGTACAAACAGCTCACTTTTAATGTTATTTACTGGTGCTGTTTTGAAGATAATAGGGAATTTTAAAGAGTTGTAAACTGTTGTTTGAGGGGTGTTAATGTTTTTAGGGTAAAGAAGCAGATTCTAGATATTGAATTAGAAGTTTTCCAGCTTTTTTGGGGGAGTATAAAATAAAAAAAAATATATTTAATTTTCACTACATTGTTTTTATACATTGTGATTTTAGAAATCAACTGCCTAGCCCATAATTCTGGACTTTGTTTATTGGGCTGACCTATCAAAAATCCTTCTAGACTAAGGACTATGTGTAATTACTGAAAATCTAGTTGGTTTGATTAAGTTTAAATTTAAATTAGAACGTTAAAAGAAAACTCATTTTTTCCCCACAGTCGAGAGTCTGGTTACTGTAGATATTTAAACATATATATATAACACTACATGCTACCTGTTGATATAGTAACACTCTGAAAATTTCTTTTTTCTTCTATTTAGATTTATTTTAGATATTTTAAGATACCTTTGTCTCTGAGATTTAATTTTTGGGCCATAGTCGCACACACCTTACGTCATCTGCGTCACTGGTTCCATAAAGGCACTTCCCCTTTTTTTTTAAATACCAGCTTCATTTGGATCTCCGCTTGCTTCACGGTTGTGTGTTTTTTCCTGTCCTGTCCACTGCCGGAATTATTTTACCATCGTATATTGATTCTAAGTTCCAAAGGTTGGAACCCGGTCACTGCTTTTGGAAAAACTTTATCGCTAAACACATAAAAAACGCTGGATTCCTTTGCCTGATAATTTAAAGCGGTCAGTATTCATACTCTTAATAGCACAAGACCGCAGGTCGCAGATAACCTTAAACACTTTCACATCAACATTTAACAGATGTTCCAAGTAAGATAAAGATTCTCTGGCAACCTACTGTTAAATATCCTGTGATAACAGTCTTTATTAAAACATTAAGTGTATGAGTGACTGACATAAGTTTAGGCTCTCTAGGTTGTGGTCTAGGGCTCTAACCCTTACATTTGATTACTGAAATAAGTTTATTTTAACTTTAATCAGAACCATTATATTGAGTTATAAAAATTCCTTAAAAAGTTTTGTTTGTTGATTCTAGTGACAGACAGTCTTTGTCTGGAGTATCCACACCATCAACAGCAATTGGTGAAATTGGACTGTTTAACTTTCCCAACTCCTCATTTAGAAAAAAGAGAGTTGCAATTTGATTTTTTGGGAAAGAGAACTTTCTGATTACATATTGGGACTCTTCTGTTTGACTTCCTTCCGGGGAAGAGAACTTCTTGGCTATATATTGGGACCTCGGTATTTCACTGCATTCCAGTATTCCTAATATTGACGGTTTCAGACATGGACTAAGACCATCTTTTGTGACCCGTTTTTCATCCTGCCTCTTTTTTTCTTCCTAGGAATTGTTACATTCTATTTAACTGTTGTATATTATTTAAGATTTCAAGGTTTAAACATTTATTACTAGAAATACATTTATATTAGGAAAATATTAACTAGTAAAACCATGTATACATGAAGTGGCAAAGTGCTGAATAAAAACATGATAGGGGTAAACAAGAGGGTAACCAGAGACTAAACAAAATGGTTGTGTGTTTACCCAAGATTTGGTTATCACGGCCTCTACTCCTAAAGAACCCCCTGGAGCAATGCATCAGTCCTTTCCTTCCTATTATGTAAAAGAGGAAACTGCATATGACTATAGAGCCATACTGCCTGGAGCCAAATTGGATTCTAACTATTTTAAACAGAAAGCCAGTATAGAGAAGGGCTCAAATCAAGATTTATCATTGGCTATACCTGACCAAACTGACCTCGAGTTACTTGAAAGTATCGAGTGTAGAGAAAATGAAAATAGACATCTAACAACTAAATCTTACAATGGAGATTCTGTGATAGACTTGGAGGAAAATAATTTAAATCCCCAATTATATAAACCATTTAGTCAAAGGAAAATCACGGAATTCTTTCTCAAAAATCCCAAGAAACCTCAAAGGGGCACAACACTAGATAGCCAGATTCCAGTGAATCTTCCTGATAATCACCCAAGTACTGATTTATTAAAAGCCATATTAAAGGACAAGAAATTTCACTTCACCCTACTTACATGGGTCTTTTAGTCCTTCTAAATCTATTAATAGCATAGATCACTATTTGGATTATTTAACAGACTCACAAATTTTGACTGACTCCCCAGAAAAAGTGTTTAATAAACTAGATAAAGAAGTTGAAGCAATTAAATTAGATCCTGAATTCCTTAAGCAATGCCCAGATACAATCTCGAAGTATACGATTAAAGCATTAACACATCCAGTGATGGCGAATATAGTTTTCCTTGAAGCATACAATGAATTAAAACATCACGTAGAAAGATTGTCCGATTTCATAATAAATAAACTTACAGACATTTCAGACAAAATTAATACTAAAGATAACAAGTGCTTTACTGAGAAGGCAAACAGGCCCTCTTTTTCTTCAATTTACTATCCGAACTCTCCATTAAAGAAAAAAGTGAAAAAAAGAGATCACAGAAACCTGAGATAGAAAAAATCAAAAATCAAATAAAAATAAGGTGAAAAACAATGTAAAATAACACACAAAAAAACAGGTTATAGCAGATAATGTAAATACAAATATTACAAACCAAGTAAAACAAGTAATGAGGACCACAAAAGCCAGGTTAAAGAAGATAAAATAGAAAGCTCCGTAGTTCTAACGAACAGTGCTCCTTGGTAATAACTCTTTACAAAATATAGATTCAAATGTGGCATCTTTTGAGAATCTTAAATTGCAGAGTCTTCTTTCTCTAAATCATAATCCAGAGTTCATTACTATTACAGGGAAAGAGGTAGTTTTTAAAATTGAAAATATTTATACAAAACCCTATGCAACAACTGACTCATTATCTTCCCTAATGTCCCATCTGCTTAAAGCAGAACTAGAACTTCCACAGGCAGCTTCCAACATAAAACAGGTCTATAGAGATCAATCGATAGATAATCAGCCAGTTTACATATTATTATCTGATATGGATACAGCTAAGAAAATTCGGGCTAAACAAGCACATCTAAATAAACTTGATATTTTAATCTCTTCTCCAGTTAATTGGTCTACTATATGGATGTTTGCTCATGGGAATAGGAATCTTCCAATAGGTCCTATGATTCCCATTGAATCTATAACCTCAACATTAACACTGCTTAATTGGAATTTCGATAAAATACCAGATGTTTATCGTCTCTCCCTATTTGGAATAGCAAGGTTTGAAGGAAACAACAGCCATAGATTACCCTCCCTTGTTAGAACTCTTCTTGAGTCATGTCTGGATATAGAAATAGCAAAAGCTGACTTGGGAGAGGTCAGGAGAGTCCATAAGGATGAAATAGATTCTCAAATTGACTTGGCAATAAAATCAGAAACTCTATACAGGAACTTATTACATAATGTGTATAAGTTGGATAGAATCCAAGTACTCTTAACTGATTTACAGTCAAAAGAAATTTCAAAAAGAATCACTATGGAAACTAATATCAAATCATGACTACCTAATAACTACCCCATTTTATCAAATACGGATGAGTCTTTAACAAATAAAGACTTAACATCTTCTAAATTAGATAATTTTTTGTCTTGGAACATAGCAGGCATAGGGACAAAATTGGTTGACCCCGATTGGAAAAAAATGGTTTCCCAATATGAATTATTGCTGTTTCAGGAGACATGGGCATCCACAGAAATTCATTTAAATGGTTACTGAAGCATTTAGTTTGTTAGCACAGAGGAGAAAAAGTTTGGAAGGCCGAGTGGTGGGTTAACCACCTTTATAAAAATTAGAGCTGGTATCAATGCAATTGATTATCTTGAGGTTAAACATGTTGCATTGATAAATATTGTCAAATGGGACTTGTTTACTTATATGATTGTGAATGTGTATGTTCTCCCCAACACTCCAAATACAACATATGGCGATCTTTGTTCAGAGCTCTCCTTGATCATGGATACTTTGTATATTAAACATCACATAGATATAATATTAATAGGAGGTTATTTCAATGCTTGGATAGCCTCCTTTGATAATCTCCCAATGTTGCACTCCCATATATATATGGGTGATTTAGAACAGAGGAAATCATTGGATGCCATTGTTAATTCAGCAGGCATTAAATTTAAAGAATTCATAACTGAGAATAATTTACTAATCCTTAATGGTAGGGGACCAGGAGATCTAGAGGGGGAATACACATACTTTTCTTCGGTTGGAAACAGTCTAATAGATTATGTATTAATCTCTCCTGAATCTTCTGATTTTGTACAGAATTTTAAATAAATCTTAGAGCAGAAAGTGATCATGCTGCACTCACTTGCCGCATGATCACTTTAATGATAAAAAAGGCCTCCTTTGAAAGATATTTATCCTGTTTCATTGGTCTCCATGGGGAAAGCTAAACTATCCTTAAAAAACAACAAAATGAAGAGTATTGAACATATCATTTTTTCTACACCAATCTATTCTGAAGATGTTTTAAAATGAAATTTAACCCAAGTTACTATCAGAAACTTTGAGAATCTTTTATCTAGAATTACTAGCGAAATGTATGTATACAAGGATCAAACATCATCCCCACAACATGGTTTGATTCCCAGTGCCAGTATCAAAAGAAGAATTTAGGTAAAATAATTAGGGAACATCTTAAAATCCATCAAACCATACTAAAGTAAAATTAAATTATGCCCGAAAGCATACAAAAAATTCTTAAAGATAAAAAACATGAATTTACACAAAAAAGATGGGAATTTATCCATCAAACAATATTGAACAATGATAGTAGGGCCTTTTGTAGTATGGTTGCAAAGGGGTTAAATTATATCAATCTACACTACCATCTTATATCCCCAAAGAAGCATGGGTTACCTATTATACAGCTTTATTAAACAAAAACATTTTACAAAGAGATCAAATAAATTACTTACAATGGATATCTCTGCTTCCTTACTCACCTATAATTTTCACTTCTGATGATGTTCAAATGACAATCTTAAAATTAACAAACAATAAAGCTCCAGGCCCAGATTAAATCCCAGCCGAGATTTATAAAGCAAATCTCAATTTTTGGATTCCTTTTTTACTCAACTTATTCAATATTTGTTTAAAAGAATGTACAATACCATCGTCATGGCAAAAAAACATAATAATACCTATTCATAAAAAAGGTTCGTTGTACAAACCAAGTAATTACTTCAATAAGTTTACTAGACATTGCAAGGAAAATATTCTCTCGTATATTGTTAAACAAACTACAAATCTGGATAGATACTAATAGCCCTCTTTCAAAATTTCAAGCTGGATTTGCATGGATTTTCCACAACAGATAATGTTTTTGTATTATTCCATCTCCTAGAGAAATACATATTATTTAGAAAATGAGACTTTATGTCTTATTTGTTGATTTCTCCGCTGCGTTCGATTCATTAATAAGACAGACTTTATGGGAAATTCTTAGGATTCGAGGCCTCCCTTCATCTTTACTCCTCCCTATGGTTTTACTTTATACTAATACTTACAAGGCAGTGAGATTTGATCAAAGAGGAAATATCACAGAATATTTCCCAACCTCTAAAGGTATCAAACAGGGATGTTTACTAGCTCCCCTATTATTCAACATCTATATAGATATCTTATTAGATTATGACTTAAATGATCAATGGGACTCTCCAAAAATAAAAGATCAATACATACACAACCTAGCATATGCAGATGATCTAATTCTACTATCACTGACCCCTAAAGGACTAGAATTAAAATTTAAATCTCTTGTGAATAAATGTAAAGAATTGGAATTGAGAATAAACCTAGACAAAATAAAAATAATGATCTTTGGAAATCAGTCATCAAAACCAAGGATTTTCTACAATGATGCCCCTATTGAAATAGTGACATCTTATAAATACCTTGGTATAACATTACACTCTAGAAACTTCTGGACACATCATATTAAGGAACAGATTAATAAGGCAAAGTATGCAGCAAAAGCATTGCAAAGATTTAACCTTAAATATGGAGGTTTTACGGTAATACCTGCTATTAAAGCAGGGGAGGCAAAATTACCCACTACTATTATGTGGAGCAGAAATCTGGGGATATAATCATTATCCACAACTGGAAACCCCTTTTATATTATTATAAATATATTTTACAAGTTCCCACTTCAATGGCTGGATCAATAGTTAGAACAGAATTAGGTAGATTACCTTTGATTTCCTTATTAACCTAAGGATAGTCACATATTGGTTGAGATCAATAAATAATATAAATAATGTTATGCCATTGAACTGTATAATGGAAAAGGAATCCTGGCATAAAGAAGGTTTTACCTCTCTATGGTTAAAATCCCTTTTTCAAATATTACACAGTATAGAGTCAACTCACCTATGGAATGATTGGCAAGCAGAAATAAAAATACATGAAAGCTATAAGGTTAATTAAAAAAAAAAACTTGTTACAAAAGCCACACAAATTCAGATGAATCAAGTAAGGAGCCAAAGACAAGCCCTGTGGTTTGCTCAAAACAAAATAGATTCCAACATGGAAGAATACTTTCGACTTCCTTTATCACCACACATACGTAAAGCAATAACCTGGGCGAGATTTCAACTTATTACATCAAAATACATTTACTTTAATAAATTAAAATTAAATGAATCAACTCAGGATAAATGTCCTTGCAATAGAGGATTCACTAAATCGTTAAAGCATGTATTAATTCAATGTCCTTTATTTAATTATATTCGTTTTAAATATTTTGGGAAAATTCTTAGTAAATATGCAAATTTAACATATGATGTGATATTCATATTGATGCACCCAATGACTGTTCAAGATGCAATACTGGTAGGAAATTTTATAATGTCTGTAATAAGTGTTAAGAAAAAAGCATACCGAAAGTGGCTCAGAGATAAATTAATTGTTTTTTATACAATCTGAAGAATTTTAACCAGCATACTTTCTTATGAGAGTTATTCTAATGAGATAAGGAGTCTGTTTAATCATATTTTTAATTTATTTCACATTTTGTATTTTTAAATCTAAAAATTGTAATGTCCAGAAATTTTTCTAATTTATTGGAAGAACAATAAACTTGACTTGACTTGACTTGACTTTGGTGCGTTGACAGTAATCCCTCGACTGTTGAACAAGTGTGTGGGATGTTCTAAGGTGTGGGAAAGCTGCTCCTTGGAGTGAGCTTTGAGAAGCTAGTTGTTTAGATATGGGAAGATATATAGGCTGTCCCTGCGGAGGGCTGCTGTCACCACTGCTAAACATTTGGTAAATAAGTATAGCGTAGATGACAAGCCAAAGGGCAATATTCTGATCTGGTAGTGTTCTCCCTGAAACACGAATCTTAGATATTTCCCATGTGAGCTGCAGCTCATGATGTGCAGGTAAGCATCCTGCATGTCTAGGGAGCAAATCCAGTCTCCCGCTTGCAGCAGTGGAAGCAGGTCTTGCAGTGTGACTATTCTGAACTTGTATTTTGTAAAAAAGGTAAAATCCCTGAGACCTAGAATGGGTCTCAGGTCTCCTGTCCATTTTGGAACTAGGAAGCACCGAGAATAGAATCCTGTGTTCCTTTATTCCAGGGGGACATGTTCTATTGTCCTTTTTTGAAACAGGATGTGAATTTCCTCCAGGAGCAATGGAATGTGCTCTGAAGGGTAATGGAAAGGCACTGGTGGATAGTCTGGAGGTAGTTCCAGAAGCTCAAAAGCATGGCCTTGTTCTATTATCACAGAACCCAAGCATCTGAGGTCACCTTCCTCCATTGGTCCAGGTGGAGGGAAAGACAACCCCTGACCACCACCCCTGGAGGCATAAGTGGTGGTGGGGTATAAGGAGTCAGGCAGAGCCGATTGCTGAAGCTGCAGCTGCAGTGCCACCTCTAGGGGCTTTTGAGTGGGCACCTGGAGTGTAGCCTGGCAGGGGTAAGGTTGCTGCTGCTCTACCCTTGCCCTGCTGTCTGATTGCCAATCTATGTCTGGTAGTGGCTGGGTGAAAGGGCACTCTCTGCCTAGTCCTAGGCTGGGTATGATACATTGAATGTACTGATTTCAGGGTTCCTACCACCAGCCTGTAAATTGGAGAGATTATCTTGCACATCTGCTCCAAGCAGCTTGTATCCCCTGAATGGTGAAATGAGGATGGAGAGATGGACATCATTAGCAATGCTAGCCACCCTGAGCCGGAAGTGCTTTCTGAGACAAATAGCAGAGACAGCTGCCCTAACAGAGGCATCAGAAATATCATAGTGGATCATAGGAGATGTTTACCTATGTTGGCACTTGCAGACAGGGCATTCAGTATATCCTGTTTAGCAGTGCTCTCTGAGAGGAACTGAGCAGGTTTCTTGGCCTTCTTTCCAGAATATTCTTGTATTTTAACATGTGTGCTTGATAATTTGCAATCCTCAGCCCAAGACAAGCTGAAGCAAAAGTCCTTTTGCCCAACACATCATATTTTCTGGACTACATGTCTGGAGGACGGGAACTAAGGTGCTTTGGAACCTTAGACCTGTCACGGGCTGTGTTGATGACCACATAATCCATTTCAGGCTGGCCTGCAAAAAAGAGCTTGCCTGAGGGGGCCTGGAATACCTTATCTGCCTTCCTTGGTATGGCAGTTATCATGTTAGGCTCGTGCCAGGCAGCCAAGGTGGCATCCTCTAGGGCTGGCAGGAGGGGAGGAATAACGATTGGTGTAGTATCAGGCAGTTCTAAGAGATCTACTAAGTTCTTCTTACTAATATTCTGCTCCTCTGCATCAAATCCCACTGAAGACTGAAGTTCCTGCATCATTGTTATAAAGGAGGTGTCTTCAGGGGGAGACTTCGGGGTATAAACCACCGAGTCAGGTGTCCACAGACTCTTCTTGCTCTTCCTCTTCCTCATCAAGAGTAAGCTCTGTATTATACTGTATAACAGGAAACATTCACTGTTTTTTTTTAATTTTGCTGTTTCTGCTGGTTCCATATTAACATGAAAATAAAAGGACAGTGAATATCAGGTGAATCAATAAGAGGATGTGAACATGTGGGGGTGTGCTTGAAGCTCTAAATATAATGGGCATGAATATAAACTGCTATACAGTATTCTTGGTCCTCATCAACGTGGTCTGGAGGACACAGTGGTGGAGCTGAAGAAGCCGTCGACAGCCTGTAAGGTGTCTGGCGTGTCAACTTGGCAGGTGTCTTTGTGAGATTTTTTTCGATGGAAAACTTGTCATTGGAGGAGGAAGTAACAGGCATTTAAGAATGTCTGTAAAGGAACATCGGTGCCCATGTTTGTGTTGATGCGAACTCTGGCAGATGTCAACAGAGGAGGAAAGTGCCCTGATGTCGACTGCAACACACCAGCCATGATACATCTGGAGGTGCCTGAAGTTGGCCCAGCCATGTTAAGAGTCTGGACGATGGGCTGTATTGCCGCCGGTGTGGTTGACAGTCCAGAGGAGGTAGTACTTGAGCAAATGGGTGATCTAGAATGCAAAGGGAAGGTCCTTGCCTTCTCTTTCTGTCTGTCCCTGTGCTTGTGGTGGGGAGACCCATATGACTTCTCACGGGACTTGGATCCCTTTAATACCAAGGAGTGAACCAGCGACACAGTGGGGGTTTCCTGGTGGAGCTCCTTCCCTATTCAGGCTAAGCACTGTTTTAGCAGATGCTTTTCTAAAGCGCCTTTTCTGCATCACCGGGTGACTGTATTAAACCCTTACAAATCAGGCATGTCTTGACGTCATGGTCCGGGCTGAGACAACACACGTAGACATTGTGTGAGTCTTTTGAATAAATGTTCTCGCCGGACTCACAATAGCTAAAGTTTTTGGACAGTGACGGCTCTGGAGACAAGTGACAGCTCTGGAGACAACATACACACCACCAAAAATCACTTTTAAAAAGTGATCACTTTTAGAATAAGAAAAAAAATGATGATATCAGCAACACCATTTCTGTGTCAGGGTCTGACGAGAATGGTCAATAGCGGAAAAAGAACTGAAGGGGGAAGGGGCTGCCCATGTTTCTATAGGAAGAGCTGACGTGGGACATTGTCATGGGCGGCCCCTAGTGAACTGCAAAAAAATGAACATTAAACCCCTTAAGACAAAGGTACCTTTTTTCAACTCCTAATACTGCAGTAAAATACTTATGTGGAATTTCCCAATAACAGGGGCACCAGCTGTTACTTAGGGATGCACTGTTAATATTTCTGCACCTTGGATCTAAGTTATCAGATAATCAGATATACCTTGGCCAGGTTCATGAATCACATCAGTGAGGCTATGGATAGAGGAGAGCTCACTGGTGCTGTTTTCATGGACCTGTCCAAGGCATCTGATCTGGTGGACCATCGCCTGCTGCTCAGGAGCCTGGCAGATAAGGGTCTGACCAACTTACCATTGGATTGGATAGGAAGTTATTTGAGTGGTAGAGATTTAAACATTTCTTATGGTGGTGCCATGTCAAGTGGAAGGATTTTGGAGCAAGGAGTTCCACAAGGATCAATATTAGGGCCGCTTTTCTTTACTATTCAATATTTATTAATAAAATTCCTGCTAAACTGAATAGTACTCAAAAACTCATACGCGGATGATATAATTTTATACAAAAGTTCTAGCTTTTTAGAAAACATAACTCAGATTTTAAATAAAGATTTTCAAGAACTTGAAAAGTGGCTAACAAAACCTAAATTGTTTTAAACAGCATAAAGACAAAGAGCATGTTATTTATTCATTTATTTATTTATTTAATTTATTTATTCAATTTTGCTAACCAGGTAAGCCAGGGATGACCTGGAGGGTGCAATACAATTGACAGTGCAGCAGTTGATATAAACAGATATCCAGGATACATTCACACAACAAGTGAGCACATCACTAGATGTAATAAACAAGTACTCAACTATGAGCAGCGATACACAGGTTAGCAAGGGAGTACCAAACACAACACAGGGTGAACACTAGAAGTACTCTCCTCTTACAAATTTGCTTTTATTTCTCAAGGGGGTTAGGGGGATACAGAGGTGCGGGGGCAGAACATGGGAGTAAATTCTTAGAAGTAGAAGAAGAGTTGGAATACTCAAGTGTTACCAAAAGCAGGAGCAGTCAGGTGCAACAAGGTGTCTAAGCAGAGCACATTGAAATTGAGAAAAGGAGGAGCAGGTCAGGATTGGTGGAGGCAGAGAGTTCCAGTAGGACACTGCCGAGTAGGCAAACAATCTACGGGCCGTGGAGAGTCTCAGCTTAGGTACTGAAAGCAGGGGCAGAGAGGCTGACCGCAGGGCACACTGGGGTCGTTTATGTAGGACTACCTCAGATAAGCAAGGGGGAGTGAAGCAATGGACAAACTTGTGTAGTAAGGTCAGCAAAGCATAGCAAAGCTTGGACTCAAAGGGTAGCCAGCCCAAGGTAGTCAGTACATCGCAGTGATGATGCCTTGCATTGGTTCCCAAGGCAAACCTACCCACTCTAAGATATACCTGTGAAAGACGGGATACAATAGATGAAGATGTGGAGAGCAGCAGCGGGGCGCCATAAATGAGGAGAGGCAGGAGAGTGGCATAAGCTATCTTGTGGCATGAGGTTGATGAGAGGTAAGAGCGAATTCTGTAAAGTACTCCAAGCTTCTGGTTGAGGGTTTTGGTAAGGGAAGCTACATGAATGTCCAGCAAGAGGGAGGGGTCCAAGGTGATACCCAAATATCTGAATGACTGAAGAGGTTCTAGGGCAACTCCAGATCATGATTGAATTGCTAGAGGGGGGGCATGCATGAGATGTCGGGTTGTGAAAAAGCATGCATTTGTTTTTTTTAGCATTTAAGACCAGTTGTTTGTGAATAAACCACTCCTCGAGGGTGAGGTAGTCAGTTGCAAGTATTTGGTTTAGCCACCTAGAGTCGGAAGAGGAATGGTAGGCGATGGCATCATCTACATAGAGATGGACTGTGGCACCACCACAGTTATTCGGGAGCTGATCAATAAATAAGGAAAACAGCAAGGGTCCCAGTATAGAGCCCTGGTATGTGTCAGAGGAGACCCTGATCAGAGCAGTGGTGGTGCTGTAGTTTTTCCTAAATCCATGCTGAGAGGGAGATAGGAGCTGGTAATGATCAAGGTAGTTTTGGAGATGGTCATACAGTATCCGCTCTAGTATCTTTGCAAGGCGACAGAGTATTGATATGGGACGGAAGTTTTCCACAACCCCATTGGAGCCACCTTTATGCACGGGGATGACCACTGCCACCTTCCATTTATCAGGTACGGTGCAGGTAAGGAAGGACCTATTAAAGAGGTCATGGATGGGACAGGCTAATGCATCTGCTCCAAGTTTGAGGAATCTGGGTTCTAGAGTGTCGTGCCCTGGTGAGCTGTCTACCTTCAGATTCATAAGTAGATGGTAAACTTCTTTGAGTGTAGCCAGTTTTAGATGGAAAGAGGGATGGCCCAAGTTTGAGTCAGCACCCAAGTGGTTCTATGGGAGTGGGGCAGAGGAGTTAGAGAATTTGGTTTGAAACAAAAGTTGGAAAAGTTAGGAAACTTAACTACAGCGGGCAATAAAGGAATAATCTTAGAGCAGGTAAACAATTTTAAGTATTTGGGTATATTCATGGATTCCCACTTAACCTGTGCAAATCATATAGGAAATATAACAAGGCAGGTTAATCAGAAACTTGAGGTGCTGTTTAAACTTCAGAATTCATTACTTACAAGCCAGAACTGCCATAGCTTAAAGCATATTACTCTCTCAATTAAATTACAATCCTTTTCTATTCACTGCTTTATCTAAACAAGTAATGACAGACCTCACATTAACATTTCATGGTATTTGCAGATTTGTTCATAAATTGCCTTACAATACTCACCATTGCACCCTGTACCAAATTTCAGAATGGCTTCCTCCTAAATTGAACTCCATTTATACTCTGTGCTGTATAACCGGCAAAGTATTGAGACAAAACGATAACTCCCCCTCCTTTACTCTTTATTACAGACTAGGGAAATTGGTAGAGACTTAAGATCGAACGCGACCCCAAATTTGCTTATACGTAGTACTAAAACAAACATAGGGGACCAAACTTTTTCCATTCAACCTCCCAAATATTGGAATGACCTTCCTACTGAACTTTCATCTGGGGTAAGCCATGATCCTTTTAAAAGTAAGCTAAAGAGACATCTTTTTAGTCAAGTGCAATGTTGTTATTTCTTTTAATCGAATATCAATTCTCCTAATTGTCTTTGTATAATGTTTAATGTCTGTTACATGTATTTTCTGTATCCAGTTTTGTAACATTATTACATTCTTGACTATTCATTTGAAATGGTCTTGGGTCACATGTGAAAAAGGGCCGTTGGTTCATATGATTACCCGGTAAACAAAAAATAAATAAATAAATACAGTAGCATTTAGTAATGGTGTACCTTCCAGGTGCTCTGAAACAAACCTTCAAGATTCTTTGTCACCATGCCCCCGTTTGGATATGCCCGTAGGTATTTGAATTCTTGCCTGTGATTCCTGAGTGTCACTTCTTGGCATCATTGGTCCTTCCTGACAAGGCTTACAATCAGCACCTTTAATATTACATTAGCAGTGCTTCTTGTCACAAACTCACTCAGCAGGTCAGACCCTCTACTCCCAAAGTGCCAACCTCTGAGCGCAGTTTTGAGAACAGTGCAACAGACAAGGTAATCCTCTTGTCTGTTTTTGTGAGTTTGGATCAACCTTTGGTCTCATTTCTGGAGGGATTCAAACTGTAACCTGTTGCTAGCATATCCACTACACAGGCTCAGATATATCTGTCTTTGGGGGGGCCAGATATCTTTGCCTACGGGCACCTAACCAGGTATTCAGAGATGCACCCTTAAAACTTAAAGACCTCAGATTTAAAATGCTTCTGCTTCTGTTTCCAGTTTGGTACCACCATACAAGCTTATGTCTGCTGAACCATAAATATTTCTTAGCAAAAGAAAGCAATTCAAAGACAGACCAGGTTTGCTCTAAAATTAGAGTTTTTACTAAAATATATAATAATACGTCAAACATACCATACAGAACTCTTGTATCACAAGACATACATATCTTTAAACAAAACAAGGTTTAAAACAGTGCAATTCCTACAACTATATTTTGATTTTGTCTAGCTTTCTAAATACCTGTTTTCAGTGCTCAGATGTTTCCTTAGTCAGTGTCAGATAAAGTGTCTCTCTATAGTGAAAGAGAATAATCTGTTCAAGCAGTATTGGCCAACCCCTTTTGGATGAAGTCATCCAGCCCCTCCTCTGGTCAAATATCTAACAAAAATATATTTTTATACAACCACAAGATGTAATTGTATTAATTTATACTATACAGCTATACAGGGTGTATTAATTCTGCAACCTTAGCATAACTCAAGTTTCAATGACACTTCTTTTGATCTCATGCTGTACCCTCTTCACACAGGCTTCATAGGGTCATTTACAACCTTACACCTCTATGTAACATCCTAGCTCCCTTATTTTAATGTCATAAACCTAGTTTATGATTTCTCTCTTAACAAAATTAACTTAACAACTCTGTAATTAGCTCAGAGAAACAGGATCCTTAATAAAAGTCTTCCAGTGACACATTGTCTCTAAAAGACTGAGTGTGTAATACAATGCTGTCAGCAATTATCTTGGCCTGCATCTGTCAGCTAAAATCTGGGGGATGAGAGAGGTCATTCCTAGAACATTTGAATTTTCAGCAGAGACATTAATACATTTTATATTAAAAAAATATAATACAGCACTCAGAACTGGCTGTCTATGTCACACTTCTTAATAACTGAAGTGCCACCATCAGTATTTTGGGACCCTCCTAGATGCACACCAGGGGTTTCTTTAACATTCACACTTTTCCTTTATGGTGCTGCACACAGGAATTTGACACTTGCAGGGTTAAATCAGACTACAGGGCTTTGGCTGAGACCTCTACAGTCACCTATGCTATGTCCTCATACAGACACCTGCTCTGTTGATCTTTTCTTTTCCCTAAACCCACTTACTGTAGGCCCCTAGGTAAAAAAAATAGTAGTCCTCACTAGAGCATCCTGAGTAGAGTCCCCCCCCTGAGAAATTCTGGTTGCAGAACAAAGTACAAAACAGGTACACAGCTACCTTTCCCGGCCTTGCTGATCTCACAAGCAATCTCGCTACCTATGTCTTGCAGCCACTGAAGGCCCAACCTCACGAGGCTCATGCCATACCCATACTCAAGGCCCATTGACACCCCTTGAGCCTGGAAAGACCCTGGCAGTTAGGCTGAACCTGTGCCAGTGGCGGGTAACTTCTTCAAAATTTGAGAACCACTGGATTGACAAATAACCCCAACATGGATTTTAAAGAAAGGCCCTCACTGGTAATTCTAAATTGCTGCTGACTCATTTCCAATCATCTCCTGAAGGGGTGGACTTACAGAAGGGCCCCAATTTTAAGATTCCCCCAGCTTTTATACCCTGGGCAATTAAGCTGCTCACAAGAACTGCAACAAAAAGGTACAGAATATTCAACCATAAACTGACAGAAGCTCATTTCCTGAGAGTACAAAGTAGCACAGTTACTGAACAAAAAGTCACTAACATGTTAACCCCTAACAGTCTGTGAGGAGAGACTTACCCAGGGATGGGCATCTGTAAACTTTGCTTCATGTAGTCTTTGCAGTGAAATAAAAAAATTCATAAACTTCTCCTTTCGTGAAGGGCAAAGTCTGCATGGAAAAATTATGTGGACATGACCCTTGATGAAGGAGCAACTCCACTTTTCTAGCACTATGCCAGCAAAGTCCTGTATGTAAACTGCAGCAGCCACACCTATAAAAACACGTGAAAAAACTTTATAAAGTTCTCTTTTTGTAAAGGGCAAAGTCTGCATGGAAAATTTATGTGGACATGACCCTTGATGAAGGAGCAACTCCACTTTTCTAGCACTATGCCAGCAAAGTCCTGTATGTAAACTGCAGCAGCCACACCTATAAAAACAAGTGAAAAAACTTTATAAAGTTCTCTTTTCGTGAAGGGCAAAGTCTGCATGGAAAAACTATGTGGAAATTATCCTTGATGAAGGAGTAACTCCACTTTTCTGGGACTATGCCAGCAAAGTCATCTATATGAAGCACAGCAGCCACACCTATAAAAACAAATAATTAAAAAAAAAAAACAGTAAACCTTTTCCCACCTTTATAGCACCCAATTTCTGATCCTCTTCTTCCTACTGACCCAAGTTATTTAAAATGCCAACTTTCTCCCAACCCAGCATCCCTTTCTCCCCAACACAGTCCTGATAGAAAAATAATATTTTCCCCTAATCACTCACCACCTGAGTCCCCACTCTTCCCTCAGAGTCCCAAGAGTAAAAAAAAAACCCTTCCCCACACTCAGCCTCCTCCCATTCATCCCTTGGATGTTTCAAATGCTATAAGTGTACTTCCCTCTTTTTTGATGAGATACTGGTCAACCAAGGTGGTGAGAGGAGGGCTGTGCCAGTCATCGTCAGTCTCCAGCCCTGCATCCTTTTCTAACTTAGCATTCCAAAGGGGAGGGAGAGTTGGTGATTTGGGTACTGAGAGGTTATGGGGGGGTTTAAATTACCTGCACTGGTGAGGAGGGATGGGAATTGGATACTATAAGACTGGGGGAAGGGGTTACTTTTTATGTGTTTATTTTTTTTTTCAGGTACTATTTGTCACAGCACCCAGTGTGTTTGGCAGTGAGCCCAGCATGTAAATTACATTAAAACACCATGAGTGAAGGACACTTTGTCACTTACATACTAACATACTAAAATGCCAGCAGAAAAGGCCTAACGGTCTTTTGTGTCTGTTCGTTTGATCAGCCCCCACCCTGTCTGGCCTCTCCCTTCCCAGTCCCAGATATTCCTAGTGCACAGGACTTTGCTTCCAGGACCCTTCCCCTGTACCTGTCCCACACCCTCTTGAACCCCTCCACCATCTCTGCCTCCACCAGCCCCCTGGGCAGCGCATTCCATGCCTCCACCACCCTCTCAGTACAGTAGCACCTCCTCTTTTCTCCCCTGAATGTTCCCCCCTCCAGCTTCCACCCATGCCCTCTAGTTGCCCCCCTCCTTCCTTCGGAGCACCCTGACTGCTCCTCCCCTATTTACCCCCTTCATGTACCTGAAGACCTTTATCATGTCCCTCGGTGTCCCTTTTCTCTTCCAATGTGTACATATTTAGCTCTTCGAGCCTTTCCCCATAGGTCCTGTCCCCCAAGCCCCAGATCATTTTGGTTGCCCTCCTCTGGACCCTCTCCAGGAGTTTGTTGTCCCTCTTTAAGTGTGGCCTCCAAAACTGCACGCAGTACTCGAGGTACGGCCTCACCAAGTAGTTATACAGAGGGAGCATCACTTCCCTCCTTCTGGAGGTGATCCTCCTAGCGATGCATACTTCACAAAGAGTTTTTAGTGACCAACCTACATTTGT
Source organism: Neoceratodus forsteri (assembly GCA_016271365.2). Lineage (NCBI taxonomy): Eukaryota > Metazoa > Chordata > Ceratodontiformes > Ceratodontidae > Neoceratodus > Neoceratodus forsteri. The sequence continues at coordinate 429,445,447 of CM057453.1, read as the reverse complement.
GATACTGTGTCAGAACCTTTGTGAAAGATGAAGTTCACTGCTTTGCCACATCTTTGCAGATGAAGTTTTATTTCACAACACCCCTGATGATTTGTGAAGCACATGCGTTGAGCTTGTATTGTATAAATCACTGTTTGCTATAAAGGATTCAGCTGGTGGTCTGCTGAAGAGATGCAAGGAGGGCTGTAATGTCCACCTTCGGGGGAGGTGCCACTGACTACCATGAACCTTTGGCATAAAAAAAGTTGAGAGGGGGGCAACTAGACAACAAGAACTTATTTAATGGAAAGGGCTGAGGGAAGGGGTACCACTAGATGCCAGGGTCTTTTTGGCTCAGAAGTGGGTGAAGGAAGGGAAGTCACTGGACACCAAGGACTTCCTGGTATAGGTTGGGGATGAGAAGGGGTGCAACTACATAGTAATTTGAAGCAACAGTATTTGTTAGTCAGCAAAATATGTCATCATATAGCTTTTTTTAGCAAAAATGTATTTCTGAGATCTTTAGATTTCATCTTCAGTGTATTTTTACTTTTCCCAGATATTTTTACTTTCTCTATAAACAGTTTTTTTCCATCGGGCTGGCAGGCAGGCTACAACACTCTGTAGAGGGCTCGGTTATCTTCCCATAGCTCCACTTCCTGAGTCTGAGCTCCCCCAGTGTTCCCTCATGGACCCCCCCCGTGGCAGGGCCAGAGGGGAGACGGTTGTCCTCCCCCACCCAAAGCACAATCCAGATCCAGGGTCATTAGTGTCAGGGACGGCGCCACAGTGTCACGGAGCCTGCCAGCTCCTGTTCCCATTTTATCCCTTACACCCCTCTCCTGGCATGAACATGCATGTGTGGAGGCATGTGTATGCCACGTTTCCACACTCCTGTGTCTCCAAACCTCTGATGCTGCCCTCTGGCCTCCACTAGGGGGCAGCCAAGGAGTGGGCTGACAACTCTCCCCTCCCCGGGAGAGGAGAGCAGTCTGTTGGACACTCAGTTCTCTCCCTCCTCTGCCGAGGTTGCACCTGACCCTGGGTCGCCGGCATGGTGCAAGGGGTGGCATCCAGCACCTCAACCCTCAGCACCACTGGACCGGTCTTCCCAGCTATTTTTAAAACAGCTGTTATAGTGAATCTTGTAATTAATGATTCATGTCATTAAAGAAGGCCACCACTTGCAATTTTTAAAAGTCTCTTCTCTTGAGTAGAGATGTTGCGAAGTTTTAATTTGCTGGTGAAGTTCCAGCAAAGCTGTGAAATTTGCCTCCATGAATAACTTTGTGAATTGCCCACTTCACCGCTTTGCCACTTCGCACTGAGTTTTTCTGGGGAAATTGTACTTTTTGAGGTGAAGTCAGGTGAAGTTAAGGCAAAGCTGCAACTTCGCCTTAACTTTACTTAAAAAAGTGCAATTTTGCTTGCCCAAAACTTTAAGAAATCGGCACTTTGCAAATGTGACAAACTTTGTGCATTACGTTGGGAGCAAAGTTTACCAACTTTGTACATCTCTACTATTGAGGTAACCTGTTTAATGTACATGCTAGAGTCATGCTGTGGTTGTAGCAGGATGGAATTGCCACATGTTTCTGATGGTAAAAAGCACATCACTAAACTAAGATATTTTTTTTTATGGTGGGTATGGCACTGGAACGGGAACTTACAAAAACTTCAAAATCCTGTTTCTTAGTTCAGGAACAAAAGAAAACACAAAGAAAAATGGGTATACTGATATTTTTGCCACAAAAACATTATTGCTAAAAAACTACAGAACATGGTGACAAACAAATACGGCTGCTTTAAGGTCAAAGAGGGCTCTAATTTCTTCACCCACCCCCTCATTACTTCACAAGTAGGGATAAAACAAGCGTGCTGTGCAAACACACACCAATTTATAGGGATTCCCTATCCAGGCCACTACTTAGGAGTACCATTACCGTGTGAAAGTCTGATGGTGATGGCAACTGTGAGCTCTACAGTGGTTTATAGAGTTATAATTGTAAGGCCTGCATTCAGAACACAGTTGTAGTGCATAAGGTTCTCTGAGGAGTGTGACTGGTAAGCAATGAGGCTCTGATGTCAGCAAAAATGTTGGCGGTAGTGCTTCAGTGCCATTACAGCAAGAGCACAAAGAGGAAGTACTTATGTATTTGGATTTATGTGTTATGTTCCCTACTTAGGGAGCGGTGGAAATGAGGGGTGTGGGGTGAGTGGGAGAAGTGTGGGCAAGCAGAGTACATGAGGAATAAAAATGGCCGCCATTTACTTTTTAAAACTCTGCTCCGGGAACACTGATTTTCTGTGGAAACAGGCTGGCACAGGAACTTTTTTCCCTGTTGGCTCATAAATTTTGGCTCATAAATGTATGCCTGGATAAGAGGCTTAGTCAATCAGAGACTGGGATTTTTTCTCCCTTGTTTCTAAAGTGTGATAGACAGTGCAGCTTGAGAAAGACGGTCCCTCCACAAAAACGTCAACACATACATTACACAAGGGCATAACACCAGCACTGTGTGCATGAGACGTATCCTTGTTTTTATTGCTCTAGCTTTGCTCTAACCAGTGTTTTTTCATCTATTTTCAGTTTTGAAACAACAAGCAAAGCTGCTCTTTGAAGAATACTTCACTGTCTGTTATAGAATTCCCTAAAGCTTTAAAGAACTAGTGGAGTCAAAACAGGCAGACAGGAATGTAATAAAAATTTTGAGAAGCAGTTAGGTGTAACTTTTTATTTCTGAAGTGTTTTTCTTTTTCCTTTTGCTCATTAGAATTTCCTGTGATAACATTGTACTGGATGTGTGAAACAGCTCTCAGCCTAGTAGCTGACATATCTTTCTCAGTCCCCCCCATTACATTGTCAGCATTGTGATCTCACTGACAGTGACATCACTGGTGACTGACCTGGCAGCAACTGACTGGCTTTTCCTAAGCAGCAGTGATGTCACAGTCAGCGAGGTCACAATGCTGATGATGTAGTGGGGGAACAGAGTTAGGTATGTCAGCTGCCAGTCATAGTGCAGTCCGACACATCACACCTACTAACATCAGGTAAACAATCTTCTAATTAACCAAAGGGAAAAGAAAAAGTACCTCAGATATAAAAGGTAATGGCTGACTGCTATTAAAAACTAATATTAGTTTTAGGCAGTACACTAACTAAATAGGGACAAGCTGCTGAATTTCTGTTTGCACAAAGCAAATTGCAGAACACAGCACTTTATATAAAGACGTCTTATACCCTAAGGAATCAGATAAAAAGGGAAGCAAAGTTGAACTGCATTATGTGAACATCTGAAGGGATAAAGTAAAGTGTAAAAATAAATTTTGGGAACAGTACCTCTTGAAGAATTATATTGAACCTGCTGCAACATGGTACCTGTATGCTGAGAACTGCTGCACTGTAGATTTTTTCCTCTCCATCCGAGTGCTAGTCATACTGCTTTTGATCATTGTCACTGTATGACCTAATGGCACTGTTGTCAGCATGATTTTCCTGCATTATACAGTGAACAGCACATCAACGCCTCATTTAGGTTGAGGTTCAGCAGGCAGCGGGAGATGAGGCAATTTGTTTTTCAAGTAGTTTAACAGTCCTACTCTTAGAAGACACAGCATGAGATGGACTAAAATAACTGTAGTACTGGGCTATTCAAGGACTCTATGCTGTAATGTTTAGAAAACAGAACACACTGGTATGGGTTGAAATAATGTATAATCTATTAATGAAGAAAAGTAATTTAGATGCTGACTTACAGCCACAACACATAAGTAACAGCAGCAGGAGTGCATGTTACACTTTGTACAAGGTCCATGAGGGAGCTACGTGATCTGTCTTTCTGCTTTTTCCACTGCTGAGTCCCAAACAGACTCCTCGCTCCTGTTCGCACATGTATGCTTGATCTGGTTGGAAAATAAATATATTTTAAATATATTTATTAATGTGTATTTCAAATATATGTGTAATTACATTTTAAAATATATTGCATCACATCTGAAGTATTTGAAAAATACCTCAGATTGGTAAATTTGAAATTTCTGATTTATGTGCAAAATGTATGTGATGCATATATTTAATAAATATTATAAATATATTTCCATGATATATTTATTATAGGTGCACAATATATGTTTTATATATTTGCTGTTACATTTTGAATACCTAACAGATATACTTTTGGTGTAGTTGACATATATGTAAAATACTTTGTAAATATATAGATTGCAAAAATATCTTAACTACCCAGACAAAAAGATGAATTATTTATTTTTTATTTATTTAAAATTTGTTGACCGGGAAAGGCGCGCTGAGCCAAGGCTCGTCTCTAGGCGTGACCCGGGTACTGAGAAGTACATAGAAGTTACAGAAGAGAATAGTGCTACAATACATTTAAGTCCGCTACAGGCTGGACTACAACAACGAGTGCTGGTTACAGGCAGTAGATAAGCATACAGAGCTTAAAAGAATAAGAGCAACTTCGTTCTAGTATTAAGGTGAAAGCAGGTCCAGGTGTAGTACAAATAGTGATGAAGGTACTATGAAATATGAAATCATGATGTAGCATATCTTTATCTGTACATTTGGAATGTATCTTGTTAGCAACCATTTAGAAAGCTATACTGGATTTATCATTTAATAATGCACCTTTAACTCAGACATACAGATAACACATTCATACTTATACAGACTTGCCTCTCAATCCTATGCTTAATAAAGGCTCTAACTGGTATTTATACCACCCCTATTTGGTTCCCCTTTAGGTCAGAGTGAGTTCCTGCGTGTATTTAGTTTATACTCTTTTACTTTCCCACAGGTCTTTAAGCTAATATTGTCAATTAAAAATGTTTTAATAACCAGAAAGGTCCATGATTTTGGTTGATAAACTGTACTTTTGAAATATTCAAATGAGTTGTGCAGACATGTGCACAGTACTAAATTAAACATTAAAAAAATATGTATTTAACATATATAGAGAAAATATAGTCTGCATATATTCTACACATACTGTATCTTACATGTAAACAAGATATAAATTTTACTATATGAAGATATGTAGAAATAATCCATTCAGTTTACATTTGCAGAATGTAGTCTACATGGATTGTAAAAGACTTGGTAGATGGACCTCCACACGTGGGAGATAGCTAAACTGGACTTCAGGCTGTTTAGGAAGGACAGGAAGGGGGGGTAGCCATTTACATCAAAGAGGATATACAGGCGATGGAGGGAAAGGAGGCCGACAGGGCTACAGAAATTCTGCGGGTGAAGCTATGCAGGCGGGTAGGGAAATACTTGAGACTGGGAGTTGTATATAGACCACCCTCGCAGGGAGAAGATCAGGAGAGGGTGATGCTGCAGGATATTGAGAGGATGGCTCTCAAGGGGGATACATTACTGGTAGTCGACCTAAACTTACCAGATGTGGAATGGACCATTCCCGAAGCAGCTTCAGCAAGAAGTAGGGAGACAGCGGATGGACTAAGTGGGGTGTTTCTGAAACAGCTGGTCATGGAGCCTACAAGGGGGAGCAACCTGCTAGATGTGGTATTGACGAATGGGGAGAATGTGGAGGAGGTGGTGGTAGGAGAAAAACTAGAGAAAAGTGACCACAGAACTGTCAGGTTCAAGGTGAGGACACGGAGCGTGGGGACCTGAATCAGCACAACGGTGCTGGACTTTAGGCAGGCAGACTTCCAACAAATTAAGAAGGCTGGTGAGGGAGGCGATGGAAGGATTGGGGGGATATAAGTGATGCAGACTAACTATGGGTAGCTATCAGGGACCAGATCCGGGAGGCCACACAGGCATCCATCAAAATTGTCAGGAAGGGGGCAAGAAGCAGAAAGCTGCTTTGGTTCAGTAGGAATGTAGCAAGGGTGATAGGGGGTAGGTGGAGGGCATTCAGGAGATACAAGAGTACTCAGTGGGGGGCACAGAGAAGTTTACGGGGAGGCAAGGTGACTAGCAGGAAACAGAAACATAGAAACATAGAATTTGATGGCAGATAAGGACTGCTTGGCCCACCTAATCTGCCCATTTCCCTACCTGATGGATAAGCTGCAGATCCTAGTTAACCAACAGCCTACTTCCTCCTACCCCCAACTACAATTGCCTTATGTCTGTCCCATGCATTCTTGAATTCCTCCATTGTCCTTGAGTCCACGACCTCCTCAGGAAGGCTGTTCCATGCATCCACAACCCTCTCCATGAAAAAATACTTCCTTACATTACCTCTGAGCCATCCCCCCTCTATCTTCAAATTGTGCCCCCTTGTTCTTGCACATCTCTTTTTCTGAAAGATGCTACCCTCTTGGACTTTGTTGATTTCCTTGAGGTACTTGAAAGTTTCCATCATGTTCCCCCTCTCCCTCCTTTCCTCGAGGGTATACATAATAAGCTCCTTTAGTCTTTCCTCTTATGTCTTCTGGTGCAGACCCTGTACCATTTTGGTTACCCTCCTCTAGACAGCCTCACTCTGTCTATGTCTTTGTGGAGATGGGGTCTCCAGAACTGCATGCAGTACTCCAGATGGGGTCTCACCAACTGTCTGTATACAGGGATAACAACTTCCTGTTTTCTATTGTTGGTGCCTCTCCCTGTCCATCCCAATATCCTCCCAGCCCTTCTTACTGCGTACTCACATTGCTGGCCCACCTTTAGGTCATCTGATATAATTGCCCCCAGGTCCCTTTCCATTTTTGTTGTTGTTAGTATCTCAGCCCCCATTGAGTACTCTTCCCCTGGGTTTTTGTTTCCCAGGTGCATTACCTTGCACTTTTTTCCATTGAATCTGAGCTGCCATACATTTGACCATTCCTCCAACCTTGCCAAGTCCCTTCTCATCCTTTCCACCCCACCCTGTGTATCAACCCTGTTGCAGATCTTTGTGTCGTCTGCAAAGAGACATGCTTTTCCTTCCAGTTCCTCTGCAACGTCACTTATAAAGACATTATAGAGGACCGGTCCCAGTACCGAACCCTGCGGTACCCCACTAGTAACCCTCCTTTCTTCACTGTGGACTCTGTTTACTATTACTTATTGCGTCCTGTTGTCCAGCCAATTTTTTATCCAGGCTATCACTTTGGGACCCACTCCAAGGCTGGCTAACTTTTATATTAATCTTTTGTGTGGGACTGTGTCAAATGCCTTGCTAAAATCTAGGTATGCCATGTCCACAGCCCCTTCCTGGTCTACTTCTCTGGTCATTCAGTCAAAGAAATCAATTAGATTCATCTGACATGACCTTCCCGCTGTGAATCCATGCTGCCTTGGGTCCTGTGCCCCACTGGGCCCTGACTACCTGAAAGAGCTTTTGGTTCCTTACCGCCCTGTGTGCCCGCTCCGTTCGGCCGACGAGGGGTTGCTGGAGATTCTGAGGGTTTCTTTAAAATCTTCTGGGGCCCGGGCATTTATGTTTGTGGCCCCAACCCTCTGGAATTCTCTACCCCATCAGATAAGGGAATGCATGTCTGTGGGGGGGGATTTAAACAGGCATTTAAGACGTTTTTATGGAGCAAGGCATACGGTGATATGGCAAATAGTTTTTAATTATACATTATTGTATATTTATTATTATGGTGTACTATTGTTTTAAATTGTTTTAATCTGTACTGCACCTTGAAATTTGAAAGGCACATTATAAATAAATAATATTATTATTATTATTAGGTACTCAACAATTCTTTCCTTCAGAAGAGAATCCATCATTTTCCCTACCACTGAGGTTAAACTAACTGGTCTGTAGTTTCCTGCCTCTGCCCTGCTCCCACTTTTGTGAAGTGGAATCACATCCGCCCTCTACCAGTCCTCAGGTACCTCCGAATTCTCCCATGATTTGTTAAAAAGAGTAGTCAGTGGTGTCATTAGTTCTATCCTTAGTTCTCTTAGAATTTTGGGGTGAATCCCATCAGGCCCCATTGGTTTGTCCACCTTCAGTTTTAAGACTTCTTTCAGAACCCCTGCTTCTGTGAATGGACTGGTATCGACCCCCCTATCCAGAGTATTTCTCTTGTTTGGTTTAAGTACCTCCTCCTCTTCCTTTGTGAATACTGAGCAGAAATATTTGCTCAGTATCCCTACTTTTCACTGTCACCCTCTGCCCACATTCCCTCCCCTTTATTAAACCTCAGTGTCCCTCCCTTGGTCTTTCCTCGCTCCCTAATGTACCTATAAACGGTTTATCCCCCTTCTCAAAAAAGTTGGCTATCTTTTCTTCAGTTTGGGCCTTTGCTATTCTGACTGCCTCCCCTGCCTCCTTCTGCTTTAACTGATAAAGTTCTCTGTCCTGCTCCTTCTGTGTTTCCTTATATTTCCTGAATGCTATCCATTTCTCCTTAACTTTTCCTGCCATTTCTTTTGAGAACCATAGTGTTTTTTTCCTTCATTTTGTTTTTTTGATTTACTTCACAAAGGCTTGTTGCCTCTGTGATGGCTGTTTTGATTACTCCCCATTGTTCCTCCACCCCTCCTTTTTGGCCCTTTGCTTTTCTGAGGCACTCTTTCATTTTCCCGGAGTCAGCCCTCCTAAAGTCCAGTACTCTTGTTTTTGTATCGCTTGACTATGGCTGAGTTTATCGTGAACCACACTGTTTGGTGGTCGCTTGTTCCCAGATGGCTACCTACTTCTAAATCCGAGATCCTCTCTCCGGCCCTGTTTGAGAGTACCAGGTCTAAGATTGCTCCCTTCCAAGTGGGTTCCAGTACTAGCTGTCTGAGGAGGCATGCCCCTGGCTTGTATGGCATCAAGAATGACCCTGCTGTTGGATGTGCCTGCAGCAAAGGTGCTCCAGTTAACATCTGGCATATTCAGGTCCCCCATCAACAATATCTCCCCTTTTTCTGCCATTCTAAGGAAGCCTTCTATCATTTCCTTGTCCATTCCCTCCCCTTGAAATGAGGGTCTGTATACAACTCCCATGCAGATTGTGGTGCCATTTTCTGTCTCCAGGATGACCCACAGTGCTTCATCTACTCCCTGTTTACTCTTTAGCTCTGTTGCTTTGATCCTTTCCCTTACATAGAGAGCTACTCACCCTCCTCCTCCTCCCCCTCCTCCTCTTTTACCCTCCCTGTCCCTCCTGTAGATTGTGTATCCTGGTATGTTGACATCCCAGTCATGGTTCTCTGTGTACCATGTTTCTGTGACTGCCACAATATCCAGGCATCCCTCTTCCATCAAAGCCACTAATTCAGGAAGCTTGTTACACAGACTATGGGCATTGGTACTCATCACTCTCTTACCCCTTTTAGCCCCATCCCTGTCCTTACTGCCTTTGTCTTTTTTTGCATTTACACCTGTCCTGCTCCCTAATGACTTCACTACCTTGCTGTTTACCTCGCTAATTACCGTGTTTTGTGGGGAAGGCTGGGATTTTCCTGCTCCTTTTCAGTGCCTCCCCCCTTGGCTAGTTTAAATGCTTGCCACTGAAGCATTTAAACCTATCACATAGGATCCTGGTCCTCCCCCCCGGACAGATGCAGATCATCATGCCAGTATAGGCCTGTATCCCTCCAGGTGGCTCCCCAGTCCCCAATGAAGCCAAAATCCTGAGCTCCACATCAGTTTTTCAACCATTCATTGACTCCATGGTGCGGAGTACCCTAACATCATCCTTGCCATAGACAGGCAGCACCTCTGAGAAGGTTACCATGGGCCGGATATTCAAAAGGGTTGCGCAATGCGCAATAGGGTTGCGCCAGCGCAAGTCAGAAAATGCACTATTCTGCGATATTCAGCAGGAGGCAGTTGTGCCACTGAAAACATGCTAAGCAACAGCACAATGATAATGAAGGCATGCGCAACCGAAGGGGGTGGAACCATGCATAAAGTGCGCAGTGCGATGTTCAAAGACTTGCGCAATGCGCAACAGTGGAGCAGGCAGAAGTTGCGCCATAGCGGAAATGAGCCAAAATAAAAAGGAGCAAGGAAGAGGCGCAAGAACGCTACAGGGAAGCCACATAAGGCAGGGAGAGAGACAGAGAAAGAGGGCAGGCCAGGGAAACCAGAGGACAGAGTAGGGGCAAGGGAAGGTGTGTGGGGCCACAGAGAGCAGAGGCCAGTAGGTGTACCTGGTGCAGTGGAGGTAGCAGTCAGGACGGGGGGGAACAAAGCAACAACAGCTGGGGGGGAACACAAGCCAGGGACACGGACAGTGCCACCTTCCACATGGAAGCTGTAATGAGGGGGGTGAGAAGGCATGCTGCAGCGGGACATGGCTGTGGAAGGGCCCATCGGCGGTACGCCCCCAACAGGTAGTACCGAGCCCGCGCCAGCTTTGAGCTGTACTCAGATGTCGCGATTGTGGGCCGGTACCGCCTGAACAGGGCAATACTGAGGTGGCTCTGTGAGCTGTACAGTGATGTGATGCAGACACCCACACGACGGAGTCATGCTCTGTCAGTGGAGACAAAGGTAACAGCCTGCATGTGCTTGCTCGCCACGGGTACCTTCCAGAGACCAACAGGGGACACCACAGGCATAACACAGTCGACCACGTCACACATCCTCACCCAATTCCTCAGCGCACTGCTGCCACATGCGGCGGAATACATCCATTTCCCCAGCACCACGGCGAAGCGCACCGCAAACATACAGGAGTTCCACAGGGTAGCACGTATGCCTGGGTGCTAGGGGCGATAGACTGCACCCATGTGGCCATTCGCATGCCACCTTGCCCCAATGGGGCCGCCTACATGAATCAGAAGGGATATGCCAGTGTCAACTGCCAGGTGGTGTGTGATGCCAGTGGGCGCATCATCAATGCCTGTGCCACGCACCCTTGGGGAGCACATGATTCCTTCATATGGTACCAGTCAGCACTGTGCCATCAATTCGAGAGTGGGGACATCCCCACAGGACATCTAGTGGGTGAGTATGCATGTAGAACTGATGAATCGTGGGCAAGGGGGGGTAAGCCACAGGTGCCATGGGTGTGGCACACAGGGTTAGGGGCAGTCTGAGCCTGAACAAGACACTAACCTCCACTATCTCGACACAGGTGACAGTGGATACCCACTCCATCCCTGGCTGCTCTCACCCTACCGGCGGCCCACGACCCCATCACAGCAACGCTTCAATGAGGCACATGCCACCACATGCAACATCATTGAGCAGGTATTTGGGATGCTGAAGGCATGTTTCCGTTGCCTGGACACCTCTGGCGGTGCCCTACAGTATATCCCCTCAAAGGCCTGTGGGATCTTCCTGGCCTGTTGTATCCTGCACAACATGGCCAAAGACTGTGGGATAGCCGTACAGGTCAAAGAGGGGGACAGCGTTGGGGACAACGGTGACGCCGGTGATGATGGGGATGGGCAGCCCCCCCTTGGATGACGGGACCCCCGACTGATCCGGCTGGCCCAGCTGCACTGAGACACCATCACAGAGGAGCACTTCAGCCAACACAGGTAAGTCATGGGGCCATGTGCAACCACCAGTGGCTAGGGCACAACCCACGTACACACATGGAAACACACCAGGGGTGCATGACGGCAAGGGAAGTGGCAGGGCACAGAAGAACACACATACAACCAGGGAAGGGTGAACAGTAGCACGCCACATGGACGGACACACACACATGCACACACAACAGGCACACAGTGCACAGGGGTCAGGTGTAAAACAGAGCTGGAACACAGACACTAGCAACACACATGTCCACAGGCCACCACATCCACTGACTGTTTATGTGCGTGTGTCAGATGCTGGGCACCATCGCACTTTGGTGTACAGCGCAATGCAGGCATCATCATGCACACGCACCTGTGGACAGCAGTCAGGAGGGTGTGCAGGTGGACCGGGTGTCTGCGTGTAGGGCTGGGCACCCACCAGTGCACTGCCCACCAAAACACACAATGCACACAGGGCAGCACCAGACAGGGCCCACACTGGGAGACAGGTCAGTCTTGCGGCATAGTGCCACGTCCGCCTCGGATGCATGGGTGACCTGCCGAGACCCAGCAGCACTGGCAGGCTGAGCACGGGCCTCATGGGGTGGCACCGATGGTCCACCGGGGTTCCACTGCGCGAACACGACTGTGCCCACACAGGTGTCTGCAGCACACCGAACAAACCTGCACCAGGAGTGCTCGGGATGCCCACAGCTGAACCCAGCGTCGACAGGGTGGGTGTCGCACGATGCTGGGGATGGGGAGTGGATAGTGAACTGCGTGGTGTGAGCGACACATGGGCACCTGACTGTGTGCCCATTGTGGCCACGACAGCGACCAACGCCTGTGATAGCCTGTCAATGGCAGCGGTCACATCCTCCCACAAATGGTCAATCCGTGACAGGATCCTATCGGTGTCCCTGCTGTGTCACTCCTCGACCCACTCCAGAGCCACACACAGTGCCTCCACAGACGTTGCAAGCTGCATCTGCTGCTGTACTGATGCCTGCAGCAGGCAGGTGTGCTCGTCAAAGAGGTCGTCTGCCACCTCGGCAACCTGTCCCTCAGGGTATGGAAGGGTCTGATATTCAGCACCCCTTGAGGATGGGCGCTGCTCATCAGGACCAGGTATGGGCAAGTCCACAGGTGGTGCACAGGCACCACCGCTGAACCCTGAACCCCCAGTCCCGATGGGTGACTGCTGCTGCTGCCTCTCCACCTGCTGTGCGCAAGGGATCGGCTGTTCCGCCGCTGTGGCTGCAACAGTGCCACTGACCTGACCAGCCACCGATGCTGCCCCACTGGTGCTGATAGGCGCAGCCTGGGACTGTGCTGCCATGCTTGCACACACGTCGGAACCAGCCAGGTCCATGGGCATGTGCTGGCCTGCTGTGTGTCCATTCCGTGACACACACATGTCACCGCCCTAATGGTTGTTGCATCATCAATAGTGCAGGTCTGTGCCACAGCCACAGCCACAGCCACAGCATGCTGGCATCCTTGGACGCCTGACTGCTGAGACACAGGAAGGGCCTCCCCCACACCTGTCTCAACGACATCAGTATTGACAGCCAGGCGGACCCACTGTTGCAATGCATGCCAGCTGCCTGCGGAGGTGGATGGTCCCTCCTCCAGCTCCAGATGGATGACCGCAGTGGACAGACCCTCCACCGCTGACCCCTGCAGATGCACAGGATCTGTAAAAGAAAGACACGTTAGTGCATGTGATCTACCTTCCCCCCCCCGACAGACCATGATGTACCATGCAGTGATGGGCTACCACCTGTCTGGAAGCCACCTCCTGGAACGCCCTCAATGGCACTGTGCTGCATGCTTGCAGCGAGCCTGTCCTCTGCCAGAGTCAGCTGCACCACCTCTGGCTGGCTCCCACCTGTTGCAGCATGTGCCGCCCTGATGGCAGCCACCTTCTCCTTCACCCTCCCCCTGTCGGTACCCATCTTCTTCTTACACTCCTGCACAGAGCACTGGTGGCTGCCGTGCAGGTTGATGGCACATGTCACCCCCTCCCATGCAGCAGCATGGGCCTGAGGGGTGCCCCGCCATCCACTGAGCAGTGGCTCCTGATCCAGGTAGGCCTCAAAGAGTGCCTCCATCTCAGCCTTAGTAAAATTGGGCCTCCTCTTCTGCCCAACATCGTCCTCCTCACCCAGTCCTCGCTCGGTCATTATTCAGCTTGTATGGGTGACAGTGGTTACCTGTGACTGTGCAGTACAAAGCAAGTCCCTGAGACCACAGTCCAGAACACCACACAGCATGCAACTCACCTATCAACTGCAGTAACTGAATATGGCCACTGCAGAACAGTGTCGCATTTTAATAGCGCAATCTATGCAAATTAGGTGTGGAACAACTTTAATGAGATGCAAATTGCGCTGCTCCAGCATTGAATGGCTGATCGGATGATTTGCATATGAAGGCTGAATTTCGCGCTGTTGCGCTTTGTGCAATTGTGTTGAACATGCTGAGCCAATGGCGCAGTTCTGTGGCTGCGTAGTACACCACACTGCGCATGCCCAGGTAGCTTACGCAGGCGTCTACTGCACTGATGACATGCTGTGCGCGGTAGGCAATTCAGGGCATGGCCACCATTGTGCCAGTGGTGCTTTCTGGCGAGGGTCACTACATGGCGCTGTGTACAACTGCGCAATGATTCGCTGTGGCAATGGCACACAGGCGACCAATCGCGTTAGACGCATAGACGTCCGATGGCGCTGTGCGTGGCCTTGCGCCAGAGACCCATGACTCTGTGCCCGACCTTTGGCCCCTTGGCGCTATACGTCTGGCATGTCTGCAGTTCTGTCGCGCTGTTCGGTGACAGCGCGATAGGGAATGGTGGCGATGTATTGCGCAGCACTTCCACATGGGGTTGCCGCACTGTGGAACACCATATTGCCTACTATAGCACTAGAGATGGCACGCAGGAGAGCCCCTCAGTGGAGTGCCCTTGAGCTGGCCAACCTTGTGGCCATTGTGGAGCCACACTATGGCCCACTGTTTGCTGAGGTGTCACTGGACAGGGCCAGGACCCAGGTCTGGCAAGAGGTGGCCAATGACCTGGAGGCGGCCACTGGCCACAGGAGGATGGCTGAGCAGTGCAGGCACCGGTATGGGGACCTGAGACAAAGGGAGCCAGAGCGACTGGCACATCTGCGGTCGCGTGCAAGGAGGGGCATGGTGCCTCGTCCAGGTGGGTGATACGTGTACACACCTGTATGGTCCATATGGGTAACACTGTCTTATGTGTCCAGCACATAGGGGAGGGATGGTCTAGGGTTGGCTGTGGTGGTGTTTACAGGGTATGGGATGGATGGATCTGGCTGGGTGGGTGGGCACACACATTGGGGCAGGGGGAATATGCATTGGGTTTGTACTGATGTGTTTCTCTCCTTTTGTCTCCCACACGCGTGGCAGAGCGGAGGAGGGCCACAGAGCAGCAGCAGAGGGTGGTGGACGCTGAACGGGAGTGTGTCAGGGACCAACCCCAACACCAGCGACAACCCGATTAGGGTGAGTGCCATGACACCATGATTACTATTGCATGCTGTGTGACAGGGTGGGGAGCAGGGCATGGCCACCATCCATGGACACCACTGCCATGCACGTGACATGTGGCAGTCAGCACTGTCCGGTGGCACTGCATGTCTGGGAGTACATCAATGGTGGTCCATGTGTGCACTGGGCACATGGCTGTGGCACTGCCTGCCCACCACATAGCCATGTTACTGTATGGCCTTGGTTGTGCTGTGCTGGACATGGGCGGTGTGTGTGTGCAGTGGTACACATGGCTGTTGCTGCCTGGTTGGGCATGTCTTGTGGGTGGGTGCACACCATCACAGGAGCGTGGCACATGGCTGTATGCCATGCACGATGGGTGGGCTGCAGGGGGATGGACAGTCACACCCATTGACTCTGATCCCTTGTCCTAGGTGTGCGGATACTCCTGAGGATTGAGCGGTCCATCCAGGATCTGGTTTGCATGGCGGCAGAATCCCTTGCCATCCTACAGGATCTCCATCAGCATGGGGTGAGGAGGAGGAGGAGGAGGAAGTGACCCCAGGAATGGCCCCAGGCAGCGGAGGAGCAGGCTGGATGCCAGTGACCAAGAACAACCTCCCCCCTTTGACCGACCCTCACACCCCGCCTTCCCTCTCCCATTTGTTCACCCCTGCCCTTACCCACCCCCACCTTGTTCCTGTCCCTCCACCCCATGTTTATATATATATGTATATAGTTGTTGTTGTTGTTATATTTTTTGAATATAGTTATTTTGATATGAATACTGTGGTGGTCTCTGATTTGCAGCTGGCTATAGGTGCTCAATTGCAGTGGTGTGCATGGCATCTGGGGTGGTTCAGTCATGGGTATGTGTGTGTGTGCGTGGGGAAGTGTCTCTGGTGTGGGAGTGGCTATCAGTTGGTATCTGTGGTGTGTGTTGTTCTCTGTGCATTGCATTACTGTGTACAGTGGTCCACGGTGCCTGCTCTGTGTCCATTGTGCCCCTGTCAACCTATCCTTGGCCTGTGCAGCTGACACCCTTGCATGACTGTGGCCTGCGAGGTCTGCTGCCTTGTCAGTGGTGGCTGTCCCTGCAGGTCATCCACTGTGACCGTCACAATGCTGGGTTGCATCCTGTCACTGGTGTGGTGCATGTTTGCCTCGGGTGACACTGTGGCCTCCGCAGTTGCTGTCCCACCTCCATGCTGTGGCTTGTGTGTGTTGCAGGGGCTGTGCACCACTGTCTGTGACTTGTGATCCAGGCATTTGCTGGTGGTGTACAGGGCCACAGTTCATTCACAGGGTGGGTGTCACCCCTGTGCCATGGTGGACTGCAGGCTGTGTGTGCACAGTTTACATGGGCCCACACTGGGGGCTTGGTTGCCACACTACTGTGTCCCTGTGTTGGTGTCCCCGAGGGTATGGATGTGTGTTTGCCCCTGCACCGTGTTGCGTCCGGTGTGCTGCATGCTTGCACGCAGCACTGTGGGTGTCTGTGCTGGCTGCTGTGGCTCGTGGTGGGTCGCGCTGTGACACTTGTCTACTGTGCAGGGTGCTGTATCAATGGCGGTGGTGTCAGGGGCACGCCCTTTCCCGTGTGGGGTACCTCTTGTGGTGACACATGTTCAGTCTCTCAGCTGTGCCTCAGGGGGATTGTGCGTGTTGGCACTGTGTCTGCCGTTGTTGCATTGCCGTGTGCTGCCACCCACTGCTGGGTGCTCATGGTGGGTCTGGCTTGTATGGTTCTGTGGTACACGAGGTTGCAGTGTGACAGTGGGGGGTATGCATGGGGATTCCTGCAGTGGTGGTCACTGCTCATGGGGGGTGTCTTGGGGTCACGGTGCAGGGTGTGCTGTGCATGGGGGGGCTGCTGTGCCATGGGGTGGTCCGCCATCCTTGTGTGGCAGTCTCAGCTTGTCGGTGGGTGTGATGGGGCACCATGGCCCAACTGTGCTTTGTTTGCTTGTCCCCATGGGCCAGTGGATATTCCATCCCTCCACCAGTTGTGCTGTGCTTGGGGTGTTGGGGTGCATTGTCAGTTCTGCAGTGTGTTCCTGTGCCCATCTGTGGCATGGGCGGTGGGCCCCTACCTACCTCCCTGGTTGTGCAGTTCCATTGCTCTGCTGCTGGAGGGCTCCCTGCTTGTGCTATGGTGCCTCTGGGCTGCTCAGCTGGGCAGCCCTTGTTGTGCTATAGCGCATTGTATCTGCTCAGCTTCCCCTTCCTAGTTGCGCTATGGCGCAAGTTGTGCGATATTCAGACGCTGGCTGTTTGCGCAATTTGGCTTGCTCCTGTTTTGAATATCGCGTCTATTGCACATGGGCACAATGGACTTGTGCTTGCTCCTGCTATTGTGCACTTTTTGGGCGCAGTTTGAATATCCAGCCCCATATGTGCTACTTGTCTAAGGCCTCTCCCCAACTCTACAAACTCCTCTTGCACTGCTCTGATCCCATTCCCAGCCAGGTTATTTGTCCCTAGGTGGACAATGAAATCCAGCTCCCTCATTCATATCGATGCTCCCGCGATCCTGAGGATTTGTTTCCTGGTCCTCCAAGCCGTGGCGCTGGCAGGCACCTAACTCCCCTCTTCCCCTTCCTCTCGCACGTCTACCCCCCTAATGATTAAGTCCCCCACCAGGAGTTGTTTCTGTCCCCTGTGGGGTCCCATGTCACCTTCCTGTGGGTCTCCTTTGTGGAGGTTCCCAGCATCCTCCTTGGTCTCCACTGCAGGTGCCTCCATAGAGGAACCACTCTCTGCCAGAACAGCATATGAATTGTAGAGAGAGGTACAGCTGGAGGGATGCACCTCTGTTCCACCACCCTCTCCCTCCCTGAGCCCACCTTAGTCTAACCGCTCCTCTTTCTTGGCAACCTCTGAGGTAGTGGCGGTGGCCCTGGTGGTCCCTGGGTGGGGGAGGAGGTTTCACGGATCCTAGCTAGGTCAGCCTGGAGATGGGCAACCTTCTCCCTCAGACCAGAGAGATGCCTGCAAATAGGGCAACATTGTAGCCTCCAGAATGTCTCCCAGAACACTGCCGCCCCATAGCCATTGTACTGCACCACTCCCATCATGTCTTATTTTTTTTTTGTGTCCCCTCTCTTGTTTCTTTGTACGCTCACGCTCTCCTCCCTCTATTTATATTTCAACCTACTTTCCTACTGCCTATGTGCCCTTACAACGCTCGCCCTTCCTGTTCTGGGACAGGAACTTCCTGTATTCTCCAGTAGTCTCCTTCTTCCTTGCTCAGAGTCAGATCTCTAGCAGCTGGGGGGGAGCTACTTTTTTCCTTCAAGGTTGACGAAACTAATGTGTCTCAGTGATCCTTCCCTTCCTACTGCCAAACAGGAAATTCCTGTTGTCAGTCAAATCCAGTGGCTATAAAAGTAGAACTGGCTTAGGGTGGGAGGAAGGGCAATTAGTAAGAAAAGTTGTAGTTTTTTTAGTCAGCTGCTTCTTGCTCTGAACGCAAGATTCCTTTCTGTCAAAAGTTAGCAGCAGGAAGCTATAATAGGAGACACCTGCTTTTCTACTGCCTAAGCCACACCCCTATTAACTTCTCTCCTCTCCTCCTGACTACAGTCCCCTTCCCCAACACAGAAACACACACTTTCTTTTTTTTTTACCCTAAATGAGATCCCCTCCTACTTCTTTTTTTGTATAATCTTTTTATAAAATTTTAGGAAAAAGTTAACAACAAGCACAACACAGACATAGAACAGACAATCACAAAGGTGTAGTCCATTGTACAGTTCCATTTCAATCACTTAAATCATATCATAGTTATTTCCATCCAACCATTGCCATACAGATAAAATCGCATATGCAGTCCAACTATGCAATAATCAATTATCCACAACTTATTTAAGTTGCGGCTAGGCATTGTTCATACTATGTTCTTCCTAAACAAGTCCCATTTGAAGTGTGGTTTCTTCCTCCTTACTAAGCGAGGTTAGAAAGGGGGTCAATTCTCTATAAAAGGCCTCCTCCCTATCCCGAATCATTAGGGTTAACCGTTCCAAGGCTAGGGTCTGAATACTCAGACTACTCCATTGTTGAATAGTGGGAACTCCACAATTCACCCACGTGTTCTGTATGCAGTGTCTTGCTAACACCAGTAGCACCGTGCATCAACTTGGAAGCATTTCCCATTCCCTCTCTTCTCCTAATTCATTCCAAAGAGGCCTGTGATTGGGTCCACTGGAAGAGGGGACCCCGCCATATTAGAAACCTCCCCAAATACCCCTCCCCAAAAGATCTGTAACACCTTGCATGTCCAGAAGCAGTGCATATAAGTTCCCCTTTCTTCTCCACACCGGCCACACATGGGGGAGACAGAGGTGTGTGCCTTATGGACAATGACAGGAGGGTAATAGAGCCTACATAAAAATGTATAAAAGGCTTCTCTAAATCTATTACATACCAATAGACCCACCTGCCCCTCTAACAAAAGCTGCCAATTCTCCTTCATGATTTTCCAGCCTAAATCTCTATCCCATAGTTGTTTGGCTTTATAAGTATGGTCTAGATAATCTTGTTTCCCCAGCTTCACTGCTTCTGGATAAAACCCTTGGGGTCCTTTTGGGTCAAATATATTAGAGTCTCTGTCATATGCCATCAATGTGTCTGGGCCCCATCCCTACATATACTCAAGATGAACGCCCTAATCTGCATGTACCAGAATAATTGTTGCCCTTTCAGTCCCAACCCCTGAACAATGTCCTCCAATGGGCTTAATACCACATTCCTTAATAAATTCCCTGCACTCTGTACCCCCTTATTTTCCCACTCTTGAAATCCCTTATCTTCTAATCCTGGGAGAAAGAAGGGGTTCCCTACCACTGGTAGCAAGAGGATTTCCCCTTTGATTCCTTTCCACTTCCTGAGACAGTCCCATGCTTCCAACACTGCCCTCACTAACAGGTTACCTCCACCCTGAGTAGAAAAAGCTTTAAGGCCCTTACTGTGCAAGTACACCAATAAGTGACTCAGACATCCCCATTGTTCCAGGTCAACCCAGCTGGCCACTGCAGGGTGATGGACGCAATCCGCTACATACCGTTACTGGATAGATAGGTGGTAATTCATAAAATCTGAGAAACTGAGCCCCTCTTCATTGCTTCTACCTTCAATCTCTGAAGATGGGCTCTTGGCCACTTTTCTCACCAAATAAACCTAGAAAATAATTTCTCTACCCGATCAATGTCCCCCTTCGCAAGACCCATCGAGAGCATCTGCATAGGGTATAATATCTGGGGGAGGACATTCGTTTTAAGAAGGTTTATGCTCCTCAGCCATGATATAGGTAGCTGCATCCACCTCTGCAAATCTGCCTCCACCCTTTTAACCAGTGGTGTATTAAAATTTAGTCCATACAAAGAACCCACTGTCTTCCCCACCAATATTCCCAAATATGTAATGCTTGTCTGAGTCACCTGAACACCCCACTGCCCATTCCCCTGCCCAGGACCAGGGAAACACAGCATTTCTGATTTGCTAAGGTTTATCTTATACCCAGAAAATGCAGCGAAAGAGTCTATTAATTCTAACAAAGGGGGCATAGAGGCCTGAGTGTCCCTCAGGAACAAGAGCATATCATCCACATATAGGGTGCTCTTATGCTCAGTGCTCCCAGTTCCCCTAATACCCTGATCCCCAGGACACTGCCGGATTGCCACAGCCAAAGGTTCCAATGCCAATGCAAATAGCAGGAGGGGAAGGGGGCACCCCTGCCTCGTACCTCGCTCTAGGTTAAAGTGATCAGTGGGCATTCCGTTCACCAAGATCCGGGCTCTAGGGGCCTGATATATGGTCCAAACCCATTAAATGTAAGATTCCCCCAGACCAAACCGAGTCAGCACCTCAAAGAGGTACTCCCACTCTACCCTATCAAATGCTTTTTCAGCATCCATGGAGAGGACATAAGTTTTCTCTGGTATCTGCCCAGCTCTCCATACCACATTGAACAGACGACGCATATTATGATAGGAAGATCTCCCCTTTATGAACTCGGTCTGGTCTGGGTGAACCAACATAGGGAGGAAATCCTCCAACCGCGTGGCCAACACTTTCGCCAGAATTTTAAGATCACAATTTAAGAGGGAGATTGGCCTATAGGATACACATTCTGCCTCATCTTTGCCCGGTTTTGGAATTAACATACTAACATACTAACATACTATTTGCCAGCAGATTAGGCCTTACGGTCTATCGAGTCTGCTCGAACCTAGATCCTTAGTTGGATGCCGAGACCCTCCCATCCCTTGATCTCCAGAAACCCCTATCATCCATCCTCACCCCCCCGGGACAGGCCATCATCTGATACATCCACTTTCTGTGTCTGTCCCACCCTCTCTTGAAGCCCTCCACTGTGGATCTCTGAACCAGCTCACCAGGCAGTGCATTCCAAGGGTCCACCACCCTCTCGGTGAAAACCCTCCTCCTCTTTTCCCCCCTCACCCTTCCACCTTCCAACTTCAAACCATGCCCTCTGGTGATACCTCCCTGCTTTAGTCTAAAGATCCCTCCATGTTTACCCTATTTATTCCCTTGAGGTACTTGAGACCTCAATCATGTCCCCCTGTCTCCTCTCCTCCAATGAAAACAGACAGAGCCTCAAGTCTGTCCTCATAAGTCAAATCCCCTAGCCCTCGTATCATCTTTGTTGCCCTCCTCTGTACCCTCTCCAGGAGCTGTATGTCCCTCTTCAAGTGTGGTCTCCAGTACTGTACACAGTACTCAAGGTGTGGTCTAACCAGTCCATTGTACAGCGGCAGAATCACTTCCTTGCTCCTAGAGGTGATCATACGCATACCATAGCATCATAGCAGGTCTTAGGTAGACTCAGATGTTCTTCTTCTTCCTGTACTTGGAATACCCCACTTAACACCTCCGCCGTCTGGCCTGCTAGGATCTTGTAGAATTCTACAGGGAATCCATCAGGGCCACTTGCTTTACTCCGTTGCAGCTTCTTTATAGCTTTAAGAATTTCGTCTTTCATAATGGGTTGATTTAACTGTGTTTCCTGAACTTTTGTGAGCCTTGGGAGCACCACTTTATCCAAAAACTCCTGGGCCAGCAGACCTTTGCCTTTACACTCTGCTTTATATAACTGACTGTAAAATTCCAAAAAATAATTCCTAATTTCTTTAGATTCTCTGTGCATCACACCCTTTTTAACCCTAACTCCCAGCACTCTGGTAGGACATTTACCCCCCTTTCATAAGTTGTATCAAGAGAGGACCTAGTTTGTTAGACCACTCAAATACCTGTCGCCTACAGTAGAACCAGGAGGTCCTTGCTTCAGCACGCACCAGGGCATTCAATGCCTCCCTTGTCACAATTAGAAGCTGTGCTGTTTCACCCCTTTCTCCCTTAGCAACCCACTTTTCCAAATCTTTCAACTGTTTCTCCAGTCCCAGTCTTTTCTCCCTTTTAATCTGAGCCATAAACTCTATGACGGAACCCCGCATAAAGGTTTTCCCTGTTTCCCAGTATGTGGTTCTTGAGACCTCACTTCCTTCATTAGTTGCCTTATATAACTGCTACTGGGTCACCAAATGCTCTTCGAACTCCTTATTAAGGAGCATATATGAAGGAAATTTCCACAGTGGTGGAAGGTCCATCACCACATGCATTTGTACCCTGGTTATAACCATAGCGTGGTCAGATATGTGAATTGGGCCATGGGACACATCAATCACTCTATCGTTCCTCCCCCTTGGTAAAAAAATGTAATCAATTTGAGACCAGGTTCCATGGGGGTTGGAAAAAAAGGTATACTCCCTTTCCCATCCTCCAACTGTCAACCAGGTCCATATCCGCCATGCCCACCTGCCATTGTTTTAGGACCTCCGTCACCCTACTCCTACTTTCAGAGTCGTCTAACACTGAGTCCATCATACTATTCAACCCCCACCCCAACCAGGATTAATCCTGGGAATTGCTCTCTAATGAGTAGGTCTAAGAGTGCAGGGAAAAACTTAGGGTCATAGACAGCTGGGGTATAAATATTACCAAATGTAACTTGTTCTCCATATAACTGGCCCACAAGAAAGATATACCAACCCTCCTTATGATCTTTCACCACTCTAGTAATCTCCAGTGGTAAATGTTTGCTTACCAGGATAGCAACCCCTCGTTTACGAGAGGAGTAGGAGGCCGCAAGACATTTGCCAACCCAACCCCGGGTGAGTTTATGTTTTAAATCTGACAGATGGGTCTCCTGGAGTAGTGTCACTTGTGCCCACTTTCTTTTAAGGGCTGTTAGCAGCATGTAATGTTTAATTGGATTGGCAATCCCTCGCACATTCCAAGAAACCACTGTCACCTCCTGCATATTTGCCATACCTATTCGACATTTGTTCCCTTGAATTCACCCTTCCTAACAGTCCACCATTCGCATATTTGATATATTGAGACATTCAATGTTCTAATAACTGCAGTACTGTATGCACAGTATGGAACGCACCACATAATACAGAATAATAACACACAGATAAAACACAAACAGTGAAAATATCCCCCACCCTTCCCCTTTCCCCAAGCCCTCCTTCATATTCCAATGTATCAGTATCCTTCGTCCCACCCCTTCCACCCCTCCAGGCCCTCTTTCCCCCCAATATTCCCCATTGTAAACTTATCCCCATCCCATATCCACCCTTCAATGCCCCCAAACATTGACACTAAATGCCTTTCTAGCATGCGTGTGTGTAGTCCTCTGTTGATATTGATGCCTGCTACTCAGCCCCGCTGGATACCATCAATAACCCCGCACAACAACAACAGTCTGCCTAAAACAATTTAGAAGTCAGTTTTAACAAATACAGCATGAAATATGCATCTACTGACCTACTAGATAAAAGTATAGAAATACATTCAGAGCTATCCCACTCCTCCTTTCTCATCCTCCTTAATAAAACATTCAGTAAGTAAGGGCCCATATAGTATTCACCCTCGGAGCACGACAGTGACTGATGAAAACAAGAAATGGAAAAAAAAAACATTCCAGGCCCTTCTTCACACCAGGACGCGCCCTTCCCCGACCCTCTAGCCTATTCGCCCTCCAGATACAACAATCCAGTTCTTCATCAGTCCTGCGCCACCTCCAAAAATTGATAGTCATGAGTGATATGAGGAGGGAAGCAGGCTGCACCATAAACACACGTGCTAAGCCCTTCCTCCCTCAATCTCCCTTTCAGGTCATCCTGTTGAGCTGTTGTAGTCCATCAGGCATCGCTTTTAAAGCCACGTGGCTCAGCCCAGCAGTCCCTCTGACAGAAAGCACCAGGCGCCATCCAAAAAACACCACGAGGGTGTCAAATAGTCCCCTGCAAGTACAAGCAGCCATTCGTGCAGTCCCCAAGGCAGTCTCAGAATCCATAGTGTGCACAGTCTCTCACCCCTGCCAGCAGTCCACCTCCAAATTTAGAGCGATCTCCACACATCAGGCAAAAGCTAGGCATATCTAGCTTCACAGAGGAATTCTTACATAGCAATGTTCCGGGGTGAGGGTAGGTGGGCAAGCCTGAGTGCAACCAAGTCAGAGAAAGCAGAAACAAAAAGGACATTTCAAATAAACACTGACACGGTGAGAAAACAAAGCCTGAAAGACAACCAAATCCCATCATTTGCTCAGCTTCTTCTGCAGGTCAGTAATGAATTGTTCTGCCTTAGTGATCTCCCAGAAGGAGTATGTGGTTCCTTCATGACGGATCTTGAGGGTTGCAGGGTAGACTAGGAAATTCTCCACCTTCAGATTACGCAGTTGGTTCATGAGTGGGTTAAACATCTTCCTTCTTTTGAGGAGCCGGTCAGAGTAGTCCTGGGAGAGGAACAAGTGCGTACCTTATAATTCCAGTGCCCCTTTCTCTCAATAGGCCTTAAGAAGCATCTCTCAGTCCTGAAAAGCATGGAACCTCATCACAAGTTGCCTTGGGGGCTGGTCACCCGGTGGACGAGGCATAACTGCTCGGTAGGCTCTTTCTAATTTAAAGCGTCCATGTTTTAGCTGAAGTCCCAATAATTTGGGGAGAACTTTAGCACAGAAACCCATCACATCTCCTTTCTTCCTACCCTCTGACAAACCCCTTAGATGCAGATTGAGACATCTATTATAATTCTCCTGATAATCAAACCCCTCTTTAAACTCTTCCATCTCTTTTTGCAGGGCTGCCACTTGCCCGGGGACCTCCAGATTCTCATTTTCTAATCTGGATATGTGATTATCTGCATCAGCAATTCTGTTAGCATGTAGAGTTTGTTGCTCCAAGACCTCCTCTAGCTTGAGATCAGTTTTACTTTCTAATTTCAGGAGCCTGGGTTCCAGCGCCGCAATTACCTGTCCGGTTACCTCACGGCCTAGCACACTCATTTCAGCTGCAGATCGCAAGATTACACCCACGCTTTCCCCCACCACGGAGGCCGCCAACTTCTTCCCCACTTTACCAGCCAATCTTTGACTCTTTCCGAGATTTGGCATGAGATATTCGTCCATGGCCCCTTCTTGTAAATACCAGGTTCAGTTGTTGCATGCAAAAAGTCGGTCTTAATAACTTTATATTACTTTTACCTGTCATTGGCATGGAGCAGCGTTCAGGCTCATCTATCTGGTTAGCTGCTCATCAGTGCCCCTCCCCACTTCTAATAAAGTATCTGTTTGCTTAATCCCAACAGGCATTGACTCCTGCTGAGACAGATGTGTTCTATTAGTAAGAAAAGTTGTAGTCTGTTTAGTCAGCTGCTTCTTGCTCTGAAAGCAAGATTCCTTTCTGCCAAAAGCTAGCAGCAGGAAGCTATAATTGAAGACACCTACTCTTCTACTGCCTAAGCCACACCCCAATTAACTTCTGTCTTCTCCACTCCTCCTGATTTAGCAAGCTAAGTTGATACAGTCCCCTTCCCCAACACAGAAACACACACTGACTTTCTTTTTTGTTTACCCTAAATGAGACCCTCTCCACTTCTAATAAAGTATCTGTTTGCTTAATACCAACAGGCACTGACTCCTGCTGAGATAGAAGTGTTCTATTAGTAAGAAAAGTTGTAGCTTTTTTAGTCAGCTGCTCCTTGCTCTGAAAGCAAGATTCCTTTCTACCAAAAGCTAGCAGCAGTGGAAAAGGTCATTAGAAGGGCTAAGGCAGACATGGAGGAAAGGATAGAGAAACAGGCCAGGAGAGGGAAAAATACATTTTTTAAATACATGGGGGAGAGGAGGAAGGCTGGTCAGGTGATTGAAAGGCTGAGAGGGGAAGGGAGGGGGCACTTGGAGAAGGATGGGGAGAAGGCAGAAGACTTTAACAGGTACTTCTGCTCTGTATTTACAGAGTGGGTAGAGTGCTGGAGTTGGAAAGGAGATGGAGGGGTATAGGGATGGTATCGGATCCCTTCACCATGGAGAAAGTTAGGGAGGAATTAGCAAGAGTGAAGGTGGACAAGGCCATGGGGCTGGATGGCCTGCACCCAAGGGTGATTTGGGAACTAAAAGAGGAACTGGCTGCCCCACTGACTAGGCTGTTCAACCTGTCCCTGGACACCAGTAGAGTGCTGGAGGACTGGAAAGAGGTGACAATGGTGCTGATCCACAAGGGGGGAAGCAGCGATCTGAGGGAAAACTACCACCCCTTCAGCATAACCGCTGTGGTGGGGAAGGTCATGGAGGCACTCATCGGTGAAAGGGCAAAGAAGTACCTGGAGGTGAATGGACTGCTGGATGACAGCACAGGTTCACTGGGGCAAGTCATGCCAGTCCAATTTGATCTAATTTTTTGACTGGGTGATGAAGGTAGTGGACCGGGGGGTGCGATGGACATGGCCCATCTGGATTTCAATGAGACCTTCGACACCGTGCCCATAGGAGGCTGGTCAACAAATTGGATAGCATGGGGTAGGGTCAAAATAACAAGATGGGTAGAAAACTGGTGCAGATAGGAGTCAGAGGGTGGTAGGAATGGGTGTACACAGGACTGAGCAGGTGAGGAGTGAGTTTTTATTTATTTATTTATTTTTTGTTAACCTGGTAAGTGCGCTTAGTCAGCAAGTGACTGTTTTGGTACGACTCGGGAGGTACAATTACAACACACAAAGAGTACAGCCAGATTATTAAGACAACGAGTACAAAAAATCAGAGAAATACATATGCATATGTAACATACATTAGTAAACAAAAATATACTTTAGCACTTGATCATGGAACATACTCAAAATGTGAATAGTAGAAGGCAGAAAATAAGAGAGGATAGGCATCAGTAGAAAAGACACAAGGAAGGAAAACTGGCAAAAGGATGGGAGGGAGAGATTAAGTGGAAAGGAGGTGCCGTCAGATATGGCAACAGCGGGGTGAGGTACCAACCTGCGGCCGGGCCTATGGAGCCGAAAGACGGCAGGCGAAGAGAGGGTGGTAGGGGAGTGGCAGTAGATGGCAACAGCGGTAGGAGGTAGGAAAATACAGCCGGGTTGGTGGAACCGATAGACGGCAGGGCAAGAGTGAGGATGCCGGTGAGAGGGGGATAGAGGTGGAGGAGTTACGGCAATAGCGGCAAAAGTGTCAAAGTCAAGCCGAGCCAGTGGAACCAAGAGACAGCAGGGCAGGGAAGGGGGGTCGGTAGATAGTGGGAGTAGGTGGTAGTAGGTGGAGAGAGACTAAGCACAGCCAGGAGGATGGGGACTAAGGAGGGGCATGGATGAGGTAGGAACAGGTAAAGGTGAGTTTGGTGGGGAGTGGCAAAAAGGGGGGAAGAGGATATAACAGAAGAAGGGGGAGAGAGCAGCAGTGGGGTTAAGTGAGGAGAGGCTGTGAAGTGAAGATAAGAATGTCATGGAGTAGAATAGCGACTTACAATTGTCAACAGCTAACATTAGGCTTATAAAGAAACAGGTTAAGGCAACATTAATTACAAGGCACAAAATAAAACATTAATTACAAGGCACAGTATAGAACACCCATTTGATAGGCAAAAGTCTAGCAATGAGGAAACAGTACAAATGCAGCGGACCAGGTAGGGTCAAAGCAAACACATTTGTCCATAGTAGTGAGGAAAGTCCTGAGTTTGCTCTTAAAAGTCACATGAGTGGAGACATCTCTTAGATCCTGAGGTAGTAGGTTCCATAGGTGGGGGCAGCATGATGGAAGGAGCCCATGCCCTTTTAGTCTGACAAAGGGGATGGATAGTAAGGTCTGATCAGCCAATCTAAGATTCCTTGGGAATAGCCGCCTGAGGAGATCAGACAGGATAGCAGGCTTGACGCCCTTAGGATGGAATCAGCTAAATTGTACAAGTAGTACTGCCTGGTAGAGGAAGGAGAGAGCCAACCAAGGTCCTGATATAAGAGACAATGATGCTGCAGCCGAGGTGCTTTGTTGCATACCTGCACACATTATTGAAGGTAGTATCCCATAGTTGCAGTGAAGATTTGGTGGCCAAGGACAGGATGGGACACCCATATGAAAGGGTTGGCAATAGAATGCCTCTGGCTATCGCCAATTTAGCAGCAGGGTGAGCAGGTATTTGGTTCTGTAGGCAGCCCCAATTTGCAGTTAATTGACTTACAGGTTTCCTGTATATGTGCTTTCAGGTCCAAGGTTTGATCCAGGTGGATGCCAAGGTAACGAAAGAAGTGACAGTTTCTATAGGGTCCCCATCGATATCAGAGACAGAGATGGTCAGAGGACAGGATCTAAGCTTGTGATTGGAGCCAAACATCATAACTTTTGTTTTATTTGTATTTAAAACCAGGCGTTGAGAGTTCAACCAGTGTTGTACAGCACGAAAATCTGCAGTGAGGGCAGCATTTAGATCCAGGACCTTATCAGAGGATAATAAATTACCAGGTCATCCGTATAAAGAAGTGAGTGACCTGTGGTGACCAGCTCAGGAAGTTTATTGATGAATAATGAGAATAGAAGAGGGCCAAGTATAGACCCCTGAGGGACCCCAATGTTGATAACAGCACTGTCTGACATGGATGAATTAAACTTAACGGCTTTGTGTTCTGTTGGAAAGGTAGCTTTGAACCAGGTAGTGACTGGGGAGAGAAGCCCAAGGTACTGAGGGCTGATAGTAGCAGAGAATGGTCAACCAGATCGAAAGCTTTGGTTAGTCAATGAAGACTGCCCTGTTAACTTTCCTCTATCCATATTGGTAACGATATCTGAAGTGAATTTTGCAAGTGCTGTCATGGTGCTGTGATGCTTTCTAAAACCATGTTGTGCTGAGCTTAGTAAATTGAATTTCTCAAGGTATTCAGTGATTTGCATGGATACTACTTTTCCAGGATTTTATTCAGAACAGACAAAATAGCAATAGGCCGGTAATTTGATATGTCATTTTACTGCCTTTCTTAAATACAGGAGTGACTCTGGCTGCCTTCAGACTTCAGGGACAATGCCATTGGAGAGATATAGGTGAAGATGTGTGCCAGGGGCCAGAGATGTAGTAAGAAGCCATTTTAGTAGTCTTGGTTCTAGGCCATCTGAGCCAGTACTGGTATTTTCAGAGAGTGGCCTGAGCAGCTTTAGGACCTGATGCATAGACACTTCCTGAAATAGAAGGGGTTGGTTAAGTTTGGGGTCCTTCAGATGTTGTGGGGTTAAACTGTGAAGCAGAGGATTGTGATGGGAGGGAAGCTGTGTAGGCAGATAAGTCAGAAAATTGTTGGTTAAAAGCATTTGCAATGGTAGTAGAATCATTACAGTGTACACCATTGTGGACCATATCTGAGGAGTGACATCTTTAGCAGAACCTAAGAAGGACTTAATGTGACCCCAAAACTTGAGGGTCATTGGAAGAATTAATCAGCAGGTTTTGGCAGTATTTACTTTTGGCCTGCCTGATGCATCTTTACAGTCATTTCTGTATTGTTTATACAGAATGAGATCTGACTGCAGTCCAGTTTGTTTGTACTTTTTCCATTGATTGTCTCTAACTTTTAACTTTTGAAGCAGGTCTTTTTCAGCCACTTCAATGCTGGCCCCTCACCTCCTTTTGACTGTAGGGAGGTGCTTTTTGGATGTTGCCAAATTCAGTCAGAAATGAATTGAGGGCAGTATCAACATTGGTTGGCGGTATAAATGTTAGACCAGTCAACACAAGAGAGGTCAAATAGGAAGGCTTGTTTGTCCAGGGCAGCATAGTTTGAAAACCTAATCAGACGTGGTGGAGGAGGAGGAGGTGGACAGGATCGCCATCGACAAAGTGTGGGGAATGATCAGTGATTGAGTCAGCAAGCACTGTGGCATCTAGTACATGATCAGGTCTGGTGGTGAGGATCAATCAAGTAGGGACCCTGAGGGAGTAGTAGTTCTGGTAAAGCCAGTGATAGTTTGGTGTAGATTGTGCTTCTGTATTAGAGATTCAAGGATGCTGTGCTGTGGACCCAGCCAGTTAAGGTTCAGGTCCCCAAGGAGTAGAGCCCCATTTGATTTTACATTCTGGGAGACATATTGTAGCAAATTCTGGAGACCACTCATCCCACTTGTAGGTGGATTGTAGACACAAATGATGTGCAGCAGTTTTGAACCCAGTGCCAGGGTAGCATGCAAAGTTTCACATGAGTGAGGGAATCAGTGCAGGGTAGGATGTTCAGGGATAGATGATTTTGTACATAATCGCAACCCCTTGACCCAATACGGTCTTTCCTTAGAATGCTATAACCAGGCACAAGACAAGTGGCATCAGGCACCCAAGGCTTCAGCCAAGTCTCTAATAGGCATAAAATGTCAGGGTTAATCAGTTTAGCCCAGGCTTGAGCTCAGCCAGGTGACTCATGAGACTCCGGATATTCATGTGGGCTATAACCAGACCCTTTTTTGTTGCAGCCATTGCAGGGGTGAAGGAACCATAGGGCCCGGATTGGATTCAATATCTCCGGCAAGCATAAGGAGCCACCGGGCAAGGTGGAGAAAGTAGGTTGGCAGAGAGAGTGCCTATTGGCGCTTTGATCACGACAGTTCAAGAGATAGGAGTGGACAGACAGATAGATACAGCCTTTTGAGGATAGAGTGAGCAGGGTAGAATTCGATAATAGTACAGCAGGATGTTAGAAAACCTGAAGTCACTATCATTGTTAGCGAGGGATAAGTAGCAAGAGATGTACAAGTTGTTAGCCAGTTTAGACATAACAGGAGAGACAGGAGTATAAGTGGTGAAGTTTTAGAGGTGAGAGGAGGGTTCATTAGGGGGAGACTGGGGTGCAGCACCATATCTGAAGTGGCCAGTTTCACAGAAGAAACTATGTTGCTATCTGAATACCCTGATCACGTAAATGACCTAACCTAAAAGTTAAACTTCAGCATGATTTGTGTAATTTGTTGACTTCAAAACGTAATATTAAAACTACGATGCTGACGAATATTTAATTTCAACGTTCCTGCCATCCCTCCTGTGCTCTGCATGGCGGGTCGATGAATTTAATAGTTTCAGGATACTGCTTAACAGTCAATAACAGAATAAATTATTTAACAAAAGCTGTAGTAATGACATTTTGAGAGTGCTGAGGTGGCCCTGCTTATATACACACACTGAAAACTAAATGGCAATTAATGCTCTAATGCTTTAAAACAGTTATGAACAATCTTATTTGCTAATATTAAGATTTTCCAGAATTAAGCAGTAGAATTTTGAATGAGAGAAGTTCGTACTGTAGAGCCATGGCATTTCAAAAGAAACTGGCCAATAGGAGCACACAGTCAGGGAGACCAACCAATCAGGTTGTAGAAGTAAGAAAGCACTGCTTTCCGGCTGGTCAAAAGTTCCCCAGGGATCAGTGCTGGAACTCCTCCTGTTCAATATCCATATACAAGACATTGCAGATGGACTGAAAGGGAGGGTGGCTCTATTTGCAGATGACACAATGATCTGTGACAGAGTTGACTCACTGAGGGGGGAGTGGAGGACATGAGAAGGGACCTGAGAGTACTGGAAGAGTGGGCAGAGACCTGGCAGCTAAAATTCAATATCAAGAAGTGTGCTGTTATACACCTGGGACACAGGAACCAAAGGGCCAAGTACATGCTGGGAAGGGAAAGAGTCAGGGTGGCAGAGGATGAGAGGGATCTGGGGGTAACAGTCTCCAGCAATCTCAAGGTAGGGAAGCAGTGCTCAAGGGTGATGGGGAGGAGGGTGTAAGGGATGCTGCCAAGTATTGACAGGGGGATCACCAGCAGGCATAGGGAGGATCTGGTGCCCCTGTATCAAGCCCTGGTAAGGCCACATCTCGAGTACGGTGTCCAGTTTTGGAGGCCTTACCTGCGCAAGGATATAGACTCAATCGAAAGGTTTCAGCGAAGGGTGACCAAGATGGTGCAGGAGATGAAGGGCAAACCATATGAACAGAGATGCAAGGAGTTGGGGCTATATACAGTGAAGACCAAGAGGGAGAGGGGAGACATGACTGAGACCTTAAAATACATCAAAGGGGTGAACAAGGGAGGCCCAGGTAAGTTATTCCACGGGAAGGAATGGAACATAACAAGGGGGCATGGACTGAGACTCTGGGGGGGGCACTTCAAAAGCAATGTGAGAGGTCAATTTTTCATGGAGAGGGTGGTGGAGAACTGGAATGGGCTTCCAGAGGAGGTGGTGAATTTGGAGGCTGTAGAGGGATTCAAGCCCACCTGGGACAGACACATGGGGCTAAGGGGAAGGGGGGAATCTCTAGATATGGTAAGTTGGACTGGGGGGGTAATAGGCAGACTAGATAGGCCGGGGGGGTCCTTTTCTGTCGTCACCTTCTACGATTCTATGATATATCAATCATACTTATCAACTATAAAAAAAATATGTATTTGCTATGTAAAACATATATTTAACATTTATTATTAGTACACAATGAGGATATATATAAAATGTATATTCCAGATATTTTCCAGATGTCTATCAGGCCAACCCTTATTTAACTACATATGAACTATATCTCAGAATATGTTCATATCTTATATTCTGAAAATATATGTTTCTTAACATACACTTATTGTAGAAATTACAGCGTTAAATTACACTTGCATACAAATATAAGATTTTTTTATTAGAGAATCCATAACAACATTAACAAGCATTTGTCAATGCCGAACGTTCGCTTGCAGGTATTTGCAGTGGTGTTTGGCATATATGGTGCTTTACCCTAATGCCCTGTGCGATTGCTGGTATTTGCACAATAAATTGTCAGCATGACCTTTTTGTTACCCCCATTGTGCGCTACGTAGGCAGAAACACGTTTTGGGCAGGATGTGAAAAATGACAGCTGTACTGTTCAGAAGGAAGTGTGGTAAATGCCAATGTTGAAAATCTGGAGTGGAAATATTGAAAATTGCAAACCCACGAAAGCATGCGGAACTGTGCAACGACGCCGTGAAACAGTCATTTTTAGGAATTTTGTCACAATTTTCAACATTGCCATTTTAAACCTCTGCTAATGAACAGTGTCACTGTGATTTTCTAATGTGTACCATACACTGAGTTCGCACGACTGTGCCATTAATGCGCTACATGGGCGGAAGGCTATTTTGGGCAAGATGTGAAAAATGACAGCTGCAGTGCTCATAAGGAGGTGTGGTAAATGGCAATGTTGAAAATCTGGAGTGAAAATATTGAAAATTCAGAACTTAGTAGGTGATGAGAATCAGCGAACGCAGACTCATAAAACAGTCATTTTAGGAATTTTTTCACCAAATTTTTCAGTACAGCCATTTTAAGACCTCTGCTCATGATCAGTGTCACTGTGATTTTCTTAATGTGTCCCATACATTGAGTTCGCACACCGACTGCACCATTGTGCGCTACATGGGCAGAAACACATTTTGGGCAGGATGTGAAAAATGACAGCTGTACTGCTCATGAGGAGGTGTGGTAAAATGGCAATGTTGAAAATCTGGAGTGCAAATATTAAAAATTCGCAAACGTACGAGCGTGCGTAGGAACTGCGCAATGCACGGTCATAAAACAGTCATTTTTAGGAATTTTTTCACCAAATGTTCAACATTGCCATTTTAAGACCTCTGCTCATGAACAGGGTCACTGTGATTTTCTTAATGTGTTCCATACATTGATTTCGCGCACCGACTACGCCATTGTGCGCTACATGGGCGGAAACACATTTTGAGTGAGATGTGAAAAATTACAGCTGTACAGCTCATAAGAAGATGTGATGAAATGGCAATGTTGAAAATCTGGAGTGAAAATATTGAAAATTCGCGAACTTACGAGCCTGCGTAGGAACTGCGCAATGCATGCTCGTAAAACAGTCATTTTTTGGAATTTTTGCACCTAATTTTCAACGTGGGGTTTTTGGGACCCCTTCTCATAAATGATGTCACTGTCATGGTGTTATTCAAGGCTGAAGGGTGATTTCACGCAGTGACCGCGCAGTGCCTGCGAATCACCCTTCGGGCCCGAATAACGCCATGACAGTGACATCATTCATGAGAAGGGTCCCAAAACCCCATGTTGAAAATTTGGCAAAAATTCCAAAAATGACTGAGATATGCACAAGTTGAAACCCCTATCTAGCCCATTATGCAGCTTACCGGCATTTCCTCAGTTCGCAGGTCGCCTTGAAGAGTGCAGACGGTTCCCCGTCCATCAAGATCGCCGCACCAGAGTCCGGAGGCATGGGGTGGGGGTGGGGAGGGGTGCGCGTGGTGGTGCGGGTTGTGGAGTGGGGGGCTGGGAGACGCGCTGCGGACCGCTTTTATTTTACTGGTGTTAAAAAAAAGACGACGTGGGACCGCTTGCCACGCTGGCACAAGATGACTGGGGTGAGGAGCCGACGGGATTGGGCACTCTGTCGGCAACCACGCGAGGGGCTGAGGAGCCGACAGGGATTGGGCACCTCACCGGCAAAACAGCAGAACGCTCACACTGGGGTGGGCTCCAGCGTGGCAGCAGGATGGTTTGGGGCCATGGAGCCGACGGGGATTGGGCACTCTCATCGGCAAACAAAGTTTGCGGCACCAAAGCTGGGGGCGTGATGCGGCGGGTGGGGCAGCGCGTGACGCCGAGGGGGGACGTCAGATGGGCGGCGCCAGTATGGCAGTGGTGCTTTCCTTTGAAGCAGAGGAACACCGCTGTCATACTGAGCTCCTGCACCCATTGGTGCAGGACCGCCACACCTGCTCAAGGGAGCAGTGCATTGGATGGGAGAGGCACACCTCCAAGTGTGCTACGCTCCCAAAACGTTCCTTGTGCATGCGCATAAGCGAACGTAAAAAGTAAAACAAAATAAAAAAAATTGATAGCATAACAAAAATATATATTTAATATATC
This sequence comes from Neoceratodus forsteri, assembly GCA_016271365.2. Taxonomy (NCBI): domain Eukaryota; kingdom Metazoa; phylum Chordata; order Ceratodontiformes; family Ceratodontidae; genus Neoceratodus; species Neoceratodus forsteri. The sequence continues at coordinate 429,410,302 of CM057453.1, read as the reverse complement.
TGTGCCAAGTATAAGATACATTTCATTGAATTCTGCAAATATCTAAACTATATCTGGAAAAATGTACATATATCTGAAATATGTTTGTGATATATTTAGATATATTCAGATAGAGTTATATCAACAAAATAGAGTTATTTTCCATATGGTATGTTAGAGATGCTTGGGGAGTTAATTATATACAGGCCAGTTCCACCTCCTGGATACTAGTCTGGTTCCTGATTGACTGGGTGGATATTTTTCTGAGTGTTACAACTGGATGCACACAACTCCTGCCTGCAGTTAAACATAGGCAGTTCAGTTGGCAGTACCTGGTAGAGTGGGGGATGCTGATGGAGATGTCATTGTCATAGAGCAGTCCAAGAGTACTGATGAAATTACCCCAGTTATGAAAGAAGCCTATGGGGGATGCCCATGGAGTGTTGAATAATCGTGGGGCCTTTAAAGAGGCCTACCCCTCCTACTGCATGCCACTCTTGTGCCTGACTGGCTGGAGTTGAGTCATCCGGACATCCTAATTAGAGGCTCATAACTCTTCATTTGCAGTGTGTGGGTCCTGGTTGGCAGTGCCAGTGGATCGTCAGCGCTATTCACAGGAAGAGAGTAGGCACCAGTTGAGCTTCTGCAGGTAAGTCCAAGGACGTGGATGGAGTCATTCCAGAAATTAGTCCATTGGCGGTGTGGGTGGAGGGGTGGAGGGGAGCAAGTGCAGTTAGCACAACATCACAGCACACCTTCACTTGTAATATGCATCAAAATCCAAAATGTGTTACAAATCACAACAAAATATTCCCTATTGTGCTTTGTTTATTAGGGATAGTCTGCAAATGCAGTTATATGGAAGCAGTGTGATAAGTCATGTAATAGAAAGTAACCAAGCAAATATAAGTAATACAGCATCGTTAGAAATGCATCAGCATTCTGTGTTTGTCAAAAAAGTAATTTCTGTGTATTTTGAATGCAGCAACATGATGGAAGTAAAAAAAAAAAAAAAAGCAACACCCGAGCATTATCACCAGAAATACCAAACACTTCGTAATGCCTGCACTCGGGCAATCAGACTTGTTAAGTCTGAGTACTTTAAGTACACCTTCCTAACTAACTTAAAACACCCCTCCAAGTTCTGGAAGGTGGTCACTTCCCTACTCCACCCCCATGACGGCCCCCCAACCCCCCATGATCAATTCAGACCCGATATTTGTAGCAACAGAGTTTAATTCCTTCTTTACCTCCTGCGGTCATCCCTGCTGTCTCTCTGCCCTTGACCTCTGTTGATCACGCCCCCAAATTCCCAAACTGCCCCCAACACCTTCACCTCAGTCCCCTTACCTCCAAGTATGTCCTTAATGCTCTTATTACACTCAACCCCTCCAAGGGCCAGTGCCCCTCTGGGCTGGATGCCAGAATGCTCTACCTATCTGTCCCTGCTATCACTTCCCCTCATGCCTCTCTTCTAAATCTTTCTTTCTCCCTTGCTTCTGTCCCTGCTGAGTGGAAACATGCCACTGTTATCCCCCTCCCTAAAGGTGGTGACCTCTCCTCCCCGGTAACTACTGCCCTATCTCTCTCCTCCCCATTCTTGCTAAACTGCAGGAACGCCTAGCACTATCTCAGATTTCTTCCTTTCTTGACTTCATTTCCTTTTTCATTCCTTACCAGTCTGGTTTTAGGAGGTCCCATTCAACCATCACCTCCCTACTGAGGATCACTGACTCTATCCAAATTGGCATGGATCAGGGACATATCACCTCTGTCATCTTTATCGACCTTGCAAAGGCCTTTGACACTGTGTCACATCCCCTCCTCCTAACTAATCTTTCCAATGCAGGGCTTTCCAAAGAGGCCACCAGTTGGTTCCACTCCTACCTTGTGGGTAGGCCACAATCCGTCCGGATTGGCAACTCTCCCTCCCCCCACTCCCCATTACCACTGGCATGCCCCAAGGCTCCGTCCTTGGCCCCTGCCCCTGATGTTTTCTGTTTTCCTAAATGACTTGCCCTCTGCCTGCCCACATACCTCTATCCATATGTGTGCCGACAACACCATCTTGTATGCAACTGGCCCCTCTGTCACTGAAGTGGCGACCAGACTGTAGCATGACTTCAATAATGTTCAGCTCTGGTTTCACTCAAACCAGCTTTTCCCGAATGCCAAGAAAACAGTCTCCATGATTTTTGGCACAAGGCAAAGACTCTCTCAGCTCCCCTCTTTCCCCTCCTTCCACACCTTGTATGGGACACAGCTTGAGGACTGCTCCTCCTTCAGGTACCTTGGGGTCTGACTTGACCAGCACCTGAACTTTTCTGTGCACAAAGAGGCTGTACACAATAAATGACACCCCAAACTGGGTGCTTTGTACCACAACCGGGGCTGTAGCCCGCTGCTGGCTTGCTGGGCCATTCTACAGAAAATGATTTCCCCATTTTCAACTATGGGGATGTGGTATACAGTGCTGCTCCCTCCTCCTCCCTAACCAGACTGGACACACTGTTCCATTCCTTCTGCCATTTTGCTCTTGACTGTCCTTCCCCCCACACACATCACTGTACCCTGTACCATTTTCTGTCCCTCCCCTCCTTAGAGGACAGACGGCGTACTCACTGCGCCAGTTTCATGACAAAATTCTGGTACCAGTCTATGCCTTCCTACCTATCCTCCTCCTCCCTCGTCACGCTTCCCTCCACCTCTTACTCTCAGAAACTTTAACCCTCTCACCTTATCTGTCCCCGTCGAACCTCCTCAGCAGGTCAGGCTGCCTTTTCCTACAGATTCACATATTTGTGGAACTCCCTCCCTCACCCCATTTGCTCCGCCCCCTCTCTTCTGGTTTGCACTTCCCTCATAATAAACCACTTCTGCACCCCCTGCACCTGCTTCTAATCCCTCTGTCCACATCCTCCCCCACCTGTTCACCCCTGTCTGCACTCTGATTACCCTTGTACATCCTACCCTTATTGGTAGCCACTGAGTGATTTTTCTGTTATAGCTCTGTATCTAACTTGTATTATACAACTTCTCTAAATTTGTATCCTATTATATAAAAATCTGTAATTAATTTCTGCTCCTGTGACTTCCTTTCAGTATTTGCATTGTTTAGCTCTCTCACATAATTGCTCGCTTGTATTTGATGGTGTTTATTTATCTGCTCCGCTGTATTACATATGCTTGTCTGTACTCTCCATCGTTCCCTTCCCTCCAGGACGTGTCTGGAAACAAGCACTTGCTGCTCAGTATGTTCTTCTTGGTAAAACTTTAAATAAATAAATAAATTATAATGCACTTAAATATGTGCATGAAAAATATGTCAATGCAATTTATTTTTTTTTACCAATTATTTTACCAGGTGAGACACACTAAGCTGAAAGCTTGTTTGCAGGTGCAGCCTGGGAGCACAAGGAAGTTAAGTGACTTGCTCAGGGTCACACAGTATGCACCTAGGGGGCTGTGGGAGTCAAACTCAGGTCTCCAGATTTGTAGCTCAGAGCCTTAACCCACTGCGCCATACTTCCTCCTAAATTTAAAATGAATTGTGTTTGAAATGCAACAATATGTTATACGAAATAATTTAAACTGTGTCACTACAGGCCACCTGATGGCTTAATAGCAAGTAATGCAACTTACCATGTTGATTGTAATGGATCCAAGTTCTGAGTCCACGTTGTCACATATTGGCCGACAGAGGCAATGTAGACATCAATGCCTTCCTGCCGTTGAGGAAGAGCTCCTCCATTACACAACTTCCTCCTGGTGGCACAGGATCAAGGGGTGATGTAGGCAAGAAAACATGTCTGTGGACAGGGTAATGACATTCTCTCACTGGCGTGATACAGGTTGCTGACAAAGGACAGAGTGGCACCATCTGTCCAGGCTTGTGTCAGTGAGTGTCAGAGAAGGTATGTTCTTCTCCCTCCTAGAACCTTAATATCCCTGGATGAGGAGAGAAATGGGCAAGAAGGCATTTGTTCACTCTGCACTGATTTGATAAAATAAGCTACTGTACTTGAAAACCTCAACTTGCTCCAAACCATTCAAACTTCAAAGCTAGCCTTTTTCTGCACTTGAAGAGCTAGTGTAGTGCCTAAAAACTAATATTAGTTTTTAAAAGCAGTCATCCATTACCTTTTACATCTGAAGTACTTTTTCTTTTTCCTTTGGTTAATTAGAAGACTGTTTACCTGTTATTAGTAGGGGTGATATGTGGGACAAAACCCTGCCTGGCAGCTGAAATATCTAGCTTTTTTCCACCCATTACATCATCAGGATTGGGACCTCACTGACTATGACATCACTGCTGCTTAGGAACAGCCACTCAGTGGCTGCCAGTTCAATCACCTGTGATGCCACTTTCAGTGAGATCACAATGCTGAAGATATAGTGAAGGTAGACAGAGATAGATATGTCAGCTGCCAGGCTAAGAGCTATTCCACACATCCAGCACAATATTATCACATAGAAAACTTTCCAGTGAGCAAAAGAAAAAAGGAAAATAATTTAGGAATAAAAAGTTACAACTGACTACTTAAAATTTGTAATATTTTCCTGTCTACCTGTTATGGATCCACTAGGTCTTTAAAGCCCTGGTTACACAGATGCAGCGACTGAAAACCTCCACCACTCCTCACTTGCTACGATGTCTGTGGACTTGGCAATTCTGTGTTTACATAGCCCCCCTTGCTGCACCATAAGTCATGCCCCGGGGTGGCTGTTCCTTCAGTGGGGGTGTTTCCTGATGCCGACTTGGTGAGTGACACATTGCTGATGCGCTGCCTGCCCGCATCACATCCAGTGGTTGCCATGCCTTCCAATACATAGGAAGTGCTGGTGCAAAAACCTCCATTGTTCAAAAGTTTAGTGGCATGCAACTTCAGTGTGGAGCTAGTGGAGCTTAGAGTACGTTGATTATTGTAATATTACAGCTGATCTGTACGCATTCCAGTAACAAAAAAAGCAGTTAAAAACTGATCGTCAGTCTGCTTCTGGGATCATATCTGCATCCTAATTAAAAAGTAAGCAATTGCGTTCTGTTTGTGTGTGGTGGTGGCGGTGGTGTTGGGTGGAGGGGGGGTTAATGCTGCAGTGGCCAAAGCACAACCAATTGATGCTAAGCGTTCTGTACTGCAAGGGTGAAGCCAGTCATAAGTGCTAGAATGCCTGGGTAACAATGGGGACCACTGAACTGCCAATGGACCACCAGTGCAATCATTAGGAGTTCCATAGTGGGCACACCGTGTGTGTGTGTGTATAATGGCTGCTTATGGGAGTGGTTCTTTGTGCTGCAAGGCGGATTCAGGCATAGGTGCCAAAATGCCTGGGTGACATTGGAGCTCACTGGACTACCAGTTCCATAGTGGACCACCAGTGCAATCATTAGGAGTTCCATAGTGGGCCACAATCTGTATGTAGTGGCTGATTATGGGAGGTGCCACATTGACTGTGTATGTGAGGGATCAACACAGTTTCCATGACCATCATTAATACATGCACTGGGTTACAATTCTATGGGTATGGGGGGGGCTAATGGCCAGTGCCATATGACTGTGTGAGGCAGGTAGCCACAACAGCACCAGGATAAACAGTGTCAAATCTGATGTGTGGGCAGGTGTTGCAATGTACCACCATGGACATTAAAGGGAAATGTCCATCTAGGATTAAATTAATCAATATTGTTACCAATGGAAATCTGCCTTACGTAAGCTATTGACCAAATCCGTAACACTTTAAGGGCCAGAATTATAACCCATCAGTTACCCCTCCCTTTACAGCTACAGACATCCATTTTCTACATCACAGGCACAGGAAATCACATCACATCAGGGAAAACACATATAGCCGATAAATATTTTAACCAGGAGATGCACACTAAGCTGAAACTTGAGTCCAGGTGTGATCTGAGAGCACAAGAAAGCAAATTGCTCAGAGTCACATAGTAATGCAAGCAGAGATTGTAAGATTCAAACCCATGTCATTAGGTTTGCAGCTTAGAGCCTTAAACCACTGTGCTATACTACATCTTTCAAAGAATGAGGAAAAGTAGAGTTAGGCTTCTTGATGAGCTGTCACAACCAGCCACTTAATAGTTTAGTGATTGCAACTGGGAGCATCACGGAAGTGAAAAGGTTTTATCTCAAAAAGAAGGGGCTACTGGAGATTTCCTGCCAGAAAGACAGAGTGAAACAGTTAGAATCATGAAATTAAAAAAAAAAATCTGCTGTGTTTTTTTTCTTTTACTTTGGTGAAAGGAAACCTATTTCTGGATGGTGTTCAAATAAAGATTTTTTTTTAAAATTTTGCAACCCTCAGAAGGAGTAGTGATGGAACATGGGGAAAAGTGAGTGTGTATGTGTGTAGGGGGGGCACTGTAGTAATAAGAGACCGTGATTGCTTCCCTTCTGACATTGCATGCATTTAGGGGCACTTTGGATGCTCATGGGCAAATGGTGGGGGGTGTCCACCCCCAACACGCACCTGTAGGTTCTGGCACCTATGTTCAGAAGGGTTCTGTACTGACTGCCATCTATCCTATCACACATCAACACAAAACAATGATTTTGTTGCAACTTATTTACCCAGGATAGTCCAGCTGAGGTGTGCCACCTCATTTCCAGTGGGGTCCTGCTGCTATTCATTTCTGCTGCTAGGTGGACAGGAGCACTGGGGGGTTATGTGACTTACTCAAGGTCACACAGTTAGTATCTGACTTTACTGAGGTTTGAAAGTCTCATCTCCTGGCCACAAGCTTGTGCTCTAGCTACTACATCACACTCCCACAAATGACAGAACATGATGCCAACAAAAAAAAAAAAATTAAACACAACTACTTCAGTGCTAACAAATACTGGAACTAAATAGGTACAGGAATAAACATTATTTACAGTAACCGCAGTGGCAGAATATTCTGTAAATCACACTGGCACTAAACATTTTACTAAACTGGAATGTCATAAAACATTGTACAAAGCAATATAAACCCCAAAGGAGCTCAGAAACTGTTGGCACACAACTTTTTATTTATTTATTTATTTAAAATTGATGATGAGGAAAGGCACACTAAGCCAAAGTTCGTTTCCAGGTGCGACCCGGGTACAGGGTGTACAGGGAAGAGAAAAAGAGTAACACATGGTGAAGAATACAAACAGTATGTACAAACATTTTTAAAGAGTGCATTACCTTATCAATAATATACAATTAATCAATGTGCACAGTAAATGAACGGAATGAGGCAAGATTACTGTCGGCGGCTAGGGTAAGTACGTAGCGACTATGAGGGGCCTATGCTGCGTGCTGAGTCCACTGGAGCATTTAGAACAGTGCGGGATGGGTTGGCACCTGAGGAGTTGTGAAAAGGCAGAATGAGAAGGGGCCAGGCAAAGTTCAGAGGGAAGGTTATTCCAGAGAAGGGGGAGGCAGTATGAAAAGGCAGTTTGGCTGGTAAGAGTGTGAGGGTGGGGCAGGAGAAAAGTGCATGGGTCCCTCTGGCGAAGAGGGTAGTTTAAGGAGTTGGCTGCGGTAAGGTGGGAAGTGAGGCGGGGGGGGGGAACCAAGCCAATATTTTGCTTTGAAGGAGGCGCTGTGGATGGTTCTCCTGTGGAAGAGCAGAGCCAGGGAAAGTGGAGCGTAGACTAGGCAGTGGTGGGTGAGTGGGGGGAGGCAGTGGCGAAGCAGCAGAAAGAGTTGAGAAGGATGTTAAGTCTGGAAAGAGAGGAGGTTAAGGCCATTCCATAGATGATGTTGGCATAGTCTATAACTGGCAAGATTGTTTTAAGAACAAGCTCGCATTGGGTGGGGATAGGTAGGCTGGTTTTGTGGCGATAGAGGATGGTGAGTTTGGGCTGGAGGTTAGTGCAGATTGCCTCAACATGAGTGGCAAAGTTGAGGTGGCTGTCCAGCCAAACTCCCAGGTACTTGAAAGCAGAGACTAGCTGCAGAGGTGAGGCATCCAGGGTTGTGATCAATGGAGGGGCTGGGAGGGTAGCAAGCTTCTGCCTGGAACCAAAGACTATGGTGACATTTTTTTTAGCATTAAGTGTAAGCAAGTTCTCAAGGAACCAGGTTTGGACTTTGTTGAAGTCATTTTGGAGAATGGGGAGGACACTGTTGTAGGAGTTGCCCAAGGCAAAGATGATAGTGTCATCTGCATATAAATGCACATTGGAGGTGAGGCAGGTGGAGAGAAGGTTGTTTATGAAGAGAGAGAAGAGGATGGGGCCAAGTATAGAGCCTTGGGGGACACCTGATAAGATAGGGACAGGAGAGGAGAGGAGAGAGTGTCGCCTATTTGGACTGATTGTTGTCTATTATGGAGGTACGAGTGGAACCAGGCAATGGAAGGTTGGGCAATGCCAAAAGAACTAAGTTTGCGGAGTAGCAGCAGGTGGGAGACAGAGTCGAAGGCTTTAGCCAGGTCTATGAAAATGGCGGCTGTGGTTTGGCTGTTGTCCATGGCAGAGAGGATAGAGTCAGTTATGCGTAGAAGAGTGGTGATGATAGAGTGGTGTTTTCTGAATCCTGACTGTATGGGTGAGAGGGAGCTGCTAGAAGAGAGAAAGTCTGACAGTTTGGACAGTATGAGGGATTCCTAGACTTTGGCAAGGGAGGAGAGGAGAGAGATGGGCTTGTAATTTTCCTGCAGGGAGGGATCACCTCCTTTGTGCAGAGGGATGATTTTGGCCAATTTCCAGGCTTTAGGAACAGTGGCTGTGGATAGAGAGAGGCTCAGTATGTGAGTCAAGGGAGCAATAATAGATGGTGGCAGAGATATGGAGCAGTTTGGGGTGAATACCATCGGGGCTGGATTTGGATGTGTTAAAGGAGGAGAGTGCATTGTATACTTCCAGTGGTGTGAGTGGTGGAAAGAGGAAGCCAGAGGGGGGCGGATGATTCAGCCAAGTATGGGGAGGGAGGGGGAGTCGGGGAGGGCACAGGAGATGAAGAACTTATTAAAGAGCTCAGCCACGGAGCCAGGGTCCAAGACGGTACTGCCGTCTATATAAAGGGCCGGACATGCCTGTTTAGTGGGGGGGGTCAAGAAGGGAGTTGATCAACTTCCAGAAGGACGCGTGGGGGGTTTTGTTCTGAGTGAATTGTGCTTTAAAGCAAGAAGATTTGGATTGCTGAATTGCCTTAATGCATTTATTTCTAAGATGTTGGTAAGAGTGTAGATCATGTGAAGCATGGGAGGCTTTGTACAGTCTCCATGCCAACTTTTGTTTATAGCAACCCCTTCAAGATTAGAGACAAGTTCACATCTCCATGGACTGGGTAAAAACATTTTTTGTTTCATTTCCTCTGCCCTTCAAGAAGGTGGTATAGCACAGTGGTTTAAGGCTCTGAGCTGCAAACCTGAAAATCTGGGTTTGAATCCCACAATCCCCACTTGCATTACTGTATGATCCTAAGCAAGTCGCTTAACTTTCTTGTGCTCTCAGGTAGTACCTGGACTCAAGCTTCAGTTTAGTATGCCTCTCCTGGTTAAAATATTTATCGACTATATGTGTTTTCCCCTGATGTGATGTCATTTCCTGTGCCTGTGATTCAGAAAATGGATGCCTGCAGCTATAAAGGTAGGGGCAAATGAATGGGTTATAATTCTGGTCCTAAAAGTGTTACATGTTATGTGTTCGGTCAATAGCTCATGTAAAGCAGATTTCCATTAGTAACAATATTGATTAATTTAATCCTAGAGGGACGTTTCCCTTTAATGGCGCAATGAACGGCAAAGGGAGTGGGCCTCCAGAGTACCATGGCACAATTTAAAAACCCTGTGATGGCACAATGTGTGTAAAGGAGTGGAGGGGCTACCGCTGTGCCCAGCACATTACTAAAACTGGAGCCACGTACAGGGAAACGCAGCTGGTACAGTAGCACGCCATGGTCACCAATATTACTTCTAGGTTGCCACAATGTGCGGTGGGCTTGAGGCCCACTAGACCACCATGGACAGTATCAAAAGTGATACCCAAATGACAGTATCAGGTAGTTGCAAGTAACTTTTGAAACTGTACCTGGTAGTCTTTTTGCCCTCTCCTGTACCTACTAATTGGCACCCTAAAAGTAACGGGGGGGGGCCAAGCCATGCCAGTGGGCCACTTTTGCAGTGTAGTGGCCTCCCTGCCCCTGTCCACATGCATTGCACCACTAAAGAACTAATACTGTCTATGGTGGTGTTGCGTCCACTCTGACCACCACACGGTGAGCCACCTTACAACTAGTAAGGCATGCTATGGCACTGTAGTTGCCCTCCTTTAATCCATCCATCATTTTGGCACCTTCTTTTGTGCTTTTTGAGGCAATCTACTAGCCCTCACTCCTTTTCCCCTCAGCAAAAACACATTACAGAACCACAGAACTAGAACTAGTAGAAATCACAAAGTCATTCTGGTACCAGCTTGCAACTGTAGCGGGTATTCTGTTGTCCACCTTCCTTGAACATCCATAGTGTCAGTGTACAGCTGTATGTACTGTATATATGCAGTCCACGTTATACTTCTACCCCTCCCGGCCACACATTCTTCCACCACAGAAGTATTACTGATGGCACAGGCAGTGCTGTGGCCACCTGCCTTACACAGTCTCTATGTCCATGAAATTTAAAGTGCCTCTTGTGGTCCATTCCCCCCCTACCCCATGATGTCCCTATACACTGGAACTATTACTGCAAGCAATGTCTGTCTAAGTTCATCCTCACATTCCCAGTCATTGCGGCACCTCTTTGAATAATGTTCCTTGTAGTCTAGACTACAATGGCCAGTATAAAAAGTGGAGTCGCACTCACTGGGCATGGGCGTGAGGCCACTAGACTATGGTGCCTTGCAGTACTAGTTCATGTGCATTGTGGCATTGGGGGCAGGCAACTAGACCACCAGAGAAAGTATAAAAACCAGGACCATGAAGGCTTTGTAAGGACAGTCACAACACTGCCTGTGCCATCAGTTATAGTATGGCGGTAGAACAATGTGTGGCAGCTGGGGTAGCACTACACTGTGGACTGTTTACATAGTACCACTGCATCAACAAATTGCCTGTGAAGTTGGACATCAGACTACATGGTACATTTGCAAAAGTGGTGCCACAATGACTGGGAAAGAGCATCTGACACTTGACCAGCTTGTACTGCTGTTCCAATTCTACCAGTAATGTTCGCCGACACCGCACTGTGTTTCTGCCTTGGGGCGTGCAGCGTTGTGTGCCCCTTGGCCGCACAACAATTTACAAAAGCAGGTGCCACAATGATGGGTTACTGGAGGGTGCCACTGCATTACCATGGCATGCCTCACTAGTTCTTGGTCAGCTTCATGTGTGGTTGTCTGGGTGGAGAGACGCAACCATGGACAGTAGCAACACTGCTGGCCCAAAGACAGGAAGAGAGAGTTGTGTGGGGAAATATCCAGTTCTTCCTTTCCAGTTTGAGGCAGATGATTATATGGGGTCTTTTGTGCAAGTGCAGTCCCTATAGCAGTATCGAAACTGGTGCCAGAACGTCTGTGTGAGGGAGAATGCAACAAGACTACCGCTACCCGCATAACAAGTTCGAACTCAGCAGATGTGTCGTGTGTGCAAGTGTTTCAATATACTACCATGCATGCTGCTGGCACATTGACCGGTTAAGGGAGCGGTCCACCAGACACCTTGTTTATATGGTAACAATTCTATTGTGGTACAGTGGTTGTGGTTGGTGGGTGGGAGCCACTACTCTGCCACAAACAGTACTACAACTGGTGCCACAATGGCAGAGTAAGTGAGGGTGCCACTGGCATGCCCTGTCCACTCCTATTACTTCTAGGGTGCTTCAATGTGCAGTGGTCCTTGTGCCCAGCACACCACCTGGGACAGTATCAAGATTAGTGGCCAAATGACCAGTTAGTGTAGTAGCACTCCAGAGTATCTGATCCAGCCCTTACATCTCTTGGTGTATGACTGTGTGATGTCTGTTGGGCCCTGGAGTCCCAGGCACAGTTTCAAATAGCTGATACAACTACTGGGTAAGGGAGCAGGCAACCAGACTACCAGCAGCTGCAGTAATAGTTCTGATGTGGCAGTATGTGTGTGTTCCAGGGTTGCAGTCACAATTCCTCAGGTGTGTTTCTGTTAGTGACACACTGGAAGTAGTACAGCTCACCATGGCATTCATTGTGGCACCATTTGTGATACTGTACCTGGCAGTCTTGTTGTCCTCTCCTGCACCCGGCTGATCAAGCAGCCCCAAGGACTGCAAAACATTTGGGCACACAAGAACTAATAGGGGTGGTCATGGCATGCTAGTGGCCCACTCCCCTACCCCGTCACCTTGGCATCAGTTGTTGTACTGTTTTTGTCAGTGTAGTGCTCCCCACAACGTCCACATCGATTCTGTGATAGAACTATTACTGTTTGCCCTTTTGGTTCGTGGCCCAGTCTCTTACATGGGTATCGTGCCACTAACATCCACAGTACTATATTTGACACACTTAGAAACATAGAAACATAGAAGTTGACGTCAGATAAGGACCGCAAGGCCCATCCAGTCTGCCCATTTCTTTTTCTACCTTATAAATGTGCCATCGGCCTTTGCTCTGTCAGTGACCTATCTATTCATAGTTATTTGTATTGCTCCCTTATGCCTATCCCATGCCTGTTTGAAGCCCTGCACTGTATTCATAGCCACCACTTCTTGTGGTAAGCTATTCCATGCATCTACCACCCTTTCTGTGAAAAGAATTTCCTCACATTCCCCTTAATCGGCCTCCTCTAATCTCATGCTGTGTCCTCTTGTCCTGCTATTTTCTTATATTTAAACATGTTAGACTCTTTCACCTTGTTTATGCCCTTAAGGTGTTTAAATGTCTCGATCATATCACCTCTCTCCCTCCTTTGCTCAAGGGTATACATATTGAGCTCCGTTAATCTGTCCTCATATGTCTTCTGATGCAGTCCCTGCACCATTTTGGTTGCCCTTCTCTGGACTGCCTCAATTTGGTTAATGTCCTTGTGAAGGTGTGGCTCCAATACTGCACGCAGTACTCCAGATGGGGCCTAACCAATGTCTTGTACAGAGGGATTATTACCTCTTATGACTTGTGATACCCCTACTAATACACCCTAACACCCCCTAGCCTTACCTACTGCTTTAGAGGTCTGCTTGATGATTTTAGGTCATCAGTGATGATGATGCCCAAGTCTCTTTCTTCCTTTGTGACTGCTAGCAACTCTCCCAGCCTATAAGTGGCTTCAGGGTTTCTCTTCCCTATGTGCATGATTTTGCACTTCTTTGCATTAAATCCCAGTTGCCACTCTTCTGACCATTTTGCTAGTTTATCCAGATCTCTTCTCATTCTGCCCACCCCATCTGGATCATCTACTCTGTTGCAGATCTTGGTGTCATCTGCAAACAGACAAGCCTTACCTCTAGTCCATCTACAGGTCACTAATGAAGATGTTGAATAGGACTGGCCCCAGGACTGATCCCTGAGGTACCCCACTTGTGACTTGCATCTCTTCTGACTGTATACCATTTACCACCACTCTCTGTTTTCTGCCAGTCAACCAGTTTGCCACCCAGTTGACCAACTTCTGACCACCCCGAGCCTACCTAGCTTATTTATCAATCTTCTATGTGGAACAGTGTCAAAGCTTTGCTGAAGTCAAGGTAGGCGACATCAACTGCTCCCCTTGGTCCACCACTCTGGTTACCCAGTCAAAGAAATCTATGAGATTAGTTTGACAGGACCTTCCTTTGTAAACCCATGCTGTCTTGGATCCTGTGCCCCATGGATTCCAGGTGTTGCACTATCCTTTCCTTAAGGAGTGCCTCCATAATCTTGCCCACTACTGAGGTAAGACTGACTGGTCTGTAGTTCCCCGCCTCCTCCCTGCTACCACTCTTGTGGAGGGATCACATGAGCCCTTCTCCAGTCTTCTGGGACCTCTCCTGTGCTCAGAGACTCACTAAACAATTCTGATAATGGCTCTGTAGTTCCTCCTTAGCTCCTTAAGTACCCTGGGATGTATGCCATCAGGTCCCATTGCCTTATCCACCCTGAGCTTAGCAAGCTCTTGTAGGACCCTTTCTTTGTGAAGGAGTAGTGCTCACCTCCCTCCCCTGTGTCTATGATGCTGAGCTGTGGGCCCTGCCCTACCTTCTCTTCAGTAAATACTGAGCAAAAGTATCTATTTAGGATAGATGCCTTTACAGGGTCCTCCTCCTCCTCACATGCTCCCTTTTCTCCATTAAGCTTAGCAATACCCTCTGACTTTCTCCTTTCACTAATGTATCTATAGAAAGTCTTGTCACCTTCTTTACTGTTCGTGCTAGTGTTTCCTCAGTTTGGGACTTTGCCTGCCTTACTGCCTTACCTGCTTCCCTTAGGGCAGTTTGGTATGCCTCCCATCTTCATCCCGCTGTGTTCCTTTATATTTCTGAAGGCCAGCCTTTGGCTCTGACCTTTCTGCTACTGTATTTGAGAACCAAAGTGGTTTCCTTCTTCTTTGCACTTCCTTTTCTGTCTAACACAATGGGATGTTGCTTCAAGTATTGTATCCTTAATGCTTGCCCACTTTGCCTGTACCTCCTCACCTGTGTTTCTTTTGCCAGGGCTAGCTTAACTCTGTTGGCCATCTTATCAAAGTCAGCTCCTCTGAAGTCCCATATTTTTGCCTTGGAATGGGATGATTTAGATGTAATAGCCAAATTGAACCATACCATGTGATGGTCACTGGCCCCCAGGTGACCTTCTACCTGGAGATCTGTGATCCCTTCTTTGTTAGTCAGTACTAGATCTAGGATAGCCCTGTCTCTTGTGGGTTGCTGTACCAGTTGTTTGAGGCCCTCCCCCTGCAGGGAATCCACTATGAGTCTAGTTCTGGCAGATGTTCCTGCTGGTATTGACCAATCTGTATCTGGCATGTTGCCCCCCACCAGACATCTGACAAGCTCAAACTTGTAATCTGGGTATTGGTAGTCTGGTGGCCCTCTCCCTTATCCAGGCATTGTGGCAGCAGCAGCTGTGATACTGCTCCAGGGACCCGACTGTCCCACCATACCCCATACAGTCATCCACCTGGAAATACCAGTGCTGGTGTTGTACTGGCCACCCTGACCACCACACACCAAGCCACCCTCCAACTAGTAAGGCATGACATGGCTCTGCGGTGGCCCCTCCTTTAACACATCATCATGGCACATGGTTTTGTACTCTCCGTGGCTGTGTTACAGACCTCCACCTCTTTCTCCATGGCACGAACACATTGCAAGACCAGAGACCTGGTACTAGTAATACTCAGAAAGATGACCCCTAGTGGCCAAGTGCCACACTACCTTGGCCTGTCATTGTGGCACCAGTTTTGCAACTGTTCCTGGTAATCTGGAGACAGGGCAATGTACTATGGCACTTGGCCACCAGGGTCCACTTTTCAAGTTCTAATAGTAGTAGGTCACTGTTTTTGCCATGTGTTTGTGCCAAGGGGTAAAGGTGTGGTGGAGCATAAGAGAGCCCAAACAGATACACAAGCAGTTGCCACGATGATGTGTTCTAGGAGGGTGCAACTACAATGCCATTGCATTCCATACTAGTTCAAGGGTGGCTCGGTATATGGCAATTGTGGTGGCCAGTACACCACCAGCATTTAGATTTCTAGGTGGATGACTGTATGTGGTCATAGAAACATAGAAACATAGACTTTGATGGCAGATAAGGACCGCTTGGCCCACCTAGTCTACCCATTTCCCCTACCTACAGGATAAGCTGCAGATCCTAGTTAACCAACAGCCTAACTCTTCCTACCCCCCACAAGAATTGTCTTATGTCTATCCCCTGCATTCTTGAATTCTCCCACAGTTTTAGACCCCACACTGGTGGGACAATGAAGTGCAACCAGCAGTATTCAAGTTGCAGCCACAATGCCCTGGAAAAAGGAAATGGGCCACCAGAATACCAGTACCCCACTATAAAAGTTCTATCGTGTCCGATGTGTGGTGGGGAAAAGTATGGTAATATTGTACTGTGGATGTTAGTGGCAAAATGACCATGTAAGGGGGTGTGCCACCAAACCAACAGGGCAAACAGTAATCATTCTGTGACACAATGGGTTGTGACAGGGCAGGTAGCCACCACACTGTCAAAAACAGTGCTACCACAGGTGCCACAATGGGGGAAGAGGTGGGCCACTAGCATGCCATGTCCTGCATTTCAATTTCTGTGCTGTGTGACTATGTGGGGTGGGGTGGTGGGGTGCCCACCTCAACACCATATGCAGTATCGAAACTGGCTCCACATTGACTGGGCATGGAATTGTCTAATGCTTCAAGCACTGATGGCATTAATATTTCAAGGCTGGCACAATGTATGTCGTCCTTGATGCCACTAAAGTACTGGTGACATTTTCCAATGATTCCACTGTCACTATGTATCAGACTTGGAGAGGACACCACACGGTATGTTGTTTCTGTTTTGTGAGTGCAACACTGTGTTGTGGCCGGTGGGTGCCACAATCACAAATGGGAAAAACATGGACAGTATGCATACTGATGCATGACAAAGTTTTTTTTTTTTGTTATCCCCCATGATCGGCCCACATCTGTCTGCCATCCTGGTGCACCCCTGGTTCCTATTGAGGCCCTCACCCCCAGTGATACCCCCACAGCTTGCCCCCATGGTGGTAAGGCAGCGAGCTCCCCTTGCTCACCACCAGGAATGGATCCAGTGTACTGGGGGCGACACCCTCGGAGCCAGGATGTGCATCCTGGGATGGCAATCAAGCCGTGCGACCATAATTTTCTGTTTTGTTCCTTCTCGGGGGTGAGGCGTGCAATGATGCCAGCAGAGGCAATGTGCACACTCCCGTGCATGCTCCTCCAGGCGTCTGCCCCATTCCCACCCTCATTGTCAGCATTGGCACTCTGCCTCTGCTAGGGGGCAGGTAATCGCAGACTACTGGAACCCCCCTCCCCAGAGAAGGAGAGCAGTCCTTGGAACACTCGATCCTTCTCCTCCCCCCCCCTGCCAACCCCCAGCACCCACACTCGTTCCCAAACACGGGTCGGCGGCGTTATACCAGGTGTGGCGTCCAGCACCTCAACCCTCAGTGCCACCAGGCCGGCTATGACAGAGTTGTTAAAGCTCATGTGGATCTAAAACAGGATGTCAAGAAAAAAAACATACCTTGTATGTAGTAGTCAGTCATACATTTTTAATGCTCAAGTATTTTCAATTTTTCATAGTGCTGACTCAAAAATCTTCAATGTGGCAGTATTGTGTTGGCAGTGTGGCACAGCTCATCCCCTGGCTGATGACATATCTGTCTGTATCCCTCCAACACATCATCAGCATTGGGATCTCACTGGCAGCAACAACATGGCTGACTGACTGGTTGACCACTGAGCGGCTGTTCAGAAGCAGCCAGGATATCACAGTCAGTGAGGTCAGAATGCAGCTGATGTAATGGGTGGCATAGAGTTACATATGTCAGCTGCCAAGCAAACTGCTGTCCCACCAATCACACCTACTCAGATCAGGTAAATGATCTTCTAGTCCCCCCCAAAAAATATCAAATGTAGTGGTTGACCGCATCGACCAAGAAATATTACTTTTAAGTGCTACACTAACGGTCTATGGTTGGTGGCCACTAGCCGACTAGGGTCATGTAAGCCATTGGTGTCCCCATGTGTGCATGTGGGGGAGGTTAGTACATGTCCATGAACAGCATCCAAAACAGTGACACTATGACTGGGTAAGGGAGAATGGTGGCAGACAACAGTGCAAGGTAGTCAGAATACCAGGACTGAAAACCATGTGTTGTTAGTGGGGCCAAGAGTGCCAGAGAATGCATAATCACTCTCGCCACATTGACTGGGTCAGGTTGGGGCCACTGCACTACCAGTGACAGTATAATTAGCAGCACACTGATAGGGCCCGCAAAATATGCCGACCCTATGGCAACACCAACACAGCGACATACCTCGCTGTTGGCAAATTGACACTTTGCCAACAGGACACTGTGATGGTACACCTCAGACAGAGGCTCACTGCCTCCCAGTCCTGCACTCCCTCCCCAAATCAACTCCAACTCGGAGCTGACAATCAGTAGTATGGGGGCTGTGGGGCTCCAGGGGCAAAGCCCTGATAGAAAAACAGGACGGGAGGCATACGGGATTTATGTCTGCCGCAACTACAGTTGACATAAATCCGTCACTGTGATGCGGTCGACAAAGTGTCGAACCAGCATCATAGAACCACCAGCAAGTACCATTATAGGCTGCCGCTCAATGTTTGTTGTCAAGGGGCCACCAAAGTACCAGGTCCGTCTAAATTCCTGTGCCAAAATGACTGGCAAAGTGAGGGTGGCAGTGCAGTAATGCATCAGCCAGTAATATTTTTCTGTTGCCACAATGTGTGTTGGTGGATGGCACTCAACCACCAGGGATGCTATGACGACATGTCTGACAATCAGTGGGCGGATGAGTGGGCCACTGGATTACCTTTGCCGGCACTAAACGTTTGGCAGGTGGAACAATGTGTGGTGTGTGGGCATTATTACAGTACCAGTGACAGGTTCAGAGCTGGTGCCTCAATGACTAGGCTCCAGTTGGAGGGCAGTTATGAGTAGTGTGCCCAGGGCTCAGTCCTGGGGCCCACATCGTTTAACTTGGTGGTATCAACAATGCAAGTCTCAAATCATGTTTGGATGGCCAAATATGCTGATGATAGCAATGTGGGGTCTATTATTGACAGTATAAATGGGGACCAGAAGCTGCAGGAAGCATTAGATAGCTTACAACAATGGGCTGTAGTACACAAATTGAGATATAGCTTGGAGAAGTGTAGAGTTATGCATCTTGGACAACACAAACCACAGCACAAATATATGATGAACGGGACATATGGAAACTACTCAAGAAACGGATCTGGGGGTTACTATAACAAGGGACCTTTCTTTTAATACCCAGACTAAAAATAAGGTAAAACAATGTAATAGATTGTTGGGCTGTATAAGGAGGAACATTGCTAGTAGAAGTCCAGATGTCCTGATGCCACTGTATGCCTCTGTTGGGAGACCACATGTGGAGTCCTGTGTCCCCTTTTATGCACCCCAAACACGGAAAGGACAGGCTCTCATTGAGGGGGTGCAGAGGTGGGTAACAAAACAGGTTAGCTTCCTACGATTTAGTGAGTATGGGGAAAGGTTGAGCAAATTGGGTCTGTACTCTATGTACTACAGGCAGATAAGGGATTTATGCCTTGTTTATAGTGCATCTAGAAATGCATATAAATGGGAAACGATTGGTTTAGTTTTACAAGATAATAACAGAAGAACTAGGAGTCATGTATTGAAAATAAAGGGAATGGTTAATAAGACAACTAAACTAAGTAGATGGTTTTCCCAGAGGCTGGTGACTGTCTGGAATGGGTTGTCAGAGGCAGTGGTGACTAGTGAGAACATGAATACCTTTAAACAAAGATTGGATACATATATGAGGAAAAGAAAATATGAGTACCAGTAATAGGTGGCCAGCTATTAAAGGGTCATGTAGACCTCCTGGCTTGTAGTTATCTATGAATCTATGAAGCTATAATGTTGGTGGTCAACTGACTTGGCCTGTCATTATGAAAAGAGGTTGTCATACTGTCACTTGCACTGTAGTGGCTCATCAGCCGCACACATTGTGACACACAAGAAATAATAATGTGCCCCCTGGTTGTCAAGTGGTCACAGTGAGTCCGCATGCATTGTGGCAACAGTGTTTTTACTGTCCATGGTTGTCTACTATACTGACTGCATGCATACAGACACATTAGGTCATTCTGAACCCGTCTACTTACACGGTGTGTTAGCCGCAACTGTGTAAGAGCAATCTAGGAAGTAGGAGTTGTTTGCTTACAAGGAAGTATTTACCAATGTAATCTGCCCTACATTCCACACCAATTCTTTCACTACAATCACAGCTGGATCTCTGCTCTTCTGCACCCATTCCCAAATGCTACATACCCCTACTGTGTAGCCAGTGGGTGCTTGAATACTGTTAAGTGGTATGCATGCACCACCTCTAATGGCATGCCAATTAATGGTGTACAATGCAGTGACTGTGAAGAAGTATTTCCTCTCACTTCATCTGAGCCTCACACTCCTTTTCCAGGGTCATGTATTTCAAGGCAAAAAGCTTCAGTCATGTACCATATTAGGCATAGACTTGTATTGTACCATACAATGCATGTACCTCATTTTTTCTGCTGAGTACATATGTATTTCCTGGAGTCCTTACTAATACTCCTTTGGAGGCGGGCCCATCGCCCGTTTGCTCTGATGTGTAATGCGCATCTTTGGTCATTGCTGTGCACAGTGATGCGCCACAGAGTTTTCACCTTCCAGCACATTATGTGGCATGCGTGTCAATGGATTTTCTTTATCTAAACTTTTCTAACCTGTTTTCAGGATGACTTCAGAGAGCTGCACTTGCAACTGGGAAGAGGAGGAAATACATTTGTTTATATTCATATGGGAGGGAACATTCAACTTGCACTAAATGGCCAGCAGAAGAATATCCACGTTTGTAAAGAAATATCACAGACGCTAAAAGATCACGATTTGACCGAACAGAGACCCAATGTCGTATATGTGTAAAGGCACTGAAGGCAAAGTACATTCGCTGCTGTGACAATAACAATTGAAGCAGCAGAGCGCGTAAACACTCAATGTACTATGCAGAGCTGGATGCCGTACTTGGCACACACCCTGCAATGCAGTCCACAGTGCTGCTCACCAGCTTAGCTCCACAAGTGGAAGCAGAGGAGTCAAAGGATGATATGAACAAAGTGTCATCGGAGGAGGAGCAGGCAGACACACCTGCTGGTGCAAGCGAGGTCAGTCCCTGATCCATTGAGCAAGCAACTGAAGTACGTCCAATGGCAGGTGGCAACAGCCTCAAACAACTGGAATGACTGGCAGAGTGTGCAAAACATGTGCCGAGAAGGCACTTTCATCTGTTGCTGATCAGTTCATTCAGTATTTTGCAAAAGCAGACAAAAATTTAATTGCCACAGAAGACCGCCAGATGCACCACAATGAGTGAAGCTCATGGAACTGCACAGAATGGAGCATGAATGCATGGTATTGTAAATGTTGATGGGGCGAGACCATGACCCTGAAAATGCACCACCACCACCACATGTTGGCTCGGTGACATAAACCCCAGTTGTTGCGTGCTATGGCTACCATGCAAATTATATAAGCGATGCAAGCCAGACTGTACTTGAAGATATTGACTATGTTTATAGCCAGTTTTCCACTGTCTGTAACCAATTTTGTTTTGCTATTTTTATGAAGAAGTACTGTTGCTGTTGAAGCATTCAGTAGTAATGATGTTTGTATGAGTGTGCACATTTAAATGATCACTGGGATGTCTGGTTTGAGTTACTGGGGAGCACATGTGGCATGGATTTGTTTAATGAGTGTAAGCTGTGACAATCACTGTGGTGTTCATGTAGCAAGGAGGATGCTCACACCACTCATTCAAGAAGGAAAAATATTCAAGCCATTTCAACCCATGCTTTGGTTTATTGCAACAGCATATAGAAGGAAAATGAAAATACAGGTACTGGCAGCACAGAGCAAGTCTGCCTGCCTGGCTTACATTTCACCACACCTTTAGGGCTTCATCAGAGCTAATTACAAAGTGTTCACCTAGTGTGTTAAATATACTTTCCATTTACATTTGAAATTCCCACAGCCTATCAGAGCATATACCTTATTAAACAACAAGTGTTATCAATTTAGTGAAAAAATCTGTTTTCTTTCTTCAAGACAATGATTATCTTTGCCCTCCTGTGTTAAAGGAACAGGTACTAATTTAACTATTTATTTATAACCAGGAATCTAAATAACCCACCACCTAGTGAATATAAAAAGGCCAACAAATACATTTATTAATTTCTGTTCAGATTCCGTTTGACCATTTTCTTCTTGAGACCTGCACATATTAAAACACAGTAGATATAGGATACACCCAAGCTGTCAATCTTTGGTCACAATTATTTATATATATAAAATGCATATATAGTGTGTATTAGGCAGCACTATTTACTGTTTTTGCGACATATAGTCATAATTTCATAATTTCCAAATATTCCAAATACACAGGGATGACAGGAGGAGTGGGAGATAAAGGAATGTTAAAATGTACTTAATTTCTCTACAACAGGACACTGTTCAAAATAGGGAAGGGGGGTTAAAGTTTCTTAATAAAAAAATGCCTTTTTATTTCTTTTGTGTCTTTCTTTTCAAAAAAGGAGATAACAACAAAAATGGAAAGGGACCTGGGGGTAGTCATATCAGATGACCTAAAGGTGGGCAAGCAATGTGAGAGGGCAGCAAGGAGGGCTGGGGGGATACTGGGATGCATAGGGAGAGGCATCACCAGTAGAAAACAGGAAGTTATTATCCCTCTGTACAGACGGCTGGTCAGACCCCATCTGGGGTACTGTGTGCAGTTCTGGAGACCCAATCTCCGCAAAGACATAGACAGGATGGAAGCTGTCCAGAGAGGGCACCAAATGGTGCAGGGTCTGCACCGGAAGACATATGAAGAGAGACTTAAGGAGCTTAATATGTATAGCCTCGAGGAAAGGAGGGAGGGGGGGACATGATGGAAACTTTCAAGTACCTCAAGGGAATCAACAAAGTCCAAGAGGGGCAGCATCTTTTCAAAAAAGAGGTGTGCATAAGAACAAGGGGGCAATTGAAGATAGAGGGAGGGCGGCTCAGAGGTAATTTAAGGAAGTATTTTTTTCACAGAGAGGTTGTGGATGCATGGAACGGCCTTCCAGAGGAGGTTGTGGAGTCAAAATCAGTGGTGGAATTCAAGCATGCATGGGACAGTCATAAGGCAATTCTGGGGGTGGGGGTAAGAAGAAGTAGGCTGCTGGTTAACTAGGATCTGCAGCTTATCCAGTAGGTAGGGAAATGGGCATACTGGGTGGGCTAGCGGTCCTTATCTGCCGATCAAATTCTATGTTTCTATGTTTCTAATTCAAATTTTCCATTTAACCCCGGAGGTTTCAAGGCCTCTAATTCAAAATCCACTGTTGTTGTTTGCAGTGAAGCATATTATCTAAGTCACCTTCTCTTACGTATTTGGGAATAACTTCAATACCCATAGCGAAACTTTATGTGTGCTGTTCATATTGCTATTCACATGCACAGCCATAGCATAATCTGTATTTTTATTCTTAATAGCAGCAATATGTTCATTCACCTAAATTTAAGTTTTCTCTTGGTTCTTCCAACATAGTAGCTACCACAAGTGCATGAAAGCAGATAAACATTTTTGTATTACAATCAATCTGGCCTTTCACCTTGTCTGTCGTACCTTTCCTAGGATTAAAAAATCACTTCTGTTTTCCATGTACTGACATGTTTTGCAAAATCCACATGGTTTACTTCTCTGAGCACTCAATGGCCTGCTGGCATTTGGTGTTGGTTGGTAGCTATTAGTTAAAGTGTCACTAAGGTTTCTGCCTTGCCTATAGGAAATTCTTACAGGCTGAGAAAGAATGTCCTTAAATGAAAGATACCCTTAACATTTGTAGATTTTTTTAGCAGTTTGCACAAGCTGTCTGCTGCCTCCACCACAAGAAGTTACAAAGATAACTGTTCTATTGTTTGTTCCTTTTTCTTATTTTTAGGAAGAAGCAGAGAATTCCCTTGGGGTCTCAGTAACTCTTGTCACTTCATTTTCAAGTAAGGACATTTTATATCCCCTTTCATGTAATTTCTTCTGAGAGCTCAGTAGATCTTTGTAAAAATCCTCATTGTTTGAGCAATTTCTTTTGATCCTAATGTACTGTCCCTGGTAAATTTCTTGTGACACGTGATGGATGCCAGCTGGCAGCATCTAAAAGCTATTTTATCTGTTGGTTTAATGTACAGATCTGTACTCGAGTGCCATCATGATTTTTATGAGGTCAAGGAAGTTGATCCTTTGTGTACTCAACTTGCCTTCAACCTCAAATTCTCATTGGACAATTGCAGATACTGAATAAATTATGTAAGTTCCTCCTCTGTTCCTTTCCATATGATAAACAGGTCATCTATAAAACGTTTATAGATGTCAATTTTATCAAAAATTGATTGTTGTTGTATAATGCCCTGTCTTCCCACTCTGCTAAATAA
This sequence comes from Neoceratodus forsteri, assembly GCA_016271365.2. Lineage (NCBI taxonomy): Eukaryota > Metazoa > Chordata > Ceratodontiformes > Ceratodontidae > Neoceratodus > Neoceratodus forsteri. Next base: position 429,386,167 of record CM057453.1, on the reverse strand, counting down.
ATATTTGCCAAACTGGGCTAAAGTAGCGCCCATGGCAGTTCCCTTTATTGCAATAATTTCCTCAAAGAGAAAAATGTTCTTGAGCACTAAGTCAGTAAAATTTACTAACACATTGATTTTATCCTGTGGTAAGTTTGTATTATTTAAGAGTGTCTGTTCTATTGCTTGTAGCCCCCCCCGGGATGTTAGTATAGAGGGAGTCTACGTCTAATGTGACTAAAAACCACTCTTATTCCACTTGTATATTGCCCAAAATTGTAAGCATGTGCATTGTGTCCTTTATATAACTTCTAGTGTTTGATGCCAGAGGATTTAAATAACTGTCAACATATCGAGACAGAGGTTCCGTTACCCACCCTGTGCCCAACACAACTGGATGGCTTGGAGGTTTCTCCCTGTCTTTATGTATTTTTGGCAGGACATAAAAGGCAGGTTTTATAGGATTTTGTACACTAAGATAACAGAGTTCATCAGTGTCCAACTGGTCAAAATGGAAAGGCACAGGCTTGTAATTATGTGGGGGAAGAGCTCCTCCCCCACAACCTACTTAAACTATCTGATTACAGCTGCTCTGCTTCGAGCGAGTCGCACTCGCTGCACTGGTTGTACTGCATGCTGGGACCAGCTCCCGCCTCCCAGGCTCCCACCCACCCCAGCTCCCTGTCCTTTGCTGCAGCTCATTTTGTTTTCTTTCCATGCCCTCCCTCCCCATTTGTCTTTTGCTTTTTTGGAGAGTTTCTCTCACCTCAGCTGCTGAACTGCAGTTTGTGCTGCTGTTCTTGCTTGTTTTCACGCCGTCATTATCCACTCTGCCTGCAGTCCTACATTCTTCAGTGCCTCAGCCTGCCGCGCCTGAAGGGCTCTCCTGTTCTACCATTCCGCTGCTTTTCCACTCTCCCTCCAGTATGCTGCTTCCATGAACACTACTGGCTTCCTTCCATCTGGTTTGCTGCACATTGACCTCCCATGACTTGGGCTCTTGAATTGCTACCATGCACCAGATCACACTAGGGCTGCCTCGCAACAGCATGCTCACTTATTAATTTACAGTCATACAGTAGTACTGCTCCTGTGGTTAGGGCGCTCCTGACAGTTACCATCTGTATTCAGAACCAGAGGCAACCTTGAGTCAGATGCCTGCAGGGATGTTCAGTATTGCCATTTAGTGATAATGGGACAAGGACTGCCTGGAGCTCCGTTTCAGTATCTATGCAGGATATGTATCGCTTTATTAATGGTCCTAACATGGAGGGCTTAAAGATATTGCATCTTACAGGGGCATTAGCATGTAAGCTAGCTTGAACTGTCAACCTCACACAATCAATTAAGGCAGTCATGATAGCCACTACATTCTAATCCAGCCACTGGTGTATTCATCAGATGTTACCATGTAGGCAGTGTACAGGGCCTTCAGCATTCCAGTGATGTACAGCTGGCAAACAGAATTTGGAATACTACACCAGTGCACTTGCTTATATCATATTTTCTTTTCCCCTGTCCAGTGGAGCATTTTGCAAGCAACGCTTTCCTCCGTGCTTGTTCGTATGTCTGCCTATCATGCCTTCAGTGATCAACTCCTGTTTCTCACTTATTGATGCGCTCCCTGGCTCTATGCTGGAAATTCCAGTTCTTCAATCATTCGATCGCTGTTCGGATACCTAGACCACATGACTGCAATTCCCCTTCTGGTTTGGATGCCTCTCTGCAGAGCTATGTTGCATGGAGGCAAGAGGCTTTCATAACTTGCTACTTACTTTATGCATACGCTAACTTCCAATCTGCTTCCACCCTGGGATAGCTATCCAGCTGGGTGGCCCTCTGCGGTGGTGCCTGTTGTGCTAGCCTATGTGGAGTCTAGCTCGACTCGCTCTTCTTTCTGCTTACCTACATGGGGTCTGGCCATACCAGCAGCCATGCAGGGGCTTTGCCTGGCACACCTTTCTGCTCCTTCATTGCCCTATGTGGGTGTTTTTGTGGCCGCTAGCCTACATGGGGTTTAGCTACCACTCTCTACTCACTTAACCAGCAACCTACGTGTGTTGGTCAAGCCGCACATGCTAGTCTTCATGGGGCTTAGCTGCTAATATCTACTCATTGACTGGCTGACCTACGTGTGGTCCGGCCAAGCATGCTGGCCTTCATGGGGTTTAGCCACCACTCTACTCATTTACCGGCTGATCTATGTGATCCAGCTGCCATGCTAGCCTTCATAGCACTTGCTCTCACTGTTCACTTTACTTCTCAGGATTGGATGCACTGCCAGTTATTCCTCGCCTTCAGTCATACTACTCAGATCCTGGAACTTGCAGCCCTCACCTTGCTGCTCACACTTACTTCCATTTGTGTAGGATCGCTTCTTCCTTCCATTGGATTTAATTCTGGATTACATTGGATATTCACCTCAATTCTCTAGGATGCTTCTTGCCATACTGCCACAAGTCCTTCAGAGTTACTACTACCATTTCATAATGCCATCCTTATCATAGCTTAAGACACAACATACATCTACTACAGGTTTAGGATTCTTATTACTTCAGTCGAGTTGCCAACTCATCCACCCTGGTCTCTTCATTGCATACTTTACCATCCTCGATCATCAGGAAATTACAGTTTACAGCTCCCTTCTACTGCTGTCATAAGTATGCCTCCGAATATATTGCTACGCTGGATTATGCTACCATTTACAATACTATTTACAATCTGTTCCTTACTACTTTGCTACTATTTCTGCATTGCATGCAGTTCGACATTACTATTACTCTGTCTACCACTGCTGTACAACCTGCCTTGCCCCACAGGGCCGGAGGTTCATCGCAGTGCACTTCGAAAGACCTATGCCCCTACGGGCCTGGAGAGCCCTTGAATTTATATTACTACACCATATTCGCCTGCTTCTATGACCTGCTTCACTCTTTGGGCCTGGGGGTTCAACTACTTCTACTCTACACCTGCCTCGCCTAGCTTCAGGGCCTGGAGGTTCGCATATTCTACTATACACCTGCCTGCCGTCGTGTCTGCTAGCCTTAGGAGCTCCTTTCTACTATGGACTCATGTCTGGATTTGTTTAGCCATACGTCATGTATTCCTTTGAATGCTTCTGCCTTGCCACTTCATTTCCTATTATTTACTACTACACTTCTACCAGGCCTTAAGTTGAGCCATCTGGAAGACTTTCAATCTCATGGGTTACACCTCAACATTATTGTACTCCAATGCTCAAAGGCTTTGGATCCTGTTACGACTCTACTTCATCCGATTCAGCCTCATCTGTTATTACCATCCATGTCTTTAGAAGCACATCAATTCATGATTCATCAGATTATTTTCACAAGTTTAATTCCAGCTGCTCTACCATTCTGGCTTCTGAAACGTGTTTATCTATGGCGCGCTATACTACTTTTTCGCTCACCAGAAGAAAGCTCTTCGACTTACAGTACATGCTATTTAAATTCCATCAACACTCTCCGTTGTATACCATACATAATCTATGCAATACTACTCCTCTGCTATTACTTCTGCATCTTACAGGTTCAATACTACTACTACTACTGCTGACCTATGTACAAGTCCGCTTATTTAAGCTATCTGCTAATACTACCTGCATTGCCCTTCCAGGGCCTAGAGGTTCATCAAAGACTGTCTCACTTCTTCTATGACCTGCTTCATCCCTTGGGACCTGGAAGCCCATCTAATTTACATCTACCTATTCTCACTAAGATCTATTCTGATTCACTTACTTGTCACCCACTCCAGACCGGAAGTTCCTACTTCTCTGCCCTTGCCAGATTAGCAACCTCGTCTAGCTCTATGCTTCATCACCAAGGCCATCATTTGCAAAAGCTTGCCAAGAACATGAACCACCTGTCCTCCTTCTCTGGACTTGGACATTTAGCCTTTTGGTTACTAGTTCTCCTCGGGAAGACTTTCTCGCCTGCTGGAGCGCTTCACCTATGCAGCTTCAATGCTTTGCATTATCATCGACCATGGATTCCAATCTACTATGTACTGCCCTGGACATGGATTCTTGGATTAGGAGTTACTAGAAGGATGCTGCTATGTTCACCGACACTTCAATATTCAGTACTTTATTCAGTTTTCCCTTCTCTGGATCAGGATCTACAACTTTGGATTTCGGATTAGCCAATAATTTAAAATTGTTAGTAGGTCAGTACCCATGGGTCCTCAGAGGTTTCCTCCCAAGGGGGGGGGGTTTCCTCTCCTGCATGCTACTGGTCACACTCTCCAGAGTTGGAGAAGATAATCGTACGGTATTATTAATTCTTTTGGGGGGGTCTCATCCTACTCAACTAAGCCTTCTTCCTGAGGTGAGATGCAGAGAAAGATCAAAACATTAAGTCATCAAGTTACTCACCAGTCTAAGCATCTAAGCACCTTGCACTTACCATCCAGTTCACATGTACTATAATCACTGACTTGCTCATGTCCATGCTGAAATTTATAAGCTCTAATCATTTCATAAGACTAATACCTCATAAGCATTGCTCCATTTACTGGTCTGGCATCTGTATCCAAGCTACCTACATCATTCAGCTACAGTACGTAGCATAAGTACTGAGCTATGAACCACACATAACTGTACATTTCTAGTAAATAGTCTTCTATCTCCTGTTTAATTCTGGTGGTAGGATCAAATGAGAGCAGTTCATAAAATTCATGACTGCTTAATTGTCTGTATACTTCTGCTGTATATTCGCTGGTATCTAGGATCACAATACCCCCACCCCGTCAGCAGATTTGACAGTGATAGTACTATCATTTGCCAAATGTTTTAATATGTCTCTTTCTTTTCTTGATAGATTACATTAAGGGAGTTGAGTCTGGTATCGTGTGCCTGTTGTAAATCAAAAATACAGCAGTTGAGAAATGTTCTATAGCTAGGTTGCAAAGGTGGTTGAGGTAGAGGGCTCCTTAAATCTCTAGGTCCCCACCCCTCCATCTCTCACCTCTGACTGTGGTGTATTTCTTCTGGCATTTGGGAGACTAGACTACGTTGCAGCTGCCAAAATTGCATGGCAGTTGAGAATGAGCAATATGCCCAGTCTTGTACAAATAAGTACTGTTTCACTTGTCACACCCAATGCAATTGGAGGATTTAGGTGCAATGCAGCATTACTGCCACCCGCGTGCAGTGCAAATTGCAATAATATTTATTTCTCTGGTAACCAGGTAAGGCCCACTAGGCACAAGTGCCTGTTTTCAGGGGTGACTGGGGAGCACTGGGAAAGTTAAGGGACTTGCTCAGAGTCGCACAGTATGAAAGTGGAGGTTGTGGGAATCAAGCCCAGGCCTGCTGGATGTACCAAGCTCATTCCCAGCATATTACTCTAACCTCTAGGCTATGCTGCCAGCCCTATTTGTATTACTATTACAATAATCACTTTTAAAGAATGTTTTGTGAATGTGTTTGTCTCAACAATATTACATGCAATAATAAGTGCAATAAACATTTGAGTTTACCACAGAATCTTTCTTTTATTTAACAAACATTGTGGAGAAAACTGTTTACCAGACTGTGTTGTTTAAACCACCTTATAAAATGGCAAGAAAAAATCTAGAAATCTCATTAGCCAGGAAAGATCAGCTGACCATACATTAAATCTCTATATTATACACACAGTCATCCTGGTCCTAAACCACATCACACAATGAGCAAATCAGTCCTCCTACAACCAGAACTATCCTCCATTAAACTCCTACAGCCAGAACTGATCTTCCACCTCAAACATGTCTGCTACCTTTACACTGTGAAACATTCAACTGGGCCCCAAATAAAACCTTAAATATAAAATAAAACAAATTCATTAAATGTTATTTACTAGATCATCACACTCTCGTTACACATAAATAAATTAGAAACAAGTATTGTTTATAATTTTCTTTGCTAAAATTGAAAAATCCCCTTCTATCTTTACCTGTTCATCAGGAAATCTCTTCTGCTTTCTCTGACAGTGTGATAATTGAGTCTCTAGCTCTAAAACAGGCCTTTGTTGTCTGTGTGTACAGCATGTTACTAGAGGAACATTCTGCTAGTAGAACTGAGCAGAATTTTGAATCCCTGTATTCCATGGTAAACATTCCATGACAAACATTCCATTTCTTGTGGGGAAACACAGAGAAAAAACAGAATGAAGAAAGTAAGCAATAATACTATATAAACAAAGAGAAAAGCTGATAAATGTCTCACTATGCTGTTTATCTTTTAGGACAGAGCGAGCAGTTCACGATGCTGTCAGTGAGTGTGGTAGTTTTGAACCACGCTCATGCTTGCAGCACCGGGGAACTGAAAAGCCTCTGTTATGGCTTCCCTTTTGGTTTTGTCTAATGGAGGAGAATGAAATAAAGTAAGAGGGCTATATGTCATACTCAGAATGAGGAAAACAGCATTTGTGGATTGTTGTGGCTGGTAGGGGAATGTGAAGCTTAAGTGGGCAGGGATGCACACACTGTATAACACTACTTTAATCTAGCACCAATAGGCAGAACTATTTTATGTTAAAAGTACAGATTCACTTACATTTTTACTTATTTAAAAATGTGTTTCAAAATAAAAAGAAAATTGCTTCTAAAAATAAAGGGCAATTTTATAAGCACAATAAGATACTCCAGGGTTGTGCATTACAATGTGATAACCACTCTAGGGACGACGCGCGGCCTTCAGCCTTGTGCTACCCTAGAATTGTGGTTATCACCGTAGTGCACACCCTGTCATGTCTTATTGCTTACATGGCATACTGTGTACAATTTGATATGTTTCTCATTGCAGACAGTGGCTGCATGCAGCAGTGTCTGGTGAATACCTCATCAATACAAGCACTGCTAATTGATGATTCAGTTGTCGCATCATCAAAAAGTAACATTAAGTAATGCAGTTTACTGTGATGTGATACATGGACTCCACACCGCAGTATTATCAGCACAACTAGTTTTTGTGCCCACTAACACTAAGCATAATATATCCTATGCAGACAAAAATTTTTCAAGCGAATGTCCTAGTTGTGCAGGTGCCAGCTTGGGAAATTTAAATGACAAATGCATATATTACAAACTTGTGGTGTTAGTGCGCACATGTGCAGTATGCGTTCATTACACACAGTCAAAATTGTATGCTATTCCTTGTTGACATTTCTTCTGCTGCCACAAGGTAATGGGAACAGTTCTGGTTGACCAGCGTCTCAGACATGTAAATTACTAAGTAAATCATTGTAAATAAAATGTATTTCATTGCGGTTTCTTACGATGACTCGTGAATGTCAACAGTGACCCTAACTCCTGGCAGTAGAATGTTCATCCTGGGGGTTGGCGTGTAGTTTGTAAGATGACCGTCTCAGTGTCGAACAACATTTGCTGGCATGGTCACGCACATAGTTTCACTAGGTCAATGAGACACTTGTGCATGGTGAACTGAAACAAGCATTTGTCAATGCCGAATGTTTGCTTGCTGGCATTGGCAGTGGTAGTGTAGAAGTTACAGAGCTGCGTAATAGGAATGGCAGTGAAGTATTAAACTGAAGCCAACCCCACCACCACCCTGCAGAGAGTGACAGGCATTGGGGTGTGCCTTTGGGTCATCAGGCATAATGGCCATGCCATTTCACCACACCCCACCCTGCAGACACTGACAAGTGTCACGGTGTGCGCCAGGGTCTTTGGCCTTATGTGCACCCCATTCCATCAGGAAGTATGGTGAGATGGGTGCGGTATAGGAGAATGGGGTGAACTTTGGGGCCGAAGAGTCCAAGGCATACCTCGATGCCTCTCACTGGCTGCAGGGTGCGGAATGGTATGAGCATTACAGGCAAGAATCCCAAGTCACATCCCTGATGCCTGTCATTCTCTACAGGGTTGGGTGTTATGGTTGGAAACCTAATACCTCAGGCTTTCGTTGGTATTTTCACTCCAAATTTTCAACATGGGTTTTGTGACCCCACCTCATGAACAGTGGCAATATCAGTTTGTTGGCAGCTGCTTATGCACAGCGACTACAGCATTTAGCACCACAGGTGCAAAACATTCGAACAGGATGTAAAAATGACAGCTGTACTTTTCATGGGAGGTGTAAAAAATGGCAATGTTGCAAATCTGCAATAAAAATATTAAAAACTGGTGAATCACGGCGTGCATAGAAACTGTGCAACGACACCCGTAATGTAATTAGTTTAGGATTTTTACATCAGATTGTCAACACAGGCATTTTGGGACTTCCGATCATGAACAATGTCACTGTGATTTTCTTTATCTGTTCCGAACAATGATTTCCCACAGCGGCCACACATCTCTGCGCTGAAAGTGTGAAAACACATTGTGGCCATGTTGTGAAAAATGGCAGCTGTACTGTTCATAAGGAGGTGTGGAAAAATGCCACTGGTGAAAATCTAGACTGAAAATATTACAAAGTCATGAAATTACGAGGGTGCGTGGAAATTGCGCAATGCTCACTCATAACACAGTCATTTTATGGACTTTTGTCACCAAATTTTCAACATAGCCATTTTAAGACCTCTGCTCATGAACAGTGTAACTGTGATTTTCTTAATCTGTCCCAAACATTGCTTTCATACACTGACTGCACCATTGAGCTACATGTGCAAAACACATTTTAGTGACATGTGAAAAATGGCAGCTGTACTGTTCATAAGGAAATGTAATAAAATGGCAATGTTGAAAATCTGGATGAAATATTGAAAATTCACAAACTTACATAAGTGCGTAGGAACTGCGAATGCACGCTCGTAAAAGTCATTTTTAGAATTTTTCACCAAATTTTCAACATAGCCATTTAAAACCTCTGCTCATGAACAGTGACACTGTGATTTTCTTAATGTGTCCCATACATTGATTTAGCACCGATTCGCCATTTAAGCTACATGGTGAAACATGTTTTAGGCAAGATGTGACAAATGACAGCTATACCACTCATAAGGAGGTGTGGTAAAATGGCAATGTTGAAAATCTGGAGTGAAAATATTGAAAATTCTTGAACTTACAAAGCCTGCGTAGGAACTGCGTAACACAGCTCATAAAACAGTCATTTTTGGAATTTTCCACCAGAATTTTCAAAATAGGCTTCTTGAGAGCCCACCTTATGAACACTGGCAGTGTCGTTTCATTAATCATTCCAGAAAGGTGATTTTGCGCGGTGGCTGCGAAATCACCCTCGCCGGACTGAGTAACACCATGACGAGTGACAGCATTCATGAGAAGGGTCCCAAAACCCCATGCTGAAAATTTGGTGCAAAATTCCAAAAATGCCTGAGATATGCAATAAAGTGGAAAAACCCTATCTATCCCATTATACAGCTTACGGCATTTCCTCAGTTCGCGGTCGGCTTTGAAGAGTGCAGGCGTGTTCCCAGTCCACGATGATTGTCTTTTGAACTCCGGAGGTAAGTATGGGGAAGTGGGGGTGTGGGAGGCAGGGTGTGCAGTGGGTGGGTGCGGGTTGTGGGAGGGGGCCAGGGAGAAACAGGTTGTTTTGTTTTAAAATGACGACGTGGGGACGTTTGCCACACTGGGGTGGTCTCCCAGCGTGGCGCAAGGGCAGCTGGTTGGGGAGGTGGAGCCGATGAGTTAGGCACCCCATTGGCCATATCATCAGTTGCCGCTGGGGTGGGCTCCCAGCGTGGCACCCTGCTGGGGAGGACAGTGGAGCGGCGGGGACTGGGCACCTGTCGGCTATACAATGAGTTGCCACGCTGGGGTGGGCACCAGCATGGCATGTGGAAAACTTTGGGGGTGCAGCACAGCCGAGGGTATTGGGCACCCCGCCGGCTATAGTGTGCATGGCGGGGCAAGCAGATAAGTGCGGGCGTGTGTGTGTGTGTGTGTGTGTGTGTGTGTGTGTGTAGGGAGGCTGCACATGAGCAGGCGATATCTTATCGCTGCTCACTGAAGCGTAGCTCCCCCTTTCAACTGTACGCCACTGCATTTTGGAGCTGTCATACACACTGACTGAATTGGAAGAGGGGGTGACACACCTCCGAAAACTCAGATGATGGCACTATGTTTCTTGCACATGCGTGCAAGCAAACATAAAAAACATAGTCCCTTGTGTGGTTTTTGATGGGCCTTTTTGGCAAGGTAATGCAGACTTCATTTTAAAAAAAAACATGTTGGCAATTGCATGGCAAATTCTACGTGCCTCATCCTGAGAATATACATGCTCAGAGTCCTCTGTTGCAGTACCTGATGGTTGAGGTAAATCTCCAGCCTCGTCTGTGATCCATTCCGTCTGAAAAGAATCGCCATGCTGCTCGCACAGGTTGTGAAGATTGCATCACGTCATCACAAGTGGAAAATAATGTAGGTTAATATCAAGGCGTTTGAGCAGGCATCGCTAATGTCCTTTTAGATGCCCAAATGCATTCTCAACTACCATACGTGCACTCGACAGATGATAGTTAAACGTTTTTCAGACGTGGTCAGACGCCCACTATCAGGAAAAAGTTTAATTAGCCATGTCAGTAGTGGGTACTCTGAATCTCCCAGTAGGTGTAAGGGTATGTCCACCTTTGAAGTTTCCTGCGTCACATTTGGAAATAGTAATCCTTGCATTGCCTTGGCATATAGTGGGCTGTTTACCAAAATACGGGCATCATGCACTTTACCAGACCATCCAATGTACACATCCCAAAAGCAGTACTGGTGGTCAACCATAGCCTGCATAACAACAGAGTACCATCCTTTACGGCTGTAATAATCCGTGGATCATTTGGAGGTGCCAGTATAGGAATATGGGTGCTGTTGATTGCACCTGCGGTTTATGGAAACCAAAGCGCTGTTCAAAACACTCGATAATTGCTTGTAATCGGCTACCAGATGGGTGCAGTATAGCACATGGAAACACCTTTGTGATGGCTCTACAGACCTTGCACCACCAAGCAGACCACAGATCGGAGACACCAAACAAGTGGCCAATAAGTACGGTAGTCATCGTTCGTTGCCAGGCATCACAGGGCAATGGCAAGCTGTACATCTGTCGGTATTGACTTGCGTATATTGATGTTCTTCTGTTGGATGTGTGGCTCAATCTTGCACAGAGAGCACTAAAAGTGAACTTGCTCATCCAGAAATTCTCGATCCACTGGGAGTCGCAGAAGGATGTTGTCACTATGTTCCAAAAGCTGGATGGCCAAACTCTAGCCCACACAAGTCTTGATGGTGGTAAACTGCAGGAGGACAGAAGCAACAGTATAACTGCAAGAAGGCATCTTCATTGCTGTAGGTAGCGTTGTACTCACTCCATCTGAGTGTCCATCTCCAGTTGCCATTGGCCAGCCATGTCTGCTTATTGTTGCATGAAAAAGGCCAAGACATCAGTGTCCATGACTTCTACAGATACAAAAGAATAAAGAGCGTTAATGATGTGTCACTCCATTACGGTTACATACCGAACAACTGGTCTTGCACTAACAAGTACAATCAGTGAGCAACTGTTGTGCAGGCTGAAAAATCATAATACACAATACCCACAGAATCATGACATGCAGTGCATGAAATTACACCAGATTGGATGTCTGGGGGGCTGTAGGTCAAACACAATAGGAGACCAGAAGAGACACTCAGTGCAGATTAGGTAACAACATCACTAGCATCCATTGAAGGTACACTTACGTGTGCCGTGTATATGCTGAGGCAATTCCTCAAGTAAGGTGAAATATCCACAGATAAATGGGCACCACCCTGCATGATGCTAGCACTTATTAGCACTTTCATAAAAGTTTTTTTTGAAACACTGTTTCTGTGATTTATTTATAATTGAGCCGGTAGATCCTGTATCCATCTATGGTAGTATTTTAACATTAAGCACAGTTAGCTGAATGCCAAAAACAACCCATAGCTGACCCTCAAATTATATGCCAACAACAGCCATAACGTACACCACCTGTGTACTGTTGCTTGGTTATTGCGCAACAAAACTTGCATAAACTCAGGGCACCCTAGAGGTAGCACAACATGGCATTGCACAAGTGGGATTGGTTTTGAAGTGAGATTTGTTTCCTCATTAAATTAAACTCTATCAAACCAGTAAATATTATAGAGTCTGAGCTGACTATACAGTATATAGGACAATATATAAGCAGTAACCCACTCCAGGGTATGGGATTTTTGTGGACTGATCAACACTGGAGTGCGTTGTGAAGCACGAGGCCATTGTCTTGGGTGCCTTCACAGAACCTGGGTGTTGATTAATCCCCAATAACATCATATCCTGGAGTGGGTTATTGCACATATAACGGTGGTCTTTCACTACACCAAAATAAATTAACAGACACAGCGCTATTGCTCTCCAAATAAACAAATTTGTACTGTATAATGCCAGCTTAAAAGTAATGCCCAGAGGTCATGCATGGGCAACTTATGTTACTGAACAGACAAATGCTGGAACTATAGTATGAATAGTGTTAGGATAATTTCTGGTATTTGGTGTTCATAGCATAAATGTCACAATGACATTTGTACTGTGTCACTCCCAATGTGTAACAGCTGCCTTTTGGTCTCTATCTGTGCTGCCTGTGTCTCTCTCTCTCTTTAGACACATGGTTGAGCAGGGGAGTGCTGCCTGTGTCTCTCTCTCTCTCTCTCTCTCTCGACTCATGGTTCAGCTGGGGACACTATTTTTCAATGACTGTATGACAGCACAGAGCAAGAGACAGAGAGAGAGAGGTCATTGCAGCACCTTTCCATTCTATGTCACGGTCACACCGTTGTGTCTCTCTCTCTCTTGCTATGGAGATGGGACACAGTGTAACTTGTGGTGGTAAAAACATTCCAAAATTACACTGTCTGTTGCTGCCACTGTCTGTGTTTGTTCCCACTAAGGGATGACAAACTGGTCTCTCCCAACTGTTCACTATGTCCATGAACTCAATACAGGGACAGTGAAAGAGAGAGAGAGACAGACAGGAGAGAAGAGGCTGTTATGAAACATCACTGGGGGTGAGGTGGCCACAGAAGTCACTGCCCGTAATGTACCTTTGGCAGACCGACTGCACACTGTCTCTGTCCTGCTCTGTCTTCTTGTCTCTCTTGTCAAAGGTTGGGGGGGGGAGAATACAGTGCATCATCGGGTGGTGGGGGTCAGAATGTGGGTGCAGGACACCATGCCCAGTGACAAACAATGGGATCAGGACTGCAAAGACACAGAAGGGTGATAGAAGTGATGTTCTTACCTAATGTGTTCAAGTAGGGTGTGGCAAATGTGAAATTGACATGTGTAATGCAGAATTCACTCTGAACTGCCACACTTCACATATCATAGTTTTGGATTTGTGAATGGTGCACTTTGTAGGAAAAAAAAAACACTAGTTGCAAACATTGTTAAGTGCTGAAATTTGTGGCTTTTTTTAATACCAAGTTCCCACAAGTGTCCACTTTTATACCAGCAACACAATGGGTAAAGTTTTAATTGGCAGCATTACTGTACAGGGACAGTTCATGTGTTAATAAGGTAACCAATAACCCAGAACAGGGTATGGGGTTACTGTGGATTAATCAACACCCTGGGTGCACCATGATGCACGAGGCCACAGGCCAAGTGTCCTAACAGCACTCAGGGTGTCCATTAATCCCCAATAAATATTTTTTTAATTTTAAAAATTTTTGTAACTGGGAAAAGCATGCTAATCTGAAGCTCGTTTCCAGGTGCAACCCGGGGACACCATGAGGTGTGTTATTGCACTTATAACATGGGTTATGTTTAAGCAAGGGAAAAACCACAGAAAGTTTTTTAGTGTTGCTCACATGGATTCAGACAAATCTGGATCCACAGATAACTACCCTTTCGGCAGGATAGTGGATCTGCCGGATAGTTCCACTATCTGCCTGTGGACCCAACCGTCGGATCCTAACCAGGATCCATCACTATCTGGCCCTGGATCCTATCTCCCTAGGATCCATAGATCCTAACCAGGATAACTGGATCCTAACAAGGATCCATCACTATCTGACCCTGGATCTTGCATCTGTCTTTGGCAGGATATCTGGTAGGATCCAAGTCAGGATACCAGTGTGACGTGGACAGCCAGTTCGAGTGTTGTACCATTTATTTAATATAAAATGTATTACTGACTGTCTCTGTTGAAAATCTGATGCTCTTAGAATGACCTCACTCATCCCCCAAGGTTTCAGCTGAAAGATGCAAGCCATGAGAAATGCTGAAAATAGCATGTGAGATCACACACACACAGTTTTAGATACTAGGTGTTACATGGAAGGCCTTAATCAGGATCTCCTGTTTGTCTGAGTTAATTGCAGCTGTAGTTGCTATATCATATCCATTTTATGCGTTGGAGAAAACCAGGTTATTACATAGAAGTGCGAAATCATAAAGATGCTTTCATGTCCTGGAAGGAGGAAGCTTATTATGAGATCAAAAGAAGTGTCATTTGAAGGACATGAATTATGCTGAAGTTGCAGAATGTAATACTTTGAAAAGACATCCTGTTTTTGTATAAGATATATATTTTTATATATAATCTGACAGAGGAGGAGCCAGATGACCTCACACAAAAGGGGTTGGCAAATACAGTTTGTTAAGGAATATTCTGTTTTACTTCAGACACACTTTTATCTAGACTCTGACAATGAAACATCTTGAGCACTTGTAAACAGGTATTTAGAAGAGAGTCAATCTAAGTACTGTAAGTAGGAATTTGTACTGTTTAATCCTTGTTCTTTTAAAAGATTTGTATGTTTTGTGATATAAGAGTTCTGTATTTTGTGTTTTACATATTTTTATCTATTGTAGTAAAACTCTTTTAGAGCATACTTGGTCTGTCTTTGATTTCTTTTCATTTGTAAGAAAAGTATATATGGTTATAGCAGACACAAAGCATAAGCTTGAATGGTGGTACCAAACTGGAAAGAAGCGTTTAAATCTGAGGTCTTTATTAATGTTTTTAAGGGTTCATCTCTGTATACCTGGTTAGGTGCCCGTAGGCAAAGATATCTGGCCCCGAAGACAGAAATATCTAAGCCTGTGCATTGGGTATGCTAACAAGAGGTTCACAGTTTGAATCCCTCCAAGACTTGAGACCAAAGGTTGATCCGAACTCACAAAACAGACAAGAGGGTTACCTTGTTCTGTTAAACTGTTCACAAGACTACGCTCGGAGGTTGGCACTTTGGGAGTAGAGGGCCTGACCTGCTGAGTGGGTTTGTGACAGATGGGTTAAGCGATGTGCATAATTTTGGTATCTCAAGCTTTTATTGTTCTGTGTCAGCTTAAGACTGTAAGCTCTCTTGCAAAGAAAGAAAAAGACAGAGTTTATTTTAAAAGAACAGAACTATATATCACTTGGCATACAGTCAAGTTCCTACCCATTTATTTTTTTTCCTAAAGTGCAAGTCAGAGTAGCCGTAGTCAGGGAAGAAGATGGCTATGACTACAGCAGGCACACTGAATATTACTTGAAACAGTTGTGCAGGGACAGAGGAGTCCCAGTCAAGGTGACAGCCAAAAAGCAGAACCTCATAAAAGCCCTGATGGTAGCAGATACCCAGAGCAGCAAGTCACAGACCGTGACTGAAAGGGACCAGACCTTGAGTGTGGCTGGACTAGCGGCCAGTGCTGCATCCAGATCCAGTGAGGATGACAGCAGGGCCACTGTCAGTGAAGGGCCACAGCAGCAGGGGAAGGTCACCAGTATCCTGAATCCAGAGATACTCAGGCTTCAAATTGAGTTGCGCAGGATGGAGCTGGAGTTCCAGAGAGAGAGGGACCATGAACAAAGGGAGGCAGAGGAGAAGAGGGTGTGAGAGAACCGAGAGGCAGAGTGAGAATGCCAAGAGGCAGAGAGGGAACAGCGAGAGGCAGAGCAATAACAGAGGGAGGCAGACTGTGAGGTGTGCATGAGCACCAGCGAGCTGCAGAGGAGAAGAGAGAGGAGCGCCAGTGGCAACATGAACTGGAGAAGCTACGACTCTGACCAGTGGCACCAGAGCAGGTAAGTGGCTTGCGTTTAACTGGGACTGCAGGACTGGGTTACAAATTGAACTCAAAATTAATAGCCGAATTTAAACAGGGGAAGATATGGATGCCTTTAAGTTTGTATTCAGGCTAAAATTCCTAGAAGTCCTGGAGCTTCCAGCTATCCCGCTACTTATTGGGAAAGCTCAGGATGCATTGGGTCAAATGGACAATTAGGACAGTAATAATTACAGCAAACTAAAAGCTGCACTGTTAAAAAAGTTTGAATTAACTGCTGAATCATTCAGAGCTAAATTTCGTAAGCTCAGGAGAAGCCCTGATATGAGCTATGAGAAGCTAGCCACGAAACAACGTCAGTTTTTAAAACGTTGGTGGGAAGGAATGGAGGCAAACACTGTTGATAAAATTGAAAATGTGATTTTATTAGAACAGTTTTATTGAGCTTGCCCAGCAGAGTTAAAAACCTGGCTAGAGGACCGAGATCCCAAAACAGTGCAAGAGGCTGCTGAGCTCTCAGACTGCTATGCCAAGAGCAGACCTGTTCTGAGAGTGAATGAGGCGGGCATGGCAGCACAGAAAGGGAAAAGCACACCTTCAGGGCAGCTAAAACCCTCACTGCCTCCACCGAAACCGGTTAGCCCCAGGTTTCAGAGAAAAGATTTCTCTGAGAGAAGAACTGAATGTTGATTGTGTGAGGAAACTGGGCATATTGCCAGACAGTGTCCCAAAAAGGAAAGCCATAATACACAACCGGGTGCTAGAAAAGAAGTGGGTTGTTTGTGTGTCCCTGTCAGCATGCCAGTGAACATGAAGGAACACATGCACACAGTCATGGTGAATGGTGTACAGACACAGCGGTTAAGGGGCACGGGGACATCCCTGACACTGGTGAAAGGGGATCTGGTACAACCTGGTCAGCTTATACCCAATAAATACCTCACGGTACAGGACTTTACTGGTAAGGCGAAAACATTGCCCCTCGCTAGTGTTCTCTTAGACTGGGGTGAAACAGGGGGAACTGTGCAACAGGTGACTGTAGCCAAAACATTAGCAGTGGATGTGATCCTGGGTAACAATCTCCAACAGGGGATGGTATGTGCCGTTACCCATAGCCAAGCGGCAAGGGAAAATTGTAGTTCCCTGAACCCCACAGAAGCCATTATGGAAACCACTGAGAGGCTGGTTCCCCAGCCTGTGTATCCTAATATGGAGACTGATAAAAGAGGGTAGAAATGTCACCGGTAGCAAGTGACCACACAGCTACGGAAGGTTATTCGAACCGAGAGGGGTGACCCATTGTCTGAGGGTTGGGATTGACAGTGATCCTGAGTGCCCTGACGCTAGTGCTACAGACCCTAGTTTAACAACTGAAAGGGACCTGTCCCATGCCTTGGGACTGTGTGAGGGTTTACAGCTGCTCAGAGGGATGACCCTAGTTTAGAGAAGCTGAGGGCTTGGGCAGACTCAGGCGGCACACAGGGAAGTGACGCAGACATAAGGTTTATTGGGAAAATGGACTTATGTACACTCAGGCAGTACAGACAGAGGGAGGGAGGGATACTAGGCAGGCAGCTTGTCGTTCCCCAGGGATATCGTGAGCAGTTGCTCAAAATTGCACATGACATTCCCTTGTCTGGCCATCTGGGAATCATGTGCACTATGCAGCGTTAGCCCAAATTTCTACTAGCTAACTTCACCCAGCAGGTGAAGGAGTATTGCAGGTCTTGTCACCGGTGCCAGGAAATAGGGAAGGCGGGCAAGAAAACTCAAGCCGCCCTGATCCCCTTGCCCATAGTGGAGGAGCCATTCCAGAGGGTGGGAATGGATGTTGTGGGGCCTTTAAATACCCCCAGCTCCTCAGGGAAGAGATTCATCCTGACTGTGGTGGATTATGCCACCTGGTACCCAGAGGCCATTGCCCTATCCTCACTGAGGACAGACAAAGTGGCAGATGCCTTACTTGGGATTTTCTCCCGTGTTGGATTTCTGCAGGAGGTAATCACCGATTGAGGGGGTTCTTTCATGTCGGACCTGATGAAATGTTTATGGAGAAATGTGGGGTGGTGCAGAGATGCATGACACTGTATAGTCCACAAGCCAATGGACTTGTGGAATGATTCAATGGTACCCTAAAGTCAATGCTCTGGTCATTTGCTGAACATCATGGGAGGGACTGGGAGAAATACCTTCCCCACCTGTTGTTTGCATACAGGGAGGTACATCAAGAGTCAACAGGATTTTCCCCCTTCAAACTCTTATATGGACGCCGGGTATGTGGGCCCCTAGACTTGATCTGGGAGGACTGGGAAGGCAAGCACACCACCCAGGGAACTCCCATTGTGGATTATGTCCTTAGGTTTAGGAAAAGGCTGAAGGAGCTTATGGGGACAGCCCAGAGCAACCTGGCAGCTGCTCAACAGAAACAAAAAGTGTGGTATGACTGCAGAGCCAGAGCTCACTTGTACATGGTGGGTCAGGAAGTCATAGTCCTTATTCCGGCCTGGAAAGACAAGCTGCAAGCTGAGTGGGCAGGACTGTACAAAGTGGTTAGGAAGGTAAATGACATGAAATACATTGTGGAGTTACCTGACAGAAGACAGACTGAAAGGATGTACCATGTCAACATGATGAAGCCATATGCTAATAGGGCTGACATGGTGTTTCAGTGTGTAGTCATGGAGAGGGAGACTGAAGGAGATCCTTCTGGATTTGCTGGAAGAAAGTAATTGGGAGTCCTCTGTGGAGGCAGTAAAATTGTCTCCCCAGCTGACCCTGGACCAGGTTCAGAAAGTAAGGGAGGTTTTAAAAGACTTTGCCCCGTTGTTTAGCACCAAGCCTGGACTAACCCCCTTTGTGACACACAATGTGGAGACAGGGACACAGACACCCATACGGCAGACAGCATATCGGGTGTCAGAGGCTGTTGAAAAGGACATTACAAGGGAAGTGGAGGAGATGCTGGATTTAGGGGTAATCCAGAGATCCCACAGCCCCTGGGCCTCACTCGTAGTCCATGTGCCCAAGCCAGATGGCTCAACCCATTTCTGTGTGGACTATTGTGGACTGAATGTCCCGGACAGACGAAGTCCTGAACAAGTTGGGAGAGTCAACCTACCTTACAACTATTGACCTTACAAAGGGGTATTGGCAGGTAGAATTGACAGACAGAGCTAGGGAGAGGTCAGCCTTCGTCATTCCAATAGGCTTATTTGAGTTTAAAGTAATGCCTTTCGGAATGAAGAATGCCCCGCCCACTTTCCAAAGGTTGGTGAACCAGGTGTTAAATGGTACTGAGGAGTACGCTGTGGCGTACCTGGATGACATTGCCATCTTTAGTACCAGCTGGGAGGAACACCTATCCCACCTTAGGGACATGCTGGCAAGGATACAGAGGCCTGGGCTCACTATCAAAGCTGAGAAGTGCCAGGTGGCCATGGGAGAAGTGGCATACCTCGGGCATGTGGTAGGCTGGGGACAGCTCTGTCCTAACCCAAATAAAGATAGAGGTGATCCAGGTGTGGCCCAGACCAGAAACCTAGAAGCAGGTCAGGAGCTTTCTAGGGACAGCAGGGGACTACAGGAAAATTGTACCCAATTACAGTGCCCTGGCTGCTCCCCTATCTGACCTGACAAAGAAAAAGATGCCAAAGAAAATTACCTGGGGCTCAGCCTGTGAGGAAGCCTTTACCAGACTAAAGCAGACACTGTGCAGTGCTCCAGTTTTGACAAGTCCTGACTATAACAAAACCTTTATAGCTCAGGCGGACACCTCAGACGTGGTATTGGGGCTGTACTGAGTCAGATGTCCAGCCAAGGAATAGTTCACCCAGTAGTGTACCTGAGTAGGAAGTTGCTTCCAGGGAGCAAGCATACTCCACGGTGGAAAAGGAGTGTCTTGCAGTAGTGTGGCCCTAAAAAATTAGAGCCATACTTGTATGGGCAGCATTTTGTGGTGCAGACTGACCACAACCCCCTGGTTTGGCTGACGCAAATGGGGAAAAACAATGGCAGACTGCTAAGATGGAGTCTTGCTTTGCAAGGTTATGATCTGACAATCGTACATAGGGCTGGAGCGAAGAACCAGAACTCAGATGGGCTGTCTAGGGTCTATGAGGAGTGAACTGATTTGGGAAACTCATCCCATGTAGGGGACAGAATCCTCAAATTCAGTCTAGGTGGGGAGGAATTGTGACGTGGACAGCCAGTTCTGAGTGCTGTATCATTTTTTTTAATATAAAATGTATTACTGACTGTCTCTGCTGAAAAATCTGGTGCTTTTAGAATTACCTCACTCATCCCCCCCCCAAGTTTCAGCAGAAAGATGCAAACCATGAGAAAATGCTGAAAATACCATGTGAGATCACACACACAGTTTTAGATACTAGGTGTTACATGGAAGGCCTTAATAAGGATCTCCTGTTTGTCTGAGTTAATTACAGCTGTAGTTGCTAAATCATATCCATTTTATGACGTTGGAGGGAAAACCCAGTTTATTACATAGAAGTGCAAAATCATAAAGATGCTTTCATGTCCTGGAAGGAGGAAGCTTATTATGAGATCAAAAGACATGTCATTTGAAGGACATGCATTATGCTGAAGTTGCAGAATGTAATACTTTAAAAAGACATCCTGTTTCTGTACAAGATATATATTTTTTATATATAATCTGACAGAGGAGGAACTAGATGACCTCACACAA
Source organism: Neoceratodus forsteri (assembly GCA_016271365.2). NCBI lineage: Eukaryota > Metazoa > Chordata > Ceratodontiformes > Ceratodontidae > Neoceratodus > Neoceratodus forsteri. The sequence goes on along the minus strand of CM057453.1, from coordinate 429,365,519 downwards.
AAGGGGTTGGCAAATACAGTTTGCTTAAGGAATATTCTGTTTTACCTCAGACACACTTTTATCTAGACTCTGACAATGAAACATCTTGAGCACTTGAAAACAGGTATTTAAAAAGAGAGTCAAATCTAAGTACTGTAAGTAGGAATTTGCACTGTTTAATCCTTGTTCTTTTAAAAGATTTGTATGTCTTGTGATATAAGAGTTCCGTATTTTGTGTTTTACACATTTGTATCTATTTTTAGTAAAACACTTTTTAGAGCATACTTGGTCTGTCTTTGATTTCTTTTCTTTTGTAAGAAAAGTATATATGGTTATAGCAGACACTAGGCATAAGCTTGAATGGTGGTATCAAACAGGAAAGAGAAGCGTTTTAAATCTGAGGTCTTTATTAAAGTTTTTAAGTGTTCATCTCTGTATACCTGGTTAGGTGCCTGTAGGCAAAGATATCTGCCCCCTGAAGACAGAAATATCTAAGCCTGTGCATTGGGTATGCTAGCAAGAGGTTCACAGTTTGAATCCCTCCAAGACTTGAGACCAAAGGTTGATCCGAACTCACAAAACAGACAAGAGGGTTACCTTGTTCTGTTAAACTGTTCACAAGACTGCGCTCAGAGGTTGGCACTTTGGGAGTAGAGGGCCTGACCTGCTGAGTGGGTTTGTGACAACCAACACTATCTGACAGATAGTGGTAGGATCCACAAAAGCACTATCCAAGCAATACTAGTTTTTTTTCCACTATTTAAATAGCAGGAAAGGTAATGTATCCTGCCAACTTGCAAAATAGTCCACAACAAATAATTCATAGCTGAGTTCTGTTAAGCACACTGAAATGTCAGAGATACAGTACTGAGATGATCTCTAGCATTTCATATGCATAATATTGAGTCCTCCATGTCCTATGATATGTACTTTGCCCCCCCCACCCTTACACACACACAGACACAGACACACATAGAAACATACAAAAGTAGACTTTGACGGCAGATAAGGACCGCTTAGCCCACCTAGTCTGCCCATTTTCCTACCTTTTGGATAAGCTGCAGATCCTAGTTAACCAACAGTCTACTTCTTCCCACCCCTACCAGAATTGCTTTATGTCTGTCCCCTGCATTCTTTAATTCTCTACTGTTTTTGACCCCACAACCTCTTCAGGAAGGCTGTTCCATGCATCCACCACACTCTCTGTGAAAAAATACTTGTTCACATTGCCCCTGAGCCGTTCCCCCTCTATCTTCAAATTGTGCCCCTTTGTTCGTGCACATCCCTTTTTCTGAAAGATGCTGCCCTCTTGGACTTTGTTGATTCCCTTGAGGTACTTAAAAGTTTCTATCATGTCCCCCCTCTCCCTCCTTTCCTCAAGGGTATACATATTAAGCTCCTCAAATCTCTCTCTTCATATGGCTTCTGTTGCAGACCCTGCACCATTTTAGTTGCCCTCCTCTGGACTGCCTCTATCCTGTCTATGTCCTTGCGGAGGTGGGGTCTCCAGAACTGCATACAGTACTTCAGATGGGGTCTCACTAACTGTCTGTAAAGAGGGATAACAACTTCCTGTTTTCTACTGGTGATGTCTCTCCCTATACATCCCAGTATCCCCCAGCCATCCTTACTGCCTTTTCACATTGCTTGCTTACCTTTAGGTCATATGATATGACTACCCCCAGGACTCTTTCCATTTTTGTTGTTGTTAATGCCTCCCCCCATTGTGTACTCTTCCCCTTGGTTTTTGTTTCCCAGGTGCATTACTTTGCACTTCTTTGCATTGAATCTAAGCTACCATATGTTTGACCATTCCTCCAGCCTTGCCAAGTCCCTTCTCATCTTTTCCACCCCCTTTTGTATCAACCCTGTTGCAGATCTTTGTGTCATCTGCAAAGAGGCATACTTTTCCTTCCAGTCCCTCTGCAATGTCACTTATAGACATTAAAAAGGACTGGACCCAGTTCTGAACCCTGTGGTACCCCACTAGTAACCCCCTTTTCTTCAGAGTGGACTCAGTTTACTATTACCCTCTGTGTCCCATTGTCCAACCAATTTTTTACCCAGGCTACCACCCTGGGACTCACTCCCAGGCTGACTCATTTGTTTATTAATCTTTTGTGTGGGACTGTGGGTAGGCCATGTCCACAGCCCTTCCCTGGTCTACTACTTTGGTCACCCAGTCAAAGAAATCAATTAGATTCATCTGACATGACCTTCCCACTGTGAATCCATGCTGCCTTGGGTCCTGTGCCCCACTGGCCTCCAGGTACTCAACAATTCTTTCTTTCAGAAGTGATTCCATCATTTTCCCTACCACTGAGGTCAAGCTAAGAGGTCTGTAGTTTCCTGCCTGTGCTTTGCTCCCACTTTTGTGAAGGAGAATCACATCCACCCTCCTCCAGTCCTCAGGTACCACACCATCCTCCCATGATTTGTTAAAAAGGGTAGTCAGTGGTGTCACTAGTTCTCCCCTTAGTTCTTTTAGAATTCTGGGGTGAATCCCGTCAGGCCCCATTGCTTTATCCACCTTCAGTTTTAGGAGTTCTTTCAGAACCCTTTCTTCTGTGAAAGGACTGGTATCAACCCCTCCATCTGGAGTGTTTCTATTGATTGGATTAGGTACCTCCCCCTCCTCTTCTTTTGTGAATACTGAGCAGAAGTATTCGTTCAGTATACCTGCTTTTTCACTGTCGCTCTCTGCCCACCCACCCTCTGCTTTATAAGCCTCATTATCCCTCCCTTGGTCTTTCTTCGCTCCCTAATGTACCTATAAAAGGTTTTATCCCCTTCTTAACCAAGTTGGCTATCTTTTCCTCAGTTTGGGCCTTTGCTATTCTGACTGCCTTCCCTGCTTCCTTCTGCTTTAACTGGTACAGTTCTCTGTCCTGCTCCTTCTGTGTTTCCTTATACTTCCTGAATGCTATCTTTTTCTCCCTAACCTTCCCCGCCACCTCTTTTGAGAACCATAGTGTTTTTTTTCTTTTGTTTTGATTTGTTTATTTGCTTCACACAAATTCTTGCTGCCTCTGTGTTGTCAGATTTGATGTTTCCCCATTGTTCCTCCACCCCTCCTTCTTGCCTATTTGCTAGTGCTTTTCTGTGGCACTCTCCCATTTTGCCATGCAGCTGGGGCCTCCTATGCCCTGCTAGCACTGTCTGCAACACAGCAAGCTTTCATATATTGTATGGTAATATAAATGTCAGAAACTCGTAACATCATTTCCGACATTTGAGATCCATAATGTACTTTGACAGTTTTGCAAACTGTTACTTTGCACCCCCCCCCCCCCCCACCTGGATGATCCCGACTGCCTAGTGCTGTGGCTGTCATCTCTCTCTCTCCCTCTCCCCCTCTCTCACTCTCTCTTCTCTCTCATTAACAAAAACAATCAATACTCAAGTTCTCCAGGATAACATTTGTTTCTGAAACTACTGCTGTAGACAATCCTACTGGAGGAGGGCACTTCACTATATTTGCTGTCTCCCACTCACCACTCAACAGCGGGAAACTGTGTCTATGACACGTTGGGGGTGGGGCACCATTGCATGACCATCACAGAGAGACAGAGAGAGACACACACACACACTCACAGAGAGAGAGAGAGAGAGAGAGAGAGAAGACACTGCAGGACATCGGATTTACAAGTCCTGGTCTCCCAATCTGACTGTCACTGTTTTGTCTGTCTGGGTGCACAGATCACTGTTGGAGCTAAATGTGCTACAAAACACACAAAGGTGGACACCGTTGCTGTGACCGGAGAGCAGATTGACTAGGGCATACAATGTCAGGCCTCATCACCGCCGCATTTCCTTGCTGGCACTGTTGGGGGTGGGAGGAACATGCATGTACTGCTCCCTCACTTTCTATATAACACTGTCAGCACTGAACGCAAAGTCTGTCAAGGTGTCACGGTATGATGTGCCCAGGACACGGTGGTCGACAGACAGAGAGCAAGCAGCACACCATCATGAGGGCACAATGTTAGCTGGAAATGCTTCTCATGCTCGGGACATCAGGATCCTGGACTGGCTCCCTCCATCTCTTCTGTCTTTGTGCCCCCCACCCACCCAATGAGTGACAAAGGAGAGACAAACCCCAAGACCACCACTTGACCCAACCACGTGAATGCTTACCTGTGGCATCAACAGTACGTGGTTCCTGCCATCCGACTTTGTATCCCCACCCCCCAAAGCCACAGACACATAATGGGAAATCTCAGAGGGGACAGACAGACAACACTGTCTGCAGAGACAGAAACACCTCTCCCAGTGCTCCACAATCTGCATGAAGCTTGTCCTCTGTCCCCACCCCCCATGATCTCCATTCTCTATGCTGCAGGGACAGAGACACACACCAGCAGCCCCACATTCAGAGAGAGAGAGAGAGAGAGAGAGAGAGAGAGAGTGGAAGACACAGCATACATTCTCAGTGATACCTTGCCATTCCACTTCATAGCCGGTCACTGTTGCAGCCCTTGTTGTCGCTCTGCCTTTCTCTCAACCCTGTTGTGCTGTCTCTCATTTCCTGACTTTGACATGGACCCCTTGCACTTTCCCTGTCTCACAGAGTGACGGAGTGCTGATGTCGCTTCACTGGAGTTGCTCCATGGAAACGTGGATTAGATAGGCTGCTTAATCCATAGACATGCAGAGCCACTCCACCAATAGGATTGTGTGCTTCTCTCAATCTGTGTCATAAACTGAAGTAAAGTAAGAAGTGGATGAAAAAATCACATGCTCCAGAAGAGACATGAATGATATTATGATCAGAAATTGTAGTGAGAAAGAAATAATGTGACCCTCTGGGAACTGAACCCTGGCCCCCCATGATATTAGGAAAAATATTTCCACCTAACATGGGAGAGGTGAACAGTGAAATAGTACTCTGCAGAGCTTTTCCATTTGCAGCTGTAACACCAAAGCAAATGGCTCATTTGTAAACAATAATACCTTTTGGCATCTAAGAATACTGCAGTCCGTTTATCCACCAGTATTTTCAGTTCAGGTGAGCCATCCATCAAGACTTGCTCTGCAATTCAGGGAGCAAGTTACTATTTGCATATTATGAAAGTAAATTAACAAATTAAATAAACTATCATGCCTACTGCAAAACTATTTTATATGCAGACTTTTCTGACAAATGAGGTCAGTGATAGTTCCAAAACTATTCTGGTAATAATTAGTGAAACAAGGCAATATGAATGCAATCATACTTAGTCTTCCATAGTACCAATAATAATAATAATAATAATAACTTGGTCAGGAAAGACAATTTTAGTATGGAAGGCAAGAATGTTTTTATTTCTGATCAGTCCAGGCAGGTATACATTAACACAATACTTATCACTACACCGTACTAATTAATCATTACCACTTTGTGTTTGCAGTGTCTGCCGTTTTCAAATGAGTTCAATATTGAAAAATGCTTGCAAGAGTAGCAAATGGCAAGGACCGTGGACCACTGCCATAGTGATAATGGCAGCCATCCTGAGCCCTGCTGAAAAGAGAGAGAGATGAAAATGTTATTAAATGGCTGGCAGATATGCACAACAAATGGATTGACTGCAGTGACCATTTATCAGTCTGCCTGGACCAGCTGAGAATTAATAACCCAAGAAGGCATGGTATAAGAATGGCACAGCCCAATGTCACATTTGTCTGCAAGATCTGCACAAACACAGCAGCCTTTCTTGTGTTTGCAAATCTGGCAAACATAATCACAGTACAGCGAGTGCTGTACATGGGGTGTGTTACTCGCGAAATGCCACAGCAACCACAGACATCCACTAGTAGCACAGCTGCAGGAATTTGGTGAAGCAGGAATTGGGAAACACAGGGCACACAACATAAGGTTTTTTGCCTCTAAAGGGACCACATATGGGCTGCAGGGAGATTGCATGCCAGCATCATAGCACTGGTACACCCCCGTACCCTCACAGGAGAATAGGCACCATCACAATATGAAAAAGAGACCGACCTCAGGTTAGAGATTAGTAACTGATCTTTTATTATGGCAGCGTTCACAATTACTATCCATTTTATAAGCGAAAAAGCTGTGTGGCAAAATGAACATTGAAACAATCCCCAGTGTGCCAATACTTCCTGCTTCCGGCACAAAGGACGATGGGAGCAAGCATACATGATGGGGAAAGAAGGACTGCACAGCAGATCAAGCACAGAAGTGAGTTTACAATACAGGGAGGGACATGCGATCCGCAGTACATCCCCTCTCCTGCGTTGCTTCAAAAACAGGAACCGAATGCATCCTGAAGCACTCCAGTGAGTGTCCACATCATAGGTATCATAAGCCAATGAGGACATTGCGTCCATAATGCTTGCCAAGGAAAATTAATTTAGAAAAAATTTGATTTTGTCCTCCATTGCTAGATCCAAATTTGCTTAAAAGAGTCCATATTTGGGCTATTCACAACTTCGGCCAGGAGCTGATTCCATATGGGGACAGCCCTGTGGCTAAACCAGTACTTTCTTCTCAAGAGTTTTCCATTTTCCCAGATGTAATTGTTTGGAATGTCTTCTGTTACTAACTCTGTAGTCACTGATAGCTATTCCAAGTTCTTTACTAAGGATGGGGTCGCTTAGCAGCATTTGCAGCGCATCAACCTCTGTGCATGGGTTGATGTGCTGCAAATAGGGCAGTGTAAATGGGGCTTAAGAGAGTTATGCAGAAGTTTGTAACTCCTGCTTCACATGCATAGAGCTTTTAATTTGAACACAAACTTGGGAGCTGGGAGATCACCGGTTCAGACTTCAGTAGAGCCACACTTTGTGACCTTGGGCAAGTCACTTAACCTCCAAATGGGTATTTATTCATTTATCTATTAAATGTTTGAGCTTACAGAATCAGGTCAATGAGATACAAGTCTTGTTGTAGAATGTTCTTAGTCACAGACTAGAATGAATAGCACATGTGTTACAAGTAATGCAACAAAAAATAATGACTTAAAACAATTACACATAACCCCCCCCCACAAATGGAGGTTCCCGAAAAGTCTTCCTTGAGCTTGTCTAAATGCTCACTGCCAGGTTGGTGTCCTGTGTTTTTACAGTTTAAATGCGATTGCCAGAGAGTACCTATATAGCCTCTGTGTACTGTCTCTTTAAGAGCTGCCTGGATTGCAGTCATAATTAATCTAAAAGGGAGCTCTGTTAGAAGATGTGCTTGTTTGCTGATAATTTGTTAGAGTAGTAATAATATTGCAGTTTGTTCTAACCTGCCTTCTTTGCAGCATGGACAGTTCTGTTTGTTTCCATCATCTTGGTCCTGGACTGCTGAAATGGGCCAATCAGTACATTTGGGACTCTAAAATGGAGCCTGCCTACAGGGGCTTGGTGGGGTCAAAACTTGTAGAAATTGTAGTTTGGGGCTTTTTGCACCTAAAATAACCTGGAGGGGGAGCTCTTGTTGTGATTGACAGACAGATCAGTCAACCGAACCTTTTGGATCTTGGGGAAGGCCCAAATTGCTTGCAGTTTCAGTTAGATCTAAGTTGGGAAGTGAAGAAGTAACAGCTTGAGGTAGTTCGATCAGCAATCCATAGTGGATTTGTGTGGGAGAACTGTGGAAAGGCCTGAGTTTTGGCCTGCATGCCTGCCTGCTGTCCCTGAGAGGGAACTTGTGCCTTTTTCAGACTGAATCTGAACTTGGAGAGTGAAGTAAGCCACTGAATTGTGAACAGGCTCCTACCTGAAGAAGGCTGAAGATTTGTTGAATGCAATTGGCTTGTCTGGACTTCCAGCCACCTCTGAACTCCTGGATTGTGTAGAGATTTGGTAATTGCAACTGGAGAGCCTTTTGCCTGGTACAGTGGAATTTCCTTACATGTGAATGTGTTGTGTGTTTATAGTGGCTCGTGATTTGGTTCTCCACTGTGGTTTGAATTGTATTCTGCTTGCTGGAAGCTGCATTAGAATTTCCTTAAGTGTAAATGTGCTGTGTGCTGCTAGTGGGTTGCGATTTGGTTCCCCGCTGTGGTTTGAACTGTATTCTGCTTGCTGGAAGCCGCATCCAGCCCCACAGACTGAATCCAAAATCATTTCCATTGGGCCTGGGCCTTGCCATACTGGCCCAGCCCAACTACCCGCTGCACAGAGAATGCCATCAACGAGAGACCTGCCTGGGGATCAGCCCCCTGTTCAACACTTGAACAGGAACGATGCCTTGGTGAATCGTGTGGGCCCCGCTTCTCCGGGCACTCCAGCTCAACAACCTGCAGTCTCGATTTCATCTTGCCTGTGTCCAGTATTGGGTATTATGAGTAAACATCAGGGTAGTTTCCTGCAACAACAGTTAAATCTAAAGTGTTGTCATCTGATTGTCTTTTGCTTTTCTTTCACGAACTGAGCCCTCCACCCCACCCCCCACGGCCCGGATTACAAGTAGTGTGTGTTGTGCATGTTGCTTTCTTCCATCACAGGGCCCCAACCAGCTGCAACATTCCTGAAAAGCCCACTATTTTCCTACCTGGGTACCCAAAGTGTGTGACTGTGTGGGGACTTAAAGTACATGCATAACTGTTAGATTAATATAGCCTTTAAGCCAATCAACCTGATTATGCCCCTTCCTTGTTCAAGTCCCTTGAATAAATCAGATCTGACTTTTTTTGCTGCATTTAATCTGACTGTGGTTCCAGTTTGTGCCAAGAATACTGTACTGTTGCTATTTACTGTGCATAACCTTGTTTTACAGGGGATCCCCAGGGTCGAGCCAGAGGAACCAGCTCTGGTGGTAAGTACAAACAGTGTGGGTACTGGTATGGTGTACAAGGGGTACTGTGAAAGTGATTATCGTATATTGCTCAGGCCACTAGAAGGGAAAGAGGGGGATACAGTGTCCCGGAGGGCTGTGCCCAGCTTAGTTTGACCACTACCAACTCTGACCTCCAGGTGGAGGCTCCCATTTCAGAACTCAGGCCCCTTAACCTGCTACTAGCCATGCAGGGAGAGGTAGTAGCCCATGGGATAGTGCCACCTAGGGGTTACACCTGCTACAGCTTCAGTGATTTGAGGCCATTTTGGGAATAATTACCATTAGTAAAATGCAGAATAATTCTTATTAAACAGCTCATGTTGTTGATTTTTTAACATGCTTGTACTGTTCCTGAACAATACTTTGCAGACAGGGGTGTCCCACCATACATTAAGGCTGCCAACTCGGTGGAGGCCTTTTAAAACCTCCTATAAAACTTGTTTATTTTATAAAGCTTTTAATCTGCTCTGAATTAATTAATTTATTCTGGGGTTGTTTTACTGTATTTTACTGTTATTTTGTTAAGCACTCTGAACCCTTGGACAGGGCGTTATATAAATGAAATTTGATTTGCCTTGCCCTGATTTTTATCACTTAAAAATACTCTTTTATCAAATGAGGAATGTGCCATCACAGTCACATTTTAAAGCAGAAATTCAAAGTAGCTTAGGATAGCTCCACCTAGGGGTTACATATGAACAGACTGTAAATTTAAAAAATGATTTGTCACCAAAGTTTTAATAACCATGAGGGTTAAGTCTGTTTCTGAAAAGTGCTCCACTCCACCCAACTGTAGAAACGGTTAGCAGCAAAATTCCACTGGCGATAGAGGTTGCCTCTAACTGGACTATCCTGAGTAAAAAAACTGGGAAAAAATACTTCTACTTTTATTTACATTGTTTACCTGTTATTTACCAACTTATGTCATCCGATGTGTATTTTCTTAAACTGACTGTACCTCTAATTCTATGTTCTATGCTGTTGTCCTTCCTCAGACCCCAATGAAAACAAGATGCTGCATCTCATGGGGCTACACTGGCTGCAGTAGTTTTCAATCAATCAGTCAATGAAAGGTAAGTACAGAACAGTGTGTTAGGGGACAGACAGTGGTTATCTGGTGGCCAATGGCAACTGAGCCAGTAGACATGAGATGCAAGACATGGATGAATTGAAGAAAAACCTGACTCCTCAAGAAGGCAGGGAAAAACATTAAACAGTACACAAAAGCTGTTTGTTGGGGTGGCCCAATGCCTAGTGGGGAGCTTGGTTGCACAGTTGCCTTATGGAAGACATCTGAGATCCAGTTGGGCTCATGTGAGTTTACACCACAGTTCAAGAGTACAGAAAATATATCTCTTGGGAGGAAGTATGTCCCAGCATGTGGTAATAAACTTCAGATGAGGCAAATTTACAGGTTTAAAACACACCTTGGTGTGATATTTATTTTTCAAAAGTTCGAAAAATAATAAATGAAAACAAACAAAATTGCTAAAAAAAAATCACTACTTAACATCAGTAGTTTCTCACACAATACAGTCCTGGATTCTAGATCTCCCAAGACCCTTCTCATCTGCATTCAACAGCTGGTCTACAGTAGCAGTAGAACATCACCTCCTCTTTCAGGGCTGAGCCCCACTGTGCTGAACTGACGTGAACTCAGTGAAGAGGTATTTTTATATTTTTGGTTGGATCACCTGACTGAGCCCTCTTCTAGTTACAAGTCTGGACATGTTGTTTCATGTCTGAACATGTTGTTTCAAAACCAAGGGGGTAGGAGTTATTTCAGGGGACTTCCTAGTTCAGTTAAAGGTACAGTGTATATATCCACAGATATTGACTTTCTATATCTCCAGGGTTCGACCTTAACATATGTTTACTAGCCCAGGGCATAGTGCAGATTGCCTCAGACTAGTGCAGGTGCCTCCCTACCTGTCCGTGTGGGCTAGTGCAGTTTTTGTCCAACAATCCTGTGTGCATTTTCTGCTCAGACTACTAGCGGTGTAAAGCTAAGAAAGAGTACAGAACGCCTGGAGCCCTGATCAGCCACAAGTCAGCCAAACTACTAGTTGGAGTCCCGAATGGCTGGAAGTTCCAGTTTCAGTACTGCAGTGTATGGTGGCATTCTATTGGGCAGCCATTTATTTGGAAACCATCAGGGAGGTGGCAACAGTGGCTATGGGAACTGCTCCGGGAGCTCTGAGAGCCTGACGTCACCGGGAAGGGCACCAATGGGTACGTTGTAATCTACAGCAGTGATGGGAGTAGAGGCAGGAATGTAGAATAGCCCTGTGATGATGCTGGATATGGGTGGGCACAGCACAAGTCTGAGGACATGACTGCTTCACTGCTCAGCAATGGGGGATATAAGCAGCCTATTTTGAGCAGTAAAAGCCCGGAAGATTTGAAATTAAGCCAGCGACCAGGAAGTGCTGACGAGAAGTGCTGCGAAGTGGTGTTCAACGGCATACAGGAAGTGTTGAGAAGTGATACGGCGTGGTGTTCAACAGCGTGGTCTTCGGCAGCATCTGAGAGGAGTGCACAGCTCAGCATTGAAGATTCCGTGTTTACAGGAGTTACAGTGGCCATAATTGTTGTGGCAGAGAGATGGAGAGTGGTGTTTCAAGGCAGACTGTCAGGACTTCAGAAGAAACACTTGTCATCAGAACGCTACCCTCTGGTTCAGGTACAGGTTGTGTGGGGTTGGGAGGGGGTGTCTGTTCTGTCTTCTTGTGAAAACTAATAAACTTCTGTTTGTTGTGTTAAATCTTATTAAGTTACACATAGGTGGTTAAAGTAAATATGACCCAGTAACTGCAAAGGGGGGAGGGCAGAGTGTAACATTCAGAATTATTCTGCTTTTTTGTGTTCTGTTTTGTTGTCCAGGCCAGTCCATCCATACATTGCCTATTTTATTTGCCTCATTGCCTGCAAATATGTGGGGGTGGTGGGGAATGCCTATGCCTTATTCTCAGTTTTGCTGGCTGTGGTCTGCAAAAATGTTTGGTGGCTTACCCCTACACTTATTCCTTACTGTATGCTGTAATTGATGTTGGATTTCTTCACTAACCAGTTTGCTGTTGAATCAGACTGGCAATAACATTCCCCCATGTTTTCTGTGTTCTTTGTGTTCATCAATCATTTATTGCCAATCTGCCACATTGTTGACTGCAGCATATGGTGGGGGGGGGGGGCTGAATGTGTGTGATAACTGTATGTAAACAAAACAGTGAAAAATTATCCTGTGCTTTATATCTTCGTTGCCTGTAAAAAAAAATAAATAAATAAATAAATAATTGGGGAGCCATGTCTTGTGGGGCTGGGCATTCTGTGGCTTGCTGTGGGGTTGGTGGTGTTTGGGGAAGGGTAGAACAACATATTGTGTACTGTCACCACCTTAGTCAATCCTAGTAATCCAGATCCTCATTGCCTGCAAAGGGGGAAGGTGTAAATGTGAACAGTGTCTGGTGGTGTTTGGGGAGGGGAAGAACAACAACTTGTGTGCAGTGACTCCTGAATCCAGGGAAGAACAATAGTGTACTGCTACTTAGAAGAATGCGGATTCTGTCAGACTCCCAGATGGAGATGCTGATGCATGAATCTGATCCTCATGTCATGGCAATCCTTGAAAAGGACATGGGAGGGGTTTGAGAGAATATTTTTTTTTAATATTTATGAGTCATGGAATGCTTATATTTTGAAACGATTGGTCATTTGGTCATTTTGTGTGTTACTTTTTGTTGTATAAATGTAAATAAATGTTTAAACTGTGCTGCTTTCATAATTTTATTCATTGTGTTGTGGGTCGAAAGCACATGGTGACTTTATGGACTAGTGCACATCATCAGGCTAGTGCAATTTTAGACTGACTTGTCCTGCTGGCTAGTGCAAAAAAGTTAAGGTCAACCCCTGTATATTTCTGATCCACAGTGACTAAGCTCTTTATACATAGAACATTATATAGTAACAAGTTTATAATGTGAATTTATGAAAATATCTTTAGGATGTCTTATAACTGTACTAATCATGACATTGTTATTGTTTTATATGACTTCTGAATCCTTTTTCTTTAAAAAGGCTTTACTAACTGTATTCATTTCTATTTAAAATTGCCTTCATGCTTTTTGTACACAGAATGCACTTATACACTTTACACAACACATTTCTGGGTGTTTGGCATCATTCCAGGGACTGGATGGATGGAAATGGAAAAAGAATGAGAAGAGAGAACTAGTAGGACATTTAATAGGACAGTAAAGAGCTACGCTAGGCGCCATGCTAGGGTAGGGGAAAAGATGAAAAGCAAAGAGAAATGCATTAACAGTTGTTACAAAATAGAGTAGAAAAGTGGTGCATCAGTCACAGCTGAGGGAGTAGCCTAACTCTGCACAGAGTGCAGCACCTGCTGCCATATGACTGCCCTCAGTGATCTACATTTATTTTATTTAGTTTTGTTGACCAGGAAAGGAGGACTAGACACATCTGCTTATTTTCAGTCTTGTCCCGGGAGGGGATACTGATGGATGCCAACTGACATTGAACCAGATTAAGCTGTTGGTGGTATTTTTAGTGAATGGGGGAAATTTGGCCAGGACACCGGGAAAATTTCCCTGCACTTTTCACCACATTTATTTACCACAGAAATTAGGTGGGTTGGGAATGATTAATCCCTTGTTTGTTTGTTTTTTCATTCTTTTTTTTTAAGACTACGCTTATGTTAGGATGGGGAAATAACCTTACCCCTTGGCAACAGTGGACCTTCTCCTTATTATCCAGCAATTTTAGAAATTGGACACATCTTCCTCCAAAAATATTGAACACTAGTCAGGTTCCAGATTTTACAGATTCAGCTTTAAGAAAGATGAGACAGTGGAAATTCTCTAAACAAGCCCTAGGTACTTTCTCTAGGAAACAGCTATACTCTCATATTATGCATACACAAGGTGTGGCCCAGCGGACTTTCCTAAATGTTTAACCTCAAAACACTCAGTGGTATTACTGATGTTAAACGACAAGAGGATTCCGGCTAAACTCTGGGATGTCCTCTGGCTCAGTAGTAGCTATAGTAGGCTAAGGGTTAGGGGAAATATGAAGCACAAAGCAATTGAGGATAGATTCTGTCCCTGGGCTGAGTGTGGTCAAATAAAGGAGACCCAAACCCATTTCTTCCTAGAATGCCCCACAATGCAATCATTGTTCTCATTTTTGGCCAATAGGTGGCAATGGCAGTATATTAAACAACTTACCTATGAGACACTTATTCTGGGATTATACTGGGTACCTTAAGTTTTATCATCCCAGTACTATGAATGTCATCTTTTCATACATTAAATTTTATTTGTAGCAAGCTAAGGTGCCAATTCTTGACCCAGCAGTTGAATACCTTCCCACTTGCATTTGTAAGCACTATCAAAGCTACACTTACACAGATGAAGTCACATGATTACAGAAGCTTGCCTAGGATGAGAACTGACACCCTGTATGAATTGCCTGGGTAAATTGACTCAAGACATTTTTGATTGCATGCTTTGACTGTTTTCTATATCTGATCTAACAGTAGATAACATTTTATGTTGATCAATAGTAATACTGAATATAGGTTTTAAGCTGAAGATAATGTATAAGATTCAAACTTGTATATACTTTTCTGTTGTTTTAGCTTACAGTATTACATGATGTCTATTTCTGAGTTATTTTCTTTTTTCTTCCTGATCCTCTACATTGCATTTTTTTTGACTCACTGTATAATTTTGTGAGGATCAGATGGTGTTATGACTAGAATAACATGTTTCATCATATTTCTTTCTTGTATATATTGTGTTTTTGACTTGAATTGGTATAATTGGTGATGATTATGTTTTCTCTGTTCTCAATAAAATTCCCCTGCACTTTTCAAGAAGTGCCATGGGATCTTTAACATCCACCTGAACTACCACCAGAACAGGCAGATGGGACCTCAGTTTAACATCTCATCTGAAAGACTGCACCTCGGAGTGCAGCACTTCATGCTGCAATCAGTAGTGTCAGTATTGGGATTTAACCCACGTGCCTGGTGTGGGGATATAACCCACAGCATACTGATCTTCCGGCCTCAGAGGCAAGTGTGCAACCTGCTGAGCCACTACCACATGATGGAAGGTGTCACGCAAGGCAGATGTCCTCCTCCCCCCACCCCCAATTCTCAGCAGGACACCTAATATCATATCTTGAAAACTAACATCACACACTGTTACCTAGGCAGGTGGGGTTCAGCCTTGCCGCCTGAATGAGTTGGATCATTTCCACCCACAGTTGTGCAGGAAGCCCCACCATGATTTGGGGGGGCACTGCAAGGGTGATTAAAAATGATGGGGCAATAAATCCCTAGACAGACAGGTCATCTGGGAACCTAATCACGAATAAACAGATGTTGAAAATGGTGATGGCAGGCCTGGAAGAGGCAGCACTAAATGACATATGGAAGGAACCACATCCAAATACTAAAGACTTAAACTTTTTTCCAATGTACACAAGTCATACTCAAGGGTAGACTACTTCCTAAGAGGCAAGGTGGATTTACATAATTTCCCTAATTCTACCATACATCCAATGGTCAATTCAGATCATGCAACAGTTACTGTCAAATTAATGTCAGGGGACTGGACTTGGTCCACTTTTTGGAGAATGAATACCTTGTTGTTGGCAAGAGGGAACTTCTAAAGACAGATAATGAAGGCTATCACAGAGCATGATAGGGTGCACTAAGGGTCAGAATCGAAGGAAAAAATGGGTATGGGACACCTTAAAGGTGAAATTGAGAGGGGTGATTATAGCTTACTCTTCACAACTTAAAAGACATAGGAAATAAAAACAAAACAAATTTGAAAATAAAGTTAAAAAACTAGAGGCACAGCATAAAAACCTCCAGTGTCCAGTTGGATGGCTGGCGGCCGAGGAGGTATGCAGAGGAATGTTCCACTTGCTATCCATAGCAGCAGCACTCACTTGCAGTCATGGAAGAATGGAGGGTGGTGTTGTTGGTGCCACGGGGGGGGCAGTGACCACAAATGAGGGGTAGGGCTCAGAAGTATTTGTGTGGGGGGTGTCATTTATATGAACAGGGACAGGGCACAGATGTGTGAGTGGGGGGTGCTGTTACAGGCATGAACGGGATGGGGCATAGATGTGGGAGTGGAGGTTCCCACAGGGACGGGCACTGATGTGTGGGAGGTTCTGTGTATGGGATAGGGGCAGAGGTCCTGTTGATGGGGGTCTACATCATGTGCCAGGACCGGCTGGGAAATCTGTTGTGGGGGGAGGAGGTTTGCAACTGGCAGCCTGGACCAGGCGGTGGTTCTCTGTGCATGTGGCATGTATAGCAGTTATGGCAGGGTCCCCCCTGCCATATGCAATGCCCTCCTACACCGCTATGTGAATGTGAACAGCACTAAGAGTCTTTGTGAATGGCACGTAGTCTGGGCACTCCCCCCAGACCGCTCTGGCGCATAGCTGCCCGCACGGCTGGGGAATCAGGTGCGCACCAGCCCAGTGCACCTTTGGTGAATACTGCCGAGAATCTGCAGGACCCCTGCTGTATGGCATTACTGCATCTGTATGCCTACACACCCAGTGTAAACAGCACGTTGCCTTAATGCATAGATGCCATTACTAGCAGCCACCCATTAGGTGATCACAAGGATGTGGCCTACCCCAGCAAGCCCCACCTCTGCTGAATGGGTAAGCATAATTAAATTGCTATATCAAATGGAAACAATCACTGCAGAAATAGGACTGCAGATAGAAAAGTCCCAGGGTGTGTGGTTACCTTTATGAATTACATAGCAGATACAGAAGGTCACTCCATGCTTTCACAGCACGCAGAGGGGTATTGAAGATACAAGTCTGAGCACTACTCAACAAAATAGAACATAGAAAGGGACCAAACAGCTGAAGAGGAAGGAGACTGACAACCTTATCTGTTTATTCATTTTCTTATTTCTGGTTTTAGTTGTATTTTATTGTGCATTTGCATATTAGAAACTTAGCAGAGATCAACTTAACACAAGAAAATATGGACACTTGGAGGAGAGGATAAATAGACTTTATTGTACAACCAGGATTACAGAACCTGCAAAAGGATTTTTTCATATCACAAAAATGCATGGACATGATAATCTAACATATGGTGGAAGCTAGGTACACAGACAATGGAGAATGACTGATCAAATCATTTCTTTAAATGTGATGATTTTACTATGGGAATGTGTAAACCTGTATGACAAATGTGAATTCATTACTCTCTAAATGATGAAATAAAGAAGTTTGTAAAAAAAATTAAGAAAATGGTTGGGTGTCCTCTCACCTGAGTGACGAAGATGCAGTGAACTCATGGAGATGCAGGTTGAAGGAGGCCACAAAGTTAGAGGATTGATGTAAAATTAGGGCTAGTAATGCCTGCACCTGGGCTATTAAACGTGCCAAGGCAGATTATATTTCTTTCACCCTCCAAAACAATATTAACCACCCCTCTAAGTTTTGGAAGGTCATTCACTCCCTTTTCCCTCCTACCCAGTCTGCCACCCTGTCCTCAAGGAGGGAGGGACCACCATCTCTGAACCCTCAGCCAGGGCCTGATCACTTCTGCAATATTTGTTGACCAGGCCACAGCCTTCAACATTGTAGCCCACCCTCCTCCCAGCTAAACATTCCGCTGCTGGTCTCTCCCTGAGCCACAGATTGGTTCCCTCCTACCTCATGGGCAGAACACAAACTGTTAAAACTGGCAGCTCTCTGTCCCCCTAACTATCCACACAGGTGTCCTCAAGGCTTTGTGTTTGGCCCATCCTCTTCTCCATCTTTCTAAATACCTCCCATCGACATGTACTTCTGCATCCATTTATATGTATGCTGATGATACTATTATTTTGCCTCCGACTCTTCCCTCGCTGAGCTGATGAACAGACTTCAGCTGGACTTCACCAATATCCAGCTCTGGTTCTGCTCTAATCAGCTTTCTTTAAATGCAAAGAAAACAGTCTCCATGACATTTGGGACCAGGCAAAAACTCACTAGACTTCCAGCCCTGTCCACTTACCACACCCTGGATGTTTCTGTCCTTGAAGATGTCACATCTTTCACGTACCTAGGGGTGTGACTCAGCCATCACCCAGACTTCTCTGTTCAAGTTGACTACATACATAAAAAGCTATAGCCTAAAATCAGGGTACTGTATAGGAACCACATAAACATAAACCCTCCCACCTGACAAAGAGTCTGCAAGGACTCAAAGCGCTGAGTACCAGTCAGTTGTATTATTTTTTTGTCTGTGCACAATAAATCATAGTAGCATTCCAAAGTTTGGAGTTCTTTAGAAAAGTGCACCCTGTTTTTTTCTTTTAGCACTATATAGAACCATGGATGTATCCTCTGCCAGCCTACAGAGCCACTGTACAGAGAATGATTCTCCCCATCTTCGAATACAGGGACACCATTTATGGTAGTGCATCCAAGTCTACCTTGGGCAGACTGGACCCCCGTTCCACTCCTTCTGTATGTTTGCCCTGGATTGCCCCCTCCAGGACTCATCACTGCCACCTCTATAGCTCCCTCATCCTCCCCTCTCTTAAAACCATATGGCTTATTCATGATTCCTATCTCACTGCTAAACACTAGCTGAGCTCCCTTCCATCCTACCTCTCTTCTCCTCTCTCCCCTCCCCTTCTAACTCTTCTTACTCCCTCCGTAGTTCTAATCCCCACTCTCTAACCCTCCCACTTAGGCGGACCTCGGCTGAGCAAGTCGTTTTCTCCTTCCACCTCACTAAGCTCTGGAATTCCCTCTCTCTCTCTCTCTCTATCTACTCTGCCTCCTCTATCCGCTCACTCTCCAGTCTTCTACATGATTACACTGCTCCGTCCTATAACTGCCCCGGACTCCCTCCCTCCCTCATGCATCTGCCCCAATGCACTCACCCTCTTTCCTCACTCTAACTCTCCTACTTCTCCCCCTTCCTACCTGTTTCTCATCTTCAGATCCTCTTCAAACCCCTTCCCCCGTCCTTACCTTTACCACCACCTCTTTCTTTACCCTAACCCTTGTCTTCTGACCTCCCCTGACACCCTGTCTCCCCTCTCTACCTTCCCCCTTCTCCTCCTCTCTATGTTTCTCCGCTGCATGTATTCCCATTTGGTTCTATGCCCTCCCTGGTTCCACTCCCCAATGATCTTGAAGGCTGCTGTAGTCACTGTATTATTATGCTGATGCTTATCTCTGTAAATTATCTTTTTGTAATATATGGATAAGCCTCAATAATACTATACTAAGTTATACAAAAATTTCCCAGTAACACATCACTGCTCTCAATAATACTATCCTGAAAAGTGATAATACTATTGTTTTTGCTGATGATACTACAGTTCAAAGGTCATCTCCAACTGTAGTATTATCAATGGATCCATATATTACAAAAAATATCAGAAAGATAAGTGTTTTACAAGGCAGTAACACTATCTCGAGGTTTTGGGGACTTTAGGATCTCTCGAGCTTCGCTCTCGAGGTTCCATGTCCCCAAAACCTCTCAATAGGATTACTGCCTTGTAATACACACTTATCTATTATTCTATTTGAATGCTATGTACCTTACAATGTATTTTTGATGTTTCATTCATGGTATAATGTATGTCATTGCATTTTATTCTACCCTGTAAGTATTTACATTCTGTAATTTATTTATATTCTACGTTTGCATATGTATCTATCCCTCTCCCTAGGCTGCATCTGGAATCGAGTTGTTTACAACTCAGTATGTCTCTCCTGGTGAAACTCTTGAAATAAATAAAATGATCTAGATTTCTACAATTGACCTCACAAGTGCTTCCTGGAAAGTAAGTGCAATAAGCAGCAAGTGGTAAACTTGATAGAAATGTTAGTTTTATGCTGCTCTGGAGCAATAGTTACTACCTCTGATAACATGTAGAGAACAAAGTAAACCCATCACTTCTTAAAGTGGGTATAAACAATGTCTTCTGGCACCTGGTTAGGTGATTAGTCACTGTGAAAAGCTTGGGCTTTTTTTTTTTCAATCAACATTTTATAGTCCTTTTTTTTTTTTTTTTTTTAACCCCGGCCCTCGATTCCCAACTGGGAGCTCGGGCCCCGCCCACACACCTCCTAACAATGCCCAGGCTTACCCCCTTGGGCAGGGCCACCAGGCAGGCATCCCCCCCCAACAGCCACATGGGATGGAGCCCGGGAGCGGCACCCCTCCATCAGACAATCTGAGATAGTGGCAGAGCAAGGCATCATGGCTTGGGGACCGGGATTTTTGGAAATGCCTTTTTTTTTGTCCCCAGGAGTGGGATGTGCAATAACGTCTGGCGTCTGTCCCGCCTCCAATGTAACCTGGCACTGCGTTGAGAGGCTAGACACACTCACACCCCTCCCCCCGGAGAAGGAGAGCCACTCCACAGGCGCTCAATCCTTCTCCACCTGGCTGGCCAGCCCTCTGACTACCAGGTCAGTTCCCAAACCCGGGATGTCGGCGTCACATGCAGATGCCTTGCCGCTGTGCTGGCAGGCCAGCCCCAGCATTTTACAGTCCTACCAGTTCTCCCCCCATCCACACCCAGTGGCCTCACATCCCAGTCATCCCCTTTTATGTGTCAGTGGCTCAGTAGGTAGCACACTCGCCTCTGATGCCGGGAGATTAGAGGGCTGTAGGTTCAGTTCCCACATCTGGCACTTGGGTTAATATCCCAGTACTGACACTGTAGTGCAGCATGAGAGGGGTGCTGCACTTCTGAGGTGCCATCTTTCGGATGAGACGTTAAACTGAGGTCCCATCTGCCTGGATTGGTGGTAGTTCAGGTGGATGTTAAAGATCCCATGGCACTTATCAAAAAGAGTAGGGAAAGTTTTATTGCAAATAAATCGTACATTAATAAACAAAACAGAATTCAAAAAAAAAAAGAAAACATGGAATAACTAATTTACAAACATTCACGTCACAGCAAAATCAGAGTCTGTTACCCAAGGAAGGGCCTTCCAAAATTCCAAAAGTGCCACCTCAGATAAGTAAGTACTGTCATGCATATAGATATTCTTCAAGTCTTGTACAGTTTTTTTCTCCAACTCAAAATAAGAGCATTCTTTTTGTTGTAATGTAAACAGACACCGTGCCATCCAGATATTCCACTTAATAATAACAAATACAAGATTCAAAGTGTCAGTAGGCCAAAAAGACCACTGAGGGGAAAAAACTCCATAAACAATATTCAAATAAGAAACCGTCTGAAACAAGGGAATATTCCATACACGTGACAAAAAAGACCGTAGCTGTTCTATAAAAGCCATGAATCCAGCAAATTAAAACCGTCAGTACATGTGACAAACAAAGTGCTTCCCATAAAAAATCATGGTGGACTGAATCAAAGGCCACTTTCTGGTCCACAGAAACCACAAGTCCCAAAACCACATGTGCATAACCATGAGAAAATAATTCCCTAAGGAGAATCAGATGGTCAGAGATTCTTCTATTAGACACCAAACATGACTGTGCAGGATGTAAAACCACCTCTGCTATCATCACGAGATGCTCTCAATAATTTTCATCAATACCTTAAAATCAGTATTCAACATGCATAAAGGGCGCCAATTTTCAAGGGAATGTAAATCCCCTTTTTGTTTATATATATAAATCAAAGTACCCTTCATAAAATCCAAAGGAAGAATTTCACATGTTACCAAGGAATTAAACACTGACGTCAGTTCTGGAACCAAGTGGTCGCCCAGCACCTTATATAAGGCAGCCGGGAGACCATCCGGACCAGGAGTCCAGGAGTCCTCTGTAAGGGTAAAGAAGAAATTGTTAATTTTAAGTCCAGCTCTGTTATTGAAACATACTTGGTCCAAAATTGACTGTGAAGGGATTGGGATATCAAGATAATTATATAAAATTGCAGGCTCAACAGCTACTGCTGGAAGAGAAGAAAATAAAGCTATCGTGATGATCTGTTACAATTTGACAAATATCTGACTGAGAAGTACATAAATTACCTATAGAATCAACAAGACACGCTATAGTTTTCTGGGAAATTTGACGAGAATTTGCCTCAAAAGGGCAGACAACATCATGTGTTCCTGCCGTACTAAATTTATGTTGATAATAAAGTTGTCGCGATTGCCGGGATTGGAAATTCAACATATCATCCTGTACCAATTTTAATTGCTGAGAAAGGTCTTGCCCTGTCGTATAAGCAATTGTTAATAAAGACTGGAAATGAACTCTCTTTTGCAAAATAATCCAAATACTCCCTTCTACATTTCTGGCGGCTATAATTTTTCAAGAAAATGACCAAATCATGCTTTGTATCTGACCACCACTGAATAGGGTCCAGAAATATATAAAACAGATTTACGGGCCTGGAGGAATGACAACAGAGACTGCATAAAGGCCGGACTTGTAACTAGGATGTGTTGAATTTCAAAGTCCAGGGCCTTTATGAAAAGGAGCAACAGATCCTAAACCAATAGACAACAACTTATGGTCTGAAAATGCAACAGCTTGTACGTGGCAGAAGCGACATTTAAAAGTCACGAGACAAAACACAAAATCAATCCGAGTTGCCAATTTACCCTTCTGAAATGTAGGGGTATGTTGTTTAGTAAAGGACAAATAAGTGTCAGTCAAATGGGCAGTACGGACCAATTTCCTAATTCCTGAGAATCACAAAACAATTTTCTAGTAGTTGCAAAAGAACTCTTATCATTAAGAATTAAGCCACAGTTAAAATCACCAGAAAAAATAACTTGAAAAGAAGTGTATAAAAATGGATGAAGTAAAGAAAATAAAGCTATTCACGCTGTTTTGGTCTGAGGGGCATAAAGATTAATCATTCGATAAGGACAGGGCCCAATCACAAAATCTAGAATGAGCGCTCTACCTGGAGCCACATCATATAATTTTAACAAACGGAACCCAGGGACATTAATCAAAATCCCCAGTCCCGAACAGGAATCCTGGCCTATGGACCAAAAGGATGGTCCCAGCAACCAGTCCTGCTGTGCATGTCGGATTTCCTGTGTGGTATGAAATCGAGTATCCTGCAATAAAAAAATTCCCAAAGGCAAAAGCCTTAAAAAGGAAAAAAACAGTTGTCTCTTTGTCATACGCCACACTGTTTACATTAATAGTATGACAAGCAAATGAGACATAGCATTTAACAGGGCAGGAAAATCTATCACGACTTCCTTTTCCCAACCACCTTTTTCCCTTTAAGTTACACCGCTTCTGAGAGAGACCAGTACCAAGTTGAAAATCAGAGTCAGTGGTTCCATCAGGGAGAGATGAAGCAATGGAGGAAGAGTCTGACTTGCCTCCAGCATCATCTGAAACAGGTTGAAGTAGCTCAAAAGGATTAGACAAAGGCACAGGAGAAGGCTCCAGTACCACTGGAGGGGAAAGTAATACTCGTGAATTGTTCCTCTAGACCTCCGACATCCAGTACTGGCAGGCACTTGAGGAGGGGGAGGAGGGGGCATAGAGCTTGGACCTGGAAGAGGGTCAGGTACAGACAGGACAGGCTGGACAGGTATAAAGGTAGCAGAGGTCTGAACCAGAGTACTCTCAGAAAAGGAGACCACCGAGGGCTCTATGCCTGGTTCTTCAACAGACACAGAGACCTGCGGTAAAGGCTGTAAAACCGCAGAGGGCGGTACTGCCGATGTGGCTGGAATACGAGCCTTCTGTGCTTGAGTAATAATAAAACGCTGACCAACCCCACCATCATGAGAATCCTGACTGTGAGCAGCCCAGTGACAATTCTGAAATGTGTGCCCCATCTCATCACAAAGGTTGCATTTGCACTCGTTCAAACAATGGGCTCCCATATGACCCAATTCACCACATATATTGCATTTCATCTTGTCACACACATTACTGAGATGTGTGGGGTCACCACACCGGTAACAAGCCTTCGGCTGACCGGGTAGAACAGGACCCCCATCCCAACCTATAAAGAAAGAATTAGGTAAGTGTACAGGACCTGACTCCAGTAGTGTTCAACAAAACCCTAATCCTCCATCCCCGTCCAGATATTTTCAGTATCCAGGATGGCCCCCGGCTGACCCTGGACATTACAGCGTTGTTTCAGCCAATAAATAACATCAGCCACATCAACACCCTCATTTCGGCACAAAACAGTGATGGTCTTAAAAGTCAGTTTAGAAAGGGAGGTAGCCTGAAACGGGGTCCAGAGAGCAGTGTTCCTCAAAGCATGGTATTTCGACCAGAAACGCTCCATGCCACGAGACGTTTGAAAGCTTATATCAAAAGAAGATTCACCGGAGATGTGAATCATAGCATAGATTTCATGAAAAAAAAAATTTTAACGAGTCCTTAAGAAGTGTACGTGCAGAAGTGCAGTGCAAACCTACATCCTACGTTGTAAGCACATATACATGGTCTGGGAGCTCAGGTAACCCCCCATAAACCAAACAAACTGCATTATGTCTCTTTGCAGCTTGAATCGAATTTAAATAAGGATGAAAAAGAGCGACTCGGCTCAGTCTTTTTGGACGTTGACTGTATTAAAGCTGTACCGGAGCCCCTGGGATATAACAGAAGAAGAAACCCGTAGTTCAGATCCTTGTAAATGTTCCAAAATAGGGTTTTGAGTCAATTCCAATCCCCGTGTCAAGCGCAAGGGGTCAGGAGAGACTGCAGCCTTGCCTGATTCACGCTGCAACTCGGGAAAGTCGACAGGACAGGGGGACCTCACAGGAGATAGACCGGAAATCCATTTCCCTGTGACAGGTACCTGCACCCAGTCAGCAGCCCGCAGTGCTGAGTCTACAGACCAGGGAAGCATTTCAGGGGAAGCTATAACTTGGGGTGTCACCAAAGAAGGGGGTGAAGCAGCGGTCTCCATATCACACACAGCACCCACCATAATCCACTGGGAGGCAGGGGGCACAGCGGCAACAACAGACACACCCGAAGCCTCCGAACACGCCTGGACATCTGTCGATGGGTAAGTCTCTGTGGTTTGTCCTTTGAAACCTCCCATCGTAACAGAAGGAGAAGTAGTACCCATATCAGTGTTGTTTTCACGTAAGTTTTGAAGTTCTTGATGGAGTTTCAGCTTAGTAATTGCAAAACTACGTTCTGCTTTAGCCAGACGTTTGCGTATCACCTTCTCTGCATTGCAAGCCACTTCAAGATCTGAGGAGGAAAGATCCTCCATTACGTCACTATTAGGCAAGGAAGAACGAGAATGCATACCAGTATTAGATTGCTGAGGTTCAGGCACTTTATTCTGTACATGTAAGTCAGATACTGAAGTAATACAATTCTGTTGCAGGTCCTCTGTAAATTCGATTGCAGTCTCCACTAAATCAGAGGTGGGAACTGAGACCAGAACTCCCACCTCCATAGCTTCCTCCACAGCAGGCACAAGTATGTCTGCCATCTTGAACAGAGGTTCCCCCTCTGAAGAGTAGGGGAATTTCCCCAGTGTCCTGACCAAATTTCCATGATTCACTAAAAAATACCACCAACAGCTTAATCTGGTTCAAGGTCAGTTGGCATTCATCTGTATCCTCTCCCGGCCGTGCCTGAAAATAGGCAAGATTTGTCTAGTGCACTTACCCAGACAGCAAAACTAAATAAATAAATAAAATAAAATACTGTACCTAGCTTTACCCAGTGCTGTGGGAATCCAGTGGAGATGTGGGAGTCAAACGTATTAGTGCTGACAATCTGACAGCTACAATTTTCCGCCAGCTTTTTCTTCCCTTCCCTGCCTCTGACCCTCCCTCCTCCTGCATGGTGCAGAGCCAGCCACCCACATGCACAGCAAACCGCTGCAGAGGAGCATTCTCCCTGGACTGCCATAGAGGTCACTGTGGTGGTGGAACTCAGCACCACCCCTCCCCAGACTGGGATGCGCTGCCAGGAGCAGGACTGCCCCAGTCCTGATCATTCTGATCCAGCTCCCAAATTTGCTCCTGAATCCCAGGTTCCTGGCATGACCCACTGACACTGGACCATCAGGCAGCCACCCCTTCTTTTTTTTTCCTAATCTTTTCATTTCCATTCCACCAGTTTTTGAGGGATCCCTCACACCCACCATCTACTGTCCATAATTGACCAGCAAGAGGCACTGAAGCACTGAGCACTCTGTCCTCTCCTATCTCAGTTTCAGAGATTGCTTCAGCTCCCTAACACACTTAATCTCTTATTATTATTAGAGGAGCCTAAAAGGTCGTGTATAGTCCCTAACTGGGACTTCAAAAGAGACCATGCTAAGACCATGCAAATTGGGGGCCTGGAGGTAAGGGACCCATTGCCGGGGAGTGACCATGCCACGGTCTGGTTCTGCCTGGACCTAGAAGGGCTAGAAGATTGCACAAAGACAGAGGTAACTGACTTCAGGGGGACTGGATTTTAAGGAAATGGGAAGGATCCTAAGGAGCATTTGATGTGATTGGGTCAGACATGGACGCTGATAGTAGGTGGAAATCATCAGGAAAGGGGCAGGATGCTACCAGCACCTGTGCAAGAGTAAGACGAAATGTGGTAGGGCCCGAAAACCCTGCTGGTGGACCAGGGAGGTCCAGGAGGCGTGCGGGAAAGAAGGCAGCCTATAACAATTCAAGTGCTCAAGGAGTGAAAGGGATCGAGGGGAGTATGAGCTGATGGCTAGAAGGGCACTAGGGTGGTGAGGGTGGCTAAGGCAAGGAAGGAGCAGAACCTGGCCAGGGAAATTAGGAGAGGGAACAAGGGGTTCTTTAGATACATTGGGGAAAAACGGAGGGTGAAGGGGCAGATTAGCAGGATTAAATCAGGGGAGAGATGGGCACAAGACCCAGGGGAGCAGGCTGAGGTACTAAATGAGTACTTCACCTCAGTTTTCACCAAGGAAAATGGGGGTGCTGCATCATACATGGGAGGAGACAGAGATACTGAGGAGGAGGGACCCTCACCGATCAGCGGGTCTGGGGAGAGGGGGAGGCATCACTGGAGGGAGGGGAGGGCTAAGCAGGGAGAAGAGGTACTGGAAGTAGAAATCCAGCAGAGAGAGTGAGGGAAGCCCTCAGCTCCTTTAAGACGGAGAAAGCACCAGGGCCGGATAAATTACATCCCAGAGTGCTGAAGGAACTTGCAGATGTCCCATAAACCCCTGGCAGAGCTTTTCACCATCTCTCTCTGAGGACAGGGTGAGTACACCCCAGGACTGGAAGGTGGCGACATAGTGCCTATCCACAAGGGGGGGATCAAAGGAGGTGGCAGGAACTACAGGCCTGTCAGCTTGACATCGGTGGTGGGCAAGGTGATTGAGGGCATTGTCAAGGAGAGGCTGGGGGACCTGGAAAAGTCAGGGTGCCTGGATGATAGACAGCATGGATTCACCCTGGGAAATCGAAGTCAGACAAACCTTGTGGAGTTCTATGACTGGGTGACGAGTGCCTTGACCTGGGTAGACCAGTGGACGTCCTCTTCTAGACTTCAGCAAGGCATTTGACTCTGTTTCTCATGTGGGCCTGTTGGATAAGCTGGGAGAAATGGGGGTGGGGAACCAGATGATCAGATGGATAGGCAACTGGCTCCAGGACCGGACCCAGAGGGTCGTAGTTGGCGGGCTAGTCTCATCCCCAAGGAGGGTCATTAGTGGGGTCCTACAGGGTCCTTGGGCCCCTCCTATTCAATGCCTTCATCTCTGACATAAGGACAGGAATCAGGAGTGAGATGAGTGTCTTTGCTGATGACTCAAACTGGGGGTGGTGGATGGGAGGAGGAGAGGGTGGCCCCACAGGGGGACCTGGAGGCTCTGGAAAGATGGTCTAGAAAGTGGAAACAGAGGTTCAAAACAGGGAAATGCAAGGTACTCCACCTGGGGGCCAGAAACCCGGCCAAGTGTACACCCTGGGGGAATGCTACAAGTCTCAATGGCTGAGAGGGACCTGGGGGTGGTGGTGGATGTCAAGATGAACAACTCTGAGACTTGTAGGAGGGCAGCAGCCAAGGCCAACAGGATGCTGGGATACATCGCTAGGGGGATCACCTCCAGAAGAAGGGAAGTGGTACTCCCTCTGTATAACTGCTTGGTGAGGCCGCACCTTGAGTACTGCATGCAGTTTTGGAGACCACACTTGAAGAGGGACATTAAACTCCTGGAGAGGGTCCAGAGGAGGGCAACCAAAATGATTTGGGGCTTGGGGGACAGGACCTATGAGGAGAGGCTCGAAGAGCTAAATATGTACACATTGGAAGAGAGAAGGGACCGGGGGGACATGATAGAGGTATTCAGGTACATGAAGACAGTAAATAGGGGAGGAACAGTCAGGGTGCTTCGCAGCAAGGAGGAGGGGGCCACTAGAGGCATGGGTGGAAGCTGGAGGGGGGAAGATTCAGGGTGAAAGGAGGAGGTGCTACTTCACTGAGAGGGTGGTGGAGCCATGGAATGCGCCTGCCTAAGGGGTGGTGCAGGCAGAGACGGTGGAGGGGTTCAAGAGGGGGTGGGACAGGTACAGGGGAAGGGTTCTGGAAGTAAAATCCAATGCAGCAAGAATATCCGGAACTGGGAAGGGAGAAGCCAGAGAAGGCGAGGGAGGCAGCAAGGTCAGCACTCAGGGTGGGGCTGACCAAACGAAGGTTATGAAAGACCGTTAGGCCTATTCTCGCTGGCATTTTAGTATGTTAGTATGAGTGTTTGTGCTATATTTCAGGGACAGCCCAGGTGTTCTTTAGATGTACTGGAAGATCCACATTGGCATAAACTGCCTGGTGCTGTGATTTTGACTGAATAATTGAACTGTGTCACTAAGAGAAGGTAGATCATGTGCACTTTGGAATTTAATTAAGATCAATAGAGTGGCATTAACTAAACAGCTTGAGAAAGGTCTCACCTAAGCAGAAACCCAGCAGCAGGAAAACATTAGACATCAAAGAAAAAGCTAACTCTCCAGTCATCTGCAGGATAGATATGTGCTTCATTTTATAATTGCTGGAACTGATGCTGCAATGGGTGATGTGGCGCCAACACCATCTGTCCAAGCATCAGCTTGATATATACCTACCACTGTAACATCTGTGATCATCCTTGCTTATTATACTGCTCCTCTCATCATACAAGGACGCTTTTAGCCTGAAGTTCTAACCATGTATAACAAAAACCCATCCTACCATTAGGAGAAGGAGGTTGTTCATCAGTAGTGCCTAGTTGAAGTCGACAGTCTAGCGTTAGCTCTGAGGGGATAGCCTGGTGGGAGAAGCATACAGTAGAAAAGGAGGCTGCCTTCATTGCACCAGCAGCAGTTGTGCCAGTTAGTGCAAACAGCTCAAGGAAGGCTCCAGAGCTGGCACTAGTCGGACCACACGCAGAGAGTGGTTCTCAACTTGAAGATCATCAGGTTACTGTCTGGAGGAGTACTGCCTAAGGCCCTGAACAAATGCTGGTGAACGGGGATTCAGAGACATTTTTTAGTAGCTTGCCAGTAAGTGGGAAGTATGTAGTGAGACCACTTTCGAAGGGAAAAAAAAACAGTGATATTCGGGCCTGTTGTGAGTTCCCCAACAAACATAGAGGGAGAAACCGACTGATGGCTGAATTCGAAGAAGTGCCCATGCAGTTATTACAGTACCTGTAGATACAAGCAAGACTTTGGCATGAGACCCCACCTAGAGTACTGTGTCCAGTTCTGTAGGCCATATCTCTTGAAGGACATAAACAGAGTAAGGATATATTCAGAATGGAGGCAGTCCAGAGGAGGGCAACTAAAACATTGCAGGGTCTGCATCAGAAGCCCTACGTAGAGAAACTTAAGGATCTAAATATGTACACCCTGGAGGAGAGAGGAGGAGAGGAGGAATATGACAGAGACCTTTAAATACCCTCACAGGGGAAATAAGGTATGGGGAATTATTTTCAGAAAATTATGAGCACAAAGACATGGGGCACGATAAGAAGCTAGGGGTAGATTCAGGAGAGATATGAGAAAATACTTCTTCACAGAAAGAGTGATGGATTCCTGGAAGTCTTCCAGCAGAAGTGGTGGGGGCAAAAACAGTGGTGGGATTAAAGAATGCATGGGATAGGCGTAAGAAAATCTTAGGGAAGGGGGAGGAGGGTAGGTGAATGGGCTGGAGATCAAGTAGGATTTGCGGCGATACTATAGGCAGACTAGATTGGCCAAGCAGTCCTTAACTGCTGGCAAATTATATGTTTCTGTAACAGTAGTAGATGGGTCTTGGGGTGTTCTGGTTAAGCTCTGGCTTAGGTAAGGTTAATATAAATACATTGGTTTGAATGGGATGTCCTGCAAGCATAAGATACCCCTAGATATGGAAGGTTCCCTTGGCTATGCCAGCCCCTGTCCCAGGGTAAAAGGGGGAGAAGTGGGGGGGGGGGGTGCATGGCTTAACCCTAGCAAGATGGCTGCTTAATTTCTTTGCAAGCTCCAAGCTGGTGTTATCTTCACTCAGATACCATCTCCAACAGCCAGATTGTTTACTGTTATTTTTTCCTTCAGCTCCAAGACAGAACGGCTATCATGGTGACGGGTGGGGAAATGGCTCTTGACCAAGGATCCATCCAGGAGATGATTACAAAGCTGCTGCATGAAATGAGTGAGTTAAAACAGCTTCACTTCAGTCAGCACAGGCGATCACTCAGCTGCATACTAGGCAGAGACAGACAGAGAGGCCTGGAGCTTGTGAATGGCAATGTTGTGGGAATCTACTTACCAGTCTATCAGAGAACAGACTTATTCACCAGCTGTGGAGCAAAGTCAACAACTTAGAAATCCATAGCCGCAGTACTAACCTGTGATTTGTGGGCTTCCGGGGGTAGAAATGCAAACCCTGAAGCCTTCCTACATCATGTGCTACCAATGGTCCTGAAGGTCAAAGGGCCACTGATTTGATACTGTAAGAGCTCACAGTGGCAAACATCCTTGGCTACTACTAGCAAAATTCCTTAGCTATGCCACCAAAGAAGCGATCCTGCAGAAGGCCAAGGAATTGCTGTATACAATGGCAGGAGCACACAATACAAATCTTCAAGACTTTTTGAGACAGCTATGCGATTGCACACATGCATACACTGAAGCAAGGAAGCTTGTGATAAATTGGCCTGCAGTTCTCCTCCGATACCTGGCAACCACGGGGGTGCTGCATATTGGGGTTCTGCTGCTATTCTCCACCCTGGAATCTGATGGACTTTCTGGGCAAGTAGTGGCCCAAAGAACTTTGTACCCCCTGGCAAGAGTTCCTGGCTGGAAAAAGCACCACCTCTGAAGATATAGATACCAGTGGCCCCTCGACTACCTTGACTAATGGGCAACATCATAATGACAGAACCAAATCCTGGTCCTTATCTCCTAGGAGCCACACAATAGAACTGCCAGTGAACAAGAAAGGACCCACTGACCTAGCAACTCTGATCTCGTAGCAATAGCAGAGAGGATGATAAAGAATTGGAAGGGTCATTGGATGGCTTCCACATCTACAGGTCACAGAACCATTACGCACCCCTTTTTCCCAGCTGCCAACAAGCAGAAGAGCTACCTCACTGAGAGAAACCACAGCCTGAGACTTCACCCTCAAACAAGCCAGAAGCTGACACCCCGACCCATGTTCTGGATGCATGCAGTAAGTCCTGGGCAGCAGTTCTAACAGAGGCGCACCCATTACACCTAACCACCAACCTGGGAACAGCTGTTCTTTTCATCAGTCAACAAATTCTATCACTAGAATTCTTTCCACAACCACTGACTGACTGTCAGGCTGCAGCAACCATTAGGATGAACGTGCTTCAGACGGAAGCACCAAGTTAGGTCGACAGTAAAACTGCTGACCTCCTGCACAGCGACGGCACAATACCAACGCAGGTATTGTGCAGCCCAATCCCCCAGTGTTTTCTGTGCGGGGCTGTGCCCCCCCACACTCCCCATGCCCACACTCCCCCAGACTTTAGGATTCTCAACTCCAGGTTGGAGTTGGTCCGGGGAAGGGGCAGAACACTGGGGGAAAGCGAAACACAGGAATGGACCATTACAGCGACTGTCGCTGTAGTGGTCTTTTTCCTTGTTTTGCCATCAGGGTGTCCGGCAAGAGGGGGCCACTCCTTCAAACAGGTACTGTTGTCTGATAATTTCCTTTCCCCTCTGTAAGATGGGTGAATAACTAAGTAGGCTATTGGGGAGCAGGGACACAGGCGGCAAACTATTGATGACTAATATTGAGGTCCGTATGTGCTTTGAACCTTGTTAATCTCTCACTCCCGTACCCTTGCCAGTTGCCACTGGTCCATTTTCTGTCCCTCCTGCAGTCCCCCACAGCCTTAAAGCATTGTCATACAACACACCATCCCTGTCTTGCCTTTCTCCTAACTGAGCAGATTCTCAGAGGAGAAATAACGCTATATTTTTCATGCTGCCTGAATATGAACAATTGGTGCTCACTACCACTGATGTGTCCTGATCTTACACAGATTGACCACATACGGCCATCAATAACTAAATGTAACATTATTGACAGACTGTTACGCTATGCTCTCCTTTATGGGCAGCACCTAAGGGCTTGGCAGTGCAAGGGTGGGCTCGTCACCCCCCCCCCCCACAATCTCTGGCTTGTAGGGACATATGTTCAATTTATTAATATTCTAAATACCTCTCTCCTAAGCAGCATGTTGAATAATATGTTTTTGTATGTTTCAACTGTTGTACATGCATGTATACTTGCTTAGTTCATACTTATAAAAGTTTTAGTAGGTCCCCCACCTTAGACATGCTAGCACTGCAGGTCCAGCAGTAATCAAGGCTTTTAATTTATCTGTTACAAGTCTGTTTAATCACTATACCCATCTATAAATCATCCCTCTCCCCCAGAGAGAAATTGTTTGCTCTATTTAGCCTTCCATTTCACCACCAGAGACCCTGAAGCTGGTTAAGGATTACCCTTGCACTGCCCCCAGGGCTGGAGAAGTCGGGCAGATGATGACTACATATAAATGAAGGGGGGCAATGGCGCACTACATGTGAAGAGATAGGACAATAACTCCTGGAGGCAATTTATTATGCTGCACCCCTCCCCATGCATAGATGACAACCTTGGCCACAGCCAAGCACTGTTTGCTTGCTTAGCAATGCCTTAGGGAGACATGGGAGAGCCTTGGTCTGCCAGCTTAGGCCAGCTCATTTCTCACTCTTCTTCAGGAATTACATTTTCAGTTTTGTTCAACTTTTTCAAAACCTGTTGTTTGTAATTAATAGCTGTAGTTAAGTGTAGAGGTGTTAATTGTAATAATTCCTGATCATGAACCACCCCTGATATAGACAGCTGCTACCCCCCACCTTCATACATGCCCAGGGATGCACCCACTTATTTGCCTGACAGCAGAGCTCAGACCTCTTGAAGATATTGCAAGATGGCCTCACAACATCCATTCCAGAAGATACCCGCTAAGTACATGATCATGGGTGATGTTATCTGCCACATGTGGAACGTCCAATATAAGAACTCCCCTGCCAAGTAAGGTTTTATCACATCTGAAGTACCTAAAGACTACCATTGCATTTCT
This sequence comes from Neoceratodus forsteri, assembly GCA_016271365.2. Taxonomy (NCBI): domain Eukaryota; kingdom Metazoa; phylum Chordata; order Ceratodontiformes; family Ceratodontidae; genus Neoceratodus; species Neoceratodus forsteri. Next base: position 429,332,216 of record CM057453.1, on the reverse strand, counting down.
ACAAGAAACCAGACTACTTGATGCACACCATCCCTGCCTTGAAAAAGACTGGGTAGGACAGGAACTGCATGCCTCTGCCCCCACCAGGAAGAGAGGGTGGCCATCTTAACACACAAGGCTGTCTGGTGGGTTGTCACTACTGTGATGCAAGTCCTGCAGGGTCACTGGATTCTAGCCCTATTAGACACTCCCAGGGGCCCCATTTTATTATGGAATCTTTATGCCCCTAATGAAGATGACCCAGACTTCCTCCATCAAAATGAGGTTGAATTAATCACTAATCACCCCTGCTACCCCATTACTGGTAGGAAGAGATTTTAATCTAGTGCTGGAGCCCTGCATAGACAGGAGTCACTCCAATCTGGAATCACACCTCAAAGGATCACAAGCAGCAGCCCTTTTTAAGAAAGATCAAGGGTAGGCAGATATCTGGCACCTTTGTCACCCTTGAGTCAGACATTACTCCTGTGACTCAATGATACACAACTCCTACAGCCACTTAGACTTCTGGCTCACATCCCCTCAAATAACACAGGTAGCAATTAGTACACCATTATACATGTAATCCTTTCAGACCATGCACCAGTCCAACTCTATTCATTTGGGGTCAGCTCACACCAAAGTCACCCTCCTGGAGACTTTATCCATTACTACTTAGAGAGCCTGCATTTATCCCCTGGATAATGGCAGAAACCACCACCTTTTCAACAAAATGATCCCAAAGATACTTCCATAGGGACTACATGGGAGCCCTGGAATCCACACTATGGGTGCAATAATTGGTTAGGTAGCCCACTGTAGACGCTTAAAGGAGTGTGACCTTCAGAGGTTAGAACAAGAATTACAAGCTAAAGAATCTCTATACAAGACAGGCCCTCATCCAGACCCTAAATCTAATATACACAACTCTGTCCTGTGGCACAGATTAGAAGTAAAATTCCATCCTGGAAAGCAGAAATAGCAATGATGTTGTTGCATGTGGCTGAATGGTGGTGGTACACTTCAAATAAAAATGAACAATCCTTGTGAAACAGAATACCCCAAACCCAAAGGCCATACCCATGAAAAACCTCTAAATGAGATATCTGTAACTCCTGTTGGATGGCCAAATCCAATATATTTTTTCCCCAACTATGTTACACGTCTTTGTTGCAGGGCAAGTCCTGGGTTACTCACAGTTCTTGAACCAGTGGATCTCCTCATTGTACAGGGATGTGGCACAGTTTGCAGAAATCCTCTCGGCTGGTGTCTTGCTGCTCTCTGACTCTCCTTTTCCACTCATCAGTTTTGAAGGTTGTTGTCGAGGGCTTGTTGTTCCTCTGATACAGGTCAGGACTCTCCTGGTGCCAGAAATTGCTGGCTGAATTGCTTGGATTACAGGAACTCTCCTTCTGTTGCACCTTTAAGAGTCTGCCACTCCTGCACATCCTCGCTTCCAGTCCCACAGGTGTGACAATGACCAGCACCTGCAGTAGTGCTAAGCCGGGCAGATTCGGGTTGCAATATCTGGCTGGAGCACAGCAAACGTCTCTTTCAGTTAGAGATTTCAGCTTTAAATTTGTGCAACACTTAGTATACAACTGCTTCTCTCTTCTGAGCAGGAATTCTGCTTCTCACTTCTCTCTCTGGCAAACATGCAGTCTGTTTCCTTTAGCACTTGAAATCAGGTCACTCTCAACCTCGTAGTCAGAGCTCTCTCAAGCTTGTAGTTGGACTTTTCCCAGGCTGTACCAGCCTACACTTGGCCTTCTGTTCTTTGATTGTACAAACCCAGGCAGACCCCAGACACAGTGACTCCAGGCAGAAACTCTGCCTGAGCTGTTCTTCTGGCCAGAGCCATGCAAAGACTGACCTGGTGCTGCAACAGCCCTGCAGCTGTCAATCACACTGGGCAGTGCTGGGAGTCTATCTTTTGATACACAACTGGCCACAAGCTCACAACAGTCTTCCTATGTCTCAGAAGCTCACTGGGGTTACCCTTCAGGCTCTGCAGCCTGACTGGCTGATGCTGTCACCCCAGCCCCTGCTACTGTGGTGATGTGGTCAGGTGGCACAGCCTGTAGTGGCTGAGGGAACTGGCTCTAAAAGTCTTAATTGTACAGTACTCTTGCTCTGGAATCAATTTATTTTACTGTCATTGCTGAGTGAGGTCACGCTGCCATCCGTGCAGTCACAGTTCCAGTTAGGGTATTCCCAGTATGTTGTGAGTGCCTGTCACACGGCCCATCCATGGGAGTCAGCGGCCTTTGTTGTGCATCAGCAGCCTCTTTATGAATGGTGCCAGACTGCCAAAGATATCATCTGCTTTTCCACTTCTATGTCCCTCAGGGAATGGAGAGCACTGCTGCCGCCCAGTGATAGGTCAGGAGGGTAGAATTCACGTATGTCCCCACATTCTGGGAGGGGCTAAGCATTTTATTTTTGACAGCAGTACAGAACATGCATGTCCAGATATGGTGGACTTAGATTTCTCCTGAGGATTCTGAGCAATGAAACTGGAAGGAGAAATTTCTGAAGTATATGAGGAAATACTTCTTCACAGAAAGTGGTAGAAGCACAGAATCAACTGCCAAACTAAGTTGTAGAGGCTACAGTAGTGGAAGGCTTTAAACAAGCATTTAGACACATGGGCATAGTAGTGTGGAAACAGGGATGGTGAGGGTTCCGGAAACCAGTTAATGTCTGCAGAGGTATAATAAGCAGGGAACTCTTGGGCAGATTAGGTGGGCCCAGCAGTCCTTTTCTGCCAACAAATTCTGTTTCTATGTTCCTCCAAAACCACTCATGGCTAGTAGTACTATTACTAAACCTGAAAAAACAAATAGTTTAGAATCATTGGAAGGAACTTGTGTCCACCATTGCTTTGATGTTTTGGTGACATTTAGGACCACACAAATCTTGTGCACTAAAGCCCTTTTTTCATTGTACAAAATTAGACATTTTAAACTTGCACAAGGATAGCCCAAGTGTGGGAAGCCTAGTATTTGGGTCTTTTTTTGTTTTGCTGGTAGATGTTGGCTCACAAACATATGCATTAGAGTGTCAAGTGGCCGGATTTATTCAACTCATGTTCTAAAGTATATTATAATTGAAAGGCAGTTTCTGATGTGGCTGAAGGCATTTAATAAACCAGCAACTTGAAACTGCTGCTGCAGCATCCAGTAAAGGTGACCTATTTTCTTTGGAAAAAATGGGATCCTATTACAGGAGCTGAATGGTCTACACCGGCACTGTATTTAGGTCATAAAGTGAATATGTCAGTGAATGCGTCAGAATAATGCTGGTAGTGTTTTTGAGGGAGGGGCAAATTGCTTTCAATAAAAATTACCTTAAAAAGAGAAACGAACAAACCAAATAAGCATAGAAAGTTGCTAGCATGGATTATTTCCTCTGTCCTTGTACTTTTTAGTTTTCTGTAACACCAGCTGCAGCTGTTTCATCCCTGAGGACCCTTTTGGAAATTTCAGTAAACCTGCTACAGCTTCAGTGATTTGAGGCTGTTTAATAATAACTATTAGTAAAATGCAGAATAATTCTTAGTAAACAGATCATGTTGTTTTTTAACATGCTTGTACTGTTCCTGAACAATATTTTGCAGACAGGGGTGTCCCACCATACGTTAAGGCTGCCAGGTCGGTGGAGGCCTTTAAAACCTCTTTTAAAATGTATTTATTTTATAAAGCTTTTAATCTGCTCTGACTTAATTTATTCTGGGGCTGTTTTACTGTATTTTACTGTTATTTTGTTAAGCACTCTGAGCCCTTGGACAGGGCACTATATAAATGAAATTTGCCTTGCCCTGATTTTTATCACTTAAAAATACTATTTTATCAAATGAGGAATGTGCCATCACAATCACATTTTAAAGTAGAAATTTAAAGCAACTTAGGAAGCTGTGTAGCAAACTAGAACAACATCAGGGTGCTAGTTTGCCTAATTTGGAGTGTTCGCTTGTCCCGCATATAGTCTCTTTTCCCCACAATTTGAGAGCTGCAGTACAGTAATATCACACAGGTGGTCAACAAAAGGAGCGGTTCAGTACTGTGCATGTATACTGCACTGTCAAAAATCAGCAGAGCTTCTAAGCCACTAGATCATGGGCCAGATTCACAAAACTTTGCCCTAGTGCAAAGCTAGTTTGCGCGGCGCAATCTGGGTTTTGCGCTAATTTGGTATTCACAAAAGCCCGGTTTGCACCCTCAAACTGAGTTTGCACCGGGGCAAAGTGTGGAGGGGTCCGCAACATAAATGAGGGGGAAGGGATGTGAATATTTGCGTTGTCTGATTCACAAAGCATTTGCTCCATGCAAGGACCTCTTGCAGGGCCCCCCTGCACAGAACAAATGCCACCAACTGAGACCTTGCCTTAAAGGAGGCATGGGGGTGCCTCCAGATGGTGAGAAAGGGGAGAGCCAGGTGGCCGGATCAGGGTCGTGGAGTTGAGGAGATGCCCAGGGGCAAAATGGAGACTGGACAGGGGTTCTCCCGGTCTGGTCCCCATACCCAATGGTTCCACCTTTAGTGGGCAGCTTACTCGATTAACCTCAGAGTCTCATCCAACCCAGGTGGTGTTATGCAATGCTAGGTCCATTAAAAACAAGACGGCAATAATTGCCGATCTTGTTGGATCATTTGACCTGGCTTGCATCATCAGGACCTGGCTGGATGAAAATGCTGGCCTGATTCTTGAGTCAGCGGTTCCAGGCGGCTTCTTGGTGATACACCCGAGATTGGATCATAGGGGCAGGGGTGGGGCATTTTGTTTTAAAACAGAATTGGGCCTGATGGATGTGCCAGTGGGGGAGACCAGATCCTTTGAATGTATCCTGGGTACAGGTGTGGGGTTCAAAATTCTCCTTGTCTACCATCCACCTGGGGATGGGAAGAAATTTTTGCAGGAAGTCATGTACTTCATTGCCGAGATGGTGTTGGAGTCGCCCAGACTGATGGTGCTGGCTGACTTCAATGCCTGGGCCGATGATGAACTCTCGCAGTTTGATCAAGACTTCCTCCAACTAATGATTTAGTTGGGCTTCACACAGGCAGTTGCCTCTGTGACCCATAATTCTGTTAATTCTCTGGATCTAGTCTTCCTCCTGGGTATGGAGATCTCCGATTTGGTGATGGAGCCAGTCAGTTGGTCTGACCATTATACTATCAGCTTCAATTTCCAGAGCCCCCCCCCCATATGCCTGCCCCTGTGGAGATGGTCTGGTACCACCCTTTAAGGGAGTAACCCAAAATGGCCTGATGGTGGTACTGGATCTATCGGACTTCTGACTGCTAGCAGGGTTCAGACAACCTGCTGCAGGCTTATAACATGGCTGTGGTGGTGGCTCTGGACTCCATTGTCCTGTTTGTGTTCTCCCCTCACCCTTCGGCCTCGGTCCCCTGGTTTGATGGGACCTTGAGGGAGATGAGGAGAGAGGGCGAAGAATGGAGTGAGCTGGCAGAAATCTGGTCTTGATGCCGACAGGCTTAGGTAGATGGGCCATTATTCAGACTCTCAATCAGCGATCTTCCTGTCTGGGAGATCACCTCTGTGAAGAACCGACCTGCTCAGCTCTACCGAATGGTAGATGGACTGTGAAATCCAGCCTGTCTGCAAGTTCAGAGAGCATTGTCACAGGAGAAGTGTGATGAGTTTGCTCTCTTCTTTGCAGGTAAGGTTGCTGACCTTAGATCAGAGATTTGCTTAGCTCACTCCAATGGGCGGTGCAGTGATCGATCGGAGGTTGCAGAACCATAGTTTTGTTAGTCGGCTTTCTGCCAGCCAGTGATCATGGATGTCATAAGGATCGTCCAGAGTACATGGCCGACCTGCTGTAGTTTAGACCCGGGCCCAACTTGCCTCCTTGTGGAGTGCGTTGAGGCCCTCAGCCTGGTCCTGGCTGATATAGTCCAGCGTTCACTTGAGTAGGGTGAGTTCCCTGACTCCCTGAAGGAGGCGGTGGTGACACCCCTCCTTAAAAAATCTTCTCTCAACCTAGATTGTCTTGCCAACTACAGATCTGTCTCTAACCTGCCCTTTGTGGGCAAGGTTATTGAGAAGGTGGTCACACTGCAGCTGGAAGATCATCTTACCATCCATGACATCTACGATCCTCTACAGTCGGGATTTAGGAAGAGGCATAGCACTGAGACTGCCCTGGTTAGAGTGCTCAATGATCTCCTGATAGCGAGAGATTGGAGGACTCATTTCATCTTAGTCCTCCTCGATCTCTCTGCAGCATTTGACACCGTGGATCAAGGCATATTGCAGGAGTGCCTGGTTATCTGCGGATTGTCAGGATAGTCCTCAGATAGTTCCATTCATTCCTCACTGGTAGATCTCAGAGAGTTGCATCAGAATTTATTCCTCTGATGCATTCTCTCTTCATGTGGGGTACCCCAGGGCTCTGTGCTTTCACCTATGTTATTCTCAGTGTACATGCTGCCATTGGGAGACATCATAAGGTGGTATGGCTTGAGTTTTCACTGCTATACAGATGACATTCAGCTATACGTGTCCTTTGTGCCTGACCAGAATGATGTGGTCTTGGTGTTTAACAACTGCCTCACTAATATTCAGGGCTGGATGAGTGCCAACTGGCTGAGGCTGAACCCTGACAAGACCGAGGTTTTGGTGGTGAATCCAGATTGCCAGGTAGAGGGGTCCTTGGCAGGGCATGCCTCTGGGCTTTTGCTTGGCAGTCGCCAGCTGATGTCCTCCGAATGGATGCGGAGTCTGGACATTATTTTTTATGAGGGTTGTCCCTGAAGTCATAGGCGTCATCCGTCATCAAGACCTCATTTTTTTGATGAGGGGTTGACCATGAAGTCACAGGTGTCATCCGTCATCAAGACCTCATTTTATCATCTGAGGAATACTGCCTGGATTAAGCACCTCATTTATGTTGCGGACCCCTCCACACTTTGCCCCGGTGCAAACTCAGTTTGAGGGTGCAAACCAGGCTTTTGTGAATACCAAATTAGCGCAAAACCCAGACTGCGCCGCGCAAACTAGCTTTGCACCAGGGAAAAGTTTTGTGAATCTGGCCCATGATCTAGTGGCTTAGAAGCTCTGCTGATTTTTGACAGTGCAGTATACATGCACAGTACTGAACCGCTCCTTTTGTTGACCACCTGTGTGATATTACTGTACTGCAGCTCTCAAATTGTGGGGAAAAGAGACTATATGCGGGACAAGCGAACACTCCAAATTAGGCAAACTAGCACCCTGGTTCTGCTCTTTGATCTCCCGACATTGATCCACACCTCTGTGACCTCCCTCCTTGAGTACTGCAATGCCCTGTACCTTCAGCTTCCGGGGTTGATATCTGCCACTTGCAACTAGTACAGAAAGCTGCGGCCAGGTTGTCGACTGGGCTTTCTCGATCTAGCCATGTCACACCTGTGCTGTGTGTATTGGCTGCTGGTTCAGTGGCACATCACTTTCAAGGTTGGCTTGCTAACCTACAAGGCCCTACATGGACAGGGACTGGGTTATCTGCAAGAGCTCCTTTGACCCTACCACTCCCTCTGACCACTCTGCTCTGCTGAAAAGGGATTGCTGGAGATTCCCAGGGTTCATTTGAAGACCTCTGGAGCCCGTGTGTTTGCTTTTGTGGCTCCTACCCTATGGAAGTCTTTACTTCTTTGGATAAGAGAGTGTGGCGAGCTTTAAATCTGCTCTTAAAACATTTTTATTCTCTCTTGCCTATCCTGACTACTAATTTATGGATTCTGTCATTTTAATTGTTTCTAATTATTGTTTGTAGCTGTTCTGTAAAAGTGCTTTGGTATTTCTTGAATTGCGCTTCAAACAAATAAAGTTATTATTATTATTAATAATAATAAAACCCGCGCAACCCTAGTGGTTGGCGGAGGTACTGTGGTGGTGTCCCCTCACTGATTGCTGGCCCAATTGAAATATGATCTAGTGGTCCCCCTGTTGCTGATCGCCGCCTGATCTAAATAATTACATTCCCTAGTGGCCTATTGCTTTGTTCCCCCCTGCCGATTGCCAGCCCGTTCTAAATAAATACATTCCCGGGTGGTCTAGCTGTCCCCTTCCTTGCCAATCGCTGGCCTGAAATAAAAAGTAAAAGATTTCCCTGGTGTCCAGTGATGCCCCTCCACCTGAAGCCCTGCCCAAAATAGAAATAAAATTCCCTGGTGGCTAGTGGTCCCTCTCCCACCCAATCACTCACCCCATATGTTAACATGACTTCCCTGGTGGCTAGCAGTCCCTCTCCCATCCTGATCCCCCGTATAGTCAATATACATATTTCTCTGGTGGTCTAGTGAACCCTTCCATCCACAATCCCCAGTATGTGATGTAACATCTATTCATTGGTGGTCTTGTGCACCCTCCACCCAAGCAGGTAGTGTCCCATAACCCCGCTCCCTTCCATCCTGAGCCCAAGCCAGTGACCAGCACAGCCCTCTTCTCTCCACCATGGCTGGCCACTGACTGAGCTGTCAATGAGCACGTACTGTACACAGTACGCGCTCATTGCATTGACAGACAACTCAGAGTGCGCTGTCATTCCATAAGCATGTACTGTATACACTACAGTATGCGCTCATTGGCAACTCAGCCAGCAGCCAACCATAGTGGAGAGAGGAGGCCTGTGCTGGTCGTCGGTTTGGGTTTGGGATGGTGGGGGGAGCAGAGTGGTGGGACACCACCTGCTGGGCTGAGAGGTACACTACACCACCAGGGAATAGATGTTATATCACAAACTGAGGATCAGGATAGGAAGGGGGATTCGCTAGACCACCAAGGAAATAAGTATATTGACTATATGGGGGATCAGGATGCAGCGGACCGCAGCCACCAGGGAAGACAATGTTCATACATGGGGCAAGTGATTAGGTGGGGGAAGGGACTGTTAGCCACCAGAGAAGTCATGTTTATATATGGGATGAGTGATCAGGTGAGGGGAGGGACTCGCTAGCCACCATGGAAGTCATTTTATATGAGGCAAGTGATTGGGTGGGGTGAGGGACTACTAGCTACCTGGGAATTTTACTTCTGTTTCAAGCAGGGTTTCAGGTGGGGTGGAGAGACCACTGGACACCAGAGAAATCTTATAGTTTTGATATCGGGCAGGCAATTGGCAAGAGAGGGGACCGCTAGACCACAGTGAATGTATTTATTTAGATTGGGGTGGCGATCAGTGAGGGGGGGGACCATGAGGCCACCGGGGAATGTTTTTATGTAGATCAGACCAGTGATTGGTGAGGGGAACCTCTAGACCACCATGGAATGTATTTATTTAGATTGGGTCGGCGATCTACGAATGCAGTGGGGGCCAGGCTATGCTCCTCGCAGACTATGCAAATGGGCCCATAATGGGCATATAAATGGCTACCTAGTACTTTGCATGCCCAATGGGCTAATTTGCATGGCTGCCTTTGTGACTAGGAAGTAGCGGCCCTATGTTATTCCTTGTGGGCCCATGATCATGGCTGCATGTCGGGGCAGTGGTACTAGGGTAGCGCTGGTGATCTTGGGGTTACCGCTGCCTTGGACTATCCCCATTCACAGTCAGATAGCGTGGTGCACTATCTGACTGAGAAGAGCAATTTTTGACACCTGGGCAACCACAAAGCGCAATACAAAATGTTGCATTGCCTTTGTGAGTTTTTGTGAATATGTCCCTCATGTGCCTTTACTGGGGTCTGCAAACACTCATTATTAGTTTACAGAAGAAACCTGGGAACTTCAGGGGTAGGGGGATAGAGTCCAACAGCCCCCTCCCACACTCAGTGACCATACATACAATACAATCAGATGTCAAGGACATGAGTGAGTGATATGATTTCCTGCAGTTACACCTTAATCTGAGGTTAATACAGTACTAAAATTTCCCAAGTCGGCAGTGTAGGCAAACACTGCACAGTTCAATTATAGAAACAGACATATTTAACCATTAAAAATATTTAGAACAAGATGGTCACAGTGAAATGCACACAATAGATTGTGTATAACTGTTTAATTAATACAACTCTCTGGGCTGAATTAGTGGGCTCTATTAATTGAACAGTTATATGCCATGGAATAAATACATTTGGAGGATAAAGCTGTTATTTTCACTGGAGACACAGCTACTGTGCAAATAAATGTTATTTGCATGGTAGCACACTCCATGCTTTTCTCACTTAACTGGCTCCCTGTGAGCAGAACATCAACCAGTGGCATTGACACTGTAACAATAAACGTAAATGACTCAGCTTGTTATACTAACATGCTAACATACTATTTGCCAGGAGATTAGGCCTTATGGTCTATCAAGTCTGCTCGAACCTAGATCCTTAGTTGGGTGCCGAGACCCTCCCATCCCTTGTGCTCCAGAAACCCCTATCATCCATCCCCACTCCCCCGGGACAGGCCATCATCTGATACATCCACTTTCTGTGTCTGTCCCACCCTCTCTTAAAGCCCTCCACTGTGGATCTCTGAACCAGCTCCCCAGGCAGAGCATTCCAAGGGTCCACCACCCTCTCAGTGAAAAACCTCCTCCTCTTTCCCCCCTCACCCTTCCACCTTCCAACTTCAAACCATGCCCTCTGGTGATGCCTCCCTGCTTTAGTCTAAAGATCCCCTCCATGTTTACCCTATTTATTCCCTTGAGGTACTTGAAGACCTCAATCATGTCCCCCCTGTCTCTCCTCTCCTCCAATGAAAACAGGCAGAGCTCCTCAAGTCTGTCCTCGTAAGTCAAATCCCCTAGCCCTCGTATCATCTTTGTTGCCCTCCTCTGTACCCTCTCCAGGAGCTGTATGTCCCTCTTCAAGTGTGGTCTCCAGTACTGTACACAGTACTCAAGGTGTGGTCTAACCAGTCCATTGTACAGCGGCAGAATCACTTCCTTGCTCCTAGAGGTGATCCCTTGCGATGCATCCCAACATCCTGTTTGCCTTGCTAGCTGCTCTCCTGCACTGCTCAGAGTTATTCATACATGTATCCACCATGACCCTAGGTCTTTTCCCTGTTGAGGCTTCCAGCACCTCCCTCCCAGGGTGTACCTGTGTTTAGGGTTTCACCAAGATGCAACACCTTGCACTTGGTGATATTGAAATTTAATTCCATGTGTGAGCCCAGCTTCCAGGGTGTCCAGGTCCACTTGCAGGGCCAACCTCCCTCTTCTCCCTCAACTACTGCTCCCATCTTGGAGTCATCCGGAAGAGACTCATTTCACACCTATACCATCCCTGATCTCCGATATGTATGCATTAAACAGGATTGGACCCAGGACTGAGCCCTGTGGTACCCCACTACCAACCTCTGTAGGGTTCGAGAGCTCCCCCACAGACCACTACTTTCTGAGTGCATCCAGCTATCCAGTTTTCAATCCATCTGACCATCAAAGGGCCTACTCCTAACCCCATCAGTTTCTCCACCAGACCATTGTGGGGGACAGAGTCAAACGCCTTGCTGAAGTCCAAGAATAATACATCCACAGGCTTACCCCTGTCCAGTTCTGATGTTACCCATTCATAGAACTCCACAAGGTTGGTTTGACATGATCTACCTGGCACAAACCCATGCTGCCGGCTATCCAGACCTCCCACCTCCCCCAAGTAAACCCCCAATCGTTTCTTTAGTATACTCTCCATTAATTTTCCCACCACCGAGGTTAAACTGATGGGTCTATAGTTTCCTGGTACTTCCTTCAACCCCTTTATGGATTAGTACCACATGTGCCTCTCGCCAATCCCTAGGTACCCTCCCTGTCTCAAGTGACCTGTTGAAAACTCCGCCAGGGGTGCAGCCAGTATGTCCGCCCACCCCATAGTACTCGGATGAATGCCATCCGCCCAGGAGATTTGTCTTTCTTTAGGCCTTGAGGGCAAACCACACCCTTTTGGTGGGATGGCATCATCCGTCCCTCCACCTTACTGGGTCTTTTATCTTTATCCAGATGTGACACCCCTGGGTACCTTTCCTCCCTTTGCTCCATTTCTGTTGCTCCCTGATCCCACTCCCTGCCGCTTCTATCCCTTTGTGCCTTGCTTTGTAGATATCCCATCCCTCCCTAAGTGAACACAGAGGCAAAGTACTTAAATACCTCTGCCTGGTCCTCGCCTCTTCCACCCACCCTCCTTCTGATCTCAATCTGCTGTGATGGCCCTTAATTTTCTCCGCTCCCCAATGTACCGAAGAACCCTTTTCCCTCCATGTATCCCCTGTGCAGCCGTTGTTTTACTGACTTTGCTCCCTCACCATAATGGGTGACTTTTCTAGATGCAAGCTGGTACATTTCCTTATCCCTATCCCTCTTGTTGTTTTATATTTTTGTAAGCCGCCTTCTTTTCTCTGACTGCTACCTGGACCTCACTGGACCACCAGCATGGTTTGTGTGACCTTGCTCGCCACGTTTCAACTTAGCGCAGATCCTGACTGCCTCATGAAGTCCCCGCTTTATGACCTCCATCTCCTTTCCACACTTGTCGTTGAGGTAATCCCCTTCAAGTGATCCTTGAGAATATTTCCATGCCCATAAAGTCTGCCCCCTGAAGTCCACTGCCAGTGTCCTAGATCTCACCCCCACTCCCCAATGCTTATTTGAAACCAGACAGTATTGTGGTCACTCCCAGTCAGGGGTCCTGTACAACCATGTCCCTCACTAGATCCCCATCTGCCAGAACCACATCCAGGACATGCCCTCCTTGTGGGCTCCATCACATGCTGTGTTAAGAACACATCCTGGAAGCCATCCAGCAGCCTCTGCTCCTTGGCCACCTTAGAGGACATGGTTCCCCAGTTTGTACCTGGCATATTAAGGTCCCCCATCAACACCACTCCTTCCCCTTTTGGTCCACACTGGGCAATGATGTTGTCCAGCAAACCATCCTCTAGAACATCACTCATCCCGGGGGGCCTATATGCTACTCCCAGCTTGACCTTATCTCCTGCTGGGGATCGTAAGGTGACCCATAAGGCCTCCATGTTTCCCTCTGCCTCTTCTACCATAGCAATTTCTATGTCATCTCTAATGAACATAGCCACTCCACCCCCTCTGCCCTCCTTTCTATCCTTCCTAAGCATAGTGTACCCCCGTACATTTAGGTCCCAGTCATGGTTTTTGTTGGCCCACGTTTCCGTGACTGCCGCCACATCCACCCCTCGAACAGCATGGCCTGGAACTCTGGCAACTTGTTTCCCAAGCTCCTGGCATTTACTAACACTAACCCCCAACCCTTATCCCTGATCCTTTTTGTCGAACCCCACCCAGATTCCTTATACTTCCATCCTCCCCCTGCTCCTCCTGAAACCTCCACCTCCAGTCTGTTTCCTCCCCTTGGGCTTGAAGGCTACCCTCATCTGAGGGAGGGCTTCTGTCAGCCCTCCCTTATCCCTTCCCCTTACAAGTTTAAACCCACCTTTCTTGTATGTAGTCAGCCATCCCCTGTTTAAGGACTTCTTCCCTAATGGGGCAAGATGAAACCTGTCCTTGGCATATAGTCCCTTATCCTCCCAAACTCCATTCCAGTTCCTAACACCCCAACCCATTCTCTTCACCCCACTTCCTGAGCCATTCATTAACCTCTGTGAGCTTCATTTTTTTCTCCACTGAGGCCTTTGGTACTGGCAATATCTCCGAAAAGGAAATGTTGCATCCATTATCCCGACAGACTCTGGCAAGTTCTTGGAACCTTGCTTGGATTTCCATAATGCTATTTCCCTCTAGATCATTAGTTCCCAAATGCACCAGGAAATCCGGTTTTCCTCCACAATCCCTAACCATTTCATACACTATGAACTTTGCTCTGTGCACTGTCAGCCCAGATACTCACTACCTTCACCTGGCTATGGCATCCATCCCCTGTCCCTCCCAATGGATACCTTAATCATCGAGTCTCCCAGTAACAGAACCTTAACACCGCCATCATCCTTATGGTTACCTCCACTATGCCCTCTCAGCCCCCCCCCCACTTTATTCATGATCGCAATTTCATGGGAGTCTTCCTGCCTTATTAGAGACCCCCTTGTCACCCTCCCCTTTCTGCCTCCCTTGCTATTTTGCCCACTTAACTCAAACCCCCTCTGAATAGGTGTCCCCTTTAACCCTCTCTTATCTGAACCATTTATCCTGGCCCTGATGGTTTCCTCTTCCCGCACTCCCATCCCCCTTGTAATAGTACCCCTGTCTCCAGAGGCTCTCTGTGTGTCCCTTTAGCTAGGGCCCCATCCTTGGTACTGACCTTCCTGCTGAAGGGGGCCTTCCCACCTCCTTGTCTCCCAGTTTCTTCCAATCATGCTCTCCTCCTCATGTCTGGAATATGTTGCATCTCCCCATTTGCTTAACATATATGTTTCCCCTTCTCCCTCTGGGACTATGTCTATCCTTTCCATAGCTGTTCTGTGATGCCCTCTGGGTATCTGACTCCCTTCCCCCGGCCTCTGTATAAGTTTCCTCATTTCCACCAACCCCTTCCTCCCCCTCTAGGATGCTTAGTATCTCAAATTTATTGTGACACTCTATGTCAGCCTCCATCAAGTAACCCGAGTTTCCCCTGACTGCATCTCTAAACTGACCCTCTTCTTCCTCTCTTGCACTGTTCACCTTAGGAGCTCCTTCCACAGTCTGCTGTTTTAGGCTTCGCACAACAGCCCTCCTGACTCTTCCCTCCAGTCTCCTTGAATTCAGAATTTTCACCCTGTACGCTTTCCCTTAGCATCAACTTCCCTATCTAAGGGTCCTCTGTCCCTAATATCCCCCTTCTGCTTGCTGTAGCATAATGTCCTGTAATTTCAGAGCGTGCCCCAGCCTCCCCTCAGCCCCACCCTTCTGCTGCCCATATCCACACCCCTTATCCTTGACACCCCCAGCTCCCACAGCTTACTCCTTAACCAATATACCTCACTCCTGATACAAGATAGCTGTCTCACAGAGGGGCAGCCTCTCTCCAGGCCCAATTTAGAATTATTGCCATCCCACAGCCTGTGCAGCCTACAACCCTTCCGAAGATGCCTGCCATGGTGGAATATGGCCACCCTGATTATCCTCCTCTGTTTATAATAGCACACCCCTTTTTCAGTCCCTTTCCCTGAGTACAGTTTCCTCTATACTGACTGTAGTTATTTACAAACCCACTCTCAACCCCACCAACAAAGTTCCCAAGTCTCACAAACACATACAGTCCAGTATGTGTTCAGTCCCACTAACAGTGTGTGTAAGCAGACACCAGGTACCGTATGATGTCACAGGCCCACCAACTCCTGTTGCTTCAAATTTCAGTCCCAAACAGAAATACTCAGCCCTTCAATCCCAACCCCCAGTGGCTTTTCAGTATTTAAGAAAGCCTACAAAACAGGGTGGATGGGAGGGCTCTTACCAAACACCAGGCAAACAACACATTTAAATTACCTTCTAATTTTCCCTGCCAAACATCTATCCCCAAACCTACAATATCACAGCCCAAGTATCAGTTCAAATTCAAGGTAATAATTTTTAACACACAGAACTAATTTCACTTACAAACTATTCAAATATTTCAGTTTAAAACAAAATATAACTCCTGGCCTCTTTTCTACCAACCTGTTGCTTAAGCTCCCAAGTGAACAATGAAAGCCACAGTAATTCCTGTTTAAAGACAAGTTAATTGCAGCTAATGTCCCTCCCCAAACACCAGGCAAACAACACATTTAAATTACCTTCTAATTTTCCCTGCCAAACATCTATCCCAAACCTACAATATCACAGTCCAAGTATCAGTTCAAATTCAAGGTA
Organism: Neoceratodus forsteri; assembly: GCA_016271365.2. Lineage (NCBI taxonomy): Eukaryota > Metazoa > Chordata > Ceratodontiformes > Ceratodontidae > Neoceratodus > Neoceratodus forsteri. The sequence continues at coordinate 429,316,491 of CM057453.1, read as the reverse complement.
ATAATTTTAACACACAGAACTAATTTCACTTACAAACTATTCAAATATTTCAGTTTAAAACAAAATATAACTCCTGGCCTCTTTTCTACCAACCTGTTGCTTAAGCTCCCAAGTGAACAATGAAAGCCACAGTAATTCCTGTTTAAAGACAAGTTAATTGCAGCTAATGTCCCTCCCCAAACACCAGGCAAACAACACATTTAAATTACCTTCTAATTTTCCCTGCCAAACATCTATCCCCAAACCTACAATATCACAGCCCAAGTATCAGTTCAAATTCAAGGTAATAATTTTAAACACAGAACTAATTTCACTTACAAACTATTCAAATATTTCAGTTTAAAACAAAATATAACTCCTGGCCTCTTTTCTACCAACCTGTTGCTTAAGCTCCCAAGTGAACAATGAAAGCCACAGTAATTCCTGTTTAAAGACAAGTTAATTGCAGCTAATGTCCCCTCCCCCAAACACCAGGCAAACAACACATTTAAATTACCTTCTAATTTTCCCTGCCAAACATCTATCCCCAAACCTACAATATCACAGCCCAAGTATCAGTTCAAATTCAAGGTAATAATTTTAACACACAGAACTAATTTCACTTACAAACTATTCAAATATTTCAGTTTAAAACAAAATATAACTCCTGGCCTTTTTCTACCAACCTGTTGCTTAAGCTCCCAAGTGAACAATGAAAGCCACAGTAATTCCTGTTTAAAGACAAGTTAATTGCAGCTAATGTCCCCTCCCCAAACACCAGGCAAACAACACATTTAAATTACCTTCTAATTTTCCCTGCAAACATCTATCCCCAAACCTACAATATCACAGCCCAAGTATCAGTTCAAATTCAAGGTAATAATTTTAACACACAGAACTAATTTCACTTACAAACTATTCAAATATTTCAGTTTAAAACAAAATATAACTCCTGGCCTCTTTTCTACCAACCTGTTGCTTAAGCTCCCAAGTGAACAATAAGCCACAGTAATTCCTGTTTAAAGACAAGTTAATTGCAGCTAATGTCCCTCCCCCAAACACCAGGCAACAACACATTTAAATTACCTTCTAATTTTCCCTGCCAAACATCTATCCCCAAACCTACAATATCACAGCCCAAGTATCAGTTCAAATTCAAGGTAATAATTTTTAACACACAGAACTAATTTCACTTACAAACTATTCAAATATTTCAGTTTAAAACAAAATATAACTCCTGGCCTCTTTTCTACCAACCTGTTGCTTAAGCTCCCAAGTGAACAATGAAAGCCACAGTAATTCCTGTTTAAAGACAAGTTAATTGCAGCTAATGTCCCCTCCCCCAAACACCAGGCAAACAACACATTTAAATTACCTTCTAATTTTCCCTGCCAAACATCTATCCCCAAACCTACAATATCACAGCCCAAGTATCAGTTCAAATTCAAGGTAATAATTTTTAACACACAGAACTAATTTCACTTACAAACTATTCAAATATTTCAGTTTAAAACAAAATATAACTCCTGGCCTCTTTTCTACCAACCTGTTGCTTAAGCTCCCAAGTGAACAATGAAAGCCACAGTAATTCCTGTTTAAAGACAAGTTAATTGCAGCTAATGTCCCCTCCCCCAAACACCAGGCAAACAACACATTTAAATTACCTTCTAATTTTCCCTGCCAAACATCTATCCCCAAACCTACAATATCACAGCCCAAGTATCAGTTCAAATTCAAGGTAATAATTTTTAACACACAGAACTAATTTCACTTACAAACTATTCAAATATTTCAGTTTAAAACAAAATATAACTCCTGGCCTCTTTTCTACCAACCTGTTGCTTAAGCTCCCATGTTATCATTATTAAAGTGAAAAAGAAAACAAATCTGTAAATAGATAATCCATTTACACAATACAGCATGTTTTTTTACCTGCATGAGACACACAAAAAAATTACAAACTCCCATGGTATACATCAATTGTCCCATAAAGTAGTTTTAAATATTCATGTCTGGTTTGAAATATTGTTATTGCCTCATGCACATGTGCAATAACAACAACATTCCAAACCAGATGACATGCATATTTGAAGCTACCTCATGAGATAATCCCTACGTATACAACAAGTGTTAGTATAAATTTCTAAAGATAGACTACAGTTACGTAAGAACTTACTATAACAGTAGATCTTCAAAAGGATCACTTGCAGCAGGCCACACCTATGGAACTATAGCCGCAAGGCACTTGGACCTTACAGAAACTTTTCTAGCTAGCAGTCTACCAGGGGGGCCACCCACTCCAATGTCATATGCTGACATCAACCTATCCTGTAAGATTAGGCAGCCCCTGCACCCTCCTCAGTTCTCTTGTCAGAGACCATAAGCTACCTAGTCCCATCTGAGGGAACCAAGGAGGAATCGATGGTTCCCATCAAAGAGAAAACAGTTGAGAAAGAGGAAACAGATACAGAAGTGCCTCCCAGGCCCATGGGGGAAGGAGGGAAAGATGGCATGGCATGCTGCAAGAGATCCTCTCGAAGATCTACTGTTACGGTAAGTTCTTATGTAACGGTACTATCTTACTTCGAAGGTATGTCTTGCAGGAGGACACACCTATGGAACAAGTCCCAAGCAGTTCATCCAACAGCACAGTCTGGGTGGAGGAAACATTGAGCCTAAGAAAGTAGGCCTTGAAGGACAGCTAGGCCAAAGTTATCCCTGCACCTAGAAGCAATATCCAGACTGTAGTGCTTGGTAAAGGTGTGGACAGAACTCCAAGTAGCAGCAGCACAGATCTCTGCAGCTGACACATTCCTGAAACAGGCAACAAAAGTGGCCATGCTTTGGTGGAATGGCCACAAACAGTGCCAGGAAGCTCATTGCCATACTTCCTGTAGCAATAAGTAATGCAGTTGGCCAACCATTTGGACAAGCATTGTTTTGAAACAGGAATGCCCTCTTTCCCGGGGCAAAAGAAACAAACAACTGTTTGGACTTCCTACAGTCCTTCATACAGTGTGTAGTAACACAGAATTATATGCACATCTAATGTGTGGAGCAATGCTTCCCTTGGATTGGCATGCTCTGGGAAATAAACAGGAAAGTGGATGGATTGATTTAAAGTATACTCAGACACCACCTCAAGAAGAAACTTAGGGTTCATACGCAAAAGGTTTCCACCAAGTCGCTTTGACTGAAATCCCACCAACATCCCCTATAGCGACACAATGCCCCCGACATCCCCGACACCACCACGTCCCGACAATGACCACAAACATATCGAAACTGACCGCCACACTCGATGGTATCAATGCGGGGGACTGTGCCCCCTCACACCCCCATTTAATATAACAAACTCCACAACGCACAGACAGTGGAGTCCTACTGCCTGCACTCCAGTCACCATAACATACTGTCAACAGTAAAACAGTTCACCGTAAGTGTGGTTGCTGCATACTGTTTCGCTGTTACAGCATCACTGTAACAATGGTACACCACGGAAAACACCCTGTTTTGGTGGAAAATCAAACAAGGCTGCCCACACATGAGTGCTTGTAGCTCTAACATTCTTCCAGCAGAAGTTATAGCAACTAAAAATAACACTTTCCACAACAGAAAGCATAGCTCACATGTTGCGGCTGGCTCAAAAGTTGCCAAAGTAAGTTTTTCCAACACAATTCAAGTCCCAAGACAGGACTGGGTTGTGGATAGAAGGCTTCAGGTGAAGAGTGCCTTTCAGAAAAGTATGGGACACCTCCAATTGTGCCACCATATGTCCATCAACAGGCATATGGAAGGCAGAGATGGCAGACATGTGCACTTTAAGAGAGGAGTACTTCAGGCCAGAGTCTGAAAGGAATAGCAAGTATGCCACAATCTGATTGGCTGGGCAAGTAAAGGGATCCAGCAGAAATGAAGCAGCCCACAGTGCAAAGCGTTTCAACTTCATAGAATAAATGACTCTAGTAGATGGCTTATTAGCCACCACCAGGACATCAGCCACCTTGGGCAACACCCTGAACCAAGTCATGGCTATATCCTCAGGAGCCTGGTGTGAAGATGCAGGAATTTGAGGCCTAGATGGACCAGGATGCCCTGGTCCTGGGAGAACAAGCCAGTGCACAGAGGAAGGGGTACTGGAGGTTCCACTGTCAGCTGTTGCAGTAAATGGAACCAGATTTGATGAGGCCAGAAGGGGCAATGAGGATCGCTAGGCCCCTTCCATCTAGAGCTTGATCAGAACCCTCTGAAACAGGAGGAAGGGAGGAATGCATACAGAAACCTCCCTTTCCAAGAGAGGGACAGCGTGGTCTTGCCAGAAAACTCCAGACCAAGCAAAACAGAGACAGTTTTTCATTGCGTGGGGATGCAAAAAGGTCCAACTCTGGGTGACCCCACCTGTCAAGCAGGTCTTCTACTACTGAGGTCAGCAGCTCCCACTCATGTGCCCTTGACTGTTACTGGCTTAGGGTGTCCACCAGGATGTTTTGGATGTCTGGAACATGGACAGCTGCCAACCGAGACCGTGATCCAGAGCCCAATACCAGACTCTCATTACTTCCCTGCAAAGAGGAGTACGATTGAGTGCCCCTGCTTTGTTGATGTAGGACTACACTGATGCTGTCCATCTGCACTAGCAGAAGACCCAGGGATCGCTATGCCTGGAAGGCCTGACAGGCATAAAAGATGGCCTGCATCTCCAGGACATTGATGTGGAGAGAGGATTCCATCGGGGACCATGTCCCTTGGGTCTGGTTGGGCCCTAGATTAGCCCACCACCCCATCCACAAAGCATCTGTTGTGAGGATCTGCTGAGGGGTGGGAATGAGGAAAGGAACCCCTCTTAACAGGTTACTGGGTTCCATCCACCAGAGTGAAACCATTTTTACTGGAGAGGAGACCAGGGCTGGCTGTTCCAGGTCATCAGTACACCGGTCCCACTGGACCCTCGATGTCCATTGGTAAATCTCATGTGTAATCTGGCTAAAGGCACTGGGACTATAACTGCAGCCATTAGGCTCAAGAGCTGGATGAAGGTTCTGGCTGAGACATAGTGGCTGTTGTACAGCAGACAGGCTTGAGCTATAAGCTAATCTTCCTGGTCCTGGGGCAAATAAAGTGTGTTGCCGTATTGGTCCTTGTACAATAAAATGCACAAATAAGGTGATTTGATACCTTTTATTGGACCAGCAGAGATTACAGAAAACCCTTAAGCTGTCAAACTCAAACAGAGCTCTTCAGAAGAAGAAATGGCAGTTCTTTTAGAAAACTAACTTTTAAAAGCCCAGAGAAAAACATTTTACACATCAGTGTGACAGATTAGCAATTTGCTAAGAAATACAACCAGAAATAAGCACCCATGTCTGAGACTAAAGCAGTAAGTGAAATGTCACAGAATGAAATGTATGTATAAATCATCTGCTGTTAAAAGTCTCATTGAAGCTAAGTTAAAGAAAATGTGTGTGTGTGTGTGTGTGTTAAAGCATATTTATTAGAAATATGTAAAACACATATCTGTTGATATCTGGAGACTGTGTGTGTGTTCTAAGCATCTGGAACAGCAGTTCTGCATGTGTAAAACTTAAGTCCAAAAATCCTCCCCCTTCGTTAAAATCAACCTTATGAACCCAGAAAGCATAAAGAGAAACTGTCTATGTGCTAAGCACTTAATGAAGTTACAGACATGCTGCACCAGCATAAAATGAGCATTCACATGATTTTTTTCACATATCTTCAATGCTGCCACTATGTAAACATGTTTCTGTCTATAACTATGTGTTCATTTGTCAACATTATATGTGAATATTTAAACCTGCACTGTTTAAACATGTTCTGTCTGCAACTAGTGTTCATTTGTCAATACTATTTGTGAGCATTTAAACTGTAACCTGAAACAGGACCACCTTGTAAACAGGGCCCTGTTACCTAATGATGTCAATGTACTCACATATGCCTGTATAAAACTAAAATGTTTTACTGCTAAATGGCAGTTCTGCATATGTGCATATGTGAAACAAAAACCCAGGGAATCACCACCTACCAGTTAAAAAATATATATAAATCCACAGTTAGATAGAACAGATAGAACCATTTTATATTTAAGCATATTAGAACCATGTAAAGCAAATATCTGTCCATGTGTTGTATCTGAAACTAGAAAAAACAGGAGCACTTTAATATTGTAATGGGACATGAAACTGATGTCTGCATTCATGCTATCCTGCACCATATTCAAAAGAAAAATCAGTTTAACTTCCCATGCTTGCCTCTGTTGTGTATTTTCAAATAGCCTTTGAGAACCAGGACTGATAAGTCATAGATGGAGTAACTAGACTGAGAGAAATGTTGTCCAACATGCTTTTCTATCTTCTTCATTTTAATATCATATCTGTGTGAGTTCATATGGGTTCAAAGAGGTGTCCAATCTGCCTTGCATAACCTGTTTGTGGACAATTCTTGCATTAAATGTAATAGGCAACATTCTGAGATGCACATATATAATTCCCCTGTATGTTGACTTGCCTGTTTTGGGGGGTGTTCACAAAATGTAAAGTGGAAATGTGCCACATATCTTACACCCAGAATGATTGCAGTGTCTCGGGCCACCTAGTGTTGTTGTTCATGTCAGGTATAAGTTTGCTCCTGACAATCAGGTTAGATAGATTAGGTGGTTGTTTGAAAGACATTTGAGGTAGTTCTTGGAAGACACATTTCAAGGTGTCACCCTCACTAAATGTTGGTTGGAGGTCCTCAATAATTATACGTAGTGGCTCCAGATCTGGGTGGTATGTGACAACCAAGGGTATTCTGGTGGTGGTAGTCTTTTCTTTGTGTTGCAGTAGTTGTTCTCTTGGTATCAGCATAGCACATTCCACTGCTCTGTCAATTTCTCTAGAGGAATGCCCTGCCAAATAAATGTTTTTTCAGTGTGATAGGAAGGCTATGCCCTGAGAGGTATCCAGGACTGCCCCTATGTACTGAAGAGCTGATGGGGGTCAGAACTGACTTGGCCAGGTTGACTGTGATACCCAGATCCTGGAATAGGTGGGTGGTCTGTTCCAGAGTCTGTAACAGGTGCTCCCTGGACTGGGCTTTGAGAAGCCAGTCATCCAGGTAAGGAAAGACATACAGTCCTCCCACCTGAGGGCAGCTGCTACCACTGCCAAGCATTTGGTAAACACCTGAGAGGCTGAAGACAAGCCAAAGGACAAGGCCCAGAACTGGAAGTGTGCCCCCTGGAAATGAAACCTAAGGTACTGTCTCTGGGGGGCATGTACCTGGATATGCAGGTAGGCATCCTTCATGTTGAGAAAACAAATCCAGTCTCCCTGGTGCAGAAGGCGCAACACACCCTGAAGGGTCACCATCTGGAATTTTTTGTACTGAATTAACAGATTTAGCTCCTGGAGGTCTAGAATGGGCCTGAGGTCTCCTGTGCATTTGGAGACCAGGAAGAAGTGAGAATAGAATCCCCTGCCCCATTGAGTCTCTGGGATGGGTTCTATGGCCCCTTTTTTGCAACAAGGGGTGGATTTCTTCACAGAGCACTGAAATGTGGTCTGGAGGGTAAGAGGACAGTACTGGAGGTTTTTCTGGAGGTCACTCCAGAAGTTCCAGAGTGTGGCCACTTTCGATGAGCTGTAGTACCCAGGCATTTCTGGTGATTTCCTCCACTTGTCCAAGTGCAGGAACAAGCGACACCCTATGACCACCCCCTGCCTCATGGGGGGGGGTCAGGCAAGGAGTCAGGCTGAACTGGCAGGGGCAGCTGGAATTTTACTTCCTCTTCTAGGGGGGGGTTTCCTGTGGTGGAGGAAGGGGTGGGCATGGCAGGGAGCAGCCCAGCGCTTACCCTGAGGCTTGTTGGAGGGATTAGGTCTATGGGTAGACTGCTGAATGAGCACTTGTTGACCACTCTTGGGCTGGTTGGAGTAGTACATGGAGTGAACTGACCACAAGGTGCGGCCAGAGGCTTGCAGCTGACACAGTATGTCCTGCACATCTGCACCAAACAATTTGAAGCCTCTAAAGGGGGCATTCAGGATGGATAACAGAACATCCTGGGCAAAGCCTGACACCCTCAGCCAAGAGTGTCTTTGCAGGCAAATGCCCACTGCCGCAGCCCTGGCTGAGGCATCTATGGTGTCATAGGCAGCCCTAAGGAGGTGGATGCTGATGTCGGAACCCGCTTTTTGAGACTGCTGTTTTAGGGGTTCTCTGCGAGGGCCTGGGCAGTTTCAAGGGCCTGATCCCAGATCTGGTTTTGGTACTGGATGATATGGGCAATGTAGTTCAACACCTTGATGGCCAGTGTGGCAGAGGTGAAGGTTCTCTTGCCAGTGTGTTCCAACCTCCAGGATTCCTTATCCAGAGGCAGGGAATTGGGGTGACTAGGCCTCTTAGTACAGTTGTGGGCAGCATTGATAACCACCGAATCTGCCTGAGGCTGATTGGTGAAGAAAGGCCTTCCTGCCAGGGACTGGTACATACTACCCACCTTCCTAGGTATGGTGGGCATCAAGTTGGGCCAGTGCCAGGTGGTCATGGTGGCATCCTCGGAGGGCTCAATCAAGGGAGTAATGACCCAAGGAGGGGCATCTGGCAGCCTCAAAATAAGTGGCCAGTCGATGACCAGCAGGATCTTGTACCTCGGTGTTGAAGCCCATGGCCAATTACAACTGTCTCATAACCAAGAAAAAGGATGGGTCATCCAGCGGAGACTCCGGGATGTACCGCAGGATCTCTTTGCTGTCGGATGAAACTGTGGAGGAGGAATAGTAAGAAGAGGCTCCTCCATCGTCACCATCATCATCATCTGGAGGAATGAAGTTCAGATGACACCCATCCTCATCCCCTGAGTAGTGAGGGGGGAGCGAGGGTCCTAGGTCCTGAGGCATGGGCCACAGTCCTGCTGGAGGAGCAAGGGGCCACTGCAGGTACAGGCCTTGTTGGGGGAATTTAGCTTGCATAAAATCCCACAAAGCAGTGAGCATGGAGTGGAAGTCCACTGCTATTGGCATCAGACCCATCAGCATCGGCTGAGGAAGCACCGGGATCGGCGCTGCAGATATCATCAGGGAGGGTGGCTGGACAGGCTGGGGCCTGTGGGTTGGCATTGGAGAAGGCAATGGTGATCAGGGCTCAGGTCGAGGAGATTCAGGGGAGACAAGATGCTCCGGGTCCGAGGCAAAAACTGCTGAAACGGCCAATGCTGGTGGCTGGGGGGTAGACTGTGTCCCAGGAACCACCAAAGCGGAGCTCATTGATGATGAACAAGCTGAGTCACCTGAATGAGTGCCCACTGAAAACAAGGGCCTAAACAGCAGTGGCTGAGAAGTCAGAGGGGCGCCAGAGACCCTGGAACCACCACCCACCACCAAAAGATTGGTGGGGGGAGCTGACAATGGTAGCCCTGCAAGGGAAAGGGTGTGCAAGGCAAAAGGGGCTGTCCCTGATGATGAGGACTCAATTGGATTCAATGCCAAGAAATGCAAAGTTATGCACATTGGAGCAAAGAATCCCAGGACAGAGTACTACCTGGGTGGAGTCCAGGTATCTGCATCAGAGAAGAAGTATCTGAAAGTGATGATCACTAGTGACCTGAAGCACTCCACGGCAAGAAAGCAGCAGCAAGGGCAAACAAGATGCTGGGATGCATAGCTAGGGGATCAGTAGTAGGAAAAGAGGAGGTTATATTACCCTTGTACAGGTCACCGGAGGCCACATCTAGAGTATGGAATTCAGTACTCGTGCTGACACCTCAAAAAGGACATTAACCTGCTGTAGAAGGTCCAGAGGAGGGCTACAAAGATGATAGTGGGTCAGTAGGGTAAGGCATACAAGGAAAGGTTGAGGGCACTGAACATGTACTCCTGGAGGAAAGGCGAGGGGAGGGACATGATTGGGATCTTCAAGTACTTGAAAAGGATAGATAAGGTGGATAAGGAGGGCCTCTTTAAGCTGAGTGCAACGATAACACAAGGGGCACAGTCTTAAGCTGGAGGGGAGGTTTAGGAGGAGGTCAGGAAGCACTTTCGCAGAGAGGGTGGTGGACACTTGAAATGCGCTGCCAGAAGAGGTGGTCTCATTGAAGACAGTGGGACGCTTCAAGAGAGCTTGGATAGGCATAGGGAAACTGTTAGGTACCAAGATACCACCTATTAGATACATACAATTGATCTGTTCATAATTGACCAAGAGCAACAAGGCATACCATGTAACCTCCATAGCCATACTACCTGACAACCATTGCATTACACATTCTTCATATGCATTCCGTTCATAAAACAAGCATGAAAACTGATTAAAAATGAGAACTGCTTGTTTACAGCTTTTTTAATGAAACTTTCATGTTGTATTGAATACACCAAATATGAGATGAGGTAATGCACAAAATCAGAAATATCTTCTTTCATTGTACTTAACCTCTTATGACCTCATTCATGGCTTTGCAAGAAGCTATGTATGATAGCTTACATTATACATAGATACATAGATACATACATAGACAGTGTCGGCAGATAAGGGCCTATGGCCCACCCAGTCTGCCCATTTGAGCTTGTAAGTTCAGTTTATGTTTTCCTAGAAGTCTGTTGCCCCTTACCCCTGACCTCTAGAATTCCTTTATGTCTATCCCATGCATTCTTAAATCCCGTGATTGTTTCAGCCCCACCACTTCCTCTGGCAGGGTGTCCACTTGTCCACCACCCATTCCAGTGAAAATTCTTCCTCGTGGTTCCTCTGAATCGTCTCTCCTCCAACTTCATCCCATGCCCCTAGTCCTGGAACATCTTTTTCGCTTAAAATAGTGTATTCCTGCACCCTGTTCCTCCCTGTGAGATACTTGTATGTCTCTATCATATCCCTCTCTCCTCCTCTCCTCCAGGGAGAGTACATGTTCAGTTCCTTCAACCTGTCTCTCATAGGATTTGTGATGCAATCCATGCACCATCTTTGTTGCCCTCCTCTGAACCTTCTCTACCCTGTCTATGTCCTTACGTAGGTATGGTCTCCAGAACTGTACACTGTACTCCAGGTGGACCTCACTAGTGTCTTGTATAGCGGAATTATGACCTCCCTTTTCCTGCTGGTGATGCCCCTGCCTATACATCCCAGCATCCTATTTGCTTTACCTGCTGCCTTGTCACACTGTTTCCCTACCTTGAGGTCATCAGAGATGATAACCCCAAGATCCCTTTCCTGCTTGGTGCATGCTATCCTCACCCCCAACTGATATATTGTGCCAGGTTTTGTGCCCCATATGCATTATCTTGCACTTCTTTGCATTGAATTTCAACTGCCAAACCCTGACCATTCTTCAAGTTTCTGCAGGTCCCTTCTCATTCTGTCTACACCCTCTGTGTCTACTGTGTTACAGAGCTTTGTGTCATCAGCTAACAGTGAAATTCTGCCTTCTAGGACCTGTGCAATGTCACTGATGAAGATGTTGAATAGGACCGGTCCCAGCACTGATCCCTGTGGTACCCCACTGGTCACTCTTCCCTCTGTGGAGTGACAGCCATTTACCACCACCCTTTGTGTCCTGCCACCCAGCCAGTTACCTACCCACCACACTACTGTTCTGCCCACACCCGTATTCCCCAGTCTGTGTAATAGTCTTCTATGTGGCACGGTGTCAAAGGCCTTGCTGAAGTCCAGATAGGCCATGTCCACTGCCCTCCCCTGATCCACCTCCCTAGTCACCCAGTCAAAAAATTCAATGAGGTTGGTCTGACATGACCTCCCCCTGGTGAAACCATGCTGCCTTGGGTCCTGTAGTCCATTGATAACCAGATGTTCCACCAATCTCTCCTTCAGTAGGCTTCCATGATCTTCCCCACTACCGAGGTGGAGGCTGACTGGTCTGTAGTTCCCTGCTTTCTCTTTGTTCCACTTTTGTATAAGGGGACTACATCTGCTGTCCTCCAGTCTTTGGGTACCTCCCCTGTTTCCAGTGATCAGCTAAACAGGATAGCCAGAGGTTCAGCCACCACCTCTCTTAGTTCTTTAAGGACCCTGGGGTGCACCCCATCTGGCCCCATTGCTTTATCAACTCTCATTACTTCCAGTTCCTTCAGGACCCTTTCTCATGTAAAGGGACTTGTGTCCATTTCTGCACCATTCTCACCCCTTGTACTCCCTTCAGACCCATTACCCTCCTCTTCCTCAGTAAAGACTGAGCAGAAATACCTGTTCAATATGTCAGCTTTACTGTTGTCATCCTCCACGTGGCCCCCATCCTCCCCCTTCAGTCTCACTATCCCTCCCTTTGTCTTTCTTTTTTCACTTATGTACCTGTAAAAGGTTTTGTCCCCTCTACCCACTGATTTTGCAATGTGTTCTTCTGTCTGAGCTTTGGCTTCCCTTACTGACCTCCCTGCCTCCCTTTGCTTCTCCTGGTACTTCTCCCTATCCCCTTCTGCCTGTGTCTTTTTGTATTGCCTGAATGCAATCTTTTTGGCTTTCACTTTCTTTGCTACCTCTTTGGAAAACCATAATGGTCTCCTCTTCCTTTTCCTTTGCTAACCTGCTTAATGCATAATTCTGTTGTTCTTGTAATCCCCATTTTAAATACTGCCCACTGTTCCTCAACCCCTGATTCCTGTCCCATTCCCTTAATGCCTCTTTCAAGTATCTCCCATTTTCCCAAAGTCTGCCCCCTAAAATCCAGGATACGTGTTTTTGTGTGGTTTGGTTCTGCTCTTTCTGTGATTTCAAACCACAATGACTGGTGGTCACTGTTCCCCAGGTGCTCCCCACTATTATCCCCATCACCATGCACCATGCTACATTTCATTAGTCAAGAGGCATGTCTTGCCGTGCATAAATCTATCCATAACCCATGCATTAACTGCCAATTGACCAATGCACAAATGGGCAATCACTACCCTCTTTTTTTTCTCACTTTTGAACACTCCATTTTGTCCACCATTTTTATTTTAGAAACTATCCAAAATGCTTTAGTTACAAAACAACTACTAATTGAATTAATTAATTAAATAGTTAATTAATTTAATAATGCTCCTTGACCTCCCTATTCAACATCTCTTTAAGATCGGGGTGGTACCATTGATTGGAAATGGGTAGATGTAGTGCCCCTTCACAAGGGAGGGGTGAAGGAAGAAGTGGGCAACTACAGGCCAGTGAGCTTGACATCCATAGTTGGAAAGCTCATGGAAAAGCTGCTCAAAAGATAGAATCAACAGTTACCTGGAGGCAAGCAGCCTTAGGGACCCAAGGCAACACAGGTTCACTGTGGGCAGATCCTGTCAGATGAACTTGATAGAGTTTTTTATTGAGTCACCAAAGTGGTGGATCGGGGGGCTCGGTGGACGTGGCCTACCCTGACTTCAGAAAGGCGTTGGACTAGGGGCCGCACGTGAGGCTATTACACAAAATAGACCACCTGAAACTGGGGGAGGGGTAATAAAGTGGGTCAGGTACTAGTTGGAGGGTAGAACGCAGAATGTAGTGGTCAATGGGGCACTCTCGGAGGAGTCTTCGCTCATAAATGGGGTTCCCCAGGGGTTGGTGTTGGGGCCTCTTCTGTTTAATGTCTTTTTAGGGAATATAGCAGTGGGGCTGGAGGGGAGGATGAGTCTGTTTTCAGATAATGCAAAAGCCTGCAACAGAGTGGACACGCAGGAAAGGGAGGAGATGATGCGTAAAGATCTGAAGAGGTTAGAGGAGTGGTCCAAGGAATGGCAATTGTTCAATATGGTAAAGTGCAAGATCATGCACTTAGGTAGAAAAAATATGAAAGCTGAATACTGGATGGGGGGGGGGAATCTCTGCAGGTTACAGAAGAGGAGTGGGACCTGGGTATCATCATTTCTCAAGACATGAAGGTGGGAAAGCAGTGTGGAGGGGCAGTGGCAAGGGCCAGCAGGATGCTGGGTTGCATTGGGAGGGGAATATCCAGCAAAAGGAGAGAGGTCATATTTCCACTGTACACCCAGCTCATTAGGCTGCACCTGGAGTATAGGGTCCAGTTCCGAAGGCCTTACCTCAGGAAAGATGTGGAGAGGTTAGAACGAGTCCAGAGGAGAGTGACCAAGATGATGAAAGGGCTCGATCACTTACCTTACGAGGGGAGATTGGAGGACCTGGGCATGTACTCACTGGAACAGAGGAGAGAGGGGGTGACATGACTGAGACATTTAAATACTTCAAGGGTTTCAGTAGGGTGCCGGTGGAGAGCCTCTTTCAGCTAAAGGAGGGGCCAAGAGCGAGAGGACATGAATTTTCAAATCAAGGGGGGTAAATTTAGAGGTAACCCTAGGAAGTACTTCTTCACTGAGAGGGTGCTGGAAAATTGGAATGGGCTGCCGAGAGAGGTAGTGGGAGAGAAGACAGTGGGAGGATTCAGGAGGGCATGGGATAAACACAGGGGGATTCTGAGAAGGAGGGATTGACTATAGTAAAGACCTAAGTGAATACTTGGGCAAACTGGGCAGACTGGGGGGGCCTGGCGGTCCTTTTCTGCCATCACATTCCTATGTTCCTATGTAATTTCCACCTCTTACAACGTGTTTCCTGATAACATGGCCTAACAGTGTGCAAAAGTTATGCAAACACACAGTACCTTATATTTCCACAAAATGAAAACTGCTCACCCGACCTGATTGAAACGGTAGTCCTGACCAGTGTATCTTGTCCACTTGCTTACCTGCAATGCTCACATGCCATCTGCTCCCAGTCACAAATTCTAATACAAGTAAGAAAATTAAGTAAAACACTAGCTGGCCTGTGACGCTGAAGGTTGAGGGCTGGACCCACACCTCGTTCTATACGGGTGACCCGTGTTCAAGAATGATGCAGGGGTTGCCAAGGGTCAGCGGGGGGGGGGACTGCGCATCCAAAGAGCTCTCCCCTCCAAGGGAGGGAGGACTGCTGACTGCCAAATGACTGCCACCATAGAGATTTTTATGCTTCTTGTGGCCGAGACAGGTTGGTTCCTTTTAGCCCTGCTCCACCAACCCCAAACATCCCCATCCTCCTAGGACTTACCAGGCAGCCAGATAGCCCCCCCTGACCCCACCACAGGACAGAAAAAGACCAGAAGTCCATCCAGATCCCGTGTTGTATACAACTGTCAGGTCACCGTGCAGAGCCTACAGCCACACAGTACTTTTCCTCTTATTTTCTCGCTATGGGCCCACAGGACATGCAGTGGGTATGATGTGAGTACTCCGTCTCCGCAGAGATGCACCTGGCACCCTGAACGTTGGATCCCTTCTCTTGCATGCATGGTTTACTTGTACTACCACCTGGACACCTCTAGGTGTCAGCCAAGTAGTAAGCCATAGCAACTCCCCTCCCTGAGGAAGGAAAGCAGTCCTAGGGATGCTCAATCCTCCCTCCCTGGCCAGCCCAAGAGTGACTCACATCTGTTTCCGAACACGGGTCACCAGCATGGTAGGATGTGAGGCATCCATTGCCTCAGCCCTCCATGCCACTGGGCCAGCTTCAAAACAATATCCTTGACCTTCTTCAACTGGCTACTATAAGGGAAAGTGGACTATTTTCCCAACAGAGGAAAACTATTCCTGGAAAATCATGAAAAAACACTAGCAATGTATCATTGTTAATATATTTTCCCTATTCTTTCTAACATAAATAACACCCATAGCATAATCACATAATCATGTGCTGTAGATGTGGTTGTGAGATTTAACCACCTTTGGTGTGTTTATGTTACTTAGCCTGTAGCCCCGTGACACACCACACAAGGCGTGGTAACCTCACACCACACCCTTGACAGGAAGTAACCTGGATTTCAAAAACTGAAGGCCCAAGCACAGGTACATGCTGTTTGAGGCACACTGGTATCCATGGCCAGCTGAATTAAGGTATATTTGGTCAAAATATTTGAATCAAAATGAAGGCCTAGGACTTTAGGTAGGGCCTGGCTACTCCCCTGCTGGAGTGCATTAGTATTAATTAGCTCATCTCATATCCTCTATATACAGTGGTTAAACTGGAAATATAGTATATGGGAGCCCTCGATTGTGCTCGGATTTCAGTAGCTGCTGAAATCTTGTAGGACAGCTCAAAGGTCAAAAAGGTTGTACTATCGTTCTGATGTCACATCGATAGTACAACTTTTCTGCCTTGATCTGCCAGCTGGTTGGCTCACACTCTGCAACTTCAATAGAAAAAGTAGTGGAAACATGGTGGTGCAATTTAACGAGCACCAAGAAGTGGACCCACATAGTCTGGACATGAAGAGCCACACATGGCTCCGTGTCCAAAAACTGAACGACTTTTTTTTTCACTTAAAAAAAACAGTGGCCAAAGACAGTCATAACTGCCACACCACACAGCAGTTTTCCAGACCAACATGGTCCAAGTCACACAGAAGCCGAAGCTTGCGGGAGTGACATCATGTCGAAGTGAAGGTAACAAAAACAATTGAGGGCTCCCATATACTATATAAAACACTGGATGGGTGATCATTCTCAACTAAGGCTGTTTTTCCATCGAGGGAGTTGATGACATCATAGAGACCTTGAGCATGATCTCTATGATTTCATCAACTCCCTTGATGGAAACACAGCCTTGTTGTGGATGGTCACCCATCCACTAATCATAGGAACATAGACTACGACAGCAGAAAAAGACCAGAGGTCCATCCAGTCTACCAATATTCACTATAATCCCAGGTACCTATTGTTCCTCTAGGGTACTAACCCTCCCCGTCCTATCCCCATTTTCCTCCCTGGTCTTGTTGCCCCAGGTGACCACTATTCCCTTCATTCTATCCCATGCCTGCTTGAATCCCCCGACTGTGTTTGCACCAGCTACCAGTTCCATATCAATACAGTGCATATTACTGGGCAAGGACAATTTGAGCAACTTTTTGAAACCAAATGCAATTTCAGCAAGCGCATTACACAGCGCATGTACTGTATTAACGGGCTATTGCAACATGAGGAACATCAAACTAGGGTGAATAAACCACATTTCAGATGTGCACCTGCAGATTATATGCGATACCTCTAAGATAATCCTGGCACGTGCAGCTGGAGTACTGGGCGACCACCTGAATTATCCACTCTGTCAAATCGCGGTACCGCATTGTTCCTGCAAAATACATAGCCTCCATAAATGAAAAGAGGTTTCCCACACTGTCTTCTGATGAATTTCCCCTCCATCTTGCACCACTTGTCCCCATAAAGACACCCACATTTATAACATTGCTCCACCCATGTCATGCAGGGGGGCTATGCCACCCTACACCCCCTGTGGGGGACTGTGCCCACCGAACTCCCCCATATAAAGGATTAAGACTCTACAGTGCTCCTGGATCTAGGGGTAGGCTATAAGACTGGTCGTCGGACAAGTGAGTTGTTCAATTACCCTAGTCACTCATACAGTACAGTCACTCAAATAGTCACGATTGTGGTCATTCACATGATGATTCTGCTGAATTGTATTCTACCATATGCAGTTGCTATAATCACTCACACTGTATTGACATGATACCCACTACCTCAGCAGACAAACTGTTCCAAGGTTTCACCACCCTTTCTGTATTATAGTGGCGTGGTACCACTACTATAGTTAGAGCTGAGTGCTCACTTCTATGTTAAAGCCATATTTTTGCATCTTAATAACTTTGCAACCATTCAACAGATTTGCATGACATTTTTTTAATTTATTTTGTTTATTTATTTAGTGATTCAGAAAATACCTTTGAGCACAAGTTCTTTCACAAAGGTTCCAAGTCATAGATTGCAAAACAAAGTACAGTAGGAGAAAGCAAAGGTACATTACAATGAACGATACAGCTTGGATTCGGAACTTACAGAATAACTCAAAACATAGGTACAGGTTAAATAACAAGAAAAACACTTTGTGGGGGGGGGGGGATAAGCAGCCACAAAGTGCCTTGTCAGTAGTTCAGAGAGATGGGGATAGCTGGCAGTGGGGTGAAGAAAGAAGGTACGAGAGAGAGAGGTATGTACTGCGGTGGAGGCGAAGGGTGGGGGAAGAAGGGCGATAAGGTATGGATAGTAATGGTGGGGTGAGGGGAGGCTGAGCGGAGAGGACATGCTAGAGTAAAATGGTGGGGTGTGAGGGGGCATGGTCAGGCAGCCTGCACTAGTAGTGACTGTTAGGAAATTCACGGGACTATGAGTTGGGGGAGGGAGGTGGTGGGTGCAGGCGATGAAGCAAACTGATTGCTGGGGCAGAGTCACGAAAAGGACAGAGGAGGGGTACCTGGGAGGCCTGACCTAGTGCTTGCTGGGGGGCAGAGAGAACAGGTGTGGCTGTACTTAGGGCCAGGTGCACTTAGAGAGTGTTATTAGGTGCTGTTTGAGGTCAGTTTTGAATTGTGCCAGACAATTGGTGGCCAAGAGGTGCCTGGGGAGTTCATTCATCCATAGGGGAGCCCAGTATGCAAATGCACATTGCCCAAGTGAGGTGCGATGGAAGGGGATAGCCAAGGCCCCTCTAGTCCTCCCTCTGGTGACCTGTAATGAGTTGGCCACCTTGATCAAATTGCCTACACAAGGTGGTGTTTTACCCAATAGAGCCTTTTTCCCTAGGATACAAGTCTGGAATTTGACCGTTTCTTAATGACAGCCAATTTGCACGTTTGTACAGAGTACAGGTGTGAGTGCCACGCTCAGCATCCAGGGTGAGACTGCAGGCTTTGTTGAGCGCAGTCTGAACCCTCTTGAGCACTGTATCCGTTGCCGCCCCATAAACCACTAGTCCATAGTCAATAGTAGATATAATTGAACTGTGGACTGAGAGGTGGAGGGCCCCCGGAGAGAGGTATTGCCTGTGCCTGTACAGGACACCAATCTTGGTATTGACTGCCTTGACCAGAGAGTCAATATGGTGCACAAATGTGAGGGTATCATCTATTATGATCCCCAGATACTTGAACAAGTGAACTTGTTCCAGTGGCTCATTGCATGAGTTGGAGATGATGAGGATGTGGTTCTTATTTTTGTTGTGGGGGCTGGACATAAGCATGGCCTTGGTCTTCTTGTAGTTTAGTAGCAACTTATGACTACTGAACCAGTCCTCAAGTTTGGAGAAGGAGTTCTGCAGCTCAGACTGTAGGGCAGCCTGAGACATGCTGCTGCTCAGAAGCACAGCATCATCTGCATATAGTATGAGCTTGGTGTTGCAGGCTGTGGGAAGGTAATTTAAGAAGAGGCTGAAGAGTAGGGGCCCCAGTATTGATCCCTGGGGTACCCTAATGATAACTCTCTTGTGCTGGATACTGTTTGCCCAATTTTACATTGATTTCTCCGTATCAGATAGTCTTGGAACCAGCAAAGGGCATTGAGCCACACCCATGTTTCGCAGTTGGGCTGTAACAGGGTGGTTGACTGTATCAAGGCTTTGTGGGGTCAATAAAAGACAGACCCTCACCAGTTTGCCTTCATCCAGGGCCTTATGTGCATAGTTCATGTAGTCCAGCAGGGCAGTGGTGGTACTGTGATTTTGTCTGAAGCCAGGCTGGTTGGGGCGTAGTAGATTATATTTATTGAGGCAGTTGATGAGTTGACCCGCCACAATCTTTTCCAGTGCCTTGGACAGGGGGAGGGGATCGAGATAAGTCTGTAGTTGGCTACCAGAGACTTGTCGCCTCCTTTATGCACTGGCGTAACTAGGGCCTGCTTCCAAACAGCCGGAATTGGGCCAGGGCCAGGGGCTTATTGTACAGCATGGTAATGGGCACTATAAGAACGTCCAGGGTGAGGGATAGAAGTTTCATGTCTATCCCATCACTGCACAGTCTGGTCTTACCTAGTATTTTCTTGACCTTAGTAAGGGCCTCCTTCACCATCACCCTTTTAAAGTAGAAGGTCAGGTGAGAATACTTGGTAGATACGTTGTTGGAGAGGTTCAAACCAAGTTGAAAATAGGCAGGTGGTAGCACTGGGGTAAGATCGGTGAAGGCTTTATTGAAGGTTCCTGCAATAGCTAGAGGATCTGTAGTGGGGGTGTTACTGATACTGAGCAGCTGAGGGTGCTTCTTGTCCTCCTTTCCAAGGATGCTTTTGATGTTATCCTAGAATCTTTTCCCATCACCCCAAGAATTGCAAAGCTGGGCCTTATGATAATTGGCTTTGGTGAGCCGATTAGCTTGGTGCAGCAGTTCCTGGCTGTTCTGTAGCCCTGGTAGTCATGCTTGCTACCTGTGTTTCTGGCCTTCTCCCAGAGTATGTCCCTTTCTTTCAGGTGAGAGGGCTCCCCATCAATCCAGCCATTTGCCTGGCCCCGAATTTTTCTTTTGTAAGCGGGCATAGATGTCACAGATGGAGCTAAAGCCCTTAATGAAATAACTGAGGGCCTGATCAAGGTAGGCACCAGGTCGCTAGGAGTCCAGTCATGCAGGGCAAGGGCTGTTTTGAGGGTTCAAGTTTACCCTTCCTCAACACCCTGCTTTCAATGAGGATGGGTGGGCTTTTGGTAAATTTATTAGACCACAGGAAGGTGATTGGGGAGTGCTCACTTAGTGTGTCTGGGAGAACCTTGATCTCAGAGATCCGGGATGGTAAGCTTGCTAGGACCCAGTCAAGGAGGGTACTGTTTCCTGTCTTATAGTTCTGCCTGATGGGGCAGGTGACAAGTTGTGTCAGGTTGGAGGTGGCTATCAGATCCCTGAAAGGGGCAGCCTCCTTTCCATCCCAGTTTATGTTAAAGTCCCCAGTAATGACAAGCTCCATCCCCTTTGGAAGGGTGCTGATAACGTCCATAATTGTGGGAAGGCCTGCTGTGGCTTTCTTGGGGGGTAGGTAGATTGTGGCAATGATGAGAGTTTTGCCATTCTGGCTGACCTGAGCCTTTATCACTGTTATCTCATGGTCCTCAGCCACCCTGGTTCCAGGGAGGACGGAGCACTGCAGAGAGTCCCTGGCATAGATGAGGCATCCCCCACCTCTCTTGCCTATTCTATCAATCCTGTATGCTTGGAAGCCTTTGAGGGCAACTTCACTATCTTTAATCCTACTGGTCAACCAGGTCTCCATTAGGCATAGCATGTCAGGGGTATGGAGGGCCATCCATGCCTGTAGTTGGTCAAATTTTGAGGTTAAACTGCAGATGTTCAGTAGGGCTATTTTTAGGCCTTTAACCTTATGAACACCAGGGCCCATTGAAGTGAGTGGGCCTGGGTTCGAGGGAATGTTACCAGAGAGGAGCAGGAGCATAAAAATGACCTTTCTGGAAGAAAGGTCTATGCTAAATTTGGCTCGTACCTTCCACCACCGAGGCTTTAGATGATTCAGGTGGTTGGACACTGGCTTAATTATTAGGGTATAGCTAACCATTACTACCCCTATGCGAAGGGAGGGCATATGGCCACCCGTGTTTGTAGGGTAAGGCTGAGTGAGTCGCTGCCCACAGCCAAGTGAGGTAGTTTCGGAAGGTGCGTTTGACAGCCATGCACTACCCAGTAGTGGTTCAGAGGGGGGTAGCAGTGGCCCAGCTAGGCATCTGGTGCTGGCTGTACCAAGCCAGGTAGCAAGGAGCAGAAGTAGATAGCACCTTTTGATGGGGGACATGGCAGCTTGATTCAGTCATCAAGCCTGACACACTGGTGCCAAAGACAGGCTGCACAGTTAATCACTGTACCTGGTGGTTTTTAGAGAGCTAGAAGGAGGAGTTACACTAGATAGGAAGTGCTTGCAAGAGACAGTGATGCTGTCACTCAAAGCTTGAGCAACTGGCTGGCAGAAACCTGTAGGAGTGAGCTAGTAAGCCAGGGTGAGGTTTAAGTGTATTTAAACAGGACCGTGGGTGGGGGGACTGAAAAATTAGGCAGCTAGGGCTCCCTTCCTGGAGGTAATCGGTTCCCGAGGACGAGTCCATACCTAAGCTTCTTTGAGGGGCTGGGGGCTTCAGACCTGGACTGCGGATGGTAGTCTGGCAGGTCGGGTTCATCAGAGAACAACGGCTGTGGCTCTCAGACTACCTGAAAAGAGTAGTCTGAGAGAATCCATTGTGTGGTTTTCTGAGATACAGAGTCTCACAAATCCTTAAATGTACATGTTTTTGTTGTTTCTTTGTCCACCGGTATCTCAGAAACTGTTTTAGGTTGTGGTCTGACATTTTCAGGGTAGAAAACCTTTGCCTCACAGATGTGCCTTTTGAAGGTTTGGTGAAAAAATAGTAATCTGTTCAAAAGTTATAAAATTTTTAATTTCCCATTATTTTCAATGGGGAAAAATAGATGTCCAGCATGAAAATGGATTCTGTGTTGCAGGAGCTAATCCCTTTTCGCAAATGGGTCATCCTGTGTCACAGGAGTGTAATGCCTATTCACAGACAGGGTCATCCTGTGTCGCAGGAGCCCAATGGCTTTGTGCACATGTGTCATTCTGTGTCGCAGGTGGCAAATGCTTTTATGTTGGTCCACCATTTTGTTTTGTCAGTTTGCGAGAGAAAGAAAAGAAAGAAAACTGATAAAAATGAATACATTTAAAAAAACCCCCATCAGAACCTAGCTAAATGGGACCCATTTAGCTACATTCTAATGTTTGTTTTTTTCAAATTAGGGCAAGAAATATGTTTTCTGGGTGCCCGAAATCCCGGGTGCCCAGCTTAGCTAGATGAGTGCTTCCCCACATTCTCTGTGTGAGAACATGGGGCATTTCTTCACTTCTCCAGCAGCAGCTGAACTCGTGCTGCCAGCTGCAGTGTGCTGTGAGCGCTCTTTTCCCTGGTGTCTAGTGGTACCCAACCCACCGATTGCTGTCTGCCACTCCCGTAAATGAAAACTCGATCCTTGTCCCTTGTAGTTTAGTGGTCCTTCCCCCCTCCCTGATGTCCGATCCCATCCCCACATCGAAAAAACAATGACCTGGTATTCTAGTGGTCCCTCTCCCCGATGTCTGATCACCATCCCCATAATAAAAAAGACATACCAGGTAGCCTAGTGGTACCTCCCCCCTCCCCGATGCCCAATCCCCATCTGTTTTAAAAACAAAAATGACCCTGGTAGTCTAGTAGTCCCCCTCCTCTCCGATCCCCCTCCCATGAGAGCCAAGTAAGTTTCCTGGTGGGCTACAGGCCCCCCACCCCTCCACCCTGTTAGGTATCCACCCACCACCCTGCTCCCCCCGCATTCCCACTGGCAGTCTGCGACCACCACAGCCCTCCTTTCACCTGCATGGATGACTGCAAACTGCACTAATAAATGATCTGTGCCGCAGAATGTGATCATATTCTGCGGCACGCTCATTCATAGTGCAGTCTGTGGCCATCCGTGGAGGTGAGGGAGGGCTGTGGTGCTCACAGACTGCCAATGAGATGTGGGAGCAAGTGGTAGGTGGATACCTAACTGAGAGTGAGGGGTGAGAACTAATGACTACCAGAAAATTTTTTGGCTCTCACGGAAGGGGATAAGGGAGAGGGAGGGACCTAGAAGACTACCAGGTAATTTTTATTTTATATCAGGACCAGGATGGGACATTGGGGAGAGGAGGGACCACAAGACTCTCAGGGTCTTTTGTTTTTAAACAGACAGGAGTTGGGCATCAGGGAGGGGAGGAACAGTAGAACTCCAGGTATCGTTTTTTTTATTATAGGGGATGGGTGATTGCACATCAGCCGGGAGGGGAAGGGACAACTAGACTACCAGGTCACTGTTTTTGTATACGGGACAGGATGGACACCGGGAGGCTGGGGACCTGTAAACTACCAGAGATTTATAAGGGACAGTGATGGGAAATTGGGGGAAGGGAGGGCTCATTACAGTACAAGGGACATTGATCGGCACTATAGGATCCTGTTTACAAAGCGATCCTTATCGTGCTTTCCCATTGACTACAATGGGAAAGCATGATAAAGGATCATTTTGTGAAACAGGATTCTATCCACTGATCACTGTCTGCCACTCACCATAAATAAAAATATATGTATATTCCCTGGTGTCCAGTGGCACCCTCCCACTGATTGCCCTACCATTTTTCCCTGGTGACTAGTGGCACACCCACCCGATCCTTGTCCTAGTAGTCTATGCTCCCTCCCTGATGTCTGATCCCATCTCCATATCAAAAAGAATGACCCGGTAGTCTAGTGGTCCATGGTTTCCCCCAATATCCGATGTCCGATCGTTGTCCCAATAATAAAAAGACATACCTGGTAGTCTAGTGGTCCCGAAGTCCAGTCCCCAACTGTTAAAAAAAACAGAAAAAAAAGTGGTAGTCTATTGGTCCCTCACTCCCCGATATCCCATCCTGGTCCAATATAAAATAAAAATTCCGGTATTCTAGTGGTCCCTCCCTCTCCTCGATCCCCTCCTGTGAGAGCAAATACATTTCCTGGTGGTCTAGTGGCTCATCCCCCACCCTGTTATGTGTTCACCTATCACCCGCCTCCCACCCCCGCATCTCCATTGGCGATCATATGTGGGGGAGCAGGGTAGGTGGAACCTAACAGGGTGAGGGGAACACTAGACCACCAGGAAATTTATTTGCTCTCACGAGGGAGATCGAAGAGAGGGTCACTAGACTAACAGGTACTTTTAATTTTATATTGGGACCAGATGAGGAGATCGAGGGAGGACCACTGACTATCAATTAGGTATTTTTTTTTTTTTTTGTATATCGGCACAGGATCAGACATCAGGGAGGGGAGGGACCACTAGACTACCATGGATTTATAAGGGGCTGTGATGGGATATCGGGGAGGGAGGACTCATTACAGTACAAGAGACATTGATGGGCATGATAGGATCCTGTTTCGCAAAAGGATCCTTTATCGTCTTTCCTTTACATTGACTACAATGGGAAAGCACGTATAATGGATCCTTTTTGAAACAGGATCCTATTTTATGCTGTTCCAATGTATTTCAATGGGGTTTTCAACTTTCGCTCATAACTCAGCTGTTTCTTAACATTTTGACCCCAAATTTTCAACATGGCCATTTGGAGACCCCACCTCATGAACAATGTAACTGTCTTTATGCAACTCCCACCCGGAAGGTGATTTCACAGTCACTTGGAGAATTCACCTTTCATGTGAGATTTGGAAATGTTTTCGGCTCTTGTTCATGAGGTGGGGTCATAAGAAGGCAATGCTGGAAATTTGGGGTCAACACATGTAAAAATGGCAAAGTTATGACCATTCATTGCAATTTTGCTACGTATGCTCATAACTTTGGAAATTTTAAATATTTTCATTACATATTTTCAACATTTATTTATTTTATTCTTTTGGTAACTGGGTAAGGCCCACTAAGCACAAGTGCCTGTTTTCAGGGGCAATCCGGGAGCACTGGGGTGGTTAAGTGACTTGTTCAGAGTTACACAGTATGCAAGTGGAGGTTGTGGGAATCAATCCCAGGTCTGCTAGAAGTACCAAGCTCATTCATAGCTCATTACTCTAACTTCTAAACTATACTGCCAGCCACATCTAGGGAGACCAGGATTAGGGAACTCTGGTCTCCACTGCTACACAGCTGGAGCTGCTCTATGCCTCAGCCCTCCAAGCCATGGGAGCAGCTCAATATAGCCTTCTTATTACCCCACCTCATGTATGTCTCAGCTGTCATTTTTCAAATCCTGGCCAAAATGTGTTTTTGGACCTGTGGTACGCAATAGCATTGCAGTTGCACAGAATTATGTTTTGGTGGGAATTTTACAATTTTCTGTTCTGGGTACATGAGATGGGGTAATAAGATGGCAATGCTGACAATTTGGTCACTGTTGTCCTATAAATGGAAGCCTTCCACAGACACATACACATATGCATCTGTGGAGGGATGGGAGCACAGGGCTCTCTGCCACAGGCAAATCAGGATATGATTATACTATCTGAAAAAGAAAGAAAATTCATTGCAAAAAACTTCATTAATGCATCAGTTAGGGTTGTTACTAAAGTGACAAAAGCAGGGAAATGGGGTGTTAGGGTTTGCAATCCTAACACACCACCCCAACTCTGCAGACAGTGACAGGCGTTAGGGGTGTGCCTTGGGGTCATCAGCTCTAATGCTCACCCCATTCTCCTATACTGTACCCATCTCAGCTTATTTACTTATGGAATGGGGTGAGCGTTAGGGT
The DNA here is from genome assembly GCA_016271365.2 of Neoceratodus forsteri. Classification (NCBI taxonomy): domain Eukaryota; kingdom Metazoa; phylum Chordata; order Ceratodontiformes; family Ceratodontidae; genus Neoceratodus; species Neoceratodus forsteri. Next base: position 429,290,479 of record CM057453.1, on the reverse strand, counting down.
TGCCGACCCCAATGCACCCCCCCGACGCTTGTCACTGCCTGACATTTCCCTGCTTTTGTCGCTTTAGTAACAACCTTAACTAATGCATTAACAACGTTTTTTTACAATGAATATTCTATATGCTTAGGTGGGGGAACTCTCACACTTAGATTTTCAGGTGGTGGAACTTTGCCACAGCACCCAATGGAGAAAGATGACAGAGGTGGTGGAAGGATCATACATTTTTTAAGACAAGGTGAAACTGAGATCCTGTGGGCTCCTTCCCAATGGTTAGCAACAAGATGACTAGGGTTGCTGAGGAGCTTCAATATCTACTAGTGAGTCAGCACATTCTGGTTTTCAACCCTCCCAGTTCAATCCCTAATCTCCTCTGGTCTGGTGACCACTATTCCTTTAATTCTATCCCATGCTTGCTTGCATCCCTGACTGTGTTTGCACCACCACCTCATCCAACAGACTGTTCCAAGGTTCCACCACCCTTTCCATATTATAGTGACATGGTGAGGCCACTATATTTAGGGTTGAACTGGGGTTTCTAAGTTAACCCCCAAATTTTGTACTTCAATATCATCTTTCGCAACTGTTCAACGGATTTGCATGGAAAGTTTGCATGCACTGTCTCCTGTGGTAGATCTCTGGATGTGTCATGTTTCATTCTGGTCAGATGTGCAGTTTCAAGATATGGATAGCGAAAAAAGCAAATTTTCATAGTTTTCCCATTGGTTTGAAAAGTTTTTTAATTTATCTACTGCTCAGGATGTTTGGAATTTTCATCTTACATTTTCATGGTAGAAAGGGGCTGACCCACAGATGTGCCCTTTGCTGGTTTGGTGAAAAAATATTAATTGGTTCCAAAGTTATTTAATTTTAAATTTTTTGTAAATTGGTTCTGAGCATGCTCAGTAAGCATCTCAAAATAGCTGTATAAAACTGAAAAAAGAATTCCTTGTTCATAGCAATGTCATTCTTTTTCATAAGTTAAAAATCCTTTTTAGTTTGGCCACTATCTTGTTTTCTGTTTTTCCAAAAAATGTTTTAATTAAAAACCCATATAATAGACATTATGGGGAGCTATCAAGGCATGTAGCTTGCTTATTGGGACCCCCTTAGCTGGATTTCACACTTCCCTGTTCCAGGAATGCCCCTCAAATATTATTTTTTGATGTTTATAAATCCTTTTTCATATCACGTGGTACAAAGATTCTTTATTCGTTTCACAAGTCACAAAAAAGGATTCTTTTTTGTGAGGGAAAACTGCTTTTCTTGCAGTGTAGTGGCATCCCTTGGTCTCATAATTTTCTCTGGTGTCTAGTGGCAACCCCTGCCCTCCAATCCCTGTCCCCTTGTTATTAAAATACATTATCCTGGGGTCTAGTGGTGCCCCCCTGATCCCATCCCCATTGTAAAAATAATTTGCCCTGTTGTCTAGTGGCACCCTCCACCCTTGGATGACCTTCCCCATTATAATAAGTTTCCCTGGTGTCTAGTGGCATCCCCACTCTCTAATTGCCATCCCCTTATGTATAATATATTTCTCTTTTGTACAGTGGCACCCCCTACCCTCTGATTGCCATCCCCATTACAAAAATTACTTTTCTTGGTGTCTAGTGGCATACCTACCCTCTGATCTCAGTCCCTATATGTACAATATATTTCCCTGGTGTCCACTGGTACCCCCCACACTCCGATCACCGTCCCCATTACTATAATAGAGTTCCCTGGTGTCTAGTGGCCCCTCGATCCTATAATGAAGAAAGCGGTCCTTGATGTCTTTACTTTTTATCTGTTAAAAAATGTCCATCGCCAATTGCACCCCCAACCTGACCTCCCACTCAGTACCCACCACCCCACCTCCAGAGCCCACACATCTGAACAGGTCTCAGGGTGAAGATCCACTCTGCTACAGGAGACACATCTTGCTGCTGGAACCGGCAACTGCAATACAGAAACTAAGGTAAGTGTACTTCTTTGTATTTCAATGGGGTTTTCAACTTTGGTTTATAACTTTGCCATTTTTGCATATTTTCACACCAGATTTTCAACATATCCTTTTTGAGACTCCACCTCATGAACGATGTTGGTGTAATTTCACAAATTCTGTCTGAAAGGTGATTTCGAGGTCAGTTGTTGAAATCACCTTTCAGGTGGGATTAAAATGTTTCACTATATTTTTTTCTGAGGAGGGTCATAAGAGGGTATGTTGAAAATTTTGAGTCAATATGTAAAAATGGCAAGCTGAGCACATTCTTGACTTTAGCACATTCGCTCACTCGTAACTTTCATAATTTTCAATATTTTCATGTCAAATTTCCAGCATAGGTATTTCTTTACACCACCTCATGAATGTGACAGCTGTCATTTTTGAAATGTTGCCCAAACTGTCTTTTCATGCCTCTGGCACGGAATGACATTTTGGCGGGGATTTCACAATTTTTACTACTGGATTCATGAGCTGGGGTAATAAGAAGGCTATATTGACAATTTGGTTGCTGTTCTCCTAGAAATGGAAGCGGGCCTTGTGTTTCCACTAAACATACATATATGGGAGGCGCCTGAGAGCCAGCTTCGAGGCAGGATGTTCTTCTCCTACAATCTGTTTCACAGTCTCATAAATTATTTTTGAATCTAAAGATTTTCAAACATATTTGGATTCCTCATACTTAGAGCTGTCGACCACTACTAAATTTGTTATGGGCCAACAAGGAATATGCAACAACAACAGTCAGGAGTTTTGAGGCCTCCAGGGTTGTAAGCCTCTCAGCCTGATTTTACTGTAAGTTTCCTCGTGGCCTGCTATGGTGGACATAACAAGTGAACCTCTGTGGAAAGCTATGATGGACTCTCTCAAGGTAAGGGATGCTAAAATTGAAAAAACATTAGGAGTCCCATGAAGTGGCATTAACTGTATTGAAGGATACTGTTGCAGAGGCGGACAAGAGATCTATGGTGACACAGGCCATGGCAGCTATGCTCACAAAAGAAAACCAGCAACTTCTAGGGGAGACTATAGGCTCTCAAGAATGAGATTCGAGCAAAGCAATTTGCATCTCGTTGGGTGCCGAAGGTGTTGAGATACTCCATCTCCTCAACTTCGTAAAATGCTGGCTGATGGAGTTGCTTTCGGTACCAGCCAATTTTGACTGGTTCCATTTGTGCCAGGTTTATAGGATTAATCCCAGGTCAGACCAGCATCGCCAAACCACACACCACTTTATTTATGGACCACTGGAGATGATGTCCATGACATTCTGCTTGCTGCCGCCAGGAACGGCATACCAGTAACACTACAAGAGCATGATATTAAATTCTTCCCAGACTTGTCTTTTCAAACATGTTCAAGGAGAAAGCAGTTTGATGCAGTGAGGCAAAACTATAGGCACAACCTGCCCAAAACCAGATCTGGGACCACACACCCCGCGACCAAGGCAGACCAGATCCCAGCACTCTGGCCCGCCCTGAATAAGCCAAAAAACACCTGGATCGATGGCTGAGCTGCCAGCAGCACATGGGGATGCCAGTTGCGACTCCCACCAAAGCCACCAGGCCAGGCACCAAGGTAAACATTGGAGCTGCAGGGCTCCACATCAGGTAAGCCCACTTTGGGAGGACTTACAGTCTCCTGCCAAATGCTCACCTTTCTGGTGAGCCATAACTCACCCTAATACTATTTACATTACACTGACGCTAAACCAAACTAGCCATTACCTATCCTAGCACTAACCCGCTTACTAAACCATCCAGGAATCACTATACCTACTGGGTCACCCACCGTCCAGACCAGTGAAAGACCTAAGCTCAACCTGACCAATGGCATCCCCAGGTTCTCCTTCCCTTGGTCACCCACTGCTAAACCTACAGATGGATTGTTTTAGTTCACATGGCGGCATCCCAAGTTCCCATACCCTGACACAAACCTACCACTTAAAATGCTTTTACCTGCTGCCAGGAGCCTGCTTGGACTGCCTGGACATTTGAAATAGAAAGCACTTTAGCAAAAACAGAAATTTTAGCAATGTTACTAAACCTCCCTAAAATTGCATTACTGTATCATTTTATTATTCTTAACATTTTATGCTAAAACATTTAACTAGAGAAAACAGTTTAACCTGAACGTCCCCAGAATAAATTTATTTCCCTTTTAAAACATTAACACATCTTAAATCATGTGCAACTAATTAATATTTCGGCATGGCGCAAGTGCAACCATTAATAACTACTATATGCTATACCAACAGTGCATAAACATTTTACCACACATTGTTTTTTCAAGACACAATCCCCCCAAAAGCCCATTGTTTGCAAACAGTCTCTGCATTAGCTGCATTTCCATTCAGATACATGAAGCAAACCCCCAAATACCCAGGCTCTGGGTAAAAGAGGCAATGCCCACAGTACAGTCTCTGCTCCCAGCAGTCCATTCTTACTGTAGTCCTCGGCTGTGGACAGAAATGGAGCTCTTGCAGCTCTCACAGAAAAGGCATGAAAATATCCCAGTCATAGGCACCATTTTGACTGCACACCAAACAGTCCTGCAAATGGAGGGGCGGGGGGGCATCCACAGCTTGTCCAGCGCCACAATCTTGAGGCTGAAAAGGTCTGGGCACCCCAAAATCAAATCCCGGATGAGCCCCCACATTGTGAGCACCCCCCATGGGGGAGTCACGTGATGCAGTTCACCGCATAGCAGCTCTTCTACCCAGCTCCAGCCACTCATCTTTAAATATTAATTTTTTCAGCCTCAACTATCTCTAAACCAGCTAAAAACTGTTATTACAGATTGTTGGGGACTCAGAGACTACCTGAATAGTCGATATGGACGCTGAAATGAGGATGGCACCACCTAAACACACTCCACTGCAAACACCAGAGAAAGCTAACAAAAAAGCCAAGGCCCAGACTTCTACAGGTGGCCGCACCACTACTACTACCCCCCAGAATCCAGTCTCTTGACAGTCAAAAGATTTTGGCTGAATTTCATCCATTCCAAGAGGAATTGAGATCACTTCACCTCAGAATTTAAATCCATGGCTGTGGCACGAGGACCTCTCCAAAAGGACTGGTGATAATGAAACACATCTGTTCTCCTTAGAAAAGAGGGCTGACAAGGTGGAGCTAGCGCCTAGCTGCATCCTGTCAACGGATAGCCCAGCTTGAAGCTAAGATAGAAGACCTTGAAGGAAGAAGTCGGAGGAACAATGAGGTGATAATAGGCCTCCCAGAAAGAGAAGAGGGGGCTGACACCATAGCGATTGTACTGAAACTAATAGTGAAGCTTGCAGGGCTCTCAATTTTAAGGGCCTAATTATACCATCAAGAGCCCACTGGTGCTATGACCTATGCCACTGGCAAGAGCAGCCCCCCGTCCTTTAATTTTCCATTTCTTAAACTTCCTTGAGCGTCAGCACTTTCTGGAAAAGTACAAGAATTGCAGGAAATAAAATGGGAACAATCTAAATTGTGGTAGCCCAAGATTTGCCAGCAACACTCCAGCAATGCAGAGCTTTGTTCTACCAGACTGTCACCAAACTTATTGCTGCAGGAATTACATTTTGAATGGGGTACCCAGCTTAACTGCAAGTCCAGGTTTCTGGAGTTTGGAGCACCTTTGAGGAGGTGGACACAGCAATGACTGGCTTAGGAAGGCCTTCTCTGATCTTTTCAAAGAGCTGAATACCAGTGGGATACCTGGGTACCTGAATCGTAATAAATGCACACCTCTCCTAGACTGGGCACCAATCTGATCTTACATTATGGAAGGGATGTCTAATTTTACTAGTTAAACTACACTCCCAGAACTGTTGATATCCCTTTGCCCCCTCAAATTCAGGACACATGGTTCTGTATTCGCTGCCATGTATGGGAGGTCAGAGCTTCAATAACTCCTCTTCAGCAGTGGTCAGGAGAGTTAGATGTCATGCTATGATTAAGTAAGTACTTTATCTTCAAAGCTTTTAAACAGAAGCCAGGACATCATTTCTCTACAAGTGGGATCTCGATCACATATGAAGCAGTGGTTTAGATTAGTTTGAAGTGTCAGAGTTGCCACGCCTGAACCGCTGAGGGACAAGTCAGTACAAGTTGGAGTGTTCCCATACCAGTTGCTACTAGGACACTTACAGCTTGGAGAGCGTGAGAAGAATGGTCCAAGAATCCGGGTGGGGGACTGCTAACAGTAGTTGGAATACTGGCTGCTGGGACCGTAGAGTAATCTCATTTAATAACATTTAAGGAACCTGGTCTTGGAATGATCCACGTAATGGGATTGACCTTTTTCCATTGTATTGAGCTAGCTACTTCCAATTATTTGGTTATTTGACCCCTCGCTTAATGGAGGATATATTCGAGTTCAAACCGGATGGAAGTTACCCTGGGGCAATGCAGAAGGGGCTCACGGACAAGTAACTGGATGTCGTTAATGCCCTTAGTCTTTTATTTTTGTTTTTGTAGTTCTTCCCACTTAAAGGTGCAGTTCCCTTAAATCCATATTTGTGCTTAGTTAGAAGTAATCGCAGAGCAACAGATGAAACTGTACTGTCAATGCATCATGTGTAGTAGTGAGAAGGTGGCCCTTAGAGAAGATGCAGTTAATATGATTTATTTCAGGTGGCTGGAGGGTTGGACGATGGGCGGCGTAACTGTTCATCATGGACCATAGAAATTTTTTGTTGGCGGAGAGGGTTGGTTTATTATGTTGTTTGAGTTTACACTTGTTGTTCTTAGACGTAGAAGGGGGTTCAAAATTGTGGGTAGTCATCATGTTTGTGCACTTGTGTTTCAGGTCCTATGTGGTTTTGGGGACTTTTATGGGACTGATTGGGGAGGGTGGGTGGAGTGGGGGAAACGGGTGGAGGTGGTGGTGCAGCATCAGTAGTTATGTGGGATAGGGAGTCTGGGCTTTCTGCAGATTACCAATAGCATAGTGTCAATTAATATGATATTCATCCAAAATGGCTAACCATCTTAATATTGTTACATGGAACGTTCGAGGGGCCTGGAATAAAACTAAGCAGTATAAAATCTTCAGGCACTTGCACTACATTAAAGAAGACATCTCTTTATTACAAGAGACACACTTGTTAGAGAGTGAGGCTAACCAGTTTAGAAGACAATATGCGGGCCAAGTTTACACAGCTGGAGGCAGCACTCAAAGTAGGGGTGTAGCAGTGCTGATTTCATGGCAAGTCCCATTTGTCAGTGCCCAGTGTATCTGAGAACCGAAGGGTAGATATATATTTCTTAGAGGGACCATTAACATGGTAGAAATCCTTCTGGTCTGTGTATATGGTCCAAATGTGGACTCACCCTCCTTTTTCATGAAATTAGTAACAACATTATCTCCATTCCTTTCACTCCCAATTTTCTTAGGAGGGGACTGGAATCTTCCATATGACCCTGACCTGGATAGAACGGACTGCTATAGATCTGGGCTATCCCCGGCTCAATGAGCGCATCATGACTTAATAGATCATCTGGATCTTTGTGACCCCTGGAGGGTGTTGCATCCCACCGCCAGGGAATACACATTCCATTCCATGGCTCATGGCTCCTCCTCTCACATTGATTACTTTCTAGTCAGCCAATCACATCTGAGAGGGGTCCTGAGCACTGGTATGGAGCTAGGGATTATTTTGGATGCCTCAATGGCTTGCAGGATCACATACTCTCCCCTCCAACAAAAAGAAATGATTTGGAAAATTAACAACCAAATCTTAAAGGAGGAGAAGGTGATCAACCAAATCTCAACTTGTCTGGAGCAGTTCATGTCAGTTAATCAGGGGTCAACTGGGAAATCAGATGTGGAATTGGGTGCTCTAAAGTGTTACATTAGAGGGGAATTAATATAAATAGCAGCCACTAGGAAACAGGAAGGTGACAGACAGGCACTTTCCATATTGTCATAAATTAGAGAGACTGAATCACATCTTTCACGTGGATCAGGAGAGAAGTCTCGCCGGGATCTCATTAAACTCCGAGATCAATATAGTGAACTCCTCTGTGAAAAAGCGGAATTCACTATTTTAAAAACTAGGGCTACCTATATTGACCAAGGCAAAAAAGCCGGTAGACTGCTCACCCTCAGGTTTAAAAAGCAGGAGGCCTCACAAATTATTAATGTTATTCATTCAGCTGCGGATGGTTCCCTTAAAATTGGCCCGAAAGAAATTGCAAAAGAATTCGAGAACTACTATAGTAGCCTCTATAGCCAAATGCCTAACCCTCCTTCACAACAAAGGGTTGATAACTTCCTCATCAGAGTTCCCCTGCCCACTCTATCAAAAGCCCAGAAAAATCTTTATTAGCCCCATTCACAGAATCTGACATACTAAAGAAATCCGGGACTTGCCATTGGACAAGGCCCCAGGTCCAGACAGGTTCTCTTCAAATTTTACAAAGTTTTGTTGTTAAATTAGCCCGTGGCTCCACAAATTATTTCAACACATTCTGTCTTCAGATTCCTTGGACCACAGGTTATTTGAGGAGCTGATAATAGTGCTACAGAAGCCTGGGAAAGAGGCTGAGATCGTCACCAGTTACCAGCCGATATCACCCCTAAACTATGATATTAAACTTCTGGCCAAACTCTTGGAAAACAGAATCAGTCAAGTGTTGCCATCCCTGACTGGTCTGGAACAGGCTGGCTTCATGAAAGGTCGGTCTTCGGTGGATCACCTCCGTAAACTGGTCCATATTTTTTTTCTGCATCAAGAGACGCAGAGTATCTTTCAGTGCTGGTGTCCCTGGATGCAGAGAAAGCCTTTGACCGGGTTGACTGGCAATTCATGTTTAGAGTGTTACATCATTTGGGTTTCCCTCCCCAATTTGTACAGTGGATACGAGCACTATATTTATGTCCTAGTGCTTGCATATACTGTAATGGAGTATTCTCCTCCCATTTCCTTTGTACTCAGGCACTAGGCAGGATGTCCCCTATCCTTACTGTTTAATCTCTACCTGGAACCTATAATAGTTAAACTGAAGGAGCAGCCAACAATCCAAGGCATTAGGCTGGGGTCTCAAGAAGTGAAAATATCCTCATACAGAAGACGATATATTACATCTCTCCCACCTCAGCTGCACTGGATACAATTAAAGCATATAGTCAGCTCTCAAACTACAATGTGAACCATGAGAAAACCTCAGTCTTCCCTTAAATTCTAGAACTCTTAAAAGTGAAATACTAGAAACTGGCTTAAGCTGGACCCAAAAGAGTTTAAAATACCTAGGTATATATCTGGCCAAAAGTGATTTACCATTTAAAGAAACTAAATTTAGACACAACTTTGCAAGTAGTGCAACAAGACCTGTCTTGATGGAAGTCGTTACCCTAATCACGTTGGGGACACATCAGTATAGTGAAGATGAACATACTCCCATGACTCTTCTACCCAATTAATCTTCTGAACTTGTGGTTGCCTTTGAAATGGTTCAAGAAGGTGCACTCCTATACATTAATGATTTTAAATGGTTGGGAAAGTGCAGAGAAGGCGGTTCACAAACTAGCAGCCCTAAATTTCAGGGAGGACTCAGACTTCCACATTTTGGATTATACATGCCTAGCTGGCTCATGATAGAAAAAGAACTGATAGCAGCTAGTGGGGTCTCCACAAAGGCCTTGTTGCATATGAAGCCTAGGGATCTTCCATCAGCATTGTGCCAGTCCTTGATCGGCGTCTCTGTCAGGATTCACTCACAATTGTGTTCCTTTTTAAAGCACAATCATAGCCATCATCACAAGCAACCCCTGGTTGAAAACACAAATTTTAAAATAGGAGGCAAACCTATACCTCCCTTCTGGATTCCACAGCTGGCTGCGGTAGAGGTAGGGAGCTTAATGAAGGATGATGGGACCTGGCTCACTTCAGGTGAGATCATGCAGAAATATACTATTAGTAACCAGGCAATTTTTAAAGTTTTTCAACTTAGACATGTTACTTCAGTGCCCTAAATCTCCTATCGTATGTCTCCAAATGGGAGAATTTTTACAGTCCCTCAAGACATTGGTCATATTACCACATGTTAGCACTTTGGCTGCTTTTCATGCTATTCAGGAGTTTTAACTGGCTGTTATGGTGGCTCACTTCTGTTTCATGTGAGTCTATCATTTCAGCATTTTATGATGGCTGTTCTCCCTGTTCTTCCTGGTTATCTGGGAGTTTCAGCTGCTTTTACTATTTTTGGTGGCTCACTTTGTTTTTGTGAGTTCTACCACTGAAATTGTGATAGTTTCCATTTTTCTGGAAGCCGAAACAGACTTTGACTTTTATCCTGCAGTTGAATGTGGTCTGGAACCTGCTGCCTGGCGTTGTGAGCCTGAGTCCGGAGGATCTGGGTGGAATTGTTGTGGAAACCTCGATCTGCTTTTGCCACCTATTGTGGGAAAGAGTGCAGTAAGAGGGCAGGCTGCAAAGCTGGGAAGTTCGGACTGAGCCTGAATCCATTATCTTTGAGGAGGTAGCTGGTGTGGTGAGAGCATATGCAGCGATCAAATCTGGATGTTTAGACCTTTACATTAAAGCAGCGGCGTGGTTTGAGTATTGTGTTGGGCAGTGGGGTCTCCTTTTTGTGCTTTGGGCTAAGTGGCTGGTGTGCCCCCGCGACCAAGCAGGAGTTTCCCTGGTGACTCTCTGGGGAGCTGGAGAGTTGATCGGATTTTTTCTTAAGTCTCCTGCTGGACATACCTAGTGGCCTGTCCCCCAGGGGTTTGTAGCTGTGGGTTGCCGGTGGTTAGGTGCCAGGGCCTGCGATTTGGTGCAATTGGGGGGGGTTGCCCTTAGATTTCTAGCTCTCACGTCCCAGCTTGCCACTGTATTTGGGATTCCTGAGCTGTGTTCTGAACATTCTCTGAGGCCTTTTCCCTTCATGCTATTTGAGGTTTTTGCTCTTTAAACTGCTTTGGATTGACTTTTTTTCTTCACCACGTCAGACTTGGACTGATATTTTACTGCAATTTGTTTATATTTATAATAAATTTCTTTTACTGTTTACTTCCTCTCAGACTTCTGGTGAGAGCAGAGCCTGGGATTGGGAAGTCCTGGCATTTTTGAACAGGGGAGGTGGGAGCTTCCTTGGCTCACTCATGAAACATTTGAAATCACCTGTCTAATTTGTTGTAAAGGACTGCTGGATCATTTATCATAGGAGTCTGTTAGATTATTTTTCTTAGTATAATTAATGGTTTATAATTTGGGGAGTTTTGGGAGATCTCTTGAGGCAAGTTGGATTATAAGATTAAGGTTTAAATGGTTTGATGCTTGTTTTATTTATTAATTAGTGGGATTACATTGCGTTATAATAAGTGTATTTGAAATGTGTTGGGAGGGTTTTGAGATGGGCGGGCATTATTCTCCCACCATGCTCAGGGCGTTACACCCTTTTGACCGTCTTCCATTGCCAGCTGAGGTGTACAAGAGGTGTCGTGCCTTGGGGATAGTCAGAAATCGATCAAAAAAGGGTCCGCCTGGGCATGGTGGGAGAATGGAGAGAGGTGGACGGATTGAGGTCATTGGGACTAGGAGACACCCTGGGGTGAAATGAGGTCAGGAAAGGGGGATTCCCTGTCTGGTTCCCATACCCAAGGGCTCCACAAATAGTGGGCAGGTCTTGGGATCTTCCTCGTTGACCCATTCAACTCGGGCACTGTTATGCAATGCCAGATTGATTAGAAACAAGACAGCCATTATAGCTGATCTTGTTGGAACATCTGACCTGGCATGCATCACTGAGACCTGGCTGGACGAGAATGCAGGCCCTGTTTTGGCATCTGCTGTTCCACCCGGGTTCTCGGTGATACACCGCCTAAGATTGGATCGTAGGGGCGGGGGTGTAGCCATTATGTTTAAAATATATCTGGGCCTTGTGGATGTGCCAGTGGGGGGCACTCAATCCTTTGAGTGTATCCTGGGAGCAGGTGTAGGGTTCAGGATACTCCTCTACCATCCACCCGGTGATGGGGGAGAATTCCTGAAGGAGTTTGCGGACTTCATTGTCAACGTGGCCTTGGAGTCGCCCAGATGGTTAATTCTGGGAGACTTTAATGCCTGGGTCAATGATGAACTCTCACAGTTTGGTAATAATCTCCTCCAGCTTATGACTATGCTGGGCCTTAAACAGGTGGTTATCTCTGCTACCCATATTGGGGGTTACTCTCTGGATCTTGTGTTCCTCCTGGGGATGGAGACCACAGATCTGAGGGTGGAACCAGTTGGTTGGTCTGACCATCACACCATAAGGTTCAGTTTCAGGACACCCCAAAGTAGACCTGCCCTACAGAGATGGTCCAGTACCACCCTTTGTGGGGAGTTACCCCAGAAGGCCTATCAGCGGTGCTGGACCTATCAGGTTAATGAGTGAATGCATGAGTCCAGACGGTCTTGTTTTGGCTTATAATAAGGTGGTGGGAGATGCTCTGGACTCAATAGCGCCTGTTCATGTTCACCCACTCACTCTGCGCCCAAGGACCCCTTGGTTTGATGGGTCCTTGAAGGAGCTGAGGAGGGTGGGTCGACAGCTAGAGAGAGCTTGGCAGAAATCCTGCCTTGATGCTGACATGCTTAGATTGATAGAACATTTTAAGATCTATCAATCAGCAATAATCCGTATGAAGGCAGAATTCCTGTCTGGGGAGATTGCTGTTGCATGAAATCGACTATCTCAGCTCTTTTGGACTGTGGACAGACTGCGCAATCCAGTCTGTCTTCAGTCTGGAAGAGGTTTTTCACAAATAAAGTGTGATGAGCTTGCTCAATTTTTTGCAGAAAAGGTTGCCAGCATCAGGACAGGGATTGGTCCAATTCCCTCTATGAGGGATTGCAGAGATCAGCGTGAGGTTGCATGCACCCGGTCTGTCTGGTCTAACTTCAGCCGGCCGGAATTCTCAGACATTGTGAGGATTGTCCAGACTTTGCGACCTACCAGCTGTAGTTTGGAACCAGGCCCTACGCCACTATTGGTACGTTGCATAGATGTTATCTGCCCGATTCTTGCTTAAATTGTCTAGTGTTCCTTGGAAAAGGTTTTTTTTACTGATACCCTCAAGGAGCGGTTATTCGACCACTCCTTAAAAAACCTTCCTTGGATCCAGACTGTCTAGCAAACTACAGACCTGTCTCTAATCTACCCTTTGTGGGTAAGGTTATTGAGAAGGTGGTTGTGTTGCAGCTGGATGACCATCTTACAACTCACAATGTCCTGGATGCTCACCAGTCTGAGTTTAGGAAGAGACATAGCACTGAGATTGCCCTTGTTCGGGTGTTAAATGATCTCCTAATTGCAAGAGATCAAAAGGCTTGTACTATCTTAGTCCTTCTTGAGTTCTCGGCAGCATTTGACACTGTAGACCATGGTTTGCTTTTGGAGCACCTGCAGCATTTCTGTGGATTGTCTGCCACAGTCCTAAATTGGTTTCAATCTTTCCTCATGGGCAGGTCATAGAGGGTTGTCACTGGAATTTATTCCTCTGAAGCCCTCCCCTGTCCTGTGGGGTGCCTCATGGCTTCATATTGGCACCCATGCTGTTTTCAGTGTACATGCTGCCATTGGGTGATATCATTAAGCAATACAGTTTGGGTTTTCACTGTTATGCAGATGATACCTAACTGTATAAGTCCTTTATACCTGGACAGGATGATCGGTCTCTGTGCTTAACAACTGTCTAACTGAGATCAAAGATTGGATGAGCACTAGCTGGCTGAGGTTAAATCCAGACAAGAGTGAGGTATTTGGTTGTGTACCCAGGTCATCCGGAGGCGGATCTTGGGACTGGGCTTCCTTCAGGTTTAGTAGTAGTAGTAATAGTAAAATTTTATTTATACTGGAATATGAAGACAACTTCAAACACCATTAGGGTTACAGTAACCCTCTTTACAAGGTACATCTGTTTAGATGTCGATACAAGTTGCAATAACACAAGCAATAAAAAACTGCACATTTGACAGTACAATAAATACTTACTACAAAACAACGTTATATCATAACGCTTAAACTTCAAATGATGCAAATCATCTATTACATTCACAGTGAAAACATATTTCTTGTTTCATAGCAGAGTTAAATTCAGCTAAAGTCAAGTCCTGGGTTTTCAATGACAATGAAAGCTCATTCCAAGTAATAGCAGCTCTATACTGGAAAGTCAGAGTTACAAATCTATTTTTATATTTGGGAACTATCAAATCTCTAGCTCCAGTTTTGCTAAGGTTAAACTGGTGTGACGGGAGATTAAGTCTCTCTGCCAAACCTGTAGGATATCTGGTCTTATAAATTTTATAGACCAAATATGTCCAGATTTGTTTCCTCCTAGTCTCTAGAGAATCCCAATTTAACTTAGTGTACATATGACAGTGATGAGTATCAATTTTACATCTTAGTACAAACCTTGCTAACCTATTATAACATATATCAATCTTATGTAACATCATTTTATTAGCAATAGAGTATTCATGGCTTCCATACTCAATCAGTGGGATTAACTGGTTTGCTATTACCTGTCTGTTCCTAATACACAGACAGTATACTGTTCTCCTAAGTGTACCTATCCTAGAGTGAACTTTTTTTATTACCATATTTAGATGTTGTTCAAATAATAATTTATGGTCAACAGTTACCCCTAGGCCAAGACTTGTGTCAAACAGTTTCCGTTTCTGTTTTATGTTTAATTTATCATTTTGTAAACCATTCTTAGCTGTATTTAAACCAAATAACATAGTTTGGGTCTTCTTTGTATTTAAAACAAGACCTGAAGAGGTAAACCAAGCCTGCAGTGTATTAATGTCTGTCTGCAGGTTGGCCTCTACCTCACCTGTGTCTACTCCATCAGAGACCAGAACAGTGTCATCAGCATAAAGCCTGACATGCGTAGATTTTATGTGGTGAGGAAGATCATTTATGTAAATGATAAATAACAGGGGTCTTATATGGATCCTGTGGAGCCTTAGTCACTGGAAGAAACATTGAACCATCACCATTTGAAATTATTCCTCAAGGTGTATGATCAGAACCAATTTAATGGTTCAGTTGCTGTACCTATCTGTTTCAGCCTCAGTAATAATAATGAATGGTCAACCAAATCAAATGGTTTGATAGGGTCGCGAACACCGCACCCACGGACCTCAACCCTCCAAGTGGTTGCCACTAGGTCAATAAAATCAGGAGTGCAGGGTCGTCGACCTACCCTTCTAAAGCCAGACTGAAATTCATTTAACTTGTTATTTTTTCTAGATAATCCATAAATTGGCTATGAATCAACCTTTCCAGCAGCTTAGATAAGACAGATAATAGGGTGATTGGCTAGTTTGTGAAGCCTAAAGTCTTGTACCCTTATGAATTACCACTATTTTAACTTGTTTCCAGGATCTAGGAAATTTTCCTTCAATCAGGCTCCTATTAAAGAGACTAGTTAAAGATTGGGCCACCACGTGTATGGAATCTGTCAAGAATCTAATTTCTACATCATCTAGACCTTTAGCTTTGTATTTTTGTAGTTTGTTTATTTCTTTAATTACTTCCTTCCTTGTTATTTGTTTAAACCTGAATTTTGGGACAACATTTTTATCTATTTGATTATTATTTACCTCTATCCCACATTGTCCCTTTTCTTGTAATCCGGTAGAGATGTTTAAATCAGGAAGTTCAGTAAAATATTTGTTTAGAGTATCTGCGGCATGATCTGGATTTTGCAAAACACCATTTTCAATAACTTTTATACTACTTGAACTATTTTATGATTTGACAATAGATTTCATTAAAGCTCAATATTTCTTAGGATCATTAGCACCTTTAATTTTATGTTTGTAATAGAGTGCTTTAGTTTTCTTTACCTCCTGATTAACTTTATTTCATATTTTCTTGAAATGATCACAAACAGCCTGGTCCAAAGTTTTGTTAGCTCTTTTCCATAATTTCTTTTTACATGTTATCAATTTTTTTAAAGCATCATTTATCCATGGTAAGTGATTTTATTCTCTTTTTATATGGAACACAATTGTTACATACCTCTATGAACATTTTCGTAAATTCCTCTACTGCCAAATCCAAGTCTGGAATAAGGGAAATCCTATACCACTTTTGTGGTGACATTTTAGATTAAAAATGTAATTTATTGTAGTTCCTGTAACATCTCTTTAATGAAAAGTTCTCTCTAATGGGGTGAACTTTAAGTTGTTTAATAGAGATGGAACAGGAAATCACATTACGATCACCCATATTTGGGGAACAAACTGTTGATTCTAGAACTGCAGTTTCTGGGGACAGGAAAATAAGGTCTAGTATGTTTCCAGGACTATCTATCTTACCTTTCCTTGTTGGGGTATTTACTATTTGGGTGAGATTTAAAATCTGAAATGATTCTTTTAACTTTATTTATTTATTAAGCATCAGTTTACAACCTTTGAGCCAGAGGCTTGTTTACAAAGGTACCTCATCACAGAGAGCACAATACAGTGATAACAACTTGGTACAGAGAAACAGTGTACAGTTTTTTTGAGGATACAGGAGGACAAATGAGATGAACAATTTACCACATACAGGATTGGTGAAGTTAACATTGTTCAGGGAAATAACTAGAACATCAGAAAAAAAACATAGGATATCAATACAGTGTGTTTTAGCGGAGTCAACAGGGAGGTAACAGGAACCAAGGGTAGAGAAGGTAGAAGTTTGAGCAGCCAACAGGGGCTTTGTCAGAGAGTGAGCAAGATAGCTTAGTAACAGCAACAGCTGCAGTAGTGAAAAGGTGGTTCGGAGGGTAGTTTTAAAGCAAGAGATTGTGGGGGTGTCTGAGATACTGGCAGGGAGGGAATTGTACCAAGAAGGGGCACGGTAGAGGAAAGCCCGTTGTCCATGAGAGGTCCTTGCCCTAGGTACCTTCAACTTGGTTTTACAGGAGGACCGTGTTGAAGCTAGTGAGTTTACTTGGTGGATAATGGCAGTCAAACCAGGAGGAGAGAGCCCAAGGAGAGTTTTTTTGTAAGGATGCAGGTTTGATACCTAAGACGTTCATCAAGATTGAGCAGATTTGCCTGGGAATAAAGATGACAGGTATGTGTAAGTCTGGGAGCACCTAAGATTAGTCGACAGGCCTTATTTAAGATGAGGCAGATTTTGTTTAGCGAGGTCTGGTCAGCAGCCCCATAGACTGGTAAGCCATAGTCAACAAGTGACAGAATGGAGGACATAACTGCGAGTCGGAGGGCATCGGGGGGGGAGACAGTGTTTGTGGCGGAAAAGGATTCCCAACCTAATATTGGTGGTGAAGGCTAAGGCGGAGATATGGGAATGGAACGTGAGGGCAGGGTTAAAGGTTATCCCAAGGTATTTGTATGTGTAAACTTGTTCGAGTGGCAACATAGAGCTGGCGAAGACTTGAAGTTGGAAATTACTAGCTTTGTTTTGGGGGTGGGAGAAGATCATAGATTTGGTCTTTTTAAGATTGATAACCAGTCTATGTTCTTTAAACCAGGCTTCCACGTCTTTATAGGATAATTGCAGGGAATCTTGGAGGGTGGTGGGGTTACGGTGAGAAGCGAAGATAACAGCATCATCTGCATAAAGGAGGAATTTACCAGTACAGGCACCTGGCAGGGTGTTGAGATAAAGGGAAAAGAGTAGGGGCCCAAGAATAGAGCCCTGGGGAACCCCAGATCGAATAGGGCAGAGGTCAGAGAGGGTGCCATTGATTTTTACACGCTGGGACAGGGCAGACAGATAGCTGGAGCACCATGAGACAGGTCCTGCAGCAAAGCCAGCGTGGCTGAGTGCATCCAGCAGGAGAGGATGGGATATGGTGTCAAAGGCTTTTGACAGATTGATGAACACTGCACCAGCAAGAGAACCTGAGTCCAGGGAGGAATGGAGGAAGTTAGAAAACTCGATGAGGGTGGTATTGGTGCTGTGCCCAGCATGGAAGCCATGTTGTTCAGGGCACAGGATACTGTATTTGGTAAGAAACTCAGATATTTGGGAGGATACTACTTTCTCTTAGGCTTTTGAGAGTGGTGAGAGGATTGAGATGGGACGATAATTACCAGAAAGGGCCCTATCTCCACCTTTTTGTATGGGAGTGACAGTGGCAATTTTCCAGGCTGATGGAAATTTCCCTAGACAGAGTGATTTGTTGAAGAGGCTAGTGATTGAGGTGATGACCTGGTCCAATGCCAGGCTGAGGAGTCTGGGGTCCAAGGAGTCACTGCCAGTGGTGTTGCTTCTTAGGGCCTTGGTCAGGTACGGTCTGACTTCATTGACAGTAACCCGGTGGAAGTGGAAAGATGCGTGTGAAGGAGCAGGGTCAGGAGAGTGGGAGGGGTCAAAAAAGTTGCTAGGGAGTACAGAGCTAAGGTCAGTAAAGGATTTATTGAGATGGTTAGCAATGAGGGTAGGAACTTTTTACCACTTCTCTCCCCCCCATGCAGCGTTGAAATCACCCGCTAATACTAATTTTTTATCTCTGACGTGCAGCCCTATGGTATCAGCCAGCTTCTCAAAAGAACACATTTTGACCTTAGGTGGGGAGTAAACCACTCCAACAACCAAATCAATTGAGAAAATGTATACCAAAATACACTCCATTCCTTCAATTTTACAAGACAATATTGTCTCGGAGTGGCCGAAAGAGTTGTTTACATACAATATTATATCCCCACCTCTTGCCCTTCTATCCTTTCTATGAAAATAGTAGTCAGTTAAGTTTAAATCTTTATCTTCTTCTTTCTTTCCCAACCAAGTTTCCGAAAAAGCAATTATTTCAGGTTTTTCCATTTCTACCCAGGCGTGAAGCAAATCCATTTTGTTTACTAAACTTTGTGCATTATCATGCATAATTTTTATATGTCTTAATTCAGGGCCAGGATTTGTTTCTATGTCACCACTAAGGTCCAGAATCACCAAAAGTACCCATCCATTTGTTCTACCAATTGGCCTGGAAATGGAACCATACCTCACCTGCTGGTTCTTCAATTGCAGTTTCACCTGAAGGAAAGTATTTCTCCGCTTTACCAGGCCTAACCTATTTTTGGCAGAACAATCAAAAGGATGAAGACCCTGGTGAAGTTGACACTTTAAGGGAAGAGAGGCAGCTGAATTTATGGAGCACATTTGTAACAAATAAATAAGTATGATCAATATCCTAGAACACAGCCAAACCTAATTGTTCGTTGTTTTATGAAACTGTTTATTTTCCATGATTATTTATAACAAAATATATTAAAACCATAAATGAATAACCACTAAACCACTAGTAACAAAGAGCACTCAGTATCTGTCAAGTGAAACTATCAATTTGGCAGATAGTGAAGTTTCAAGTTTGCACTATACACTAGTGGCATTGATTTTAAAACCACACTTTAAGTTAGGATATACCAATTTTAAAACTATTTTTCAATAACAGCAATTTTATTAAACCCCCAGTATATTTACCAGTCTGGTAGGAGCAATAGACTTCAGCTTCTTAAATTTATTTTCTACTCTGAGTGGCATTCCCACTGTAGCAGCACGAAACTATTTAAAGTCTGTAGCTCCTTCTCTGCTGTGACGTGTCTCTCCGTTCACCTCCCTCACCAACATCTGATTTCTCCGGCACACTGGGAGGTTTGAAGCTTAGGGTGGCAGTCACTGTTTAGGACAGAGTTTGAACAGTCACAAACAAAGGCAGGTTTATGGCTTGATGGTGTCGATTTCATGACCTCAGACTGGCTGCGTAACCTGGGTGTTATTTTCGATAGCGGTTTGATTTTTAAATCTCAGTTCACGCTGTTGTTAAATCTTCCTTTTACCATCTAAGGAATATCGCCCAGGTGAAACACCTGGTTCCTCCGGCTGACCTCCCTATACTGGTCCATGCCTTCATAACCACCCACCTTGATTCTGCAATGCCCTCTACCTAGGGCTTCCTGGGTTGATATCCACTGCTTGCAGCTGGTGCAGAATGCTGTGGCCAGGCTTCTGACTGGTACATCTAGGACTAGTCATATTATGCTTGTGCTGCGTGAACTGCACCGGCTGCTGGTACAATGGCAGATCACCTTTAAGGTCGGCTTGCTGACCTATAAAGCCCTACATGAGCAGGGACCCCGATATCTGCAAGAGTTCCTGATTCCCTACTGCCCCCACTGCTCACTCCAATCCACCAACAAGGGATTGCTAGAGATTCCCAGGGTTCGTTTGAAAACATCTGGGGCATGTGCTTTTTCTTATGCTACACCTACCCTGTGGAATTCTCTACCTTGTCGGTTAAGAGAATGCCCGACCGTCATGAGTTTTAAATCTGATTTTAAGACTTTTCTGTTTTATCAAGTTTTTTCAGTATAATTTTAATTTCTGTTATTGTTTATATTGGATTTTACTGTTAAGCGCCTTGATAATTTGAAAGGCGCTCAAGAAATACATTTTACCTTACCTTTACCTTACCTTACAAGCAGTGTCCAGAATCTATGCTAGTCTGTATGCAAGAGCTTTTCCAGCAGTGGATGGTGTGTCTAGATATTGGGCCTCCCAATTCCCATGGTCAGTGTTTGATTGGTTCAAGGTCTGAAAAAATTGCCACACCTACGGTACTCAGAACAGGTTGAGAATCATGCAATTTCAGATACTTAAGGACATGTACATGACACCTGTTAAACTTTAAAATGGGTAGGTCAGCCTCCTTTCAATGTGCTGGGTGTCAACAAGTGGAAGGCACGCTGTTCCACATATTCTGGGATTGTCCTGAGGTGGCCCCCTTTTGGAAGCTCAGTAAAGAAAAGGCGGATCCCTTATTGGGGATCAAAGGCCTTTTTACCCCAGAAGTATGTCTGGTGGGTGAGTATGGGGAAATTACAGTGTGAGAATGTAGGTATTTCATAGCTCTAATCGCCCTTTCGGTAAAGTTTGTTTATTTGTTTGTATTTGTTGACCCAGTAAGCCCACTGAGCCTACAAGTCCCTTTTTCAAGGGCGACTGGAGTGGGGGGGGGGACACAGATGGTAAACAATTGAGATTGAACCAGATTAAGCAGTTGATGGTGTTTTTAGTGAATGAGGGAAATTTGCCCAGGACATCAGGGAAATTCCCCTACTCTGTGGTGGGGGCACTGGTGGACCATGGCTTCGACGTCTGGAACTATTCAGTCTGCTGGTGTACCTGCAGGAGAATAGAGCTCCGCTCCTGCAGGTCCAGCTTTGGAGCCTATTTCATCGCAATTGTCTGTGTGTTCAGACGCAATGGCTGTTGATTCTAATATTACTGACCTGACTTCAAGTGCTTCACTGGGTTTCTGCCTGCTGATGAATTGTGGTTGAAATATCTCCTCATTTCTCATAGAGCGACATGTCCTGGCTGTTAGTGGTGCTGCTGCTCCTGCTGCATTTTCCTCTCCCGAGTTGCAAACTCCTGTGCCAGGTTTGGATGCTGTTATGGTGGTTTCTGGTTTGCCTCTACTGCTGTATCTTCAGAGTCGCTGGTGGTGCAGAGTCGGCAGACTGTTTCTGCCGCACCTATTGTGCTGGCATTACAACATGCTGAGTCGGTGACTGCAAGTCCTTCTGCTGTGTCTTCTGCTGCCGCATCTGTGCTGCCTTCACGGAGGCCATTTCCTCTGCTTTTGCCTGTAAGTACTGTGCTTCCTACTTCTCCTGAAAAAACGGCTTGTTCACTGCTTGTTGTGCCTTCCTCGCCTTCTCAGGAGTCTGTACCTATTACTGTTGCTCCCATGACAAGTCCCCTACCTAGCTCCTTGGAGACTTCTCTGCAGAATGCAGGCTGGAAGCTGGGTGCTTCGGGCCATTGGATCCCTGATCCTGCTCACAGTCCGATACCTGGACATGGCATGCAGTCGTCTCCTCTGGGTACCATTGTTCCTGACTTGCCTGCTCCTTTACTTTCTTCCTTTACTGGTGCTATGGACACTAATTTGAATGCTGTAGATGTACAGCATTCTGTTTTGGATATGGCACTACTGGACAAAGTCCTGCTCTTATCTGCCTCCTCTTCAGCTGATGAAGGCCCTAGTACTCGGAGGTCAGCCTGGGGAGACCATATGGACACAGACGTTCCACTGCAAGACCCTCCTCCTGATCATAGAGAAAAGGCAAAGTTTACTTGGGAAGAATTTCAGAAACATGATGCGTTTCGTAATTCCTCTCCTCCACTACAACAAAGAAATGAGGTCCGACTACAGTATGTATGGGGCCTGGATATTGTACCTGATCACCTTTATGTCAGGAAAACCCTCATTAAGAGCTTGTTGGGTTACTTCACTAATGAGATTTTTGCTCTCATTCATGTATCTGGGACTTCTCTTTATGATATTAGTTTTAAGACCCCTCAGGGGTTGGACCATTTTTGGACTAAGTATGAACTGCTTAGATACTCTGCCTTGTGGTTGCCCTTTTGGGCTATTCCTCTCACTAGCCCAGCCATTGCAAATGTTACAATTTTATTCTGTAATGAGAATGTGGCAGTGCATGATATTTCACATTGGTTGAAACAGCTTTGTGATGTTTTGGGGATACCTCAGCCCATCTTTGATTCTGAGCACTTTTAGACTGGTGGCTGGAAATTTAGAGTGCGACCTGGCATACTAATGTCGGCCCAGTCCATTTGCTGAATAGTCTGTTTTTGGGTAGGGAGAGGGTAATTGCTTTTAATAGGCCAGCCATGTACTTGCTTTAAATGTGGCTCCCATCCATCTTAGTGCGGCCTGTGATAGGTTGAGGTGTTCTCTTTGTCTTTCCTTTGGTCATGCCAGTGTAGATTGTACTGCAGAACTCAAATGTCATCTATGTGAGGAAGTAGATCATGGCTTTCGGTCCTGTTCTTGTGCTACTCATAATCGAGAGGATTGCCCTGATCAGGAATTGATCCTTCTTGAAGTGCAGAAGAAGGATATAGCTTCCTCGAAGCCCCCTCCGTCCCCTGTTAATGTATTATCTACCCCCCTTCTAAACCAGGAGGTCACTGCTCCTGATCCTCTGAACTCTACCCTGATTTCTTTACCTTCCAATGAGTCTCCTTTACAGGAAATACTTCAGGCTCCAGTCCTGGTGACCCCGTCCTGGAGGTTGAAGAGTCCTTTCTCACTTCAGTACAGACTGTGGATAATTTGGTTATGCCTCCTCCTGAACCTTCTTTGCAGGTGAAGAAGAGGGCTCAAAACCAAACCAAATCTAGATCCAAGTTGGCTAAAACTTCCTCCCCTGGTGGGATTGTTCCATTTCATAACAAATTTGAAGTTCTATCTAGGCAATCTCAGTCTTCAGATTTGGGAGCTCATTTGGATACTTCTTCCCCACCCATTATATCCTTTGATTCAGAAAGTGACAAATGAAAGGATTTAGCCACTGCCAGTAGGTCCCTAAGGCTTGGAGTTCACCCCCACAGGAGTGCTAGAATGGAGAAGGTTACCTGATTTTCATTCTTTTATTTTTTTTCTTCTATATGTTCTGTTCATAGATGGACTCAGCATTTTATTGTTGCCACCTTGAATGTTGACAGTGTTAAGAATGCTCAAAGGTGTCTTCTTATCTTTCACTTTCTGCAGGATTTGAAGTGTGATATTTGCCTTATTCAGGATACTCGATTGAATGCCCTTTGTTTTGTTTCTGTGGCTAGAAACTTTGGCATTGGGTCCCTCCTTTTTTCCTTTGGGTTGGACACTTGTGATGGTGTTGGGGTTTTATTTAGGGTGATGATTTTCATGTTACTAAGTTGGTTGAGATAGTTATGGGCCATGCCTTTTGCTGGATTTTGTTTTTTTGAATACTCGGAGATTGATTGTGTGTATGCGCCAGTTACAAAGAAGGAAGGTTGATCTTTTTAATACTGTTCAGTCTTATCTGTTCGTAACTAGGTTTCTTATTTAGGTGGTGATTTTTAATTGTGTTGTGCATAAGAGGGATCAGGAGCACTGACTGACAAGGATTTTTGTGACACCAATTGTCTTAATCAGATTATTGTTCAGGGACATCTTCAGGATGCTTATAGGTTTGCCATCCCACAGGTGGGCATACTTTTTTTAAGGGTTCTTTATCCACAAGGATTGATTTTCTTTTTACTACTAAAGCTGTTCATGTTGTTTCTGCTCATACTATTCCAGCAGACACTTCAGATCATGTAGTTTTGACTGACACCCTAGGAGTAGGCCCTCATGCTACAGGAGGTAGGGGATACTGGAAACTGAATATCCTTTTTTTGGACGATACTCATTTTATGAAACAGGTGCATGACTTGTTAAAAGCTCGTATGTCTTTGTCTGGCCTTACAGAGAATTTGATGTGTTGGTGGTTGAAACTAAATCTGAACTGTCTTCTTTAGCTACACATTTTTCCAAATACGTTACATTAACTAACTATAAAAGGTATTTGTCCTTAAGATCACAGTTAGAAACATTGTACTGTGTGATAAATTCTCAACATTTAAATTTGACGTCACAGGTGCAGGCTGTGAAAAGAGATGGCAGCCCTACAATACTCTAGGGCTGCTTCTCTTGCATGAACATAGGGTTTGTTCTGCAAGAAAGCTGGTTTAGGGGATGCATTGGACTGTAGTCATAGGCGATCTTGGATCGGCTATTGATGGAAGTAGTATGCCCTGATGGTACAGGTACACTGCTTTCCTGGACATATTAAAGGTGGTTTCACATTTTACGGATCTGTATTCTGCTTCTTTCTTGGAGGAGACTGGTGTTGGGGATTTACTTTCTTCTCTGAACATTGCCCTTGCTCAGATATACTGTTGCAAGCCTTGACTACTCCAATCAGTACTGCTGAGTAATAAGGAAATTTCACATCTACATAATATCCGGCACCTGGTATTGATGGATTACCAACTGAGTTTTATAAGTCTTGTTGTCCCTTGCTTAGTGAAATTCTTACTGTAGTGTTTAATTGGACTTCACAGCAGCATTCCTTTGATTTTCATTGTTGCACTTCTGTTCAGATTTTACTGTATAAAAGGGATGTAAGGTGATCTCTCTAATTGGAGGCTGTTGAGTCTTCTTAATACAGATTTTAAGGTGTTAATGAAGATTTTGAATACCAGGTTGTTGTCAGTGGCCTGCTTTAATTTCTCTTCATCAGTCCTGTTCAGTCCTGGTAGATCCATATATTCTAACCTCCTCTTACTCAGAGAATTTGTAGCACTTGGTAAAGCTGATGCTGTAAAGGGTTTCTTTGTCCTTTGATCAGAAAAAGGCATTTGATCAGGTTCCGCATCACTGTTTATTTTGTGTTTTGAGGACCTATGGTATTCCAGAATGTTTTGTGGCTTGGCTTGCTTTGCTTTATGACCATGCATATACCTTACCCTTGGTAAATGGATACCTAAGTTCCTATATCCCTATTCATAGGGGAGTGAGACAGGGATGCCCCTTAAGCCCCTTGCTTTATGTCTTTTGTTTAGATCCATTGTTAAGAATTATTGTCCAAGATGCTCAAATTACTGGTGTTGCCCTCCCCCCAAGGGTACACTTGGTGCTAAAATTTCAGCTTATGCTGATGATGTCTGTGTTTTTGTTGCTGATGTGCCTCCTGATGTGCTGCATAATTTTTCCACATATTCTGCAGTAGCAGGTACCTCCCTGAATAAATGTAAGAGTTTTTGTATCCACTGAATAATTTGGCCCCTGAGATCATGGATTTGCAAGGTATTCCTGTATTACTAGGCCCAATTTGAGTTTTTGGCATTGATTTTGGCAAAGGTGATAATGCACTCCTCAATTGGTCTGCCAGCATAGATATGGCTAAACCTAAGGTTGCATTGTGGAAATCCTAGCAGCAAACTAAACGTAAGAAAGTAACCATTGTTAAAACCTTGCTTCTCCTCCATTTCTTACGTCTTTGTGTGGTATACCCTGTTCCCTCTATTTTGGAAGCCACTTTGCTTGGCCTTTTTTTTCAAATCATATGGGGTAGTTGTTTAAATCCCATTAAGAGGGATGTGTTGTATCTCCCTATAGCACAAGGTGGGTTGAATTGTATAAATCCTATTACCTTTTATTATAGTGTTTTTTTTTTTACTGGAACCTGATTGATCTTCATTGTCCTCAATCTATGCTTTGGGTGATTTATGCAGATACGTGGTTAACTCGGTTATTTACTAGTTGGACACTGCCAGGTAGACAGACACTGCACTTCTTCCTTTCCTGTTTATTTTAGACCTGCAATTACAAAACTTAATAAATGGAAGGCACTTCCAGATCAGGTGTTATCTAGAACTAGTAAATATCTTTATGGTGTTTTGCAAACTCAGGCACATTTTGTTGTCCCTGTATTCAAGGATGTTCCTGATTGTTATGCTGACCGTATGCTTAAAGGCCTGGTTGATAAATTGATACCACCTAGATTGTGGGATGTGTTGTGGCTTAGTAGTCATGGTCAGCTGAATGTTAAGGGAAATTCTAAACATAAAATGGTCTCTGAAATGATGTGTCCTAGGGATACATGTATGGGCCAGGAGGAAACAATGGCCCATTTTACAACTAATGGGCAGAGCCCACAGGAGTATCATGTACAAAAGGAGTGATGTCATGTTTTCTGTCCGTGGAACTGACTGAAGGTATAAATAATCTCCTCCGCCATACCCTCCTCCAAAAAATGTTTTCCACCCTCAAATAAATATGCTTTCATGTTAGTCAATGGTTGCAGGGTACTATTTTCTTTCTTAAATGGGTGGTACAAGAACTGGAACCTGAGTAGTGGAAGGCAGCATTGTTTTTTGGGGGAAAATAAGGTCTACCCCACCTCCACCCAAGAAGCTCCAAAAGGTCCATCCCACCTTTCTTTTATTCTTGTGGGAGTGGTATGAGGTAGATCTATCATGCTGAAAGAAGACTTACTAGTTGGGGTGTGGACCAAGGAACAACAAGTCTGTGGAGTCACTGCATTTTGTTAAGACTAGAAGAACAGAAGATACTTACAATGCCTTCAAACTGACTTAAAAACCCTTGGAACAAATGATTATCAGAGTCACCTGGTGTCTCAAAAGGAAAGACTAGAAGTGCCTAAAACTAAGGAAATAGACAGCTTTCAGGTATTTCTTAAACATTTACATACTAAAAACAAAGTTCAGCTTTTGGGATTAACAATATTTGTTTACCATATTCGATGTGTGTGTATTATATATATATATAGTTTGTCTTTTTAGTAGTTTCAAAACCTTGAAAGCATTGATGTTAGTAATGCATTTAGAAGTATACTTTTAAATTGTCTTTACAGATAAATCATACATATTCATGTGAGGGCACATTTTTGGGGGGATGGGGTTCAAATTATTTTAATCATGGGCACAGTACTTGGTAAATACAGTCTGTGATGAAGTGTATTTTTCCTTTTAAGTTTGAGAAGTGGAGTTGACTTGCACAAATAGATAGTATGGACATCATAGAAAGCTATTAGAAGTAGAATGGGTTAAATACTTCCTGGAACTTTCTGCATAACAAGTTCCCATGGCACCTCACAGCATTTGACACCACCATCCTAAGAGCAGTCAGTGTGTTACTTGCAGGACACTGCATAGCAAGAGACCAGCCTTGCATTTTCCAAATAATACACTAATTTCATTCTCAGGCAGGCAGTTCTGGGCTACTGTTTATATTCTACTGAATCTTCTTAAAGGAAAACTGCATGTTAAAATCAGGAATATATGTATACTACCAGTTTTGAGTTCTCACTTCAATCTAGTGTTTTGTTTCTGCTTAGGCTGTGAGAGGATTTTTTCTAATTTTCCCTGGGTGTTTTATGACATCTGGGGCTGTCATTCAAGTTTGTTTTGTTGCATCTTCTCCAAGTTAGACTTCACAGAGTACCCTTTGGTTTGATGTCTAATAGCCCCTACAGCAGGCCAGTGTCTTGTTACAGTGTCTTGCTTAGCCACAGCAGAGACAAAACACTGCAGCCAGGATTCACAGTGCTATACAATATACTATAGAAAGTTACATGTTTAAAGACATACACACACACACACACACACACACCATGCAGAGCACAACTGGATAAGGTACCAGTATTTAGAAAACTTGTCATACTTACCCAGAGTCTAGCAATGTGAATCATGGCTGTGACTATAGGTGTTTACAACTGAATGATAATAACCACATTTGCTTCACCTGCAAATAGGTAGACATTTGTGTCTAATTTCTGTTTGACTTACTGTAGGTTACACATAGAATCTGAAAAATTCATAACATGCTGTATTGTGATTCAATGAACTGATAAATGGGGATTTTGTTTTTTTACAAATTCATTTTCCTGACCATGGATATACTAAAACAAAATTCTCAACAAAATGTTTTTAAATAAAGAGTTTAACTCACAGCAGCAGAAGAAGCATGTTGGCATTAAAAGCTTAGTGGTGTGGATGTAGAGGCATCAGTATTTAAGCATGACTTTGGTAGAGGATTAATTGTGACTGGGGGTGAGGGAGGAAGTGAGTCTTGGTATTTGTAGCATAATGGTTTTCTGAAACTTCAACCTTCAAAGGATTAGACTCTGCAGTCATCTGTAGAGTATATCACTAAGCCATATGCAGTGTGGTATGGGTAAAACCCAGATCACCAGCCCAGGACCAGTGCTGTAAAATCTGCACTGGGCACAGCTTGTATAAATATTGCTGATCCAGTGGATCAAATAAATATGTGCAAATAAATAAATACTCGGCGTCACTTTGTACTTCAGAACCCACCCCAGGAGTGATGTTATTACATGATAACACACACCCTGTTGTGCCTTATTGCTTAAATATGCCCCTTTTCAATGAACTATACTTTGATTCAGTTAGTGTATGCAACAGCCTTCATGTGAACACTCTGGGCTTCTCTTTGACTCCTGATGTCTATTTGCTTTTGCTATTGTATATTGTTTGAACTGCTTTCATCTTCTTAATGTGGTGCACGTGTGCCTAAACTATGTCATCTGTTTATCTACTGCTACCCAAGTATCTCCAGTGAATGATTGTTATAACTGTCTGCTCTCCAAGCCATGGTTTTTGGACTTGTTAACTGTGCTGTCTTTATATTAGTTTCGATGAGGTGCCTTTGTAAATGAGTCTCTGACTCAAAGGTTTGTAAATCTGATATTTTTTAAATAAATAAATATTTATGTTTAAGCCCATGAAACACCCTTATCTAGTTAATGCATTCACAGTCATAGTGGCTCTGCCAGAACCTGTCATATTTCTTGTCCTTATGCACAGGAGTTTTGGTCTACCCTGTTTGCTGGGGACAAGCCTTTTGGCAAACTATTACTTATGTGGAAGTTGTGTTTTTTTTTTTGTTCTGTCAATACTTCTATGGATGCTGGTGTTTTGAGACTTTTATTTGCCATGTTCAAATTTCCTTTGTGGCAGGTGAGATGTCAACTTACGATGAGGCAGGTTTATCAGTCTCCTCTTTGTGTTCTTGAGCGTGTTGAACATGATTTGTCATTTCAATGTTTCTTGGAACAGCAATCTTTACCTAATGCTGTGTGGCTTATGAGGTGGAGAGAGGTGCCCTTTCTGAAAGACAAAATAGGATGATTTTTTTCCGTATGTCTTGCTCATATTTTCCTAAGCTATTTACTGTATTTTTTCTCTCCAGTTGTATATATTGTTCTGTTTATCTATTGATGCACTACTGCTTTGATTTTGTTTTGCTTTTCTCCCTTTGGAATGTTTTGTATTGTCATTGTTGATTAATATTTTCCTATTCTATTCTATTAATAAAACCTTCTCCTGCTCATCTCTGGGGGAATTGCTGGCCGTCAGCCAAGATGGCCACTTTGGGTGTGTTGGTGGAGAGGAAAGACATGCTGGGGACAGGGGAGCAGGCCTCCTCCCCTGTCTTGACTCCTTTAGAGGCTGAAGACACAGAGATGGACATGGCAAAAGAGATTGAGTAGCATAGAGAGGTAAGCTCTAAAATTTTGAAAGAAAACATAGAGATTGTATCTACATTGGAAGAAAAATAAGGTAGTAATGAAATGAGACCCTTGGTAGTCCAGCAAGAGCTCTCTAGACTTGAAAACAAGGAAATGGAAATTCTTGCAAAACAGAAAAAGACTTACAAGGAAAGATTGCCTTTTTAAAGGCTTCCACAGTTCCTGTCATGGCTCCAGAGCAGGCTGTCAGGCAGCACCAGCTGTCAAATGATGCAGTATCATCAAAGGGTTTGAGGGCGAGACCTGAGGAAACAAACACTGCAGCTGATTTAGTTATGAGCACTGAGATACCCGACAATGTAGCAACTAGCAGTAAAAACACTGAATGGGGTGTGTGCCTAGAGCGGAGTCAGGAGAGTTATCTAAAACTGCTAAAACAATGAAGGTCTCGGAAACTGATCCAGGAAATGTACTAAGCAAAGGGCTACTGGCAGTGCCACTGTGAGCTACTGAACGTAGCAATGTGCAGGGAGAGCCGACTATGCAGCAGAAGGAGTCTGAACCGCAAAATACTGAACTGCAAAATAACAAACAAACAGTGGTTTTACAGTCTGACATGGCAGAACATATCTTGAAGGAAACAGACACCAGCTCTTCTAAAAATCCAGGTACTGTTTCTTGTATTTCTGCTCTAAATCAAATACCAAAGAATACCTTGCAGGGGTAAGTGAAAATAAAAAAGGGTAAAGCAGAAGGAGTATCTGAAGACATAAATGATAATACTGAAAGGGTCCCCCTAAAATAGAAACTTTGTACCTCCTAATTATGATACAAATATTTCAGTAACTGGTGTCACAATTGCAGAAGCCTTGAGAGAGGCAGACTGGTCAAAATCTACTGAAACAAATACTTGGTCTTCTCCAGCCCATGAGAGCACTGGAGATGTGGATAATTTGGTTGAAATGTTGGATCCCTTAGAAATCCCATTGGGGCTACATTTAACCCAGAATCCTGTTCTAAAAATGACCTCAGTTCCACATGCAGCTGAAAAAATAAATGTCTTAACTGACAATCTCCTTCTTGATCAGAATATAACAACCCACCTGGTTCTTACGCTTTATGATTCAGAAAGAGGGCAGCAGACAGATGAAAGTCAGCCTGCAGAAGAAAGGCAGCATACAGCAGAAGGGCTACATTCAAAGACTGACAAGGCAACCTGTTCTACTTCAACTGGTCGAAATCAAAAAAATCCCAGTTAGAGTGAGGGAATCCCTCAGAACCAAGGGCCCCACCCCAGGACATATGCAGGCCTCTTTCATGCTCCCCCAGAGCTTGCAAAAAGGAGAAATGCTGTGAGAATAAGATACAGAGGGGGTCTTGATGTCTTTCAAGACTGGGTTTATGTGGGGAAGACACTGGTCAAAGAAAGTTTGCAGTTCTTGCCCACCGAGATCTATGTGCTCATACATACCTCTGAAGACTCCAATTTTGACCTCAGCTTTAAAACAGCTGTGGGCCTAGAACAATTCTGGGAAAGATACCAGCAAGTGAAATATACCTCTGTGGACCCCTTTGTGGCCATCCCTTAACAAAGCCAGCAATAAAAACCATCACAGTGCTTTTTAAAAATGAGGGGTGGCAGTTGCATATATTATCCGATGGTTGAACAAGAAATGTACAGACCTGGGATTACCTGAAGCAATCATAGACTCAGAACTATTTTGGACTGAGGTTGGAAAATACAAGATAGACTACCTAAATTAAGTGGAGCAATGCAACATTTGCCAGCTGTTTTTTACCTGGGAAGGGATGTGGTTTCATTTTTACCCCAGGCAACCGAAATCATGTTTCAGATGTGGAGCTCAGTCACATTTAAACAATGCATGTGATAAATTAAAATGCTCTCTTTGCTTAGGCAGTGGTCATACCAGCCTAGGCTGTCCTAATCCTGCATACTGCAACTTATGTGAGGCCACCACTCATACTTTCAGGAACTGCCCCTGGGCCTTTCATAACAGCCCCTCCCAGACACAAGATGAACAAGATGAGACAGTGTACAGAGTACAGCAACAAGCAGCTGCTCAACCTCCTCCCAATAATAGAACAAAGGCTCATAGGCTAGAAATAACCTTAAGGGCCACAGAGACAGAGTCCATGGGAAAAGACACAGGCCCAGTCCTGGCTCACCCTCAAGCCTCAGTTACAGAACAGGTAGTGGAAGGAGGACCTACAGATGTGCCAGTCATAAATGTAGCTGCACCAAAAGATGGAAACTGGGGAGATGCTCCAGGCTCACACAGTTTAAACTTACCTACAATGGCTAAGCAGGTTAGCAGTTATACAATGCCCTCTCAGAAGAAACAACCTGGACACTAACATCTCAAAATGGGTATCCAGAAGCAGATCCAATATAGGTTCTTCTGAGGTCCAAAACTTGGCTGATAAATTGCAATTGGTGGATGTAGTGCCAACAAAAACAGGTATACCCCCTTGGCCAAAGAAAGCAAACAGAGGGGATGGAGGATGACTCTGAAGCTTCTTCAATGGCCTCTTCCTCACAACCAGAACTTATGATGGATACAGAATAAGTTTCAAGTGACTAAGAAATCCAGGAAAAGAGATGTAAACATAGATCACCTGGAAAAGGGAAAAAGTCGTGACCATTCCTTAACTTGCTAAAATGAATTTGGATCTAACCTGTGGGACCTTGAACGTAAACAGCATTAGGAATCCAAGGAGAAGGTGTACCACTTTCTTTATACTGCAAAATATAAACTTACAAATCCTTTTTTACAAGATACCAGGCTGTATACTTTGAAAGAAGCAAGAAAGGCCTCACAGGAATGGACAAATGGGCTCTCTTACTGGTCTTTGGGGAGGATACTTGTGCAGGGTTGGGATACTGTTTAATAGGCAGATTTCGTTGTAACGAGACTGATACACTTAATTCAGGGAGGGTATTGATTTGGATGTAGTTATTGAAAATCAGGAGTGGAGGTTTATAAATATACATAACCCCAAGTAAAACACAAAGAGTGGATGTCATGAAAGTGGTTCAGCCTTATTTACACACTACAAAGTCAGTATTGTTTGGTGGTGACTTTAATTGTATAATGTCTCGTCAGATAAAACAGGTTTGACACAAAACTATATAGTGATTCTAACTTCTTGTGTAAAATGTGCAATACTGCCAAATTAACAGATGGAGCAATCTTTGGCCCACAACCCCCAACTAACACATATCATAGAGGAAGGTCATCCTCATGGATTGACCTTTTCTTTATATCAGAATGGCTACCATGTAATCAAATAATAGCTCTTCCTGTGGAAACTTCTGACCACTGTTTATTACAAATACATTTAGGAACACCTAGGAATAAACCAAATATCCATAATCATTGGAAAATTAATATTAAAATTCTAGAGGAGGCACAAGAAAGGCATGACCTTAATTTGGTACTTGATGCAAAACTTTCAGTATCTGAGCTGTATGAGAATCCACTTTTGTGGTGATTAGAAACAAAATCTGAAATAAGGAACCACTGCCAACAGAGATCAAAACTTAAACACAAAAATAATCATATACAATCCTTAGACAAGAGAAGACAATTGCAAAAACTAATTTCCTTAAAAGCTCAATATGGCTTAGATTATACTTTGCAAATAGCCCAAATAAAAAAAAAATATGTGCACATATAAATATGACAGAACAACTTCATTATTTATGGAGCAAAAATATGGAATGAAAGGTAAAGCCCAATCGGCGAATCCATACGATAGTTGTAGACAATGAATTGACATAAAATATATGCCATGCCTTAAAAATAGGGAAGGGGACATTTTAAAGACTAATAAGGACATTTTAAATATAGTGGTTGACCATACCTATTCAATATTTGGACAGGAAGCTCCTACACTTGTGGACATAGAAAACATCATAGACAAACTTAATATTCCTCAGTTATCAGATGAAGATAATAGAGAAATGACAAAACCAATAACAGAAAAAGAAGTTGAATTTTTGATAAGTCAGTTAAAAAATGGAGCAACAACAGGCCCTGATGGAATTCCTAATGAACTTTATAAAAAAAAAGCACAGAAATACTTAAAGGACCAATGACCATAATTTTAAACACTATATTACAGGGTCATCATACAATACCACCTACATTGGCAGATAGTTTACTAATCTACTTGCATTAAAAAAAATGCAAAAGAGGATATAAATAATTGGAGGCCAATCAGCTTAATAAATATTGACTGGAAACTACTGAGCAAAATAATATGTGTTAGGTTGACAAAGGATGCAGGTAGTCTGATACACGCTACCCAAACTTGTGCAATACCGCAAAGGTCAATGTTGGATAATTTGAAGTTAATAAGAAAACGTTTTTGATAGTCCTGCAGCAGGAGGTTATGTTATAAGCCTAGATCAAACAAAGGCGTTTGATTTAGTACCTCATATTTACTTGTTTACAGTCTTAAAAATATATGGATTGCCGCAGAACTTTGTTCAGTGGGTACAAAAATTGTATAATAATGCATTTATGGTAAATCTGTGCTATCAAAATCCAACAGCCTGAGTCAGAGTGAATGGAATAAATTTGGAATTCTTCACAATAAACAGGGAAACAAGACAGGGATGCCCGCTATCCTCACTACTGTTTGCTCTAACCATGGAGCCGCTGGCACAGGCCATTCATGAAAATCCAAACATAAAGGGATAACAATAAATAACACTGAAAATAAAATTTCATTATCATGAGACGACACAGCACTGTATATAACAGAACCAGAAACCTCAGTTCCTGAATTGCTCCAACTACTGGATAGACTTGGTCAGATTTTGGGTTTTAAAGTGAATATTGAAAAAACAGAAACTCTGAGTCTAGATGGAACCCCACATAAAAATTTATGAAGTCTTCTCCCTTTCAGATGGGTTAAGGATAAAATTAAATATTTAGGAGTATCAATACCAATAGAACTAACTAAATTATACCTTCATAATTATCAAGTATTAAAAGAAAAAGTCTATGAAGACTTACGGAGATGGCAAAATGTACCTATTAGTTTTATAGATAGAGTGGAGTCTATCAAGATGAACATTTTACTCAGGCTCCTATTCCTATTTTCAACTTTACCTATACTTATAGATGGAAAAGAATGGAGAGAACTAAGAAGAAAACTATCTAAATTTATATGGGCGGGCGCAGTCCACGTAAGAAATGGGGCATCTAACTGAAGCTAAAAATAAAGGGAGGACTATGGTTCGACCTTCTAAAATATTTTGGCAGCACAGACAACTTCAATTTTAAAAATGTTAAAACCTGAACAAAGGGAGGTTGGTACATGCTAGAAGAGAAAGCCCACCCTGGATTCCTCTGCAGTTCTTACCCTGGACAGTCAGATCCTCAGACCTAAAATATTAAGTAACACCTGGACAAAAACACTCTTAGGATTTGGCTCAGGGTCAGACAATGGTGGGATATTTTCTCCCCTACCTGGAAATACATCCCTCTGAAATATTTACCACAGTTCCCGGCAACACACAGAGATCTATGCTGGAGCAGATGGTCAGACAAGGGGCTCAAATATTTGTATCAAATGGTTAACAATGAAGGGGTCAAATCATTTGCGCTCCTTCAAGAAGAATTTGGGCTGTCTCATGAAGAATTTTTTAGATATCTTCAATGTAGACACTTTATAATTAACACGGTTGGGATTGGTTCCATACAAAGTGATCCAGCTCCACCATTGAGATATATGTACCAAAAAAGTCGCATGGAGGACACTAGAAATCTCATCACATACATACAACAAACCCTACAAGAAGGTTCAGGCATTCTACACATTCAAGCGGTGGAAAATAAATGGCAAGCTGAATATGAAGGCCAAATATCAGACAAGGAATGGACTCTTATCTGGCAGGGAATACATAAAACAACCAACTCCCCAGTATGGAGGGAATTCAGGTGGAAAATCTCAACAAGATATTTTATTACCCCAGATATCTCATCAAAATATGGAACATCCCAAACTAATAAGTGTTGGAGAGGTTGCTCAAATATAGGCTCCCAGTTCCATATATTTTGGAGTTGCTCAAAACTCAGGGACTTTTGGGCAGAGATAACCAATGCGATCAAAGAAATTTTACAACTAGAAAACTCTCCAGAATTCCCACATATGATACTTGGCTCCCGGTGTTAGAACAAAGACCCAAAGGTACTTATTTTATATATTATTAGCAGCAGCTTCTAAGGCTATTACACAAAAATGGCTCTTCTCAGGCAGGATCTCTTACTCTGGGTGGTGGACAAATGTAATCAATATCAAAAACATGGAGACCCTTACAGCCATACTCAGACTCCGAACAGACCAATTTAATTCAAGGTGGCTCCCATTCTATGAATACGTAGAAACTAAAAAGGGCACTCCAGTATTAGATCAATTTCTATTAAAATAGGACCAAGGGGTTGATGGGCCTGATTGGATAAAAGATAAACCTGGAAATCCCTGTTCCCAGCCTGCAGGACCCTATCTTATCTTAGTTATCTTAGGTAACTTAGTTATTTTAGCTATGTTTAATTTTATTTGGATCCTCAGATATAAATTATTCGAATAATATTAAACTTACACTAATTCCCAATTTCTGGACAGGGAATCTGCTACCCCTCAACTCCCCCCCCTTTTTGTTGTTGTTAATAAATGATTAGATCAGTTTAAGTATAGACGAGATGGGTTATATATTTAGAAAGACAGGATTTGAATTAGGAAAGACACAAGACATTAAGTTTGGGGTTTGTTTTTAGTCATACATTAGTTCATTGGGCAAACACTGGTTTAAAGATTGTTAAGAGAGGTTGGACAGAAGGAATGAGATACAGAACAAGAATATCTCCCAGTGATGAAGACAGGAAAAGGTTGCTGGGTAAACGCTCTATTGAATCAGAATCTGCTATACCGTCCAGCCTGTAAAAACCAAAACAAATCATAAACAGTATATCAAGTGACAAAAAGTTATGACTATAAACAGTAACAATGAAGGTATTTATAATAATCTGGATTAACATGAAGTCTGGTTAATATAGTATCAATTTTGACATAGAAGTATGTCTTTCCTATACATTGGTGTAATGAAGTTTATTATAACTTGTAATGGAATATGGAAAATCAATAAAAACTAAGTTCCAAAAAAAAAAAAAATAATGCCTTTATGACACCTTTGGTTAATAGATGCCTAGGACCACATATTAAAATTAGAAGAGGGGTTAGGCAAGGGTGTCCGCTGAGTCCCCTTTCTTATGTGTTTACGATAGATCCCATACTGAGGCTCTTAAATAAAGATAAACAAATTAGACACATGATGAGCCATGCTGGCACTAATTTCCCATGTACAATGGCTTATGCAGATGATGTATGCCTTCTGGTAACAGATCATAGCTCTGGAGCTAATGCACAGGGTAATACAATACTTCAGCATTTTCTGGGTCACAAATTAATACACAGAATAGTAAAGGGGTAGCTATAGCCATTAGGCCAGAACTACAAGTCACTGAGATAGAAGGGATACAGATTTACAGAGACACAGTGCACTTATTGGGGGTATCCTTTGGGGGTATAAATGTAGCAGAAAGGAATTGGGCAGAAAACGTAGAGGAGGCAGAAAAAAAGTACAAAATGGAAGTCATATCCAATGACCAGATCTAAGAGAATTTACATGTTAAAAACATATATTATTCCAATTTTTTTACTTTGAGTTATGTGTTTCCACTCCCTATCAAACAAGAAGCTAGACTAAATAGCATATGTTTTCAGTTATTATGGGGGAGCAGGTTGAATCCTGTCCAGAGGTATGTAACGTACTGGCCAGTTAGACAAGGGGGTCTGAATATGCTCAACCCAGTGTTATTAGTGTTATTTTTTTCCTCTATACATGTTTATTCTAATATTATTCCTTCTAATAGGAATCAGATGGATTGGGCAATGATTTTAAAAGCTAGATGTATTTATTTTTCAATAAATGGGAAGCGCCAAAATGGGGAGCATTTAGATTAATTCCAGAAGGACATCTCTATATTTGATAGAAATTTTCAAAAAACTAAAACAATGGGATATGACTATCCAAAATTGTCAAGGGCTAAACAGGAAAGCTTTTTACGTAAACATTTTGGGAAGGCACTTTTTAAATGGGCCTTGCTTTACCTGCCCTCCAGACATAGAGCCTAAATGGCTAATTAAGCAGATCTCAGAAGCAAGGATACCAGGGAAAATGTGGAATACTATCTGGATGTGTTGTCATGGTAAATTAAATGTGAGAGGAAATCATGCCCATAAAGCTGTAGAAGAAAGAATATGTATTAGGGAATTATGTATTGCACAAGTAGAAACCATGCAGCATTTATTTTTTGAGTGTTCCTATACAGAACTGTTATAGGATCAATTAACTCGAAAATGGGAAACACCCATATTAAGAAACACAACCTACACAGAGTTAGTATATGGGAAATTTAGGACTGAATGGGATATGTTTTACCCGGGGACCTTAGGGGTGATATTTGCAATAATAAAGTGGGAGTATTTGGCAGAACAGATGCAAATATGTGATGTAACAAAGATATGTACCTTTAAGTGGTCCAATAGAAGCTATTACAAAAGAAATGGCATTAGTTTACCTAAAAGAAAAATCAGCAATGCCTCCCCCTAAGATAGAAAATTGGTGGAGAGCCCTCCCAAAGCTTTTATTTGAAGGGGTAACATGATAAGTATATAGGTGTATACTCAAGAGGTTTAGAATAATAATAATACTCTAAATGATAAAATGGAATTTTTTTTTTGTTCAAAGGTTAAAACTCTTTTTGGTTTCTTTTATTTCAGGTAAAAAGTGTAACACTGTTGTCTTTTATGTATTTAAACTAATGATAGCCTGATTATGTGTTTTCTTGAGTGTAATATATTGTTATATTTCTTCTAATAAAAAATATTCCCCTACTCTTTTTCGATAAGTGACATGGGATCTTTAACATCCACCTGAACTACCACCAGTCCAGGCAGATGGGACCTCAGTTTAATGTCTCATCCGAAAGACAGCACCTCAGAAGTGCAGCACCCCCTCATGCTGCACTACAGTGCCAGTATTGGGATATTAATCCAAGTGCCAGATGTGGGAACTGAACCTACAGCCCTCAGATCTCCCAGCCTCAGAGGCGAGAGTGCTACCTACTGAGCCACTGAAACAAGTCCTTCATCATTGGTTGGATGGAGAGAGCCTAACTTATACAGAATGGGTTCAAGAACTTCTCCTAAATCTCTGCGCTGAGAGAATGATAGCCAGCATACGTAATCGCCTTCATAGGTATGAAGAAGTCTGGGGGAAATTACACACTCTGTATACTATATAAGCCCATCTCTAACAAGCAGTTTACCTGTGCCAGACTCTGGTTAAGATACAAGGTCTGCTGATGTCGAGGGTGGGGGATATAAGGTTGGGAGGGTTGGGGTGGGGGTGGGTATGATAGTATTTGACATTGTTTGTTCATTGTTGTGTGTCTTGTGACTTGGAAGACAATAAAAGTTCAAACAAAAAAAAGTAAGCCCCACTTCCTGTCTATGAATACTTAAGATGGTAAAGTTCGTGGGTATGGGGGGGCCCTGTATAGCCAAGAAAACACATTCCAGAAATAAGACAGGAAAACAGTATCTGATTCTCCACAAGTAATGATGGTGATAGGTGGACTCCATCGGGGTGCTCTGGACCCTCAGGGTGCTGAGCTGGTACACAGGAGGGGTTATGCAGATCTTTACCTGCCTGGCCTTGCCCACTTCACCCGGAGGCCTTTGTAGACAGCCTTCACCAGGCAGGCCTCTCAACTCTTCTTCGGTGGTCCTCAGGTCCCTGCTGTTCTGGATGCCACCCTGGAACACATTGGGTGCAAAGCTGTGGTGGCAACTTCTTTTAGCAGCAGCAAAACATTTTTATTAAAATACAAGAGGCATATAGTCACTCCATGGAGCAGTAAGCACAAGGCACCTCAGGACCAGGGGGTCACATTAGTAGCTGAACAGTAGAAGGTAAATGGTACTTTAGATCCAGGGGTCCCAACTAAATAAGATATTTAGGCAGCCAGGCAATCCAAACAGTCAGTAACTTGAGGTCGGAAAAGACCCCACACATAGGCAGCATTAGACTTCTGACTCCCAGCTTCACACTTTCTTACCAGGTGCTTGGACCTCCAAGGGCTGCACAGTGCACTTATAGTCCCAATCACCTTCCACTCCTCCTGCACAAGCTTTAAATCAGATACTGCATCTTTGAGCTAGTGGGGTTCCCTTTATAAACTGGAGCAGTTAAAGCCATGAATGACAAGAGCAGGAGCGCGACCCATCAAACACAGTCCAGCTCCCGATCACTGATGCTATGCCATTGCTCCGAGCATCCCAGGGGTATTTTCCCTGGTGACCCTGCAGGTTTGGGCAAATCCCTCATGCAGTGATCCCAGTCCAGAACAGTCTCTTTTGTGGGGCTCAGCTGAATTGCCACGATAATTTAGAACAAAGCCTGCCACTCTGCCTTCTTC
This sequence comes from Neoceratodus forsteri, assembly GCA_016271365.2. Lineage (NCBI taxonomy): Eukaryota > Metazoa > Chordata > Ceratodontiformes > Ceratodontidae > Neoceratodus > Neoceratodus forsteri. Next base: position 429,250,089 of record CM057453.1, on the reverse strand, counting down.
CCCAATGACCAGCCCACAGATCTCCTCCTGTCCCCTATGAACTCACACCTCCTGGAGCTCAACTTGCAGTGGCATTTCACATCTAGGTAATTTTGAGACCAACTGCCACCTAGGTCTCAATACCGTTTGTTCCTGCCACCCCCAGAACAGTGCACCCGGATCCCTTTAGACAAAACAGGCCCAGCCACAAGTCTCCAAACTAGCTCCAAGCTGCATTCCTACCAGGATAAGGCTTTACCCCAGGACACCCCTCACCTCATGTCTCTAGTGCCAGCAGCAGTATCATTTCCCATTGCTCTTTTCAGGGATGTTCTGCAGTCATAGCTCGAGCACAGGGGCTCCACTAAAACAAACCAGCCACCACTGTCCTTGTTGCCTTCCTCTTCCTGCAGCATGAATATTTAAAAAAAAATGAAAATGGCTGGCATAGTGGCACTGAGGGTTGAGGCGCTGGATGCTACAACTCACGCCATGCCAGTGACCCGGGTTCGGGAACGGACTCAGGTCGTTGGTGGGTCGGCAGGGGAGGATCAGGATCTAGCATCCATAGACTGCTGTCCTGATCCTGGGGAGGGCTAGAGAAAGCCACCATGCTGTAGCAGTCCCTGGGGATGCCTGGGGGCACTACATGCCAGTGTGCATCTGTGGGAGGAGCACGGCAGATGTCGGCACGCTGTGCCTGGATATCATTGCACGTCCATGTCCCAATGGGCACAATCAGGTGAAAAATGGCAGGTGTGACAGTGCAGCTGGGGGGTCCGGGGCAGGTCCCACTGAGCGGGGTATGGAGAGGCCCACCAGCGGACTGGCAGTGTCCGTGCCAGATCCCCCATCGTGTGAGTGAACCTGGTGCTCTCCCGGTGGGCAGGGCTGGTGGCTGGATGCCCCCGCTGGTAATCGCTGCAGTAAGGTGGAAAAAGAAAGATGTGAAAAAAAAAACAAAAAAAAATGTGTGGCCACAAGGCCAAGCAGGCAGACGCCCTGCTCTGACCTGCTCCTGCACTTCCTCACGAATCTCTCATTCTCTTCAGGGCAGTGCCTTTTCTCCTCCCATTGGTTTGGCACCTACAACTTTGGTCCAATCAAGGACCGATTCTACTGGCTCCAAACCTGCTGCTCTTTCTGGTGCCCTGTGGGACTTGTAGTCCTGATTCAATATTTCATTTGTGCCCCCAAAGGTGCCAGCTGGCTCTGAAAACTACTCCAGGAAAAATGAGCCACTGCTCCTTTAAAGTTTTCCCAGGCGGTAGCCGCGCATGCACATAGCGCACGGGACTGCCATTTTAACTAAACAAATATTTATTGATTTACACTTGTGTTCCTGAGCCCAACCTGCTCCCAAACTGGAGCCGGGACCACACACCCTGCACCCGAAGGCGCAGACCAGATCCCGGCGCTTGGCCTGGCCCTGAATGGGCTGAGGCACTTGAACTGATGGCTGGAGCCACCAGCAGCACACATGGGACCACCAGGTGCAACTCCCACCAAAGCCACCAGGAACGCCAGCGCCGCGGAGGGAACATTAGCCAAGAGTTTCACATCAGGTAAGCCCACTTTGGGGCTATATGTATTGTTTTATCTGAAAGCAGTAAACATAAAGTAAAAAAAAAAAAAAAAAACACAAGTAAACACACAGTCCCCTGGGGTTACTAGAATCCAGTCAGTGTCAGTGCTAGGTAGGGAAGGCAGCTGGTGAATAACTGGTTAAATGCGTTTTTCATCTACTCACTTTCTATTTACGTGATCTCAACTGAGATGAGGGAGAAGATGTCATTTAGAACTCTTACAGCAGCATAAGCCACAGCAGCTGGCTATGAGTGGGGAGTTTTAGAATCTTGAGTGAGTGTTGGGCCAGAATCTGTAGTGAGTAGTTGGAGGAGTGAGAGCTGCAGTGTAGACTCTGACAGGAGAGTCTATTTTCTCACCCTAGTCCTGAAAGACATCTGCCTGCCAAGAGAAGTGGTGGAAACTGTTGTTTACACAGGAACTCCTTATTTTTCATCCCCAGAGAGAGGGAAAGGACTGCTACAGGATGTATCCGAGGGACAATCCCCCATTTAATCCGAGACCCATTTGAAGCTGCCTGTTTTATTTTCCAACTGTGAGTAATCTTGACTTTGTGCTTCCTGGAGAAAGTACCTGTCTTGGGTATTTCTCTGACAAAGGGAATTATACACCAGTTCTGTTCTAAGTTGAGACTGTTCTCATGTTTTAACGAGATAGTGTATAGCCTCCTTTTTGAACCCCATTTGTAGTGGAGTGGCTCTTTATTCACTTCGGTGCTATCTCTCTGAGTGACTGTGAAGATCTAGTTGGCTAATTTAACTGGTAAGAAACCTGGTCCGCTTGAAGAAGAGAATGGTTGTCTCACACTGGTGCCAGTGACGTGGCGGGAGGAGAAGTGTCAATCAAGAGACACTGATTCTTAAAGTGCCCATACTTAAATTTGTAAGGTGAGGCTTGACTGCATTTAACTGAAATATATAGTAGTTACATTGCTGTAACTTGGTGATTGCTTTTGAAAGTAGTACTGAGTTTTTTTGTTTGTTTGTTTTCCCCTAGGACTGGTGAGAACGTGATCATGGAAAGCCTTTGTGTTTACCCGCCAACAGAGTAACTCTTACAGACCTACGTTACTGCTCGTTATTAATGAGAGGGTCCGTGTTTAGCAGTGATCAAAAAAAATTCCCCTACAGTTTCATTTGAAGCAGATCTTATGTTTGTCATGTCAATTGGTTTATTTATTTGTCTTCAGGGCACCTGTCACAGAGCGGTGACTGTGATCAGCTGGTAGTGGGAGATGTCGCTCTAACAAGATTGTCAGTTCTGTGTTTGTGCTGATAAACTGAAGATGCATCTCTTGGCATAGACTGGAATTTCACTTTGTTCTTGTGAATGTTGTATATTTTTCTGTGAAGCTCCCTCCCAATCCCCTCAAACACCTTCACTGTGCCAGGTAGTGAGAGATTACCTGGCATATGGCAGCTATGTGCGTGGCTTGGGACGGAGCATCACAGAAAAATATACAACATTCGCAAGAACAAGGTGAAATTCCAGTCTATGCCAAGGGATGTATCCACAGTTCATCCGCACATCTCCCAGTAGTTGTGTTAATTTGGCAAAGAAGTCATGCAGCAGTGAAGTCATGTTTATGATTTTCATTTGTGTGGAACTTCTGCAGTCTGTATCTAATTGTGATCCTGTCAAATAGTGTTCTTTCATAAGCAGTGCTGTGTGTGTGTGTGTGTGTGGTGGTGGTGGTGGTGGTGTTGCATAAGCTCTGTCATATGTATCAGGAGGGTCATCCAGGATCTTTTTGTTCACATGTTGACTAAATGTCACATTGTTAGAAGCTGATATTTAGGCTGCATGTAAATGCTGTGTGTGGCGCTGTTTTCTGCGATGATCTGGTGTGGGATGTATGGGTGGTTTTAAAACAGGATCAACTACCATCATGTTGGTGCAAACCCCCCTCTCCTCCCTAATTTTGGAGAAGTACTAACCATTATATCATTGTGTGAAATAGCTGCTCTGGTATTGCTTGTGGATACCTGCAGATTACTTCTGTTACCCTTTTACTCACTTTCCATTTTTTTTTACATCAGCCGTTCTGAGTAGCTAGTGGCTAGCTGTGTTTATGTACCCCAATATCCAAAATTGCATTGAGTATGCACATTCACTGTATGTCAGTAGAATACACTGCATAAGCTTGTGGTGTCATGCAGTGCGACTAATTAGCTTTTGAATTAATCTGACTAATCAGTATTGAAAGAAAAGCAAGGCATTTACAGCCTAGGGTATCATAGGCAGTTGTCACTTTGATGATGCATCAGACTGCATATAAGCCTGCTGTCATGGTTGTAGTCAACATGTAATCATTCTAGCATACTGGACCTAAATGGAAGTATTATTAGCTTTGAAATGAAATGTTTGGTCTGTATTATGATGTCGGTATAGGGCAACTGTAAGTTTCATTGCATTGTGTATTATGAAGTATTTATTGTTTTATTGTCTAAAGGTAAAAGAAGAACTGGTTCTCAACAAACATGGTCTCCTTACAAAGATAATCAAAAATACATACATAGAACTGGATGAGTATGTATGAACTTCCAGTGTGTTCCAGCAGCAGCAACAGAAGCCTGGCAACCCCCTTCCCACCCAATCATAAGTGGGACACTAATGTTTGAGGTTATGCTATATGCATGAGATTGGAGGAGTAATAAGGGGGATGTGTGGCTCTGTTTGTAACAGAATGTATCACAGGAACAGAGTGGCAAGGCACACAGGGCAAGACTGAGGTACTGTGGGTCACCGTAGAGCCGGGCAGTGGCACAGCAGTCTGCATAGGTGTGATTTACAGACATCCAGAACTGGGGGAGGACATGGATAGGGATGTAATGTATCAATTTCAGGATATGGTGGCAAAGGGGGAAGTTTTACTGGGTGTGGATTTCAATATTCCCAAGATGGAGTGGACGATCCCAGCAACTGCTTCATGCAGGTGCTGAGGTATCCTGGATTCGCTTCAGGGAACAGGCCTCAGACAGTTGGTGAGTGATCTCACCAGAGTCAAAGTGATTCTGGCCCTGGTGCTGACCAAAAGGGATAGGATCAAAATGTCCAGGTGTACGGTCAGCCGGGATGCAGTGACCACCTAGTAGTGTGGTTTAACATGGGGTCGGAGACAGTCTAGTCGCAACATGGCAAGGGTATTAGAATTTTGGTGTTATGTTTTGGTCATACCTCACTCCTGAAATATTGCCATGGTGTGCTATTCATCGGCATTTGAGATTCAGACCTATTGTGTTATCAGCCCAGACAGTATGCTGTTGCACACAGCACACCCTGTATGATGGCATCATACTTCAGATATGGCTGGTGTCGCTTGCTACATGGCCAGTGATTTTTTATGTGGGAGTCCGGGGTGGGTGCTACTGGACAGTAGTTGGAGTTATTTCACTCTCTTGGGGAATTCACCTTTATATGGTGTTATAATAAAGATATCATACTTGTCAGTCATGGTTCATCATCCACCCAACCCCACATTCCACTACCAATATCAACAGAAGTGGTACCATCGCTGTATGAAACCTTTCAACTTCCTATTGAACTGTAAGTTTTGTTGTAAGTGTCATAATAGTTTCCAGAACGGTCTGGCATCCCCCAACCCACCCCGAAACCAAACATTCTTGTACTCACTGGTATAGTCTAATATAGAAACATATAAATATATAGGCAGAAAAGGATCACCAGGCCCACACAGTCTGCTCAGTGTGCCCCCCCCCAGATGCAAGAGTCCCTTGTGTCTGTCCCAAGCTCCCTTGAATCCCCCATCGTTCTTTCTGTCACCACCTCCTCTGGGAGTTTGTTCCTGTTATCCACCATCCTCTCTTTGAAATTGAACTTTCTAATGCTTCCTCTGAAACTTCCCCTTACTATCTGCTTATTATGTCACTTTGTTTTTGCTTGCCTCTGTAGCTGGAAGTTGTCCACTACTGTCACCCTGTTAATACCCTTGATATATTTAAAAGTCTCAGTTGTGTCTCCCCTCTTCATTGTTTGTGCTAGGGAGTACATGTGTAGGTTATTTAGCCGTTCCTTCTATGATAAATGACTGAGGGTCTTCAACATCTTTGTCGCCATCCTCTGGACACGCTTGTCTGTATTCACATCTTTCTTGATGTATGGCATCCAGAAGTGGACTCCATATTCAAGGTTTGGCCGGACGAGTTGCCTGTAAAAGGGTATCATGACCTCTCACCTCCTGCTAGTGATTCTACTACCTATGCAACCCAGCATCCTGGTGGCCTTTTCCACCACCTTCTCACATTGCTTTGTCACTTTCAGGTCCCACTAAATGGTAATACCCATGTCCCTTTCCTGCTTTGTTACCTCCAGATCCTGCTCCCCCTTCCTGCCTATTGTTCTTGTTTTTATTGCCTAAGTGCATAATCTTGCGCCATTTTGTATTGAAGTACAATTGCCCCAGGAAGTTCTTCACCCATCTAAGTACCACCAGCCATGGTCTAATACATCTCATTAAGTGCAGTAGTCCCATGTGGAATGGAGTTGAATGCCTTGCTAAAGTCGATGTACGCGATGTGCACAGACACACCCCTGATCCACCACCCTGGTGAATCAGTCAAAGAACTCAATCAAGTTTGTTTGACAGGACCTTCCTTCATTGAACCCAGGTTGCCGTTGGTGCTGTAGGCCATTGCCTCATAGGTTACTGGTGATTTTTTTCTGTATCAGTTTTACCATGGCCTTGCCCACTACTGATGAAAAGCTCAGCGGTCTATAACTGCTTACCTGCTCCTCCCCCCTTCCCCATTATGATGGGGGTCCACATCCGCCTTTCTCCAGTCAACAGGGACCTTCCTTGATTCCAAGGATTTGTTGAGGAAGCTGATAAGAGGTGCTGCTATTATTTTAGTAAGCTCCCTCAGTACACTGGGGTGCATCCCATTTTGATCCCATCGCCTTGTCCACATTCAGTCCCTCAAGCTCCCTCAGGACCTCCTCCACCCAAAATGGACTGGAATCAGCCCATCCCTCCTCTACCACATTTTCCCCATTGTTCCCAACCTCGTCATCATTCTGTTCTGTGCACACTGAGCAGTAATAGCTGTTTAGTATTTCTGACTTCTCCTGGACATCTACCACCAACTCCCAAATCTTTATTTTTCAGCCTAAATATCACCTCATTTGAATTTCTCCTTTCACTCACATACCGAAAGAAGGTTTTCTCCTCTTATTGGACTGAGTTGGCTAATCTCTCTTTCTGTTATTCCCTTTGATTTTCTGACCTTCAAACACCTACTTCCTTCTGCTTATCCTGGTATATAGCCCTGTCCTCATACTTCTGTTGGTTTTATTTTGTGTACCTTCTAAATGGCCTTCTCTTTGCCTTGACCTTCTCTGACACGTCTGTACTAAATAAAATCTGATTCCTTTTCTTCCTATTTTGATTTACCCTCTTGAAACACTGCACAACTGAAAAACAGAAGCACTGGGAGGTCAAATGATGGTGCTATATAGTATAAGAGTCACAAGCAGCACAAAAAATAGTAAGCACCCATCAAGCAGGGCTACATACAAACATACTAGAGACTGAATGTGTCTAAAAATGTATTTATTACACAGTGGCTAAAAATCAAACAGCAGCTAGAGCTGATAGGCTGAAGCTTAGGTGGAGAAAAACTTACGTTTCACCCAGCTAACTACTGGGCTTCCTCAGCCTCTTGAAACACTGGCTAGTGATCTCCACTATGGTACCTTTAATTGTATCCCACATTTTCTCCACCCCACTAAGTTCACCCACCCCTGTCAGTGCTTGTTGTGTGCATTCCCCAATGTTGTGGAAGCCTGCATGCTTGAAAGCTAACACCTTCACTTTGGTACTATGCACTTCATCAAGTCATTCTTACCATGAACCAAATGGTGCTGTTGTCAGTCGTACCAATGTTACCTTTCACAGATACTTCCACCACCCATTCTCCACTTGTCAGAATAAAGTCTAGAATCACCCCCTTCCCAGTTGGTTCCTTTACCTGTTGCTTCATGAGAGCTCCTCATAAGGAGGGAACAATTTTCCTGCTACTGGTGGATGTTATACACCCTTTAATCCTTTGTCTCCTCTCAGTAATTGGCCATGGTACGGGCAACACCTCTGTAAAAGCTACAAATTTGAACCCCAGGCTGCTGCAGAATCTAACAAGTGCAGATAATTGTGACTGTTCCTCTAACAAGTTATTTCTCACCAGATCATTTTTTCTTAGATGGAACATCTGGTGCATTATTGTGTCCTGTTGTTTCACCCATATAGTGATCTGAAGCACTACCTTGTCTCCTGCACTGTGTGCAACTGTTTCTCTAAAGACTGACATGCCACCCACCGTTTGTTCCTGGCCGAGCACTGTTGTCCACTCCTATGAAATAGCCTAGGGCTTTACCACATGCCCCACTACTCAGACTTGATTTTGTCCCTGACATAATATCTGCATAATATCTCTGTGCTCCCTCCCTCTTACCCATTTGCCCCTCTATCACCTCCCTCTTCCTCTGCTGTTCTTCACCTCCCCCCAGCTCACCTGTCCTACTCCCTCAGCTCCTTACCACCTGTAGACCACCCCACCCAGTTTGTACTGCTTTCCTCCATCTCCTGCCCTATAGTACTATGACAAAGCCTCTAGCTAGAGACTGCTTGCTGCTCCAACCCCCCTTCATCCCCCACCTTCGGGAAGTGATACCACCAGCCTGCTTCTTCTGCTCCCACCACCCTTATTGCACTACGTGTCCCCTCAGCCCCTGTCCAGGCACCATGACAAAACCTCTTGTTTGAGGCCACAGGCTGCTTTCTGCTCCCCCCTCCTCCCTACATAAGAGGGGGATTTCACCGTTGTCTGATCACTGCTACTGCCCTTGTGCTAGTAGCCCTCAGGGGGGGCCCTTTCTGCACCTTTCTGTGCCTCTTTAAACCTTGGTATTCCCATATATTCTGTTAGGCCTCTACAACTGATTCATTAACTATTAGTATGTATAAAGAATCTGGATTGCAACCATGTCTATTGTACAATCATGTCCCTTTGTTCTATACCATTACTGTATGTATGTATGTATGTATGTCTGTGATCTGTCCCTGATGTGGAATCTTAGTAAAAGAGCCATGGCTCAAAGGTTATTTCCCAACCATGAAAAAATAAATAACATAAATAAATAAAATGCACACTGCTTGTATCCCTCTGATTGTGACTCCTCCCACCCCATTCCTTTCAAGCTGGCTTCGGACCTTTGTACCATATTTCCTGTCATCCCTCTTGGTTCTTCTAATGTCATAGAATCATAGAATCATAGAAGCTTGATGGCAGAAAAGTACTATACTGGCCCATCTGTGATGCTCTGCCATCTATATGGTTATAGGTATGATATTTGTAATATAAATATATGGTATGTGATTACCTGCCTAGGACAAGCAGCCAGAGAGTGAGAGACTTGACCTTTAACCTTCAAGGTGTCAGTGTTGCTGAAGTAGCATTATGTTAAACTGACCAGGGAAACCCCCAATTAAAAGCCTTTCTTCTAGAGGGACAGATTATTATCTCTTATACCTGCTCCTGATTTTGAAGTTGGTTCCCATGTATGCATTTTATTACATAGCAGGAAGGGAAGTAATTTGGCTGATTCCTCTTGGTTTTCTCACCTAGAAGGGGACTAGTGACAGAATGTGGGTTTATGAGCCATCAAAGGAACCTGCCTGCAAAGACTGTCACATAGTTTTCTTATTGGTAACTGCTGATTCCAGCCAGCAGAAGAATAATATCCTTTTTGGATATCCATACTCAGATTACAGATTTATCACAGATCTAACAGTGACCTCATGGGTGACATCACCAGGAGGTGGAGAAAACTGACTTTTGAATATTGCTAGCAAGAGAAGTTAGAGGAAGGACTCACCGAAAAAAAGAAAAGACACACTTATGCTGTGGACTGGTAACTAGGCACTTTAAAAAAAAATAATTCAGCTGGAACTTAACTATTATTTTGGCAGGAGTTTGTGTTCTACAACTTCCCATTTGCTTTATGTGACTGTATGTTATTGATATAATAGTTTTGTATTTGATTTTACCTGTTTTACAATTTTTAGTTAACAATATTTTCTCTGAAATACTGCCTGTGCTTTTTCTCAGTTCTTTTGCATGTGAATGCTGAGCCTGTGTTTAAGTCTGACAGCTGTTAAGGGCTTGAATGTGTTACTAATCTTGCTAAATGGTAGGAATATACCTAGGTCTCATATTGAGTTGTAAGGGTACATTTTGGAAATCTGGCCTGGGTGCCCCTGGGAGAAAGATTATATTGCATTTTCCCAAAGAGAATATATATCTGAGCCTCACAACTGGGTGCACTGGCATAAGGTTCACATTTGACCCCCAGGACTCGAGGCTAGTAAGTGATTCAAACCCAAAACAGACAGAAGGGCTACCCTGTCTGTCCCCTGTTCACACTATTGCACTTCATGGTTGGCACTGTGGGAGCAGAGGGCCTGACCTGTGGAGTGTGTTTGTGACAGATTTGGTTGGCAGCGGTGCAGTTTAAAAGTAATTGGTAACATGAGCATTAACAGTTCAGTGTGTCACATTAATATGGTACAGCTCATATGCAAAATAAGGCAGTGATTTATTTTTAAAAAGTAAACAGAACTATATAATTGTGCTTACAATCTAAGTTCCTACCTGTTTTATTTTTTTTTTCGGGTGCAAGGTAGTGTAGCCATAGTTAGGGAAGAAGATGGCTTCCAACTACAGTGGGTACACTGCAGACTACCTGAGGCAGTTGTGCCAGGACAGAGGAGTCCAGCATGAGGGGAGACCCAACAAGCAGAACCTCATAGAGGCTGTGGTGGCAGCCAATGCCCAGAGCCTCGAGTCACAGTCTGTGACTGAAAAGGACCGAACCTTGGGCATGGAGAGGTCAGGGTTCAGTGCAGTGTCCAGATCCAGTGAGGAGGACAGCAGGGCCAGTGCAAGCCAAGGGCCACAGCAGCAGGGGAAGGTCACCAGCATTCTGGAGCCAGAAGGGATCAGGCTGCAGATAGAGTTACGGAGGATGGAGCTGGAGTTTGAACAGAAAAGGTTCGAAGCCCAGCAGCAAAGGGAGCTGGAGTTCCAGAGAGAAGAGAGGCAAAAACAGCAAGAGGCTGAATGACAGCAGTGAGAAGTTGAGCGAGAAGAGCATGAGTGCCAGAGGCAACATGAACTGGAGAAGCTACGACTCCAAACACTAGCACCAGAGCAGGTAAGGGGCCTGATTTTAACTAGAACCACAGGACTGGGTTACAATTTAAATTCTATATGATAGCTGAATTTAAAGAGGGTGAAGATTTGGGTGCCTTTTTAAATTCCTTTGAAAAAGTATGTATTCAGACAAATATTCCTAGTGGGTCCTGGAGCTTCCAGCTATCCCCGCTACTTACCGGAAAAGCTCTGGATGCATTGCGTCAAATGGACAATGAGAACAGTAATGATTACAGTAAACTTAAAGCTGCATTAAAAAAAAAATATGAGCTAACAGCAGAGGCATACAGAGCTAAATTCCATGAGCTCAGGAGAATCCCTGACATGAGCTACGAGGAGCTAGCCACCAAACAACGTCTGTTTTTAAAACATTGATGGGAAGGAATTGAAGTAAACATTGTAGAGAAAATTGAAAATGCTGTACTGTTAGAGCAGTTTTTTGGGCATGCCCAGCAGAGCTGAAAACCTGGCTGGAGGACCAAGATCCAAAAACAGTGCAAGAGGCTGGTGAACTCTCGGACCACTATGCCAGGAGCAGACTTGCTCTGAGAGCAAATGGGGTGGGCATGGCAGCGCAGAAAGGGAAAAGTGCACCTTCAGGGCAGCTAAAACCCTCTCTGCCTCCACTGAAACCAGGTAGCCCCAGGTTACAAAGAAAAGAGTTACCTGAAAAAAGAAATGAACATTGGGTTTGCAAAGAAACTGGACATATTGCAAGACAGTGTCCCAAAAGAACAAGCAGTGCACAAAGTGGTGCTAGAAAAGAAGTGGGTTGCTTGTGTGTCCCTGAAAGCATGCCAGTAAACATGAGGGAACACATACATCCAGTCACTGTGAATGGTGTACAGACACATGGGTTGAGGGACATGGGGGCATCCCTGACTTTGGTAAAAGAGGATTTGGTAGAGTCAGGTCAGCTTATACCCAATCAATTTGTGACTTACGGGGAATCACTGGGGAGGAGAAAACCTTGTCACTCGCTAGTGTTCTCCTAGACTGGGGTGAGACAGGGGAAACTGTGCAAAAGGTTGCTGTAGCCGAGACTTTGGCTGTCAATGTAATTATCAGCAACAATCTCAAACAGGGGATGGAGTGTGCAGTTACCCGCAGCCAAGCGGCAAAGGAAAATTGTAGTTCCCTGGACCCCATAGAAGCACCTGTGGAAACCATTGGAAGGCTGGTTCCCTAGCCTGTGCCTCCTGATATGGAGAATAATGAAAGGGGGGTAGAAATTCCCAAGGTAGTAGTTAACCAAACAGCTATGGAGGGTTACTCCGAGGAAGGAGGGGTGACTCATTGTCAGAAGGTTAGGAATGGCAGTGATCCTGAATGCCCTGATGATAGAACTAGGGACCCTAGTTTATACACTGAGTAGGACCTGTCCCATGCCTTGGAAATGTGCAAGAAGTTTGCAGCTGCTCAGAAAAGTGACCCTAGTCTAGAGAAGCTGAGAGCTTGGGCAGACTCTGATGGAGCACAGGGAGATAATGGGAAACATAAAGTTTAAATTGGGACAATGGACTGCTGTATACGCAGGATACTAAGACAGAGGAAGGGATGATGGGCAGGCAGCTTGTCATTCCCCAGGGATACTGTGAGCAGTTGCTCAAGATTGCACACTATATTCCCATGTCTGGCCATCTGGGAATCATGTGCACTATGCAGCAGTTGGCTCAGAATTTCTCTTTGGCCCAACTTCACCCAGCAGGTGAAGGAGTATTGCAGGTCTTGTCACTGGTGCCAAGGAATAGGGAAGGCAGGTAAGGAAACCCAAGTCACCCTAATTCCTTTACCCATAGTGGAGGAGCCATTCTAGAGAGTGGGAATGGATATTGTTGGGCCTTTAAATACCCCCAGCTCCTCCAGGAAGTGGTTCATCCTAACTGTGGTGGATTATGCCACCCGGTACCCAGAGGCAGTCACCTATCCTCACTTAGGACAGACAAAGTGGCAGATGCCTTACTAGGGATTTTCTCCCATGTTGGATTTCCGTAGGAGGTCATCACTGATTGAGGAGGTTCCTTCATGTCAGATCTAATTAAATGTGTGTGGGAGAAGTGTGGGGTGGTGCAAAGACACACAACATCTTATCACCCACAAGCCAATGGGCTTGCAGAAAGATTTAATGGTACCCTTAAGTCAATGCTCCAAGTGTTTGCTGAACAGCATGGGAGGGACTGGGAGAAATACCTTCCCCACTTGTTTTTTACATACAGGGAGGTGCCCCAAGAGTCAACAGGGTTTCCCCCTTCAAGCTCTTATATGGACGTAGGGTACATGGGCCCCTAGACTTGATCCGAGAGGACTGGGAAGGCAAGCACATCACCCAGGGAACTCCCATAGTGGATTATTTTATTTATTTATTTTATTTATTTATTGAATACAATCGGAATTACAAACCTCTGAGTCACAGACTCTTTTGCAAAGGCTCCACATTGGTTACAAGGGGGGGAGGGTAAACAAAATACAGTATAAGACATACATAGACAGGCAGTATTTACAGTAACAGTACTGATTATGTCAGGGGTCGATTTCAACATTGTCTTACTAGCCCAAACACTACTGCAAATTGACCAGGGCTAGTGCAGCTTACGATCTACTAGCCCGTCTTGACTAGTGCAGATTTTCATGGCTTTTAATGAAGTTAAAAAAGTCTTTACTTTAGCATTCTCTAGTCCTCATGCTAATCTCTCTCAATGTTCCAGATGGCCAGGTGTGATTAGCAGCTCATTAAAAGCTGCAGTTATCTGGCAGTTCAAGAGAAGGATCCCACAAAAGACTCAATGTGAGTCATTATCACTCCACTGTTAAGACTTTCAGCTAGTGTCCAGGATGTGATCAAGGGTAGAGTGCTGTTAAGTGACTAGGTTCCAGTTTTCTGAATGTGTCTATGTCTAACAATTTGTCCAATATTAGTAAGACCAGTGCCCCTCATTTCTCTACATTTTGCGTGTTTGTATCCAACATTTCAGTGACAAAATGCAAAGAGATATACAGGATCAGCCCTGCAGGTGGTGGGTTTTATCCCAGCCTCACCATAACTTCTCTCTCCCCCCTCCAAATCTCTTAACTCTGTTCTTTTCCTGGACACCACTTCAGACCAGACTCTGACGTGACCATTCATAGATCCATAGCTGCCATTACTGGCAAGTGTAGGGGGTCCGCAGCTCTTCTAAATGGACCATGCCAGCCATCGCTATTCATACAATTCCACCCTTATCCCACTCAGCATGTCCTTTCAGCCTAAAAAGAAAGCTTTGGATCATGTATGGTACAAAAATAAACTTTGATAAAATACATAATTTGAAACCTTGAAATATGCATTCCTGGGGTGCATAGATCATCCTATACAGAAATAGAAATAGTATAGTGTTATGCCTGTGTACTGTTTCCCCTGGGCTGATGAAAGGACAGTGTTAAAGAAAAATCTGTTATTGTTGAGGCAGAGCTTATTAAAATCAACGCTTTTACAAATAAAAATGTCATAGTTTTCTATTTCCCAAGCCTGTTAGGTTTGTCTAGCCCCCACCCCAAGGAAATCTTAGATGTGCTCCTGGCTCACTTGGGACTGTACAAAAACTTTCAAAAGTGCAGATCTCCAGTTGACTACAGGGTGGGGACTGAGAGTGTCTTTCTCTGCCTGACTCTGTTCATTGCCCTGTGGGTGGTGGTGACAGTGTGGTGAGGTGCATGATGATGTCAGCTATTCTGTGCACAGAGCTAGGACTGCTTGACTGAACATTTGCTGTTGTGATATCCTCTCTTTGTTTGGTGTGTGGGGGGGGATAGAAAGAGGAAGAAAGGAGGCTACGGTACAACACAATGGGGGAACTCACTGTTTGTGATGACACTGCAGTCTTTTTTTTCTGCTGGGGAGCTGGAAGCAATGTGGGAGCAGGATAAATGTGCAATAATCAGAGTATTTCTTGGCTTTGCTTGCATTGTTTCCTGTATAAGTGATCACAATTTGCCATTATAATTAAGGGCTAGTGCAACCATCTGTGGGTTAGTGCAATTTTGAATCAACTTGCCCTGCTGGCTAGTGCAAAAAAAGGTTAAGGTTGACCCCTGGATTATGTCCTTAGGTTTAGGCAAAGTCTGAAGGAGCTTATAATGACAGCCCAGAGCAACCTGGCAGCTGCCCAACAAAAACAAAAGATGTGGTATGACTGCAGAGCCAGAGCTCGCTCGTACACTGTGGGTCAGGAAGCCATGGTCCTAAGACCGGTCTAGAAAGACAAGCTGCAGGCTGAGTGGGCAGGACTGCACAAAGTAATCAGATGGTTAAATGATGTAAACTACATTATAGAGTTACCTGATAGATGACATACACAAAGAATGTACCATGTCAACATGATGAAGCAATATGCTACTAGGGCTGACATGGTATTTGCAGTGTGTAGTCCTGGGGAGGGGATAGACAAAGGAGACCCCCTTCTGGACTTGCTGGAAGAAAACAAGCAGAAGTCCTCTGTGGAGGCAATTAAAATGTCACCCTAGTTGACCCCGGACCAGATCCAGGAAGTAAGGGAGGTTTAAGCAAACTTTGCCCCACTGTTTAGCACCAAGCATGGACTAACCCCCTTAGCAACGCACAATGTGGAGACAGAGACACAGGTGCCCACATGGCAGACAGCATATTGGGTGTCAGAGGCTGTCCAAAAGGACATTAGGAGGGAGGTGGAGGAAATGCTGGATTTAGGGCTAATCCAGAAATCCCACAGCCCCTGAGCCTCACCCGTAGTCTTTGTTCCCAAGCCAGATGGCTCTATTCATTTTTGTGTGGACTATCATGGACTCAATGCAGTCACAAAGTCAGACGCCCACCTAATGCCACAGACGGACAAACACCTATACAATTTGGGAGGGGTGACATACTGTACCTTACAACTATTGACCTGACAAAGGGGTATTGGCAGGGAGAGGTCAGCCTTCATCACTCTGACAGGGTTATTTGAATTTAAAGTAATGCCTTTCGGAATGAAGAACACCCCAGTCACTTTTCAAAGGTTGGTGAACCAGGTGTTAAATGGTGCTGAGGAGTACGCCGTGGCATACCTGGATGACATTGCCATCTTTAGTGCCAGCTGGGAGGAACACCTATCTCACCTTATTGAAGTCCTGGGCAGGACACAGAGGACCAGACTCACTGTAAAAGCTGAGAAGTACCAGGAGGCCATGGCTGAGGTGGCATGCCTCGGGTACGTTGTAGGCTGGGGACAGCTCCATCCTAACCAAGCAAAAATAGAGGCAATCAAGACATGGCCCAGACCAGAAATGCAGAAGCAGGTCAAGAGTTTTCTAGGGACAGCAGGGTACTATAGGAAATTTGTACCAAATTACAGTGCCCTGGCCACTCCCCTATCTGGCCTGTTAAAGAAAAGGATCCCCAAGAAAATTACCTGGGAACCAGCCTGTGAACAAGCCTTTACCAGACTGAAGGAGGTATTGTGCAGCACTCCTGTATTGACAAGTCCAGACTATAGCAGACCATTTGCAATCCAGATTGACACCTCAGATGTGGGCATTGGGGCAGTGCTGAGTCAGACGTCCAACCAAGGGAAAGATCACCCAATAGTGTACCTCAGTAAAAAGTTACTTCCCAGGGAGCAGGCTTACTCTACTGTGGAAAAAGAGTGTCTTGCCATGGTCTAGGCCCTAAAGAAGTTAGAGCCATACCTGTACCAGCAGCATTTTGAGGTACAGACTGACCACAACCCCCTGGTTTGGCTGGCACAAATGAGTAAAACAAATGGTAGATTACTAAAATGGAGCCTTGCCTTGCAAGGGTATGACATGACTGTCTCACACAGGACTGGAGCAGCCAATGAAAATGCAGATGGATTGTCGCGTCAGTTTAAGCAATGAACTGACTTAGGGAGTTCATCCCATGCAGGGGATAGAGCCCCCAAATTCAGTCTAGGCGGGGAGGAATGTGATGCTCTGCCATCTGCTGATGGTTATATGTATGATATTTGTAATATAAATATATGGTATGTGATTGTCTGCCTAAGACAAGCAACCAGAGTGTGAGAGACTTGACCTTTGACCTTCAAGCTGTCAGTGTTGCTGAAGTAGCATTATGTTAAACTGACCAGGGAAACCCCCAATTAAAAGCCTTCCTTCCAGAGGGACAGTTTATTACTTCTTATACCTGCTCCTGCTTTTGAAGTTGGTTCCCATGTATGCATTTTATTACATAGCAGGAAGGGAAGTAATTTGGCTGATTCCTCTTGGTTTTCTCACCTAGAAGGGGACTAGTGACAGGATGTGGGTTTATGAGCCATCAGAGGAACCTGCTTGCAAAGACTGTCACATTTTTTTTTATTGGTAACTGCTGATTCCAGCCAGCAGAAGAATAATATCCTTTTTGGATATCCATACTCAGATTACAGATTTATCACAGATCTAACAGTGACCTCATGGGTGACATCACCAGGAGGTGGCAAAAACTGACTTTTGAATATTGTTTGCAAGAGAAGTTGGAGGAAGGACTCACTGAAAAAAGAAAAGACACACTTATCCTGTGGACTGGTAACTAGGCACTTAAAAAAAAAAAAGAATTCAAAAATAATTCAACTGGAACTTAAGTATTATTTTTGGTAGGAGTTTGTGTTCTGTAACTTCCCATTTGTTTTATGTGACTAAGTTATTAATATAATTGTTCTGTGTTTGATTTTACCTGTTTTATGATTTTTAGTAAACAATATTTTCTCTGAAATGCTGCCTGTGCTTTTTCTCAGTTATTCTGCATGTGAATGCTGAGCCTGTGTTTAAGTCTGACAGCTGTTAAGGGCTTGAATGTGTTACTAAGCTTGCAAAAAGGTAAGAATATACCTAGGTCTCATATTGAGTTGTAAGAGTACATTTTGGAAATCTGGCTGGGCGCCCCTGGTTGAAAGATTATATTGCATTTCCCTGAAGAGAATATATATCTGAGCCTGTTAACTGGGTGCGCTAGCATAAGATTCACATTTGACCCCCAGGACTTGAGGCTAGTAGGTGATTCTGACCCAAAACACACAGTGGGGTTACCCTGTCTGTCCCCTGTTCACACTATTGCACTTCAAGGTTGGCACTGTGGGAGCAGAGGGCCTGACCTGTGGAGTACGTTTGTGACACCATCTAGTCAGCCTTTTTCCCCCCTACACCTACCCCTCCCTGCCAGCCCCACCCTTCCCCCATTACTCAACCCCATATGCTTGTCCCATGCCCTCTTGAATTGTTCCACCGATTTAGCCCCAGCCACTCCATCTAGAAGTCTGTTCCAGAGCTCCACCACCCTCTCTGTGAAGAAATGCCCTCTCACATTGCTCCTGTATCTTTTTCCTTGCAGTCTGAGGCTGTGCCCTTTAGTTTTGACCCCTCCTTCCTCTTAAGTAAACACTCTTCTCCCACTTTACTGAGCCCCTTTACATTTTTAAAAGTTTCAGTCATGTCTCCCCTTTCCCTCCTTGTCTCCAGCATGTACAGATCCAGCTCCTTACACCTCTGCTTGTATGACTTTCCCTGCATACCCTGCACCATATTGGTTGCCCTTCTCTGAACCCTCTCCAACACATCTATATCCTTGTGGAGATGAGGCCACCAGAACTGAACCCCATACTCCAGGTGCGGCCTCACCGTGGCTTTGTAAAGGGGCATTATTAAATCCCTCTTTCTGTTAGTAATGCCCCTGCCTATACATGCCAACATTCCAATGACCTTTACCTCTGCCGGGCTACATTGAATTCCTACCTTAAGGTTCTAGGAGACTATGATCCCTAGATCCTTCTCCTGTTTTGTTACTTTAATTTCCTCCCCATCTAGCATGTACCCTGCTCTTCTGTTCCTACTCCTCAAGTGCATCACAGCACACTTCTTGGCATTAAATTTCAGCTGCCACATCCCAGACCATTTTTCAAGCATCTTGAAGTCCTCCCTCATGTTCTCCACTTCCCCTGGGGTGTCCACCATATTGCATACTTTTGTATCATCAGCAAATAGGCACACCCTCTCCCTCAAACCCTCAGCAATATCACTGATGTAGATGTTGAAGAGAAGTGGATCCAAAACTGACCCCTGTGGCACTCCACTCTTCACCTATCTTGCTGCATCTATCTTGGCCCTCTGAAGTTCCCCTTATGCCCACCTCCAGTCATTCTTCCCTGAGTGCTCTGTGACTTTGCCTCCTAACGATACCTGCCTCGTGCTGCATTAGTGTCTAGATCCCCTACAGCCCCACCTCTGCTTACTATTCTACTCTTATCCCTTCTTACTACCTTGATGGATCCCCACTTGTCCTCTTCTGTACCCCTAACCCCTGCCCATCCTAGCATCCATCTCAACTACCTCTCTTCCTCTTCTAGTTGTGCCAGCTGTTTGCATATCATACAGGCACCAACCTTCTACACCATATCTAGTACTGTGGCCGACCTAAAAACAGTGCACCCTACCACCCTTACAAAGATTCCCCCTACCCTTGCAGTCTGAGGCCCATGCCTCAGCCTTTTTCCATTTCCACTCCATTTGCTACTCCGATGTGGTTGTCCCTCCATTTTAATATATCATCTCCCATTGGAACATATCCTTGTTTGATCAACTTCCTCCTCCTTGAACTTTGATCTCCCCATGATTTGAGTCTGTCTTATCCCATGTTGCTCTACAGGTTATCCATAATTACAGCATGGTAGGGGTTGCCAAATGCACTGTTATCCCCACCCACCACCTTATAATCCCATGATCTGGCTACTGGAACATCCTTTCTCTTACCATCACGGGTGAATGCCAACTGACCTGTCACATAGCAGGTACTGTAGACAGTGCACATACAGTGTCCTTTCAGCAATTGAGCGTATGTTGTACAAATCAGTTGCTGGCACATTGCAGTCAGTCCATGGCTGGACTGTGAGATTAGAGGTGAGCTTTCCTAGTGGCAAACTGCAAGTGACTGAGAATTAGATGACCATCCACAAAATAGACACTTAGTTTGACTGAAATGTATTTAAGGCCAGCAATATATTTTTCTGTAAAAACATTATTTTCTAGTTTCTGTTTTTCTAACACGTGTTATACAGAAATGCAACATTAAAAAGTACATTACTAATTAGAACAATACATTGACATGCTAGACGTAGTTCTAATTTTATTTTACATTCACATATCTCAACAAAGTTTATACAAATTCATTTACACGAGGTGCATCGAATGGCATCAGACATTCTTGATACAAGACTGATCAGCTACTACCTCTGTCAGTGAACTCATTCTTGTGTGTAGTTGCCTCACCACAACAATAGAGACATTACATTTGTTAGGTAAAACAATGAAGAGTTAGTACATAGGGGATTGGCAGCTCATCATGTTTCTTTTGTTGTGTTTTGTTTTGTTTTGGGCACATGTAACGCGGGCTGAGGTGCACCATTACTCATCTGTGTTTTTATACTCTGAAAATGTAACATAAAGTGACACTGGCTTTGGTTATGGACGCAGCAAGTGGCTATGATCAAGGGAGCCATTTCCTCATTGGGTGTAGGGAGACGGGGTTGGAATATTTAGTGAAATTTATGAGAAAGTTAGACTTGCCGTACAATATATTATGCCCTCAACAAAGTCAAAAAACACAGAGTCATCCATGGGTGGCATGTGTCTCTTTCTGCAAAGACAGATGTAACAGAAGAATTATCCAGTGGCTTCTTCTACATGCTGGTTTTGTATTGACTTACAAACCTGACAGTCATGAAAAAAAGTTAACTTATCCCTTCAGTTGATGAAAATATGTGTAAGGTCCCAATATGTAATCTTGGTAAGCTTTTTTTACAAGTAGCAGCCATATATGCATATGCTCCTTAATAACACCATGATTTTCTCATTGCAGGGCCATGAATGTATCTGAAATGGTCAGTGTTAGCAGTTCAGAGTGTGACTACGGTGACAATAGTGACACATCATTTGCTGATGAAATGAGCCAAGATGTTGAGCAGTTCATGTCAGTTCCTGTGGGATTAGGTATTAGTCCTTACCAGTTTGAGCCATCTGGATCTGAGGCAGAAGATGAACAGGACAACGTAGATCTGCAGAATAGAGAGCAATTTTTGAGAAGAGGAAATGTGGACTGGTAATGTTAATATGTTCGTCACTGGAGTCGCATAATTATGTTTCCCTGCTTAAATACAATGCTTTGCATTTGTCATCAAGAATAGAAGTGCCATCCTATTCTGCACATACAGTATGTAGTACCATTGTCCTACCAAGTATTAGAGGTATAGTCAGCTAGGAGAAGAGCTTTAGAAAATAAACTGACTGGTAGTATTTTGTACATATGAACATACAAAACTGCCATCATATACAGACCTTGTGGTCTATCTAGTGTGTCCGATTGTGCAGCTCTTAAGGCATGTGATCTACAGCTGGCCCCCTTCCCCTTGATTCCCACTCCTCTTTTTTTCATAATGTTACCCTGAAACCCACCAACCATCTACTGTTGGTTTGAAGTCTCCCCTTGATCTTGTCCAACCTCCTGTGATGCTATCACTGACTGCAGTGATGCCACTTCTTCTGGCAGCATGAAATGTTCTCTAACCACAGTTTATGCCTAATTCATCCTCTGCATTTTCTTCCTGAATCTCTCTCCTTCCAATTACAAATTGTGTCTCTTAGTTTTCCTCCCTCTTTTTCATTTATGAGTACTCTTGGTGTTCACTCTACATATGTCTTTCAGGTACTTGAAGGTCTCAAGCATGTTGTCAACCTTTTTTTATATTGTGCAGGACAACAATATTTTGCTTTCCCATACTCTCCTCAAAAGATTTATATCCCAATCCAACTATCATTTTTGTTGTCCTGTACTGCAGTGCCTACGTTAACTTGATGTCCTTCCTCATGTCATGGCGCCAGTACTGCACACAGTACAGCAAGTGTGACCTCACCAGTTAGATGTGCACGGCCATGATGACTTCCCCTCTCCTATAAGTATCTCCCACCATGATTTACTCCATTATTCATTTTTGGCCTTTTACTCCTGCCTTTCTGCAGTGGTATGAGTGTTTTTTACCCTTATTACCAGTTCACCGAGGTTCTTGTATTATGTTAACGTGGATAACAGCACTCCACCCCCACACCATCTACTTTGTCACAGATTCTAATGTCATCCACGAACAGAAAGCTCTGACTTGTTGATCCATGTGAAGTGTTGATTATGAAACTGTTTAACAGCACCTGTCCTATCACCATGCCTTGCTGGACTACATATGTTATCTCTAGGCCTTTCTGAGGTTCAGGTAAAGGACATCCATTGCATGATCATTATCCTGGTCCCTTTTCTCCCAATATAAAAAGTCCAGTTTGATCATCTGGCAGGACCTGCCTGAGTCAAACTCATGCTAAGGCTCAGTGTTCCATGGTTCACCAGCTTATCCCTGGGCCCACTGTTCTGGTAGGCCACCACATGAGTCTCCCTGCAATTCTTGCACACGTGACTGTATAAAGAGAGTTGTTGAACAGGCCCATCAGCTGGACTTCCATGACCGCTGCCCACTCTCCAGTTTAGTCCCTCTAGCATCCTTTCCTCTGTGATTACCCCATCCGTGACAATTTTCCCCCACCTAGACCATCCACCCTACATTGTCCCCATTATGTACAGGTCCTTCACTCTACCTAGTGAAGAATCTTCCTCTTCTCTCGTATATATCTAAAGAATTATTTTTCATTTACACTAATCCCCTGCGCTACCCAGCATATTCTGTCAGCTGTAAGTAGTGGAGTACTGTCATGTAACTTGCCTGTGTTCTTACTGTGAGGCACACTTACATTTTCATTGGGGTGTGTAACCACAGGTAAATGGTATGATCTGATTAACTCTATATTTTATATACTGTAGCCTTTCGTTTGTCTGTGGAAGCACATTAGCAAGTAATCATTTAACACAGTTTCTTATATTTTAATTTATTGTTAACTTTCACATGCATTTGTGTTGAATGCGTGTCGATGATGACAGAGACTGAGAGCACATGTTGTGCTGAAGTTATAGTGATTCAACCTATGCTGGATGAAATGAATTCTAGTTGTATCACACGTCAGCCTGGGTGCCATGTAATTTGTCTGGATGTCTGGAGTCTGCAACTTGTGTGGAGTGACATAAGACGTCAGTATGACAGTCCATATGAAGGGCCCATTCATAAGAATTTTAGACACATAGCGTATTGTCACTTTGTGAGATGGTGTTGGGGTGTATTGGGCAGACACATACGTGTCCCAATTCCACCATGTGTTGCACATGTGGTTTGACAGACTTTTCCCCCACTTCCTGAGGATGGTGATTTTGTTGGTTTTTGATACCCACCTTTGCATTAGTGTACTGAACAGTTAACATCTAACAACAACATACTGATATGCTTTTTCTAATAAATAACAGCAATACTTCCAAGTTATACAATGTCTAAGGTATACCTTTTTATGCTGTTCACCCATCCCCACACCTCCCCTTTCACCAAAGCTCACTTCCCCCTTCCCCAAACCTCCAGTGTAATGAATTCATAGCTTCCTAGTTCATTACTGGATTTAACCAGTTCTGAGAACCTGTGCACTGAAATGGCTTTGTATCTGATGGTCAAAATATTATTATTATTACAGTTACTGTTGGAAGGAGATGGGTTGGTGGGGGGGTTCAAAGTCATTGTAGTAAGAGACAGATAAGTGCATATGGTCTGGCTTCATGTATGGAATGTTATTTAATATGCAAGACAATATTCATACTAATATGGAGTGATTGTGATGTGGTAGTCCACCAGTGACCCTTAACTTTCTAATGCTATGGGGTTCAAATTGTTTGTGTGGGTAGTGGGGGTCTTGGGGAATCTAAATTATTCACCATCGGGAAGGTATGTGTTTAAATTTCCAGCATCCCATGACAATGAAGTCCCTGGCCTCATTACAGATTTGTTAAGCAAAAATTTGGTCAAATTGGGAACTGCATTTGGAGTCACTACCTCAACAGGGTCCTTATTTCAGAAATGTTGATGAGAACACCAGTCACCACAAGCATGCACTACTCCTCTGTGATTGCTAGGTCCCTGCACCTTCAGTGGACATCTCTTCCAACCATCCCCTGAGAAGGAGAGCAGTCCATGGGATGCTTGATTCTCCTCCTCACAACTGATCCACTGATACCCGAGGTCGCTCGCGACCCCGGGTCCTCGGTGTGGTAAGAGTTAAGGCGACAGGCCTCTTCACTACCAGGCTGTTGCTGTTAATATGAATTTTTGTTGTAAAAAGAGTAAAGATTGCATTGCCGTTATGTTACTTACGATGTTATTATTATACACTTGTAGGCAAATAAGTGTGTGTTGAGCACACCATAAGACTGTATTTATTTTTTGGGTAACCATGATCATATTTATCAGTCAAGATAAAAGGGAGTTGCATGTATTTTGCTGATGTGCACGCCTAATATAATGTTTGATGTTTACTAAGCAGCATACAACTACGTTAATGTCTCCAGTTTGCTATTATTACTTTTCCAATAGGATAGTTGTCATGAACATAATTTTCACTTGTTAATTAATTAGTTACCTATATCTCATTAATTCTTGAATACATTCCTTTCACAGCATCTTCTTTGTTGGGCCTTTCAAATATTGAGAATAATGGTTGGGGTACAGTAACGGCGTGTTCCACATTTGAAAAAAGTACTGTTCGTAATTCATCAAATATTTCTTCTACGTAATCTGAAACAGGTATGAACACCAAATTTATACAAGGTCACAGACACAGATTAGTTCAGACCTGTAGTTTATGCATTCCAGACATATAGGATAGTAATAATAATAATAATATTCTTTATTTATATCACGCCTTTCTCAAACCAAGGCACCTTAACAATAAGCTTCATAAAACAATAAATAAAACACAATACAATAATACTAAATTCATAAAATGCATTTAAAACATCATAATCAGGGGAAAGCTGATGACCACAGATGGGTCTTTAAGACCCATTTAAATTCTTCCACAGATGTGCACTCCCGCAATGGATGGGGTAAAGAATTCCAGAGGGTTGGGGCCACGTACATAAAAGCACGGGCCCCCAAAGATTTCAAAGCAACCTTTGGAACCTCTAGCAACCCCTCATCTGCCGAGTGGAGTAATTGCTTAAGGTAGTAGGGTACCAGGAGATCTTTCAAGTAGTCTGGGTCCAGTCCATGTAGGGCTTTATAAGTCAGAAGACTGACTTTAAAGGTGATCCACCACTGTATTGGCAGCCAGTGCAGTTCAAGCAGCACCAGGGAAATATGACAGGCACAAGAAGTACCCATCAATAACTGGGCTGCAGCATTCTGCACAAGCTGCAAATGGTGGATATCAACCTCAGGTAGCCCTAGATAAAGGGAGTTACAATAGTCAAGGCACGAGGTCACAAAGGCGTGGACCAATGTAGGCAAATCATTGGATGGAACTAGGTGCTTAATCCTGGAGATGTTCCTCAGATGGTAAAAGGATGATTTGACGACTGCTGACACTGGGATCGCAGTGTCAGCCCGTCATCAAAAATCACCCCCAGGTTCCACACCTGTTCAGAGGTTGGGAGCTGGGAGCCACCCAGAAATAATTCTGAAGGCAAACTGGCTCCCATCCCCTCTATCCAGTGGCCTGGGCCCACGACCATCACCTTTGTGTTCTCCGAGTTCAACCTCAACCAGCTCGAATTCATCCAGTTCTGGATTTCAGTGAGGCAGTTGTTAAATACCGAGACAGCTCTATCCTAGTCTGGTGCAAAAGATAGGTAGAGCTTGGTATCATCAGCATAGCAGTGAAACCTCAGCCCATACCTTCTTACAATGTTTCCAAGGGGCAGCATGTACACCGCGAATAACATGGGGACAATACTGAACCCTGAGGAACCCCACATGACAGAGAGACTGGGCCAGAGGAATTTATCCCTGACATCACCCTCTGAGTTCTGCCAGTGAGGAATTATCAAAACCACCTGAGGACTGTACTAGACAGTCCACAGATGAACCTCAGGCAATCGAGGAGTACCCCATGGTCCACAGTGTCAAACACTGAGGAGAGATCAAGAAAAACCAAGATAGAATGGCTCTTTCAATCTCTTGCCATCAAAAGATCATTGAGCACCTGAACCAGCGCAGTCTCGGTACTATGTCTCTTTCAAAAACCAGACTGGAGTGGTTCATAAATGTCATGGATGGTCAAATGGTTCTCCAGTTGTTCGGACACTACTTTCTCAATCACCTTCCCCACAAAGGGAAGGTTAGAGATTGGTCTGTAGTTGGCATGGTAGTCTGGGTCCAAAGAAGCTTTCTTCAGGATGGGCGTTACCACCACCTCCTTCTGGGAGCTAGGAAACTCACATGTCTCCAAGGAGCACCAGACTATCTGCAATAGGACTGGGCCGATAACATCACAACCCTTTACCCGGGAAAAGTTGGTCCCGGATCCAAACTGCAGCAGGTAGGGCACATACCCTGGACAATCTGCATGACATCAATGAACTCCAGCCAGTCAAAGGAACTCCAGGAGAGCCCAGGGGCAGAAATGAGCAACCATTCTAAACAAGGCAGGTTTTCCCATCAAGAGGTTAATATGACAACATTTCATCCTTGAGGTGAGTTGTAGTGGACATTATGGTCATTGTTTCTGAGTGTATTTAATGTGAGCCCCCCTCAGCTGTTAGGTCTAGCATATACCTAGCATCCCTATAAATGTAGTAGTCTTGTAATGGGGTGTTTCCACTTGCTGACAGTGGTGTGGAGTTACATAATTATGTAATGTCTTTGACACTTTATCCACTGTCTGCAATACTCTTCCCTTAGGTAATGGACTTGCACTGCTAACAGCCTTCCATGCAACCAACTAAAAACATTTGGTACACCTGCTTGTCTTCCTACTTGTAAGTTTAATTACTTTTGCTGAAAATTGCCCTTTTGACCCAATCTTTGTCTGTCCCACTTTCTGATAAGTTTTTGAAACTACATTATATAACTGTTGGTGGGAAAACTATTTTAATGTCACTCTTTGATAAAATGAAGGGTACATTCTGAAGTAATGCTGTTATCATTTTTTTTTTCTGGAATGCATTTTTACAATAGCATCAAAGTGGTCCAAGGAATTTGAGTAAGAATCAGTTAATCACTCTGTATGGGCAATGGGCCCTATTCTTGAAGACATGGAGTGGGTATGGGTTGCTTAACTGGGGCATACATCTCACCACACACATACCCACAGCCACTGTGCCCCATCCATGCTATGCACTACATATATCCTGCCTTCTAAGCACCTGTTTCACAACCCAGTGCAAAGCTTTGCACTGGGACACACTGTGATGGGGAGGGAGGTCCAGTAGTGGAGGGCCCACGATAGCATTATGCATGATTCACAAAACTGCTGTCAGTCACTCTTGGTGGTCTGGGTCAGGTTGTCCTGCACCCCCCCTCCAAAAAAGTAATCCATGTTGTTCTGTGGGCAGGGAATAATATGGTGCCCCTATTGCACAAAGGATACACTGCATGACACGGTCCGAGCTGTCGATTGGCAGCACGCCCAGAGCTACCATTCTGCATTCAGCGCCCCCCCCCCGGACCTGCACACCGGGGGTCAATGCTGTGTACTGGAGTTAGTAGGAACTGGTGTTTATTATTATAGTTACAATGCAGATCTCCCTCTCATGTCATGCTGCTCTCCGCCAGTGCCATTATCGTGCAGTCACCTGGTGGGAGTTGTACAGTGACAGGGACCAGGACCCTCCCATGGCGATTCAATATTTGACTGTCTATGCATTGATTTTAGTAAATGACTTTCATAAAACATATATATATATATATACACATATTGACCATGATCAAAGTATGTTACCATATGTGCAGCTTCTGAGCACTTTTTGAACTGAATGGCCACCACACTTGAATTTAGGGAACACTATATTATATACCTGCTCCACATGTCTGTTCATGTCCGTCTTTCGGATGAGATGTTAAACCGAGGTCCCATCTGCCTGGATTGGTGGTAGTTCAGGTGGATGTTAAAGATCCCATGGCACTTATCGAAAAGAGTAGGGGAATTTTTTATTAGAAAATAAACCATACATCAGAAAAAACAAATCAGAATAACATTATCAAATGAACAAAAATAAACTTGGTTAACACAAAATAAAACTAAAAAGGACAAATCATACATTTTGTAAAGAAATACTGACAATAGAAAAATTATGTGTAACAAACTAGAAAAGGAAAACCTGAGACACAGAACTTAGCAAATTATATAATCCAAGTAATATGTTTCCATAAACTAAGAAACACTTGATTGTCCAAAGAACTGTGTTCAAAACTCTTTTGTTTAACCAAAGCTAGTTCAATACAGCTAAGAAAAATACTGTTAGGAATAATGGTGTGTTGTAAGGAGAACTGTCATCTGGCTTGCCATAAATGGTATTTAACACATGCAAAAATGACAGTAAGCGTACTAGGATGATACCTCCCTTAAAAACCTGAATAATCCCCCAAAACTAAACTCTGATAGGAAATGTGTCGTATAACACTCCAACTCCACCTTGTGGCCATATCAGACCAAAAGGCAACAGTAGAATGACATAACAAGAAAAAATGTTCTAAAGTTTCTACCTGTTCAATACATCCCGGCCTGATACATAATCTATCTGAAATAGGTTTATGTTTTAAGTTACCCCGAACTCCTAATTTTCCATGACAGCAAAGCCATTGAATATCCCACATATGAGGTGGTACCCTGTGATCCATTAAGAGACATAGGGCCCGTGAGAGTTTAGTAGGGACACAAAAAGGCAAATCTATTTGAACGTAAAAAACGTTACCCATAATCTCTGTATAGAAGTCCTTCCTAGGGACTCCATGTAATTGTGCCTTCCCCAATTTCCATTCCCTAAGTTTCCGCACTGCGGAATTTGCATAAGACAGGGCTGCACTTATCATATTCCATTTAGGAATGCCTCCACCCTCCCAGTGTAACAAAAATGGATAAAATAAAAGCTGAGTCCATGCCGACCATGGGTGGTCCTGAGGTAGGACTGTATCTTGAAATGAGGCTATCATAAAAAAGGAATGAAAAAAAAACTATAGGATTTATCATCCCTAAACCCCCTTGACCAAGTTTTAAATAAGTGAAAGCCCGTTTAATAGGGTTTAACCGGCTACCCCACACCATTTGAAAAAAACAACTATATAACCTGGTTTCTAAAGAGACGGGTACTGGAAAAACAGAACACACATGTAAAAAAATAGGTAATAAGAATTTCTTAATCACTAACACCCGCTTCTTTTTCAAAAAAACCCAGGATTTCCATTGTTGTACCTTACGTTCACCTATAATGAGACACTTCTCCCAGTTTAAAAAAGCTAAATCCCCTTTCCCAAAGAGGAGTCCTAAAATATTAAGGGAATCGGAGACTAAAATGCCACCAATATTAGTAAGTAGTGCAGTATCACTAACTTCTAAACACCTACATTTCTCATAGTTCAGCCTGGTGCCATTAAGAGCTGAGAAATGGTCAACCACCCTCAACGCCTCCCTCCCAGAATGGACATCTGCCACCAATAAGCATATGTCATCTGCATAGGCCGAGATTTTTTGGGCTGGTATGGTAACAGAAGGAGATAAACCCTGAATGGACCTATTATTTTCAATCTCCCTTAAAAGGGGGTCCAATACAAAAGAGTACAGTAAAGGACTGATAGGACAACCCTGCCGAACCCAGTGAATCAACTGAATTTCTTTACCTAAAAGATTATTAATTAGCAGGCAAGAGCATGCCTGGAAGTACAATATTTTAATAAATTGGATAAAGGGCCAAGGAATCCCATATTGTTCTAACACTTGAAAAAGGAAAGCATGAGGCACATTATCAAAAGTTTTTGCCTGATCAAGAGCCAGAACAAAACCTGATAATTTTTTTTGGACACCAAATTCACAGATATACCTAAGGAGTTTCAAATTTTGTTGAATCGAACGATGGGGCACAGAACACGTCTGTGCCGGATGAAGCACCCCTTGTGCAACCACTTGAAGCCTTTTACATAGCACAGTGGAAAGGATCTTATAGTCAGTATTCAGGAGACCAATCGGTCTCCAGTTACCAAAATCAGTACTATCACCTGCTTTATGAATAAAGGTTAAAATGGCCAGATTAAACTTTGAAGTACCAAAACCAAAATGAAGAATATCATTATAGACTGCAGCTAGGATGACACGTCTTCCTGAAAACATTTATAAAATTCATTCGTGAGCCCATCCATTCCTGGTGAAACCCCCGTACGAAGGGAGCCAATGATTGCCTGTACCTCCAGGGGGGAAATAGGCCCTTGCAATATATCTGCTTCTTCCTGAGAAATAGTAGGGACTGGAAAGTGCAAACAGCTTCCCAAGAAACCGTAGGAACAAATCCAGTACCAAACAGCAAGGACACCTGATGTTCAGCAATTTCCAGCATCTCTGCCAGAGAAGTTTTCAGATGTCCTGTTGAATTATGAAGCCCTGTCATAAGCTTCCTCTCTAATTTCTGCTTACATGCCACATAAGGTCCTTGAAAGTTTGTTGTTGTGTACCAAATTTCAGTTCAGCATGAATCGAAACCGCCCTCTGATATTGGTACTGAAGCATTTTTTTTTTCACAATCCTTATCTGAGACTGGATATCCAAATCCAGTGACTGAGGATGAGATTGTAATTTATAATACTGATTCCTAAAATCCAAGTATTGCAAATACTCTGAGGTACTTTTTTTCTTACCATAAGCTATAAAAAAATTCTTGATAGCCAGCTTCGTATCTGTCCATCAAGAAATCCAATCAGTGAAAAAAAACGCAACCGACTTTCTGAGGGTCAGAAAATCCCTCAGCTGAGCCAAAAAAAATGGCCTCAGACAATATGTGAGAATTTAATTTCCAAGGACTGGAAATAACAGGAAAGACAGTAGGGATCCGATGTAAACTTATCTCACCATATAAAACCCTGTGGTCAGAAAAATCACAAGGTAGTACTGAACAAACGAAAGGGACTAAACACTGGGAAAGAAAAAGATAATCAATCCTTGTTTGAAAGGAGGCCCTTCTATAAGTGAAACCATCAGTTGCATGCAATCCTCTAAAGGCATCTTTCAATTTTGCCACCGCCACCATCTGTGAAAGAGCATGAGCATCACAATATGTTTTCTGCTGGATATTATTTTTGATACATACATCCAGGCTACAATTCATATCCCCACCCCAGACCACAAGTCTGGAGGTGAATAAATATGGCTTGATTCGTTGAAATAGAGCAATCCGAGCTGTTTTTGTTTGCGGTGCATAGGAATTAATCAATCTGAAGCAAAAACCCTGGAAAAAGCAGTCCAAAAGTAAAGCCCTTCCTGGCTGAATATCCACCAACCTTGTAATTCGGACCGAGGGGTGAGAAAAAAGAATACCAATCCCATCCGCTGCATCCGCACCAAATGACCAAAAGGAGGGTCCCCCCCACCAGAGTTTTTTAACCTGAGACACCTCAGCCATGGAAGACAAGTGCGTCTCCTGAAGAAAGATGATATCTACTTTTAAATCCTGACATGGCTGTAAGCAAAGTAAACGTCTTTTGTAGTTCTTTATGCTACAGCGGTTGATAGATACCATCTTTAAACAGGCCATAAAAATTAAAAGGCAGAAATTCAGGGTTTATCTTGTTTCCGCTTTTTACCTTTCTTTTTCTTAACATCCAATAAATATGTTCCCCCCTCATCTTCTACTTCCATAGCAGAAGTCCCATCAGGTCTCGTCAGCTCAGATCCGACATCTCCCTCGATGTCAGACAACACAGAGAAGGAATTGTGGGTAGGACAGACCCCCACCACCCCTATAGTATGACTGCTAGCCTGAGTCACCCTCCTAGGTGTTTGAAAAGGAGTGTCCAAAGAATGTACCACTATGGGGCCCTCCAAAAGGGGGGACAAAACAGTTGGCTTAGAGCCCTTAGAAAGAGGGGGGTCATCTAATACCTGTTGGGGAACCAGGGGTACCGTCTGTGCACAGTTGTCCTCCACTATACCTTGCTCTTCAACAAGGGCCTCTTGAACCTGTTCCTGTCCCAACTGTTCAACAGGATCCAACTCCTTATGCAGAGGAGGGGCCGTACGGGACTTGCATCTACCCTGAGCCTGGGACATCAACTCTTCCTTATTGAGGCCACCCTGTCTATTCTGGCCTGCCCACGGGCATTGATGATAGGCATGGCCAGTTTCATCGCACAGATTACATTTAAAGACATTTCTACAGACTTCACTATCATGATCAAAGTCTCCACAAAGCGCGCATTTGACCTTAACACATGCACTACTTAAATGTCTTCGGCTACCACAATGATAGCAAGCTTTAGGTTGTCCCAGGTAAAAACAGACTCCCCGGTCCTTACCCAAAAAGAAGCTATTTGGAACGTGCACAACTTCATTACTGATTATGTGCAATTTAACTTTAAAACGCCAAGCCCCTGTCCAAATCCCCTCAGTATCAAGAATGGGCTCAGGAGGGCCCAAAACCATGCATTTATGTTCCAACCAATACAAAATGTCCCCCACATTCACCTCCCCATTTCTGAACATAACATTAATTGTTTTAAAGAGAGGTTTAGTGATTGGTATAGCCCAGAAAGGTAACCATAATGGCAATGATTTACAACCCTCATATTTCTGCCAGAATTTATCTAATCCTGCCACCTGTTTAAAACTAATGTCAAATGTATCCTCCCCCTGTATATTGATTGAGGCATAAATATCCATGGGTAAAAATTGCATTGAGTCCAACAATAATTTTCTTGCCACATATAGCCTGTCAGGATGTTCCAGTAAGCCACCACTACACCATAAACGGACCGCATTCCGCCTCGGGGCTTGTTCCAGTTTATTATGTTTGAAAAGATCCGAGAAGCGAGGGCCCTTCCTTGCCTCCTGATCTCCAGGTGACTGTAAAGGAGAGCGCAACAGTGGGCCAACAGCTTCATCAACAGCAACAATGGCAGGCTTAGAAATCCCCATATTGGTAGCAGTCTGTAATGTACTGGACTGACCTGCCTGAAGAGAGGGATTACCACCCTGAGTTTTCATGTGGGAATGTCTCGATTCTGTCAGAGAAAAAGTAAGCCAGGTAGGATCCGGTAGCCACCTACCATCTGGTTGCTGAATCCAGCCCGCCTGTGACAAGGCCGACTCCTCGGACCACTCCTTAGTAGCTCCCTCAGCCACACTGTCCCTCTCAGAACTCTCCTCCCGTGCGACAGACACTAACACTGCCGCATTCACAGGGGCAACCATTGCGATGTCAGAACATCCCACATCCGTGGCGTCCTGTCTTCCATCCAGTGCATCGCTTTGATCCATAGTAGTAGGGAAAACCAAATCAGGGGCAGCAAAATCCTTTGCGTTGTCCACAAGCAATGCTACTGGTGATGTTTCCGTCATTCTCAAAAAACTCCCGGCTGCACGCTCAGGTGCCTGCAAGTCTCCATCGAAATCCAAAGTCGTCAACTGCGTAGCAGGCTGAGCCTGCTCAGCAACCTCCTGTAATTCCATCAGCAGAGCCTCTGCCTGCACGTTCTCCTTCATGTCGATCCTCGCACAGTCTGTGAGTAGGGGAATTTCCCCCAGTGTCTTGGCCAAATTTCCCTCATTCACTAAAAATACCACCAACAGCTTAATCTGGTTCAAGCTCAGTTGGCATTCATCTGTATCCCCCTCCCCTGGGTCGTGCCTAAAAATAGGCAGGACTTGTCTAGTGCACTTACCCGGTCAACAAAAACTAAATAAAAAATAAAATAAATGTACTGATCTCGGGCAGAATTCTCATTGTAATGCAGTACTGATAACAGTAATATGAAATTCATGAATCATACAGAGATGTAAGCATGGAATGTTAGTAGGCAAGCAAACTGCTTTACAGAAATGGATTTGAGTAAAATAATTTATGGCAGACTGTGCCACAGTTAGATATTTACTTTATGAATAAGCGTGCCACACAACAGTTCTAGGTTGCTGTTTATAATACAATTAACTGGTGTATGTAACTGGAGGATGACGCAATTGTGCAGCTCATGTCTCACATCTGACATGTATAACATAAGTTATCCCAATAGTAATTACATCATCTACCATTTATCCACACAGTGATGATATCCTCCCACCCCCAAGTGCTTGGTTGCCTGTCAACCACCACTACTTTATTTTTATTTTCCACAGCATGTCTCCTAACAGCAGGTCTCTAACAGGACAACACAGCACTCCTGAACTCATTTATATTCACTGTTGCTGAAACCTAGACACAGTTCTAAAAATCTCCTAACATATCCAAAATAAAAAGGGAAATGATACACACATGAAAAAAAAGAAGACCTTCACACAAGGCCTAAGTCTGTAGCATAAATCAAATATGCGCGGGGATCACCCATGGGATACGCAACTTATTTGTACAGTTGCCCATGGCTTTACCATTCGTGAGGTTATTCATGGTCACTTTGTCTTTATATTTCTGATCAATACCTGCTGTACATGCTCTGATAAGAGATGTGGTACAGTTTTGGTGCAAAATAATTGATGACAGAATAGAAAGCCTCAATGGAAGACATTGACCATATGGTGACAGTTTCTATATGTCACTCACCAGCTTTTTCCTCATCAAAGTGTCAGTCAATTTGCTCACTGCCTTAGAACCTTTCGTAATAAGAAAATTAGACAGGAATTATACAGCAGAACTATTGGTATTTTCAACTCTTCTACAGTATTCCCACTTACGCATGTGCTGATAACTGAACCAAGACATTATTCTAATATGAAACCATGAGTAAAGTATGCATTCCAGTTGCAGCCGGTAACCAATTTGTTAACTGTCTAGAGGTTGCCATGGTGATCCTGTAAGCCTCACGAGCGATGCTCGAGAGGTGTATGTTGCTACGGTTAGCTCGAAACAGTTACAAAATGTGTTTGCCGCTCATGACCCATACATTTTCTTTTATAGTTTATGGGTGTCATGAACAGTGGAAAAAGAGGCAGCAACCTAAACTGACAGTAATTTCTGCCACTGCGGGTCATATTCTCACTGCTGCGGACATTTCAGAGATCCACTCACTTCCTTTATCACCGCGTGAACAGATTAATTCTGGATGTTATACCATCGATGTGACATTAAATTGATGGCTTAACAGCAAAGTGATGTCACATCTGTGGCATGGCAAATAAGGGAAAAGATCAATTTTGGAAAATAATAATGTCCTACCACATATTCTGTTGTAATCTATACTACTGTGAAGGTTCTTGTCAATTATCAGCATTGGCCAGAGCCAAATATAGTTACAGTTTTCTCAACTACACATGATTTTCATAACTGCAAAGTCAACTGTGAAGTAATCACATCAATAAGCAAGACACTGAGTAACCCACCTGGCAGTATCCACTTACATCGAGCATCTCGTCCTTCCAATTGCCCATGTGCACAATTATTAAATGGATCACCGTGACCAGTATGTACATTTCTAACATGATTTATAACACTTCTCCATTTCGCCTCTGCTAGATCACTATTCCCTCAGAGGTTTCAGCCAGCCAGTACACGTGGTTGTTTATTGACTGCTTCCAAAAACCTACGATTTCACATTCCTTGATAACAGTCAATCTTTCAATAGACTTCATAATTCCTGCATCCAAAACATAATAATGTTGCAATAAGTTCTTTATACTAATCTGCAAAGTACAGTACCTTAGTATGGGAACCGCCCCCCAAAAAGAAAAGTAGCGTTTAATTAAGATTGCACTCGCTCTTGGCAACGTGCCACATGTCAAAGTAGTGGGAAAATGATGCAGCCCAGTTGTCTTTCACACATTTTTCAATTTGGCGGTGATGATCTGTAACTAAGGTTTCGATTTTACCCCACTTACTAACTTCACTCAGGCGTCATTTCAGACCTTCCAATTCCATATGGTAACTTCCTCCAGTCTGATTGATCTATTTGGGATTCAAGCAAAATAGACAAGCACACACACATTGTAAAGGTGTTACATGAACAATTTATGTGATATCAGAAAACAGCATGATGGTTATTCACAAAGTAACTTTTCCTGAAAGGAAAAAATAAAGACATGCTTGCTTTTGCTATCAAGTGTCTCTTTAACACACTGTCAATGTGATACATTATTCATACTTTGCAGGGGCACCTGTGGGTTAAGCAAGTTATTTGTACAGTTGCCTGTGCCCTTGAGAAACTTAACAAGTGGTGAACACGGTACTGATTTTTAATATTCCCTTTGTTGAATTTGTACTA
The DNA here is from genome assembly GCA_016271365.2 of Neoceratodus forsteri. Classification (NCBI taxonomy): domain Eukaryota; kingdom Metazoa; phylum Chordata; order Ceratodontiformes; family Ceratodontidae; genus Neoceratodus; species Neoceratodus forsteri. Next base: position 429,214,001 of record CM057453.1, on the reverse strand, counting down.
CGTAATAGAGGAGTGGTAGATTAAATCAAAATTTTGATGAGAAGGCAGATTTCATGGAGTGATGAGGGGGGGCGAGTGACAGATCTGGAAAACGGGGAGGGTGAGCGGCAATACTGCAGAACCAGGAAAAATAGTAAAACTACTGAGGAAAAGCAGTTCCAGAAGATGGGAAGAGATAAGGTAGCTAGTGACAGAGTCACTATTTGGATAAATGACATATGATGTAATCACTATGGGAATAACCTGAAGTTAATTCCATAGTAATTACGTCATACCCATTTATCCACACATTAACTCAGATAAACTGAGTTACGTGCTTTTTTTTCTCATGCCTGTTGCTTAAACTAACATATACTGTGTAACATGTAACAAATTGCTGACTTATTTATCCAAGCACATATCCTATAGAAACACAGAATTTGACGGCAGATGAGGACCACTTGGCCCACTTAGTCTGCCCATTTCCCTACCTGATGGATAAGCTGCAGATTCCAGTTAATCAACAGCTTACTTCCTCCTCCTACCCCCCACTAGAATTGCCTTATGTCTGTCCCATGCATTCTTGAATTCTCCCACTGTTCCTGACTCCACAACCTCCTCAGGAAGGATGCTCTATGCATCCACAACCCTCTCCATGAAAAAATACTTCCTCACATTACCTCTGAGCCCCCCCATCTTCAAACTGTGCTCCCTTGTTCTTGCACATCTCTTCTTCTGAAAGATGCTACCCTCTTGGACTTTGTTGATTCCCTTGAGATACTTGAAAGTTTCTATCATGTCCCCCTCTCCCTCCTTTCCTCAAGGGTATACATATTAAGCTGTTTAGTCTCTCCTCGCATGTCTTCTGGTGCAGACCCTGCACCATTTTGGTTGCCCTCCTCTGAACAGCCTCCACTCTGTCTATGTCTTTGCGGAGATGGGGTCTTCAGAATTGCACACAGTACTCCAGATGGGGTCTCACCAGCTGTCTGTACAGAGGGATAACAACTTCCTGTTTTCTACTGTTGATGCCTCTCCGTATGCATCCCAGTATCCCCCCAGCCTTCCTTACATGCATGGCCAACACATCGCCTGTCAGCCTTTCTTAAAGCACTGCTTACCCATGCCTACCAGATTGTGTATATATGATCACTGATACAGTTCATATTTATTAGGGTAAATTAATTAAAAAATTAAGGGAACAAAATGTATTAATTAAGCAATAATGCACGACAGGGTGGGTGTTGTGCTGGGATAACGTCACGCCTGGGGTGATTAGGCACGAGGCCGCAGGCCGAGTGCGACTAATCACCCCAGAAGTGACGTTATCCCAACACAACACACGCCCTGAAGTGCATTATTGCTATTATTCAATGACTCATTGTGTTTTAAGAAAATAAAAATGTGAAAAATATATTTAAAATACTTTTTTTCTTAGTTTTTTTGCTAATGGAGATATACCTATTGGAAAAAAAAATCCTCAGTATCTGTGTTGTCTAGCAGGTGGTGCTGCACTTATATACTTGTGGTTATTTCCTTTTCAGTGTGCTGTGCTGTGATTCTCTGCATTTGTTAAGAACCCCCCTCCCCCTGGAAAAAAAAACAACAAGAGAAGTACTTAGTTGCCTTTCTTTGAGCTGGTCCTGCTGTACTTCGTGGAATGATTAATATTTTTTCATTGTTTATGTGAAAGCCGCAAAGTGGATCGGGAACTGCTGATGATCCTACTGCCTGTATTGCACGCTATTTAAAATCAGATTACAGGTACATGGCTTTTTTTTAATTGTTCGCCGTTTGGTTATAGTGGGTGAAAGCAGTGACTGTTCTTCGAGGAAATGGGCGGTCTGTGCACTGAGCGAGGAGCAACTGTTTGAAAGTGCTCGCGCAACCGCCTAATGTGAGGAAAATGCCGCTTGAGATAACGGCTTTTTTTTTCTTATTAAAACATGTTTCGGTGGGAGAACACGGGGTGTAGCTTTGTGCTACTGTGGTTATAACAGCTGGTGGCTACTGAGGCACGAGTGGGGAAAAACAAATGGGCTGTCAATAGGGAATAGCTGAAGTGGACTACGGCATGCATGCAGTGATTTTATTAACATTTGATGTGGTCATCAGAGGGCTGGGACTAGAGCCGTGATGTTGTGCTCGGATAACATCATGGCTCCAGTCCCAAATGAACCAATCAGAGTCCAAGACTATTTCATGTCATTGTATAATGTCATATCATTCACTTCTCCATTCTTCTGTAATGGTGGCTAATTGAAAAATCAATAAAAGTTATTTCAAAAAAATAGAACGAAGGGAACATTTTGAAATCGCTGACAATGACTTCCAAATAGTTGTAGTCATGCAAGTGACAATGACGAAATCCCCATTAGATATCAGTACATATTTCTGTATGCTACTCAAACAACATTCGAACTGACCTGCAGAAGCTCAGTGTGCAGAACTTTACTGTCGTGCATGTCCATGTTTTGCTCCTGTAGATTAATTCGATGTTGGATGCTGCTTACTTCGTTTTTTGTTTTTTTTTGATAAGTTGAACTGGTGTTTGGGCGCAGCAGAATAATTTGCCATGGAGATTCTTGGGGAGTTATATTCTAAATTGCTTGCTGAGACTGGGAGCCTGGGATTGTGAGCCGACTGTTGGCTGATGCCGTTTTGGAACTGTGTTATGGACCTTGTGGAGTGCTGGGAAGACATCGGGTTTGTGAGCTGATTATTTGTGGATTCTATGAAGGGTTTTTGAGGCTGGATTTTGTAAGACCCTTGTGACCTCTCCTTGAAGCCCTACAGATTGCAGTATAGCCGGTTTCTTCTTTTGGAATGGTGCTTTTACGGCGAGTATGCTGAAAGTCTGAACCCAGGGCAGTTTGCTGGGGTGGTTATCACAAGGGGGAGATCGGGGCTGGTGCCGTCGGAGGACAGGTCCCAGTGTGCCCGTGGTTCCTGGGTTTGGTGGGTGAGCTGGAGCCTATTTGCTTGGACCTATTCGTGTGTTTGACTACCGTAACTGCTCGGGGGACGACTGAGGTGAAAACTTCTTCAGCTGGGCAGTTTTCGTGGAGGGGAAAGCTGTATAAAATTTAAGGAGTCGAAGTGATTTTCCGGCTACAAGTCTGATCATGTTACTGTGGAGAGATTGAGAACCATCCAGGTCAGACTGTTCCCTTTCTGTCTTATGTACTTTGGTGAAGCAGTGAGAGTGCTTCTTTCTTCTTATCAAGATCATTTGTGCAACTGTTTAACTATTATTACCCTGCCTATGTGAGAGATAGGTTTGGGTATAAATTCCCTAGGGGGGAGAGCCCCGAGGGTGTATAGCATTTTTTTTGCTTCAGTGACTTATAGACGGAAAGATTGGAACTTTGGGCCTAGATCAGTTGGACTCCCTAGATTGTATAAAATTGTTTTAATATTTTAAGGGGTATTTTATTTTATTTATTTTTGTTATTATTATTATTTAAGTTGGGGGTGGGAGGGTTGTTGTTTGTATGAGGGTGAATAAATTGGTTTAAAATATGTGTTGGGGTATAAGTAAAATGGTTAGGCAGTACTCCCCCTCAAGACTTTGGGATCTCCGTCCCTTTGAATTACCCCCACTTACAGGGGAGGTTTATGCTAGGTGTCGAAACCTTGGCATTATAAGATCAAAAAGTAGAAGGATACAGGGATCTTGGAACTGTTGGGGGGATGGGAGGGAAGAGAACGGATACGGGCAGTGAGGGCTAGGAGACGCCCTGGGGCGAAAATGGGTACTGGGCGAGGTCCTCCTTGCCTAGTTCCCATACCCCAGAGCACTGACTTGGAGTGTGTCAGGCAGGAAGTGGGATCACCCTTGGATTTCCATCCCTTTTGGGCGGTGTTAAGCAATGCCAGGTCGATTAGGAATAAGACTGCAGTGATTGCAGATCTTGTTTCCTCAGTCAACATCGCATGCATCACGAGACCTTGGCTAGATGGAAATGCTGGTCCTGTGTTGGACTCCGCGGTTCCGGCTGGGTTCTCGGTGATTCACCGCCCGAGAGTGGACCGGAGGGGCGGGGAGGGGTTGCTGTCTGTTTCCGACAAGATCTGGATCTCAGGGAAGTGACAGTTGGTGATACCAACTCCTTTGAATGCATAGTGGGTGCAGGTGCAGGCTACAGGACCCTTCTTATCTATCGTCCACCAGGGGATGAGAGGGAGTTCCTGAAGGAGGTTGCGGACTTCATCGCCGATATGGTATTGGAATCTCCCAGATGGATAATTCTGGGGGATTTCAATGCCTGAGTCGATGATGAACTCTCGCCATTTGGTCAACACCTCCTCCAATTAATGGATTCATTGGGCCTGTCACGGGTAATTACCTCTGCAACCCATGAGGGGGGCATACATTGGACTTGGTTTTCCATCTGGGGATGGAGATATCTGATGTGGAGGTGGAGCCAGTCGGATGGTCTGACCATCACGCCCTGAGGTTTAGATTTGCAGCCCCCCGAAATAGGCCTGCCCCCAAGGAGTTGGTACAGTTCCGTCCTTTAAGAGGGATTACCTCAGAGAGCCTAATGATGGAGCTGGACTTCTCGGATTTTCCAAGGGATAGCATGGATCCAGGGCCATTGGTCTTAGCCTATAATAGGGTTGTGACTGAGGCCCTGGATGCCATTGCTCCAATTCATGTTCATCCCCGTACTCTTCACTTAGGGGCTCCCTGGGTTGATGGGGAGGTCCGTGAGTGGAAGAGGAAGGGACGAAGATTAAAAAGACGTTGGCGGAAAACTCAACTGGAGGTGGATAGACTTGAACTGTTAGAACATTATAAATTCTACCAATCAGCAATTTCCCATAAGAAGGCAGAGTTCCTGTCCAGGGAAGTTGCTGCAGCTAGGAATAGACCATCCCAGCTCTTCCGGACTGTGGCCAGACTGTGCAATCCAGTCTGTCTCCAGACCGGTAGAGCATTATCACAGGTACAGTGTGAGGAGTTTGCGAAATTCTTTGCTGACAAGGTATCCACCATCAGGGATGAGATCAGCCAGTGTCCTTCTATTGAGCATTGCACTGATCAATCGGGTTGTACTAACGCCCAGTTGTACTGGTCTACCTTTAGACTACCAGCAGTAATAGATATTGTGAGGATTATCCAGACTCTGCGACCTACCTATTGTAAGTTGGACCCAGGCCCTACTCACCTGGTGGTGGGATGTGTAGATATTATCGGCCCAGTCCTGGCTGGGATAGTGGTGGTGTCATTAGAGAGAGGGATCTTTCCGGATCCCTTAGAGGTGGTAATATACCCCCTTTTGAAAAAGCCCTCTCTTGACCCTGACTGCCCAGCAAATTATAAACCAATCTCTAACCTCCCTTTGTAGGAAGGTTATTGAGAAGGTGGTCGCTCTGCAACTGGAGGATCATTTGTCCAACCACAATATCTATGACCCTCTCCAATCTGGCTTCAGGAAGAGGCACAGTACAGAGACGGCTCTTGTTCGGGTATTGAATGATCTCCTGATGGCAAGAGATGGAGGACCCGTTCCATCTTGGTTCTCCTGGACTCTCAGCAGCATTTGACACCGTGGATCATGGGGTATTGCTCGACCGCCTGTGGTTTCTCTGTGGTCTGAGGGAGCAGTCCACAGTTGGTTTTGATCTTTTGGAGGGCAGATCTCAGAGAGTGGTATCTGGAGTGAACACCTCGGTCCCTCACTATCTGCCCCAGGGGCACCAAGAGGGTCGGTGCTGTCCCCTATGTTATTCGCTGTGTATATGCTTCCATTGGGGCATTATAAGACATTATGGGCTGAGTTTTCACTGTTATGATGATGATTCTCAGCTCTACCTGTCTTTTATGCCTGATCAGGAGTCGGATTCCATCACAATGTTTAATAACTGCCTCCTGGAGATTCAGGACTGGATGAGTGCTAGTTGGCTGAGGTTGAATCCAGGAAAACTGAGGTGTTGGTTGTGGACCCTGGAGGGAGGATACAGGGGCTTGGATGGGGAAACCCTCGGGTTTATATCTTGGGGGGGCCCAGCTTCTTGCCTCTGGCCAAGTTCGTAACCTGGGAGTAATTTTTGACAAAAGCCTGACTATGAAGATGCAGGTGTTGGCCGTAGTCAAATCTGCCTTTTTTCATCTGAGGAATATTGCCCGGGTGAAACACTTGGTTCCACGGGAAGATCTTCCCATTTTGGTCCACACCTTTGTTACCAGCCATTTTGATTACTGCAATGCGCTCTATCTAGGGCTGCCGGGGGTGGATATCCGCCGCTTGCAGCTTGTGCAGAACACGACAGCCAGGTTGTTGATGGGAGTTTCACGATCTAGCCATATGACACCTGTGTTGAGTGATTTGCACTGGCTGCCAGTACAGTGGCGGATCACCTTCAAGGTTGCATTATTGACCTTTAAGGCCCTACATGAGTTGGGACCCCACTACCTGAAAGAGCTCTTGGTGCCTTATTGTCCTGCCCGTTCTCTTCGCTTCTCTGATGAGGGATTGCTAGAGATTCCTAGGGTACGTCTAAAGATGTCTGGAGGTAGATCTTTTGCCTATATGGCACCAACCCTATGGAATTCTCTACCTCGTCAGATACGAGAATGCCTAACTGTTGAAAGTTTTAAAAAACAATTAAAAACTTTCCTTTTTGCCTTAGCATTTGCTGGTACATGATGAGTAAGTGTACTGTATGGTTGTTTGATTTATTGTGTGTAATGTGATTTTAATTGTTTTTATTGTAAAAGCACCCTGAGATTGGGAAGGGCGCTTAATATAAATAAAATATTACTTACTTACTTACTTACATTAAAGTGTAGCACCCGTACTTTGCACTTTATCCAGAGCTATCACATCTAGCGTCGGCCCCTGATAGACTTGCCATGTTATTCTTTTTCTATTTCTGACCTCAGCATAACCTGTTTTTTCTCCCAGACATTTCTAATGCAATCATGAAGGAATTTCTTCTGATGCTTGAAGCATGTTGATCTGCTGATACATGCAACGTTAACAAACTGCATAACTCAACACTTTAGATGGCACTGCACCCGCAAATAAAATAGCAGATGACAAAGTGATGTTAAATTCAGGGATCTCAGCTGTCAAATGTTTTCTTCTCCACATGTAGACTTTCCTGTCAAGAAATGCATAGCTTAGTTTTTTTGCTAATTGTTACACTGTGTACCTAAAAGTTTAGGTACCACCCCTGATAAACATAATTTACATGCGCAAAGCATGACATTTGTTTGCACTCTCTGTCATTTCACCCCATACCCTGCAATCTACAAGTGAATTCATATTGACTTCTTTTAACCTGTAATCATATATTTACTGATGCAAGCACTGCACAATCTTTGCAGACCTTCTTAGGCGTGGCTACACCCTGTCTATGGGGCCATGTGGATGCGACCACAACTGCATACATGACTGACCTTATGTCAAACCTGGTTCACTTTGGAATTCTGCATTTTCCATTCTGCTCCCTTTTTCAACCCTGTTATTTATATCCCATGCTGACTGTTATTCTATGCATAATCTGTTGCATTGAGCCCAATCAGTCTGTACATTTTTAACAGCCTGACACTCGTATATGTCTACACATGCCGTTCTGCTCCAACTTGCACACTCTCTGCTATCTTCATTTTACTGACTCCCATTATCTGCCTTAGCGCTTGTAATCAGACTGTGAATATTTGTCCACAACATTTCCAAATTATCCCTGCTGCTAGTTACTGTGACCTGTTATGGTGGACTGTATATGTGGCCCTACTCTCAACGTCCACATCTCCAACACTTGGAAAGTTTCAACGGTTGTCGAAGAGGCATCTTCAATATTTATTGAAGGCTGCATGACATGGTTCATTACCACATATAAGTAGGCTGATATGTAGTTTCCAATCACGCAATAGTGGCATAAATAGCTTACCATTTACACATTGCTTATCTGTGAATGTCATACTTAGAATTCTGTTTGAAACATGTTCATTTTTCATTTTCACCACACATAAGCTACCTGCATGTTAAGCAAGTCTGCTTAACTATGACCAAACTCTCTATGATCTGGCTAAATGCTGTCAGCATTTCTGGCATGTAACAGCAGAGGCAGATGGATAATAACTGCAGCAGACAAGACTCGGCAACTATGTAGAATTTCTCTCTCTAATTGAACTACAGGAAGAAGAACTAAGAGATGTGCTCATTATTAAATTAGTTATGGCAATACTGATGGATTACATACAAAACCAATTCTAAGAAATAAGCACTGAATTGCACAGTAAGTGATGACACTATTTCAGCGCAGTCCTCAGCCATATAAAAATGGGCTAGGAAATCACTGTGCCCTGATTGACTGAGAGTTGGTTCTAGCCACTGCAGAAAGACACGACCACAAATGACTAAAACAAGTCACTTCATACCAGGGCAAAACACAGAATTCAAAAGCCACTTACTTCATAATGTTCATCACAAGCATGGCTGTAGACCTTACTCGTACATATATAAACTTCAGATAGGCCATATGAAACATTCCATCAAATGAAATAAAATGAGTAAGTAACATAATGTTACCTATACTCAGGAGCCCTTACACAGAAATGCAAATTTTAAAAATCAATTACTATTCAGAGTTTCCATTGCTGTTGTGTCTTTGATGACCGTGAAGACCCCCCAATCCTTGCTGCTTTGTCAGATAACTACCTGATCCTTACCTGGCAACAGATAGAAATTAAGTTCTGGCTCCACTTCAGGCCTGCCTGTTTCTTTGTATAATAGTTGGAACTCACAAGAATTTTGCATTCATATATTCCATGTCATCATTCTGTGTGTGTGTGTGTGTGTGTGTGTGTGTGTGTGTGTGTCCCAGTACTGGAAAAATGCAGAATGTGAAATTCTTCTATTCCATCTTAAAGAATCACACAATTTACATCATGTGAAGAAAGACAGATTATTGACAGGTGAAACACATCTGTTGAAGAACTGTCAGACATTATTTAGAAGCATATTTTTCTGTGATTTGAGATGAAATGACATGTTGACACACTGTTCCACATTTTTAGTAACAGCATTATAGAATAATCGCCTATTGTCTGATGACATGTCATCATCATCGCGATTTGAGATCAGTGTTTCCTGAAGATTTAGATCAGTTGCTAATACTGAACTATGATGTTCACTGGAAGTGTCTGGAAAACTGCATGTATTTCCATCATGTGCACTACTCTGACCTATCTTTTGTGAGATATTACATATTCCTTGTGGAAAACATTTTTTTTCCTGACTGTCATTGGTAAGCCAGCTGTCAATCATCTAGTTTGGGAAATACACAGTCAGTCTGCATACTTCAACTCTTTAGCTTCTTCCGTATTGTCATTTCATGGTACACATAAGCATCAATACAAGACAATGTGTGTGGTTTTGTCCAGTCAGCTGCAAGTGTAAACAGTCCTTTTTGGAAAAAATCCAACCCCCTACCCCACCAAATATACACACACACACACACACACACACACACCAAAACGCAAATCTTAGTGATCCACAAACTTACACCCTAATGACCCGCATCCTTGCAGGAGGGTGACTGATGTTCTCAGTGAGTGGTTTAAATGTGGTGTTACTAATGGGTGACTTAGATGGGTGACTTAGAAACATAGAAACCTAGATATTGACAGCAGAAGGAGACTGCTAGGTCCATCTAGTCTGCTCATTTGTTTTAGACCTATTTTGACACTCTACTTGCCCTTTTTAGTCAGGGCTCCCTTCTGTCTATCACACGCATTATTGACTCCCCCCACTCTGTTGACCCCCACAACCTCTTGGGCCAGGCTGTTCCAGGTGTCCACCACTCTTTCTGTGAAGAAAAACTTCATGGTGTTGGCAGATAACATCCATCCTTGCAGCCTGAGGTCATAGCCCCTGTTCCTGGAGCCATTCTTGAAGTGAAAAAGTTCCTGTGCCTGTACCTTGTTAATTCCTTTTATGTACTTGAATGTTTCAATCATTACCTCTCTCTCTCTTCTCTGCTCCAAGGAATATATATTCAGTCCCCTAAGTCTTTCCTCTCTTATGACATGTACTGCAGACCCTGAATCATTTTTGTCACCTTTCTCTGTACTGTTTCCACCCGGTCAATATCCTTCCTGAGGTTATGCATCCAGAATTGGACTCCGTATTCTAAATGAGGCCTGACCAGCGATCTCTACAGTGGTAGTAACACCTCTCTCCTCCCGCTTGGGATTCCCCTCCCAGTGCAGCCCAGCATTCTATTGGCCTTCAATGTTGCCTTCTAACACTGCTTACTAACCTTCAAGTCATCTGAGATTATGATTCCCAGATCTCGTTCCTGGTTTGAGGCTGCCAGTCTTTCGCCTCCTAGGTAATACTCCTTTTTTGTATTTTTCTTTCCTACGTGCATGATCTTGCACTTTTTGGCATTAAATCTCAGCTGCCACACTCCAGACCATTCTTCAAGTTTCTTGAGGTCAGCTGAAATCTTGCTCACTCCTTCTGAGGTGTCTACCCTGTTACATATCTTACTGTCATCTGCAGACACACCTTTCCCTGTAGTCCGTTAGCTATGTCCAACATGAAAATATTGAAGAGCAGGGGCCCCAGTACTGAAGCCTGGGGTGCACCACTGGTTACTCTTCCTTCTGATGACAGTGCTCCGTTTACCTGCACTTTCTGAGTTCTGCCCTGTAACCATTTTGTAACCCATCTACTAACTACTTCTGATCCAATTTAATGGGGATTTTATTTAATCAGATAAAAGGAACGGCTATGGGAGCAACATGCGCCCTATCAGTAGCAAGCCTGTATGTAGGCAAGTAGGAAAATGACATTGTCTTTAACCACCACAGCAACCCATATTTTTATAATGTGTTGTTGTGGAAATGGTTTATTGATGACGTTATAGTTATATGGAAAGGTACCGCGCAAAGATGTTGCAGGAATTCATAGATTATTTGCACAGATCTAATGAAAATTTGAGGTTCACATTTGTGGCGAGTGATGAACAGGTAAACCATCTAGATGTAGCAATTAGTACAGAAAATGAGGGACAAATAAGTACAGATCTCAATCAATCAATCAATCAATCAATCAATCAAAGTCTCTATTTAACCAAGTGATCACCATTGAGCAAGCTCATTTTCGAGGTGGACCTGGGTTTGTTAACAAGGAACAAGGGACAATATACATGGGATGCAACACACAAGAAAACAGTAATAATACAAATAAAGTGAGATACAATAATACAGTATATACAAAGTATCAACAGGTAGCATTGACAGTAGCATATGTTTGGAACAGAAGATACAGCTAGTTTTGGGTAGGACACAATTTTTCATAAAAGTAAAGAAATATACATATCAGGTGCACTGAACACAAATAAAATCTAATATAAAAAGATATATATTGATACAGTATGGAGAATTTAGAGCTGGAACCAGGGTCAAAGGAATGTAGAAGGGACAGATATAGGGGTAGAAAAAGGGGAGAGGGAGAGTCGATTATAGATGTGATCAGTCTTTTAACAGTAGTAATTAGAGTGTGCTTGGACTTATAGGAGTCACTATTTAGGGTAGACAGGCATAGGACTCTTTATTATGATGTAGATATAGAGATTTAAATGCTGCTAGGCTGATGGGGCGAGTTAATTTCAAAGTTTTTTGCAGCTTGTTCCACAGTTAAGGGAGCACAAAGCTGATGACTGCTCTGCCAATGCATGATTTTGCTTTGTAAGCATAAAGGTAGATATATGAGGTGCTTCTCTGGGCATACTTCCCCAGAGTGCACAAAGGTAAACAGACAGAGATATACTGGGGCAGTTTATTTGAGATAGCTTTGCATGTCCAAACTGCAGCATTTTTTTGTTGTCTGTAAGCAAGGGATGACCATCCCACTGCCGTGTACAATACACAGTGGTGGGTTGAGTATGGAAGACCCGTGATAAATCTTATGGCTCTGTGATAAAGCGTATTGAGTTTGGCTAGGGTATCTGCAGGTCCCTGACTATATAGAAAGTCTGCATAATCCAATAGGGAAAGAAAGGTAGTTGAAACCAGTTTCAGTTTAGCATCTCTTGTGAGGAGATTATTAATCCTAAAGAACAGACCAAGTCTTTGTCTCAGTTTCTTTGCCAGTTCTTCTAAGCGATCTGTGAAAGTAAGTCTATGGTCTAACCAGACCCCCAAGTACTTGAACTTTGTTACGTAGTCCAACTGCTCACCTAGAATGGGAGTGATCTGCAGGAGTGTCCCAGCAATTGCAGGATTTATTGCATTTTGAAGGGGCAAGAGGAACATTGCTTTGTTTTTGTTTTTTGCATTTAAGAGCAGTTTCTGGTTTATAAACTGATGTTGCAGCAGATTAAATTCATTTTGAAGGGCTTTACAGGCCGCTTCAGGTGAGGGACTACTAGCATAGAGTACAGTATCTTCCGTGAATAGGTGTATTAGTGCTTCTTTGATGGGGGCATCTACGTTGTTAATATAAATGGTGAAGAGCAAGGGACCAAGAATGGAATCTTGCAGTACACCCCTCAATAGGGGTTTTGGTTGAGAAACTTCCCCTTCTGCCTTTACTTGAAGCCATCCTGAGAGGTAGTTGGAGAACCATTTAAGGGATAGGGAATCCAAACTAATGTTCCAGAGGGACGACAGAAGCAGTCTATGATCAACGGTATCAAACACCTTGCTTAGATCCAAGAAAACTGTGCAGACAAAGTTTCTTTTGCTAATTCAAACTGCCAGTCATTTGTCACCTTGGCTAGAGCAGAGATTGTACTGTGCTGTGCTCTGAAACTGGATTGTAACAGGTTGAGCAATTTTCTGATTCCGGGTACTTCCGAAGCTGGGAGTTCACTATTTTCTCCAGCATCTTTGACAGGATTGGAAGTAGGGAGATTGGCCTGTAGTTATTGAGGTCACTAGGATCTCCTGACTTAAACAAAGGGACCACAAGTGCATTTTTCCAAATGGGCAGTAGGCACCCTGGGACAAGGATAAGTTGAAGAGATGAGTAATTGGGACTGCGAGGACACGGTAGCCGACCTTTAAGAAGTATGGGTAAATGAGGTCAGCCCCAGCACTTTTCCCAGTGTCCAGCTGAAGGAGAAGATCTTCGACTAGTTTCAGGGAGGTAGGCTGCAGAGAGAAGGATGGACTGGGGATGGGTTTTTCTTGTGTATCCAATCTAAGTTTTTGGCGGAGGATATTCACGGGAGAGGAGTCAAAGGCTTGCCCTGCAGTGGCAAAATGATTATTGAGAGCATTGAGGATAGACCGTCTGTCGGAGGTGACAGTATTGTCGATCAATAATTTAGTAGGTAGGGAATTTACAGTGGTGTGACCTTCAATGTCTTTGATAGTCCTCCAGAATTTGGAGGCATTTCTTGAGGAGCTCTCCGGCTGAGAGGGGTAGAAATTAGCTTTGACTTCTCTGACCATTTTGGTGCAGAGGTTCCTTGCCCTCTGGAAAGAATTCCAGTCATTTATTAAATTTGTTTTCCTAGCAGTTCTGCAGAGTACATCCCTACTCCACAAAGCATCTTTCAGGTCTTCTGTAAACCACAGACAGGATTTGTTTCTGGCACAAACTTTTACTATGGGAGCATACTTGTTGAGAGACCCTAGCACAATTTCTGAGAAAATATCATAAGCCGTAGTCAGGGACTTGGCTAGATAGAAATCCTGCCATCACATGGAGTCTCTTAGGTCTGATATATACCCATGGAGATCAAAGTTGCGTATGCACCTTTTAAAGGAAAATTCTGGTGCAGTTGTGGATTTAAGAGTGGATCTTACACATGCGATGAAGCAATGGTCACTAATATCAGAGAAAAAGACACCAGCATGGGAGAATAAATGGGGCTTGTTAACTAAAATGATATCCAAGCGAGTACTGTTACAGTATTAGAGTTGAGCTTGTTAGGGCGAGTAGATTCGTTTATTAGCTGTGACAACCCAAGAGAATCATAGAACATTTTAAGTGGGGTGGACGCACTGGAGAGCCAGTCTAAGTTGAAGTTTCCTAGTATGATACACTCTGAAGATACCGAACCCAGGATGTTTCTGAGATGTTTTAACAACTGTAGTCCAGCTGATGGGGGTCTGTAGCATCCTATTATACATAATGAGACACCGGTGGCAATTTCAATCTTTAATGGCAAGCTTTCGAATTCTTTTGGGACAGAGGTTGAGTCAATTATGGAGGCAGGGAATTTATCCTTGATGTAAATGGCTACCTCACCACCTCTGGTTTGCCTGTCGGCTCTGAACAAAGAGTAGGAGGGGATGTTAACTTCTTTATTACTGGTCGCCGGTTGGAGCCAGGACTCCGTAATCACCAGAACATTAGGAGCAGTATGACATACCCAGGTCTGAACAGAAGTGATTTTTTTTAATAGGCTACATACATTAACATGCAGGAATGTAATCCCCTTGAGGCTTTGTAGCTCTGCTGGGGATTCCATGGGTGCCAGAGGGCCTGGATTAAGCTCAACATTTCCTGAGCACAGTAAAAGCAGGAACAAGAGTTTCCTGCAGAGTTCTAGGAGAAGTGTGGGTGGCTGAGTCTTCTTTTGGTTACGTGATTTGTCTGCGGAAGTATAGGGAGTTCTGAGGCTAGTTCCCAGTTTTTCTGATGCTGCATACAATAATACCCTGACCAAGAGAGTCAATGGGAGTAGGAGGGAGTATGCAGAAGGTGGTGTAGCCCTGTGGGCAGGCTCTATGAGAGTTCCTGTATGCCGGTGCAGGTGAAGGACCAGCAGCGGGTTAGGGGAAGTTAGAGCACATACAAGTTCTTCTACTTGATAGGAAAATTCCCGGTTGGACAATGTAAAAAGAGAGCCATTCTCCACTCTAGGAGTTATTTTTTATTCACGATTGGGTCCAATACACGTAAGACGAGCAGAGACAAGCATAGAAGCAGGTAATATGCCCTCATTATGAGACTATCACCCAATGGGCACTACAAGTGCAGACAAGAGAAGGGATTCTCAATGGAGGAGAATTTCTTAATCCCTGCAGAATACTACTATAGGCAGTGGAGTCTGAAGCAGTAATCCTTAGGTACAGCTGCTAGTCAGGCTAATAAGTAAAGAGTTCACCTGACTATAGAGTAGTACTAGGGGCAGAGAGGCTTTGAAGCAAATTTCTTAGCTACTGCTCTGGAGCAGACTAAGTACTAGAGAGATCACCTGACCTAAATCAACTGCCTTAGCAAGACAGGATATGCTAGTGAGCAATAAGCAAACCTAAAGTACCAAAATGGTATGCCTCAGCAAGATAGAATGAGATAAAGCTGCTAGAAGGCTTAGTTGCAAAAAGCGGATGGGAGGAATTGCAGTTGTTGACAGTAAGTAACCAATAAATTGAAACATCAAATAGGAGTGGGTAGAGACTGTGTGCATTTAAAGGAGACCTGGGAGGGGTCTCTATAGAGGATCTCTATAGAAAAGAAACTGATGGCACCGCATTATTGTATGCTACAAGCTGTCATCCAAAACATATCCTAGATAATACCCATAAGGAACAATTTTTAAGGATTAAACACAATTGTAGCAAGGAGGAAGACTATGAATAGGGAACACGAAATTTGAAAAAACGACTTCTGAATCGGGGCTATGCCCATAAGACTATTGAGACGACATATGACACAGTTGCAGCCCAGGATAGAGAGGAACTTTTACAGGTTAGAGAAAGAAGAGAGAATAGTAACAATCATTTACATTTTGTTACAACGTTTAGCACTCATAGTAATGAAGTGGAAAAAATAATTCAGAAACATTGGAATGTTCTATCTTGTGGAGAGGATTTACAGCCGTATACTTTCTCTAATCCAATAATGTCTTACAGACATGTCCCTACTTTAAAATATACACTTGTCAGAAGTCATTTTCCAGTACAAATGGGACATACCAGCAATTGGTTAAACAAAAGTAAAGGATGTGTGCAATGTAAAAATTGTGTAGCATGTAAGCATATGGCTCAAGGAAAAGAGTTCTTCACTAATGATGAGAAATGTTTTGAAATAAGGCAGTTAATAACATGTAACACTCAAGGAGTCGTTTGCCAAGCAAAATGCAACTGTGGAGCATTTTGTGTGGGGAAGACAGAAAGGGCCTTTAAAGTGAGAATACTGGAACATATTCAAGCAACAGAGAGACAAGATATTACATATGCAACAGCTGCACACATTCAAGAAAACAAAAATGAGACACGTGTTCAGATTTAAGGGAACTGAAAAAGTTTTTTCTGATCCAAGGGGTGGTAACTATCGCAATAAGATCCTGAAGAGAGAAAATGGGTGGATCCTTAGATTAAGCGCACATAAAAAAACAGGTATAAATGCAAGTTTGGAACTCAAACAATATTTAGAACAGAGATAGATGAATTAATGTGGTTTTATAAATTTTGGACGCTAGATTTTTATATGATTAATCACGTTTAGAATTCTGTATTGTAACAGTGATTTAAAAATCTATTTAACATGTTGGTGTATTTAAATTTGTGAAAAGCTCATGATGACCAATGAACTGTGAACATGTCATTATGATGTCATGTCTAGGTAAGTATTTAACTAACGTTTTTGTATGTATGTTTCACTTTTGATAAAGGACTTGGTGTCTGAAATGCGTCAAGTGGTTTTGGTATCAGTGTAGTAAAGGAAATTTTTTTAGTAGCTCCGTGTTTGATATAATTAATGGGATGAGTGTGTGCCGCAGCTTTTGAAAAATAGTGATTTTGGAGCTGAGACTAGAGACTCTACTAATTCTGCCCCCAGTTCCTTAAGGATTATGCGGTGCATCTCATCAGGTCCCATGGCTTTGTCTGCTTTTAGTTTATTTAGCACCTCCTGTACTTCGGCTTCTGTAAAGGGACTCGTGTCTACCCCTTGTCCTGGGGTATTGTGTTTGCCAGGCCTGGGCCATCCCATGGCCGCTGCAGGTGCTTGGGTGACCCAAAGACTTAAAACTAGTAGATATTCATTGGGTCACCCAAGCAGCTGCAGCAGCCAGGGGCAGAGACAATCTGACCTCCATACAAGAGGCTTGTCTCAGGGGACTATGGCAAAATCAGAAGAAAGAGAATCCAAGAATATAAAAAACAATGAACATGACCATCCATACATGCATTATTGAGAAGAGAATGACCGGGGGGAAGGGGTTATTCAGGTTAAAAAATGGAGGAAGAAGATGGATTTATGTAATCTCAGATACATGAAACCATAGTATAGCACCTAGAATCAAGTTAAGGTCATTATCCAAAGAATCACAAACCAAGGGCAATAAGGTCTTTTCCAAAAACTCTTTTTGATTTATTTTGCTTGTCTCTAGTGAGGTGGATCAAGTGAGAACAGTGAATCTGTTGCGGGTGTAACACACACTCATGTGACAGTTTTAACCAATTTCATACTAGAAACAGCAAGGCTGAAATGAAATATTGGAGATCATCACACCTGGTTACTTCAAAGTGGCCAAACAATGTGGCAAGTCAATTTGCAAAGCCTAATGGATGCTGGGGGTGCGTATGGAGATCTATTCACAGCAAAAGAAATCAAGTGGCAATGCCACTAAACAGATCATTGGTGAGACCTACTTTAGAATATTGTGTCCATTTCTGTAAACAGCATCTACGGAATGACATAGATAGAGTGGAGGCAGTTCCAGTAAGGATAACAACAATTCAGGGCATATGCCATACATCATACAAGGAGAGATTCATGCAACTATATATATATATATATATATATTTTAGAGGCAAAAAAATCCATTTAATGCATCAGTTAGGGTTGTACCACAGCGACTAAAGTGAGGAAATTCAGTGTTAGGGTTGACAGCCACCCTTGCACTCCCCCAGCCCGCCACCCCGACCACCAATGGGGTGTCCATTGGGATTGTGGGTCCTAACTCTGACCCCATCACATGTGTAAAGAAACTGAGGTATAGGAGAATGGGGTGAGAGCTAGGGCCGACGACCCCAATGGACACCCACTGAGGGTTGGCGGCTTGGGTGCAAGGGCTGTCAACCCTAACACCGAATTTCTTCGCTTTTGCCTGTGGTACAACACTAAATGATGCATTAAATGGAGTTTTTTGCCTCTAATTGCCCTTTTTTTTGAGAATGTGCAGTAGAATAGTGAATAGAATGTGGTGGTGGGAGCAAGGGGCCCTCCCACCACGTGATGTTTTCTGAGATAGTAACGGTAGGTGCAAGAGAAATGCAACCGCTAAAGCTTGTGCACATGGTGATGGAAATGTAAATGGTAAAGCAAACGGTAGTAGAAACGCAGCGCACAGTGACGCCAAAACGAACAGTGATGCAAAAGGAGACGCAAGCGCGTAAGGAAATGCAAACCATGATGCGCATCCAGATATGCAATGGCTGCAATTATAATCAGACAGATACCGTAACATCACTAAAATAGAGTTTGCTAATGATTTGTTACTGATGCCCCTTTTCTTTTCTTATTTCTTTTTGTGTTTTTTTTTAAAGCCCGGATTCTTCACTCCGGAAACTGCAGGATCTGGAATCCATGGTTGCTCACAGCCACCTCTAAACCCAGCCACCAGGTGGGTTCTCCATCACCAAGACACTTGGTCACTAAACCTGGCTTGCCACCCATGATGGGGCCATGGGAGTGCACCCCCCCAAATCACCACCTCCACAGGACCGTGGTCTGCAGTGGAAGGGATGGCGGAGACAGAGAGCCATCATGAGCAGACTTGCATTCTTGTGAAGTATTCTCCCACCCCCCCCAGGATGGAGACATGCAATGACACAAGTGTCCACCCTGCTCTCCTGACATGTGGTGCTGGCCACAATGGTACCCCCAGCCTCTGTCACAGGTCCACACTGTGCTTAACACTCTTCCCCCCCTTCTCCTCTGGATAAAGACATCAGTCCATGGGACTCTGAGTCTTTCTCCCCCAACCAGCCCTCCAACTCACGAGTACATCACCGAACACCATGTCCAAAACATATGGCGGTTGGCAGCTTGTGTCCTACCTCTCCACCCACTCTCATTTCTTTTATATGCATGCTACAATTGATCCAAATTGGCAACTTCAATTGGATCCTTCCATTATTAATAACAGTATGTCAATGCATTGAGGATCATTTAAGCAATATACCATGAGAGGGTGTGGGTGATGCCAGGATTTAACCACACCTCGTGACTGAAAAACACACCAGGCGTGGGTAAATCCTGGTATCACCCACACTCTTTTATGGTATATTGCTTAAATATACCCAACAAAATGTGGGGTGATGGCAGGATTTATTCACATCTGGTGTGTTTTGCTTAGTCGGCCACCTGCGACCAAGTGAGCAAAACACCATGTCAGGCATGGCTAAATCTTACCATCACCCACACCCTGTCATGGTATATGGGTTGTAGTTAAAATATTTCAAAAAACCAAAAATCTGAGAATACTGATAACTGGTAAAATAAATAATTCAGGGCAATAAGGGAACGCTATGGATAGGACAAACAATGCAGGGCTTCAGTGCTATTAGGAAGACTTCAACAGGGGAGAAAATCATTCAGTCACTGTACAAAACCTTGATGAGGCCGCACGTGGAGTACTATATACAATTTTGGTTCCCTTACATCAGGAGTGACATTATTCTCCACGTGAGGGTCCATATGAGGGCTTCTCTGATGATCCTCATAATGGGGGGAAAACCCCTACAAATATACACTTAGGAAGCAAAACATGTACTCCTTGACAGACATAAGGGATAGAGGTGACATGATCGAGACCTTTCAATACTGGGAAGACATTAAAAGACCAAACACAGAGGGGGTGATCAAACAGAAGGGGAAAGGAACCACAAAGGGTTACCAACTAAAACTGGTTGGTGAAAAATACAGAAAGGGACATAAAAAAACATTATTTCACAGAAAAAGCAGTGATACCTTGGCATGTGCTACCTAAGGATGTTGGTATGGAGGGAATCCGTGGGGAGGTTGTAAGAAGTGAAAAGACAGATACATGGGCAGGGTACAGGTGGAGCAGGTATACTTAAAATTACTTAATTTTAAAATTAAGATATGCTTAATTTTTTATACCAGGTATACTTTTAATGGATATCATGACAGGGATGTAAGGGAGAGGGTAAGGGGGGGGTGGGGGACAACAGCACTTAGCAAAATGTGAGTGGAATTTCCAGCACATGCAATATACCCCAAGGCCTAATCTGTTGGCAATTTCGTATGTTTGCATGCACCTAAGTAGATTCATTTTTATTAAATGGCAAAAGAATTTTCATAAATTGGACTGGTTGTTAGTCATACGCATGGCTACAACTAGAAACCACTTTCAGAATATACAGACCCATATAAGTGCTAAAAAAACACTCCAGTGATGTACATTAGACAGTCGTAATGCATGGCTGGGAGACTGGATGTAATCGACCTGTGACCTCGTGCCTCACTATGCCCCCTAGCCATGCATTTCAGCTATCTAACGTACACGATGTCCTGTCTTATTACTTGTGTAGATCACTTTTATTCAACAAATGAATCAGGACGACACTCCATTGAACATGGGGCTGACAATATAGCCTAGATGTTAGAGTAATTAGCTGTGAATGAGCTTGGTGCATCCAGCAGTCCTGGGTTTGATTACCACAACCTCCACTTACATACTGTGTGACTCTGAGCAAGCCACATTACCTCCCCCAGTGTCCCTGATGGCCCCTGAAATCAGGCACTTGAGCCTAGTGTGCATTACCCAGTTACCAAAGACTTACAAAAAAAATATATAAAACATTTTCCATGAGGCTGTAATGCAGATTATCATAAACACACAATACACATTCGGTACATACAAAAGTATACAAAATACTCATATGGGCACAAAATTAATTATAAACCATTATAAAATGTACAAATGATTTTAAACAATCTGGTTATTAGCTGTGTGTGCAAAGGTTGTCACATACGGTTACAACTAGAAACCCCTTTTAGAATATACAGACCCATTTTATAAATGCAATGTCACTCCAGTCATGTGCAGTAGACAGTTGTAACGCATAGCTAGGGGACTGGATGTACTTGATCTGTGCCTCATGACTCACTATGTCCCCTAGCCATGTGTCACAACTGTATAGCGCACACTCTGTCCTGTCTTATTGCTTACGTATATCAGTTTTAATTTAATAAAATAACCAGGATGGCACTCCATTGAACAAGGAGCTGGAAGTATAGCCTAGAGATTGCAGTAATGAGCTGAGAATGACCTTGGTGCATCCAGCAGACCTGGATTTGATTCCCACAACCTCCACTTGCACACTGTGTGACTCTGAGAAAGTCACTCTACCTCCCCAGTGCTCCCTGGTTGCCCCTGAAAACAGGCACTTGTGCCTAGTGTGCCTTACCAGGGTACCAAAGACTTAAAAAAAAAAACATTTACCAAGAGGTCCTACTGCAGATTAACTTAAACACACAATACAAATTTAGTACATACAAAAGTGTACAAAATACACAAACAGGTACAAAATGAATTATAAACAATTATAAAATGGACAAAGGATTTTAAGCAATCTGATTGGCTGTTAGCCATGCATGAAAAGTGTGTCATGCAGACTACAACTAGAAACCACTTTTAGAATATACAGACCCATTTTATAAGTGTGTAGACAGGCATACTCACTGTACACATTTGTGTACAGTTTTGTTGAGTACCTGTCACAAACCATAAGCTACTCTGTTAATATTATCATTCTAATCTGTAGTATTTGGGTTAGTGTAGGCCACTGAGGAGTGTCCGATACATGTATAACCTCTTTAGAGAGTAGAGGAATCATCTGACAACAATCTGCCTTGTTTAGAAGCGGGTGCCATTTGGAAAGGATGTGTACATTTTTTAATGGGGAGGGTATAACTGTTGGAGACTGTGTACAAAACTGAAATTTCTGGCTACACCCCTGGAGCCTATAAGACATGAGGGTGTGTGCACTAGACAGTTCTAGCGCATGGCTATGGGTGTAGTGAGACACAAGGTCGCAGGTCAGTTACATCCAGTCCCCTGGCCATGCATTACAACTGTCCAACGCACATCCACAGAGTGGCTTAATGAACTTATGAAATGGGTCTGTATATTCTAAAAGGGGTTTTAACTTGTAGCCGTGCATGACATACTTCTCACGCATGGCTAACAACCAATCAGATTGCCTAAAAACATTATTCCATTTTATATTTTGGATCACTTCATCAAGACTGTCCTATCACATGTAGGCGACCGATGGAAATTAGTGGCAAAGCTGTGTAAGGATAAGCAAAACCTAGTGCAAAACCGTGGCCTGTGCTATGTTACTGTACAGAAATCAGGGCCATACAAAATTCATCTCAGCATGGCTATAGCAACCACTATGAGAGCCAGTGATACTTATCACCATTTCATAGTTCCAGAAAACATCTGGAGCACAACACTAGAGTGTCCGGGAGGGTGATAAGATAAGGGGCTAATGAGCATAAAGACCCATTAGGTGACATGGGGTGAGGGAGGGAACCAAGTATGAAAAATGAGAACAATGGGAGTTTAGTTACCATGCAGGATATGTATGCACTTGTAAGATTTTCAGGATAATAACATATCAATATAACAATCAGGCAGGAGTGGGAAGTAATAAAGCATGACAGGAGGTTTAAATTAACACATATCCACTAGCACAGGGGTTCTCAAATGGTGAGGCCAGCCTCCCTTGGGAGGCCCCAACCTGTTCCAGGGGAGGCTCAAGCAAGCCTGAAAAAGTACTGTATTTAAATTTTGAGTTTTATATATTTTGTGTGAAGAGATGAGGCAAACTGAAAGAGGATAATAGTAGGTGAATTTAATGTATTTATTTACTAATAGGTGACAGGGGAAGGTGAATGAGCCAAGGCTCATTTCAGGTGTAGCTGGGGAAGGGTAGGGAGTGAATACATTTCAAAAGGTAACTGCAAAACAGTCAAGAAATACATAATGAACAACAGTGAAAACAAATATGAACAATAAACTAATAATGAGTGGTGGTAACTGATCAATTTGTAGTCTGATGGCAGAACAGCCCAATACAAGGGCTGAGCATAGAAGTGTAAGTGCAATAGCAGGAAGGAGCAAAGTAATCCCGAGAAGTTGCTTAGGGCAGGAAGGAGGGGAAAGGCAAAGTATGTAGGAAGGTTATTACATATAGAGAGAAACAGAGAAAGTAGTCTGACCCATGAAGGTACTGCAACAAGGGTAACAATGGTTCAAGAATGAAATTGCAGAATACATAGGTTGGCCTTGTTGGGGGGTGGTTACAATAAGTTGAATGATTTGTTTATTTTATTTATCTGTTAGTCAGATAACACCTTTGAGCACAGGAGCTCTTTTCAAAGGTTCCATGTCAGTATAAGATAAAGAACTGAATGTGAGCCAAGTACTCAAAGGGGTTTCAATTTATTCATAGTGTACTGCACAAAGTACAGTATGTTATTTTTCTTTGTGGAGGCCCAAGATTATTTCAATTTTTGGGGGAGGCTCAAAATCTTTTAGATGGATTTGGGGAGGCTCACTGTAACAAAGTCTGAGAACTATTGCACTAGCATCATACTGCTTTTAGCTCAACTACAACAGTTTGCATTACTATATTTGCTAATCACAGCCAATGTGTACAGATGATTTTAGAATGGAGAGACCTAAAAGATTTATGAGCCAATAGCTGCATTGCAAGACAATGTGAACATCGGGTTCAATAATGGTAGTGCATTTTGTTACAGCACAGTGCTGAGTGCTGGCTAAACAATAATAAGCACCACATTATACAACAGGTATAGAATGGCTCCACGAGTAGTAACACAATAAAAAAGGCAGTATCAACTATCGCAAATGCAATGCAGTCACAGGAATGGAGAACAGAGACAAATTTATGGATGTACATAGAAATAGGAACATTGCACTTCTCTAGTAGAAAAAGGGAACACAATGACAAAAGCTAATTAAAAACAGGAATAAAATAATGCAAAAGAAGCCCAGTGAAGATGTATATTTTTACAAACATAAAAAAAAGTATTTATTCAAATAAAAGGCGGCACAGAAAGAAATATATACAGAAACAAAACAACTCATTGCACTGCCGCATACAACACTTGATTATACCATCATTCACTGAATCTTAAACAGTTTAACAGACATGCTCCTGCTGGATACTAGATATATTCCTCGATACTGCCATCACTTTAAAAGTGTGCTGCCACATGTTCAGTGAATAAGCATATGTCGGAGACAGTTAAAAAAAAAACAAGAAAAACATACATAAAAAAAAAATTACAATCAAGGCCAAATTAGGAAAAAGATCATGGCTATCCTCCAGCACAAAAAAAACCCTCAGTCTGTGCATAGCAAATAACACCCGAATATCCACTGATCAACGCAACCAGACATACAGTTATGCAATGTAGTGGAGGTGAGAAATAAGATGTTACAATTTTTATTTTTTAACTTTTTCATTATATATGTCACTGACCACAGCACTCTCACTTGCCATCAAATGCTCCCACATCAAACCATTGACAAAGAATGCAACATTCATATATAATGCAAAACCTAAATGTCAACATCAGAGACACTGGCATTTCTGGAGCTTCAGCAAGCAAGATTAGACCTCTGCAACAGCAATGAATAGGGACAGCAGCCACACCACTCTGATGGTGCTTAAAAACAATAAAATAAAACACTTGCGAGTCATCAGAACAAAAAAAAAATCATGCAAAGACATGGAACAGTGATCGCATATTTTACCACCTTGAAACCATACATTTGATACAGCACCACTGTGTGTGAGGTATGGGGTGTGTGTGGGGGGGGGGAGAAGGGGTAGTGAGGAATTATTGCATCAAGGGGGAGGGGCAGGTTGAGGAATTATAAGAGCACTACAACAACATTTTCCTTACAATTGAGAGCAACTCACCCTGGACTACCTGACCTGCCCACTAATTTCCTTACTTCGCAGTTTAAGTCAAAGTCATCTGCTTTAAAACGAAAGCTGCATATCACAGAGTGTGTTGATAACATGAAGTTCACTCTGTCCTTTCTTACAAAAGACACCCATTGCTAATGGGCAGACTCATCTGTTAGAAAAAAATGAAGAGAAATAGTAGAAGACGCTGTGTTGCCATAGCCATACACCACACACCCTTTCGGCATAATTATACTTCAAACTGCAGCAGGTAAACCAAAAAAAGGGTAACCTGTCAAGTCAAAAAACACACTTAGCACAAAAACCTAAATTGTCTGCCACAACTGAAATACTCACTACACTAATATGACCTTAGATAAAACAAAACGAGTTTTTTTTTTTTTAACCAGAGACATTATTCAAGCAGTTCACTTGCAGAACAACTGCCAGATTTACAAAAGCGAAATGGGCTTCATGAAATACTGACTGTCTCGTGACAGCTATGCCACCAGTACAGCTGTAGGTCGCATGCAGAAGTAAAGCCCACCCCCAAACTCCGTGATTGACAGAACTCCTCTCACCACGTCATTATCACAGTTCAAAACGCAGAACTGCCACGGATAAGAATACAGTACACGGGCAGATCAACACAGTGGTAAGTTCAGAAAAACACTTTTCAGAAAAAAAAAAATATGGTACACTAGTGTTGCACACATGCACACCGGAATTCGTTAGGTACAACGAAAAGACAAAACCACCACTACCATAAAACTCTTTAAAGTTGACTGACAATTGTGGAGTCCAGAGGGAGACTAGTGCACATTGTGCAGTGTGACAGGGAGAGCCATAAAATACATTAATGTATATACCTTATGTGTATGAAACATGCAAATGTTGAAAATACCATGGCACTAGGTGTTTTTGATAAAGGTAAAAAGTTACTAGGGGACTATACTATAAAAACTAAGTTAGTTGTGCTATTTAAAATGCATGTAAATTGCTGTAAGTTGAACAAGCCTGAAATTTCATTGTGATTTGCATATATCCCATGATGTTTTGCATTATGGAAGTATGTGTGATATTGCACTTGTTTGAAACTTGACTTATTGTCACTGCCCTTTGGGGTAACCCTTGTTTCAGTGCTTCTGCACTGAGGTTCTTTGTCTTTGGCTTGTTTTTTTTTTTTTATTTCAGCCCCCACTACCCAAGCAAACAAGGTCCATATTGGGGAGGCTAAATCTCAACAGATAAGTTAGATCAGGATCAGTAGGTGCTGGCTAAGTGCAGAAGAAAGACATACAGAATCTGTTGCTGCAAACCGATGTACTGAAGAAGGGATATGACATTGCTAAAGGTTATCTCCTGTATTTTGAATAAACATTACACAGAGATTGTGTGTTGAACCTGAAGTTCAGTGTCTGATCCGTCTGTTATCCCATAACCCCTTCACAGACTTGGTGTCAAAAGTGCGATAACTTGCTGGAAGTGTCTGGACTGGCTGAAGAGGGATGTTTTCTGGTGGATATCGCCCAGATATCCCAGGTGGACCAATGCACCTGGAGTTGCCAGAGGAGAACCCAGAGAAGAAAGTTCATGGAGCTCTGACCAGAATAACTGCTGATAGACGGAGAGAAGCTGCTGCCTGGACTGGACCTGGGAGCTTGGAGGAAGGCCAAGCCTGAAGATGATGAATGGATGCTAAGAGATGAGGAACTACTGTGGGATCGATGCAAACTGACTACGTAGAGAGATGGAATGCCGGTGCCAGGTGCTCGAGAGGTTCCTGCCGGAGAGGTTGGATAAGAGTCGGAGGAGGATTTTTCATGGGCTCAGTTTGAGGAGGACCCCCTTACTGAGCAGCATATTCCTTTGTTGCCTTTGATCCTAGAATGCTACCTGTTTGAGGTTGGAGATGCAAATATGAAACTTGAATGTGAAATCCCAGGTAAGACTGTGCCTAGTGATATTGTACTGGGGTTGAAGACTCCAAGCAAGCAATAAGACACCTATGAGGCTGAAGGGACTTTTTCTTGTATTGATGAAGCTAAATCTATTAACAGTATTGACTGGGGTATACTGCAGGCTAAAGATGCTAATGATGCCAAACTGTTACAGTATGTTAAGGTCAAGAAGTGTATGCAGATAAATGGTGGCATGGACGCAAAACAATATTGGTGGTATGAACTGAAGAAGGGTATTCCGTACCACAAGAGGCCCAACCCCTGTACAAAAAGTGTGGATGCCCAGGTAGTGGTACATGAGGTGTACCAACAACAAGTGATGGAAGTTGCTCACTTTAGTCCCTGTGGGCATCTGAGTCATGGTGGAGTATTAACTCGAGTAACCCGGTATTATTACTGGCATGGTATGTACAGACAGGTAGCAGCCTATAGTAGGACCTGTTCAGTGTGCAACCAGATAGAGGTACTGCTGGGGACAGCAGAGAAACTAGTACCCTGGGTGTGGAAAGAGTGCCCTAAAGGGTAGAGGTCATTAAAGAAAAAAATGGCATCCTTGGAAAAAGGGAAGAGTCTCACACAGGTCACAAGGTACTAGATGGTAACAGATGGCTGAAAATAGCACAATGATTAAAAGGATGTTTATTAAGACACCCCAGAGTTAAAAGGTTTAGGAACCTGCTGTTCAACATTGCAGGGTATTCAGCATGGGAGATTCCTTGGCTTGTTTTGTTTGTTTTGTTGAATTTTGTTTTGTTGAATTTTGTTGACCTGGTAAGCCCACTGGGCCTATAAGTCCCTTTTTCAGGAGCGACTGGGGGAGGGGAGGGGGGTACAGATGATAAACAGCTGAAATTGAACCAGATTAAGCTGTTGGTGGTATTTATTTTAGTGAATGAGGGAAATTTGGTCGGAACACCGGTGAAATTCCCCTACTCCTTTTGAGAAGTGCCATGAAATCTTTAACATCCACCTGAACTACCACCAAGCCAGGCAGATGGGATCTCGGTATAACGTCTCATCTGAAAGATGGCACCTCAGAAGTGCAGCACCCCTCTCATGCTGCACTACATTGTCAGTACTGGGATATTAACCTAAGTGCCAGATGTGGGAACTGAACCCACAGCCCTCCCGGCCTCAGAGGCGAGTGTGCTACCTACTGAGCCACTGACTCTGACTGACTTCCTGTAGGTTTCTGTAGAGACCTGCCTGGGGATAAGATGACCAAGGATTTGGGGTCATAGGTTATCATAGGTTGAAATAGGAGAGTAGAAACTACTATTGCTTCTTTCATATTCCCTCAGACACTTTGTGTAAGACAGAGGGGTCAAGTTAGTTGCAGGCACAAGGCCAGATGTGGCTCTGCATTGGTCCCTTCCTGTGGGCAGAAGTGTAGCATGTTTGGTCAGGGAGGTGGGCCTGATGTCAAAAAAAGAGGTACCCAAGGGCAAACAAGGAATCTGAGGTGGTACATGTGTTTTGTTTTTGTTTTTTTGAGGAAAAACCTACCAAGGAGGAGGTGGGTGGAAAATGGGTTGGAACCTGTGTTGGGGTAACACCAAAAGAGTGTCTACCCTCAGGTGTCTGTATCTGTTTTAAGTGAAATGAATCAAGAGACATAGTGGGTTTATGTAGAGGGGTTGAACCTAAGATTGGGCCCCTGCTTAAAACTGACATGTCTGGTGGGGTTGGAGCAGGTAATTACTCACCCCAGGCTAATTCTTTCTATGGTACTGGACTTTACAGCCGTCCAGATTTTTGGTTAAGAAATATGATGGACTTTCCCTAAAAGGAGATGGGAAGGTACCATTAGTCTCTGTTGAGAAATGTGTTAATGCCCCAGGAGTAAAGAACGATGATATCCACTATGTTTATGATGAAATGTTTATCATCAATAGGGACTCTGAGACTGAGCTTCTGAAGATGGATACTTGGAAGCTCCATCCCTTCCTGGGACAGGAAGGTGGTAAGCAGTCTGCAATAACTGCTTCCCTCTTAAGGTGGGGGATATGTGACAGGAAGAACATGCCACTCTTGACGACTGACTGTTTCTTAAATCTGTTGCAACAGTTCTTCTGTTTCTTAGCCTAATCTATCCTTTACAATTTCTAGTCCATAAGGTTGACCACCTATGGGTATCTCCTCCCCTTTCTTGACTATGCTATAGTGTCCTCTTTAATTTTCCTTTTCCCTCTCAGGTTCTCATACAGAGAGGTTATTGTGGTGACCTCCGAGCTTATGTAAAACAACAGACTGCATTTATCATTGTTGGATTTAGTATGTAATAGCACTACTATGTTATAAAATACATTAATGTATATACCTTATGTGTATGAAACCTGTAAATGTTGAAAGTACCGTGGCACTAGGTGTTTTTGATAAAGGTAAAAAGCTACTAGGGGACTGTATTATTTTTATTTATTTTTATTCAGATTTAATCACCTGCTGCGGTGACTACTGGCGGGGGCATCCAGCTGCCGGCCTTGCCCGCCAGGAGAGCACCAGGTTCACTCACATGATGGGGGATCCAGCACAGCTGTCACCGGTCCACTAGAGGGTCTCACCATACCCTGTCCAGCCAGATCGGCCCCGGACCCCCGAGTGCGATTCCACGTGAGTCCTCCCGGCGAGGCAGAGCACGGCCATCAAGCTGCTCGGTCGCGCCCAGCCATTTTCCAGCTTTTTCTCCCCATTGGGAGTGCAGACGTGCAGTGACGTCTGTGCACATTTGTGCTGTTTACTGCGTTCCCCCCCCACCAGTCACACCATTGCATGCAGTACCTCTGGGTGTCCCCAGGGGTCGCCGCAGCACAGTGTAGGTTACCCAGCCCACCCCAGGACTAGGAGACCTGTCTCCCAATGCTCAATCCTAGTCCTTCCCTGCCAGCCCCCGATGACCCAAGCTTGTTCCCGAATCCGGGTTGCTGGGGTAGCACGAGGTGTGGTGTCCAGCGCCTCAACCCTCAGTGCCACCAGGCCAGCAAAAGGAGACTGTATTATAAAAAGTAAGTTAGTTGTGCTATATAAAATGCATATAAATTGCTGTAAGTTGAACAAGTCTGAAATGTCATGGTGATTTGCATATATCCCATGATGCTTTGCATTATGGAAGTATGTGTGATGTTGTGTTTGTTTGAAACTTGGCTTATTGTTGGCTTATTGTCAATGCCCTTTGGGGTAACTCTTGTTTCTGTGCTTCTGCACTAAGGTTCTTTGTCTTTAGCGTGTTTTTTTTTTTATTTGAGCCTCCACCACTCAAGCAAACAAGGCCTGCATAGGGGAGTCTAAATCTCAACAGATAAGTTAGATCAGAGATCAGTAGGTGCTGGCTAAGTGCAGACGAAGGACATGCAGCATCTGTTGCTGCAAACTGATGCGCTGAAGAAGGGATATGACATTGTTGAAGGTTATCTCCTGTATTTTGAATAAACATTACACAGAGATTGTGTGTTGAACCTCAAGTTCGGTGTCTGTTCCATATGTTATCACACGACCCTCCACATACAGAACTTTAGTTTCTACACCCGGGAGTAGTGTTTTCATATGCTGGATGTGAAAGTCATTCCAAGATGCATATTCCTAAATGTTTTACCAGAAGTTTTGAGGTGTAACTCTAAAAGAATGGCTGGGTATGGACGCGGAAGCGAAAGGTGGGCAGTGGGCAGCCCCCCATCTGGAGTGACCAGTTCAGCACTACAGGTTCCGTAAGGGTGCCTGGTTATTCAGGACATGGTGACCAATGCCTGAAGAGGTTTACCCTCTGGTGTGGGTTGTGCTTCTTGTGAGCACCAGTGTGTTATGTTGTGGCCAGTTGCCACTTGCTGAAGTGCTAAAGTCCTATGCCATATGGGAAAGGTGTGTGAAATTGTGGCCTGTGCCACTAGAAGAGTGTTCAGCTAAGGCCATTGCCACTGAAGACAATTCAAGGTTCTGTGACATAAGGGATACATAGAGTTTCTGTCCGATACAGTTTTCTGTTATTCTGCCATTGCCTTGTGCCACAATGTGTAAACCTCGGGGGGGGGGGTCCACCGTTGCTTTAGAGTACCATCTTTGGAATAAAGTCATACTCTAGAACCTCAGCCTGGTTTGGACATTCATGTTACTGCTTTCTGTGTGGAATTACTGGGTACCCCTCTAGAAATACAGATCTAGCATAACCCTGGCAAAATATTCTCTCCTCAGGACCTGGGTTTATTTGGTCACAATTGGTATTTACTTTTGTACATCCCCACCCCTTTTTGATCTCTAGAAATAATGAGCCTGGTATACATTTCCAAAGCTAGGGATGGTACCAAATGTCCGAAGTATGTTTGGGCACCCAGTCAAGGGTATCAAGGGGGTAGCTTACTGTGCAAAGCAGTGTGTGTGTGTGTGTGTGTGTGTGTGTGGGGGGGGTTACAAAAAAATGAGGGCACGTCCAAAGATGTTTAATTTGGGGAGATAAACAGATAATGTTTGCTGAGGGTATGGCTAGTATCTGTCTGTCTGGTAGCATGGTAGCCCAAACAGAAAAGGAAGCTTTGGACAAAAGGATTTTGCCCAGAAAAGTGCAGCCGAATGTGCTGCTTCCGTGCCTGTTAGTACAGAAAATAACTGAGTGCTGCTTGTGTGTTTTGTCAACTTGCAATGGACAGTAAAGCCTTGAAGTGTATGTCCTAGTCTCTGCATCAGGAAACATTTACAGAACTTTTTTAATTTGCAATTATCAAATGCCAAAAGTAGTGTGGACTTTAGGAAAGAGACTGAGGAATGTGCTCCGAAAGCTTCATGTGCTTAGTGTGTAAGTTGGGGGAGTCGCTAGAGAAAATGACAGAATCTGAGGAGAAAATGGTCAAAGCAGCGCTCCTGCCACTGAAACTGTAGCTGAAAGAAAAAGTTACAGTTTGCAGTTTAAATTTGCTCCTGCTTGACAATCGCTGTGAAGGAAGAGCAAGTGGAGAGAAACGAGGCTCATTTGCATGGTCCCAAGTGATTGGTGTGACTGCAATCAGTCCTGCCCCCTAGCCAGCTTCTGTGTGCAGCCAAGTATTTGAGGAGGAGAGAGACAGTGGCGTGCAGCTGGTCAGACCAGGATCAACCATCAAAGGTCTTGTGAATGTTCTAATCTGTAGTAAACAGACTTTTGCTGTGTAATTTCGGGCTCAACCCATTGTCCAATTGACTGGAAAGTGAGCGTGGAGTTTGTGGTTATGATCGGCGGAACAGCCAGCCCGTTTCATCTGAGAGGCCTTCCAAGGATCAGCACCAGGCCGAACATCTCCATCGGAGGAATCCAGTTACTGAATTCAGTGAGTAAAACCCACTAACTGTGGAACAAACTGTGTGTGATTTTCAAGCCAGCTGAATCTGTGTGCAAGCAGTGTGACTGTTTTGCAAAGAAGGACTGTGCATTGTAACAGCAAGGCAACAAACAAAAATACTGAGAATAGACTGTGAGCATTATAATGGGTTTGGCAACAGTAAATGTTTCTAAGCAAGAGAGGGACTGTGAGTTGTATAAGGGAAGGATGCAGCAAACAGGCAATCCTGTGCAATAGAAAAACTGTGGGCTTGTAAGTGACTTTGAACATGTGTAAATAGTTCTTTGAACTGATGCTGATCACAAAGTCAAGTTTAAAATCATATAAATGTGCTGAAAGATTCCAGCAGTGCAATCGATTATAGTTTGAGCAAATTCAGTAGCCAGGAAAGTTTGGAAACACCGTTTTAGTCATTGAGCAGATTTGATGCATGAGGAGAGCTACCACCGCCATTACAGGGCGGTGTCAGCAATGTAAACACAAGCAGCAGGGAGCCATTTTGTGAGACAGCAGAGACTAGTGAACAATTCAGTAACAACAAATTTTTATGTGTTTACTTACAGACATGGCTTCGGGAACTCTCCGCTACCCAGATGATGCCCGAGCTATGATCGTGGAGGAGATGGCAGCACTAAGAGAAATAGAGAGAACTTTCTATGGTGAAGGGTTGCCTCCAGATGTAGCAATCCCTGGCTATCCAGTGAGACTTGTTCAGTATGTGCCTAAAGGCTGGAAGGGATGTGTTTCTGATACCACACTGTTCAGATTGCCTTGTGAAGTATGGTATGAGCAGGGGTGCAGCGCCAGAGAGGGCATCATGAATTCAGCTGGCTCCCATGTGGACCAAAGTAGGAGACTCTGCATGTAGCAGCACGCAGCACCAGGTTAAACCTGTTGGTGGAAGCCCCATAGAGTGTGGCACAGAAGGACAGAGCAACATTGATCTACTGCAAGGGCAGGAACAGAGAGAGGTTTCCAAGCCAGTGTCCCAGATGGACAGTGCAACGGAAGGATCAGTGGACCCATGGAAAGAGGGTCCAAGTCCTAGCCTAGTAGGGGAGGATGAACAAAAGGAGACACTGAACTGGGAGGTATCTACCTCTGCACCCAGTAAGGAGTGGAATGTCTCAGGAATGAGGACATTTGCTCACTCCTGGGCTCAGATAATGAGTGAGGAAGAGGAGGATGAAGATATGTATCTTCATGTTGAGGGTCCCTGTGAGTCACCTCAAGCTCTTGCCTCAGAGGAGCCAGAGAGAGAAGAAGAAGGCTCTAGTAACCTGCCCACAGAGATGGTCGGGGACAAGTTCTTTCTTTCCTTAAGTATGCAACACTGGCTCAACCAGGACTGGCCACCCCCAAGCCAGGCCATAGACCACAAACTTGTAAAGAGCAGCAAGGAAGAGAAACTGATATGTAGGAGGGCTAATGCCATCTATGGGAAGTCCTTTCCTACCTTTCCTCGCAGAGTCTGGGAGGAAATCGAACAGAACAGGCAATCCAGGTTGTTGGAAGAGGCAAGGAAGAATTTGTACTCTGGTGCAGCAGAATGTGTCAGGGACAGAGTCATAAGTGATCAACTTAAATTCTGGAAATTGGGCAGGACCCTGTTTATGGACGCTGTGCAAATTGTGGATAAGGCAAGGAATGAGACATTCCACAACATCAACTCTGAATGCCCAGATGGTATCACAGTCCTCACACCCCATCCTGAGTGGTACTATCCTTAATGGTGCCACTCCCTGTGAATATGTCCAGCATGCCTAGAGGGAAGCGAGCAGTGGCAAGCCAGTTGCCTGTCATCCAGCAGCAGCAGTATTCCAAGGAGGAAGATACAGCTCTTCTGGTATTCCAGGATTCTTCAGGTGCATCCAGATTTGTCAACCCAGCAGTGTTTTTCCCATTTCCATCACCTGGCCTTCCAGATGACATCAGTCCAGTTTTTTCCCTGTTTCATCACATGGTTTTCAGATGACAACAATCCACTAGTTTTCCTGTTTCATTGCCTGGTTTTCCAGATGACATCAATCCAGCTGTTTTCCTGTTCCATCGTTTGGTTTCCAGATGACATCATCACAGCAGTTTTCCTGTTTCATCCCCTGAGCTCCCAGAGGACATCACCCCCAGCTGTATCCGAAGATGCAACCTGGTCTGAAGGGAGAGGATCTTCAGCTTGAAGAAGTAATGTGATCATTTGTTTTCGGTCTTCAAGGAACTGGTAAGACCAAACTTTTCTGTTTACTTTACTGACTTTGCACAACACTTCCTACATTTGAAGACTGTCCACAGAACTGAAATGACTGTCTTCAAAGACTCTTCCCCATGGATTTCAGTGCTATACAGGCCAAGTCTTGTCCAGGAACTGTTCTTTAGTAGGCTCCGGACTAGGAGAGACTCTTTAATGGACCCTGCCTATGGGCAGCAGCATTCTGTCACTAGATGGGAATTTTTAGGGCCTTCTATCCCCAAATGTGTTGTATAAATATCTTCTTTCCATTTTTTTTACTTTTGTACTTTTATAGAAAAATATATTTGGGGTTCTCTAGTGTTCAGGTGGAGGCTTAGACACTGTGGTATGCAGAATGTGTTTTTGTGTTCTTCTTCTCCTACAGGTGTTCCTGAGGAAGAAAAGAAAGAAAAGAAGAGGATGCTGGAGCTCAGTCGAGTTCCTTTTTTTCTTAGATTTTTTAGGATTGTTTGTGGTTTACAGGGTGTTAACATGTTTTCTTCACAGGTGTGAGGTTGTGGAGAAATGTAATGCAATGCCATGTGCATTCTCCTTGTTTTTTTTGTTCCCGGGTACCCTGGGAAGTTGGGGGGGAGGTCCCCCAGTTGTCAACCTAGTCAGAAAGATTTTCCCTAGAGGGCTAGGCAGGCTGGGGTCCTGACCTGCAGTAGGGGCTCTCAGTTCTGGTCTATTAGGCTATGGTTCAAGCAGTTTCCTTGGAGCCACTGGGTATCCATAGATAGATCATAGGATAGGGGCTGAAGTGTTATCAGCCAGCCTCTGTGCCTTTAGTGTGGCCTGCCTGTGCCTCGCACACGGTAGGGGAGGAGTAGTACTACCTCCCTGTAGCTAACACAGATGGTAGGATGGCCTGGTGCCGGGTAGAGAAATGACTCCGGACAGTCATTTACCTGGCCTGGGGTGAGTGTAACCACCCAGTCCCCTGTGGTTACTAGATCTCATCAGTGTCAGTGCTAGGTAGGGAAGGCAGCTGGTGAATAACTGGTTAAATGGGTTTTTCACCTACTCACTCTCTGTTTACGTGGTCTTAGCTGAGATGAGGGAGATGATGTCATTTAGAACTCTCGCAGCAGCATAAGCCACGGCAGCTGGCTGTGGGTGGGGAGTTTCAGAATCTTGAGTTAGTGTTGGGCCAGAGTCTGTAGTAACTAGTTGGAGGAGTGAGAGCTGCAGTGTAAGCTCTGAGAGGAGAGCATATTTTCTCACCCTAGTCCTCAAAGACATCTGTCTGCCAAGAGAAGTGGTGGAAACTGTTGTCTATAGCAGGAACTCCTGATTTTTCATCCCCAGAGAAAGGGAAAGGACTGCTACAGGGTGGATCTGAGGGGCAATCCCCTATTTTATCCGAGACCCTTTTGAAGCTGCCTGTTCTGTTTTCTAACTGTGAGTAATCTCACTTTGTGCTTCCTGGAGAAAGTACCTGTCTTGGGTGTTTCTCTGACAAAGGGCATTATAGAGCAACTTTTGACCCAGTCCCACCAAGAAGCCCAAATAACTCTTACCTGCCCCTAAATCGAATTGGATTAAAATTTATTTTATGAAGTGCCCCGATTTAGGAAGGGAAGGGATCGTAATTTTGCTCCATGGAGCTCCATCTCGCTGATCCCTTCCACTTCCTTGTACCTCTGAACACTGCACTCCGACCCCGATCCTCCCCACGCTACTACATTTTGTGACATAAGAGTACGAGGAGGCGCGAGGCAGTGATCCAATACGTGTATGGGGCTGCATTTAAAAGTTTAAATTATGTGAGTTTAGATGGCAAGTCAAGAATAAATCATGGCTACCACTTAACTAAGCGGTAGCCATGATTTATTCAACTTCCATTTAAACTACATAATTTAAACTTTAAATACAGACACATACAATGGATGCTATTACGCTCCCGTGACTCTGTCTAAAAACATAATGCTGCGAAAGTGGATCAGTGATACTGATGAAGGTACAAAAGTGAAGGATCAGCGAAGACCGACTCCATGGAACAATCTGATCCTTCCCTTCCTAAATCGAGGGCACTTCATAAAAGAAATTTTAATCCAATTCGATTTAGGGGCAGGTAAGGGTTATTTGGGCTTCTCTGGGGGGAATTCAAGAAAGAGCATGATAGTTACTCTTTAAACACTAGTTCTGTTCTAAGTTGAAACTGTTCTCATGTTTTAAAGTTGGCTGACAACTGTGGGGTCCAGAGTGAGACTAATGCACATTGTACAGGACTTTAGTTTCTACACTCAGGAGTAGTGTTTTCATATGTTGGATGTGAAAGTCATTCCAAGATGCATATTCCTAAATGTTTTAACAGAAGCTTTGAGGTGTAACTCTAAAAGAATGACTGGGCATGGATGTGGAAGCGAAAAGTGGGCAGACCCCCATCTGGAGTGACCAGTTCAGCACTACAGGTTCTGTAAGGGCACCTGGTTATTCAGGACATGGAGGCCAATGCCTGAAGAGAAAGTTTACCCTCTGGTGTGGGTTGTGCTTCTTATGAGCCCCAGTGTGCTCCGTTGTGACCAGTTGCCACTTGCTGAAGTGTTAAATTTCTTTGCCATATGGGAAAGGTGTGCGTAATTGTGGCCTGTGCCACTAGAAGAAAGTGTGTTAAGCTGAGACCAGTGCTGCTGAAGAGAATTCAAGGTCCTATGACATAAGGGATACGTAGAGTTTCTGTCCGATACAGTTTTCTGTTGTTCTGCCATTGCCTTGTGCCACAATGTGTAAACCTCGGGGTGTCCGCCCAGGCCGCCCTTGCTTTAGAGTACCATCTTTGGAATAAAGTCATGCTCTAGAACCTCAACCTGATTTGGACATTCATGTTACTGCTTCCTGTGTGGAATTACTGAGTACCCCTTTAGAAGTATAGATCTAGCATAGCCCTGGCAAAAAGTTCTCTCCTCTGGACCTGGGTTTATTTGGTCATAATTGGCATTTACTTTTGTACACCCCCACCCCATTCTGACCTCTAGAATTAACGAGCCTGGTATATGTTCCCAAAGCTAGGGATGGTACCAAATGTCCGAAGTGAGTTTGGGTGCCCAGTCAAGGGTATCAAGGGGGTAGCTTACTGTGCAAAGTAGCAGGTGGGGGTGGTTACACATACATATGTGCATCTATCCATCACAGTACTAAGGATATGATTACATTATCTGACAAAGTATGGATGGAAGGCAGCGCAGGGCCCAGAGGCCTGTGCTTCAACAGGACAAAAAAAAAAAAAAAGGATAACATTATACTATTCCAGAAAGTATGGAAATTCTTTGCCAAAAAAGTCCATTAAGGCAACATTTAGGGTTGAGGCTAAAGTGAGGTAAATATGGAAATGTGGCTTTAGGGTTTCCAACCCTAAAACTGTAACCTCACCCCTAAAGAAAATCAGGGTGAACTCTTCCTAGGGGTTGTCAACCCTCAAGTTCACTCCATTCTATACACTGAAGAAACAATACACAACTAATAGGGTGAGTTTTAGAGTTGACAACCTCTAGGAAGAGTACGCCCCTGATCTGCGTTGGGGTTATGTTATTCTACATGTTTAGTTGGTGGAACTCTGCTACAGTATGGAGAAAGATGGCAGATGTGGTGGAACCATCAGACATTTTTTAAGCGGTGGTGAAACTGAGTTCCTCGGGGTTCCTACCATACCTCTCAACCTCCTGCCTCATAAACCAGGGACAAGGCTTAAAAAAATCAGGGACAAAGGACCAAAATCAGGGACACATCTTCAAAATTAGAGATATCCACCCAGAAAGCCGGTAGAATATGGGGCTTAGTGCACAATGCATTTTCTAAAGAAGAATAAGTCTGCAACTTTAATGCTCGACATTGTTTAGTGCTTACAGTCCCCACTGTTTAGCCACAAAAGCAGAAATTTTAGGTGGGACAAAGTAAAAATCTGAGGCAAAATCAGGGACACTTGAGAGGTATGGTTCCTATCCGAGGGATTACCGAAAAGATGAGCAAGGTAGCCGAGGAGCCTCAATATCCACCAACGAATCGGCACCTTTTCGGTTTTCACCGCCGGGGGTTCTTTCTGCTCAGCGGAACTCGTGTTTCGTTTCGGAGACCGCCCCTTTAAGCGAGGTCGGCTGCTGACGAACTAGGGAGGAGGATCTCTGTTGGCTGACTGGCTTCAAGTCAACTAACTGCTTTTACAGTTCATCTCCGGCTAAAAGGAGTAGGGACGCGCGAACTAAGAAGAACAATAATCACTATCGAGATACATACTAATCACAGAAATAGTAAGGCAGACCTGCGGAACTAGGGGGAAAGAAAAAAAGAGATTACTCGTTAGTGTGGCGGGAGATTATTTCTTGTACTTCCATCGATAATGTCGGACTTCGGAGCTGGACAGTAGAAGTAGTTTTTGTTTGTTGCTGCCTTGCAAGACACTCCGGGGAAGCGATAGGTATGTGGCTGCACGTCACGGCCCGGCGGATGCCGTCGGTCAGCTGTCGGCGAGGCAGAGGGCTGCTGTGCTGGAGTCCGGGAGCAGCGGTGGCACAGATGTCGCAGGGACGGCAGGTCCTCCAGCCCTCACAGGTGAGTGACATTACATGAGGAGTGGGCTGTTACTGGACCAGGTGGTGGTGGTGTCGTGCAACATCATGTACTACATGGCCACTGACAAATCCACCGCCTGCTACTTCTGAATCCTGAATGGTTACGCTAGTTTGGTGGTGGACATTACTGATTTAGCGGACCGGTCTGTCTGTGTTTCTAGTTTGCTTCCAGTTGCAAACGTTATTTTGTATCCGTGACCATGGGTGTAATCACTTGTCCCTCTTGTTTCCTGGTGCTTTAAAGTGCAGTTCCATCATTTTTGGTTTTAGCGGGTCGCAGTCGCACTCAGGCAGAATGTAAACGACAGGTTCAAGTTTCGTGTGGGTGGGGTCCTGTCAGTTTTTAAAGGCTGATGTGGGCACAGGAGTGCTGGAAGAAACGGCGCGCTTAAGTGCTTGCATGTAATACTCTTCCCCCCGCCCCGTTGAAGCTTTGACTGTAACACTAGGAGCTAATTCCGATACATATCTCAACCCGGGTCACACGCACACAAAGTGAGTTGGGCGGGATGGAAGGCAGGGCCATACCTCTCAACTGCTATGAATTTTGCATAGTGCTATGATTTTCACCCTCAAATTTACCCTTGCTTCACATAGGTTTACTGATGTTCTTAATAATATTAGAGCCATTTCTGAACACACAGATTATTAAATCATTGAACTAGGTTGATAGAAACATTCCTTATCACTAACTATATGGGACCCACTTTTTGTGGGCATATTATTGTTTAAAATAAAAAAGTGCTACACATTCTGGCCATTTGCTATGATTTTTAATGCTGAGAGGTTGAGAGGTATGGGCAGGGCAGCCTTCCGAGCTGTGAGGGGAACCCAAGTGGAATTTGGGTTTATTTTAAGTTTAATGTCGCCATTGGGAATCATCTGTGTTTCAAAAAAAATTTTTTTTGGGGGGGGGGGAGGCTCTCCTGACAGCTGCGATTGCCCGTGACGTGCCCAGTTACGACTCATCATCGCTTCCTGATGTTGTAATTGATGCCTGTGTGAGAAGAAAAAAAGATTAAGTGTTGTATACAAGAAAAATGTACCCATTGAGGAGGCTAATCAGATAAAGCCATGAGCCCGAAGGGCAAGTGCCTATTATCTGTGGCTTTATTATCTGACTAGCCCCCGCTCCCCGAGATAGGTATATGGCCTTGTATAGCACATTTACCCATCATTTGTTTTATGTAATGCATGGGGATGTTTGTTTTACCTTGTTTGTGCAGTTGGATAGTTTTCTTGTTTAGCAGGTCTATACACTTTTGGGTTTGCTGTGGTTGTTTTTTTTTTGGACCCATGTGTTTCCATGGTGTTTTGGTAGTGGGCTGTCTTTTTGTTTTTCTGTACTGTAGGTTCCCCCTTTTAAAAGGAGCGTGACTGCAGCTGGTCATCCTTAAGTTCATTGGTGGAGTAGTGGTATTTGTATTTATTTTATTTATTTAGTCTCAAATGACAATACCTTGGAACACAACACGGCTCATTTACAAAGGTTCCACGTCAGTGGGGAAAGGGTAAACAAACATACAAATATTACTAAAAAACATCATTATGAAAAAAACAGTCACGCGAACAATGACAAACTTTGTATCAACAAACACAATCAATAGGTTAGGTGGTGAGCAGGGAATGGGAGGGTGATCAAGTGAAATGGAGGCAGCCAGAGGCCTTGTCAAGCTAGGGTAGATACAGTGAGAGTGGGGGTGGACAGGGGAGGCAGACAGGGGGAAGGGGTAGTAGGTGTAAGTAGGAAGTGGTGGGTTGGGTGAAGTGAAGTGAGGCTACAGGTATTTCACAAGGAGAGAGGGTGTGAAAGCTTGTGAAGGACCTACCCACAATGGTTGTATAATTAGGAGGAGCAGTCACACAAGCTGTTAGCTGTGAGATGTTGACGGAGCATGTGTTTGAAAGGACCCAGTTTTGGTATGGCCAAGAGGTCTCTGTTGAGTGCGTTGAACCAGAGAGGTGATCTGTAGGCAAATGAGCACTGTCCTTGAGTTGTCCGGCATGTAGGAACATGGAGAAGTTGGTTGGCTGAGGTTCAGGTGTACTGAGGACTGCAGTGAGGGGTTAGGAGGTCGGCAGTGCAAGGGGTCGGGAGGCAGAGAAGTGCTTCTTTACCTAGCAGACAGGCTTGATATTGTACCCTACCACTTAGCTGGAGCCAGCCTGTTTGAGCATACAGGTCTCACGTGTGGGTGAGGCGTGCTGCCCCAGTGGGGAGTCTGCATGCCTTACTTAGCGCCACAGATATCCTACAAAGAGATGTAGTGTAGACTGTGCCATATATTACCAGGCCGTAGTCAACAACAGAAGTGACAGAACTTTGAATTGCAGTTTTGAGGGCTTCAGGCGACAGACAGTGTTTGTGTCTGTGAAGTAATCCAATCCTGACATTGACAGCTCTGGAAGCATTATCGATGTGCAGGGCGAAGGATAATGAGTTGTCCAGTGTGACCCCTAAATATCTGAAGTGCTGTACTTGTTCAGTGGTGGCTCCCAGGCAGTTCCTGATGATTAGGGGATGAGATTTGTGAGCTGCAGAATTTCATGACTTTAGTTTTCTTGTAGTTAACGACAAATTTGTGTTTGTAGAATTAATCCTCAACTTCCTCAAAGGTACGTTGCAGGTTTTGTTCCAGGTGTTTGGGGTTGGGGTCACTAGTGAAGATTACAGCGTCATCTGCGTAGAGGAGGATCCATTGGTGGCAGGCCTGTGGGAGGCTGTTGAGAAAGATACTGAAGAGAATGGGTCCTAAAATAGAACCCTGTGGTACTCCAGAGTGGATGAGCTGCCAGTCAGAGATGGCATAGGCTATTTTCACCTGCTGGGAGCAGTCTTCAAGATAACTCTTGAACCAGTGCTTCGTGTAGGAGGAGAGACCAATGGAGGTAAATTGTCACAGAAGAAGAGGGTGATGAACAGTATCAAATACCTTTGTTAGGTCTATGAATGGCACACCAACTAAGTTACCTTGGTCAAGGGATTGATGAAGGAAGCCACTGAACTCCAGGAGTGCCGTAGTAGTAGTGCTTTGCCTTTTTCTGAAACCATGCTGTTGTGGGCATTGGTATGCGGTGGTTTGGAGCAGCTGAGAACATGGTTTCTGGTACGAGACATCATGTGGTGTCCTTCATTCGTGGATTCTGTAATATGGAGTGGCAGTTGTTGGGGCCAGTGTGTTTGTCATGCAGAACATTGTGGAGATGGCGGTGGTGTAGAGGGCATGGCGTTTGAGGAGGGAAATGGCTGTTCCAACTGTCTTTTTTGCATGATGTCCAGATATCCTTTGGGGGAGGTTCTTTTCTAGATATTTTGTTCCATGCAGTTCTGAAGGTCTTTGAGGGGAGTGGGTCCCGCAGTTTAAAGGCTGTATACCTCAGGATGTGTATAGCCTTAACTGGGAGGTATACAACTTTAATTGGTGAGGTATACAAGGAAACAGTAATGGTTCCTAGGGGGGTAAAAAGTCCCATCCATGTAATAAAAAAGGAAGGATTATTTTTAAATATAATATTCTATGTGTGTGTGTGTGTGTGTATGTATTTTTTGAAAATACTGTGTAAATGTACCAGTTAGGGTTCATCTTAATGCCACAAAAGCAGGGAAACGTGGTGTTAAGGTTTCCAACCCTAACTCCTCACCCCCATCCCCCAAGCAGCAAAAGGGCAAGACCACACAAGCAACCACAGACAGCCATCATCAGGTAAGACAAGCACACAGCTGTTTCTAGATGGCAAAAGTACAGTAGCACTGATGTGCTGCCTTCGTGGATTTGTATCTGCAGCATGCACATCACCTGAAAGAGCTTTTGGTCCATTACTTACCCGGCCGATCGCTCCACTTGGCTGACGAGGGGTTGCTAGAGATTCCGAGGGTTTGTTTAAAATGTTCTGGGGCCCGGGCATTTATGCATGCGGCCCCTACCCTCTGGAATTCTCTACCCTGTCAGCAATGGGTGTGGCGCAATCGTGGAGGGTTTCAAACAGGCTGTCAAGACCTATCTCTGGAGAAAAGCCTTTGGTAACTAATCCTGTATATTGATTTTATCTGTATTATCTGTTTAAGTATTTGTAATTAAGTGATTTTGTGACTTATTTTGTTTTAATTGTTATAAAGTGCCTTGACTATGGAAAGACACCATATAATTAAAGATTTATTTATTATTTATTATTAAAACATACACTTGCCACTGCAGATAGAAATCCATGATACTGAAATTACAATACTGCTTCTGTGTACAGAAGCACAGGTCCCTTCACCTAGATACAAATCCACGATATCCAAATTACAAGAGTTCTTTCTTCTGTGCAGAAGTACAGGCCCCTGTGGGGTAGTGCTTCTGTAGTCCTAGGTACACACTTGGCAGGCCTGCGCTTCTGCAACCACAGATGTAAAACGTGCACAGTGACTTCTGGTTGCAAAATTGTAACACTACTTATGTGTGCAGATGCCCAGACTGCTGAGGAGGCCTGCACTTCTTCAGTCACAGGTGTAAAACATACACACAGACTTCTGGTTCTGGAAAGGCAGGCACCTGCAGTTACACAGCCAAAAGTACTGCTGCAGTGTGGGTATCATGGTGTCAGCAGCGGATCTAGAGATGTTTCAAGGGGTAGCAGTTTGTCAGTTACGCAGTTCTATATAGAAAACCATGCAGTAGAAGATCATACTATCTAGTGAGGTAATTTGTCCAGTGTGCATAAGTACATCTGGCTGCAGAGGCGCAGGCCCCATGGGGCCTTCTTTCTGCAGAAGCACAGGCCCACATAGATCATGCACCTCTGCAGCCACACATACTCATGCACACTGTACAACATATACACACACACAGGAGTGGCTGTTAGGCAGGCAAAGGTCCAGGTCCACGAAGATAGCACATTAGTGTAATCTGGAAACAGTAGTATGTTGTTTGTCTTACCTGATGATGGCTGTCTGTGGTTGTCTATGTGGTCCTCACCTTTTGGTGGGGAGTTAGGGTTGGAATCCCTAGCACCACATTTCCTTACTTTTGTGGCATTAAGCTGAACCCTAACTGGTGCATTAATGCAATTTTTTGCAAAAAAATCCCATTCTTTTGAGGTAGTAAATTTGTATCCTCAATCACACATGTCCCTTCAAACCTGTGAGAACAGATGCAGACATGCTTCCTCTTGGCCCTGCACCAGAGGAAGAATTGGTCCACCCACAGACCTCCATGCAGCAATATATGTCAAGAATTCATGGTGCTGTCTGATGGACTGTGGAAATGCAAGGACGTTTGTGTCTTGCCCTTCCTTGTGGCTGTAGACACAGATGCACAGGGCAAATAATTATCTCTCAGCTGAAGCACAGGGCCCTCTGGCACCCATGG
This sequence comes from Neoceratodus forsteri, assembly GCA_016271365.2. Lineage (NCBI taxonomy): Eukaryota > Metazoa > Chordata > Ceratodontiformes > Ceratodontidae > Neoceratodus > Neoceratodus forsteri. The sequence continues at coordinate 429,169,705 of CM057453.1, read as the reverse complement.
CTGCAGAGGTACAGGACGCTATGCCAAGAGAAGAGTTCTCTTCATTATATGGTGCTTGGGCTCTTGAAGGCAACCCTGCACTTACCCTTCCCATGCTGGGTGGTGGTGTTGCATGACAGTGCTATCCCATCAGCTTCGGCCCATCCAGCTGGGTCATTGAGCTTGCCCCCTAACTCAGTTCACCAGCAGGGGATCACAAAGCACTACACACTAGGGTAAAGACTGGTACTACACACAACGTTTCTTAATAATTTAAAAAAAAAAATTTGACTCCCAACTTTTCAAGATAGTCTTTTTTTATGATTCCCTTTTATAAATATGATATGTGGCATTTACTGTCCAAAATGGGATTTTGCACAATGAATGGGAAAACACATCTTGTCCAGGATTTGAAAAATGACACCTGTCATATTTATAAGGTGGTGTGGTGAAAATGGCTACATTGAAAGTTTGGAATCAAAACATTTAAAATTAGCGAAGTTATGAGTTAACGTTGAAATATTTAAGTGTTCACGTCTAACTTGATCATTCTTTTTTTAACTTTGCTTTATTCAAAACTTAAGTACAGCGCATAGTCATATCTATTTTCAATTATAGGGAGTTACTCCAGCCTCATCATACGTCATATAATGCTACTTAGTACATTTCTAATATCCAGCCATTGGTTAGCAACTGTACTCCCCCCACCCCAATCCCATGAAGCAGAGTAAACATATAACTCATTTGACCATATGTTTACACCAAATTTTCAACATAGTCTTCTTATGAGACCACGTTATTAACCTGGTTAGTGAAAATCTTCAAATCACGACTGAAAGGTTATTTCGCAGAGTGAGCGCAAAATCACATTTTGAGATGTATTTGAAAAATTTCACTTACCAACATGGCTCAGTTGGTAGCACATCCACCTCTGGGCCAGAAGGATGTGGGTTTTAGTCCCACCCCAGGATTGGACTCATACCCAAATGCTGGCACCTGAGTGTAGTATTAGGGGGGTGCTGTACTGTTGGGGTGTGGGGTTCCTTCTACCCATCCTTGTGCTGTCCTGGTGGGTGTCCAGGTGGAAGTAAAAGAACCCAAGGCATTCTTCACAAAGAGCAGGGCACATTTCCTGTGTCCTGGCCAATATTCCCCCTTCCCATGGAACCAGTTCATGCAATTGTCCGAGGCTGTGTGTGTGAGTGATGATGTGCGATATGGCTGCCACTACACATTGTCACTTCACTACCAGTCTAGCATTGCTTGTGAGGTGCTTTGGGATACAGTGTGTATTAAAAGTGCTATATAAATGCTGATTATTATTCTTGTTCATGGGGGGGGGCAAACAGGCCATGTTCAAAATTTGGTGGACAAATATTGACAAAATGACAGTCATGAGCAAAAGTTCAAAACGCATTGAAATACATTAACCAGACTTATTTTATTTTCTCATATCGAAGTCACCGGTTCCAGCAGCAAAATATATTTTCGAACGGAGACTGGATCTGTGTGGTGGGTCACGTTTAGGTGACTGAAAATGGGGGGTCTGTGGGAACTGCATAACAGATGAAAACATGCAGTACCCTTCCTCTGCTCCAGGGGAAGAGTCTGTGCAGTTATAGATGCAAAGAATTCATGGGGCTGTCTGGGTTGCTGTGGAAGCACAAAAAAGGTGGATGTCCTAAGCAATGATACATGACAGTGTGGGTTGTGCAGGGATAACTTCACACCTGGGGTGGTTGGGCACAAGGTCAAGTGCATCCAACACCCCAGAAGTGCAGTTATCCCAGCACAACCCACACTCTGGCGTGCATTATTGCTATTATACAATGGCTCTTATTTATTAATATTGTGGGGACACAAATGAGCGTGTGCGCGCACACACACACACATATATATAGATGGCTGTTAGGCAGAGAACAAGTGTTGGAACATCCCTTTTATGTGAAGGGACATATGTTTTATAGTATCAGTTGTACAGTTTTATTTTTTAATTACATATTTTTTTGAGCAAGCATGCCCCATGTGAAAGCACTGCATCATGGGTATGCAAATCAATTTTTTTTTTATCACTGTAGTGTGTCATGCAATACCAGGCAATTGTGTATTTGCATACCCATGTTGCAGTGCATTAATATGTGGTATGTTTCCTCATAAAAATAAAACTGTAAAACTAATACTATAAAAGAGACATTCCCACACTATAAAGATGATGTTCTGACACTTGTTCTCTGCCTAATTATGAGATGTTTTAGCCATGACAAAAATGTTTGCCCCCAAAAATATAAATAAATAAGGTTTTTATATGAAACTAAGCTTTTGCTTCTGTACTATAATTGCAAGACTTCAAACTGTCTTGGTAAGACAAGCTGTGGCCTGTTATTCAGTCTGATATGCAGTCATCTGTATGTTTGGACTTGATGCTGGTAGGTTGTATTCAGATAATCTCACTGTAACAAGCACACACTGACCAATCGGAGTTCAGGAAATTTTTTTGCCATTGTATAATGTTAGGTAATCAGTTAGCACTGTACTTACATAGATTCCTAAGCACTGTTGTTCACTGTGTTCTAAGCCCTGGTCCCCAAGATTTCATTATATGTTACACATTGCATATTACTTGTTCATTTTGAAGTCCAGTACTGTACACTGGCAGGGTGAAGAGACATTGAGAGGTAAATATCCAAGTTAGGATAGGCATTCTTTATTTTACTATTCGGAGCCTGTGTCTCAATGCACACCGAACATTCTAGAGCAGAAATTCACAAATAATCCTTGCTCTCTCATCGACAGTAAACTTTATGAGCATGAAAGCATTCATTTCCATCGTGTTCTGAGCATTTGCAGTATGATAGTGTGCCCAGATGCGTGCCTCTTCCCATATAGTGCCTTACGTCTGACCGCTGAATGGCTGAGAGGTTTGAGTTAGACAGCCTTTATGTGACCACATATGCTGAGGCACACTATACTGTAACATTTTAAAGCAGAAATGTATATTGTAAACCAGGCCACTGTCTAAACAGCACATTATTGAAACACTGGATCACAGCATTCACAGTGTTCCAAATGTGTGTGTCCTTGATTGGGTAATGTCCCATATTTTATCGCTGTTCTCCATATTTTAAGTGCCAGGGTCCTGCATAGGGTGATAGAAGCTGGAAGCATGCCAGGCAGAACCACTAGGCTTGCTTGCCAAGGAAGGGCGAGACAAAATGAATGTGATTTGACTGTTCAGATCAAATTCTTTATGCAGCAACAAAAAAGGTTAGCAATAAGAAATGCACCTTTTTGTTTTCGAAGTGGCATGAAGTAATTGGAGAAATCAGTTGTTCTGTTTAATAGATTTGATTATGTATATTCCATTTGTAGTTGAAGTGCAAGGTAAATTTTCATTGACCAGTATATTCCCCACTGGCAGTATAAAGATGGGGCCATTTGTAGGAGTAAGAACATGGAAGACATTGATGAGATTAATACTTTGCATCACTTGCATAATGCAGATGTGTTTTGAGATGCTCTAGTACAGCAAAATGCTTACAAGCATCACTTAGTAGTGATATCAGTTCTGACATGACTCCAATTCCAGTTTGTCTGCTCTGTGTGGATCCTATTCAGGAGGGACTTAAAAAAAATCCAGTGCCACTTCAAGCAGATAGCAGCCCTAGAAGGGATTGTGTATTTTTTTTAAATAATCTACTTGGACAGGTCTCATGGGGGACTGTGAGATTTCACAAGCTGGTCCAATCCCAGGAGGGTCTTCCTTTGCATTTAAGTCAGCTGCTTAGAGCACGTCTTACAGGGTGTGGGGGGTTATTCCTGACTTGGAATCCCAGGAATGGTTTCCATTCTATTAACTTGGCTCACTTGTATGCAAACTACTGTGTGACTTATACCACTAATGGTTCATAAAGTCAATGGGAGCTTCTGAAGCCTGGCGCCATTTACGTTAATTAAAACTGAATTAGCTAGGATCTGTATTTTTTTTTTACACTAATAAAAGGATATCTCTAGTAAATAAGTTGTAACAAAAAAAAAAATAACCTGGACAGTGCATTACTCCACATGACAATGCTTTTCGTGTTGGTGTGTTACCAGAATATCCAGCCATTCAAAGTAAACACTAATTGGTATTCATAAACCGCATCAGTTTATATGAAACCACATCTGTTTAGCTGAAGTGATTATGACCATGACAGTTAGGCATTTCTACTATAAAGACAGAATTAATGACAGCCCTTTAGCAGTCTCTCTTCGGGTGGACCTCCTGTTATTTTCCTTCATTAATTTATGCTGTCTTGTAGAGAAAAACAGCAAGAGTTGGTCAGGTTTGCACAGAGCAGAACAAAAATGTTATTACTTATTTATTTAGTTAGTTGAGCAGTGCATTGAAACAGCACCTCAAAAATAAGAAATAGAGAGGGCCTGCCGGCGCAGCGGTAGAGCTGCTGCTCGTAATGCTGATGACTTGGGTTTGGAAGCAAGCCCGGAGTGCCAAAGGGCTGGCTGGGGGGGATAGCTCTCCACCTCCGGGGAGGGGGGGGTTGTGTCGTGGCACCCAGCATTTGGGTGCCACCAAGCAGTGGCTGGCTGTACATCAAGCCAAGGAGCACATAAAGCAGGGAAGGCAGTGGTGGACATTGTGTTGGGGCGTGTGTGGAAGCACATGTGCCCACGGGCTGACGTCATTGCACATCCATGCCTGCAGGGAAAACTGACACAAGGGAAAACCCTGTGCGGCAGTAGATTGATGCCCTCCTCTTCTCGACTGAATGATGCCGCAACCCAAGTCCCAGGCGGAACAAAGATGGATCTTGGACTCTCCTTTGGGAGCCCTGCCGTAGGGGGTAAGCTACAGGGCCTCTGTCCCAGGAAGCTATCAGGGTATGCTGGTCAAGGGGTACAGGGGACTGAGATGGGGTAAATCCCCACCTGCAGCGCAGAGATAAACAAAATTCATACACACACACACGAATAAGAGATTCATTAGAGGCATGAATTTACTGAAATAAAACACCAAAACTGTTAGCGATTGTTTATATTTTAACCACAGATAAGCAAAGGGAGAAAGAAGGAATAGAATCAGCAAGCAAAAGAAGAGAGATACTGGTGGGAAATTGTGGGGCCATCACAGTGGCCAGTTCCTAGGTGCCACAAGAAAAATTTGATTGTGCAAGCAGACAGGCAAGAGACAGACAAGTGGCAGAATAGGAGAGGACAAAATAGATCCTTGCTTTTAACACTCTGTGTAACAAATGGGACGGGGTCTTACACAGCCCTCTTTAAGAGGGAACCTGTCCAAAACCGTTTTTTATTTCTCTTTCAACATTACCTTATAACATATTTAGTATCTCTTATTTTCTTAACACCTTTTACAGCAAACATTTCAGTTAAGCCCACGCATTTGTTTTTTCCAACCTTTGGTTCAATTCCTGAACCACATCTTGACAGAAAATCATCACTGGCATTCTCTTTTCCGGATTTGTGCATCACTTTGAATTTAAATGGTGGTAGTTCCAGTTACTACCCTGTGATTCTGGGATTTGTATCCTTCATTTGATTAAGCCACCAGAGAGGATTGTGATCTGTTGTAAGTAGAGTCAGCTCCTAGCCCATAAAACTGAAAGGGCTCCATTGCCAGTTTCACAGTAAGACATTTTTTTTTTTTTTTTCAGTGGTGGAGTACTTTTTCACCGTCATGCAGTTTCCTACTGATATACAGACTGGAATGTTCTTCCCATCTACATTTTGACTCAGTACTGCACCTAGGCCTACCTCTGATGCATCTGTCTGTAACAGAAATTGTTTCTCAGAGTCTGGACTTCTTAAAACAGGGGCTGAACATGATGCAGTCTTGATGGCCCCAAAAGCCCCATCACACTCAGGGGACCATTTCATATTATTTGAGTAACATTTTTTCGTGAGTTCAGTGAGGGGAGTAGCTATTTGGGCAATTTTGTGACCAAATCTCCGGTAGTAACCAGTCAGACCTAGAAATGACTTGACATGTTTCATTGTTTTAGGGACAGGACTGTTAGCTACAGCTTCTGTTTTGGAAATCTCTGGCTTTGCTTCTCCATTTTGCAACATATAACCCAACTATCTGGTTTCCTGCATGCCTAATGCACACTTGGTAGGATTAATGGTCAGACCTGCATTTTTAATAGATTGGATAATTGCTTGTAGGCGTTCCAGGTGGCTTTTCCAGTCTGGACTATACACCACAACATTATCCAGGTAAACAGCAAAGTAACTAGTGTGAGGGGCTGGAATTATATCCCTGTATTGCTGGACTGTAGTGGGTGCACCATGTAAACCAAACGGCATGGTGATGAACTGATAGAATATGCTGGAGAGGAATATGCAGTTTTGTCTCTGGATTCTTTAGCTAGGGGAATTTGCCTGCAACCCTTGCTGAGATCGAGGGTACTAATGTACTTGGCACTTCCCAATCTGTCCACCAGATCATCTACCTTGGCCATAGGATAGCTGTCAAATACGGACACTTGATCGTCTCCTAAAATCAAGGCAGATTCTTACACACTCTTCTTTTTTTTATTTACACTCATTATTGGTGATGACCAAGCACTTGTTGCTTTTTCAGTGATATCAAGCTCTTTCTTCTTTTGTATTGCTTTAAACACATTTGCTCTTAACTGCTCTGGTAATCTACATGTCTTTTATCTGATAAAGTGAGCATTCTCTGTCACTATTACATACTCGACCCCATTTGCTTGGCCTGGCTCTGTGTTAAAAGTATTTTTAATGTCTTTACCAAGCTACGAATTTCTGTAGTTTGTTCTTTGGGCAAGGAAACATTCCCCTTTACAGTATCAGCAGATCTTACTTCGAGATACAGCTCTTGCAGCAGGTAACACCATTAGGACTGAAGCCGGCAGGCGGCAGGACCCCATGGAATTCTTCTAGCTAGCTAACTTCAGCGGGGACGGCCCCCGACGTCGGTCCCGCCTCCGACATCAGGCGTAGTACATAAGGGGGCGGTCCCGCCAGATTCCCCAGTTCTTTTCCCGCCGTCGACTTGCATGTCTCGACCCTTCGGATCGTTTCTAGCGCGCGACGCATGGTCAAGTTCTTCCTTCGGGAAAAAGTTCATTTTTTCGGCTCAGTTGCTGTCTGATGTCCTCTCCAACCTCCGTTGAAGGCCATCCCTCGAAGTGCGCCTGTGGGAAGCAAATTCCGTTCAAGGATCCGCATTCGGCCTGCGTCCGGTGCCTAGGGGGTTCAACAGCTGGACCCGGATCCGTCGCCAGAAGGCTCTGCAGGCGTTCCTACTCGAGGAGAAAGTTAAGGCCATGGACATCTCCAAGGGGAGTTCTGCTGAGAAACCCCGGAAACATTCTGAGAAGCACAGGGAGAAAGCTCCATCCAGGTCCCTGTCTAGGGCCTCCGACTCCTGTAGTTCCGGCTCCCGGTCCGACCGTTCGCCATCCCGGGCCCGCTCTCAGCCTCCCTCCGCTGTGGTGAAGAAACCTTCGGGCTCCTCTTCCTCCTCACAGGCCAAGACCTCCAGGCCCTCTTGTCCTCTTCTTCCAAAGCCCTGGTTAGGTCTGGGGACCATCATCATCATCGCAAGTCGGGTTCCCGCCATTCCGAACCCGACGTCAGGTCTGCCTCCTTGCCTCCTCCTCCCCAGTGGAAGACCAAGGAGCTTACCTCGCTTAAAAAGCCGTTGGACTTGACGTCGGCCCGTCCGACATCGGCCACTCATCACAGGTCCCAGGAGCCGTCGACCGCCAGACGCCCATCGCCGGTCAGGCCTTCGCCCTCTTGGTCGTCGGCAGGAGGGCCGACATCCGTACGAGTCGAGAAGAGGACCCCGACGCCTCCTACCGACGTCTGTCAGGAGACTATCACGGAGGAGGAATTGACGCAGCCCGAGGACCAGACGGGCGAACCCGGTCCTGTCGAGCCTCCCAGGGAACCCTCCCCGCAACCTGAGGCCCCTGAGGAGCCGACGCCGGAACCCGACGACCGGCCACCGGCGCCCGGTCCGTCGTCGGGCCTTTCTTTTTCTGAGGTTAAGGAGCTCTTTACCTACTGGTGGGATACCATTAAAAAGGATGTGGTTCCCACACCACCTCCTCTACCTCCTCCTCCTCCACCACCTGCGACCCCTCTGGCCCCTGCGCCCCTTTCCCATCCGGGGCAGCAGGTCGAGTACCTCCCCCCCCAGGAGCCTACGGACCCTCCAAGGGGAAGACCAGATAAAAGGAGACCTCCGTCTAGATCCTCTTCAGGGTCACCCAGTCCTAAGAGACCTAGAAGATGCCGCCGTTCGCCTTCGACGGAGGATACAGGATCGGAGTCCTCGACAAGATCCAGATCCCTCTCTCCCCTTCTGATCCCCTCTCCGGACCCACGTGAGCTTCCTAGATCTCCTCCGGATGACCCGTCGTTCTCGGAAATCATGAGACATATCCAAAAGAACATGGGCTGGGATGCAGAAGAGTTAGACCCCGAGAGACTACGCCTTGCTAGATATCTTCGGCAGAAGGATTCCAAGCCTGTGGTGGTACCACCCTTGGTGGACACTTTTGTGGACGTCACCAAGGCAGCGTGGAAGCGTCCACACTCGCTCCCGTCGATGCCGAAGAAAGCTGACCGCCTGTACAAGGCTCCTAAGGAGGACCAGTACTTGGCTCAACATCCTCTGGCCGACTCTCTGATCATAACAGCCTCTCATGACCGGTCCCAGAGACCGCAACATTTGAGCACCCTGTCACCGGACCCGGAATCCAAACAGCTGGACGCTATGGGCAGGCGCACGTATGCTTCCGCTACCTGCGCCATCAGATCCCTAAACTACTTGACCCACATGGTGCAGTTCCAAAATGCTTTGTGGGAACAGGGACTGGATCTGGCGGAGAAATTGCCAGAAGGTGAGCAGAAGGAGGAGATGTTGCAACTCCTTCGTACGGGTTCGGACGTGGGAACCCAGGTGCTGCGAGCTGCATACGATTCCGCGGACTCCTCGGCCAGAGCGGCAGCTTCAGGCGTATGCCTCCGGAGACACTCATGGCTTCGTGTCTCCGGATTTACCCCGGACGTCCAGAAGAACATCATGGACGCCTCTTTCGAAGGAGAAGTTCTCTTTGGTGCTCCCTCTGAGAAGGTTCTCATCAAGCTCCAAGAGGCCGGGAACGCGGTGAGGTCGGTCCAGGCAATGTACTGACCAAAGCTGAGTTCCTTTCGTAGGAACCAAAGCCGTTTTCATGGACGGACACAGAGACAACAGTCCCGCACCGGTCCACAACAGAGGGGCTCCGGTTCCCGCAGAGCCCAGGGAAGACAGCCCGCGGCCCGAAGTCAGCATCCAGCTAAGCTGGCTCAGCCCGCGGCTCCCTCCGCCGCCACAGCCTGACTCCTTCCCGGCCCCCCGCCCCTCAGGATCAACGGGACATCAAGGTCGGGGGTCGTATTGTGAATTACCTGCCAGGATGGCAGTCCATAACCACCGACAGGTGGGTTCTTCAGTTGGTCGAAAAAGGCCACTTTATAGAATTCGCAGACAAGCCACCCTCGAGGCCTCCTCTGCTCTCCCGTTACTCGGGTCAGCACAAATTGCTTATCAGGCAAGAAATACTCGTGCTCCTGCAGAAGGGAGCGGTGGAGTATGTTCCAGAGAACCAGATAGATTTCGGATACTATTCCCACTTCTTTCTGGTTCCCAAGAAACAGAGGACCTCCGTCCAATCTTGGACCTCAGTGACCTAAATCGTCGATCCGCCTACAAGCGATTTCGCATGTGGTGACCTTCGGGCCTCATTCCCATGCTGAAGCAGGGGCGCCTTCTTAGCGTCCCTAGACATGCGGGACCTACCTGCACATCCCTGTATTCAAGCGCACAGGAGGTTCCTAAGGCCGAGTTCCTTGGCTACCATTTTCAGTTCTGGCCCTTCCGCTTTGGACTGTCACGCCCTCAGGGTCTTTACCAAATGCATGGCAGTCGTGGCAGCATCCTTAAGGAGACAGGGCCACTATGTGTTCCCGTACTTGGACGATTGGCTTCTCATGGCCGCCTCCAGAGAGGCGTTGTTGCTGGCTATTCAGAGCACTCAGGACTTGTTCCAGTCTCTGGGCATTATAATCAACTACGAGAAGTCTCTCCTCATACCATCACAGAAGCTGCAGTTCATAGGCGCAGTTCTGGACACCCTTCAGGGGAAAGCATTTCTCCCAGACGACAGAGCGGAGCGCATCAGATCCCTCATCAGGGATCTCTCGTGAGAAGACTGTCCCTGCCAGGCTGGTCCTTCGTCTGCTGGACACATGGCTGCGGCCATTCTGACAGTCCCTTTGGCAAGGCTCCACATGCGGGTAACTCAGTGGATGCTCAAGGTGCAGTGGGACCAAAGGCAAGACCACATGCAGCATCCGGTCAGAATCACAAATGCCGTGATTTGAGACTGGCAATGGTGGCTAGACCCAGGGACACGTTCTGCGGGTGTCCCATTTACAGTGCCATCCCTGGAGATAATCCTCTCCACAGATGCCTCAGGGCTAGGGTGGGGAGCGCACTTGAACGGGGTGAGGTCCCAGGAACATGGACCCCTCAGGAAGCCCACCTCCACATCAACGTGCTGGAGATGAGGCGGTCCTCGCCCTGCAGGCCTTTCAGTCAGAAATCCCGTTGAGCATGCTTCTGCTTCAGACAGACAACACGGTGGTAATGTACTACCTCAACAAACAAGGAGGCGCACACTCTTACCCCCTTTGCAGGGAAGCCATGAGGGTGTGGGATTGGGTAATTCAACGCGGTAGCGAACCTGATTGCAGTTCACGTTCCGGAGTGGACAACACCAATCCCCAGAGCGGCCTGAGTCGCTCCCAGGCCAGAGTCCACAGTGGGAACTTCTTCAAGGGGTGCATGAGGATCTGTTTCTTCGATGGGCACTCCAGAACTGGACTTATTCAGCTTCCCCATCCAACGCAAAACTGCCCAATTTTTGCTCGCTAGATCCAGGGCCTGGTGTTTTCTGGTGAGACGCGTTGTCCCTCTCCTGGGCGGACAGATTCCTCTACGCTTTCCCTCCCTTCCTGTTGATCCAGAGAGTTCTTCTCAAACTGCGCAGGGAGCATGCAACAATGATCCTGGTTGCCCCATTCTGGCCCAGACAGATCTGGTTCCCCTTACTAACGCAGCTGTCCCGGGAACCTCCAATCCCGTTGCTTTTCAGCTCCCATCTCTTGTCTCAGGAGGAAGGTTCTCTAGTCCATCCGGACTTACGCTCACTGAACCTGCATGCATGGCTCCTAGAGACATAGCCATTTTGCGACACGGGGTCTCGCAAGAGGTGGCGGAAGTTCTTTCCGCAGCCAGAAAGCCAGCAATGCATGCGACGTACGCCATGAAATGGTGCCGTTTTTGCCTGTGGTCGCAAGCACGCGGCCTTTCCCCTCTAGGTTGTCCGGTGAAAGCGGTGTTAGAATAACTGCTCTCCCTTTTCCATTCGGGTCTCGCCTACTCCTCTATTAAGGTGCACCTTTGCGCTATTTCTGCTTACCACTTCCTGGTGGGACAGCGCACAGTGGCGCAACTTGACACCTCTCGAGACTTTCTGAGAGGGGTGTTACACCTTAGACCACCCATTAAGGACCCTGTTCCTCCATGGGATTTACTCTTGGTCCTGGAACAGCTCACGCTTCCCCCTTTTGAGCCTGCCGCGGATTGCGAGCTGCGTTTCCTGTCATAGAAAACGTTATTTTTAGTTGCTGTTACGTCAGCAAGGAGAATTTCCGAGCTTCATGCTCTAATGTGTAAGGAACCTTATTTGATTTTCCACCAGGACAGAGTGTCCCTGAGGACGGATCCTAAGTTCTTGCCTAAGGTGGTCTCTGCACTCACTCTCAATCAGGACATTGACCTGCCTGTATATTTCCCTAAATATTCTAATAGAGGAGAAGCGCTGCTCCACACCCTGGATGTTCACCGCTGTCTAAGGTATTACCTGAACAGGACTAAACAGCTTCGCAAGTCAGAGCAACTCTTCGTTTCCTTCGCTGAGAGGATGATGGGCCAACCAGTATCGAAGCAGTCCCTTTCTCGCTGGCTTGTCCAGTGTATATCATACTCCTATGATGCTAAGCAGAAGCCCCTCCCAGGTACAGTCCGGGGCCATTCCACTAGGGGGGTGGCTACCTCCTTTGCAGCACTTCGCAACGTCTCTTCCTCTGCCATTTGTGCTGCAGCCACTTGGAGCTCTGTGCATACTTTTATCAGGCATTACAGCCTGGACATTGCTTCACGGCAAAGAGCCGGTTTTGGCCTGGCTGTGCTACAGGGTCTCCTGTCCTAGAGTCAGGACTTGGTATGGATTTTCCTAGTTTCCTCCTCCCAGAATGCTTACAAAGCGTTATTGCTGGAAATCCAGTCCTAATGGTGTTACCTGCTGCAAGAGCTGTATCTCGAAGTAAGATAGTACAGTTACGTAAGAACTTACCGTAACAGTAGATCTTCGAGAACAGCTCTTGCAGCAGGTACCTTCCCCCCCACCTTCCCCCTTGGAGGAGGCATGGCTTACCGAGCCTTTAGCAGGGGCTTACGCCCTTTTGTCTTCTGATGGTTGATCCTCGGTCTCCCATTCTGATGTTGTCCTGTGACCGGAAGTCTCCGGCGGGAGAACTGGGGAATCTGGCGGGACCGCCCCCTTATGTACTACACCTGACGTCGGTGGCGGGACCGACGTCGGGGGCGGTCTCCGCTGAAGTTAGCTAGCTAGAAGAATTCCGTGGGGTCCTGCCGCCTGCCGGCTTCAATCCTAATGGTGTTACCTGCTGCAAGAGCTGTTCTCGAAGATCTACTGTTACGGTAAGTTCTTACGTAACTGTACTTTCCAGTTTGTTCCAGTTGGTCATAAGCTATATCAGTATCTTCTTTAGCAGTTTCTGGTTAATACTATCAAAACAGTCGGCCTGGTGGTGCTCAGGGTTGAGGCGCTGGACACCACACCTCACGCCACGCTGGCGACCCGAGTTCAGGAATGAGCTCGGGGAGCTGGGGGTCAGTAGGGGAAGGAGAGGATCGAGCGTCCGGAGGACTGCTCTCCTCTCCCTGGGAGGGTTCCAGAGGCCGCTCAGTGTCCTTGTGACACCCGATGGAGATCGAGGGTACTACAGGATCACCAGCCAGAGTTGTAAGGGGCGAGGAGTGTGGCAGATGTCGGCAGGGCAGCTGTGCGCAGATGTCACTGCACGTCGCCTCCCCAGGGGCAACAAAGCAGAAAATCCCCATCCATGGGGATAGGCGACGGCACCATCACCCGCCGCCACACTCCATCAGCGGACTCCATCCACCCCTGCACAGAGCCCAGTCTGGCCTGCCATACTGTAGATAGAGTGCCCTGGGAGGAAAGGGCGATCTTACTTCGGGGGGGCTCAGAGCTGGGGGGATCGCCGGGCTGGTGCCAGGGATTTGAGAGTTTCAGGCTCGGAGGTATTGCGATAAGGCTAGGTGGTAGCCTGAGAGAGTTCCCTGTGAGTATGGTGCATAGAGTTAAAAAAAAAAAAAAATACTATCAATGCGACATTTGATTTTTTTTTTTTTTTTTAGCCCAATTCTTCAGGATGTTATCATGGTATATATTGGTATGATTTTTCCTATTAGGAGTCTCAATCTCATAGTTTACTGTACCAGTACATCTAACCACTTTTTAGAAAATGGGCATGAAAAATAAAGCATCCTGATTGTCTGAAAGCCAATGCCAGGCATGCATTTATTTTTTAGTAGAGCCTAGTGAAAAATGAGTGCCAATTCGGGGTGTCACATTACTTAGAGTATCATTGGGCACCACGAATTTTCAAACTAGCCAGTCACCATTTTTTTCCACTCACTTAACGAATGAGTTGGCGGCCAGTCAGAGCTCCCCCTGTCTATCTTAGTTTAAGTTCAGTACCTTCACAAGTTTACAGAGACGCACTCCATTTTTATGTTTGCTTGCACGCATGTGCAAGAAACATAGTGCCACCATACGAGAATTCGTAGGTGTGCCTGCCCCACTTCCAATGCCCTGGTCCGTTTTGCAGGCGTGGCTGCACTGTGCCAGTGACTGTCTGGGCTGTATATGACAGAGTTCAGATGCAGTGGTATACGGTTCAGAGGGAAATATCACCACAATCAGCGGTGGTAACGTGTAGGCAATTTGCATACTGCTGACGGCAGTACGCAAATTGCCTACATGTACGTCTTCACTGCATTTGAACTGTCATAGACAGTTCCGTCGTTGCCCCCCCCCCCACTTACGTAGCACGCTGGGAGCCCATCCCAGGGTGCTCATGCACTACCCTCCACCCGCATGTACCGTATGACCGGGGGTGCCCAATCCCCCGTCAGCTCCACTGCCCTCCCAACAGACCTCTAGGTGCCACTGGGAGCCCACCCCAGCGTGGCAAGAGTTGGTATGGACAACGGGGGGTGCCCAGTCCCCTGTCTGCGACTGCTGCCCCCCAAAAAATAAACCATTTGAGCTGCCACACTGGGAGCCCACCCCAGCGTGGCAAAAGTCCCGCATTGTCCTCCTGCAGTAGAAAAAAACTAAAAAAAAAAAGTCCCTCGTTGACTGTCTGGCCCCCTCCCCAACCCGCCTCCCTCTGCACACGCACCTACCTCCCCCATACTTACCTCACAGAGTCCAATGCGACGCTCTTGGACTGGGAACACGCTCTGCACTCTTCAAAACCAACCACGAACTGAAGAAATGCCAGTAAGCTGTATAATGGCATAAATGTTTTTTTTTTTTCCCAACTTTGGTGCATATCTCGGCCATTTTGTGGAATTTTTTCACCAACTTTTCAGCATCGGGTTCTTGGGGCCCCACCTCATGAACTCGGTCACTGTCATTTTGTTATTCGGTCCCGAAAGGTGATTTCTTGGTCACTGCGCAGAACCACCTTTCGTGGCCACATAACAAAATGACAGTGGTACAGTTCATGAGGTAGGCTTCCAATATCCTAAGTTAAAAAGCTGGTGAAAAAAATTCCCCAAAATGACTGTTACGAGAGTACGTTGTGCATTTACTACGCACGCTTGTAATTTCGCAAATGTTTAATGTTTTCACTCCAGATTTTCAACATTGACATTTTACCACACCTCCTTATGAGCAGTACAGCTGTCATTTTTCACATCTTGCCCAAAATATGTTTTCGCGCATGTAACGCACAATGTCGTAGTCTTAGTGTGCGAAATCAATGTTCGGGACAGATTAAGAAAATTACAGTGACACTTTTCACATAGCAGATGTCTTAAAATGGGTATGTTAAAAATTTGGTGACAAAAGTCCATAAAATGACTGTGTTACGAGCGAACATTGCGCAGTTTCCACGCACCCTCGTAAGTTCATGAATTTGTAATATTTTCAGTCCAGATTTTCAACACTGGTATTTTTCCACACCTCCTTATGAACAGTACAGCTGTCATTTTTCACACCATGGCCAAAATGTGTTTTCGCACTTCTGGTGCAGAAATGAGTGGTTGCTATGGGAAATCACTGTTTGGGGCAGATTAAGAAAATCACATGACACTGTTCATGAGTGGACGTCTCAAAATGCCGTGTTGACAATCTGCTGCAAAAAATCCCCAAACTAATTACATGACGATTGTGCGTTGCGCAGTTTCTACGCACGCTCGTGACTTCACCAGTTTTTTTTTTTTTTTTTATATTTTCACTGCAGATTTTCAACATTGCCATTTTTTACACCTCCCCATAAACGGTACAGCAGTCATTTTTCACATCCTGGTCGAAATGTGTTTTCACACTTGTGGTGCCAAATGGCATAGTCGCTGTGCAAAATCACCTTTCGGCTAACAATCTGATATTGCCACTGTTCATAAGGTGGGGGTCACAAAAAACCCATGCTGAAAATTTGGAGTAAAAATACTAATGAACGCCTGCGGCGTTAGGGTTTCCGACCATAATGCCCCTCCCTGTAGAGACTGACAGGCATCAGGGGTGCGTCTTGGGATTGTCTCCTGTAATGCTCATACCATTCCACCCCCACCCACATCCTGCAGCGAGTGAGAAGCATCGAGGTGTGCCTTGGACGCTTCAGACCAAAGTTCACCCCATTCTCCTATACTGCACCCATCTCACTGTATTTCCTGATGGAATGGGGTGAGCATAAGGCCCAAAGACCCCAAAGCACACCGTGACGCTTATCGGTGTCTGCAGGGTAGGGTGTGATGAAATGGTGTGGCCATTATGCCTGATGACACAAAGGCACACCCCAATGCCTGTCAGTCTCTGCAGGGTGGTGGTGGGGTTGGCTTCAGTTAAACACTTCACTGCCATTCCTATTATGCATCTTTCTCACTCGTACACTACCAGTGGCAATGCCAGCAAGCAAACATTCAGCATTGACAAATGCTTGTTTATTTTTGTGGTTGGGGAGAGAGATAATTGATCATTTCCCCAACCTTGCTGACTTACAGTGTCAGTGCTCTTGCGCCCTCTTCTCCAGACGCCGGTCCGCTGGGATTGTTAGCAAGCAGCCCCCATCTTGCCACCCACTCGGTTTTCTCAACTGATCATTTTTTTTTAAACATTTTCCATTTAATAAGCCCCCCCCCCACTTTAAATATAGCCGCTTATCTATGCATGCTCACTCAGTCCCAGTCAATCAATTCAACCTTCATAGCAGAACCCCGGGACATGCAGCAGAAATAAGGGCTCCTGCTCATGACTAAATAGGGCAGCTACGCGTAACCGGCTCATTGCGATGGGAACATGAATGTTCTAGAGACATGGATATGTTGTTCATCCACACTGTCTGGCAGGCTCCGTGCCGCTTTAAATCTTGCTGGAAGGTCTTCAAGCTGGCTCCTCCCACCCACCCGGGTGGTAAAACTCTTGGCTCCGCCCCATGACGCCAGATCTTCCTTACCACTTGGAAGCTCAGGTTCTCTCCTTAACACTCTGCGTGTTGACTGGATCCTAATTCTTTGGTTCGCCCGAAACTTATTTTAAAATTTTCAAGACTTCGGTCAAGTTTCTCCCTCGTGGCTGCGATGGACAAATCGACTCCCAGATTTCGGCGGTGCCCTTATGGGCAGAAAATGTCCAGGACAGATCCGCACTCCACATGCGTCTACTGCCTCGGCCTAGAACATGACCCGCAGGCCTGCGAGTTATGCCGTTCGTTTTCAGCCAGCCTGGAAGATCGCGCTGCCTGATTACAGCGAAACCCGAGAAGCGCCACCGCTGGTGAAGTCAAAGGAGGCCCGTTGGGCAGTTACCGCGGCCGCTGGCTCGGCTGAGCAACTCGAGCAGATGATCGCCCTTGAGGAGGAGGCGGCACAGGCCGCATCATCCTCTTCCTCGGTCGCGGTATTTATCCCGCTCTCTCTGTGTACCTCGTGTTTAGCTTCTTTCAAGGAGCTTTGCCAGTCCCTTTCCACGAAGGGAGAGGGGCCATCGGGATATTCCTCTCGGTCCAGAAAGAAGGACTCAAAAGGTAAGTCCCATCGTCTGCATTCATGGGAGCGGGAGAGGTCCCCTTCCCCGGACAGTCGACACTCAGCTCCGGTCAAGGTTGCGGCTAAGGCCGCTGGCTTCTCGGCGTCTCTCTCAGGTCAGCCAGCCGAGACACCCGTTGATGCGGTCGAGATTTTTCTTGACCTGTCGGACGGCCTGTCGACTGGTGAAGCCAACAACCCTTCTTCACCGGTTCCCCCGGTGGAGACCGAGGACTTGCCTGTGCCTCCAGTGCCGCAGTCCCCTGTTAAGACTTCCGAGCCGAGGGAAGAGCGGGTGTCCCCCGCCCCTTCCCAGACCCGTCCTCGGAAACACTGAGGATCTCGGTCTCGGACATCGTCTCAGTCCAGCCTATCCCGCCGACATCGGCGGTCTCGGTCTCGGCACTGAAGTAAGCGGCGCTGCTGCTCGTCCTCGTCTTCCTCCTCGGAAGAGGAGAGGCTTTGGCCCAAGTTGTGTCGATGCTATGAGAACCTGATGTGACAGCAGTTACTTCTGTCCGGGAACAAGCTGATGCCGTTGCCTTCCCCGGTCATCAGGTGGCTGTCACCCGAGCGGCAGTAACAACCCCTCACTGTAGTCGAGGTGCCCAAGCCTGGGCCAGTTGTTTGGCCGAAACCAGCTGCCCCACCGATTGTGGTGGAACCTCCGCCTTCACAACCGAAATCAGGGGCACCGACTAAAGACTCTTGGTCGGGTCAGGGCCTGCCCCACAGGTTGTCGGTCACCCTCACTCCCGACCGTCCTCTGCAGGTGGAGGGTGGCTCAGGCCCCAGGCAGCTCTTCGCAGACTCCTCGGAGTCCGACGACGACTTCTCCCTGTTCTCCAGGCCCATTGACCTGGAGTCCCCCGGGGGCCAGTCGATGGACGGAAGACCATCGTTCTTCATGGGTTTGCTTCGGCTCATCTCGGAGTCCACCGGGATGCAGCTTGAGCCCGTATCCAAGTGGGCCAAGTATCCCCTTGACCGAGGGGATTCACCCACGGAGGCCTTTCCGGTGGCTGAAGCCATTGTTGACCCAGTCTTGGAGCTCTGGCAGCGGCCTGCTTCCTGTCCCACGCCTTCGGCTAGGATGGCCAGAAAGTATGCGGTCCCTACCGGCTCTTTGCCCATTTTTTCGGAACACCTCTCTGCCGAGGGGTTGGTCACCAACAGTGTTTTTTGGCATTCTGGGAACGCTAGGGATGTGGACAAGCCCCCCGACAAGGAGTCCAAAAAGCTGGACTATGCTGGGCGCAAGGTGTATGCTGCGTCCTCCCTTGGCCTCCGCCAGGCCAGCTCAGCTGTGCTGATGGCACACTTCTCCCACGCCCTCTTGGGCTCCCTAGATGAGGTGATCCCTCATCTCCCAGCTGACCTGCAGACCACGGTCCGGCAGGTATGGGACCAGGGTAGGGCGGTGGCTAAACAGCAGCTCCAAATGGCTCTGGACATTGGAGACTCCTGTGCCAGATCGGTTGTGGCCGTGGTGGCCATGCTCCGCAGAGCATGGCTGAGGACATCCACCTTCACGGCGGATACCCAGCACAAGCTGGCAGATGTCCTCTTCCTGGGGACAGACCTCTTTGGCCCTGGAGTGGAGGGTCACCTCTAGCGGATCGAAAAGTCCAGTGCCACTCTGGACTCTGTCACCTCCGCCCAGAAGGACAAAGGCCACCGACAGCAGCAGCACAAGTCCTTTCATCCTTCTGCGCCTGCGGCACGTCCGGCCCAACAGCACCAGAACCAGGACCAGCAGGCTCATGCTTGGCATCCCAAACCCAAGCCCGCGGCTTCCTCCAACAGGAAGCAGGGAGGTAAAGGCCCAGGAGGTCCCTTGGCCGGTCCCTCCTCTAAGCCTGCCCAGTGACGGGTTGAAGGGTGTCGCCCCCCGCCTCGTCACTCCCCCCTGGGTTCCCCCCATGGGGGGACGGCTCCGCCACTTCCTTTCCACTTGGTCCGTTATCACCACAGACCGTTGGGTGTCGGAGGTGGTAGGAAAGGGCCTGCCCCTGGAGTTTGAGCAGGCCCCGCCCTTCCGAGCCGTCTCCCCTCGTGGGGGGGGGGCTACGGGGTCCGCAGCCTCTTTGTCGGCTCGCCGAGCTGATATCGCCCTGCTGGTCGAAAAAGAGGTGATCAGGAAGGTGGCGGATCCTTCTCCAGACCCGGGGTTTGTGTCCAGGTACTTCCTGGTTCCAAAATGGATGGGGGGGCTGGCGCCCCATTCTCGACCTGCATGACCTGAACAGGTTCCTAAGGTCTCGGACCTTCAGGATGGTCACTCTGGCTCAGATAATCCCGTCCTTGGAACAAGGCATGTGGTTCTGTTCTCTGGACCTTCAGGACGCATTCTTTCACGTCCCAATCAGTCCGTCCCACCAGAGATTCCTCCGCTTCAGGGTGGAGGGGTCCCTCTATGAGTTCCAGGCCATGCCCTTCGGCCTTTTCCTAGCTCCCAGGGTCTTCACCAAATGCATGGCAGTGATGACGGCATTCCTGCAGTGCCGAAGGGTCCGGGTGTACCCCTACCTGGACGACTGGCTGATTGCAGCCCCCTCCAGAGCGGAGGTGGAGCGGTCCAGAGATCTGGCCCTCCAGGTTTGCTGTCAGGTTGGCCTCCTCATCAACGAGGCCAAGTTGGAACTCATGCCAGAGCTGGTGATACAATTCATCGGGGCAGAGCTCAAATCTCTACGAGCCAGAGCACGGCTCCCGGTGGACAGGGCCGAGGTTCTTTCCTCCTTTGCCCAGTCATTTCAGGTTGGGCAATTGCACCCTGCCTGGGACTTTCTGCGCCTCCTGGGCCTCATGGCAGCCTGCACCAGCATGGTCCATTGGGCCCGCTGGTACATGCGTCCCCTTCAATGGGTGCTGGCTAGCCAATGGTCACAGCACTTCGATCCACTGGATCAGCTAGTGACAGTGACCCTGGGGATGTGGCGTGTTCTCCAGTGGTGGACCGTTCCAGCACATCCGCAGGAGGGCATCCCGTTTGTCCGCCCCGAGCCGACGGTCTCTCTTTTGACAGATGCCTCTCTGGGTTGGGGTGCCCATCTGGGGGAGCACAGAGTGCACGGCCTCTGGTCCCCTCGGGAGTCCCGATACCACATCAACCTGCTGGAGCTTCGAGCGGTTTGTCTAGCCCTCACCACCTTCGCTCCGTTTCTACGGGGTCAAGTGGTTCAGGTCCAGACGGACAATACCACGACCATGTACTACCTAAACCGCCAGGGCGGGACGCGCTCCATGCCTCTGTGCAGGGAATCTCTCCGCATTTGGTCACTCGTGCGCAGTCTGGAGGCAGATCTCCTCGCCATTCATGTGGCAGGAGCCTCCAACACCCTGGCCGATGCCCTAAGCTGGATAGGGGCTGCGTCCCATGAGTGGTCTCTCCTGCCAGAGGTAATACAAGATCTGTTCTCCTACTGGGGCATGCCTCAGGCGGATCTGTTTGCCTCCAAGGAGAATGTGAAGCTGAGACTGTTTCATACCCGCCCCCCTCAGCAGGGCTCGCTGTAGGGGGATGCCTTCTCGAGGCCGTGGATCCCGGGTCTCTTCTACGCCTCTCCCCCATTTCCCTTGATCCACAAGGTGCTTCTCAAGGTGAGGAGGGACAAGGTGCAGGTGATTCTGGTAGCCCCAGACTGGCCCCGCCAGTTCTGATATCCAGATCTCCTCAGTCTCAGCTCCAGGCTCCCGAGGCGGCTTCCAGTCCACCCGGACCTGATCTCAGTCAGTCAGGGAAAGGTATTCCATCCGCACCTTCAATCCCTGCACCTGACGGCCTGGTTCCTGAGCGGCTAGAGTGTCAGGCCTTGGGTCTTTCCGACGAGGTCCTCAGCATCGTTGAGGTGTTCCGTAAGGAGTCGACCAGAAAATGCTACGCCTTCAAATGGAAGAGATTCTCCATTTGGTGTCAGGGAAAGGGCCTGGACCCTACCTCCTGTTCCTTGGCAAGCATTCTGGACTACCTGTGGTCTCTTTCTCAGCAAGGGCTTCGGTCGACGACCCTTCAGGTGCACCTGGCAGCCATCTCTGCTTACCGGGCGTGGAGCCGGGAAGCAGTCGGTGGCGCAGGAGAAGGTGGTCGGGCGCTTTTTCAAAGGCGTTGATCACATATCCCCTCCAGTGTGAGAACCTTCACCTCTGTGGGATCTACTGCTGGTATTGGCTAAGTTCATGGGCAAGCCATTCGAACCGATGCACAGGTGTGACATCTCTCACCTGTCGTGGAAGACCGCCTTCTTGGTGGCTATCACGTCAGCCAGAAGGATGGAAGAGCTCCAGGCGCTTTCCATTGAGTCTACTTATCTGGTCTTCCACAGGGACAAGGTTGTCCTGTGCCCCCCCCCCGAAATTCCTTCCAAAGGTGGGGTCGGAGTTTCACCTTAACCAGGTGTTGACTCTGCCGGTGTTCTATCCCAGTCATACCTCGGAGGCCGAATATAGGCTCCATACTTTGGACCCTAGAAGAGCGCTAGCTTATTATAAGGAGCAGACAGCTGAAGTTCGGGGAAAGGTTCGCCAGCTGTTTGTTACCTATGCTAAAAACCGCACCTAAGCTGACCTGCAGTCAAGCGGACGATAGGCAGGTGGGTCACCTCCTGCATAGATCTCTGCTATAGGTTGGCGGGCATGGAGCCTCCCAGAGGATAAGAGCTCATTCTACCCGCCATACCGCTGCATCGGTGGCTGCTTCCAGGGACGTCCCTATCCAGGAAATCTGCAGGGCTGCTACCTGGAAGTCAGCACACACCTTCATCACCCACTGCCACATCGACCTTGAGTCACGCCGGGATGCTGGTTTTGGGGCCTCGGTTCTCCAGTCTTTATTTCCCAAGTAGGGGGTGTGCGCCTTGCCTCCCTCCTCCCGGAGAACTGCTAGGAGTCTGCCAGACAGTGTGGATGAACAACATATCCATATCCCTAAAAATACAGGTTACTCACCTGTAACAGGAGTTCTAAGAATGGTATATGTTGTTCATCCATGCGACCCACCTGACCTCCCCGGCTTTGACGCACAACCTGGCTTCCAGCGGGCTAGATCTGGCATCATGGGATGGAGCCGAGAGTTTTACCACCCGGGTGGGTGGGAGGAGCCAGCTTGAAGACCTTCCAGCAAGATTTAAAGCGGCAAGGAACCTGCCAGACAGTGTGGATGAACAACATATACCATTCCTAGAACTCCTGTTACAGGTGAGTAACCTGTATTTCTCAGCCCCTTCTATCACTAGAGGGGGGGAGGTAGGGACTATACAATTTACCTTAGTACTGGGGGTAGAAGTCGAAGTGAAAGCAAACAAAACTGCCTTGAAAGAGAAAAAAAATTGTTACAGACATACTGTCCTAAACAGCAGCAACCTCTACTGGGAACTGTACCAGTACAGGGACTACTTTACAAGAAAAAATATTTGTATTCCTTTTCTTAACATTTATTTGATTTGTTTCTAATCAATTTAATTTTATTAAAAATGTTACCTATATTTTTTAAGCGCAGTAATATCCTTTGGGGTGAGCAGTATTGGGCAGCACCAGACCTTCCAGGGGCTATAAGGCCCTCCACCTGTGGCCTCATTATGCCCCTTGGTGGTCTAGTATTGCCCAATACCACCCACCCTGTTGGGTATTATTGCTTACATAAGGCCTTTGCCACTTCAGTAACAGTTTTCTGTAGTGGATAATAGTAAGAAAACCTTTTCACTTGGCTCACAAAAATGTTTTCTTTTACCCTATAGTCATGATACACCTACTGTTTTTGGGGTTCTTTCTGATTACTATGGGCAGTTTCAACATATTTTGCCAGTCTCTTCTCAGTGCACACATGTAAGAGACAGTATATTTATTTATTTTTTTTTCTGAGTGGGGTTATTTTCCCATGTTTCTTTTATTACATCTAGTGACCCGCTAGGTTGTCACCCATATTGCATTTCAAAAGGTGAAAAACCTGTTGATGCTTGTGGCACTTCTCTGTAAGCAAAAAGCAAGTAAGGTTAAGTACTGGTCCCAGACTTTCTCTTCATCTTTCACAAACTTTTGAACATGCATTTTAGGGTTTGATTATGTAGCCAGCCCCTCCCCAATGTCTAGGGGCAACTCAAGTTTCCGGGGGAGGGGGCCCACAGCATAGCAAACTCACCAGCACCAACCAACACCTGCAAGCATTGATAACATTTGCTTACCTGGAGATGTCTTCACTAATGGCTGGAACCCAGGTTTTTCATTGCTGCTGGAAAGGGAGCACCCCAATCTTCCAAGGAGGACCACGACTCCAGCTCCTTTCAGCTGAAAGTCCCCATGGTCCCCGGACATGAGCAGATGCAAGGATCTTAACAAAAAGGCCCCTAAAAAGTGAACTTATTGGGAAGGTTAAAATCTTAAGGCTTTACAGTTCATCATATCCTTATTTACAAACTGAGACAAAACTCCTGAATGCTGTTCTAAAATATAATCACCTCACTTTATTTCTTCTGAGCCCAAATGATTCAACAGGGCTGCAGGGATCCAGAATTCTTTCGAAGATAACTCTACAGTTCCATGGGGATAAACTTTTGTACATACAAATTTTGGTAGTGAATAAGGCAGAGCAAGGATTTTAACAGCTCATTATACAGCAGACCTGATTTTCCCCAGGAATACAGCGACTTCTTGTCCTGGCCCGTGAAGCTCCAAAGATTCCACTGGCACTGGTAAGTACCTACAGAGCTTCCTGCTTACCAGACATGGGGCTTTTTAATTTTTCCTCTTGTGGGAAGCGTACAGCTTCCTCTCACCCATTCCCTAGCTCTTACGTCCAGCCTCAAAGGGACACGAATGGTGCGGTACCAGCAAAACCCACTGCACCACACCCCATTATCGTCTCACCCAAGCCGCTCTCCCATTCTGCCTGGTCTTCCCCAGAGTGCTACTGACTCTCTCCAGCATCCTGACTTAAGGTGTAACAGGACCCCACATTTAACTGCTGCCAGACACCGTACCTGTCACTCACCCAACTGCTGCTCGATATGTGCAGCCAGCACATGGGTATACCTAAAGGGTACTCCGTGGCCCACTCGGCAATGTCAGGCAGCCCCGAGGCCTGTCCCTCCAAAGAGGCCCTTTACATGGGTAAAGGTTCCCCTCAGCCCCCTTGTTGGTGTACCCGGGTCGCCTTGCCACCTGAACTGCAGAGAACCTGCTACAACCTGCTGCACCCCGACAACCCAGGCACACAACGTACTACTGGGGCCTAACCCAGACCCTGGTGCCTACCTATCCTGCACCTGCTTCCTGATGGCCAACCATTCTCCCTACAGCCCCCCCAACCCCCAGAGCCCAGGCCCCCAAACCATACACCCGCAGTTACCTCTCTTGGTGCCCTCCCACGGATGCTCCACCAGGGGACCCGACACATCGCCACTGTAGAAGCTGGCCTGCCTAATGCAGGAGTGTTCTTCCCTTTTATACTGCCCAAAAATTGCTGTCTGCTGTCACCACATGGTGGCAAGCAGAAATTGCGCCCCAGAGCACTAAAAATTCCTATACTCTGGGGGCAACTAAGATGGAAGGGGGTCCCTAAAGGAAGCATAAGTCCCTGTCAAAAGAGAGGGGGACTTGCAATTAAAAGGCTCAACAAAACTGTTTGTCTGAGGGTGATAAGGGGGGTTCTTATGGCAGTGATACCTAGTAGTCGGAACAGCTGCTTCAGCAATGCAGCACCAAAATTACTATCCCACCCTGCTGAAAATTTTGGCAAGGAGAAATAAGTTTGACCAAAAAGTGATCTGACTTCTTTACACAAAGGATTATAAGTAGCTGTAATTCATTATCTAGACACATAGTAGAAAGTAAAAACATTGATATATTCAAACACAGACTAGACCAGTATATGGGTGAAAAAAAATAGAAATCAATGGTGGCGAGTTCAAAAAGGACAATTTGTCTATAGGACTCGTATTCAGCTATGAAGCTATGAACCTCTGCTGCCACTTTTGGGGCTGTGACAGCATGCATTGGAATTGTCTCTGGGTATTGAGTAGCATATTAACATACTGCCAGATTAATCAATTGCCCTTTTTACTTTTTTAAGGGCCAGCCACATCCATTGCAGTTCTCTCAAAAGACACATTTATCAAGGGTAGGGGCACCAGGGGCACCTTGTCTTTTTTAGCCACTGGGGCTACTTTCTGACATTCAGTACAAGAACTGCAGTAGGTAGCAACATCCTCATGAATCCCAGGCCAGTAAACTATGTACAACAATCTGGCAAGGGTATGTTCCCTCCCCGAGAGACCACTATAGGGCTGTCATTACCTGCTGTCTGCAACAACTCAGTTCTGTACTTCTTTGGTATGGCCAGTTAATTGTTCTATCCGTTCCTGCGTCTGCGAATTAACACAAACTCTGTACATTAGTCCATTACATTTTTTAAACATAGGTTCATCCTGTTTTTGTTTCGTTCCCAGCTGCTGAAAATAACCTTGGCGAGAAACATAGTTAGTTTTTCAGAAACAAAATCAGAATTGGTTATCAGTTTAGTTTCAGCATTTTCATGTATCAACCTCTTATGTCCATCAGTCTTTTGTTGCCACTGTGGGTTTTTTTTTTTTCCCGGCATCTTCTTACTTTTGTGGACTTCTGGACCTTGGAATTGGGCTCGAGCATGTCTGAATCAAAGTCACCAAAAAGAAAATAGTTCCCAGTGTCTGAGATTTTCTTTGCCTTTGCTCTTGTTGTCACAGCTGGTTAAACAACAGGGTCAACTTCCTTTACCCCGACCCCCTGAGAGTGAAGGACTAGGGTACATCAGCTGCTGAGGCTTTGTGCTTCAGTCTGAGCAGCCCCTTAGAGCTCCCTAGGAGGTTTAAACTGTCTTTTTAAAGGCAGTTTGCCTTGAAGCCTTATACATTTGGAAATTTAATCCTACAATTTACAGGAAGTGGTCAGTGATGTCACTTCCGGTCCGGCAGCAATATAAACACTCACCAGAGATACTGGGCTTGTTTGTTTAACACTGGGAGCCTCCTGTGCTGTTTGGAGAGCATTTTAACTTCTAACTGAGAGCACTAGCCTTTGAGAAAGGCAGGGGAGTATTTGCACTTATCTGCTATATTTGCACATTTAGACTAGACCCCTGACTCCCTGAGCGCGAAGGGCTTGGGTACATCAGCTGCTGGGGCTTTGTGCTTCAGTTTGGGCAGCCCCTTAGAGTTCCCGAGCGAGTTTAAACTGTGTTTTTTCTTATTATTTCTTTCTTTCTTCTCCTTTCCTCCAGCTGCTCCTGTCTGACCACCCCTTGGCCCCATCACCCGGCTCCTCTGGGATTTACCTTACACCTGTGTCCTCTGCCACAGGACTTACAGAGTGTGCCCAGCCACCGGTGTGGAGCCTACAGGGGTCAGTCTTCATTCTGCCTCCAGGTGTTCTTTTTCTGCCTTGTTTTCACCCCTTTTATGTCCCCGGGACCTCGGCCATTCACGGCAGCGCATGCAAATGGTGGCGTGCATGCACACTGGCGCAGAGCGCAGCCCTGATCTGCCCACCCAGTCTAATGCCAGACCCTCCAGTGCTCTGATGCTACCATCGAGCCTCCACTCAGTGGCAGTCAAGAGCTGGTCAGGCCTACCTCCCCAATCCAGGAGAGGAGAGCTGACTGGCGGCTGCGCTAACCACCCCAGCCCTCCTCCCCCCAGTAACCTGTGTTCATTCTCGAACACGGGTCGCCCGGCGTGGTGAGAGGTACAGGTCTCAGCGCCACTGGGCCACTTTTAAACTGTCTCTTTAAAGGCAGGTTACCATTCAGTTATAAATTTGCAGTTTTAATCCTGCGATTTACAGGAAGTGGTCAGTGGCGTCACTTCCGGTCTGGCAGCAATATAAACACTCACCTCAGTGAGCAGGGTGAGCACAGGGCTGAGGTGACATAGGCAGAGGAAAGCTGTATCTACTTGTGTCAGCAGAGGAAGCTGGTCACCCCACTAGGCTCTCTTAGGCAGATTAAACTACCCTTTAAAGTAAGTGGCTTTATAATCAATAAATCAATAGAGAAAAGGTCAATGAAATGCTGGATGTGTGACTTATCCAGAGTATTTTACGCAGATGCAGCAAGTGTTATATGCTGTATACAGAGTTGTGTGTATCAGGGATTTGCAGTAGATGCTGTAAGTTTTTAGAGAGATCGAAAAGCAAACCGAAAACTTAAAAACTGAATTACATAATGTAATTGAGATGGGCAAAATTAAAAAAATGTGTCAGTAGCATTAGAAATGATGAAATATCTCCCCATATAGACACACCGGATAACAGAAAAAGACCCCTTGAAGAGGAAATTGGTAACACTAGTTCATCTCCTACTACACCCAAAGCAAAAAAAAAAACAAAACTGTGAGGCAAATAAAACTGACTGGAGCAGGGTCACAAAACATGCACTGAAAAAAAGTAAAAGTACTTTACGGGGAAAACCCATTCATATACAAAACAGGTTTTTTGTACTAGGAGAAAGAACTTGCCAAGATTTGGAAACTTGCAACGCTGAGCACGTTGCTGACAAACATGCCAACCCCCTCCCCTGCCACAGCAGTTTAACATAGTAATAAGTGATTCAATCATCAATACCTGTTCCCCCAGGATACATTTAGAAATAAGCTTTATGGCTCAGTATGTATTTCCTAGTAAATCTCTTCCAATAAATAAGTAAATAAATAATTGTATTTATTGCGGTCTTGAAATGAGAAATACCTACATTGATGAGTACTATCTGTAGGAAAGACAAGCCACTAAACAATGTGGTTACCTGTATGCCTGGTGCAAAAGTTGTTGATGTTAGCAATAACATAGATAAACTCCATTTAGCATATAATGCTTCTATTATTCTGCATGCGGGAACCAGTGGTGTGGGTGAAAGACATATGTCATGATCTTCTCGATCTAGGTCTAAAGCTAAAATCTAAGGGTCTCAAAGTGGCTATATCCAGTGTCCTGCCTGTACTCGGGGCCCATCATGAAAAAAATAAAACTATTAAAAGAATAAATGTTAGTGTGTCTAACTGGAGTAAAGGAAAGGACATAACTTTCATTCAGAAATTGGGGTGATTTCGCTCTTAAGATGTTTGCTAAAGATAGGCTACATCTCAACAAGCTGGGTACAAAATTATTGGGGGAAATTTTCAACAGTGCTTCTCAGAACTCATTTTAAACTAAGAAAATCGGGAGGGGGGATTATAAACGCTGTATGCTTAATCCTATTAGACAATCAACCATAAGGAATAATACACTAAGTGATACTAAGTTGAGCTTTGTGTTATTAAATGCCCAAAGTTTGAATAATAAATCTGATGAATTTAAGGCTTGCATAGCCCTGAGTAGGAAAAACATCACTGCAGTAACTGAAACTTGGTGAGATGAGAAAGCTGAGTGGGGGAATTCAAGTTACCCGACCATCACATTTACAAATGTAACCACACTGCAAAAAATGGTGGTGGTGTGGCTTTTATTATTGATAGCAATATCAGATCTACGGAAGTTACAGACAAAATAAAAAAATCACTTATTTTCGACTGAAACCATTTAGGTAAACGCTTACATTAGACCACGTTGACCCACTAATTTTGGGAGTTTGCTACCATCCCCCAAACTGTTCGGTTGAGATCTACAGTGCTATTCTTAGTGAAATGGAAGTGGTAAGAGAACTAGGGGAGTTGATTGTTATGGGGAATTTGAACTGCGGGGATTGATTGGTCTTCCCAACTGGCCACATGTGCTGGAAAAAAGCTGTTGTCTGTATGTGACAAACTTCATCTCAAACAACCTGTTACCTTCCCAACCAGGAGCGATAAGATTTTGGACATTGTTCATTTGTCCTGATAACCTCCAGGTGAACAGGTGTATTGCTGCATCGCCTCTTGGTACTTGGGAAGGGGAAAGGGAAAGTAAACATTGTTTAGTCAGGTGTAGCACACTAAGCCGAAGCTTGTTTCCAGGTGCAACCTGGGAGCACAAGGAAATTAAGTGACTTTTTCAGGATCATATAGTATGCACCTAGGTGGCTGTGGGATTCAAACCCAGGTCTCCAGATCTGCAGCTCAGCACCTTAACCCACTGCGCTATACTGCCTACTAGTGAGCATAATGTCGAGTTTTCCATTTTAAAGAATATCAACCTTTGTAATGGAAATACCAGGATCTTTCTATACAACAAAGCAAATGTGATAAATATAATGCAGTCTCTGAGAGAGATTGCCTGGGATAAAGCTATACACAATAAAGAAGGTTCAGAAATGTGGATGTTTATAAAGAATACAATTCTTAATGTATGTAATATATTCCCATGCAACAAAAGTATTCAAACAACAAATTAAAGCCAAACTAGATGAACAGACACATAAAGAGAATCATTAGAAGAAAGAACAAACCATATAAAAATACTTGGAACTCAGAACCGATGCAGCTAAGAACACATACATAAATTTAGAAAGAAGTTGCAAAAAGGAAATCAGGAAAGTCAAAGCTAGTTATGAAAAATAATTGGCTTTACAGGCAAGGAAAGATAATTTCAAATCCTTTCATTCTTATATTAACACTCTAAAGAAACCAACCAACCAGCCAAGTAGGCCCAATCTCTCATAATGGGAAAATTATTAACGATAACACCCAACTGGCTAATCTTCTAAATATAAATTTCTTTGGGGTATATGGCCTAAAACCGGATATAAGCAGCCGGTACACTGTAAAAAAAAAAAAAAAACAAAAAAAAACAAAACAAATTATCTGTAGTACAGATGACATAAAATGTACATTATCAAAACTTCAGGGTAACACTTCTCTGGGCCCTGATTTCATTACAGGACACATGCTTTATTTGGTGGCAGATGCCATAATTTACCCACTGAAAGTTTTCTTTGAATTTTGTTTGAATAATGGTTTTGTACTGAATAATTAGAAGTTAGCCCACCTTATAACCATACATAACAAGCAATTGTCAATGCTGGATGTTTGCTTGCTGGTATTGGCATTGGTAGTGCAAGAGTTAGAGAGATGCATAATAGGAATGGCAGTGGGGGGGCGCTGTGGAGACTGAGCAAGACGGTGGCTGCTTAATGGAGCACTGCTAACAGACTGAGTTAAAATTAACAAAAGTGGGCAAAATAACTCTATTTACTGAACTGTCGTCATTGGGGGTCACTTCTCAACATACATAGAACAAAATGGGAAACCCTTGACAAGAACAACAGAGTCACGGAGCTAAATCGAAAAGTACTTCTGCAACCTCAACAGCGCATTCTAGACAAGGCTGTGGGGAAGACCAAGCTGAAGAAACTACGGAGAAAACATTGCAGATCATTGTCTCTAAGCTTAACCGATTGATCAAGTCAGTTTTGAGCCTATCTGACAAATACGATGGCTTAGGTAATCGAGTGGCAACTTTGGAGACCTTGCTTGAAAGTATACAGACCACCTCCATAGAAACCACTAAATGTGAGGATGCCGCAATGGGTGCAGTCTCGTCACTCATTAAGGAATCTTCTCGATGGCAGTCTCGTATTGAGACGTTGGAGAACCAAATACGAGAACCTAATATCAGGATTCTGGGGGTGCCAGAAGAAAGTGAAGGGGACCACTTACTACTGTTCGTTCAAGAGTGGATCGGAGAGCAGTTGGGAGTGGAGACATCCTTAAAAGCACAACATATTCAAAAAGCCTACCGTGTTACACAGAGAGGGCACCCTGATAATCCAGATGCTCCACGAGCTGTAATGGTAGTTATGGATGGCCCAGGCGTGAGGGACTCCCTATTGGTTTTGGTCCGTAGAAAGGGGCCACCTCTATACGAAGGCAGACCATCCGACTCTTTCCAGATATTGGCTTTGCAACCAGGCAAAAACGCAAAAGATTTGACGACGTAAGAGCAATGCATCAAGAGGCTTCTATCCCGCATGGGATGATTTTCCTGGCTCGCCTGAGATTGCACACCACGGAAAGGTCTTCTTGTTCAGCGACCCCAACGAAGCTCTGAAATGGTGCCACAAGCATGCGGTCTTGGGGACCCGAGAAATACAGGGGGAAAATGATTTGTCGGACAAAGCGGAGGACACATGAAGGCTAAAACTTTTTCTTTTTCTCACTTCTGTTCTCTCTGATGGCAAAGAGTGAGTGTAGGTTGGGGTAAGGTTGTTTGTTCCCCTTGTTCCATAATTTTGAAGGGATACACCTCTAACCATCTCTACTAAGTTGAAGACTGTTGACTTTTAATAAAATACATTCAAAATCATACCTTTTGGTTCAAATTAAAAATGGCTCCTATTAAAAATGGATCATTTGGCCAGCCGATTTTTGAAGGTTGCAGATTTATTTTGTTAGTGTTGTTATAAATAACAAACGTATACCTCTGTGTCCTGTAATCAGATTGCTCATGTTTCATAGTGTTTATTCATATTGTTTCACATTTTAGTGATTCTTGTTAGTGGCAGCACTCTCTATTAAATGTAAAAGATGCAGTTAATGCATAAACTTTAGAAATGCATGGTAAAACTTACCTTACTTTAGGTAAGGGTTATTTGGACTTTTCCTGGACTTTGACTATTTTTACCATGCTGCTCTTGGATTCCTATACAGCATATAATATATACATAGTTTTAAAGGTCTCTTTGATAGTATCCTCCCAGGACGTATCAAAAGGCAAGGGATAAGCTAAAATGAGAGTATTAAGAGGAGTGGCGACCTCATTGTAAACAAATTCATGTATTTAAATGTCATTGCTTGTGATTTCGAACTGTATGTTTGAATTTCTTAAAATAATAAATTCAAAGTACAAAAAAAAGGAATGGCAGTGAAGTATTGAACTAACATCAACCCCCACCTCCACCTGGCAGAGACTGGCAGGTGTTGAGAATGTGCTCTAGGTCTTGAACATAATGCTTATGCCATTCACCTCACCCACCTGTGTGTTGCGGTGTGCCTTGAGTCTTGGCTCTTCGCTCACCCCATTCCATAAGGAAATAAGCTGAGATGGGTGCAGTATAGGAGAATGGGCTGAGCGTTGGGGCCGACGCCATCTTTTCAATGAGTGTCTCTGGCTGCAGGTGTGGGTGGGGGTGGAATGGCATGAGCATTATGGCGGACGACCCCAAGTCACACTCCGACGCCTGTCAGTCTCTACAGGGTGGGGCATTACGGTTGAAACCCTAACGCCCAGGGCATTTGTAGGTATTTTCACCCCAGATTTTCAACATGGGCTTTTTGGGACCCTGCCTCATGAACAGAGGCACTATCATTTCGTTACTCCATCCCGAAAGGTGATTTTGCACAGCGACTGCGCCATTCAGTGCCACAGGTATGAAAACACATTTTGGGCAGGATGTGAAAAATGACAGCTGTACTGTTCTTGAGGAGTTGTGAAAAAAAGGCAATGTTGAAAATCTGGAGTGAAAATATGAAAAATTGGTGAAGTTACAAGCATGCATAGAAACTCTGCAACACACACCCATAAAGCGAAATCATTTTGTGGAATTTTTTCACTAAACTTGCAACATGTGCATTTTGGGACCATACCTCATGAACAATGACACTATCATTTTGGTACTGTATCCTGAAAGGTGATTCTGTGCAGCGACTGTGAAATCACCTTTTGGGACTGAGAAACGAAATTACAGTGTCAGTGTTCACAATGTGGGGTCCCAAGAACCCCATGTTGAAAATTTGGGACCAAAACTCAAAATATTGCCTGAGATATCAACCAAAATTGAAAACCCCCTATTCAATGCCATTATAGGGCTTACCGTCATTTCTTCAGTTCCCGGTTGGTCTTTGAAGAGTTCAGACGTGTTCCTGGTCCACAGAAGATCGCTGCTTCTGACCTCCAGAGGTAAATATAGATATGGGGGTATGTGGGGAGGTGGGGTGCACAGAGGGAGGGTGCAGGTTGGGGGAAGGGGCTGGTGGGAACGACGAAGGACTGTTTTCTTTTTTTATTAGGTTTAAAAAAAATACTTAATGGGACTGTTTTCTTCTTTACAGGTGAAATATTACAAAATGGATTTCAACACATGGGTGGGCTCCTGTGTGCCAGACTAGTGGGAGGGGGAGTGGATCAATGCTGACCCAGGGTTTGGTCACTCTGAGGTCGGCTGAAAAAAGGGTGCATGGGGGGGCGCATCTGACACCAGGAGTGGGCATCCTGGTGTTGGGGGTAATAAAGAATTACTTTGTCACACTGGGGTGGGCTCCCAGTGTACCACAATAGTGGGGTGGGGGGAAGGGCATGCTGACATGGGGATTGGGCACCCCGTTGTTGGCAAAAGATATGCTTGGGCTTGGGGGGGAGTCAGACACCAGGAGTGGGCATCCCGGTGTTGGAAAGTAAACAAAAAAAATTTATCTGGGCACACTGGGGTGGGCTCTCAGTGTGCCACAAGAGTGGGATGGGGTTGGGGACATGCTGACACAGGGATTGGCCACCCCGATGTTGGCTTTTGGAGGACTGTGTGGTGGGCGGCAGGAGCTGCCAATCTGCAAAGCCATGGCACGGCTCATTTATTATGTTTAATTAACTTGATTTATTGATATGCTTCTCTATGAAAGGCACACTGAACAAACGGGTTGCTTGTAACTCCAGCCGTGCACATTACTGTGCACTGTACTGTGCATGGCTGGAGTCTTCTCCACCACTGTGTGCCTGATTGCGGGGGGCTGCCGCTGCAGTCGGGATGACAACACTGTCTTTGATTGGAGCGGCAGATTTCTTTTAAGTCCGGCGCTCGCTCTGAAACTGCTATCATCAGCAGCTTCCCTGTTGATTGGTGGCCGAGGGACGTGCCCCTGAAAGCGTTCGCTGGATTGGCCAAGCTCTGCCACACCTCTGCAGTGCTCTACTCACCTCAAAAAGTTTCTTGTGCACTGCGCGCAAGCAAAGATAAAAAGGGCTCCAAATACATCTGGAGTAATTACAGGCCTATAAGCCTTACTTTGGCAGTTTGTAAAATCTTAAAAGCCTTACCAAGGATGTTATAGCACCAGATATTAATAATAAGGACACCGAACAACACGGCTTCAAAACAATCGTGGTACACTCAGCAATTTAACATGTTTCTGTGAATACATTAGTGCTATGTTAGACAAGAATATACTTTGCGACATTGTGTTCTTAGATTTTAGCAAGTCTTCTGATCTGTTGCCTCACTAGGCATTAATTGAAAAATTAAGTTAATACAGTATTAATAAATACAGAATTATTTGGATTTATGAATGGCTGAAAGACAGGCTGCAGCGTGTTGCTGTAAATGGTCATTTGTCAGAGTTAGGGATGGTTACAAGTGGAGTGCCGCAGGGCTCAGTGTTGGGCTCTTCTCTGTTTCAATTATTTATATCTGACATGATGAAAAATATCTTAAATTGCTCAGTTAAATATGCAGATGATGTCAAGATAGGAGACCCCTGTTGCTCCACACAGCAAGCCAAAGAGATTCAAGATGATTTGGATAAGATATGTGCCCGGGTTAACAAATGGGGCATGAGACTGAATGCAGATAAATGCAAGGTAATGCACATGGTAAATATAACCCACATATCTCGTATACACTAATAAAACCCTGTGTGTAACTAACAATGATAAAAACCTGGGGGTTCTAATATCTAATAATCTCTCATGCACACATCAACTGAGTGCTGCTGTTTGCAAATCCAGTAGAGATTTTTGGTCCATTAGGCAAAATATTAATTCGGAACAACCTGATGTACTAATGCCTCTGTTTAGACCTTACATTAGACCACACGTGGAATGTGCCGCACAGGTGTAGTGTCCCTACAAAAAGTCTGGCAGTAAAATACTCGAAAATGTGCAGGGAAATTTACTAAACACATCCACAAACTTAAAAATGAAATGTATTTTGAAAGGTTGGAAACACTTAAGTTGATGCCTTTAGAGAAAAAAAGAATTAGGGGTAAATGTATGATGTCATTAATGATCCTTATCTCATGTATGAACTAGGTTTTGAATTTCTGGG
The DNA here is from genome assembly GCA_016271365.2 of Neoceratodus forsteri. NCBI lineage: Eukaryota > Metazoa > Chordata > Ceratodontiformes > Ceratodontidae > Neoceratodus > Neoceratodus forsteri. The sequence continues at coordinate 429,134,291 of CM057453.1, read as the reverse complement.
TAAAGGATGTGATATCGGGGGTCATCTGCTACAAGTAATGAGCAGAACTTTTAAGTCCAACTCAATAATTTTTTTCTTCACTTTAAGAGTAATAGGCCCATGGAACAGATTACCATTGGATACTGTCATTAGTAAAGACCAAGGTGAAATTAAAGCATAGGTTGGATAAATACATTATCTCGGGTGGTGACCTTGGGTATTATTCTTACAGGTACAGGAGCGTTATGGGTATTATTGCCATCTCGCTCATTAGCGACCTTAGTATGAGCCTTAGTACTTCCTCTGTGATTAACTTGGCAATCCTGTAAAGTAATTTCCAATAATCAGAGGCACAGGTAACTTTGGTACTGCCCCCCCACTCTCATTTGGTACGACACACAATTAATGTTAAGAGTCACTTGGCTGGTGGGATAGTACCAAGTGATCCCAGTACCTGGTCCTTTTGCACAGCCTTTTCATGGGATTTCAGCATGCACCAGTGTCTGTCTGCTTCCCAGGTTTGCATGTCCCTTCACAGTCTTGACTCCCACCTTGTCATCTATTAAATACTTACTGCAGTTTGCTAAGGCCAACTTTGCTCCAGTGTTACCCTCCTTATTTTTATGGCAGTTTCTTGCAATATGGTCTGGCTTATTACAGTTATAGCAAATAGTTTTAGGGTGCAGATTTGTTTTCCCTATCAGAGTTCTTAACTGATCTGGAGTTAAATCGAGAAAAAGAGGGTCTTATCATTTCTTGGCTGTTACCTCGCTGCTGCAGTGTCAGTCTGGCCATCTGATAGTCCTCAGCCAAAGAAATTGACTTTTCCCCACTTTGTGGTCATGTTCTTTATGCAGAGCTACACATCTGTAGGAAGGATGTTGATGAATTACTCCATTTCAGACATATGGATAATCTGTGGGTCTGTTTTACTTTCTGGTTGGAGCCATTTAATGAGGAATTCTCTGAGTTGGGTGAAAGCTTCTCGAAGGATTGTTGACTGAGTGGCACTTCAGGGCCTGGAATCTCTGCCTGTAAGTCTCTCCTGCGATTGTCATATTTCTTTTCACAAGGTCATCATATTCCGACTGTGCAAGGGTCCATATTGCTGTAGGCAGGTTGGGTCCCGCCTGATTGCTCATTGCTGTTTTGGCCATTGGTAGGCTCTGGCAACCCTTTCAGAAGTTGTCAGGTATGCTTCAGTATCATCCAACGGACACTGCTTTGTAAGTTTCATGTCTTTTAAGTTGTTTGTGTTTTGTTCATCTGCTGGACCTGTACCAGATCATTCCACTTTGATAGTTTGCAAGGCATCAAGCAGTCATTGCTCCTGTTGCTGCATCTCCTCTCATCTCGTCTCTGTTTTTCAGTCCCTCTTTGTTGTATAGCCTACCATTTGAAGACTGCAGACATGCTTTCAGGGTCTGTCCCTACCTGTTCTTCTTTCATCACTAGTGTTGACTGTACAGTCTCATTTTGGACTGTTGTTTCTGCTTTTAGTTTGCCTGCCATTCTTCTGGTAATCACTCCTGGGCTTGCTATTGCAGTATCCCTACCTTTTTTCTATGCTTCCCTGATACCAGATCTAGTACCCATGCACAAACCTCCTGGCATAGAGTATGCACGGCACAAATCCCACATCAGGAAGCATAGGCAGACCAGGAGAAGCTATAACATTCTTAAGTAATGTTTTGTTGTTATCGATAACAATGAACTACAGGATAGCCTTTCATAAAGGCAATACCAACAAAAAAAAAACTGGGAAAGCATTGCTCTGTTTATACAAGATGTTTTTGCATCCTATTGTTGTAAGTTACATCTTCAGTTTCTCATAAAATGTATCAAAACTTTGTCATTTTCCTTCCTGAGGGCAGCTTGAAGAGCACACCCAGTCTTAACAATTGCAACATAATGATACATTTTGTCCCAGAACTAGTTTCCTGTTGACAATTCTGTAAACAAGCTTGTGGAGGTCAAAATGCATCTCAAGGTCACCCCCCCCCCGTATTCCAGATTGTTGTCTTTTCTGATAAACCCAAATAGCTTTCTGCAACCATTTCAACAATATAATTATATACATTTGCTAACCAAGGGATCTCGGTTTCACATAAAGATTAAATTTTTTTTAACCACAGAGAAGTGGGGGGGGGGTAGAAAGAATAGAAACAGCAAGTGAAGGAAGGGGGATAACTGGGAAATTGTGGGACCATTGCAGTGGCCATTTCCTAACTGCCTCAAGAAAGATTTGACTGCATAGTCACATAGGCAAGAGACAGAAAAGTGGCAGAATAGGAGAGGATAAAGCAGATCCTTGCTTTCAACTCCCTCTGCATAACAGATGGGACAGTGTCTTACCCTCCTTGTCACAGGATTCTTGTCCAAATCATTTTGCTTTTTAATTAAAGATAGCTAAATATAGACTGACCCAGTGACGTAGTGGTAAAGCTATTGCCTGCCACGCTGGCTAGCTGAGATTGGGAGCAGTGTCTGGTTGCTGGTAGTCAGCTTGGGGGGAAAAGCATTGAGCATCTGATGGAATGTTCTTCTCTCTCAGGGATGGAGGGATTGTCAGTTCCACCACAACACTACCACCAGGTGGAGGCCTGCTGGTAGTGTGTATCTGAGCAGCACCAAGGGAGGGAGCTGCTGGACTCTGTGGTGCATGTGTACCTCCACTTGCACACACTAACATGCATGCCCCAGCTAAAGGGAAGAGAGGAGTAAAAAAAGGAAAATGGACAGTGAGGCAGGCATACATGACACTCTGCATGCAAACCCTGTACTCATGCTACCGCCAGGACCCCAGTCAGCAGCAACAGGATTAAAGTCTTGGGGTGGGGAGGATTGCCTCCCTCTTTCCCTGCCACGTGGGGGAACATGCCTAACAGGTGAGTCCTGGGGAGGTGGTTGCCAATGGAGGGTGACAGGGACAGAGCGGAAGGGAACCATTCTGCCCCAGCCGAGGAGAATAAAAACCTTTATAGGAAATAAAAATATTTAAATACTACTTTGCGTAGCCTTTATTAAAATTTTGTATTTTTATCTGTGGCTTGTATTCAAGGGCTGCTTGCATTTGAGTTCAAGTTCATTGCAGGAAATCTCCATTGAGAAAGCTCATTCACAAGGAGGTCCTGTGGCATGTTTACAAGTTAATACACAATACATATAGTTAATAACATAACAGTACATTAAGTGCAGACTAGGTCCATAAGATACATAGATCAACAATCAGAAGATAATGATATTTAACTCAAATTCGAAAGTGGCAGTGTAGTTAGAGGAAAGCGTTGGCCTATGGAGAACATCTGGAATGGATACAATGGGGACAACCAGAGTGAAATGAGACCGAGGAATTTAGGGACAGGGGGAGTGGGAGGGGTGCTAAGGAAAAGGAGAGTGGGTGGGAGGAGCAGGATGTCCAGTTGAGGGAAAGATAAAAGGTCAGTCAGCAGATTAGAGAAAGTGAGGGCCGGGGAGAAAAAAGATTGAGGGGGGGGATAAAGGCAGAGTGGAGTCAAAGATCGGCTGCAGGGATTAATTTCTTTAGGCCAACAGAAGTAAAAGACTGGTCTAGTACTAGACGAGAAGCAAGTGGACTAGGACTGACATCAGTGGGATGTGGGGGAGGGGTGTGGAGAATGATGGAGAAGGAGATTAGAAGTGGCTATAGGTGTCTTTTTATTTTGGAAGCAACTAGTCTTTTGAAGAATTTCACGGAGACTACACTGGATAGTTTCAGAGTAAATTGCAGCTGGTTCCAGATGGTTGGGAGGGCACTTGAGATAGCTTGTCTACTAAAGGAGGTGCAAATCCTGGGCATGTCGAGGAGGATAAAATCTGATTTCCTGAGTGAATATGGACTGTGGGATATATGGATGAGAGATGTTAGATAACTCGGGAGTTTGTTCAGGAGAAGCTTTAGGATCCAGATGCCAGCATGGAGCACGCATCTAATGGTAAGTGACGTCCAGCCAACAGCTGCGTACAGCTCACAGTGATGGGTTCGGTGTGGGTAGTTTGTAATGAAGCGTGGGGCATGGTGATAGAGGTTGTACAGGTTGTTTAGGTTAGTAATTGCTGAGGAAGTGTAGATTATGTCCCCATAATCAAGTAGAGGGAGGAAGGTGGCCTGAACAAGCCTGAATCTGGTCTCCAGGGGAAAGAGGGACCTGTTTCGGAAGAAGAAGCCTAATCTAGCTTTTAATCTCCTGGACAAGTTGTCAAGGTGATCGTTAAAGGAGAGCTTGTTGGGTAACCAAATACTGAGATATTTAAATTTAGAGATGACTTCCAGCGGTTCACCTAGGGAGGTGACAATAAAGTCTTTGGGTGGGTCGAGAGGGGTGATGGAGGAAATATTAGGGGAGAGAATCATGGCATTGGTTTCCTTAGCATTTAGGAGAAGTTTGGTATTAATAAGATTTGTTTCTAACTGTGTAAAGTCGACTTGGAGTATGTCCCTGACTTCAGGTAATGTAGAGCCGGATGCGTACAAAACTGTATCATCTGCAAAGAAATGTAAGGTTGACTTAGTTATTTGTGAATCAAGGTTATTGATGTATAGGGAGAAAAGAATAGGACCTAAGATGGAGCCTTGCGGGACTCCCCTAGCAGTTGGTAAGGAGGCAGAGAACAGAGCACCTGCTTTGATTTTCTGCATCCTTCCTGTTAGGTAACTGGTAAACCACTGGGAAGTGGATGGGATGACACCTATTTTAGTAAGGCTGTTCACAGTTAGGCTGTGGTCAACGGTGTCAAATGCAATACTTAGGTCTAAGAGTATTGCTCCTGTGATTTTCTTAGAGTCCTTAGCAGAGACCCAGTCGTTGGTGACTTTGGCCAACGCTGTGACGATGCTATGAATAGGGAAAAAGACAGATTGTGCTGGGTTGAGGAGATAATAGGTTTTGAGGTGGTTCTTTAGCTGTTTATAAATCAACTTTTCAAAGACTTTTGAAAGGATAGGCAAGATTGAGATGGGTCTATAGTTAAAGGGTACCTAAACAAGCAGTTTTTTAAAACTGCAAACTCCAAAATCTGCCTTCATGGCGAGGTAAAGTAAAGGCTGCTGTTTACATTTATGCTAAAACTGCATTTATGTGAATGACATAAATGCAGTTCATAGCTTTTGAAAAATGTAAACATCAGCCTTTCACGTTCAAAAAACAACCATGGTTTTTCCCTAAGATGTCTGCCAAGTGTGCTAAGTGACGGGTCATGGTGACATCATCTGAGCCAGAGACAGAGACCCACTTGTATTTCTATAGTGCTAACTAGTTCTTCTTTCCCTCTTTATTTTGAATTGTTGTACCAGAGTGATCAACACCATGTATTAACTCGTGGCTTATTTTGAGCAGTACACATGTTAGGCTATGATTTTGTTCATTTTGTTTACTTTAATTTACGGAAAATGTTTTGCAATCCAGCTGACTTTTTTTCTTTGGCAAATTGCATTACAGTACAACACTTCAAATACCTGATGATCTAGTGGTTACGTGATGCACTGAATTTTGTTTTTTGTTAACCAGGAGAGACACACTAAGCTGAAAGATTGTTTACAGGTGTGACCTGGGAGCACAGGGAAGTTCAGTGACTTGTTTAGTGTCACACAGCAAAGTATCGGTCTGGTTCAGGTCCAAAACTCATGCTCTCTTGTTAATCCACAAATAAGGCTTTATTTTTCCATGTGAACCCGTGCACCTAGCCTGCCTTCTGTTGAACACCCCACCACCATACCCTGTCCCTAGCAGTGCCTGGGGCCACATATGTGCTTACGGTCTCATGAAGAGAATTATCATACCTCAGATTGTAATCTTTTATCTCGGAGAGTTGTGCACACCTATACCGATATGCATCATCAGCTGGCACTGTTAAAAAATCACTCTCCAGTCCACATTCTCAGTGTTTGACTTCTGCTCCCACAGTAAACATTGAGTGGATCACCACCCTTCTGCACAGTGAAGGTAGTATGTACAGTTCCCCTGCTGTATTTTTTCCCACCTCATTAACCAACAACTAGGTCTTCCTGGAGGGCCAAGCAATAAGCATCATGACCCACCAGAAAAACTGCTGTTCATGCCCCTCATAAGGGCTGCAGTTAGAATGGATAATATTATTAGCAGGAGAGACATAATAATATCTTGAGCAAATCCACCCGACTTCCAGTGTCAGTCTACTCCTTTACCTGTGTGGTAGCCTAGATCTTTTAAGGATAGGAAAGCCCATCATTCCCCTTGTTCCCTGCTGCTATCAGCCTGACTTACTGGGAAGATATGTTTAGATTTGATATGTCAAAATAAAACAGGGACTGTACTACTTGCATTCATGATGCAGAAGGGTGATGAGCTCACCAGGTTTCGGTGTGAGGAGGAATAGTGACGAATGAATACCAGAGGAGGACTGAGAAGGCCACTCTTGCAAGGTGCTGCTATATTCAGGGAGGGGGACACAGAAGAAGAGAAATATAAGAAGATTACTGTGAGAAATAAGATGTGGGCTGCCAGCACCTTGATCATGACCTGACCCTATTGTCCTTGCCAACATTCCTCTTCCCATAAAAACAGTTCATGCAATTTTCCAAGACTGTGTGGATATTAATGTATGAAATGGCTGCCACTACACATTCAGTCCCTTCACTACCCGTCTAGTATTGCTTGTCAAACACTTTGGGATACAATGTGTATAAAAGCCACTATATAATGCTGATTCTTCTTCTTATTATTATTATTTCCCATGGAAAAAGAAGACAAGACAAGCATATATTTGAGTTTTGAGAAAGTGTGAAATCTAACATTGGACTGCACAAAAATTTTACTACAAAAAATTGTTGGCTTTGGGGGTGGTGAAGGGTGTGGCTGCAAACCCCCAAACATAGTAACATACATGCTTGCTGCTGCTGCTGCACTTCACTTTGTTGAAGAAGTCTGATTTATTGATTGTACAAATGTTTACATTCAAATTATGGATTATATTTGTCGGTTCTGTCAAAAACATACTAGAAAAGAATAATAGCAAAAAATATAAAGGTTTAATAAAACATTTTAAAAGGGCATATTGAGCAGGCACACCACCCCAGCACCCCCATTTTAGCATCCTGGATTCGCCATAACCACTAGACCACCAGGTTATTCAAGATTTGTACTGCACTGTGGTTTGCCACAGAGAAAGTCGGTTGGATTAAAACACAATTTCAGCATGTTACAGTAAACAAAATGAACAGAACCATAGCCTAACATGTGTATTATACAACATAATGCACATGGTTTTGACCATTTGGGTGAAACAATTCTATACAAAGGGAAAAAAAAAGAACTAGTTAGCACTATAGAGAGTCATATATCTCTCTGATTTTGGCTCTAATGATGTAATCACATAACACATTTGGCGGCCATTTTAGAAAGCAGGTAAGGCATTTTTTTTTTTTTTTAACTGGAAGGCTGATTTTGCAATTTTCAATTGCTCTGGAACCACATTTAAGTAAATTATATGAATGTAGTTTTAGCATTAATGAATACAGCACCATTTCCTTTAGTCAGCTACGGAGTCAGATGTTTGAATAGTTTGTTGTCAAAATGTTTAGGTATCTTTTAAGTCACATAAGTCCCCTGATTTAAATAAGGGTATGATATGAGAGGATTTCCAGCATGATGGAACTGCAGCGGTTGAAATAGAGAGGTTGAATATATGGAGTATGGGGGCAGTAAGACAGCGGTATCCAGGTTTAAGGAAAAATGGTTCAAGACTGTCATCTCTGGCACTTATTGATGAGTGAATCCTCGACTTCCTTGAAGCTAAGGGGGAGCAGCTGGAAAGGGTAGGCTGTGGTGATAGGGCTGGCATAATTTCTGGTATGAGATGCGTATAGTGAGGCATCGAGGGCTGGGCCAGCCGTGACGAAGTCGGAATTAAGTTCTTCAAGGGTTTGGTGATTACTTTCAACAACTGTGCCATTGATGTGAATCCTAGATGGGATGGAGGGAGCAGCCGGCCGTCCTTCGATAAACTTAATGGTCCTCCAGATTTTCTGTGAGTTCCCTTTGGCTTGTTCCAAAGTGGAAACATAGTAGTTTGCTTTGGCAGAATGAATGCGTTTTACGCAGGCGATGGAGGGCATTGTCAAGGAGAGGCTGGGGGGGGACCTGGAAAAGTCAGGGTGCCTGGACGATAAACAGCATGGATTCATCCCGGGGAAATCGTGTCAGACAAACCTTGTGGAGTTCTATGACTGGGTGACGAGTGCCTTGGACCTGGGTAGACCAGTGGATGTCCTCTTTCTAGACTTCAGCAAGGCATTTGATTCTGTTCCTCACGTGGGCCTGTTGGATAAGCTGGGAGAAATGGGGGTGGGGAACTGGATGATCAGATGGATAGGCAATTGACTCCAGGACCGGACCCAGAGGGTCGTAGTTGGCGGGATAGTCTCAGCCCCAAGGAGAGTCATTGAGTGGGGTCCCACAGGGATCAGTCCTTGGGCCCCTCCTGTTCAACCTTCGTCTCTGACATAAGGACAGGAATCAGGGGTGAGATGAGTCTCTTGGATGACTCAAAACTGGGGGCAGTGGTGGATGGGGAGGAGGGAGGGTGGCCCTACAGGGGACCTGGAGGCTCTGGAAAGATGGTCTAGAAAGTGGAAGCTGAGAGTTCAATGCAGGGAAATGCAAAGGTACTCCACCTGGGGCCAGAAACCTGGGCCAAGTGTACACCCTGGGGAATGCTACAAGTCTCGATGGCTGAGAGGGACCTGGGGTGGTGGTGGATGTCAAGATGAACAACTCAGAGACTTGTAGGAGGGCAGCAGCCAAGGCCAACAGGATGCTGGGATGCATCAGCTGGGGATCACCTCCAGAAGGAGGAGTGATGCTCCCTCTGTATAACTGCTGATGAGGCCGCACCTTGAGTACTGCATGCAGTTTTGGAGGCCACACTTAAAGAGGGACATTAAACTCCTGGAGAGGGTTCAGAGGAGGGCAACCAAAATGATTTGGGGCTTGGGGGGACAGGACCTATGAGGAGAGGCTCGAAGAGCTAAATATGTATACATTGGAAGAGAGAAAGGACCGGGAGGACATGATGGAGGTCTTCAGGTACATGAGGAGGGTAAATAGGGGAGGAACAGTCAGGGTGCTTGAAGGAAGGAGGAGGGGCCACTAGGGGCATGGGTGGAAGCTGGAGGGGAAGATTCAGGGAGAAAGGAGAGGTGCTACTTCACTGAGAGGGTGGTGGAGCCATGGAATGCACTGCCTAGGGGGCTGGTGGAGGCAGAGGCGGTGGAGGGTTCAAGAGGGGGTGGGACAGGTACAGGGGAAGGGTTCTGGAAGCAAAATCCAATGCAGCAAGAATATCCGGAACTGGGAAGGGAGAAGCCAGAGAAGGTGAGGGGGGCAGCAAGGTCAGCACCCAGAGTGGGGGCTGACCAAACGAGCAGACACGAAAGACTGTTAGGCCTATTCTGCTGGCATTTTAGTATGTTAGTATGTTAAATGCCTACCAATCTACCAGATTCTTAGTTCGCCTGGCTAGAGCCCAGATTTTATCACAGTTTGTGGCACGAATTTTAAGCTCCGGGTAAAACCAGGGGGGAGATAGTACGCGTACGCACCTTAATAAAGGGAGCGTGCTTGTTAGCCAAGGTGATGAGGTTTTTGTTGAGAGTTGAGACAGCCTCATCAACTGATTTAGAGAGATAAAGATCTTGCCATCTGACCTTGTTAAGGCCAGGCAAGTAATTTAGGACATTGAACTTTTGAAAGGATCGCTTGGTTATGAACTTGGGCTGATGGCGAACTTTAGTTTGAGATCTTGTACAGACTACAACTCTGCGATCACTTATATTGTTGTGAAAGACCGCCGAGTGCAATATTTTGTGGGTATGAGTTGTTAGTATGACATCAAGGAGAGAACTGTTAGTAATATTAGAGGTGTTGATCTGGTAGGTTCACTAACTATCTGGACAAGACCGAGTTCATTGCAAAGGGATTTCAGGCTGTGCAGTTTATGGGAAAGCCAATCCATGTTGAAGTCCTCGAGGATCAGTATTTCTGTGTTGGCAGTCGAGCCTAAGGATTTGAGGACATTAAGGATTTCGGTCCCTCCAGCTGGTGGCCATTAGCCACAGATTACCGTAATGCTTTCCTTGGAAGGAAGGTGGAGCTTCAGAGATACAATTTCGTATACCTTTGGTTTTGAGTTACAATAGATGTCACTAACTGTAAATTTGGATTTGGAGTAAACTACTCCTCCCCCCTACTCTGTGTCCCTGTCTGCCCTGTTCAAATTATAGCTGAGGAGTGTTACTTGCTGGTCTGTAATAGTTTTTTTGAGCCAGGATTCAGTAATAATGATGAGATCAGGCTCGGTGTTTATGGCCCATGCTTGTAATTGGTCAAATTTTTTGGGTAAACTTAAAATATTGACCAACATCATTTTGAGTCCGGGAGCAGCTGCAAATTCGGTGGGTGAGGTGAGCGTTGACAGAGGGCCTGGATTTAGCTCTACATTACCCGAGCAGAGTAGGAGCAGGAGAAGCAGTTTCTTTAGGGATGTCATAATGGGTCTGGGCACTTCTTTACTTTGTGACCGACTGCTGGTAGTGGTCAGGGATGCCAGCGTAGTACTGTTGAGGGACAGACTAATGTGGCAGTTTAAGGATAGGAGGGAGAGCGCTCTAAGTGACATGTGAGGAGGGAGTAGGAAAAGGAGAGGTTGGAGAGTGGGTTGTAAGTAAAGGGAGGGGTACACGCTAGGTGAGGGATGGTGCAATGAAGGGGGGCAGTGTAAGTAGGAATAAGTAATTCCGGAGCAGGGCTCGAACCTAGGGCTTCATCAGGTGGAATACAGTTGGAATGCTGCTAAACAACAGTAAAATGCCAATAGTGAAGTAAGCCATGACTCCAGGAGTGAGGCGAGGGAGGAATCCGAGCTTTGTGATGTAGTCGGCGGCCTCTGAAATGCCGTCCGACCGGGGGGGGGCGCAGAACTCCAGCTGTAGAGCATGGGCTAGCCCTGTTCTGGGGCAGCTGCTTGGTGAGGGAGGAATCTGAACTTTGTGATGCAGTTGGCGGCTTTTGAAATGCTGTCCGACCGGGGGGCAGAACTCCGGCTGTGAAGCGTGGGCTAGCCCTGTTTCATAGGTTTCATAGGTATGATCAAGCCTGAAGATAGAATCCTATAAGGCTTGCCTTTCCATAATTTAACTTTGAAATTTATTATTACCAAAGTGGTGATCCAACCCAGTCTTGAACTCGTTCATGGTAGAACTATCCACAATGTTTGATGGAAGATCATTCCAAACTCCAACTACCCTACAACTATACCGATGTTTACGAAAATTGTGATTCCAGGTCTGCTGATGTAGCTGTTTTTTGTGCTTTCTGGTATAGTTCTACCTAGATTATGCATAAAACCCAATTCATCTAGGAGGACTTCATCCCTCATAATCCTGTAGAGTAAACAAAGATCTCCCCTTAATCTTCGATAGCATTGGGGGAAAAAAGATTTAGGCTAACCGATCTCTCATAATAGCTTTTGTTCTTTAATCCCTTAATTTGTTTTGTTAATTTTCTCTGCACCCCCTCTAAGGAATTAATGTCTTCCCTATTTTGTGGCAATCAAACCCGAACACAAAACTCCAAGTGTGGTCTAACCAAAGCATTAAAAAGTGGAATAAGTACCTTCACATCTCTGCTAGCTGTGTGTTTAAGTATATAGTTTAAGTTTTGTGTTGCTTTTCTAAGTTGTATCCTGCAATGGGATCTGAACTTTAATTCATTAGTGACTGTAATCCCCAGATCTCTTTCTTCTTTCACGTCCCCCAAGGGGGTACTATCCAGTAGATATGTCTCTTCTTTATTATTTTTACCTAGGTGCATAACCTTACACTTGGTAATATTTAATACCAGTTTGTTTAGGTTTGTCCATTCAAGAATTGAGTCCAGGGCATATTGTAAGGTAGCCTTTTGTTCAGCATCATTAACCACTGACCCCAGCCTACAATCATCCGCAAATTTATACATTCAGATATTACAGTTATTAAGCTTCAATGATGTGATGTGTATATTAAATAGACTAGGCCCCAATACTGAACCCTTGGGGACTCCACTGGAAACAGGAGCCCAGTCGGAAAATTCCCCATTGATAACCACTCTTTGCCTTCTATCCCTGAGCCAATTCAAAACCCAATTACAAATATTACCATTAAGATTAATGCCCTCTAGTACAGATAATAAATGTTTGTGAGACAGTTTATCGAAGGCCTTTGCGAAATCAAGAAAGATCACGTCCACAGACTTACCCACATCCAGTTGCCTATTGACCTTTTCATAAAATGTCAATAAGTTGGTCTGGCATGATCTAGCCTTTGTGAACCCATGTTGTAAGGGATCTAACATATCATTATTACCAAGATGTTCTAATAGTAAATCTTTAATTAGGCCTTCCATAATCTTTCCTAATGTCGAAGTCAAACTAATGGGTCTAAAGTTTTCAGGTAAAGTTCTGGGTCCTTTTTTAATATAGGGACAATATTAGCTTGTTTCCAGTCATTGGGGACCATCCCAGAATTAATAGAAGCCTGGAAAGTGTGAGTAATTGGCAGAACCAACTCAGCTGCCAATTCTTTCAGAACCCTAGGGTGCATTCCATCCGGTCCAGGGGATTTGTTAACATTAAGATTAACCAGATATTTATGGACAGTATCAGGGTTTAATAGAATAGTACCAGGTATGGAAGGACTACAACTTCTGTATGAGTCAATCTCTTTTGTATTATATACAGAACAAAAATACTTATTCTGGATGTTGCCCATTTGTTTATTTGTTGTGGTAAGTCCTTACTCAGTAAAGAATGGCCCAATGTTACTTTGAACCATCCTAATGTTGTTATTATAAGAAAAAAAATAAGCTTTTTTATTATCTTGCACCCTTTCAGCAAGATCCACCTCACATTGTGCTTTGGCTTTCCTAATATTCACTTTTCAAGAAAAATCTGAAAACTTATTTGTGGTAAATGGCATTTTTGGATGCTTGACCGTTTCGGATGTTTAAGTAATTTTATTCTGTTGAATTTTATTCATATTTATTAATTGATTTTAATAATGGTTGTTAATATGATATGAATCTATTTATATGTTTTATTGGTTTGTGTTTGATGTTGTGGTTGAATATGTTCAGCGCCTTGGTGTGCTGAAAGGCGCTATATAAATAAACTTATTATTATTATTATTAACTCTCCTAAGGCAGTCTGTATATTTGATATATATCTTTACTGATTTGGATAGTTTTCATTTCTTATATAACCTGTTTTTTTATTGATTAATTTTTTTAAGGTGGCAGAGAGCCAGACAGGTTTTTTTGTTTTATTAATATTATATTTAAAGGTGACAGGAATGTCATTTGAGGTAAGTGTCTCAATCTTAGTTTTCAAAGAATCCCACATAGTCCGTACTGTCATATTTTTAAATTCTAGTCTCCAGTCCCAACAAAGGAGATTCTTTTTCATTTTATGGAATTCAGCTTTACGTAAAGTTCAGTTTGGTAGTGGTTCCAGTGGGTTTGAGGGATTGTATTTCACTTACTTTAAATAGAACCGAACTATGATCGCTGTTCCCCAAGGGAGTACTAATCTCAACTGAATTAGTTGATGTCCCCATATTGGTAAATATTAAATCCAGGATATTACTTCCCCTAGTATTTTAAAGTACCAATTGTTCTAATCCCCCATGGTCAATAACATCAATATATCGTCTCTCAAGGGGACATGCACCTTTACTATTTCCCCAGTCCATATTACATAAGTTGAAATCTCCTGTTAATAAAATTCTATCAGTTGGATCGAGATCACCAAGGAATTGTATTATGGCCATATTATCTTCTTGTGTTATGGTGGGGGGGGGGGCGCTGTATAATAGTCCCAATATAATTTTGGGACTATTAAATGCAAGTAGCTTAGCCCATATTAGTTCGAGTGAACCAGTTTCCCATGTAATTTCCTCACATGCTATATCCTCATGTATATAAAGTGCTGCTCCTCCACCCTTTCTATATTTCTGCATCGGAAAAATAATTTGTACCCAGCAATTTCTTTGTCTCATTGATCATTCTTATTCCGCCATGTCTCTGTAATTAATGCAATATGTATCCTATGATTTTGCAGTATTATTTTGAACTCGTCAGATTTATTTAATAAGCTACGTGCATTAAGAAGTATTGCATTCCATTCAGAAGTATTAGGAGAACAAGGTGAAGATCCATTTAAATTATCAGTGCCCCCTCGAGCCAGTTTAAATGAAACTTTATCACTTGTACAAATTTTTTACCCAAAACCTGCAGAGTTTAAATGAAGACCATCATATCTGAACAAAGATGTTTTATTGAATGTTTTTGCATTGTCCTTGAAACCAATTCCTTCCTCAATACAAAAATGTCTAAGCTAGCAATTTATTGTTATAATCTGTTTGTTCCTGTATGCTTTCTGCCCCTGCATAGGGAGTATTCCGGATATAATGATTTCCCCTCCATAATTTTTAACCCTTTCTACTATGCTCTTATATTCACTTTGCATATCTATCCAATTTGTTTTTCCCACATCATTAGCTCCTATGTGGAGAAAGACCAAGGGGTTGACTGTGTTTTCAAACAGTCCATCTAATAAACGCACAATATCATGGAGTTTAGCTGCAGATAAAGAGCTAACAGTAGTGTGCTCATTTCGCTTATGACAAACTTGTGTATCGATGCCCCTAATTATAGAGTCATCATTTGTCACATGTAAAGTCTTGGTTTGTGACTTCCTCGGTATACATTTTGCATTCTCGGCAGGTTTTCCTACCCTTCACTTTTTTTTGCCTTACTTGTGCCATATCAAGATGTATTTACTCACCAGCCTAGATTACTGTATGTACCACCGTGGATGATTGTTTTTATATAAATTTTCCCCCAGTAGTCCTCGGTGCCCCCAGCGGACACAGCAGACGCGCGACGCATGTGTCTCTGCACGCAGATTTGCGTGCTTGCCCGCTCATGCTCGCTCCCACTCATGTGGGAGCTCAAACTTATCCCTGTCAACCAGGAAGTCCCACATAGTCACTTCCTGTGGCTCACCCCGCTGCTGTGAAAACAGTAACAGTAAAATATAGAATGGTTTATTTATTAAAAGGTGAAAGCAGTCACCAGCCTCGGTTAGGCAAGAGCAAATATTAAAAATAAAAAAGTAAACGGGCAGCAGGCTGTCCTAGGGCACCAGAGACATGCACCAGCTGGGTATTATGGACAGAGGCAGCTCCTTGGTGAGGGAGGAATCCGAACTTCGTGGTGCGATTGGCGGCTTCTGAAATGTTGTCCGACCACGGGGCAGAACTCTGGCTGTGGAGCGTGGGTAAATTGTTTTGCAAAATCACATTTTAAGCGCTAAAAATAAATATATCACTTTCTGGATTTGACCAAGTTTGTTGTTATTGGTCTACTTCATGTCAAAATAAGTAAATAAAACAAACAAACAAACAAAAAAAACATTAACTAAGATATTCAATTTAAAAGAAATCTGCATTGATATTTACAGAGATAAAAATCAGAATCCTGCCCACAGTGTTTTGTCTGATGTGACTTCAACCCTGACTAGAACTTAAAGCATTTATTTGAGGGCAGCTTTTATTAAAAGTATTTATTTTGACCTGTATCTTCTTTCTGAAGGTAACTTTTATTTGAGGGTGAGTTCTATTCAGTGAAGTATGGTATTTGGCGTTTCTTTTTAGTTTACTGAACTGAGAATGTGCAAATAAATCATTATTAACTTCAAAATGAATATACAAATCTATATAAAGATGCCCTGTCGTCAGTTAACACCTCACAGTTAGTGGGTACTCCTTCTCGGATAAACTACCGTACAGGCACAAGCACCCTTATCGACTGGTTGATCACTAACCATCCAGAAAGAATCAGCAGCCTAAAAGTACTCCCTGATTCCCTCAGCAACCATTCCGATATCCTTTTTTCCTGGTCAAATAAGTCACCTAAGGTACCTGCCAAAATAATCACATCGAGGCTACTAAAAAAAGGGAAGCTCAATGTGCTAAAAGCTCATCTAAACAGCCATGACTGGAGCTTTCTAAACACCGTGGATGACGTTGACACTGCCCTGGAATACTTTATCCACACATTTAACCAGTCCTGTGATATTTATGCCCCTTTCACCAAATGGAAGATTAGGGGCTCCCAAAACTCATTTATCACCCTACAGCTCATTGATTTGATGAAACACCGAGATCGGCTCTGGTACAAATCTAGAAGCTCGGGCTCCGCTACTGATATCCAGATGTATAGGGCTGCCCAGAACAGCTGTACATATGCAATTAGGAAAGCCAAAAGACAACACTTTAAAAAGGAGCTAGAAAACTCCTGTGGGGACAGTAGACCATTCTGGGATAATATCAAGTCTTTATCTGGTAAACCTAACAAATCACCTCCATTCCTAATAAATGTCAATGGAATTCCTACCCAGGACCCATTTACCATCGCCGAAACTTTCAAGTAAGGCTTTCACAGACCTTCGTGGTATACTGCCACCTGACTTCCTTCTTCCGCTGAGTGAAAACAATAACTCATTATGACCCAAACAGGCTCACCACCTCCCTTCTACCTTAAAATTGTTACCCCTTCAGAGGCCAAAAAATATATCACGAAGGTCCTCGGTAAATCTAGAACTAGCAGTGATATGCTTGATCTTAAGTGCTAAGAATTTCTGGATGTCAGTCTCGCTCCCCCTTACCAAAATCCTAAATTTATCCCTCGTAACAGGCAAGTTCCCACAGATTTGGAAAGCAGCTGTAGTCATTCAAAGGCAGCGATAGAACCAATCACACAAACTATCAACCCATCTCAGTACTGCCACCCCCCCCAAAGTGCTGAAACATATTGTTTCAGATCAACTATCCAAATATCTTGACAAATACCAACTTCAGTGTAGACAACAGCATGGTTTCCGGAAACAGCATAGCGCTAAAACCGCACTCTTGGAATTTACTGGGTACATTCATAGCGGTCTTGATCGGGGGCTCTTGGTGAGGGCTAATTATACTGACCTCACCAAAGCCTTTGATACAGTAAATCACGAGCTGCTCCTTTGCCAACTATCCAACACTGGCCTCTTCCAGGAATCTGTAGCCTGGTTCAGGAGCTTTCTCCAAGGGAGAGTTCAGAAAGTAAAAATAAATAACATCTGCTCTGATAATCTGTTACCACTGGTGTACCCCAAGGATCCTTCCTAGGACCACTGCTCATTTGACTTTTTCTTATACTCCCAGCAATAAATCACCAAGAACTGCTCTACGCAGATGACGCTGTGCTCTACTCGTCCCACACTGACCCCTTCGTGCTTGAATGCCAGATGCAGTCCAGTTTCACCTCAGTAGAAAAACGGTTCCTTGACTCAGTTACTTTTTAAATGATAAAAAAACGAAAACCTACAACAAACACAGGAACCACCAGGTCCAACTCCTCCCTTGAAATGGTAAATCACTTCAAATACTTGGGGGTAATGTTAGATACTACACTGTCCTACTCCCATCACATAGATCTAATCGCTAAATCTGCTAATGCAAAGCTGGGATTACTTTATCATAACAAACACTGCTTTACTAATGAGGCCTTAAAATTTGCAGTGACTAGCTCTGTGCTTATTCACACGGCCAATTCTGAGCCGTTTTTGGTGGTGCACAGCAGCGAGATTGTTGCCGCTGTGCACGTCTGAACGCAGCCCTTTTGCCATTTTCAGCTAGTGTTTCGTTGTGACCGTGATCCCTCTTTCCTTGGGATTGCGTAGTGGTGCAGGTGTTTTGCACCATTTTGCGCAGATGTCTGAACACCTGGCACCACTCACAACGATGCCAGCTGAATAGCAACTGGGATTTAATGCAAAGAAGTGCAAAATCATGCACATAGGGAAGAGAAACCCTGAAGCCACTTATAGGCTGGGAGGGGAGTTGCTGGCAGTCACAAAGGAAGAAAGAGACTTGGGCATCATCATCACTGATGACCTAAAATCATCCAAGCAGACCTCTAAAGCAGTAGGTAAGGCTAGGGGTGTTAGGGGTGTATTAGTAGGAGGTATCACAAGTCGTAAGAGGGAGTAATAATCCTCTGTACAAGACATTGGTTAGGCCCCATCTGGAGTACTGCGTGCAGTATTGGAAACCACCTTCACAAGGACATTAACCAAATTGAGGCAGTCCAAGAAGGGCAGCCAAAATGGTGCAGGGACTGCATCAGAAGACATATGAGGACAGATTAATGGAGCTCAATATGTATACCCTTGAGCAAAGGAGGGAGAGAGGTGATATGATCGAGACATTTAAACACCTTAAGGGCATAAACAAGGTGAAAAGTCTAACATGTTTAAATATAAGAAAATAGCAGGACAAGAGGACACAGCATGAGATTAGAGGGAGGCCGATTAAGGGGAATGTGAGGAAATTATTTTTCACAGAAAGGTGGTAGATGCATGGAATGGCTTACCACAAGAAGTGGTGGCTATGAATACAGTGCAGGGCTTCAAACAGGCATGGGATAGGCATAAGGGAGCAATACAAATGACTATGAATAGATAGGTCACTGACAGAGCAAAGGCCGATGGCACATTTATAAGGTAGAAAAAGAAATGGGCAGACTGGATGGGCCTTGCGGTCCTTATCTGCCGTCAACTTCTATGTTAGCCAGCCTGCAATTTCGGGAAGGCTGCAACAGTGCACAGCTGTATCGTGTGAATGCTGGTCGGCAGCGTTATTGGATACAGCTGTGGATCCGGTGGGGATGGCAGTGATCCTGATACCTGCCGTATGACAGAGGTGTTTAACTCTTTAAGTAAACTGCAATGTGTTATTAAAGGAAAACACCACACAAGCAGCACCCTACCTAGTCTATAGATATGCACCTGGCTAGGGTTTTGCCACATAAATCCATTTTTTATTACATTGCAAAATACTTTAAAAAGCATAATCCTAGTTCACCACAACTTCCACTTTAAAGACATACCTGCAACTATCCCAAGTAAACCAATGGGTTTCTTGTGCTCTCTTTATGCTAATTATCCCTGTTAACTAATGCCAAAAGTTGGCAGTGCTAATTTGTATAAAGAGAGCACAGGAAACCAACATGTGTACATGAGATGGCTGTGGGTGTGTCTTCAAAGGTAGATGGCAGGCGATAGCTTCCACCTTTTGTTGCCATGTGTACTCTTTGTGCAGATTTCAGTGATTATTGTTACATTTAATGTTTTTGTGAGTTGGCTGGGGTGAGGCCCGAGTAGTTACACATCAAACAGAATCTTATCATTTTCGAGTTACATTTACCCTCCAAAATGCACACACACACTTGCATACCCCAGGAGGCTTTGTGCTGGGTATGAGACTTTTGGTTGCATTTATGTTCAGAGAAACTGCACAAACTGGAAAGTATCTGCCTTCTTGTATCATTCATGAATCATATATTACATATTATTCTTTTTTTCTTATCAGCATTCAACTTACTTCACACCTTTGTTTCATTCACACTCACTCACTCCAGGAATATTTTTATTTGTTTATTTAAAATCTCGGATTACAAATACCTTTGAGCAATGAACTCTTTTAGAAAGGTTCCACGTCAGTAAGATAAACAACAGAATAAACAGTAAAGTTAGGGATATACAAAAAAAAGAAATGTATACAAATCATAAATGTGTAGAGATACAGTTCAACAGCAAATACCTAGCAAAACTTCGAGGAGAAAAGAAACATACTAATAATGGGAATCAGCCAACCGGCATGTCAAGACAGTGGACAATACGATATGCAAAAGAGAAGGAGTGGAGGGGGGATCAAGAAGATCGGGAGAAGGTAGGTGTGGAGAGGGGGGTGATGGTAGTAAAAGAGTGGGAAGTGGTGGGAAGGTGTACGGGAGGGGGACGACCGGTAAAGTGCTTAATGCAATAGCAATCTTGCAAGTGCTAGAGAATCACAGCTGGGGGGGGCGCGAGGGGGAGGATTAGAGGAAACAGTCACAGCTCCAGTCAGCTGTGAGGTGATGTCGAAGCTTGTATTTGAAAGGGCCAAGCTTGGTTTCAGTAGAGATGTCACTGGGGAGAGCGTTAACCTAGAACGGGGGCTCTGTAGGTGAATGATCTTTGCCCCTGGGAGGTTTGGCACCATGGCACCTGAAGTAACTGAAGTTCTGATCCACGAGTATGGTGGAATTACTGAAAGGGCTTAACAGGTCTTGGGCCCCTGGTAGGAGACTGAGGGTAATTTTCTTGGCCAGTAGGCAGGATTAAAGAGGAGTTTGAATGTATATGCTTAATGTATTAGCATTTAAGTTACTTTACCTCAGTCACTAGCATTAAAAATAGGACCATCAAAGACCACCAACACCAGGGCTGTGGTTAAAGGTTCATAGTTTAGAACCTCAAATGGTCCAGGTTTTTCATTAAATATACCCCTAAATATTTCAGTGCATTTCAGTTCCATCAAATTTGTTACTGGTCTTTTACAGTTTGGGGCGGAGTGTAAATAAATGTGAGCACTTTCGTTTTATGCTTACTGAACCGAAATCCCTCTAGCTTTTCAGAATGAGCTAATATTTCCCAAGTTGCTGTAAGAGAGTA
The DNA here is from genome assembly GCA_016271365.2 of Neoceratodus forsteri. Classification (NCBI taxonomy): domain Eukaryota; kingdom Metazoa; phylum Chordata; order Ceratodontiformes; family Ceratodontidae; genus Neoceratodus; species Neoceratodus forsteri. The sequence continues at coordinate 429,113,687 of CM057453.1, read as the reverse complement.
AGATTTATGACTGTTAGTAAGATATGATCTGCAAACGGGGCAATTCTGTGCTCCCTCCCACCCAGAGGAACCCTTTGCATTGATGGAGAATGGCGGATATGGGAGACTAGTGGCTCTATATATAAGGTAAACAGAACCAGAGACAAGGGACAACTTTGCCTAGTTCCGCACCCTAAGGGAAAAGATGAGGAAAGTGACCCATTGACTTTAACAAACGCTTGAGGGGCTTGACATAAAGATTGGCATTGTGAGTGAAATTTAAAAGCAAACTGAAAGCAGCTAGTATGATGCATAAACAGCACTTTTGATGTTTTCAGCAGCATTTCTGCAAGAAGAACGGGTGGAGCGGAGGAGCCTGAGGTACCTCAGTACCAAATAAGCAAGACACATTACAGTGCCAGTAATGCCAATCTCTCACAGCATTTGGTGATTTTCTTTTTTCCGACTCATCCTTTCCCCTACACAGCTGCCTCACAGACTGGCTGCTCTTCCCCCTGGATAGTCTCCCTGTCATGCTTTGGGTTTTTACAACAGTGTCACTGCGAGCTATTTGTGAATGAAGCTCCCAACATAATGGTTGCTGTGAGCGGTTGGTAAAGTTGTTAGCTGGTGGTGGGACTGTGGCATGGTGCGGTGTGTTGTGGGGCTGCATCGGTGCAGGCAGAGCAGCATGTTTACACGCCAGCTAAAAATGCCTGCATGGCTGTACGAATCCACCCAGGGTCGGACTGGCCCACCTGGATACCTGGAAATTTCCAGGTGGGCCCCCCTCAGTTGGGTAAGTGGTTACCTTCTGAACTCTGAAAACTTCTGCATTTATCTTCTTTTTTCTAATTAAATGGGCTATCTGGGACACTGCTGATAAATGTAAGATGCAAACACAGAGCTAGTGTATCAGATTGAAGTGGAATATTGATATGAGTGTGTCAACCTGGGCCCTCCTCTATTGATTTTCTAGGTGGGCCCTCTGTACCCCAGTCTGACCCTGAATCCACCAAAACACAGGTTGCACTGCCTCACAACAGAATGATCTACAGTGCTCTGCAGGCTGTTTACACAGACTGACCTGCATCAGCACAGCTGCTCTGCACTGACCCCGGTGGTACAGATCAGGCTGTGTAAATGTGCTGTATATGTGGCATACGTCCTGCTTCTGTATTTCTATGAGAGCATTGCTTAAGTTAGTCGGGGGGGGGCAGGGAGCTAGTACTATCCTCTAGCCATTAGGGTGGTGACTCCTCATGCTAAGTTGTGCATCCTCTCCTGGGGTTAGCTAATTCCCCCCTCCAGTGCAGGCAGACTCCACAACCTGTTTTCAGCAACGGCCTCTGCAGCTGCTAAGCCCAAGATGAGTTTTCCTTCAGCAGCCCCAACTCCACCCAAAGCAATCCCCACCTGCCTCGCAGGGCAGCAGTTCTAAACAGTGACCCAGGGAAAAAATTTCAGGACACCCTGTCATGTCGTCAGCACTTGACTTGTGTCCTCGTTCTCCTGTTAATTGGTACACTTTCAGGGGTGTGTAAATCCAATTCCCCCTTGTCTGGGACAAGTAAAAACAGGGAGCAGCTTTCATTTTACAGAATGCAAGTACAAATTCATCTACAGTCAAGACTGGACAAGTTCTTATAGCTTCGATTGGAACAGCTCTGAACACTTTCAAGCTGTTGTGTGGTGTTAATGTTTTTTTCTTTTCCCTCCTTATTTTGGGAACACCTGGAGGAAATGGGCAGTGGCAGCCCTGGGATGGTATGGGCCACCGATGAATTTAGCTGCACAGCCAGAGGCCAGCTTGTGCAGATTGTCCATGGTTTGTTAGAAAAGGGCTGCATGTGGATTGCCTGGTGCCCTGCACTACAGCTCTACCAGATTGCTTGGAGCCCATCCACTAACTACAGTATTTTGGTAACCAGTCTGAATTGCAGAGTTTAGGTCAGGTGATGGTTCTTTTGTATTACTATGTATTGCACAATAGGCTTGGGCCTCAGAGTACTGGCTGTGGATATGTACAGCTCACCCTCGGGCTTGTTGAGCTGCACTCTAGTTTGAACTTGACCGCTGATTTGTTTGAGCACTGGTCTGTTTGATGAGGGCAGACTACTAAGGGGCAGGTGCCACTCTGGGGAGCTGGGGCACAGCATTGCAGTGCTGTTCTCCATACTGTCAGATTTGCCTTAGACACTGGTGACTTTTACCGTAGGTCTGGGACCGTTACACCATGGCCATCTGGCAACTGTACAGCAAGCACCCCCCACACACACATCCGGGTGCCCTTTCATTGGTCAGAGTGATAAAAAGCTGAGTGTTCTGTCATGCTCACTTCCACTAGATGTGATTTCCTCCTAGTATTCAATCTTTTTCAGGGCTGTACAACTACAGTGTAAGTGACTGTGTATAATACTTTGGGGGGAGTGCTTGTACATTGGGAAGACGGAACTAACTTCTGACCTGTCAGGTTGGCTTACGCCATAACAGCTGGAACTTTTCTTTTCACTCCAGTGTTCCCAGTCGATATCTTGACCACAATGCTTCTGCTTCAGGACTTCCTGGCTCTATGCTCTCCCTATTTCCAGGTTGGGGTGATCTGCATACACTGTAGTTGGTGTCCTCCTATGCCTCCCCCACCACTGCCTCTATCTTTATACTTTAAACAAGGCCACTGAGGTTCCCCCTGTTCTAGGGTACCTTCGGATGTCTGGGGATGCACGATTTGTTGTTTTTCTCTCAGGTCAGTGGTTCACAATGTCCATATAGTGGCTTTGCCCAGACAGCTAACCTTCATCTCAAGAAAATATGGCTAGAATGTTTTTTCAGGCTGGATGGTGCTGGTCCCACCTTCTTTCATTACTTGTCACCCTTCCATTTATGATTTTCCTCCGTCCTGGTATGAACCATGTCACTGAGGCCATGAGAGGGTTGGACCCTATAGCAGATTTTTCAGGTTTTTCTCTACTTGGCTGCCTTGCTGATTTAATCTGCCACAGCTCTCTCCTGCCTTTAGGTTCAGTAACTCTGCAGAGCCAGTCTCCGTGGTTGCACCCAGAAGACTCTCACTCAGTGTCTTTGTGGGAACTTACCACCGGCCAACTGGTCATCAGGTTGTTTTCCTTGAGGGGAACCCCAGGAGTTCCCACACACTCCCTGTGGTCCCCTGCTACTCCTGTTTTATGGGCAGCACCCTCGACGTGACTCTCTGATCCTTAGTCCCTTCGGATATGTCCTCAATGCCAGAGGTCCCTCCCTGATAGCCAACAGAGTTGTTCTTACCTTAAGGACACCTTTGAGTCCTCGAGGTGTTCTGGACCTTTGCTATTCTCAGAGCCCTGAGAAAGGCTGACCCACAGCTCCTGCCTGTGCTTTCCAGTGGGGTTCTCTCAGTGCCTTCTTTATCCATGGCCTGCATCCTGCAGCCAGCCACCACCCAGGCCGAAACCTGGGCACCAGCTCTCCCTGTGACTGCGAGGCGAGAGTGATACAGTGAGCACCAGCCAGACCTAATCTTCTATGCACTCCAGATGGTACCCATGGCACCCAAGGGCACTCCAGCACTACCAGCCTTCCTACTGGCAGTGCCCACTATGTTCAGACTGGCACCCCATGGAGAGGTGTCCCAGCCAGTCCTCTGCTTGGCACCCCGAGGGCATCTGCCATGTGTAGGCCCCCAGTGTCTTAAGTCCTCAGTTAGGTGGCACCATGAGGGCACCCTATTTCATCTGCTGTATATCTCCTCTCCTTGTCTGTTCCCTCAGAGAATGATGCCACAGCATCAGTTCCCGCTAGGTCAGTCTGGTCAACAGTCACGTCCCCCTTCTATTAGGAAGGGGTTGTTACATGGCAGAGCCCTAGTCGGCAGCATATCACGTGAAGGGGGGGTGCTGTGTTTCAGTGGTGTTTTCCTTTAATGCAGCAGTAACCCTTATTACTGATAATTATTTTCAGGAGCATATTGTGCCTATCATTCAGAGCTTACACTGGATGCTGTAAATTTTAGATTTAACTTTCAAGTCCTTTTTTTTTTTTGTCTTTTAAAAGTTGACATGTCTGTTTGTCTAAATACCAGGCTGATTTGATATCTCTGTGTTCCCTGCTAGATCCTTAAGATCAGCGCTAGGTATTCTGTTGTGAATTTCTAGTTTTAACCTTAAGACAGTAGGAGGACGGTCTTTCACCATAAGGACACCTGTACTCTGGAATGCATTCCCTCTCCCTATTCATCAGGCTGGTTTCAAAGAATATTTTAAAACGTTCTAAAAGAATCAATGTTTGTTTGTGGCTTATGACTCACAATGAAGGTAGACTTCTGCTGAAACATAAATTCTTTTCTGTATAATGTTGTTTTGTATTTTAAGTGCTAGGTATACTGTATAATTTAAATGTATTTGTTTATGCTGTCTGTTTCAGTTTTTTTATTGTATTGGAGTAATCGTTTTTATTATTAAGTGCTTTGAGCCTGCTGGGAGAGGTATAATTTAAATGTATTTGCTTATGCTGTCTGTTTCAGTTTTTTTATTGTACTGGAGTAATTGGAGTAATTGTTTTTATTATTAAGTGCTTTGAGCCTGCTGGGAAAGGTATAATTTAAATGTATTTGTTTATGCTGTCTGTTTCAGTTTTTTATTGTACTAGAGTAATTTGGAGTAATTGTTTTTATTAAGTGCTTTGAGGCTGCTGGGAAAGGAGCTATGTAAATAAAATGGATTGGATTGGTATAAGAGACTTCTTGCATGAGGTTTGAGTGAGAGGGTCTGAAAGCTGAGCGGTTCTGGTTGCCCAGACCTAATGTGAGGTTTCTATTATACTATAAGAGACACCCCTTAATGGACCTATGTTTACTTTTGCATTTGTTTTTGTTTTTTTAAAAAGAAATGTAACATTCTTCCGTCCAGCTCTGAAGTGGAGTGATCCACTGTAGTGCTCCTGCATGATGTGGCAGCTGCACGCAGGATAAGAGGTCCAAGTGGTCTGTGCCGTTCTTCATCACAGGCATACCTTGATGGAATTACGGACCTTGCAGTTTACAGTTGGCCTTTTTTTTTTTTTTTCCGCAAAATAAGGGTCAAGCTCTGCTGATAGGGTTTAAAGCTGCCATGGAGGAAGGAATTTGTTTCCTTGTGAGTAGAGTGTGACTCAAGCGGACATTGTTACCTCAGAACACTGAAGAAAAATGTTCAGCCAGTTTGAGTAACAAAGGCATGCTAAAAATGCCATAATTTAAGTGTTGGTCACTTTTGGGAAAACTTTTTAAAACAATGTTTATATATAATTCTGCTTTTTTCATACACTGCATGCGTATTTCTTTCCTTTGTTTTCATTACTGAATATTTTTATGTGGCAACAGGATCCTTGTCCCTAGAGTTTTTTTGTTTGTGTATTTATAAGGGCTATGCCATGGCCATATCAAAAATATCCCTGTTATTTTTCCCCGAGTGCAATTTGTCCTTATGACGTAATGAGTGGCAAAGCCACAAGTGTTGTCAGCGGTTGAACTGCATGAGGGAAAAATAATGGGTGCTTTTGATACAGCTGTGGCATATTCCATTTATGCAGCACTGCCCGTTTCTTTGTTTAAGAAGAGTTTTGTACTTGCTTTTTTGTTTTCGGTGTTTTAAATTTTTGTTATGGATGACTGAGTAGTATTTCAGGATGACTGAGAGGTTTGACACACGTGACACAGTTGCACGTGTCATCACGTAAGCGGGGGCAGTTTAAGTGGCTGTGTAGTGAGCAGGGGGGGTGATGAAAGTGAACAGGAACACACAGGAACTCTATTCCTGTACCTTTTTTGCAGCAGGAACTGAGTTCCTGTGCTTCTTCCCACTGACACTGAAACTCTTAAACTAGCAACACAGTGACAGTTTCTGCACCTGTGATCTGCAATCAGGGTTTCCATAACAATGTTTGACTTGTGCAACAATGCTATTTTCCTAGAAAGACTTCAGTATCTCTAACTGAATCTACTAGTGTCGAATTAGATAGTTGTTTCTTGACACAGCTATCCTTTAGATTAAGGATCTTCATTCTGCATTTTGTAATTGCCAGTGCCTGAGTTCCTGCACTTCTTGTCTACCGCTTGCACCTTTCCAGTCAAGTGATTGCAGTGCAGCCTCAATGCAAGGCCGGTAAGTAGGTTACTACTGCTGGCATGGAATGTACTCGAGTGACGGCCGGAGATACGTGGAGAAATACTCGGGATGGGGAGGGAGGTAAGATGCTGAGGATGACAGTGGACTTTTTCGGGAGGTAGAGGAAACAAATGGTATTGTAAAAAACTTATATTAAAGCAGAGGTTTTTTTTTTTTGTTAATTTATGAGCAAGTGTTTTTCAGAACACACGGAGGCAGAAAGTGAACGTTACTTGTTACAGCCGTGAAGGATATGAAACTGGGGAGTTGGAGCCAGCACACAAGTGAGCAGCTGCATTCTAGTTGAGCTGCTCGTGCTGGCAGCTCCAGCCAGTTGGCACCTACAGTGAGTATATTTTTCCTCCTGGGAACCTAGAATGAGAATATTTTGATATTCTCACTCTAGGTCCCAAGGAAGGAAAAACATCACTTACAGTATATGTGTCCTTTAATATACTCACAGGTGGTGCATAAATTTATTTATTTGAAAACTGGTGACCAAAAAAGGTACACCGAGTGAGTCAAGGCTTGTTTCCAGGTGCGACTCGTTGGGGGGGATGGGAACAATATTGATCAGTACAAAGTAAATTGCAGTCAGAGTACAATTTAACAAGGTACAAGTGTAAATAAAAAAAAAAAAAAAAAAAGTAGCTAGGCAAGGTTCAGTGGGCAGACTCAATCTGCAAAGTACGACTAGAGCAGAGGGAATGATAGCAGTGCAAGCGTACAGTATGAAGCAGCATGTACAGGCAAAGGTAGAACCAAGGAGGAGGTTCAACATAATGCAAAGTAGAGGCTCCAACAGGGGAGGGCCAGGGAGAGGGCTGACGGGAGCAGATGGGGAGTACATCTGCTTCTCAAGCCTTTGCTGAAGTCCTAATCTACTGTTTATGACATCACAGCAGGGGTTAAATTGGGTAGGAGCCATCTGTAATTCAGTTTCACCACTTTCGTTTTGTTTTTACAGTTTATATTTTGTCGCCCCGGCAGTTGCTTTGCCCCTGGCTTATCCCTGGCACCAGCACACACTCCACCGTGGGACTTTCAGCCCTACAAATGATCCCTCATGGCGGGCCATCGGGGGGGGGGCAGAGACATCCAAGATACCCTGATGGTGGCTATGCCTGGGGCTGTCGAACGAGCCTTGAGGTCCTATGGCATGTTTTTTTCCTTCTTCCCATTTTTTCTCCCCACTCCGAGAATGGCGGTGAACAAGGGAGTTCGAGGAGGCTTGTGCACGCAGATATGTGCTGCCGCTCTGGACTCCAGTCGACATCCTCCCTTCCCACATGGCTTCCCAACTGCACTGCCACCCGTGGTCACCCAGGTGGCTGTATTGCAGCAGGTATGGCAACCCTCCCTCCCTTGAGGAGGAACATCCTCCTCCTCCCTCCGGCCAGCCCTCCGGCGTCCAAGGCTCGTTCCTGAACCCAAGTTGCTGGTGTTGTGAGTGGTAGCTCTACTGCTGTGCTGGTGAGCTGGCTAGTTCCCCCACCTCTTAAAATATTGCATAACAGTTCACCACCTCTCTCACCTTTCTCCACTGACTATTATAAGGGAGTTGCACCACCTAGCAGTGACGGTTGTACTACCTAGAAATTCAGATGTGGGAGTTTCCCCATCTAAACATTTCCAATTTAACCACTGCATCACAGTTAATGCAAAAATGATGATGATGCAACAAAGAGAGGATTGTGTCTTTGGCAAGGAGTAAACAGCAGGAGAAGATCAACAGTAGGGGCCAAGGATCCTGTTTCCTTGCAAATTAATCTAGTAATGGAGAGTAAAAGTTATAGCAATATAAAGAAAATCTATAAAATATAAGCATCATTGTATCTCAGCATTTCAAAGTTTTCCCAAAAGAAGCAAATTTAAGTGGTAAGGCATGACGGGTGGGGGTTGGGGAGTATCGTGTGTTATTCTGTGTCTGTGGTGTAGTGAGTGCAGTTTGCCTTGAGGTGTTTATTACATAGAAACGTAGAAATTGTCAGCAGATGAGGACCGCTAGGCCCATCTAGTCTGCCCAGCTTCTGACCCTCCCTCTGCTTTACTTCTATGGTTCCCCTAACCTCTATGCCTGTCCCATGCATGTTTAAATCCAACCACAGTGCTTGCTCCCACCACCTCTTGTGGCAGACTATTCCATGCATCCACCATTCTCTCTGTGAAGAAAAACTTCCTCACATTCCCTCTTAACCTACCACCTTCCAATTTCATGTCATGCCCCCTCGTTCTTGTACTTCTCCTGTACTGGAAGATGTCTTCCCCCTGCACCTTGTTTATGCCCTTGAGGTACTTGAATGTTTCTGTCATGTTCCCTCTCTCCCTCCTCTCCTCCAGCGAGTACATGTTGAAGTCCCTTAACCTCTCCTTGTAAGTTTTTGTGGTGCAAGCCCTGTACCATCTTAGTTGCCCTTCACTGGACCTTGTCCAGCCTGTTAATGTCCTTTCAAAGGTGCGGCCTCCAGAATTGCGCACAGTACTCCATTTGAGACCTGACCAGGGTTTTATATAATGGCATCACTACTTCCCGTCTTCTGCTAGTGATACCTCTGCCTGTGCACCCCAGCATGCCACTGTCCTTCCCTGCTGCCCTTGTAGTCTACTTTGACATTTTTAGGTAATCTGAAATAATAACCCTCCAAGTCCCTTTCTTCCTTGGTGACTGTCAGGAACTCCCCCCATTACTGATCAGAGTCCCCAAAGTCGCCTTACCAATATTATGACATGCAGTAATGTGGTAAGGCATTTTGGTGGCATTTTCGAATTTAATTTGAAAAAATTACTGTTGGTTTTCATGTGCTTATCCCTGCATAAGGCAAAAGCGGGATGTGTGCAACCCATGTGTGTAGTATTCACTTCTGTATCAGCAAATCAGAAGGCTGATTTCTCTCCAGTTTTATATTTCACAGTTCTGACATCACAATTGTGAATTAAACATCGAAACTAATGGCACTTGGATACTGCTTTATGGTACCCAAGTGTTCTTCAATGGATAGTTCCACTAACGGTCTCCAAATCTGAGCTCTGTCAGACCAAATTAGAATTTCAGATCTCCAGCTGAACTCTGGAGATCTGGGGTCAGATTTTTGGAACCAAGGATTAGATTTTTGAATTGGAGGGTTGGATCTTTGGATCGGAGGGTTAGACCTTGGGTCTGAGGGTCGGCTAGTTGTGTTCTTGGTGTCGGCTAGTTGGGATTCGATGGGATCTGACCATTGGATCTATACATGGGTCCCAGAGAATTTCAACTCCATGGCTGGATGCCATCAATATTCAGTGGCTTCCAAAACAAGGAGTGACATCCGTCAGTATGTGGCTTTGGTGGATACTATCTGACCACCACTAATAAAACAGAAAATTGATGGCACAAGAAGGCCTCATGATCTGCCCAGTCAGCCCTCCTGTCTACCTAGGTGAGATGCTACGGTGGACCCCAATGGTCCATGCTAATCCTTGCCCTGCACCCTCCTTTCCAGTGCACTTAACCAAGTCCCTTGTGCCTTCCATCCCCTTTTCAACACCCCCACCGTACTCCCATTGACAACCTCGGTGGGCACTGTTCCACTTTTCCACCATCTGTGCTGTGAAAAAGTACTCAGTCACCCTTCTTAAACCTCTCTCCCACTAATTTTCTGTTGCTGTCCCTAGCATTCTTGTTTCCAAGTTCACTAGTGTCCATTTTGTTTATTCCTTGCATGTATTTAAATGTTTCAATCATCCAGGCATGGAACATCTATGTTGACTGGGTGGGCCAAACAGTCCTTTTCTGCCAATAAATTCCATGTTTATATGTCCTCCCTCTTGTAATATATTGTGGTGTCCTGTGCAGGGAGAATAAGAGACTTGTATGTTCAGTGGCCATCTTTATTTCTTCTCGAAGATAGTGGACACACATCAGTGGACATACACAAAGAAAAATCCACTGGGCATTACAGGATTTTATACCTTAGGACTACAAATATCCACATGCATAAACTACAGCCCTAATGGCGGTCCTTAGACTTACTAATTTATATATATATTTCATATATATACATATATATCCATACTACCTTACTTATCCATCTATATACTACACTCCTCCCCCTTAGATAGAAACTAGTCTAAAATACTTCAGCAGTAACATTTCCTAAATTCCTGGCTGAAGTAGACTATTTGGTACCCAGAAACAAGTTCAGGGGATTATTTTGCCCCTTGGGTAGAACTTGTCACTAACTAACAGTATAAGTAAGAGTTCTATTGCACAGAGGTACAGGTTCAGTACATGACTTAAAAGGTCAAGTCTCTGTGGTGGCCTTCAGTGCCTAATGGGATATCTATGGGCTGGAACAACCACTGCTGGTGAAACAGGCGTTTTCATTATTTGGCACTAGCCCTGGTGGAGATTCATGGGCAGGAGCAAAGTCCTCTGTGCCACTGTCCTCACCTGGAGTGACATATTTTGCTGCATTTGCTGGAACCCTGGAATGCAACAGGTGATCCACATGTACATGAACAAGTCGGTGTCCCACGCAAACTGCATAAGTCAAAGGTCCATGTGTTTGTCATCTCCTCAGGATTCCAAGAAATCTTGGGATGTCTGCAGTCTTGAACCATCACTCTCTCCCCAGGATAAAAATATTTGTCCTGGCTTGGCCAGTTCCAATTGCTGGTATGCAAAAGATAAGTTCAACTTGCTAATGAACTTGCCCCCTGAAAGTGTGGCAGACAAGTCCTCTGCATTAGTTAATGGGTATTGATCTTGCTGTATACAGTGGTTCACTGTAACCTTGAAGTCACCATACAACCTCACTGCTTTGTCTCATTTCGGTACCACAACAATAGGGGCAACCTAGTCATGCCTCTGTACTCGTGAGATGATACCATGGCTTTTGAGACAGCCCAGTTCCTTCTCTACCGCTTCCTTTAAAGGATAAGGTACTAGTCGAGGCTTATAGAAAATTGGAGTGGCTCGTGGTTGCACTCGGATCTTTGCCTTGAAATCCCGGATCGTGCCCTAACCGTCCTGGAAAATAGGACCATGTTTGTCCAGTACTTTCTTTAGCACTTCTTGTGGTGCTTTGGTAACAGCATGTAAGCTGAAGATCTTTTCCCAGTTCATTTTGATCTGTGTGAGCCAGTCTCCGGCTAGTAATGTAGGTCTTTCTCCTTGTACCACCACCAAATTCAAGGTCAGTGTTCCTCCCTTGTAGGTGACTGGTACTTCAGTCTCTCCTAGCACAGGGATTGAGTCCCCCGAGTAAAGCTAGAGTTGTATATACGATGGATGGTTGCAGTGGGCACTGCTGAAATTTCTTTCAGTAGATGTGCTCCGGCACAAGAGATACTGAGGCTGCAGTATCAAGCTGCATGCTTAACGGATTTCCTGCTAGCTCCATTTGGAGGTAAAATTCTGCTGCATTTGCCCGTGTTGCATAAACCATGAACAGGCGCAATGCCTCATCCTCTGTTTCAGTGGTTGCAGTGGTATCTGTGACATACTGTCCAGTAGTAGTCCGTAAAGTACTTTTGCACAGTTTTAGTATGTGCCCCACTTTTCCACAACCATGTCAAAAACAGCATGTGCTTTGCTGGTAGTTACCTCCACATCTGTAACATGGTTTTGACTTTGTGGAAATGCCCTGTGGTGCTGGCTTCTGAAACATTTGGGGTTGTTGATAAACAGGTGAAGGACCACTTCGTGGTGTGGAATGTCCTTTGGGTGCTGGAGTGTGGGTGACATTGTGAACTCTGCTTCTTTGGGGTTCAGAATGTCCTGCTAACTCCCTGGTATCCTTCTGAGGGAGCCCCATAGCAAGGTCATTTTCTCAGGCTGTTTTGAAGGTTAAGTCCTTTTCTGACACCAGGCATTTTTGATAGGCTTCTCCTCTCAGACCGCAGACAAAGCGATCCCAGAGGGTATCCTCCAGAAACTGGCCAAAATCATACGTGCTTGCCAGATGCGTTCAAAGCAATTATGTAGTCGGCAAGAGCTTCCCCCTCCTTTTGGTTCCGATGATAAAATCTGAAGCATTCTATGAGAATTGGCTTGGGCTTGAAATGCAGTGAAAGTGTCTCTGTGAGTTGGCCATACAACAGATCCACCACTTTGGCAGGTGCAGTCAGATTCTTGAGGAGCTGGTACACTGTAGGTCCCAAAATTGCTAGGAAGACATTTGCCTCTAACCAGCATTCAAAACGTTCCAAGTAAGAATTAAAGTCCTCTTTTGAGTTATCAGATTCTGGTACTCTGCCAGTTGCAGTCATGGCTGTAGCAAGGTGTTCTGTAGCTGCAGTGTCCACAAAAAACTTTATAGGCTTAAACATCTCCGCAGTTTGTCTCTTTCTGCATAACAGATCACTTACGAGATTTCAGCCAGTTGGTGCTCAGAACTGCAAGACCTCTTGTTCTGGGTAGAGTTGTCACCTCTTGCAGCAGTGGTATAGTGGAACATTCCACTTCGGAGACTGGGGGAGTGTTTAAATAACTTTTTAAATTAAAACTCTGTTAAGTAAAAATCACTGTAACTCACTTTAGGTAATGTCATTTATAATTAATTTATGTGTGCTGTGAGCTGCATCTCTTACTGTATAAGAGTATCACCTCGCACAGTTTGCGCAGACAGAACCGTTCACCTTCACAGTCCATACTGCTTCAGATGCCACTCTTCTACAATAAGACATCCATCTAACAGCACACACTTTACAAGAGACCCATCTAACAGTACATACTTTACAATAAGAGACCCATCTAACAGTACACACTTTACAATAAGAGACCTTTCTGACAGTACACTCTTTACAATAAGAGACCCATCTAACGGCACATACTTTACAATAGGAGACCCATCTAACAGCACATACTTTATGAACTTATTATATTCTGAATGGAAGCTCTGTATACCTCTGCAGTCTCATTTGATGAAAGCGACTCGCATTCATGCGCCCAGTGTCCTGCCCAGTTTAAGTTCACAGCTCTTGTAAGGAGTGTCTCAACATACAGTATTGCAGATGGACATTTGAAAATCCCCATCTTGAGTTTGCCAAGTCTCACTGTTGTAAATGATCGTGTCTGGATGTCTGATCATCTTGATAATCTTGTATGTGTCCCATATTTTTGTGTTGTGAGAGATTGTAGGATGGAGCTAAAATGGGATTTCACTGCTCAAAATCCAGGAAAATGACAACAGTAACCAGCAACTTAACTGTATTATACTTTAAAGAAAATAATAAGTCTGATTTTTGGGCATGAGGCAGTGATCCCCTTCTGGTCTTCCTTACCCTAACTCAAGGATCCATAGTTTCCCACAGTTCCTAATGTAGGCCGTCCAGTTGAGGAGGGGCCACATCCTGTTGTAAGTGTGGGGCCCAAGTAGTGGGTGGTGGCCTTATCCTGTCCCCAACCTCTTTTGTCCCCCCCCCCACCGTAACAGTTCACCCGAGAACTGTCAGTGTTGTGCAGTCACTTGTGACACTGACAGATGTACTGCCTTCTCCTCACCTGCGTTGCCCACTGTCATGGCAAACTGCCCTTCAGCCACTGCTCTCCTGCAGAAGATGTGAGAATGCGCACAGTCTGGTTCATCCTTGGCCTGTCACAGGGGGATGCTGTTGGAGAGGCACAGAAGTGCTTCCCTACCCCAGCTGGACAGCGTGGCAACATGTCTGGTTCTCATGTGCCAGAAGACCAGAGGGACTTGGGCTTGCTCCACAACCTGGGTAACTCGCATGATAGCAAGACATGCTACCACTAAATCACTGGGAGACAGCCCTGTATTATTCCCCTCCCTATTTTCCCCATCCCATGTCCCAGTGTTGGGGGTTGCTGTGGCTGCCTTCGCAGTCAATGCCAGTGCTGCTGCATGGTCAGTCATTGGGTCCACAAAAGCCAGTCTGTCCACGCCCTCCCTCCAGGGAGTGGAGCACTTAACCTCCCTTACACTCCTAGCCGGCACTGGAATGGGATTTTGCTCCTGGTGTGTGAACCCTAGTCTCCCAGGTGGCATATTAACTTGGTAATATAAAGTCAGAAGGGACTGTAGGTCTATCATGTCCACCCCCCAACCGCTCGTAAGCTGGGATACATATTTAAGAAATTTCTAGAAATTCCTTACACACTCTGTTACCCAGAGTATCCAGTGATTCCCCTGGTAAGCAGACACTTGCGCATGCTTTGCTTGAAGGCCTATGCCGTCTTCACATTCAGTATCTCTACTGGAAGGCTAGTCTAAAAGTTCACCACCCACTGGGAGATAAAAGTGCTTTGTAACACTTATCCCTGAATTTACAATCTCTGAGCTTCAGGGTGCCCCTCCCCCCACCACCCATCCTGCTGGAGAACACTGGATCAACCTCCCATCTGTTTGATTTTTGTTGATACCTTTGAGTATACCGAAGGCTGAGATAATTTCCCCTTAAACCTCCTTTTTTCCAGGGTGAACATGTTAAAGAGCCAGTGAAGCCAAAACAGGCAGTCCAGAAAATAATCCTAATTTTAAAAAGTAGTCATAACTGTTTATTTCTAAAGTATTTTTGGTTTTCCATTTGCTTATTAGGAAGTCTTCTATGTGATAATACTGTGTTAGATGTGCGAGACAGCTCTGAGCCTGGCACCTGACATATCTATCCCTCCACTGTATCATCCGCGTTGTGATCTTACTGACTGTGACATCACAGGCGACTGACCTGGCAGCCACTGAGTGGCTGTTCCTAAGCAGCAGTGATGTCACAATGCTGATGATGCAGTTGTGTGTGTGTGTGTGTGTGTGTGTGGAAGATTAGAGCAAGATATGTCAGCTGCCGGACAAAGTGCTGTCCCACACACCACACCTTCTAACATCAGATAAACAGTCTTATAGTGTATGGTAGAATGCTGTTATGGATAGAAATCCATAACTAGAATGGAGTTGTTATGCTGCAGTAGCAATGTCATCACAGCTGTTATGCTGCACTTGCTATGTCACTATTGCAGCATAACAACTTGGAATGCTGCCACATAGTTGCTTTCCTCAATCCAGTTAAGCTGGAAGTTGCATTTTTTTAAACTTGAATTTGCAGAAACATCTGCAGCACACTGTCAGTTAAAAAAAAAAAAAAAAGAATATGTTAAAATTTCTATCCTCTGTTGTCTTCTCCAGCTGGTTTTGTGTGATTTTCTATGCTGAGACTGGCCATACACTATAAAAGATTGTGTATGAGCAGTCATACTGTTCCCTTGGTAACAGTGTACCTCTCGAGCTGCGCTCTCGAGGTCATCTGTTACCAAGGAAACCTCTCGATACAAGAATAACCTTGTTAAGTATGACTGCTCGTACACAATCCTCTATCTAATTAATCTGATGGAAAAGAAAAAAATACCTTAGATGTATAAAGTAATGGCTGACTGCTTCTAAAAACTCATTAGTTTTAGGCAGTACACTAGCTCTTTAAGAGCTACCAACCTGTTCCCCCCCAACCCCCATTCAGCTAATCACTTTGTTGGCCCACTGTTGCACCTTCTTGACTGCCACAGTGACAGCTTTGTATGGAGGAGCCCAGAACTGCAGGCAGTGGCCGTATTTTACTTGTTAGAGTTTTTTTTTATTGAAGAGTCAGTACTTGGCTCAGTTGGTGATTTCTGTGGAGCTGACCTTTCAGGCTGTGATCCTGATCGTTTGGTGCTCACACTTCCTTATTTGCCTTGTAGCTGACACTTAAAAAGAACTATTGACTTCTCACAAGATAAAATACAGTAAAAAAGCTCACATGGAAGTTTAACAAGACTGGAGCAGATGGCAGATACCCCAGTATCCACCTGCACGGACCTCCAACTAGAGTTTAATCATCTGCAATCAAACCTTCTGAGCCAAAAATGACTCTTGAATGCTAAAAAAACAAAGGCGGTGCTTTTCTCACCTTGCATCAATGCAATAAACCCTGCTTCAATGGTAGCAGTGCCTCAAATTATGACTCTTTTAGGTGAATCTCTAGACTTCGTAACTAAATTAAAATACCTAGGGGTATGGATTGATTGCATACTTTCTTTCCTGGACCATATTGAGGAGATGTCCGAAAAGCTTAAGCAGAGACTTGGTCTCTTGTTCAGGATCAAACACCTCCTGACACAGGATGCTAGAAAAAGGCAGGTCCATACTACTTTTCTTTTTATCTTGGACTAAGCTGATTTCCTCTATGGCTAAGCTCCTAACACAACGTTAACCACACTTGATACTCTTTACCACAGAGCCCTAAGATATATCTCTGGAGCACCATATTCTATACACCATTGCTCCCTTTACTTCTTAGTGGGTTGGTCTTCCCTTAAATTCAGAAGGCAAAGAAATGCGGCCCTCTGGACCTTCTGGGCAATCACTAAGAAGCTCCCACAGTACATTTCAGATTGTTTACCCTGTTGTACCTTAGGTAGCTGTGCTCTGAGAAGCTTCTCTTACATTTCCCTAACTGTCCCCAAAATCAAGGCACGCTTTGGCAGGGCTTCAATAAGTTATGCATTTCCTCAATGCTGGAATAAACTCCAAAAAAAACATGAGAATAGTCTACCATATTAATCTGTCAGAGTTCAAATCGCTATATGCACGTTCCGTTAAGGAGTCCTGCAATTGCTTTCCTTGATTTTTGGCTAATGGTATACTGACCTCAGACATTGTACCCTCTGTTTGACCTGCACTGACCCCCCCATGTGATTTTTACTCACGCTTATCCTCCCCCCTCCCTTCTCCACCTTTAGTTGTTCCATGTAACCACTGCCCTTCCCTGCATGCTTGCCCACACTGCCTCAGTTATACTAGTATGTTCAATGCATATATTGCTACGTGACTGCTATCTATGTGTTCTCCTAGTGTACATATTTACAAATGGATCTTATTCTATTGTATGTAATGCCTTTATTTTAATAATATTATTCTGTGTTTGATCATGTACCTATCCAGGTCCATCTTGTAAATGAGTTTACTCAAAGGTGTTTCGCCGAGTAAAATAAAAATTTTTGATTGATTGATTGAGTGTAGTCATTGTGTCCTTTGTATTTCACCTTAAAAGGTGGTAAGCAGGGTAAGGGGCCCCTACTTTACAGTTATTTAGAATCTTGAAATACAGTTTCAGTAAAATTTCACTTACAGAAAGCTGCTTCACAATTGCTGGCGCCTCAAGAAAAGCAGCGGTAGTCTTCAAGGCTTGAAGTGCTTTTAGCCACCAAAATTAGGTTTCACTCTGTTTTCAAAAATCACCCATAAATTACACTTGGCTGCCAAAGCTATGTGGATCACGTGGCTATGTTGGCTTCTGTCTGAATTTTACTGCAGTTCACACCAGTAGCCCAGAGTTTGGATTTATTTGTTAGGAGATCTCCAGTAACATTCTCCAATTTGTTTTGTGGACATGGTGGCTCTGCCGGCATTCATTACATTCAGAACAGTGGTGGTTGTACCCGTTTTGTTGTTTTGAGGGCACTATTCAATAACACTCTGCTCCTACTACATTCCATGTTTACTTAACAATGTATATAGGCAATTGGCACCTACACCTGGTAGTGAAACAAGGGAGGAGCTGAACTCATTTGCTCAGTTACTAGAAACTTTTACAGAATCAGGTTTTTTACTGTTTAAATCACATTATAACATGGGCATGTAGTTTTGAGACACATGACTGGATAATGCTGACTGGGTGAGCATTCATTAATTTCTAATATTTAAACAGCAAGTGGATGTGGTGAAAAGTTGCAGAAGAACAATGTCAAGGAAGGCACCAAACTCATTCTGTAGCACTGTAAACGAAAACTAAAAGCAGCGATATTGTGTGTAAAGTTACTGATAGAACCTACCCACTCATCCAATGGACACTGTCAGTCCTAGCTAAACTGGGAGAGCGGGGACCATGGAAATGCAGGAAGTAAGCATGACATGGTAATAATCAGAGAAAAATACAAATTAAACAAGTCGGCATAGAAATTTAGGAGACACAGAGGTTAGCGAGCACAGCGTAACCGTGTTGAGGATTCTAACGTATGCTTAGTCAAGATTACTTCCATAGGATAGAGTATATTGTTGCAGTAGAAGTGGTAGAAATAAGATGGGCATATAACAGAAAGAAATCAAGTTCTGTGCAGTATAGTGAGGTATGTGGAGACTGCAAGAACACCATCTAGACGTGGTCGTTGTATGTCGGGAAGTGATCCAGAGGCACACAGGAGGAAGAGAAAGAGACATGGACCAGATAACTGAATCGGGAAGTACCGTTCGCTGTCTGCGATAGCAGTGTACTTGGGAGGTGTGCGAACATGATGGAGCAATATATATGTGAATGTGTGGTTAGTGGTGAAGCATATGCAGAACCGAGATATGGCACTGTTAGGTTGGAAAAAATGAAAATACCCATGGCATGATCGTGAGATGTACTGGAGGGCCACAAGAGAGAGAGAAAAAGATAACAGAAATGGTTCAAAATGGGAATGTAAAAACATAGTGTGGGATCAGAGCATATATAGTTGTATGCATGGTGCAGTACAGGCTGTGTAACTGTTAGTGCTTCCTCGTTGGACAGTGTTGTGTCTTTCTGTTTGGGGAGGGGGGGGGAGTTTTGCAGTCTGTGAGGGACAGAATCCATACGCGTCAACTGAAACTGCATTGTGACATTATTCAAACAGTTCAAACAAGTAGTTATCCTGAGCAGTTAATCAGAGAATTGAATGAAAGTCATAGAAATGTCAGGAATGACATTAAATGTTTCAATATTTGGCAAATTATCAATAAACAAATGGCTGCAGTATCATTTTCCAGATGGAGTGCCTGCAAAGAGATCGAGAGTTAGTAAAGATGTGTCCATGTGTGCTGTGCTTGAAAGTAACAGTTCACTAACTGCAGGGCCACCCAGAGCAGAAAGGAGATGTGTAGAAATGGAGGTGCTTGACTGGGAAATGATGGAAATGTGCGAGAGAGAAGAAAAGATAGCAGCTGTGACTGAAAGAGCAGATTTGTACAAAGCAATGCAAAGCAAACTACAAGATCAAAAGGGAACATCAGAGGAAAGGGACATTGTGAAAGTGGTGCAAAGCATTGCAAGGGGCAAAAGTCGTAGCCAGATAGGTGTATCAGAAATGTGTAAGAGAACTGGTAGACATCATGAAAGTATGACTGTAGATGAAATAGATAAATTAGAGCAAAGCAAGGATGAGAATACCCAAAAAAGTACTACATGGGCAGTGAATGTGCTGAACGACTGGCTCGCTAGTAATAACCAGGCAGTAGATTTTAGAACTATCGGGCTTGAAGAATTGAGTAGAACACTGAGGCACTTTTATGCAACAGTGAAAGGTGTTGGTGGGAAAGAATATACAGTTAGCTCTTTTATCTGTTTGAGAGCAGGAATCAATAGATTTCTGAATAATCTTAAGAATGCCAGACATGTAAATATCTCGTGTGATGGCATTTTTCAATAGCTAATAATGAATGTGTTTATTGCTAGATTGGAAAAAAAAATGAGGAAAGATGGTAAAGACCATGCATGTCATCATCCCCCAATAACTGATGAAGATTTAGTGAAGCTACGTTCATCAGAAGCGCTCTCTCCACACACAGCAATAGGTCTTGTGCAGCGTGTCTGGTTTGAGCTGCAGCTCGGCCTGGCTCATCGTGGCAGAGAAGGAGTGAGAGACCTGCATCAGGACTCTTTCACTATTCAGAAGTTTTCTGATGGCACAGAATATCTGTCCCTCACTTTTAATCCTCATAGCAAAAATCATCAGGGTGTGATGGAAGCAAACAAAGAAAGTTTATGTGGCTTTCTCTTTTCTGACCCATGAAACCCTTTTTGCCCTGTCCAACTGGTCAAGGAGTATTTGAGCCACTGCCTCTCAGGAGCAAGCACACTGTATTTGCATCTAAAAAGAGTAATTCTCCCTGCTGACACTGTGTGGTACAGTCAGCAACCAACACTCGCCTCTGAGGCCAGGAGATCAGGGGGCTGTGGGTTCAGTTCCCACATCTGGCACTTGGGTTAATATCCCAATACTGACACTGTAGTGCAGCATGAGAGGGGTGCTGCACTTCTGAGGTGCCGTCTTTCGGATGAGACGTAAAACCGAGGTCCCATCTGCCTGGATTGGTGGTAGTTCAGGTGGATATTAAAGATCCCATGGCACTTATTGAAAAGAGTAGGGGAATTTCCCCGGTGTCCTGTCCAAAATTTCCCTCATTCACTAAAAATACCACCAACAGCTTAATCTGGTTCAAGGTCAGTTGGCATTCATCTGTATCCCCCTTCCTCGGGTCATGCATGAAAATAGGCAGGATTTGTCTAGTGCACTTACCTGGTCAAGAAAAACTTAATAAATAAACCTATGGGGGTGAATTATCTGGGCAACATGATGCCCAAAATTTCAGAAAGGGCACAGCTGCCGAGGCACTGCACTAATCATAGTGTAAGAAGCATGGCCATTCAAATATTATCTAATGCTGGTCTTGCTTCTCGTGAGATTATGACCAAAACAGGGCACAAGTGTGAGGCAAGCCTGAAAAACTCTTGGTCAGCCTCAGCGTCAGATAGGCAGAAATGGAACAGCCTGCTGACGTCTGCAGGAACACCAATACCCCAGGAAAGGAAAGACACCATAAGTAATGTGGATAGTACCAAGAAAAGTAGTAGCAGCACAGCAGGGCAAAAGAAAGAGAGATGCACATCAAAAAAACATCAGTTTCATCAATGGAAATAAGTGATGAGGAAATGCTAGCAGCTGCATTTACATTTGAGCAGCTTCAGAACTATGGAACTGTAAATTTCCATTATCATGCACACTGAATAGTTATGTTGTTTGTATTGCTCATTGAATAGTGAATAATAGCAACAGTTCAGTTGTTGAGTTCAGTTCTGTTAAATAAAAACAACCTTATAAGTTCTGTTACTGAAGTAGGAAGAAGTAGAAATATTACAGTTCTTAGAGAGATAGGAATAAGTTCTCTCTCATAAAGCTGGTCTCCGGGCTCATAACTACTGGGAGGTCCTTCCTGGTACCATGTGACAGGCAGATTACAGATCTCTGTAGGGAGACTATATCCTCCCCTCCATTTTCTGCAGCCATCAGTTTACTTTCTGCCTGACAAGACGCAGGTTCTCTGTAGTGGCTCTGCTCTGTCACCGGAGTGACAGAGCTGAAGACATCAAACTAAATGCTGATTATTTTTATTGGCAAGAGAGGTTCAGCAGCTTCATCAAGAAATTCTGCTCAAGGGATTTGTCCCTCTTCTTTACTGGGCGCTCCAGTCTCAGCTGTGCATGCTGTACAGACTGGCTCCAGAGCTGAAGACATCACGCTGTAAGTACTGATTACTGTTATTGGCAAGAGAGGTCCAGCAGTTTCATCAAGAAATTCTACTTAAGAGATTTGCCTCTCTTCCTTACTGGGCACTCCAGTATCAGCTGTGCATGCTGTACAGATGGGGCCCCCCCCCCACCTTTCCGCGCTCTGAGGAGTTCCCGCGGCGCTGCCTTTTCTCTCCCCCCGCCCCATCCAGAGTCAGCTCCTTCTCGGGGGTGCAGAAGGACTTGCAAGGGGCTCAAAATAACGATTATGTTGCTCTCAGGAGCAACAAGGAGAAACCGCAACAGTTATTCCCGGGAGCAGAAGAGATGCATTTTCCCTTTGGCTCATTGACAGACGCGCTGTATCATGTGCAGGCTCCAATCACAGCGGTAGGGAAAGTCAAAGCGATTACACTCCATCAGCAGGGGGTCCTGCGATGAACCAGGTTGTCGATGGCATTTTCAAGTGGCAAGGCCCACCTCGAGGTGAGTGGGGGGGGGGGCAACGCTTCTAGCATGTCGACTAGCATCTACTGGCCTTTGCTCATTGATGGATTTACAAGCCCCTGGCTCCAAGCTTCACTACTGGCCTTTGCTCGTCAATGGCTTTTCAAGCCCCTAGCTCCAAGCATCAGTGTCATCAGGAGGGACTATAAAAGGGGCTATTGTGGGTCTGTCAGTAAGGGCTGAAACAGAGTCGCAGTTTAAATTCCTTGCCCAAGGGACACCTCAAGCATCAGTATGACCTCTGCTAAAATAGACAAGCCCTCTAGGGGCAGAAAGTGCCTCAAATGCAGCTTCCCCCTACTGGCCACCTTTGTGGGATCGTTCTGCTTAAAGTGTGAAAATGCCATGGCCCCAAGTTTGGATGAGGTCACGGATGCATCCATTTCAGAGTTGCAGGAGAAACAAACCCTGGTGACTGGGTTTGAACAGACCTCCACCTCAGTCAGATGGGCATCATTCCTTGTCCAGACCTCATCGAAAAGCTAAACAGGGCTTTCACTCACATCCCGTCTCCCTTTGATACCCTGCACAATTCCCAGATCACAGGATGCAGAGGAAAGCCTCCCAAAGGCGAACCCCCTCCTCATCCTCAGACAAGGAGGGGTACCCCTCCTCACGACATTACAGGAAGAGAAAGAGGTCCAGCTCTAGGAGCAGATCCAAGATGCCCACAAGAGGAAACACTGACGAGACAGGTCCCCTAACCCATCAGAGTCCAGTTACTGCTCCCCAGAAGAGGGGGAACTTCCGGACGATGACTCCGATGCAGGCGTCTCGCCATCCACAGACTTTGACTTGGATGAGCTAGCTTTTTTTCATTGAACAGGCGATCAAAGAGATTCACCTGGGGCCCTCCTCACCAGCTGCTAAGCACTCAAAGCCAGCTTTCAGGCTACATATGGCCTCCAAACCTTACCAAAAACAAAACAAACAAAAAAACATTTATCCCAGCAGAGGGTGGGGCCTCCCTGTGGGATCCAGTGAATAGGAAGGTGGATGCATCTCTCATGAAGGTGTTCCAGTCCACTGCAATCCCACTCAAGGTAGCTACAGCCAACCTGTTCTTGGCATGACCCGCACCATCATGGGCTACTAACCTGGCATTCCAGCTTGCTGATGAGCCAGACAAGTACAAACTCACCCTGCAGCAACTACAGTTAATGGGGCTAGCTTCTGCCTGCTTGGCTGACGTATCTGAGGAGTCAGTCAGATGTGCAGCAGGAGCCATATTTTACCAGACCTTGGCTCGATGTAACCTGTAGCCACAGGCATGGCATGCAGACGCCTCCTCAAAGATGCACTTGGTGAATGCCCCCTACGAAGGAGGCCTCCTTTTTGGATCGGCTCTAAAGGAGACGGTCAAGGAACCTGGAGAAACAGCAAAGGTTTGCATGCCACAATCCAGGGACAGGAATAGGGCCTGGTCATTTGGATCCAAGCAGAATTTTTGGGCCCAGAATTAGTGAAGGGGACAAATAAAACATTTTCAGGCCGACAAACTTAGTTTTTCCTCCGCAGTCAGCGTGGCTTCAGGGAGAAAAGGGTGGCTCCGGGACACGGATGCGATGCCAAAAAGCCTCAGTGAGGATCCCTGGACCCATCCTCGAGTGAGGCAGCTTTCCAGTTTTAGGGTGGTTCACACCACCATGAACAGTGGGTGCTAGATATAATGGCATGGGTTACTCTGAGTTCGAATAAAAGCCCCGCTACCCCATGCGTTGCCCTCCCCACTATCAGCGATCCAGGAAAAGAAAGTAGCAGCATTATAGCGATCACTGACCTTATCGTGGCATGAACAATCGAAGACGTTCCCACCTCAGAATCGTACAGGGGCATTTTCTCTATTTTTCATAGTTCCAAAATGCTCAGAAGGATTCAGGCCCGTATTAGTCCTAAAATTTCTGACCGGCTTTGTTCATAACAGAACATTCAAGATGGAAAGCCTTTCATCCATCATCAGGGAATTCCATTGGGGATTTTTTGGCCTCAATAGATTTGCAGGATGCCTGTCTGCATATCCCCATCCGAAGCGCTCACAGACAATTCCTCAGATTCAAGGTGGAGAAATGCCACTTCCAATTCACTGTAATACCATCCCAGACCCTGAATCATCTAGGTGTGGACTTCAAAACACTACAGAACAAGGGTTTTTTCCACAATCAAAGTTCAGGAACCTCGGGGCCCTTATCAACAAATTCCAATCTGCACAATACCTGCCAGCTCACACCTTCATGCAGCTCATGGGGATGATGGTCTGCATGGCAGACTCAGTTCCCTGGGCACTGGTTCACATGCGTCCCCTCCAGTTGAACCTTCTCCAATAATGGTCCCAGTCAAGGGACAATCTGGCCCAGCGGATACAAATCTCTCAACAGGTGAAAGCATCTCATTCATTGGTGGAATTGGCGACCCTACATCATGAAAGGTCTCAAACTGGGGCATCCTTACTAGATAAGAATCACTACTGATACTAGTCTTTGGGGCTGGGGAGCTCACATGATCAGCTCTTGACACAGTGCAAATGGTCACTGGCAGAAACACTTTACAAGCAGCATTAACGTTCTGGAGTTGTGTGCAGTGCCCTGGCACTTCAACGGTTCCAAGTATAGCTGTTCAACTGGGATGTGCTCATCCTCACAGACAGTGACCTACATCAATCCCCAGGGAGGCACCAAGAGTTCTCGGATGTTACAAGAAACTCTGTTGCTCTTCCAGTGGGCAGAGCACCACCTGGAAAGCCTATGGCCATGTACATTCCAGGCCAGGAGAACATCACGGCAGATTGGCTAAGTCGAAAGGATGTTCTTCCAGGAGAATGGGAACTGAAGGACAGTGCTTTCCACCTCCTTACTACACAGTGGGGCCTCCCACAGGTAGATCGTTTTGCCTGCCGACAAAATTACAAAGTTCCGCAGTTCTGCTCTCTAACCAGGGACTAGCTGGCAATAGCACAGGACCCCTCCTCCATAAACTGGGGTCAGTACGATCTCCTGTATACCTTTCCCCCAATACCACTAATCTCAAGGGTCTTGCTCAGATTGTTCTAAATCAGACGGAGCTGATTCTAATCTGTCCACGCTGGCCCCGCCGGCCATGGTTCCCTTGACCGGTTCAAATGTCGCTACAACCTCCTCTGATTTTTCAGGCCAGCCCAGACCTGCTGCATCAGGGCCCGGTACTGCATCCCAATCTGCGTAATCTGTCCCTCTCAGCATGGAGATTGAGCAGGAGACTCTCAAGGAGTTGGGTTATACTCTACTTGTCATTGAAATGATGATCCTCTCAAGTCTACCTTACTCTTCCAAGGTCTATTACAGAGTATGGCGAAGATTTCTCTTCTGGTTACAATCCATCGACATACTAGACAACAGGGTATCTCTCCCCACTATACAGCAATTCCTACAGGAAGGCTTTGATAAGGGTCTCCAACTGGCAACCTTGCTTGTCCAAGTTTCAGCTCTTGGCGCATTTCTGTTGGCAGATTCAGGGGGGTTCTTGGGTGCTCACCCTCATGTTGGACAATTCCTGAGAGCAGCGATGCTAAAACATCTTCCAATCATTCCCATCGTCCCACCTTGGAGACTCATCCTGGTCCTCAAGGTCCTAACCAAGGCCCCCTTTGAGCCTCTTAAAGAAACTTCCTCTCTCCACTTGATGACGAAGGTCGTTTTTCTTACAACAATCACCACAGCATGATGCATCCATGGGATAGGAGCCCTGTCGACCAAAGAGCCATACACTGTGTTTCATCATGACTCAGTGGTCCTGCCAACAGCTCCCTCTTTTTTAACGAAGGTTATGTCTGTTTTTCACTGCAACCAAGAATTGAACCTTCCTTCTTTCTGTCCTCACCCTGAGAACGAGAAAGAGAAGGAATTTTGCATGCTGGACCCTAGGAGAGCACTCGAGCTATACATCAAAAGAACAGATTCCATACGCAAGACTTCAAGTTTGTTCATTCTCACTTTGGGGCACAATATGGGCCAAAAAGCATCAAAAGACACTATTGCCAGATGGGTTCATTCTACCATATCCATCGCCTACCAGAAAGCGGGGGTAGCCCTACCAGGTCCAGTGAGGGCCCACTCCACGAGAGCAGTGGCGGCATCCTGGGTGGACTCCCAAGAAGCCTCGCTGACAGGCTTATGCAGAGCAGCCACTTGGTCATCCATCCATACCTTTGCAGGGTTCTACAGATTGGATGTGTCCACCTCCGTGGAGGCATCCTTCAGCTGCCAGGTCCTCCAGGAGGCAGTGGTGGACCCGTAAAGGGCTATTAACATTTTTCCCACCTGGGAAGCAAGGGGATGTACTGCTTTACTATATCTCGGTAGTTATGAGCCTGGAGACCAGCTCTAGGAGAGAGAAATAGAAATTTAAATACCTGTAAATTTTCTTTCTCTGACTGCTGGTCTCTGGGTGCCTTCCCTCCCAGAATGTTTGAAGTCAGCCATCTGGCCATGTGTTTAGATCAATGCTTCTTCTTTTTGGTTCCAAGTTCTGTAGTACTATAGGGGACAACTGCTTTAGGAAGAATGGATGGCTGCAAAAAATGAAGGGGAGGATGTAGTCTCCCTACAGAGATCTGTATCCTGCCTGTCACATGGTACCAGGAAGGACTTCCCAGTAGTTATGAGCCTGGAGACCAGCAGTCGGAGAAAGAAAATTTACAGTTATTTAAATTTCGGTGTCCTGTATAAGTGAAGTATGAATTAGTACAAATGTCACAGTTGTTTAAAAAAAAAAAAATAGGTAAACTATAACGTTGAATGTTGGTAACATTGTAGTACTATGTTCTTTTCAGCACTTCAGAATCATTAATGTGTTGAACAGAATTACCGAAAAATGTTTGAACTGCTTCATCAGTTACTCAGATGTACATTATTGTGAACAATGCAGAAAGCATATATGTTTGAACATATTGACAATGGCGCTATTTCCTACTGTGGCAGTATACAGAAGTGATTGTGGTACTGTGGACTGCTGTGGTGTAAGGACACATAATAAAGTCCCAATGTTTACCTTATTTAACAACATCATTCTTCATTTTTCTAAACTACATACGTAGCCCATGTTATAAGCACAATAACCCACTCCAGGGTGTGCGGTTATTAGGGATTAATCAACACCCCGGGTGCTATGACGACACCCAGCCTGCGGCCTCGTGTCTCACAACACTCCCGGGGTGTTGATTAACCCCCCAGTAATCGCACACCCTGTCATAGGTTATTGCTTACATAGTGTTCTTCCTAAGCAGCAGTTTGGCTTGCAGACCAGGCCACGGTACAGTTCATTCAGTAACAGTAGTGATCACCCAGGTCTTGCCTTTGACAACAAACATTCTTGTCCTGCAGTCAGTATGTTTCACACGGTTGACCATGGTGTGCTGATGAACCAGGCTATGGCTGCTGTGCTGTGGTTTAGTTCATATTTACTTAATAGGCAGCAATATGAACATATTTTAAACACTACCTTCTATTTTGCTTATATAAACAAAGGGCAGGCACTCAGGGCACCTTCTGTTTACAATTTATAATGATGATTCATCAAATTCTGTTTCAAAGTCTGATGTATTATTATACACAGATGACACCATTCTTTATTCATCACCATCTTCTACTCTAGGGATTTCTAATTTCAAGACAGACTTTTTGACTATCGCAGCAGAAGTAGATTTCTCTCATACTTTTAGTTAAAAATATATAAAAACTCGGTAGATTGACTTCACAAACAGGACTGTTAAGGCTTCAGCTTAGGCCACCTTTACATTTAGAGGGTTGAGAGTGCAAATCTTGAGAAGGTTCAAGGCTGTAAGTATTTAGGAATCCTTCTAAGTTGTGCCTTCACTTGTAAGAGTCATATTGCATGGCCACCCTGATGGCCTGGTGGCAGCACACTGCATTGCCTTGCAGAGGACTCAGGTTCCAGAGTGAATTCCAGCTGCCATGTCATGAAGGAAGCCAGGCTGAGAAAGCTTGCCTTGTGGCAATGTGCCTTGGTTGGGGAGGGTTGATTGTAAGTTTCCCCGCTGCAGGGATGTGCTGTGCATATGTGAGGCCACCAGGCGGGCTGTGTTCTTGTTAGAGGAGGAGGAAGGAAACCAAAGGGACAAAATCCCATGTCAGGCTATAAAATTGTGGGGGGTAGCTGGAGCTGTGGGGGTAATCAGAGTGGTGGTGGACCTTGGGGGAGACTTGGGTTGCAGTGCCTGAACAGTGTATATCCTTGGGAACAGGGTGTACCCTGGAAGATGAAGGTGGCCAGAAGAAAAAGCTCTTTGGAGACCAATAAATCATATTGCACAACGACAAGTAAAGAATCCTGAACTCTGATTGGTCAGAGCCCACCACAAGCAGTGATTTTATCTCAGTATAA
The DNA here is from genome assembly GCA_016271365.2 of Neoceratodus forsteri. Taxonomy (NCBI): domain Eukaryota; kingdom Metazoa; phylum Chordata; order Ceratodontiformes; family Ceratodontidae; genus Neoceratodus; species Neoceratodus forsteri. The sequence goes on along the minus strand of CM057453.1, from coordinate 429,085,413 downwards.
CATAACTGTATGAAGGTCCAGCAGCAAGATGACCTCGGCAAACAAACAAAAAATCACTGTGCCCCTTCATCTCAAAGTCATCATTGGCTTCGTAACCCTCCCCCTCACCTCCGGTGTTCACTCATGAACCTGCCTTGCAACAACCTCCTACCTCCCCCCCAGTATTCCCCAAAACAAAAAAAATAATTTAAATAAAACAAAACAAAAAAAAGCCATTATCTGAAATTGCACCTCGATCCCCCTCTTGGCAGTAGTGCGAGCACTTTCAAACAGCCACGCTTGTCGCTCACTGCACGGACCACTCTGTCCCTAAAAGAAACAGCTGCATTGCTTGTGGCAACCTTAAGAAAACAAAAAAACCAAAAAAAAATCACTAATAGACAGCTGTAAACGCTATGCCACACTACAGAAGGTAGTCATTTTGACTGGTGCCTGTGATAGCTTCTGAAGTAATGGCTGAAATACTGAAATTAGGATTGTGGTTCCTAAACTCCTCTGCAGTTCCCAATCCTCATTTTAAGCCAGCAAACATAAATACAAAAGAACTTCACCCAGTCCCAAGGCAGGCAGTGGGACAAGGTGAATAAAACACTTCCCCAAAATCACGGGGGCGGGAGCGGGTGTGTGCAGGAGAGACATCAATCCACACACTAAAACAGCACCACCTACAGATGAAAAACATTACGGCAGCACTATTTTTTAATTTCGTATACCTACCCATCGCAAAAATCAAATACAAATACACTTTTAAAAGTATTTTGTTGAATTTTCTTATATTACTAGAAACAAGCTATTGTATAATAGCAATAATGCACTCCAGGGTATGTGTCGTGCTGGGATAACATCACTTCTTGGGTGCTGGAAGCACTTAGCCTGTAGCCCTATGACCAGCTACCAGAGGCGTGATGTTATCCCAGCACGACACACACCCTGTTGTGCATTATTTTGTAAAATTGTTAGGTTAAAGCCAGAGTTACATTTTTTTACCACTGAAACAAATCCATTTTCAGTACTTATGTTAAAAAAAAAAAAAAAATACCAGTTTCTACCTCCTTTCTCCCTGTCCATGACTATGGTGATATACTGTAGTGTGCAAACTAGCCTTTACAGCAACGCTTTCTCTGCTGGACCCCTTATTTTATGGTACAGTTCACTTTGCTATGGGAGCAGCCTATACTACTCACCATTGTACACCTCATTCCCTTGTTGGATGGAATGCTCAGATGGGTTGCAACATTTACATCTCTTCCGCTATTAAGGTAACTGGTAAGGTCCCAGAGTATTTTAAAAAGTTGAGGATATTAGATTGTAACAGGTTCCAAGATGCACAACAAGAATGAATAATGGGGATAGCAGGATGGAATATGGGGAGAGGGAAGATAGTCTGAACATGTTTAGTCTAGAAAAGAGAAGACACACAGGTGAACTAATTGTTCTGTACAGTTTCCTAAAAGAATCACAATTATGTTAAGAGTTGGGGCTGTTTCACAGAGCAATGAATCTACAACTAGGGGTCATAACAGTTAAAAAGGGAGATATTCAGGAGAGACAGGAAGTAAATACTGTTTTTCTCAGAGAGTGGTGGGAATCAGGAACTTGTGTCCGAACAGTGTAGTAAATTCAGAAAGGATAGAAACACTTAAGAAAGGGCTGTATGGATATTTATGGGAAACAAATGTAACGAGGTGCTACCACTGAGAAAAAGGGGTGGCCCTGATAGGTGACAAGCCTTCTTCCATCCTATTTTTCGTATGTTGGTATGTTCATTTTTGCTTTAAAAATAATTGGATAGTAGGTTTCACACAGCGGGCAGCATGTCTTTATGCTGCCCCCTAAATTTGGATATGCAGTACTGCAGCAGACACTTGGTCTGATTTGCATATTTTTCTAAAATTGAAAACTTTAATCCTGACAAACAAATTTAAGACTTTGACTTATTTATACTCATCTAGTGCATGTTATAGAGTGTGATTGCATTCTTAGTTGAATTGTTCAAATATGTAATTTATCTGTTTCATACTTTGCCTGTAAGGTTGTGGTTGCAGAGTATCTGTATTTGCTTTCCTAAGAAATGCGAAATTTACTGTTCCTTTGCTTTTCATCTCTTGCTTGTCTTGATTTTTAGAAGCAGCAGAGGGGCTGTTGGTAAAGATATGTAAACATCCTGATACCACTTTTCAATAAGAACCTCATCTCGTTGAACTCCTGGGTTGTTCCAGATAAATCTGGGAAGCAGGAAAACTACTCGTACCTAGTGGCTAGCCTTAGCCTCCGTCAATCTAATTATTATTTTGGTCCCTGGAGGTGTTTTTTCAGTTTTCACCTCTTCTTAACTTTTAACAGTTACAGATGAAATAAATAGTGCACAGCAGTGCGTCACAAGGAAATAACTGTTTTTAAAGTTTGTGATGTTTCTTCCTTGGCCCCAAGCCACCCCCCTAGCCCCCTCCTCAATTTTCCGTCAGCACTTACCTTTGCATTAACACAGCATGGCCTGGGTGCTCGTTGGGGTGTTTGACTACCAGATGGCCAGGGTTGGTGGCAGCTCGGGAAACTATTTTCCAATTTCTTCCCGAGGGGCGGTGTGCAGTGCCACCCATACATCCCCACCACGCTTCCATGTGTGGAGTGTCAGGAGCCGCCACCTCCTCCACCCTGTAGTGGCAGTCCCAGACTGTTTTACTCGCAGCCAATGCTAGGGGCAAGGTAATCTCCAGGCACTGAAACACTTCCTTCCTGGGAGAGGAGAGCAGTCCTCTGGATGTTGTGTCTTCTCCCTTTCTGTCTGACCCCCAGCAATTCAAGTCCGCTTCTGAACCTGGGTGTGAGGTGTAGCATCCAGTGCCTCGGCCCTCAGTGTCACCGGGCTGGCCCAAAAGGGAGTAATGTAATTGAGGAGTCTTGGAGATAGGCCGTACAGTGAGAATGAAACTCTAGGAGGTTATGCAAAGTCACCAAGACATGGAGAGGAAATATACTTATAATTCATTTTTGCCCAGTCATTTATTTTAGATATGGGTTGCCCTCCCCCCCACCTGCTTATTGGAGCACGTGCAGATCAATAATTCACCCATGTCTCAACTTTGAATTACAAGGAATTATTTGTATGACTTCCTGACCCTATTATGTGCAGGAGATCATGACAGGGTGTGTAACTATAGTCCAGTAATTGCACGCCTCAAGTGACTTGTTAAAACATACTCAAAGTGCAATTATTTACCCATAGCAGGGTTTGCAGTGAACTTGGCCACTAGCCACCAGGCCTAGTGATCAGAAAAATATGCCATCCCCGCATACATTTCTGTAGCACAGCACAAAAAGGACTAAGATGTATTTTGTTCCAAATAAACCTAGCTTTATTTTTGCTGTTACAATGAGGAGTCACACAGTTACATTGCAGAGGAGACAGCAAAATTGTTACCGGTGACAGGGGAGCAGTCTCATCACCACGTTGTTAAGAGTAATTTTTGTATATCTTTTTTAATTTGAACAGAGATCTGACAGGGATGTGTTAGGTGCTCGGTTTCTGGTGTTGCCTTGATGTGTTGCTGAGCTTTTGTAGTGTGGCTATAGGCAGGAGCTCTATGATTATTTGTAGAGCTCTCTAATTTTGAAGTTCTGTGCTGTTAGTCGTCCCAGTGTTTTAGCATTTTTGTGTTAGCGTTTCTTAGTTCTGTCTTATTTTGTCCCTTTCCTCCTATTTTCTTAACTTTAGATAGTGTAGTAGTAGTAGTGAGGTTTTAGTTATACTTGGGTAACTGAGTGAGGAAGAGCAAGGAGCTAGCTTTTGTTAGTTTTCTAGCACTAGACTCTGAATGTAAGCTGTCCCCTACGGCAGGCTGTTATTTTAGCTGGAGTCCTATGCCACACTATTTCTTTGGATTGCAGAGTTTTCAGCTTGTTCTGATCGTTTCTGGGCTTATAAGTACAACTGTCCGAAGCTGCTGTCATTGAGGGTCAGTAAGTTGTCATTTCGACTTGCTGATAGCTGGCTTGAGTATCCTGTGGAGCAACTGAGATTCCGTGGAGTGATTGACTGTAGCCCCAAGGTAATGAAAAGAGTGTGAAGCAAGGTGGTAATATAACACCCTCGACTGATGGAGGACTGTCAGTGTTTGGTCTGCATATTGTGAGCAGAGCCATCGGAGGGAGAAGGACTGCATAGGTGTCTGGCAGTGAGAGAGCAGGACGGCTCACAATATTGCAGTTTTTATAAATGGTCTTGCCCTGGAAAGTTGCAGCAAAATCTCTTTGGATTGAGAACAGAGCTGACAATATATCTTTTAGTTGTGTTTGCTGAAGTAGGTCTGGTGAGAGTGGTACCCGTTTTATGTAAAGTGAATGTTTGGAAACTGAGCCACTGTGGCATTTACTTGAAGCGGGCTGGTGAGAGCAGTACTGGTTCCTGTAAATGAACTTGTACTGTCAGCCTGCTTAAGGGGATTAACAGTGACTTTTCTTTTGTGAGAGAACAGAGACTGAAACTAAGCTCTGTTTTTTACATTTGGCACTAAGTTTAATGGACTTCTAACAGACTGTGGCACTTCTATTTTATCCTAGTATTTTATGTTGTGGGTGGGAAGGGTGGTGGGGGTTTCTGAGTAGAGACTTTTTATTTATTTGAAACATTAGGGAGTGTACAAGGTGGGTAGTGTGTGTTAAAGTATTAGATATTGTTTATTGTGTTAGGGGTGGTTGCTGACTACTGTATGTGTGTGGGGGTTATTTATTCTAGGGGTTGTGGTTGTGGTGTGTAGTTTAGTTTAATTATGTAGTCACAGGATGAGCTACCTACAACAGACCCCACGGCTTTGCTGTTCCCCATCCTTACTTAAAGTCCTACACCCCTTCTGTCAGCTGCTGTGTATCAGCGGTGTAGGGAAGGGGGGGGGAACGGAAGAAGGAATAGGAGGACGAGGAGGGATGGTTGAGGGCTGATGGGGCGGCTTCTGTTGGGGTTGAGAGGACCAGGAGATGCCCTGGGAGGAGAAGGGAACTGGAGAGAGAAGCCAGACATGTATAGTCCTTCTAGCCAGGGAACTCGCCAGACTGAGTGGGCAGGCAGCTGAGGGGCCAGCTTTCTCCTTTTGTCCAGTTCGGCAGTATGCAATACCAGGTCAATGAGAAATAAGTCTGCTATTATAGTGGATCGTTTTTCCTTGGTTGACCTGCTTTGCATCACCAAGACCTGCCTGGGAGCCAATTCTGGTCTAGTACTGGAGTCGTTGGTCCCAGCGGGGTTCTTGGTGGTTCACTGCCCGGGGGGGGGGCATCTGTTTTAGGTCTGAACTGAACCTGGTGGTGCAAACAGTAGAAATACCTCATCGTCTGAATGTATGGATGTGTATGGGGTTCCAGATTCAGGCTGCAGGATCCTCCTTGTGTACCGTCCTCTGGGCCGTATGGGGGAGTTTCTGCAGGAAATTGTGTCTATTGCCACTAACAGGGTGTTGGGGTCACCAAGATGGTTTATTCAGGGTGACTTCTGACAGGGTGTTGGGGTCACCAAGATAGTTTATTCTGGGTCACTTTAACCCCTGGGTTGATGACGAAAGCTCACACTTTGATCAGGATTTCCTCTTGAGTATGGAATCTCTGGGCCTTGCACAAGTGATTACTTTTGGATCAACATGGCCATGCTTTGGACCTGATATTCTCACTGGGGCTTGAGATTAATAATCTCGAGATTGATCTGGTCATTTTGTCAGATCACTGCACCTCCAGGTTTAGTTTCAGGGTCCCCCTTTGTAGTCCCTCCGCAGTGAAGGTTATCCGGTTCTGCCATTTGAGAGGGCTTCACCCAGTGCTGGACACCTCGAAAGTGTTGAAGGCATGTGGGTGGGGGGCATAGGCAGCAGTGACAGTCTATAATACGATGGTTGCTGAGGCCTTTTTCTGCTTAGTACCATCCCGTGTACGCCCACTGGTGTCACGCCTTGACTCGCCATGGTTCAGTGGTGAGCTGAGAGTGATGAAAACCAAGGGACAAAGGTTGGAACATTGTTGGAGAAAGTCCAGGGCCCAGGAGGACAGACTGGTTCTGATGTCTCATTATGATGAGTATCAGAAAGCAATCGCCTGTAAGAAGGTGGCCTTTCTGTCTAGGGAGATTGCTGCTGGGAGGAACTGTCCGGCTCAGCTGTTCTGGATGGTAGATGGGCTTTTACATCTGGCCCGTCTGGAGCCAGTTAGAGCTTTTTCACCCATGAAATGTGAGGAGGTTGCTTGGTTCTTCTCGGATAAGGTGTCCTTCATTAGGGCCAGGATTTCCCCAAGTGGGCCATTATAGCCCAGCAGGGTGGAGCCTAGGAGTCAGGGTCAGATACAGTGGTCCTGGAGAGAGTTCCGACTGGTGATGATGAATGAGGTGCCAAAGGTGATCTCTGAGCTGTGGTCAACATTTTGTAACCTGGATCCTTGCTCAGCGCAACTATTGGTGAGCTGTGTGGGGCATCTGGGCCCGGTGTTCGCTGAGATTGTCTGGTGCTCCTTGTCTGAGGTTTTCTTTTCCCTGAAGTCACTGAAATGCACTTTGATGAAGCCTGTGCTGAAAAAGCCATCTTTGGACCCAAAGATCTTGGTGAATTACCAACCTGTCTCTGACCTCCCCTTTTTGGGAAAGGTGGTTGCCCTACAGTTCGAGCCACACCTCACCACCTTTAACATCTACAAACCCCTTCAGTCTGGGTTTAGGGCAATACATAGCACAGAGACTGCACTAGTTCAGGTGCACAATGACTTGCTCAGGGCGAGGGACAGGTGTGAGTGGTCAGTTCTCATTCTCCTTGATCTCTTGTCAGCGTTTGACACTGTGAACCATGGGCTGTTATTGAACTGGCTGAGGGGGATACATAGGACTCACTGGCAAAGTCATCAGCTGGGTTGAGTCCTACCTTAAGGATAGGACTCAGAGGGTTGTGTTCGGAGAATACTCCTTGCACCAAGTGACTCTGTCCTGTGGAGTACTCCAGGGCTCGGTCTTGTCACCCTTGTTGTTTGCAGTGTATATGCTGCCCCTGGGTGAAACCATTAGGTTGCGTGGGCTTGGGTTTCATTGTTATGCTGATGATACTCAGCTGTACTTGTCCTTTGCACTTGGGACACCGGATGCAGTCGATGTGCTTAATGAGTGCTTGTCCGAGATTCAGACTTGGATGTCATTGAGCTGGTGGAGACTGAATCCTGAGAAAACTGAAGTGCTAGTGGTTGAGCCAGGTTGGGGGGGGGGGTGGAAGCCATCAAGAGGGGAGACTGCGCTTTGGTTCGGCTCTAGACTATTAGACTTTACCAAGGTGAAATATCTGGGAGTCATTCTGGATAACTGTCTGACACTGGAGGCTCAGGTGGCTGTGGTGGTTTGTAGTGGCTTTTACCATCTGTGGAATATCAGCTGGATTAAGTCCCTCATCATGCTAATGATCTGGCCACGCTGAACTTGCGTTCGTGACTTTGAGGCTCGACTGTTGCAATGCTCTATACCTTGGGGTTGAGGGAGGTGTGTTACGACACCGGCAGATGCAGCAGAATGCTGCGGCCCAGCTACTGACAGGCCTTTCTAGGTCCTGTCATGTGTCACTGGTGCTGCATGAGCTGCACTGGTTGTCAATGAAGTGGCATATCTTTAAAGTGGGTTTACTGACCTACAAGCCGCTACACTGGCTAGGCCCAGGCTACCGGCTAGAGCTTCTGCATCCTCATGCTCCTGGGCGTCCTCTCCGCTCTGACGAGGAAGGCCTCCTGGTAGTCCCTAGTGTGTGGCTAAAATCAGCCATGGACTGGGCATTTGAGGTGGAAGCCCTGGTCCTTTGGAATTCCTTCCCTAGGACTTTAAGGGAGGCCCCTTGGTGGAGGCATTTAAATGGGGGCTGAAAATATTTCTGTTTACGCAGGCATCTGGGATTTAATTGAGTCTTGACTATCTGTCTGTCTGGTTTATCTATCTATGTAATCTATTATTTTTCAACAGGAAAGAACTGTTAGGACTTTGCAGCCCTGTTTACAAAGTTGTCCTGCTTGCTACAAAGATTCTTATTTACATAGATGGAATACAAGAGGTTTCAGACTTATATTGTAATACACATGCTAGGTACAAAGTTTCTTGTATACAAAGGAGGGATCCACTTGGATACAAAGTTTCTTATATACAAGTAGGGATACTTTAACCTGCTAATGTAACAGTGCAGCTGATGTATGTAAGCATTAATGCACGATAGAGGAGGGCTCTACTAGAGAATTAATGCCTGGTTGGGGGGTTTGGCCGAGTGTCTTCAACCACCAACCAAGCATTCATTTTCTAGTACAACCCAACTCTGGAGTGCATTAATGTGCTTGTAGCATGGCAAGCACTACAAAAAATATATTTCACACAACTGTACTTCAAATGAAACAGAGTTGCACGCTTCTGCAGATTGCAAATTTTTTAATGACTGCATTTGCCTTTTCACAAATGGAACATCGTTTAATATTGTGGCTGCTGGATACTGCTGTATCACAAAAACATACAAAATGTGCAGCAGTAATAGACACTAACAAATGCTACATATCTAGATTTTGCTAAAGGCTACTTCTAAATTGGCAAATGTCCTTCTAACTTGCTCAGCTCATCACTGTTTGATGTGCAGTGAATTCTGGGATCGCTCATTAACATAATGTGGTCCAACATTAACGATCGCAAACAAAACCTGGCGAGTATGGCTGCAAATAACATCAGTGGGCACATTTAAACCTCCAGACATTTTTAAAACTTTTTAGTCCCACGCACAACAGCAGTTTTAATCCTCAGGTACTTCTTACAACTTTTCACTCTCCGACACACCAGGAGTTGGAATGTTGCTCCCAGGAGGGATATAATTGAAATGCACTTGGCTGGTTTAAGGTGTGCATAACTTTCTTCTTTTGCTCAGACTGTTGCTGTAGTACTGATGATCTGTGATGATGCAATGGTGACCGCTGCACAGGTGGGTGGGAGGTAATTATTTCAGCTGCTGTTCGGCAAGCGATTGCAATGTGGACATTTACAGTACTGCAAAATGAAGCAGGCATTACTATGGGATTAATGCCCGCTTCATTTTGCATCACGGGTTCCCTTTTGACCTATTGGAATCCACTGTTCAAGTATAAGAAATGTTGCCATGTTACAAAAGCTGTCACTGAAGGTGCCTTCCTGATCTCTGGGGGTAGTTTGTTCCATTTGTTTACGGCCCACCAGTATGAATTCATTTCCCCACAGGAATTAGATATTTTAAGTAAGAGAATTCCCTTGTTTTTTTACCTTCCTTAGATTGCGTGTGCATGACCTGGTTACATCCTTTTCAATTTTAGATGGTGTATTGGGATCCCTGTAAAGTTCATAAGCAGTTAGTGCTTTTGATTGTTCCAGTGTAAGTTCTAGTGAGTCCCATTGTAGGCCTGTATACACTGAGTAGTGGTGTGTGTGTGTGTGTGTGTGTGTGTGTGTGTGTGTGTGTGTGTGTGTATATATATATATATATATATATATATATATATATACTGTATATGATTTTCTGATTGTTTTAGTTGTATTTATTGGGTAGAGTTTGAAGTGATCATCAGTAAGAACAAATCAGTATTTAAAAACAGAATGGATACTTGGGTATTGAACACCAGACGTGTCCATATGGGTAAGGGTTTGATGGGAACTTATGTGGGTACCATCCCAGTTCCTCAGTCAACTGCAGTATGAACTGCGGTATATGTGTGTGTGTGTGTGTGTGTGTGTGTGTGTGTGTGTATGTATATATGTGTGTGTGTATGTATATGTATATATATAGGATATACAATGGTGAGTTGTCAGATAAATGATTTATCTACACAAGTGCTGTTTGACCTTGGGTCACCTCACGAGTGGCATAAGCCACGAGTGAGGTGTCCAAGGTCAAACAGCACAAGTGTAGATAAATCATTTATCTGACAGCTCACCATTGTATATTTCATTTATGCAATGGGGTGCTTTCTGTCGGTGCAGGAACATTTGGTTTTGACTGTTTATCTTTATTTTAAATTATAATTTCTGGGAGTTTTGGTTAACTTTCCTAGAGTATGTCTGCCTAGCATAGTGGTTGCTATTAAATGAAACGCACTCATTTTGTAGAAAACTTCTTGCTGAACAAATGTCATGCTCACAGTACTATGCTGCCTTTTTCATTTTAAAGTTATTCCCATTTGTTTGTCAAAAAAGGGAAAGGAAAATTGAATTTTATGCTGTTTTTTGCTAATTATAAAAAAAACTAAAAGGTATCTATAAATGAAACACCACTCATTTTGTAGATATTTTCATGCTGAACATTTTTCGTGCTCACAGTACCATGCTATCACTTTTTGTTTTTAAAGTTATTCACATTTGTTTGAAAAAATGAACAAAAAATTACATTTTCTTCTGCTTTTTCGCAAATTGTAAAATTTCTGTAAAGTATCTATACATAAAACACTTTTTGTAGATAATTTTGTGCTGAACAATTTTCGTGCTCACAGTACCATGCTATCTTTTTTCATTTTAAAGTTTTTTCCATTTGAATATGGTTAGTACTGCTTCTGAGGCCGAACGTTCTAAATGAATTCTAAAGAGATTTGTGACATAGTAACTGTGTGTATAAATGGTCACTCTATGTATACATTTATTTATACATACAATGACTCAGATAAATAGGGGATATGACATGGCCCAACTGAAGATATCATATTTATCTTCGAGATAAGGATCATCATGATATCTCACGAGTGGCCACTGTGAGATATCATGATATCATTGGCCTCTCGTGAAGATAAATATGATATCTTCAGTTGGGCCATGTCATATTCGGTTTCTACAATGTATGTTTTGGGATTATTAATAGTTTAGTAATTAAAGCATAAGAGCAATTGTAGTCAGTATAATTTAAAGAAGAGTAGAAGATCATATTTTTGTTTTGCAAAAAAGTGTTATTTATTGCATAAAGTTGATACATACATGAAAGAGTATGTTAATAATAATTATAATATTTTAACCGTTTCATGACCAAGAGCATGTAACTTTTTTGTAAGGCTGACAAAATGTTGTGAATAGAACTGTGAAACAAGAAATACTGTGTGTTTGTTAACCAGTGACATTTTACATTTCTAAGTACAGTGTTTAAGTATTGTCTTTCATCTTAGTCCTTTTCAGTTAGAGTAGTATTCCATTGCTGATTATCCAAGGGCTGTAAGTCTGTTTAGCATATGTTGAATATATAATAGGTAGAGTGTCTGTGTTGTCTTCTTGTAGTTGTTATTTGAGTCCGTTTATGCATTTAGTTGTAGTAGTTTGTTGTTTGTTTGCTGCTGTATGTTTCTGCTTCTTGTGGTCTTCTGGTGTTTCACATTTTCTGGACTGTGGGTCTTCATTCCTGAGAAAGAAACAAAGAAAATTAATTGTTAGTGTTGTCATATTGATAGTATTGTATTTGATGCAGTGTTTATTTGTTGTGCAACATTGTACTTTATCTATGGTTGTTTTTGAAAAATGTTTGTATAATTTTGTAATATTTGCATTTGTATGATTGCATGTGGTGTTTTAGGGAATGCATATTTTAATAATTTGTATTTTAGATGCTTGCATGTTTTGCAGATAAAGTACATGGCTGGACAATATGCGTTATGAACATTATTTTGTGTTTATCAGCTTTGCTATATAAAGCATACAATTTGTGAGGTTAGGTGGATATTGAGTATGATATTTATACTGACCTAGTCTGAGTCTGAGTCAGCTTGATAGGACTTGAAGGCGCTCTTTGATGGTGTGCTTGTTGATTGTCTCTGTTGGGGGTGTAGGAGAGAAAGGCAGTTAAATTGTTGTTTTTGGCTGTGTGTATTAAGTTTGTGTTAAATGCTTTGTGGGTGTATATGTGTGTGTGTTATGAGTAGATTAGAGTATAAAGGAAATTGTACCATTATGAAAGTGGAAGTTGATATTTGTTGCATGAAAAGCTGGTTGAAAGAAGTATCCTCTCCATGCATTCCGTATATTGGATGAGTGTTGCGTCATTTGTAGATGTTCATGCTGGTCTTGTTTTTGAGCAGTGTCTGTATTAGCTCCACTTAATAGATCTGAAATTTGTTTTTGTTGGTTTCATTAATATGGGAGTAGTTATTAATGCTTCGTATAGATTTGTGTCCTGTAACTTGCATTATTTCAGTGGGTTGGATTCCACTGTCATTTAGCTTTTGTACGAGATGCTTTGCACTGTGATTTGTTAGTTTTTGGTCTGTAGTTATGCTTGCATTTGCTATCATTGTTTTAAGTATGGTTCCTATTTTATTAATTCCAATCGGTTGGTTTTAAACCACTTGACTGCTCGTAATCCAGTGTACTGTTCGGTGTTGCTGTTCACTGCTAAGAAAATGGGTCTTCAGGTTTCATGCAGCAGTCGTGGCTACTATGGTATATGTCGTGACAGGGCATCTGGCGGATTGTCTTTGTTTTCATATACCCTAGGTTTTATTTTTCTGGTGTCTCTTATGTTGATTCCTGACGGGTTTTTGTTTGACGTTCAGTGGAGTACTGTATATAATGTATTCCATTGTCATCTACATTTTGGTTACATCTCCCATTTTAATTGTCTAATTTCAGTGGATCCTCTTATGCCAAAAAATGTGCAGCATATGAGCCATAGTGTGTTTATTAATGATGCTGCAGAATGAGGACCTAACTGTTTCTGGGAATACAGTTTGTCAATCATGGCATCTGACAGTTCATCGGATGCATTTGGTTTACATCCTTTACCTTGAGATTTTAAATGCTTTTGTTTTGCTGTCAATGTTTGTCTAGTTATCTCAAATTCTTTGTCATTTGATATGGAGTGACTGTAATTTTGCTTTTAAGGTATCTTTCTATGCTCTGATATATTGCTCGGAGGCTTATTGGCTCATATGGCTCTCTCATTTTTTCTTGGCATTCATGAAAAATTGTGATAAATACTTATTTAATGTGACTGGGTCTATGTTTTCTAAGTTTCTGATGTCTGAATAAGTTTCAACAAAGTGCTTTTGTATGGCTAAAACATCATAGTGTGTTTTTCGAGAGGTGTTTTTATTTTCCTGGTCTTTAATGAAATGCAGTACTGAGTCATCTATGGTTAGGCAATGGTCTGACTTATCTGTTGTGGCTGAGGTTGATGGCTTGCTTTCATTGTCTTCAAGTTCTGTGAACATTTTGCTGCTGTCAGTTGTCTCTGAAGAAGCCGTTTCTTCTGTTTGACTCTGTATAAAAGTTATGGTGTTGGGTTGGATTTCAAACGAAACGTTCATGGTTCTTTTTTTTAATATCGTTTTAATGCTCGCTTTCTATATTCGGTTTGTTTTCCAGTTTTAGTTAATTGGCTGTCGCAAACTGCCGGTAGTATGATTTGTAGTAAAACAGTTTTGTTGAAGAGACACTGTGAAGGAATGGGTGTCAGGGTGTTAGGTTTGCCTCATGGGGTTGTGGTGAGTGGCACAGATGTGACGGTTTTGGTTGCTATGGTGTCGGAGAAGCGGTGGCTCGCGCTGTGATGGCATGTAGGATTTGTGGTGTGATTTAGTGGACTTTGCGTTACTGCCATTCCTTTAAGCATGGTCCATATTTGTATCGTGGTCAGAACTGTATTGAAAGGAGAAATGTCCTCTGAATGAGTAAAAAAGGAGGTGAGTAGGGAGCTGCTATTTATATTTCAGCTGCTGAAAGTGTCCGAATTGGAATAGAAGTTGCAGAGGAGTAGCAGTAGGAGCCATCCTTGAAATGAAGTTCGCAATGTGGATAGTTTAAAAGGCGATGTGCAGTGCAAAAGCAGCGTGGTGGAAATGGAAGGATTTGAATAGGGAGCTGAGGTTTAAATGTTTTATGTTTGTGGAAGTGGAAGCTGCGGTGCAGAATGATTAATTGGTGATATTTTTGTAGCATGCACTTGTAGCAGCAAAGTGATTTTGTTGTGCTACTGAATAAAGCGACTGTTGAAATTAATAGAATATGTGGCAGCATCATGTATATGTGTCTGTGAAGTGCCGTGAATAAAGTTAGTGGAAGTGGTAGCTATACAGACCTGTCAGTGGTGCGAGAGTGGCTTGGAAACGAGGAATTCAGTGCTACTATTAAAGTGTTAAATTGTGAGGAGGTTATGCCACATGACAGCCTTACTAATGATAGTGTGTTTGGATGTTAGCATGGAAATGTGAGACAGGATCATAGAGGAGTGGTGCATGTAATTTTACAGTGTGGGGACGTAGTTGCAGAATAGATGCTGCTTGCGACAGTGGTAGTTGTATGTAGAAGTGCAAAGTACATGCGTGTATGAAAAGGTGGTGTAGTGGTTAGTGGTGGATGGTTTAGTGGTTTTTGAATGAATTTTGTGAAAGCTGGCAAAAAGAAATGGGGAATTCAGCGGTGATGTTTAGTTCTGTCATTTGGGGAAGCAGAGTTCTGCGACATGTTCGGTTTTTTCGGTCAGATTAGCTTCGTTTTGGAGATGTTATTTTTGAGTGTGGGATTAGAATTATTGAAGAATTCGTTTTATCTTTGTACTTTTGGTTGATAAATAATTTTTTTGTGTCGGGAGAATGTACTTTGGTGGGACTCTAGCCAGAAGATGAGTGGGATCTGAAAGTGAAAGTGTTCAGAGTGTGTAGCAAGGAGCGTGCAGGTGCTATGATTGCTTTGATGGGCTTATGTATGACGTATAGGAGTGTGAAGATATTTGTATGACGTATAGGAATGTGGAGATATCAGTGTTATCTTCACTGGCTAGCTGAGATATTTTTTATTCAGACATTTATCCCAAAACATACATTGTATAAATGCATTTATCACACTGAATATATGTCCACCCCATTGCATAAATATATATATGTGTGTGTGTGTGTGTGTGTGTGTGTGTGTGTATTTTTGATTATTTATATTTATTGGGTAGAGTTTAAAGTATTTATGTATTTTAATGTTTTATGTGTTATTTCTTTTGTAATGGCACCCTGGGCCTCCAGGGAAGGGTACCATAAACCAATAAAGACGACTGCTGCTACTACTACTCCTGCTTCTACTAAAACTACTACTTTTCCAAAGATTCAGTTGAAATTATTGAGATGAAGACTGCAGTGTTACTTGACTTGCTTTATTAGGTTGATAGAGATGTGGCCAGGCCTGTACTTCATTGATTCATGTGACACAGATTAGTAGAAAAAAATCTGACAATGTAAAAGTCCACACAGCAACCACAGATGAATACTACAGACCTTTTTTTTTTTATTTTGATAGCTTTGCCACACTGTCATTGAGGCAGGCCAGTATCCACTGAGCAGCACGGTGACTTGCTCTAAAGTTGTTGTGTTCCAGACAGTCTTTCCCCCAGAACAGCCATAGAAGTCAATCAGTCATTTTCAATCGCAGGATTGAGGTGTGCATATTTATGGAACACATACAAACAGAAAAGAGAAAGAAGTAACTGCCTCAGCTGGGACTTGAACCTAGGCCACCCGTAATACTGTTCCGTTTGCGCTACCAGCTGTGCCACCAAGGCAACTGGACCTGGGCTGTCTCTGAGCACATTCCTCTCTCTAGTGCACAACCTGGTGGTGCACAGATAATTACATTTTCAATCACATGGGTGCAGTGTGCATATTTATGGAACGCTTACAAACGGAAGAGAGAAAGAAGTAAGTGCCTCACCTGGGACTTGAACCCAAGCCCCCCAAAATACCATTCCGGTTGCACTACCAGCTGTGGCACCAAGGCAACTGGGACCTGGGCAGTCTCTGAGTACATTACTCTTTCTCCTATTGTACAACCTGGTGGTGCACGGATAATTACGTTTTCAGTAACAGGAGTGCAGTGTGCATATTTATGGAACACATACAAACAGAAGAGAGAGAGAAATAAGTGATTGCCTGAGCTGGGACTTGAACCCAAGCCACCCAGAATACCAATCTGGTTGTGCTACTGTCTGTGCCACCAAGGCAACTGGAACCTGGGCTGTCCCCAAGCACATTACTCTTTCTCCAGTGTACAGCCTGTCCATCAGTCAGTTGGGTCTGCCTGTCACTGCAGCTAGCAGCACCCCCCAACAAAACAAAACACAGACCGCTACACTGACAGCTAAGTGCATCAGTTTCCCAGCTCTTGAGCTGTCACTGGCAGAAGAAAAGACTCTGACACTGCCTATGCCGGTTATTCTCCTGCCCCCATCCCAGTTTCCATTCTTGGATTACTTGCTCTGAGCTGTCCCTTCAGTAGCATTGAGAAGCAGACAGACAGTCACATATAGGCCTCCCCACCCCTGAAGCACAAGATGTTGGCAGATGACATACCTGCTTAGCCACACTTCTGCCTTTTTCTTTTGCTCTGCTGGGTTGGCCTGTGGCTGAGGCACTCATGTGTAGGGTTGGCCTGAGGGTGACACGCTTGCAGTAAAGATGCACCTGGCACAAGATTTTTGATAACTAGGAAGCCAACTCCTGCCTGCAACAGAGCATGCCTGCAAAAAATGGAAGGCTGCGTGGTGTGTGCCAAAAATAACGTCCAGACTCCTTAAAAGGAAAAATCCCACCTTCCCGTCATAAAATCCACCCATGTTTGGCAGGCTAGCGGGCACCAGTTTTAACCCCTGAAGTATCTCATTGTACTTAAAAAATAGGTTCTAATAGTGTGAAAGAAAAAAAATATACTGTTGTAGAAATAAAAATAGTCTCCGTCCCTGAGTTATAGATAGATAGATATTTTTATTTATGTATTTATTGCGGTTGGTTTCTTCTCCTCCTCAGACGGCCCCATCATTGGGGACTGAACCCCCCCTCCCCAATCTCCATCAGCCTGGCCTCCTGTGAACCAGCTATCACTCAGCTGTCTTATACACAGCTTTCCCTCCAATGGCGGGGATGGCCCAGAGGCTACAAAACAGATCCTGGGATGGTATTTGTTCCATGAGCCAGGTGCGGGGCCTGTGAAGGGTTGATCCCGTCATGCTGGCCATCCCTGTTTTTCGACCTCCATTTTTTTTTTGCTTCCCTCGGAAAGACGGAGTGCAGTGTTGCCTAGACACTCCCCATGTATGCTTCTGCATGTGGGGATGTCAGCAACTGCCACTTTCCCACCCTTGATTGCCGTGCCAGGTGCTCGAGCCTAGCTGCTGCTAGGGGGTTAGGACTGCAGTGGACACAGCAGCCCACCCTCCTCCTCCTCCTCAGAGGAGGAGAGGAGTCCAATGGATACTCTTCCCCCTGCCAACCCTCTGACTCAAGTTCGCTCCCAAACCTGGGTCATCAGTGCCACTAGTGGTAGCGCTACCGCTTGCTGGCTGGCTGACAGATGTATAGATAGCTAAATATATGGATGGATGTCTAGATAGACAGAAAGAAGATAGGTAGGCTTTTTGAATAAATTATCCATCTTTCTTGAACTCAAGGCACTGTACATGCAAATAAATCAAATAAGAAGTCACTAAACAGTACATTATAAATACATTTAATAAATAAGTTACTAGTTAAAATAATATGAAGTTTGTAATATACAATGATTACCTCAAACACCATCAAATGCCTTTAAGTTTTTCACTTAGATTTGAAGGTGGGGACTGAGGGGGCAAACTGAACATCCATGGGAAGGCCATTCCAAAGAAGAGGGGCTGAAACAGAAAAAGCTCTGTCCCCAGCTGACATTAGTCTAGACTTTGGAACCACCAGAAGGCCATACCAGTAGAGTGTAGCTCACGGATATTGGTGTGGGTTGCAAAAAGCTCAGTAAGGTGCACGGGAGTAGGTGACCCACTCAGTTGAGGGCTTTACTGGGCAAAAGAAGGATCTTAAAATTGATCTGCCGTGTAAACTATGTATATTGAGCAGACATTTTGCAGAGCTGCATTTTTTTTAAATATTAGGTTAGTGAATACAATAAGGTTATTTTATTCAATTTTTAATCCATTGGTGCTGTTACAGTGTGCTCAAGGAACCCAGTGTTGAGAGCTGTCAGTATACTTACTGACAGTCTATCTGAGAATAAGACATGCAACATGGGTCACATTTTTTAACACTTCCAGCAGGCACCGTGGAAATCAATTTGCACCGGCAAACCAAGATTTATACTAGTGTAAAGTTAAAATGTTAATTGTTGTAATATAAGCACATCACACAGTAGAATCTATTAGAAATAGTTACTTTACTGTATTTATGGTATATGTAACAGTGTTTTAGGAAGTATTTATTACAGTTGATTTTTCCTTTTTTGCCCCATCCCTTTCCAAGTACTCTTGGTGTCCAGTGCCCCTCCACCCCCATCGTGGAAATGTTCTCTGGTGTCCAAGGACACCTTCTCTTCATCCATCCTTTCCAAGTACTCCCTGGTGTCCAGTGACATCCCTTCCATTTCTCTGTCCACATAAAGTTTCCCCTGGTGTCCCAGGCACCCCTGTCACAATTAAAGTTCTCCCTTGTGTCCAGTAGTACCCATCTCCCTCTCCTCATATAGTGTCCAGTGGCACTCCTGTCCCCCATAACTTTCTCCCTGATATCCAGCGGTGCCTTCCGTCCTCTTTCACCATTCTCCATAAAAATATCCCTGGTGTCCAGTGTCACCCCCTCCCCGAGCACCCCCTATCTTCTTGTGTATCTGCTGTCTGATTTGTGTAGCTGCAACATAAATATACCAGTGGCTCAGTGTCATGGAGCAGACACTATATCTATACCTATTTAAGAAAAGGAACTTTGCCGTGCAAAGTTGAGAATAAGTTGAGTACTGATGTCCTCCTATAACAACACCTGATTGGCTGGCAGGCAGACGATCAGGTGTTACGATAGGATGACATCATTTTCATTTATGAGTGTAGGACACTAACGGGAGAGAGCATGATCGCTCCAGCGAGAGATAGGTTTCTTTCTTCTAGGCACTCTGCTGTATGCTCATAATTTGGAGGCTGGGGTGGTTGGGAAGAGGGAGGTTGGGTGCTAGAGGGTGGGTAGGGTGAGGGTGTTGTCACTTGATTTCAGGAGTTTGTGTAATTGATGAGATGCAGGGAGGTGGGTGGTTACATGGTTTGGCATGGTGGGTAAAGTGATTCAAATTTATAAAATACTATGTCTAACATACAGTAACTTATTAAGGGAACTTTTCCTGGGACTAGGGGGGAGGAGGAGGGAGGGAGGTGGGTGCAGGATGGTGGGTTATTGTCTTTTTTTTAAGGTCTGGGTGTTGGGAGGGGAAGGGATTTAGGACTTGGTGACGCAGGGGGTGGAGGGTGGTTTAAATATTAAAATAATAGTTTTATTAAAAAAAAAAAGGATGTTTGCTGAGCGAAGTCGGGGGTGAAGTTGGAAACTTTGCTGGGCTATGCATAGTGCAAAGTTTCTGATGTTGTATGTTGCACCAGCTTGGAGGCTGAAATTTAAATTTGCTGCATTTCTGCCTGCCGTGTATTACCTGTTGCTTACGTAATTCACACTTTGTCTTCCGTTATTCTTGACAGACAGCAAGTGGGGCTCTCCTCGAATCGCCCATTTTTTTCCCCTGAAGGTTTTTTAAGGACTGAATCTACAGTGTTTGCATTAGCGTTGTATGGTGAGCTTCTTCTCCATTAGTTTTTCCCTTGCCACGCTGCTCTCCAAAGTGTAGCACTTGTATCTGTGACCTCCTACAGTGCTATTATTTAGAAACAGTGGGAGAGTGACAATTGCAGTAGCATGCAGAGAAATGGCAGAGTTGTTTCAATAGTATGATAAGTAATCTCTGATTGGTTTGGGGTGGCACCCATTAAGAGTGTTGCTCAGATTAACAAAAAAAGTATTTTTCCTTTAACAAGCATATATTGGGACTTCTTTGGAGAATTGTAAAATCTAACTGCATATCTGTGCCTGTTTATTATTGTAACTTGATAGGGCTTTGACTTTTGACCAAAAGATTTATTTTTCATTTCACAGGAAAATGTATGAACAGCAAGTATCCATTTACGTAGATGTCCACAAATCAGCAATAAAACAATAAAATAATAAAAATACAGTGAATCAGTAATTCTCTGTACAGAGTATAGTGTCGTATATAGAGAATACTGGTTGGGCAACCATGCAGAACCAGCCTGTGCTGCCAGCAAGAGGTTCGGATTCCAATTGACTTCAAGAGCGAAGCTTGAGAGGTCCATTGTTATCTGAACCTCGAGATGGCAGCACAGGCCAGTATTTTTTTATAGTGTATAGAGCAAGAAATGTAGTGTTTTTAATAAACTGCTACACAGTGGTATAGGTTTAAAGTTTTGTTTATTATATTATTGAGATTCATTGTGACAGAGAAAGTGTTGTCCTGTTGTTTTCATGCTCTTCAGTGAATTTTTGTCGTTCAACTTCGGTCATTTGAAAACACCGTGGAGGCCATCTTGTCAGTTCCATTGAGTTTCGAGTGTGTTTGCCTCACACTTGTTTTCATATGCCGTGAACAGCCAGAAGAGCTTGTGGTCATCTTTAGCTCATGGAACGTGGTTATACTCCAGAAGGGTACAACCAAGTTCCAGGACCTTTGCACTGTGGTACAACAGCAACAGCATTCTGCTAAGGACAGAAATCCATGCAGAACAAGCTTCCTCTATACACTATATAAGAAAAAATGTATGGGTGGCTATATTATTGCACCTGTGTTTTCATTGAGAGGTTGAGATTAACAGATTATGGGCCTCAAGTGCAAAGCTTGAGTGGTCCATGCTGTTATCTCAACCCCCGAGATGAAAACACAAGGTGAGTTATGTATGGTCACCCATATTTTATTTTTTGTAGTATAAGGTTTTAGTAAAAATATTAGTGTACTGATTTTTTTGCCTGTATGTGGTACTGTGGTAAGCCAGTTTATACTCATTTTTTTTTTAAATAATAATCAGTTAGGCATTAATATGCCTTTACTCCTTTTTTTATTTATATCCATGTTTTGCTATACTGTTGGTGTTATTGACAGTTGCAAAGAGAAAGAAGTGCAAACGCTTGGAAGTTCAAGCGCTCTGTGCTGTCATGGTTACATTGAGTGGCACTGGAGGCTAGAACATGTGCTTTTTCTGGGTAAATGCGGCTATACATTTTTAAAAACTGTGGGACATTTTTTTTTTATGAAAAAAGGTTGCAATTTACTTAATAGGAGCAGGAACGTATCCGAGAATAAGGTAGAAGAGAGAATGTCAGAAATTGTTGTAACAAGTGTAAACTGACTGAGTGCCGAAAATTAACTGATAGTGGGCGGGTGGCAGTCAGCATGAGTGGTAGAGAAACTGAAAGCAGATGGGCGGCAGTCAGCATGAGCGGCATGCAGCTGCTTTGATTATTGAATGTGCACGACAGCTTTTAGAAGATGCACAACTTTTTGAAAGCCACTGATTTTTATACAGAATAAGCCTTAACTATATACTATAAAATTATTTATAGTACACCAATTTTAAATTTAACACTACTTGAAACAGTTGCAGCTTTTTCAGTTAAACAGATACCATTGGAGCAGTGACTTGAATGAAATGATCTGCAAACCAAAACAAAGGGTGGAAGACTATTTCAGTCTCTAGCCATATGATTAGCAAAGGACCCTTGGTCCCGCAAAGGCCTAATTTTCGAAAGTACCAGGTTACCGTCTGAAGCTGCCTGTCTGCAGTGTGCATTGTGATTCACATTTAACAAATCATCAAAATCTTGGGGGGCATAATTGCTAAAGATCTTTTTGATTAACAAACACATGAAATATTCAAGTGCAGGTCTGATGACAACTAATCAGTATGGACATAATGGCTGCAGTGGTGGACAAAATGATACTCATGTGCTCTTTCGGCCATTTGCCAGTTAATTTATTTTCATTTCATTCGCAAGATTAATTGGGCCTGAACCCGATTTGACCAGCCTGTGTTAGTTCTTCACTACCAGTGAGACTTGGAGTGGTAATGTTTGCACTGTGGTAAGAGATACAGTAAAAGATGCAGCAAAATACTGTTGCTGACGGACCCTTAGCTGGTACAATTTTTGCTAAATGTAAAGTGCCAGATTAGAACTGTGTTATGCTGTGTTATACAATGGGCTTGAAGCCCAGCCCATTGGTGCATGGGCAGGGCTGCCACTTGCCACACAGTGACCCAGGTTCAGGAATAAAGTCCAGGATGTCTGTTGCCAGCCAGGGAGGGAAAGATAGAGCATCCCACAGGAAGGTCTCTTCTGGGGTGGGTGGGGGGCAGCATCTGCTTCATACCCTCCAGTTGGGTGACCACAGGTGTGGTACAGCTGTTCCAAAGGAGGGAAACACTGATTTGGCTCTGGCATTTTGTCACTTGATCAATATCCCACAGCACACAGCCACTTGATCGTCATCCCAAGCTGAGGAGCGAAAATGGGAAATTCCACAGTGTCGCAGTATGGCACCAGCACTCTTGGGCCCTGTAAAGCTGATTATCCATCCCACCACTCAGAACTTGGCTGTCCTTCTGGGGTAAGTCAGGGCCTCTACAAACTCACAGCGCTTGCACTTCCAAGCATTTGCTCTCTCTTTTTCTTCAGTGGAGAGGTAAATCTGCTGTAAGAGGCGGGCTGTAAGCGGACAAGAAGGCGTGATGAGACTGGGAGGTTGTCTGGCTGGAAGTACTAGGATGGCGCTGTATGAAGGGAAAAATAGAGGGCTTCAGAAATTCCTGATCCTGGTTGATAGTGTTCGAGGGGCACATGGCCTTCCCCAAATTTCCACCCATGTATTGCCTTTTTTAATGGCAGAAAGTCTGTAAAAGAATAGCTTAGTACTCTCCGTTGATTAACTTTCAGATTTGTGCCCCCCCCCCCCAGAAATATTCATGGCATGATGTCCCTGCCTAATTACTCAAACGGCATCTTTACCTGTGGGTAAATCCTGCCACAACCCACGGGTAATATGCCAGCCAACCTTGACACATTTGTAAAGAAAAACTCCCTACACCTACCTGGCACAGAACATTCCCATGCAGTCATATATTGCCTCTTCCTCTCTTATGTTCAGGCCCTGATGCTTTTCTCCTCTCCAGTCCCATTCTGTTTAAAAATGACAAAGGCACTCCACAAGCCAACTCACTGATCTGTGTATTTTAAGCAGCTGTGTGACTACATTTTTTACTCACCCGCACATTACCAAAGTCTGATGTCACACACTTGCATTCCCCCCTCCCAAGTTAAGTTCTGTTGTACACAGAGCTGCAGTGTGGCAACACTTGAGAGTGTTACTGGTTACTGCACTGCTGTCCGGCGCACCTGTCTCCTGCTGCCACCAAGAACAGCTCTCTCTTTCTCTCAGTTTCATGCTCTCAGTCCCAGAACCGGTGCTTTTTTCTCATGGCACCATGGCTCACATGCTGACCCGCCCATGCAGTAGCGCTAAAACATGCACACTTCTCGCTTCCTGTCTCTCTCTTCCAGGCCCTAAAACACAAACCACTGAATGTAGAAAGGTGGGGATTGACGTTATAGTTTTCTTTGGCCTGTCTGTCATCTGAGCTATGTACCAAGCAGTGAATAAGGGGTGGGTATGTTTTAGCATGCTACACTTTATGGGGAAGGGAATATTTCACAAAGGGAAAAAGGGTATTTCAATAAACATTTTAAAAAGATCAAAACATAAATATACCCCCTTTTTAGCAAAATACTTTCATTATCTTATCATGTCCATTGTATAATCGCAATAAGCCACTCCATGGTGTGGTTGACTGGGGGCTTTATCCACTTCCCAGGTGGTTAAAGTCACTTGACTTTGGCCACTGGGACACACGACACAAGGTATGGGTAAATCCCCCCGTAACCCATGCCCTTGTCATGCCTTATTGCTTAACAAATCATTGCCCACATTTTTTTGTTTCTAATTTATTTACATAGGATATTTTAGCTTTTGTTTACTAGGTAAGCACACTAGACAGTCACGTGCCTATTTTCAGGTGCGACCCAGGAGAGTTACAGAGATATAAGCAATAACAGTACAGAGGCTAGCATCAAGTTACACAAAGGTACAGTCAGAATACAAGCAAGAAGGACCAGCCAAAACAAAGTACAAAGGCTTGGGTCCAACTGTCAGGCAAGGTACAGACAGGTATAAGCAATCAACTACAGTCAGGTAACAGGCAGAGAACAATTTTAGTGCAGTTCAGTATAGGCAGAACAACCCAGGAAGGGCACCCAGGAAAAATGAGAGCCAGTGCCAGCAGCAACAGTATTTGTGAATATTGCTTATTTGTTATTTATTTTTGGAATAAGTGCATGCCTGCAACCAGGGTTTTTTTTTATTTTATTTCAGGCACTTCACGGAGGGAGGGACTACAGGGGACAGAGGCAGCTTGAGGGTTGTTTTAGATAATCCCAAAGGGAGGACCTGAAGCAACTGTGGGTGGGGGCAGTTCTTACATGAGGAGGTAGGAGGTTCCAGGTTTTTTGGGCAAGAGCTGCAAATGCTTGATCTCCCGCAAGGGAGCGAGTCTTCGGAAACCATCAGCGCCTAGGATTCGGTGGACCTCAACTGATAGCCAGAGGGGGACAGGCTGGAGGAGGTCAGCAAGTGCTGAAGGAGTAGATGATCGAATGATGTTATCCGTAAAGTTGCCCATAACAAATGAGCGATGCGTGCTTTGGGAAAGTCAACCCAGTCTAGAGTAAAGTAGACACCGATGGGTGATACGAGGGGCTGATAGGGTGAACCGACATATGTTGTTATACGAGGTGTCCCATTTGGAGAGCCAGGCTTTGGGGGCATTCGTGAAGGAGGTAAGCCCGTAACAAAGCGAGGGGAGGAAGACCCCTTTTGCCAGGGTAAGTGTGGCAGCTGGGGTGAGGCAACTTTTTGTTCTGTACAAAAGTCCTAGTTTGCAGTTGGTTGCCTTACAGGAGTTCAGTATGTGCAGGGTGAGATCCATTTATGGTTCAAGAGTCACCCCCAAGTACTTGAACGATTTCACCACCTTCACAGGGGTGCCGTCAGTGCCATCGACCCTGAGCACGGCCGAGCATGCTCTCACCTTGGGAAGGGAGCCGAATAACATTGCCTGCATCTTCTGAAGGTTGATGACCAGCTTACTTGCCTTGAGCCAGGATTGGATGTGACTGAAATCCAAGTTGAGTCCATAGTTAATGTCATCAATACTTTGTGAACTGGCAAGGAGCACCATATCATTGGCATATAGGATAACTTGTCCAAAGGTTGGGATTGAGGGCAACTGGTTTATAAAGAGGGAAAACAGGAGTGGACCAAGGACCGACCCCTGAAGTACCCCACCGGCTACTGGTGATAGGACGAATATGGCATTTTGGAACCTCGTGTACTGTTTCCTACCCGAGAGATAGTTAGAAAACCAGGCTAGGACGGGAGGGGACAGACCAAAAGACTGGAGAGCAGAGCCCAGGAGGGTGTGATCGACCAAGTCGAAGGCCTTAGACAGGTCTATGAAGACAGCCCCCGTGAGTTTGCCTTGATCAGTCGCGGTTCTAATGTTGGAGGTGACCTGTGCTAGGGCAGTGGAGGTGCTATGTCCTTTTTGGAACCCATGCTGCTCAGGGGAGAGAAGACCATAGATTTGGAGGAAGAGGGCAATCTGGGAGGCCACTGATTTCTTGAGCAGTTTGTTGGCTGCGGATAGAATCACTATGGGTCGATAGTTCTTAAGTAATTTGGGATTGCCATGCTTGAGAACAGTGGTCATATGGGCCACCTTCCAAATGGGAGGGACAGACCCCGTTGTGAGCGAGGAGTTTAGAATATGGGAGATCGGGAGGGCCAAAAAGGGGGCCCCAAGGTTTAGCAGTTTGGGCACAAGGTTGTCATGCCCAGCACTGGAGTAAGGGGAGAGACCTACTAGAAGCTTCTGGGTTTCTTTGAAGGAGACAGACTTAAAGTAGAAGCGATGGAGGGGAGTATGGGGTGGAGCACCAGGAGCAGGACCCATATCCTTAGAAATTGAAGGTATAGAGATATAATCAGATAGGTCTGAGAACAGGTAATTGAATGTGTTAGCTGTCGTTTGGGGATTATTGCAACTGACTCAGCTTATTTGCAGGTCAGGGACCTGCTGGCAGGCCGGACCATTTACCGTGTGCTTTATAGTGCGCCAGAAACTCTTCGGGTTCTTGGCGGACACTTCGAGGGATGATTTGCAGAAATCACTCTTTGCCAAGCGGATTGCCCATTTGCATGAATTTCTAAGCTCCTTGTAGACCTCGAAGTCTGATCTGTTCCCAGAGGCTTTGTAGGTTAGCCAACTTTTGTCCCTGAGCTTCATCAGGGCAAACAGTTCCCCTTGTAACCATTTAGTGACTGTGCCCCTCACTCTTCTTTTAATGAGTGGGGCATGTCTGTCTTGTAGTGAGGTGAATATGGTCAGGAAGTTGTCTAGAGCAACCGAGGGGTCTGGGTCTGCATGTACCGGGGACCAGTCTGTCAGGCTGAAGTTGGTATGGAAGTTGTTTAGGTCAAAGTTTGAGTAATCGCTCATCTGTAAGACTTTTGGTGGAACCCTGGAATTCTGAACCTTCCAGATGCAGTATGTAGGGCAGTGGTCCGAGATCGAATCAGGGAGGAGGCCTGAGGTGGTAATTCGGTCAGGCCTGTTACACAGCATCCAGTCAAACAGAGAGCCATTTTCCCCGGAGGAGGAGGGTCTGGTGGGTTTGATGATAAGTTGGCTGAGGGCAAGGCCAGATAGAAGGGGTTCATAGATTGTTGCATTCCCATTCAGCTAGTTAAGGTCGAAGTCCCCAAACATTAGAAGTTCACTAGTCCTTACCTTGGGGCTAAGACAGTCAAGTAGGTAGGAGAGCCCACGAACACCACCTTTTGGGGGGTTGTATACACAGGTGAGGTGAAGCTTCTTAGTGTTACCTAATAGGAGGAGGGCATGTATAAACCCACAGGAGGGGGAAGGGGGAGGTGTGTCAGTCACTTTTAGATGAGATTTGTAATAGAGCACCAACCCACCACCACGCTTTTTGCCCGGCCTGTCCTGTCTAATCGCAAGGTAGCCAGGGAGAGCACAGACAGAGTCGGGGTGCGCAGATTTGAGAAGGTTTCGGAGACCCCAAGGATGTCAGGTTTGTAGTAGGTGACCCATGCCGTTAGTTCTGAGTGATTGGCAAGGATGCTCCGTATATTGAGGTGGGCAATCTTTAGACCCTTTACCTCTTCCCACTGTGGGGGCAGCATGATGAGTTATGTATATGAGGGGGTTGGAAGTAGGTTTTGGGCTGTAACCTCAGCACCAGTCAGCTAGGTTAGGAAGCAAGTGTGCTAAGTGAGAATCACCCAGCAAATTTAGCTGTAGTTGATTTGGTCAGATAATGTGCTGGGAGACTACAGGCAGGGATCAGGTTAAGAATGGGGCTAAGTATATTCAGTATTGTTTGGTCACCTCTGGGGGTTCAGAGGAGAGTGAAGCAGGCTGAGCACAGTATGATTTAGGTTCAGAGCAGTTTGTTGCCACGCGTCCCCAATCTAGACAGGGCAGGGCCGCAGCAAGCTATGCTTGTTTTGCAAGAGTTGTTTTGCAGGCTTTTCCTTCTGCCTGCTCCGGCACGACAGAAACTGCAGCCAGAAATGTGAAGGGATGAAATGTCCTGCCTATTTAGCCAGCTGATGAGGGTTAGAGTGAACAAGAGATGTGAGATGCGCCCACTAGTGGAGGAAGCTGAGAACCTGCAAATGGTAAAGTGAGCTGTTGGGTTCTGCAACTCACGTGATCTCAGCTCACGTAATTTCAGCTATATAAGTAGATGCTCACCAAGGGCGGTGGTGGGGGTGGTGGGAAGCCGGTCGCAGTGGCGGGGCCTCCACTGGCAGCAGTCCACCAAAGTAGGTAGGCGGCTGAGCTCCTTGTGTGCATACCTGTTCCTTTTTCTCCAGTGGTAGACGAGTCGGCAGGGTCCGGCTTGGGGAGGGCAAGCAACCGGGGGCCTCACGCACCACCACAGCTAAGGAAGAAAGAAAAAGGCACTGTATTTATACACAGGTAAGCAGAGGGAGGGGCAGTCTGAAATTCCTGTGCAAATTAATTGCAAGCACCTGGAGCACAATGGAGACTTTTGCAGCTTAGTAAGGCAGTTAACTACGACTTCTTATGCTGTGCAGTTTAAAATTAAGGCATCAGAAGCCACTGGAAGGTTTTACTGGCTGAAATTCCTGTGCTAATTTGTTACAAGCACCTGGGGCACAATGGAGACTTTTGTAGTTTAGTAAGGCAGTTAACTACGATTTCTTATGCTGTGCAGTTTAAAATAAAGGCACCAGAGGCAACCAGGAGATTTTACAGTCTGAAGTTAAAATTACACTTAAGGTTCCTGAGCAATCAGAGAGATTTCTGTACAAGCTTAGCAGATTTTTAGTGTTAAAAAAAACTATCTTCACTACTCTGGTGACTTAAAATATAGCAGGTCTGTTTTGAAAATGGCGTCAAAGAACAGGAGTCTTTGTCCTCCACTGGCAGCAGTCCACCGAAGTAGGTAGGCGTGGCTGAGCTCCTTGTGTATGTACCTGTTCCTTGTTTCCCTGTGGGAGGCAGGTCAGTAGGGGTCAGTTTGGGGGCCCAGAAGCAACCGAGAGCCCTCGACCACCATAGTGTTCCTTTTTTCCTGCATGGGAGACGCAGTCGGCAGGGGTCAGCTTAGGGGAGGGCGGCAAACTGAAGGCCCTCATAACCACCATAGCCCACTTATGATGCAGATTCTTATTTTTAGCAGAGTCTGGCTTCTACCCAGTTATGCAGCTGGGAGGGACTGAAGCACTGAAAGGTCAAGTTGACTTGCTTAAGTTCATACAGTGAGCATTAGGGTGTGGTAGGATTTGAACCTGGGACCTCTTGCTTCACAGTTCAGTGCTTTAACTACTAGACCACACTGCCTTCACTGTTCTTAAATAGTGAATGTATTTACGTTAACAAGCATTGCAGGGGAAGGACGGCAGGATGGCCACAGCAGTTTCTTGAAATAATGGTAGAGAACACATGACGGCTTGCATTGAAGCCATATGGTCGATAATGTCTTGGAGGGCTGTTGCTGAGTCTCAGCATTTCATTTCGACAGCTGTCGATGTTGAATAGGAGTCTGTGCTGATATTACTATTTGTTTTTCTGAAATCGTACTTTGAGTAATTAGTCTGAATGCTGACTAGAGTTGTAGCAGCAAAATCTGCTTAATTTCAGGGAGCTAATGATGCTACAATTAGGCAAAGTTTAAGTGTGTGTGAGAGAGAGAGAGAGAGAGAGACGGGATGGGTTAACCTGCAAGAACAGCAAAATAAAGATGGTATTCAAAAGAGTTTCTCATACTTGTCTTTTTAATCAAATTATAAATACATTGACATTTGTATTTAAAGTATTTTGGAATTAGAAGCATTGCAAATGTGAGACACCTTTTTATAGAAAAAGAGAGATATAATTAAATCCAGAACAGAAACATGATACGTACGAGGAGCGGTTTGGTAATGGGGGTGGTGGAGGGGGCAGGAATCAGCACTGTTCAGAAAAAGTGATGCCAATATTGGATCCATGTTACTTGCATTATATCCACCTAGAGACTGGAGCCCTCCGTTAGTATGTTGTGTCACCTGGTGTCAACCAGGAAAACCCCTCTAATCAAGTGCCACTACTTTGACCCTCCTCCCTGCCAGGCTTAAACTCACCCTATTGATCTGCTTTAACGGTCTTCCTCTCCTTCCCAGTCCTACAGTGGTGACTCGGGTAGGGACACACTGTGGGATTTTTCTCTCACTCCCAGACACCTGTTTCCCTAAGAGGCTGGTCTAGTTCCTTCTGACAAGCAATGTAGCCATTGAGGAATGAGTTCCTCTTGACTGGAAGGTGTGATAATATGTGTTGTACTAATTAAGCTCATAAACATTGACGATGCACGCCCTGCATGTTTCTCTAGATTTGAACTTTAGTATAAATACTTGTTGGTGGACTGAAACCCACCAGATTCAAATGGTCTGCTGTAGTGTAATGCTCTGTCAGTTTGTTAGTAAAGCTTTTTTAGAAACTACAGTGTTTGCCTCAGTGTTTCATTACAATGTGTCAGAAGATGGAGCAGCTGTCACCACCATCCGCTTTGGAATTATCTGGCAATCTTGCTGAAAACTGGCGTCGTTTCAAGCAACAAGTGGAAATTTATTTTGCGGCCTCGGGAGTCTTGGAGAAGTTTCCTCGGATTCATATGACTTTTATACATATCGTAGGCCCCGAGGCCCTGGACGTCTACAATGCATTTGACTGGGCAAAAGATGAAGATAAAACAGACTTGCCTCAAATTATGCAGCAATTTGAGAACTACTGCAGTCCACGGAGAAACGTCACCTATGAGTGGTATCTGGTCAACACACACAGCCAACAACCTGGTGAAACCTTTGATGTTTATCTCACTGAATTATGACTGCGTGCTAAGTCATGCAAGTTTGGTAATCTGACTGACTCACTGATTGGAGTCATAATTGTTTACGGTATTCTGGATGACTGAGTGCGGTGCCGCCTGCTCTGCGAGATGGACTTGTCTTTGGCCAAAACTATTGATATTTGCAGGGCTGCTGAATTAACCGAGAGGTAACTCAATGTCATAAGTGAGCTCCCTGGTATAGATACTGCAGTGCTATCAGCGACCTTTAGAAAGGGGGAGAGAGCTTGTGCAGAAAATGAGACAGACTGTATCAGCTAGAGAGCCCAGATTGCATGCATGTGGTAAATGTGGGAGGCAGCATGGACCAAACAAATGCCCTGCTGCCTTGCTTATGGACGGAGATGTCGAATATGCAATATACAGAATCATTTTGCAAGAATGTGCACGTAGTTGAGGAAGAGCACAGAAGTGAAAGTGAGAATGCTTTTGTTGTGGAAATGCTGACTGACATAGTTGCGGACAAGGATTGGAATATACACTTAAACATTAATGGGGAAAATTGTAACTTTCAAACTGGACACTGGAGTGCAGTGTAATGTTATGCCTATGAGCATGTGTATCGAACGGTGTCCAGATAGCCTATTCGAAAGTCGAAAGCATGATTGATTTTCTACTCTGGTCATCCCCACATCTGCTCCTGGCACAGATGGTGTCGACCCCGGATCTGCTGCCTCCTCTATAAACCACTTCTTCACCACCTGCGCTCTCCTTCCCCGTACCACTCCCTCTCCTGAACCTACCACCACTCTTCGGCTCCCCATGTGTCCAGTCACACCTTTCCCCCCATCACCCCAACAGAGGATCTTACTTTGAGAGGGTTCCTGTAGTAGATCATAACTTATAGGACTGCTCCCCCTTCCATCAGGACCACACAGAAAACTCTAGCTAGCAATGTCTGGCGCGGGACCGCCGACCTGAAGTCATGTGATGATGTCAGCATGAGCCTATATAGTGGGCGGTCCCCACGCCTGCCCTCCAGCTCTTTCCTGCCATCAACCAGTGTGTGTTGTACCTCGCAGTGAACCCTGGCTACTGTCGAACGCAGTTTCTTTATTTTTCTATAATTTGGAAAGTTTGTTTTTTCTTCTTTATGTCTTCTCTGGCATCCACTCCACAGAAGAAGTGTGACTCTTGCGGCACGCAAATCCCGCACAAGGATGGTCTTTGCCTAGGCCTCGACCATAACACCGAGGGCTGCGCGGCCTGTAAGGATTTTAACCCAGCCACACGAAAATGACAGCAGCAAGCCCTGGATGCCCATCTGTTAAAGATCAAGATGGCGAACATGGAGAAAGAGTTGCAGAGGCTGAGGGATTCCTCTTCCTTCCCCAGTGCAGAGCACAAAAAGAAGAAAAAAGATAAGGAGAAGTACTTGGACTGGGATCGGTCCTCTTCCCGCCTGCGGCCACCTTCAGGGATCATGGATGGCGAGGGGTCTTCCACTGGCTCTGGAAGTGCACCTCCGGCCAAGCCTCCTCCTGCTGCAGCAGATCAGGTTTTGCCCCCCCCCCCCGCCTGAACTGGTGACTATTCAGGTGGGTCCCTTTGGTGACACCAGAGTGCTCGCTTCCCTTAGGTCTCTTCAGACAGCAGGGTCTAAGCCGGACTGCTAGGTCGGTAAGTCGCTCCCTGGCTCTGCCAGCAAGCGCACGGCCCCAACTGGTAAGTCGGACTCCAGCTCCGCTGGGGTTTGCCCAGTCACCGCTGGTAAGTTGGACATCGGCTCTGCCAGTGCCTGCATGGCTACTGCTGATTAGTTGGATGTCAGTCCTGTCAGCATCGCACAGCTGTTGCCAGTAAGTCAGAAGCTGGTTCGACTGGCGCCCACCCGCTACGGCTGAGAAGTCGGACATTTTGGTCCTGCCGAAGCCCACACGGCTGTTGCCAGTAAGTCGGATGTTGGTTTCACTGATACCTGCCCAGTTCCTGCCAGTAAGTCATACATCGGCCCCATCGATGCCCACCTGGTTATCGCGGATAAGTTGGACGTCGGTCCTGCTGACCCCCGCCTGGTTGCTGCCAGTAAATTGGACATCCGCTCAGTTATTACTGGTAAGCTGGACATCAGCTTTGTTGGTGTCTGCATCACTACAGCTGATAAGTCGGATGTCAGCTTCGCTGGCATCCGCACGGATGGGGCTGTTTCCTTTGCTCCGGCTGGTAACTCGCTCGTCAGCTCGTCTGACGACTGCCTATCCATGGTGCTCCCATTGGAGGTCAGCGTAACTCCTGATGTTGAGAAGCGCCTGCTGCCGCTTCCCTGGAAGCTGTCCCCTAAGGGCTCTTCCACTTGGGATTCTTCCTACCCACCTCCCGAGGTGGTTTCCCCGGTTCCCCACGTCGCTTCTGGGACGGTAGAGGAAGCTGTGTCTCTAGGCATGGGAGTTACTGTTCCCATGCCAGAGCCTGGTATGCCAAATCTGCTGACTGGGTTTTCGGAACCCCTTGTGGGGGTCTTCCATCAGGGTTGCAAAATCCTCAGCATACCTTAGACTTTTGGATTCCTCCATCTGGACCTTTTACTCCCCAGACATTTGAGGTCCTACTGTCTGGACTGGCAGGTCTCCAGATGTCAGCTAATCCCCCGTCTGGTTCTCTTTTTTCCCCAGACACCCGGGGTTCCGATGTCTGGACCTCTGCCAGGCTTCCCAGCAGCAGAACCCTTTTTCGGTGTTGGCTGACCCGACTGGGCCCACATTGGGGCATTCGGTCCCTCCCTTGGGACCCCCCCCACTGACCCCTCAGCCCCTCCATCAGGCCTGTCTCTCAGCTATTCCCATAGGGGTTACCTAACGTGACTGTCTCAGAGATGTTTGCATCAGGGTGCCTGGCATCATCTCACTTACCCGGCCACCCGATGTCTAGGCATCTTTTCTCGGGTTACCTGGCTTCCGGGTTCCCCCTCCTCTTCCAGGCACCTGGATCACCGATGCATCATTGTCAGACACTCGGATTCCAGCCTTGTTAACCCTCACCACCTTCTCAGCCTTCTTCTCACTTTCAGGCTAATTTACAAGCAGATTTCCGGTCATGGTGGCAAGAGGCCAAGGCTCAACTGGCCTCTGATCTGGAATGTAGGCTGCAAGGGGCAGCTTCGGCACCATCCCTGTCTCGGCCTTCTCATCGGCCCAGGTTGCCTGTTGACTTCCTTGGCAGTCAGTCTCACCATTCTTCCACTGTCCACGTCCATGTGAGGGACAACGTCCGGGACATCCTCCTGCCTAGGGCTCAGTTGCCGGAAAGAGCTTTTTCGTTGGACACTGAGTCCGATTCTCCATCATCTGCTAGCTCTGGTTCTCATACCCTCTGGGATGAGCCGCAATGGAAGGGAATCCCCTAGGTCTCCTTATGAGGACTCCTCCTTTTCGGAGGGTGGGTCGGCCACTGAGGAACAGGACTCTAAGAGAAAATGACTGGCAGAGCATCGACGTATGGTGGAATCTTCATCTGAGCCTATCCCACCCTGGACGGCTCCTCATGAGGACCTCTCATCCTCCATTTGGCGGCAGCCTTTTTCTGTCTCCTCTGTCCTCAAAAAGGCTGATGGGGTGCACCGCATCCCAGAAGGGGTCCCTTATTTGGCCTCTCATCCAGTGGCAGATGTTTTCATCTTGGCGGATGCTCAGGACCGAGAGATGTGTCCTGGAGGCCTGTCCTTGCCTCAGGATAAAGAATCTGGGCTGCTGGATCTCTTTGGGCAGAAGATTTATTCTTTCATCCACTCACGCCCTTAGATCCCTTAATTATGTGGTGCATATGGTCTCCTTCCAGAACACCACTATGGGCTTATTGGAATCCAGGCATGAGGTCATCCAGGATTCCGGGCTTAAGTCCGAGATAGCTAGGGCTGTAATTTTAGTGCGCCTGTCCTGTCATCATGCTGTCCGGACTACCTATGACTCCGTAGACTCAGTAGCTCGGTCTGTAGCCACTGCCGTCTGTCTTCACAGGCATTCGTGGCTCTGGACTTCTGGGTTGGCACAGAGTGTCCAGTCCGCCATACTGGATGCTCCTTTCAGAGGGTCGGTACTGTTTGGCGGAGACTCCATAGACATCCTTACGGGGCTCCAGAACAGAGGAATGGCCTTGCGCTTGGTCCACCCCAGGTATCATGTGGACTGTCGCTTCAAGCGGCCATTTCATCATCAGCAGATTTATCAGACAACGCAAGCTTCAGCCAGACGTAGGACCAAACGATGGACTCTGGCATCAGAGGGCTTCAACCCCCCAATTGAATCTCATGGGCCTTCGGGGGGGGGGGGCGATGTCTTACCATGCCTTGGTCTCTTGGTTAGTGAGGAATCCCTCTACCACTGCCTGATCCTGTGGTAGAGCCAGTGGGAGAAAGAGTTTGTATCCTTCTTCCTTTTAGGAGGGAAGGATTTACCATGGTCCATTGGTCCCCTCCATGGTTTGCAAGAGGCCACTACATACTTTGTTTGGTTTGAGTTTTCCATTTTGACAGACCGCTCAAATGGCAACCTTTTCCTGAGTTTTTTTTATCAGGGTGCAGTCTTTTTCTGTTGCTTATTCCGTTTTCTAGCAACATTTTGCCTTTTTTGCTTTTAGACTGTATTGTAGGGCATGACTGTGTCCACATGGATTTTATCCACCTGCTGATGATCTGTGTCTGTGACGTTAACAGTCACTCAGTAAAAGCCAAGGGGAAGTTTAAGGAATTCTCATAGACAGACAAGGGTGTTTTTCCCACTACCGGTACTATACATACAGGTTGTTGGGATTTATGAGACGGTCATGTACAGGTCTGTCTCTGCTTCTCTGAGCCTTTTGGCCTAGTCATTGCTTCTAGGTACAGGAATGGTTTGGTCCGGAGGCCCTGCTGGGCCCCAGTGTTTCTGCTCCTACTTATCTGTGGACCTTTTCCTGCCTCCCAGGCTTCATTCCTTGATTGATTTCTAACTGCTTGGGACTCAGTCCTATAAGTTATGACCTACTGCAGGAATCCTCTCGAAGTAAGATAGTACAGTTATGTAAGAACTTACCATAACAGTAGATCTTTGAGAGAGATTCCTGCAGTAGGTCACCATTTTTCCCTCCCACCTTCCCCCAGCTTCTGCAACTATTTTTCTTGAGCCTTGCCTTTGGGGTTCTAGGAGCTAACTCCTATTCTCCTGTCATATCTGGCTCTTGGTCTCCGGCGGGAGAACTGGAGGGTGGGGCGTGGGGACCGCCCACTATATGGAAGCTCACCTTCAGTGTCATCACGTATTGGGCAAGGCGGTCCACGCCAGACATTGCTAGCTAGAGCTTTCTGTGTGGTCCTGATGCCAGGGGGCACAGTCCTATATGTTATGACCTACTGCAGGAACCTGTCTGGAAGATCTACTGTTATGGTAAGGTCTTACATAACTGTACTTTCTCCATGACCTCAAACCCCTAAACTCATTGAAGCAAAGTCCCGATGGATTCAATCCCAATCCCTTGAGGATCTCCACTCCTGCAATAGTCCCACCACTCGCCTATCTTTTCCAACCTATCACTCTGTACATGCTTACTGCCTAAGGCCTGGAAACTAGCCAAAGTGATCCCACTTCACAAAGGGGGTGATCCCTCCATTCCAGGCCCATCTCCCTCCCACCGCTCAAAAATTCTTGAATCCCTAATTTCTAAAAGGTTAAACTCCTTCTTGTCTGCAAATGACATCCTGCCACCTTACCAATCAGACTTTTGTAGTCTTCACTCTACTTCCTCCTCCCTTCTCTGCCTTACCAATCATATCTCTACCGCTGTGGACAAAGACCATATGCCACTGGCCATCTTTGTTGACTTAGCCAAGACCTTTGATTCAGTCTCCCATAGACTTCTCCTGGATAAACTTTCCCTATTGGCCTCTCACCCTCAACCACTGACTGGTTCAAGGCATATCTATCTGACAGATTCCAGTTTGTGCAGCTGGGTGACACCAAATCCCATCCTTGCCGAGGTATTTCAGGGGACGATCCTTGGGCCCATACTTTTCTCAATATTTGTAAATGACCTCCCCTCCATCAGCTCTGCCTCACGTGTTCATATGTTTGCCGACGAGACGGTGATCTTTTCATCTGGTCCCTCCCTCCCGCATAGTGAACCCATCCTCCAGGCCGACTTTGAAAATATGCTGTGATGGTTTGAAGCCAATTCACTCAGATGTAACACCAAGAAAATGGTCGCCATGTCATTTGGCTATGCTCAGAAACTGGCCAAACTACCTTCTCCCCCTCCTTCCTTGCCCTAGATGGCTCCAAAATCGAGGCCGTTGATTCCTGTAAATACTTGGGAGTTTGACTAGACCCTAAACTGGACTTCTCCAGCCACATTGATGCTATCCACAGCAAGCTGCATCCTAAATTAGGCATACTGTATAGACACAAGGACAGTCTCTTGATCTCCATCAGGAAGGAACTCATCTCCAAGCTCATCCTCCCATCTTTTGACTACGCAGATGTGGTACACAGCTTAGCATCTCAATCATCCCTTGCCAAGTTGGACCCTCTGTTCCATGCCTTCTGCCATTTTGCTACTAACCTCCCTTATTACACACACACCACTGCTCCCTCTATCGAGCCATATCTCTCCCCTTCCGCCGTCTTGCTCACTATGCCACTTTCATCTCCAAGTACTGGTTTGGCACCCTTCCCTCCTACCTTTCTTCACTGTTAGCCTTTAGTCCTAACTCAGGTTACTTGCCGTGCAACCATGACCACTTTTCCTCTGCTCTGCCCCAACCACACTCACTCTCGGGGAAATGATCTTTTGCCTACAGGCTCCCAGCCCTCTGGAACAGCATCACTCTCCTGGTCCACACTCTGCCGACTGCAGCATC
Source organism: Neoceratodus forsteri (assembly GCA_016271365.2). Classification (NCBI taxonomy): domain Eukaryota; kingdom Metazoa; phylum Chordata; order Ceratodontiformes; family Ceratodontidae; genus Neoceratodus; species Neoceratodus forsteri. The sequence continues at coordinate 429,048,221 of CM057453.1, read as the reverse complement.
CCTCAAAAAGCACTTGAAACTACTCCCCCTCCTCCCTGTGAATGCTCTCCTACTCCTCACACCTGAGTCAGCATGCCTCACCTTCCTCTACCTCCCTAGTCACCCTCACCTTCCCCCAAACGCACTCCGCCCACCTGCCCTACCTCCCTCTTACACTCCTCAGCAGCCTCCCCTTACCTTGCTCCCCTCCTCCACTGTCGACAGACTACAACTCTGCTGCACAGAGTCTCCCTGTTGCTAACTTTAGACTGACCTATATTAATCCCCCTACATACTTGTCTGTGCTACTCTGTGCTATTGTCATATACCAATCTCCTGACTTGAATGCTACTTACTTCCTGTATTTGATTGCTGTAATGCCACAATGTGCAATGTCTTCACATCAGTGTAAATATTGCATTTGTTGCTGTATCAGCCACACTGTGTATTGGCCACAGTGTGCAATGTCTTCACTTCAATGTGTATTGTATTCATTACTGTATTAGCCTCTATGTACTAGCCACAAGGCTTAATGTTTCCACATCTATGTAAATATTGTATTTATGGCATTTTCTTTGCATGTATATTCTCCTGTATTCGAAGTCATATTATTGTCCCTATCCCCTATCCTGGGTTGCACCTGGAAACAAGCCTTGGCTCAGCATGTCTCTCCCAGTTTCCAAACTTTAAATAACATAAAGTTGTATTGGCTGTGGGATTCAAAAATCAGTATCATGTTGTCACATTTCAAGTTATAGATGCTGATGTAACGCCAGTGCCAGGACTACCTATATGTCTTAAGATGAAACTTATTAAGAAATTGTTCTCACTTAAAGCTGAGACAGAAGCAACTGAAGAGATATTGTCTAAGTTTGCTGATGTTTGTGAGGAGCTGAGGTGTCTCGAGGGTGAGCACCACATCAAGATAGACAAGTCCATTAGCCCAGTGATATACCCATCCAAGAAAATACCATTTGCTTTAAAAGTCAAGGTTAAGGCAGAGCTGGATAATATAGAGAAGCTGGGTGTTATTGAAAAAGTAGAAAGACCCACAAGCTGGGTTAATTCAATGGTGGTAATAGAGAAGCCTGGCAAAGTGAGAATATGCATTGACCCCAGGGATTTGAACAAGGCAATAAAGAGAGAGAGAGAGAGAGAGAGCACTATCCGGTGAAAATGGCCGAGGAAGTAGATGACAATGTTTTCTCAGTGTTCGACGCGGGTCGTGTATTTTGGCAAGTGAAAGTTGATGAGCCCAGCTCTGAGTTAGTGACATTTAACACACCATTTGGGTGTTATAAATTTAAAAGAATGCCGTTTGGAATATGCTCTGCCCCTGATGGGTTTCAAAGAAAGATATGTCAAATATTTGAAGGCCTTGAAGGTGTAGAAACTTACATGGATGATATATTGATTTGGGGGGTCAGATTTGCAAGAACATAACGCAAGATTGGAAAAAGTGCTGCAGCGAGCACAAGAGCACCACCTCACATTGAATCTCAAAAAATCAAAGACTGTACGGAAAAGAAGGTCCATATATTGGACATAAACTGACCCAAAGTAGGCTAGCGGCAGACCCTGAGAAAATTAAAGCTGTAGTGGACATGTCCGCTCCACAGAACGTCACAGAGCTACAAAGGTTTATGGGGAATGGTTAACTACCTAGCCAGATTCATTCCTGATTTGTCAATTTTGAATAAACCGCTAAGAAAACCGCTGGGAAAAGAAATGGCCTGGCACTGGAACCTAAGACATGAACAGGCTTTTCATGAATTAAAGAAATTTATCACACAACCCCTGGTGCTGGCTTTCTACAGTCTTCACCAGCTGGTGGTTTTGTCTGTTGGTGCCTCTTCAGAAGGACTGAGAGCATGCTAATTGCAAGCCAATAAACCGGTGGCCTCTGTTTCAAGATCCCTGATCAGTACCAAAATAAATTATGCACAACTTGAGAAAGAAATGCTGGCTATTGTGTATAGGTGTACTGAATTCCACCAGTACATCTGTGGCAGACAGAAAGTGCTCGTAGAGACTTACCATAAGCCCCTCAAAAGGCTGTTTAAGAAATCTCTGCATATAGCTCCTCCTCGTGTGCAGAGAGTGATGCTCAAGTTACAGAAATATGATTTACGAATCATGTACAAAGCAGGAAAGAAGTTGCATATCGCTGATGCCCTTGATAGGGCTGTACAAAAGGGACCTCACCAGAGACTGATATTGATGAATATGAGGTGCATACCACTGAGAACATTTCCATCACTGTCAAGAAACTGAAACAGTTTCAATGGGAAACCATACGAGACTTGGAACTGTAAAGGTTAAAAGAGACACTGTTGCAGGGATGGCCCTCGGAACGCACTCAAGTGGACCGTATTATTGGACCATATTGGCTGTTTCGAGAAGAGATTATAACTGAGAGCAGGCTACTCCTTAAAAGCGAGAGACTGATTGTGCCTAGCTCACTATGGAAAGAAATGCTCACAAAAATTCATAGCAGCCACTTGGGTATAGAGAAGTGCAGGAGATGAGCCAGAGATGTTTTGTTCTGGCCCAGGATGAATAGTCAAATCAGTGACCTGGTCGCTAACTGTGGCATATGTACCACCTACAGAAAAACTCAGCCCAGAGAACTACTGCACCCCAATGAAATACCGGAGAGGCCTTGGCGAAAGGTGGGAGCAGATTTATTTGACTTTAATAGAGTGACGTATTTGTTGATGGTGGACTATTACTCTAAGTTTATTGAGATGTCCAGGTTACAAAATGCTACAAGTGAGACAGTGATTAATCACATAAAATCTCAATTTGCACAGCATGGCATACCAGAGATTCTTGACACGGACAATGGGCCCAATTCTTTAGTGCTGAGTTTCAGTCCTTTGTGTAAGCATATGAGTTTAAGCACCTCATCTCTTCACCCAGGTTCCCCCAGCGCAATGGCATGGTCGAGAGAGCAGTGCAGACAGTTAAGAATTTGCTAAGAAAAGCTATGAAAGACAAGAGACCCATGTCTGGCCCTGCTTGATTTGAGGAACACACCTATCGAAGGCGTGGGGTCCCCAGCACAGCTGCTCATGGGCCGTCACACCAGAACCATGGTCCCTGCAACACATGGGCCGTTGAAGCCAGGGATCCCAGATTCAGATGTCTGTGCCCTACTGCAGTCTGCTCAGCAAAGGCAACAATATTATTATAATAAAACAGCACGTACATTGCCTCCCTTGAGCCCAGCACATCAAGTGCATATGTGAACCGACAAAGAGAATGAACCCCAGTGTTGGTTGTTGCACCTGCACAGACCCCCCCCCATTCCTACGTTGTCTCAGGCAATGGGAAACAGTAGTGGCGCAATTGCCGCAATCTGATGGGCTCACTGGCCGTGGAGTCTACCCCGTGTAGGACATAGACCTCTCCCTGTGGAGGGAGAGAGGAAGAAGTGGACAAGGATTTGGAGCAGGATTTTGCAATAGAGAGAGCGGCAGGAGAAAATGCAGCAGCAATAGCGGCGTAGCCAATTCAAGACCCCAGTGAGGACCCACAGGCAGAGATGCCAGCTGTCCCAATGGACCTACATAGCCAATCAGAAAGCCCTACCTGATTTAGCAGGATTAGTGACTGTTTGATACAAAAGCCTGCACGTTACAGGACTTATATAATTTTTACACGTTAACATATTCAACTGTTAAAGGTTCCTTCTTGAGGGGGAGATGTGATGATATGTGTTGTACTAATTAAGCCCATGAATATTAATGACGCACACTCTGCATGCATCTCTAGATTTGGACTTTAGTATAAATACTTGGGCTGAAATCTGCCAAATTCAAATGGTCTGCTGTAGTGTAATGCTCTCTCAGTTTTTTTTTTAGTAAAGCTTTTTTAGAAACTACAGTATTTGCCTCAGTGTTTCATTATAGAAGGCAGGTGTGGGGACTCAGGGGACCTTACCAGGCATGAATGTGTGCACCTAAGCCATTTTTCTGACCATCTGTGATATGGTGATATCAGCTTTTACCAGTATGGTGAGGGACTACATCTGCAGTGCCACCAGTCTGTAGTGAACTCACTACTGGGTGTTACCTTCTTGTCCTAATTATGCACTTCCACACATAGTACAAGGCCTGGATGTATGAATTCCTAGTCACATTAGACACTCCTGGCCCTGCTTCATACTCGAGGCAGCCTCACTTTATTTGATACATCCTCTAGGAGGTGGAACACAGATTGGACATTACAGTAAGATCTTACTTTGAGAGGGCTCTTGCAGTAGGTACTAACAGGTAGGACTAAGCTGGCAGGCATCAGGACCCCACAGAAAATCTTCTAGCTAGCAGTTCCTGGCGGGACCGCCCCTGGATGTCAGGTGACCGATGTCAGCAGATGTCAGATAAAAGGGGCAGTCCCACGCCTGCCTTCCAGTTCTTTCCCACCATCAGCTACTGTCGGTCGCCTCATAGAAGTTCTTCTCTTTAGCGGTTTAGTTAAGTGCCTTTTTCTAACATTTTTTCTTGTTTTTTCCACCTTACAAGTTTCCTTACGGTTCTTGCATGTCGTCCCCTTCTCTGTCAGAGTCACGTAAGAATAAGTGTGATTCCTGTGGGTCCCAACTCCCGCACAAGAACGGACATTCCCTGTGCCTCTTCTGTTTAGGCACAGACCACCGCATGGAAGAGTGCGAGCACTGCCAGAAATTTAACTCCGCCACTAGGATGAGAAGGCAGCAGACCCTGGAAGCCCATACCCTCAAGCAGAAGGTGGCCTCCATGGAGAAGGAGTTAAAGAAGCTCAGGCAGATGTCTGACTGTCCCGAAGGGCACCATCGCAAGAAGCATGACAAGGAGAAGCACAGGGACAAGGATCCTGCATCCACAACCCCGCAGACCTCGGCTGGGGTCACGGTCCTCACTGTTGCCTCCCATTCTGGGGATCCGTCTCCCACTGCCTTGGTGGTGTCCGGGCGTGCGTCGGGCCCCCACCGTTGGACTCGGTCTGGGCCCGACGGGAACCTCCGGGGCAAAGAAGGCTAGTGCTCCTGCCAGGCCCATTCCTCAGCCTGGCGGCGTCAGTGCATCTGGTAAATCTGGCTTCAGCTCCGTCGTCTCCCGCCTGGACAAGGCTGATAAGTCGCACGTCGGGCCCGATGTGTGCCCAGCCTGCATTCCCCCATCAGGTCCTGACACCTCACCTGATGTCCGGGGTTCGCTGCAGGGTTCTGACAAGACCCTGCCATCGGAGGCTCCTCCGCTGTCTCTCCCTGTGGAAGGGGGTGTTGACTGGGAGCCCTCTCCTCCGGTGGAGCACCATCCTCCATCGCCGGAGCCTCAGACGCCGTTTCTGACGCCTGTTCCTGGGGTGCCTCCGTCTGGCATTCTGATGCCCTGCCATTGATGACGAGCCTGGGCCCTCCATTCGGGCCGTCGGGGGTTGAAGATGCGGTCCCTCCCTCAGGGCTGACACTTCCCGCCCCTCTGCCCTGGGAGCCGACACCTGGCCCGTCGGCCCTTTCGTCAGGGCCTCCTGCGTGGCTGTCTCCACCTCTGACAGCAGGCTACCCGATACCAGGGTACCGGACACCGCATTTCACGGTGCCCAATTGCCCGACGCCACACTAGCTGATGCCGGCTTATTCTGGTCCGGGATTTTCGCCGTCTGGTACCCATTCTATGGATATCCGGGTTACCCCCCTCTGGCCCCGCTGCCTCCTCAGGTGGATCTGATGCAGGTCCTGGCTTCTTGGTGGGTGGAAACCAGGTCCCAGCTGACGTCGGAACTGGTCTGACGTAACCTGGTGCCGGTACCGATGCCAGTCCTGACACTGGACCCCGGACGCCCTCCCCAAGGTCCCCCCACTCCAGTGCCCATTCCTGTCCCGGGGGATTCTAGAGTCAGGGTCCCCAGAGAGTACGTCTGACCCATTGACACCTCCAGGCGTATAGACATGCCCCTGCCTAGTGGGGATTCTTCCAGCATATCTTCCTCAGACTCTGAGGAAGGGTATCCCTCCGGGTTCGATGAGGATCCACACACACCGGAGGCTCCTAAACCAAAGAGCTCCCCGAAGTCTTCCCTGGAGGACCCCTCGCTTCTGGATCTTCTGCAGAAGATTCAGGCTGTGCAAAACTGGAAGTCAGTGGATCAGGATGTTCAGCGCCAGCACTTGGCTGAACACCTGGTCCTCGATGAGGCTCCTCCCACGTTCATACCGTGCTGGTTATAGCCCTACGAGAACTTAGTCACCACCATTTGGAAGCAGCCCAGCTCCTTGGCCATGGTGGCCCACAAGGAAGACAGACTTTATCAACCCCCGGAGGGCAGGGAGTTTCTAAGTTCCCAGCCCAAGGCTGACTCTGTAATCATTAGTGCAGCCTTCGACAGGACAGCTAACCCGAAGCACTTTTGTTCGGTTCCCGCTGACAAGGATTCTAAAGTCATGGACCAGTTTGGTAGGAAGGTTTTCTCCTCCTCCACTCTGGGGTTACGTGCCCTCAATTACGTAGGGCGCATGGGGGACTTCAGAAGTCTGTCCTCGCCCAGCTGGCCTCCAAACCTGGACTCCCTCCTGGAATCCCCTTTGAAACAGGGGCTAGGTGAGCTGGCCAGATTGGCCCATTCTGCCTGTTGGTACATGCTCAGGGCCACATATGATGCGGTGGACTCGACCGGTCATTACTCTGCTTTTGCTGTGGATTTGCATAGGCATTCACGGCTCAGGATCTTTGGTCTGGCGCAGGAGGTTCAGACAGCAATCATGGATGCCCCCTTCAGAGGCTCTGTCTTGTTTGGGGGCGACACTAAGGACATAATCACTGAGCTTCAGGACAAGGGCCAAGCCCTGAGGTCAGTGAGGGGCATTTTTCCTTCAAGCCCCAGTCACAGAAGTGGCCTTTTCGTTGCCAAGCCAGGGCCAGCTCAAATCTTGGTCTACCTGTCATAAAAGAGGGGCAACCACGGCCGCTAAAGCTCCCCCAGCCAAGTACCGTAAGACTGCGGGAGCTCGCCCGGCTTCCCAGCCCGCCACCTCCAGACTCCTTGCCTCTCACCCTCCTTCCGGTCCTTCCAGTCCTTCTGGAGGAGCCGGTGGGTGGGCAGTTTTCCCGCCACCTCCTGGAGTGGGAGAGGATAATGTCCGACTCTTTGGTGCTACAGCTGATCACTCAGGGGCACTCAATAGAGTTCTTCAGTCTTCCTCCACACAGACTCCCTCCCAGCTCTTCCTACCCCCCCAGCCCATCTTCAGCTGGTCAAGGAGAAGATCTTGTCCCTTCTGCAGAAGGAAGCACTGGAACTCATTCCCCCTCTGTTTCGGGGGGGCGGGTTACTACTCCCTCTTCTTCTTGGTTCCCAAGAAGAGAGGAGATCTGAGGCCCATTCTAAACCTCAGCTCCCTCAACCTGTTTGTGACTTACATAAGATTCAGGATGCTCTCTCTTCACAGCCTCCTACCCCTCCTTAAAGAGGGTCTGTGGCTATGTGTCCTGGATATGCAGGATGCATACCTTCATATCCTTGTCCACCCTGCCCACCGCAAGTTCCTCTGGTTCTGCTTTTAGGAGGAGCACTTTCAGTTCAGGGCTCTGCCCTTTGGTCTGACTTTGGCTCCCCGGGTATTCACCAAATGTCTCGCAGTGGTGGCAGCCCACTTGCGCACCCTCTGGGTCCAGGTGTTCCTGTATCTGGACGACTGGCTGATAGCAGCTCCTTCTCAGGAGGACGTGTGTCACTTGTTGTCCCTAACTCTGGAGATTTTTTCCAAGTTAGGCATCACAATCAATATGGCCAAATCCTCTTTGGCCCTCACTCAGTGTTTAACGTTTATTGGGGCAGTGCTGGACATTTCTCTGGGAAGAGCCTTCCTTCCCCCTGGAGCGAACGGAGATGATCATCTCTACCACTCGGTCCTTGGCGGCCCAGAAACGCGCCCCCACCCATGGCATCCTTCGTATGCTTGGGCTTATGGCGGCTGCCATTCCCACAGTTCCCTTAGCCAAGCTGCACATGAGGATCCTCAGGGCTCAGTGGGACCAGGCAGAGGATGACCTGGACCAGGAGGTTCTGGTCACAACCCCTATGGTCAAGGACCTTCTTTGGTGGACATCTTTGGAGAACCTTTCCAAGGGAATTCCCTTTTGTCCGGAGCTTCCCTCTCGCTCTCTGACCACCGATGCATTGGGGACAGGGTGGGGAGCCTGCCTGGGGTCTCACAGGACCCAGGGCTCTTGGTCCCCGGAGGAAGCGCATCTTCATATCAACGTGTTCGAGATGAGAGCAGTTCTGTACACCCTTCAGGCCTTCCAGTCCTTCTTCCTCCGGGTCCCCTCTTGGTACACTCAGACAGCATGTCTGGTGTCTGGTACCTAAACAAACAGGGGGGAACTCGATCCTACCCGCTTTGCAGGGAAGCCATGCGGGTTTGGGACCGGGCGGTTCTCCTCAGCTTAACCTTGATAGTGCTCCATGTCCCGGGAGGCCAGAACTCTCTGGCAGATGCAATCAGTCAGTCTCAGGTGAGCGCACACAAGTGGGAACTAAAGCAAGACATCATAAGTGACCTCTTCTCCCGTTGGGGGGTGCCTCAGGTAGACCTGTTTGCATCCCCGCTCAACGCCAAGCTTCCCATCTACTGCTTGCTCATTCCCAGACCAGACGTTTTTCTCTGGATGCGCTGCCTCTATCCTGAAAAGGCAGATTCGTTTATGCCTTTCCTCCGATCCCCTTAATTCCCAGAGTTCTTTTCAAACTCGGGGGGGAAAGAGCGCGAGGATGATTCCGTCACCCCTCTGTGGCCGAGACAAGCTTGGTTCAGCATCCTGCACCAGCTAGAGATCCTTCTGCTGTCCTCTCTCCCTCGGTCTCGGGATCTATTGACCCAGGACCAGGGGACCCTGGTCCATCCAGGTCTCGAGTCACTCCATCTGCATGCTTGGCTCCTGCAGACTTAGCTGCCTCCCGCTTTGGCGTTTCCCCTGAGGTGGCCAACATTTTAGTGGAAGCCAGGAAATCTTCCACTTGGTCCACCTACGCCATGAAGTGGAGATGCTTCTCCATCTGGAGCCCTTCTCTTGCCCTGTGGTCAAGGTTCTGGATTACCTAAAACATCTTTTTGATTTATGCCTCAGTTACTCTCTCTCAAGGTACACCTTTCAGTCATCTCGGCCTACCACCTACCACTAGGAGATAAGTCGGTAGCCCAATTATAAATTTCCAAGACCTTCCTGAAGGGAGTTCTTCATCTCAGATCTCCCATCCGCAATCCAGCTCCTCCCTGGTATCTGAATTTCATCCTAGATAAGCTCACGCTGCCCCCTTTGAGCCTGCAGTGGAGGTGGAGTTGCATTTCCTGTCTTGGAAAACCTTGTTTTTAGTGGATATCACTTCCGCTCAGAGGATTTCCGAGCTTCAGGCCCTGATGTGCCGCATTCCCTACCTGATTTTCCATAAGGATAGGGTGGCCTTGGGAACCAACCCCAGATTTCTCCTGAAAGTTGTGGCCGAATCCATCCTCAACCAGTTGGTTGAGCTGCCTACCTTTTTCCCAGGTTATTCCAACCCAGGAGAGCACCTTCTCCATACTTTGGATGTGCATCGCATCCTAAGGTATTATACCAAGCGCACGAAGGATCTCAGACAAATGGACCAGTTGTTCGTTTCCTTCGCTCCTAATAAGGAAGGTCACTATGTTTCGAAACAGTGTCTCTCCAAATGGTTGTCTAACTGCACTTAATTTTGTTACCACAAATACAAGTAGTCCCTTCCAGGCCAGGTGAAAGGGCACTCTACCAGAGGCATGGCGGCTCTCTGCTGCATCGGCCTGTGCTGCTGCCACTTGGACCTCTGTTCATACCTTTACCTAACTCTACAGTCTGGACGTGGCCTCCTGCCGTAGAGCGGGTTTCAGCCTCGCTGTCTTGTAGTGCTTTCTGTCCTAATTCCCCTGCCAGACCCTTTGTGGACAGTTTTTTCTTGGGTCCTCCTCCCTGGCTTCTCTTTTCAGAACTGCTTGGGATTCAGTCCTACCTGTTAGTACCTACTGCAAGAGCCCTCTCCAAGTAAGATAGTACAGTTATGTAAGAACTTACCATAACAGTATTTCTATTTATTTATTTAGTTTTTGTTGACCGGGTAAGTGCACTAGACAATTCCTGCCTATTTTCAGGCACGACCCGGGGGAGGGGGACACAGATGAATGCCAACTGACTTTGAACCAGATTAAGCTGTTGGTGGTATTTTTAGTGAATGAGGGAAATTTGTCCAGGACACCGGGGAAATTCCCCTACTCTTTTCGATAAGTGCCATGGGATCTTTAACATCCACCTGAACTACCACCAATCCAGGCAGATGGGACCTCGGTTTAACGTGTCATCTGAAAGACTATCTTCGAGAGAGGCTCTTGCAGTAGGTACTGCATTCCCTCCCTCCATCCCCCTGTTTTCTCTTTTCCTTTTTCGTCTAGGGGCCATGATTCTGTTTCTTGCCACAAGCTGCCTCTCGTGGGAGAACTGGAGGGCCGGTGCGGGACCGCCCCTTTTATCTGACGTCAGTCAGCTGCGTCCGGGGGTGGTCCCACCAGGAACTGCTAGCTAGAAGATTTTCCGTGGGGTCCTGACGCCTGCTGGCTTAGTCCTACCTGTTAGTACCTACTGCAAGAGCCTCTTTTGAAGATCTACTGTTACGGTAAGTTCTTGCGTAACTGTACTTTTCAGTGGTAGCCAGTAGAATATAAATCATACTGTACATGACAGTCTCATATGAGGATGTTCAAGGGATGAAAAAATCCTGAAGGACAAGGTCCATGAAAGTAACCTGTGGCAGGACTAGTAAAGTATTTATGCTGCGGGTCCAACAGATTCATGCTGTCTGGCTGTGCTTTGAGCATGTGCGGCTCATGTAGATACTCCTCAGCTGGGAAAGCGGGTGAGAGGTTAAGTTGATCTACCCCCCCCCCCCAAACTGGCAGATATTCAGTTACTTAGCACATCACGAATGTGCGGATGCTGTCGCTCAAAGTAACTGAGCAGAGTTTGCTTAGCAGGGATGGGGGATGGTGTAATACCTGGCCCACTTGAAATCTGCTGCATTGATAAAGGCTGACGTGAGTTCCTGCGGGAATAAATAAATTCACTCACTAGTGCAGAAGAAACCCAGATCACTTGGTGACAGTCAGCTACAGACTGATAACCATTCAGTAAGCAGAGCAGACTGCGCATATGAAATGGATTTCGTCATCATCAGTTGTTCTATGCATGCTCAAAGATACAGATGTGTCAGTGATCAGCTGCAGAGCTGACCTTGAAACAAATGTAGAATCTTTAGTAAAACAGGGTGGGCAGACACAGTTAGAGGCTTTTTGGAGTGGCGTAGGGACAAGGAGTCACTTGTGTGCTGCAATAATCATTGAGTGAAGAAAAGGCCAAACTGATTTTAAACCTGTAGTGAAGTGTTGTAGTTATTCCAGTGGTCTGCTTGACTGCAGCTTGCCTAGATTATTTATTAGAAACAGAAAAATCAGATTTAAAAAAACTGAGTCTCAGAATTTTAGGCTATGTCTGGTAGTTTGCTGGCCCAGACTTTAAACCACTGGAATTTCTTTTGCAGACTGTATATACAAGTCTAAATGTTGTATTCCTAACCTCATTCAAAATGGCCACCTCAAGAGGAATGAGTTCGACCTGACTGAAAACAAAGTGTAGTTTGCTGTAGTTTCTCTATTAATTTTTTTTTTTTTTGAATCTATTTTTGAAGAATTTGAAAAAGAAAAGCGCTGATTCATCTCCAGGCTACTTTTATGGCTCTGTCTTGCGCCCTTACATTTTTAGTTTGTTCATCTTTCACATCTCAGAAGATCTTTCCTGTTGGTCTGTCAAATATGCAGATGATATAAAAATTGGTGGTGTATGTAACAACATAGGGAAAGATTACAATTCGACCTTGCAACTATCTCCAATTGGGCTCTCGACTAGGGTATGAATTTCAACTTAGAAAAGTGCACAGTTATGCATTTTGGTTGTAATATTCATTAATTTTTTGATTTATTCAGATCTCTGATTTGAACACCTTTGAGCTATAAGCTCTTTTACATAGGTTCCACGTCAGTAAGGCAAAACAAGTTACAATGAAGAACAGCAATCAATAACACGAGTACCAAAAAAAATAAGAATGGAACGGTATTGTTCGATATATACCAGACAAATTATATAAAAGTTTTTTTTTTTTTTTTACAGTCAGGACAACAATACAATAACAGTAAAATCAGCCCATAAGACCTCGTCCAGGAAGGTTCTGGTTAGGGGATGGAGTAGAGGTGGGGTAGGGGAAATGAAATGTAGAAAGGGGGAGGGATGGAGGCAAGGTGCAGGATTGGGGGGGGATTGGTGTTGGAGAGGGGAAGTATACATGACAGGGGGAGTAGGGCATTCACAGTAGGCAGGTACTAAGTGCTGGTGGGGGATGGTACAAAGACAGTGAGTATAAATTATTGGAAACAGTCACAGTAGGCATTAGCTACTAGGTGCTGTCAGAGCTTATGTTTGAACAAGCCCAATGTGGTTATAGAGGATACTTCATTTTGTAAAGAGTTTAGCCAAAGCGGGGCTTGATAGGCAAATTACCTATGCCCTAAGAAAGTGCGACAGCATGGGGTCAGAAAAATCTGGTTGTCTGAGCTTCTAGCTCGACGTAGGTTGCTGTAGGAGCTAAGAAGCTTCTGAACCCCCGAGGGCGTGAGACCTAGGCTAACCTTTTTTGCCAGCAGGCAAGTTTGATAGGTGATTCTACCTTTTAGATGGAGCCAGTTTTCTTGAGCGTAGAGGTTGCAGGTATGTGTCAGGCATGCAGCTCCTGTGAGGAGCCTGCAGGCTTTATGTGCCATTGTGATGCATCAGAGGGACGTGTTGGTGACAGAACTGTAGATCACAAGCCCATAGTCTACCAGGGAAATGACAGAGCTGAGAATGGCCAAGTTCAGGGCTTCAGGGGTCAGACTTTGTTTATGCCTATAAAGTAGCCCAATTCAAGTATTGACTGCTTTGGCAATATTATGTATGTGGCAAGCATATATCAGATTGCTGTTAATGGTTACCCCCCCCCAGTATTTGAAATGTTGTATTAGCTCCAGGGGTGAACCCACATTATTAGTGATTGTCAGTGGGTAAGTTTTATGCTTGCTTTGGGTACTGTTGAAGAGCATAATTTTTGTGTTTTTATGATGACCTTGTGGTCATAGAACCATTTTTCCACTCTAGTGAAGTTATGCTGTAACTGATCCTCAAGACGTTTTGGGTCAGGATTACTTTAGTAGACAACAGCGTCGTCTGCGTAGAGTAGGATATGGTCTTGGCAGGAGGTTGGGAGTTTGTTTAGGAAGATGCTAAACAGGAGAAGACCCGGAATGGACCCTTGTGGGACTCCAGAGCGAACATTTCTTCTGTCAGAGAAAACATCGCCGATTCTAACTTGTTGGGACCGGTTAGACAGGTAGCTTTGAAACCAGTATGTGGCATCTTTAGAAAGCCCTGTATCAGTTAGTTGTTCAATCAGTAAGGCATGATTAACCGTGTTGAAGGCTTTTGTTAAATCTATGTATGCTGCTCCAACCAGGCGTCCTTGATCAAATAAGTTGTTAATAAAGCCTGTGAATTCAAGCAGTACCATGGTGGTGCAGTGTCCTTTCCTGAACCCATGTTGTTGGGGACATTGTATCTGGTATTTTTCCAGGTATTCGATCAGTTGATCTGCCACTATATGCTCAAAGGCTTCTGAGATGGGAGGGAGAATGGAGATCTGTCTATAATTCCCTTGCTGTGCCCTGTCACCACTTTTGTGGACAGGGGTAACCAAGGCGGATTTCCACTTATGAAGAAATTGTGATATCCTGAGAGGTTGATTATCTTGGTGAGCAGTGACAGGATTTCATCCAAGGTGAGGGTGATGAGTTTAAGATCAAGGTTGTCTCCACTGAGCCTAGATTTCCCCAGTACCTTACGGATGTACTTTCTTCCTTCACTTTCTGTGACAACTTTGAAGTAGAGTGGCAGATGGGCACGGGGCTGATCCAGCATCCCATGGTTATCATTAATTGTGGTGGTGTTGAAGAAGTCGGGGGGAAGACACTACTAAGGTCCATGAAAGCATTTATTCAATGTGTTTGCGATGGTTCGTGGGTCTACTGTGGGGCATCATCAATATTGAGCATTGATGGAGCCATTTTGGGGTTCTGCCCTATGACGTCCTTTATGTTGCTCCAGAATTTCCTGCCATCCGTTCAGGAGTTGGAGGGGGCATCCTTGTAGAAATGTTTTTTTTTTTTTCAGAGCGGATGACTGTGGTACATTCGTTTCTTGCTTTCTTATAGCCCTGGATATCACTTTGTCTACTCGTGGCCCAAGCCCTTTGCCAGAGGTGATCTCTTGTTTTCTTGAGGTCGATAAGACCTGGCATTATCCAAGGATTGCATGGGCCCTTGACTTTCTGCTTTTTGATTGAGGCATGAATGTCACAGACTGCATTGAAAATATTGATTAATCATTCCAGCGCAGTGTCAACATTACCAGCGCTGTTTATTTGTGACCAGTCTTGTTGTCATAGGTCAGATTTGAGTTGTTCAAGGTGGCCATGCATTAAGACTCTATTGGTGAAGGTTCTGGCAAGGGGGGCTTAATGAATTTATTTGACCATTTAACATAATATAGGGGAATGGTCACTGACAGCATCTGGGAGAACAGTGGTATCAGGGATGCATTATGGGTGGTTCGAGAGCACCCAGTCTATTAATATACTAGTACCTGTCCTGTAATTTATTTTAGTAGGGGACTCAAACAGCTGGGTAAAGTGGACAGTAGAGAGAGCGTCCTTACAGGAGCTTGCATCAGGGGAGAGCCAGGCGATATTTTAATCTCCCATCAGTATAATTTCAGAATTTTGACATAGGCTATGTATGCAGTCCAAAATTATGCTTAGTCCAGTAGCACTTTGCTTAGGTGGAATATAGGCAGATATCATGGTAAGGGCTTTATTGTGTGTGCCCCAAGCAGCACTTTGATTGCAAGTGCCTGTATATTGTTTTCAATATTGGGCAAGGGCAGAACGTTTTCTTTCAACATGTCTCTTAGATATATAGCACATCCACCACCTCGTTTAGTTAGCCTATCCTGTCTGAAAACAGTATATCTTGGTAATGAGATAGCGGCATCCGGAATCTTGAGCGAGAGCCATGTTTCGACTATAGAATGTCTGGGTTGTGCTGCGTAACCTAGACTTGAAGATTGTCCAATTTGGAGAGAAGGCTGCAGACATTGATGGATGCAAGCGTAAGTGCCCCTGTTTTCCTGATTGTAGTTTCTTTTGTTGTGGGCCTGGGTTAGGATGTGTATTGCCAGAGAGCAGTAATAGCATCAAGATCAGCCTTCTAAGATATTCTTTTAGCTACTTTTTGCTGATTTGGCGTTTCCTACACAGTGTGTGGCCCAACTTACGTGACCCTTGTATAATAGTAGTACCTGGAAGGAGTGCGGGGGGGGGGGCCGACAAGAGGTACATCCTTGGGGTGGTTCCCCCAGATGGGTGTTGGAAAATTCCCTAGGGAATGGTAGGTCATTGAGTACAAGCTATGAGCTGAGGTAATAGTGCAATAGACACAGAGCACACTTCTTTTATTCAGATTGGAGTGACCTCTCACTAATTAAGCCTGACACCGTTAGCAGTGTGAGCAGGATGATCCCATGGGGTAATAGAGATGTTATGTAGGTCCTAGTGGTGTAGTTAAGTAAGTTAGACCGACTGGTAGATTAAGTTTGGTTAGGAGTAATAAAGCAAGTGTTGAGAGGCCTCAAGCAAAACGAACAAGACTGGGTGAGGCGTGTAGGCAAAAGCTTGGGCAGTACTTATTATAATTGGTAACTTGGCTGTAAAAGCCCTCTAGTGGCGAAGGTATACAACTTGCTAATGAGAAAGTCCACACTTGGACCTAGTAGTCATATGACCTTGAGTATCTATATAAGTAAATGTCCAGATAGGGAAGGCAGGTGAAGTGGGTGGGTGGGGAGCTGGTGCGAAGCGCTGGCGGGAATTTAATTCGGGTTGGGCTGCTGGTGTTGGCTTCTAATTACTAATAACCTCAAATATAATTATTTCCTCTGCAGCAAGCAACTTAGAGGTACGGTGTTAGAGAAGTATCTTGGCATCCAGATCTCAGATACCTTCAGCTTTACTAGACACATTAATGAAACGATTGGAAAGGCGAATAAATTACTTAGGACCATTAAAAACAATATTACTTCTAGGAGTACAAGCGTTTTGTTACCTCTTTACACATCTTATGTGAGATCATATTTTGATTAGTGTTCTCAGCTTTGGTCCCCTTATAAGAGATGTGAAATTCTTCAACTCGAATAAGTTCAAAGGAGTTTCGGAGAGCTTGTTCAAGGGTTGGGCAAAAAGCAATATGAGGCTAGATTAACTACATTAAGGCTTATGCCCTTGGATTTAAGGAGACATCGCGGTGACCTGTTATTTTTATGGGACATTATAAATTATCCTTACTTATTCCAATGACCTGAAGTCATCCAAACAATGCAACAAAGCAGTGGGGAAAGCAAACAGAATGCTGGAGTGCATAGGAAGGGGCATAACCAGTAGGAGGAGCGAAATGGTGATGCCACTGTGTCGATCACTGGTGAGACCTCATCTGGAATATTGTGCCCAGTTCTGGAGACCGCATCTCAGGAAGGACATAGACGAAATGGAAGCAGTCCAGAGAAGAGCAACAAAAATGATACATGCCCTGCACCACAAGCCTTATAAGGAAAGACTCAAGGAACTTAACATCTATTCACTGGAAGAGTGAAGAGAGAAAGGGGATACGATAGTGACTTTCAAATACCGTAGTGGAATAAACCGGGTACAGGAGGGGAGCATATTTCAGAGAAAAAAGTGCACAAGGACAAGGGGACATACTGTAACATGAGGCTGGAGGGAAGGAGGCTTAGGAGGAATGCTGGGAAGTATTTTTTCACAGAGAGGGTGGTGGATCTGTTGAACAGCCTACCAGTGGAGGTGGTGGAAGCGAAAACAGTATGGGGATTCAAAAGTGCATGGGATAAGCATAAAGGCACCCTGCTGTGCAGCAGAGCGGTAGAACGGCAGTCCAGATAAGAGCAGGGATTGCCAAACCAAGTAGGCAAATGGTCAGGCTAGGTGGACTGGTTGGTCCTTATCTGCCTTAATATATTCTGTGTTTCTAGTCAGCGAAATGGGCATCTCCTTTAAGCAAGATGCAGTTGCAGCTAGAAGCCACCCAATTCAATTAAACTTCCCAAGGTTCAATACCCTTAGAAAAAAGTTCTTTTTTACTCATAGAGTAATTAGCACTTGGAATGCTCTTCCGCTCCTTGTGATCTTAAGCAAAAGTAAGCAGTCTTTTAAAAAAAAAAAAAAATAGATAAATGGCTTTTAGAAAATACTGGATAACATGTCTAAGGGTCCTTAGGTAGGAGCTATTTGTGGGCAACTTGTCTTTGGCTCCTGACACATACCATAGTATGAACCATAGTAACTTTATTAAGGCCTGACAAACAGAGAATGGGTGTAATTTGATGTATGGTGTCGACACAAACTCTTAGTCTTGTCCATTCCGTTATGTGTCCATAAATGCTGTCCTTTAATTTCTCGCCTCCCTTACTGGCCTCCCTGTCTTTCTTCCTGTAAGAGATTTAGAATACATTTGAAAAAAAGTTTGCAGCAAAAATTGCTGTTGGGGAGAGGAGAACGATGTGACTGGAAGGCTAGTAAGTCTTGAACTTCCCCATATGCAATTTATAATGCACATTTTGTAGATATGATTTTTTTTTAAACTGAAATGCTTATTAAGTTTTTAAGGCACATGCGTAAATAATCAAATCACATTGTATACAAACATCCACATAGTGTACTTGTCTAGAGTATCATAATTATTTCTAGAATACTTTTTTTTCCATACATATTTTGTGTGTGTTTTTTTTTTCTCCCCGGTTTTGCACATCCCTGTTCTCTGCTGGGTGTGCACATGTGGAGGCATGCACATGCCGTGGCTCGAGACACCCTCCTGTGGCTTGCTGCCCCTCCTGCCTACGTTAGCCACCGGACCTCCACCCGGTGGCAGCAGGGCCGGATTTACCATTACACCAACTGTGCCTGTGCATAGGGCCCTTGGTTATTGGGGGCCCATTCTCACTAGATTGCTTATGTTGCAGCACCACACATCCAACAGTGATATATTTCTGTCACTGTGTGCAGAAGCAGTTAGCCTGCGGCCACATATACAGTTCAGACAATGACAGTGATGATGACATGAGCTTGGAATAGGCGGGCCTGCCAGGCATGGATGGACACGGCCTGGGACACCTGTAGGAAAAATTACTTTTCCTGATTCTTCCCTCCCCCCACTATGGTATGCATGATGAGTCTGCTGCTAGCCTGCAACTGTATTGGCACCATTTGCCATTTTATCATTCTGTAAAAGCAGCAGCAGCACCACATGTTGTGATCGACCATCATCAGTCATCACCCTTTTTTCTGAGGATGGCGATGGTCGCACAGTTCGAAATGGAGAATGAAAGAAGATAGTGGGTGTACTGTGATGGGGGGAGCAGAGGAGTGGTGGTTGCGGGTTGGGATGGTCCAGCCACTGCAGACTGAGGGCACGTGGCACACCATTTGGTAGTGCTGGTGGCAGACGGTGGGGAGGGCACACTAACATGGCTGCAACTGTTTGGGGAGAGCTGGGCAGGGCAATTTGAGTGCTGGTCAGGAGTGTTAGGGTGGTCTAGGCACTGCAAACTAAAGGCACACCAATCTAGCGCAGCAGTGAGCAAGGATGCACATCAGGGATCTGTACTACTACTTGATTGATGGCACCACAGTAGTGCACCACTAGGGTCAGCAAGTGCACAGCTAGCGGTACAGTAAGTAAGAGGAAGTTTGTGTGATAACATGTTGAAGCAAACCTCTTTTGCCATTCACTTACTGTGTAACAGTTCTTTGAACATCTTTCACTTTTGGAGGGATTGAATCATTTTCATTTCATAAATCAAAATTTCTGCCTGTTGATGGTTGGTGTGACAGTGACAGAAAGATGAGTTGCATATAGTCTAAAGCCTCCACACTGCCCTATTACCTGACAGCAAACAGCATTTACCCTAGAGCCCACTATTTATTTATTTAGTTTTTGTTGACCGGGTAAGTGCATTAGACAAATCCTGCCTATTTTCAGGCACGACCCGGGGGGAGGGGGATACAGATGAATGCCAACTGACCTTGAACCAGATTAAGCTGTTGGTGGTATTTTTAGTGAATGAGGGAAATTTGGCCAGGACACCGGGGAAATTCCCCTACTCTTTTTTGATAAGTGCCATGGGATCTTTAACATCCACCTGAACTACCACCAATCCAGGCAGATGGGACCTCGGTTTAACGTCTCATCCGAAAGACAGCACCACTGACACTGACAAAACTATGGGAGTCAGTGGAAGAGGAAACTGTACAAGCCCACGTTAAACTCACTGGATTTAGTCACCTCATTAGCAACCTCTTGTGGCAAGCCGTTTAATAGCATTACATCTCAGAAAGCTGGAAGCTTCCCGAGTTATTACCTGTTATATCCGAGTATGATAATAGTGTAAAAACTGCCTCTAGGGACATCACACATGAATTTGAACATTTTTATGGTACTATTCCTAACCCCCGTCTGCACTAGATATTCAACTCTACCTGAGGGAGGTGGACCCTCCAGTGCTGCCGGCTGAACAGCAGGAAGATTTAGCTAGGCCTGTTTCCTCATCTGAGATTTCAGACGCCATCAAGGAACTTTTTCCTGATAAGGCACTTGATCCTGTTGAGTTGTCAGCCAGTTTTATAAAGTCTTCGCAAAATAATTGGTCCCTCTGTTGCACAGGCTGTACGTTGCCATTTTATATTCATGGCATCTCAGATCCTACTCTTTTTTGAAAGCCTTGATTATTTTACTTCCCAAACCTGGAAAAAACCCTGATTGTGTTGGTAACTATCGGCTGATATCATTAATGAATTACGATATTAAAATACTTGCTGAAATTTAGCATAGAGAGTTAACCAGGTTTGGGCCAACCTAATTTGTCGGGAGCAAGTGGGCTTTATGCCCTCTAGATCTTCCACTGACCATCTCTGTAAGCTAGCACATATTTTCTCTGCATCTAGGGAGACCCTGCAGTGCCTGCGGTGCCGTTGTCCTTAGACGCGGAGAAGGCTTTTGATAGAGCTTGCTGGTCCTTTCTATTCTCTGTTGTATAAATTTGGTTTCCGGACACCTTTCTTACTTGGTTACAGATCCTGTACTCGGTTCGCAGTGCTAACATTTATTGTAATAGAGTTTTTTCATTCCCTGCTGAGTTACACTGTGAAACCAGGCAGGGATGTCCCCTGTCTGCCCTTTTATTTAATTCTTACCTTGAACCTCTGCTTTATAAACTTAAAAACAATTCTCTTGTTACCGGGATACCTGTTGGCACTAGATCCCTATTACTTTCAGCCTATGCTGATGACATTCTTTTACATATTACTCATCTAGACATGTGGACGTCCATTCTGGCTGCCCTGGAAACTGTCCAGCAATTTGGTAAGGTCACAGCTATAAACGGAATACCGACAAGACGGTGGTGATGCCTCTGAATGTTAGGTTTTCAAGGCAGATGTGCTTGAGTGAGGTATTTCCTAGGCTTCCAACCAGTTTAAGTATCTAGCGTTAACATATCACTAAGAAACACTAACAACTTAAAAAGTTAAATCTGGATGACCTTTTAGTGAATATCATGCGAGACTTAGAAAGATGGAAATCACTCCCTCTAATACTTTGGGGCAGAATAAATATTATCAAAATTAATATATTTCCCTGCCTATTTCATCCCTTGCGTGCTTAACCTCTATCTCCCCTTGTTCTAGTTTTTGGAAAGTCCATGCCCTACCATGCCCTAATACCTTTTTTTATGTGGCTAAATAAACACCCCAGGCAGGTTTATAGCAAGCTGGCTGTTTCTAAATGTGTGTTGGTGGGGGTTGGGCTCGGGTTCCTTCACTTTACTGTATATTATTTTGCTAGCCACTCTAGTAAATATCTTAGATGGCTTGTATCTGATGAGGACAAGGCCTCCTATAAGTACACATCAATTTGGTTAGACTTGGAATTAGAAGCCATAGTGAAAAGGGGTTTATCGCCTTCCGCACTGCCCTTTGTTCATTTCTGAACCCTACCCAAAGAGATCCAGGACTCCGTAATTGGTCTCTCTCTCTCTCTCTCTCTCGTACATGCGCAATTGAGTAAAGCTAGGCATTGGCTCCCTCAATTGAAGATTGATGTTGATAGCCTTATGCAATTTTTAGACATATACCATGCATTTAAACTGGACATCAAATCTTTTTCCAAGTTACTCCAACTCAAATATGTGTTTTCGGCACATTTCGGACTGGGTCTTTGGTGTACTAACTATAGCGATTTTCTAGACGCTGCTGTTGCCCTGGCCTCTCAGTCCCATGTTGTATCCCGGCTATACACCTTGCTTCTTACTAGATTATTTCCTGATATAGACTGGGTATGTAGTCACTGGGATAAGGTTTTCCCTTCTAGATATTTTAACTGGGCTCGTAGTTGTCTAGGTATGCATGCCTACATTGCCAGTGACAGACTCCATCTTACGCAATTAATGTCCTTCATAACTGGTATTATACCCCTCAAAAATAGTTCAAAATAGGTTGTATTAGTTCACAAAAGTGCACTAGGTGTGAACATTCTAAATAGCATGCAACCCCCCCCTTGAACAAGTGTATCCATTTAAATACCTTGGCATAACTCTTGATAGCTCCCTATCATTTGCCCAGCACATAGACCATACTGTTAAGGCTGTCAACTCCAGAACTGGCCCCCTATACAGGCACCGCCATAGCTTAACCCCTGAGGCGCTGTTCCATCCTTTTTATCATAGACTATGGGCTGGTGGTTATGGAGCAGTGATCAATTCTGCCCTCAAACAAATCAGAGTGGCACTAAATAAATCCTGCAGACTGCTCCTTGGTGACCACAGACTTACCCACACCTGTGAAATGTATGCGCAAGCTGATTGGCTTACCCTACAGGGCAGAATGCACCACCAAGTTTCTCTCCTTGGGGGAAAAAAAAACATGCCTCGGCTTAACCCCACCTGCTATCCAAAACCTCTGAAACGCATCAATCTATCCACACCGGACGATTGTCCAGACAATCGTTGCAAGCCCCTTGTTTCAGAACTTCACAAGCGCAGAGGTCCTTCGCCTAACAAGCTCCATTGTGACTTGACTACCCACTGGCATAACCAACAAGCCCAAGCTGGGGTCATTTAAGAGAAAACTCCATCAGCACCTTACCTCTGTAAGCAGTTGTGACTGTTAACCCTACCTTTAACTTAGCTGTCACATCTTTGTTGCCACACTACTTCCCCACTGCCATGCTTCCTCTCCATCCCGTGCCTGCCTGATCTACCTAATCTCCTCCCCTGCCCCAGCCTGCCCCGCTTTCCTGTTTCCCCCTCCTACGTTGTACTTATTCTACCCTCACCCCTCTTTCCCCTACACACACACCCTCCTATTGTGACTCCAGACAAAGCTCAATATTTTGGCTGCTTCATTTTACATTTACTAAATATGTATCCACCTGTATGTAAATTATACCCTGTGACACCGCACATTTGTTGCTGTTCATTGTTATTGTTTCCATTGTTCCATTTCTCCTTGTACAATGTCCTGTTGTTTGACTTGATGTGGAACCTCTGTAAGTGAGCTTCCAGCTCAAAGGTGTAGTTCCAATAAATAAATTTAATTTAATTTATTTATTTTATTTTATTTAGTTTTTGTTGACCGGGTAAGTGCACTAGACAAATCCTGCCTATTTTCAGGCACGACCTGGGGGAAGGGAATACACATGAATGCCAACTGACCTTGAACCAGATAAAACCGTTGGTGGTATTTTTAGTGAATGAGGGAAATTTGGCCAGGACACCAGGGAAATTCCCCTACTCTTTTCGATAAGTGCCATGGGATCTTTAACATCCACCTGAACTACCACCAATCCAGGCAGATGGGACCTCGGTTTAACGTCTCATCCGAAAGACAGCACCTCAGAAATGCAGCACCCCTCTCATGCTGCACTACAGTGTCAGTACTGGGATATTAACCCAAGTGCCAGATGTGGGAACTGAACCCACAGCCCTCTGATCTCCTGGCCTCAGAGGCGAGTGTGCTGTCTACTGAGCCACTGACACTGCATGGAGCATGGAGCATGGAGCATGCAGCATGGAGGATACCCCCATCCCCAACCCTTGCCCATGCTCTGATAACCCAATGACATCCCAGAAAACCTACCCCCTGGAAGGTGGATGATCTACCTAATTTCCTCCCCTGCCAGCTAAATAATAAACAAATGTTCTTGGAGCGAAGTCCATTATGCCCTTGATTCTGCTGGTCATTGTAGTCATAATGCTATGGTTTTGCTGGGCAGTCTCATACTTGCCCCTAGAGGGTTATTTTCATTGTCATGTGTTTATTGCTTATTCTTAACAGTCTTGGCCTTAATTTGTTTGCCTCTACTCCCCTGTACATGGGTGGGGGTGGGGGGTTGGAGGGATGGTTAAGTGTTGTGTGTTGTGTGTATTGTATGTTGTGTTCCTGTTGTTTCACTTATTGTATTTATATAATCAATAAATAAAAGAAAATAAAAGGAAAATGAATACATTTACATATGTAGAGGCAAGGGAGCTGCTTGCATTCCAGCCAGCTGTTACCCTTCCTCCAGAAACTAAGTGTGTTGCATCCAGAATGGGACTGATCATGGCCCACAACCTTAGACCCAGTGCTTGTTTCCAGTTCCGGACCTCTCTGCTGGTAGCCCAGTGTGCTGGTGCTGCACAGACTAAACACATTTTTTTAAGATCTACAACCCATGTGACATTACAGCAAAGAGGATATCTTGTTTGTACTTAAATGCTGCTAGTTTGGGAAAAATATTCTTTTGTGTTTTCTTTTTATTCTCTGCAGCCTGGTTATTTTGTGCTCCAGGTCCCCCTCTCTCATTCCAACATCTCAGAGTGCCCCCAGACCTCCTTCGGGTGCCATCTTTTTTTGTCCCTGTGGCTTCACACCCATAGCGGGCCTTATCCACCTGCCAGGATCCAGCTGGGGGTAGGTTTTCTGGGATGTCATTGGGTTATCAGAGCATGGGCAAGGGTTGGGGACGGGGGTATCCTCCTTGCTGGCATCACCAGTTTTTCACCCTGTATAGTTTCCTACTCCACTGTTATTGTTGTCTCAGCCTTTGCTCACACCATCCTTGGGGATGGGGGCTTAACTTGTGTGATATGTTGACCTGGCCAATCGGAACAATTTTTGGTACATGATGCCGACAGAAAGATTATATTCTCCATACCGAGTTAGTGTGATGTCGAGTAGGGTTACCACGTGTCCCTGTTTTCGCAGGACAGTCCTGATTTGGGCAGCTGTGTCCTGCAAAAAAACATGAAAAATACTAAATGTCCTTATTTTATAGTAGAAAAAATATTTTCTAACTTTCCACTAAATGTTGCAAAAAACTACAATACCTTAACTAAAACACCTTAAAATGATAAGAAACAATAGAAGCAACTAAGAAACTACAATACTTAGCCTTAATTCTTATTATATAGAGAAAACAAGTCTGTTGCATCGGCCGAGGTTACATACTGTCCTGCTAAAAATCATGTTTCATTAAGAAATGTCCCACTTTGGGCTTCTTAAAAGGTGGTAATCCTAATGTCGAGAACCTGCAAGTTCTTATCACTTTGGAGTTTTTATTGTATATAGTACAACATGAAGCATAAATAAACTGAATGAATCCATCTCTGGAAGTTAATGTATTTTGCCCCGTTGTAGATGGTCTCATAAAGCTTGCATTATTTGTGTAATGTGAGCTGATTTATGCGAGAGCAGCTGTATTTAAAGCACTGCCTGAGCTCGTAGTTAGTGTGGGTGTGTGCCAGGGCAGTTCTGCTCCTACTCCAGTCTATTTCTGTGGTTGGAGCAAGAGACTAATTAGGGCAGCTGTGAAAAGTTGTCCTTCGCATTCTGAAGTGTTAAGAACAACAAATTGCTTGCTTCAGGCGAGAAAAGTTGTTCTTAAGTTCTAAACCATGAAGAACAACTTTTCAAGATCTCATGCATACTGTGTATTAGGATATACTTGGTTACAGAAGGATTAAGACAATTCATACATGTATATCTGGTTAGAAAATAATTACCCTTGGGTTAGCAGTTCCTGTTACAGAGACAATTTTGTAACTGCATTTTTTTTCCCATTTTAGATTGCCTTTTTTTCTCCAGTCTCATTAGATGCCTTTTTGAGTCTGCTTTAGCAGTGTTATAGATTTGAAAGAAGTAGAGGAGAGATCCTTACAGCTGCTCCCTAGGTTTTCTTCTGTTTTCTCAGCCGTGTTTAAACATCCCATGCTAAACTTCACTGTTCAGGTGACTAAGATGAACTAGCAAGCTTCACGAACTGCTCCTTGACTTTACAGCAGGACACCATGCTCGTTCCCGATGCCAGCTGTGGATTACTTGGAAATGGGTTACACGCTATCCTTTTCCCCTAGCAGGGGACATTGAGCCCAACCCTGACCCTGTTACCACTAATAAACACTTGCTCGAGGCCTTTGGTATAGCCAAGGCCCATCTGAACATCCGTAGCTTCACTGCCAATCTCACTGAGTTGGAAGCTTGGGTACTTAATAAACCAGATATTCTAGCCTTATCTGAAACCTGGAAAAAACCCTCTGTACCAGATAACATATGCTCACTCTCAGGATAAAGTATACTATGAGCTGACCGACCTGACTGACCTAACTCCAAAAGTGGTGATGGCTTGGCTCTGTAATATAAATCCCACTTTAACATTACTCATTTGTCCAACATCCCGCTAAACAACTGTGAGGTCCTACACTCTCTCCTACCTCTGGGTAATGCTAAGAAGATGCACATCTTCAGTGTGTACATACCCTCAAGAAACAGCAAAGAAGGTCTTGAGGAATTCATAGATCTTTTACCTGATCTGTCTAGGAAAAATGAAATTATCTATCTAGGGGACTTTAACCTCAGTTGGCTTGGTCCCCAACTCCTCTCACCTAGCCTCCACTGTCAGCAAAGCTAACCTTGGACAACTTATCCAGTCTCCCATTAGGATATCTCCAAATGGTTCCAGCTGCACTGTTATCAACTGGCTACTCACTAACCGGAAGGATAGATTTTCCACTGCTGGTGTCCTAGCTGACTCCATCAGTGGTCACTGTCCTGTCTATTGCTCATGGAATGCCTCCCCTCCCTGTTATCCTCCAAAAGTGTTATCCTTTTCTAACTTCTCTAACCTTGATACTGCTGCTTTCCTACATGACCTATGACTTGTTGATTGGTCTCCCCTTTATATAACTACTGATATAAACAGTGCAACTGAATATTTCAATGAAGTCATGCTCTCCTTGCAGAATAAGCATATTCCGCTCTCTACACGAAGAATTAGTGGGAAGGCCACCAAGTGGCTTAAGTGAACACTGCTACAATTACTCAAGCACAGAGATACTGTAGGTTATGGGCTAAATGGAAATCCTCCTGTCTCCCTGCCGACTTTGAGGCGTATCGTGCCCTGCGGAACACTTGTAAAAAGGAGATTCGTATTGCCAAGAGTAATTACTACGGTGACTTTCTTCGCTCCTCTGCAGCTAGCCCAAAGAGATATTGGTCTCAAATTAATGAGATCTTGGGGAACAATAGGCGACAAACTCCCAGTGAATTACTTATGAATGGGGTCAACTGTAACAACCCTTCCACTATTGCCAATGCTTTTAACTCCCATTTCACCAAACTTCCCAGTAGTTCTCCCCCTTTAACCAGTGGTTCTCACGCACCCATATTGGCTTCTGCTGATGCCTCTCCCTCCTTGGTGCTAGCTCCCGTCACACGGCAAGGGGTCCTGAAATTACTAAATACCATCCTGCCCCATGGCTGTGCTGGGCCTGATGGACTAGAGCCTAGGATACTAAGACTTGCTGCTTCTCTTCTAGCTACCCCTGTAACTAGGCTCTTTAACCTGTCCCTCTGCACCTCCACTGTTCCACTGGCCTGGAAAACTGCCAGGACCATTCCCATGTTCAAAAAAGGAGACCTGAAGATCTTAACCAACTACCGACCTATTGCATTATTGGCTACTCTAAGCAAGCTGCTTGAAAAATTAATCCATCACCAGTTATCTACTCATTTACTTCATTTCAAGCTTCTGTCTCCAGCTCTGCATGGTGTTAGGGTGAGGCACAGTATCACTACTGCACTAACTATTCAAAAGTGAAGTTAAGACAAATATGGACAACGGCCTATTAACTGGTGCTGTGCTCATAGACCTCACCAGATCATTTGATTTAGTTAACCACAACCCTGCTACTAAGTAAACTTCACATGATCAGTGCCTCTGGTTCCACACTATCCTGGTTCAGTAGCTATGTTGAAGCATTTGCAGTCTGTCTCCTTCTGCAAGGTCCTCTCTTCCTCCGCACCAATCTCCTGTGGTGTTCCTCAAGGCTCAATACTTGGCCCCCTGCTCTTTTCCCTGTTCATAAATGATTTACCCACCCCCTCACCCCCCTGTCGGACCATTATGTATGCTGTTGACTCGGTCCTCTTTGCTGCCTCTAGGTCCATTGACAATCTCAACAATCTCCTATCTTCTGCTTTTCTACATATCCAATCCTGGCTCACCTCTAATTACCAAATCCTTAATGTATCCATGACTCGGGCTATGCTATTTGATACCTCTAGAGAAAAGCGTGCGGAATTCCCTAAGTTTCAGGTCTTATGTCATGATGGGACAGTAGTTTCGACAACCGACTCCTTCAAATACCTTGGGTTGAAGCTGGACCATGCTCTTGACTTCACATCCCTCATTAATGAGGTATGTAAATCAGTCAACTTGAAGACTGGCGTTGCGTACAGAGTGTGTCACTCCCCTCACCCCTGCTGCCAGGATCTTGGTTGCCCGGGGTGTCCTGCTCTCTGGACTCACTTATGCTGTTCCTGTCCTTTCCCAGGCTAATGTTGGTGCACTCTGTAAGTGGGATATAACTTATAATAATATCTGCAGATTTGCCCTATCAGCCCCTCGCCTTACCCGCCACTGCTGCTTTACTCTGCCTTGCACTGGTTGTCCCCCAGTGACTTGCACTCTTATACATTGGGCTGTTTAATTAACTCCTTAACCCATAGTCCCTGTCCTGAATCTCTGGGTGGTATGCTAAACCCTGTGACTCACTCTCGCACTGTAAGGTCTTCAGCCTCTCTCCAGCTATCTGTCCCACTATGCTCAACTAGGATGGGTGAGCAGGCCTGCTCCCACTTTGCATCCAAATTCTGGAATTCCCTACCTCCCCACCTAAAGAGTTCCTTATCTCACTCCACCTTCAAGCATGTACTGTTCTCACACCTCCACGCACTTGGTGCATGTAATTGCTCTTAATATTTTTGTTGTTTTATCATTTGTTTTCAGCCTGCCATACTGTAGCACTTCTTTATAACTATGCGCAGTACTTGACTTGTCTTTAGTCAATATTTTAAACATCCCTACATGGATTATTCTTTTCCTTTGCTACGTTTAATTTCTCCCTGTGTGGATACCTGCTGACATTGTTGAATTGTAATTTCTTGCATTGTTTGTTATCTTTGTATTTTGTACTCTCCCAGGTTGTGCCTGAAAATAGGCAAGCATTATGCCTAGTGTACTTACCCGGTAAACAAAAGCTAATAAATAAATTAATCCATGGTCATGTGATCTGTCTTGACCAATCAGCACAGAACATTGTCCATAGCCATGTTATAACAAGGATTATACTTTGGCTGGAAAAGCAGTGCACGTTGAAGTATATTATGCTTTTTTTCGTATTACATTTTTCCATTCTTGTTTCCGTTTTCTCCCTGTACACCCCCTTTCCCTTGCGGCATGAACGTGTGTATTTGGAGACACGCACATGTCACATAACTGCGCTTCTGTATCTCCTGACCTCCGATGCTACCCTTCAGCCTCCACTAGGGGGCAGCCAAGGAGCAGCATGATAACCCTCCCCTCCGGGAGAGGAGAGCAGTCGCCCGGTGCTCGATCCTTTCCCTGCCAGTCGGCAATCTGAGGTAGCTCCCGACCCTGAGTCGTTGGTGTGGCGCGATGTATGGCATCCAGCACCTCAACCCTCAGGGCCACCGGGCCACCGAAGTATATTACGTTTAACATTAATTGCTGCTTTAAATGCTTGTTCAGCTTTTTCTTAAGATAGTTGGAAATATAAAATGTACTTTATTTTCATTGCTAATCTGTATTTAGATCTAAGCACAATTTAAAAAGAATGTCGAAGCATAACACTAAATTGTGTTTTTGTCACTGCTGTCCTTGTCCTGTTTCAGCACAGTTTTACTCCTGCTAAAAATGAGTAGATTAAACACCTTAGTAGATTGTCTTTTGCTGCTTGTACTTATTTTCATTTCCGTCCCCTCTCCCTCAGAATGCATCCGGAAATTAGCATTTCACTGCACAGTATGCCTTTCCTGGTGAAACTTTTAAATAAATAAATAAAAATAAATCCTGTCACTGTAAATTGATATCTTATATTATTTTTTTTAAAGGAAAGTACTTTTCACAAAGAGTGTAAAACCAGAGACTAAGGACTAAAATGACATTATCAAAGTGTTGTGGGCCTTAGAGGTCGGGAATGGAGAAGCAGTAAAAAAAAGGACGTTGTCGCAGCTTTACATTTCAAAGCCACTTTTACTAAGAAAGACTGCTTGGTTTCGATAAGCACTTACTATTTCCAGCTCAGAAAAGCTTCTACTTGCAGTACATTCATTTGGCTCATATGAGTTTAAAAATGCAGAATTCATGCATGCACATGCTTACTGGCACCTTGGCACCATTTTGACTTCATGAACGCATGCCAGCATAGAGAGGCAACAAATGGTCAGGTTGCTACTAATTCTATTTTTAGCATAATGTAATAAGGAATAGTAATTAGGGGAAAGACAGTGCTTCAGGTAACACAAAGGTTGTAAGAGGCACCATTGCACTGAAACATTGAAAATTCCCCCAAAAAGCTGTGTGTCCCTTTAAACACAGTTTCTGTTGCTACTGTGTTGCCAACAAAAATAAAACTGAGTATTTTAAATTTCTTTTGATCTTTGCATATATGTAAAGCAGGGTTCAACAAATCCGATAGCCCGACGTCCTGGACTATCACATTTTATTCAGGGACAACCATTTTTCATGTCCCCCAGTAGTCCCAGACAAGTATTGCCTGAGGGGAGGAAAAATACACCATCTGGTTTGTGGTTTTGCCAGCAGGGGAGTAGCGCACTGAGTCAGTCCCATGTCCCTCTGTGAGTCATTCGACACCAGCAGCTGCAGAATCAGTAGGTGGCACTGTGGCAGGCATTTCCAGGCAGCGGACACTTGCCGATGTGCCGGGAGAAGGCGAGCGGGTTGGCAGGCTGGGTACTATGGTCGGAAGCGAATGTAGAAAGCAGCCAGAGAGAGAGAGAGGAATCCTCTGAGGTATGCGAGGAGCAGATTGGCAGAACAGAATGATTGTTAGGTCATACTGTCAATGGTGTGAGCTGACAATACAAGGGAGGAACCTATTGGCCGGCGCGGTGGTGAAGTGGGGTAGAAGCAGACGGCGATCGGAGAGAGAATTTCAACTGGAAGGCAGTGGAGTTGTGACAGACTCGTCCCTCAGCACATTTGATGGTAAATATTGGGGGAAAAACTCAAAGGGGGCCAATGTGAGTTGAGATAGTAACACGGCCGAGGAGGGTGGCTGCGGGGTACTGAGCCAGGGGAAGGGAAGTGTGGGAGTCGGGAGCCACGGAGGAGACCTTGGTGATCAGCGAGGTTGTCTATTCTATAAGTAACCTGCCGCAGTTAATGCAAATTGAGACCTGTTGTAAACAAATAAAAGAACAGAAAATGGACAAAAGAACTTAAGGGATAAAAAAAAGTGTTGTTTTAGGCGACCTGAGGCAGGCAGGATCAGACGGTGATCACTCAGGGAGATCAAGGACAGGCATTGCAGGCAGAAGACCTGCTGTCTGATTGAGATAATTCTGTGCTCCCTCAAAAAATAAACAGGAGAAATACATAAAGGGGGAAATAAAAATACTAAAACAAAACACTGAGGCAGCCAGGCAGAAACGAGGCCAGGGAAGGAAAGGAATCAGTGAGCAGCACTGATTCAGATTGTTGGTTGGGCACAGTTTGCTGCAGGCTGCAAGTAACTGCACTAAAGTGGCAACTGAGCAAGCAGAGTAGAGGAACAAGGCAAGCTGGCAAAGCAGCCTTTTCTTTCTGCTTGTGCCAATAAAGAAACCTAGCTGACTGCTGCTGTACTAGTACAGAGGGGAAGGTTAGGAGGGACAGAGCAAACAAGGGTCAGTGTTGGGGTTTTGTTGTGACACCTGCCTCCAGGTTCTGCCTGAGAAGAGTAAAGTTAGCAAAAAGGCAAACTGAACTTAGTGCATTTTGTGCCTAAGGGGAAAAAACCTACTAGACGAGAAAGACCAGACCAGTGAGACCACCAGACCATCCAGTTCTAAGGGTTTTTTGTTTTTTTTTGGTCTGTCAGTAAAAAAAAAAAGTACAAAAAAAAGAAAACAGAAGCGAGAAGTGCAATCACTGTGCCTAAGGGAAACAAAAAACTAGCAAAGACCAGTACTGAGTGAAGGGGAGAGCGATGTTTTTTTTTCTTTTGGTCCCTCTGTGGTTCAAAAAAGGAAAAGAATAGGAATGATCAAAATAAAATGGCAACCAAACCAACCTGCATTCTTTGCCCTATTACTAAAAGCCTAAGGGAAAAAATAAAGTACCAGTCTTTCTCCATACCAGTTGGTACAAGGGAGAAAGAGGAGAGGGTTTGTTTTTTTGGGGGACTTCTCTGAGGAGAAAAAGTAAAAGAAGGAGGTAAAGAAACAAGTGAATAAAATAAAGAAAGGCAAAGTACATTTAGTGCCTAAAATAATAAAATAAACTAGTACCGATACCACCCAGCCAGAACTGAGGTAAAGGAGGGAGAGCCAGGGATGTTCCTTATTTGTTTTGGGGGTTTTGTGGGTGTATCTGGGAGGAAGTAACATTTCCATTGAAATGTACGGGACTATCACTCTGAGCTTGGGGACTACCAATTTTGATGAGGCCAGGCCAGTTGTTCTGGACTAGCATGCCATTTTGAAATTTGTTGATCCCTGGTGTAAAGTGCTGAGTTGCTTAAGGAGTTAAAGAAGGAGCTCCAAGACTTTGCAAAAGAATAACTGAAAGTCGGGCTTCTAGAATTAGACCTACAGTA
This sequence comes from Neoceratodus forsteri, assembly GCA_016271365.2. Classification (NCBI taxonomy): domain Eukaryota; kingdom Metazoa; phylum Chordata; order Ceratodontiformes; family Ceratodontidae; genus Neoceratodus; species Neoceratodus forsteri. The sequence continues at coordinate 429,015,831 of CM057453.1, read as the reverse complement.
CTGCATATTTTGATTACAGAAAATAATCAGTCTTATCTGTCTTGTAAAGACTATGCAGAGCAGACTGGAGCTAATTTAGTTCAGTGCGATTCTGAAAGTCCATTAGCAGCAAACAATACCCCTTCTCTCCCTTGTGTCAGCAATAGACAGCCTGGCTCTAACAGTAATGAGGCCATGAGTCATGATCACATTTGCAACACAACTCTAGCTTCTGTGTTCTACTCAACATCAAGCTTGTCTAACAAGGTTGTTCCAGTTAGCCTGTAAATCACACCATTGTGGTTGTGTTGTCCATGGGATATATTGTCTTTTAAGGCATATACCTCATTCACCTGAACAAACTGACACAGCAATGAGCTTTGGAGAAATGGCCACAGCCATGTGTTTATTAATAAACCAATTACCCATATATACATTTGCTTCTGCGTGATGTGCACAGCTAGGTAGCCTTAGAAGGAATCTAGCTCACCATGGAGCAACTAGATCGTTGATGGTCGACCCTCCCAGGGGAGGGCCGCCTTACCATCAACCAGGACCCCGCGAGGGCAACAACCTCCGGGACATGAGGTATGGCTATATGACTGGCTGTGGCTAGCTCCTCCTCCATCAGAGGATCCTCCATGCCGCAGGACACTGCCCGAAGAGGGTGCCATCTGGACTCCTTCTGTCAGGCCTGCCCTCCTGTCAGCCTCAGGGAAATCTGGCTGGTCAAGACACGTGATCCCCTGTTACCCCCTCACACAGCGTTCCAAGACTACCAAGCCGCCACAAGGTGAGTTCTCACCAACTCACCCCCAACAAGCACCTCACGCTAATACTCTCACCACTGCCCGTTGTATGTCATCCAGAAACAGGTCTACTCCTTCCTCTGATAAATGTACACCATCCCCTGTATACAGACCTGGCTTTTTTACAGACACTCCCAGGTGCTTTGCTATGGCCCCCCCCCCCACTGAGTCCATAATCAGTCTCATGGCCGCGTTCTGCAGCCGGTGCACCTTCTCTATTTCCCTAATGTTCCGGACGTGGCGCTACTGCTGCCGCTGCACCATATCGGATCAAATTATATGCACCTGGGGCCACCATTGCTTCACACTTGCCAGGTCCTGCCTCACCCTTTCCTTAACCTCTCTCGCAGGTATAACCCCTATATCACAGGTATAACCCCTATAATATCATTTCCCCCCAAATGAATAAGACATTAGGCTGCGACCTCTTCTGAGCCTTTGCTTGCAGTGTTGCCAGTAACTCATTCCAGCGCATCCCACGCTGTCCCAACCAATGCACCTCTGCCCTCTCAGGTGCCAGGAACAGGTTTTCTCCTCCGGGATACTGCCTTGCACTGAGGGCCGCCCAATGGATGTACGAGTGGCCACAAATCCAGATCTGCTCTGCTTGGGCCGCAACACCTATCCAAAACAAAGCAAGAGAGAGTTACAACATGTGTGGTCTTATATACCTTTAAAAAGCCTGCGACTTCGGCCGGCCCGGTGGCGCTGAGGGTTGAGGCACTGGACACCACACCTCGCGCTACGCCGGTGACCCAGGTTCGGGAATGGACTCAGGGTCATCGGGGGTCGGAGGGGAGGAGAGGATTGAGCATCCCAATGGATGCTGTCCTTCTCCTGGGGTGGGTTCCTGGGATGCTTTGAGCACCTGACGCACCGGTGCCGGTGGAAGCATGGATACTGAGGCACCAGGCGGTTCTTCGGTGTCAGGGTGGGGAGGCCATTGTGGGCATTTGACAATGGCGTGCGTCATCACGCCGTCTGTCTGGAAGTCGGTCCTCTGTGCCAATGCCCTCGGGAGGAGGGACCAAGGGAAGAAAAGCGGAAAAACACCCGCTCGGGCCCGGATGACAACCGATCCCAGCCCCGATCACCTACCCACGGGCAGACCTCATTATGCAGGCTGTTCGGAGGAAAGAGGAGTAAGGTAGGGAGACAACGGAGCAAGCCTGGTACTCTAGGGGCAGATGCCGTGGGAGGGATTCCGGGGATTGATCGGTCCGAAGGAGTGGACCGAGTGGGCGGTAAGAAGGGAATAAAAAGAAAGTGCAAAAAAAAAAAAACCTGCGACTTCCATCTACCCAAAGTCTGTATTGTCTTATCTGATAAGCCCTCTGCCCTGGTGTGCGATGCTGCACCAATCCTAAAGGAGTGCGTGTTGTAGTGTTCTGCAGAGATGCCCAGCAGTTGCAAGGTCTTCTGCAACACATGCCTAAACTGGTACACTGTTAGGGGGACACCATCCCCATGACGGAAGAAGGCCCTCCTTATTGCCAGGCGCTGTGTTATATAATCCTGTACCCATGCTCCCACATCCTACATCTAGTCGGCACCACCACCCATGGGCAAGCGGGTCCGTCTTGCTCTTCTGTATGTGGACAAAGATTCCAGACGTTGTGACCTCCATGTCGGCCTCTTCCAACACTAATGGTCTCCCAGTGGCCTTGCTGGGCTGCACGAGCTCTGACACCCAGAATGCCCCACAAAATGCCACCAAGTTCACTGTCTGGAAGAGCCTCGTCTCCTCTGGGGATGAGCATACCTTAGGCAACTTGTCCCAGATCTGCTTGGGTATGGTAGGGCTGATAGGGCGTCTGTTGTCCATGCCCCTTGGGGCTGCCCACGCCCAACCTTTCAGCATCTTCTGGAGAGCAAATACCTTAGTGGAATCGGGGAAGCCCCTGGCTTTCTGAAACCAAGCAGTGCCAGCCATGTGCTGCTGGAGCTGTTGCCTGGGTGGTCCCCACATATTTTTGATCGATGCGTGTGCAAGCGTACCTGGGATCGGCCATGTCGCTGCCACTCGCATGCATTGCACTTCCAGAAAACAGTTGACCCCCCTCTAGTACGCTGTTTGCGTCCTAGGTGCCAGAGCATTCTCAATCAACTCCCAGGCTTCTGGGTTATCAATTCCCAAAGGAATGGCGGGACTTCCCTGGGTTGTAGGTCTGCCGCTGGTGCCAATTCTCAGAACATGTGCCACTGTAAACTAGAAAGAGCATCAGTGATGCCGTTTTCAATACCTGGTATGTGCACTGCCTTAAAGTTGATATTCAGCAAAAAACGCTTCAGGACAAACACCCACATGAGGTTGCCCATCAGGCCCTTGCCCCCTAATTGTTTGTTTATTGCATACACCACTCCGGTGTTGTCAGACCTGAATGTGATGTGCTTGTCCCTCAGTACATCCCCCCCAGATCACCAATGCCACTGCAGTGGGGAGGAATTCCATCACCATTATCTGCCTCGTAAGGCCTTGTCTTAACCACTGTGGAGGCCACTGCCCTGCACACCACTTACCTTGCGAGTAAGCCCCAAAGTTCAGGCCCCCCCGAGGCATCTGTGAAGAGTTCCAGTTCCTTGCTGGACATAGGAACTGGCCACATCGATACCCCATTGAAGCATTGCAGAAATGTCTGCCAAATGCCTAGGTCCTCTCGCATTGCCACTGTGACGCAGATTCTATGGTGCGGTTTTGTACAGCCCGCCCCAACGCCAGCCAGGCACCTCATGAATGTCCTGCCCATGGGCATTACCCAGCAGGTGAAGTTGAGGTGGCCCACCAGTTGCTGGAGCTCCCGTAGCATGACTTTACGTGCCTTCTTTACAGAGTCCAGCTGGGTGCGCAAGGCCACCAGCTTGTCTTGGGGGAGCCAGAACACTTGCTCGCTTGTGTCAGTTTTGATCCCCAGGAAGGAAAACCTTGTGCATGGCCCCTCTGTCTTGTCCTGGGCCAGTGGTACACCCAGCTCGGTGCACACCTCGTGGAATGCTGCCATGATATGTGTGCATTGCCCTGAGCCGGCCTTCCCCACAAACAGAAAGTCATCCAGATAGTGTACCATGTGGTCGTCTTTGGCTTTCTGTGCAGTGGCCAAGTGCAGGAATGGGCTGAATTGCTCAAAAACTGCACATGCCACCGCACACCCCATGGGCATGCAGTTGTCAATGTAGTAGTACCCATTAAATTTCATGCTTAGTAGCTCCCTATCTGCTGGGTACACCGGCAACAGGCGGAATGCTGATTCTATATCAGCCTTCCCCAGCAGTGCCCCCCGGCCCGCCTGTCTCACCACGCCACTGCCCTGTTGAATAACGTGTAATACACCGCGGTGTTGACTGAGTCAGTGTAGGCATTGACTAAATCCACTTCTGGGTATGACAGGTGGTTTATGATTTGGAACTCGCCTGGCGCCTTTTTGGGGACTAAGCCAATGGGAGACACCCTGAAGCGTGGGCAAGGGGGGTGAGGTGAAGGGATCGCTGATCCGACCCGCGGCCAGCTCCTTCTGTAGTTTCCCCCGCATGACCTCTGGTCACTCCTTGGCAGAATGCAGGTTGTCAGCCTCGTATGCCCTCCTTGGGCCTTGGTAAGATATACAAAACCCCTCCCTGAATCCTGCTGCCAAAGAGCTAGCGGCCCCCCTGTCAGGGTAGTTGACCAACCACCCCTCAGTATTTCCGGCCTTGACCGGTGTTGGCAGCCTTTGTTCCTCCTTTCTGAAAATTGTTGGCCTTCCCTGCCCCCGCCTCTGTAGCTTTCCCACACTGTTGAAACAAGTGTAGTTTCCCGCACACCATGCACTTGTGCTTGTATGTACAACACTCAGTTTTGCATGATCCCTGGTTGTAGCTGAAACACCCTTTCCCGCCGCCCCTTTCCCCCATTACCCCCTTGATAGCCTTTCTTCAGCGATAGTGGGCACCTCACCAGAAAACCACTGTTTGTATGTTGGACCCCCTTCCCCCAAGTCTATCATCCACAGCAGCGGGAGGTCCAAGACCATGCTGTGTCCATCTGCTTTCTTCTCTGATACTCCTCGTCATATTCTAACCACCCCCACCTGGCTTACTAGCATGCATGGTCATTATCCTATTAAAGTAGACCCATAGCCCATCAGCTTTCCCCGGGCTGCCCTGGGTGAGGATCCCTGCATAGACTGTGAAACCTGCTGCCCAGTTCTCCCACGTCCGCCGCACTGTTGCTTTACGCTTCTGCTCAACCCCATCATCCCCATCCTTGTCCTTTTTGTCCTTTTCCGGCTCTTTAGGCTGGTTCAGCAGGGCAGAGACGTCAGAGTATTCTCCGTTGATTATTTGCTGCCTCACCTTATCGGGCAAAGTGTGCCCCAATGGGTTCTGCCAGGGATAGAAAGTTCACTACCCCTTGCTGCCCTGTTATTGGTGGTGATGGCGCTGCCGCTCCAGAGCCAGTGTCCCCAGTCTCCCCTGCAGCAGGAGACACCTGGGTTGCTCCTGGCCAGGCCCTTCTGTGGTCCATGAGTAGTTCCAGCAACCGATCTAGCTTTTGCTCTACTCTGGATTGGCCCAGGTTGCCAACTGGTGCCTGCATGCTAGTACCCCCCTACCTAATGGTATTGGCCCGGCTAAGTCTCCGAGAACTGCCATTGACTAGGTCACCCAACTTCCCTGAGCTAGCTTTTGCGAGATCCACAACCCCTTACCCCATGACGAGGAGTTCTCATGCAGCGGGGTGGGCTGCTGGTGTCCCGCTGGCGTGGAGGTCACCGGGCCTGCCTGCTGTGGTACCTGCTGACCCTGTGGTAAGCCCCCTTGACGGCCCAGGTTTAGGGATGCTGGCGCAGCTATTTCCACCCTATTGCTCACCAGCTCTTCCCCAGAATCCCCTTCTCTGCCCCGTTTCTGCTGTCTCCCCCTGTTCTTTTTGGGAGCACCCCCACTATGAAGCAGTGCCCTCAGTTCATCAGCTGACAGCTGGTCTAAATCAAGCATACCTGCTCCTTGATCCACTGGCACTTCTCCCTGATCGGCTCTCTTCCATCGTGGCTTTTTTAAAGGTGGAGGAAGCACCGGTGTCTCATCAATGGTGGGGATCGATCTCTCTGGCCCTTGTCCCGGCGTGCCAGGCACCACTGTCAGGGTTACAGGTTCAGGCAGCATGTTCAGTAGTGCCGGAGTTCCCAGCTGCTTCCCTGAAATGGCCTCTTTCGAGTTCCGGGGTTTAGGTGGGGTTGGCAGCCCTGAAGGCCCTGACCCCCCTTGCTCGCTTTGATCTCTGAAAAGTGCATCCCACCATGCCTTACCCTTACCCCGAACAAGGGCTGCTAGCTGTTGCTCTAGGTCTCCACTCATCTTCTCGATATGCTGATCATTCTGCAAATCAAATAGTCATGGCCGCTCCCCCTTGCTAGTGCTTAAGCTGACGGCGCCACCCGCAACATGGGTCATTGACCGTGGGAGATTATTAATACCAAGAGTAGTGACCCTTTCCTGGGCCCTCCCTGGACCTCCTGGCTTTGTGAACCTCCCCCTGCTTGGGCGTAATCAGTGGCCCTAGGCAAATCAGGGGTTAACCAACTTCTTTCTGGTAGATTTGAAAATTATGCTTGTAATCTGCAAACTAACAAAATCACACTTGCCTGCTTCAGGCCCTTCAACAACTGAAACACTTTTAGCCAGTGCATTTAAGCATCAGCCTGTTTCGGACCCCTGCCACCGAAACGTATAACCAACACTTTCTTTATGCGCCATAACCATACTCCCCCTGGTGCCCAGTAGAGCACACCTGTCTACCTCTCAGCATTAAATCATAGCTGTGGCCTTTAATTATAGTGTATAGCCAGGATGTGTTGCATTTTCTTATTTAACAATAATATGTCTGCCAATAGTGGGTCCCTTATAGTAGCTCCAACCCTGCTAAGAATCATCAGTAACCTATGCGGCTTACAGGTAATTTGGGCTAAACCTGTGTTCTGGAATCAAACCTATGACCTTTGTGCTTCTGCGGAGAAGGCATATCCACTATCCCACCTGATGCCCTGACATTAACTTCTTAGCAGTTGAGGATATGCATTGGGGATCACAACCCTGCAGTAATTATTAGGAAAACTTAATATACTACTTACAAAAATAAGTTTCTACTGCCTATCTACATCCAGCCCGTTCATGTCTAAATAGTTGGTATTATTCACTCAGAACTTTGATAGAATAAGGGATTAGTGTTGAGATGCGTTCTGAAGGAGGACATGTCTGTAACTTTGCTGTTTTCCCTTATTGTGTACTTAGACTGTCCCTTGTTCAGCCAGTCACCAAACACAGAGTCTATGAGGGGCAGAGGGAAATTTTGAACCAAAACCAGGGAGGTATGGTTGTTGCCATACCAGACCCAGCACTGCCCCATAGGCACCATGATCTGGGCTTTTCTTTTCTCTTTTTTATTTTTATTTTTGCGATCGGCGGCCGCTGTGCATAAACAATGGTGGCTGCCATACAGCATGATTCCTTCCCCATGCATGCGCGACAGGAGTTTTCACTTCCTTGCATTCCCAGGCCTGCACGGTTGGATAACGTCACCACGCTAGCCCCTGGAAAGAGGAGTATCTGCGGCATTGCGGAGGAGAAAAACCACATGGAAGCAGCCTCCCACATAGGCCTCCACGAAGGTTGCCCACAGACCCGGCACAAATCCTGCACCAACCCCAAGCCACATCTGCTGTGCTGTCTGCACCTCACTGGGTATCTCGGGCCCTGGTAGTCAGCGCCATGAGGGAGGCCCGTCCGAGGCCGATAACGTTGAGGGAAGAGCTACAATTCCCACTATCCGGAAAGCCCCCAAGCCAAGCCGCAGGGACAACCGCCGACTCCGCCGGACCTCTTGGCCGGACAGGCATGCCGCTAGGAGGAGGAGGGCGGTCGGCAATCTCCGGGAGGCCTGGCCCATGACAGAGGTCCTGCGAGGTGGTCCCTGGCTGCCACCTCAGGATGGACCGCTGCACCACCCAGGTAAACCCCCTTAGATGAGGAAGGGCGGCTCCTTGCTGTACCGCCAAACAAAACTACCGTTTGGGTTGGGGGCGGAAACTCACAAGGCGGGCAAGGCTGCAGTCCCTTATTTTTTTAATTCACAGGGTGCGACCAGGAGCACAGAAAGTAATTGATTGCTGCCCTGGCACCCAGCATGTAGGCGGCGGCTAAGACTCCCTGTCCGACCTCTCAGCCCTTACTGCCTCTGTCCCCAGTGGGTAGGTCGCTACCTCTTAGCCACTGGGACTCAAGCATCAAGTAAATACATAATCTGGGGATCGGATCTCAGCTGGAGGCCAGCTTACGAATGCGACCCAGTAGTACAAGCAAGTTAAGGGGCTGCTCAGGGTCGCTTGCCAGCGGTGACTGAGGGAATTCAAACCCAGGAAGCCAGGACTGCAGCCCAGGGCCTTAACCATTTCATTATCTCCTCACAGGGCCATGCGGTCCTCAGGCCAGTCCAGCAGGGAGAACAAAGAAAAGTTGTTGCTTTTATGTGAGCACACAAAGGGTGTTCATAGCGCATTCCTCTAAATACCAGTCTAATGCCTAAGGAACCAGCGTAGGGCCAGCCTACATAAAACCTGAACCTGGCACACTACCACCAGGCCTTGTGGCCTATGGACCATGACCCAGGCCTTACCTCTGGTGTGCTGTTGTATCCTGGCGATTCTGGCTTCCTTCTGCAACCTGGGACAAGGAGGAATGAGGAGGAATTCCTCTTGTGCAGCATCTCTTAAGGGCTTAGTTCCTCCCTGTCCCTGGCCGCAAGCTTCCTCCCCCCGCCTGGAAACCCTATTCCCCCCCCAGCCCCTTCTGGGTGGTCCTACCTGGGTCCCTATTGTCTGTCCAGGTGGCCCAGGCCATGCCCCCCCAGACAAAGCCCTGCTTGCTGCGATACCTTGCAGTCTCCTCCATTTCTCTTGGTAGGATGGAAGACGGATTACTTGCACAGATGATGATTGGTGTGGTGACTTTGCTCCCGCATAATTATCTGTGTGCTGACCCTTTCATTAGCATTGTGACTAGTCCCTACAGTGGTGCCAGGATTTAAAGACATTGAGCGTGTGTGTGTGACATTATTTAGTGATGAGGAGGATCAGTGGTTGCACCTTGGGGGAAGGAAAAAAGTGGACTTGTCTTGGACATTTCATTGTTCCCTGGATTGCGCTTGTGGGAGAGACGGTGGCAGTTTTTCTGGAGGGGGCATTTCCAAGTTTACATTTTAACGGAAAATTTGGGAGCCTAGCCTAAGAAATCACAGCCTATATGGTGGATGCCAGCAATAATGCCACTAAAATACTGCTGCAGTGCAGCCGCCAGAAGGCGCCTGTGGCTGAAGTAGGGGCAGGCCGATATCCAAGCCAAGTCTCTGTTCCTCCAGGATTCATGTGATGGAAAGCTGTTGTTCGGAGATACGCTCCCTAAAGCCAGTAAGGAGTCGCTGGCAATCCAGAAGATCAGAAACAAGGATTCAAAGCAAGACCTTCTGAACTCTGCCAACAAGTACAGCCCATTTTGTGTAAAGTTTTGGCAACAAAGGCCTTTTCCCAGTTCAAGATCATCTGGAGAGAAAAAAACGTACTTCAGAGATCGACAGCAAAGGTGTGCATCATAGGATTTTAGTGCAGTTCCTAGTACTGTAAGGACACTCGGCCTTCTGTCTCATGCCTAACTACACCCCTGGGGCGTGCAGTAAAATCCTATAATGCACACCCTGTCATGACTTGTTCCCTGAATAAATACATTTCCCTGAACTAATATCATTTTAATTCCATTTTGGAGTACCTTTTTTTATCCTGTCTTGTAAGATGCTCTTTTCCCTCCTTTGAATCTACACAAGTATTTTTAAAATATGGCTCTTAACATGTTTTCATCAGTATTCTTGACTGTTTTGCATACTGTTGCCCCATATGGTCAGGGAGTGGTATCTGCCGCATAAGTTTAATAACTTCGTCACAGTATAGAGAATAGTGCATTGGAAACCATATAGAACAAGCCTGAGTTTCCTTTGAGGGGTTCTGATGGCATAATAGGGACTGCGAGAGTAAAGCTTGGGAGGTCCTGGATGTCCTCAAAACCCCAAGACAGAAAAACAGCCAAATTAGGTATGGTTATTTTGTATAGTATATGGTTTGAAACATTAAAATAAATGTGCTTTTTTTTCTTCACAAGAAATCTTGGGTTTATATTTTTATTATTTAAAAAAAATGCTCATCTACTCAGAAATCACACAGACGTGGGATAGGTTTCTGATTTTTAAAATGATGAAGCAAGAGATAAGGTTGTGTAAGAAGAATTTCGGAGTGCAGTGTGTGTGACGAAAATGAAAGCAAAACCGCAGGTGGTACGAGTTTCCATTCCAATTTAAAAAGCTGTATCACAGAAGGGTATAACAGCATTCTATAACATTTGAACTGTGTTAAAACAGCTGTTTAGTTAGTGTGGAATAATGGAACTCCATGCACAGCAGGGGTAACCATATACTGTACTATAAAAGTGATGTTAAACAGTGAATGTTGAAAAACAGCTAAGAGAATACTTGGGAAAACTTGACGTTAGTATTCCTTTTAATTATTTCAGCTATACAGAAACATGCTAAAGCTGACTCAGAAGGGCGTAATATAAGACAAGAAAACTGTGATGTAAGAGGCAGTGTTAGTGGGAGCTGAGCTGGTTTATAATGTGTTGCGGTGTCATTTTGTTTTTTTCCAAGTCTCATCTCAGTTATGTCTGACTTATTTTTGTACTTGTGTTATCTAGTCAGGGCCAAATTCATAACCTAATAGCCACTTCCTCATGTCTACTATGGTTTAATCAGTTCATCATAGTTTATACCATGATGTTATTATCTCTAACCCTTCTAACTCTGGCTGCAGGTCTCTTATTTCTGATTAGTACTTTCAGTGCTGTTATTTCCTCCAACGCTAGAAACACTAGCTGCATTTCTCCTGTTCTTGGCTTCCTGCCACTGTTTATTTGGCTAACTGCACTATTGTGCTCTGTCAACTAATTTCCTGTTTCTTTACTAATTATCTGATTTACCTGTCCTGAGTATTGGTATTTGTAGGTAGAGGACTGTGTAATTAAAAAAAGTATAATAGGTGCCACTGTGTCCACTCTGCCAAAATGTTGCATTAAATGGTGCAGTCTGTGTTTTTCCCCTGTTCCTAGCTAGTCATATTCTTTTCTCCCTGCAGTTATGTCCATGCTACTGTCCCCTCCAGTCCAATTACTTTTCAGTCACTGAGTTAGCTCCCTGCTCCTCCGCTCTAAACTAAACTCTCTAATCTCCTTTCTAAACTTTGCCTCGTATCCTACCATATTACTGACAACTGCCGTACTACCTCCTAACTTCTACTCTCTCACAATCTAAACTATGCTTCTCCCCATCTTCCATACTACTGCCAAATGCTGTGTTACCTCCTAACTACTACCCTCTCTCCACTGCTCACTATGAACATACAAAATTTGCCAGCAGATAGAGGCCTAGTGGTCTATCAAGTCTGCTCAAATGTGCAGCTAGCACCCCTTATTCTGCAGCTGCCTCTCCCCCTCCCCCTTGCCCTGTCCCTGTCCCTTTTGAAGCAGCCCACTGTTCTACTGGATACCACTTCTGCCAGTAATGCATTCCACCCAGCTACCACCCTCTCCGTAAAAATGTGTCTCCTTATCTTCCTCCTGAACCTTCCTCCATCCAGTCTCATATCATGGCCCCAGGTGTCCCTCCCCTCCCTTAGTTTGAACAGCCCCTCCGTACCTGTCTTGTTTATTCCTTTCATGTACTTGAAGGTTTCAGTCATATTCCCCCCATCCATCCTCTCCTCCAGCAAGTACATGTTCAACTCCCTCAGTCTTCTCTCGAATGGTAAGTCCCCCAGCCCCTGGATCATCTTTGTTGCCCTGCGCTGCACCCCCTCCAGTAACTTAATGTCCCTCTTCAGATATGGGCACCAGTACTGCACACGGTACTCCAGGTGCAGTCTAACTAATGATCTATACAGTGGCAGAGTCACCTCCCCCTTCTCGAGGATATACCCCTTGCAATGCAACCCAGCATTTTGTTGGCCTTTGCAGCTATCTTCCTACATTATGCCAGGTTGTTCATTGACCCCATAATAAGCACCCCCAGATCCTTCTCCTCCTGCTCCTCTGTCTTGGCTAGCTGCACTCCCCCCCAGCTGGTAACGCCTCCTTGGGTTTTTCGCCCCAGAATGCAGCACCTTGCACTTTCTGACATTGAACCCCAGTTGCCAGGCGTCCGACCAGATTTCCAGCTTTGCCAGATCATCCTACAACCCCTGCCATCCCCCTTTATCATTCACCACCACTCCCATCTTGGTGTCGTAAGCAAACAGACTGATCTTGCTCTTGATGCCCAATGATATGTCTGCAGTGAATATCCCAAACAACCCTGACCCAAACACCAAGCCCTATGGAACACCAGTCATTACTACCCTTGGGAATGAGTGTTCCCCACCCACCACCACCCTCTGTTGCCTTTCCTCAAGCCAGTTCCCTACCCATCTCACCAGCTTTGCACCCACACCTGTGTCTTCTAACTTACTTCCCAGCCTCCCATGTGGCACTGAGTCGAATGCCTTACTGAAGTCCAGGTACAGGACATCCACTGCATGGCTCCCATCCAGTTGCATAGTTACCCAGTCATAGAACTCCACCAGGTTGGTTTGGCAGGATCTGCCACTTACGAAGCCATGCTGTCTGCTGTCCTGTAGCCCTTTGGCCTCCTGGAGGGACACCAGCCTCTCCATCAGCTTACCCACAATGGATGTGAGGCTCACCGGTCTGTAGTTCCCTGGTTCATCCTTGGGGCCGCTCCTGTGGAGGGGCACCACATGAGCCATCCTCCAATCCTAAGGTACATACCCTGAGTGTAGTGAGGCATTGAATAGATCTGCCAAAGGTCCCGCCAGGACCTCTGCCAGCTGCTTCAGTACCCTGGGGTGGATGCCATCTGGGCCCTGCACCATGTCCACCCTCAGTGCCCTCAAACCCTCCAGAACCCTGCCCTCCATGATTTCCCCATCCGTCACCCCCCTCCCCCTCCATTCCTGCCCTCCCTCCCCCCTTGGGCAGCACCTCCCATAGTAAATACCGAGCAGAAGTAATCATTTAGCGCTTCTTCCTTGTCACCCTCTGCTTCCACCTGCCCCCCTTCCTAATCCTTACTATATGGTCCTTACAGCCCCTTTTCTCAATGATGTACTCGAAGAAGTCCTTCTCCCCCTTCTTAATGTCCTGTGCCAGCCTGAGCTCCTTGCTGCCCTTGTCACCTCCTTTGATTCATTCAGGTACTCCTCCCTGTTCTCCCCCTCCCTATTTTTTGTACTTCCTAAAGGCAGCTCTTTTCCTCCTTACCTTTTCCATGACCTCCTTGCTCAGCCAGCTAGGTTTCTTTTGCCCTAGCCTTCTTGCTCTGGGCCTTGCTGCAGGTTCTGATTGCCTCCACTATCCCCAGCTTTATGAGCTCCCACTTCTGGTTAGTGCCCATAATAGGTTGAATTCTATCTAGGTATCCTTTTACCACTTCCCCCATCCTCCCAAAGTTAGCCCTCCTGAAGTCCAGCACCCTTGCGCCTGATTCCACTCCTTCCTTACCCATATCCAGCGTGAACCATACTGAGTGGTGGTTGTCACAACCCCACTCAGCAGGTCAGGCCCTCTGCTCCCATAGTGCCAACCTCCGAGCGCAGTATTGTGAACAGGGTAACAGAACAGGGTAACCCTTCTGTCTGTTTTGTGGGTCCGAATCACCTTTGGTCTCAAGTTCTGGAGGGATTCAAACTGTGAACCTCTTGCTAGCATACCCAAATGTACAGGCTCAGGTAATTCTGCTCTTCGGGGAATGCTGATATCTTTCGCCTACGGGCACCTACCAGGTATACAAAATGACTCCTTTAAAAACTCTATGAAAGACCTTAGATAAATTCTTACCTTTTCCCAGTTTGGTATACCATTAAGCTTATGAACAGTGTCAACTTTTAGCATATATGCTTCACATGTAAACATAAAGATTTTCGAAAGGCACACCAGGCAGTCTCTTTAAAATAAAGTGTTTACTTAGAAAATGGATAAAAATAGGTAAAATGTAAGCACAGAACAATATATCACAATGCATACAGTCACTTAAAAGAAAACAAGTAAAAGTACAAATTCCTACCAACATACAGTTAGACGTTATCTAATGTATACCTTCTTACAGTGCTTTAGTTAGATGTTGTTTCAATAAGAGTCCAAACAGGAGTGTCCAAGTGGAAATACAGAATACAGTTAAACTGTCTCTAAACCTGCCCCTTCCATGATGTCACCTAGCTCCTCTCTGTTTAATATAAAAATTAATACACATAGGATGTCCCATCACTCAGGAGGTATATTAAATAAGGTGACATCAGCAAAAACTCGTTTCCCCATATGACCCTTTGCTCTTTAGTCTTTCCTTTGATCTAATGTGCCCTCCTGCCCTTCAAAGACATCACAGAACTTTTACAACTCTGCAGTTTTCTCACCTAGCTGCAAGATAGTTTATTTTAGCACCAGTTGAAATTAACTGCCCTTCCTGAGGCCGTCATAAAATGGATATTTTAGTTCCTGGCTTCAAGCAACACAGATCCTAAACAAGGCTATAAAATGTGAGTTCTTGGAAGTTAATCACATCACAGAGATCTGCTGTTTAACATATCCTGTCCTTTGAACTGAAACCTGGGGGTGGGGGGGGGTTCATCCCAGGAGCATAGAATGTCTCATGAGGGACACTCAGTAACACATTTTTATATTACAAAATCATAGAGCAATCAGAACCAGCTGTCCAAGTGTCACAGTGGTCACTCCCCGCCAGCAGTTCTTCCAACCTCAGTTCCCTCACAAAGTCCCCATTTGCCAGCAGAAGGTCAAGGGTATTTCCTAACCTGGTTGGTTCGCTGACCATTTGCATCAGGAAGCTGTCCTGGAAGGCATCCAGCAGTACATGCTCCCTTCTATTCCTGGTTGTTGGTGTACTCCAATCCACTCCTGGCATGTTAAAGTCCCCCCACGCTCACCACACTACCCTTCTCGCAGGTCCTCCTGATTTGTCTTGCTAGTTCTCTGTCTAACTCCTCTGTCTGAGAGGGTGGCCTGTACACCACTCCTATCCTGAGAGTCCTACTCTTGGAATCCTGGATTTGCATCCATAGTGACTCAGTACTACCCTCATGCCCTTCCTCCCATACACACTTAAGTCCTTCTCTCACATATAGTGCCACTCCCCCCGTTCCCATTCACTCTATCCCTACAAAATATCCTGTACCCTGGAACCGACAGGTCCCAGTCATTGTATTAGGTGGCCCATGTTTCGGTGATGGCCACCATGTCCACCTTCCCCTCTGCCATGAGAGTCTATAGCTCCGAAGTTTTCTTCCCAAGGCTCCTTGCATTCAGGGTAACCACCTTCCACCCTTTCCCTTGTCTCCTCCTCCCCTCCTGCCCTCCTTAACTAGCATCGTCACTGGTACTTGCCCTTTGTCACTGGTATGGGGGGGCGGAGCTCATGTAGCTTCCCAAACAGTGGTCTCTGCATGTCCCTGGCCCACTTGCCACCCCTGCTTCTAGTTTAAATTCCCAACTACCTCTATGTACTTCTCCATCCTCTGTTTCAACACTTTCTTTCCCTCCTCGCTCAAGTGTAGTCTGTCCTTGGCATAGAGACTGTTGTCCTCCCAGGTCCTCCCCACCAGCCCATACCCTTTAGCATGACACCAGGTTCTTAGCCATATGATAAATTCCTCTATTCTTAGCTTTCTTGCTGTGCTTGCCCTGGGCACTGTAAGTATTTCTGAGAAGGTTACTGATCTTCCTGCCCCCTCACATAATTGTCTTAGTTCCTCAAACCTCCTCTTGACTATATCTACCGTCCTGTCAGCCAGGTCGTTTGTCCCCAAATGTATAATTAAATGAGGCTTTTCTCTACCCCTTCTAGCATATTTTAGAACAGATTGTCCCACCCTTTCTGCTGTCATTCCCGGCATGACCTCCACTCAAATGCGACTGTGCCTCTCCCCTTGCTACCCCACCTGACTCCTCTTAGTTTTGAGTCCCCAGCACTAAGATTCCACCCTTCTTACCAACTGCTTGCTTCCCTTCCTCCCCACCTCTTGCTCCCGGCTCCTCCTCTTCCTCCTACAAAGTAGTTTCCCCTTTCGCACCCTGTTGTAATTCCCACAGCAGAACTTCCACCCTCTCCAGTTTCATCCGGACTTCTATCAGTTACTCCACCAATCTCATCACCTCACTCCTTCCTCCTCCTCCTCCTCCTCCTTTCCCTCTAGTACTGCAAAACAATTTTCTGAAGGCCCTTCTCCTATGCCTGCTTCCTCCCTCCTCATTGTAGCCCACTCCCTCCTTTTGACTCCATGACTGTTGACACTTCTCCTCCTTCCTGTTTTCTTTTTTCCCGCGACCTGGGTTCCCCGATGCCATTCCCCTTGGTCTGGCTCCCCCTGTTGACCCAAGCTGATCTCCTTCCTCATCTCTCCTCCTCCCTCCCTCCACTATTGGGCTATAAGCTCCTCCAGTCTGCTGTGCCTGTCTTAGCTCCTCCTGCAGACCCTTAATCTCCTTTTTAAGTTTCCTTATTTGGTTGCACACTAAACATCCCCCAACCTCCACTTAATTTTTTAGAAAGATTGGCGCACCACAGTTGTTGCAACCTACCACCCTACCCATTGCTCTCATCGCCCACCAGTGACCCCCCACCCTTCCAGATGAAGGATACCCAACACTCCCCCAAGCCTCCCCTCTCCTGTCTGTATCATTGCAATATTCTTCTCCTTTTCTCAATTTCCCTTACCCCCTTTGTCATACACTTTAGACAGATTGAGCAGCTGCCTTTTAAGTTCCTATCCCTCCTGTACACACCCAAAAAGAAACTATAATCAACTATTGCACAGCCTCCTTCTAACTCCTGCCCCTCCTTTTCACAATGCAAACAGGTAAAAATGAAAGCACTTTGTGTTGCAGTTACTTTCCTTCCCCGAAGATAGCAGCCACCTCTACACTCACTGCTTTTCCTTCCCTGGACGTCTGCTTCTGCTATGACAGGTGCATGTCCATTGCTCTTTTGGGGAAGTGATGTCAAAACCCTGGTACAAAGGAAATGATGTACATGGGGTGGGTGGGGTGAGAGGGGCAGGTTGGGTGGGACCAGGCCAGTGCCCTCCAGAAACAGTCAGGTAGCTGAGGCCCCTGGTCAGACTATCAGCACTCTTCCCCCACTATGCACTAAACGTCGCAACTAGTGAAGACAACAACAACAACAAAAAAACACTAAAGGCATAGCAGAAATAGGTTTGATGCCAGAAGAAACATGTCTCCAGTTCAAAGAAACAACAGCCTCACCAACAGCACACCCAAAATAGGCTTGACATTAGAAGATATAGGTTTACAATTCAAAGGTACAGCCCCACCAAAAGCACACCAAAATAAGTTTCAAAGTTTCAACATCTCCAAAACAGTTCCCTGCTAGCCCCTTTTAAGAAAGAAGAAAAATGCAGCTTGCTACCAAGTGAAAGAAGAAATAACGGACACACTTAAAGCACACCAAAATATGTTTCAAAACTTCAACAGCCCTAAAAGTATTCCCTGCTAGCCCCTTAGAAGTAGTAAGAAAAAAAATCACCTGCTACCATGTGAAATCAACAAGAAGCAATTTAAAAGCAGCAAGGAGCAGCTACTGCACTGAAATTAATCTGATTCCTTCCCCCTTTTAGCCTCTTGTGAGAAGCCAAAAGCAACGTGTTACCACAAACCTGACTCCGCTCCGCCTCCAGTTATCAGGTAGCTGAGTGAGGCCACAGGGCAGACAATTAGCACCCTTCCCCTGCTATGCACTAAACTGTGCAGCTAGTGAAGACAGCAAAAAAATCACAGAACCCCACTAAAAGCACAGAACCCCACTAAAAGCACAACAAATATAGGTTTGATACCAGAAGAAACAGGTCTCCAATTCAAAGAAACAACAGTCTCACCAACAACAGACCAAAATAGATTTGAAATTATAAGATATTGGTTTCCAGTTCAGAGAAACAGTCCCAACAAAAGCCCACCAAAATAGGTTTGAAATCTGAAGAAACAGGCCTCCAATTTAAAGAAATAACTGCTCCACTTAAAGTATGCCAAAATAGGTTTGAGTTTCAACAGCTCCAAAACAGTTCCTCCTGTCATTTCTCCATTTAACCAATTCTCTCTTATTCTCTAGTCTAAGTTCTATTCTCTTTTACTGACAATCTACTCTGCTGTCTCACCTGCTTCTCATACCTTCTCTCTTTACTGTGTTTCTCCTTATCTTTGCTGTCCTCCCCCTCCTATTCAGTCAAGCGTCATTCCCACACTCTACGCTTCCTGCCCTACCACCTTCACTCTCCTTTCCTTCTTCCTCCTCCTCTCCCTCTCTCCCATCTTCATCTCTCCAACCTCTTGTTCATTACTCCTGGCCCCAGGGATCCTCCGTCATCCCATTTACCTGCATCCCTCTTGCATCCCTTTGTTCCTTACTTCAAGTATGCTGTCCCCCCCCACCAGTTACCACTCTCCTACTCTCCAGACTCATAGATGCATCTCTCCCCTCTAAGCTCTTCACCATTTTGCTTCTGCTAGCAGCAGGTGATATTGAACTTAACCCTGGCCCCGCCCACCTTCCTAAAGGACTAAAAGTGATCCATCTCAATGTTAGGAGCCTTCTCCCCAAGATTGATCTGCTCCAGACACTTATGATTAACCTGAATCCAAGCATACTAATTATAACTGAATTATGGCTCTCCTGCAAAACTCCTGACGCAGCCATCTCCATACCAGGTTACTCCCTGATCCAGCAGGATTGCTCTTCCAGAGGCCGGGGTTGCCATTTACATCTAATCATCCTTCCAACATACTATCATCCTCTCCTCCTCCCCTTCTGCTTATCAACTGCTGCTTTTTAAACCTTCCCTCCCTTATTCCCTCCCTGTCTTTGTGGGCGGTGTCTACTGTTTGTTTCCCTGGCCTCTGTCCCTTCTCTATTACAGATCTCATCTCTGCACTCTCCACCCACTCCTTTTCTGGTGAACTCCTCATTCTTGAGGATTTTAACATAAATTGACTTTCCTTCTCCTAAACTGGTCTCTGGGCTTCCTTACACATGGGCTGTACCTCCTGATACAGATAGGAAGGCAAGAACTTGATCTCTGCACCTGGGGATATCCAGCCCTCCACTTCCTGTTTCCCTCAGTTTACTTCCCACCTTCAGACCGGCAGGTACTCTGCAAGCAGAGTTCTGTCACCACGTGGCAGAGCTGAAGACAGCACACTGTAAGTCAAACAATTTCTTATCTTTTGGATTTCTGTGGAATTGTAGCTGTGTTACGGTGCTCCTATGTGGGTTCCAGTCTGAGCCTTACAAGCAGCATAGACTGGCCCCACTTCACTGCTCTGTTTTTTCCCGCAATTTTGGGCTCAACCCATCAAACTCTGGAATTATTCTTCTAGTGCCGGTTTTCGGCAATCGGGGGAATAAAAACAGCACTGGAGTGCTTAATTAGGATCTGTCCCCTCACCGACAGCAGCTCCGTGTATTTTCCGTTGAAGGCTGGCATTCTGATCACCTCAGCCACTCACTGACGGTGGGCCTGCAGTCAGCCTGTCAGATGTTCGTGAACCTCATTGACGAGTGCTGCAGTGCATGAGGAGCGCTAATCTGGACCAACTGAGCTTCTACTCACCGTTGTGCAGGCTCCCCCCAACCAGCAATAAGGGACACACAGGGGAATTCCTAGATAGACTTTACAGAATTTAATAAAATTACTGATTACAGAAGGGAAAAAGGGGAGCAGCTCAGTATTTTGCTCTTAAAGGGCCAGCACAATTCAAGCTTCAACAGCATAGCATCAGGAAACCTCTGGGGGGAGGGGGGGGGTGTTACGCTGAATCAAAGGAGAGTAGGCCATTTGGTATCATGGCCTCAGACAAACCTCACAGGGGCAGAAAATGACAGCGCTGCAAGTCCTTGCTACTAATTACCTTCGCTGGGTCGCTTTGCCTAAAATGTGGGAAGGCAGCGTCTGCGAATGGGGAGGAGGCAACGGAGGCAGACCCTTTCTCTGCTTAGACTGATAGTCAACAGATAGATCTGAGCAGCAGCAGCAGCCACCAGGTCTATGAGAGCAGTGGCCACCAGGGAGACCCAACAGTTCACAGCCCAGTCTCGGGCCCCAGACCTCATAGACAAGTTAAATAGGGCCTTTACTCTGGACCCTGCGTGCTTTGCCTGTCAACCTCTGGGGTCACCAGATGTGAGACCTCACAAGAAGGCAAAAAGAAAGAGGACCCCATCCCTGTCCTCATCTGCAGAGGGGCAGTCATCCTCACATCATTACGATGAAAAGAAAAAATCCTGTTACAGGAACAGCTCCTCAGATGAGGAGGATCAGCATTCCTCATGCCACAGGAGAAAGAAAAGATCTCGTTATCAAGTAGATCTAGGGGCTCTCATAAGGGAAAGCATCGCAGGAAGCGTTCCCTGAATGCCTCAGACTCTAGTTCATCTTATTCCGAAGAGGGAGAGCTAGTGGGCTTATCATCGGACTCGGACAACTCCCCATCAAGAAACTCTGACCTGGAGGACCTATACTTTTTTCATAAAAAAGGTCATAGCTGAGATTCACCTTGGATCTTCCTCGGCAGCTCCCACCCAGCTGAAGCAGGCTTTTCGCCTGGCATCTGCCTCCAAACTGGCCACAGCTTTCCCTGTTCCTTCTGCCATAGAGGGCTTACTAAGGGAGGAATGGCAAGGTCCAGAATGCACCTATCCAGTGCCCTGGCGGATCTCTAAGCTTCTCAAGTTTGACAAGAAGCAATCTGAAAAGTGGTTAGACTGCCGCAGAATCGACCCTCTGATTTCAAACATAACTAAGAAGATGGTCATCCCAGCCAAAAGAGGGGCATCGCTCAGATACCCGGTGGACAGGAAAGTGGATGCCTCAGTCAAGAAGGCCTTCCAAGCATCAGCAACATGTCTCAAGGCAGCAGCCGCCAATCTTTTTTGGCCAGAGCCTCCCTGTCCTGGGCCTTGGGATTTGGCCTTTCAATTTGTTGAGGACCCAAAGAAGAACACACCTATTGTTCATCAGCTGCAGTTAATGGGTTTAGCTTTGGCTTATGCTGCAGACGTGTCAGAGGAGGCGGTCAGGTGCACTGCTCAGACCATGTTTTATCAAACCTCTGCTCGTTGCGACCTCTGGCTTCCGGCCTGGCAAGCAGACACCTCTTCGAAGAGCCATTTTGGTAAATGCACCCTATGAAGGTAATCTCCTGTTTGGTTCATCCCTGAAGGAGGTGGTGAAGCAATCGGGGGAGACTGCTAAGGTGCACATGCCCCAGTCAAGGGGCAGGGGCAAATCATGGTCCTCAGGCCCCAGGTGCAATTTTCATGACTGAGGTTACAACAAGGGTCAAAACTCTAACTTCTCAAGAAAAAGAACATGGTTCTGCTCGTGTAATGAGCATAATTTCAGAGAGGGCAGATCCGGTGGCGGTGGTGGCACCAGAGACACTGGAAACAGCAACACAAAGTCACAATGAAGCTATCTGGGCCCATCCTCGAGTGGGGGGCAGACTTTCAAATTTTCTCGAGGAATGGGTCCAAACCATGTCGGACAGATGGGTCCTAGACATCCTCGGCAAGGGTTACCTAGTAGAATTAGAATCCAAGCCCCCACTACATCATGTGGTGCCCTTCCCGATCTTGGGCAACCCATCCAAAAGACAGGTGATGTTATAGGCCATTATAGACCTTCTGCAAGCAGGGGCTATCAAGCAAGTTCCCCCCACAGAGATCAATCGGTGTGTCTACTCCCTATTCTTCATTGTGCCAAAATGCACAGGGGGATTCAGGCCAGTTCTAGACCTCAAATTCCTGAATCGTTTTGTCCGCAGCAGACCCTTCAAGATGGAAGCCATATCATCAATCATCAGGGAGTTGCAACAAGGGGGTTTTCTGGCATCCATCGAGCTACAAGATGCTTATTTGCATATTGCCATTCCGGGACTACACAGGCAATATCTCAGGGTCAAGATGGGGGAGCAGCACTTCCAATTCAAAACTCTGCCATTTGGGCTTTCATCACCCGAAGAACATTCTCTAAGGTACTAGTAGTGGTCATAGCTCATCTTTGGAATTGAGAGATACAACTTTTCCCTTATTTGGAAGCTATTCTCATCAAGGCCCCACAGCTCGACCAAGCAGTACAAGCAGTGGTGGAGGTAGTCCGGTGCCTTTCGGCACATGGATTTGTCATCAACTGGAGAAAGAGTTCCCTAACTCCAAGCCAGACCTTGAACCACCGGGGTGCAGACTTCTTGACACAAGCCAACAAGGTATTTCCCCCAGAAATGAAATTCAGGGACCTGCTGAAGCTCATCAAGAAGTTTCACACAGCTCCTCAGCTGCCTGCTCAATCCTTCATGCAGCTACTTGGTACTCTAGTATCACTGGTGGATTCAGTCCATTGGGCTCTAGTCTACAAGTGACCCATTCAAGTACAGTTGCTCAGACTGTGGTCCCAGTCCAGACACAGCCAGCACCAACTCATCCCAGTTTCTCAACAGATAAAAGCCTCCCTCCAGTGGTGGACTCTGAGGGCAAATGCCATGAGGGGTCACAAGCTGGGCCATCCACACCAAATCTGAATCACGACCGATGCAAGCCTCAGGCTGGGGGGGTCTCACCTGCATTAGCTGTCAGCACAGGGCAAGTGGTCGCTGTTAGAAACCAGGTACAGCATAAATGTCCTCGAGATGAGAGCAGTATGCCTTGCCCTGATGCACTTCAAACAGCAAGTCCTCAATCAGGACGGACTGATTCTAATAGACAGTCGGACAACGATGGCATACTTCAACCATCACGGTGGCACAAGAAGCTCAAAAATGCTGCTGGAGTCCCTTCTTCTCTTTCAGTGGGCGGAGCACCACTGGGCAAGCATAAGAGCGGTGTATATTCCAGGACAGGAAAATGTCACAGCAGACTGGCTCAGTTGCAAGGATGTTCTACCAGGGGAATGGGAGCTGAAGGACAGTGCCTTCCACATCCTAACAGAACAGTGGGGCAATCCTCGGATAGATCTTTTCGCCT
This sequence comes from Neoceratodus forsteri, assembly GCA_016271365.2. Classification (NCBI taxonomy): domain Eukaryota; kingdom Metazoa; phylum Chordata; order Ceratodontiformes; family Ceratodontidae; genus Neoceratodus; species Neoceratodus forsteri. Next base: position 428,992,881 of record CM057453.1, on the reverse strand, counting down.
GCCGGCAAAACTCCAAGGTAAAGCAATTCTGCTCCCTGGCCAAGGAGGAACTAGCGGTGGCTCAGAATGCCCTTTTCCGTAGACTGGGGTCAGTTCAGTCTCCTGTATGCCTTTCCTCCAATATCGCCTCTATCCAGAGTCCTCTACAAAGTGGCTCTGCACAGGGCAGAAATGATTCTAGTCTGTCCCCGATGGCCTTGTCACCCATGGTTCCTGCTTCTGATTAATAAATATACAATGGAATTAAAATGGTATATAGGCTGAGAATTCTCAGTGAAACCCGTGATGTTGATTTAAAGCACTTTGGCAGATGTTCTAATAGTGGTAGACTACTTGGGAGAGGTACATTTTATAATATGCCTGCCATGTCCCATGCCACTTATTGTATAGAGGTGGGGGTGATTATGACAAACCACTCTATTGTGCCACTTAATCAAGATTGTTGTGTTATTGGAAGGTACAGGGTTTCTGTGAAGTAATTGTAAAAAAGGATTTTCTAGGAGATTTCTGGCCTGTCTGATATCACAGGGAGCATTGAACACTGCACTGGGCTTGAGAAGGGCTGGGAGAATTGAGAATACCACAGAATTTTCTCCTCGTGGGGGGATGATCCTTTTGCTGCAATGAGCAGAGGCAAAAAGGAAAGGGTTGGCTCAACTTGAGTAAAGAATTGATTGAAATCCATAACTAACGTACTTCTCATTTTTATTTGAAATTTATGATGCCAAAATAAGTTGCCAGTGTTATGCCCATTTATGGGCTTCCTTAGGGAATGCAGTTCTAAAATTAAAGAAATCTTATTTTATGTATGTCATATTTATAACAGAACATCTGTGCATAATATATAGACTATTAATAACATCTAACATGTAATATAGCCTCTCCATACCTTTAATGTATTTGATAACGATCATAAAGAGATTATGCCACACTTCATTCCCTGCACCCGCCTTATAACCAGAGTGTCACTGATAAAATTACAAAAATAAATTTGCACATTTAATATGGTATAAGTAATATATTTATGATATCTATTTCTGAAGCGTAAGTTTGCCCAAAAATTGAAACTGCGTGGGACAGGCGAAAAGGGGTGGGGCAGTGAAGTTTCCAAATGCCACTTTAAGATATTCATGCTTCCATAAGAAGTAGGCTACTTGGATATCTACAAATCAGATTTAAATAAATATTAAGCTGCCATAAGTAGTGCCTCCACAAGTATTTTGAGCTTTAACTCACCTAATTAAACTTTAAAAAGCAGAATGTAAGATGTAAACTATCATCATAGCAGATGATGCATTGAAACTACCTGAATTTTACACGTTTATTCTTGGTCAGTGACTTTTTTTATCTGAGAAAATTAAATGGGGCCTCTAGTTCTGCAGTAATAAAATTATTCTTTTAAGTTTTTGCTTCATGGTGCTCTCACTACTCTATCAACGTGACTAATTCCAAACACTGTAAGTGAGTTTAAAAACTATTATTTGTGAAGAAAAGGCACCCTCAGTTACAGAACTGGTTACATATAAAGCACTCTCACTTTTCAAATCATAACAAAACTGTTAACGTTGCATTATAAAAAGTGCATCAGGCAACCTAAAAACAACATATTTCTGTTGTTAAGTCCGAGACTTCACTGTTGTATGTCTCAGAAGACCTGGAACTGTTAAACTAATTTTTGGCTCTGCAGGTGAATTGTTGCCGCTGCTTCTCCAAACAGTAAATGCTATGCTGTAGTGCAGACATGCCGAGAATGAGTTTGTCATACACTGGCATTTCAGGGGTCCGTCCTTCCGGCTTCATCACCAGTGATGTGGTGCCTGCCTGAAAACAGAGCTGATTAGGACAACACACAACATGGTGCACCAGCAACAGAACGATCTGCTGGTTCTTGAAGTGAACACTGTATGTTTTAAAATAGAAACCAGTCCTTTTAGTATTTTTAAACTATATGTGGCATTACAAAGCTGGATTAATCACATCTCAACTAAATAACTAGGGGAAGGCCGGGAAACCTCATAGCACACTGATGCGATGTCTGATCTGGACGAATACAAACCTAGCACAAAGTTTTTCTGGAGAAATGTATGGAATACCATTGAAGACCTGCCGGTTGCTGCAGGTTATGGTTTCCCCTTATTGTGCCCTTCCATGGGGTCTCTTTCTCCCTGCCTGTCCTGACAGCCTTGTTGGGTTTTGGTCTCCTGTTTCTGTTGGAATTGTACAACTCCGAGTTTGTCTCCGGCAGAGAAAACTGATGTGTGGTGTAGGCGCCCAGGTTATGTAAGTGTTGACAATGTATGTCAGCGGCGACTAACTGAAACGTGAACTCTGGCGGTCCTGATCCCGACGGCTTGCATTCATTTCAGTGCCAGTGGTTCTATGGAGAAGATTCTCTCAAAGATGCACTGTTACGGGTAAGCAAGTAAACTTTGAAGGGTATACTTCTTGAACCTTCCAGACACAGAAGTTCAGGCCATTAGAAGGCAGATGTGGAGCCTGACCACTCCATGTGAGGAGCATACAAAGGGAACTAAAAAAAAAATGGCTGCATCCCATTGTTCAGCATCAAGCCATGAACAGAGAAAACAGAAATAACCAGAATGCACATTCACAGTACCTTCTCCAGTGTGACTAATCCTTTAGTTTCACAGACTGAGGGTTTTTCGTTTGTATGTGGCTCTGGAGATAAATTCTGCCCTGTGGAAATATGAAACTTTTATTTTGTGTTCCATTTGAAAGGCTAAATTAATGACAGGTCTTCTGTACAAAGCTGTTTGTGCCTAGAAGACAGAGAGAAATGTTTATTTCTGAATTGAGAAAGCCGCATGAGATACAGCCCCGTAGAATGTAGGAACTGGAAAAGAAGAAATGAGAAGTAACACTATCTCTAGTGTGGTTTGTTTCCTTTTATTGGTGAGTGAGTGTGTGTGTGTGTGTGTGTGTGTGTGTGTGTGTGTGTGTGTGTGTGTGTGTGTGTAGCAGTCACACCCTACAACCTTGGGGCTGTGAACCAGCTGCACTTGCAATAGACATCCTCTTTCTGGATGTGGAAGACAGTGAGCAAGTATTTCAGTAAAGTTCCAGGACAGAAAAAACAATGAATCAGTTTAAGGAAAGACCGCAGCAGTCTGGAATTTTGCCACAGTGTTTCCACCCACAGTGTGTTGCTTGGTAGAGTGCGTAGCATTAGGAAACAATCTTGTTCTGGTTGCATTCATTTTTGTCTCTGAGTGGATGACAAAGAATTACGCTTCTGGCGATTGAACTAGTTTGTGAATATAAAATAAAAAAATCTACGTAAAGATTTGGTGAATAAGTATAAAGTGCTGAATGTGTCATTTACATAGTCATTAAAATGTAGCTGAAATGAGCTCTTAAGAATCTTCTGATTTTTTTTTTTATACTTTTTAGTGGTCATAAAAGGTACTGGATTTTTGTATTTGTTTTGCCAGGATAACACCATTGAGCACAGTTCATTCTCAAGAAGGTCCTGGGTGTAGGCAAACTGTTAAAGCAGTGTTACGTTGGCCTGGTGGTGTGGGAGGCTGAGGCACTGGGCACCTCACCTTCTGCCATGCTGGCAACCCTGGTTTGGAAACAGACACTGATTGCCAGGGTGGGATGATTGAGTGTCTATGGGACTGCTGTCCTTCCTCGGGGAAGGGGGTGGTTATGACTCACTGTTGGCCTACCACCTAGAGGTATCTGGGTGGCAGTGCATGCAAGATGCACATAGAGAGAGAAGGGAATCCCACATTCAGGGCGCCTGGGGCATCTCCTCAGAGGTGCGGCTCGCACATTGTGTCCATTACACGTCCATGGGCCCAGTGTGAAAACTTGGCAGAAAACCACCTGACTGCAGGGTGATGACCAACTCCTCACAGGCCTTGCACCAGTAACCAGGCATCTCCCCCCCCAACAGACCTGTGGCAGAGGATGAAAGGAGGAAAGGTAAGTCCCAGAGAAACTGGTGGATGTGGCTAGGGGGGGCAGTCTTGGTGGGGGCAACCGGGGCAGAACAGGAGGATAAGAGCGGTCTGAGTGGGGGCAGCTGGGGCAGAACAGGAGGATGAGTGTGGTCTGAATGGGGGTAGCCAGGGCAGAACAGGAGGATAAGGGTTGGTCTGAGTGGGAGTAGCCAGGCAGAACAGGAAGATAAATACCTACATGGATAAAGAAAAGGAAAAAAACTGTTAAAGCAAAGTTGACAACATTGTTCAGCAAAAATAATAATACACCAAAAGTATCTGCAGTGCAATATTAAAACTATCATTTGATATTGATTGACCGTGAGGAACACTATGGAAATTACATCCTGAGATTTATTGCTTGCAGCTAAATTACAGATCTTCTTTGAAGAAATCTCTTTCATTGGGCCAGACCTAAGGGACATACAGCTGCCAGGTGCTAGGACCACACAGAAACTTATGCAAGCAGTCCACCAGGGGCAGCCCACGACGATGTCAGACATTGGCTGCTATATAAATGTGGGTGGCCCCTTCCCTCCTCAGTTCTTTTTCCGCTGTCAGCCATACTCATTGGACCATTGACAGAAACGCCTCTGTGATTGCTGCCACTTTATTTTTGTCTATATAGTAAAGCAATCACTTTAACAAGTGTTTTCCAGTTACCTGTATATCGTTGAAGGAACCATTGAAACTGTTCTGGTATTGTGAATGCGGTGAGAAGATTTACACCAGGGAGTCTCATAACGTCTGTGTCTGTTGACTCAGTCAGAACCACAATGTGCAAGCCTGCTTGATCTGCAGGGGTTTCAACACTGCCACCCGGCGATGCGAAAGGGTCCTGAGAGAAGCACCTATTAAAATAGCAGGTAGCCTGCATGGAGAAAGAGCTCCAGCAGAAGAGCACCAGTACATTGCCAGTCTACTCTTCAAGGTCCAGGCCCACAAAATCCCAGGAAAAGTCATTCAGGTGCCATAAACACAATTACTGGGAGAAGGAGAAAACCTCCCCGATGCATTCCAGATCGCCCTTCCGCACAGCAGGTACGATCTCTACTGTGCCGTTGACCACATTGGCAGCGATGCCACTTGCCCCTCCTGACTTTCCGCATAACTGCCAAGTCAGGGCATGGCATTGGCACTATCAGGCCTAGTACGGCTGCCATGTTGCCATTGATGTCAGGGGCTCTGCTTCCTCCTTTGACCTCTACCAGCACACCCATCAACCACATGGGCATCGACGTCTAGGTGGTGGTAGTGTACTTTACGGACATGCTTAGACATCTACTGCCTCTTCCTTCTCTGCCAGGAGGCCAGCTGATGGGTCTTGCTACTCAACTTCACACGACGAAAAACTCTAGAGCCATGCCTCAGCCATCTCCTCAAGCACTGCCAACCTTGTCGGCACATTCCCTGATACCCTTCAACCAGACTGACAATGCTTTTGAATACAAATCTGATTTCATAATGCAGGATGAAGAGAGGATCATGAGGACTATGTTGACAGTCCTTATGAGAGGGGCACTAGTTCTATTGCATCCACCTCCAGTGAGGACTCAGTGGTCCACACCCCAAGGTCCCCTCAGAGGACCCAACTTTCCTCACCATGCTGCAGCAGGCACAAGCTGCCATGGTTTTTGATTTAGAAGAGCAGGATACCACCAAGAAAAATGTAACAGATTTTTTTGGAGTTACCTGATGTGATATCCATAGTTATCCATAGTGATACCACCTCTCCTCCCTGCTCTGGAGGATGCCACCTTTGCTGCATGGCATAGGCCAAATGTCATTCCAGCCATACCAGAAAGGCAGACAAAATGTATATGGCTCCCTTCAGGGAAACCCTTCTTTGCTAGCCAGCCTGAGGCAGACTCTGTGGTCATCAGTGCTGCCCATGATAGATCAAGGGCACCAAAACACCTGAGCTCCCTCCCTTCTGACAAAGAATACAGGTGGTTGGATGTGCTAGGTAAGAGGACTTTTGCTTCAGTCTCCCTGGGCCTTAGAATTGCTAACTATCAGTCCCACATGGTTAAGTACCAGAATACTCTCTGAAGAAAGGCCAAGGCACCTGCACAAGCTTTGCCAGAGGGTACGCCCAAACAGGAGCTTTTCAAAGCTCTCACAGCTGGGGTTGATGTAGGAACGCACCTGTTTCAAATGACCTATGATGTTTGCGATGCCTCGGCCAGGGCTGCTGAATCGGGCATATATCTAAGGAGGTAATCCTGGCTTAGGGTGGCAGGGTTTGTGAATGACGTACAACAGTCCATTCTCAATGTCCCTTTTAGAGGATATAAATTATTTGTCCCGGATGTCTGGGATATCCTTTCTAATCTTCAGGCCCCAGGCAGGACCATGAAGTCGGTACACTCCCTCTTCTATACCTCACCAAGGGAAAAGCAGAGAGTACCTTCTTGCCCAGCTGGTGCTAGACACCATGCAGCCACCAGACAGCAAGGTAAGGGCAAGGGAGGAGGAGCTTTGCCCACCCCAGGCACCACTCCAAGTGCACTTGCAAAAGCCTCTAGAGGTGGTGGTGGTGCAGCAGGAGCCATCACAACCAGCTCTGCCTGACTCCTTGCACACCCCTAACCACTGTTACCTCTAGGGGTAGTTGTAGGGGGTTGTTTCTCTTTTCACCTAACTCAGTGGAAGGAGGTGACATCAGATGCCTGGGTCATGGAAATTATAGCACAGGGTCATGCTCTGGAACTTCTGGACATGCCTCCAGATCATCCACCGGTGCCAACACACTATCCTCCAGACCACATTCCTCTGGTTTTGGAGGAAGTTCAGACTTGGCTTCAGAAGAAGGTCATAGAGCCTGTGCCCTTCAAACAAAGAAACACAGGGTTCTACTCTCGTTACTTCCTACTACCAAAATGGACAGGAGACCTGCGTCCTCTTCTGGATCTCAGAGACCTGAACTTTTTCATAGAGTACAAAAAGTTCAGAATGGTCACCCTGCAAGGCATGCTCTTGCTGCAGCAAGCAGGGGATTGGATCTGTTCCCTCGACACTGAAGATGCCTACCTTCATATCAAAAATCACAGAAAGTATCTGAGGTTCCTGTTTCAGGGGTAACACTACCAATTCAGAGTATTGCCATTTGGCTTGTCCTCTGCACCACGGGTCTTTTCCAAATGGTTGACAGTGGTGGCAGCAGCCCTTTGCAGGGAAGGTCTTTATGTCTTTCCTTACCTGGACTACTGGCTATTGAAAGCCCACTCCAGGGGAGCAGCTCCTGCACACCCAAGCTAGAACGAGGAAGATGTTTGATGCTCTGGGGGTTACTGTTAATATACCAAAGTCTGTCATGACACCTTGTCAATGCCTGCAGTACATAGGAGCGGTCTTGGAGACCGTTGAAGGCTCAGTCTTTCTGCCTCTGGTCACGGCCAAATGGTTGATTGCTCAGCCCACACCCAACTAGTACACAACAGCCAGTATGTCTCAGCCAGGACAGTCCTTTGGCTCCTGGGCCTTAAGGCAGTGGCCATTGTCACAGTACCTTTGACCAGACTGCACATGAGGATCCCTCAGTGGACCCTAACAGTCCAGTGGAACCAGCTCACAGACAATCTAGAACAGAGGGTTCTAGTAACCTCTCCTGTATGCAAAGTGCTCAAGCAGTGGATGGAACTCAGCAACCTGCTAAAGGGGTTCCCTTCCTGATCCCCTCCCCTCACCAGATTCTAACAGATGCCTCGGGGATGGGCTGGGGGCACACTTAGGGCCCCATCAGATGCCGGGTACATGGACCACAGTGGAGAGCACCCTGCATGTCAATGTTCTAGAAATGCAAGCTGTCCTGTATGACCTACAGGCCTTCCCAGACTCATCTGTCCTCGGGTCCTCTGTTAGTACAGATGGACAATCTTAATGTGATGCATTACATCAACAACCAAGGGGAGACTTGCTCTTACCCCCTGTGCAGGGAAATGATGAGAGTCTGGTATTGGGCTCTTGGGTTTCATATTTCTAGGTCATGTGACACTTTGAAAATCTGAGACCTGAAGAATTCTGTTTCATCTAACACTCTGTACCAGTAGATCCCCAGGAATTGTCTTTGAAATATGAAGGGTGATCTCAGGACTTGGTTGTGAAATAGGGTCTTCTCTTATACTGTGAAATTAATAGTCGCAGTGCCTGCATGAAAGATACCAGTATTAGTTTTTGCCTAGAAGGCTACAAGGTCTTTATTTTGTATGAACATTTTCCTTTACTGATTTTTCACATTTTTGACAGTTCATTTGTATGTATGTATTTTGTTTTTTAACTATTAGCGCACTGTTCTGATGTCATCAGTGGGGAATACACAATGTTTTGTTTGTCTCCTTGTACTCTCCCCTAACAATGCCTAATTTGAGAGCGAAGCGCTGGGATGGTATTTCACTTGGTGACTGGCTGAGGCTCACCTTACACGAGCATTATGCTTAAAAAAATGAACTTATGATTCAAAATGTCGAGTGAGCCTATGATTGTTTTCTGTTGGAGTGCAACTATCTTGAACCTGGTTTATTTTAAAACAGTTGTACTTCTTTCTTCAGTGCAACTTCTCAAACAGATTTTTCTTTTGCCTCCTGTTGAAGTGGCTTGATAGGGAAGTCTACAACGAAAACTGGGCCTACAGGATTTAAACCGTCTAAAACCTGTAAGCATTGATTGACAGAAACAGATAGTTGTAACCTTTGCTTTCATTGTAGGGCCCAGAACCAAGGCACAAAATAAGTTGGTTCGCATCGCAATTTGCGATGCAAAAAAGAGCAATTAAGAATCAGTAACTGGCTTGATTTAAATAAACAGCTAATCAGTTAATTTCGCCAGGCTGGGTTTCAAATAACAGAACAGGAACACCAAGCACTCCAACATAATACTTGTATTAATAATGAATAACGGCACTGACTTGAGTAGTCAAAAGTTAAATTGATGCCACAATATACGGAACAGCAAACCAGCAGGTGAACTCCTGTCGCTCTTGAACCCCATTGTATAATTCTGAATAATTGCCAGTAATAGGAATAGTAGCAAATGTATGTCTGGATTAGGGCAATTAGTTTCATATCTCAAACTAAAGGTGTTCTTCTGTTACATGCAGAGAAGATGCTGAATTTAGAAAGGAAATATGCACTAAAAACACTGAGCTTAGCATAAGATAAAATGCACATTGCTTATCTAGGTCAACAGGAAAAATGACTCATAATCCTTTTGAAAAATATTTTTACTAAGACATTGTAGACAGTTTTTTTTTTTCATACAAATTATGCTTATTTAGGTTAGTTTTATGATGATGTTTTTATATAACAGCCACTTGGGTTTTGCCAATTCACCTCAGATCTGGTTTATAACATAAAGTACATATTAACCGAGTATTCTTATTGTTGTATCATATGAACCCTGGCATCGGCATCTGATTCTGGGTATTCAAAAACATCTGGGAATACCAATGAAAACTTGGTTGGAGCCTTATTAAGAAAGCACTCCTTTTATCGAGCACTATCTTACCGTCAGCACGAGGTGTGACTGTTTCCTGAACTTCTGACACACCACCCGATGGGAGCCCACAATGCCTGACTCTGTGAGCTGCTTCCTCAAGTGGGGCCCTGGGCTGCTCCCCCAGATCTACCATACTCAGTCTCTTTTCCCTGGCAATCCCACCTCCCCTCTTCGTCCTCCCCCAAACTCCCTACCTCTGTCCCCCCAACCCCTCTCCTGCCTGTTCCTACCCCTATGGCCCACCTGCTCTGCACGACCTGCCCTCCAAGCCCCCATGTGCTGTCGACAAAGCCATGCTTTAGGCTGCCTAATACCCCCTTCTCTACCTCTCCTCCTCCTATGTGGGTTGCCCCCCCCCACCCAAGTTTTTCTGCTCAGTATCAGGCAACTCCTATGGGGAGGGTCTCCCTTAGCACCAACCTTAACTTAAGCCTCATGCTACCAATGATTTTTTTTTTCAAATGCTGGGGCAGTTGCCTAAAGATGTGTCCCCCTGATTTAACTCTGCTTTAATTGTGTAATACTCTGTAAATAGTCTGTTTTTCTTGTGTCGGTTACTGTTTTATGATGTGGAACCATTGTAAAAGAGCCTTGGCTCAAAGGTTATTTTCCGAATCACTAAATAAAATTATTTAGCTGGAAAAAAAAAAAAAAAAAATGTGGTGAAGCAGAATCATAATAGGGAAAAAGGGTATCATACAAGTCAGTCGATAAGGGGCAATCTAAAATAGCATAAAAAGTATAGGTCAGCATTTTCATAGTGCACTGCTGCTTTAACATCTGAAGAGAGCCCATCTAGCGCCTACAGCGAAAGTTGGGCTGAAAGCTGATAAATACCAGTTTCAGGTGGATATTGATGTGACTGACAGGGCATCCAGGGCAGTAGCAAATTCAGTGTCTGCCAGAAGATATGCATGGTTTGGAATAACAGGTTTGTCATAGGATATGCAAAACAAGGCTGTGGATTTCCCTTTGCAGGTACCTCCCTATTTGGTGACAAGACAGAAGTATACATGAAACGAGCATTTGTCAATGCTGAATGTTGATTGCGTTGGTCTGTTGAGCACGCTCACTGGCCCTCTGTCACTCGCTCAGTCTGTTTGTTCCGGTGCTGCAGGCTGCTCTTTTGTACTGGGCTCCTGCCTGCATTTGGCACCTTGTTCTGCCCACTAAGAAATCTGCAGCTGTCCTGACAGAGCTCCGTTGAGGTGGCTCACTCCCCCTCTCTTACTCGCTCATGCTGTTTCTCCTGGCGCTGCAGGCAGCCCTTTTGCACTGGGCTCCTGCCTCTGTTGGTGGCTTTTTCTGCCCACTAAGAAATCTGCAGCAGTCCCGACACAGGTCTGTTGAGCCTGCTGACTCCCCCTCTCTCACTCGCTGGTTCTGTGTCTCCTGCCGCTGCAGGCTGGCCTTTTGTACTGGGCCCCTGCCTGCATTGGCGGCTTTTTCTGCCAACAAAGAAATCCGCAGCAGTCACAATAAAGCTCCATTGAGCTCACTCACTCCCCCTCTGTCACTTGCTCGTTGTGTTTCTTCCAGCGCTGCAGGCTGCCCTTTTCTATTGGGCTCACGCCTGCATTGGCACCGTTTTCTGCCCACAAATAAATCCACAGCTGTCCTGACAGAGCTCTGTTGAGGTCGCTCACTCCCCCTGTATCACTCACTCATTCTGTTTCTTCTGGTGCTGCATGCTGCCCTTTTGTACTGGGCTCCTGCCTCTGTTGGTGCCTTTGTCTGCCCACAAAGAAATCCACAGCTGTTCCGACAAAGCTCCGTTGAGCTTGCTCACTCCCCTTCTCTCACTTGCTCATTCCGTTTCTGCCGGCGCTGCAGGCTGCCCTTTTCTATTGGGCTTCTGCGTTCGTTGCCACCTTCTTCTGCCCACAAAGAAATTTGCAACAGTTAACAATAGAGCTCCATTGAGCTCGCTCACTCCCCCTCTCTCACTCACTCATTCTGGTTTCCCCGCCACTGCAGGCTGCCCATTTGTACTGGGCCCTTGCATACATTGCTGGCTGTTTTTGCCCACAAACAAATCTGCAGCAGTCCCAACAGAGCTCCGTTGAGCTCGCTCACTCCCCCTCCCTCACTCGCTGGTTCTGTGTCTCCTGCCGCTGCAGGCTGCCCTTTTGTACTGGGCCCCTGCCTGCATTGGCGGCTTCTTCTGGCCAGAAAGAAATCTGAAGCAGTCCCGACACAGGTCCATTGAGCTCTCTCACTCACTAATTCCGTTTTGGCCGGCGCTGCAAGCTGGCCTTTTGTACTGGGCCCCTGCCTGCGTTGCCGCATTTTCTGCCCACAAAGAAATCCGCTGCAGTCACAATAGAGCTCAGGTGTGCTCGCTCACTACCGCTCTGTCACTCAATCGTTCTGTTTCTCTTGGCGCTGCAGGCTGCGCTTGTGTATGGGGCTCCTGACTGCATTGGCACCTTTGTCTGTCCATGAAGAAATCCGCAGCTGTCCCGACAGAGCTCCGTTGAGGTCGCTCAGTCTCCCTCTCTCACGCGCTCATTCTGTTTGTCCTGGTGCTGCAAGCGGCCCTTTTGTGCGGGGCTCCTGCCTACATTGGTGCCTTTTTCTGCCCACAAAGAAATCCGCAGCAGTCCTGATAGAGCTCCGTTGAGCTCACTCAGTCCCCCTGTCTCACTCGCTCGTACTGTTTCTCCCACCGCTGCAGGCTGGTCTTTTGTACTGGGCCTCTGCCTGCATTGACACCTTTTTCTGCCCACAAAGAAATCTGCAGCAGTCCTAACAGCGCTCTGGTGAGTTTGCTCACTCCCCCTCTGTCACTTGCTCTCTCGTTCTGTTTCTCCTAGTGCTGCAGACTGCCCTTTTGTACTGGGCTCTTGCACTGGGGCCTTTTTCTGCCCACAAACAAATCTGCAGCAGTCCCCGACAGAGCTCAGTTGAGCTCGGTCACTCTCACCTCTCAGTTGTTCGATCTTAATCTGTCCCAAACAGTGATTTCCCACAGTGACCGTGCTATTCTCCGGTAGGAGTGCAAAAACATATTTTAGCCAGGATTTGAAAAATGGCAGCTGTACTGTTCATAAGGAGGTGTGGAAAAATGCTACTGTTGAAAATCTGCCGTGAAAATATTACAAAATTGCAAAGTTACAAGGGTGCATGGAAACAGTTATGGAGTTTTGTCACCAAATTTTCAACATAGGCATTTTAGGACCTCTGCTCATGAACAGTGCCACTGTCATTTTCTTACTCTGTCCCAAACAGTGATTTCCCACAGCGACCGCGTTATTCTGCGCTGGAACTGTGAAAACGCATATAGAATAGTGTATGGGTGACCATACACAACAAGACTATGTTTCCATCGAGGGGATGTGTTGATGTCATACAGACCTCGAGAGTGAAGCTCGAGAGGTCCGTTTGACATCATCACATTCCCGAGATGGAAACAAAGCCTTATGTAGAGTGTCACCCATATACTATTTTATATAGTATATGGTTCCCAGAAATGTCTACAGTTTAATTTAAATACAAGGTTTCATACCTTGTGTTCTACTCAGCTTGCTCCCTGTCGCCATGCAGTCCCGCTCTGCCTCCGGTCCTCGCTACGGTTCCGCTGACCACCCCATATATTTCAAAGCGCCGATTATTTAAAAAAAAAAAAAATGCCAAACTGATAGTTTGGACACATGGAGCCGACAATGGCAGTTTGTGTCCAAACTATCTTAGTGAAACGCCCCTCCGCTCGCTAAGTGGTGCTGCCATTTTACCCTGTTTGTTTTTTGAACACTGAGCTGCTTTAGCCAATCAGGTAACAGCTCAAGGGGGAGAAGTTGTTGTAGTATCATTGTGACATCAGAAAAATACTACAACAACTTTTTTTGACCTTTGAACTGTCCTACAACAGCTTTTGGAAAGCCATTGCTTTTTATCCACAATAAGCCCTAAACATATACTATATTTCGGTCAGGATGTGAAAAATGACAGCTGTACTGCTCATAAGGAGATGTGAAAAACTGCCACTGTTGAAAATCTGGTGTGACAATATTACAAATTTGCGAAGTTACATGGGTGCGTGGAAAATGTGCAACGCACACTTGTAACACAGTCATTTGATGGGCTATCATCACCAAATTTTCAACACTGGCATTTTTGACCTCTGCTCATGAACAGTATCACTCTCATTTTCTTAATCTGTCCGGACAGTGATTTCCCAGCGACCGCTCTATTCTGCGCCCGGAATGCGAAACACATTTCAACCAGGATGGGAAAAATGACAGCTGTACTTTTCATAAGTAGGTGTGGGAAAATGGCAGTGTTGAAAATCTGGAGTGAAAATATTATAAATTCGCGAAGTTACGAGCGTGCGTGCAAACTGAGCAATGCACGGTCATTTTATGGAGTATCGTTACCAAATTTTCAATATAGGCATTTTAGGACCACTACTCATTAACAGTGTCACTGTCATTTTCTTCATCTGTCCCGGGCACTGATTTCCCACAGCGACTGCGCTATTCTGCGCCGGAAGTGAGAAACCCATTTCTGCCAGGATGTGAACAATAACAGCTGTACTGTTCACAAGGAGGTGTGAAAAAATGTCAGTGTTGAAAATCTGGCATGAAAATATTTAAAATTCGCAAATTTATGAGCGTGCATAGCAACTGCTCAACGCATGCTCATAAAACAGTCATTTTTTGGATTTTTTCCACCAAATTTGCAACATAGACTTTTTGAGAGCCCACCTCATGAACACTGGCACTGTCATTTCGTTAATCAGCACCGAAAGATGATTCTGCACAGTGACCGCGAAATCACCTTTCAGGGTCGATTAACGCCATGACAGTTCAAGAATTCATGAGGAAGGGTCCAAAAAACCCCATGTTGAAAATGTGGTGCCAAAATTCCAAAAAATGACTGAGATATGCATTAAAGTTGAAAAAACCCTATTTCTACCATTATACAGCTTACCGGCATTTCCTCAGTTCGCGGTCGGCTTTGAAGAGTGCAGACGTGTTCCCAGTCCACTGAAGATTGTCACGCGGACTCTGGAGGTAAGTATGGGGTGAGGGCGTGGGAGGCAGGGTGCACAGTGGGTGGGTGGAGTGCGGGTGGTGGGAGGGGGCCAGGGAGACAGCGAGGGACAGTTTTCTGATTTCACGAGGTTTAAAAAAAAAAGAAAAACATCAAAAGACCGTTGTTTTCTTCACAGGGGCATTGGGGCAGCGCTGGGGTGGGCTCCCAGTGTGCCACTCGACTGCTTCTTTTTGGGGGTCAGTAGCTGAGGGGGGATTGGGCACACAATTAAGGGGGGGGGTTCACATTATGCAGACGGGATTGGGCCCCCCGTTGGCACACAGTAACTGGCAGGGGGTTGACATAATTCCGACAGGGAGTGGGCTCCCCCGTCGGCACAATCAACATTGGGCCACTGAGGCCAATGGGGATTGGGGCCCCCATTGGCAACTAAACATGGTGGGGGGGTTATATTGTCTGTGAACATGGCGGCAAGCCGCCACCATGTTCACAAACAATATCAGGGTTTTTACATCCCGCCCTGCAATGACGGGTCGCTCCCTCATTGCAGCGGATGGCTGACACTGCAATGATGAGGCGGCCCCTGATTGCAGCAGCTACTTTTTTTAGAAGGTTGTGTCACGCTGGCTGAATTAGTGTCAGCAGCAGCGTGTCGCGGCATTGCGTGAAGCGGGACAAGCCTTTGCAGGCCGTGGGGGCACTGGCCACAACACTGCCGCGCCTCCACAACCTGCATGTGGAAAAAGCTGCCGCAACATGTTTCTTGCACATACGTGCAATCAACATAAAAAGGAGATAAGCAAAAAGCAACTTTTAAAAATTTGACAGAAAAAGGAAAGGCCAAAGTCTCCTACAAGACCTTACAGAAAGGGAGGTATAGGAAGAGGCCAATACAGTACATCAGACCCTATTTGCACCATAACTTTACAGCACAAAGGGGAGCACGGAGAGGCACAAACAAAAGGGGAGGTAGACAGTAGTGTACGTCAGCTGCCGAAGCCCAGAGTCAAATCCCTGACAAATCTGTCCACATCACCATCGAACTATTGTGAGTAGAAGGGCGCCCCTCTCATTACCTCAAAGGCTGGGAAAGTATTACCACAGACAAGTGGGTTTTGGAGGTAATAAGAGAGGACTTTACTCTTCAAATGTTACTATTTCCAAAGTTAAGCAAATTCTGAGTATACACAGCTCAGTTTGCAGAACAGAAAATCCTACTGTAGTCAGATGTGTGAGGAAGCTGTTGGAGTTAAATGCTATGGAAAGGGTTCCCATTCCCCGGATGGGAAAGAAATTGTTCTTCAAATACTTCCTCACTCTGAATTGCCGTGGAGAATGATGAGCCATTTTGGATTCAAGACTCCTGAATGAGCACTTAAACAAGGAGACCTTCAGAATGGTAATTCTGCAAACAGTGACACTGTCCTTACAACAGTTAGATTGGTTAGGGTACACGGACTTAAGGGTTGCATATTTTCATATCCCAAATAGGACCCTGTTTTATAAAGTATCTATGATTCAGAGTAGGTGAGGCTCAGTTTTGGTTCAAGGCAATGCCCCTTAGTCTGACCACAGCACCCAGGATGTTCACAAAAGTGCTTGTCATTGGTGGTAGTCACCCAGTGCAGGCAGGAGTAGTTGTATTTCCTTACCTAGAGAATAGCTAGTGTGTGAAAACACAAAGGAGGAAGCTGAATGGTCAACTCAAATAATAAAGAGCACTTTGCAAAGGTTGGGGTTTCTCCTGAACATAGAAAAGATGCATCTGAAGCCCAAACAGCTCCTGGAGTTCATAGGTGCAGAGCTGAACACAAAACTCTGCAAAGCTTTTCTGCCTCTATAAAGGGAAGAATCTCTGATTTTGTATGCAAACACATTATAGACAGGTCAACCAAGGACTGCACAGGGATTCTTACCACTTGTGGGCCACATGACTTCTACCACAGCAGTCATGCCATAGGCCATGTCACAGATGAGGGCTATCCATTACCACCTCAGAAGGCACTGGCACCAAGGAAGAGTACATTTCATCAACAGGCATCAGTATCAAGCAGGTTAGTACAAGCACTGGAGTGGTGGAAAGAATAATCTCGGAGAGGGTAGTCTCTTTCTTCAGTCTTAGCCAGCAGAAATTCACAGTACAGATGCAATTCTACTAGGGTAGGGAGGACGACATCCGGACAAGAGAAAAGTAAAGAATTTGGTGCCCTTGGAAAGGAAAAGAGGGGGTTCAGATGGAGCAGGTAGAGATGGGCTGGCTGTATTTAGCAGATATTGCCTTTGTGGCATAGGGTCCCCGATGCAATCCCAACTTGTCAAACCATGGTTGAGATTTTAGGCAGAGATTTAGAGGCAGATCTGCACACGCTGGAAATTGTATTTAGGCATCAGTTGGCATACATCATTGTGGGCTTGTCTAGACTTCCCTCTCATGTCCTTTGACTCTGGGTTCATGAGATGGTAGAGGAGAGGGTTAATTGGGGTGAGACAGTTGATGGATAATTCATTCATAGAATTCATAGGAGGTGTAGTCAAACGCTTTTGCCATAAAGACTCGATCAACTTTCATTGTTCAGTATTTTTTACTAAAATCATTATCAATTGCCATTTTAAAGGATGTCATAGTAGGGCTGTTAACAATAGTCTCAGGAAATGTGTTCCAAATATTCACCACTCATTGATTTAGCCACCTGACTTGTTGGTTTGGCCACCTTCCTCTTTTTGTAGTTTTAAATTGTTCCCCTTTCAGTTTTAAATTATGGGTTTTTAGTTCTGTACTGGTGGTGTTTATCTGTAGTCCAAAACACTCCCATAGACTGGGATTTCTAAAAGCTCTGTACTAAGCAAAGATCCCTCTGGTACATCTGTATTCATGTGAGAATAGTTTTACCCGGCCCAGTGGCATTGAGAGTTGAGGTGCTGGATGCTACATCTCGCGCCACGCCAGCGACCCAAGTTTGGGAATGAGCCTGGGCCGTCAGGAGTTGGCAGGGAAAGGAGAAGATTGAGCATCTGGAGGACTGCTCTCTTCTCCTGGGGTGGGTTCTGGGGATTCCTCGCTCAGTGGTGGCTTCTGGCGGAGGCTGGGGCATTTTCCAGAAGCAGGAACATGCAGATGGAGTCTTTTGTTGTCAGGACATCTGCAGGAAGGCCCGCGTTGATACCATTGCATGGCTGCAACAGGGGGCAGAACAAAGAAAATACCCTACCTTCCAGTAGGTGAAGGAGGGTACAGGGGCCAGCCAACCATGCCCAGTGCCAGGTCCTTCCGTTCGTTCCTCTGGCTCTCCTCCCTGCCTGGCCACTCTACTAGATTATAGATAGAGCACCAGGAGGAGTAGGCAGTCCCACCTCAGGGGAATCAGAGCCAGGGGTTGCGTGGCCTGGTAGTGGCTGGAGAGGCGGGTCACAGATGAGGAATGGAGGACTTCAGGAGGACAGGTACATGGTAGTGCCGAGTGACCCTCTGGAGAGAGTCCAGGATAAGGCAGAGAGAGAAACAGAAATTGAAAAAAAAAAGTTAGAATAGTTTAAACTCATCTAATCTTTGTTTATACTCTAAATGAGAAATGTTTTTAATGCGTTTTGTGGCCCTTCTCTGTACCCTGTCCAGTGTTTGAATAGCCTGGACTTTATAGGGAGCCCAAAATTGGGCACAATATTTGATCTGAGGCCTTACCAACGCACCATAGAGTGGCATAATCATGCCACTATCCCTTTTTATGTTTTTTAATATACAGTTTAGGATTCTAGTTCCCCTGGCAGCTACCTCTCGTGTATGTTCGGTAAATGATAGTTTGTTGTTATTATTCCCAGGTCCTTCTCCCTGTCACTTTTTTTCAAGTAGAATGCCATTTTGGTAGTAATTTATCATTTTGTTTTTAGATCCGAAATGCATTACTTTGCATTCACTTTCATTAAACTACAGTTTATGGCTGTTTGCCCAATCTACAATTTTATCTAGATCTTGCTGTAATGCTATACATGCTGCTGAGTTTTCCACACTCGCTCCTACTTTAGTATCATCAGTGAATTTACAAAGCCATGATGTCTTGGACGTTTGCATGGTTGATACATATAGGTTGAATAGTGTAGGACCTAATACAGAGCCCTCGGGGACCCCGCTAGTAACATTTCCCCATTCTGACTTAAAACCCCTGATTGAGACATGCTGTTTCCTATTGTTCAACCAGGAGTCTATCCAATGCACGATGTTTGTATCGAAATTAAAGGCCAATAATTGATCTATTAATTCCTTACTGAGAACCATATTGAAAGCTTTTGTATAATCTAGGTAGGTGACGTCCACAGGTAATCCATTTTCTAGTGCCTTACTTATGGGCTTGAAAAAGTGAAACAAGTTAGTTTGACAAGATCTATCCTGCGTAAAACCATGTTAATATATCGATTATCCCTATTTCATAAATATGGTCTTCAATATGGCCCTTTACAAAATCTTCTCATATTTTACCTGTCACTGGGGTTAGGTCTATAGGCCTGTAATTCTGGACATTTTGCTTGGAACCTTTTTTGTGGACTGGAGTTACATCAGCTAGTTTCCATTCCGTGATCTCTTGTCTGCTTGTGATACGTTTAATAAACAGTAGTGCCAGGGGTCCAGCTAATTCAGCTGATAACTTTTTTAGTAGCCAACAACTCTCTTAGTAGCCTTGGGTGTGTACTATTGGGACCAGGGGATTTATTGATTTTTAGCTGGCTTAGCTTATCTTTAACTTCATTCACAGTAACTTCATACTTCCCGTAATTTATGATATTATTATTATTATTGTCTGTTGATGGTAGTGTGTCGTCATTTCTGGGCTGATGAACACTTTAAAAATAGTTGCTGAATTCATTTGGGCTGGCAGCTGGCAGTATAGCTTAGAGGTTAGAGTAACACGCTGTGAGCAAGCTTGGTATATCCAGCAGACCACACGTAAGCATTAAGCCACGACGGAGGTGGGCTCTAATGCTGGATTGATGCGTAGGCGGTGCGTGCCGGGCCCAGGGCTGAGGCTACCCGACCCCAGCCATCAATGGCATTGGAAGCCCCGCAGCCGGGTAACAACTTGGGCAGCAGCTTGGTGGAGGATGTCGAAGGGGCCCACTGTCACAGGTACAGAATAACAGGCGGAGGCGGTCAGAACTTTTGACAATTGTACTGCACTTTCAGAGAATGGTGTAACACATTACATATATACTGATGTGGTCAACACAGAGTGTCCGTAGAGTGGCACGGAGGGGGCCAGCCAACAGTACTGTGCTCTTGTGCAGAGTTCCGTGCGGGTATTGTTATACCCGCAGTGGGAGGTCTGCCTTGCAGGGTTTCACCACTCAGAGCAGCGCTGGACTCGCGCTGTGCATGTCGGTCGCTCTCCCTTCCTGCTGCCTCCATCATAGTCATCCGGCAGCGTGGTCCTCCAGGTGCTCTCTGCATTATGCTCCCCGCGGTGCTCTGCGCTGTGCTGCTGTGACCGGGCGCTTCTCCTTCCCATCACCGGCGGGACGGTCCCATAGAGAGGTTCACCATGCCATGGAGCGGTGACCGTGTGGCAATAATGGCCTGGTGGGAGTCGGCGCTGCGGCCAAACGATCGCGTCTCGCGCGGTGTCGACTCGGAGTTCCGCCGTTCCGCCCACCGCTGCTGTGCTTCCACCTCAGATTCCTAGTAGGGCTGCAGAAGCGCCAGCATCCGCTCCTCCTCTCACTTCCCCAGAGGGACCCAGTGCTGCTAGGCAGGGGGTCTGGCTGCGAGCGGTACTGCCGAAGCGGGCACGGCATATATGCTGCGTTAATACCCGCTCGGCTGCCGTCTCGTGACCGCCCTAGCCCTATCGGCTTGCTCCCTCAGAGGTGCACAATTCATGCCATGTTACAACTGGGTTTGATGTTCACAACCTCCACTTGCATACTGTGTGACTCTGAGCAAGTCACTTAACTGCCTAGTGTTCCCAGGTCGCCCCTGAAAACAGGCACTTGTGCCTAGTGGGCCTTACCCAGTTACCAAAGACTAAAATAAAAAAATAAAAATATAAAAACATTTACCATTTTGCTTTCTTTATCAATTATTTTTGCTGATACTTTTAATGACCCAATTTTACATTGTCCTCCCCTTAATACACTGATGTAGTTGAAGAATATATTTTTAATCTCCAACTTTTTGAGCTAGTTGTAATTCAACATCTTGTTTTGCCTTTTTTATCAAATATTTACATTTCCTCAAGCTTTGTTTATATTTGGTCCATGAATTATTAGTAGGTTTTGATTTATGTTTTTAAAGGCTCTCATTTTCTTTTTAGTTCCATATAGGCACCTTTCCTTTATTGTTATATTTGGCCCTTTCAGGGACAAAATGTGATATACAAAATTCCAGTTTTTATTTTGGTCCATACTTGTTCCGAGGGTAATTGATACAGTTCTTTTATTCCACTCTCATGATGCTAGATGCTTCTTCATTTCAGTCTGTTTCACTTTGTTCTAACACTTCATCTTTGAGATGCATTTAGTGGCTTTCCAGCTTTCCTGGAGCGTAATATGCACCATATTGTGGTCACTTTCCATCTGTCTCTCTTATAAGCTATCGTGTCTGTATCTAGATTTGTGATCACAAAATCTAAAAGGTTTCTCCCCCTAGTATTTTCTTTTATCAGCTGATTCATATTACTACTATTTAGAAAATCCAGGAGATTTTTTTCCAATTCAGTTTGTCCTCTGCTAGTTACCCAGTTTATGTTTGGGAGATTAAAATCCACAATAATCATAGTTATTGGTTTAGTTCCTACTTCATGTAAAGTATTCATGAACAGGAGATTTTGTTCAGTTGTGAGAGAGGGTGCCCTATAGCACACACCAGTTACAGTTGTTTTTGTTTGGTATGTTGATATTTGTTCTACAGAGTCAGTGTAAACAGATGGGATTTCATATTCACTTGCTTGTAGAAGATTTCTCACATATAGGGCTACTCCTTCTCCACACTTTTCAGTTCTGTCTAGATGGAATAAGTGGTAACCAAAGATTTGTTTGCCCCATCCATCTGTGGTCCACCATGTCTTGGAGACACCACATATATGTATGTTTTCTTGCTTCAAAAGTTCCTCCAAGACTTCTGTTTTATTATTTAACCTTCTAGCGTTAACTGAGAGAATGTTAATTTGATTGTATAAATGTTTTGTTTTAGTTTTTATAGTATTTTTAATGCAGATTCCCTTCCCCTCTCCCCAGGCACTAGTTTAAATGTCCCCTTGTGATTTCATCTGTAATCATTTCTCCCAGAACTCTACTTTCTTTTTTACTTAAGTGAAGGCTGTCATGGGCAAACGGATCTCGTTGCCCCTGAAACATTTCCCATGTTCTAAGACATCTGACATTACTGTAAAAGGCACTGTTTCCTTAGGCTGTTTATTTTTAGAATTTTTTTATTCCATGTTTGGTTTGCCCTTGGTACTGGTAGTATTTCAGATACATTAAAACCCATTTCAATTAATGTTTGGTACAGCGTCTGATAATTAAGTAGGATTTCGCTTCCACATTTGCTTCGTATATCATTTGTTCCTCCGTGTATAATAAGTTTTTCCCCTTCAACATTCTTGATAATTTTAGGTATCAATTGCTGTAAATCCTGCAGGCCAGCATCTGGAAAGCCGTTACTAATCACTGTTTCCTTTTTTCCACTTGTGGTGTATTTATCTGTATATCTTGTGATTGAGTCCCCAGTGATAAAGGTGGGTTTTGGTTCACCTGAGTCTACTCCTTGGTTAGTTGGACTTTCATGGTTAGTTTCAATTTCCAGGGCGCTACCTTCACTATTACATTGATTGTTTGATGGAATAGGATTTGATGGAGTTTCTTCCTGTCTTTCAGAATTGTCTATATTATGAGGTACTATATTTGCGTTATATGTCCTGGTTTGTCCTAAGTCTGTGTAGTCAGTTCATTCACGCAAAGAGTTGTTCCTATATGGAACTTACTGCCATTGGAGGTGGTGGAAAGTAAGACAGTGGAGGTATTCAAGCAGAAATTAGATGGACTGCAACGTTTGGGTAGATTTTTAGAAATGCGTCTTGGCGAGCATTATGGACATTATTGTCCCCCTTGGCTCTGATTTACCTATGATGCTATTTGTATCCATGGGTTGTTCAACTTCATTTGTATTTTCATTAGTAGTAGTAGTATCATTAATAATATTCATCAATTCATCTACCTCTTCATCAATTATTTAAATCACATTCATTAATGGAGTATAGCTATTTGATACTGGTATTTCAGTCCCCATTGCTCTCCATCCCTTTTTTGTGTTTTTATGTGAATTTGTGTTTTGCCCTTCTCCTTCCTTCCTCTGTGTCCCTAGGTCGTTTCTGAGTGCTTTAAGTGTGTTTATTCAGTTGGTCCCCTTGTTCTCCTTCTGCTGTGTTTTATGCAATCTAAGTGATCTAATTGCTAACTCTAACCCTATGAGTCTAATGCTGGGTTATTTTATCTCCGTCCATTGTTTGATGTATATAAGCTAAAATCAATTGGTTGTACAATTGAAAAATTACTACATGATTCACATTTAATGCCAGTTTCTCCTGATGAGAGTTGGATTGTATTGTCTTCCATGCTGTAGTTATCAAGGACTGGTGCAAACTTATTTAGTAGTTGATGGTGGTTCTTAGCCACTAAGTTCCTGGCCCCCTGGCTGCTTCTTGTTGACACTGGCAGACATGCTTGCCTCTGCCAGCTTTGCCTCCGCCCTGTGCTCACCTCCGCACACTGAGGCAAGTATTTAAATAGTATGCTGGGCGAAAGTGTTGTACACCTGCTTCCTGTGTGCTGCCTAGCAACTCTAAACAATGCTTTCAGACTGTTGCCCCAGCCGTAGTTTGCCTTTAAAAAGGCAAGCTAAGAAGCTGAATGAAAAGCGTTGATCGACTCCTCAAACTGCTCAATAAGTGTGCAGTGGCTGAAATGTGATCCTCTGCCTCTCATAACCGGGAGGTAGAGGTCACGTGACCAAGTCTGACACACTTAACTCACAATATGCACTGGAGGTGTTCCCAACATAAAAATACTCAAATTAAAAGTGCAGTTTACACCCTCATAGTGCAAACCCTCCAAAAGCAGCTCACATATCAAATAATTCAGGGGTTAAGTTGTTTCGGAGGTTGTCCAAGGAATTCGGCCTGGGAAAGCAGGGCCAATTCCGGTATCTCCAGATAAGACACTATTTACTGTCAGAAGCCAACAGGGCTGCCCTAAATAGTGGAGAAAATGTATTAAGATGGGCTTTGAAGGGTTTGATGACTCAGGAACAACCTCAGAAGTTGATTTCTGTATCACATGCGGTACTGAAAGGTTTAGAAGGCGATCATGCCACCTGCATAAAGGAGCAAAGGCATGAGGAGGGGGGAGAGGTTATTAGTGATGAGGAGTGGGATATTATATGGATCAAAGCTCATAAGGCCATGGCATCACCCAATTTGCATGAATTCTGCTGGCAAGTGAATGTAAGACATTTTAAAACCCCAGTAATTTTGAAGCATTCTGGGAACCACCACTCTGATAGGTGTTGGAGGGGATGTTGCAAATTAGGCCATTGTACACACATATTCTGGTCCTGCAGAGAGATTGCACAATACTGGCAGGAGGTGGGCGATGTAACATAGAAATAGAAAGTGATTGCAGAAGGGGACCGCGTGGTCCATCTAGTCTGCCCATAAGCCTAGTCCCACCCCCTTAACTGCTATTCAGTGTTATAATATATTTGTGCCTATCCAGTGCCTTCTTAAATGATCCGACTGACCTAGTCTCCACAACCTCTGGTGGAAGGCCATTCCAAGTATCCACCACCCTCTCGGTAAAGAAGAACTTTCTTGTGTTACTCTTGAACTTGCCTCCTTTCAGCTTCATGCCATGCCCCCTCATTCTTGCATGATTCTTGATCTGAAATAGGTCCTGAAGCTGGACCTTGTTTATTCCGTTCAAGTACTTGAAGGTTTCAATCATATCCCCCCCTTCTCTGCATTGCTGCAGGGAGTACATGTTTAGATCATGCAGACGTTCCTCGTATGTCTTGTTGTGGAGTCCAAGTATCATTTTTGTAGCTCTCCTTTGCACTGTCTCCAGTCTGTCTATGTCCTTTCTGAAGTGAGGTCTTCAGAACTGCACACTGTACTCCAGGTGAGGCCTTACCGTTGATCTATACAGTGACATAATCACCTTCCTCTTTGTACTTGTAATTCCTCTTCCTGTGCAGCCTAACATACTGTTCGCCTTTAACGCTGCTTTTTCACACTGCTTGGATGTTTTCAGGTCGTCTGTTATAATCACCCCCAGATCCCTTTCCTGCTTTGTGGCTTCCATTTTCACGCCACACAGGAGGTATTCCTCACAAGGATTTTTCTTCCCTAGGTGCATGACCTTGCACTTTTTGGTGTTGAAATTTAATTGCCAAGTTTTTGTCTACCTTTCTAGTCTTTGAAGATCGGCTCTCATCCTTTCCACTCCCCGGAGTGTCTACCCTATTACATCTCTTTGTGACATCTACGAATAGACACACCTTGCCTTCTAGGCCCACAGATATGTCACTGATGAAAAAAATATTGAAGAGGATAGGCCCCAGCACCGATCCCTGTGGCACACCAGTAGTTACCTCTTTCTCCTCTGATAGTTGGCCGTTTACCAGTATCCTGAGTCCTTCCACTAAGCCAGCTCCGTACCCAGTTTACTACTTTATGCCCAACTCCTGTACTGGCAGGTCTGTTCAGTAGTCTTCTGTGTGGGACCGAGTCAAAGGCTTTGCTGAAGTCTTGGTAAATTACACCCACAGCACTGCCCTGATCTGCTGTCTTTGTTACCCAATTGAAGAAATCTATTAGGTTTGTCTGGCATGATCTTCCTGTGGTGAAGCATGTTGTCTTGGGTCCATTATATCATTTTCTTTGAGAAAGGATATAATTATTTCCTTAATTAGGGTTTCCATCATTTTGCCGACAATTGAGGGCAGGCTTACTGGGCACTAATTGCCAGCACTTTCCCTACTGCCATTTTTATGAAGAGGGACAACTGTGACCTTCTTCCAGTCCGCAGGAACTTCCTCGACCTCAAGCGAGAGGTTGAACAGTTCAGTCAGCGGTGCTGCCAGGTCTTCCCTACATTCCTTCAGCATCCTGGGATGTATTTCATCAGGACCCATGGCCTTGTAAACCCTAAGTATATAACTGGGAGGACATGCGACACTGGCCTGCACACACCTTTTTTTGGACCTCTAACCGGTGGCTCTAAGGGGACATAATAAGAGATATTTGTATAAAATTCTAATCACAGCGTAAGGTATTACCCAGTATGGTTGACAGCCCCGGAGGTAGCAAGCTGGTTGTGTAACTGCAGTTCCATTCAGGAAAAGGAGAAAGTCATGGCGTGGCTGCACCATATGGCAGAGAAGCACACTAGGCACTGGTACCCCTTTATCAGCTACATGGCTGAGAGAAATGGTATCAGTATTATGGAGGCTCTGGCTAACCCCAGAGGTTGTTTGGAGCAGCAGAAGATCAAGGCACCAGCGAAAGAGGGTATCCTGGTGAACTTATTTGAAGTAATGTGAAATTTGGGGTGCAAATTTTAGCTAGGATTTTTAATATCATAAATAATTATTTTGTACTACTAGAAAATTGGAATATGTGAGCCAGCCCAGTGACATGGAGGGCTGAGGCATCATGCACCTCACCTGCTGCCACATTGCTGGCCCGGATACGGGAATGGACTGAGGTCATGGGGGGGGTCCATAGGGGAGTAGAGGATTGAGTGTCCCAGGGACCGCTCTCCTCTCTTGGGGAGGGAGGCTCTTTTGCTGTGCTGTAATCTGTCACTGTGTGGAGGCTTGGTGTCAGTGGAAGCAGGACGGCACAAAGGGAAGGTCTGTGGTCTGATGCAGTGTGTGTGTCTTCACACGAGACTGTACCAAGTCTAGAGTAAATACAGACTGCGCAGTCTATACTCACTCTAGACATGGTACAGGGATTGGTATATCATGAACCAGAGCTGTTAATATGCTCATGCTATCGGTTTCTGCAATACTCTCCCACAGCTGATCCCCAGTCTATCAGCCACGGGAGGCTCTGGGATGGTCCCCTAGAGACATTCATCATGAAATGTTGGGTGGGAGGCATGGCAGGATCAACCAGATAAAAGTTAATTACAGCATCAAAGTACGAGGTAAAATTTTACTTTTTAGGCAGAAAGCCTCATCAGGGGCTGCCCCACACCAAGGCGTGGGGCAAACGTAGCTGAATGTTTCCCTTTAAACATAGACAGAAGGCTGTTGAGCATTGTTATCCTATTGCATTTGGATATCAGGACTGGGGTCAGAGTTGGACTCCCAAGAACATCTGTTCCCAGAGATCAGGATTAGTTTCGGTGGTAGACAAGGTTGTCTGCTTACACCTCTTCTTTTTGGGCTGTATATTAACCAAGTGGTAGTAAATCTGGGGAGTATATATACTGATGCCCTGAAATTAGTGACCCTGCATATTCCAGTTTTAATGTATGAATGCAGACCACATTGTGATTCAGTCACCACACTGTGATCCTGTCTCAGTCCAGTATTGCTCTACAGTGTGCCCTTGACTGTCTCCAATAGTCAGACTAATCTCAACCTAGCAACGAATGTAGATAAAATGAAAATTGTAATCTTTGGGAAAACAAAATCTTGTGCGAGTAAATGGATGATTGGTTGGAAAATAATCAACATAATGAAGGAATGTAGGTACCGGGGGGTTAATTTCTTCAATACAGGGCACTAGAATAGTCATTGTAATAGCATTAAACAAAAAAGTTTGCAGGCTGCTGAGGGGATCAAAAGGTTTAGTGAGACTTTTGCCTCAAACTCCTTTGTAGCACAAAACAAAAGAGCCTTTATGGCTGAAGTATCTGCACAGCTTCTCAGGGGAGTGGAATTGTTAATGGGGAGGATTCTACTAAAGTCTTGGAATTCCCCCAAATGGTGCCCTCGGTCTGTTACTGGGTGTACCTGTTGTTATAACATGGATGTGGACATTCTTACTGCCTGATTGGCTAATGGTCATGCACAGGAGTGTAACTGTCAGGCCATAATTACACTCCTGTACTTGTTTAGCCTGTGCATCAGGTTCTTCTAAGCTATCAGTGTGTCCAAACTGGAACTATGGTTTTGTCTTCTGCTCATATTTCTTATAGAAAATCATATTGTCTTAATAAGAAATTTGAAAACAAACTTTTTTTTTTAAGTGATTTTTAAGCAGAAACCATGCTATAAGTGCAGTAAGACACTTAAGGGATATGTAATTACGGTCAATAATTGCAATTTCCTCTTGTGTGTCTAAAGGCGTGGGGCACTTACAGCTTACTTGAGGGGTGCAATTATTGACCCATAATGATACTCCTGGTGTGTCATATTGCATATATATATATTTTATTTATTAAAATCTCAGATCTACAAACACCTTTGAGCCAGAGGCTCTTTTGCGAATGCACCACGTCAAGAGGGAAGAAACAAGAGTATAATTTACAAGGAACAGGGGCAGTTACAGAATACAACATTTACATAAAATACAAAGTAAATACTGAAAAGGTTACGAGTTACGAACTTACAGGTAAGTAAAACAATAAGCAGTAGCAGTCAGTGGGAGTGACCTTGTCAAGAGTCTCTGAGGTAGGGGATGTAGAAGGTAGGAAAGAGGGGCAGAGGGAGAGGACACAGCTAGAGTAGAGAGCTACCTGGGTGGGCAGTGAAAAAGAGGCATAAGGAGAGGTCAAAGTAATGGAAAAGAGCAGAGATGAGAGGAGTAGAAGTAGGCTGAAGGAGGCAAGAGGAAAATAAGTGGGGGAAGGGAGTTCAGAAAATGGGGGGCTTGGTGGAGGGAAAGGGGGCATAGAAGCAGAGGGGTTGTGTAAAGTGGGGCAGGGTGGCAGGATTTGAAATTGGGGAGGAAGAACTTTGAGAAGACAGAAGGAAGCTAAAGATATGTGCCTGTTTGGTGTGAAAAGGCTGAGGTGCAAAATATGGTAGGGAAATGTAAGGGGGGGCAAGAAAGAAAGAGGGGGGAGGGTAGCGGAAGTAGTGAAGTAGCATGGGCTAGTAAGTAGCTAGAGATGGAAATGGTAAGGAGAGAGAAGGTAATTAAGTTGTGTGGGGTGGAAGGGATTTGGAGGGGGAAGTGCAATTAGGATAAATTAGGACCGGCAGTCACAGTTGGTATATTCCAAAAGGTACTGCCGGAGCTTAGTTTTGAAGGGACCAATATTGGTGTCAGTCAGGAGGTCAGGAGAGAGGCTATTTAGCCAGCTGGGAGCTCTATACCTGAAAGTTCTGTGTGTCTGCACAGTGCGGCAGAAAGGAAATTGAAAGTTGGGGCAGGACGTGCTTCTGGTGCGGTGGTGGCTAGTTGTCCTGTTAAGGAGCTGCCGAAGTGAGGGTGGTGCTAGGCGGCCAAGGCTAATTTTCTTTGCAAACAGGCAGGTGTGGTATTGGATTCTGCCCTGAAGGTTTAACCAGTTCGCTGAGGCATAGAGGTTGCAGGTGTGGGTGTATAGTTGGGCTCCTGTGACTAGGCGGCACGCCTTGTTTAGGGCGACAGTTAGTCTTTTGAGTGTAGTGCGGGTGGCAGCCCCATAGATTGAGCCCAAAATCAATAATTATGAGGATGGAACTAGTAATAGCTAGACGGAGCACTTCCTGAGACATACTGTGTGCCTATGTCTATACAGGAGACCTAGTCTGACAGCTCTATAAATAATGTTTATGTGCTCATTAAAGGATATGTTACAGTCGAGAGTTATACCTAGATATTTGAAATTATGGACTTGTTCTAGGGGAGTGTTAAGGTTGTTGGCAGTGTGTAGCTGGGCATTTTTATGTTTGTTGTGATGACTGGCAAAGAGCATCACTTTGTTTTTTTCATAATTCAAAATAAGTTTATGTATGTATACAGTACATACACTAACTGCAATTATGAGAGCAGAAGGTGGTATAATGTCAGTAAAAAGACAGGCATCCAAAAGAACAATCTTCTACTTTTGTAAAATAATGTTAATGGATCAAACAAGGCTACCATACAGTATCTGTGCCGGATAGATTTTTGTAGTAGCAAGGTCAGTATGCTGTGGTTTGCTAAACAGACAAAAGCCGTGTTTACATGACAGCAGTGTTGAGGAATGTGCGCTGCTCACTTCCTGATTTGCTGTCTGCTGTCGGATTCACACAGCCCGCTCCCACAGCGCTGCAAGTCACTCGGAGAAGGGTCTGAGACGGTACTGTGGGCTAAAATTGAACAGCCTTTGAAGTGGAGCGAGCGCAGCAAAGCATTCACACTGCTATTTAATGTGCTAGCTCCGCTACTGATCCCACATCTGAGTTGGATCAAAAAAATGATCCGGGAAGCACTTAAGGTGCTCCGGGCAGTGTTTACACTGCCAGCTTTGCAGTGTATCAACCTGTGCGCATGGGTTGATGCGTTGCAAAGTCGGCAGTGTAAACAGGGCTTTAGAAGAGAGGAAGCTTGGACTCCTCAGTATCCATGGTCAATGTGGATTCAGACAAAGTATATTTTAACAGTGTCACATTTGGGATTAGTGATGTTTCTATTCAAGATGATATGAGAAAATGTAACACAGTAACCTGGTGGTCAATATATATAGTGTGTGTATTTATATATATATATGTATATATGTATATATATATATATGATTGAGAATATATATATATATGAGATTGAGAGAGAGAGAGAGAGAGAATAAAGGGTCATTTGGAAAAGAATTCTGTTTGAACCTTGTAAACAAAAAATTATATATACTGAATTAAGAAGCACTCTAGGTCAACTACACCTGAAAATCCTGCTGCCATTTTATAACAATGGTCAATCCTTGATTAAGCATTTAAAGAAACAGTGTTGTCGAAAATGTGGATATGTTCGGTTTAACATTATGTAACGTTATTTTATTGAATGTATTCTGGTAACTATTTGAAAAAAAAATTTGATGGACCCACTTCTTGGATTGTGCGATGGGTGGTCAGCTAAAGATAAAAATGCGATGCCTTTTAAAACGAGATCATTATTGGTATGCATTTGCATTAGAGAACTTTGCAGCTGATCAGATAAAACTGAGACTATTCACGATAGCACTGAATGTTAGCTAGACTTTTATTTAAGAGTATACTGGAGATCTATGCTTTGTTTTGATAGCGAATGTGAAATATGAATTTATTATGAACTTGTTCTTTTGTATGTACCATGTTTTTTCTTCTCATCCTGTATTTCTTCACATTTCACAGCACCCTTCTGGCAGCTACCTCTAGCCCTGTCACCCCCTCTACCTGAGACTTACCCCCATCTCTTAAACCAAAATGGGTGGGTGGTGGTCTCGGTAGGTGGTGCATGCTTGCAGTGTGTGCCAGAGTCATCCTGCCACCGGAGGTGTTTTCCCCTTCTACACAGACGATCATGGGTGCCATGGTGCACACACCCTGCATGAGTATGCAGGAATGCCCCAGTACCTGCCTCTGGCTAACCATGTGGGTGACTACTACCATGCCACCCAGCCTTCGCTAGGTTCTGTCCAAGCAGCGGTAAGCATTGCCCCCCCTCCCCCAACCAAGGAGGACAGCCATCATTGGACTCTCAATCTTCCTACTCCCAGCTGGCCACCGAGCAACCCTGGTTGGTTGCTAAACCCAGGTCATCAGTGTGGCGGTAGGTGAGGAGACCAGCACCTTAACTCTCCTTGTCACTGGGCCAGCCAACCACCATGTTTTTAATGTCTTTTTATTGTCATGTGCATTGATTGTCATGATTTTAATAGCAATTCAAAAACATCTACTTGACAAGTATACAAAATTACTCAAAATTTTAATTTCAAGACCCATCCATTTGTTTTACTACTGAAGACATTTTCATTAAGACAGGATTGTTTCCCCTCAGGCTTCAAATATTGATATTGATTATTCCTTCTGTGATGTTATAATCCTCAGTTTATGACATTACAACAATTCATAGATGGAGATCAGGTGGAATGCTCACATGAGGAAAGCGATCTGAGCATAATGATAAACAGTAACCTGAAAAGTTCCAGTCAGTGTGAAAAGCATATTGACATGCTAACAAGCTACTGGGATGTATCAGGCAAAGATCTACAGGCTGCGGAGAGCAAGTGATGCCACTGTACAGGTCACTACGGGTCAGATCGTATCTGGAGTACAGCATGCAATTTTGGAACCCACATCTAAAAAGGATAAGGATAAACTTTAAAGAAAACAGCGAAAGGTGATAAAACGTTACAGGGGCAGTGAAACAGGAATTACCAGGGGAAGCTGATAGACCTTAACTTGTTGGAGGAGAGGAGGGAGAGTTGTGGCATGCCAGAGACTTACAGGTACATGACGGATATGATAGGGTGGATGTGAACAAGCTATTCCTATTAAAAGGTCAGACAAAACACCAGGGGTCATAAACCTCAAACTGCCAGGAGGAAAATTCAGAAAGGAGGTAAGGAAGTTTTTTTTTTTTTTGTTAATTTACTGACAGAGTGGTTGACCAGTGGATTAGACTACCCTGGGAAGTGTGGATCATTAGCTGTATGTCAAACTTAATGATCAGATGTGATGGACACAGAGGGTAGTTATTGGAAAGCAGGATTACAGAGTGTCAGCAGCAGAAGGTTGGAAGTGGAACGTAGATAAACTGGGTAGAATAACAGGTCGGACTTGATGGATAAAAGCCCTTATCTGCCCTTAAACATCTATGTGAAACAAGCTGCCATGGAAATGATTCTGTTGTCAAAAGCAAATGAATATGATTTCAAGGAAGGAAGAGTGGCAAGGACAGATGACATCTAAGGGGGCGGAGAGCCTGTTTTCGTGCAAATATCTTCAGTAATAAAATGTGGAATGTCCCGAAATTCATATGTTTTTGAACTGTTACGATAGTTGAGTCCAGCTAATATCAACAACCACTGTGTTGTAGGAAACTGGAAAATCACATTTAAGATTGAGTGCTCAAATACCTTAAAATCTGATCTGAGTTAGGATAGTCACATATTGGGATAATCTACATCCCAATCCGACATCTGATCCAACTATCAGATGTCATTGGATTAGGATTTGGATATCCTAAAATCTGATACCCTAATATCCTAGATATGATTCTCCCCACCCTGCAGTTAAATACCCGCTGGCCCTCATCTGAACCATCCTGTAACTCCTAGCCCCCCCCCCCAAAAAAAAAAACAATCCCAGGGATAGTGTTGTTATGTTTTATTGAGTTTGCACTCCTCCTTACAATAAAAATAAGATAATATAGGAATACCTCTAAATGGCCCCCCCCGGCTAAATTATCTGCTCCATTCGGCACAAGCCATAAAGTCTCCACACACTGATTCAAGAAAGAACAACCACCTCACCCCACTATAGCATCCAAAGTAATTGACACACTGAGTCAGGTGCTCGGATCACTTATCAGTTATGGCCCCTCCAAGGGAACTGAAGTTAATTCTAAATAGGGGTGTCTGACCCACTTTTTAGACTAAGTTTGGTGTCTGTGTTGTCTTTCCTTAAAGGTAGTTTTTCTGGTAGTTGTTTCATCATCTAGAAGGTGGAGTGAACTGGGGGCTCTCCTCCATAGTATTTCTCCAGACAAACTGAATGTTTGGAGGGATGAACTTGGGGCTCTCGCCTACAGAGGGCACTGTTGGGTATTTCTCCAGACAAGGTACTCCTGAGAATAGCACTGGAGTTCATCCAGATGATACATTTACCTTTCTCTTCTGACAAAAGCTCTAAATCTTTCATTTCTGTGCCTTCTCCATCTCATGACGAGGAAGGAAACTTTGTATAACTGGATATTTGGAGGGAGCTGCACTGTTATTGGGGTAACACAAGACCAATAGGAAGTCATTTGCCTTCATGTGGTGGAGAATCTCCCAGCAGTAGGGAATATACAGTAGTGAAGGTTGCTATATTCAGTGCATGTCACACTTGATTTTGGCTATATTTTGAGAATCACTTTATTGAACCACAACATAACCAAGACACACTGTCTTAGGGTAGCTGGTTCATTCCACTGGGGTGTCAAACAGATGAGGCATACGGATGAGTCCTGGTAGGACGAAACACGTGTCTATGTCATCTGTTAACACCCTTTGCAAACTGTGTGAGAGGCCTTTCGGCACCATGCAATTTTGCTTAAAGTTGAACCAGCATAACATTCTGTGGTGATTTGCATATGCAGCCCATGATGCTTTGCATTGTGTGGGCATGTGATTTGTATTTTTCTTGAAACTTGGCTTCCCAGCCAAATGCCCTTAGGTAACCCTTGCCTCAGTGTTTGTGCACAGAGTTCTTTCTCTTTTAAACAGTTTTTTATTTTAATGGGTTCACCACAACATAACAAGACACACTGTCTTAGGGTAGCTGGTTCATTCCACTGGGGTGTCAAACAGATGAGACATACTGATGAGTCCTGGTAGGACGAAACACGTGGCTATGTCATCTGTTAGCACCTTTTGCAGACTGCGTGAGAGGCTTTTCGGCACCATGCAATTTTTCTTAAAGTTGAACCAGCATAACATTCTGTGGTGATTTGCATATGCAGCCTATGATGCTTTGCATTGTGTGGGCATGTGTGATTTTGTATAAACAAACTGGGCTGTTGAGAGTGTTAGAATTGCAGTTGTGTTGCATTCATTGTGGCTTGTAATTTGTTAATTTTTGTTTTTGAGGAGGGAACCTATCTTCATACCTGTCCCTGCCAGGAACATCTTTCCATCCAACCCAGATACCTCCTGCCCAGCATCAGAACTTTGTCCCCGCACGTCCCCAGGCCCCTCCCCAATGAAACCTCCTCTGATTACTCCCTTTGTGGTTCCCTCCCTTACAGTGCCTCAGGACCATTAGTCATATGTGGGGATGGTGCAGCAGTGGTGTGCCCGTGTCCTTTCCGAGGAGTGAAACCCAAAGTGGCCTTAGTGGGGGGAAGGGAGAGCTTGGCTTCGTCTGTCCAGTCGGGGTGCCCTACCCAAGGCCATGAACCATGATGCACTAAGATGCTAGCATTCCACGTGCATCAGAGTTGGAACATCTTTCCCTCCCTAGTGACACCTGCTCATCCTCACTACACTGTCAGCTGTGGTCTCCAAGGTTAAAGTTAAGTAGTGGGAGGCTCTGCCCTCCCTCCCCAGAAGAGGAGAGTATCCAGTGAGATGCCTGATCCTTCCCTTGTTAGCCCTCTAGCGTGTCGGGGTCTGAGGGACAAACCTGCATCACTGGTAGAGCTGCTGCATCAACAGGCTGGCTGTCGTCACATTTTGGCTATACAGTCATCTTGAGATCTAGCAATCCAAATGTGATCAAACTTGGTACAGACTTACCTTAGTGCTGTCTGATGAGGTTTTCAGAGAAGGAGCCATGTTGGCTTAATTATATATGAGTTCTGGCTTGAAATGGGTGTTGCAGTTTTTAGCTATTTCTTGAGAACCATTTATCCAACCATAATCAGGTTTGGCACCAACATTAGATCGCTCTGGTTTCTAAGAGTATCAGAATCTCACTTGTGTATCTAATGATGCACAGATTCGGGATTGTGATTTCATTGTTGCATTTTTAGCTACATACCATGAGAGCTATTTCTTGAGATGTGATTAAGCCTAGTACTGATATACTTTAGTGCTTTTTGATACATTTTTCAGAACAACAGCCATGGTGACCTGACACAATAATGCGCAGCTTCTGTCTTGTGACTGGTTGTAGAATCTTGGCTAAATCTTGAGAACAAACAAATGAAGCATCGATGTACCTCTGTGCTTCTTATACTTTTCACAATCTCCACCATGTTGACCTGAAGTAGATACGTGTTCTCACTTGTGATGGGCTGTTATATGTATTTATTTAAAAACTGGTAACTTGGAAAGGCACAGTGAGCCAAAGCTAGTTTCCAGGTGCGACCCAGAGGAGGGATTACTTACAGGGGAAAAAGTGCAATTACAATTGGTAATAAACACAAAAAGAAATGCATACATTTACAGGAATTTATACAAGCTGTAATGAACATTCACTAGGATTAGGTACAGTAAAGTGCTTCTTCGAGAGTACTAAATCAATAATACACAGTGGCAATAGGATGTAAAATCGAACAATATTTCAGGGTGTGAGGGGGTCTGAGCTCTAACAGCACAAAAATGTAATATACAATGCACAGGTCAGTAATTGGAGATAGCGGATTGCAAAACACGGGAGCAAAGCATACAGGGGACAGAGGCCGAAATCGGTAAGTGCCATTGAGAAGGAGAGGAGGTAGACTAGGGGAAGTAAAGGATGCAGATTGACAAGAGCAAACGGTGCAGGATACTGATTGGAGTAGAGATTTCGGGAGGGGTAGGGTAGGGGAGTGGCGAATTGTTCTGGGAAGCTGATTCCGCAGGTGAAGGAGACGGTAGGAGAAAGCTGCCTGACCCAAACAAGTGTGGGGACAGGGGAGGAAGAAGGTACGGGCATCCCTTGAGTGAAGTGATTGCATGGATGAGCTGGCTGGGGACAGGCAAGAGTTGAGGTAGAAGAGGATCGTCCCAAACCAGAATTTGGCGATGAAAGAGAGGCTGTAGACTTGGCGCCTGGCAGGCAGTGGAATTAAGGATAAGGAGAAGTAGAGAAGACTGTGTGTGTTGGGGGAGGCAGCGAACTTGCAGAATGAGTTGAGTAGCATGTCTAGTCTAGTCAGGCAGGTTGCAGGAGCTGAACCATAAACGATATCAGCATAGCTGAAAATGGTAAGAATGGTTTTGGAGACCAGTTTGTGGTGGGTTGGGATAGGGAGGAAGTCTTTGTGACAGTAGAGGGAAACCAGCTTAGGTCGAGGTTGGGCGCATATGGAATCGGTGTGGGCAGAGAAGTCTAGGTTGCTGTCCAGTGAGACCGCAAGATATTTGAAAGTGCTGATTGTGTCTAAGGGAGAGCCCTCCAGAGTGGTAAGTGTTGGGAAACTTTGGAGGTTGGAAAGTGTCTGCCTAGAACCAAAGCACATGGATGCAGTTTTTTTAGAATTTAATTTCAGCTGGTTTTGGTGAAACCAGTGCAGCAGTTTGTCAAAATCATGCTGCAGGGGGCACCTACATTGGTGGCAGAGGGATCAGAAAGGTAAATCATGGTGTTGTCCTCGTACATATGGATTAGGGAGGGAGAGCAGATGGATGGGAGGTCATATGTGAAAACGGAGAAGACAATGGGGCCAAGAATTGATCCTTGGGGGACACCAGTTTGGACTGGGGGGAACACTACCAACTTGTACATATTGCTGTTTTATGAAGGTAGGATTGGAACTAGTTTATAGCAGGTTCAGCCATGCCGGAGGAGTGAAGCTTGTGGACTAGAAGGTGATGGGTGACAGAGTCAAATGCTTTTGTCAGATCCACAAAAATAATGGCAGTGATTTCGCCTTTGTGCATGGCTGATTGGATGTGGTCAATAACTCAAAGCAGAGATGATACTGTGGAATGTTTCATTTCATTTTTAATTTTTTATCCTTGTAAGTCTGATGAGCAAATTGCCCATTTTCACAGACGACGAGCAATACATAAAACAAGGACAATGACATCTACAATACAAAATACAATTCACATGTAAACATTTAACAAGTACATTCTTGAGTACACTGTAAGTACTTTTTCAACTTTGATTTAAAAGAAAAAACAGAATTACAAATTGAAATATCACATGGGAGCGAATTAAAATAACTTGGTCCCCTATATAACAATGAACATTGTCCAGCTGTTCTTTTGAAAAATGGAACATTAAATGTAAATCTCAACTGAGTTCTAGTGCAATTAGGATTAACATATTTAGAAAAAAGAGAGCTCACGGAATTAGGTAAAAGACCTACTTTGATTTTGAATAGAAACAAACACATTTTAAACTGAAGGGGCAGGAAGGCTATCGGACAATAATTGAGTACCAAAGAAGGGTTACCAGCTTTAAGTAGTGGTCTAATAATTGCATGTTTCCACTGCTTTGGAAACACACCATGTATAATTGAAAAATTAAATATTGTAGTTAATGGGAAAGAGAAAGTATCAATACTCAATCTCAAAATATGAATATCTAAAGAATCACTTAGCAAAGAGGGTTTAGAATCATTACCAAGTATGTATTCCCTGACTATCTCAGGTGTCACTTCACTAAGAACAAATTCAGGTACCAATTCAACATCAACTTCAATTTTAGTAGCAGGTTCAGGAAGTACATTGGAACCAGAAACCCTCAGCTTCTCAAGGTCTCCAAAGTAATTATTGAAACTTTCTGCCACCAGATTAGGACTGGAAATGTGCAAATCATCACTTTGAAGGGAGATCGATTGATCTTTTTTCCCCCTACCCAATAAGTTATTTTATATCTGCCAGGTATGTCTTGGATTACCAAATGCTTTTTTCTGTTTTCCCAAAAATAAATTTACTTTTGATTTTCTAATTTCTGATTTACACCTATGTCTTAGCACTTTATAGGCCAAGAGAGTCAGCATCTTTATTGCATTTATAATGTTTCCAGCTCCGGCCTCTTAATTTCATAAATTTTAACAACTCTTTCGTAATCCATTCATGCTTGGCAGAACGAATACACATTTTTTTTCAAAGGTACCAATTTATCTAACAAGGTAGAATACAGAGTAATAAGTGTCGAACATGACATCAATGTCATGAATAGACTTAAGCTGTGACCAATCTATATCTTTACTGGCTGTAAATATACCCTGTGGGGTCAAAGCGGAAATTCTCCTGAATTCAATATACCTAGGGGCTTGTTTAGCATGTTTAACAGACCAATCACTCACCACTGGACAATGGTCACTAATACTGTCGGACAAAACCATAGCATTAGTGATCCTATTAGGCTTAGTAAGCAGAATCCTATCAAATGATTGAGCCCGAATTAGCTTTATGATTGTATCTGGTGACATCATGAATCATTTGGTGGAGGCCTTAATCAATCAATAGATCACGAGTGCCATCTGTTTCATTAACTCTCCAGTTATTGTTAAAGTCTCCCAACAATAGCCACTCTCTATTAAAGGGAAGGTGAGATTTCAGACGAAAAACCAGATCAAGACCAAGTTTAAATTTCCCTGGCGGAATGTAAATAGAACTAATAACTAATTTCTTGTCCTGGCCAAATAAAATCTCTGTTGAAACAGGGTCACAAACAGTGTCATTTATAGAATCAAGAATCTTAATTGCACTAAACTTAGAATTAAAGTATATAAGTACCCCCCCTTACCTACCCTATCCTGATGAAACAGATTAAAGTTAGGCAACAAGATTTCGGAATAAAAACACTGCTATTTAACCATGTCTCAGAGAGAGTAATCACATCAAAATCATTCAGCTCTGGCCACGCCATAAATTGATCGCAATTTGAGGTTAGACTATTAATATTCAAATGAACAATTTTCAGGGTGGAATGAAAAGCTATTTTGTTAATCATGTCAGGACCAGGTTTTACCTGGCCCAAACAATGTGGGCCTGGATGGGGGTGGACTGAGCCAGAAATGAGTAACAAAAGAGCCAGGAGTCGCCTCAAATTAATTCTGTTCACCACCTTCCTTTCATTCCGAGTAACTGAGTGATGCATGTTAAGCCTAATATTAGAAAAATAATGGTCAATTGAGAACCTCAAAGTACTAAAAGAAACAGGATAAAAAACCCATGTGTTATACATTTTAAAACCATCATAACTAGTATAAGTATCATGGACTTAATTTCTGTTAGTCTGCCTATTAGATTGAAGGTGAGAGGAAGGAGAGGAAACACCATCTCCATCATCGAACCTATAACCCACTAGGGTACCTGCTAATATCACATAAAATATGCTCAAATAAAGCACTGTTAGCTTTTTAAACATTAAAATGAAGTCATCCAGATTGGAAGGGTGATAGGCAGTCTGAGACTGTTAGATGTTCTAGGAGCCTTTTGTAAATTAGGGATTCCTGGAGATTGGCTAGGATGGGAAGAAGAGAAATGGGCCTGTAGTTGCCTGGAGATGAGGGATCACCCCCTTTATGAAGGAAGGGGGAGCACCTTAGCCAGTTGCCATGCTTGTGGCACTGAGCTGGTTGTGAGGGAGAGGTTGAGGAGATGGGCAAGAGGGGCTGTGATAGCAGGTGCAGACATGCAAAGGATCTTGGGGTGAATGCCGTCTGGGCTTGTCTTGGAGGGGTTTAGTGACATGAGTGCCCAGTACACTTCTTGCAAGGAGATGGGGGGGGGGGAGTTGAAATCAGAGCCAATTGAAGAGTAGGGGAGGACCTGCAGGAGTAGAACTGGGATGGCCAGGGAGATCACAAGTTGTAAAAAAGATGTTAAAGGAGTTGGTGATAGAGGTAGGGTCTTGTACTGTTCCACCTTCAGTATTTAAGACTAGAGGGGCTTGAGAGACAGACGGTTGTAAGAGGGAATGGATAACTTTCCAAAAAGCTGAAGGAGAGTTGAAGGTCACCTGTAGTTGGGACTTGAAGAAATTAGATTTTGCATCTCTGATCGCCTTTGTGCAGGAATTTCTAAGGGACTTGTATAGTTGCAGCTGTGAGGATAGAAGGGATGCCTTGAAGTTAGCCCACAATTTGTTTTGCACAGGACGATGAGGTCTGGAGTTGTCAAGGGATGGTGGATCCTTTTTACTCGCAGCTTTTTTAGTGGCACGTGATTATCCCAAATATGGGTTAGGGTGTCTGAAAATAACTGAAGGGCTGTATCAACATCAGGAACCCAGTAGGTGGGAGACCAGTCAGCTTGAGATAGGTCATGAGGGAGAAAGAAGGAGTCTAGATCATGGAGTAGGTAGTACCATATAGATTTAGGGGTGGGTAGGAGAATAGAGGCTTTCCTAATACAGAAAGTGATACAGTGATCACTAAGGGCCTCCGGTAGTGTGCACACTGCAGAGATGTGGTGGGGTGGGAGGTGAACACCCAGTCGAGTAGGGTGTGGTTGGAGAGTTTAGGCGAGTTGGCTCTGAGATCAGCTAGGTAACTGTAATATTTAGCCGACAGCTTTAACAACTATTTTTGTTCAGTATTCACCCCCAAATTGGGGAATAGGGATACTGAGGTCAGTTACAATGACCTAATTTATAGGTTCACCATGGAGGAAGTTGAATCAGAACTAAGAAAAATAAAAACTTCGACTAGTCTGGGGCCAGATCAAATAAATCCGAGCCTCCTCAATGCAAGCTCCCACATCATTGCCCACCCCTTAACAATCATCTTTAGTAAATCCTTGGCTAGTGGGGTAGTTCCATCAGACTGGAGAGTAGCAAACATTACACCTATTTTTAAAAAGGGCACTAGGAAGCAGGTAGAAAATCACAGGCCGATTAGTTTGACATCTATTCCCTGCAAAATGATGGAAAGGCTACTAAAACTAGATAGTGAGGCCAAAAGGCTAAATGTCACAGATATGCTACAACATGGATTCTTAAAAGGTAAATCATGTACAACTAACCTAGTCTCCTTCTATGAGCATGTCAGTCAGAGTCTTGATATAGGGAACCTGACAGATGTTATTTATTTGGATTTTTCGAAAGTCTTCGATAAGGCCCCACACCACACCATACTTTAGTAAATAAATTACAAACTCTAGGCTTCAGTCCAGTACTAGTGTGCTGGATTAATAGTTGGTTAAAAGATAGGTCCC
This sequence comes from Neoceratodus forsteri, assembly GCA_016271365.2. Lineage (NCBI taxonomy): Eukaryota > Metazoa > Chordata > Ceratodontiformes > Ceratodontidae > Neoceratodus > Neoceratodus forsteri. The sequence goes on along the minus strand of CM057453.1, from coordinate 428,951,740 downwards.
AAAGTGTTAAAATAAATGGTAGCCTGTCCAGCAGGCAGGAAGTGACCAGTGGAGTACCTCAGGGCTCTGTGTTGGGCCCAACACTGTTCGGTTTATTTATTAGTGACATACACATTGTCATCAGCAATAGGATGATGACATTTTCCAATGATCTGAAAATAAGTGGTGAAGTAGAAACATTCTATAAACATCTTTCCATTGTAAATGATCTAAATGGAATATCAGAATGAGCAGAACAAAATGACATGCAGTTTAATGCTAACAAGTGTGTGGTTATGCACTATGGTGTCAATAATCCTAATTATAACTTCATAATAAGTGACATCATTCTTAGAAAGGTCACATCCGAAACTGACCTAGGGGTCAGGATTAACAATAAACTGACATCAGTAGAACATTGTAGACTAGTAACCAGTAAGGCTAGGGGACTAGTCAGAAAAATCAAACATACATTTGCTTGCAAATCAGAAAACGATATCATTCCTATTTTTAATAGTTATGTCAGACCAATACTAGATTATGGATCTGCAGCCTGGGACCTCCAGCTAATTAGGGACATTAATATGCTTGGAGTACAGAAATCAGTTACTAAAATCATCCCACGTTTAAAGAGTCTGCAGTATCAAGACAGATTGAGACAGGTCTCTTTTCACAACATCAAAGACGACAGAGAGGTGACCAGCTTCTCCTTTTCAAATTGCTTCAATCGTCAGATTTAAGAAATCGGGCTAACCTGATCTTTAACAGCTGTAGGGGAAATCTCAGATCACATAACGATAAATCAGTCGTCCCTACAGCATTTACTACAAAAAGAGACAATTATTTTACTGTGAGAATCATTAAATCATGGAAAAGACTGCCAAGGGAGGTAGTGGAAGCAAATAGTCTCCTGGATTTTAAAAATAGCTTGGATAGACTATTTTATTCAAGGAATTTAATGGCATAAGATAACCCACAAGTGTGGAGGACAATCTAGATGGGCCAAACAGCCTCCGTTTGTCCTTTAAACCTAGTAGTAAGGTTGAGTGATTCTATATTTAGGGTAGAAGACTTGGAGGAGGGTGAAAGCCCCAAGTAGGATTAGCTCACCCTTAGCTGTGAGGGAAGAGATGGATGAGATGCACTCAGTGATAGAGTTTTGAGCTGCTTTAGGTGAGCTGAAAAGGGTACCCAGTTATAATAGAGCTACCAGAATAGCACAAGGAAAGAGAGCGCTAGCCTGGATAGCACTGCCATGGACAGCGAGAGGGGATTGACAGTGCTTGCATTAAGCGCACCCCTGGTCGCTGTCCATGGTGCTGCCATAGGACAAGGGCAGCAGAATTCCAGAGGCTGGCCAAGCTGCTCCTGTGGCGTGGAGGGCTGAGGCATGGAGCTGCTCAGCCAGGTGGCAGTGGAGACCAGGGTTCTAATCCTGGCCTCCCTCAATTTTACTGGTTCATGACTTAAATTTTTTTGCAAGGGGCAGTGGAAACAGTATTCCATGGCCCCACAATTTTTGTCTTTCCCCAAGATCCACTTCCCCAGGCGTTAGGATATATAAGTATGGGCGGTACATGGGGCAGAGCCCCTCGCAAAAAAAAAAAAAAGAGTGATGGCATTTTTACCACATGGTTCTTGACTGCGCTATTCTGACTGGCTATGTTATGACCCAGCGCCCTGTAAATCACTCCAGTGTGGATTGGGAGAGTGGAGGGAAGGGAGAGGAGCATGATTAGAAGCTCATGGGAGGATGGACTGGTTTCACAGTGGGACAAGGAGCATGCAAGGGTTTGTCTATAGTAGATTGTTGTGCTGCCTCCGTGTTTGCCACAGTTCTGGCGGAGTAGGTTAAAGTCTGGGATGGAGAGGGAAAAGTCTGGGATCCTGGCAGACAGCCAGGATTCAGTCACGTAGAGATCAGGGGACTGTTGAGTGACCCATACTTTGGCATCTATTTTGGAAAGTAGGCTCCTAGCGTTAAGGTGAAATATGTGTAGGCCCTTTGGTAACGAAGAGAGAGAGGTGCCTGGTGAGGGAACAGGGTTTGTTTCAATGTCCCTGGAGAGGAGTAGGAGGAGTTGGTAAAGTGTCGGTAGGAGAGGGAACTTTGTCCTTTTTGTTGAGGGGTCAGGATTGCTTTCAGAGTACACAGAGAGCGGAGGCTGAATAGAAAGGAGGCCATTTGGGGATAGAGTGACAGGAGACGAAGCTGTTAAATAGAAGAGGTGGAGGTATCTGAATAGGCGGAGTCTGCCTGGGGAGCTGATGAGGGCCAGGGCAGCAGATGGGCAGGAGTGAAGCAGGCTGCATCCTGGACCTGACGTGATAGGGGCTAGGCAATAAGAAGGATGGATATGTTTTAGGGTGGCTAGTTTGATGACAAGGATCGAGGCACCAAGGTCAAAAGCAGAGAAAGAGTAGGGCTCAGAGGGGGAGAATTTTAGCTGTCAGGGGGAGCATTTCAGTGGGAGACGGTGGGGGAGGAGGAGGAAACAATGTAAGAGTGGATTGGAGAGAGGAAACACTCTAGGGAGAAAAAAAAAATACATTTCGGTGAAAATAGGTAGTGCCTCCTGATGGAGGGATGTGGTGATACCTAGAGAGGAGCAAATTCAAGTGGTGAGGGGTGGTCGAAGGAGCCAAGAGCAGCATCGGGGGAAGGTGGTGGTATAGAGAGGAGCAGGTGTTGCGGAGTTGGAAAAAGAGACAGGACAGCATGAAGGTACCAAGAGCAGTAGTGGTGGTTGGGGGGGAGGTTGGAGAGAGGTACTGATAGAACTCTTCGGCCAGGCCAAGATTGTACTGGTGGAGATGGCCTAGAGGTAGGATCTGGGGCTTGGGAGGCTAAGCAGCAGTAGCCGGGGGTTCAAGTCCCGGAGAGGGGAAGGGGAAGCGGGGGAGGGGGTTTGGAGTGTTTGTATGGAAGATTAGTGTTTGGGATTATGAAGGGGATAGGGAGAGGAGAAATGTGAGGGAGAGAAATGGATTACTTATGTTTAAGAGTGGAGAAGAGGGGTAGGTAAGGCAGTGGGGACCACTAGTGGTGTAAAAGTATAAGCAGCCAAGCCAGGTTATATCTCAAGAACCACTTAACGAATTGTGTTCAGACTTGGTAAAGACATACTACTAGGGTTGTCATGGTATGAAATTCTGACGGTACGAAAACCGTCACATGTAATACTATGAGTATTACAGAACAAGTACTTTTTGCATAAAAAAGAAGCCTCCTCGAATTGTTATCTCTGAAAATGCAAAAAAAACTAGTTGAAAGGTCCCAATACTGCGATATACCGTGAATCACAGTTATCGTGGTACAAGAAATTGGCCACGGTATCAATACCGTGGCTTCTGATACCGCGGTATACCGTGACAACCCTACATACCACAGTGCCATTTAATGACACCAGTCTCAGCCACGGTGGCCTACAGTAACTGTGGGAGTGGTCTGCAAATGACTGGGCTGATTATGGTGAAAATCTTGGAAAATTCTCACCTGAATTTGACCTGAACAATTTCACAAGCAAATTTAAGAAGTTATTTAAAGAGTTTTGCTTTTTACAATTTACATTTTCTGCCTCTTTCCATTACTGGCATTAACTCCCTTCAGAACCTCCTGGCACCCCCTTCCCTGCCCCCACCTACCTATCCTTGCCAGCCTCCATGGAGCCTCAGTATGGGGTAGAGGTGGTGTACCCCCAAACAAGTGCATGATTGAGCTGCAAACTAGGTGGAGGTTGTCAGCCTAGTTAGACTAGGGCCCCTTGGGAAGTCCGCACTGGCATTGCTTTCCATTTCTCTCTGGTCCCTCGGAGGTCACTGGCACTCATGGAGGACCAGTTCACATGCGCACACAATGCATGCAGAGTTCGAACCCCCAGACAGCGACTTCTCCCTCCCACTCAGCACCCTCTGCTCCAGTGTCACCTGTGCTCACTTGAGTGGCAATAACACAACGGGGATGGTGAACCTCTCTCCCCAGGGAGGAGAGTGGCTTTTAGGTCCCGCCGTCCTCCTTCCTTTGGCTGGCCCATGATGGGCTGGGCTTGTTCTCGAACCCAGGTCATATGTTCAGAAAAATACTGACCTCTTAAAGGAGCTATTCAGTTCAGTATGGGTTCATTTACAGTCTGTTATTAATTCAGCTAGTAAGATTAGCTGGAGATTTAATTTTTGAAAATGCCAATTGTCCAGCAGTGTTTCTGTGAAAAAGTCCAGGTTGCCCACAGGCCCCTCTACCCCTCTAGAGGGCTATGCTCTTCTTGTGCAGGCGAGGACTTTGTAAACCAATTGCGGTAGTATACATTTCAGAAATAAGGCAAGTAGTTTAAATAGTTTTATTTTCTTACCAGACAGCACCTCAAGTTCCCCAACATTTCATGGACCCCTCTACTTATTCATGGGTGCTGGGTCAACAGTATTGTGCAAATGTATTTCTTTGTAGCTCAGTTCAATCTCTGAACCCCTTTGTTTTTTTTTCATGTTGGTTGCAGTTTCTAGCCTTTTCTCTTTCAGGAGCCACAGTGTTCCTTGCAGTTTAACTGTGTTTATTTGCAGGGGACCACCCATGAATAAGTGTGGGGGCCCACGAAACGTCAGAGAACGTAAGGTAGCAGCTGATAACAAAATAAAAACTATTTAACTATGTTATAGTGTATGAGAGACTTCTTCATAAAACGTTTCTTCCAGCTTCTTTGTAGTGTGTATGAAAAGCTTTGAGGATTCCCTGGCCTCATATGCATGACATTGCAACCATTTTTCAAGCAACGGATTGTAATGTTACAAATCCAGTGAGGGTGATTATAGATTGAGGGAGAGCTTCCGATCAGTCAGAGCACTCATTTTCCTTTTGCATGAGACACTTTTATTCTGTAAAGAGCATCTACCACACAGGTGCTCTGGAAACAGGCATAATTGTGGGAGATTTTTTTTTGCATTTTTTTAATATATAATTGATTGACCTCAAATTATAATGTATTATTACGTCCAGGGAGACCACTTTTACGGTTGTAAGAGTGGTCTCACATTCATAAGGCATCAGAACTATTCACTATCAGTTTGCGGCTCCCAAACCCTAAGAATGCACGTGATGTCACTTTTACAACAGTAAGAGTGGTCTCCGTGGCCATATTGACTTACAGTGCAGTTGTTGTCAGATGTTTTTGAAATGTACAGCATTAAACGTGCTAGTTTGTGATTCTGCTGGTGTTTGGCTACATGGATGTCGCGTATGGCACTATCCTGAAATCCTCCTTAGCCAGACTGGCCCCCCTCTTTCTCTCTTTCTCTCAGTTTGCTACTGATTCTTTTCATGTGACCCATCACTGCTCCCTCTACCTTAATCTCTGTCACCCCTTCGGAGTTAGAAACATGGAAACATAGAATTTTATGGCAGAAAATGACTGCTTTGCCCACCTAGTCTGCCCAGATGTTCCCTATTCTGTCTCTGCAGACCTTTTCTGGTCTCTGTCGACCCGTCCACCTCCCTGCATTCTATCTAATAAACCGCCGTGTCTATCCCATGCATGTTTGAAACCCCACACTGTTCGAACCTCTACTACGTCTGCTGGCAGTCTGTTCCAGGTATCCACTACCCTTTCAGTGAAAAAATATTTCCTTGAACGACTCTTGAATCCTCCCATACACACACCCCTTCATTGCATGTCCCCGGTCCTGGTGTTTGTTCTCATTTAAAGGAGACCCCCCCAACACCTGTACACTGTTCACCCCCTTTGAGGTACTTGTAGGTCTCTGTCATACCGTCTCTCTCTCTCTCTTTCTCCTTTCTTCCAGGGTGTACATGTTGAGATCCCGTAGTCTGTCTTTGTAGGGCTTCAAGAGCAAACCATGGACCATTTTAGCTGCTGTCTTCTGGACCGCCCTCTACTCTGCATCCTTTCTGAGATGCAGTTTCCAGAATTGAACACAATACTCTAGGTGTGGCCGCACCTGCACCAGCGAGTGATATAATGGCAACACCACCTCCCTTCTGCCAGATATGCACCTCCCTGTGCAGTCCAGCACTCCACTAGCCTCACCCACTGCCCTGCCACCTTGAACTCCTCAGCTACGATAAACCTGAAGTCCCTTTCCTGCCGAGTGACTATTAGTACTCCCCCGTATATATAGCTCTGAGATTTCTATGTCCTGGGTGCATTATTTTGCACTTTTTGGGATTGAACTCCAACTGCCATGTTTTTGACCATTCCTTAAGTTTCCAAGATCCCTGTGCAGTTTTTCCACCCCTCCTTAAGTGTTCACTCTATTGCAGATGTTGGTATCATCAGCAAAAAGGATATATCTTTCCTTCTAGCTCTGTCCCTCCCCTGTAAAGATATTAAAGAGGACAGTTCCCAGTACCGAACCCAGTGGTACCCCACTTGTCACTTCTCTCTTCAGAATAAGTTCCATTAACCACCACCCTCTGTCTCCTATGCTTAATTAGTTTCTTATCCAGTTTACCGTTATGGATCCCACTCCTAGGTTGGTCAACTTCCTATTCAGTCTTCTGTGTGACACGGTGTCTAAAGACCTTGCTAAAGTCAAAATAGGCCATATGCACTGCTCTCCCGTGATCAGTTTCCCTGGTCACCCAATTCAAGAAATCTATGAGATTTGTTTGCCACTACACTCCCCCCCCCCCATGTGTCCTTGTTGTCTGTGGTCTTATAGCCCATTGGGTTCAAGATACTGTGTCATCCTTTCTTTCAGTAGTGTTTCCATCAATTTCACCACCACAGAAATGATGCTGACCAGCCTATAGTTGCCAGCCACCTCCTTGCTGCTGCTCTTATGTAGAGGGATAGCAACAGCCCTTGTCTGTTCTACTGGAATCACTCCTGCTTTTAGTGAGTTACTGAATAAGGGGTCGGCAGAATCTCCCAAAATTCTCCCTATGTTCATTTTTGCCTATGTGGGACACTGACCCACTGAGCATAAAAAGTAGGGGATTAATGAAAAAAATAATGTACAGCTGAGTCTAGCTTCTTAAAACAGCAGTGGAGGAGCATTAGAACAGTGAGGCAGACTGTCCTCAAGGGGAAAAAAGGTGGGACAAAACTGAAAACTCTTCAACATTTGTAAATCCCCCTTGAAAAATTAACACTGCTCCTTGCTCGTGTCCTAACATTTCCCTCATTGCTCTGCCCCTCTCTCTCTGCATGGGAAGTTGGTTGACAGGACCCAGATTGGTAATAAATGGGAAGTTCTTGGGGGTCAAGGGGATCACTGGCAGGATGCCACAGGAATCGTTCTTGGAAGCGGTCCTCTTCAACATCTTTATCTGTGACATAGGGGTAGGTATTCAGGGCAAGATATGCCTTTTTCGAAGACAATACTAAGATCTATGGCCAGGTGGATAGTGAAGTGGGTGTCAGAGTTACAAAGGAGGGCCTGGGTATATTAAGCACTGCCTTACCCCTGATGCCCTTTGGTTAGCAGTCTCCTCCTCTATTCTCTCATTAATTGACTACGGGATCCTCATCTATGGAGCAGCTGACACCACCTCTCTCAGTAGGCTGAGTGTCCCTTAACAAAGCCTGCTGCCTCGTCCTTGGCTGTGCTCGGACCACCCACACCTGTACCCTCTATAGTTCGACAAACTGGCTGAACTTCGATGACAGACTGAGATTTCAGACTTGTCTCATGGCCAAGAACATCGCTCTAGGCCATGCCCCCCCTCCCCCAGCCTTACTGATATCATTAAGCCAACACGGTCCACCAGAAACACTCGTAGCTCAGCCAGATCTCTCCTACACGTCCCCAGATGCCGTACCTCCCTCTACCAGCGCTCATTCATGTACAGAGCCCCATCCTGGACTAACTTTCTCCCCAGCACCATTGTCTCATTAAACAAGATTGGAGCATTCAAGACCTCTCTGCGGACCCACCTCCGAGCCGCCAGTACCTGTAATTGTTTCAAAGTCTCTCTCCCTTCTCTCACCCTCTCCTCCTGTTCCCCCCCTTTCTTTTCTTTTTTTATCTCTCTCTCTCGACAAGGGACCTCCGTCCTGCTACCACCCCCCACCTCTTCTTCCCCTTTCACTGCCCCCCCTCCTTTTTTCTCCCTTTCCTCTGGTTCCTGTCATGGTCAACACATACGTTGCCTTTTGTTTAGTCTAGATACAGTTGTTAGCTATGCTTTGTTACCACTATGTAACTTATATTGTTTCTCCTAAATTATATTGTTCATCATTAATGCTGTTTTCTGAGTTGGTATTGTATGTAATCCTTTCTGTTCAAATTGTACTGTCTATCTCTGATGTGGAGCCTTTGTAAATGAGTCTCTGACTCAAAGGCAATTTTCCGAAATGTTCAAATAAATAAATAAATATTGAAAAGGCTGTCAAAAGTATGGCAATTGAAATTTACCGACAAGAAGTGCAAGGTGATGCACATACTGTAGGGGCAAAAAATCCTAACACGGAATGCAGAGTGAGGGAGGTAGAAGTAGAAAGCATTATGGAGGAGGAGGAGGAGGATTTGGGAGTCTGACAGCATAATCACAATGCAGTAAACCAGTAGAACAAATAGGGAGAGGGACTGCCAGCAAGAGAAAGTAGGTGCTACTACCACTGGGTCACTGGTTTGTCCGCTGTTGGAGTACTGTGTGTGTATAACTGGAGACTACATCTGAAGAATGACAGGGACAGAGTAGATGGAGGCAGCGCAGAGGAGTATAACCAAGGTACTCCAGGGACAGCGGGGAAGGACTTGAGGAGAGGTTGACAGATATGAACATGTATGGGCTTGAGACCAGAAGGGAGAGGGGGACATGACTGACAAATACAAATAACTCTATGAGATACAGAAAGTGGATGGCAGCGAATTGTTCAGCATGAGTGGGAACACGAACATCGGGGCAACTCCATGAGCGGGGGGGGTTCAAGTTTAGGAGAGATATCAGGAAGTACTTTTTCACAGAGAGGTAGTGGAGGGGTGGAATAGGCAGCTAGAGGAGGTGGTCTGTGCAAAAATTGATGGGACATTGAAATGCGGGTGGGACAGACACGGGCGCTAGGTAAGGACCTCACCAGTTAGGGAGGGGGGGGGAAGGGGAGCATGGAAAGTCTCTAGGGCTCACTCATTCAGTGTTAGGTAGCAATGGACAGACACAGTGGATTCTACGTCTCTGTGTTTCTGTCCTCCTCCCTCTTCCACATGCTCTGCTCTGCTCTGTTGACTCACATTCCTTCTGTATCCCTCACTGCAAAACCTCTGCCAGTCAGCTTTATCTGTCTATCTTCCTCTGGAACCAGCTCTCCACTTAGCTCTGCATCTCCCCCTCTTCTCTCTCAAATAGCTCCTAAAAACTCACTTTGAGTCCTCCTTTCTTGGAACTTACCCTACTCCAGCTTCTCTCCCCCCTCTACAGTACCTCACTGTGACCTAGTCCTCCCACATGCAGTTTTTGGTCCCTCCTATAATTGCTCTCTGCTAGTTTTTTGCACAACCTTTGCATTTAAGGTTTTGTTGTTCACAGTGGTTCACATACTTTTTGTACTTTGTAATTTTTCTACTGAGCCCCTTAACTGCACTGAATTGTATTGTTTTGTCTGTTTATGTATTTTTGCCTCCCTTTTTACCCCTTCCTGCAGGTGACTACTAGAAACAAGCCTTTATCTCGGTGTGCATTTCAGGTTACCAGTTTGTAAGTCAGTAAATATCTACAGGGAAAGGGATCTGCAAGACTGCAGAGGTAATCGTACATTAAAAACCAAAAAAACACCACTCATTTTATGTGGGGGCAGTTCTTATCTAAGCACTCTACCAGCACACTTGGCAGGGTACATTGAAATAAGGGGGGGGGGGTAATAGGCACCTGGACGACTGGAGCATTCCAGACCAGACCATTTTTTAATGGCCTCGTCTTACTTTGTCTAGGCTACCAGATTTGTCTATATTGGACACATGCTGCCAACCGTGTCCAGTTGTTGTAGTCAGGCAGTGTTTTTGAAACTAGCCCAGATGGGTGATGAGTGCAGCGGAGCCTGCCTTGACGCAGCTTTGTTTCACAGATGTGCGTAGGGCGTGTATCCAGCTCCTTGTAATTCTGATCCTTGCTTTTTAAAGGAAGAGGTTTGATCTGCAGAATACGTTCACAAGATAGTGGTCTACTTCATCTTATATTTCAAGATCTTACTTCGAGGGTTCCTGCAGTAGGTCATAACTTGTAGGACTGCGCCCCCTGGCGTCAGGACCACATGACAAACTTTTGCTAGCAGTTTTGGTGGGGGACCTGTAAGCGGGTGGGTTCAATAACAGACAACAGTCACAAAATGAAATGCATAAAAAACGCTGATAAAGCGTTTATCATTTTATTTTCAAAAATAAAATAAAAAATATATATACAGAAAAGAAATAGGTTATCTTTCACCAAAGAAAAAACGTACAAAAATTAATCCAGGCAAGTCTTGAAGTCAGACTCCCTGCTTTTTTCTGTAAACAATACTTTCAAGCTAGTGTGTAGGCACTCACACTTCCATTCCTTCACCTGGCCAGAAGGTACTGACCAGTCTCCTTCCTCTCCATGTCTGACAGGGTCTTCTGGTGCAGGCCTTATGTAGTACACAGAAGGGGGGCGGAGTTTGAATTTGGCTCCACCCACTCTCTGACATCACCTCCTTTTGGTTGCTATAAAGGCAGCTATTTCGTGGGCTGCCAACCTTATGAGAAGGGCTTCCCAGATGACTTTACACAGGTAATTAAACCACAGTAGAGAAAAGAGAAGTAACCTAAATATTAAATATAAAGAATCTAGAATCTTTAATCAAGGGCAACAGATGAGGGGCGCACTCCCTATCTTGTTTCCTTGTAAGGCTCTAGATTCTTTAATAATTAGACAGTTTGAGGGATATTTCTAGCCCCCCAAAAAAGAGTTTTATTTATACAATACAGTAATCTCCTGTTTACATACTGTAATTCTAGCTAACAGCGTTTTTCACTGTGTTTATTTAAAAGACATGGAATTCCTTCTTTTGTTCCCCAACGGCTGCAATTCTCAGCCGACAACTGTTCATATTTCAGCCTTTTAACAGGAAGGCCTCACCTTCTTTAAGCAATTACAGCCCTTTTTTGAAAGAATATAGACACTGCAGGGCTTTTTACTTTATGCCCTCAGTGTCCTTGCAATAAATTCAGCTCCTTTTTGTCTCCTTGGAGCGAGCACCAGAACAGGACTTCAGGGTTCCTTGCTAGGGAGCGTAGCACTGCTCCTTAGTAACCATATGCTTTTGCATCCTTTCAGCTTTTTCTCCAGCCGCATACTTCACCTAGCCACTTCTGGGCTAGATCGCAACAAGCGGTTGCTATTTCTTTCAGTCAGCTACCAATTTCGGCTATTCTTTTCCTGCACGATTGTGCACAGGGTTTCCCCATGAGTGTGCGCACATAGGCATCACAAACGTTTGCACACTTCGCTCGGGGATTACTGCAGCTGAATTACATAGCACTAAGCGCTTCTAAACAAACAAACATTTCTTATTATTTACAGTGTAACCCCCTGCATAGAGAGCAGGGAAACTCATTTAACAACACAATTGTGATTTGTCTGAATATTTTAACAAATGCTTTCAAGGGCAATTACACTTTATTTTAAAACCCATTACCATACTACTATCAAGATGTACAAACTAGAATTTGGATAAACAGGGATAGTAATGCATTTAGAACTGCCAGGTTGGCAACCCTGACAAGAAAATTAGTATAGATAGAATGTAGAGGAGCAGACAGGAAAGAGTGAAATTGAAATCACAAAGGGTGGGGGTGGGGGGACATCTTGATTTTCTTTTCTTATTTTTCTGCATAACAGGACCACCTACAGCGTCATGTGACTGACGTCAGCGTGACCCTATATAGTGGGCAGTCCCCACACCCGTCTTCCAGTTCTTTCCCGCCATCAACCTGCGCAAGGACCTCACGGTGAACGTTGCTCCAGCTGATCGCCATGTTGTCTTAGTATTTTCTTTATTTTCTCAAAAAAAAAAGTTTACTTCCTTTTTTATGTCTTTTCCGTCCAAGACTCCAAAGTCCAAGAAGAAGTGCGAGAAGTGCGGCACACAGATCCCTTACAAGAATGGCCATAAACTCTGCCTCATCTGCCTAGGCCTGGGTCACGATCTCGAGGTCTGCCTGGATTGAAAGCCCTTCAACCAGGCCACACACAGACGGAGGCAGCAAACTCTGGAAGCCCATCTTCTGAAGTCCTTGATGGCCTCCTTAGAGCAGAAGATGCAAAAGCTGAGGGAATCCACTTCTTCACCCTCTTCAGAACACAAAAAGAAAAAGAAAGAAAAAGAGAAGCACTGGGAGTGGGAGCATTTGGAGGACCAGGAGCGGGGCTCCTCCAACAAGGCTGCTGGACCTAAGACCACGGTTTCCCCAACAGACAAGGTCGCTCCCCTGCTGCCTTCCCTAGTGACAGTCCAGGCTTCTTCATCAGGTTCTCCAGGTACCTCCTCTACTTTCATGCCCATTAGGATGGGCTCCAAACCTGGATCCTCGACTGATGAGTCACTTCCTGGGACCTCCGGTAGTCGCATGGTCTTCTTTTGGAGCCCGCCCAGCTGTCGGTAAGATGGATTCCTGCCCAGAGGGAACCCACACGGCACTAGCCGATAAGCCAGTCAGGGGCTCGCCCTCCACCCGCATGGTGCCGTCTCTTTCTTTATCGACCAATAAATCTGCCGCCAGGGACTCTAGCGACCGCCCGATCGAAGCTCACCCGTCAGGGACTGATGCTGGTACACCCAATGCCCGGCCACGCTCTCGCTGACCTCTCATGGCCAGCCCTCCTGCCAGGTTTCTCCTGTGCAGGAATCTTCCTCTCTACCTTCCCCGGTGGAACCTCCTGTTCCTGATCTTCAGACCAGGATGGAGGGGAAGTGGGTCCTCTGGACGTGGTGCATCCCTCCCCACTCCAGTGCAGGTTACCCCTGAAACTCCTGCAGATCCTTTCCCTGGGAATTTGTTGTCTGAGTCGATCCCCACACCGACTCCCAGGGACCTTTCTCTCTCATCTGGCCCTACCTTTGCCATGACACCAGCGGTCCCTCCATCAGGCACCGTGCCTCCAACACCTGATGCCCCGTCGGACCTTTTCGGTAGTCTGCCATTGGCGCCGCCGTCAGGGCCCCTATGGCTGCCTCTGATGCGAGCCAACCGGCCACTGGCCCCAAGGCCAGATATCCTGATGCTGGCTTCTCCAGGCTGGATACCTTTCTAGGCCATTCCAGGCCTCAGGGACCTCCTTTGGACCAGCATGGCATCCCCCAAGGTCCCCCATTGGGCTACACGCATTGTCCAGGCTTTCCAATGCCAGGTTATCCACCGTTTGGCCCGACATCGGCACCTGTCACCCATGGCTACTACCCGGGGTATCAGGCGCCGGGCTACACTTCGCCCCCATTTCAGGGGCCAGGGTACCCTCCCCCTCGTCATTTGGGGATGGGCCCCCCTTACTACTAGGCTCCTCCTCCTCCTATCCAGCGTAACCCTCAGCAGGACCTCCAGGCCATGTTTCAGACCTGGTGGCAGGAAGGTCAGATCCCAGTTGGTATCTGACCTGGACAAGAGGTTGCTGGCCACGGTGGTTACCCGTACCCCTCACTTCTTGTCACCAGTGGGTTCTCACCACTCAGCCATGGTGCACATTTCAGGAGGGGCCACTCAGGAGGTCATTTTAACGGGAGCTAGGACTTCTGACAGAGAGGAGTCCGAGGAGGACTTGTCCACCTTTTCTTCAGGAGAACAATCCAGAACTACGGAGACTAAGGGTAAGGAGTCACCCAAGTCACCTCCCAAAGACCTCTCATTCATGGAACTCATTCGTATCCTCCAGCAGGCTAATGCATGGAACACGGAGGAGCTAAACGCAGTCATCTAGCAGAGCACCTAGACCTGGAGGAAGTGTCACCCATGAAGATCTTACCTCTACCATTTGACAGTTGCCTCACTCTATTCCGGCCGTCCCCAAAAAGGGAGACCGGATCTATCATATGCCAGAGGGCTTACCCTATCTAGGCTCTCAACCCAAGGCAGATTCTGTCGTGATGGCTGCGGCTCACGATCGTACTTCCAGACCCAAACATATGAATACCTCCCTCCTGATAAGGAGTCAAGGCAATTAGACCAGTTTAGGTGCAAGATCTTCTACGTGTGCTCTACATTCTTTGAACTAGATAGCACACATGGTGTCCTATCAAAAGGCCACTGTGGCTAAACTTGAGGCTAGGCTTGAGACTGTGGAAGACTCTGACCTCAAGGTAGAACTCACTAAGGCCCTGTGTTTGTCTAAGATTTCTTGTAGACACGACCTGAGAACCACCTATGATTCCGTAGACACAGTTGCTCGCTCCACCGCCATGGCAGTTTGCCTCAGGTGTCATGCCTGTCTACATATTTCTGAGCTATCCCCAGATGCACAGGCAGCCATACAGGATGCTCCCTTTCGAGGATCTGTCCTCTTGGGGGGGACACTAAAGATATAATTACAGACTTCTGGTGACATCATGCGCTAGATGGCGGCTTAAAACTGAGCTCCTGCACCCCGGGCATTAACATTGTTTAAATCGTTCGCCATTGCATACTTTTCTGAGCAAATTTTGTCATAGGCAGGGCTTGTAGGTTGGAAGTCATCATGGGGCGCACAGAAAAGAGACCCCCCACTGAAGTAAATGCTCAAATGGCCGAATGTCATGCCTCGCAGCCTCCTAGCCTGGTCCCATCACGCTCCTCTATCTTTACAGCCTCATGGGAGGATTCAGAGGGCTCGGGATCAGAAGATGTTTCAACTTTTACAAAAGTGGATGGGCAGAGAATGCTCAAAATCCTTCATCATATAGATGCACGGATATCTGGTATTCATAAAGATTTTAAAAAGTTAGAAGCTTGTACAGCATCTGTGGATCATCATGTGGAGGGTCTTCAGCTTGAGCACATGGCTTTTGGGAGATCCTGGCATGTTACACTGACGAGAGAAAGAATTAATCCTGCGGGCAGAAGATGCCGGAGCGAGAGCCCGCCGCAATAACATACATATTTTCGGCATTGCGAGGGAGTGGAACCCCCATCAATGGAAGAATTTATCGATACGTGGCTCAAAGCAGAGTTAGATTTTGGGGGAGGGCTTCAACACGGAGATTGAGAGGGCACATAGAGCAATTACCCCTAAGCCCAAGCAGGGTGCCCCTCCTCGGTCGGTAATTGTGAAATTCGTACGATACCCTACGAAAGAAAAAATCCTAAGGATGGCGTGGGCAAAGAGAGATCTAAACTTAGATGGTCAAAAGATTTACATGGACCAGGATTTCCCTCCACAAATGCTTGCCAAGCATAAAAAAGTTATGGTAAAAGCATTACGCGATAAGGGTCACAAGGCTTATCTTAGATACCCGGCTAAATTGTGGGTTCAGGACACAGAGAGTACAAGAGTTTTTGACTCCCTTCTGCAGGCTACCCCCTATTTGGAGGCTCAGGGAATCCCTACACCAGACACCAAAGAAGAATAAGCGGAGAGGGAGATTGAGGAATTATTGTGGTCGATTGCCCCTGGCTCCAGACGGCAGACAGGAAAGAAAAGGAATGAAACCATCCTTCCCTTGCATGCTGACATGGCTAAATGGCTGCAGGTTAAAAAGACTTGAAAAGGTATTCCTGGTTTACATTATTTCTGCTTGTTTTTCTTACCTGGCATGACCGAGGATTCCCCACCCCGGAAGGTTCAAGAGTTGGCAGACTTTTTCCTCCTAAGGTGTATACTTCGGTGGCTCAGGTTGGTAGACTCTAAACACTGATCGCGACCGCATCGTAACTTCAACAGGCTGGGCCAGATTATTGCAAACCTGCAGACTGGAAAACCGGTCCTTTAGATTATAAGACACAGTTCTAGGGACATGGATATGTTGTTCATCCACACTCATTGGCAGTATCCTTGCCGCTTTAAATCTTGCCGGAAGGTCTTCAAGCTTGCTCCTCCCACCCAACCGGGTGGTATAACTCTCGGCTCCGCCCCATGACGCCAGATCTTCCTTGCAACGGAGCTCAGGTTCCCTCCATAGCGCTCCTGCGTTTCGACTGATTCCTATTTCTTAGGTTTGCGGATTTGAAAATAATATTTTGCAAAAAGACTTCAGTCTTCGATCCCTCGCGGCTGCGATGGATAAATCGACTCCCGGATTTCGGAGATGCCCATGCGGGCAGAAGATGTCTCGGACGGATCCACACTCCACGTGTGTCTACTGCTTAGGCCTTGAGCCGACCCGCGGGCTTGCGACCTGTGCTCATCTTTCTCGACCTCGTCCTCGAGAGACGTGCTGCCCGATTGCAACTGGGCCGTCCGAGAGTTCCCTCGGTGAAGTCAAGGGAGGCCCGGTTGGCGGTGTCCGGCGGTAGGCTTCGGCGGATCAGCTCGTGGATGGTGGCCCTCGAAGAGGGAGGCGGTAGCGAACGTATCTTCCTCGGACGCGGCATTTTCCGCTCTCTGGGTTCTTCACGGCTTCCTTTAAGGAGCTTTGTCTGTCCCTCTCCACTAAAGGAGAGGGCCTGCGTCTGCTGGACCTTTTCTCGGTCAAAAGAGGGACAAGGGTAAGTCCCTCCGTCCGGCGCTCTTGGGGCGGAAAGGTCCCTCTCCCGGGCCGTCGACCGTCGGCTCGATCGACCGCTCGGCTTCGGCCACTGGCCTCACGGTGTCCCGTCCAGGTCAGTTGCCGAGACTCCCACTGATGAAGTCGAGATTTTCTCGACCCATTGGACGAGCTGTGCCTTTAGCAGCGAGATTCCCCTCCCGGTTCCCCGGGAGGATTGAGGATCCCGTGGGCTCGCCTGTGCCTCTGGTTCGGAGCCCTCGGATGGACCTTCGAGCGAAGGGAGTGCGGTTCCGGCCGACACCTCCCGCACCGACCCGGAAATTCCGGGACTCTCGGTCTCGGTCTCGGACCTCTTGTGGTCCAGCCCGTTCCCACCGTCATAAGCGGTCTCGGTCTCGGCACCGGCGAGTGGCGGCGTCGCCCGCTCGTCGTCCTCCTCCTCCGGATGAGGAAGCTTCGGTAAATTACGTCGTGATGCGAGGACCTTATGTTGCAACAGCTCCTCCTGGCGAGAATAAGCCGACTCGGCGCCTTCCCGGCCATTAAGTAACTGTCACGGGCAGCCGACACAACTCCTCGACTTGTCCGAGAGCCTATACCAGGCGGTTGTTAGACCAAAACCAGCTGCTCCACCGATTCCGGTGGAACCTCCGCCTCCAGCCACCAATTGGGGCTCCGACCAAGATTCTCGATTCGGCTAAGGGTTTACCCCATCGGCTGTCAGTTACCCTCACTCCCGACCGACCTCGGCAGGTGAAGGGTGGCTCAGGCCAGAAGCAGCTCTTCGAGGACTCTTCCGAGTCCGAAGATGATTCCTCCTTCTTCTCCAAGCGACTGGACTTGGGTCTTCAGGAGGTCAGCCAATGGGCGATAGCCGTCGTCCTTCCTAGGACTGCTTGGCTCATCTCGGAGTCTACGGGATGGAGCTGAACCCGTTCAAACGGGCCAGGTATCCCTCACGGAGATTCTGGACCGAGGATTCTCCGACGGAGGCCTTTCCGGTGGCGAGGCCATAGTGGGTCCAGCACTGGAACTTTGGCGCCCTGCTTCCTGCCCTGCGCCTTCGGCCAGGATGGCCAGGAAGTATCACGGTCCCACGGTTCCTTGTCCGTTTTGAACACCCCTCTGCTGAGGGGTTGGTTACCGACAGCGTTTTCCGGCGCGCCAGGAGCGCCAAGGGATGTGGACAAACCTCCTGACAAGAGTCCAAGAAGAATTGGACTATGTCGGTGAAAAGTCTACGCTTTCGTCCTCTCTCGGCCTTCGCCAGGCCAGTTCGACCGTCCTCATGGCACATTTTTCTCATGCCCTGTTGGCTCCCTGGATGAGGTCATCCCTCATCTTCCCGCCGATCTGCAGACTACGGTTAAGCAGGTGCGGGACCAGGGCAGAGGCAGTGGCCAAACAGCAGCTCCAGACTGCTTTGGATGTAGGGACTCATGTGCCAGATCGGTGGCGCCGCAGTGGCTATGCTGTCCGGCGGGCTTGGCTGAGGATATCCACCTTTGCCGGATACCCAGCACAAGTTGGCGGATGTTCCCTTTTGGGGACTGACCTCTTGACCCTGGGGTGGAAGGTCACCTGCAGAGGATCGAGAAGTCCAATGCCACCTTGGACTCGGTCTCTTCACTCAGAAGGACAAAGGCCGCAAACCACAGCCTAAGCCCTTTGTCCTTCCTGTGCCCCAGTAGCGCCGGCCCAGCAGCGTCAGGGCCAGCAGGCTCGACCTTGGCATCCCAAACCCAAACGCACGGCTTCCTCTAACAGGAGGCAGGGAGGAAAGGGCCCAGGAGGTCCTCGGCGGTCCCTCCTCCAAGCCTGCCCAGTGACGGGCTGAGGGTGTCGCCCCCATCCCGTCACCTTACCCTAGGTCCCCCGTGAGGGCAGGCTCCGGCACTTCCGTTCCGCCTGGTCGCTGTTACCACGGACAGGTGGGTCTTGGAGGTGGTGGGAAGAGGCCTGCCTCTGGAATTCGAGCAGGCACCACCCTTCAGAGCCGTCGCCCCTCGGGGGCTGGATCCCCAGCCTCACTGGCGGCTAGTCGAGCCGACATCACTCTCCTCCTCCAGAAGGAGGTGGTAAGAGAGGTGGTGGACCTCCTTCAGACCCAGGGTTTGTGTCCAGGTACTTCCTGGTTCCGAAGCAGACGGGGCTGGCGCCCCATTCTCGAACCTACACGACCTAAACAAGTTCCTAAGGTCTCGAACCTTCAGGATGGTCACTCTGGCTCAGATAATACCATCCTTGGAAGCAGTGATGTGGTTCTACTCTCTGGACTTGCGGGGCAGCGTTTTTCACGTCCCTATCTGTCCGTCTCACCAGAGATTCCTTGGCTTCCCGGAGGAAGGATCTCTTGATTCAAGCCATGCCCTTCGAGCTTGTCTCCAGCTCCCAGGGTCTTCACCAAATGCATGGCAGTGGTGACAGCATTCCCTCTTGACGAGGGGTCGGGTGTACCTTACCTGGACGACTGGCTGATAGCAGCTCCCTCCAGGAAGGAGGCGGAGTGGTCCAGAGATCTGGCCCTCCAGGTCTGCTCTCAACTGGGCCTCCTTATCAGCAGGCCAAGTCGAACTCGAGCGAAGCAGGTGATTTTATTCATCGAGCGCAGCTTCGACTCTCTTCGAGCCAGGCGCGGCTCGCCCGGACAGGGCCGAGGTTCTTTCCCTCTTGCCCGATCATTTCTGGTTGGGCAATGCGCCCTGCCGGGACTTCCTGCGCCTCCTGGGTCTCATGGCGGCCTGTACCAGCGTGGTCCGTTGGGCCCGCTGGAACATCGTCCCCTTCAGTGGGACTGGCCAGCCAGTGGTCCTAGCGCTGCGATCCCTTGGACCAGCTTATGTCGGTGACACAGGGATGTGGAATGCTCTCCAGTGGTGGACCGTTCCAGATCATTTGCAGGAGGGCATCCCGTTCGTCCGCCCGAGCCGCGGTCTCTCTGTCGACCGATGCCTCTCTGATGGGTTGGGGTGCCCATCTGGGGAACACCGGGCTCATGGCCTCTGGTCCCAGCGAGTCCGATGCCACATCAACCTGCTGGAGCTCGGCGGTCCGCCTAGCTCTCACCGCCTTTGCTCCGTTCCTCCGGGGTCAAGTGGTCCGGTCAGGCGGACAATACCACGACCATGTACTATCTAAACCGCCCAGGAGACGCGCTCCATGCTTCTATGCAAGGAAGCTCTCCGCATTTGGTCACTCGTCGCAGCCTGGGCGGATCTCCTAGCCATTCACGTGGCAGGAGCCTCCAACACCCTGGCCGATGCCCTGGGCGGATAGGGCTGCATCCCAAGTGGTCTCTCCTGCCGGAGGTAGTACAGCATCTGTTCTCCCTTTGGGGCACACCTCAGGTGGACCTGTTTGCCTCCATGGAGAACGCGAAGCTGAGTCTGTTCCATGCCCGCCCCCCTCAGCAGGGCTCGCTGCAGGGGGATGCCTTCTCGAGGCAATGGACCCCGGGCCTCTTTTACGCCTTTTCCCCATTTCCCTTGATCCACAAGGTGCTTCTCAAGGCGAGGAGGGACAAGGCGCAGGTGATTCTGATAGCCCCAGACTGGCCTCGCCAGTTCTGGTACCAGATCTCCTCAGTCTCAGCTCCAGGACTCGCGCAGCTTCCAGCTCGCCCGGACCTGCTCTCAGTCAATCAGGGAAGGTGTTCCATCCGGACCTTCAATCCCTGCACCTGACGGCCTGGTTCCTGGCTGCTAGAGTTCAGGCTTTGGGTCTTCCGGCAGGTCCTCAATGTAGTTGAGGCGTCCGTAGGAGTCGACAGAAAATGCTATGCCTTCAAATGGAAAAGGTTTTCCATTTGGTGTCAGGAACAAGGGCTTGGACCCTTCCTCCTGTTCCTTGGCAAGCATCTTGGACTATTTATGGTCCTTTCTAGTCAAGGGCTTAGGTCGGCGACCCTAAGGGTGCACCTGGCAGCCATCTCTGCTTACGGCGCGGGCCGGGAAGCAGTCGATGTAGCAGGAGGAAGGTGGTCTGGCGCTTTTCAAAGGCCTTGATCACATTTCCTCTCAGTCAGGGAACCCCCACCTCGATGGGATCTACTGCTGGTACTGGCAAAGCTCATGGGCAAGCCATTCGAACCTATGCACAGGTGTGCTCTCTCTCACCTGTCGTGGAAGACCGCCTTCTTGGTGGCTATCACGTCAGCCAGAAGGATGGGAGAGCTCCAGGCGCTTTCCATCAGTCTCCTTACCTGGTCTTCCACAGGGACAAGGTTGTCTCTGCCCACCAAATTCCTTCCGAAGGTGGTGTGGAGTTTCACCTTAACCAGGTGTTGACTCTGCGGTGTTCTACCCCAATCACACCTCGGAGGCCGAGATATAGGCTCCATACTCTGGATCCTAGAAGGGCGCGCTTATTATAAGGAGCGCACGGCTGAAATCTGGGAGAGGTTCAGCTGTTTGTCACCCACGCCTGGAAGCCGATCTGGCAGACCTGCAGCTAAGCGGGACGATAAGCAGGTGGGTAACCTCCTGCATAGATCTCTGCTATAAGTTAGCGGGCATGGAGCCTCCCAGAGGGATAAGAGCTCATTCTACCCGCCATACTGCTGCAGCGGTGGCTGCTTCCAGGGGCGCCCTATCCAGGAAATCTGCAGGGCTGCTACCTGAAGTCAGCAAACACCTTCATTACCCACTACCACATCGACCTTGAGTCACGCCGGGATGCTGGTTTTGGGGCCTCGGTTCTCCAGTCTCTTTCCCAAGTAAGTATATGGGGTGTCGTCTTGCCTCCCTCCTCCCGGAGAACTGCTAGGAGTCTGCCAATGAGTGTGGATGAACAACATATCCATGTCCCTAGAAATACAGGTTACTCACCTGTAACAGGAGTTCTAGGAATGGTATATATTGTTCATCCCACATTCCCTCGACCTCCCCGGCTTGACGCACAACCTGAGCTTCCAGCGGGCCAGATCTGACGTCATGGGGCGGAGCCGAGAGTTATACCACCCGGGTGGGTGGGAGGAGCAAGCTTGAAGACCTTCCGGCAAGATTTAAAGCGGCAAGGATACTGCCAATGAGTGTGGATGAACAACATATACCATTCCTAGAACTCCTGTTACAGGTGAGTAACCTGTATTTCCTTTCGAGTCTTTTGTCCAGTGCACTCATCAGGACTTTTCCTCTAACGGACAAACCGACGTCTTTGTAGGATGTTTGCAGCTACACTGTAAAAGGACCCAAATCAAGTGTGTTTTTGGCCTACATAGAATGCTCAGCGGTTACTAGTCTAGGTGGTGTCCTTTTTTTCATTCCACAATTTAAAACACTGAGAAAAAGTTTAATTTGATTTATAGTTGCTTGCAACATAATTAATGGTCCTAGAGTTTAATGGTTTGATTACTATTGGTGAATTGGGGGGGGGGGGCTTGCCTCTCACTCCCTCATGCTCAGCTCAGTTCAGATTTGGGATACATCTCTTAATAAGGAAGGGCAGAACATTAATATGGAATTTAAAAAATAAATAAAAAAGAAGCAAAGTAATAAAGGGGACACACAAGTAATTGACCTCAGGGTGATGAGAGTTTCTAGATATCCTTGTTTTATGGGTTTTTTAAGGTATCCTTTGGGGATACAGCCGAGCCACATTATTAATATAATAAGGGGTTGGTCAGACATAAGAGTGCGTCCTTGATGAAATGATAGGGACATGGTAGAGAACCAGTGGCATGAGGGGCATTCAAACAAATAAATCTTTATTAAAAATTATTATCCATTTGTACCTTGAAGAAATTGACACAACAAGGGTCTGGGTTAAATGGTTTTCGCTTCAGGTGACCACTTTGAGCAGTTTTCCTCTTTTGTTATTTATTTCTTGCCCGGGGTGCATTACTCCATCCGCTTTCTACACCAGAGCTAGGAAGGTCGGATCTCTTGATCCCAGGATCTACCCTTACACGCATACAGGTGCTTTTCTCCTACTTAGACTAGGGCATTGACCCCCTAGCCCCTGAGGTTCTCTATTTTTGACCTCAGTGTCCAAGCTCTGATTGAGCTTACATGTATCTAGTGGTTTAGCTAGTACATTCGAGTTATTTTTGCTTGTTTTCCCTTTTTTTTTATTTATTCTTCTTCCCTTTATTCTTTAGATACAGCTTGTTTAAATTATTTAGACCCCTGTTGGGTCTAGCTGGGTGAAGTTTGATCCAGCATATAGAGTGATAATGGGGTTTCATATGCCTAATGTTGGTGGGGGGGGGCTTCTATACTATCTCAGCTTTTCTTTGATCTAGTTACATCTTTCTATACAGGTGAATGCTTAAGAATTTAAATAAATCTTAAGAAATGCAACATTGGAGATTATTGCATATAGGGGAGTTGTTTTCCTGGCTGACCTTTCCCATGGCTTCACTTAAGCTGGTTTCTATTAATGTTAAGGGGATCAATGAGGTGGTTAAAAGAGCCAGGGTTCTCCGGGAGCTGGGCCGCCTCAAATGTGATGTGGCCTGTCTCCAGGAGACAAAGCTGTCTCAGGTAGAACACTCAAAATTGAGAAGATCGTGGGTGGGAGGGAGGAGGGGTTTATTCAGATTCACACCCGGGGGCCTGTAGGGAAGGAGTAGTTATTCTAATATGGAAGGGCTTAGCATTCAAGGCACATAAGGGGACTGGACATTTTGTGATAATTTCAGGGACATATATGGGACATATTCTCCACTTAGCGGTGGTTTATGCCCCACCCCGTCCTCGGGGTCTTTTTTCAGACACTTTTTCTCAATAATTGACTCCCTTTCCTCGGGCAGGATAGTTATGGTGGGCGACTGGAACTTTGTGGAGAATGCCTCCCTGGATAAGAGTTCTTCGAGGAAGGGGGGAAGGGTTGCATGCTCCAGGCTCCTAAGAACCTTAATCACGGAGGGGGGCTGGCTGGATCCCTGGAGGCAAAGGCACCCAGTTACAAAGGATTTCACCTTCTTCTTGGACTTGGCAGGATCTTATTCTAGGCTGGATAGATTCTACACCAGACGGGTTGATGCAGCATATCTGACGGATATAACTATACACCCAGTCACCTTTTCTGATCACGCTATGATAAGTACCAGTATGAATTGGGAAGGAGCGAAAAGCAAAGGGACCTGGACATTTGACCCTGGGCTACTTAATGACAAGGTGTTTACTGAGCAAACTAAAGAAGCCATTCAGAGATATTTACAGGAGAATAGGGAAGAGGATACCCATATCAGATTTATATGGGACGGCTTGAAAGCGGTCCTTCAGGGTCAAACAATCAGCTATGCATCATATAAGCATAAATGTAAAAAAGAGAGGGAAGAAAAATTACTGGCAGAAATCTCTATATTGGAGGCAGAACATAAACAGAAGAGGGATCCCTCCACTCTGGTTAAATTAAGGGAGGCTAGAGATAGATATAATAAGGAGATGTCAAAAAAGATAGAAAACTCCTTGAGGTCCACCAAACAAAAGTATTATGAGGTGGGAGGGAGAGCCGATCGTTTACTGGCACTCAGGTTAAGAAAACAGGAGGCAGATAGGTATATCCCCTCTATTAAAAAACCTGGTTCTCTGGTAGTATCCTCGGACCCTGTTCACATTGCAGATAGTTTCTGTGAGTATTACACTGAACTTTATGCACGGGAGGGAAGGGAAGATCACATGAGGGCGGTACAGCGCATTTTAAAAGCAGTGACTCTGCCCAAATTGGAGGACACACAATGTCAGAGACCAGAAGGCCCCATATTGGAACTGGAAGTCACACGGGTTATTAAAAACCTCAACAGTGGGAAGGCTCCAGGTCCAGATGGATTTGTGGCTGAATTTTATCAGCATTTCCTATCTGAAATAGCTCCGGTTTTGACCAAGGTGTGCAATGTTGCCCATAAGGAAGGAGGAATGCCCACCTCATGGGGAGAAGCGGTGATTACGCTCATCCCAAAAATGGGCAAAGACCCAACGGAATATGGGAGTTATCGCCCAATTTCACTAATTAACCAAGACACAAAGATCTTTGCAAAGGTCCTGAGTGTGAGACTCCAAGAGTACATTCCGAATTTGGTTCATAGAGATCAGACAGGCTTTGTTCCAGGTCAACACATTCAGGACAATATTAGATTACTGTTAAATGTTGTGTCTAACATTGAGGCTCTCCCATCCACCACACTTAAAGCAGTGATGGCCTTAGACGCCGAGAAGGCGTTCGACTGTCTGGACTGGACTTTTTTAGATCAAACCCTAGATAAATTCGGATTTGGGGACAAATTTAGAAAGTGGATGGTGAATTTACATAGGGACCCCAAGGCATTTGTTAGGGTGAATGGGGTTACATCACACAAGATAAAAATAGAAAGGGGAACTAGACAGGGGTGTCCCTTGTCACCCCTGTTATTTGACTTATGTATGGAGCCACTTGCAGCCTTGATAAGACAATCTAAGGAATAAAAGGGTATACAAGTGCAGGGGGTTGTAGTCAAAGTTTCATTGTATGCAGACGATGCACTATTATACATCACTGATCCAATAAACCAAATGCCCCATATTAATACCCTGCTAGATCAATTTGGTAAAGCATCTCGGTTTAAAGTTAACAACACTGAAACTGAGTTATTAGTAATGGGGAAAACCCAGAGGGGAGAACTTCCACCAATCAGCAACTATAAATGGGTTAAAGGAGGCTTTAGGTATCTGGGGATTTGGATCCCTGTAGACCTATCAAAGTTATATGATCTTAATCATGGTAGGCTCTTGCAGGCGGTACAAGAGGATTTAAAGAGATGGGGAGAGCTACCTCTCTCCTTGTTTGGGAGAATAGATTGTATTAAGATGAATGTACTCCCATGCATTCTATTTTTATTCCAATCTTTACCCCTTAAAGCCCCCGCGGGTTTTTGGCAATCTCTTAGAATTGCTATGAGTAGATTTATTTGGGCGGGCAGAACACCCAGAGTAAAATGGAACTCCTTACTCCGAGAAAAGGGGAAGAGGGAGATTGGGCTTACCTGATTTTAAGAAATATTACTGGGCAGCTCAATTACTGCCCCTACTAGCTATTATGAATGGTTCAGAACCCCCTTTGTGGGTGGAATTGGAGAGGCCTGAATCTTCCAAAGATGACATTTAGGATCTGATCTTTATGGATAAAGAGGGAATTCAGAACCTACTAGTAAATAACCAATGGTCTAGGCAGATTATTTCCTCCTGGCTAGACATAAATAAGACATTTTCCCTCAGACTGACTCTAGGACCCCAATCACCAATCAAAGCATGTTTAGATTTCAGGTTGCTTACATGGGACCAGGGATTTAAGAGGTGGGAAAGGGGAGGGTTGACCAGGTTAGATCACTCATATATAGGCTGTGATATTAAATCCTTCTCACAACTGGCTAGGGAATACAAACTCCCTAATAGGGATTTGTTTAGATATTTACAACTTAGACATTTCCTGTAGGAAAAAGTCCGTCAAGGGGCTGGAATCATAATAGACAATAAGAATCCCCTTACAAATGTTATACTAGCTGAAGTGGGCAACCAGCAATCACGTGGTCGGATTTCCAGATTGGCTAGACAGCTAATGGACCTGGATATGGATCCTCTAGAAGGGGTCAAGTCAGCCTGGTGTTCAGAAATTGGGAGGGTAGTGGAAGATTTGACATGGGCCAGGATCTGGGTGACTATTCATTCCACGACTGCCTCATACAAATGGTATGATTTCCGGTGGAAAGTGTCGGCCTGATATTTCTGTACCCCTGTAATCACGAAACACTATGGTCAGAATTTCTCAGATTTATGTTGGAGAGATTGTAGAGAAAGGGGCACCCACATCCATGTGTTTTGGGCGTGCCCCAAAATCCAGCCGTACTGGTCTCAGGTGGTGGCCCTGGTGGGTTCGATTTTTGGAGTGGATCTTTCCAAGGATCCAGTATACTGGGTGTTAGGGGGAAGTTCCTCAGATAGTTAAACACCAATCCCAGAGATATTTGTTTAACATTCTGGCAACGGCAGCACTTAAAGTGATTACACAAAATTGGATGTCCTCGGATGTTCCCTCAGCAGAGGCTTGGTACTCAAATTGCCTAGATATTTTGGAGGTGGAAGAACTTACTGCCAGAGTCAGGTTAAAAAAGGACAAATTCAAGGTGTGGTGGTTACTGTTCTTCCACTTCCAACCACAGAGGGAACAAACAGATGTATTAGAGATTTTGGCAAGGATGTCATGAAGCACCTGGGAATGTACTGTGTTTATATCCCCTATATTAGTTTGATAAGGATTGATATAGAGGAAATGAGTCTATCTTTCTTACTCTTTTTGGGGAGATGGAACATTTGAGACTGAAATTAGAAAATGCAATTTGTTTAACTCAGTCAGTTATTCTGCCCTAGCATTGTACCTGTACTCTCTGTACTATACCTTTTTCTCTCTCCTTTTTCCTTTCTCTTTTACCCTCTTTATTTCTTCCTTTTAGGGTGTCTTTCTTTGGCTTAAGTCTAACTCCAACTTCAGGACTTTATTTCCTCTCTTTCCTTTCTACTCTTGGCATTAATTATAATATGATTGGAGGTCATTGAGTATTTATGGAAATGTAATTTCTTTTTTTTTAGGTTTAATCAACTGTACAAGAAGAATGGGATACTTAATTTTATAAAACAGTATATTGACCCAACTTTTGGTGGTTTTTATATATAGGATGCCACCTCTGTTTCTCTCTTGTTAATGTATTTTGTGAAAATCAAATAAAATTGTTATTTAAAAAAAAAAAATGATATAATTATGGGCTTTCAGGACAGCGGGCAGGCCCTTAGGTCTGTCAAATCCAAGTATAAGGGGGGCTTCATGTCTAAACAGCCCTTTCAGTACCAGCAGAAGTGGCAGAACAAGCAACCCTTCTACAGACATCAAACTAAAAGGAGAGCATCATGGACCACCGTCACCTTCCCTCCCCCGCTTCCAAGACTCTGCGAGCTGCGGGAGGAAACTTTCCCTCCCGCTCCTCCACCTCCTGATTCTTACAGTCCTCCCCCTCCTTCACCTCCCAGCAGTGTGGAGCCAGTAGGGGGAAGATTTGCTCTTCACCTCGCAGAGCGGCAGGGCATCACGTCAGATTTGTGGGTCGTACAACTAGTAGCAAAAGGGCACACCATTGAGTTTCTGGAAGGGCCTCCAGACTCGCCTCCATTTCGATCTCATTATCACTCAAACCAGGTCTCTCTGGTAAGGGATGAGATCCTGGCTCTAATTCAGAAATCAGCCATAGAGCCAGTACCTTGGGCAGAGGGGGGAAAGGGTTCTACTCCTATTTCTTCCTCGTTCCCAAAAAGATGGGTGACCTCAGGCCCATCTTGACCTCAACCAGCTGAACCTTCTTGTGGAATACAAAAGGTTCCGCCTGCTGACTATCCAGGGACTCCTGCCCTTGCTCCAGACAGATCACTGTCTCTGTGCTCTGGACATACAAGATGCTTACCTGCACATTCCAGCCACCACTGCTTCCTACTGTTTCTCTTCCAAGGGGAGCACTTTCAATTCAGAGCCCTCCCCGTGGCAAGCAGGGTCTTTACCAAGTGTCTAGCGGTGGTGGCAGCACCACTTTGCCATCAGGGCATCCACATGTTCCTGTACCTGGACAATTGGCTCACTGCAGTTCCATCCAGGAGCAGCTTGGGGGAGACGCTGTCCTCCACCATGGACCTTTTTGCATAACTGGGTATTACTATCAGTTGCCCCAAGTCATCCCTGGTTTTCTCTCAATGCTTCCAATTCATTGGGGTGGTATTGGACACGGTCCAGAGCAAGGCCTTTCTTCCATCGGACAGGGCGGATACTTTGCAGGAGCAGGTCAAACTGGTAGCCTCCTCCAGACATGCCCCAACCAGGGTGTTTTTGCGTTTTCTCGACTTGATGGCAGCACCCATTTCCACCCTCCCCTTGGCTAGGCTGCACATGAGGGTCACCCAGTGGACACTGAGTCCAGTGGGATCAGCATATGGACAACCTGGATCATCCTGTCTTGGTGTCCAGCACATTCATGAGGGACCTATTGTGGTTGCAGAATCCTCAAAACCTTTTTTGAGGGTTACCTTTCAAGCCCCCCCTTTCCTCTTGGACCCTAACCACAGACGCATTGGGTCTGGATTGCAGAGTCCATCTGGGAGACCACCAGACTCAAGGGACATGGTCCCAGCTGGAATTCTCTCTCCACGTAAACATTCTGGAGATGAGTGTGATCCTGTACACCCTTCAGGCCTTCCACTCCCTTCTGTCTACGGGAATACTACTGGTACAGACCAACAACATGTATGGTCTGGTATATCAACAAGCAGGGAGGCATCCAGTTGTACCCCCTGTGCAAGGAGGCGATGCGGGTCTGGTACTGGGCAGTCCAGCGTGGTCTACGTCTCGCAGCCGTGCACATTCCAGGCATTTACAATGTCCTGGTGGACAGCCTCAGCCAAACTTCAGCTCAAGCTCATGAATGGGAACTTCACCAGGAAGTGGCAGAACATCTGTTTCTTCATTGGGGGCATTTAGAGGTAGATCTCTTAACCTCCCCATTCAACGCAGAACTTCCCAATTTATGCTTGCTCATTTAAGGGCCTGGTATTATCTGGTTAGATGTGCGATCTCTCTGTTGGACAGGGAGGTACTTGTATGCTTTCCCTCCTTTTCCCTTTCTGCAAAGAGTTCTGCTGAAGTGTCAGGCAGAGGGGGCTCAAATGTTGCTGATTGCCCCCCTCTGGCCCAGGCACATCTGGTTTCCATTCCTGCAGCAGCTGGCCATAGAGCCCCCAGTACCTCTTCCTCTTTGGCATGACCTATTAACGCAGAAACAGGGCAGACTGATGCATCTGGGCCTCAGGTCCCTGCATCTTCATCCGTGTCTTCTTCAGACGTAATTGTGTCACACTTTGGTGTCTCCGAGAGAGTCACCCAAATCATGGTGGAGATTAGGAAGCCTTCCTCTACGTCAGCTTACACCATGAAGTGGAAACAGTTTTCCATTTGTGCGGCCTCGAAGGGCTGGGATCCCTTTTCCTGCCCGGTGCCCCAGGTGATGGAGTACCATTTGCACCTGTCTGACTCAGGACTCAGCTACTCTTCATTGAAAGTCTACCTGTCTGCCACCTCTGCCTATCACTCTTTGGTGGACTGGAAAACTGTTGCTCAATTGGAGGTCTCCAAAACCTTTTTGAAGGGGATCCTCCATTTGAAGCCCTCCATCTTCAACCCTGCCCCACCTTGGGATTTGAATTTTTTGTTGGAAAAGCTTACGTTGCCTCCTTTTGAACCGGCAGTAAGCTCTGAGATGTGCTGTTTGTCCTGGAAAGCACTCTTTTTAGTTGCGGTTACTTATGCTTGCAAGATTTCTCAGCTTCAGGCCCTGACGTGTAAGGAGTCTTATTCAGTTTTTCACAGTGACCGGGTGGCTCTGCGCACAAATCCTAAGTTGCTTCCCAAGGTGGTTTCTGAGTTCATCTTAAACCAGACTGTTGAACTGCCAGTGTACTACCCTACTTATTCTAATAAGGGTGAGGCTCTCCTGCACATATTGGATGTGCACAGGATCTTAAGTTACAATGTTAACAGGACTAAGAATGTCTGAAAATCAGATCAGTTGTTGTTTGTTTCTTTCACCCCTAAGACTCTGGGGTCAGCAGTTTCTAAGCAGTGCTTGCCTAAATAGTTGGCTAACTGCATCCATTTTTGTTATCAGAAGTACAGCAAACCTCTTCCAGGGGAGGTCAGAGGTCACTCTACTAGGGGTATGGCTGCTTCTGCGGCCTTCCTCGAGAATCTTTCTGTAGCAGATATTTGTGCTGCAGCAACCTGGAGTTCGGTCCACACTTTCACTAAGCATTACAGTCTGGACATTGCCTCTAGGTGTAGGGCAGGTTTCGGCCTAGCTGTCCTGCAGGGCCTTCTGTCCTAGACCTGCTCTGGTCTTTCTGCTGACTTTCTTTCCTGCCTTGCTTCAGTTTGTCTTACTGAGTGTGACTGCTTGAGATTCAGTCCTACAAGGTATGACCTACTGCAGGAACCCTCTCGAAGTAAGATAGTACAGTTACGTAAGAACTTACCGTAACAGTAGATCTTCGAGAGAGGTTCCTGCAGTAGGTCACCTTTTTCCCCTCCCTCCTTACCCCAGCTTTTCTGCATGATCTTGCAGGCTTTTCTGGATTGGGCTCTAGGTATCTTATCCACTTCTCCTGTTGCCCCCACTTTGGGTCTCCAGCGGGAGAACTGGAAGGTGGGTGCATGGACCACCCACTATATAGGGTCATGCTGACGTTGGTCACATGATGTTGGGTGGGTGGTCCCCCCACCAGACATCGCTAGCAAAAGTTTGCTTTGTGGTCCTGACGCCAGGGGATGCAGTCCTACAAGTTATGACCTACTGCAGGAACCTCTCTCGAAGATCTACTGTTACGGTAAGTTCTTACATAACTGTATTTTCTAGATGGTTGTAAAGAGGCAGGCATCTGTGTTTTTGGTGACACACTGCTGAAGCTCTTGTGGGACACAAAACAAAAACAAGTCTGTGCTTCATAGTCACATTTCTGTTACAGAGGACACTGGGTGGTAGGCATAATATTTGTATGTGTAATTTAATTTCTCCTGCACATCTTAAAATGTTGTTTGTTAGAGAAGAATGTTAGGGATTTATGGTAGTTTGCCATAGAAAATGGGAGGAGTAACCTGTAGGAGTTGTGAATCAGTCTCCTACCAATCAAACTGCCAAAAGGTGCTGTTTTCAGGAAAAAATCCTTTTATTTCTGTGCTCTGCTTCATTTTCATAATCCTGACCCTTTTTTTCCTCAGTGCTGCAACCCCCAACCGTGACATCATGCAAGGGAAACAACGTTTTTAAAGGGACACTGTCAGTTTTTAGCTGGCTTTTTACATGTTTTACAAGTTGCTGTATCTAGCATTATAACGTGTAAAGAATTTCTAGTGATTTGATTGGCTGAATCAGCTCAGAGCCATGTAATCACTGACCCATAATTACACTCCTGAACTACTTATAGCCATTCAGGCACTATAACATAAACATAGAGAAGTATCACCGCACTCCCAAATTCTGACAGGAGCTGTCACTTCACCAGCAGGCGGTTAAAGTAAAACAACATCTACACAGAATGGCAAATGATCTTTTTGGCCCATCTGCATCACAAAAACATTTTTACGGAAACGTTTATGCTGATTGTGCTGCTGTAAATACCACCGAAACAGGAGACTGCACTTTGATTAGGGAGATAGAAAACTCAGCTATGTACTGTACCCACAATGCGTCACTGTGTACGTTAGTATACAGGCTATTATATTTCTGTGCATACTACAAAAATATGAGACTACATCTCTCTGTAAATACATATTGTCAGCACAAATGCCTTGCTTTGAAAATAAACATATGAGAGCTTATATTGTTGAAGCCACTGTGGAAATATGAAGCTGCACCTCACAGGTGGAAATTGGAAAACAGCTTCTTATTGTACCCACAGTGCCTTTCTATGTGTACCTACATATTAGGTGCTATACTACAATCACCACTACCAAAATAAGAGACTGCACCTCTGAGTAAGGAACATTTAAGTCAACTTTATAATTTACCCAGAATTCCTTGTAGCTGTATGTAAAACATGGACAGCTCCTTTGCATGACATCATTATGGGGGTGTGACTGCACACAGAAAACTGGAGGATGGGCAGAAACAAAGTGCTGATAAAATGTAAAAAAAAGACTATGACAGATTTTTTTTTTTTTTTTTTCACAAAACAGATTGCAGCTGCAGCACCTGAAGCATGGCTGGCAATGGCATATTATGTGAAAAAGGCATTTGGGGAACTTCCATAAATCACTTTAATTATTGGAAGTTCTGGAACTACAGCTGGAAACTGGGAATTCTGGGCAGACATTTTACTGGAAGAAATAGTATTTTAAAGTCTATATGAGGAACTTAATTTTACATGCTAATGTTTTGAATTTGGGGACCACAACATATACATTCTCAGTCTTTAGTTGACTTTTTTTTACAGGAATGTGGGTCTGATGTTTCCTTCCTTGACTTGATTTTATCACTTGGAATTGCACACTTTGATCTACTACTTTAAGTAGGTTACTGTCCTTGGAATGTGGAGTTATCCACATTCTGTACTAAAGGAAAATGACTACTGTTGAGGTGTGCTGCTAATATTTTGGGTAGCATCTTATCAAAGAAAGAAGACTGACTGGCCTACAGTCTGGCCAGCCACTCAAAATCATTATACGTAGCTGGCCCAATGGCGCTGGAGGTTGAGGCGCTGGACGACACACCTCATGCTCTGCCAGCGACCTGGGTTCGGCAGTGAGCCAGGGCCATCAGGAGTCGGCAGGGGTGAGAGAGGATCGAGCATCCAGAAGACTGCTCTCCTCTCTTGGGGAGGGAGGGATTGTCATCTTGCCTGTCAGTTGCCCTCTGGTGCGGACTGGTGCAGGTTGGAAGGAAGGCAGCTGGCTATCATGACATGTGTGTGCCTGTGCGTCAGGAGGGAGTGGGGTCTCCAGAAAAGAGGAAAATGGCCGGGGGCTTCATGAAGCCTTGTCCATTTCACTGGTATGCCTCTGCCACCTCCCCAGATTTGGATTGTGCTCTGGGGAGGGGGAAGCTCCCTTCCCGCCCCCAAGTTTTGGGGGTCTCGGGGCTGGGTTGGGCGGTAGGCGGGCTCACAGATGGATTAGAGGCAGAGTCCCCCCCCCCCCCGGTGTGCAGGGAGCATAAACTATGAATTTTAAAAAAAATCATTAGACATAAACCTATTAAGCAGATGTGTTCATAAGGTAAAATATCTTTTATATGCGATACTTACTTGCCTATGATATAAAACACAGTGGAATATTTTCTTAGCAGAAAACTAGAACATACGAACCCCGAGATAAATTTTTAGGGCGTCTAATGAATCCAACTTCAAAAACTGCCATAAGGAAGGTGGTCAGATTCCTAAGATCAGTTTACTTTAAAGTTGTATTCTCGTCTGTAGGATTTGGTAGCTCATGAGTCTTTGATGTATCCCACACAAAATTTCCTCACAGAATCATAGAAATCTGACGGCAGAAAAGGACCTCATCGGTCCATCGAGTCTGTCCTTAATCCCTTCCCCAATGTGTCAGAATCTTAGGAAATGTGAACACTGTCAGTTTGTTTTTAACTTTATATATCTATTGGTGGGGGGTTTATAATCTGTAGAGATGCATGGATATCTGATCCGGTAACCGAATCCTGCAGAATATCTGGCATTGCTATAAAATTTGGCCCAGACAAATATCTTTCCAAAAAAATGGATCGGATAGTCTCCTCAGTTAACCTGCGCTTGCTGCACTTCAGAGCAGCCTCTGATCCTGAAAGTGACATTCCTGTGCTGTGGCAGCCAATGTTGAAAACAGGAACACTGTAGAAAGAATGCCCTGTCTGCGTGTGATTCGCCTCCTCAGAATGCTGAGTCCTGCTTGAGTGTGTCCTGCTTTTGGTGGTAATGTAAAAGCAAAAAGTTATTGCTGCTGCTCCTCGTACTGTACTGCCTTTTAAATTGACTGAACGTCTTTTAAAGTGAATTGTTTGCTGAATGTTGAATGCTGATAAAGTGGTCACACATTTTCAGTCAGACTAAGAAAGGGATAATAAAGAGAGAATACATTTCTGGCTTCTAAAGCTAAGCAGCTAATTGTTCTGGCTAAGTGGTTCCCACTAGCAGCTCATATATACAGTTGAGCAGCTAAGCAGTTAATCTTAAAGCTAATTAGTGCTGCTTTTAACCAGCTTAAATCCAGCTATGGCTCAGTAGTGTGCAATTATTTTACCATAGAAAATGAGAATGAATCTAAGGCAACATGCAAACTTAGTTACACACAAAAAATGCTTAAGTTAGTTGCATTTTTTATTCTAACTATCTGACACGGTGATATCCAACCCGATCCGGTTGTCAGAACAAAATGTCTGAAATCTGATATCCGGTAGAAATTTAGTATCCGTGCATCCCTAATAATCTGTACTGATAATGACTGATAATGTCAAACACTACATGCTAGTGGATGGATGGAGTACAAGATAAGGCATTTACATCACTGGCAGATTAAATATACAAGTAGCACCTTGTGAACAAGTAGCACCCCCTCGAACAAACTTGTCAACAAGTAGCACCCCCCAAACTTGTCAACAAGTAGCACCCCCTCAAACAAACTTGTCAACAAGTAGCACCTCCCCCCCCCAAACAAACTTGTCGTCTTTGTGCTACGGCTTCGTTTGGTGGCTACATTCTCGAGCCAACCGACATTTGTGAGTTTCTGTTTCCTGTAGTGTAGTTGATTATATCAGACTAGTTTTGCTTAGCTTTAGGCTGGCATCTGCTTTTACTATGCAACTGATATCAGAGCAGTGAGAGATTCAGTAGCCAGACAGTGCATGTTAGAGTTTTTGCAATCTCTGATCAGATGTTTTCCAGGACTGCTTTTCTCCAGAGGCTAAGTACAGTCCTCTGTGACTGTACATATCCCATGGAGGACAGTGGAACCAGCAAACAAAGGACCAGAACTTATATAAACTCTTAACATTTATTTATTTGCTTTTGGTTACTGGGTAAGTGCACTAGGCATAGACCTGCCTATTTTCAGGCATGACTTGGGAGGGTACAGGTAACAACAACAAAAATACTACCACATTGAGGTTCAAAAATCAGGTTGAGGGGAGGACAGAGAGGATTACCTGAAGGAGTCAAAGGAGGTGACAAGGGTAGTCAGGGCAGCCAAAGCATCTAGGAGCTCAAGCTGGCACAGGTAATTAAGGGGGAGGACTTTAGGTACATTTGGGAGAAAAAGAGTTGTAAGGACCAAATCATAAGGATTGTGGGGGGGTGGGTGGAAGCAGGGGCAGAACAGGTGGAAGCACTGAACAAATATTTCTGCTCTGTGTTTACAAAGTAGAAAGATGGGGATGTACCCAAGGGGAGTGGGAGGGCAGGCACGTGGGGGAGGTGACAGATGGGGAAATCACAGTGGGCAGAGCACTGGAGGGCTTGAGGGCGGAAAAGGCACCAGGGCCAGATGGCATACACCTCACGGTGCTGAAGGAGCTGGCAGAAGTCCTGGCAGAGCCCTTGCAGACCTGTGCAATGCCTCCATGGACTCAGGGAGTGTACCTCAGGACTGGAGGATGGCACACGTGGTAATCCCTCCATAAGAATGGCCCCAAGGATGAACCAGGGAACTATAGACCGGTAAGCCTCACATCTATCGTGGGTAAACTGATGGAGACAATTCTGAAAGAGAGGCTGGTTTTCCTGCTGGAGACTAATGGACTGCAGGACGATAAATAGCATGGGCTTGTCTCAGGCAGGTCCTGTCATACCAACCTGATGGATTACTGTGACTGAGTAACTAGGCAACTACACATGGACCATGCAGTAGATATCCTGTACCTGGATTTTAGTAAGGCATTCGATTCGGTGCCACATGGGAGACTAGGGAGTAAGCTTGTAGGAACAGGGGCAGGGGTAAAGTTGGTGAGATGGGTAGTGAAATGACTGCAGGGGAGAAAGCAGAGAGTGGTGGTGGGAGGGAAACTCTCGTCTCTAAGGGCGGTAACAAGCGGGGTACCACAGGCTCTGTGCTGGGGCTGGTGTTGTTTAGGATATTCATAGCAGACATCTTGATAAGTACCAAGAGCAAGATCAGTCTGTTTGCTGATGACACCAAGATGGGAGCAGTAGTAGATGACTTAGGAGGGTGGCAGGGATTGCAAGATGATCTGTCAAAATTGGAGACCTGGTCGGATACTTGGCATCTGGGGTTTAATGCCAAAAAGTGCAAGGTGCTACGTTTTGGTGTGAAAAACCCAAGGAGGCGCTACCAGTTTTGGAGGGGGGTTCAGCTAGCTATGACAGAGGAAGAAAAGGATCTGGGGGTGATCATAATGAGCTCAATGAATAACTTGGCACAATGTAGAAAGGTAGCTGCAAAGGCCAACAGGATGCTCGGTTGTAGTCCCAGGGGTATCTCCTCCAGGAAGGGTGAGGTGATCCTGCTGCTATATACTGTAGGTTACTGGTTAGGCCACACATGGAGTACTGCATGCAGTACTGGTGCCTGCAGCTGAAAAGGACATTAGGTTATTGGAGGAGGTGCAGCGCAGGGCAACAAAGATGATCCAGGGGCAAGGGGACATACCCTACGAGAGCAGGCTGAGGGAATTGAACATGTACTACCTGGAGGAGAGCAGGGATGGGGGAGATATGACTGAAACCTTCAAGTACATGAAGGGAATAAATGAGACAGGCACAAAGGGGCTTTTCAAGTTAAAGGGGGAGAGAGGGACACTTGAGGCCATGATCTGAGATTAAAGGGGGAAGGTTCAGCATGGAAATGAGAAGACACTTTTTTACAGAGAGGGTGGTATCTGGGTGGAACGCATTGCCTGTGGAAGTGGTATCCTGTAGAACAGTGGGCTGCTTCAAAAGGGGATGGGACAGGGCAAGGGTGAGGGTCACAGGTGGGAGGAAGGGGAGGGAGGGAGGCGCAGCTGCAGTATAAGGGTTGCTAGCTGCACAATTGAGCAGACGTGATAGATCATAGGGCCTTTATCTGCTGGCAACTTTGTATGTTCTTAAGTACAGAAGTTGTAATTCGGATATCCATGCAAGGAGAGGCAATAATACACACCAGTAGGTAGATAGTATCCACACAGGGATGTACAAATTATACAGGGTTAAAATTGTAGGATTCGAAGCACTGAGGACATTGGTACGAGAGGAAACAGGCAGAATGCTAAGAGGCAATACAAAATAAGGTATCAAGTGCATTTTCAAACACCAAGTAAGTGCATTTAAGTAACAGGACAGGGCATTTTCAAATATTGGGTGAGACTTGGAGCTCCTGACATGGCGAGGTAGGGAATTCCAGAATTTGGGGGCAAAGTGGGGAAAATGCACTGCAGGCTAGTGAATCTTCTCACTGCCACCTACTTCTCTGATGTTATCTGCAGGGGATTCTGGGATATATAATAACAGAAGATGTCGGCCTACAACTACTATACTACAGTAAAATACATTGTATACAGTCTACTATACTACAGAAAACTACATCTTGTACAGTCTACTATACTACAGTAAACTATGTCTTATGGAATCTTCTACACTACAGTAAACTACGTCTTATACAATCTACTATACTACAGTAAACTACGTCTTGTACAATCTACTATACTACAGTAAACTACATCTTATGCAATCTACTATACTACAGTAAACTATATCTTATGCAATCTACTATACCGCAGTAAACTACGTCTTATGCAATCTACTATACTACAGTAAACTACGTCTCATGCAATCTACTATACTACAGTAAACTACATCTTATGCAATCTATTATACTACAGTAAACTACATCTTATACAATCTACTATACTACAGTAAACTACATTTTGTACAATCTACTATACTACAGTAAACTATGTTTTGTACAATCTACTATACTACAGTAAACTACATCTTATACAATCTACTATACTACAGTAAAATACGTCTTATACAATCTGCTATACCACAGTAAACTACGTCTTATGCAATCTACTATACCACAGTAAACTACATCTTATACAATCTACTGTACTACAGTAAACTAAAATGTTTTTGCACACAGAGTGCACATTGGGACCAGCCCCATACTTGAGTGTGGGCACCCTTAGTGGTGACTGTTCCTCTTTAAATGAAAACAAAAAAATTCTCAGTCTGGTTAAGCTGAGTCTCAGTGAAGCAATGAGGGAGCCACATGATCTCAGTATTGGCTATACAGCAGACCATAGTCTTGGCATTAAGCAACATGCTTAGCAGTGGTGGCATTTATTACCTTGTTGCATTCTGCCTGCAGCTGATGGATATTTTATTTTTATTTTTTTGGCCAGGAAAAACACACTAAGCCGAGACTCATTTCTAGGTGCATCCTGGGAGCACAAGGAAGTTAAGTGACTTGCTTATGGTCACGCAGTGTTCAGTTCAGTTTTATTTGTTCAACATTTTCAGTCATTACAAAACACTATCAATTCAGTAAGAAACAGACCTATGCAATAGGCCATACACATTTGCATACATATAACAAGTTTGCAGAATTTCAACTTATTTAAAACAGTAAAATGACATTTCACACAATAGCTTTTACTGTGTAATGTATGTATTAACCCCTGGGATGATGAGTCAACCTGATACATTACCCTGTTAATAGTACTACCTTATCAAATGTGATATGTCAGCTGGTATTAAAAAGTGATATATATACAGTCTTCTGAGTTCTGACTATTGTAACCCCTCCTTACAAATAGGGGTTCCTGTAATGTCTTCTTGGGCTGTCTAAAGCCCACTGTCAGGAAGGTGTCCTGGGTCCAGTAGTTTTAATCGCCTGCGTAAGAGTGCTCCAGTAAGCCTCCATCCTGTCTCTTTAAGAGAGCAACTATTCTGTGTGTGAAAGTTAGTGTGGGCTGGGTCCAAGTGATTTAAGGCTCATCACCAGCCAGGCAGTCCATATTTCTGCTACATTCTGCAGTCGCTATTTGCGAAGAGTGAGCTCTGTTAGGAAAGTGATTATTTTCTTGTTTATTTGCTATAATAATAATGATAGAGGAATTTGTCTAACCTGCTTTGAATTGCAGCTTGAACTTTTGGATAGAGCCACCATTTTGGTTCTGGACTTCCAGTGTTGGACCAAGCGAACCTCAGGGGACCTAAAATGGAGCCTGTCCCCAGAGATCGTGTGGGACTGAAATTCTGTAGGAATTGTAGTTTTAAGGGTTTGGCACCTCAGTGGACCTTGAGGGGGAGCCCTTTCTGTGACAGACAGTTCCCTCAGCCAACGAACCTTTTGGATCACTGGGAAAAGCTCAGAACTGCCTGAAGCAGAGTGTCAGTCATGAGTTGGGGTTTGGAGAATGAACAGCTCGAGCCATCGAGCAGCTGCTCTTGGTAGGAGAATTGGCGGAAAGGCTCTGCTGACCTGCCTGTCACATCTGCAGTTTGGAGTATCACTGCGTGTATGAAATTCCAGACCTTCCTCGGGAGAGAGAAAGTGTGTTATTGCTACTTGAGAGTGGACCGAAGACTTGCTCCATAAGTGATTGGTCCAGCTGACGGCTGAAGTGAGCCTCAAAACAAAAGGTTTGCACAGTGAAGCTGCGATTGGCAAATGGACTTTATCCAAACTGTGGCTAAACAGGCTAAGTGTTGTAGATGTGCTGAATGTGTTTTGTGAGTCGCAGTTTGGTTCCCCACAGCAAGTTCTGTTATGCCAGCTGGAGGCTTTTCCAGCGCTTCATTATGGACTGCATCCAAAATATTCTTCCTGCCTGGCCCTGCCATCTCGGCCTAGGCTGCTGCTCCCAATTCAGACATTCTCGGTGAAAGAGCCACTTGGGAATTTGGCCCCCTGCTCAATGCCACCGAACAGGTAGCGACCACCAGGAGGTGAGTCGTGTAGGCCCTACTTCCCCTGGCAATCCAGTACAACACCCTGAGGTCTTAATCTCACCTGTCCTGCATCCTGGTCTGGGTAGTGTGAGTATAAAACAGGGTAGTTCCCTGCAACATAAGCTACAATCATTCTGTATCATCTGATTTTCTTGTTTGGGTTTATTGCAATGGACTGAGCCATCCAGCTCCAGATTACAAATATTTGGGTTGAGTGCATGTTAATTGTTTTCTTTCCTAAGGTCCCCAACAGCTGCAACGCTGGCCTACCCCAGGCAACACTTCAGGCTAGCCTGTTTAACACACTGGGTACCCAGGGTTGTGGGACTGTGCTACAGGGACTCACAGTGCATGCTAAATCAGTCTGAATCAAATCAGAAACACCAGTCACTTGCTAGATTTATGCCCCAACTTTGTTTACTTCCCTTAAATAAACCAGATTGTGGGGTTTTCACATTTAACCTGGCTGGTGTGTACCTTATTGGTTGTATTACTGCTGTATTACTGTATCGTTGCCTTGCTGGTCTTATTTTCCAGGGAGTCTCCAGGGCAGTTGCAGATGATCCAGCCCTGGTGGTAAGTGCAAGGAGTGTGAGTATATAATCACTGTCATATGGTAAATGTGAATGTTCTGTTGCTGAACTGTTTAGGCCAGTAGAAGGGTTGGTGGGTGGTTATAGCATCCTGGAGGGCTACACCAACAGCAGCTATGCTACCCCAAAACAAATCCTCCAGGTGCAGGCACTCATTCATCAAGCACAGGCCCCTTAACCTGTACCTAATCACGCAGGTAGTAGCCCGTAGGATAGCGCCACCTAGAGGTTACACTGTAATACTCACATTTCACAAAAATTAATAAGGCAAAGGGGAGTGTTACGAAAGACATTAGAAAATTCCAAACCAGGTTTAGAATGTAAATAGGACACCAAAGGGTTCGGGTCTGTTTACATACATTCATTAACCATGACCGTCACAGGAGGTCTCTGGCAGGGAACGGAAGACTACAGGACTGCGGTGGAAGCTGGAGATGTGAGGGTGAGTGTCAGGCGGGTGGAGGGGTTGGCGTCAGTTGCCCGAAGGAGGAGGTGCCAGTGAGCACTGGAGATGCCAAAATAAAAGCCCTCTAGAGTTTGAGAGCCCAGATGCTTTCTGTGTTCTGCTTTCTTTGGATCTGTTGTAGTTCTGATATTCACCAAAACTTCTTTAGCAGTTAGAAGTAGGCAGTCTGTCACTATAGCAAGTTTGAGTACCAGCCAAAAATAAACAACTGAATAGTGTTTCTATTGAGAAGTTCCAGGAGCTAAGCAAAGCACACCAGCTTTGGTCAGAGCCCAAAAGCACTTCCTCGCATCATAGATTTGATTTATATATTCTGTCTTCCCTGCTCCCAGAAATCTGTCAGTCTGCAGTACGAGTAGGCACACTGCTGAGCTCAAAAATAAATCTAGCAGCCAAAAGTGTGTCTAATCTGATGCTCAGTATCATCTGCAAGAGCTGTAAAAACCTTCTAGAAAATAAATGATTTTCCTGTAATGGACACAAACCAGATTGGATGCCTAACTCATTATGACTTATAATTGGCAAAAGAAAAATAAATTATTCCAAGCTGAAGAAAATCATAAACATTTTGTCTAAAACAAATGTATTTACTCAGTTTTGTTTTACCAAGGTCAAAAAAACTCATTATGAAAATACATAAAACCAATCTTGCAAGACTACCCTGAGGTGGCAGTAGTGCATAGTTATGTATGAGTAGCAATCAAACGATTTGTGCAAACACCGTGACATCCCAAAACAAGCCTACTACTATTACCCTCATTCTTCAGTGAGCCAGATACAATTTGTCTGTGTGTATTAGCTGGATAATTTGCATATTCATTTGGCAGAGTCTGTCAAAATGTTCCAAAAGTGGGGAACCCTCTACCACTGTTATGTGTTGGGAGGGGGGGCACTGAGAATGTGAGCTACAGCATGGTCGAAAGATGCTGAAATCAAACAAAGGTATTAAATCTGAAATGGTACCTTAGTTAGGTGTCAGCCTTAGCCACTACTAAGCAATTGAAACTTAAACTGTGATGAGAAGCAAATAATGTGACCTGAGAGCTGAAATCAGGCTCTAGATTACCATCCTGGTGCTCAGCCGCTGAGCTGTCAGGCTCACGTGACCACAGCCTGAGATTCCTACACGACCACAGCCTGAGGTTCCCACAAAAGCCACACTTCTTTCTCTTATTGCATATTCTGCAACTTGGAATAACTGAGATGGAAAATTAGTTAGGGGTGCAGCAGTAGCCACTACTATGCAGTTGCAGTACAAATTTGTAATGAGAAGGAAATCATGTGATTTAACTGGGAAGTGAAGCCAGGCTCCGAATATATCCTGTGTTCTTTCAATATTGAAGATTAAACAAGAGCGACAGCCTGAGGTTCCCACAGTCGATCTTCTTTCCCCACTGCATATATTGTAACTCTGTCTAACTGCAACCCTTAACTAATTTACCATCTCAGTTATTCCTTGTTGCAGGATATACAGTCAGAGAAAGATATGCAACTGTGGGAACCTCAGGCTGCCATCATGTGAGCCTGATAACTCAGTGGCTAAGCACTGGAATTGGGTGGGTGGAAGAGGTGGGAAAGAAGGTGGAGGTACTAAATGACTTTTTTGGCTCTGTCTTTACCAAGGAGGGTGGCACTGGTAGGAGAGAGGGCAGGGGGTAGGGTGGATGAAGAGGGAGCCTGAAAACTCAGTGGCTGAGCACTGGAATTGGGTGGGTGGAAGAGGCAGGAGAGAAGGTGGAGGTACTAAATTACTTTTTGCCTCTCTGGGTGCAAGGGGGGCAGCACCAGTAGGAGGGCAGGGGATAGGCGGATGAAGAGGGGAAAAGGATGATGAAATACCCAGAGGTAGGGTGTTGGATGCACTCAAGGCCCTAAGAGGGGACGAGGCACCAGGTCCTGATGGGATCCACCCCAGGGTGCTCAGGGAGCTGAAGGATACCCTGGCCACCCCCCAGCAGATCTTTTTAACTCCTCCCTGCAGTCTGGGTGGGTACCTCAGGACTGGAGGATGGCCCATAGTGTGCCTGTCCACAAGGGGGGCCCGCAAGAGGAGCTGGGTAACTATAGGCCAGTTATCCTGATGTCGGTAGTGGGCAAAGTGATGGAGAGCATCCTGAAGGAAAGGATAGAGGGGGTGCTAAGGGCACGGGGTCACATAGACATTCACCAGCACGGCTTTGTTAATGGCAAATCGTGCCAGAAAAATCTGGTGGAGTTCTGTGAAGGGGGTGACAAGGGCGCTGGATCAGGGCAGGCCAGTGGCTGTCCTCTTTCTGGACTTCAGGAGGGCTTTTGACTCCTGAAGAAGCTGGAGAGTATGGGGGTGGGGGAGGATGGGCAGGTGGATAGAAAACTGGCTGGTGGGGCGGGTACACGGGTGGGGGAGGAGGCCTG
Organism: Neoceratodus forsteri; assembly: GCA_016271365.2. NCBI lineage: Eukaryota > Metazoa > Chordata > Ceratodontiformes > Ceratodontidae > Neoceratodus > Neoceratodus forsteri. The sequence continues at coordinate 428,908,287 of CM057453.1, read as the reverse complement.
ATCCTCAAGGTTAGTCACAAGTGGAGTCCCACAAGGGTTGGTGCTGAATCCACTCCTATTTAATACCTATGTTGCGGACATCAGAAGTGGTATCAGGAGCAGGATGAGCCTCTTTGCGGATAATTCTAAGCTGTGGGCGGTGGTGGATGGGGAGGGAAAGTTGGATCTCCAGGAGGACCTGGAGACTCTAGAGAGGTGGTCACGAATCTAGAAACTAAAGTTTAATGCTGTGAAATGCAGGGTTCTGCACCTGGGGGCCAAAAACCCGACTCATAAATACACCTGGGAGGGGGGATGCTGCAGGTTCTGAGGGGGGAGAAAGACCTCGGGGTGGTGGTGGATGTCAAAATGAACAACTCAGAGCAGTGTAGAAGGGCGGCGGCACAGGCAAATAAAATGCTGAGGTGCATAGCCAGGGGGATAACCTCAAGAAGTAGTGAGGTACTCCTTCCGCTGTACAATACCCTGGTTAGACCACACCTTGAATACTGTGTGCACTTTTGGCATCCTAACTTAATGAAAGATATTGCATTACTGGAGAGGGTACAGAGGAGAGTGACCAGGATGGTACTGGGGCTAGGGGAAAAGGCCCTATGAGGAGCGACTGGGGGAGCTCATCCTTTATTCATTAGAGGAGAGAAGAGATGGGGGGGATACAATAGAGGTCTTAAAGTATCTCAAGGGGATCAATAGGGTAAGCCTTGAGGGGGTCCTTCAGCTGAGGGAACTAGGGGTCACCAGTGTACACCCCATGAAGCTGGATGGGGGAGGCTGAGGGGGAAAACAAGGAGGTACTACTTCACTGAGAGAGTGGTGGAGCCCTGGAATGTGCTGCCCAGGGAACTGGTGGCTGCCACTAATATGGAGGAGTTCAAGAAGGGCCAGGATAGGTGCAGGGGAAGGGTACATCCAGGAGCCCCGCTGGGAAAAAGGGGTCCTTGTTGGGAGGGAGAAAGGGCTAAAATTGGTGCCCTACGTAGGCACTGACCATTGAGCAGACTCAATAGACCATAGGGCCTATTCTGCTGGCTTCATAGTATGTTAGTACTCCTCTGGCTTAGGTTCAGTTCCCAGTAAGGTCATGATTTCTTTCTCATTACAGTTTATGTTCAAATCTGATTTACCAGTAATGCCGCAAAACAGAAAGTGACAGATGCAAGTTGTTGTCCCTACCCTAGGATCACCCAGGTGGGAGACTTCAGTAGTACTGTACAATGATGTGTTCTGTACTTGGCATCAAGTATGGATCTGGCTAATACAGTCTGGACAGTATCAAGAATGTACTGGGTCATAAATATGGTCTTTGAAGAATTGGAAATACTAATCATGTCACAGAGTTTAGGCTAATTCTAAAATTAAAATGTGTAAGCCAAGCAATTTGGATTTTTGTCTTGATGCTTTGCTCTGGGTCGAGACTGCAGAGTGTAGGCATGTGGTTTGCAGAGAGGCAGAGAAATCAATAAAACAGAAACATAGAAAGTATCAGCAGAAAAGGCCCACTAAGCCCATCTAGTTTGCCCTATTTTCCCTGCCTCACACCACATCCTGGACCCTACTTGGTCACAGGTGTCCCTTCCTCCTCTCTTACCTCTACTTATAATACCCAAGTGTCTGTCCCATGCATGCTTGAAGCTCCCTGCTATCTTTGCTCTCTTCTGGCATGCTGTTCAGGCATCTACCACCTTTTCTGTGAAGAAGTATTTCCTCACATTCCTCTTAACCCCCCAAGTTTCATAGCATGCTCCCCCCATACTGGTGTTCCTCCTCCTCCTTTGAAAGAGGCTCCCTCCACTGCGGATTGTTCATGCCCGTGAGGTACTTATAGGTCGCAGTCATGTCCCCTCTCACTCTCCTGTCTTCCATCTCCCAAAGTCTGTCTCGTATGGCTTTTCATGCAAACCCTGTACCGTTTTGGTAGCCCTCTAGAAAAACCTAGTGATCTTACGAGCTCAAATGGGCAGACTGGGTGGGCCATAGGCCCTTATCTGCTGACAGTATCTGTGTATCTCCTAAGACTGCCTGTACCTTGTCATTGTCCCTGCAGAGGTGTAACCTCCAGAACTGGATGCAGTACTCCAGGTGGGGTCTCACCAGTGAGCGATACAGAGGCAACACCACTTCCCTTCCCCTGCTAGAGATCCCCCTCATTATGCATCCCAGCATGTCTCACTCTTGCCTACTGCTCTGTCGCACTGCCTTGCCACCTTGAGATCATCAGATACCATCACCTCAAGGTCCCTTTCTTGGTAACTATAAGTACCCCTTCCCCACAATCTTATAAATGATCCTTTGGTTACCTCACCCCAGGTGCATGACTTTGCACTTTTTTGGCATTAAAACCCAGCTGTCACTCTCTAGACTACTCCTCTGGTTTCTCTGGATCCCTTTGCATTCTCTCCACCCCCTCCTGGGTGTCCACGCTGTTGCAGATTTTTGTGTCTTCTGTAAAGAAACACACCTGCCCCTGCAGTTCCTTAGCAGTGTAATTTGTGAAGCCACCGCAGCAAACAGAGTTTCAGTTTGTTCTTTTTAAGCAAAAAAAGGTCAGCTGAAAGAGAATAACCATTCTGAGAGTGTGTAAAGTATGAGATGCAAATCCATCCATATTCCCAGAACATGACGGGTCTCCATCCAAAGTCCTGTTACATAGAAACATAGAAGTTGGCGGGTAGATAAGGATCGGAAGGCCCATCCAGTCTGCCCATTTTTATTACCTTATGAATGTGCCACAGGCTTTTACTCTGTCAATGGCTTATCTAGTCATACTCATCTGTATTGCTCCATTATGCATATCCCATGCCTGTTTGAAGCCCTGCACTGTATTCATATCCACCACTTCCTGAGGTAGGCCGTTCCATGCATCCACCACCCTTTCTGTGAAAAAGAACTTCCTCACATTACCCCTTAATCAGCCTCCCTCTAATCTCATGCTGTGTCCTCTTGTCCTGCTATTTTTCTTATATTGAAACATGCTAGATTCTTTCAACTTGTTATTGCCCTTAAGACGTTTGAATGTTTCGATCATATCGCTTCTCTCCCTCCTTTGCTGTAGGGTATACATATTGAGCTCCGTTAATCTGTCCTCATATGTTTTCTGATGCAGTCTCTGCACCATTTTGGTTGCCCTTCTCTGGACTGCCTCCGTTTTGTTAATGTCCTTGTGAAGGTGTGGCCTCCAGTACTGCACGCAGTACTCCAGATGGGGCCTAACCAGTGTCTTGTAAAGAGGGATTATTACCTCCCTCTTATGACTTGTGATACCCCTACTAACACACCCCAACATTCCTCTAGCCTTACCTACTGCTTTAGTGGTCTGCTTGGATGATTGCAGGTCATCTGTGATGATGATGCTCAAGTCTCTTTCTTCCCTTGTGATTGCCAGCAACTCCCCTCCCAACCAGTGGGTAACTTCAGGGTTTCTCTTCCCAGTGTGCATGATCTTGCACTTTTTTGCATTGATCCCCAGTTGCTACTGTTCTGACCATTTTGCCTGTTTATCCAGATGTCTTCTCATTCTGCCCACCCCATTTGGATCATCTACTCTATTGAAGATCTTGGTGTCATCTGCAACCAGACAAACCTTACCCTCCAGTCCATCTGCAATGTCACTAATGAAGATATGGAAGAGGACTAGCCCTAGGACTGATCCCTAAGGTACCCCATTTGTGACTTGCATCTCTTCTGACCATATACCATTTACCACCACTCTCTGTTTTCTGCCCGCCAACCAGTTTGCCACCCAGTTGACCAACTTCTGACCCACCCTGAGCCTACCCAGCTTATTAATCAATCTCCTATGTGGAATAGTACCGAAAGCTTTGCTGAAGTCAAGGTAGACGACATCAACTGCACCACCTTCGTCCACCACTCTGGTTACCTAGTCAAAGAAATCTATGAGATTAGTTTGACAGGACCTTCCTGTTGTAAACCCATGCTGTCTTGGTTCCTGTGCTTCTATGGATTCCAGGTATTGCACTATCCTTTCCTTAAGGAGTGCCTCCTTAATCTTGTCCACTGCTGAGGTAAGACTGACTGGTCTGTAGTTCAGTGCCTCCCCTGCTACCACTCTTGTGGAGTGGGATCACATGAGCCCTTCTGCAGTCTTCTGGGACCTCTCCTGTGCTCAGAGACTCACTAAACAGTTATGATAATGGCTCTGCTAGTTCCAGCCTTGGCTCCTTTAGTACCCTGGGATGTATGCCATCTGGGCCTATTGCCTTGTCCACCCTGAGCTTAACGAGTTCTTGTAGGACCCTTTCTTTTGTGAAGGGACTTGTGCACGCCTCCCTCCCCCTTGTCCATGGTATTGAACTGTGGGCCCTGCCCTACCTTCTCCTCAGTAAATACTGAGCAGAAGTATCTATTTAGGATAGATGCTTTTCCTTGGTCCTCCTCCTCACACGCCCTCTTATCCCCTTTGATCTTAGCAATACCCCCTCTGGACTTTCTCCTTTCACTAATGTATCTATAGAAAGTATTGTCCCCTTCTGTTACTGTTCATGCTAGTGCCTCCTGGGTTTGGGCCTTTGCCTGCCGTATTGCCTTCCCTGCTTCCCTTAGGGAACTTTGGTACGCCTCCCTATCTTCGTCCCACTGCATTCCCTTATATTTTCTGAAAGCTAACCTTTTGGCTCTGATCTTTTCTGCTACTGTTTTTGAGAACCAAAGTGATTTCCTCCTTCCTTTGCTCTTGTTTTTCTCCCTAACACAATGGGATGTTGGGTCAACTATTGCATCCTTAATGCTTGCCCACTTTGCCTGTACCCCCTCACCTGTATTTCTTCTTGCCAGGGCCATCCAATCAAAGTCAGCTCCTCTGAAGTCCCATATGTTTGCCTTGGAATGGAATGACTTAGTTCTAGTGGCCAAATTAAACCATACCATGTAATGGTCACTGACCCCCAGGTGACCTTCTACCTGGAGATCTGTGATGCTTTCCCCATTAGTCAATACTAGATCTAGGATAGCCCTGTCTCTTTGGGTTGTTGTACCAGTTGTTTGAGGCCCTCTCCCTGCAGGGAAGCCACTGTGTGTCTAGTTCTGGTGGATGTTCTTGCTGGTATTGACCAGTCTGTATCTGGCATGTTGAAGTCTCCCATTATCAGAACCTCCCCTTTAGTGGTCATGTTTTGTATATCTTCTAACAGTAATGTGTCTGTGTCCTCCCCCTGGTCTGGAGACCTATAGACAACCCCAGTTTGTATGGCTGTCCCATTTTCTGTTTCCAATGTGACCCACAGTTCTTCTGGCTCCTTATTTGTATTCTGAATTTCTGTAGCTTTGATATTTTCATTGACATAAAGGGCCACTTCCCTCCCCCTTTTTGCACCGCAGTCTCTTCTGAACAGTACAAAGCCGGGTACTGAAGTCTCGTAAGTGTGATTACTGGTGAACCATGTCTGGCTAATAGCTACTATGTCCAGTTTAGCCTCTGTCATTATTGTCTGCAGGTCTGGGATCTTGTTTCCCAGACTGTGGGCTTTTGTGTATATGATTTTCCATTGGACAGATTTTGGTGCGTTAGTTGTTGGGCAAGGTCTGGCGTTCCTTACCTGGGGATGCAGATGAACTACAAACATGCTGAACTCCTGTTTGATCACTAGGTGGGGGGGGGGGTGTTCTTCCCGTTCGATGTATCGGGTGCTGCACCCCTCTCCCCATTTGCAACTTTATTCTGCAGAGATGTAAAACTTTTGCCCCAATGCACTGACTCCCTCCTTAGTCAGATACAGTCCATCGAATTTAAAGAACTTTCGCTCCCAAAACTGTTGCCAGTTACCTACAAATCTGTGTCCTTTTTCCTGGCACCAGCTCTTGAGCCACATGTTTAGCTCCCCTATCTCCCCTTCTCTGACCTTCCATCTAACTGTCCCCCTCTCCCACACTGGCAGGATCTGTGAGAAGGAGATGCCAGACAAAATGGATGACAGTTTGTCTCCTAGCCTGGTCAGGTGTTCCTTGGCCTCCACAAATGACAGCTGGCGAGATTGTTAGTTCCTATGTGCGTCAGGACGGCAATGTTTTCTCCGGCTTCCTGCACGATTTTAGCAATGCGGTCAGTGTCTGTCCACACTGATGTACCTGGGAGACAAGTGACCATTACCCCTGGCCAGAGGTAGGTATCAACTCCCCAAATCATGGAGTCTCCTATGATCAGAAGTGTTTTGGATTTCCTTTTTGCTTTTTTGTATTGGTCCCTGTTTTGGGTGAGTTTTGTAACGCTAGCTCCTATGCTGCAGTGTCCTCTGCCCCTTTGTTTGATTTTGGAGATATGGTGGGTGGGCTATAAGTGAGTTTGGTGTTGTGGTGGGGTGGGGTGAGAAACTAATTGGCTGGTGTTGGGTGTACTTGAACCACTGTGTACAGTGTAGGGAGCATTACTGAAAAGCAGTGCGGCTCCATCAAAGCCCTCCCTGTGGGTACTGTATACCAAAACTCTGTGAACCTGGCATTATATGTGGTCCTTCTATAACTACAATTATAACAGTGAGACTGGAAAGGCCTGCTACAAAAATAAACCACCTGACCGGCCTGGTGGCACTGAGGGTTGAGGCACTGGATGCCACACCTCACGCTGCATAAGTGACCAGGGTTCGGGAATGACCTCTGGTCATCAGGGTGTCGGCTTGGGGGGGAGGGTGGAGCAGGATCGAGGTCGCCGATGGGTAGCTCTCCTCTCCCGAGGGTGGGCTGGTGCCCCCCCCCGTAGTTCCGCTCCCACCAGGTGGAGGTCCAGTGGGTAGCGTAGCTGGAGAAGGGACGTCAAAACAGTTACAGGAGGTGGAAGGCTGAGCTGGCACCATGGGTGTGTAGCATGCCTCCACACGCCGCATATCCGTGTGCCGCCTTGGGGTGTTGGGGAGAAACCTGTAAATACCTATGTGTCCCTGTCGCCATGTGGCAGAAGGAGGCGACGTGACCAAACAGCTATATGAAAAAATAAATAAACAAACCACCTGGTTTCCAAGATTCCACCAGCTCATGTCTTGCTGTCCCAGACAGAAAATTAATGCTCTTATTTGAGATACTCTTTAACAAGATTCTAGGTTTGGGACCTCCACACCTCTTTGGTTTGAATGTTTCTGCAAATGTCCACTGATGCTGATGCCTCTCTTCACCAAAGGAAATGGGTGAATGGCTGGTGCAGGTCCTTCCATACCTTGCCAGGGATTAAAATGGGTAGTGTAGATAAAAAAGTACAGAACTCACGATAGACTATTCCTCTATTTAAGCATCCCACTCTTCCAAAAAGAGAAATGGGAAGGAGGTTCCATTTTACCAGACCTGTCCTCACCTCCTCCGTCAATGGGACATTATTTGTTTCCCCACAATCTGTTTTTTCTCCCTGGTCGAGGCAGGCTTGGGCTCCCTTCTGCCCTGCCCCACGATCCACCACCTCTTCAGGCTTATCTGACCAGTCCAGGTACCCCCACAGTTTACGCCCCCGTGGTGGGGTCAGGAGGGAGAGGGTCATCCTCCCCCCGCAAAGTCCACATCCAGTCTGGCTAGCAGGTGCCTGGGGTAGGAGTTGGGTGTACAGAACACCATTGACACCTATCTCACCATATTTTCCTCTGCAGTTTCACCCCCTAGGCGCAGCAGTACAGGCTGCGCATGCGCATGTATCTCGGAATGGCGGCTCCCCCTACCCTGACTGCTGTGTGTCACCAGGTCTCCTCCTGATGGCAGCCAAGAGCCAAGTCAAACTGCTACCCCTATCTGGGAGAGGAGAGCTGCCTGATGATGGCTTGATCCACTGCCCCCCTCCCCCGCCAACCCCAGGTGACCCGAGCTTGTTACTGAACTCGGGTAACATAGAAACATAGAATTTGATGGCAGATAAAGGACTGCTTGGCCCACCCAGTCTGCCCATTTCCCTACCTACTGGATAAGCTGCAGATCCTAGTTAACTAGCAGCCTACTTCTTCCTACCCCCAACCCCTAGAATGGCCTTATGACTGTCCCATGCATGCTTGAATTCCACCACTGATTTTGACTCCACAACCTCCTCCAGAAGGCTATTCCATGCATCCACAACCTCTCTGTGAAAAAATACTTCTTAAATTACCTCTGAGCCGCCCACCCATCTTCAAATTGTGCCTCTTGTTCTTGCACACCTCTTTTTGAAGGATGCTACCCTCTTGGACGTTGTTGATTCCTTGAGGTACTTGAACGCTTCTATCATGTCCCCTTCCCTCCTTTCCTCGAGGCTATACATATTAAGCTCCTTAAGTCTCTTCATATGTCCTCCGGTGCAGATCCTGCACCATTTTAGTTGCCCCTCTGGACAGCTTCCATCCTGTCTATGTCTCTATGGAGATTGGGTCTCCAGAACTGCACACAGTACTCCAGATGGGGTCTCACCAGCTGTCTGTACAGAGGGATATAACTTCCTGTTTTCTACTGGTGATGCCTCTCCTATGCATCCCAGTATCCCCCAAGCCCTCCTTGCTGCCCTCTCACATTGCTTGCCTACCTTTAGGTCATCTGATATGACTACCCCCAGGTCCCTTTCCATTTTTGTTGTTGTTAGTATCTCACCCCCCATTGTGTACTCTTTCCCCTGGGTTTTTGTTTCCCAGGTGCATTACCTTGCACCACTTAGCACTGAATCTAAGCTGCCATACATTTGACCATTCCTCTAACCTTGCCAAGTCCCTTCGCAGGGTAACCTGCGTGGTGAGAAGTAGAGTGCACAGTGCCTCAGCCCCCTGTGCCACTGGACCAGCAATGGGGCATAATTTAACTGGTACAGAATCCTCAGGTTTGTCAAGATTATTACCCCCTACATACCAGGCCCACTTCAATGGAATATTTATTTATTTATTTATTTTTATTTTGACTTTAATAGGTGCACTGGTCCAGTGAACTGTTTACAGGCAAGACCTGGGCCATAAGGCATGAGTGAAAAATACTATGCAATGCAATGAAGGCAGTAACAAGGGTACATTAGAAGTTGCAACATACAACAATACACAGTGCCGGTACAAGGTGCCATAATGATAGTTAACAGACAGGTAAATAAAAGTAAAGGAGATATACACAATACAAGTTTATAGGTAGGCATGGTGCATGCATACCATGCCATGGCCCAACATAGCCAACTATAGCAGGAAAGGGAGATAATGACCAGAAGGGCAGGCAAGGATGAGGCAATTAGTGGGCAGAGCAGTTGCATTTATCCTTGTCCAGAAGCCAGGATTTGAGGTTCAGCTTAAATGTTTGATGGGTGTTGGACATTCGCAGGGATGTGGACAACCTGCTCCTCATGGAGGGGGCTGCCACGGAGAGGGCTTTCCCACCCATATTGGTGGAGGTTCTAGGTACCTCAAGGGTGGGAGTATCAGAGGAGCGCAGGAGCCTAGTCGAGGTTCTGGTGTTGAAGAGGATGGTGAGTGGAGAAGTGACACCGCATCTAAGGGTGGCATCCAGGAGACAGGCAAGTGAGTAGTCAAAGCGACGCTGTAGGGATAGCCAACCAAGTGAGCCATACAAGTCGCAGTGGTGGGTGGAGTAAGAGGCTGATAGGACAAAGCGGCAGGTGCTTTTATAAGTTACCGATAACCTCACCTGGAGGGTGATCAAAACTAGGGGGAAGATAGGAGAGCAGTAATCAAAGATGGGGAGGAGATTACCAGTGACGTTAGCCAAGCGAGCCTCCTTGGTGAGGTAGGGCTTAATATGATAGGCCACTCCTAGCTTAATGTTGACCCTACGGATTAAGTGATCTATGTGGTCTTTGAAAGTGTCAGAGGGGTCGAGCGTGACCCCTAGATATTTAAAGGAGGAGACGTTGTAAAGGGTAGAGCCATTGGGGCAGTGTATAAGGAGAGAGGAGTTAGCCTTGAGCGATTTGGTAAGGAATGGTTTGGACCCGAACAGCATAGCCTTGGTTTTCTTAGAGTTTACCAACAACAGGTTGGAAGAGAACCAATTATGGGCAGCAGAGTAGTTCTGGGAGAGGATGGAGGAAATACATGAGAGCGATTTGTCACTGTGGTAAATGATGAGATTGTTCACATAGAGTGGGGAGTTACAGGCGAAGCTGTCAGCAGGGAGTGAGTTCATGAATAGGGAGAAAAGCAGGGGTCCCAGGATGGAGCCTTGGGGAACATGTGGTAACCGGCAAAGAGGGCTAAATGGTGGCATCCATAGAGGTAGCTCCAGAAGCAGCCAATGGTATCTGCAGAGCAACCAAGAAAGGATAGCTTGGATAGGAGAAGAGTGGTTGACCATATCAAATGCTTTTGACAGGTCTACAGCGACGGCACCCGTAGAATGTTCACAGTCCATATTGGAGAGAATGTGATCAGTAAAGACTGCCAGAGCAGTGGAGGTACTGTGAAACTTATGGAAGCCATGCTGTTGGTTACATACGAGGTTATGCTTAGTAATACACTCGGACAGCTGTTGGTGGACGATCTTTTCCAGGAGTTTGCTTATGTGAGGGAGGATGGATATAGGCCTGTAGTTATCAGAGATAAGGGGGTCACCGGATTTAAGGATAGGAACTACCCTAGCAGACTTCCAGGAGTCTGGCATGGTGGAGTTAGATAGTGAAATAGTGCAATATTAAAGATAAAGGTGAGGGACTTGCAGATGAGGGGGATATAAGCTTCAAGAAGACAGGGGAGAGGCCATCGGAGCCCAGGCTTCCCTGTTTGGTAGCCTCTTTAGCATAGAGGCGATGACCTTAGTGGAGATGGTCAAGAAGTAAAAAGGAGGGTGAAGGGGCATCGTGGGGCATGGATTAGAGGGCCAGGAGGAAGTGCTGTGTACTGGGAGTAAGAGATTGTGGAGGAGAGCCGGCAAGTCAGAGAACTTGGTGTTGAAAACTGCGGCAACCGCTGAGGGGTCAGTCAGAGGGCCAGTGGGTGAACTCAGGTGAATGGAGGGGCTATGTGTGCAGGGATTTAATAGAGAGTTGATAGAGTCCCAGAATTTTTTAGGATTACCCAGGTTCTCACTCTGAAGCTTGCAGTAGTAATCCTGCTTTAAGGATCTAGTCATGTACTTGCATCTGTTACACAGGTTCCTGTACTCATTCCACAGGGCAGCAGAAGGGGCTAGTTTGTGGACAGCCCACTTGCTGTCTCTCAACTTGATGAGCCTCAGTAGGTCTTTCAATAGCCAGCGAGTGCACTCGCCCCGACACGCTGAGTGGTGGTGGGGAAGTGGCAGTTCTGGATGGCCAGAAGGGCATTGGTGAAGTGGGTTGCAGACAGGGACACGCCAGTGTGTGCATAGAAGTCCAGCCAGTTAATAGCCCTAATGTCCTCAAAGAGGCAGGAGGTGTCAGGGCAATGGAAGTTGCTAAAGGAGAGGTATTTAGGGTGATGTTGTGAGGCCTTAGAGGACCAAATGATTTGGGTAGGATAGTGATCGCTAATGGAGTCAGCTGGAGTGCCAGTCTGGGCAACACTGTCCCTACAGTTGGTGATCACCCAGTCGAGGAGTGTGTGGTTCGAGGTATGGGTGTTGAGGCGGGTAGGGAGAGTGAGTAATTGCAACAGATTGTACTGATTTAGAAGACTGGCATACTCTGGTTCGTGGGCACTGAGCCAGTTGAGGTTGTAGTCCCCGAGGAGGATGGTTTCTCTGGCAGGTGAGAGGGTGCCAAAACCAGCTAGGAAGTTGTGGAGGCCGTCTACACTCCGTCAGGAGGGTTGTAGCAGCAACCTAGGAAATGTTTTTTTGTAGAGCCCAGGGTAGCTTCCACAATGAGCCAGTCGCTTGAGGAGGCATTATCCGAGCAGAGGATAATGGAGGCCAAGAGGGGTTCCCTGACAAAGATGGCAGCACTGCCGCCTTTACCAGGATGATCCTTGTGTAGTAGGGAGTACCCAGCCAGTTGAAACATGGTGTCCTGGTGCTGTGGCTTCAGCCAGGTCTCCATGAAGCAGATGATGTGAGGTTCGTAGAGGGAACCCAGGCTTCAGTATTGGAATGTTTTGCAGGGAGACTGCAGACCTTCATATGGGCAATTTTTAGCCTCAGGGGATTTACCCAGGGGGTGTCAGTAGATGTGAGGGTGGATTGTATGGGACCAGGGTTGGATTCAACATCTCCCTCCAATAAGAGCAGGGAGAGTAGACATCAGTAGGGGCACAGTAGACAGGAGAATGGGGGAGAAATAAGGGGGGTTACATAGGAGGGTACCAAGTAGATGGCACTCAAGGTTAGTGAGGAAGCCTAGAGAGAGGGAACAGAGAGGAGTCGACTCCCACTGTGCTGAATGGGGGGGGAAGGGGGCTAGGGAAGTAGCTACCAGCAGTGAAGTAAAGGGATAGTATGAAGGCAGAGAGGTCGACAGTCAGGAGGGAGTCTACTAAAGAGGCGACCACAAGGGACAGGAAGAGAGGATTCATGGTGGCAGTCAGGTAGCCAGTGAACGGATAAGAGGGGTGTTTGCCCACATAGAGGTAGTGCGAGTTCCCAGAAATGAAGGTCTGCGGCAGGAATTAGCCAACAGATAAGAAGCAAGATTAGCGCCCCATCTAGGTGGGTGGCATGACTTTACCTGGGCACAAAGAGATGGCAGGTAGAGGTGCAGAAAGATGGCAGCAGAGTGGCAGCTTGGGAGCAGGTAGGGTTGAGAAAAACGAGGAGCTGAGCAACGCTATGCTCGTAGGTGGCCCTGATGTTGTCAAGTAGCTGTGATGCTAGTCAGACTGAAAAGCGAGGTCCCTGATTGGCAAGAAGATCACACGGGTCATAGGCCTGCTGTATGGTAGGGTATTTAAAGAGTGCTGGGGGGGTGTTGGAACTGATCAGGAGCCAGCAGCAGGGAATAAGAGCTGCGATCCAGACTAACTACAGGGGGTGGCAGCAGCGGAGCAGAATCCAAAATCAGATCAGGGAAAAAAGGAAAATGAACACAGTTCAGAATAAGCAGCGCAGGTCTCCATTCACGGTGCAGAGAAATGCCCAAATGAGGTTTAAATGAGGCGCCAAGTCCAATGGAGAAGCTGGCTGGTGGCGCAAGGTGGGTCCATACCTGTGAGTTGAGAGTGGGTCTGCTTCAACTGTGGGATCCAGATGGTGCAGCTCTCTCTGCAGGAGGGGGCCCGGTCAGGGACAACCCATTAAATGTCTCTGGTGATCGACCTGTTTAGCTTTAGTACCTATGTGTTATACTGATCATTTGAAACCAGAGACTTTCCCATATTCAGTTAGCAGTTGCAGTAGAGGAGGATATGAGTGTTTTGGATTGTTGAGAAGAAAGTGTGTCGTTAGCATGCAGTGAGACCTCCCCCCACTACCCCCATACCCCTAATTTTTGTGTTAGTTATTATACTTTTGGTAAATAGTTTTATATTTCAAGAAATTTTCCAGTTTCTGGTAAATGATTCACAGCTGGCATCAGCAGAACTCAGTTACACAAAATTTCCTCACAAACTTTAGTGAGAAAGAAATAATGTGACCTACTGGGAATTGAACCCAGACCCCCAACATACCATACCGGTGCTCTAACCACTGGGCTACATGCTCACATGGTTGGACCTGCGCAGCCACTGGGGGTGGATGAGGGGGACTAGTTCCCCTCAACTGTTAAGGCCCTGCAAAATGACCAGTGACATTGGCATCATCGTGAAAGCATAAGTTAAGCCATGCCCCCCCTTCAACATTTTAGCTGTGGCTGTACCCATGCATTCCCGGACACACTTGAAATGTAAATATATATGTGGAATGTCTATAATACGGTCATGTTATTTCCATGTAAAATGACTGAAACTAATAAAAATAAAGTACCAAAAAAAAAAAGTCACTTGGGGAAGCCATCCTCAGAATGGCTAGTACGGGGGAGGTGCTGTTAGTTGGTGACTACAGTCTGCTGGACAAGGAGTGAGGTCTTCCACCTGCAGTTTTGGCAAGGAGCGGGGCCGTCATCGACACCCTGCAAGGGACTTTTCTTAGGCAGCTATTGAGAGAATCCTTTAGGGGATGGAGCAGTCCTGGACATGGTGCTTAGTAACAGACAGTGTTGCAGGTGTCATAGTGGGGCCATCCCTGGGGTACCAGTGATCACCGCACAGTGTGGTTTAACATAAGATAGGAACAGAAGCAAACCAAACAAGGACTAGGGTCCTAGACTTTAGGTCATCATTTGAAAGAAATGGGAGACTGCCTCAGAAACTGCCTTGAAAGGAGATTGCCAGGGGAGGGTAGAGGCACAGTGGGGAAAAAATAAGGGAGGGCATAATCAAAGCAACCATCCTCTGCTTGAAGAAAGTGAATAAAAGCCGAAAGAAAACAAGAACGTTTCTAAGGAAGTAGCAAAAGTGGTGGCGGAAAAAAGGGCGGCATTCTGGAGGTATAAGGAAACAGAGGAGGAGGACAGGGAGGTATACCATATAAATCTGAAGGAAGCAGGCAGGACGTTGAGGGGAACAAAGCCTCAGACAGAGGTAGGATCACAAAAGGCATCGCTGAAGGTGATAAAACTTTCTTCAGATACATAAGGGGGAAAAGGAAACCAAGGGACGAGATAGTGAGGATTAGAAGAGTGTGGGGGGACTACACAGAGAAGGACCAAGAAAACCTGACATCCTAATCATGTACTTTTGCTCACCACCAGGGAGTAGCAAGAATGGGGTGGGGTGGACACAAGTCCATTTTTAGAGGAGAAAGTCTAGAATGGACTTGCAGCTTTGAAGGTGGACAAGGCTATTTGACCAGACAAGATACACCCAGTGGTACTAAAAGAACTCCAAGAAGTGCTAGCTACCCCACTGCCAGTGTTGTTTTAACAGCTCACTGGAAACTGCCGTGATTCTGGAGGACTGGAGATGGGCTGACATGGTCACTGTACATAAGAGCGGCAGCAGGGGGAGGCTAGCCACTATAGGTCAGTTGGTCTCAACTTCAGTGGTGGAGAAATTAATGGAAACCCTGCTGAAGGGGAGACTGGTAAAGTATCTTGAATCCAGTGTGCTGCAAGGCCACAGGCAGAACAGATTCACGGAGGGAAGGTCATGCCAAACGGAGCTGATAGATTTGTTTGACTGGGTTACCAGGGAAACAGAGTAGGGGAGGGCAGTAGAAATGGCCGCCCTAGATGGACTTTAGCAAGGCCTTCAACACTGTTCCACACAGGAAGCTGATGAAGAAATTAAAGAGCCTAGGGGTGGGATCCAAAGTGGTGACTTGGATTGGAAATTTGCTAATATATAGGAAACTGAGGGTGGTGGTTAACGGCACTCACTCTAATGATGGGAGAGGACCAGCAGGGTATTGCAGAGCTCAGTACTGGGAGCAGTCTTCTTCAGTGTCTTCATAAGGGACATTTTAAGAAGAACTGGAAGGGAAGGTATACGTTTTTGAAGATGATACCAAGATCTGCAATAGGGTGGAAACTTTAATGGGGGTAGAGAGAATGAGCAGGGATCTAGGGAAACTTGAGGAATGGTCAACAGCATGATGCCGGAAAGTGCAAAATCATTGACCTAGGGCATAGGATTCCAGGAGCTGAGTGTAGGATAGGGGTGGGGGAGGTATTGACAGTCACTAAGCAGGAGCTGAGTGTAGGATGGGGGAAGGTGTAGACAGTCACTAAGCAGGAAAGGGACCTTGGGGTTGTCATATCTGAGGACCTCAAGGTGGCAGGGCAGTGTGACAAAGCAGTTGGTAGGACTGATGGGATGCTGGGGTGCATAGGGAGGGGTATCTTCAGCAGGAGAAGAGGGGTGGTGTTGCCAGTGTATTGCTCGGTGTTGAGACCTCACCTGGAGTACTGTGTACAGTTCTGGAGACCACAAATCAGAAAGGACATAGACAGGGTGAAGGCAGTCAAGGTGAGGCAACTAAAATGGCACAGAATTTGCAAGGCATTCCTTACTAGGAGAGACTGAGGAATCTCAACATGTACACATGGATAGAGACCTACAAGTACCTCACAGGGTGAACTGGGTGCAGGGGGGAGTCTGTTTTAAATGAGAAAGAGCACTAGGGAGCATGTGATAAAGCTGGAGAGGGGGAAGTTCAGTAGAGATGGTAGGAAATATTTCTTCACTGAAAGGGTGGTAGACAACCTGGAACAGACTGCCAGTGGCAGTGGTGGAGGTTAGAGCATGGGGGCTTTAAGCATGCATGGAATAAGCATAGGGGTATATTACAAAAGAGGCAGGGAGGTGTGAGGGTTGCCAGAGACCAGATGGGGTTGGAGAAAATGATTCTTAAAGGAAAGCAGTCCGAAACAGTGGGGACAATCACCAGGGCTGCAAAAATGCCTGATTAAAACAACCTGTATGGTTTAAAATAAATGCATCTAACCTTTCTTGAGTTATTAAGCATTTTAGTGTTGCTCCTGGATGTGCCTGCTCCTGGAAGTGCCATGTCAAAGTGCCACCGCACCGAGGAAGGCAGTGCGGCATCCCTGTCCTGTGCGGAAGGCTCGCAAAAATGATGAGCAAGGCATATCTACACGGGAGAAAAAGAAATGTTGTAACATGTAGAGGTATGTTAACTGAACCGCTACAACCAATTCCCGGTGAAATTGGAGCAGTGTAATGTACTTAAAATCATTATTAACCCTTGTGGAGCTGCAGACTGATACATTACTCCAAAATTCCTTTATGTTCTAATTCTATTGGCAGCCTAGGGTTAAAGTTGCAGCTCCGAGTTTGGTCATGCACAGTAGCACCTAGCGCTACTGCGCATGCCTGAACTCGGAACACTAGGTGCTTCTGAGCATGACTGAACTCTGAGCTGCAAATTTAGTAATGATTTTAGGTACATTACACTTCTCCTATTTCACGGGGAATTGGTTGTAGAAGTTCAGTTAACATACCTCTACATGCCACAGTGTTTCTTTTTCTCCCGTGTAGATAACGCCTCACTTGTCATTTTTACGAGCCTTCTGGCACAGAACAGGATGCCAGGGGCACACTTAGTCTTCCGCTGCGGCCGCACTTTTGACATTGCGCATCCAGGAGCAACATTAAAACACTAAATAACTCGAGAAAAGTTAGCTGCATTTATTTTAAACCATATAGGTTGCTTTAATCGGGTGTTTTTGCAGCCCTGGTGATTGCCCCCACTGTTTTGGACTGCTTTACTTGAAGAGATACACAACTGCTTATCTCTTAAAGAAATCCACTAAGTTAGGTGTCTGCACCACATGTTGTGGTGCCTTACCTCAGCGAAAGGCAGACTGGATATATCTGATCAAAAATGTTTGCCTTATTTACAAGTGGAAGGATCATAAAATTGTGTCCAGCCGATCCCTTCCACTTCCTGGTTCTGGGAGCTGCTGAAGTCCCGCCTCCACACTCAGGCATGTAATTACATGTGCCCAAGGAGAGCATGGGGATGCGCTCCATTATAGTCTATGGGGGCAACTTTTTAAACATTTTTATATATCGTATTGGTCATTTTGTGATTAACCAAGGGCACTGGGTGACTGACAAGCCCTTGTTAGTCACCCGGTGCACTCTCCCTGGGCACACATCATTACGTGCCTGAATGTGGGGACGGGACTTCAGCAGCACCCATAACCAGGAAGTCGAAGGGATCAGCTGGGCACAATTTTATGATCTCTTCCACTTGTAAATAAAGGAAAGTTTTTTGATTAGATATATCCGGTCTGCCTTTCGCTGAGGTAAGACACCACAACATGTGGTGCAGACACCTAACTTAGTGGATTTCTTTAAGAGATAAGCAGTTGTGTATCTCTTTTTCATGTCCATGTTAAAGTAAAGCATCCTCCTTGGCACTGCCCCATGACGTCAGATCTTTCTTTCTGCTGGAAGCATCAGGTTCCCTTCATTACAGCTCCGCGGTAGGTGTAGGGCCTATCTTTAACCTAAACTTCAGTCTTCGAGCTTTTCAAGCTTTTTTGACTGTACTTCATTCCGCTCTTTGGAATATGGATCCAGAGGACCCCCAAACCGGTCCTGGCTTCAAGCAGTGCATGACATGTTGGCAGAAGATGTCGCGTACTGATCCGCACGCCATATGCATCTATTGTCTGGGAGTCCAGCATGACTGACAGGCCTACAGCCTGTACTGCACCCTTTAATCCTCCACCTTGGAGGACTGCTATGCCCACCTCCTCTTGGGTTACCTGGACCAATGGGACCTTCCTGTTATGTCCGAGGATGTCCGCAAGATGGTTTCCGTGGCAGTTGGTTCTGAGGCCCAGCTTGCCACCTTCGAGGAAGCCGTGGCTCAAGCCTCTTCGGGTGCTTCATCCACATTTGTTCCAGTGGGATTGGGCATTTCAGGGCATTCTAGGACTTATGCCAGTCCCTGCCCACCCTCGGGGAAGGCCCTTCCCAGGCTCCAAATTCTGTTGGGACAAATAAAAAAATAAAAAAGTCCCAATGCAGGTCATGGGATCGAGAGAGGGCTTCTCCTCATTCTGTTGACATACGAGTAATCTGGAAACAATAGCACTCTGGACTCCCCTAGCATTACTAGTCCTTAATCTTTGGCTCCTTGGAGGATTTGGTCTTGAATAGCAGGAGAGTCCATGGTAGAGAGGATTGTACGTGGCCCTTCTGCTCCAGACAGGTGGTGCAGTGAGATGAGATGCACCTTTTGAATGGGGATAGCAAACCCCAAGTCCACAACCTCTGGTAGCCACCTCTTCAAAAATGTCAGTAGGAACCCCTCCTCTGTTCCTTCAGGGACTCCAAGCAACTTGATGTTAGCTGTCCTCATTGCATGTTCTAGTTGCTCCAGATGATTCCTCACAGTCGCCTGGGCTCTCACCATTGTGGTGCTCATGCCCAGCGCACCTTGCTGGCTTCCTCCACTGCTCGAGCCATTGTCTCCATTCTGGAGTCAGCCAGCACCAGGCATTCAGAGTGCTGGTCAAGCTTTGGTGTGCTTGAGCACTGTGATCGCTTTCTGTAGGGATTTGAGGGTTGCGGGCAGGTGTCGCATGCCACCCACAGGCTGCTGCCCATCCGCCAGCTTTGAGTGCTCAGTGCCCGCCTGCTCCTGTTTGTTGGCTGCTTGAGGATGTCCCGTCAGACCGAACGTTCAATAATTATGTGCAGTAATATGAAAACTACTAAAAGTTCACTTTGCAGCACTGCTAGAAAACAAAACAAGCACTTTTAAAGCGTTTCACTGTGAATGCAAATGGAGCTCCTGAAGAACACATCTCGCTTACTAGACTGCTTGCTCCTCCCCAAAGCAGCCCTCCTCTGCTGACAAATTATGTTTCTAAAACAGCGTCTTTTTTCTTTAGGCTTCATCTGTTCATGCTGTTTATGCCTGCTGTAAAGTCATGATCCTCTGCTTGTGACATTACAACCTGTTGCCTTGGAAATTATTCTTTTGTAACAAGCAGAGGACTATAACTTGCACTGTAGTAGTAAATAGTAAGACTGTTCAATATTCTGTTTTTTGGGGACTCATCTGAAATTTGTGTCCTGCCAATGCCAACAGTACTGTTTTTGTAGAATGACTGCTGTAATTTAGTGCTCTCCTTGTAGAAAATAATTCACTTTGCTACTACCCTGTTACTGCCAGTGGCTACCCAGTCTCTTTGCAGAGTGCAGATGGCACTAGCTTAAAGTGGCTTCTTTAAATGAACCCTTATGAGTCCAGATCTGCAACTTGAACAATATTTATTCCAAATGTACAGAATAAATGTAGAAGCAAGTTAAGAGTCAGCCAAATCACTGACCACTGTGACGACAATAGCAATCTGCTTATTATATTGCATCAGATTTGTGATATAAACATGTTTCTTTGAATTTTTTCTTAGAAAATATGACAGTCAGCACAAAGCATTGTGGGACCTTAGATTTAAAAAAAGAAAATACTGTTCTTTCTCTGAGTGGAAAATCTAATTAAGAGCTTTCTCTAGATACCAGATTGAAACAGGTTGTAAAACCAGATACTTGTATAAAGTATTGCATTTTATGACCTATTTGGAGGAAAGCAACTCCTGATAGATACCTGTTATATTTCTCACCACTAAGAGAAATAGCTGACAGGAAATTTCCTCTGAAGGTCAAAGGGGTAATTCTGACCTGCCATAAAGCAGGCTCACTAATTAAAATAATATATACTGTAACCTTTTTTTGTGGTATACTTAGGAATATGCAGATGCCTTTGAATACCATTTGGTATACAGGACATGTGAGTGACCTCACAGCTAGCATCACCACTGAGCTGTTACCACACAAGCTGGGTAGGACCCTTTCTCTCTATAGATAGTCAAAGCTGAGAGAACATAGTGCTTTTTATCTCTGGACTCGTAAAAGGCACACTCTCAAGATCACTTCTACATTAGGCAAATCAACCTCCATTATTTGCCAGCTGAAACTAGGGTAGGATTAAATACTCAGTAATAAGGCGGTTTTGTTTAAATTGTCCATTTAATTTGTATGACTGCATACTCAATGTTATATGTTCTGTGTTTTGTATTTCCTTTACTATTTTTAATTTTAGTAAACATTGTTTTTCTTGAAATCCTGCTGGAGCCTTTTCCTCATTTTGAATGTGAATGCTGGGACAATGTTGATAATTCTGACAGAACTGTTAAGCGCTTACAGTGTGTTACCATATGTACCAAGTAAGAAAAGTATCTAGGTCTCAGTTGAGTCAAAAGGGGGATTGTGAACCAGGTTGTGTGCCTGCTGGGTTAAGTATTGCACTGCAATTCCCCGAAGAGGGTGTGATATTTGAACCTGTTAACTGGGCGTGCTAGCTTAAAAGGATTCATATTTGACCCCAGGACTCGAGACTGGTAGTTGTTCGGACCCAAAACAGACAGGAAGGTTACTCTGTTTGTTTCCTGTTCACATATTGCACTTCAAGGTTTGGCACTATGGGAGCAGAGGGTCTGACCACTGGGGTGCATTTGTGACAACCACTTCAGAGCAAATAATAGGTGGGATACCAGCATGTGACACCAGCAACCCACCTCCTGATGAAGCTGCAATAAAAAGAAGCGCTAGAAGTCTGTCCATTCACACAAGGGCCAGGATTAGAACCTTCCTGTTCACAAATTGCGCTTCGAGGTTTGGCACTGTGGGAGCAGAGGGTCTGATCACTGGGGTGCATTTGTGATAACCACTTCAGAGCAAATAGGTGGGATACCAGCATGTAACACCAGCAACCCGCCTCCTGATGAAGCTGCAATAAAAAGAAGTGCTAGAAGTCTGTCCATTCACACAAGGGCCAGGATTAGAACCTTAAATTCTTAAATACAGTACAGAAAGTCTGCACACACGTATGTGGTTTGTACTCTAGAAAGCCCTCATAGATCTAAAAAATAATCAGTTGTACCTGTTCTGGTAATTTGTAGTAAAATTTGTTGTTCCCTCGGTCCGAGGTTAAATTACCCACCACTGGAAACATATCCTGCTTGAGAGCACTTGTCAAGCATGAGCGCTGTATCATAATTTACATTTTCAAACCGAAGCCGAAATCCAGTGCATGCCACGAAACATGTGCAGAAATCCTGCACATGTGTAAGAGCATGCCGCTAAGATGCGGGATTTCAGCTGCGGTTTGATAATGTAACAGATACTCGCAGTTTCGTTTTGGTTATAAAATAACATGAGAAGTTCGCTATTGCTGAATTTACAGGGCAGCATGTTTTAAAGTGGGCATGGTGTAAAAATTCCGCCGGGGACTATGCTCGTGCCTGGCCGATGGTTCTCAAAACAGAATATGCTTCTGGTGGTGGGTGATTCAACCTTGGACCGAGGGAACAACAAATTTTTACTACAAATTACCAAAACAGGTACAACTGATAATTTTTTAGATGGGGACATTCTAGAGTATACATGACACAGGTGTGTGCCAAAAGCACAGTGCTCAGATGTTATCAAAAAATGGAGGGGCAAAGCTGACAGTGCCCCTTTAAAACAGATTTCAACTTTTTGGCAGGCTTCCTGTACTATGTTTAAGAATTTTTTGCACAATAAACATGAAATAGCATAAGCCTGTTGTGGTTATGGACCTTTATACAAGGTAACTAATTCTTCCTGTTGTAAAAAGCAGCAGCCCTGGAGTGCTTTCGGTGCTGTTGAGAATGTTTGAGACATAGGGCCTGGCAAGTCCATGGGAGCACCCTGTCTAGCAGTGGTGAGTGTGCTGTTCCTTGTGTGCATGTTTTTGCAGAAACCTGCTAAATCACTTTAAAGCAAATAATAGGTGGGATAGCAGGCAGCTTTGTCAGGTATCCCTCTGGACTGGGAGGCTTTCTGCTAGGGTGCCATTTACCTGCACTCTGGCGTGTGGGGCACAGTACAACTCCTTTATCCATGCATATTAGTCTCTACAAACCAGATCTGAATTTTCCAAGGTGACCTGCAGGAAGTCTTTTCTGAATCCTCTCCGATGGTTTGCTGCTGACCCTCCATGCACTTTGTGACTGTAGTGATGATCAGCAGGCACTTGATATTGCGGGTTAGGTGTCTGCCTGGGATGAACCCAGTCTGATCTGGATGAATCAGTTTGGGATTACCTTTTCTATCCTTTCTGCCAGAGGTTTTTTTTTTTTTTTCCTCCCCAGCTCCGGGCCGGCCTTTCCTTCAGGCTCTCCTGTGCCCTCCGTGCTGCACTGCCTCAGTACAGCCACCTCTTCACCCTATATTGCAGCCCCGGCGTAACCCTTCGCCAGGTGGGTCCCCCTCCTCTGAGAGGGAAGGCACCGGGAGGGCAGCCAATGCCATACTTTCCCTGGGTGCTGCTAGGGTGGTTCGTGCACTGTCTGAGGTTTCGCAACAGCGGGAGCTGGTGACCATCATCCAGTAAGCCTCGGGGCCTTTTCCCGTTTTCTCCCCAGGGACGTGGTGTGCCACTAATGACAGACTTACGCCAGTGTTCGCTACGCCCCATTGATTAGTGGGACCTCGTGATTTACTGAGCCCCAGCCTCCGCCAGGAAAATCGCCCAGTGCCGGATCGCGTCCCACACTCACCCCAGAGAAGGTGAGCAGTCATCCAGCTCAGCCTTCTCTCTCCCCGGGTCGGCCCCTCCAGCACCTGAGTCCATTCCCTAACCCGGCCGCTGGCGTCAAGAAGAGGAAATCCAAACGCTGCGCCGACGGGCCGTGCCAGTGTTTGTGAAAAGTTTGGTATCTGGTTTAAGACTGAAATTGATCTTCAGCTCCCATGTTCCATTGTGTTTTTACCTTTCTTTGGAATTACTGAGAGTGAGGTATCCAAGCTCCCCCCCCCCAAGTCCTGATTCTGAAGCTGTACATCTGTTGAGGGTTTCAAGAAGAAGGATACTTGACTCTGCTTTGAATTTTATAAACAAATCCCCAGGGAAGCTGTCTTGGCCTGGAGCCTTCCGATTTTTACTGGCCTTCATTGCTTCTTTGAACTTTAATAGCATTATCGAGTTGTTAAGTTTTTCTCCTCCTCCTTGGAGACGGATGCCATATTTATTAAGGCCAGAAACTTATTGATCATATACCCCTGGCCTGTGCCTTGTTCTTTTCTTATAGCGATTTACATAAAAGTTTTTAAGCCACTTAGCTATTTTGCTAGGCCTATTAATTGTGAAGCCAGGTTATAATCATCCAGGCTGCTTGCTGTCTTCTTGGCCTAATTGCTTACAATCATCTGTCTCTGTTTCTATACTCAAAGTACTGTACTTCTGGCCCATGTAGCCCAGTGCGCTTCCACTTCGGTATTTGAACAGTAATTTTTAAAGCTTTTATCCACTCTGAGCTTTCCTTTTGTTTTTAATTTTCTCCAATAAATTTTTTTTTTTTGCTTTTAATATTTTCCTATTCGTATACTAGAAATAACATTCAGTTTGCACAAATGCACTTGGCAATTACTGACTTTTTCAGATTATTAAATACTCTGCCTCTGGTGTATAATCACCCACATCAACCGGATATTGCTTTTTAATTACATGGGTGCATTTTTAATGCTCCATTAACAAGCCTGTAGAACTGCACTACAGCTGCCCAGTTGTTATCATGCATTACAACTGGGCAGTTGGACTTGGTTCCTGTCAAGCTTGTGCTGTGAAAGGTGCAAGTACTACTAACGTAACTGCTGCCTCTAAACACAGCTTTCACTTCACAAAAGAAAATGTGTACCTTATTCTTGCTGCCGAACAGTTTGCAGTTTGAGAGCTATATCTGAGAGGGAAAAAAACTATGGAGTCGTGGTTTGACATTTCTGAGCTCCCTCACAGAACTGACTTCATCATTAATCCGGAGAATAAAAATACAAACTGCACATCACAGAAAACCCACGTTAATTAAACATGCTCCTCAGTAATTATGAAAAAACAAAACGAGTGGGTGTGCCTAAACCAGAATTTTACACACTCCCTTGGTGATGGATGCTTGTGTAAACCCCGTGAACTTGGCTGTTGGGGTTTATGTAACATCACACACCTTGGGTGTGTGTAAAATTCTGGTTACACCCACCCACCCATGTCTTATTCTCTGTATAATAACTGGCTTTGCCTTTTTCCCATAGGGAAACTGTGGCATAATTTGCCATTATAAAGGAGCTTTTATAATGGCAAACACGAGCACGGTTTCCCCCGCTCTGTGCATGCCCTGCTGCAGCTTGTCCCTTCCGATCACCAACAGCATGTTTTCCCCCTTGAAGACTGAACCGCCACTTGGACTCGGCAGTAAGTGACACTTTAAAAAGAATATTTACAAGAGGAATGAAAACTAGTCTTTTTACTACAGACTGAAAAAAAAGGTTTTCAAAAAATAAAATATAACCACGCTAGGGCCGCATAGGAACCTTCATTTTATATAATTGCTGTGATGAAAAAGGCAAACCCAGCAATTATATAAAATAAAAATAGATGGGTGTGTGTAAACTGAAGTTTACACTGCATCCTCGAGTTAGATGCTTTTGATAAACCCCGAGCTTCACTCTCGGGTTTATGTAGCATCTAATCCTGCAGGTGTGTGTGTGTATATAAACTTTGTCACACACCTTGACCCATACTTTATGTAATGCACTATCCAATGCATTATTCTGTATGTAATGATGGGATTATTATAGTATTATAATAATATAACAAATAAAGTAAATGAGTTGGGGGTTGTATAGCCTGGAGGGTTAGAGCACCAAGCTGTAAACCTGGAGACCCAGCAGATGTGGGTTTTTAAACCCACTACCGCCACCGGTATAACTATGTGACCATGAATAAGTCCCTTACCCTCCCTGTGCTCCGGGGATGCACCTGGAAATGAGCTGCAGCTCAGTGTACCAGTTTGCAGCCAGAAAAATCCACACTTTAATTCTATATCTCATATCAGATTAGTGCATCAGCAGCCATTTTGGTACTGACCAGAGGTTTTTTTTTGTTGTTGTTGTTTTTCGTTCAGGCAGACCATATGGAGCTGATGTGTAGAAAATCAGGAACTGGTGCTTGACCACTTGGGGGAGGTGAATTGCTGGCTTGATCAGGGAAGATGTTCAGTTATGATTTTATTTATTTATTTATTTGTTATATCGGAAGACCTTTGAGCGTGAGCTCTTTTACAAAGGTTCCACGTCAGGGTGGACAAATAATACCAGACACAAATACAGTAGTTACAGGGTTCAGCACATATACAGTAGTTACAGGGTTATAATTTGCAAGTCAGGGAACTAAGACATTAATTTGGAAATGACAGTAGTAAGGATTTCTTATGTTACTGAGAAGAGAAGAGAACTTGGCTTTATGGAGCACCTTAGTTACACCCTGCATCTCCAAACAGGTCACATGGCAATGAGCTAGATACTAGTAGTGCAGGGGACTGGATCCATACAGAATGTCACCTCAATACACTCCTCATTTCACATACAGAACTTCTTTTTGGAGAGAGGCACTGCTAGCCAGCGAACCGGGATGGTCCCTTTCTCCTTATGATAAGTGCGATGGGATTAATTCTAGGCCAGAAGGCAATGGATTCAGGTTCCAACACACCAGGGCCCCTGGTTCGTAGCCACAGCCAGTACTGCACTGCTGTACTCCCTGGTGTGGGACTTGAACAAATTGTGATCTCATTGACAGGGACATTGCAGGTGACTGACCTGGAGTTTTTGAGTGGCTGTTCCTAAGCAGCAGTGATGTCACAGTCAATGAGGTCACAATGCTGATAATATAGTGGGTGGAACAGATCTAGATATGTCAGCTGCCAGGCAGAGTGCTGTTCCACACAGCACACCTACTGACACCAGGTAAACAATCTTCTAAATAACCAAAGGGAAAAGAAAAAGTGCATCAGATGTAAAAGGTTATGGTTGACTGCTTTTAATAATATTAGTTTTGGGCAGTTCAGTAGCTCTTTAAGCAACACTGCAGGGTGTGTTTGGTGCTGGGATAATGGCACACCTCGGGTGAGTTGAAGCACAAGAACAAAGGCTGTGTGCTTCCACCACCTGAAAAGATCTGTTAGTCTAGTACAGGGCACACAATGGAGTGCCTTACTGTGATGAAACGGTTCCATAAAGATAGGTATAAAAAAGTAATTAAAAAAGGTGTAATGTTAATAAGTAAAGATTAGAAAAAAGGAAAGGAGAAAAAGAAAAAGTAGTCATATTGAGCTGTTGTAATTTTGCCGTTTGTCCAGTTCATGGCAGATGTGACATTTTTTTTAAAAATACAAGTAAGTGAACTGAGATGTGTTTATACAGCTGTGCCTGCTTCATGTAACAGGTCAGTGATGTCACAGATCACTTCCCAGTGCTCATGTGCTGGGATATTAGCACTGGGTTCTGAGTTCCTTGGCCAGTCATGTTTCTGGATTTTTTTTACCCATTTCATAATTGTACTTAAAGGGGAACTGCAGTCAAAAAATGTATAAGAAATAATGTTGTGCACAGGGTTTTGATGTGTGGGTGTAGCCCTAGTGTATCCTTCCCGTTGTTTGCTGTTAGGAGTTTTTCTAAATTTTCCTAGTAGTTTTCTGGCCCTTGGGGATCTCCACATTAGCATTTTTTATTGCTCTACTTTTTTCTGCCATGCCTCTTGTCTCATGTGACAACCGTGATGTGTTTGTGACTAGTGATTCAACAAGAGTTGAGCTGAGGTTTTTATGTAACTCTTCTTATCTAGTGAGTACTAATGAAAACAAACTTGTCCTGCTGGCTAGACTTAAACACATACCTAAAAAACCAAAATTGTGCAGTAGGAATATTTATTTAGTTGAGGCCAGAATATTAGGCTCCTAATAGCAAATTGCTGCTGCAGCATACATCACTCACTGAATCAATGGTCAAAAGCACACCACTGTCCCATGGGACAAGAGGCATCGTAGGGAAAAGAAGGGCAGTAGGACTACACGCACAAATTGAAACACTGCACAGCATCTGTTTTTGCAGAGTTTGACTGTAGTTCTGCTTTAAGCATTCCTGCTTTTTGTTAAAAGTGTGCAATGGACTGTTGGCTTATTTTTCAAAAACAGTGGTTTTACATAAACCAGCTGGGGTGAAAAAATTCACTGTAAGGTTGAGGTGAGCAAAATGGTAGCCAGTGTGTGTGGTGTGGGGTGGGGGGAGATGCCGGAGAACAGCCGATGGGAACAGACCTGTTTTTCTGAGCCCCTGTGCTAAATTACCACAAAACCAAGTGTTGTATTATTAAATTATATTGAACCTTACAAA
The DNA here is from genome assembly GCA_016271365.2 of Neoceratodus forsteri. Taxonomy (NCBI): domain Eukaryota; kingdom Metazoa; phylum Chordata; order Ceratodontiformes; family Ceratodontidae; genus Neoceratodus; species Neoceratodus forsteri. The sequence goes on along the minus strand of CM057453.1, from coordinate 428,880,736 downwards.
AACAAGCATCTTTACCTTGTTCAAATTTATCCACTGAGATGGGAAAGCAGACAGGGTAGGCAGACAGAGACCACAACTACAGTGGGTTCTTCTGAGGGTGGAGTTCAAGAGGTTTCATGGTTGAGATCAAGATAGGTCTGAGTCGGACATGGAAGATTAATCAAGTGAAACTGTTTTGATTTTTGGGAACTGGGAAGTTTATGGGAGGAGGCCATATTTGAAGATGAGTACGTTTGTGTTCAGAGACTTAGATTTTGAACGCTCAGCTGGGCTCCCTGCCTGCTTATGAACTGCCTGATACCAGCCTTAATTGCTTATAGTTGGACTTTTGATTGCAGGCTCTTTGGACAAGATGGCAGCTGTTATGTTTCCTGCCACAGCACCATCTGTCTTTGGTACAGTTAGACCATGGGCACAACACAGGGACTTCGGCATGCTTTTGGGCACTGTATGTGATGTCTTGTGTGACCTCCACTCCCACCTCCCAACTCATATAGTAGTTCATACTTGTTTAATGTTTACACAGTTTTATACGTAAATGTTTCTGATATAGCGGATAGACTCTACATTAATTATGTATTAATTGAGTTGAGCATTTTCCAGAGACAGTATTATCATATTTATTTTCCAGTAGCATGGAAGTATTTCTGGAGTTAACGGAGTACATATTTTCTGTGTGAGCTGGTGTAGAAAGGCTTGTTTGGGCTGCATTGGCCACTTAAGATATATTAATTACGGGACTGAGAGTTTGGTTAGTAATTGGTGACTTCATTAGAAAACACATGACTCAACATTCACCACTTTGGAACACGTGTTATGCTGAAGATTTCTTATGGATTTCTCCCTCATTGATGTAACTACGGACGGGGGACTTCTTTGAATGTTACTAACAGTACTTAATGTTTGGTGCAATCAACAGTAATGCTTTCTGTCTGTAATATTGTATTGTATGTTGTTTACATGTAAAATTAAATAAATTAAAACATTAAGAAAAAAATGACTGCAATTTGAGTCAATGTGATTTTTTTTTTTTTTTGGTCCTCACCCCATGCCCACTGGCACCCCACTTCAGGTCCTCCTAGAGTGCCCACTGCCCTCCAGATTCATTCTTTGCTGCTGTTCATTGCCTTCAGGCCCTCTAGTGATTCTCTGGTGGTCTAATGTGACCCTTTTGAATGCCACCCCCCCTCGGATGGAGAGACACTGGAAGAAGGTGCTGCCAGTGACCAGAGCCCACAGCTTGGGTGGAGGTGTGAGGGTAGTGCTCTCTGGGATTGAGTGGTGTGAGGAGAAGGACACAAAGATTGTCATCTGGTGTGCAGAGTTGAGCAGTATTTCTGTTTTTTGGTCCCCACCCCCTGCCTTATCCCAGAAGGATGAACACATGCAGTGTCCTGTGGGGTGCACAGTGGAACATGGTCGCCCATGCTGCCAAGTTCACATCTGCCAGGCCGCTGCCCACAGCAGCTACAGGAGCAGTGCTCATCAGGCCCACACACCTGGGAGGAGAACGTCCACACAGAGGCTCCGTCACCCTCCCACCGGCCTGCGTTCAAGCTGCCCAGAGTGCAGAGTGTGAACCTGGGTCACGGTGCCTCACTGCTGGGCACCATGCAGCCGACTTGATTTTTTTCTATTACTATTAATTTTAGCCCCCACATTACCCATGGAACTTGGGACAACTATTACATTGCTCTTCCTGGTTTAACACTGTTCCTGTAACCATCACTTACACTCCCAAAATTGCCTCCTTCAAAACTGCTCTTCGGAACCACCTGTTCAACACCCGCTGCTGTTCCTGTCACTAACAGGCTGCCTGCATGTCACTAAGTGCACTTTGACAAAGTCCTCTGGATTGCCTCCTCCGCCCCCAACCTGGTTTCCTTCATTCCCTCCTGCCAGATATCGGTATTTATCTAACTACTGTTTTATGAAATGTACAAAATATATGTAACAACGTCTGTATACTATTGTGTAAAATCTGTGTAAATCTGTATGTCAACCCACTGTAATATTGTAACACTGTTGTCCTCTCTGTGAAGAGGTGCCTTTGTAAACGAGCCTCTGGCTCAAAGGTTGCAAATCCGATTGTACAAATAAATACCCTGTACTGTGAGGGGTAGGAGCAGTAATGTAACTTAGTGGGCTACCAGGTTACAGGAGGAGTTTGTTCATAAGTGCCATCAGAAGTGTCGCTGTTCTGTTACTGGCTGGCTAGCAAAATGAGGATCTTGGTCCTGAAAGGATTACTTCCAGTAAGTGCCTATTGCAGATGTTTCAGGTTTGCTCATTTACATTTATCAGTTTAATTGCTATTATTATTTTTATAAAGGTAATCTCTTAAAAAAGGGATAAATTTGAACCGTAATGTCTAGAAACTTTTTTTTTCTTTCAAATTAAACCCTGGAGTATGGCCAGTATAGTTACACTATGCTGACACAGTTTTCACTGTGCTGATATACTGGAAGTGCACTTTTACAAACTCAGTTTATTAAAATAAGTGTTCCTATTTTTTTTTTAACTCCGCTTTATTCAGGAAATTGATGATATGACAGACACAAAATAACACACAGCACACAGTAATGAATGATAAGAAAACCAGTAATAATCACAGCAGTCAAACACAAGCTCTGAGTGGTAAAGTCTGTCTGTGATGAAGTGAGACTGGTGTATTCTGTGTTAATTCTCTGATGTGGAGTTCTGTGTATTGATGCAGAAGACGTGTATTGACATGGTGTAACTATTTATTTTGTTTTTTTTACTGGGTAAGGTGCTCTAGGCAAACATTTGCCTATTTTCAGGCACGACCCGGAAGGGTAAAAACCATTAAACGGTACAAATACAGGAACAGTCCTATAGCATTAGAGTACGGGATAAACTTAATAAAAACAACACAGTGTATGACAGTATATTAAGGATCAGATTGACCTGAGTAAACACAGTAGTACAAATTAAGTAAGAAGCAGAGGGGGGAGGTCACTTGCAAAGCACAGAGGTGCAGACAGACTAACAGGTATACAAAGTGACAAGTGCAGGGGTAATAAGTACCAGTGGCTAGCGATTGCGAGGAACAGGAGCATACTTCCAGTTGGAGCGGATGTGAATGGTATTGGTTCAGGAAAGTACGGATAACAGAACATTGTCTTATATTAGCAGGTATGCCTTTCCACAGTTTAGGGGCAGCAACAGTGAAGGCTGTCTCCCAAGTTTGGTCCTGGTTCTGGGTATACACAGGAGGTTGAGGTCCGAGGATCTGAGAGGATAGGCATTTCTGTAAGGCACCAGAAGGGAGGCAAGAGACAGGGGTGCACAGTTCTGAATTACACTATGAATGATGCCACCCACAGAGAGGTCACATTGCACAGCAGAAGGTAGCTAGCCTAGTTTGGTGTACAGGGTACAGTGGTGGGTTAGTCGGTTGCAGGCAAGGGCAGGTTAGCAGATGATGTTGTTGTAGGCCATATCCCATTTCCACAGGATAGCATTTGCGTCATTAGTGAAAATGCGCAGGCCATAGGAGAGCTTGGGAAGTAGGATACCACTGGCAATTGTGATGTGGGCAGATGGGGAGAGATTAGGGCTGGCTTAGTAAGCCAGTTCAAGTCTAACATTAAGTGCTTTGTGGATGACATGTGAAGAGAGAAGTCAAGGGATGGCTCTAACGTAACAGCCAGGTAATTGAAAAAGGGGACAGTGACTGGGTGGGGGGGAAAGGTGTCATTATCTCAGGCAACGGTGAGTGGAGTTGAGATATTCTTTAGCTGGTGAGTGGTTCCAAATAGCATTGCATGTGATTTTGATGGGTTCATTAAAAGCTGGTTCTTGTGGAACCAGGTGTGAACAGCTGTCAGATCAGCTGGGAGGTTTCTGTTTATGTCTGGCACATTCTGGGCACTGGTGAAGACCAGGTCGAAAGCATACAGGAGAGGGGTACTATAAGAGAAGCATTGGTGGACAGAGTTGATGTAGAAGGAAAAAAAAGAGTGGTTCTAGTATAGACCCCTAAGGAACACAAGTGACGGGGCAGGATCAGACAGAGAGGAACCAAACCTGACACATTGTTGTTTGTTGATCAGGTTGCTTCTGAACCAAGGGAGGGCATTATCTGAGATTCCCAGGGCATGTGGTTTGTTGCATAGTAGAGACTGATTGACCATATCGAAGGCCTTAGTGAGGGTACACGAATACTGTGCCGGTGAGCTTGCCTGTGTCAAGAGAGGTGGCCATACTATTGGTGAGGGTGAGCAAGGCAGTACTGTTGCTGTGGGTCCAGTGGAAACTGTGTTGTGTTGGGAAGAGGAGGTTATGAGCAAAGAGATGGGCACTAAGTTGAGAGAAGACAATTTTCTCCAGGACCTCGCTGAGAGCAGGTAAAATAGCAGTCGATCTGCAGATGCTGAGAATTTTGTTGTTGCCTTTTTTTTTTTAAACACAGGCACTATGGCTGACATTTTCCAGATAGCTGGTACACTATAGGTACTATTGAGGGATATGTTAAAGATTCTAGCCAGTGGGGAGGCCAGCTTATAGGCAGCTAGTCTGAGAAGTCTAGGCGTGATTCTGTCAGAGCCAGCAGATTTTGATTTGGGGATATGTATCAGGACTTTGTACACCTCAAAGACACTTGCGCGTTTGAGGTGAAAAGGGGAGTGTAGCCCAGGTTTAGTGAAAAACGTCTGACAATTTGAGGGAGGTGGAAACATTGCTGTATAAGGAAGAGGGGAAGGAAAGAGAAAATTGCTTAACCAGGAAACGGATACTAAGCCAGAGCTTGTTTCCAGGTGCAACCTGGGAGTACAAGGAAATTAAGTGACTTGCTCAAGGTCACACAGTATACAAGTAGGGGCTGATGAGATTCAAACCCAGTCTCCAGGTTTGCAGCTCAGTGCCCTTACCCAATACGCTATACTGCCTCATAAGCAGTAAAGTCAGAGAAGAGCTTGTTAAATGTGTTCGAGATTTTGGAGGGGTTATTGCAGTAACCCCCCCCTCCCCACCTTGATATCAGGAGGGTGGGTGTTACGTCCTGGCCCAGGGACTTTTTGATGTAACTACAGAATTGACTAGGGTTATTGTAGGAGGATTCAAGTTGCCTTTTGCAGAAGCGGCTTTTGCGCTGTCGGATGGCCTGTTAACAAATATTTGTGAAGGTCCTGTAGGTGCTCTAGGCTGAGAAGAAATTGGTAATCTTGAAAATAGTCCAGTATTTGTCTCTCAGTTTTAAAAGGGATAAGGGTGGGTGGTCCAGCCATTTAGTAGTTGTACCATGGACCCTCCTGGTGGTGAGGGGGGCATATTTGTCCTGGAGATTGGAGAAAGTTGAGTTGAAATGGGAGATGGCCTGGTCAACATCAGAGGTTGCCCACAGGTAAGACCAGTCAATGTGGGTCACTGAAGCTCTGAATTTGGAGGGCTCCAAGTGGGAGAGATCACAAAAATGAATCAGGCGAGGATGGACCTTAGGAGGTTTTGCACACCATACACAATAGACAGGTGCATGGTCACTAATAGAATCTGGAAGAACATCTGAGCAAATAATTCTGTTAACGTTAGGGACTAGCACTCAGGCAATAAGGGTAGCACATTGCCTGTTTTTTGAGAGCCTTGTGGAGGTGGAGATTAATTGTATAAGGAGGAGCCTGTTTAGGGATATATCAACTGAGTGCCTAATGCATTTTAACCAATCTATGTGTGAGCGGGTCGCCGTACAACTTTCAGTTACTACTCCTGCCTTGCGAGCTCAGCAAGGTTGAGGGGCCTGGGTTCTGGTTCTGATGTAACAGGTGTGTACTTTCCCAGATATAGAATAATGCAGTGCCTCCACCCAGAGTAATTTCTAGTGGCCAGTTGTTTGTGTGGTACAACCCCCTGGGATGCTGTATCTACCCACCTCCCCTCACAGTCACCCCACACATGGAATACCACTTTGAGCTGTAATACCTTGAAACACATGCACTTAAAAACCGTAGCTAATAATATGCTCACAGACAGTGTTGAACAACAACAAACAATTTATTAAATAGGGAGGGAAGAAGATGGGATGCATGAATAAATGTTTTGAATGAAATTTGATGTAACTGGTAACAACAGCATACACCACAAACATTACTGGTGTCCACGCTGAACAGCAACACCCCATCAGTAAGCCCACCTCCCCACTGGTACCAGTGTCAGTCTGGGTACCTAGATGGCAGAATAGGTGTGGACCTGGAGTGGTGCAGCAAGTTGGCTGGCATTGGTGTATTTTAGATGAAACAGACTGTACTTGGAATAAACTTTTTTACACTCCCCAGGTCAGGTCAGGTCCTGTGGTTACTCACAGTTCAGTAGACAGTCTCACAGGGTCTAAATACCAACCACAGGCTGAGCCTGAAGGGCTGGGGCCTCGAACAGTGAAGCAGGTCTGCAGTTAGCTTGACTGGAGCAGGATTCTGGCAGCTTGTGACCTTCTGAGATGCTTCCTCAATGATACTGGATCAGGCCAGTACTGGGGACCTGGGCCACATGCCTACCCCATACGTCTGTGCTTCTGACCCTCAGGGGAGAGACGATGGGTATTGCCTAGCTGTAGTATTATCTGGCTGATTCCACAGACTGTCCTACTGGCAAACTCTTTTCCGGAGCTCAGGATTCACACAATCTTTTCCTCTCAGCAGCTGGCAGATGTGATCTATCTCTTGAAACCGGTCCAGCTCACCCCTCAGGCAAGGGGTAGCAAACAGTCTCTTGGGCAGTCCTCCAAACAGCAGGCACGAACTGCAAATGGCTCTTCATACTTTACTCTACACTGGATTCCCCAGGCAAAGGGAACGGTCTGGATTTATCTTTAGCTGTTGGCCCAAGCAGCAGTTCAGGCCTTTGGAAGGAATCAGTCCAACCCTTCTTACAAGCTAAGGGATTCTCTCAGGTGCTGCAGAGATTTAACCAAATCAGCTTCTCACTGATTGATCTGGCTTTCTAGGTGGCAGTAAGCTTAAAGCAAGTCTCTTATTGATCAGCTGTGGATGCCTTAGGCTGACTTCCAGACTTCTTTTACTCTGCTCTCTCAGCATTCCACTGCTTCACTCAGAGCGGCTCAGGCACGACTGCTTCGAACTGAATCTTCCCCCAGTGTCTGAGGAAAGAGACTGTAATATCCCATTGGTGGATACTGCTGTCAGTTTGCAAAATTAATATGTTTAAGGTTCACTTGACACCTGATTAGTTGATACTAAAGGCACCAAGAACATTGTCCAGTCCCCTTTCCCTGGAGACATAGCAGCAGTCCTTGAAGCTCCTTGAATACTTATTGGATGGAGAGGGGTCAAAGGTTACCAAGATGGGGTCCATATAAAGTTTACCTGTGTAACCCCTTGGTGGCGCTATCCCAGGGGCTACTGCCCCAGCCTGCACGGCTAGTAGCAGGTTAAGGGACCTGAGTTCTGAAATGGGTGCCTTCACCCAGAGGTCAGGGTTGGTAGTGGTCAAACTGACCTGGGCACAGCCCTCTGGGACACTGTAACCCCCCTCTTTCCTTTCTAGTGGCCTGAGCAATGTCCGATAATCACTTTCGCAGAACCCCTTGTACACCATACCAGAACCCACACTATTTGCACTTACCACCAGGGCTGGTTCCTCTGGCTCGACCCTGGGGACCCCCATAAAACAAGGTTATGCACAGTAAATAGCAACAGTACAGTACTCTTGGCACAAACTGGAACCACAGTCAGGTTAAATGCAGCAAAAAAGTCATCTCATTTATTCAGGGTACTTGAACAAGGAAGGGGTGTAATCAGGTTGATTGGCTTAAAGGCTATATTAATCAAACAGTTATGCATGTACTTTAAGTCCCCACACAGTCACACCTCTGGATACCCAGGCAGGGAGACGATGGGCTAGCCAGGAACATTGCAGCTGACACACACTATTTATAATCCGGAGCCGGAGGGCTCAGTTCGTGAAAGAAAAAGCAACCAGACAATCAGATGACAACACTTTAGATTTAGCTGTTGTTGCAGGGAGCTACCCTGATGTTTACTTACAGTACCCAATACTGGACACAGGCAGGACGAAATCCAGACTACAGGTTGTTGAGCTGGAGTGCCCAGAGAAGCAGGGCCCACACGAATCACCGAGGTGTCATTCCTGTTCAAGTGTTGAGGAGGGGGCTAATCCCCAGGCAGCTCTCTCATTGATGGCTTTCTCTGTGCAGCGGGTAGTCAGGCTGGGCCAGTGTGGTAAGGCCCAGGCCCAATGGAGATGATTTTGGATTCAGTCCATAGGGCTGAATGCAGCTTCCAGCAAGCAGAATACAGTTCAAACCACAGTGGGGAACCAAATCACTACCCACTAGCAGCACACAGCTTATTTACACGTAAAGAAACTCCACTGCACCAGGCAAAAGGCTCTCGGTCGCAATTACAGAGTCTCTGCACAGTCCGGGAGTTCAGAGGTGGCTGGAAGTCCAGACAGGCCAATTGCATTCACCAAATCTTTGGTCTTCTTCAGGTAGGAGCCTGGTCACAATTCAGTGGCTTACTTTGCTCTCCAAGTTCAGATTCAGTCCAAAAAAGGCACAAGTTCCCTCTCAGGGACAGAAGGCAGGCATGCAGGCCAAAACTCGGGCCTTTCCACAGTTCTCCCACGCAAATCTACGCCAGGGCTACTGCTTGAATCATTCAAGCTGTTATCTCTTCACTTTCCAACTCAGAACTGAAACTAGCTGCAAGCAGCATGGGAATTTTCCCAAGATCCAAAAGGTTCGGTTGGCTAATCTGTCTGTTAGTCACAACAAGGGCTCCCCCTCCAGGTTATTTTAGGTGCCAAAATGCAAAAACTACAATTCCTACAAGTTTTGACCCCACCAAGCCCCTGTAGGCAGGCTCCTTTTAAGAGTCTCAACAGTACTGATTGGCCCATTCTGACAGTCCCGGGCCAAGTTGGTGGAGATAAACAGAACAGTCCTTGCTGAAGAAGACTGGTTAGAACAAACTGCAATATTATTACTACTCTAACAAATGATCAGCAAACAAGCACATTTTCTAACAGAGTTCCCTTTTATATTAATTAAGACTGCAATCCAGGCAGTTCTTAAAGAGACAGTACATAGAGGCTATACAGGCACTCTCTGGCAATAAATTTAATCTACTAAAACACAGAACACCAGCCTGGCAGTGAGCATTTAGGCAAGCTCAAGGAAGACTTTTTGGGAACCCCCATTCGTGGGGGGGGGGGGGTTACACCTGAAATCCCAACTAAAGTTCTGTTGCAGCCAAACAGAGCAGTTTTAACACACAACTATCCCACACTGCAGCACATGCTTCTCTGCCCTGTTATCTGGTTGTGGAATGGGATCTGGAGAAGTCTCCATCTGTTGCTAGTGCCGTAGCAATGAGCAAGCAGGCAGAAACACACATTTGCTGGGCAGTCCTGGCTGCTCTTAAACAGTGGTGGGTAAGTTAGTTTTTCTATTACGTTCTCTTTCTTTTATAAACTTGATCCAGGAAGCTCCGTGCAGTCACTAGCAAGGATGGAGATGTGCTAGAAAAAGTAATACACCTGACAGTTACAGTTACTTATTTCGTTGTATACAAAAACAATACAAAAATAATAAAAAACTATAACAGATGACATTTATTTGAAAGTAATAGGTTAGTTACTAGTTACTTTCAAATAAATGTGATAAGTTACAGTTATGTATTACTTTTGCATAAAAAGACGTACATAATTGTAACTGTAAGGTGTATTACTTTTTCTAGTACTTCTCCATCTTTGCTAGTGACTGCACAGAGCTTTCTGGAACAAGTTTCCAAAAGTAATAGAAAGTAATAGAAAAAGTAACTTACTTTAAGAGCAGTGTTGGGTAACAGTAACAATGCACATAAGCATTTAACATTTACTGTGTCTCTGAACCTCCACTTATGTGCTGGGATCCCAGAGGCCAGAACACACAGGAGACACTTGTCTCAAGCTGCACAGGCAGATTTAACATGGGTGCTGTATGCGGTAACAGGATATGCAAGCAGACCACCAGCTCGCAGGTTCGAGCAGCAGCCAGCTCAACTTGTGTACACCAAGCCACGTGGTGCTTCACTGCTTGCATAGCGCTAGCTGTGCTGTGCTGCGGGGTGGTGTTTTCTTTAACTGTTTACACACACAGCTCCTTCAAACCTCCAGCAAACAGGACATAGGGGCTGGCAGGAGCGGTGAAGGACATCAATAGACCCAAGACTGTCAAAACCAGGCGGCTGGGAGGCAGACCAGGTAAGCCCCACCGGGGGGAAGGGTTAACATATGTCAGAGTCACTGTGGAGTATGAATTTATTCTTATGAGCGAGGGACCAATGGTACTGATAATAGTAGGGAGAGCTTGGTGACTAGTAGCAGTCGGTAGGACCACGCAAAAGAGGTGAAGTTTCTTGGTGTTGCCAAGGGTTAGAGTAGCATGACATAGTTCAAAGGCCTGTCCTGTGTGAGGAGGCGGGAACTGGGGGCAGAGACATTAAGATGGGCCTTGTAGTAAATAATTGTGCCTCACCTCGTTTAGAGAAGTCCTTGTCATATCTGCATTGAAAGGACACTAGCAGCCAGATCAGGCTGCTCTTTGTCTAGTTTGCTATGCCTGCGGCCTTCTCCTCTTCCCCGACTTTTGTGTAACATGCCAGTAGGATGGCCTGTTAGGGCATGGCATCAAATCCAGACATACTTGTCCCTGTCTTGGCATAGATCCACTACCCAACTTATATTTAATAACTCCCACTTCCAAATAGATATCAATCCCATCCCACAAATCTTTTGTCCGCACTTACAAGATTGCATACTCACTGACCTACTCCAAGGGGAAGACATAGTCTCTTTCCTAATTTACAGGCCCATTTTCAGCTCAAGAATAAGGATCTTTTTAAGTTCCTGGAGATTAAAAATGCAGTCCTTTCCTTTTTGGGGCCTAAACTGTGGAACATACCAACAATAGAGGATATAGCCACCTTATCGGCCGTAGCAGTGCAACCACATGCGGTCTCTATGCTTTATAAGCACTTCAGTCCTTGGATCCACACCTTCCTTTGGGGATCTGCTACTAATGGGTCGAAGAACTCCTCATCCCAGTGGATAAGGAGTTATGGAACACTGCATGGCGTAATATATATAAAGTTGTAACACGGTTCACTCTCGCCCCTGTAATACAGAGCCAGGATTCGCCGAATAGCCACAGGTGACTGAAACCGAGCGGGTATTAAGCCACAGGTAACGCCCGCTCGGTCAGTACCAGCTGTGGCCATGGAGGCTCCCGAGGATAGCAGTCCGCTGGGTCAGTACCCAGATTCACCATAAGGCAGAGGGTGCAGCAGTGAGATGGGAAACGGGACTGCACAGAGGAGAGCTGATATCGGGGACGCTGATAGAAACAGTGTAGAGCACAGCAGGGGCGAGCAGGCAGTGCTGGAAGCGGTCGGGAGGTAGATGCAGGACTCGGAAGCAGTAAAACGGTATTGATGGAGAGTCGATGAAGTCTACAGAACGAAAGTCATAGTGGTAGCACTGTGTGAGGCATGTATGTAGGACAGTGAGTTAAACAGAAGCAGCAGTATGAGAAGTGGTGCATATCCGGGAAAAAAAGCAGTATTGAGAGATGCAATCCATAACAAATATTGAGTCCCATAATGCAGTACTCCATTTCTGTCGGCGCAGAGAAAACGACCGTCCAACCACGCAAAGTACCGGGTAGAACGTAACCGCAAACGGCAAGCTGATCGTGTGTCACATTCTGAACCTATGTCATCAGCTCACAGAAATCTCCCCCAGTAGGTAACTGTGTGTTAGTGCTGTGACATGCACGCACGGGCCTCATCGTAGTGAAAGCAAGTCAGAGAACGCGACAGCAGTATTTCTCACCAATCGGCAATCGCTACAAAGTGTAAGTTAATCTGTATGTGATAGCAGCGCTCACACTAGTTCCTTGCCAGTTGTCAGAAGAGACAAGACATCATTTTCCAGAGTCGGTTTCCACCGGTGTATTAATGCTCGCTAGCTCGGCTTCCTGCACCAACCCCCCAGTGGGCATTAATCCACCGGTAGAGCCCTCCTCTGTCGGTGATTAATGCTTACTTATCTAACAAGACAGACTTCATCTTGTACAGTTTAACATAATGCATAATCTTCGGTTTACCCCAGTAAAATTGCACAGAATAGGCAATTTTGCATCTCCTTTATTTTCCCAATGCAACAAAGCTATTGGATCTCTCTACCACCTGTTGTGGACATGTCCCAAGACCCAGTCATTTTGGAACTTCATCCAACGAGCTCTGAATCCACTTTTGGGTTTGGAGACTCTATTTACTTCCGGAAGTTGCTTATTGGCGCTTTCCAGCCCGATACCCCTTGTATTAGAAAAGCCCATCTGACTCTAGTTGCCACCACTGCAAAACTCGTTATGTTGCGGCACTGGAAGGAGGACTCCCTTCCCACAGCGTTAGAGTGGTTTTGCGAGAGCCTACTGGCTATCCAACTAGAGAAATATATTGCGGCCATGCAAAATAGACCACATTCCTTCTGCAATACCTGAAAGCCACTGTATACCTTACTCTACCTTTAAAAAACATAACCGTTATGATGCGAGGAGGGTCCTTTAATTTCTCTTTGACATGGTTGTAGACAGAGGAGTGGTGGGGGTAGGGGTAGGGGGGTGAGGGTGTTTTGAGTTATTATAATGGGGACTAATATGTTTTAGCAGACGTTGTTACTATGTAACTGTTCTGGTTGATGTTTGACTATGTTCTGCTTAAAATGTAATAAAGCAAATCAAATTAAAAAAAAAATTCTACCTGAGCAGGGACTCTCCATAGCCTTTGAGATGGCTGGCATTTTGGGCAAACTATCTGAGTTAAGATTAATAGGGACCCCCACTTCCTATAGTAACAGATTACAGGGGATGTAGGAATGATTATCAAGTGTACAATAGGCTGTATTGCTGAATGTCTATTTTTCTTGTTGCCCTGTATGAGGTATTATGTACTTGTCTTTATTCAAAACAATAAACGTAGAGTAAAAAAAAAAATACAGATGTACTAAACCAGGAAAAAGGCTCTCAATCCATCCCTGTCCAGAATGTACAGATATATTCAGGCAGGAGAAAGGTTCTCGATCCACCCCTGTCCCCAGTATACAGATATACTGATCAGTGTACTGCACCTGGAGTATGGGCTTCAGTTCTGGAGGCCGCACCTCTGCAAGGATATAGATGCATTGGAGAGGGTTCAGAGCAGGGCAACCAAGATGGTGTAGGGTATGCAGGGAAAGTCATATGAGCAGAGGTGTAAGGAGCTGGATCTGTACACACTGGAGACAAGGAGAGAAAGGGGAGACATGATTGAGACTTTAAATATGTAAAGGGGCTCAATAAAGTGGGAGAAGAGGGTTTACATGAGGAAGGATGGGGTCAAAACTAGAGGGCACAGCCTTGGACTGCAAGGAAAAAGATACAGGGGCAATGTGAGAGGGCGTTTCTTCATGGAGAGGGTGGTGGAGCCCTGGAACAGACTACCAGACAGAGTGGTGGGGGCTAAATCAGTGGAAGAATTCAAGAGGGCATGGGACAAGCATATGGGGCTGAGTATCGGAGGGAGGGGGAGGTATGGGGGGAGGGCAGACTAGAAGAGCTGGTACGGTCCTTTTCTGCCATCAAGCTTTTATGATTTATGATAGCTGATGAAATTATATCCTGCTCAAGGTACAGAGGTTGTTGGGTATTGAGGGCTTTAGCCAGGTTTCAGAGACACAGAGTATGTCAGGTTGGTAGTAACAAGCCCAAATGGAGGATTCATCCAGATTATGGAGGAGACTTCTAATGTTAAGGTGGGCTATTTTAAGACCTTTTAACCCTTGCCGGGAGAAAGGGAGAGGGGAGAAGACAGAGGTTGGGAAGGACCAGGGTTTGGCTCGATGTTTTCAACAGCCATTAAAAAGGACATAGCGAGTAGGACAGGGACCTTATCATGCGGACAGGTTCTGAAGAATGGGAAATACCAGCAAAGCTTCATGATGTAACTGGGCAGAAGGTACCAATATTTTTGGGGGGGCAAGTCGGCCAAGACACTAGGTAATCTGCTAATTAAGGACTAGAGCGCTTGACATGGCAAAGTCAGCATGAGTAGGACGGTTACTATAAACATATTTTAGGGCTGGCATTGTGTCTGTGATGAGGGAGGCAGTAAGGGCAATAAGAGAGGCTAGAACCCAGTAGGGTTGCATCATTGTACTTGAGTGGTAGGGATAAAAGAATACATAGTGGGCTAAGTGGGGTGCGCAACTTACGAATGTATAATTGTACGGCTGCGAAAACAACAGTTCAGACAGAGCAAGCAGCAAATGGTATTTAACTCACTGACTTTGCCTTGACTGGCACATGGTGAAATTCACAAGGTGTGCCTTTAAGGAATGTAGGTTAGAAGTGGTGGAAAACCTATGTATCCCAGTGGGAAACAAAACTGTGGGTTCAGTTGTTAAAAAAACACCTGATAATTGAGAGCAGCCAGTCCTAAGGGCACTAAACATAAAAGCACCGTGATGCAGCTGTATGCCCCAGCACGGAGAAACAAGTGAAAGGCAGTAGTTAACAAGTAAACTGAATTACAGTTGTCAGCTAGGCAGGAGAGCAGTAGGATATAAAACCTGGCTTCTACTCTGAGCATCTCAAGTAACAAAACACATTTACGCCTATAAACTGTCTTACCCAAGCAGTCTTACACCACCAAGTCAGGATAGCAGGTCACTATTAGGACACTTTAGCTTTTAGAATCTAAATTAAGAGTTACGTGGTGGCAGTTGGGCAAAGTGTCTGGCTGACACCCACGACAGATGCCAACACCCTTATTCCATGGCCCGTAGCATGTTGGCCTGCTATGCGGAGGCCCGCTTGTGGGATAATGCTGGAGTTTATAGGGCAAAGTTTTGCCACCTGGGAGCTGACTGGCTGGCGGTCAGGGGGTGCGGCTTAAACAGGAGCTCTGGTCTAAGGTCTCCATTGGCGGCAGTCGTGGGGGGGGGAGAGAAGGGTCTGTTCCTATCCCACCTCATGATTCCTAGCAGCACTGTAGAATGCAAGGCAGTTACGGCTCGAGTAGAAAGCTGGTCAGTCTGAATACTGACCTGATTCCAAAAACTTTCATTTTAAAAAAAGTTTTGAGCGCTAACAGTTCAAATGTTAGCTCTTTTTAAAGGCAATTACTTTTAAAAGGTCTTACACTTGACCCGTTAAGACTAGAAACTTGATTTTTTTTTTGTACTTTGTTTATTGCATTTTAAAAACAAAATACAAAAAAACCCACTTGTTAACAAATGTCAGACATCTCTTAATTACATAGGATACATCCAATGGAACAGAAAGCCATAGTCTAGCATTTAGGTTATGGATGAGGGGGAAAAATAATTACATACTACCTAAGCAGGTAAAACGAATAGCTGCACCGTACAAGATTATAAGGATCAATCCAAAACTTAACAAGTCCCAACATAGAAACATAGAACATAGAATTTGATGGCAGATAAGGACTGCTTGGCCCACATAGTCTGCCTGTTTTCCTACCTGATGGATAAGCTGCAGATCCTAGTTAACCAACAGCCTACTTCCTCCTACCCCCCACCTAGGACTGCCTTATGTTTGTCCCATGCATTCTTGAATTCCCCCACTATTCTTTGACTCCACAGCCTCCTCAGGAAGGCTGTGCCATGCATCCACAACCCTCTCCATGAAATAAAATACTTCCTCACATTACCTCTGAGCTGTCCCCCTCTATCTTCAAATTATACCCCCTTACAGAAACATAGAAACATCATGTAGTCTTCAGCAGTTCTCACCAATATGACCCCTCCCTAAACAATATAAAGTACAAAAAAAGAGGTCAGTGCTCCGTAACAGGTGCAAGACAGGTAAAAGGCACCAAACATGAATTTTAAATTGCCAAAACGCCGCAGTAAATCGATCAGTTAGTAGTGGTGAGGAACTGAGTTGGTGCTGGACTGCCCTGTTTATGCTTTAACGTTGGCATTAATGTGTTGAACTGTTGCTGTTTAATAAAGGGGTTGCTGTCCTTAAAGCATTTAGCAGGAGAGAGTTTATATTGATTAGCCTTGGGATTTATGGGGACTCGTTACTGCTCGTTTTTTTCTGTGTGGTTTAACATACCCTAAGGACAGAAACTTAATTCTTAATGAAAGTTTGGAGTCATTTGGTTGTACTGTAGTTACACCATGCCAGCACACTTTCAGTGCACAAATATACTGAAAATGCAGCTTTGCAATATCTGATATATAAAAAATGTGCCATACTGATGTGTGTTCATATTTGTAACATGGCAATAAATGTTAGACACAAATAAGCACTTTTCATTGGAGCAACAGCAACAGCTGACCAAGGAACAACCAGGCATTAAATCCCTAGTAATGCCCTGATGCTTTTTGTGAGCCAGAATAAATTCTTTGTTCAAGTGCAGTTCCCATGGCAGCCCAACAGATGGCTATAAAACAGTGCTGTGCTGCTAGTATTGTTTCATAGCCATCTGTTGGCCTGTCAAGGGAACTGCAGGAACAAAACATAAAAATGTACCCTAGCATGGTCCCATCATGCAGTGCAATCCATATCTTGTAATACATGCAGACGAACCCCGAAGTATGTAGCACCAATCCTAACAGTAAATTAGCAGAAAAAGTACCATATTAGTAAATGTAAAGCTAATATGTATAGAATTACTGGTTGAAAATCGTTCAGTTTATACTCACGATATTATAGTTATCAGCAATCACAGCCATCTGTTGGCCTGCCAAGGGAACTGCAGGAACAAAACATGAAAGTGTACCCTAGCATGGTCCCATCATGCAGCGCAATCCATATCTTGTAATACACGCAGGTGGAAATCGAAGTATCTAGCACTGATCCAGACAGTAAGTTAGGAGAAAAAGTACCATAATAGTAAAAATTATAGAAGTATATTTGGCAATAATAACACCATGTACCTAAATAACAAGCATTTGTCAATGCTGAATGTTGTCTTGCTGGCATTGGCATCGGTAGTGCAGGAATTAGAGAGATGCATAATAGAAATGGCAGTGAAGTATGGAACTGACGTCAACCCCACCCCATCCTGCACAGACTGACAGGCATTAAGGTGTGCCTTTGGGTCATCGGCCATTACACTCATGCCATTTCACCCCACCCTACCCTGCAGACTCTCACAAATGTTGCGTTGTGCCGTGGGGTTGTTGGGCCTTACGCTCACCCCATTCCATAAGGAAATACGCTGAGATGGGTGCAGTATAGGAGAATGGGGGTGAACTTTGGGGTCAAAGAGTCCAGTGTACACCTTGATGCCTGTCACTGGCTGCAGGATATGGGTTGGGGTGGAATGGCATGAACATTACAGCCAACAGTCCAAAGGCACACCCCGATACCTATCAGTCTTTTCAGGGTGGGACGTTATCGTTAGAAACCCTAACGCCCCGGGCCTTTGTTGGTATTTGCACTCCACATTTTCAGCATGAGCTTTTGTGACCCCACCTCATGAAAGCATTTGGGACCTCCGCTCATGAACAGTGGCACTGTGATTTTGTTACTCTGTCCCGAACATTGATTTCTCACAGTGACGAGCCATTCTGCATCAGATGTGTGAAAACACATTTCAGGCAGGATGTGGAAAATGACAGCTGTACCGTTCATAAGGAGGTGTGAAGAAATGGCAATGTTGAAAATCTGGAGTGAAAATATAAAAAAATTCTTGAAGTTATGAGCGCGCGTGGAAACTGCGCAACGCATGGTCGTAATAATGTAACAATAAGCCTGTAATATAATGTATTTGTCCTTGTGATGAAACAACAAGCCTGTAATGTAATGTATTTGTCCTCAATGTGATAAGGTACCTTTGGAAATGAGCCTCTGGCTCAAAGGTTGTAAACTGGTGCTCAAATAAATAAATAAATAAACAGTCATTTTGTGGAATTCTTTCACCAGATTTACAACACAGGCATTTTGGGACCTCCGCTCATGAACATTGTCACTGCGATTTTCTTAGTCTGTCCCAAATGTTGATTTCCCACAGCGACCTTGCCATTGTGCACCAGATGTGTGAAAACACATTTCGGGCAGGATGTGAAAAATGTCAGCTGTACTGTTCATAAGGAGGTGTGAAAAAATTGCAATGTTGAAAATCTGGAGTGAAAATATTAAAAATTCTCGAACTGATGAGCGTGCATGGAAACTACGCAACACATGCTTGTAACAGTCATTTTTTTAAATTTTTTTCACCAAATGTGCAACATAGGCTTTTTGGGAGCACACCTCATGAGCAGTGGCACTGTCTCTTGGTTAATCGGTCCCAAAAGGTGAATCAGCGCAGTGACCGTGAAATCACCTTTCGGGACCAAATAATGACATGACAGTGACTGAGTTTATGAGGTGGGGTCCCAAGGACCTCATGTTGAAAATTTGCCCGAGGTATCCACCTAAGTTGAAAACCCCCCATTTATGCCATTATGCAGCTTACCGGCATTTCTTCAGTTCGTGGTCGACTTTGAAGAGTGCAGATGTGTTCCCGCTCCACTGAAGATCACAGCACTGGGCTCCAGAGGTAAGTATGGGGTGAGGGGGGGTGTGGGGAGGCAGGGTGCGCAGAGTGTGGGTGCGGGTTGGGGGAGGGTCTGCAACAGACAGCGAGGGACCGTTTTCTTATTTACAGGTGAAAACAACAACAACAAAAAAACACTTCGCAGGAAGGTTTTCTTTTTTTCAGGTAGTACATTTGGCATGCGGGGGGGGGGGCTCCCAGTGTGCCACCTGGGTGTTTTGGGGTGGACTGAAGCCAACAGGGATTGGGCACGCCATTGGCAAAGAAAATGTGTCTGTATTGGGGGGCATGATGCCCATGGGGATTGGGCACCCCCTCGGCAGACAAATTAAACTAGGGGGACATTATGCTGGCGGGGATTGGGCACCCTCATTGGCAAACCAATTGAACTGGGGAGGGGGCATGCCAACAGAGGGATTGGGCAGCCCCGAAGTCGGCTTGCTGGGGATTGTGAGAGGTGGACGGCGACAGCTGCTGCCATGTTTATTGAAATGTTTCAGCAGGCAAGGCATGCCCTGCAATGACGGGGCACTCCCTCATTGCAGTGGCGAAAGTCTTTCAAGTTGGTGGCACACTTCTGAACAGCTGTCATAGACAGCGTGCTCATTCATTGATGCCACAGAGACCAGCCGAAGAAAGCAGTGGCGCCATTGGCCACAACACGACCGCACCTCCACAACCTGCTACTCCAGCAAGCTATCACAAAATGTTGCTTGCGATGCGCGTGCAAGACAACATAAAAATGTTGTAAAGTAATGCCTTCTGACACCCACAATATATGTAAGACAGGCTACATTCAGCAGAATGTGTACTGTCAATTCACTGTTAGATATGAAATACAATAACTGTGTGTGCATCTTTTTATTTGCATTACAAGTCAGCAGTATAAATAATAAATCTGCTTATTTCTGGAAATGCTTGCCATGTTACAAGCGCATTAAGCCACTCCAAAAGAGGGTTCTGGTTTGGAATTAATGCCATCAAAAAGGTGCATTGGCATGGTGTAACTATATTGACCTGGCTCTAACCTTTCGTTAAAAAAAAAGCCTGATGTTTTTAAGCCATAATTTCACAATTTAAATGTTAGCCATTTCTAAAGATAAGTTCTTTTTTCCATCCTTTATTTGTTCTCCGTTTGCCTTGAGCAGCCCCCCCCCATCTGGCAGTGACCCCCCAGTCCCATCCCTCACCTGCCCAGGTCTTACCCCAACTACTTGCTTGCCTCATAGGGTGAACAGGTGCTATGAGCAGTGGAGCAGAGCCTGTGGGATTGCTGGCCATCATCCTGGTGCTCGGGGGGGGGGGGGTGAGGTTCCTCCTTGTTTTTCTTCCTTTGTCCCAGCCCCGAGATGGGAAACTCATGCAGTGGTGAGGGTGTATAGCATGAAGATGCCTTAGTACTCGAGTGCCTGCCCCCCAGCCCTCTAGGAAGCAGTCACTGATGCAAGTGGCGGCTTGCTGTGTCTTCCCTCCCCAAAGGGGCAGAGCTGTCTGCTGCTGCTTACTCCTCCTTCCCTTGCACCATCCGCAATGATCCTGCTCTGTTCTTGACCCAGGATGGGCCAGTGAGATGGGTGGTGTGGCACTCTGTGTGTCAGACCACCACACCACTGACATAGCTCAAAAGATAAGTTCTAAGAAATATTTATTTCAAATGGCTAGCTCTTAAACAGTAAGGGCTTGAAAAGCTTTTTTTTTTTGTTTGTTTGTTTGTTTAATGAATGCATGTATTCAATTCAATAAAGTTACATCCTGTTGATAAGATTTTCAGTGTTGCAAAACTGATGATCACAAATCAATACATCGAAAAACATTTTTAGTATATTATTAAACATTAATTTTTAGTATATTGATATACTGCAAGTATATCAACAAGAATTATCCATTCTTGCCTTGACTCAAAGGTTTCATTTAAAATTAAAAAAAAAAATCAAGTTCCGAGCCCTAATGGTTCCAATACTAGATCTTTCTAAAGATAGTTCATTTGAGAAGGTTTAACTTTGGAAACACAAGGGAAAGGAGCTTACGCTACTTAAAAAAAAAAATAATAAACCTTGTAGTCTGGTCATTGTGCCTGTGTCCTGTTACTGCAGTTGTCATGTGTCAATGCACAATGAAGTACCGTATATATGTTCACTGATAATAATACATAGATAGCACTTTCACCCCTCACAGAAGTGGTTAGCAGTTAATTCTCTGTGTATCCATCCCTGAACACAAGTGCGATTAAAACCAACGGTAACCATCCAAATGTATTATATAAAATAAACAGTACGCAGCTGTAGTATATACTCATGAAGTTCACTGTCCAGGGGAACTCACAAGATGATCACTGCCACTCGCCTTTCGGGCTCGTGACTAGTTTTATTTATGTATTTATTTAAAATTGATAACCGGGAAAGGTTCGCAGAGCCGGAGCTCGTTTCCAGGTGCGACCCGGGGAATAGGGAATACAAATACAACAAGGGGAGATCAACAAGCAGATGCAGTGTGATACAGAATAACATAAATAACAGTATATTTACAGTAAAATACAGTGTTTACAGTATAGTACAGGAATGAGGTTCTATGTAACAGTAAAATCTAGAGGGTAGGTAAATACCATGATTTGGGACTACGATGCAGAGTAAAGAGCAGTAGCTACAGTGGGAAGGGAGAGCCTGTAGATACAGGCAGCAAGCAAAACATTGTAGTGGCAACTGAATGCAGGAAGGAGGACAGGAGAGGTGAGAAGATTAGGGTCTTGGGCAGTTGCAGGATGTAGTAGGGGAGGGCCAGAGGAGGCGCTTGAGAGCAAGAAAGGAAGGGGTGAGGCGGGTTTGAGGGGGGGGGAGTACTTCATGAGCTCCCCATAATTGTGTAGTTCCTTGTACACCACAGTTACATATCATTTATTCAATATATATAATCGTAATGCCATAAATATACAAAAAAGTGGGTGTTCAGCTTCTCCAGAGGGAGATGGGCAACACTTGATGTAATATTAACTGCTGCACCAGAATATACTAGTGGTATTCCATGAAGTAGAACCCCATTCCATTTTTCTAGTTGATATTTTGTAATTGCCATGTCCTTCTGTAACCGACTGAGCAGGCACAACACTCTGTCCCTCACCATCAAGAACCACGCTGGAACCCACTCGAACATGTCAAGGAGTTCAAGTACCTTGGTATTACCCTGGATAGTACCCTCTCCTACACTCGGCATGTTGACACTGTTGCCAAGACTGCCAGTATACGGATTGGACTACTACACAAACACAAGCACTGTATGCCTGCGGATGCCCTTAAACTAGCTATCTACAGCTCTGTCACCTCTATCATTGACTATGGCCTTGCCATCTATGGCTCTGCCTCAACAAGTGCCCTCCGCAAGATCTCAGTTTCTCTCAACAAAGCCTGTAGACTACTAATGGGTGCGGCCTGACAAACTCACACCTGTGACCTCTATGCACAGGCCAGCTGGCTACCCCTACGCAGCAGAATACAATACCAGACCTGCTTACTTACAAAAAGATTCTCCTCGGTCTCATGCCACCTGGTGTTAGCTCACTTCTTACTACCTACAGTGGCACTCAACAAACACGTGGTGCCCAATCTCTAACCTTTCAGGTTCCCAGATGTTGTACCTCCATGGGTCAATGGTCCTTTATCTATAGAGCCGCTCAATGGTTCAATTCCCTCAATAAAGAAGCACTTTCCTCTACTACACTTGGACCCTTCAAAAGGAATCTCAAACTTTACCTCACCTCTACCACTCAATGTGACTGCTTCTCTGAACAGAGATCTCTCTAAACACCTCCCAGCTCACTCATGTCTCACAGCCCGCCCTTACCCAGTCTCATTCCCTCTGGCACCGGGCCTTCCTTGTGACTCCTTTCCTGCTTCGCATCTCCACTGGTACAAGACATTTTCCACCACCATCGGACAGTGGCCCATTAGCCTGCCAACTTCCTCTCCCGGTCGCACGCCTGCAATGCTAACTGCCTATGGTGTCCTCTATCTCTTATTGTTACCCAGGGTTTTAAATAATTGATTAGCAGTTTTTTTCTTGGGACAATACTAACTGTACAGAAAGCACTTATATAGGTTTTCTAGAAGTGTTATGTTTGTTAAATACAGTGAGGCAAGTGCTATGCATTTTCACAATGTTTTAGAACTTTTATGAACAAAACGCTAATCAATTTTTTGAGTTAAATAAAACCCTGTTACCACAGCCAGCTGCCTACTCAAGCTGCTCGTTATATGAATATTATCTCAAAGTATGTTATAACTGAGTATCTTTATTTTTTCTTTTAGTTGTTTTGGTTGTTTATTGTGCATTCTTTTACTACCACTGTATGTATGTTGACCCTCATCCTTTGACGTGGAACCTTTGTAAACGAGCAGTTTCTGCTCAAAGGTATTTGTAATCCAATAATTTAATAAAATAAATAAATAAATAAATAAATTCAGTAACCCAGGATAGCTAAGCTGAGCTGCTTTATCTTATAGTCAGTGAGTTCCTGCTTCTGCTGAATTTTACAGCTGGGAGGAAGCACAAGAAGATCAAGTGACTTGCTCAGGGTCATACAGTAAGGGAGTGGCTGTGGTTGGATTTGAACCTAATTCACAGATCTGTGCTCTCTAACCACTGAACCACACTGCCGACCTTACATGTCGCCTAGATTTTCCCAAAATGACAACCTGTCCGACACTAATTATAACCCAATGCAACAACAGAACAAAGAAGGGGGACTGAGCAAGGTGGTTAGGTCATGTCAGTCATATGTCAGATAAAGCGGGCTGTGTTGATGCGGTTTCCAGTTTGGCCGGGGTAACTGGTATGAACAGTGTTAAGGTTATCAACCCTATTTGCTCCAAAACAACTGAAGAAAGGTTAGCTGTGACTGACTGCAAGATCCAGCAGCCCATTCGCTTTGAAATGAATGTTCAAGCAGAACAGAAATCCAAGTCACATTTGAGATAAAAAAAAAAAAACATGCATAAAAGATGTTTCGTGGTTCTGTGTAGAACATCTTTGAGTTCTTTGTTTTGGTGGTGCCACTAACAACTGCTGCCTAAGTCCGTATGTTGCTAATGTGGTTAGTGCCCACAGGTTGTGTGTTATGTGTGTGTGTGCACGTGCACGTGCACGCACTCTCTCTCTTTCTGACATGCCTGTGGTTAAATGTAATAGTGGAGTGGCTCAAGTGTGCTTGAACTGGCTTCTCAGAACACATTTATCACCAAGTGCGCTCCCATAATTCTTTTTGACAGCCTCTTGTAGAAAAAAAATACTTCTTTAGAAATAAATCTGTTTGCTATAAATCTGGGCAGGTTGTGCCTGAATGGCTATGAAGTTATCTTTAGACTCTCATTTCATTTAAAAATGAAAAGCGACGGCTGATCCTAGAATGCAGTATTTTATAATCCTCTGCCAGTAAATAGTTCTTTGCAGATATGGAGGAATTGAAACATACATTCGTATTTACTGTTAATTATTTTTGGGGAAAGTGCTGCTGGACATTATTTTATAGCCAGACTGCTAAGTAAGAAGGACTTGTGAAATGTTTGGATTTTGGATTTTCAGGCTCCATTACCTACCTAGTCATTACACAGTACAGTAAGTTGTAGCTGAAATGTCTGGTGTCACTCGTGCAAATTGTAGATAATATTAGACATTTGGTCTTGATTGTCTGTTCTAAAGGTTAAGTGCTTATCGTTCAGTGTTTTTCATTTGTAATGTTGGCGGCTTATTTCACTGACATATTCTTTGTACATTTCTTATCTGGCCTGGGAATTAGGCCCCCTGGAGCTGCCAAAGTCCACACAAGTCACTGCAGTTGCTCACCAGTGAAACGCAGTTCTGTGGAGGCCTTCTCTGCTACGATAAGGGCCAAGAGTTCAAATCCAGCTGATGTCAATGAAGTTGGACTTTTAACTGTTGACAGCACTTGAGATGTTTCTTTCCTTCGAGGGTAACTCCCAAAGAAGATCTAGGGGAACTCTGACTGTGTAACTATGAGATATTCAAGTACTTTATGATTGGGTTCTGGGCTGGGCAGCAGGTTGCTTTGCGGAAACATGTGCTGCAGTTGCAGAGCATCGAAACAAGAGAGTGTTAACCTGATAGCAGTTTGCTATGCTTACATACAATATAATTTTATTTGTATGTAGCACCCTCTATACAAGTATATTCCAGAGTGTTGAACATTGGGGAATGATATAAAAGAAATACAATGACCTGATGTAAATGCAAGTAAAAAAACACACAAGGGCATCTGATTTATACTCCAAGTTTTGAGGAATTGACTCCGCAGTCCTCACTTGGCCCTGCAGGAACCCATGCCTCACTCTTTGCTGTGAAGAACGGCTTAAGGATTGTTTAACTACTTTTGCCTTCCACTGTTGTTTGTGTTGCTCTACAATTTTGCTAGACTGTTTTATCTCTTTATCTGGGGATCCTCTCTTACCTTGTTCTTTGTTCCCTTTTGTCTTGGCACCATTGCTCCTGTTCAGGCCTCGCATGCGCAGTCTGTCACACCCCCGCCTTCTCCTCGCCTCCCTCCCCCAGTCCTTTGTTCTGCCTTGTTCTTTCCTCCCCTAACACTCTGTCACACTTATCCAGCAGGTTTTCCCACACAGGCCCACACTCGCTGAGCCCTTGCACCGTGGAGCATCTCCTGGAGTCCTCTCTTCCCTAACGGATCAAGCTGTCGATCCGCACAGGTAAGCACTGTGCTAGCCCATCCCACTATGTGGCAGCTGCTGCCCCACCCTTGGTCATCATTTTCTTTACGTGCTGCTATGAGTCACCCCAGCCTGATTTCTTTAACACCTCACTTTCTCCTCAGTTCCTTATACTTTATGACCACAAGGAGTCACTATTGCTAACCCCTTTCTCCCTCCCTCCCACACTTCCTCCTCATCTGCTATACTAGCATACCCAAAACTCACCCCCACCCTCTACTGTCCACCTTCAGTACCCCACTCACCTTTGAGTTCAACTCTTTAGCACCCTCTAGAATTTGAACTCTGTACCCTGTGCTACAAAGGCAGTGACTCTAACCACTACACTATCTGAGAGCCTAAATCACTTAACACTTTTACAACCCTTTATCCTACCTTTTAAAATACCTTTGAATTCCTATACTGCTCTCCCGCGTTAGTCATTGTTCACTCCCTCCCTCCTTCTGGTCTTTTACCTGCCATGTCACTCCTCCCCGTCTTCCTCCTCCTCCTCCTGCCATGTCTGCTCTTCTCCCTCCTGCCCCCTCCCCCATGCTCTTACCCGCTTGGGAGCCCTGGTCCCTCGACCTCCTCCCCCCTCCGATTCTCCCCCACCCAGCCACTTTACTAGCTCACTTCCTCTTACACCTCCTGACCTCCCTCAGACCCCTCCAACCCACCCCTGATGACCCCATTTCTTTCTTTCACTCACCCACTCTCCCGATACAGCCCCTGGTGTCTCTTCCTGGGCACACCTGTCATTACTATCAAACGTTGCACGTCTAAAAAATGCAAGTTACTCCCTATTATCTCGACTTTCTCCAGGACCCTCCTCCTCCTCCTCCTCACTGGAACCATCCATCCAACCCAGGCTCAAGAAACACCGACACTCCCACCCAGCAGCCCCTCCTTAATAAAGATAAAAAATATCAGTTTTGTCCACCTAAACATCCAGAATCTCCCAGCTAAAATTGATGCATTCCAATCCTGGGTATTCATGAATGATTTTGACGTGATCACTCTCTCTGAAACCTGGCTTTCCCACAATATCTCTGATGGGGAGATCAAACTAAGTGGCTACACCTCCATAAGAAAAGACAGACTGAGAAAGAAAGGAGGTGGTTGCATGTTCTATATCTCTAATAAATTCTCCTTCACTGAATACTACTCCAACATTGATTTCGTCCCTCTTGTAACCCTCTCTGTCCATCTACTCCTATGTCCAAATAAAACCCTTACCCCTACCACTGCCTGTCTGCCCCCAGGAACCCCGCTCTCAGACCTCGAATCTCTACTAGCCCTCAAACACTCCGTCCCATTCAACAGAGAGTGGATCCTCCTTGGAGACTTTAATATCAACTGGGTCTCCAGTCAAGCCGACACCACCAAATCTTGTATTGCAAATATAGGTCTCCACTAACCTATCTCCTCACCCACTAGGCATAACTATAAAACTGGATCTAAATCACTTATTGACTGGATAATAGTCTCTCTCCCTACCCACATCATTGACTCCAGAGTTCTGTCAGACTCCATCAGTGATCATCGTGCCACCCATTGCCTTTGGTCTGTTCATCTTCCCAAGCACCCTCCCAAATTTATTTATATCAGAAGATTGACCGAATGTAACAGAATTAATAACCTGCGATCTCAGCCTGCTGGACTGGTCATTCATCGAAGGGCCTGGTGATTATAGCTCTATCCTTCAGAAATTTTCCAGCATCCTTGTCAGTATCTGTGACAAACATGCTCCATTCAAAAAATCAGAACCAGGGGTAAAATCAATGCTTGGGTCACTTCCGATATTATCAAGATGATGAGAACAAAGGACAAAGCCTGGGCCTGATGTTAGAAGCATAAAGACCCTGCCCAGCTCTCCCTTACAGGTCTCTTTGTAACAAGTGCAAATTGGCTGTAAGAAAAGCTAAAATAGATTTCCTAAATGATAAACAACTTGGGGATTCCTCCTGCCCCCCCATCAGATGTGGGGCACCCTCAACTCACTACTCGGTAAAACCCAAAACTCTAAGCCCATCACCTTATTCCATAGTGGTAGACAATTCAACAACCCAACCGAAGTGGCAAACTTCTTTAACTCTTTCTTTGGCGATCTTGAAAAATACAAACCCACTGTACCCTCTCCTCCCCCTGGCAAGCCTGTCCTCCCTCTCACCCCCCTCTGCCCCAACACTGTGGACAGGCCCATCCTCAAATTCTACTTTAAGGCCCTGAAACTGGCTGACACCATCAAGCTAATTTGTAGGAACAACCCAAAACCCAGCAAAGGCGCCGACGGATTCAACTATAAAATTCTTTAACTGTCCATCAGTACTCTAGCAGTTCACATCACCAATCTACTCCGCCGCTCCCTCTGTTCTGGTTCTTTCCCTAATGCCTGGAAAACTGCCACCATTAAACCATTACTGAAGTCTGGGTCCAGAAATGATGTCAGTAACTACTGCCCCATATCCCTCCTTGCCTGTGTCAAAAATTATTGAGAAAGTTGTTCACTTTCAACTCACCGCCTACGTCGAATCCTACAGCTTACTCTCTAGTGCCCAGCATGGGTTCAGACCTGGACACAGCACTGAAACGGCCCTGGTCAGGTTCACTGAGGACATCCTTCAGGTCAACGACAAAGGCCTTTACACTGGGTCTGTCTTTATAGACTTGACCAAGGCGTTTGACCTTGTGGACCACCCCCTCCTCCTAAACACCCTTAGACATCTACACCTCTCAGATAATGTAGTAAATTGGGTCGAAAACTACCTTTCCGGGAGATCCCTTCAAACCTCCATCAATGGTCGCCTCTCTGCTAAATGGCCAATTAAATATGAGGTACCACGGGGCTCTATCCTGAGCCCTCTTCTTTTCTCACTTTTTATAATAACCTTCCCTCTATCTGCCAAGCCACACAACTCATCATAAACGCTGATGACGTGGCCCTTTTCTGCAGTGACAAAACCCCTGCCTCTATGTTCCACAATCTGCAGTCAGATTTCAGTATGTTGCATTCTTGGTTCTCTGGGAATGGCATGGTCTTCAATTCTAAGAAGACCAAGCTCATGATCTTCTCGGGTCCAAGGAAAGCCCCAGTCACTGGCCTTACACTTCTCGACAACTCTGGAAACCCCATTGAATAGGTGTCAGAATTCAGATACCTTAGTCTCTTCTTGGACCCCCACCTCTCCTTCAGTGTTCATATTAATAACCTCTTTATGAAGATCCATCTGAGGCTCAGTCTTCTCTACAGGATTAGAAGGTTTCTGATCCCCGCTTCCAGACACTGCCTAGCTAGCTCTCTTCTCCCTCTTTTAGACTATGGATCCATCGTCTTCTTCCCTTCTACCTCCTCACTCCTCTTCTCCAAACTTAGAACTACTTACAACAGCATAGCTCATTTCATCATTGGTCTCTGCTGGAAAACTCACCACTGCACCCTCTACTCCTCCCTCAGCTGGCCAACTCTTGAAGGACAGTTTATTCTAAAAATGCTCTCCTTCCTCCACAAGCTCTACCTCAAATTGACACCACCCAGCATCAGCTCCCTCTTCCCACTCTTAGCCCCAGGGCGGTCGACCAGAGGTGCCTCCAGTATGGTTTTTGACACCCCTTTCTACCAGGAGCACACAGGCACAGGATGCAGTCTCCTTCAGGGGCACAACATTGTACAACAAACTGCCCCCAGTAATCCAGGCTTGCAGGTCCATCAACTCTTTCAACTCCTCCCTCAAGGCTCACATCCTGAGCTCGTCCGACTGTGGTTGCACTGGCTGGCCTTCATGCTAACCCTGGCCACCACTCCCCCTGCTTCTTCCTCCTCTGCTCCTTTATTCCCTCTTTTACCTTCCCTCCACCAAACAAGTCTCACCCTATTTGTCCCTTTAACTCCCACCCCTGACTGTCCCCTCCTTAAATACTACCAACCCCTTAGGACTTGCACTTTACCTGCATGGAGCATGTTTGGGGTTCTGCCCTACTCATTTCCCTCCTTTCTACACATCTCCTCTCTCATTGTTTCCAAATTGTGAATTTTTCCTGCTCCCAAATACTATGTTTAGCCTGTAAACATTTTGCTTCTGTTTACCGTTCTATAGCAATGTATTTTTACCCATGCATTCATGTTGTAATTTCTTGACTCTGTTTGTCTTTTTTCCATTCTCTGTTATTTTCACACTGGATGTTTGTGAAAATGGCATTTTTACTCACATACCCTCTGTCACAAACGCACTCTGCAGGTCAGGCCCTTTGCTCCCATAGTGCCAACCTCAGAGCGCAATAGTGTGAACAGGTAACAGACAGGGTAACCCTTCTGTCTGCTTTGGGTCTGAATCACCTGTTAGCCTCAAGTTCTGGAGGGATTCAAACTGTGAACCTTATGCTAGCATACCCAATTAACAGGCTCGGATAGGTACCCTCTTCGGGAGATTCGGTACAATCCTTCACCCAGGCGCACCCAGCTAGGTTTTCCAAAATGTACCCTTGAACTCTATAAGAGACCTAGGTATTTCTTACCTTTTAAGCAAGCTCAGTAACACAGTCAAGCTTTTAACAGCTGTCAGCCTTAAATACAGGTTCAGCAAGCACATGTAAAATAACAGAGAAGAGCACAGGCAGTATTTTAAAGAAAATTATGTTTACTAAAAAGTTTTAAAACAGGTAAAATAAAATACAGAACAAATTATATCACAAATCATACAGCCATCTACAAATAAAAAAGGGAAAGTTACAGAATACAAACTCCTACCACAAACACTTAATTCTTCTCTGTTACTTTTCTAAGTGCTTTCCAAGTCAGAGAACTATCTCTCTGAGCCTAGCATCCTATATAATTTTTTCGCCAGATGGATGATCATTTGAAACTCCCATCGCCTCTCCCCTTGTGAGATCACAGCGTAGACCCTCCCATAGGTCCAGTCTCTAACATAGTTATCTACAAGGATGTAGTTTAAATAATGTGAACATCAGCAAAAGGCAATTTCCCAAATATGACAGTCTGGGATCAAGCATTTCTCTTTGATGCCCCTCTGCTGATTTCCTGTGGCTAGTGTGATCTGAGGGTTTACAACTCTTCACACACTTCTGCTGCCTTTTTCCTGCAGGAACCATAAAAGTGTATTAGGCCTATTTCCTGCCCAGATGTGTTCAGAGGGTTTCTCTGGTCTGTTTACAACATCCTGTATTATTACTACACTGGAACTTGGGTTGGGGGGTAGCCCACTGAAGCCCAGATTGGCTGCATCTAAGCAGACATTCAGACACATCTGTTTATAATACAAATATCATACAGTATCCATAAGCAGATGGCAAAGCATCACACCTCCAGTATACAAATAAAATTGATTGATTTTGAGCTGTACTGGGGTTGGAGGAAGGGGTTCATACACATTAATCCCTGTGAATCTGTTCATGTCATTCATTTTTATTTTACGGTTGACAAGGTGCCTTTCTGTCAGTCCACTTGGCACTCAGTAAACAACATCAAACCAAACAAGAAATGGTACAGCAAATGCATGTTAATACTGTGAGCTTACTGTAGGGCCAGAGGTGGATGATGCCCCTGTCTTAGCGACTTTGTTATAGTAGGCAGAAATGTTGTCAGTCGTCTCTCTGTTATTCCGGATCAGTGGCTGCCAGTGATATTTGCATTTTGTAGCTGATGTGGAAATGGCCCTCAGGAACACACAGGCTCCATGCTGTCAGATCCAGATTTGAAGAGTGGCAGTGATGATCCTCTGAGTTTGTGTGTGTTTTGTATGTGTGTGCGTGCCCGCAAACATTTTTCTTACAAGTCCCTTGCAGGAGTGAAATAAGTGCTTGAGCTTTCTGCAAAATAACATGGGTTGCTTCCCATTTTTTGCCGGTGGCAAACAAAAGAAAATGTGTGTGAACAGCAGACTTGGAAATTTTGTGACTGTATTGCGTGACAAAACCTGACAAGAACTCTGAATCTGGAGAATAATAGAAATATTTTCTCAGTTTAAAAGCACATGGTTCTGTATTAAAGGAATATTGAAACCATTTTTGCATTATACTATTTTTAGTTGAAACCCCACATTTTATGATTGCTTACCTTCTCTAAAATTAATTGATGTTGCTGGTTGTTTAATCTGTCTCCTTTCATAGTAGAACTGAAATGCATGTTAATGGTGTAATTATACACAACTTTGTTTTAAATCCTTGATCTACTCCTGTTGCATACTTCCTAAACATAAAGATCACCCCAAACGGAGCAGCAACTCATGATGTAATAGCTTTCTCCTCTCTCACTGCATCTTGAGTAGCTGGATTGTGTTGGGGGTGTTTACATATCCAGAAAAGATGCTGTGTGAGTCGATTAAGGAGTATAAACAAACCGATGTTGGTGTGGTAACACAGTATGGTGGGCAGTCTGTTTTTCACTTTTAAAAAGAAAACAGGAATCAGAATCAAACTGCCAGCTACATCAACACATTCTACAGAATGTGAACAATCATAATATGCATTTTTTAAACTAGTGTCAGTTTGAGGCCAAAGGGGGGGTTGTCAATGTTCCTTTAAATAACAGCAAATTAAAATTCATGATGTTTGGGACAAAGCTTAAATTCACATGTCTGGTTTTCCATATCAAAGTCACTTGTATTGCTGGTGAGCACCATGAACATAGTGTATGCCTTCCTGCAAGTATTGTACCTAGGGATTCTACTTGACCCCAACATGTCCGTGAATAAACACCTCTCCAAGCTTGTAAGTACTAAACTTGATCTCCTATGCAAAATGAAAAGCGATCTAATCTCCAAGACAGAGGTCTTGGGGAAACCCCAGGGGTGTCCAGCAATTAACAAGAGAACCCAGTGGTGCCTCCATTGTGTGACCCCTCCTGTGGGTTAAACACTTGCAAAATACCATGAGACATTGCCCTCATAATCAATACCCCATATGCCATGCTCCCGCCCCAGCAAGAGGCCCACTAAGATAAATTACCCCTTGTGCGAAATACGCTGCGACTAGTACCAGAAGTAGAACTATAGATACAAATGTAAACACTACTATCAGTTAGTCTCTGGGTATCCAAGAGATATATCAAAGTGCCGATACAGGCCTAGATGTTATATTGCTGGGATCTTTCAGTGGTGCACACTGAGGATATTTTAGCAAGCTTGCACGTTAACTGTCCCATGCTAGCTCAAATTGGAAACTTGAACCCTGAGAATGGAAATATCAACCAAAAGGCAGTAACTGTAATCCAGCTGGGAACTGGAACTTACTCAGCCAGCCATGCCAGCACTCACGTGTCCCATGGACTCAGAAGAACATTTGTAGAGGGGACAAGCACAGGGCAGCAGTTGGAACAACACGCAGGGGCTTCACATTTGGACAAGACACAACAGCAGAACCCTTCTGTTTCGCATCTCTATGGTGACAGTTCTCATGCCTCCACTTCTCAGGAAACAGTCTTTCTGGCTCACCGATCGGAAGCAGGAGCACTACGCAGTGGCTTCCCGGTTCCCAAGGAGCCAAGACCCAGGAGCGACCTCATGGTCTGATTCCCCTGTGGATCAACAGTACCTCCGTACTCTGGGCATTCACTCATGACTCCCCATTCTCCAATTCAGACCACTCGGTAAGGGCTAGCTGGCTCCCTATCTGGCTCTAGAGTAGTCTGGACAGAATGCAGTCTCTTTAAATGAGTGAACCCAGACAGAGGTTCACAAGTAAGGAGCCCTGGAGAGGACTACTAAGAGTCTTCTGTATAGGCCCTGGCGGAGACTCCAGTCAATCTTCAGACTTAGCCCAGGAGAGGACTCGGAGGACGTATGTCCTGGTTAAACCTGTCTCCCTCTCGCTCTCTCACTCACTCACCGTGCCCTTCTGGCACAATCTCTTCTTCTTAGGTGGTGCCCTTCTGGCACAAATACTTTGGCTATGTCAATGCCCTTCTGGCACAAACCCGTCACTCTGAGGGTGCCCTCCTGGCACAAACACTTTGCTATGTCAGTGCCCTTCTGGCACAAACTCTTCGGCTCTGTCAGTGCCCTTCTGGCACAAACTCTGCAGCTCTGTTGGTGCCCTTCTGGCACAAACACTTCGCTCTGATGGTGCCCTTCTAGCACAAGCTCTCCGGCTCTGTTGGTGTCCTTCTGGCACAGACATTTCACTCTGACGGTGCCCATCTAGCACAAACACTTCACTCTGACAGTGCCATTTCTGGTACAAACTCTTCATCTCTCTCTCTCTCTTTCACTAATCTGAACCCAGGAGAGAGCCCACAAAACTTTCAAGGAGTGGGCCCTGTAGAGGACCCACATGGAGCAGGCCTGAGGAGGCCCCAGTTCCCTAAACCAACGCAGTTCTGCACTGCTCGGCGTCCCAGCCAAACTCCTACCCCCCAACCCCGGAGAGCTCAGAGACTTCTTTTCTTTTCTTCCACTTGTAATTAGGCAGACAGGGCTGTCCACCAGTCCTTTTGCCATTTCCTGCCCTCTCATTTGCTCAAAAAAAAAAAAACCCTAGGACAGTTGGAGGAACCTGTGGCATTATCCTCCCACAATCCATTGTTCTGCCTTCCTGCCTTCTGATTGGATGCTTTACAGGTCGTGGGTCTCCAAGATGATGGCCCTTTTCTTCAGTGGAGCCCTGGTGCTCCAATAGTCTTTATTCTAATATTGCCCCTTTACTGTGTGCTGTCCTGGTTCGATAGGCACAACTGTGCCTAATATTCCGGTGGCCGTGTGGAGTGGAAAAGGTTTCCGTGCTCCCTGTTGGGAACTCTGTTTGCTGCTCCCCCCTTCCCCTTCATGGCTGGCGAGCTCTGTTAAAGGCACAGTACACCGAATTGCTCCGGTCCTCGTCTCTTCCCCCCCACCATGCCCCCATGCCCCATTGATGCTGATGGAAGTCTCTGGGACTGGAGCACACTGGGGGGAGATGCTGATGTGGCTCTTATCCCTCCTGGTGGGCGGGCGCATCCAGTGCCAAACATTCAAACTGTGGAGACAGCACGCACACTGCGGTGTGCAATTTGTGGCAGTTTTCTTGTGCTGCTCCTCTGGCCCCCATTCAGCTTCAGTCCAGGGCCAGAGTGAGCAAGAAGATGGGCGGAACAGTTCAGAGGCGGACTGGTGGGGATCCAGGTAAGCCCCCTGCCCCAGAGGGAGGGTTACACTTGTAAGGACAGTAAATACTAAACTTGACCTGAAATGCAGAATCAAAAGTGATCTAAACAGTTGCAGAATGGAAGGACCACTGCACTTCTGCACACTCTTGCCCATCTTGGACTATGGCAAATAAACTACTGCACCTAGATTCAGTTCACTGTCCATACTTGGGCAGCTCCCAATGAGCATGCTGAGTCACCAGAATGTCTTCAAGGTAGCTCCTCCCACCACCCGCTGTGTCATCCACCATCTCCACCCCAACTGCCATGACCAACAAGCACCTGGTAAACATTCTGAATCCTGATGACAGGACAAAGGGCATCATCCTAAACTAGCACAGGGTTCCGTACACTCAAGAGCGGGGAAACTGTCGAGAGAAAGTTTAGACATTCTTGCACAAGCAGGCAGCAGAACCTGTAACCCAAGCAGAACTCAAATAGGGTTAGTATTCCTCGTATTTCCTAGTTCCTAAATGGACAGGGGAGCGAAGTCCTGTCCTGGACCTCATGGGCTTGAATGTGTAACAAAAATGTTGTATCTCTTCAGCCCCTGCTCTTGCAAGGTGATTTAATTTGTTTATTGGATATAAAGGATGCTTACTTTTATATCAAGGTGCTTCACTGTTGCTGACAGTACCTCCGCTTTATGCTAGAGGCCTTTCACTATCAGTTTAGTGCCTTGCCCTCTTGCTTGTCTTTAACGCTGCACGGTTTTGCCAAATGCTTTGCAGTAGTGGCTGCAGCTGTCTAGAGGAAAGGCCTGTATGTTTTCCCATACACAGACGATTGACTCCTGAAGGGCCCGTCCCAGAAAGTGGTCCTTTACACATTATTGCAGACTCACCAGCTGTTTGATCAGCTTGCCATGCTAATGAGTGAATCAGAATTGATTCTGGCCCCTTGTCAGTGTCTTCAATATTTAGGTGCTCTTCTAGACATGATTTTTTCCAGGTCCTCCTTCCTTTGGACCTTGCCACTGCTGTAATTGCCCAGGCACATCTGGTGTCCTCCAGCACCTGCGTCGTAACAGGATGCCTTCTCAGTCTCATAGGGCTGAAGGCTGAGGCCATAATATTAGTCCCACTAGCACACATACACAGGAGGATTCCTCAGTGGCTGCTCTGTGTCCAGAGGGTTCAGCATTATGACGACCTGGAGTGTCAAATTCTCATGATGTCTCCTTCATTGTGCCTTCTTCTTGTGGTTGGACCACTTCAACCTTGAGACAGAGTCCCTTTTCTCCATCTCATGTCCTTTATGGTCCTGATAACAGATGCTGTACCTCAGGTTGGGGTGCCATTTAGGGTCCCTAAGGATGCAAGATCTAGGGTCCTCTCTTGATCGCTCTCTCCATAGCAATACTCTTGAGATGAGGGCTGCTATACATGGCCTGCAGACCTTTGATGCCCATCTATAGGGTCAACCACTACTGATATGGAGAGACAATGTTTAAATGATGCATTACCTCCACAAATAAGTAGGTGTTCACTCCTTTCTCTTCTGCAGGGGGGGCAGTGAAGGTTTAGGCATTTGGCGTAGATCACAACATCTGTCTTACAGCACGGTTCCTGCTGGGCTCCCTCAACATTCTGGCAAACGGTCTCAGCTGGTCCAGGACTCTGTCTCATGAGTGGGAATTTCTGGACTCTGTTGTAGCCAATGACATTCAGCAAACGGGGTCAACACAGCTGGACTTTTTGTGTCCCCACGAAATGCAAAACTACAGCGTTTTTTCTTGCTCACTTCAAGGCATGGAGTTTTCTAGAGAAATGCATTGTCCTTCTTCTGGAAAGGGAGGTTCCTTTATGCATTTCCTACATTCCCTCTGATCCAGATGGCTTGGTCAAGCTTCGGACAGAACGGGCCACACTGATTCTTATTTCCAATGATTTTCCATTTTCAAAAATGACCAATTCCATTTGACAGAAGGCAAATCGGCATGTTTTGTACAAAAATTTGGCTTGAAATGGAGGGGTTGTTCTTAAAAGCTGGTTCAAGGTGGGTTTTTTCATGAAAAACTGATTCCCAAGTACGGGTTTGAAAGTTACAAATGCCATTGTTTTAACCAGTGTTTTCCTTGAAAACAGACAATCATTGGCCCTACCTTGTGGACAAATTTGACTCCCACTGCTACAGAACTAGGCAGTGGCTCCACCTGTCCTGCTTCCTCTACAAGCATGATTCCTATTACAGGAGCTGAGGTCTCTGATACACCCAGATCTTCAATCCCTGCACTTCCATGACTGATTCCTGAGAATGTAGAACCCTCCCACTTTGGGTTCTCCACTGCAGTGGTGGACATTCTCCTCGTGGCTCGTAAGCTGGCCACTAGGCATGCCTTTTCCCAGAATTGAAAATGTATCATGATTTGGTGTTCGTTTCTTAGTCTGGGCCCTTTATGTGTACAGTCAGACATGAACTGGATTACCTCTTGTCCCTTTAAGAATCTGGCCTACAGTACTCCTCTGTGAAGGTGTATTGCTCTGCTGTTTTAGCTTTTTATGTCCTCATGGATGCCAAGGCAGTTTCTCAACTTGAGGTTTCCTGCAGATTCCGAAACGGTGCCCATATTCATACCCCAATCCATAGAACGGACCTCAGTATGTTCTTGCGACTCTAAAAGGCCTCCTTTTAAACTGTCTGCTTTGTGTAAAATGTTCTTCCTGTTGTGAAAAATGCTGTCCCTGGTAGCTATTATTTCGGCACAAAGAGTGGTCGAATTGCAGGTTCTGGTTGCAGAGCTTTATCTTATTTTTCTCAAGGATCAGGTCACTCTGAAAGGGCTCAGGTGTTTCCATTTTTAGTGGAAAATACAGGTAAAAAACAAAATTTGCTATTTTTAAACAGTTCCACCACCGGAACACACATGCGTTCTGGCGTCAGGCATTTAGGGCGCCAGTCGGCAATGTTGCCAATCATGTTTTTTTTTATCCATGAAAAATAATTTTTCATTTCTTGAAAAAATGACTCCCACTTACACCACTTTATCATGTAAATCCCTCAACTTTGCAGCAGTGTTTTGAACAAAACCTTCTATTTTGAAACAACTTTTTGTTAAAAACATGATGATTTTCCCTCAGTTTTTGGGGAAAAAATGGATTTAAGATTTTGCCAAGTGAAGTAGGCCATTTTTGAAAATGGAAAATTGTTGGCTGTGCTCTGAGGACCAATCATCATTTTTTCCTGAAGGTAGTCTCTGACTTTGCATTGAATCAGTAGACAGTACAGCTTCCTGTTTATTTTCCTTTCCTGCCTAATGGAGGGAAATGGTTGTTACATTCACTAGATGATCGTAAAACATCACGTTTCTACCCGGATCGTACCAAAGATTTGAAAAAAATCTTCACAATTCTTAATTTCTTTCATCCCCAGAATGGTGGGCTCCCATGTTTCTAAGCAACACCTTCTCACGTGGTTGGCATCGTGTATTATTTTCCGTTACTGAAAGTATGGTATGGAGTTCCAGGTCCTGTTTATGGTCATTGCACCTATGGCACGGCTACTTTCTGTGGCTTGCTTTCACAGTGTTTTGGGTGCTACCATTTGGAGTACTGTCGACATTCACTAAACATTATAGTCTGGACATCATCTCTCGTAGACGAGCTGGCATTGGCCTTGCTGATTTGCGAAGCCCTCTGTCTGAGGGTCATGTTGGTCCTTCCTGCCTCACTCAGTGCCTACAGTACTGCTTGGAAATCATTTAATAGGTGTGGCTCAGTGGAGCTTGTTGTCCTCGAAGATGATAGTTCAGTTATTACCATAACAGTAGATCTTCAAGAGAATTTCCTCCATTGAGCTGTCGTCAAGGCACAATTCAGGAAGCATAGGGGAACCAGGAGCAGCTGTAAAATTCGTAGTAAGTGTTTTATTGTCAATAACAGTAAAATAAAATTTGTTCAGAATGACTGTTTACAAAGGCAGTGCAAACAGAGAAAACAAGTCCTTCTTCTGAGTGTTTCTTCTCAGTTTCAAATCTCAGTCTCTCACTCTGTCTTTAGCAAAAGCATTGCTGCTCTTTTTATATCTTTGCAACCTCCGCTCATTAACAGACATCCTGTTTTTCCTAAAATGTTCTTGTCAGTTTCTTGCAGGTGCAGCAAAAAGAACCTAATGACCCAGAACTGACCTCTTGTTAACGGCTCTGGAAAGGGCTTAAAAACAGCATCTTGGGTTAACCCCTCGAGTTCAAAATAGCTTTTTGCAATCATTTCAACAGTATTACTATGTACAGTTTTAAAGAAGGGGATCACAGTATCAGTGACATTTCCACATAAAGATTCACATATATTTTTTATACCCGCAGATACTGACATACTAAAATGCCAGTAGAATAGGCCTAATGGTCTTTCGTGTCTGCTCATTTGGTCGGCCCCCACCCTGGGTGCTGACCTTCCTGCCCCCCTCGCCTTCTCTGGCTTCTCCCTTCCCAGTTCCGGATATTCTTGCTGCACTGGATTTTGCTTCCAGAACCCTTCCCCTGTACCTGTCCCACGGTCACCCCTTCTTGAACCCCTCCATCGTCTCTGCCTCCAGCAGCTCCCTAGAAAGCGCATTCCATGGCTCCACCACCCTCTCAGTGAAGTAGCACCTCCTCCTTTCTCCCCTGAATCTTCCCCCCTCCAGCTTCCACCCATGCCCTCTAGTGGCCCCCTCCTCCTTCCTTCGAAGCACCCTGACTGTTCCTCACCTATTTACCCTCTTCATGTACCTGAAGACCTCTATCATGTCCCCCGATCCTTCTCTCTTCCAATGTGTACATGTTTAGCTCTTCGAGCCTCTCCTCATAGGTCCTGTCACCCAAGCCCCAAATCATTTTGGTTGCCCTCCTCTGGACCCTCTCCAGGAGTTTAATGTCCCTCTTTAAGTGTGGCCTCCAAAACTGCACGCAGTACTCAAGGTGCGGCCTCACCAAGCAGTTATACAGAGGGAGTATCACTTCCCTCCTTCTGGAGGTGATCCCCCTAGCGATGCATCCCAGCATCCTGTTGGCCTTGGCTGCTGCCTCCTACAAGTCTCTGAGTTGTTCATCTTGACATCCACCACCACCCCCAGGTCCCTCTCAGCCATCGAGACTTGTCGCATTCCCCCAGGATGTACACTTGGCCTGGGTTTCTGGCCCCCAGGTGGAGTACCTTGCATTTCCCTGCATTGAACCTCAGCTTCCACTTTCTAGACCATCTTTCCAGAGCCTCCAGGTCCCCGTGTAGGGCCACCCTCCCCACCTCCCCATCCACCACCGCCCCCAGTTTCGAGTCATCTGCAAAGAGACTCATCTCATCTGATTCCTGTCCATATGTCAGAGACGAGCGTTGAACAGGAGGGGCCCAGGACTGATCCTCGTGGGACCCCACTAATGACCCTCCTTGGGGATGAGACTATCCCACAACTACGGCCCTCTGGGTCCGGTCCTGGAGCCAATTGCCTATCCACCTGATCATCTGGTTCCCCAACCCCATTTCTCCCAGCTTATCCAACAGGCCCACGTGAGGAACAGAGTCAAATGCCTTGCTGAAGTCTAGAAAGAGGACGTCCACTGGTCTACCCAGGTCCAAGGAACTCATCACCCAGTCATAGAACTCCACAAGGTTTGCAAGGGGGAGAAAAGACAGAACAGCAAGTGATAGCAGAGAGATAGCGAGAGGCGGAGAATTGCGAGACCGTTGGAGTTATCAGTTCCTAGGTCTCATAAGAAAATTTGGTTGTGTAACCAGACAGAGAAGAGACAGAAAAGGATAGGATAGAACAGACCCTTGTGTTTAAACTCTTTCTGCATAACAAATGGGGCAGGGCCTTATTCAACCCTGTCACGTGAGCCACAGTTCACCCTCCCACCTTACCCATTCTCTACTTTAGGTGGTGTTTACCAGAAGTTCTGCCTGCCCTTGCATGCTCTGTACTCTTCATCTTCCCTATTAGAATGACATTGTCCAGTCCTAACTCGTCTCCTGTGGGTCTGGATTTTGTTTTTCCAGTTTCTGCTGGTTTGATGAATCCTCCAAGCTTGTCTCTAGTGGGTAACTGAGGAATGATGAGCTGCCTATGTTATATAGACAACATCATTGTACATCAACGTTGGTGGCACCAGGTGGCAAATATTTCCGAAATGACCTGATGGTGATGGCTTATAGTTCCATAGGTGTGGCTCGATGGAGGAGACTCTTTCCAAGATATACTGTTGAGTAAGCAACTGAACTTTTATGTATGTGATAAAAGACAACAGGATTTGTAGCAACTCGCTGATAATACACTGAACTTGAGTGTTTTTGAGGCACAAGGTAAAGCCAAGTGCCTTCAACCACTCGAGAAGTTTCACATAACAGAAAATCACTGCACATCCTGAAGTGTGTTATCAAACTTGTAGAATGAGTATAAAGTGAGTATTTAGTGGGGAGAAAAACTAATGAAAAAGATGAAGGCATGTGGTCGTGGGGGAGTATGCCCGGCCAAGTGATGTGTTTGCCCAAATTGTAGATGATTATTTTACTACGTATTTTATTATTTATTAGCTTTTGTTTACCGGGTAAGCACACTAGACAAGGAATGGCTATTTTCAAGTATGACCTGGGAGATTACAAGAGCATGGTTTACAGAACAGTGCAAGGGAATTACAACAATGTGAAATACAAGCAATGAGCAGGGTGATACAAATAAACAGGTACAGGAAGAACAGATAAGCGTATACATCAAAGGTAAGAACAAGCAAACAATAGTTACATTTTGTGGAAATGATACAAGTGCAGTTTGTCCCATTTTGAGGAGGGTAAGTGCTGAGGTGAAGGGCTTGCAGGGTAGATAATTCTCCTTACTAGAGCTCAGAGAGGGTAGGGGAACCAGGGAAGTGGAGGGTGCACAACAGGGTCCAAGTAGGGTTAGGGGATATGAAGCAGCCTTGGAACAGTTACAGACTGAGGCAAACTTCAGATGCAACCAGAGGGAGCTCTTAAAGATGGGATGGGTAGGGATACATCTGATGGTTGCAGGTATGGTATTCCAGAATCTAGTGACACAAACAGCAAAGGCACGATCACCTGACAGTGTACGAGTTTTTGGGACAAGGAGGGGTTGCAAGTCAGCTGACCTTAGCCGGTAGGATGGTAGAGCCAGGCGAAGGAGTTTAGACAGGGCTGGTGGGGTGGCATTGCAGACAGTTTTGTCGGTGAAGCAGCCCAAGACAAATGAGCGATAATTATTTGGTGACAGCCAGTGTAGTTGATTGTATAAATCAAAGTGATGGGTAAGTCGAGGGACGGCAAGGGCAAAACGGCGAATATTATTACGGGCCACGTCCCATTTAGCAAGGCTAGGTTTTGCAGTGAGGGTAGAGTGTCAGTCCATAGTTGAGAGAGGGAAGGAATAGCAAGGGCAAGCCGCGCAGCAGCAGTAAGGGACCCACAAGCCCGTTATGCAAGTCCAAGCTTGATATTTGTTGCCCTGCAGACATTTTGAATGTGTAGAGACAGGTCTAACTGGGGGTCAAGAGTAACTCCCAGGTATGTAAAGGAGCATGTAGTGCCAACTGGGACACCATCAGGCTTAAGACATTGAGCGGAACAGGACACTGAGTTTGGCAGAGGAGCCGAAGAGCATGAGCTTATTTGTCAGGAGTCAATGTTGCAGTTTACTGAAGTCAGCTTGTAGGTTGTGATTTATGGCACGGACATCACCTGAACTGGCTAGGAGGACCAGGTCGTCAGCCTATAGGATTGTGGTGCTATAGGTAGGGACCATTGGAAAGTCATTGATGAAAAGAGAAACTAGGATAGGGCCCAGAATAGATCCCTGAGGGACACTGATAGTGACAGGAACAAGTTCTGATAGAGTTCTATTGTACTTAACAAGCTGTAGTCTGCCAGTGAGATAGTTGGAAAACCAGTTTAGGGCTGGACCAGCAACACCAAGGGAGTGAAGCTTGGTAGAGAGCAGGGAGTGATTCACTAGATCAAAGGCTTTTGAGAGGTCCACAAAGATAGCCCCAGTCAGCATCCCCTGGTCCATGGCTGTCCTTATATTAGATGTAACTTTAGCAAGGGCTGTATCAGTGCTATGCCGTTTACGAAATCTGTGCTGTTCAGGTGACAGTAAGGTATGTTTAGACAGGTAGGCCTTCAGCTGCACTTCCACCACCTTTTCCAGTATCTTGCTAACAGCAGACAGGATGGCTATAGGACGGTAGTTTTCTGTGCATTTCTGGTCGCCCTGCTTGAAAACAGGAACAACCTTTGCTACTTTCCAGATTGCAGGAACAATTCTGGTGGTGAGGAAGAGATTAAGAATATGGGATATTAGGAGTGCAAGCAAAGGGGCCCCAATCTTTAGGACCTTTGGTTCAAGGTCATCGTGACCAGCAC
The DNA here is from genome assembly GCA_016271365.2 of Neoceratodus forsteri. Taxonomy (NCBI): domain Eukaryota; kingdom Metazoa; phylum Chordata; order Ceratodontiformes; family Ceratodontidae; genus Neoceratodus; species Neoceratodus forsteri. Next base: position 428,837,952 of record CM057453.1, on the reverse strand, counting down.
TCAAATGAGGAGAAGGGCCATCAGGAAGCTTGTAGGTTTCCCTCACTGAGATTGTTTTAAGATAGAAAGGTGGGCGAGACAGAGATTCTGGATGAGGAGGAATGGTTACAGGTAGATGACTCATCATTGTCAGTAGTAAACAGGGAGGTGAATGCCGAGAGATCGGAGAATTGCTTGTTAAAGGCATTGATGATGGTAGTAGCATTATTGCAATTTCTACCATCGACAGTCATAATCATAGTATCACACTGACTATAACTCCTGACTACAGTTTTAATAGTGCGCCAGAAGTATCGCGGGTCCCTAGCAGAGGATAAGAGGGTAAGCCTTGCAGTATTCACTCTTGGCATTACGTATGGCTTTTTTTGCAGATATTGTGGAGCCACCAGTATTCATGGAAGTCAGACAATTTATTAGATGCTTTAAATTTACCCCAGTGCTTATGGCAGGCTTTCATGAGGGAGAGCAAGTCCCCATGCAACCATTTAGTGATAGGGCGTCTAACTCTTTCTGACACAAGGAGCATGCTTGTCCTGCAGAGAGGAGAGGATGTTTAGGAGCTTGTCAAGAGCACTTGTGACGTTATAAATATGTTTATACAGTATAACTGGTTTAGCAGTGCTTCGACTGAATGTGGAATTGCTTTTTTAGTGTAATTTGTAAGTGGGTTTACAGTCATCTATCTGGTCAAAGTGTACAGTCCCAAAAATAGGTCATATCTACTATTGTCAGTATCATTGTATTCGTGAAGTGTCTGAGATTGGCTGCATATATGAGATGGGCCTAAACTGGGTCTTCTCAGTTAAACATGGGTGTTCTGCTGGCCCTTGGGAAGTGGGAAGCTTTGTGCTTCTTTCTGTGATTGCCTTTGTGACTACGATCAGCACGGTCAGCCAGCTTTAATTATTTACCTTCATTCCTCAGCTGTACACAGCACATTGATACAAGCTTCGTCTCATTTCAAGCTGCCGCAGGTTGCAGTTGTTGCAGCAGTGATAATAAGTGGCACAGTCAGGCATACAGTACAGTTCCATGAAACTTCTGCCCCTGTTGATTGGCCAAAGCATTTACAGGACAGAAGAAAGTGTGTGTGTGTCACTGTTGAGTTGATGTCCTTTTTGCTTTATTTGGCCTCTTGAAATGTTGCATTCAACAAGTCTAGACAGACAAAGAGATGATGAGCCGGTAGATGATCGATTAAAGAGAGGGATCCAGCAACAAGCAAACAAGCTGTGGTTAGAGATAAAAAATGGCTGAACATGCATTAACTTGACAAGGGATATAGAATTATTGTGTGGCTTGGATTATATTAATGTACTTACCCATTTCAGCTCAGCGTCATGGGGCCTCTGACTCGCTGAAATGATGCCACCAACCCACCTGAATAATTTGCTGGTGGTGGTGATTTAATATAAAATCATCTGGATTATATCAGGGAGTTAACCTTTCCTCCTTATCAGACAGAAATATTATTCACAGGATTTTTTCTAGATTCTTGCAGACTTCATTTAAATGTGAAACAAAGGCGGAGTGTGCATGTCAGCACATTACTTCAACGTACGCAGCAGTTGCAAAGCAGGTTTCTCCACTGAAACATGAGGTACTAAACTTAAAACCCATTAAAAGAGGCTGTGAAAATGTTTGCCATTATGCTTCAGGACAATAATCATAAAAGAAGACTACTGAAGTGAAGAGCCTCTAGGAAACTCTCATTCAACATTAGTTAGCTAGGAATAGGCAGAGACAGTGGCCTTTTCCTGATTACAGATTTTGTGTTACTATTGCTGATGTCACAAAATTATCAAGCAGAGCAGAAACATTGGGGGTGGGGGTGGGGAGATAAGCTACAAAGGACCTGCACCCAGGGACGCATACTGAGAAATGGGGGCTTAGATTTATGTTTAAGAAGTGCAAGGTAGAATATACTACACCTAGGTTGAGGAGCCTGAGCCGTACATGTATCCTGAGAGGTACAGTAGTGAACAGCACAACTGAGGGAAAGGATCTAAGGGAAATTCTGGCCAGTAAGCTGAAGTCAGGCAGTGTGATACTGGAGTCGAGATCAGTGCAGTGTTGGGATGCATTAGGAGGGGGTAACAGTCAGGTCAAGGGAGGTGATCCTCCCTCTGTATAATGCCTTGGCTAAACCACACCTGGAGTACTGTAGCCAGTTCTCGTCACCACAGTTCATAAACAACAGCGAAGAGATCAAAAGGGTCCAGCAGAGGGCCTCCCAAGCTGCTTAGTGGTGCTAGAGGGCATGAGCGACAAGAAGAGGTTGGGCATAGAGAAGAGGCGGTTGAGAAGAGACATACAGTAACAGCATGGTTGCAGATATTAAAGATCAACTCCTTATTATAATAAAGAGCTTAAAAACACTAGATTTACGCTAATTATGTTTTAACTTTATTATTTTTTAGTTATTTGTTATTTTCTTTACTTTCCCCAATGTTGGTGTAACCCCTAGATGGCGCTATCCCAGGGGCTACTACCCCTGCCTGATTTGCCACTAACAGGTTGAGGGGCCTGGATCCAATGGCGGGTGCCTCCACCCAGAGGTCAGGGTTTACAATAGTTAAACTTACTTGGTCACAGCCCTCTGGGACACTGCAACCCCCCTTTCTTCCCACTAGTGGCCCACACAATATATCAGAATTACCTTCACAGTATACACTTACCCCAGGGCTGGTTCAGGAACTGGGACCTCCCACAAAATAAGATACAGTGCAACAATCACAGTACAATACTTTAACATAGACAAATACCTCAGGCAGTATAACTTTGCTGAAACAAGCAGCTCTGATTTATTTAGGGGAATATAACAAGGACAGGGGAAATCAGGTTAATTAGCTTATACTTTACTCATCTACCTTGGCTCTGTGCAGGCCTATCCCTACCAGTTACTGTCCCTGGGTACCCAAGCCCTAGTGGCTGGTCAAACCGTGGCAGCTGGTAGGGGCCCTTTCACACAGAGAAAAAAAAATTAGTTAAACAGTCAGCAGTACAGTAATTCTATTTGGATTCAATGTGGCAATTCAACAGGGAGCGACCCTGAATTAGTACTCACGACCTCCAAACAAGATAGGGTCTTTCAATGTCAGCAGGGCTACTCTTGAGCTCCACGAGACTCCTCACACATTTATATGGCAAAAAGAAAGTACTATACCAGGCAGGCTGTTTCTCTCTCCCAATCGCAATTACTGCACAATACCCGGGAGAACACACAGCAGATTCAGTTCCTGACAGACCGAGTGCAATTCAGCAATTTCTCCAGTCTTCTACAGGGTGAGCCAGGTTTCTATTCTTCAGATATCCTTTGATTCTCTTCACAGGACGGATTCAGTCCTAACAAGCAGTTATACAAGCTGCAGACCGGAACTCCGGACCTTACACATGTTTCCCCGACTAAAACTGTGCACTGAAGGAGCACAGGGTTCCTTTCCTTCACTGCCAGAGCTAAAACTGAAACTCCAACAGACAAAACCGAGCACTTCCTTTGAGTTCTCCCAGTTCTTGACTGGATTGGCTGTCACTCACAATAGACTGCTCCTGTTGGTCCAAAAGGCCAAGTCTAAACTACATCTCCCAGAGTCACTGCCCACAATCCTCTTGTGGCTGGCTCAGATTGAGTCCAAGTTCTGATTCGTCTAAGGCACCATTTTAGAGCTAGCTTACCCCACACTGATTGGTCCAGTTCAGCAGTTCAAAACCAGAATGGGAACTAGGCAGACACAGTTCTGACTGCAAAGAAAGCAGGTTAGACAAACTGTAATTTCATTATTACTCTAAATGATTTCTGGCAAACAGTTACATCTTTCAGATAGGTTCCTTTGCACTCCTAGTGACTGCAAAAATAGAGTGAATTGGCAGCAGCTCGAGTGGTACTCAAACAGAGAAGCACACAGTCCCCCATACAAACTAATTATGTCTACAAGCAGACAGCTCTTAAAGAGACAGTACCAGAGGCTCTAAAACACTCACTGATAAATGGCTTAAATGCCAAACACCATTCAGGCTTGGAGCATTCAAGCAAGCTCCTGGAAGTCTTTTGGAACCCCATTTGCAGGGGGGTTACACCCTTCCTGGCCTGGGAAAGCTTGACGTCCGCGTCAAGCAAGTACCCCCATAAGTTTCAACTGCAACCATATACATTTGCATTAGGCTTGCACATGTAATCATCAGTCAGTATATCATTTTGCCAAGAACACATTTCTGAAACATTGCAGTACGTCACTCTTTACACAGTATTACATACACATTGTACCATAACTCAAGTTATTACCTCTTGTACATGAAACCTGAAGAGAGGGGGCCCTTCCCTATCAGTTACCTTGGGGCTGGACGGGCAAGGGCACCATACTTAGAGGGCAACACAAGTAACTTGAGTTAGCACTGACGCTCAGTTTGGGCAATGAGCTCGGGGACACATACACCCTTTATGGACAACATTGAGAGGCAGATCCACTGGCCGCCCAGGGAATCATAACTGAGGTGCACCACAGGCTTTACAGCTCGACCAGTCTTTCTAGGGGAACTGTTACAGTCTCTGCACTCTGAGCCTCATTTTCAGCATTGTTCTCACTTGTCAGGGAGACTCCATGGGGTAGAGAGGCTAGAACTTGGGGCACTTTCAGCTCCAGGAGTTACAGTTTCTGAGTCCACAACATTTGGCTCAGATGGAGAGCTTGGACACTGGCAGTGGACTGTCAGGGCACTCAAAATACTCTTCTTGTTCTGGTGTATCACCAGTCTGACCCAATCCATCATTTTCCTCCCCTGAAAGCTCAAACAGTTCAACCATGCACAATGATTCCATTTCATCTGATCTGATGCTTTGCACTTCACTTTCTGGGAGCATTGGCTCCAGGGACGAAGCTGGGGGCTTAGACAGTCCAGAAGGCCCAGCTTCATCTCCAGTATTGACTAGGGGATTGCCCCAAAACAATTGACTCAGTTCGTAAGAAGGATAGTATTCAAAGTCACTCTCACTTTCTTCCGATATGGACTGACAGTCATGCTCAACTGGGACTTGTGGAGGGGAACACTTTAACTTTGCTTCTGTAGGTGCAGACTTTCTTGATCTTTTCTTAGCAGCAGCTCTAGTCACTGGTCCAGAGGGGGCATCTTCGGCTCAGACTCAATCAAGATTTGTCCAATGGGCAGTAAATGATTTCTATGCATTGTTTTACATCTTTTGAATTATTCTCAGGCCTTACTTTGTACACTGGCAGATCATCTAGTTTGCCCACTATAATGTGAGGGAGATGGTGCCATCTGTCAGCAATCTTGTGTTTGCTATGCAGTCCCAGATTTCTTAGCAATACCCGATCTCCTCCTGGAGTTCCTGTGCTTTCACCTTTATCATACCTTTTTGTTGGCCAGATTTCTTTTGGCAGCCATGGTTTGAGCCAGTTGGTACGCATGAGTTAGCTGGGCCTTTAACTTTTGCACATACTGTAAATAGTTGTCAGCTTGAACCCCATCAGGAGAGAGCCCAAAACGCACATCTACCGGTAGTCGAGCTTCTCTTCCAAACATCAGGCGGTAGGGGGAGAACCCAGTGGCATCACTTTTGGTGCAGTTATAAGCATGTACCAGGGTGCTAATTTGTTGGCTCCATCTAGGCTTGTCCTTTGGGTGCAGGGTGCCTAGCATATCTAGCAAAGTGCAGTTGAAACGTTCAGGCTGAGGGTCCCCCTTGGGGTGGTAAGGAGTGGTTCTGGACTTCGACTCCCCACAGAGAAAGCATCTTTGATCAGACGACTCTCAAAGTCTCTCCTTGATCAGAATGGATTCTTTGTGGAGCCCCATAGTGAACAAAAAGCTTTCTACAAGTACTTTGGCCACAGTGGATGCTCTGGTCTTTGGTGGGGAAGCTTGGGCATATCTCGTGAAATGGTCAGTGACCACCAGCACATTACTGATATTTCTTTGATCTGACTCCAAACTCAGAAAATCAATACAGACCAGCTCCATGGGTGCACTGGTGGTGATGTTAACAAGGGGCAGCCCTCTGGGGCAAAGCTTTCCTCTGTAAGCAGCGACTACAAGTTCGAAATGTGTTGCTCCACATCAGCCCCCATCTTAGGCCAATAGAATCTGGATCTCACCAAGTCAAGTGTTCTGTCTATACCAAGGTGCCCATGTGGTTGTGCAAGGACATCAGTACTGAGTCTCGAAGGCAGTGGGCAGGACTAGTTGTTGTTTGTCTACTTGTCCCCTCTGTCTACTGTTTCTCTGTATAACAGTTTATTGATCAGTTTCAAATTAGGACCTTCTTTGTATAATAGTGCAGTTCTCAAATCTGTGGAGCGTAATTTGGACACATCTTTTCCTGCATAGAGGGCTTCTAAAGCTGCTTTGATCATGGGATCGCGGGATTGAGCCCGCCGATACTGTCATTGTCCAGCTGAGGCAGTGCACCAATGTCTATTGCAGAAAAGTGGCAATAAGCAGCAGGTATGCAATTCTCAGAGGGTCCCAAGCAATCCACCATGCAGTCCACTGCGTCCGTGGACATTTGTTCCTCCCTGTCAAATCTCCGGCAGAGTGCCCGAATGTCAGGTTCTGCCAATCGGACCCAATCATTCTGGGGAACAGGCCTCCGGGAGAGCATCAGCATCTATGTGGTTCAGACCTGCCGTCATTCGAGAGCATAGTCATATGTAGATAATGCAGAAAGCCACCTATGGCCAGTGGCATCCAACTTAGCTGAGGTCTGCACATAGGTCAAAGGATTATTGTCAGTTTTACTAGTATTTTAGCCCCATACAAGTACTCATGGAATTGGTCAACAATAGCCCACTTCAAAGCTAGGAACTCTAACTTATGTACAGGATAGTTCTTTTCGGATGGGGTCAGGCTTCTACTGGCAAAGGCCACTGGTCTCAGGCCATTCTCGTGTTTCTGGTACAACACAGCCCCAACCCTTGCAAGCTAGCATCAGTGTGCAGGACGAAGTTTTCTTGGATCGGCATAGGCCAGCACTGGAGCATGGGTAAGTTGATATATGATCTCATGAAAAGCAGTCTCACTAATCAGGAGTCCAGCGGGCCCCAAATACTTCACTCGGATGAAAATACACTCTTTCAGTCTTGAGGGACGCTGACTTTTGGTATTTTTGTGGGTTGGGGATACCTTGAGTAAGGTTAAGTAATGGCGGATCACTCTTGAATAGTCCTTGATGAAACACCGATAATAACCACAGAATCCCAGGAATCTTTGCAGTTCTTTTAGATTTTTGGGCTGTGGCCAGGTGGTCAAGGCCTCAACTTTACTTGGGTTGGTCTCTATTCCTCGGTGGATACTATGTGTCCCACATACTTTACTGATGTTTGAAAGAATTGACACTTATCAATGGACAGTTTAAGGCCAAAGTCCTCCAGTCGGTCCAATACCTTAAATAATCTGCTCTCATGTTCCTCCAGTGAGCTGCCAAACACAATAACATCATCTAGGTATACCAGGCACTCTAGTAAGTTCATGTACCCCACTGCGCCCATCAATCGTTGAAAAGTGGCTGGGGCACCTCTGAAATCCCTTTGAGGCATTCTCATGAATTCATAGAAGCCAAGCGGACAGATAAAGGCTGTCTTCCTACTGTCCTCTGGGGCCATCGGGATCTGGTAGTACCCACTCGGAGATCCAGCACAGAGAACCACTTGCTCCTGTTTAGGCAGTCCAAAGCATCCTGAATGCGGGCATTGTGTACTGATCAGGGATAGTCCGCCGGTTTAAGGTGCGATAATCCACACACATCCTTACTGCTCCATTCTTTTCCTCACTACCACAATGGGGAAGCATAAGGCTTCTGGATTCTTGTATTACACCAGCAGCTAACATCTCTTGCAGATGCCGCCTCACATCATCTATGTCAGCAGGTGCCAGGCTCGAGACCTCTCACGAAATGGTCTTTTCGTCATGCAGCCGGATATTGTGCTCAGCTCCTTGCACACATCCTACATCCCATTCCTTTAAAGAAAACACCTGGTCTCTGGGCAAGCTTCTCACTGATCCTCACTTTCCATTCAGCTGGCAGCGGAGTCGCCAAATCAAACAAGTCAGGCGTTACTCTGTCATTCTTCCTTGAACTCTTGCTGCTGGGTAGCACTGCAGTGTCTGCACAATGCACATTAGCCAGGATGCAACCTCTATTTACTCGAATGTCTCTTTCAGACACATTATGAACTTGGACCATTACCTTCTGGCATAAGCATGGGCTCTAGCGGGCAAAATACTAGGCTTGACCAGCAGTCCCTCTGGCAATTTTCCATCGCCTGGTGCATCCAACATTAATATTTTATTCTTAACATCCTTTCTGATACGGACCTCTCCCTGTAAGGTACACTGGGCATTTGGCGCCAGGATCAGAGACTCAGGATCCTTCTTCCATACAATTCCGACCGGTTCCTCTGGTTCTATTTTTCAGCATCTCTCTGTGCCTCATAGGCCTTCTTAATTAAAGCCGAACTCTTAAAGCTCTACTAGTCTTTGACCCCTGTTTTCATAACACAACTGTGCCAGCCTTCCGAACATATGAGCATTTGTTCCGATCAACAAAGGACACCATCATACAGTCCAGTGGGGGGACACACTAGGCTAGGGTCTCTACTTGTTCGCCACTCCAGCCACGGAGGTGGGAAAGACAGCCAATTCGGATATACCCGAATAGGGGTAGGCCTTCTCCTTAACCCCCATACATGCAGTCCTTCTAATGGTTGTAAGGGCACGTCCTGACAAATGCTTCTGATACCAATCCTGGAACATAATTGTCACTTAGAGCCACTGTCTAATACAGCTCTTGTAGACACTCCATTCACCTTTACAGTGGTCTCCATGGAGGGACCCACTATTCTGGACCAGTCTGAGAGGCGGTAGGGGGCCTGGGCAACTGACCTTGCCACAAAAGGACGTGAGTTAGCATTTTGGTGCCCTCACTGGGATCATTTCTGCACCTCTTAACCACTGATTTGTTCTCCAAGCTCTCCTTGTAGCCTATATGCAACTTTGTCAGTGTCTTTTGGGACCGCATTCCTTTTCATGTGCCCATCTTTCCTACAATTATAGCAAAACATACTTTCTGGAGTTTGAGCTGGCGAGGCGCCACACTGGGAGCCAGGAGGCGGGGTATTACTAACTGGAAACCTTGGTGCCATCTCTGTCTGCGGCGTGATAAGCATTTGGAGACATCGTCAGTTTCTCCACTTCCATGGTCAAGGAATCGAGTTCGGGCTGTTATCAGCAGGAGATACATGGGTGGTACCCCACCCCATAGCAGATGAAGTCGGATATAGGTCAGGGGCTCTGCATTTGCAGGCGTGGCCTTCATAAAGGGACTGTTTTTGAATTCCCGGATCTCTCTCAACAGTTCGCCCCATTGTGGCATATCTTTTTCCTTGTCAGAGCACTCATTTACTGCCAGCCTCTGCCCCTGAACTTCACTTGATGGGTCACCCTCAGTCACTCGGGTCGTAGCCGCAGCTGTTGGTGCAGGTCCCTCCCGAGGTCGCCTTTTCTCGACTCCTCGAATTTCTCTCATTAACTCATCATAGGAGGGTGGGGATTCCAGTCGATTTGCCAGGCGAACTGAAGCAACAGCAGTTCTGAGAAGGGGCAGACTTAAGGATCCTGTCCAGCCTGGTTCGGTCCAGTTCAATCGCTGGCAAACTACCCTTTCTGAGGCATTCTTGCAACAATTTTCCAGCCGAGATACATACACAGACAACAACTCCCTTGGTACTGTTGTGCATCTCTTACTCTCCACCATAGGTCTTCATCAGAATCTGGGCTCCCTACACATTCTCCAGGGCCTCAAGATAGGCCTGTGCAGTCACTTCAGGGTTACTGGCCCGCTTAGCACGGATGGTAGCCAGGGCAGGACCTCAGGGGCTCTCACTAACCCTCTTTCGCTTTTCTCCGAGCATTGCCATTCTAGCACTTGGGGCAACATAGTCTATCCAGGTCTCCCAGTCATCCTCCCTTGGGGGTGGGAGGTGCCAGAGAAGATCCTCAACCTTGGTAAGAGTCGTGACTAATGGCAGGTGCAGAAATAGGAGTCTGCATTGGTTCAGCCACCATTACGGGTACTGGAGCGGGAGGGTGTTGGGGAGGAACACCCCCAGGTGGCAAGAATAGTTTCTTCAAGTCCTCCACAGTTTTCCCTTCCCCAGCAACCATTTAGTAAATTTCTCCTCAAAAGTTTCAGATAGTGGTGGGGCTCATCTCCCCGGTCTTACTGTCCTTAGTCACTCCAAGCAGTGAGGGCTCCCTCTGGGGTAATGGTCTGTGGCACTTTGGAGCTATCTATGGGATCCTTAAACTCTACTAGGGCCAGGAAAGTGTGGGTGAGCAGATTAGCATACTGACCCACCACCACAGGGTTTTGTAAACCTTCCACCTTGGAAAGTACTCCCTGCACAGTGTCCGTATTGATACCCAGGGGGATGTCCAGGATAAGCATAGCATTTTGGGGGTCGATCTCCTCCCCAGTACACCACTCCACCAGCCGGTGCACAGCCACTTCTGTCGGGGTACCCATTTATTTATTTATTTTTTTTCTTAACAGTGGTTTGTAAATATGGCCACTAGAGGACACACAATACCAGCGGTGAGCCTCCAAGATGTAACCCCTAGATGGTGCTATCCCAGGGGCTACTACCCCTGCCTGATTTGCCACTAACAGGTTGAGGGGCCTGGATCCAATGGCGGGTGCCTCCATCCAGAGGTCAGGGTTTGCAATAGTTAAACTTACTTGGTCACAGCCCTCTGGGACACTGCAACCCCCCTTTCTTCCCACTAGTGGCCCCAAATATATCAGAATTACCTTCACAGTATACACTTACCCCCAGGGCTGGTTCAGGCACTGGGACCTCCTGTAAAATAAGATACAGTGCAACAATCACAGTACAATACTTTAACATAGACAAATACCTCAGGCAGTATAACTTTGCTGAAACAGGCAGCTCTGATTTATTTAGGGAATATAACAAGGACAGGGGAAATCAGGTTAATTAGCTTATACTTTACTCATCTATTTTATGGCTCTGTGCATAGGCCTGTCCCTACCAGTTACTGTCCCTGGGTACTTCAAGCCCTAGTGGCTAGTCCAAACCGTGGCAGCTGGTAGGGGCCCTTTCACACAGAGAAAAGAAAAATTAGTTAAACAGTCAGCAGTATAGTAATTCTATTTGGATTCAATGTGGCAATTCAACAGGGAGCGACCCTGAATTAGTACTCACGACCTCCAAACAAGATAGGGTCCTTCAGTGTCAGCAGGGCTACTCTTGAGCTCCACGAGACTCCTCACACATTTATATGGCAAAAAGAAAGTACTATACCAGGCAGGCTGCTTCTATATCCCGATTGCAATTACTGCACAATACCCGGGAGAACACACAGCAGATTCAGTTCCTGGCAGACCGAGTGCAATCCAGCAATTTCTCCAGTCTTCTACAGGGTGAGCTTGGTTTCTATTCTCAGATATCCTTGATTCTCTCACAGGACGGATTCAGTCCTAACAAGCAGTTACACAAGCTGCAGACCGAACCCGACCTTACACATGTTTCTCGATTAAAACTGTGCACTGAAGGAGCACAGGGTTCCTTTCCCTTCACTGCCAGAGCTAAACTGAAACTCCAACAGACAAAACCGGCACTTCCTTTGAGTTCCTCCCAGTTCTTGACTGGATTGGCTGTCACTCACAATAGACTGCTCCTGTTGGTCCAAAAGGCGCTCAAGTCTAAACTACATCTCCCAGAGTCACTGCCCATACAATCCTCTTGTGGCTGGCCCAGATTATGAGTCCAAGTTCTGATTCGGCCCAAGGCACCATTTTAGAGCTAGCTTACCCCACACTGATTGGTCCAGTTCAGCAGTTCAAAACCAGAATGGGGAACTAGGCAGACACAGTTCTGACTGCAAAGAAAGCAGGTTAGACAAACTGTAATTTCATTATTACTCTAAATGATTTCTGGCAAACAGTTACATCTTTCAGATAGGTTCCTTTGCACTCCTAGTGACGGCAAAATGGAGTGAATTGGCAGCAGCTCGAGTGGTACTCAAACAGAGAAGCACACAGTCCCCTATACAACTAATTATGTCTGCAAGCAGACAGCTCTTAAAGAGACAGTACCAGAGGCTCTAAAAACACTCACTGATAAATGGCTTAAATGCCAAACACCATTCAGGCTTGGAGCATTCAAGCAAGCTCCTGGAAGTCTTTTGGGAACCCCCATTTGCAGGGGGGTTACATTGGTCTACTAAATATTGTAGAGATCATGCAGCAATTATTTCACTGAGTCTTTAAAATATATCTGACTCTCCTGCTCACCACACAGTTGCTTGTATCACAGTCTGTTATGAGGGTGAGCACTATGTCATAAAACAGAGGCACCATGAGGTTAACGGGGGCAAATGTTTTCTATACAGGCTTTTTAGCTGTACTACCAAGATGTACAGTAAATCTCGGAAAGGAACACTGAAAAAGAACAAATATATTCTTTAGTAAATTGTACAGCTGAAACGTCTTACTTATGAAAGCACACGTGAAGTGCAGAGTTGCTCTTTAAACAGGATTGAGAGGGTGGAGCATACACAGATTTTTGAGCTGATGAGTGCAAGCAGAAGTGGACATGTACTCAGACTGAAAAGAGGGACAGGATAAGGGGAACTGAAAGCATTACTTCACACAGAGGGTTGTTAACCTGTGGAATGTCCTACCCCATTAGGTTATTGATGCTGGAACAAGTAAGGCTTTCACAGGAAGCCTGCACAGATTCCTGAGGGAGAAGAACACTGCTGGTGACACAGCATGAACTGGGGTAATATTCCTGCTGATAAGCTTGGATGTGTGTCCGTACTCAAATGGGGTTTAGCGAGATTGCTCCGATGACCTAGTGGTGAAGGTGTTCGGCTTCCACTTTGGGGGTCGGATTCGTGTCCCAAGCAGCAGGTGGGCAAGACTGTATGTCCCTTTAATATTCAAAGTATTATTACAATGATACTTTTAGCTTTGAGGTCCATAGTTGGAACTTTTTAAAATTACCCAGGAAAAAATACATGGCTGTATTACATTCTGTGAAAGTTCTTTTCGGTTAACCTTGTTTAAAAAAATTACAATAAATCCTGCTCATTCATAGCTCCTTCCTGTAAACAGGGCAAATATTCTATATTATTTTTTTTCATCTCACGTTCTCCTATCCAGTTGTAACATCTAGGAGTTTAATTCAGAAAGGAAATAAAATGTATTATATTTCCAGAGGCTCAGACCCCCATGCAGCAGCTTGTGTAGTCTCTGAAGAACGAGACACATAGCATGTTTCATGGTATTGTAATCAAGAGTGTAAAGCAGAGAGCATTGTGCCTGTAATTCTTACAGTAGCTCTGTTTTAGCAAAATCTCCGATTAGATAATTTTTGTGATGTGCTGTGTCCAGGGATGGGTGAACCTGTCCAGTCCTCTCCCCCTCACCATTCAGTTCTGGGTTTTCCCCTCATATAGATTTTACCCTCCTTGCCAGAAACCCTCATTTGGGCTCCTTCTGCGACCTGACAGTCACTTACTGCTTCAGTGATTCTTCAATGGTTTACCCCTGTGGTGAGGCCATCAAGGAGCTGCACTTCCCCCTACATTAGGAGTGCTAGCCAAGTTAGCCAGTATGTGGAGTGACTCAGGATGTGGGACCCAACAGTGCTGGCACTATTGTATCATTCTGAAGTCTTAAAGGAAAACTCCATGTTAAAATCAGAAAAAGATATGTAGTAATCTTTTTTTCTGTGTTCTAACCAGTTCCCAGTGTTTTCTTTTCCTCTGGCTGTGAGAGATGTTTTTTCTAACTTTCCCTAACTGTTTTATTGTCCTTGGAGGTTGCCATTCTGGTTTCTTTTATGGCCTCTAGTCTTCCCAGAGTGCCCTTTGGTGTGATGTCTGATTGCCCCTGCAGGAAGCCAGTGTCTTGTTACAGGGTCTGTCACAGCTCAGCCACAGAGAAAATACTTCTTCCAGAGAAGACACACTACTAGATTTTGGGTGAGTGTAATCATTATTATTTTTTGATAGTACCTTGTCCCGCTATGTTCTGGTGTGTGTGTGTGTGTGTGAATCATGTCACTGTTTACTCTGTTCTTCTCAGTCACTTTCAGTTTTTGCACCAGTACTAAGTAGTAAAAATTGAACATCACCTTATAGGTTGTAACATAGCAGGACAAGGTACTAATGACAAAAATAATGATTACACTCACCCAAAATTTAGCAGTGTGACTTCTCTGAAAGAAGTATTATCTTTGTGGCTGAGCTGTGACAGACCCTGCTAAATCTAAGGGCATAGTTACATCACTGTCACATGAGCCAAGGTGCATCGTAGGAGAAAGAAAGCCAATAAACCTATTGTAATGGAGATCCCCAGGGGTCGTAAAACTACCATACAGCTAGCAGGCTAATTCAGGAAAAACTCCCAATAGCAGACAGAGGGAAGGACACACTAGGATTTAACATACATATCAAAACACTCTACATAACATATGTTTTTATACATTCTGGGTGGACTTCTCCTTTAAGCCCTGGACTCCAGTGCTCTTCGACCACCTCTGACATCACATACAGCCTCTGACTGCCTCCCGTGCATACAGACGAAAGCCCTAAGTGTGGTGGCACAGTAGATGCAGAAGACACAGGATAAATACTTTTGCTTGTCCTAAGAACATTGTAAAGAGCTAATACTTTTAAAGTGCAAAAAAGTTGTACTTTCAAAAGACATACTACAAAACGATAGTAAGCAATACACAGGACATACCCAGAGCTTAAAAAGGGGCACTGGGTGACTGACAAGGCCCTTGTCAGTCACCTGGTGCCCTCGTTTAATCACCATATAATCACTGTAATATATACAATTGATGTTAAAGGTACCCCCATAGACTATTATGTAGTGCATCCCCGCGCTCTCCCTGCCGTCACGTCATAAAATTGGCTGAGTGCGGGGGCGGATCTAAAGTCAGGGAAGTGAAAGTATCCCAGTGAGAATAAAATTACGAGTAAAATTACAGCAAAACTACAAAACATTTATGAGGCACATATGAGTAGACCGCATTCTTAGGAGGTAAGGCACCGATGTTGTGGTGCATATGCCTATCTTGGTGAATCTCTTTAAAGCAAAGTGTGGTTGTGTTGACTGGAGACTAAACCCATCAGTTTATATTACATTACAAAGACCACAACCCAGGTTGGAGATTTAAAGGAGCCCAGTAGCATTCCTGTCCATCTACGGACCTGTCTACTAAAAACTATCTCTATTCTCTGTATCTGTGTGCCTTTGACTGTCTGAATTAAGGCTTATGAAGTGGGAGCTGATTTTGCATCCGTCCCCCTTTATAATGGGACAATTTTTCTTTGGCATTCTCCTAACCTCTCCTGCTTCCCATTGAGGACATCAGCAAAGCTGTACTACACCTGCGGTGCCACGTGCTGGTCAGGTGACACTGCTGCAGGATGTAGCAAAGCATAATCTCTCTCCCTAAGGCGGCAAGCATCAACTGGGGGAAGGTGCTACTTTGTCTCTCTTGGCCTGAGGTGGAAGGCCCAGGTTTGGGTCACAAACCTGGATCTTTCACAGCAGAGCAGTGTGCTGCTCTCTCACTATGGGGCCGGCTCACTGAAAGCAGTTTAGATTTTGGAGGATTGGGCTCTGGCCTTTAAAGTAAAAATGGTCATTCTCTTGAACACACACTCTGTCTCCTTCACACCCAGTCCCAACTACTCTGAGAGTGAAGTGCACCGTATGTCAGCATACTGTACCTCTCAACTGTCCCCGATTATGAGATGTCCCTCATTTTACCCCTTAGAGCTGCTCTATCCCTCTTCCGTCCCTCATGCACAAGGTACTTAATATTTTAAGATGCTAAATCAAAAATAAACATTGTGTAAGTGAACACAGTGGTTTACACATTGTTTTGAGCATTTATCTCCTCTTTGAGGATGTGTCCCTCATTATGAGAGCTGGTGTCCTTCATTTTGAGCGTCCTTGTCCCTCATTCAGTGACAAAAGGTTGAGAGGTATATATGTTAGTAGTCCTTTGGTTTGACTAGAAACAGCCTTGGACTATCTTCCCCTCCCTCCAGAAAAAAAAAAAACTTTGCTAGATAGTTGACCTTTTCAGGAACCCCCTGAGGAGTAGAAGAAACACTAGCCGACTTAAGAACACTTGTGGCTGATAAAGTGATGTTCTGCCTCTGTCTGCTATGGTGGTGAAAAGAAGGTCATCATGGGTCTCTTTAGGGCTATTTGGGGAAGAGGCAGTTACCACTGGCATTCTTATCATCACAGCTAATGAATGGCTAGTTCGAGCACCACCCAGATCACGCATATTGAGCATTTGGGGGCACTGTATGTCTGGTACAATGTAAAATTCTGTTCTCTGTGGGCAGTCTGTTTTCATAACAGCATGTTACATAAATAGCATGTGACATAGATAGCGCTGTTTTGTCTTTGCTAGCATAGGAAACAGCTTGGCTATAAAATGGCTCTGCTAAAATGAGATATGGGGTGAGTTACTTTGCACAATATATTACAGTACATCAGTTCTGGTTCACATTGGTAGAAAGAAAAAAACAGGTCTGCTACAATATGTTATGTACACAGCAATAGACAAAAAGAGCCAGGATTATACAGGTATGCACCTCAATCTGATCTGATTTGGCTGGGAATGGACATCTCCGCTGGCCCTACATCCCAATTTCTGAATATATGGATTGCCTGCAGAATAGACAAGACCTTGTCATCTTTCGTTACACCATGGGTGTTTTGTGTTCCTGCAGCAGGATTAGCTTCTGTATACGCAGACTGGTTTCCTGTGTTCAGAACTTTCACATCCTTATCACAGAGATCCACACTGATGATAGTTTCTCCACAGTGCATTAAATACCTTCCTATAAAAGCTGGTAGCTTCTTATGGATGAAACAGAAAAGCTATGTAACATGTAATTCCAATGTAGTTGCAGTTTTTTAACTGGATGTTTGCTGGTAATAATAGAAAAGAAAACACCACATATATAGTTTTTTACCTTCTCCAGAGCCCTGGCAGGCAGCTATGGCCCTCCTGATGGAGGGAGTCTCTCTCTGGTCCCGCCGCTCCTGCACTTGCCAGTCCCTGGTAATTTCGCCATGGGGCCAGGAGGGAGGCTGCCGGGCCAATCCCCGAGACTCCAATCCAGAAGCCGGGGACGGCCCTTGAGAGCAGCAGATCATCATGGAGCCTGCCAGGCTGTTTTCCGCCATTTTCTCCTGTCCCCCTCCCCTACTGACGTAAGGACGTCGGACCGTGCCTCTCCACCTGTACTGCCCTCCAGCCACTGCCACAGGGCAGTCAACGAACAGGACAGCAAGTCTCCCTCCCCCCGAGAGAGGAGAGCAGTCCTCCAGATGCTTAATCCTCTCCCGCCCTACCAACCCCCAGTGGCCCAGGCTCGTTCCCAAACTCAGGTCGCTGGCATGGCGCAAGGTGTAACGACCAGCACCACCGGGCCAGCATACGCCACTTTTTTTCTCCAGCCGCTTTGCAGGGTTCATTTCAGAGTAGGGGATTGGGACAATTGCCGTACAATTTCCAATTCTGACTCACCCTTTCTTCTACCTTGGGGACAAACCTGCTAACTTTTAGAAAAGCTTTTAAACTGCCAGTTTACAAATCTGGGCTTGGTTTAACAGTGTGACTAACTGTTCCCCCCCCCCTTCATTTGACCCTTACTTTTGTACCCAGTGGGTCAGTGTCCCACACAAATATTTGAAATCCTGGCTTTGACTTTAGTTTACAGTTTGAATTATTTTAGAACTAAGCTGCCTCAGAAATGAAAGTTCTCACAGAACTGTCGTCAGTCAAACACAGTGCATAGGAGTGTACCTCTTTGGTCACAACGCGGTTTTGTTTTAACTGTAGGTGTTACTTCTACAAATATTAACTTATGCCAAGTGCTTCAGCTAAAGTGCTTACCGGCACTATTTATGGTTTCAAAAGGGTATGACCAGACTTTTTTTTTTTTTTGACTAGGTCATGTAGTACATACGCAGAGTGTGTGTTTTTTTTAAGATCCTTGATCAGCGCTGTATGTTCATTGTTGTTATTGCCCCAGTCTAACCCAGCCAAACCTTGTGCCTGGAGTTCTCTGTCCCTGATGTGTAATTTGCCTTGTTTTTATGCTCATTGATGTCTCCGTAGCAAAATCCTGCAGCTTTGCACCATTGATGTGCGACACGCTCCCTCCCACCCTCTGTAATGCAGATGTGCAGTCGAGGGACAAAGTCCGCACCACCACACCACTGAAACTGGTGGTGGCATGGTGCACAGCTCCACCAGGATGAGGAGGCGACCATTTCATGGCTTGAGGGGGACTTAGAGCGGTACGCAGTGAAATGTGAAGTTGGACGGGGAAGTTAAGGTTGTATATGTGCAGGTCCTTACTGGTATAAAAACTGCTGTATTCACAAAGGGAACAGATCCCTTGAAAAAGCTTCTGTAAAGGAGCGAAACGATCATCGGGTGTTTTTGTTGTTGCTCTGGAGGTCGTGTGCCTGTATTTTAAATATTTATGCATTAAAGGATTTTTTTTTTACGTTGCAACAAACTGTTTGGCAACTTTTCCTTTTAGGACATTTTGGGCGGACCTTTTTTGCTGTGTACTGATATCGACTTTAGGTTTTACGCTCTGCTGTAATCCAGGAGAGGCTCTTTTTGTGTTTCTACGGGATATGTGCAGGTCCCCCAGATCTGCAAGGATTCTTGTATTTTAAATTTGAGCCGTCTGCAGGGAAATTGTTTCCATAGACTTGCATCTGTTATACAGGAAAACGGAACAATGTAATTTACAGGAAAGCGCAGGAAGACTGCCTTTGAGTTGCAGGGAAAATGCCAAATCGATCTGGGAGCTGTGTGTGTGGGAGGCCTCCATTACATGTGTTGGTGAGAGTGGGAGCAGGAGGCATAGAGAATGACTGAGGGTGGACAAGTGAGTTGGGCACAGCAACCTGTGAGTGGCATGGTGGAGGAAGGGTACTTTGACAAATTAAAATATATATTTTTTTACTTTGTAGTGGCGAAGGCAAAGTTTTTTATTTTATTTTTTTTGTAAACTCAGAGGAAGACTCTTTTTTTTTTTTTTTTTTAATACTTTCTATTCCCCCCACCCCATCCCCAAGCTCTGCACCTTTGGGAACACCTGTGGTGTCTGCCCCTTCTTCTTTCACCTTACCTGGAGTCCCGCTGGACCCCCATGTAGCTAATGGTTGCCCTCCAGGCAGGGGCGAGATGGGGCCCATATACCCCGAACTTCTGTGTCTGTGTCGGGTCAGCTGCGGGACAGGCAGGTGGGAGCTTTGGGGTCTGCACTGGGTGTTCCATCTACCCGGTGCCTGGAGACCTATTTTCCCTTTTTCCTGGTGTGGCATGTGCCCTGACGTCAAGGAGTTACCGCCGATGTCCGCCACGCTCGTTCCCCAGCAACTCGGCTGGACACTTCCCATACCCCAGGCCTACGCCTGGAGTCTGTGAAGCATTGATCTGCAACCCCCCCCCCCCCAAGAGAAGGCGAGCTGTCCCAGGGACACTCAGCCTCCACCCCTGGCCACAGGAAGACTATCTATGTTGAGTAACTACAGAGTTCAGATAGCGTGGGTCACTGCCCGCTGATCGCTTTGTGCGTGGGGGCTTCATGCATAAAGTCAGAGAGAACACAGGCAGGCTGCAGTACAGTACAGTACAACTGCAGCCTGCCTGTGCTTTCTCCAGATGCCTGTCTAGAGCCTTTTCCTACCAGTACATGTTTAATACTTTTTTTGTTTGTTTAGGAGGGGGTCAGTTTATTTGGTTCTTCATTATATACAGCCTCATTATTATGTAAATGAGTATGTTGTGTGTATCTGTGTGTGGCTTTCTGGTGGATTTGAAATATTCTGCATGAAGAACTTCTAGTAAAAAGAACAGATGGATTCTGAGGTGTTGCAACAGATGAATGTTCATTTCATCAATGGCTTAGGGCTGTGAATGACCTTGACAACATGAATGGCTCAGTTTATTGTAGATATTACAACTTGAGGACACTTCTCCCTGTGAATAACATTTAGTAGTCTTAAAAGCCCGGGGAAAGAATAGATCTTTTGTTGTTGCGTTAGAGGTGTTGTATATTACTTACCTGCACCCTCGCGGTATTTCAACAGTAATAGTTTCTTTGCCATATAAGTGTGTTCTGTCCCCAGTGGTGCCACTTTCAGGAGTAGGTAGTACACATTCTCATCAGGTCAGTCAAGGGAAAGGGGCATTTACAAACAACAGTTGAAGTGGCCTTGCCAGTGTGATGGTCTAATAAGGGCACAGTGTGAGCCATTCCTAAAGTGCCTGAAATTAACACTATTGAAGAGAATATACAGGAAGATGCAGCCTAGAAGGGAAAGTTAGTTTGTAAAGGAACCTGCTGAATGGCGGGCATATTGAAAGGAGTAAATCCTGCTGCAGGGTTATGTTGTAACTAGCAGTCTTTATGTTTCATTGTTTATAGTTGAAGGGTTTGATAACATCAGTAGATCCCCTTCCTCATTTTTTCCTAGTTATCACTGTGATGGGGTGATGTAATAAAGGGCAGAAACTGGGCAACCAGCTTGAGATATATTGGAATGTTCTACTTGCTCAGCTAGGCAAGCTGCTCTGTTAGCTTGGTGGTACAATTAAGCAATACACCCCGACAGGTATCAGGTATATGGGTGGATTTACCACACCTGGTGTGGTTGTCACGAGGTGCAGTCGAGTGACTTAACCACACCAGAAGTGGTAAATCCACCCATATACCCAGTCCCTGGAGGGATATATTGCTATTATGCAGTGGTAAACATTTTTATTTTTTATTTTTGGTTTTTATACATATTTAAATTATATATATATATTGTTATGCTTAGCAAAGTAGTCTGAAGCAGGTGACTACCCGTGAAGAGGGGCTGGTGGTTGGTCATGAGTGCGCGGGCTGACTTGAGCTGCGTCGTCGTCGTTTACTGCGGCGTTTTTGAGGCAGGTGTCTGAGTTGCAGTGCCCACGGAAGATCTAGAACTGTATGTGGAGGTAAAAGTTTAGTGTCGGATGGCTCATTTTAGACACTGAATATCATTTCTTGCTGATCCGTATGTGTTAGATGGAAAGCGATGTTCATTTTGTTTGAATTTCCCGGGGCTCTGTCAGGTAAAAGCAAAGGGAAAACCAGCACCTACTTTTAAAACTTGGACAATTTTGTCACTCTGCCTCCTTTAAGTGGAAAAACCAGCCGTAAGAATAGACGTGTTCACAATGTCTTTAATAGTTTATTACAAAAGTGCAAACTCACTTTTAAAATGTCCCAGAGAGCTGTACAATCCCTCTGAGGTAGAACTCATAAAGTTCCTTGTGCATAAAGTCCATTCATTAATCCATAAAAGTCGTTAAATCCAAACAGCACCAGAAAACGCCAAATGTTTGGAAACAATTCGGCTGGGTATCCACAAGCCTTTGAGAAAGCCACGTGCGAAACGCGTCAGGTGACGTCATTGGGAGTTGACCCTCAGCGCTTGCTCTTTGCTTGTGGATACCCAGCCGAATTGTTTCCGGACTATATGATGCTATTGGTGAATTGTGACTTTATGGATTAATGAATGAACTTATGCTGAAATAACAATGAGTTCTACCTCCGAGAGGATTATGCAACTCTGGAACGACACAAAGAAACCAGTTTACGCTATGACATTGAACATTGTGAACGCGTCTGTTCTTTGGCTGAATTTTCGCAAAGAACGATGGTGGTGTCCAGAGATTTAGTAGGTGCTATTGCTTAACATCTATCGTTTTTCTAAACCACTGCTTGTTTCCCTAGTGCAGTCCGTTCCACTTCCTTTACCCTCTGTCAGGTAAGCAGCGAATGCAGATGGTGACGGTCTGTTTGATGTTTTGCTTTCAGAGTGATTTTTTTAAGCGTGGCACATGTTTTTGGGTTGGCTGGAACCTTTTTCAGTGGGTACACTGGAGGATTTATCACATTGAAAAGGTGCTAGCCAACCAATTAGGTTGTTAGATTCACGACTTTGGATTTACACCATTGTATAATATAGGGGTGGGAACCAGAAGGTTGCAAGTTAAGTTCTGTTTTATCACCCTTGGCCTTCCATCCAGGTGGCATCTCCTACGACTACCACCTGTGCCACCTACTCATCCTCAGAGCTCCTCCTGACCATCTCTCCCTCAGGACCGTAGGGCACCCATGAGACATTGCTGCATTTCCCCCTCGTGGTGCCCCCGAGGTGGAGTCATGCCCTCAGCTCCATGGCAGCTTTCCCTCGCGATCCAGCAGCCCATGGTGCAGGTCCTCCTGTGGCTATCCCAGGGAGTTTGGAGGTAGGAAACCAATGTAGATTTGGGGGGCAACCGGAGCATTACCTGCCCAGTTTGCTCCCATTTTTCTCCTTCCTTATCCCACTCTCTGAGAGCTTGCCATTTTGTCATGGAGTGGTGCACTGACACTTGTGCTGTCCCATTCCATTCATGCTGCATGCTTCCTCGACTGCACTGCTCCCTGCGATCACGCATGGGATGCTGGATGCTCCTTACCCTGCTGGCCCTCTGACTGTCCTGGCGTGGGGTGTAAACCCAGGTCATCAGCATCATGAGTGTCAACCCTTCTGACGCATACTGCACAGATGGGCAAGCAAGGATTGCAGGTTCAAATCCTTAGTTCTCTGCATGGGAAATATGAGTTAGAGGTACCCCCAGTAAGCAGATAGTTGCAGTGCCTGAGACCATTTCAGTCACCCTGTCCATGAAACCCTGCCATTGTTACTTAGTCAGACTATTCTAGCCCTGTGATTGACTGTTTACCATACAGAAGAGTCAACACCAGATTCCACTGTGTAGAATCCAGTCGAGGCCCTTGCAGTTCCAGGGAGGTTGCAATCCTGTTGACACTTTCACTGCACTTGATTTGGGGCAGTGACGACCATACCCTGACTCTTGGTCGAGAAGGGCAGCAGGTACCCCTCCCCCTGTAGTCACTGTTGCACTTTTTCCTGATGATCAATAGGGGGTGCTTTGGAACACTGTGACCCAACATAGTCCCTCTATGTTTGCTGCCACAGCATCCTAACCTCCTTTCCACGCGATGATCAGTCTTGCAGTACTTTTTAATTCTGTCATTATCCACTGCTGTGTGAGCAGTTAGGCTTGACTGGGCTTGATGAACTACTGTAGAAGGAAAACAAAATGTACTTGGCAACTTATACCCAGTAGGAACAAACAAAGGACTTTATAAGCCTTTAGCACCAGGAACTGGATTTATGTAGAACAGTAATTTTCATACTTTGTCATTTTTAAATATGTGTCACACATGTAAAAGAATTTTTGTTCCACTGCACCCCCACACACACACACACCTGAATGTGCCTTATGGTTAAACACCTTACCATCTGGTTCATTATTGGCTGCTTGCTACACTGCTGCAGTACACCTCCCACAAGTGAACTTAAAGCCAGGAGACTGTTGCAGATTGTGGCAGTTTCAGACAACACCACTGTTTGCAGCTCCAGATAGGTGCCAAGTGTTGCAGTTATAAAAGCCTGGAACCAACTGCATTCTGAATAAGGGCATGCGGGTGCATATTCTTCGTGACTGTGCCAGTGAAACAGTTTCTCAATAATTTATGACTATATATGACATATTGAGTATAGATTTCCAGTTACTTACAATGATCCCATTTTCTGTCTATAAAATATGGTTCGCTGTAGTTTCCTTTTCATGAAAAACTCTGTGCTCAAAAAAGTCATTTGAAGGGAGTTCTTTGTTTTGAAACCTGGTTTTACTGTTTTTTTGTGTATGGGGGGTAGAGAGGATTCTTTCCTCTACTGTCCATATCCCAAGAGAACCCTGATCTTGTTGATGTGAATACTTAGACACGCATTGCTCCTTTATTCCAGTATAGAAATACTGCCTGTGACAATATAGTTCAGCCTCACCCCTCCATTCTCTGCCACAAACTCATTTAAGTCCCTGACCCAGTTTTTTGCCATGGATTACAAAATGTTCATGTCTTTGTTTTAAATGAATTCACAGGATTAGCTGTAAAATTATCTGATATATGTTATCTCCGTTTCAGGAGTCAATATTAGAAAAAGTACAAGCGAGATACGGAGACCTAATGACTGTTTAAAAGCACACTTTACCACAAGACAGGTGACTTTAGCGCAACATTATATCTTTAATGGTAGGTAAAGGCTGTGAGTACTTTATTTTTAAACATTCCCAACCTCTTCTGGTTTCACATACCTTTTAATTCCACTGTTGTCTCTCTTGCCCCCTAGTGGAGGAGAAGTGCATCCTGTGAGATGCTGTCTTCACCTTAGGGGGAGGTAGCATAGCCCAGTGGTTTGAGTACATTCCTGTGACTCAGGAGACCCAGGTTGGAAACCTGTCACACCCTCACCACGTGACCTTGAACAAGTCACTTGACCTCCTTGTACTGCAGTCCCTCCCAGTTGTAACACGTGATGGATGTCTAGGGCATCACTAAAAGCAAGACCTTGCATTTCTGCTGGGCTGTCCTAGGTTAATAAAGTTCCATACCATTGTTGTGCATGGCTTTCCATCCTAACCGAAATGATGATGTACCGCAGTTCATATGCCATAGAATGCTGTTGTACCCTTCTGTGGTACAACATTTTTAATTAGAATGGAAACTCATGCCACCTGATATTTTACTTTCATCCCCCCCCCACACACACACACACACGCAAAGCATCCAGGCATTCTCCTAACACAAACTCTTCTCATGTGTCATCATTTCATAAAACAGAAACCTACACCTCTCCAGTGTGGGTTCTAAGCTGCTTCCTGAAAGTTAGCTGGATGAGGAGGATGAAGATGACTCTGACTACTCGTAGTCTTCCTACCTTGCTGAGGTCTTCGTCTAAGGGTGAGGAGCCCACCAAGGTGGTCCACAAGTCCCTTCCTGATGATCCTATTTGTATGAGGCACATTCAGGCCACCATGGGCTGGGAGACTGAGGAACAAGACCCAGAGCGAAGTCTGTTGACCGATTACTTGCACTGGCCTAATGCTGTCCCCCTGGTGGTGCTTCCCTTCATTGATTCTTATGAGGATGTCACCAGGGCAGCCTGGATTCATCCTTCTATAACCCCGGTGGTGCCCAGGAAAGCTGACTGCCTTTACCATGCCCTTGCAGGAAAACCCTCTTTAGGGGGGCAACCTAAGGCTGACTCGGTGGTCATCAATGCAGTGCACGACCATACAAAGAAACCTAAGCACCTCCACTCTCTTCCTCCAGACAGAGAATCCAGACAGCTGGACCACCTGGGCAAGAGGGTCTTTGCTTCATCCATGCTGGCCATCTGGGCTATTAACTATTTGACCCACATGGTACAGTACCAGGGTGTCCTTTGGGACCAGACCAGGGAGTTGGTTCAGGCCTTGCCAGATGACCTGGCTATGAAGACTCAAGCCCAGGCTCTCAAGGCAGGTTCGGATGTAAGGACTCATGTCCTTCAGTCTGCCTATGATACGGTTGATGTCTAGGGTAGAGGATGGCCACTGGCATCTGTCTCCGGTGTCTGGATTTGCTTCTGATGTGCAGTCCAGCATCTTGGATGCCACCTTTTGGGGTTCCGTCCTTTTTTGGGGGTGATATCCAGGATTTGAGCTCCTCTCTTCAGGAGTCGGGCTGAGCTCTCCAGTCCATTTACTCCTTATACCATAAGTTTGGACAGCGGCCACCCTTTCGCCACTCTTCTTGCCGATAGGCTCGCCCTCCCACCAGAGGTCAGGCGGCTTCTGCCCCTGCCGCAACTGCTGCCAGAGCTCCTCAGGCGGCCTCCGCCTGCCCTCCAGGCACCTGCCCCCTACTTCCTGTCTCTTTGCTAGCCCCTACCCCCAGTAGAAACTCTGGTGGAGGCAGTCAGGGGTCGCTTCTCCCTTCACCTGGAAGTGTGGTGCGGGATCACTACAGATAGTTGGGTACTACAGCTCATAGAGCACGGCACTCTGGAACTTCTCGAGTGGCCTCTCGAAAATCCTCCAGGTCGCTCCTTCTGCCCTCCCCCCAGCTCATGTGCCTGTCATCTGAGGGGAAATTCAGGCCCTGTTACAAAAAAGAACCATAGAGCATGTCCCTCCAGCTCAATGGGGCAGTTGATTCTACTCCAACTTCTTCCTGGTCCCCAAGAAGACGGGGGACCTCAGGCGCATACTGGACCTGAGCGATCTGACTCTGTTCATAGAATACAAATGCTTCAGGATGGTCACCCTCCAAGGTCTGTTGCCTCTCCTGCACCAGGGGGACTGGATTTGCTCCTTAGAAACATAGAAGCATAGTCTTTGATGGCAGATAAGGACCGCTTGGCCCACCCAGTTTGCCCATTTCCCTACCTATTGGATAAGCTGCAGATCCTAGTTTTACCAACAACCTGCTTCCTCATACATCCCACTAGAATTGTCTTATGTCTGCCCCATGCATTCTTAAATTCCCCCACTGTTTTTGACCCCATGACCTCCTCAGGAAGGCTGTTCCATGCATCCACCACCCTCTCTGTGAAAAAATACTTCCTCACATTGCCCCTGAGTTGTCCCCCCTCTATCTTCAAATTGTGCCCCCTTGTTCTTGCACATCTCTTTTTGAAGCTGCTACCCTCTTGGACTTTGATACCCTTGAGGTGCTTGAAAGTTTCTATCATGTCCCCCCTCTCCCTCCTTTCCTCGAAGGTATACATATTAAGCTCTTTTAGTCTCTCTTTGTATGACTTCTGATGCAGACCCTGCACCATTTTAGTAGCCCTCCTCTGGACTGCCTCTATCTTGTCTGATGTCCTCGCAGAGATAGGGTCTCCAGAACTGCACACAGTACTCCAGATGGGGGTCTCATCAACTGTCCTGTACAGAGGGGTAGCAACTTCCTGTTTTCTACTGGTGATGCCTCTCCCTGTGCATCCCAGTATCCTCCCAGCCCTCCTTAGTGCCTTCTTACATTGTTTGCCTACTTATAGATCATCTGATATGATTACCCACAGATGTGTATTCTTCCCCTGGGTTTTTGTTTCCCAAGTGCATTACTTTGCACTTCTTTGCGTTGAATCTTAGCTGCCATACTTTTGATCATTCCTCCAACCTTGCCAAGTCCCATCTCATCCTTTCCACCCCCCCTTTTCTTTGAGTATCAACCCTGTTGCAGATCTTTGTGTCGCCTGCCAAGAGGCATACTTTTCCTTCTAGTCCCTTGCAATGTCACCTATAAAGACATTAAAGAGGACCGGTCCCAGTACTGAACCCTGTGGTACCCCACTAGTAACCCCCGTTCCTTCAGAGTGGACTCTGTTTACTATCACCCCCTGCATCCTGTTGTTCAGCCAATTTTTTACCCAGGTTACCGCCCTGGGACCCAGTCCCAGGCTGACTAACTTTTTTATTAATCTTCTGTGTGGGACTGTGTCAAATTCCTTGCTAAAGTCTTGGTAGGCCACGTCCACAGCCCCTCCCTGGTCTACTACTTTGGTCACCAGTCAAAGAAATCTTGGATATGCAGGATGCGTATCTGCATATCAAAATTTTTCCTTCCCACTGGTGCTTCCTCCGCTTCCATTTCTGGGGAACCCATTTTCAGTTCTGGGCTCTCCCCTTTGGCTTGTCCTCAGCCCGCAGGGTTTCCACCAATGCCTGGCAGTGGTGGCAGCTTCCTTGAAGCAGGGCATTTATGTGTTTCCCTACCTGGACAATTGGCTCCCAGTGGCCCTGTCCTGGGAATACCTTCTCCAGATCCTGGAGCATACCTTCAGCCTCTTCCAGGCCCTAGGTATCACTGTCAACAGGCTAAAGTCCTGCCTGATGCCATGCCAGCGCCTCCAGTACATGGCGCCATCCTGGACACATCCCAGGGCATGGCCGTCTTGCCCATGGACAGGACAGAGCACCTGATGGACCAGGGCCATCTGGTCTCTTCCAGTCGTCGGACCCCTGCCAGGGTATTTCGGGGAGGGAAAGGGAAAGGAGCAGAATGGAGGATAGTGTCACTGAACATGAGGAGCCTAGGTAATAAATCAGCCGTGTTACAGGCACTCTTGGCAGTGGGGCGGGTGGATATTGCGGCCATAACAGAAACTTGGGCCACCCAGTACCAGGACTGGGATATGAATGATCCCTAAATACAGGTTGTTCAGAAAGGACAGGGGGAACAGGAAAGGGGTGGGGGCAGTCTATGTAAGGGAGGGAATAAGGTGCATAAGGGAGAAGGGGGAGGATGGCAGAACAGAGGCTCTGTGGATACAGTTCCAGGATTCAAAGGGCAGGGTACTGAGGATAGGGGTAGTTTATAGGGCACCGATTCTAGGGGAGGAGCTGGACAGGGAGTTGGCAGAACAAATCAGGAGGGTTTGCAGGAAGGGGAATGCAGTGGGGGGGGACTTGGGTGGACTGAAGCATACTGACCACCACAAGTGCTAGGGAGCAGATTATACTTGGGGCATTTCAGGATAGGTTCCTGGTGCAGTTGGTACATGAACCAACTAGGTTGGGAAAGACTCTGAACCTCATACTATCAAATGGGGAAGCCGTAAGGGACCTGGAAGTTGAGGACCCTCTGGCTGGGAGTGACCACCATTCAGTGTGGTTCACATTCAGAATGGGGAAGCATACTGGAGGTTTGAGTACCAGGGTGATTGATTTTAGAGGGGCAGACTTCAACAAGATGAGAGAAATTCTCATACATCACCTGGAGGGAATCCAACCAACCATGGATGTCAACCAAAGATAGGGTATTATTAAGGCAGGGCTGGCAGAGGCCACTGGGACATGTACTAGAGCACAGAGTAAGAAAGGAAGGGCAAAGAAGCCCAGTTGGTTGACCAAGGAGGTAATGGATGGGGTGAGAGCCAAGAGGGGAGCTTTTCAGAGATTCAAGAGATCAGGGAGGGGGGAAAACAGAGAGGAGTATACAAAGAAGTTCAGGGAGGTTACAAGGCTGGTCAGAGCCACCAAGGCATCCTCAGAGAGCCGAGGTTGGCGCAGGGCATCAAGGACGGAGAGAAGGACTTCTTCAGATACATTGGTGAGAGAAGGAAGAACAGGGACCAGATAGTGAGGATTAAGAAGGACGGGGGCCGGTAGAGACATTAAGTGAGTACTTCTGCTTTGTATTCGTGGAAGGGGGGAAACAGATACCTCATGGGAGTGGTGGAGTGGGCAGGGGAGGGGGGTAACTGATGGAGAAATTACAGAGGACAGAGTACTGGAAGGACTGAGGGCACTGTGGGTGGACAAGGCACCGGGACTTGATGGCATTCACCCTAGGGTACTCAAGGAACTGGCAGAGTGCCTGGCAGGCCCAGTGGCTGACCTGTTCAATACCTCTCTGCACACAGGATGCATACCACAGGACTGGAGGTTAGCCTGTGTAGTGCCCATTCACAAGTGTGGCCCAAAGGATGATCCAGGTAACTACAGACCAGTGAGCCTCACATCAATTGTGGGAAAACTCATGAAGACAGTCCTTAAAGAGAGGCTGGTGACATTTTTGGAGGACAGTGGGCTCCAGGACAGGCAGCAACATGGGTTTGTCTTGGGCAGATCCTGCCAGACAAACCTGATTGAGTACTATGACTGGGTGACCAGGGAGCTGAACAAGGGCCATGCGGTGGATGTCCTGTACTTGAACTTCAGCAAGGCCTTCGATTCTGTACCACATTGGAGGCTGGGGGGAAGCTGGGATTTGTAGGGGTGGTTACTAAGATAGTCAAATGGATCGCTAACTGGCTGAAGGGCAGATGGCAGAGGGTGATGGTGGAGGGGAAACTCTCATCGCTAAGAGCGGTAACGAGCGGGGTACCACAGGGTTCGGTACTGGGACCAGTGCCCTTTGGGATATTCATAGCAGATATCTCACACGGGTCCCGGCGTAAAATCAGTCTGTTCGCGGGCTATACCAAGATGGGAGCTGTGGTGGATGACATCAAGGGGTGGAAGGGAATGCAAGGAGACCTGACTAAACTACAGGAGTGGTCGGAAACATGGCAGTTGGGGTTCAATGCCAAGAAGTGTAAGGTATTGCACTTCAGAGCTAAGAACCAGAGGAGGAGCTATCAGCAGGGAGGGGTACAGTTGGGGAGCACAGAGGAGGAAAAGGGCCTTGTGGGTGATTATAATGGGGGTGTGTGAACAACTTAGCACAGTGCAGGAAGGCAACAGTGAAAGCCAACAAGATGCTGGGCTGTATAGCAAGGGGGATCTCCTCTAGAAGTAGTGAGGTGATCCTTCCCTTGTACACGTCATTGGTCAGGCCACACCTGGAATACTGCATGCAGTACTGGCGCCCATTCCTGAAGAAGGACATCAGACTGTTGGAGGGGGTGCAGCACAGAGCGACTAAGATGATCCAGGGTTTGGAGGGGAAATCCTACGAAAGGAGGCTGAACATGCTTAACATGTATTCCATGGAGGAGAGGAGAGATGGGGGGATATGATCGAGACCTTTAAGTACCTGAAGGGGATAAACAAGGCTAATATAGGAGAGATATTCCATATCAGAAGAGGGAGGGAGGGATACTAGAGGGCATCAACTGTGGTTGGAGGGGGGAAATTCAGTTGAGAAATCAGGAGACATTACTTCCCGGAGAGGGTGGTAGACAAGTGGATGTTTAGTGTGTAACCACATAGAAAAACTTAGAAAGGAGATTGAGGGTCTGCAGGAGGAACTAAGACAGGCAAGGCAGATTGGGGGTGGGTTTAGCCCAATACTGGAGGGAGGAAGAAGGGGAGATGAGGGAGGGTGATTTAAGGCAACAGTGGTGAGGAGAGGGTCAGAAGAAGGGAAGCAGAGACAAAGGGGCCCAGGCCAGGAAGAACAATTGCCGGGGAAACCAGGTCAGGAGACAAAAGACAAATGGAAGGAGGAGATAGGGACTTGTGAGGGAGGCGAAGAAGTGGCAAAGTCATGGAGTGGAAAGGAGAGAACAGGTTACTATGAAGAGAGGGTGGGCATTTTGAAGGGCCTTCAGAAAATAGTTGTGCACTGCTGAGAGGAAGAAGATGGAGGAGGAAATGTTGAAATTAGAGGAGTAATTGATAAATGCCTGGACCAAACTGGAGTGGGGAAGTTCTGCTGGGAGTACAGCAGGGTAAAGGGAAATAATGTGCAGGAGGAAGAAGAGGGCTGGAAATGGAGAGGAGATGAATGGAAGCAAGCAGGGAGTAAGAGGGTGGAATCTTAGTGCTGGGGACGAATACTAAGAGGAGTTAGGTGGGAGTAGCAAGGGGAGAGGCATAGTCACATTTGGGTGGAGGCCATGCCAGGAATGACAGCGGAAAGGGTGGGACAGTCTGTTCTGAAATATGCTAGAAGGGTAGGGACAAGCCTCATTTAATTATACATCTTGGGACAACGACCTGGCTGACAAGACAGTAGATACAGTCAGAGGAGGTTTGAGAACTAGCACACAATTATGTGAGGGGCGGAAGATCAGTAACTTTTTCAGAATAAACCTGGTGCCAAAGGCAAGCACAACAAGGAAGCTGAGAATAGAGGAATTGAACGGATGGCTAAGAACCCGTGTTGTGCCACGGTATGGGCTGTTGGGGGGTGGGGAGGGACCGGGAGGACAGTATTCTCTATGCCAAGGACAGACTACACTTGAGTGAGGAGGGAAAGAAAGTGTTGGAAACAGAGGATGGAGGTACTATAGGGAAGTTGGGAATTTAAACTAGGGTGGGGGTGGCAGTTGGGGAAGAGATATGCAGAAACCACAGGTTGGGAAATCATATGAGCTTACCCCCCATAACAGTGACAAAGGACAAATGGCAAGTACTGTTGGTGATGCTAGGAAAGGAGGGAAGGATGGGAGGGGGGGAAAGGGTAGAAGGTGGTTACTCTTAATGCTAGGAGCCTTGGGAGGAAAACTGCAGAGTTACAGGTTCTCATGGCAGAGGGAGAGGTAGACATTGCAGCCATCACGGAAACATGGGCCACCCAATACAATAACTGGGACCTGTCTGTACCGGGTACAGGTTATTTCTGAGGACAGGGTGATTGGAAAGGAAGGGGGGTGGCACTATATGAAGGAAGGACTGAAGTGTAAGGGAGGAAGGGAGGAGGGTAGTATGGAGTCACTTTGGATGCAAATCCAGGATTCCAAGAACAGGATTCTTAGAATGGGAGTGGTGTACAGGTCACCATCTCAGACGAGAGCTAGACAGGGAACTAGAGGACAGATCAGGAGGACCTCGAAAGGGTAGTGTGGTGATTGTGGGGACTTCAACATGCCAGGAGTGGACTGGAGCACCCCAACAACCAGGAACAGAAGGGAGCAGGTACTGCTGGATGCCTTACAGGACAGCTTCTGCTGCAATGGTCAGTGAACCAACCAGGTTAGGGAATACCCTTGACCTTGTGCTGGCAAATGGGGACTTTGTGAGAGAACTTATAGTGGAGGAACCGCTGTCAGGAGTGACCACCACTCAGTATGGCTCACATTGGATATGGGCAAGGAAGGAGTGGAATCTGGCACAATAGTGCTGGACTTCAGGAGGGCTGACTTTGGGAGGATGGGGGAAGTGGTAAAAGGGTACCTGGCCAGAATTCAATCTCGTATGGACACTAACCAGAGGTGGGAGCTCATAAAGCTGGGGATAGTGGAGGCAACCAAAACCTGCTGCAAAGCCTAGAGCAAGAAGGCTAGGGCTAAGAAACCGATCTGGTTGAGCAAGGAGGTCATGGAAAAGGTAAGGAGGAAAAGAGCTGCCTTTAGGAAGTACAGAAAACAGGGAGGGGAGGACAGGGAGGAGTACTTGACAGAGCCAGGAGGTGACAAGGGCATGAGAGGGCCAAAGCATCTGCGGAACTCAGGCTGACACAAGGCATTAAGAAGGGGAGAAGGACTTCTTTAAGTACATCAGGGAGAAAGGAGCTGTAAAGACCACATAGTAAGGATTAGGAAGGAGGGGCTGGGTGGAAGCAGGGTCACGATGAGGCGGAAGCACTAAATGAGTACTCTGCTCAGTATTACTAAAGAGAAGAGGGGTGACACCCAAGGTGGGAGAAATGGCAGAAGCAGGGTGGGAAGTGGTGACAGATGGGAAATCATGGAGAGCAGAGTTCGAGAGGGTTTGAAGGCACTGAGGGTGGACAGGTGCCAGGCCCAGATGGCATCCACACCAGGGTACTGAAGGAGCGGCAGAGGTCCTTGCAGGACACGCTGGCAGACCCTATTTAATGCCTCACTACATCTGGGTGTGTACCTCAGGACTGGAGGATGGCTCATGTGGTGCCCCTCCACAAGAGTAGCCCCAAAGATGAACTGGGAAACTACAGACCAGTGAGCCTCACATCCATCATGGGTAGCTAATGGAGACCATCCTGAAGGAGAGGCTGGTGGCCTCCTAGAGGCCAAGGACTACAGGACAGCAGACAGCATGGCTTCATACGTGGCAGATCCTGCCAAACCAACCTGGTCAAGTTCTATAACTGGGTAACTAGGCAACTGGACAGGGGCCATGCAGTGGATGTCCTGTATCTGGACTTCAGTAAGGCATTCAACTCAGTGCCACATGGAAGGCTAGGAAGGAAGTTAGTAGGCACAGGGGCCGGTGCAAAGCTGGTGAGATGGGTAGGAAACTGGCTGCAGGAAGGCAACAGAGAGTGGTGGTGGTGGGGAGCCTCACACCCAAGTGCAGTGGCAGTGATGGTGTTCCACAGGGCTCGGTGTTGGGACCAGTGTTGTTTGGGATATTCATTGCAGACATATCATGGGACATCAAGAGCAAGATCAGTCTGTTTGCTGATGATACCAAGGTAGACACGGTGGTGTATGACCTAGGGGATGGCTGGGGTTGCAGATGATCTGGAAAAGCTTGAAACCTGGTCAGACACCTGGCAACTGGGCTTTAATGCCAAAAGTGCAAGGTGCTGCATTTTGGGATGAAGAACCCAAGGAGGAGTTACCAGCTAGGGGAGTGCAGCTAGCCCAGACAGAGGAGGAGAAGGATCTGGGTGTGCTCATTACAGGGTCAATGAACAACTCGGCACAATGTAGGAAGGCAGCTGCAAGGCCAACAAAATGCTGGGTTGTATTGCAAGGGTATATCCTCGAGGAGGGAGGGTGATTCTGCCATGTAGGTCATTGGTTAGACCACACCTGGGTACTGCGTGCAGTACTGGCGTCGTATCTGAAGAGGGACATTAGTTACTGGAGGGTGCAGCGAGAGCGACAAAGATGATCAAGGGCTGGGAACTTATCATACGAGAGGAGGTTGAAGAAGTTGAACATGTACTCACTGGAGGAGAGGAGAGACAGGCGACATGATTGAAACCTTTAAATACATGAAAGGAATAAACAAGACAAGTACAGAAGGGCTGTTCAAAGTAAGAGGGCACCTGGGGCCATGATATGAGACTGGAGCGAGGAAGGTTCAGGAGGGAGATGAGGAGACACTTTTTTGCAGAGAGGGTGGTGGCTGAGTGGAATGCGTTACCTCCTGATGTGGTATGCAGTAGAACAGTGGACTGCTTCAAACGAGGTTGGGACAGGACAAGGGGAAGGGTGGAAGGGAGGGGCAGCTGCAGAATAAGGGGTGCTAGCTGCACATTCGAGCAGACTTGATAGACCTCTAGGCCTTTATCTGCTGGCAAATTTCGTATGTTAGAGTATGTACCTGAGGAGGTGGTTTCCTGTAGGACGGGTTGGCTGCTTCAGGAGGGATGGGACAGAGTGAGAGGAGGGACTGTGAGGGGGTGGGAAGGGTGGGCAGCTGCAAGGTGAGGGCTGGCTGCACAATCGAGCAGACTCGATAGATCATTTGGCCTGTTTCTGCTGGCATTTCATATGTTTGTATCTTCTGGGCCACATGGCAACGGTCATTGCCATAGTCCCTCTCGTCTAGCTGCATATGAGGATACCTCAGTGGACATTGCAGGTCCAATGGGACCTGCATACAGACAACCTCAACCAGCTGCTCGGGGTCTGGAGTCGACCAACCTATTTCGGGGGAGGGGGGGTACCCTTAGCTATCCCGACCCCTCGTCAGATCCTTATGATGGATGCCTCAGGTCTTGGCTGGGGAGACTACTTGGGAGCTCACCAGACTCAGGGCACCTGGACTGACGTGGAACAGGCACTCCAAATCAATGTCCTGGAGATGTGGGTAATTCTGTATGCCGTCCAGGCCTTCCAGACTCATCTCCTCCCCAGTCCACTCTTAGTTCAGATGAACAACATGTGCGTGGTTTATTATGTAAACAAGTGGGGGGGGGGATGCACCACTACCCCCTCTACAGGGAGATGATGAGGGTTTTGTACTGAGCCATCAAGCACGATCCGGAGCTGTCTGCCTTCTAAGTTCTAGGCATCCGGAACGTTTTGGTGGGCAGTCTAAGCTGCTTCTGCTCAAGGGCTCACCTTTGCGCTGAGACCACTGGCTGGCCAACTCCCATTGCAGGGAGCACATATTCCAATGGACCCAACAGACCACGCTGGTGCAGGCTGCCATGTAACCCAGAAGGAAGAGGAAGTCCTGGGCAGGACGCAATTGCCCAACCTGAAATGATCGGGCAAAGAAGGAGAGAACTTCTGCCCTGTCCGCCGGGCTCTGGCTCGGCAAGAGTCGAGCTCTGCCCCGATGAAGCTGATCACCTGCAAGGGCACGAGTTCAGACTTGGCCTCATTGACCAGGAGGTCAAGGGAGGTGCAGGTCTGGAGGGCCAGGTCCCGGGACCGCTCCACCTCCTGCCTGGAGGGACCTGCAGTCAGCCAGACGTCCAGATAGGGGTACACCTGGACCCCTTGGCACCTCAGGTAAGCTGCCACCACTGCTATGCATTTGGTGAAGACCCTGGGGGCTGAGGAGAGGCTGAATGGCATGGCATGACCTGGAAATCATTGAGTGTTCCCTTGGCTCAATGCGGAGGAACCTTCAGTGCGATGGACAGATCAGGACATGAAAGGATGTGTCCTGAAGATCCAGGGAACAAAACCACATGTCGTGCTCCAGAGATAGTATGATCTGAGATAGTTACCATCCTGAAGGTGCACGACCTGTGGAACTTGTTCAGGTCCTGCAGATCTAGAATGGGGCACCAGCCCCCATCTGCTTTGGCATCAGGAAGTACCTGGAGACAAACCCTGGGCATTCTGGAGGATCTGCTACTCTGACCACAACCTCCTTGTGGAGGAGCTGGGCTTTGTCGTCTTGAAGAAACCGAGTGTCTGCGGATACCAAGTCCTCCCGTGGTGTGTGGGCTCAGCTTGGAGAGTACTGCTTGAGTTCTAGAGGCAGACCCTGAGTGACCACTTCAAGAACCCACCTGTCCGTAGTGATAGCAGACCAGGCGGAAAGGAAGTGGTGGAGCCGGCTCCCCACAGGAGGACCCAGGGGAGATGTGACAGGCATGAAGGTGGCACCCCCCCATCCCACCACTGAGCAGGCTTGTAGTAAGAGGACCTGGCTGAGGAGCCACTGGGTCCCTTCCCTCCGGGCTTATGTACCACCAAGGCCACTGACTTGGGCCTGAGGCGCCAGGACTGAGCCTGCTTGGCTGGCTGATACTGGGCTGGTTTTGCCTCTGGAGCGGAGGACCAAAATGGCTTTTGCTTCTGCTACCGGGAACCCATGGGATCCTTCTGCGTGGATGTTATGGAGTCCAAGGTGGCATGGGACTTCTCGATACTCTGGAGGTGACCCTCTACACCGGGCACAAACAGATCGGTGCCCAGGATTGGAACATCCACCTGCTTGTGCTGAGTGTCTGCCGTAAAGGTTGAGATCCACAGCCAAGCCCTACGGCATTTGGCAACTGGAGCTGCCACCAAGCAGGCACAGGAGTTTCCTGGATCCAGAGCCATCTGAAGTTGCTGCTTGGTCATAGTCCAGCCCTGATCTCGGACCTGCTTGACCATGGTCTGGAGATCTGCTGGTAGGTGAGGAATCACCTCATCCAAAGAGCCCAAGAGGGCATGGGAGAAGTGTGCCATCATGATGGCTGAGTTCGCCTGGCAGAGGCCAAGCAAGGAGGCAGCATAGACATTTTTAGCTGCGTGGTCCAGTTTCTCGGACTCATTGTCCAGCAGCTTGTCAACGTCCCCGGTATTGCCCGAGTGCCAAAACATGGAGTTGGCCACCAACCCCTCAGCCAAGGGATGCTCCATGAAACCTGAGAGGATACCAGTGGGCACTGCATATTTGTGGGCCATCTGGGCCGAGGGTGCAGGGCAGGATGTGGGGCGCTGCCAAAGCTCCAGGGCTGGGCCGAGAATGGCCTCGGTCACTGAGAAAGCCTTCATCAGAGAGTCCCCTTTGTCCAGAGTCTCTGTGAGGGAATAGCGAGCCCACTTCTGGACGGGCTCCAGTTTCATCCCTGTGGACTCGGAGATGAAGCAGAGGATGCCCATAAAGGAAGTGGGCCCTTCCTCCATCGAGAGATCCCCCATGGACTCCACATCGACTGGACGGGAGTGCAGTGAGGAATCCTTGGACTCCCGAGAAGTCCGCATAAAGTGGCTGACCGCCTGAGTCACCTCAACCCCCCACGGACAGTCAGGTATGAGAGTGACCAACAGCCAATGGGGAAGCCCGATGGCCAGCCAGTACTCCTTAGAGCGCTGACCAGTGGCTGCTTGGGCGGCAGTTCCACCACGATTGGTGGAGAGGCCGGCTTCAGCCGAACCGAGACGGTCTAGACTGGCTCCACTGGGGGAGGGACAGACTTGACCAACCAACCCCACAGGGGGTGTCGGCCTGTCAGGTGACAGCCAAATGATGGGCGGTGTGGGAGCTGGAATCACCTTCAGACTGGCCAACACCAACTGTTGCCACAACTGGCACTGAAGCCTCTCCTCCCCCGAGGAGGATGAAGATGAAGAATAGAGGCAGCGCCGCTTCCTGTGGTGTTGAGAAACTGGAGTGCCGATGACAGCGGAAACTGCTTGACCCACTGGAGGAAGAGGACCGAGACCTCGACATTGGCCGCTGGGAGTGCCAATGGGGGATCTCAGAGGGAGCCAGAGAGTGCCATGGCTCCTCCTGGTCTGGATCTGTGATCGGAGGGCTCTGCTCAGTGGTCTGAGCAGCCCCTTCTAAGGTCACGGCAGGACCGCAGTCCTGAAAACAGAATTGTTGGCCTCATTGGACGAAAACTGGTCAGTAGGGTCAAGAAAAATCTTGGCCACATCAGCCATCGTCCCGACCAACTGGCCCGACGGGGTCTCAGTGAAGCCAGTGGCCAAGGCTGCGGTTTCAACCGTGGTCAAAACCTGGGAGTCCTGAGACCAAGAATGTTCCGAATTCCAGGAACATTGATGGTAAGTCTTCTCTTTTTCTTTCTTCAACTCCTTCTTGCGAGAGCAGGAGCTGTGCGAACCAGAAGGGCCCTGCCCCATAGTCAGGAGGGACTAGCACAGCTCCTTGAAGGAGCCAAAAAAAGTGAAGCCCAATTGGAGCGGAATGAAGGCAGAAGCTGAGGAGGACTGCGCGGTAGCCTGAGCCACCTCCTTCTTGAAGGCCGTGAGCTGTTCCAACTGCTTGGTGGACCCCGCAGCCACAGAGATCACCTTACGGGCATCTTTAGATTTGACTGGCAGATGTCATTTTTTCGGGCAGCCCAACTTAAGGCGGGTGAGGTGATCTTCGAGGACCGTCGCATGAAATGACCGGCAGATGTCGCAAGCCTGGTTATCGTATTCATGGCCCAGGCAGTAGACGCACGTGGTGTGAGGGTCGGTACGTGATATCTTCTGCCTGCATGGGCACTGGCAAAATTGCGTGGACTTATCATCCATTGCGGTCGTTATCGAAGATCGAGCTGAAGACGGAAACTCATAAGAGTTTCAAGTTTTGGAAGTACAGTGGTGATC
Organism: Neoceratodus forsteri; assembly: GCA_016271365.2. Classification (NCBI taxonomy): domain Eukaryota; kingdom Metazoa; phylum Chordata; order Ceratodontiformes; family Ceratodontidae; genus Neoceratodus; species Neoceratodus forsteri. Next base: position 428,799,074 of record CM057453.1, on the reverse strand, counting down.
ATACAAAAGTTTATCAATACTGAGGTATAACTCTGTGGTACTGAGGCAAGATCACATCACAGGCAATGCAAATTGAACTTGAGTGCCTCAGTGGTACCTCGAGGTATACCTCAGTATTGATAAACTTTTGTACAATTACCACTTGTAAATCCTAAGATTTTTAGCACTAGGGCCTCATGAACATGGGAGTGATAAGGAGGGAACCTGCTTCTTCCAGTGGAAAGGAGGATCTGGCATCATGGGGTGGAGCTGAGGGATATACCACCCGGGTGGGTGGGAGGAGCCAGCTTGAAGACTTTCCGGCACATCTTAAAGGGAAAGGATACTACCAGTAAGTGTGGATAGAACAACATATCCACGTCCCTAGAATACCCCTTTTCCCTGACTCACAGAGTGGAGGTAGTGCGTATGGTTACTCTCCCCAGAACACTACCTATTTCACAATATCCTAGTTGCTATTTGGGTGCATTCCTGGAGCAAAGAGATTTCCAGATTTATCTTGGCAGGCCATTGACCATGCGTAAAATTGCATCAGTTATTTCTCCCTAATATGGCAGGCGGGCTAGGGCTCCCCAATCTTCAGTTATACTACTGGGTGTCTCATCTACATTTTCTCCTCCCTAGACATTTGAGAATGATCGTGTGGTGTGGCTGGACATAGAACGGGCAGTATTTCCCAACTGACAATTTGTATGGTACTTATTTCATAGTGCACCCTCTGCAGAACTTTCAGACCTTAAACCCTTGACTGCGCTTTCAGGTCCAGACCTGGCAAACCCTCAGGAAGCAACTACATTTAATGCAGTTTCTGCCTCTTCTGTGCCCTATCTCCCAGCTCAAAAATTTCTGTATGCTAGATAATGGATTCTTACACTGGGAAAGATACTCTCTGCAATATATCTTTCGATTCCTATCAGTTAATACGGTACAACAGTTTTCTACCTTACACACCCATTAAAAACTTCTACAGTCTGAGTTTTACCGTTATCTCCAACTCCAGCACTACATCCTCTCTCTCCTAATTGCTGTTCACACCCTGGAACTCCACCCCCGAAAATCACCTATTGTAATAACTTTCTGCACTCAGGAGATGGCCCCATATGATATCCCAGCTATACCAGCATTTACAGTCCACAGCAGGAGGAGACACCCTAGATGTAGCAGCCTGATGTGAAGAAGAAATGGGCCAACCAGTAGCAAGGGAATAGTGGGAACGGGCCTACTAAGCTTCAGCTAAAGTAACACGCTCTCACCAATGAATATGCTTGGAAGCAGATGATTAAGTTCTTTTGCATGCTAGTGATAACTGTTCATTATCACACCACACTTTCCTTGGCATGTTGGAGAGGATGTGGAAAACCTAAACCCTCCCGTTACCATATCATGTGGGCTTGTCCTCATTTGCAGCCCTTCCTACATGACTTTGAGAAGGAGCTTACTGAATTCTTTGGTAAGCCCATCATATGCTTCCCAACACAGTTCCTCCTCTTCCACTATGCAAAAGGCCTGAACCATCCAATATCCTGATATCTCCTCAGGATTTTTATTACAATCGCTAAAAAAGCAATAACAAAATCTTGGCTTACTCATATTATCCCTACTGTGGCTACCTGGAGGCAGATGGTCTACTGGATGGAAAAGATAAATACTCATTGAATGACCGTGTGGAGCAATGTTCCTCGCACTGGAATGCGTGGCTCCCTCATGCCATGAGCAGGGATTCTACCTTTGTCCCTTAGTCTGGGACCCGCTTTCAAGACCACCTTAATATTGGACAACTAATAGCATTTACCAAAGCAGGGGAGCCTTAAGGTGTTTAAGAGGCGACCTCTGGACAGGTGCTCAAATGGCTGTGCTCCCCCTTTCCCACCTGCACCTCAGGGCAGCTAGACTTCATAGCTCAGACATTTGATACAGCTTGTATATCTCCACTAATGATTACAATCAGTGAATGTTACACCCTCCCCCCTCGAGCTGTCTCTAAAGGGAGGAGAGAGGTAATTTTCCAGGTTGTAGAATGTGTTTTCTAGATTACTCAGCAAATGCAGTAAATCCATAGGCTCATTGTGAAAGTACTAAATAGCTGTTGTGTGAAACTATACTCTATTGACCACAAAAGTTCTTTAATAAAGACTATATTAACAAAAAATATATATATATATTTTCCCCTAAAGTGTTCTAAAATATAATGTTTATGCCTGGAAACTATTGATAGAACATGCCTACGGTACGTTGATTTGACGCCAAGCTTTCAGTTAAGCAAATTCAGATCTTACTTCGAGAGGGTTCCTGCAGTAGGTCATAACTTATAGGACTGCGCCCCCTGGCATCAGGCCCACATGAAAAACTAGCTAGCAGTATCTGGCGTGGGACCGCCCACCCAATTTCACGTGATGACATCAGCCTGAGCCTACGTAGTGGGTGGTCCCCACGCCTGCCCTCCAGTTCTTTCCCACTGTCGACCAGTGTGTGTTGTACCTCGCGGTGAACCATGGCTACTGTGGAATGCCGTTTCTTTATCTTTTCTTCATCCACTTGCGCCCTAAGATCCCTTAATTATGTGGTGCATATGGTCTCCTTCCAGAACACCACTTTGGGCCTGTTGGAATCCAGGCTTGAGGCCATTCAGGATTCTGGGCTTAAGTCTGAAATAGCTAGGGCTGTGAGTTTGGTTTGGCTATCCTGTCGTCATGCCCTCCGGCCACCTATGACTAGGTAGCTCGGTCTATAGCCACTGCCATCTGTCTTTGCAGGCATTTGTTGCTCCGGACTTGTGGGTGGGCACAGAGCATCCAGTCTGCCATACTAGATGCTCCTTTCAGAGGCTCGGTTTTATTTGGTGGAGACTCCAAGGACATCCTTACGGGACTCCAGAACAGAGGAACGGCCTTGCCCTCGGTCCACCCCAGGTATCATGTGGGCACTTGCTTCAGGTGGCCTTTTCGTCATCAGCAGTCCTATCAGACGATGCAGGCTTCAGACAGACGTCGGACCAAATGACAGACTCCGGCGTCAGAGGGCTCCAACCCCCCCAGTCGACTCTCACGAACCTTCGGGGGAGCGATGTCCTCCCATGCCTCAGCCTCTTGGCTAGTGAGTTACCCCCCCCCCCAACCACCACTGCCTGATCCTCTGGTAGAGCCAGTGGGGGAAGGAGTTTGTGTCTTTTCTCTTTTGAGGGGGCAGGATTTTCCATGGCCCATGAGTCCCCTCCATGGTTTACAAGAGATCACTGCATTCTTTGTTTGGTTTGAGTTTTCAGTTGTGTCAGAGCACTCAAATGCTACCCCTTCCTGAGTTTTTTTTTTATCAGGGGTGGTCTTTTCTCTGCTGCTTATTCAGTTTTCCCAGCAGCATTTGCCTATTTTGCCTTTAGGCACTATTGTAGGACATGGCTGTGTAAGTGGTTTGGTCCACATGCTGATGATCAGTGTCTGTGACATTAACAGACACTCATCTGGCCCTTTCAGTGGGAAGTTTAAGGTACTCTCCTAGAGAGGCAAGGTTTTTCTTTTTCCCCACTCCTTGTACCATGTGTACAAGTTGCTGAGATTTGTGAGAAAGTCATCTACAAATCTGTCTCTGCTTTTCTGAACCTTTTGGCCTAGTCATTGCTTCTAGGCACAGGGATGGTTTTTGGTCTGGAGGCCTACTTGTCTGTGGACCTTTCCCTGCCTCCTGGGCTTCAGTCCTTGACTGATTTATAACTGCTTAGAACTCAGTCCTATAAGTTATGACCTACTGCAGGAACCCTCTTGAAGTAAGATAGTACAGTTACGTAAAAACTTACCGTAACAGTAGATCTTAAAGAGAGGTTTCTGCAGTAGGTCACCTTTTTTCCTCCCACCTTCCCCCAGCTTTTGCAACTATTTTTCCTTGAACCATGCCTTTGGGGCTCCAGGAGCTATCTCCTTTTCTCCTGTCTTACCTGGCTCTTGGTCTCTGGTGGGAGAACTGGAAAGCGGGCGTGCGGACCGCCCACTATATAGGCTCACGCTGACATTGTGACATGATGGGTGGGTGGTCCCACGCCAGATATTGCTAGCTAGATTTTTCCATGTGGGCCTGATGCCAGGGGGCGCAGGTCTGTAAGTTATGACCTACTGCAGGAACCTCTCTCGAAGATCTACTGTTACGGTAAGTTCTTATATAACTGTACTTTCCTAGCCCTGTGGTGCCAAAGTTAGCCTTTTCTAGAGATCATTTCTTTGAAAAGTGATAACTCTAACCATTAGGGCTAGAAATCTGTGGGTTTTAAACAACAGCCTGGAGTCACGTCGAGATGGTCTGTCCTGCTGATTTAGTTTCTATGCCTTGATACACTTCTACAAAAAAGGAAAAAAAATCAATACACTTTTAACAATAATGTTGTAACAAATAAGTGTATTGCTGTGCATTGACATACTTTGACAGATGAAAATGACCTATCCTTTTGAAGTTGCTCTGTAGCTGTGCTAGCTCATACTTTTCATGATCCTTTGCCAAAATAGGAGAATGACAATTCTTTAAATAGCTGGGACACAGAAATTCTTGTTGCCGTATTGGCCCTTGTAACTCAAGATCAACACAAATCGATGATTTGATACCTTTTATTGGACCAACAGAGTTGTTACAAAAGAAAACAAGTGCTTTGAGCTTTCAGAGTACATGGAATCCTTCATCAGAAATCAGTGGCAGTTGGTTAGGAAGAACATAAGTTTCTCAAAACTCAGATCACACATAATCAATCAGATAAAAAGTTGTTAAGGATCCCCACTGGCCTAAACTGCATTCAAAAATCAACATAGGACCGTATAAAGACAGTAACGTTCCATCAAAAGAAAGGCATTTTAAGGTCAAATGTCACAATAATAGATACCGCCCTCCCTGAGAAAGGTCATAAAAGGGAAAGGGAACGTTGTTTAACCAGGAGTAGCACACTAAGCCGGAGCTTGTTTGCAGATGCGACCTGGGAGCACAAGGAAGTTAAGTGACTTGATCAGGGTCACACAGTATGCACCTAGGTGGCTGTGGGATTCAAACCCAGATCTCCAGATCTGCAACTAAAGCTTCATTTTAAAACCCTGTCTGTGCTTGCATTAGTAAATGACTATGATTTTAAACCACAAGATAAAAAAAGCTTAAACAATACATAGTATATAGATGGTCCAAGACGCACTTAGAAACAAGCTATTGTAGCTCAGTGTGCCTTTCCTGGTGAAACTTTTTCAAATAAATAAATAAAAGTCTTCTAAATATGAAAATATCTTTGTGTTAAGCAAAAATCTTCTAAATGTGAAAATATCTTTGTGTTAAGCAAAAATGTGGGTTTGGAGACAACCTGTCCTAATGTAAATTAGGCATTCACCAGCTGTTACACACATTTAGATCAGAAGATCAGGAGGCTGTGGGTTTTATCCCCACACCAGGCACTTGGGTTAAATCCCAATACTGACACTGTAGTGCAGTATGAGGGGGGTGCTGCACTCCTGAGGTGCCATCTTTTGGATGAGACATTAAACCGAGGTCTCACCTGCCTGTTCTGGTGGTAGTTCAGGTAGATGTTCAAGATCCCATGGCACTTCTCGAAAAGAGATGGGAAATTTTTTATTCATAAATCAAAAACAACATATACAGAAATGTATTAACCCATTCAAAACAAAAAGGAATATTACATCATACATGGGGAATAAAACTAGATTTTATGTACTAGACAGAAAAGAAACCCACCTCCTCCCCCCCAAAAGCCTAAAATGTCTTTTAATTCAAACATTCATAAAATAATATATCTAACTTTGAGAAACTTCATACTAAAACAAATATTAAAATAAGAATTACCCATACAACCAGCATACTTCTATCACCATCACCCTACCCCCATTTATGCATATTTAACAAAAAACGATAACCCTTTCTACCACATATTCACTTTTTGTCTTGGATGTGACTGACAATCATTTCTATAGATCTCTCTCAATTCTGCCACACACAAATTCCCTACCCCTTTAAACGAAATTTCCTGTTGTCATAACAATAGTTGGCAATGACTCTGTCACATATAATACTTTAAACAGGCAAACAGTAATTGGAGCGTCCGGGGTGATATTTACTTCTAAATTCAGGCACGACCCCTAGTACCAAATTTTTATAGGATAAAGATTTTAGCCAAGGCAACTTCCACTCAGCAGTTAATAGTACCAGAGCCCCTTAGCATATTTACACTCTAACAAAAAGTGTCCCTGCGTCTCTTCAGAACATCCAGGACATGTCCTTTCCTCAAGAGCTTTATGCTTATGGTTTGCTCTAACCCCCACTCGACCATACACCATAAGCCACTGGATATCCCACATTTGTTGTGGTATCCTAAAGTTGTTTAACATTCCGAGTACCAATTTTGTTTCTCCTGGGCTTCCCGCTTTGAATTCGATGTCCCCTAAACTCGTTTCTTCAATGATTCTTCCATATATTCTTTTCTTGGAAGTGCTCTCTATTTGAACTTTCCGTTTAACCAGCTTCCTCAAAGCTATTTTAAAATACCCGGGTACCTCTCTAAGCTGACTCCCACCCAGTGAATCCCCTGACCATTCCCTTACCCAGTTTCCCAGAACATTTACCCCCCAGTTGCTACTTAAGTTTTGTTTTACGAATATTTTATACAAGTTAGAATACCAGAAAATCATATGAAAAAGATGACTGGGTTAACCATCCCCAAACCTCCTTGCTTCCTATCTTTACATAATATTTCTCTTTTAATGGGGTTCAACCTATTACCCCATATTAGCTGAAAGAAATATTTTAATATTCTAGCCTCAAATTCCACTGGCAGCAGAAACACTCCTGCCACATGTAGAAAAACCGGGATCAGAAATTGTTTTGCCACATAACACTCTTTTTAACTTAGACAGTTTCCATGATTTCCTCTGGCCACTTTTCCTTCAGCAATCCCCAATGCCTCATTCCAGTTCTCCTTCCCCATGTCCCCTTCTCCAAAAACCATCCCTAGCAATTTCATTTTTTCATTTGTTACTGATATCCATCCATCACCTAATAAAGGTACCTTTGACATCTTAAACCACATTCCTTTGCTTTTATTCATGTTTATTTTAGCCCCCGCTACCTCTGAAAATTCGTCCAGGATTCCCATTAATGTCCTAACTTCTTCCTCTGATTCTAAAAAGACTGTTATATCATCAGCATAGGCCATTACTTTTATCTCATCTCCCACCTGCCCCCCCTTTATACCCCTAATCTCCCTAGAGTCAGCTATTTTCCTAACCAAGAGGTCTATCGCAAAAGTATATAATAAAGGACTCCGGAGACACCCTTGTCTTACTCCTCTCTGAATCCTAATTTTCCTACCCTTTATTGTCCCCCCACTTCAGTACAAATAACCGCTTTCTTATATAACAGTTTAACCCACTGCACAAATTCATCCAGAATCCCATATTTCTCCAGCACTAGAAAGAGAAAATCATGACTCACCTGAACAAATGCTTTATTCTGGTTCACTGCAGTCGCACACCCCTCACACTGCATTCTTCTCCCATACTGAGTCATATCCCTAATTAATGCTGAGTTCTCTTGCATGTTCCTCCCTGCAAGCCCACACATCTGAGCTTCATGGATGACCTCTCCTGCCCCTTCCCTTAATCTTTTTTGTAGCACCTGGGTAAGAATCTTACAGTCAGAATTCAAAATACTGATTGGTCTCCAGTTCAGCAATACTTCCTTTTCCCCAGATTTATATAGAAAAATCACAATCCCAAGAGTAAACTCCGCCGGGATATTTTTCGCTCTCTTCATAAAATTAAACACCCGACCAAAAACAGAGACACTATACCCAAGAAAGCTTTGTAAAACTCGTTTGGTATACCATCCTCACAAGGCACCACCCCTAGTTTAAGATTTTTGATAACTTCCACCACCTCAGATTCCAAAATGTCTCCCTTCAGTAAACTGGTAGTACTGGACCCCACCCATGGGATATTTAAATTACCGGAATAACCCCTGATCTCTTCTATATCCAATTCTTTCTCCCCTCTTCCTCTAGATAATCTTCTATTATCTCCCTCATCCCATCCGTATCAGAAATAATCTCCCCCTTTTCATTTTTCAAAACCATTATACAAGACCTGCTTTTCCTCTCTTTAAATGCTTCGTAGGGATCTCCTGTTGGGGTGTTCTGGGTCCCAAAACTAACTTCTTTTCTAAGGGACTCTCCTCTATCATATTGTACTTCCCTCATCTTAGCTTTGACCTTCTCAATTTGGTCTCCAACCTTCCCCACTGTTTATATTCAGTTTCTAATGATCTATAAAAGCTTACTTCTGAGTGTTATGTATTTCTGTACGGGTCATAATGCCACACGACATAATGGAACCTGGACTTGCGCGCCTGAGTTGGCCCCCCTCCGAAGTGAGAATCTTTAGTGGGGAGGTCGGGGTGTGACAGAGCTCCACAAAACAAAGACAGATGCCTCATGGCATAAATAGTGGAGCGTGATTGTGCCATGCGGCATTATGCTGTTCGACATAATGACCCTGTGCCATATATTTCATTCATTTCCTGTTTGCCACCCTTTTACCATAACCCTTCAACCAATTACTGATCTTTTTTTTCTGTGTCCCACCACCAACACACTAGATCCTTGTATAGCCCTATTACTGACACCCTAGACTCTAACACATCCCCAAGTGACAATTTAACTTCCCCCATTAGCAAGCTACTAACATTCGTCTTCCACCTGGTTACTGGTTGTTCTCTCCCTGTTTCTGTATTTAACCTGCATTTAATAATCATGATCAAATAAAGCAGTAGGTAAAACAGTTATCTTCAGTGCCTCAAGCCTGTTGGATAAAAACAGATAATCAGTACTAGAAAATAGCTCTCCTTTAGTAAAAGTAAAATGGATAGGGGCTGATGCATTATCAAAAATATTTCTTTATGCAGCTATTTGAATACTTGTTTTTAACTAAAGCATTTGAGTCACAGTATACTTTTTTTCCACATTTCTGCCTAGCGGTAGTCTGAAGAGAACAATAAAAATCACCTCCATAGTAAATATTCCTTGAGTAGCACAAGTACGGCTGAACAAACTCAAACAAACCCACCCTCTCTGCTTTGGATTGAGGGGCATAGATACAAATAAACCTACTAGGCTGTCCATGCCCGATCCCGTCTATTATCAACACCCTTCCAGGTTGGAGAGCGACGATTTCTGTTAGTTTAAACCCGTTCCCTGAAAAAAGTACCCTATACCATCTACATTATACAACCCGAAATACCAGTAAGAAGGCCCCCAAATCATTCCCTCCTAGCCTGAGCCACTGTAAACCATGTCCCTTGTAGAAATATCACTTCACATGCTAGATTCCTCAACTCAGCCCACATAGCCTCTCTTGGCCCCATTCAAAACACTGTTCACGTTAATTGATGCCGCAGAAAACTTAATTTTTTTAACTACCCATCACCAAGAATAACAGTCTTCCCACAGACATCAACACTTCCTCCTTTTCTTTTTCTTCTTCTTAGCCAGGACTTCCTGTTCCTCAGGCTCCTGGGGGTAGGATTCAACCTGCATCCCTGATGACACAACCTACCCTTCTTCACCTGAGGGGCCTTCCTCTCTCCCCAGACCTCCTAAAATGTCAAAGGGGTTCTCTGGTTTAAGGTCAGAAGTAGTTCCCTTACAGCTTCTCAGACTCCATTTTCTACCCGAATCCTGGGAGCTCCCTGAAGGTTGGGAGGCATGTTGTTCTCCTGAGGATCCTGCTCTCTTGTTTCCCCCTCAACCTCACCTTCAGTTCTTCCCTTCACTCCATTATTTCCAGAAATCTCCCCCATTAAGGATTCTTCCAATAGGGAGCACTTGCTGCTCTCTACCTCCTTTGTACCTTGCTCCTTTTTTTCATCTGCAGTTACCACCAACTGAGATGAAGACTGCGGGGCCTCCTCATTTCCCTGATACTGTGCAATGGAGGCTACAGGTTCATGCCTTGCTCCTGCTCTTTGAGCTTTAGTAATCAAATCTTCCTGATTCATGCTTCTACTGTTATTTCTGACTGCCCATGGGCAGGTATTAAACATATGCCCATATTCCTCACACAGATTACAGCGTACATGATTAGCATATTCTGAGTTGCTGTGCCCACACTCCCCACATAACCCACATCTAATCACATCACACATGTTAGATAGAGGTGTGTATGAGACCCACACCTGTAGCATGCCTTGGGCTGCCCCGGGTAGAAAACTACCCCTCTGTCTCTTCCCAAGAAAAAGCTGTTAGGAATATGTACAATGCCAGTATGCGAGAGGTCCAGTTTCACTTTAAACCTCCATCCTCCTGTCCCAAAAAATTCCTCATCAATCATTGCCTCAGGAGATCCCATAACAGTACATCTCTGCTGTAACCACTGCAAGATGTCTCCCATGTGTACACACTCTGACCGAAACATTACAGTCATATTTTTAATTATAGGTTTGGTAAGGGGGATTGCCAAAAAAGGAGCCCACAGAGGGGTGTTTTTCAGGGCTTCATATTTTGCCCAGAAACGATCCAGCCCTTTCATTGACTGAAAGCTGACATCAAAAACATCTTCACCAGGTATATGGATAAGAGCATACACCTCTGTAGCTATAAACCCCATAGAATTGTTAATTAAATTTCTCCCCACATGATACCTATCTGGGAGGTTTTCTGTACCCCCTCTATAACGCAGATGTACTGCAAACCTTTGGGGGGGGTCACTGAATCCTGCCTGGGAGGACCACCCTGGTCTCCTTCTTTCTTTCGAAGGAGGTTCACCCATCTTTTTCTGGTTCAAATGGGACCTTTACTTTTTAAAGTCTCAGCGTAAGTTTTGCCGGTGGGGGGCGGTGGTTAACGCCAGACTCAGCGTTTTCTCTGTCTTTCAGGGAGCCTGAAACCTCCTGTCACCCCTTACCCTCTCTGGCCACAGTTTTCTCTTTCACAGTCAAGAGCTCCTCCACTGGTAAACTCTCCTTCACAATATGCTTCTGTCCACCCCCTTCTTTATAGCACACAGGGCCAATTTTAAAAATCTCATTGGAGGTTAAGTGACCACTTTCTTCATTCCCAGACTCTGCACCCCACCCTTTCTTAGCCCCTTCATTTTTACACATCAGGACCCCCTTACCACTCTGGGAGAAATCCTCCCACTCCATTTCTAGCTTTCAACTGCCATCCTGCGCCTGTATCCATCCCGCCCCCTGAAGGGACGTCTCTGGGGACCATTTTTCCTCATTCCAAGTAGTTTGCAAGCCAAACAAATGCACCACTGCTTCCTTTACTGACAGAGACGTTCCATCAGTTTTTTTCTTTTCCTTGCACATTTCCCCCTTCCGACTGGGCCCTGCCTCCGATTCCAAGACTGCACTAGGTTCCGGGTCAACTCTCCTCCCAGGCTCTCTCCTTCGCTCCTCCAGGCGATTCTCATCATCTTCCTCCAAGATTTTCAGCACAGACATCCGCTTCTCTTCCATCGCTTGTCCCAGGTGAGCTGATGCCAATTCTTTATCATGCTTTGTGGTTTTCAAAGCCTCCTCCGGTTTTGTGAAGCTCCTATTCAGTATATTCTCCACCTCCTCCTCCAGTTCCTCCGATACTGGCACAGATGCAAACAACTCTAGCTCCCCTTCAGAATCAGGAGCAGTCACATGTCTTTCTAATTCTCCGTCAATATCGCGTACATCCATAGCACACTCCTTCCCCTCTGCTGCATACTCCTGACTGGCCATGGCTCCAACAACACCACAGCACCCCCTAACTCAGAGTAGAGGAATTTCTATGGTGCCCTGGCCAACTGTCCCCCATTCACTAAAAATACCACCAACAGCTTAATATGGTTCAAGGTCAGTTGGCATTCATCTGTATCCCCCTTCCCCAGGTCGTGCCTGAAAATAGGCAGAATTTGCGTAGTGCACTTACCTGGTCAACAAAAACTGAATAAATAAATAAATGTGTACAGTGTGAGTACTGTTCAGATATGTTTGTCTTAAACTCTGTGTACAATAACATCTCTTATTCTTCCAGACTAAATAGAGAGAATCCAGATACAAATTATTACAAGTTAAGTTACAAGAATTACAACAGAGGAGAGACAGAGGGGAACGAGTTACACAACTTGAGCTCAGACAAATTCAATCGGAATTACGATCTATTTTAGACTATAAGACGCAAATGTCTTTACTATATCTTAAAAGATACTATTATGAGGGAGGCCCTAAAGGTGCCAGAAATTTAGCTAGACGTACTAGAGGATTCGGGCAGACTGCCACTATCACAAAGATTAGAGACCCCTTAACAGGAGATATTCTTAACAAAACTCCTGCAGTTCTGAAAGCATTCCAGCAATATTATGCAGATTTGTACTCTGATCCCACACTCCCCTCCCCGGAGGATATAAAAACATTTTTGTCTCCCCCCTCAACTTTCCACATTTGTCTGAGTCCCAGCAGGCTTCACTTTTACGCCCTATCTCCACTATAGAGATCCAGAAAGCATTTAAAAATTCTAAAACATTAAAAATTCCGGGCCCAGACGGCTTTGGAGCCGAATGGTATAAGCCATTTCTTTCAAAATTGATCCAGCCGATGCAAAAGACTTTTTTAGAGGTGCAGGATGGAGGTGCCCCCCCACCCTCATGGTCCTATGCGGCCATATCAGCTATCTTGAAACCAGGTAAAGATCCACTAAATTTAGAGTCATACAGACCCATTTCGGTTTTAAATAATGATTATAAGCTATATATGGCAATATGGGCACATAGGTTGGAGACTATATTACCCAACCCGATACATTCAGATCAGGCAGGATTTCTGTGCATGCGTCAGACTGCAGATAATGTAGAAAGAACAATCCATTTGATGGATCGTATGGCTAACTCAGCCACCCCCTCGGCTTTATTCAGCTTAGATGCCTGTAAAGCTTTAGACAGGGTATCCTGGAGATTTTTATGCGAAACACGAAGGTCATTTGGGTTTCCGAGGGAATTTGTGAATTGGGTGGAGCAAATATATTCGGGACCAAGGGTTTATATAAAACTTAATGGTGGTATCACACCTCATGTCATGTTACAGCAAGGCACTAGACAAGGATGTCCCTTGTCTCCTTTGCTATTCGCCATCAATAGTGAGTCTTTGGCTATGATGCTTAGAAATTCAGGAAAAATCAAGGGCATTCAGGTGGGCAATCAATCTTGGAAGTTGGCTTTCTATGCGGATGACATTTTATTGTCAGTATCAGATCCAGAGTCCTCTATCCCAGCAATATGGGAGGTACTTGAGCAATTTGCTCAGTTCTCTGGATATAAAATAAATTCTTATAAAACAGAGGTTCTCCCCTTCCATTTCTCCCCCTCGCGAACACTGAAAAGCAGTCTACCTCTGCGCTGGAACAGCATCAAGATAAAATATCTAGGTATACAGTTACCGAACCAGTTAATGCACCTCACTATGGTAAACTACGAACCACTGACACAAAAAATAGAGTCCAATCTACATCAGTGGTCTCAACTTCATTTATCATTATATTCTAGGGTGGATCTTGTTAGGATGAATATCCTTCCACAGCTACGATATCTTTTTCAGACCATACCGGTGATGCCAGATGGAATATATTTTCCCTCCTGGAATAAGTCTTTGGCGAGATTTGTCTGGGCTGGGAAAAAACCTCGAATTAAGTGGTCTACATTAATGTTACCAATAAATAAGGGAGGCTTAAATTTGCCTGATCTTCAGATGTATGCATACGCCACTGTGATAGCTAGAATTTTTAATTGGAACAACCCAATGTATGACATACCCTGGAAGAACCTGGAATTTACCCATAATGGGGTGAGGGAGGGGGGGGCGACCTTCTACAATTGCTGTATGCCCCAGTAAATAAAAGATCTAAACTTATTTATAGTACAAACTCTACTATAGAGACTTGGAGGAAAATCATCCATTTAAGAGAGCTAGAACCAGTAGGTACCTATTTTAATTTATTAAATTTCGGAATCCAATCTCTTACTTCAGAACAGGAGGGTACCTTGGTTCAATGGAAACAAAAGGGTTTTAAATTTATATTCCACTTAGTGGACGCCAGAGGAGTCCTCTCATTTACTAAACTCCAAGAAACGTACAACCTTTCACAACAAGATTTTCCAATATATACAAGCTTAAGAGAAGGCGTTGAACAAAGGAGACCGGCCTATAGTAGGCTCCCAGATCCCCCCCCCTCATTGCTTACCTTAGCTATGACCACAGAGAGAGGACAGCTGTAGCCCCACTTTGTGGGACTAATATATAGGGGTATACGGGAATTATCTAAAAATTCAACTCAGGGAATTCTGAATGCCTGGAATAAAGAACTTCCACTCCAGGTATCAAAGGAGGATTGGGAAAAGTATACTAAATTTTCATTGGGACTTTTGGGAGCCCCCTATTGGTGAGAATGTGCCTGGAAAGCTAGAAATAGATTTTTCTACACACCGGCAAGGCTGGCCAAGTTCTCATCTGGAACGCCAAGCTATTGCTGGAGAGATTGTGGAGAAATATCTGCGGATCAGTTCCATGTTTTTTGGGCCTGCCCGTAGTTAGCAGGTTTCTGGAGAGATATTTTAGAGGCATTAAAAGAACTGGTAGATATAGAAGCTGTATTGACTTCTGAGCTAGTATTACTCTCATTCCGCCAGAGGATCTCCCGATACCCAGAGGATCACTGTTAATCACTTATATACTGGCAGCTAAAAAAGCAATTACTAGAAATTGGGGAAAGAAGATGCCCCCAAATATTCAGAGTTGGCTTGGAATAATGGAAGAAATTTATGTATTAGAGAGATTAATAGCCAAAAGCACAGATAAATGGTCTGTCTTTGAGTATTTCATCCTTAGATCCTACTTTTGTACCTTAGAAATATATTGACCCTGAAGATGGCTTCTGTAAATGTCTTAGCGCTTATTATATGAACTGCTTTATAAATTATGTAAGTTGTCCTGAGGCCTTTGACTAATGTCTTGCTACGTACCTGACTGATGTAATTATGTCCTGTCTTAACTTATTCACTGTAAAAACTGTCCTATGTTTGTGCGAACGAAAATAAAATAAATACAAAGTATCAAAAAAAAGAACAATGTGACATAGAATGTGACAAACACTAGTCCCTTGTTACAGAGTTGCTCATAGATCATATTTAAATATTATGTTTTAATATTCATGAGTAATATTAATATCTCTCCTCTAATCACAACCTTCAGAGTATCCCAGAGTATAGTAGCTGAAATAGAGCGGTCTGTATTCTCCTCTAGGATTTGTGTGATGCTGTCTGCAATTCTGGCCTTAAACACTGGATCCTTCAAAAGAGAAAGATTCAATCTCCATAAGGTTGTTTTATGAGTTTTGTTTAATCCCACCTTAATTAAGAGAGGTATATGGTCTGAGAGGAGGCGAACTTCGAGGGATATATCTTGGATCGTACCCAGGTGCTCTGTAGATGTAAAAAAATAATCTATTCTAGCTGATGTGTGATATCTAGGGGAGACAAAAGTGTGTCCCTCCACAGAGGGGTAGAAATGGTGCCAAACATCTGTCAGACCCATCTTAGGTATCTGGGTTTTTAAAAGTTTTTGAGTGGGAGTAAACCTATGTTGTTTAGGAGAAGTGGAGTCTTTCTGCGCAGACATTATTAGGTTGAAGTCGCCTCCTATCAGCATTACCCCCTTTTGCTTTTCAAGCAGTCTGTTAAAGAACTGTCACAGTAATGAGGGAGATGCTCCTGGCAGCAGATACACACTCGCCATTGTTACTTCAGTCTCATACAAACGCCCTTGTACTATGACAAAATGCCCATTATTATCTGAATATACCTCCCCCTTAGTGAATGGAGTAGTAGCTGGAATCAAAATTGCCACTCCATGCCTTTTCCCCTACTTACTGGAAGAAGAGAAACCAGTGTATCTGCCACCTGCAGCAAGCTTAACATGTTCCCCTTGTGACAAATGTGTCTCCTGTAAATAAATGCAATCTGTGTTATGTTTTCGCAGATGCTGTTGTAGCCTAGCTCTTTTTATGGGATGGTTAATACCATTAATATTTAATGACAGTATCTTAGTTGTTTCTAATGCCGTATTAGATTTTCATTTGATGAAGTGTCACTGATTATTGTAATTTTTCCCCTCCAGAACTCCTCCCCTGATGTCCAGAAGGATCTGTGAAGTCTCCTGAATGTCCTAACAATGGTTCCACCAGGAAATGTCCTACCCTGTCTTATATATCCTGTCATCTGACTAATGCTTCGAAATCTAACTGAAGTTTTTATACTGTCTCTTATCAACCAAACATAACAACTTATTGCATACACAACAGTAATTTGCCACTGTAAAATGTTAATGTATGTGGTATATCCTCTAATCTGGAAAGATAGCTGTCCAGTAATGATTAACACTAAATCATAAACATATATACATATAAGTATTGCTTTTAGTAATATTCTATGCTGTAGAATCCTTAGGACTTCCAAATGTGGGGAGAGAAATGAAAAACTCCAAATTTCCAGTAGAAACTGCTCCTGGAGCATTTGAACTCTCCCTAAAAGTGAAGGGAATCCCTTAACATTGTTGTTAGGGGCCCCTGAGGAGCCAGTAAACTGTTCCCCTTTAAATAAGGCAAAATCAACAGAGGAAAGGAATAAATAACTCCCAAGAAAAAATTTAGGGATATACCCCCAAAGCAGCATAGAGCTCAAAGACTGCTCCTTTCCCCATTCCCTGTCCCCCGAGCTTTCTGAAAAATGTTCCCCTTATGTTACACCAAATATTGAAGGGAGAAGAAGAATCCAGCAATTAACATAATCAAATAATTATATATATAGCTTCTAGTCCAACATTAGCAGGCACTTAGGTTGTTTAGGTATTAGCTGTTACTTATCTAGCAGTTCGTGTAAGGCAGTGTCTTTTCATCTTGCATTCGCCTATTCCAGGCTCAGAGTGGCTCATTAATGTAGAGAGCACACTTCTGGCCCGAAAAACAGATGGCGCAGCACAGATTTTCAAACCATCTCCTGCTCACTCAACCGAACAAGCTTCTCTGTAAGTTTCAAGTATTGTCACTTTTTGCATCCCTCCGGTAAACTGCTAAGGTAGATTTGACTGTTCTCAGTTCTTGCTGTTTGCCCTGTCGTCCGTTCAAAATAGACTGCCAGCCAACTTGTCGTTTTTCTGGTTTGTTGCTACCCAGGCTTCGTTCAGGAAAGTGCAGGCCCATTTTTGTAAGTTCTTCCTTTGCCTCTTGAGCCGTGGAGAACTCCCTCTTTCCAGAAGGCAGATGAACAATTAACCGCGCTGGATATGGCGTAGTAAATTTATGTCCTGCTGCTTTCAGTACTGGAAGTAACGGTAAATAGGCACGTTGCTAGCGAGTAATTTTTGGT
The DNA here is from genome assembly GCA_016271365.2 of Neoceratodus forsteri. Classification (NCBI taxonomy): domain Eukaryota; kingdom Metazoa; phylum Chordata; order Ceratodontiformes; family Ceratodontidae; genus Neoceratodus; species Neoceratodus forsteri. The sequence continues at coordinate 428,781,663 of CM057453.1, read as the reverse complement.
GCATAGTCATGATTTAGATATATGCGAGTTGGGCCATAGAAAACTTTCATGCTGTAAGCAGAATGTGTTCTTTTGTTGCATAACTGTTGAAATGAAGAATTACTGATCTTGGCGGTATGTTTGCAGAGGTAGGTTTAGTTGCCAATGCCCTGTGCACTCTCTCTAGATGGAGGTTGAAATCTTTTGGCAATTCTAAAGCTGTGTGCAGCAAAACTTCAACAAATTCCTTAATGTTAGTCCCCTCAGAATCCTCTGGTAAGCAATAAATTCTGATATTTTTGCGATGTGCTCTGTTCTCAAAATCTTCTTGGCAATCAATTATTAATTGTTGCATCTCTTTCATCTGCTGTACCATTTGTTCCAGCTCGTCTACTCTGTTCTCAGTAGCCGTCGCAGTTCTCTCTTGTTCGTCTACTCTCTGCTCCAAGTGTATCACATCTCTTCGTAACTCACTGTACATTTCCTTGATTTCTGTATGAAAAGTAAGTATCTCTTGATAAATTGTCAAGTTTTGCCTTCTTCGCTTTGGCTTTTGGTTGTTTCCCCTGAGATTTAATCAGGCCCCTTTTTAGGTCTGCAGAGTCGCGGTTATCTGATGCGACTGAGGCCTCCAGTTCGGTTCCATCAGCTATCTCCTCCATCATGCTGTGCTTCGTTGCTTAATTCAGTCTCTCTAGTAGTCTGCACTTTCCGTCGATTCTATAATGAGAAATCTATATGAGGAATATGGAGAATTACAGCTGAAGTGTAGTTTTTTTAGCTCGGGGTAGACGCAGTTCTTTCTCTAGGCTGCCATTACTCGGGGGTGGAACCGGACGTCATATGCTGTGTTCTTTTCATGGAACTTTGTGTGATAGATAGGAAATGATTCGGGGATTCAGAATTTTATGCGTTTAAGCAGTATGGGATTAAGTGGGCTTGACCGAATAATGTATGGGGAGCCCTTATTACTCACCCTCTGCTATAGAAACATAGTAGTTGGTGGCAGATAAGGACTGCAAGGCCCATCCAGTCTGCCCATTTCTGTTTCTGCCTTATGAAGGTGCCACCGGCCTTTGCTCTGTCAATGACCTATCTATTCATACTCATCTGTATTGCTCCCTTATGCCTATCCCATGACTGTTTGAAGCCCTGCACTGTATTCATATCCACCACTTCCTGAGGTAGGCTGTTCCATGCATCCAGCACCCTTTCTGTGAAAAAGAACTTCCTCACATTACCCCTTAACCGGCCTCCCTCTAATCTCATGCTGTGTCCTCTTGTCCTGCTATTTTTCTTATATTGAAACATGTTAAACTCTTCCACCTTGTTAATGCCCTTAAGGTGTTTGAATGTTTCAATCATATCACCTCTCTCCCCTCCTTTGCTCTAGGGTATACATATTGAGCTCCGTTAATCTGTCCTCATATGTTTTCTGATGCAGTCCCTGCACCATTTTGGTTGCCCCTCTCTGGACTGCCTCAATTTGGTTAATGTCCTTGTGAAGGTGTGGCCTCCAGTACTGCACGCAGTACTCCAGATGAGGCCTAACCAGTGTCTTGTAAAGAGGGATTATTACCTCCCTCTTCCGACTTGTGATACCCCTGCTAGTACACCCCAACATCCCTTTAGCTTTACCTACTGCTTAGTGGTCTGTTTGGATGATTTCAGGTCATCGGTGATTATGATGCCCAAGTCTCTTTCTTCCCTTGTGACTGACAGCAACTCCCCCTCCCAACCTATAGGTGGCTTCTGGGTTTCTCTTCCCTATGTGCATGATCTTGCAGTTCTTTGCGTTAAACTCCAGTTGCCACTTTTCCGACCATTTTGCTAGTTTTTCCAGATCTCTTCTCATTCTGCCCACTCCATCTGGATCATCTACTCTGTTGCAGATCTTGGTGTCATCTGCAAACAGGCAAACCTTACCCTCCAGTCCATCTGCAATGTCACTGATGAAGATATTGAAGAGGACTGGCCCCAGGACTGATCCCTCAGGTACCCCACTTGTGACTTGCATCTCTTCTGACTGTATACCATTGACCGCCACTCTCTGTTTTCTGCCCGTCAACAAGTTTGCCACCCAGTTGACCAACTTCTGACCCACCCGAGCCTACCCAGCTTATTAATCAATCTTCTATGTGGAACAGTATTGAAAGCTTTGCTGAAGTCAAGATAGGTGACATCAACTCCCCATTGGTCCACCACTCTGGTTACCCAGTCAAGAAATCCTGAAGATTAGTTTGACAGGACCATCCTCTGTAAACCCATGCTGTCTTGGATCCTGCACTCCTCAGAGTTCCAGATGTTGCACTATCCTTTCCTTAAGAAGTGCCTCCATAATCTTGCCACTACTGAGTAAGACTAACTAGTCTGTAGTTCCCTGCCTCCTCTCTACCACTCTTGTGGGCGGGATCACATGAGCCTTCTCCAGTCTTCTGGGACCTCTCCTGTGCTCAGAGACTCACTAAACAGTTCTGATAATGGCTCTACTAGTTCCACCCTTAGCTCCTTTAGTACCCTGGGATGTATGCTATCCGGTCCCATTGCCTTGTCCACCCTGAGCTTATCGAGCTTGTGTAGGACCCTTTCTTTTTTTATCTTGTAATCCCACCATTCTGACATCATATACTTATAAACCTTGCTTGAGTGCATCAGATCAGTGGGATTACAACTGAAGCCGATCTGCACATGCACGCATTTGGAGGTAGCGGCTCACAACGAACGGCCAGGGTGGTGAGAGCGGGCCCTTATGGATAGCGGCAGTAATAAAAGTAAACAGAGTAAGGACCATCTTTACTCGCGGTTTACCCCATACACTATAAAAAATAATGCTTGAGGATTGGTTGTTAACCTCGCTGAAATCATCTCTCGTGGTTGCCATGACGGTGGTAAACCTCTCTAGCTACGCTCTCGAGGTTTTCTAGATCGTCCTGACAACCACTTGAGGTGATTATAGTGTGGTTAACAACTGATCCTCAGGCATTATCCTCTCTATATATCAGCACAGAAAGCTTTCACAAACATTACAAGGTAGCCATAAAAAAATCAAGATAAATTTGTTCATTTACATTCATTCCTTTTTTATTTACTATGCTTTTTCACCACAGCTGTCTGACGATCATCCGCCCGGTCACGGACCTCCTCGCTCCCACCTCCATTTTTTTCACCTGCGCTCTTCCCTGAAACCCCTGGCTTACCCCCCAGGGGGTGGGGTTGCATCACTGGCCCCGTATAATGCCGCGATCCTGGTAACTAACTGGGAGAGCTGGCCAGGAGGCTAACTGAAGCCAGAGGCAGGCTTCAAGGAGGTGGCCAGCTGCGTAGAACCCCCCCCCCCGTACGGGGTGGGAACGTGCAATGATGACCAGCATCCACCCCACCCACCGACATGCTGGCATTGGTGCTCTGGTGCACCCGCCCTCTGCCAGGTGTCCATAGTGCATCAGACACACTACCCACCCTCCCGCCTGGAGAAGGAGAACAGTTGCAGGACGCTCAATCCTTCTCCCCCGGCTGGCCCTCCGGCAACCCAGGTCCGTTCCCGAACCTGGGTCGTCAGCACCCTGCTCCTGCACCAGCGGGCCGGCCATTTACATTCATTTCATCTGTGTCTTGTTCATTTTTGTTTGTATATTCTTAGTTTATTTGTATAATTTTGTATGCATAACCTGTGCTGCCTCTTAACTGTACAGAGCTTCCCCCAGGGCACTTGCAAAAACAAGTTAAGTTCAATCTCTGAGGTTTACTGGTTAAACAATTTAAAATAAATAAATACATAACATTATTGTTAACATCTCTGTGAAATAAGCACACCAATTAACCTATAAACTATTATTGATCTCACAGACAGCATGTGAGGCTCTTCTCACATGTTTTCGTCAGGAGTAAAAAGTTTAACTACTGTGCTGACACTCGCTTTGCAGCTTGGAGGAGGCACTGTAGATCAGTTGAGGTAATCTGCTGGGTGGGGTAGGGACTGGTCTGATCCCTAGAGGGACCCATACCTTCAAACTTTGGCCCAAGAAAGGTGACAAAGCCATTGACTGAGTGCCTTCTTTCAACTGATACCAGCTTTTCTCACCCAGTGCTACTGAAAAAGGTGTCCGTTTTATAATACCACTTTAATAGGTTCAATTGTATCATCCCATCTGGGACATGTCTCTGCATACTGTATGTTCATTAAAGCGGCAGTATTTGTAAGTCACCATGTATTTTTTTTTTTATTAAGAAATAATGTACTTCTAGCAAAAACATCAATACAGTGTTTTTTTGTTTTTTTTTTTCCATTTCTGAATGAAGATCTGGGATTTTGAGTTTTAAGTGCAGTATTCCTGATCTGTGCCATGAAAGTATAAATATCTTGGTACAGTGCTGTCCTGTTTACCATCAGGAACAAGGTGGCACCATCCTAATACATCCACAGTATGAATCTAGGATGTACTTTCAACGGGAAACCAAAGCAGAAGAGATTTTTAAGAATTCTAGGTGGTGTCGATCTTGAATGATGTGAATTATTAATTACAAAACTGGATATAAAAGTTGTTTTGAAAATATAAAACTATGTGATGAAATGTTTTGACTAACAAATACTGCTGCTTTAAAGTGACCCTTTCCTGCATTTTCTATTTGCTAAAAAGCAGAAATACGGGGCTGTCTTACCTAAATGGGAGCTCCACCACGGTGTTTAAAAACGTTTCCTATTGGCCCCCAAAGGAAGGCTGTAATTTGCCCCAGAGGGGCTGACAGCACGATCCCGTCCCACTTCCTGACTCTCTGATCTGCCCTGTGGAGCACGCTGCATTCACTTGAATAGAACGACTTTTTTCAGAGCTGATTCCCAGTTTCATATTGGGTTTTGGTGCCAGTTGATGCCAGGTTCAAGGTTCTTGTTAGCTGAACCCTGGCATCAGTCGATACCAAAACTGGAGTTACCCCATTGAGGTAAAGGAGCTTCACGTTTCTGCTTTTTAGCACCAAGAAAGGTGCCCTTTAATTTATATTATAAAATGGGGTTTAAGAAAGTGACTCAATCTGCTGACCCATTGGTCTAGCAACAATGCATTGCTCTGCCATATAGGTGACTCGAGTTCGGGAGTGAACGCAGGGTACTTTAGTCAGGATGCAAGCCAGACTGTAGCAGAGGTGGGCCAAGGGAGCATACTTCTTCCACAGGATGTCGCTGCTTGCTGCTGAGGCCCTAGGAATTGCCTCTACGTTGGGGGAGGAAGGGAGGGGCATATAAGGGCAAAGACACCTAGCGCACGTGCCATGGAAGAAGAAGTCGTGGTTAATGTTGGACCAGAGTGAGGACCTCGTGGGGGTTACAGGGGGCAGTGACCTGATCAGTGGTATATCCCTAGGATCAATGTATATCCCTGAACAGAGTGGGGCTGAGGAGAAAAAAAAGTGACCAAGTCTAAAAACCTAATTGTCCAAAACACTTTACCTGACCATTGATTAATTTCCTAGAAACGTCACAGTTCAAAAACTAACCTATCCTAATCTACCTAGGAACAGTCCATTACAGCACTTGAATAAATCTACTTATGCAGCACACGTCTGGTTTGAAGAGGCTTGTTTTATTTATTTATTTATTAGCTTTTGGTTACCGGGTAAGTGCATTAGGCAATAACCCTGCCTATTTTCAGGCACGACCCGGGAGACTACAGTGTACAAGATACAATGGTACAGTCAGGACATAGAGACTAACAGAAAAATCTGAAACAGTTGCATTTGTTATCCACGCAGGGATAAAAGAGGTACAAAATATAGTGGTTCTATGGTTCAATCAGGATGATTAAGACGGGCAATCAAGACAGGAGAAAAAACAGGGGAGAGACAGATAGGTAGTACACAAAATGGATGAGAAAATACTGAATAGACAGAACAGACAGCCAGGAGGGCAGAAATCTAAAAGTTAAGAGCAGTCACAATTACCAAGTGCATATAGGTGAGAGAACAGTGCATGTTTGAAGGTAGAGTGGGATGAGGAATTCTTGACGAGGAGAGGACGGGAATTCCAGAACTTAGGCACAAAATGGGAGAAAGCTTGCTCACCCATTTTCGTAGAGCAGTGTGGAACTGAGAGCAGGGGGAAGGTAGAAGACCTGAGGGAGCGAGAGTGAAAGACACGGGTTAGCATTGCTCCTAGTGATTCGGGACAGGGATGTCTGGTTAACGAATCGATGAAACATCCCAAGGTATAGGCACTAAGGGCAGCGGGAGACAGCCAGTGCAAGGTCTAGTAGACCAGGCAGTGATGGGTTAGGCGAGGGGCTGACAAAGCAAATCTGCATATGTTGTTATATGTGGTGTCCCATTTACGAAGTACACATGCATTGGCTTTGGTGAGCACTGGGAGGGCGTGTAAGAGTCGAGGGAGAAGGACTCCCCTAGCCACTGATATCCTAGCAGCAGGAGTGAGAGAGTAGCACACTCTGTAGGCTGCACCTATCTTCATGTTTACTGATCGACAGACTTCATTGATATGAGCAGAGCAGTCGAGTACAGGGTCTAGCGTGACACCAAGGTATTTGAAGGAGGCAGTGTTCGAGACAGCAGTCCCGTCGCAGCATATGCCACTTATAAGCCTAGTTTTGCCTCAGAAGTTATAGTCCCTGAGAATGGCGTAATTTCCTCTCTTGCACCGTGTATGCAACAACATTTTTTTCTGCTTAATTCAGTCTAAAATATTTTGTTTGGTTTTTAACTGCAGTCTCTACCAGCCAGGCTACTGACTCACTCAGAAAATGGTTCTTGATTACCTGGGCTGTGTACACTCTGAGCAAAAATAAACCCTGCTGATTCCATGACTAGAGCTCCTGAGCTGCATACAACCTATGCAGGGGGCAGCCCGGCCCTTTGTTAATGATGCAGTTTGATAATAAGGAGGGGGAGCGGGCATTCTGTAGTAAGAGCTGCAGAACAGAAACTAATAAGTGAATATACATGTTATCAATTGCCATCAGTTTTTCAGCAGTTTAAAAATGTTTCTATCGATATTTCATTATTTTAGCAACATATTTTCCATTTTATAAGTGCAGTAAGCCACTTCACGGCATGAGTTTATGTGAAGAATAAGGCATGACCAGGGGATTATGCTGTGTTAATATACCATGTGGTGGATTTATAAGTGCAGTAAGCCACTTCATGGCATGGGTGTATGTGAAGAATAAGGCATGACCAGGGGATTATGCTGTGTTAATATACCACGTGGTGGATTTATAAGTGCAGTAAGCCACTTCACGTCATGGGTGTATGTGAAGAATAAGGCATGACAGGGGGATTGTGCTGTGTTAATATACTGCATGGTGGATTTATAAGTGCAGTAAGCCACTTCATGGCATGGGTTTATGTGAAGAATAAGGCATGACCGGGGGATTATGCTGTGTTAATATACCACGTGGTGGATTTATAAGTGCAGTAAGCCACCTCACGGCATGGATGTATGTGAAGAATAAGGCATGACAGGGGGATTATGCTGTGTTAATATACTGCATGGTGGATTTATGAGTGCAGTAAGCCACTTCACGGCATGGGTGTATGTAAAGAATAAAGCATGACCGGGGGATTATGCTGTGTTAATATACCGCATGGTGGATTTATAAGTGCAGTAAGCCACTTCACGGCATGGGTGTATGTAAAGAATAAGGCATGACGGGGTTATGCTGTGTTAATATACCATGTGGTGGATTTATAAGTGCAGTAAGCCACTTCATGGCATGGGTGTATGTGAAGAATAAGGCAGGACAGGGGGAATATGCTGTGTTAATATACCATGTGGTGGATTAGAGTCCCGAGCCCAAAGGGCGATGAACTTCAACCAGCACGAGGCACAGTGACATAGCATAATCCCCCCGATGGTATTACCTTATTCCACTTACAAATGTTTATTAATGCTAGCTTTTGACCAGTGTGGTAGTGTTGTAATTTGGTGCTGTATTCTTAAATGGCTGCCTTTAGCGCATTTGCATAATAAGATATGCAGCAGGGGTTAGGTTGCAGCAGATATGCTGCACTAGTCGGGAGCAGTTGTACTGCAAGGGAGTTGTGTATTTTGTTGCTTTAAAAAGGTATTCCTGACTTTTAAAGGGAAAACTCATACAAGCGCACAAAGTTCAGTAGCTGCTGCACAAACGCCCAGTTAGGGCTTTCAGCATTAAAACAATGTTTTACTTACTTGCTGAGCTGTACTGTTTAGCTTTAAAGATCTGTGCTGTCCATAATCAAGCCAGAGCCCCCGCGGCCATCTCACGCAGCTGGGTGGCTTCTGCATGGGTTATGCTAATGAGGGCTACCAACCAATGCAGATTTGGTAGCCCTTATTAGCATAAGCCGCGTGGCAGAAGCCACTTCAGCTGCACAAGATGGCTGCAGGTGACTCTGCCAAGATTATGGTTGGTGCAGATCTTTAAAACTACATATTACAGCCCAACAGGTAAATAAAACATTGTTAATGCTAAAAGCCCTATTCAGGTGTTCATGCAGCAGCTGATTCACTTTGTGGGCGTTTCCTTTCTTTTTTTACTTACTGTGCTTTTTCTTCTGATGGCTTATCCACATCAGCCGCCCTACCACCGCCGACGGACCCAGCTTCTCCAAAGCGCAGTGCCCCCTGGATTCCCCCCCAGGGTGGAGCTTTCAGAGCCTCCCCCTGTGCGACTCTGTTGGTGCTCGTTAATGGATGTGCCAGAGGACCCAAAGTCCTCTGTGGGACGGGAGGCATCACTCGGCACGTCAGAGGCATTTTCTCTTTGTAACAGGGTGTGTCAATGTGGATGCTGCAACACGACCATGTCATGCATCTGACATGTTCCCATGGAGCTACGCTCGCAGGTGCTCCAGTCGCGGTGTGTCCCGTGGTCACCCAGGAGCACCGGACTGGAGTCACACACACTACCCCCCCCCCGCGGAGGTGGAGAGCATGCTATGGCCACTCATTCCACCCCCGACCGATCCTCGAGCATCCTGAGTCCATTCCCAAACCCAGGTCGCCCGCGTCACAGCGGTAAATCTTTCTGCTGTGCAGGTGGGCCGACCTAGGAATTTCCTTTTAACTTCCTGTACTTCCTTTGTGATCTACGAGGCTAATCTTGGAGGCAGTATAGCGCAGTGGTCTAAGGCTCTGAGCTGCAAATCTGGTGACATCCAGCAGACCAGACCTGGGTTTGAATCCCACAGCTTCCACTTGCATACTGTGTGATCATGAGAAAGTCACTTAACCTCCTTGTGCTTCCAGGTCGCTCCTGTAAAAAAGCTTCCAGCTTAGTGTGCTATACCTGGTTAAACAACTAAATAAAAAAAAGCTGGAAGTTTGGGCTGTGGTGCCTCCTCTTTCCATGTGATCCAAGTCAGACCTGGTAGCTTAGGATAGTGATTAGATGTCATGTGACCTCATTCAAGTATACTGCTGGGCAGCTGAGATACAAACAGACAGAGAGTTTGAGCTGCCTTTGTTTCTAGGTATGTCGATATTTTATTAGCTGTTAGAGCATAGTTTGCAGAAGTTTTTCTAATGGTTCAGTGATATATGCATGCATGTTTCTGTTGTGTAGAATCATAGTTTTAAAATATATTTTGTATTTTTATTAGGTGTTTAAAATGTTTTTATTGTGTAAGCAGCACTGAAAGTTTTTGGGTTTGGATTTGTGAGTAAGAAGCACTACGTTGTTTCAAAGTTATTGGGTGGATTTCTTTTACAGTTTGTGATTCTTGAGCAATGTTGCTGTGTGAGTTGTCTTTTTTTTTTTTTTTTTTTTTAATTTGCATGATTTGTTTTTGATGTTGCTGTGTTGTTTGAATTGCATTGTGACCTTTTTTGACCCTGTAGAAATGTAATTAGCATACTGACTTCTTTGATCCTGACTGGTTGTGCTCTCGATTAATGCACTTCTATCATGACTTCTGAGCAGCAGTATATGCTAGGGCATTAGTTCTCAGACTTCGTCATAGTGAGCCTCCCCCAGGCCATGGAAAAGATCTTGAACCTTCCCCAAATACTGAAATAATCTTGGGTCTCACCATAGGAAAATAGAATACTTTTCACAGTATATCAGAAATAAAGTGAAACTTCTGAATAGCTGGCTCTCATTTTATTCAGCTTATTGTAATCCCGCTCCAGAGGCCAGCCTTTGACTTCTGAATCATTGTTAAAGCCTTGTTGCAGAACCCTTATGGGTCAGATTGCTTTCCCTGTTTCCTCGCTATCTGGAATAATTCTCTTGTCCACCTCTGTCTCTTCTCCTCTTACACTGCTCTTAAGCAACTTCTCAGGGATCATTTTGCTCCCCCTCCTCTTGCTCCTAGTTTACTCTATTGTTCATTTTGTATTGTTTGATTGTTGTGCAGTTACCTTTTAAATTGTATTCACTCCATACCCTTTACCGGGGGCACCTGTAATGAGCCTCTTTTCAGTGTGCCTTCCCTGGTCACGGATTTGTAAACAGTAATATATAACTTCACCTACTATTTATCCTTGTTCAGTCTGCTTCATCCCTTCACACAAAATATCTAAAACTCAAAGTATAAATACAGTACTTTTTCAGACTTGCTTGAGCCTCCCCTGGAACAGGTTGGGGCCTCCCCAAGGAGGCTAGCCTCACCATTTGAGAACCCCGGTGCTAGGGTAATGCAGTACCATGTGATGGGGTCGTGACCAATGAGGAGTCAGAAATAATCAGATGCCATTTTTTAACTTAGTTTTATTTCAGTTTCACATCAAAAATACAAATGTCAGTGTCTTCAATTGAATCTATTAATTTTCCCCCCTGTAATGTACAGTAGACTGCCCTTCAGGAGTAATCATTCAAAGTCTGTAACACTGGTTTTTAGACCCAAACTACTTAAATGTACTTCACACTGATACCCCTGGACGGTACTGTTCTAGCTATTTCTCCACCTTCATCACAGTCAGGCACAGCTATAATCACTAATAGTACACATGCAGCAAAATATTTAATGAAATGAACAAATGAACTGAGGAGAGTAAAAAGAAAACTAAACCTCAACTCAGCACTGAGTTAGGTAATTTATCTCATTTTCTTGATGATGCAAATTTGTTATTAGCTAATGTATCTAAGGTGCCTGGCCAATAGTGATTTACCCTCGCCAGATGGTGTCCCTCCTTGCCCAAATTCATTGTTGATTTTTGCTGAATTAACATACGCTCCAGCTGAGTAAGGCACTCTGCCATTGGCATTGTGCCTTACAGCACAGCCAAGGCGTGCATTAATTCAGCATACACCCATGTCCTGCATTAGCTTCTGCTTAGGTAGTCCATTAGTTCTGTGTCCTTAAGAGGTGCAGAAAGAAAGACTGGTTAATAAATAGCTGCTCCTCACTGAGCATCAGACCACCATAAAGCTTGGCAGAGGGAAGGGGCGTGGTTCTTTGGGAGCCATCAGCAGGGTTAGAGGGAATAAATGTCTTACAAAATATTGAAAGACTGCCTTGTGCAGGACAAGAGTTATGCAGGTGTTATCTTATATTTGATCATTATGTGCCAGTCTTGTCCAGGTTAGTGTCTTGGCTGAAAAGCACACAGGAGGAAAAACAAAACAAAAAGGTTTGCCATTGTTGCTCATCCGCTGGCCATCAGTGGATCAGCTTGTCTGTTTTTCAGCCAGTGAGACTCTATTAGAGTCTGCTTCCACCGACAAAGCAGCTCTCCCAAAATCCTTGGCTAGCCAGTACCGTAGCAGATTTCTTAGATGCCAGTGGAGATGTGCTTCCAGCTACTAACAGAATGGCTCTCCCAGCTACTCGCGGAGTGGCTTCCTCGACTACCAGTGGAGTGGCTTCCTTGGCTACCAAAGGAACAGCTCCCTAGGCTACCGGTATAGTGGCTCCCTGGGCTTCCAGTGAGCATTTTCCTTGGCTTCCTATGGGTGGTTCCCTTGGCTACCAGTGGAATGGTTCCCTGGGCTTCCAGTGAGTGGCTTCCTATAGAGTGGCTCCCTGGGCTTCCAGTGGAGCGGCTCACTTGGCTACCAGTGGAGTGGCTCCCTTGGTTACCAACAGAGTGGCTCCCTTGGCTGCCAGTGTAGCAGCTCTCTTGTCAGTCAGTTGAGCCATTTGCTTCACCTTGTGGAGGCCTTCCGGAAAGAGTCGACTGGCCAGTGCTGTGCCTTTAAATAGAAAAGATTTGGTGTCAGGGCAAGGAACTCGCTCCCCTTGCCTGCCCTGTGGCTAGTATCCTTTAGAACCTTTGGTCCCTTTGTCAGTTGGGACTGCGAATAACTACCGTTAAGATGCACCTGACAGCCATCTCTGCATATGGGGCACAGGCTGGTATGCTGATGGTGGCCCAGGAGAAGGTGGTTGGGTACATTTTCAAGGGCCTTGATCACCTATCCCCTCCGGTGCGTGGACCACCACCACCGTTGAACTTACTGCAAGGTATTTGGTCCCCTTTCTAGTTTCCATATCAGTATTCTGGAGATGAGGGCTATTCCTGTTGGCCTCCAGGCATTTACTATACACACCCAGGGTTGTCTTGTTCTAATAAGGACAGACCATTTGTTCATGTGATGCACTACCTTAACAGACAGAGCAGTATCTATGCCTATCCCCTCTGCAGGGAAGGGATGAGGAAGTGGTATTGGTCTCTGAGACATAACATGTTATTTATCACAGTGTTTTTACCTGGTTCTCTGCGTGTCCTAGTGGATTGTATCAGCCAGCCTTAGGCTTTGTCTCATGAGGGGGGATGTCAAAGATGCCATGGTCAGAGACCTCTTCAAACACTGGCATCGTGTAGAGTTAGACCTTTTTTTGGCCTACACAACACAAAACTGCTGCATTTCTGCTCACTTGCTTGAGGGCCTGGCATTCTCTGGTGCAATTTATTGTCCCTCTCCTGGAAGGGGAGATTCCTGTATGCCTTTTCTCCCGATGTGTCTGATTCAGTAGGTATTGGCCAAGCTTCAGGCAGTCTTGCCACCTTGAAACTAGAAGCTGCATTCTGGCGCAGACAAGTTTAGTTCCCTCTGCTTCTGCAGCTGTCCATGGAACCAGCTGTCCTGCTCCCGCTATGAATGGGACTCCTGTCACAGAAGCAGGGCACTGTCATGCACCAAGTCTGTGATCCCTGCACCTCCATGCTTAGCTCCTGAGGATGTAGAACTCTCCTGCTTTGGAGTCTCTCGTGTCAGCAGACATTCTGCTGGTGGCTTGTAAGTTATCCACGAGGCATGACTGTTCTCAGAAATGGAAACATTTCAATATCTGGGGTGCCTATCATTCCCTGGACCCCTTTTCGTGTCCAGTGAAACACATATTGGATTACTTCTATCATTATTGGACTCTAGCCTCCAATATTCCTCTGTGAAGATGCCCCTAGCATCAGTTTCTACTTGTCATGCCCTCATACAGTACATTGCAGAACGGTGTCTCATTTGGAGGTATTCCAAAGGTTCCTAAAAGGACGCCTGCGCATTCGTTCACCAGTCCATAAACCAGTTCTAGTGTAGGAGCTTAATCTGGTTCTGGAATCCCTAGGGCTGCATAAGCCACACCACTTTTGACATGCGCTTCCTATTGTGGAAGACTTTTGTTTTTGTGGCTGTTACCTCTAACCAAAGAGGATCTGAGGTTAAGGCTTTAGATGAGAATCCTGCATGCTCTGTTTTTCACCCGCACTGGGCTCACTACAGACGCAGCCTCATTTTCTTCCTGATGTCTGATTTCACTCTGAATCAGACTGTTTGTCTTCCAATGGATTTTCCTTCCTCTGCAAATGGGGAAGTTTCACTACAGTCTTTGGATGTCCATACAGCCTTATATTTCTGTTTGGACCACATTGACTACAGATGTAGAATGTCTGTTCAGCTTTTTTTATTTTGTTTTTCCTGTAGAATGATGGGCTCCTCCTGTTGCTAAACAGTGCCTTTACAAATTGTTAGCATACTATATTTCTTGTTGTTACCAGAAGCTTGGCAAAAAACTTCCAAGACCTGTCCATGGTCACCCCACACATGTTATGGCACATCTGTGGCTTGCTTTGGTAATGTATCGGCCGGAGACATACTGCCGCAACTTGGAGTTCTGGCCACATTTTCACTAAACCCTAGCATTTGGACCTTACCTCCTGTAGACAGTTGGCTTTGGCCTTGCTGTCCTTCAGGGCCTTCTAAGCCATTCCATGAAGCCTACCTCCCAAGGTGCCTTTTGTACTGTTTGGGTTTCATTCCAAAGGTGTGACTTTAAGGAGGAGATGCTCACAAAGATCTACTGTTGTGGCAAGAAACAGAACAGACTCTTCCAGGGCAGTGCAGTCATTCACAGCACTGGCAGGCATGTTTCCATGCCTTAACTTGCCGTGCTTAGAAGTGCTGCAGACTGCTTGAACTGCAGATCCCCTTCCGCCACTGAAGAAGTGATGCATGCGTCCTGAGCTGTGTGTGTCCCACCGCAAAGCATACCCTCTCCATTAGGCAGAAAGTGCTGCTTGCCGCTACATTTCTGTCTCTGGGCTCCTGGAAACAGGATTGCCTGGGTTGTAACATGACGTGCTACTGCTGAGCCATCTGTATGTAACCCCCCTGCAAATGGGGGTTCCCAAAAGACTTCCAGGAGCTTGCTTGAATGCTCCAAGCCTGAATGGTGTTTGGCATTTAAGCCATTTATCAGTGAGTGTTTTTAGAGCCTCTGGTACTGTCTCTTTAAGAGCTGTCTGCTTGCAGACATAATTAGTTGTATGGGGGGACTGTGTGCTTCTCTGTTTGAGTACCACTCGAGCTGCTGCCAATTCACTCTATTTTGCAGTCACTAGGAGTGCAAAGGGAACCTATCTGAAAGATGTAACTGTTGCCAGAAATCATGTAGAGTAATAATGAAAATACAGTTTGTCTAACCTGCTTTCTTTGCAGTCAGAACTGTGTCTGCCTAGTTCCCATTCTGGTTTTGAACTGCTGAACTGGACCAATCAGTGTGGGGTAAGCTAGCTCTAAAATGGTGCCTGGGCCGAATCAGAACTTGGACTCATAATCTGAGCCAGCCACAAGAGGATTGCATGGGCAGTGACTCTGGGAGATGTAGTTTAGACTTAGGTGCCTTTTGGACCAACAGCAGCAGTCTATTGTGAGTGACAGCCAATCCAGTCAAGAACTGGGAGGAACTCAAAGGAAGTGCCGGTTTTGTCTGTTGGAGTTTCAGTTTAGCTTTGGCAGTGAAGGAAAGAAACCCTGTGCCTTCAGTGCACAAGTTTCAGTCAAAACGCGGTAAGGCCCGGAGTTCCGGTCTGCAGCTTGTGTAACTGCTTGTTAGGACTGAACTGGCCCTGTGAAAAGAATCAAAGGATCTCTGAAGAGTAGAAACCAGGCTCACCCTGCCAGAAGACTGGAGAAATTGTTGAATTGCACTCGGTCTGTCAGGAACTGAATCTGCTGTGTGTTCTCCGGGTATTGTGCAGTAATTGCGATCGGGATAGAGAAGCAGCCTGCCAGGTATAGTACTTTTTTTTTACCATATAAATGTGTGAAGAGTCTCGTGGAGCTCAAAAGTAGCCCTGCTGACGTTGAAGGACCCTATCTTGTTTGGAGGTCGTGAGTACTAATTCAGGATTCGCCCCTGTTGAATTGCCACATTAAATCCAAATGGAATCACTGTACTGCTGACTGTTTAAACTAATTTTTCTTTTTCATCTGTGAAAGGGCCCCTACCATGCCACGGTTTGGACTAGCCACTAGGGCTTGGGTACCCAGGACAGTAACTGGTAGGGATAGGCCAGCACAGAGCCATAGGTAGATAGTAAAGTGATAAGCTAATTAACCTGATTTCCCTGTCCTTGTTATATCCCCTAAATAAATCAGAGCTGCTTGTTTCAGCAAAGTTATACTGCCTGAGGTATTTGTCTATGTTAAAGTACTGTACTGTGATTGTTGCACTGTATCTTATTTCACAGGGGTCCCAGTGCGGAACCAGACCTGGGGTAAGTGTATACTGTGAAGGTAATTCTGATATATTGTGTGGGCCACTAGTGGGAAGAAAGGGGGGTTGCAGTGTCCCAGAGGGCTGTGACCAAGTTAGTTTAACTATTGCAAACCCTGACCTCTGGGTGGAGGCACCCGCCATTGGATCCAGGCCCCTCAACCTGTTAGTGGCAAATCAGGCAGGGGTAGTAGCCCCTGGGATAACGCCATCTAGGGGTTACATGTATAGTGTGAAGAATTTTTCTAGCTACAAACCAACACTTTTAGGTCTACAAAGATTTAAATAACCATTCAACATAAAATGTTCTTACGTTCGTTCTGCTTCGGAAAAGTTTTTAAGTGCAGATATTTATTTACATGAACAATGGCCTAGAATTGTGTACACTGTCGTATTGAATTTTACTGTGGCAACACAGTGATAGAGAACTGTGATTTCTTCTCTGTAAATCTTTGCATCAGTTTCCCTTCCCACTTACCCCTCGTCTCTCCTCTCCCAACTCCCCCTGGTTCTTGTTCCCTCCGTTCCAGGGACCATCACACTTATGCCACTCTTGACCCCCGCGGCTCTTCTGGACAATCTGCCTTCTCCTGTTGACTCCGCTCACTCTGAGATCAACTCTCCTCATCCCCGGCTCCCTCAGGTACCAGTTGAAACTTCTATCTCTCCCCACCTCTTCCTGTTACCCTTCCTCTTGATACGTCCATGGCTGAACCTAAACATTCCTGTTGGCTGGGTTCCCAGTCCTGCTTTGGTTTAGCTTCCACACCACTACTGTTTTGTCAGTCCATTATGAGGTTAGGCAACAAGTCACCCCCAGGTCCATTGCCTGTTGTCAGCATTGTTCTTGTTCGCCCTGTAGTGCTGTCACTTCTGAATATGCACTTGCTAGGCATTTGTAGTGAGCTGTACCACACTTCACTCTCTGCGCATACACTTGTTTAGTATTTGTTCTAATTTTGTACCAATCTTTTACCAAATGTTGTTCAAATGTTCTGCTAGTATGTGTTGTGCTGCTGTTTTTCCACTGTTCCCCCTTCCCTGGAGCATACCTGGAAACAAGCCTTGGCTAAGAGTGCTCTCCTGGTTTTTCAGGAGGGTCAACAGTGTAAATTTTTTATTCTGTAGGTAAAGTCACTGGGCACAAGGCCATTTACAGGGGAGAACTAGGAGCATTGGAGATTAAAGTGACTTGTTCAGGGTCAAGCAGTATGCAAGTGGAGGTTGTTGGAGTCAAAAGACCAGTCACTTGAATGTACCAGGTTCATTCATAGCTCGCTGCACTAACCTCTAGGCTATTTTGCCCGTCCAGGTTTTACAGGTAAAAGTGTCCTGTCTTTGATACCTTTTGGCATGGATATTGCTAGTTATTTGTGCCCTTGGCTTTGCCTCTGGGCATTCAGAGTTCAGTGTTTTCTTATCGGACATTAGAGTCATCTTCGCTGTCATCATTTTTCTGCTTAAATCGCTAGCAGACATGGATTGAGAAAAAGACAGTACCTGAGGATGCGAGTGTAAAGTCACTTTCTCTGTACAGTGGTGGGAGTTACTTTAATTTGGGATTTTTCTGCTTTTGTTGGCCACTGACAGATTACGTGCTCTTAATAGCACTAATGTGGGTAGTAATTGGCACTGTTGCTCTGATAGGAAGTCAAGAGGGGAATCATTTCTTTTTAAATGACACTTCATTCTTCAACACAGACCATTCTGAGGCTTTCAGGGTGATAAATGCTTTTTGTTCGTTCCACCTTACTAAACCCGTACAGCAGTGAAGTCATACCTGCTGCCCCATGACTCATTTTCAGTGATATATTTATCGAGTCTTGAAAATGAAATTCTGTTTGAAAAGTCCGGGGGGGATGGGGAAGGAGCTTTTGAGACCTTCACAAATGAAGCAGCATGGATTTCAAAATGATGAAACTGTTGTTGCAGCGAGCAGCTGTGTTGTCACTGCTCTTTCAGCTGACAGCACAGCACCTTTTCCTCAGGGCTTGTGACTTCATATTGGTAATTATCTGGTTCTCTGCTGTGCTACAGAGGTCACATTTCATGTCTTGCTTAAATGAACATTGCTGATTTAATGCGTTTGTTTGTCAGTTGCCGGCAGCAGTTTCTGTAAGTTGTTTGAAAATATTGCCAGTAAACAAGATCATTAAATAATGAGAGTTGCAGACAAATGTTTTCCACATTCTGCTACCGGGTGATAGTACCACTGGATAACAAAATTGTAACTTTTTGTTAATTTTAAGTTCATGCTGTCAAACATTTCAAGGGCAGGAGTGTCGAAAGAAACCGTCGAAGATCCACCGGCTGTTATTTTCAGTAGAGAAATCCATCCACGCTTAAGACCTGCTTTTGAATGTCTAAATACGGCTGAATTTCGCATGCAGCAAAAGATGCAGTTGCAGCAAACAAAGACTCAAACCATTGTTGTGGCAAGTCCCCCCAGCAAATCGTGACTTTGTGTCATAAGCAGATGCCTTGAAAAAAGCTGCAAGGCTGCTCAGATGCAATCAGATGGACCCAGATGCAGGTGCAGCATGCAGTTGCTTCCACTTCTGACCATTTTGAAAGTCCTGCTCCAGGCCGTTTGGCTAACACAATGGAACAGTGATGGAATGTCACCCTACCAAGTGGAAAGCTGGTCCTTGTCCTGAGTGTGAGATTCCCACACTTGAGCAAGTGAGCTGCAAGCACTTCCAAGGCAGTGCTCACAGGCTTGGGGAAAAGAGAGAGCATCCCACCAGTGTGTGAGCATCGACTAGTTGTGGGTTGCTGTATAGGGTGACAATATGGGAGTGCGTTGGGTGGTAGGTGAAACTTACAGAGAGGTATGGAATGTTACAGAGGAGAGAAAATGCAGACCTGCTGCCAGACCATTAAATGCTCTGACCAAGTTAGACCCCACCTTAGTGGGAACCTTTGAACTCCATTGTAGATGGTTGTATTTGAGTTGGGGAGGCTTGAAGTCAGAGGCTGTGGCTACCAAAATAAAGTACAAAAATAAAAACCTCAAATAAACCAAATTTCATGGTTTTCTGTTCTCCATAGCAAAGTTTTCATGTTAATGGAAAAACAGCAGAATTCCATGGCCTTGATAATTGTCCATAATGTCAGGTAAATGTATCCAAGCTTATTGTGAAGGTCTAGACTGTCTTCATATCCACTGCCTCTGCTGGCAGACTGTTTCATAGCCTCACCACCTTCTGTGAAAGGCAGTGCCTCCAACCATTACCCATGAACTTATGAACTCTGGGTTTATGGTGTGTCCCTGCATCCTGTTGGAGTACACCAGGTCAGAATCTCTGCCTAGCCGATTTTGTCGATACACTTGAGTATGTGAAAGACCCTGTTCCCCTCCTTAGTCTCCTTTTCTTCAGGGTGACCATGTCAAAAGGGGCACTGCCAGGGCCGTGACCAGGGGCGTGCAAGAGCTGCAGTTGCAGTAGGGCCCACACTTTCAGGGGGCCCACTGCCTCAGAGGTCAGCATCAAGAAATCCTTTTTTCACAAACTTGCAACTTTCTCTTTGGAAATTGCTTATCCATTTGAAGTTGGGTCTGTCAACAGTAGCGTCGGGAGATTCCATTTCCAGTTTCACATGGTGGGGGGGGGAGTACAGAACAAAGAAGCAACAGGGCCCATTACTCAAAACATATGATCTTACTGCTCGTGTCCCCAGGAGGAGCAGGGAAAAATTACATTGTTCAGTGCCTTGATCATGGTGCCAGGATCGGGGACAAGAGCAGCATGGACAAACTATGGACGCTCAGAAGGACTGACACAAAAACATGTAATAAAAATATCATAAGTGCTAATGGTTATTTATTTTATGTTTATTGGTGGGGAGGTAGGTCCACAACATATTTTATGGGGGCCTTACAGTTGTTGGCACAGCCCTGGGCACTGCCAGCTTTTCACATCTAGTTGTGGTCTGAGTGACCAGTTTACCTGTAACAAGATGTATGACTAACGCGTGTGTGTGTACATATATATATAGATAGATAGATGGATAGATATATGCACCAAATGTGCCTAATAGGCTTTTTCAGTGATTTTACAAAAATATATAATTTAGCTTGGGGCAAGGGTGTGAACTTTGTACTCAGCTGAACTTCCGATACTGGATGTCTTTCCTCGTTCATGCAGTGCTGTGAATGCTTGTCTTATATACATGTTTCTTGCATTTCCAGTAAACGTGCATACACACGTTTTGCATTTCACATGCAATAGTAGCGAGCTGTGGGGGCTCCGAGTGGGATGTGATTCTGAGCATGGGAATCTGTTACATTCTTTAAAATGAGCATTAGAAGTGTACAGCTGAGTGGTTTGAAAAATTAGATGGAGAGCTTGAGCATATGTGCCAGTGTCATCTGCTCTGCATACTAACTGGACACTATTGCTCATGCTTGGGATCTCCATAAAGGCCTTAATAAGGTAGAAGGATTACTTCCCCTGCAGTGCTGGTCACCCCTTCTGATGCACCACAGCATTTGCCTCTCATAAAGCTATGCTGAGAGTTGAGTGTGCCAGAAGATTGGTCTCAACCAAGTGTTACAATATTCTGTCCTTCATGATGTCTACCAGGACCGTTTTTTTTTTCTGGTGTGTGAATGTTTTGTTTTGTTTTGTTTTAGTGCTCATGAAAGATATTGGGCAGACAGCATTAGAACCTGAAGTCCAGTGCTTAGCCACATGACAGGTACAGCACAGGCGATCCAGTGACAGCAGTGGGGTTATAAAATGTGGGTCAAATTAGACCCACTGGTGTAAAGGATGTGGGTCAAAATGAGAAACAACTGGGTCAAAACTTAATCAAAAGTGCAAATTTCATCAGTACAGAAGCTAAAACTTGCCAAGAAAAAAATACTATTGTATTGTTCACCTTTCCATCTTTCAGCTTGTGGTTGCAGACCAGGTGCACCACTGTGGACCCATCATCAACTGAAAAGTGGGTAATTTCTGGGCAGGTTGCAACTTTTTCCCTTTCTGCCCCATCTAGCGCTGTCCCTGGGGCGATCACAATGCAGGCTTCCTCACACCAAATGCCAATATGCTTCAACCCTGCCATGAAGGGACTACCATGTAGGTGAGAGTAGTTAAGACTCCATGCCCATTCAGTCCTTGTGTTCTCGTGTGAGACTACCTACAAGGATGCCAGTTAATGCCGGTTGTGTTGGTGGTTTTGTGATGTGGACACCTACATGCTGGGAATGGGACTGAGACCACCACAATTCATTTCATATGGGCCACTGAACAGCCCTCGGGTGTTAATGGCTTTCAGCCACTACCAACCTGGGCTGGATTTTATTTATTTATTTATTTCGTTTTTGTTGACCGGGGAAGTGCACTAGACAAATTCTGCCTATTTTCAGGCACGACCCGGTGAAGGGGAATACAGATGAATGCCAACTGACTTTGAACCAGATTAAGCTGTTGGTGGTATTTTTAGATTTAAACCAGATTTGAACCAGTGACCTAGATCTGAAAGGCTCCTTAACTAGCTACAATACCAGTCCACTGAGCCATCAAGTTCCCAGACTACTAGGACCTCGACCAGCACTGGTGTCTGGCTGACTGGCCTGTAGGTGCTTGGATCTGACCTTGCCCATTCTTAAAGGTAGGGACCATTTTGGCTACTTTTTTTTCTGTTGTTGTTTGACACCACACCTGTCTGGATGGACTCATGAAAGATTACTGCAAGCTGCCCCATCAGTTCCTGTAGCTCCGTTATAGAAATCTAGATCTCCATGACAGAAAAAGGCCGAATGGTGCATTGAGTCTTCCACACCCAGCCTAATGCTGCACTGGAGCTCGTCTACCGATGATCGTGACCCTAATTGTACAGCCAACTAAAGTAAAACCAGGAGAGTACAATACCAGCACAATCCGACCAAAAGAGATGAAAATAAGGGGCCTGAGTATCGGATAGCATTCATGTTTCAGATAAGACTGAAAACAGAATATGGGCAGTACAGCTAAAGAGAAAAGAAAGTAGGGAAAATGACTGACGTTTAGTCGTTAGGTTAGTTGCATAGGCAGTTTTACAATTTATGTGCAAATCCTTTCCACTTAAATACCGCCCATGCAAATAAGGATGTAAATCTTTACAACGGGCTACACTGCTTTTTTCTGTCCACTTCTGCAGAAGTTGCATCATGCGGGCTGTAGCGTTACCTGCCTGTTCCTGTTTAACCCTCGCAGTAGTACATCACAGTGTAATGCTGCCTCATTTTAGACAGTGGAGTCTCTTGTATACTGCTTTCTCTTGTTTGTGGTATTGCAGCAGTGGTGTGGAATGTCTTTGTTTTTTAAAGGGGCATTGCCACAGTTCCAGCTAATTGTTAATGTGTCAGTGCATCTGAAGTGACAACACTAGTTTTTTATTTAACTGTCCTCTGACATAGGGATGGTTTCATATTTCAGTAAATAGTTAAACATTCTTGTAGGAGGATGCTTTGTCAAATCCTGGTGACTGATGCTAAAGATGTGCACCTTGCAGCGAGCTTGCCTAGTTAGGCTCAGAGGGGAAGGGACCATCATATAAATGGGGTCTATGGCAACTGACTAACCCGAGACCCACGTGCATGATGCATGTTGACTTCAGCAGGACATCAGCTATCAGGATTTTTTGGAGTTATCCAGATAAATCTTCCTGTTCATGTTTTCTTTCCAGTTATGTTTATCTGCATATTGTATATTTATGACTTCATATACAGCACTGAACAGTATGCAGGGAATAGTGATGGGCGGGGGAGGACACCAAGGAAGCAGAGAGGGAAAGGGCACGCTGGAAGGTAGTGTCCTTAAATGCTAGGAGTTTGGCCAACAAGGCAGCAGACCTGCAGGCGGTGATAGCAGAAGGGGAGGTGGACATAGCTGCCATCACGGAAACATGGGCAACCCAGTACCATGACCTCAAGATCCCAGGATACCATTTGTTAAGGAAGGACAGAGGAAAAGGGAGAGGAGGAGGAGCTGCAGTGTACATAAGTGAACCAATACTGTGCACCAGGGAGGAGGGCTTGGCAAAAGCCCTATAGATAATGCTACAAAACTCTAGTGGGGGAAGGATTCATTTCGGGGTGGTGTAGAGACCACCCTCATAGGGCATAGAATTGGACAGGGAGCTAGCGGACCAGATCAGGAAGGTAGGAGGGAAAGGGAGCATTGTAATAGTTGGAGACTTCAATCTACCTGGAGTAGACTAGAGCACCCCATCTACCTCCTGTCAAAGAGAGCAGCTCATCCTGGATGCTATCAAGGAGTGTTTCCTGACACAGGGAGTTACAGAGCCAACTAGGGAAGGGACCATACTAGACCTAGTGCTATCAGATGGGGAGCAGGTCCAGAAGGTAGAAGTGTCAGATCACCTTGCAGACAGTGACCACCGCACAGTGTGGTTTTACATCAGCATGGGGAAGGAAATAGCCAAAACCAAAGTTAGAGTGGTAGACTTCACGAAAGCGGACTCCAATAAAATGGAAACATACTAGAGGGGCACCTGGCCATGCTCAGACCAGAGATGGATGCGGATCAGAAATGGTCCGTCATCAGGAGGGGACTAACTGAGGCCACAGACACGTGCATGAAAGCTTGTAAACATAACTCTAGATCCAAGAGACCTAGCTGGTTTAGCAGGAAGGTGGCAGGTAAAGTGAAGGAAAAGAGGGTTGCCATCCTGAAGTACAAGCATACCTTGAGGGAGGGAGACAGAGAGGTATACGTAGTGAAAGCTAGAAAGACAGGGAAAGAGGTCAAGGAAGCCAAGACTGCGGAAGAACTGCGACTGATGCAGGGGATTAAGGAAGGAGAAGAGGACTTCTTCTGTTACATTAAGGGGAGAGAAAATTCAGAAGGGACAAGATTATAAGGATAAAGAAGCGGGGGCAGAAAAGGGTGAGGATCAGGCAGAGGCACTAAATGAGTACTTCTTCTCTGTCTTCACCAGAGAACAGGATGGGCCCATGCCACAGGGGATGGTTGGGGGTTGCCCTAGGGGCGGGGAGGAATATAATGAGGAGATTGGGGTTGAGAGGTTCTTAAGAGAACTGATGGAACTAAGGGTGGACAAAGCTCCTGGCCCTGATGGAGTACTCCCGAGGGTCCTGAGAGAGATGGCAGAGGTACTAGCAGTACCCCAGTGGACCTGTTTAACACCTTGCTGGAAAAGGGGAGGGTACTGCAGGACTGGAGGACAGCACATGTGGTACCACTCCACAAGAGTGGTCCCAGGGACGAGCCAGGTAACTACATTGTGGTCCACCTAACCTCTGTAGTGGGCAAGTTGATGGAGACCATTCTTAAGAAGAGGATGGTGTCCTTCTTTGAGGTGAATGATCTCCAGCACTACAGGCAGCATGGATTTCTCAGGGGGAGAGCTTGTCAAACAAACATGATAGGCTTCTTTGTCTGGGTTACAAGGTCACTGGACAGAGAGCAGGTGGTGGACATCCTGTACATGGACTTCAGCAAGGCGTTCGATTCAGTGCCTCATGGCAGGCTGGTCAGCAAGCTGAGGGACCTGGGTATAGGAGACAAACTGCTATGTGGGTCAAGATCTGGCTGCGGGACAGGAACCAGAGAGTGGTGGTGGGTGTGGGGAACTATACAAACCTAGACCTGTAACCAGCTGGGTCCCACAGGGCTCAATACTTGGACCTGTGCTGTTCAACATCTTTATTGAGGACATAGCAGAGGGCATCAAAAGTAAGATCTGCCTTTCTGCAGATGATACCAAGCTTTGTGGGAAGGTGGATACAGTGGAGGGGAGTCAAGAATTAAAGGAAGATCGGACTAGGCTGGAGAAATGGTCAGGCATCTGGCATTTAGGATGCAATGCCAAGAAGTGCAAGGTCATGCACCCGAGAGTCAGGAAACCAGGGGCCAGCTACTGGCTGAGGGGGTACAGGTGGCCATCTCACAGGAGGAAAAGGACCTTGGAGTGTTGGTCAGGGGTGACATGAAGCACTCTACGCAATGCGTTAAGGCAGCAGCCAAAGCTAATAAAATGCTGGGCTGCATCGCCAGAGGAATCACCTCTAGGAGGGAAGAAGTTATTCTGCCACTGTACAGGTCTCAGGTGAGACCACACCTGGAGTACTGTGTACAGTTCTGGTGCCCTTATCTAAAGAAGGATGTCAGTCTACTGGAGGGAGTCCAGCAGAGAGCAACCAAGATGATCCAGAGCATGGGGGACAAAACATTTGAAGAGAGGCTGAGGGAGCTCAACATGTACTCCCTGGAGGACAGAAGAGAGAGGGGGGACATGATAGAAACCTTCAAGTACCTCAAAGGCCTAAATAGGCCTCGATTGGAGGGTATATTCAGTCTAAGAAAGGAGGGTAGTACAAGACGGCGTAGCCTAAAGCTGGTGCGGGGTAGATTTAAGAAGGAAATGAGGTATGCTGGCCTGATAGTGCAGAGGGCTGAGGCACTGGATGCCTTACCTCGCACTACACTGGTGACCCGGCTTCGGGAATGGACTTGGCTCGTTCAGGGATCAGCTGGGGAGAGGAAGGATTGAGCGTCCATTGACAGCTCTCCTTCCTCGGGGGGGGTGTGGGGACTCAACGCCGCACTGTAGATAGACACCCAGCAGAAGCTGGGTGTCAGCACAGGTGCAATGCTGGAATGGGGTGGACCCACGCACGGGTCATAAGACTGCCTCTGTGAAGTTGGAGACAGTCACCTTGCCCATTTCACGTGCGTGGGTCTGGGGAGAAAACAGAAAAAGGTCGGAGCTGACAGGCTCTGAGATGGCAGGCTGTGACTGTGTCTCCCCCCCCCCGCAAATCTAGATGTTGGCTTCCAGAAGTGAGGGGAAGCCGGCACCCCTTGCCACCAGCCCTGTCATGGGGGGTAACCCATGGGGGATGGCCGTTTGGAGCGGGTGTGGGGAAAGCCTGCCGGAGAGACGAGTCCCCTCTGAGGGAGGGGCCGGAGCTGCCTGCCAGCTCCGACAGAGGAGTAGAAAATGTATATGCGGGGGGAAAAAAAGGAAATGAGACACTTTTTCATGGAAAGGATGGTATAGGGATAGAAAGAGTTGCGGGAGGAGGTGATATTGGCGAATACAGTAGACAGCTTCAAGGGGGGTGGGATAGGGTGAAAAAGAAAATCAGAACGGGAGGAATCCGTTCCGGGAATGGGAGGGGAGAGTGTATGGGGGAGGTGGATGTCTCCAGGAGCAGTAGGGGAGGGGGCAGCTCCAGGGATCTAAACTGAGCTGCACACTTGAGCAGACTGGATAGACCTTTATGGCCTGTTTCTGCTGGCAATTTCGTGTGTTCGTATGATACTGCAATTTTGTAACCGCCTTGTTTTTTGCCTTGGTCTTTCCTTTTCTTTATCCTCCAACTCCAAGTGGCCCCCTGCCCTCCACAGCCCCATGACGTACCTACCACCTCTACCCCCCCCCAGGGCTTGCCCCAACTGGCAGGGTTGGTGGGGTTCCCCAATCTCTGCCATACACCTGAATACAACATCATGGTGTTCCTGGGTTGTCGCATGCAGGGCTTGCTAGTAACCAGAGTCATCCTGCCAGCTGGGATTTTTCCTGTTGTCCTGCCTGTTGCAAGAGCATTCATGTACTGTCATCATATGCACTGACAGCTGCTGCTCCACCACCCACCTTGCTGGTCTCAAACTAACTGTCCTGTGGACACTTGATTCCCCCCCGGCCCAACCCTCTGACATCTTGAGCTCATTCCAAAACTTTGATTGTCAGCGCTGCAAGTGGTAGAGGTACCACTGCTCCAGCAGGCCAGGTGCACTAACCTTTTCTGAATATATGATGATCATGCACTGAAACATAATCATTTAAGGTTAGAAGGGACTCAAGGTCATTTGGACTCCCCCCCTTCCCCCTGCCTGGGCTTCATAACACGGTATTAATAAGTTTTCTGTAGAGACAGTTAAGGGTATTGATGGTTGAAGATGCCACAGACTACAACTGCAGTGTAACATCAACATTTTTTTTTATATATGAGCCATTTATGGGTGACAGCATTTTTTGGATTGGGTATACAAAGGACTGAAATACTGGGATATTTCTTTGATTTAAAAAAAATGTAGGAATAAAACCTTGACATTTGCACAAATGAGGGATACGCTTAATGTGTCATTATCTAGCAACTGTAGAGACCGTGACTGCAGAGATTTCATTAAACCACATATCTTTTTAGATCACCAGATTTTACATGGGGAAATAATATTATGTATTATAAAATGGGTACAAGAAATACTGTACTGTGATTGGTGGCTTCCAGTCACATGACCACGCTGTTATCCCAGTACAACAGCACAGGTCAGAAATGCTTAACTTTCTGAACCTCTAAACATGGTCCTAAAATAAGAAAATTGGGGAAACCATTTTATAATCGCATTGAGGCACTCCAGGGTGTGTGTAATTGAGAGGATAATTGCACTTCTTGGGTGCATAAAGCTCCCGACTTCACCACGGCCTTCATTTCCTGAGGTGTGTCGTTATCCCACAGTGACACACACCCTGTCATGCCTTATTGCTTAAATATATATAAGTCTGGACCCTCTCCTCCAGTCAGAAGCCAGGGTTACACACTTTATTCCTTGGCAAACTCATACCCGTCATTTTATTTTCAATAAAATGACTGCTGATTTCTCAGATTTGAATAGTCATTTTATTGGCAATAAAAGCAACAGTAGTGACATCCTCTTTCTTGCGTTCTGATTGGTCTATACTCACACCAGCAAACACATGAAGCAAAATAGTTATATTGTGCTAGTTGGGACAGTATCCTCGGCAGTAATTTGACTGTCTCATGAAGATAAAGTACTTGGCCTTCGGTCTTATACTTTATTCACTCCACTCGACAGTCACATTATTGCCTTGTGTAGTGACCCTACTAGCACATTATCATTAAACTGAAAGCAGCATGGAAAACTGTTTCATGCCTATATAAATTTATGCTAGATATAAAAAAAACTGGTGAGAAGGTAAATGGACCACTGAACTTTACAAAGGAATTTTAGAAGAAATGTGTCATTGTGCAATTAAGAACATAACTAGCTTCCTATTAAATACTCATAACTGCTGTCTGAACTCCAATTTAAAGTTATAAATAGATATATACCACCAGCAAAATGTAAAATTATGAAAGAGGAGGTAATTGAGGTATGTAAAAAAAAATGTAATGTGAAAATAGCAACACTCGCACACTGTCTTTGGTTGTGTCCACTAATTAAATCTTTTTTGGGAACAGCAAGTCACTGAAATTGCAAGCGTATTGAATGTGACATTAACCATAGAGCCATATATATTAGTACTTCAATGTGACGATGAATGTACCGGAAAGAATAAGGCCTAAATATATAAATGGCTTGCCATTGGGTAACAGTGCATTGTAGAAGATGGGCAGGAGCCACTCTTCCTACAGAAGAGCATGGAACAGTTCAGTGGTAAAACAGCAGCATTCGTTCGGTGGCAAACATTTCATCATACAGTTTTTTAGCAAATGACATCCTTAGATTCATCCTTAGTATATTTTTTAGTTTTCTCAGATTTTTTTTTAAACCAGTCAGCTATATTGAAGAATTTATGTTACAGGTTGATACATCAAATTGGCTCTGTGATCACCCAAATATACGTTAATCTGTTTCCTGGTTTATACAGAAATGAGGCTGTAGTTCACAGTAGCACATGACTTGTATGCAGTAAAGTCCATTAACTTGTATTCTGTTTTCTTGCTTTATGTCAACTTATCTCAGATATTTTTAAAACAACTTTTTCAGCTAATTTTGCAATTAATGACTCCCCTATTCCTGCCTGCCCCCCTGCTTCACCTGTGCTGCCTTTCTCTGCCCTGTCCAACCCCTCCGTTCCTTATATTCTACTCCCTGTCTCCTTATGATATAACTCCTCTTCCTTCTCTTTCAAAGGGACTTATGACAATCCCCCGTTATAATCCATGTCCCTCATGTGCTCCTCCTGAAATGTTTCTATCTCGGTCTGCCCCCACCATTGTTTATGCTCCCTTGTTAATCCATCCTCAGTCTAGTAGTTACTCCCCACCTCTCTACATTGTGCTTTGATAACTGTACTAGCACTTACTGCACTTGCCTGTTATTGTCCATTTTATAGTTAGCCCTGATCCATGTTTTAATTGTACTTGCAATTGTTGTGTTTGCCTGTTATCTTGCTGCTATTGTACCTAGCTGACTATTTCACTGTCTTGTATCCTTATTGTAAAACACCGATGTATTGTTTCACTACCTTGTAACTTCCTGGGTCATGCCTGAAAATAGTCATTTCTGTGGCTAGCGCACCCTACCTGGTAAACAAAAACGAAATTACTAGCGACCCGGTGGCGCTGATGGTTGAGGTGCTGGATGCCACACCTCGTGCCAATGCCGGCGACCCGGGTTCGGGAACGAGTCCAGGTTGTCGGGGATCGGCAGGGGCGTGAGAGGATTGAGCATCTGGAGGACAGCTCTCATCTCATGTTGGGGAGGGTCTGTGCTCTCGCCTGACGGCCTCTAGCAGAAGCTGGGCGGCATGGCAAGCGTGGAGCTGATGGGGAGTAGGGGGTGTAGCGCTAGTGAAACCTTGGTAGTGTGTGCATGCCACTCCTCCACTAGATAACAAGGAAAGCCTGCAGACCCCAGGAAGAAGGATCGCTCAGGCGTGCCTCCTATGTGCCCCAAGCCCGACTACCTCCAGTCTGATGAATACAAGTATCGGGTTGCTTGCCCACTACCTCGGCCCGCTTGAGGAAGCCATAGCTACATGGAGACGGGGAGTTGAGTACGGGTAGGGCGGGAGAGGCAGGAGGATGACTCCTTAGCGATCCTGAAGGGTCGGGGTCTGCTGGAAGTAGGAAGGATAAAATATGCAAAAAAAAAAAAACCCAAAAAAATAAACAAATCATTACAGATGTCCACTGCTTGCAGTTCTTAAAAATGTCTTCCTTTGAGGTTCCTTGTTGAATGCACATGCTAGATACATACTGTGAATGTATTCGATGGTGTTACTACATTTTTTAATGGCAAACAGCACAGCATTGTACCAACCTACTTAATTTTTTTCTGGTGACCGTGGCATGAGATTGGGAACATTTAAAAACTTACAAAACCCTGTATCTTGGTTCAGGAATTAATTAAAATGACAAATGAGTACATTGTTATTTTGCCCCCCTCCAAAAAAAATGCAAAAAAGACTGTGACTAACAAATACTGCTGCTTTAAGGATGTACCAGTACGATAGTTTATACATAAATACAGAAACATAAAAAGGGTAAAAAGTCACTTTGATATGGGTAAGGCTGGCACTTTCAGAGAGTCGTGTGGCCTCCTCACCAACTGCATTCTGAATGAGTAAAGTACAGAATAAGGACATGTTACCTTTAATGTGTTTAACTGAAGTAAAGAATAAGCCACAACAGACTGTGATTTATTATTTTACGTAATAGTGTTCTTATTTATTTATTTATTTATTTTTTAGCTATTTGGTCCCTATTACCTCCTCACAGCGAGACATCCTATTTATAAGTTTTCCTTGCGCCCCGGTGGCCCTGGCACACGGCTGTGTGAGCGTGTGGAGGTACACATGCACCCCATGGCACCAGCTCAGCCCCTTCCCCTCCATAACTTTATACCACCTCTCCGCCCTCGCTACCCACCAGACCTCCACCCGGTGGGAGCGGAAACTGTTGGAGGGGGCGCCAACCCACCCTCACACCCTCGGGAGAGGAGGCTGCCATCAGCATACTCGATCCTGCTCCGCACGTCCCCCATGCCAGCACCCCAATGACCCGAGGTCATTCCCAAACCTGAGTCACCGGCATAGCGAAGTAAAGCATCCAGCGCCTCAACCCTCAGCACCACCGGCTGGCTTGTTTTATTTATTTTTAAAAATAAGGTACACTTGGTATGGATTTAAAGACTAAAAACTATACTTCTAACACAGATAATATTCAACAGCTTCTGTAGTGCAGTAATTTATCATATAAGTATATTGCAAATTCAAATAAGTATGTTACTGCTAGGTATATTCAAAAGAACTTGTAGTATGTGCGTGTTACTTATTGGTATTTAATTTATCCAAGAAGGGACCCTAAATGTGGTTAAACTGGGATAGTTTGTTGTGTGCCAGACAGCTAATTTTTTCATTTGGTGCAAGTTTTCTCATATATGATATCCACTCTCTTAACGATGGAACACTATTTGTGGCCTGTTTTGCAAGGATTAATTTTTGAGACCTAGTGTCTTTGCCAGTAACCAGTTTCATTCTAATTTCTGTAAATGTTTCACGAGCGAGGAATCTCCCAGAATGTAAGTTTTGAATTATGAGGTAATGTATACTTTATTTACTAAATGTAATTACCTCGGGCCATATCTCTTTCAGTTTGGGGCATGGTATTTTGGGCTCATGGCATCTCCAGCATTCCTCTTTATCCTGTTTACCAAACTTGTGTAACATTTTAGGGGTGTGATAGGTGTAGTGCACTATCATCCTACCCTGGTATCGCAAACGTATTCCTGGAGTGATTGCCATGTGGTTGGGGATAGTCTGGTCTGAAGTTCCTTTTCCCATTTTGTTCTTGATGAGTCTGTGAGATCAGAGTTGAATGTGAATAGTATAGGTTCTTCACGCCCCCTTCCCCTTCCCCAGGGTATTCTTAATAAGATTCGCCCATGAAGTAGGATAGGTTGGTTCCAACAGGTTAACCTCTGATTTATTGCATGTCTCAATTGTAAATAATAACAGAAATCCCATCTTTTGTTGCCAGATCTATCTTTGAGGTATTGAAATGCAAAAATCAAATTCAGACTAGGGTCAATGATGTCATTCTACTTAGAAATGTCCAGTTTGTCCCACCCTCTCCTGTTTTTTCCCATTGCATTGTATATTTGAGTTGTTCCAAACAGCGGTTAACTTATGTTGAAACAGTCCATTTTAATAACTTTTTAATATGCTTTAGCATATATATTGAGTCCAAAATAGAGGGGTGTGGTTTAAAGGATTTCCTCCATGTAAGCCCCAGGGGAGTACAGGTGTAAGGCCGAAGGCAGAGTGCCACACGGCTCTGGAAATGCATCAAAATCCTTTAAACCACAGCCTGGAGTAGAATATTCTGCTTATAAAAGGGGCTTTGAAGTTGTAGTTTAGTGAAGTGTAAAGAATCATGGTTGTTTTGATGCACTCAAGGAACTAATTGTATTTCAAAGAAACAAAACGCCTAACATTCCCTTTAACAAAAGTGTGACAAATTCTGGTTGCTGAGTGTTGTTAATTGCAAGCTAAAACCCAACAATGTGAGGTCAGTTCTACGCAAAATGCTTCAGTAAAGGTGTGGGGGGAGGGCTTTGGCTGAGGTGCTGAAAACCTCAGCTATGTCTTGCAGATGTTTTACTAATGCATATGAAGTGATGCTGTTGGAGAGGGATGATGGGTTTAGTAAGTGAATGTGACAGACCTTTGTAAATTGGCTAAATACATATTTTTATTTTTTTTCTGTGTGTTTGTTTTAGAATTTTTGACCAGAAGCTGGTACACTGAGCTGAAGTTTGTCTCAATGTGTAACCTAGAAGCACAGGGAGGTTGTGACTTTCTGGGGGTCCTGCATCATGCAAGTGGTGGTAGTGAGTTTCAGATTAAGAAATAAGATGGGTCAACTCCTAAATAATCATGAATTTCTTTTTATTTTATCTTTCCACTGTCAGCGGAAAGATGGTTGGTCCTGGGTTACGCCAAGTCACAATTTGACAAGCACAGCGTGCAAGAGAAAGACTTGACAAAGTTTTCCGGGAGGCCATGCAAGCTGGGGAACTCTTAAAGCTAGGAGCCTGAAACTTCGGAATAAAAGATAATTCACAAATATGTAGAACACCACCTACCTGAAGAAGGGGGTATACCCATGAAACGTCATATGGTCACGTCGGAAGATAAAATAAAAAGAAATTAATTATTTAGGAGTTGAATGAACCTTCTTATTTTTTAATTGGGACTTTATTCTGCAGAAAACAAGAGTTCCTCCTGTCTCAAAATTTGGAAGGCAGTTTATGCAGGGGGCATCCTAGTCCTTATAAATATAGGTTGTGGATTTCAAACCCAGGTCTGCTGGGCCCCTGGGTTCACAACTTGTTCATCTAACCTCTAGGCTATACTGCCTCCCTAGAGATGAGGGTAATTAATTATGACTGAAAAATGAATTGTCCAATTTTCCAATAAAAAAGTCTTTAGAAGAACTGGACTTTTTTTTTATTGATCTATTAGTTTATTTAAAATTTGGTGACTGTGAAAGGCACACTGAGCTGAATGTCATTTTCCGGTGCATCTGGGGAGAGTTACAAGAATAACAATTACCTATAGTACCGGCAAACACTACACGAGGTGCAGTTGTCAATGAGATAACGTGTAGTGCAGTATATAAACAATTATGTTTCATAAGGTTCAGTACGCTGGTTATTTCTGGAACAGCATGTGTGCAAAATCAACGCCACTGAACATCAACAGCAGCAGAACTGCCTAAATAGCCATAATAACCTACAGTCGGGGGGGGGGTGTAGTTTACGGTCTGGAATGGACTGTGTAGGCCTGGAGCAGGGTTTTAGAGAGAAAAGAGTGGAGACTGCAAAGTGAGAGTGGGAGGCTGTTTCAGAGAGAGAGGAGTCTGTAGGAAAAAGAAATCTGTCCAGCAGAAGTACTGAAGCAAGGGAGCAGGAAGAAGCGCGAATCGAAGCTCCTAAGGGAGTAGAATTTGAGGGTGGTAGGGGAGAGGAGGGAAGAGAGATAGCAGGGAAGCAGGGAGAACCAGAAATAATTTGGCTATGAGGGCAGAAGAGTGATTGAGGTTCCTCTCAGCCAGGGAAGGTAATTAAAGTTTGGACTAAAGACAGTAGTGGTGAGTACAGGGCAAGCTGGAGGAGGACAGCCTGCTGTGGGCGAAATGGCAGTAAGGATGGAAGAGGGGTTTAGTCAGGCCAGGATGGATTTAGGGGTGGCACCACAGTCAAATATCAGGAGGGTAATTGAGAATAATTTCATAAGCTGGGAGGGGGATACAGGATATGTTACTGTAAAGTGCACCCAGTCTGGAGAGGAACTAGGAGTAGATGGTATCAATGTGGCTAGGGAAGTTACGATGAGTATCTAACCAGACACCCAAGATCTTAATTCGAGAGGGCTCTTGCAGTAGGTAATCACCTTTAGGACTGAGTGCCCCCTGCTGTCAGGACCACATGGAAACTTTAGCCAGCAGTGTCTGACAAGGGACCGCCCACTCAACGTCACGTGACGGATGTTTGCGTGATCCTATATAGTGGGTGGTCCCCACGTCTGCCTTCCAGTTCTTTTCTGCCGTCGACCTGATCAGTCAGACCTCGTGGAGATTGTACATTGCAGTTCTACTGCTATTTCGGATGAGTATCCATTTATTTCTTTCCAAAATCAATCAGTTGTTAAATTTTGTGCATGTCATCGTCTTCCATTGAGCACAAGAACAATTGTGCTTTGTGCAGCGCACAACTACCGCACAAGGATTTTCACTCCCTCTGCCTAGGCCCGGATCACAAGGTCGAGGACTTAGGACTCCACCAGTTTCAATCTGGCCACACGGAAGCGCTGCTAGCAGGCCCTCAAGGCTCATCTTTTAAAGCAACGAATGGCCACCATGTAGAAAGAGCTCCAAGCGTTTCGGCGCTTCCACCTCGCCCGCAAACCTGGGCGAAAAAGAAGAAGAGAGAAACATCAGGACCAGGAGTGGGCGCCCCCTTCCGAGGCCACCCGCGGGCCCCTCGGACAAAAAGCAGTCTCCTTCCTCTGGGAAGTCAGCCGCTACTGCCCAGTCTGCCTCGCTTAAGGAGCAGTCCTCAGGACCCCACACCACCACTAGTTCTAGTGGCCGCGGGATCCTCAGCTTCAGCTGAGGTCTTGGCAGCACTCAGACCCATCTCTATGGGGGGGGGTCTGCCATGCTGAAAAGAGCCACTAAGTCGCTTGTCAGCCCGTCCGACAAGCACCTGGCTCAGGCTGTTGTGTTGGGCTCTGAGGAATCTAGATCCTGCCCGGCTTTGACCGATAAGTCGAGCATCGTCAAGTTCAACGTTCGTGCAGTCGTTTCAGCCAATAAGTCAGACATTGGATCTGATGATGTCCGTCCGATCGACCTGACGTCGGGTTCCGGCAGTGGCCCCGATGATACCCAGTTGCCGGATCTCTCTCAGCCTCCCCCGGAGGGTTCTTCTCACTGGGCCCCTCCCCACCATGGGACATGGATCCACCTTCCTCTTCTTTTAACAGAGGGACTGGAGATGAGGGGCTTCCACAGGCAGCTGATCCCCGGGCTCACCTCTAGATTTGGGGTTAGGAGCTGGCATTAACCCGGATGGCTCCTAGCTTCCTCCTCTTTCATCAGGAGCTTCTCCTCCACTGGCAGCTCCCACTCTGTATCTGACCCTTCCGGGACCATCAGGGTTTGGTATCCTGCAGGTTTCCCCATCGGGGCCTATGGCGCCTCCATCAGGTCCTTCATCTGGCTTGCTTCCTTTGATCCCTCCATCAGGCCTCCTGTCAGGTTATCCTCCGTCGGGGTAACCCCTGTCAGGACCCCATCATCGAGGTTCCCATTGTCAGGTTAGCCAATACCTCAGGCCCCAGCATCTAACCCCCGGATTACCCCCCCATCAGGGTTCCATGTGCCAGGGTACGAACCTGTTTACCCTTCGCCTGGGTTCCCGTCACCATGCTTTGCCACTGGCAATCCCCCAGTTTATCAGCCTCCTCCACCTCTGCAGCCTCAGACTCCAGTAGATTTTCAAGCAATCATGCAGTCTTGGTGTTCGGAGACCAAGGCTCAACTGGTGTTGGAGTTGAGCAGTCGTCTGACCCCAGGGAGCTCCCTAGGAGCCGCGACGTGCAGCCAGTGAGGCAGGTTCTAGCTCCTCTTCCTCAGCCAATGTCGGTCCCTTCAAAGGATCCGATGTCGGCCCGGCCTCTGGATCAGCCGACACCGGGCCTACGGTATTTGGATCACCCTGATTCTGGGTCTTCGGACTCAGACCAAGACTCCAACTTGGATGCTTCCTCATCGGTAGAGTCGGGCTTCCAAACCACCAAGGGGAAAGGCAGCTGAAGCAACAGCAGACGTCCCGACGTCAGGCCAAACGTTGGGCGCAGCAAGCCTCAGTCACCCCTCCCCCCAGCTAAATCCCAGAGAACTTTGGGTGCAACTCTCCCCAATCCCCCATCCTTCACGTGACTTGCTTTCTAACCTCTCCCCTCAAGATCTTTCAGGGGAGCAGGTAGGTGGAAGATTTGCTTGTCATCTGCCAGGGTGGCGGGTAGTGACAACCGACTCTTGGGTCCTTCAGCTCATAGAGCAAGGCCACACTCTGGAGTTTACTGACAAACCTCCAGACAGGTCTCCGGCCCAGTCACACTACCTGAAGGTGCACATTCTTATTCTCTGAGAAGAAATACAGGCTTTGTTACAAAAGAAAACAATAGAACCTGTTCCCATGCACCAGGAAGGAAAGGGGTATTACTCCCACTTCTTGCTTCCCAAAAAGACAGGAGAGCTGCAGCCCATTCTGGACCTCGGCACTCTCAACCTGTACATAGAGTACAAGAGGTTTTGGATGCTGATCCTCCCAAGTTTGCTGCCCCTCCTGCACCAAGAGTCAGTGGCTCTGCGCTCTGGCTATGCAGGATGCCTACCTGCACATCCCTATTTTCTGGGCCCATCATTGCTACCTTCAGTTCCCTTTTCAGGGGGAACATTACCAGTTCAAGGCCCTACCTTTCAGCCTATCCTCAGCACCTTGGATCTTCACGAAGTGCCTGGCAGTAGTGGCAGCGGCCCTGAGGCATCAGGGCCACTGTGTCTTCTCTTACCTCGACGACTGGCTTCTGTCAGCTCTGTCGAGGGAACAGTTGGAACTCTCCTTCTCTCCAGCCCTGGACCTTTTTTGTCAGGTGGGGATCACTGTCAGTTTTTTGAAGTCCCAGCTTGTCCCTTCCCAACACCTGCAATTCATTGGGCTGGTGCTGGACACAGTTCAGGGTATGGCTTTCCTCCCTCTCAACAGGGCAGAAACCTTGCAGAAGCAGGCCCTTATGGTGGCCTCCAACAGGAAGGTTTCGGCCAGGTCATTTCTTCGACTGCTAGGCCTGATGGCAGCGGCCATCGCCACCATGCCTTTAACCAAGCTTCATATGCATATTTCACAGTGGATGCTCAGAGCACAGTGGCACCAGAGGTTGGATGGCCTGAACCAGATGGTTATGGTCTCCGATTCCATGCGGAGGGATCTCTTGTGGTGGCAGGATCTTTCCAATCTCACCAAGAGGGTCCTTTTTCAGTCCCCTACTCCCACCCAGACTCTGACTACAGATGCATCAGGGATGGGTTGGGGCGCATATCTGGGAGACCACAAAACCCAAGGCAGGTGGTCCCAGATGGAGCTTTCTCTACACATCAGTGTGTTGGAGATGAGTAGTGTTGTACGCTCTTCAAGCTTTTCAGCACCTGCTTCTCCAGAGCACCCCGTTAGTCCAGTCAGACAACATGTGCGTGGTCTGGTATCTCAACAAGCAAGTAGGCACCCGTTTGTATCCCCTATGCAGAGAGGCGATGTGGGTGTGGAATTGGGCTGTTCTGCATCGGATTCACCTCACAGCTGTTCATGTTCCGGGCATGCAGAACATCCTAGCGGACAGTCTCAGCCGCACCAGAGTAAGGGCCCACGAGTGGGAGCTCAAGCAAGAGGTGGTCAACCACATATTTGACCTATGGGGTCAGCCAGAACTGGATCTATTCGCTTCCTCATACAACGCAAAACTACCCATGTTTTGCTTGCTCGTTCCAGGGCATGGTGTTTTCTAGTGAGACGCGTCATCTCTTTGCTGAACAGGGAGGTTCTTGTACGCCTTCCCTCCCTTTTCAGTTCTGCAGAAGGTGCTGCTCACTCTACGGGTGGAGGGGGCCCACATGGTTCTAATTGCCCCCTTTTGGCCTCATCAGGTTTGGTTTCCACTCCTTCAGCAGCTAGCAGTGTAGCCTCCGGTTCCCCTGCCTCTCTGCAATGACCTCCTGACCCAGGAGGAGGGTACGCCATTCCAGCCAGGGCTGAAATCCCTTCATCTTCACATGTGGCACCTCAGGACATAGCCACTTCATGCTTTGGAGTATCCTCCAGGGTGGTGCAAGTCCTCACTGAGGCCACAAAATCATCTACGAGGACCACTTATTCCATGAAGTGGATGTGCTTTTCCATTTGGGCCACTGAGAAGGTTTGGGACCCGTTCTCATGCCCTGCTCCATCAGTCATGGAGTGTCTCCTGCACCTCTGTGATTTGGGCCTGGGGTATTCTTCGCTGAAGGTCCATTTGTCGGCTGTCTCTGCCTACCACACCCTAGTGGATGGCAGGACAGTATCCCAGTTGGAAGTTTCAGAAACTGTCTTGAAGGGGATTCTGCATCTCAAGTCACTGGTGCGCAGTCCTGCACCACTGTGAGATCTGAATTTTGTTTTAGAAAAGTGGACCCTGCCTCCTTTTGAATCGGCTGTTTCCTGTGACATGCGTTATTTGTCCTGAAAGCACTTTTCTTAGTAGCAGTCACTTCAGCTTGAAGGATTTCTGAGCTTCAGGCCCTGATTTGTAAGGAACCTTATTTAATTTTTCATAGAGACTGTGTGTCTCTTCCTACCAACCCTTAGTTCTTACCCAAAGTGGTTTCTGAGTTTACGATGAATCAGTCGATTCAACTTCCAGTGTACTACCCCAAGCATTCCAGTCGGGGAGAAGCCTTAGATGTTCATAGAATCTTGTGTTATTACACTAACAGGACTAAGTCTGTGTCGTCGAGGCACAGGTCAGGAAGCATAGGAAAAACCAGGAGCAGTTGTAGAATTCACCAAAAATATTTATTTGTACTAGCAGTAACATAAAAAAATAAACTTGTTCAGAATAACTATTTACAAAGGCAAAATAAAAGAGAAGATCCATCAGAGTTTTCCTTCAATCTCTGTGTGTCCCTTTTTTAAGCAATTACAGCTCTGTCTTATAAGTCCTTACAACCCCCATCTTAATAAACATCCTGTTTTTTTCTAAAGTGTTCTAGTATATTTCAGGCAAATGCTGGCAGGAACACAATGTCCCAAAACTGAGGCTCCTTTTCCACAACTCGTCTGCAAAAGGCTTAAAAACTGCACTAAGGTAACCTCTTGAGTTTCCAACCACTTTCTGCAGTCATCTCAAACTATAATTATATACATTTCAATTAACACTGTATAATTTCTAAACAAGGGGATCCCAAATCCCAATATCAGTTACATTTCCGCATAATGATTTGCATATATTTTTATATCAGCAGATATGCATGGGAAGAAGAAGACAGAAAAACAAGGGAAGACTGAGAGACAGTGAGAGGCAAAGAACAGCAAGACTGTCGAGGTGATCAAATCCTAGGTCTCACAGGAAAATTTGGTTGTGCAACCAGACAGAGAAGAGACAGAAAAGAAGAGAATAGAACAGATCCCTGCAGTCAAACTCTTTCCATAACAACTGGGACAGGGTCCTATTCCACCCTGTCACAGTCTGTCTGGAAAACGGATCAGCTTTTCATTTCGTTTGCACCCGCGAGAGGGTGCTACAGTTTCCAAACAGTGTTTATCCAAATGGTTGGCAAACTGCATTACTTTCTGTTATCAGAAACATGGTAAGACCCTCCCAGCTAGGTTAAGGGGCATTCGACCAGGAGTATGGCTGCCTCTACTGCTTGTTTCAGGAACGTATCAGCCGCTGACATTTGCACCATGGCTACCTGGAGTTCGATCCACACTCTCACCAAGCATTACAGTCTGGACATCGCTTCTAGTCGTAGGGCAGGTTTCAGCTTAGCAGTGCTTCAAGGTCTCCTGTCATGATTTCTGTGCCTCTAGCGGACCTTTTTTCCCTACCCCTCGTGTTTCAGTTTCTTCTGATTCACACTGCTTGGGACTCAGTCCTCAAGGTTATTACCTACTGCAGGAGCCCTCTCAAAGTAAGATAGTATAATTACGTAAGAACTTACCGTAACAGTGGCACCCTTTGCAGACTGTGCGAGACACCTTTTGGTACCATGCATTCCTGCTTAAAGTTGAACCAGCATAACATTTTGTGGTGATTTGCATATACAGCTCATGATGCTTTGCATTATGGAGGTATATGTGATTTTGTATTTCTTTGAAACTTGGCTTCCCGGCCAATGCCCTTTGGGGTAACACTTGCCTCAGTGCTTACACACTAAGGTTCTTTGTCTTTTAGCTTGTTCTTATTGGGCTCACCACAACCCAAACCTGATAGACCAACTTTGGGTAGCTGGTTCATTCCACTGGGGTGTCATATAGACGAGGCACACTGATGAGTTCTGGTAGGACGAAACACGTGTCTGTCTCTTCTGTTGGCACCCTTTGCAGACTGTGTGGGAGACCTTTTGGTACCATGCATTCCTGCTTAAAGTGAACCAGCATAACATTTTGTGGTGATTTGCATATATAGCCCATGATGCTTTGCATTATGGGGGTATGTGTGATTTTGTATTTCTTTGAAACTTGGCTTCCCAGCAAATGCCCTTTGGGGTAACCCTTGCCTCAGTGCTTATGCACTAAGGTTGTTTGTCTTTCTTTATGAGCTCATTCTGGGTTCCAGGAGGCTCTGCTTCCTTTTCTCCTGTTGCTCCTCTTCTGAGGTCTCCAGCGGGAGATACTATATAGAGTCATACTGACGTTCATCACTTGACTTCGGGTGGGCAGTCTCCCATCAGACTCTGCTGGCTAAAGTTTCCGTGTGGTCCTGATGCCAGGGAGTGCTCAGTCCTCACGGTGATTACTTAAGCAAGAGCCTCTCTCAAAGATCTACTATTATGGTAAGTTCTTACATAACTGTACTTTCTTGAAGGAGGGGACTACGTGCAGTAGAGAGCACATTCAGAATTATGTATACTGGTATGAATTGGACTCTTATGCTTCTGCCTGCTTCCAAAGGTCATTGAGGCCATTTTTAAGCATTCACATTCAGGACCTCCTTGTGAATGAGCTTGCTCAATGGAGTTTTCCTGCAATAAACTTGAACTTGAACTCACGGAGAGGTGGTTAGATTGGAACCAGTGTTGGACTTTGTTAAAGTCACACTGAAGATCAGTTTCAACTTCTAGGACAGAAAGAACACTGAGGAGGATCACTGTGTCATCTGCATACTTGTGAATTTGTGCAGATGAACAGACATTGGTAGGTCATTTAGAAAAATGGAGACTAGTAAGGGGTCTAGTACAGAGCCATATGAGGCACAGAGGCTATTAGGAGAGGTGGGGAGATGGAACTACCTACACTAATTGATTGGGTTCTGTCAGCTAGATGGGAGCAGAACCAGATGACTGTTAGATCATAGAGGCCTGAACCAGCTAACTTGGACAGAGGTAGTTGGTGGGCCACAGTGTTGAAGGCTTTTGCCAGACTAACAAAGATTACAGAAGTCTCTAATCACCTTCAGAATGTGGTCGGTGAGCTTGAAGAGGGAGGAGGCCAAGTAGATTTTCCTAAAGCCTGACTGAAGGTGGGCTAAGAAAGGAGGTAAGAGTTGAGGAAGGCCTTCAGTAGCAGGAACAGCCAGTTGTAGAAGGTTTGGGTCCAAGGCATTTGGGTGGTTTTCTTTGGCCAGGTCTAGAGTGAGAATTGCAGCATGTGCAGCAGCTGGTGAGATACGGTAGAAGTAGAAAAGGTGGGGTTGGGGGACAGGAAGAGGGTAAGAAGGGGGAGGGAGATGGTAGGGAGGACAGAGAGAGAGAGAGCACGAGGAGAATATTCGTTGCAAGCAGAAGCAGCCTCCCAGAGATCA
Source organism: Neoceratodus forsteri (assembly GCA_016271365.2). Classification (NCBI taxonomy): domain Eukaryota; kingdom Metazoa; phylum Chordata; order Ceratodontiformes; family Ceratodontidae; genus Neoceratodus; species Neoceratodus forsteri. Next base: position 428,739,903 of record CM057453.1, on the reverse strand, counting down.
GAAACTGGGGAACTGCCAACTTTGAGCATTGGAGGGGGACATAAAGGTAGTCAGCCAAAATTTATGACAGAGATGTGTAGGGAGCCACTAAAGTGCATCAAACCACAGTTCTCATTTGATATGTTGTTCAGCTTTCCATATGAATCTGAAAGCTTTATTTTGAATGACTTGGAAGATTATTCTGTGGAGATGTTGAACATAAAAACCTGATGACTCCTCTGCAATAATAATGATGAAAGCTGCAAGCAGTAAATTGAATTTCTGTAGAATTGTTATCCAAAGACAATCTGGCCTGATGAAGTTCTGCTTTCTTGGAGGTGATGTGAGAGAAGAGGTGTTTAACCTAGTACTCAGAAAAATAAGTAATTGTGTAAATTGCCATGTGTTTCGTTGTGAAGGACTGAGAAATCAGTTTGTAATGTAAAGTGACCATGTGCTCATCACAGTTTTTAATCGAATGAGAACTGGGAGACTATGAACACTGAAATTGAAGGAGAAATGATTCATGCACAGAATATTAAATAAACCAAAAGAATTGATAAGCAATTTCATGTGTGAAATTGCTAATCAACTGTGAAAATGCATAGCACATGGCACAGATTGAGCAGCAAAATGAAAAGACTTTAATAATGTGTTTTAAATGTGTAAACCTGAACAAAGAACATACAAAATGTCTAGCGGTCTAATGCTATGCAGTTCAGAGAATGGTTAGCATTACCCTTTGATATGCATAGTTTTGCTATGCTGTGCCAGCTGTTTAATACCCCGATATATGTAATAGATATACCACTCTGAGGTGTGCCGATTACGGCAGCTCTGATATACATACGCTTGGCATGTGTGTTGAATGCGACCAGTCGTCAACCGCACAAGGCGTGTGTATATCAGAGCGTGACCGCACACCTCAGAGTGGTATATCTATCTTATAAAATGGCTATAGATTTTTTTTTTGGGGGGGGGGAGTAGTCCTTCTGTGTAGTTAGTAATTAAATGATATGTTGGCAGAGGTGACACTTTTTGGTGTGAAAAACTGTATTTGTAAATGATTTTAACTTTATGTAGTCATTTTTGGTGTGAAAAAAAGTATTTCTGTAAAGCAGTGTCACTTTAATTGCTAATATGGATTGAAGGTAAGTGAGAAGTGTTAGTCAGTAAGAGGCAGGTGTTTAAAACTGCCTTTACATGCCGCCGCATTGCGATGCGGAAGCAGCGAGGATAGATCGAGTGAGTGGATTTAGAACGAGCGAGCGAGAGCCAGTGCTGCTATGGCAACACTCGCTCTCGCTTCCGTCTACGTTTCTAAATGACCGAGTCGCTCGATTTATCCTCTCTGCTTCCTCATCGCATATGGAACTAATATTACGGAAAACCGGCACAAAATAATAAAAGGCAGTCACTTTTTTCTGATTTTTTAAACACACCACGTCTTACTTTGACCTAGTAACAGCTTCTCACTTTCTAAAATGAGCACCGCTCGGTCACGCTACATTTCCCTATTGAAAGTGAAAGTACTGCAGGATCGCAGTATTGTGAGTGGAAAGGCATCTTTTTAAATAAATGAAGAGAAGAATACAAAGGAATGTATGTTATAGTTTTTTATATAGAGTTAGGTTTCTGTTAGTCAGAGTGGTCACAGTGGTTACAGTAATAAAAGTGGTTGTACAGTGTGACACTGTAAACATGGCAGGCAGGATTTGATTTTTAAATTAAATTTTCAGTAAACATTAATGGTAGGATGAACAGATCTGTTTCTACAGTGTGGTGCTACTACTGGTATATTTATTTATGGGTGTGGGTGCATGGGTGTAGCCAGGCATACTCCAAGTACTCCATGGTGTACAATTTATTTAAGGGGGGGTAGCAGATAGACTCTGAACTGCTTCCTTTTTGCATGAAAACTAACAAAGAAAATGCTGAATTCTGAACATTTTATTCATAGGAGTCGAAACTAGCAGGACTGGTCACTGTCATTGCATCCCAAGGACAATACAACTTTACAGGCTCTGGGCTGGTATGTGGCTGTCTTAGGGAGCAATGCGTGGCATTTGCATTTACCCATGCATGGGGGGGTAGCACACCCTAACGGGGGGGGGTAGCAGTGTGTCCACTTGGTGTGCAGATCTGAAATCCCTGGCTACACCCCTGTGTGGGTGTCAGTTGCACATGTGTGTTAGTGTGGGTGTCTAGCTGTACCAGGTGTGGAGTGGTCTTGCTGCTGGTGAAGAGGTTTTGAGGAGTGGAAAGTAGTTCAGGCGTGCGGTCATAGTGGAAGGTGTGCGGTCATTGGGAAATAATGCACGGTCATGTGATGTGTTTTGGCCAATTGTATCACTGGGATTTTTATGATTTTACCACACCATTTTATAAATATATATAAGTTGAGGCATATTTTAGATCGTGGTATATGGTAACTCTTGGTTTGGTGCAAGATGCCCTTTGGCTTAGCAGCAACAATATCGGCAGCCTTGGTTTTGGAGCAGATTTGGGTGAGCGGCTGGCGCTGGGAGATTGTGCTGCCAGTGGTGCAGCTTTCCAGCCTATATAGGGGATGACACAGTTTCTGGCACTGCAGCAAACCTCATGGTGGGCCAGGGGCTTTGCTGCAGCATCTGAGGCTAGCAATGCTAGCTAGTGGATGGCGGCTGTTAAGGGGAGAACACCCCAGAGGCTGTCTAAGTGATGGCCAGGATGTACTTGGGTCCTTCACCATGGGACTTTGCCACCCAGTAGCTGGTGATGGTTCTGGGCTGTCATCCTGGCTGGATGAGGGCATGGCAGACCTTGTGAGGAAGAAGATGTATATGGGGAAAAAAATAAGTTTGGTGCAAGTCTAGCCTGTAAAGATACTGTCAGTTGCATACGGAAGCCACTTAAGGAAGAGGAAGAAAAGAGGGAGGTCATTCATGGGCTAAGAGGAGGTCAGGGCCAAGAAGAGAAACCTGGGAGATCTTGAATTTGACCACTGTGAAATTAAACGAGTTAATACCACTAGATGTTTCTGGTTGGAGAGGTTGGATAAGTAACTATGCAAGAGACTATTGCTGGTAGTACCCAAAATGCAGCCCATGCATGAGTACATTATGGTGCAGGTTGTGGGGCCAAAAGACATTTTGAAAAGCAGTCATTTAAATGGGTTAGCCTTCAGCAAGAGAGGAAAAAAATAATTTCTAGGTGTCTTACAAAATTCATTATAACATGGGGTAGGGAGAGGGAGCTAGCTCTTTCGTCAGTGGTTGTCCGGTTACAGTGCATTATAGCACCCTTGTCGGCACAGTTTGTGTGAAAGGGTCTGAGGGAGATCCCTTGGCAGACCTGCACTTGTTGTGTAGTGGAAAAGGCAGCCATTTGCAATCCTTTCTAAGCAACTCCTACTGCCTTTTCAAAAGTATTGCCCTCTACACAAGAACTGCAGGTGTGGTGGAATGGGAGAGAGGGAGATCTGTGTTCCCCAGCCTGTTGGTCGCCCCCTATTTCTGCTGTCCTCCCCACCCACCCCACAGACCACAGGGGTACCACACACTAACTGGGGAGAGGGAGTGCTCCAGAGAGAGAGAGGAGACAGTGGGCACCATTGCTGCAGGAATGCTGTGTGCATGCATTTCAGTGTGTGTGTGTCTCTCTGTCTGTCTCTCAGCATGCGCTTCTGCCACACATGCTCTTGTTGAAGCAAACATTATTGTAACAGTGTGTACGCAGTGTACACAGAGAGAGAGAGAGACATCGGGTCCAGCACATGCAGAGCCTGGGACTGTGGTCCCATACCTGTATGAACCACAGACATGTTCCTGCAGCTGCCGACCACAACCTGCGCCATCCCAGAGCCTCTCTGTGTAGCTCTCTCACTCCCCAATGTTTGGCAAGTTATGGCTATGTGCTGCATGTGTGTCTGTGTCTCGGACTCTCCGATGTTTGCAGAAGGTGTCGATGGGGCCCAATTGCACTGTGTCTTTCTGCGTCTCTTTCTGTGGAGTGCTGAGGTTCCAGGAAACTATGCAGTTTGTGAGAGAGAGAAAGAGAGAGAGAGAGAGCTATAGAGCATGGACGCTGACAGTAGGTGGGAAATCATCAGGAGGGGGGTGCAGGATGCTACCAGCACCTGTACAAGAGTAAGATGAAAATGCGGTAGGGCCCGTAAACTCTGCTGGTGGACCAGGGAGGTTCAGGAGGTGGTGAGGGGAAAGAAGGTGGCTTATAGGCATTTCAAGTGCTCAAGGAGTGAAAGGGATCGAGGGGAGTACGAGCTGATGGCCAGAAGGGCCACTAGGGTGGTGAGGGTGGCTAAGGCAAGGAAGGAGCAGATCCTGGCCAGGGAAATTAGGAGAGGGAACAAGGGGTTTTTTAGATACATTGGGGAAAAGTGGAGGGTGAAGGGGCAGATTAGCAGGATTAAAACAGGGGAGGGATGGGCACAAGACCTGGGGGAGCAGGCTGAGGTACTAAATGAGTACTTCGCCTCAGTTTTCATGAAGGAAAATGGGGGGGCTGCATCATACATTGAGAGAGACTGTGAAACTGAGGGGGGGGACCCTTACCGATCGGCATGTCTGGGGAGGGGAAGGGCCATCACTGGCAGGAGGGGGGATGGCAAAGCAGGGAGACGAGATAGTGGAGGTGGATATCAGGGCAGAGAGAGTGAGGGGAATCCCTCAGGTCCCTTAAGACAGAGAAAGCACCAGGGCTGGATAAATTACATCCCAGAGTGCTGAAGGAACTGGCGGATGTCCTGGCAAAACCTCTGGCGGAGCTTTTCAGCATCTCCCTGAGGACAGGGTGGGTGCCCCAGGACTGGAAGGTGGCGCATATAGTGCCTGTCCACAAGGGGGGGTCAAGAGAGGTGGCAGAGAACTACAGGCCCGTCAGCCTGACATCGGTGGTGGGCAAGGTGATGGAGGGCATTGTCAAGGAGAGGCTGGGGGAGACTTGGAAAAGTCGGGGTGCCTGGATGATAGGCAGCATGGATTCGTCCCGGGGAAATCGTGTCAGACAAACCTTGTGGAGTTCTATGATTGGGTGACAAGTGCCTTGGACCTGGGTAGACTGGTGGACGTCCTCTTTCTTGACTTCAGCAAGGCGTTTGACTCTGTTCCTCACAGGGGCCTGTTGGATAAGCCGGGAGAAATGGGGGTGGGGAACCAGATGATCAGATGGATAGGAAATTGGCTCCAGGATCGGACCCAAAGGGTCGTGGTTGGTGGGATAGTCTCATCCCCAAGGAGGGTCATTAGTGGGGTCCCTCAGGGATAGGTCCTTGGGCCCCTCCTGTTCAGTGCCTATGTCTCTGACATAAGGAAGGGTATCAGGAGTGAGATGAGTCTCTTTGCGGATGACTCAAAACTGGGGGCAGTGGTGGATGGGAGGAGGGAGGTAGCCCTACAGGGGGACCTGGAGGCTCTGGAAAGGTGGTCTAGAAAGTGGAAGCTGAGGTTCAATGCAGGGAAATGCAAGGCACTGCACCTGGGAGCCAGAAACCCAGGCCAAGTGTACACCCTGGGGGGAATGCTGCAAGTCTCAATGGCTGAGAGGGACCTGGGGGTGGTGGTGGATGTCAAGATGAACAACTCTGAGACTTGTAGGAGGGCAGCGGCCAAGGACAACAGGGTGGTGGGATGCATTGCTAGGGGAATCACCTCCAGAAGGAGGGAAGTGATACTCCCTCTGTATAACTGCTTGGTGAGGCCACACCTCGAGTACTGTGTGCAGTTTTGGAGGCCACATTTAGAGAAGGACATCGAACTCCTGGAGAGGGTCCAGAGGAGGGCAACCAAAATGATCTGGGTCTTGGGGGACAGGACCTATGGGGAGAGGCTTGAAGAGCTAAATATGTACACATTGGAAGAGAGAAGGGACTGGGGGAACATGATAGAGGTCTTCAGGTACATAAAGGGGGTAAATAGGGGAGGAGCAGTCAGGGTGCTCCGAAGGAAGGAAGGGGGGCAACTAGAGGGCATGGGTGGAAGCTGAAGGGGGAGATTCAGGGGAGAAAGGAGGAGGTGCTACTTCACTGAGAGGGTGGTGGAGCCATAGAATGTGCTGCCCAGGGGGTTGGTGGAGGGGTTCAAGAAGGGGTGGGACAGGTACAGGGGAAGGATTCTGGAAGCAAAGTCCTGTGCAGTGAGAATATCCAGGACTGGGAAGGGAGAAACACAGAGAGGGCGAGGGGGGCAGCAAGGTCATCTCCCAGGGTGGGGGCTGACCAAACGAGCAGACACGAAAGACCGTTAGGCCTATTCTGCTGGCATTTTAGTATGTTAGTATGTGGGGCTGCTAGTACGAGGGAGAGTCATGGACAGGGAAGATGATGTCAGAGATTGCTGTAAAAGCAGAGCGAGACAGAGAGAGAAAAAGTAACAGAGCAGGAGCAAGTGACAGCGGCGCTGTGTGTACCACAGAAAAATGCAGTGCTTCTGTGTATTGCTGTCGGTGTCTGTCCATTTCCCTTAACCCCCCCCCCAACACACACACAGCACCCATTCAAATTGCCTGACTGGTGTACACCGAGAGAGTGCAAGAGGCACAGGGAGAAAGGCAGAAGTGCACCCAAATTGGGCATACCTGTACCACCCCCCATGTACCACCCCCATACACATCCCCGCTTGTGAGAAGCAGTTTGTCCCTGTCCTCTGTGTCAGCCAATGACTGGGATTGCATGTGAGTTTATGTTATAAGCAGCACAGCAGTATGCTGCAGGCAGGAGTGGCAGATGGAGGGTGAGCAGGTTAAGGCGATTACACACACACACACACACACACACACACACACACACACGCACGAGCGAGGCACACTGAGAGTGAGAGAGTCCATGCCAAAGGGGGACAGAGCCTGCAGTGTCCTGTTGCAGGAATTGTCCACTGACCCCCGCACCACCTGCCATCTGCTATACTGGTGTGTGTCCGCTATGTGTGGGTGGCCCAGTTTAGTGCTCTGTCTGTGTGGCAGATTCATTGTCTTTCTGTCACCTGTGATGTGTTGCCTCCCAAGTAACTCAAAAAAAACAGCATATGTGAGCGGCAACTATCTGGTGACCCCCGCACCAGCTGTTGCCCGCTGTACCTCGGCTTTTGCTGTTCGGGATCTGTCTCTCTGCACATGTTCAGGAGTTCTGCAGTGCAAGCTGCAAAACGGGGTTGACACTCATTAATGTTTAGAAGTAGCAAGAGAGGCAGCCCTGTTCCTTAATCTGTACAAATTGTGCTCTCTGCGATGTTTCTGTCCCCATCGTGCGGACCCCCCATCCCACAGGCGATGAGCTGGGGCAGAGAGCGCATTCCAGAACATTGTGCTGCTTATCAGGGAACCATGATGTGGATATAAATTTGAATTGTAAAGGGTCACCTGGAAGATGTGGCGTCTGTCTGACACAAGTTTTTGTTTTAGTCTTGGTCTGTCCCTCTCTGTGCCATGGTCCATAACGGAAGGTGAGCTGCAACAGCTGAGAGAGTGATACAGACACACAGAGAAACAGAGAGCACAAGTGGTGTGCAGTGGTTCCACCAGGCCCCCCCCACCATGTGTCCCTGTGTCAGCTGCAGGAATGAATGTGTGTCTCTCTGTCTGTGTTACTGCTTGTTCTGTGCCAATCCAAGCACTCTGCCTTGGCACTGATAAGTCTAACTACCTTTTTTTTTTTTTTTTTAAAGCTAGTTTTCCATCAGCAGGTTATACAGACCTGCCACTAAAGGGATTCTTGGTCTTCTACATAACTCCCTGTACTCATTCGTGAGCATTATGGCCTGCATTATCATTCTACCTCTTTCCCGGTGCTGTTACAAGTGGTGGTTGTAGTTGAGGTTCCCCTAAGCTTCACTCAACAGGCTGACTACTTCCTTAAAACTGCCTGTGCGACAGCTCTGCAGCTGAAAACAGGAAGCCCTCAGTGTCTGCCATCCACCTTTCAGACTCAAGCAGATAGACGCTGAGCACCTTATTATTACCTACACTGCGCTGTCATACCAATAGATACCAATAGAATCCTCTGCAGAGAGCCAGCACGCCTGGGCACCCTTGATTGGTGCGGTACTGCTATAGGGGGATTGTGATTGGTACGCCCGCTTGCCTGCTTTGCTCTGATTGGGGCACCTTCTCTATAGCCTGTTACAGTGTTCCCTTCTTAATTCTGACTTCTCAGCTGTCGCTCTGACCTGAAATTTTCTCGCACTCCCACCACCCCCCTCTCCCAGGCCTCCTTTAAATACACTCATGATCCGCCTCCTATATCATATTACTGCTTCATTGGCCTAGTTTCGACTGCTGCCAACCTATGATTGGTATCTGAGTGTGGCCAATAAGGCTGCCCTGTGTGAATATCTCTTGAGCCCCATCACTAACTAAGCTGCTCCTGCTCTCCTTGTTCCCCTTTCTGCTGTATTTTCTCATCTAGGTTTTAAGTGAGTACCTAGGTGGGTAAATTACTTGCCTAGAAAATATTGCACTAATACAAATCACGAGACCACTCAATCTGGGACCATGGCTCTCCTTATTGTGTTTTTATTGCTCCTAAGACGCACAGTTCTCAGCAATACAGTGCAATTCGAAGTACCTCAATGCAGTTCAGTTCTCCAATGTACCTTATCAATACCTAATGTTATAACGGTCTACCATGCAGACAGTCATTCTCCTCTCCCCTTTTAGCCAATTCTCCCCGGCTAGCCTACACCCCCTTGCTACTGTCCTCACCTATGTCTATTTAAGCGCTTACATTGATCACAATCAACTGTCATTACAGTGGTGCTGCCTCTTGCGCAGCACGATATGGGTTGCCACGAAGAAATAAAAAAGCAGTCTCCATTCTTATAAGCTCCTTAAAGAAAGTTATACTTCTGCTTCTTCTCTGCTCAGGAAATGTGAGCTCAACCCTGCCCCCCCCACACACACAACAACTTACCTCGCCATCGATTTTGTTGAGGCCACAGGTCTCAAAATGATGATGGTCAACATTTTAAGCCTGCCTAAAAACTTGTACAGCTGCAAGCCTGGGCTGCACACGTTAACCCTGACCTTATCATAATTACTGAGTCGTGGTTAAAAAGATGAACACTGATCAACAAATATCACTGCAGGGCTACAATTTATTTAGAGCAGATAGAGAGTCTAGAGGCGGGTGTGATTATTCACGCCAAATCTAAGTACTCGGTCACCAATATTAGTTGCAAATCTCTAGCCAAGGAATTTGAGTTAGTTTCAGTTGAGCTCCATCTCCCTCCTCGGAATGTATCACTATCCTAGGTGGCTATAGACCCCCGTCTGGTGGTGATGAAGTCCTTAATCTTTTGAAATCCATGTTCATAGATGCAAAAACTGAAACAATATTTCTAGGAGATCTAAATATGGACTGGCTGTCACCTAAATCACATGGCCTCAAATCCCTTTGTGACGAGCTAGGTCTTGGGCAATTAGTCAGTGAACCCACTAGGAACAACACTCTAAATACTGCCAACAGTTCCATTCTAGATGTGGTACTAACCACCCATCCACACAAAATATCTCATTCGGCAGTGTTTCACAACGACATGAGCGATCATGGAATTGTTGCTTGCATAAGATCTCAAATTAAGGCCTGGCGCAACCCATCTTTATAACAAAAAGATCCTTTCGCAAATTCAGTGCAGTAAACTTCCTATCTGACCTGAGCATGATCAGATGGCAAGATCTCTACCTAGCCAAAGATGTCAACAAGGCAGCTTACATCCTTAATGACAAACTCACTACAATAATAAATAAGCATGCCCCTTTTATCAAAGTAAAGGTACGGAACAATTCCAACCCCTGGTTCACCTCGGATCTCAAGGCAGCCTTTATAGCTCGAGATAAGCTCTGGGCTAAAGCTAGACATTCCAAAGAATCTGATTGGCAGGCCTTTAGAACAGCCAGGAATAACTGTGAGAAAAAACTTCGCTCTGCTAAAGCTAACTATTACATTTCTACTCTCAAACAAGCTAAAGGTAACCCTCATAAAATATGGAAGACTATCAAAGCTATAGAAGGATGGCCCATGGCCCCCTCTGTCCCAACAAAGATAGTTGCAAGTGGCAAGATTGTGGAAAACAAGTCCCTAATCATGGAGGAACTTAACTCCCACTTTGCCTCAGCTGGATTAGCTTTTGACTCGTCACCTTATGCTGGTGCTGCGGTGAGCCAGCATACCCCTCCCCCTACATCTAGTCCTGCACCCAGCCCCTTCCAACTGCGCGAGATAACTTATAAAGAAGTAGAAGATTCTCTTCTTAACTTAGACACCAAAAAAAGCTCAGGGGACGATGGCTTGGAACCCTTTTTTCCTAAGGTCAGGTTACGCCCACCTCACTGCCCCAATTCTCCACATCTTCAATCTTTCCATTACATCTGCTACTGTGCCATCCTGCTGGAAATCAGCACATATCCTCCCTCTATTTAAATCTGGTGACCCATGCGATGTAAACAACTATAGGCCTATCTCCATATTGCCTATCCTTTCCAAAGTTCTCTAAAAACTGATCCATATTCAGTTAAAATCTCACTTGGAAACCTTCTCTCTCATTAACCCAGCTCAATCCGGCTTCTGGGCTAATCATAGCACATTCACTGCACTAGCAAAAGTAACCAATGATTGGATCTCTGCTATAGATGCTAAGAAGGTAACTGGCGCAGTCTTTTTGGACCTCAGCAAAGCTTTTGATACTGTTGATCACAAAATATTAGTCAATTGCCGTGCAAAGTTGGGTGCCACATACCATACCACCCAGTGGTTCTCTAGCTACCTAACTGGAAGATTCCAAAAAGTAAAGGCGGAAGGCCTTTTTTCCTGCTACCTTGCCAGTTGCAAGAGGAGTCCCCCAAGGATCCATCTTAGGCCCTATCTTGTTTTCTCTGTACATTGATGACTTAGATGCTAACATATCTACGTCCAATCTGCACTTTTTTGCAGATGATACTGTGTTGTATACTTCTGGCTCATCGTTATCTGAAGTCAAGGGAGTGCTTCAAGCGGACTTCGCACAACTTGAGCATAATCTAATAAAGGCAAAGCTTCTGCTCAATGCTAAGAAGACTAAAGCGATGATATTCTCCCGCAGTGCTGTCACAGGCCCCCCCCCAATACCCTTGCCCAAGACTTCATTGTCCCCACGCTAAACGAGCCTCTGGAAGTTGTAACCAAATTTAAATATCTGGGTATCTGGATCGACAATAAATTATTTTTCAATGACCACGTCGAAGATGTCTCTAGAAGGTTAAAAGCAAGGTTAGGTTTCTTCTACAGAAATAGGCCCCTTTTCCCCCTTGAAACTCGAAACAAGCTTGTACAGGCCACTTTTCTCCTCCTACTCGACTCATGGCTAAGTAATCTATTCCTCCACCACTCTTGCAAATCTAAGTAAACTGGACATCCTTTATCACCGTATGCTACGGTTCATTACTAACTCCTTACTGCTCGCACCACTGTGACTTATATGCAGCTATTGGTTGGACATCCCTTACTACTAGACGCCTGCTCCATGCTGGGCTATGGACTCTTAAACTGCTCCTGCAGAAATTGCCAAGCTATCTCTCTTCCCTTATTAGTATCTCACATAGTGCATACTCGTAAGAAAATCTGACTTTATTATGCTTGACATACCAAGGACGGACCTCCTTTGGTAAACGTGGTATTTCATATGCCCTTCCTCCATTTGGAACCAATTATAAACTGCATTGAAACTAACTAGCGCAGTTTCAATAAACTTCTACAAATCGCTAAGTTCAGCCAAAATAAAAGACACCTGTAACTGTCATTAAGTCTCTTCCTTCCCATGTGTGCCATATTTATCCACTGGTAAGGTATAATTGCTTTGTCATATTAACTGTTTTCCCTTCCCCTTCTACTCCTGGCTTTATCTATGCTTATGCTCCACTGCTACTCTATCAAATCACTCCTCCCCCCCATATCAGTTGTAGTCTGTTGTTTGTTCTAGCTGCCATAATATATGTATTGCACACACCAGTCAACATGTTTCATTTATCAGTATGCAACCTGTAAGTCACTTCCCTGTCTCATATTAATGTTTACCACCTGCGGTCACCCTATGTGGTACCCTTGTATGTATATCCAGCCTGTATCATGTAACGTGCATTTCATGTATATACTGTTATTACCTATCTATGTTTGTACTTTAAGTGTTTATGTCACAGGACCTCCTTGTGAATGAGCTTGCTCAATGGAGTTTTCATGCAATAAACTTGAACTATCCGTGATGTGTGTGTGTCGTAGTACACTGTCCTGAGTGAAAAATGCATTACTTGGAGACTGTTTGTCCATGCGGCAGAATATAGCCCCTTTTTTGTTGTTTAAATAGCAAAAAAAAAAAACACCCAATGTGATTTTTTTGTTGTTGTTGTTGTTGTTTAAGAACCCATGTTATAAGCACAATAACCCACTCCAGGGTGTGCTGTTATTGGGGATTAACGCGCAGCCAGGTGCTGTGAGGACATTCGGCCTGCGCCCTCGTGCCTCACAACGCACCCGGGTATGTGTTAGTCCCCAGTAACAGCACTCCTTATCTTGGGTTATTGCTTACATACTATAGCAACAGCTAGGTCATAACGTATTCACTGGAGACCAGAAGAAAGAAGGGGCAATGTGATAGAGACCTCCAAGTTCTGAAAGGAATGAACAAGGTAGATTGTGAGGAAATATTCATCAGGACTGGCAAACCAAGAACATGGGGACATGCGTGGAAGTTAGGAAGGGTGGATTCAGGAGAGATGTTAGGAAGTTTTATTTTACAGAGAGAGTGATTGAGCCATGGGACACCTTACCAGCAGAGGTGGTTGGTGAAAGAACCATTAATGGTTTCAAACATGGTTAGAACCAAGTAAAAGGCTTAATAGTTACACAAGAGGAACGAAGGAAGGTGGGGGGGGGGGTGAGAAGTAGTGCAGGGGGCAGTGAGTGCAATAACTATGACTAGACATTAGGTCCCACATAGGATATGGTAAAACAAGTGAGACAGGATGGCCCAGTGATCTTTTTATGCTGACATTTTCTGTAAGGTCCTACAGTATCTGTCTGGGCACTAGAGAGATGGAGACTTCAGAGCTAAAGTTGTATTCTATTGGATAGAACTCAGATCTGCCTAGGTACAGAACTTATTCTGCTAGGCTTTGTGAGTTGTTCTCATATAGCAGGCCAGATACTTTTTTCTTAAATAAACGTCTTGAGAAAACCAGCAGAAAGAGACAGAGGGAGTAGAGGAAAGTTAAGGAGTTGGAGTTACTCTATAGTCAGAGCTACTCAGCCCGAGTCAGAATGAAAAGAAAGGTTGGCAAAATGGGTGGAATAAACTGCAGAATGAAGTTGCATTACGAAAGGTGTAGTCTCTAGGCCAGAAGCTGTGTACTGCAGATGGAAAAGATTTAAGAGAATGACAGCAAAAAATTGTCAGTGGAGCTAAAAAGGGACACAGAAACTGCATCTGAGAGCTTGTGAGTTGCAGCACAGGACCATTCTGGAAGTAGCCAGTCCATGAAGCCTGTTGCGAAGCACTTTGAAAACCGCAACAGTTCAGTACCATCGATGTAATCTGGCCAGACTAACCATCCAGTTCCACCATACTTACCTTACCAGTTAATCCAAACAAGAACTGTACATTTCAGTTTCTTGTAGCGAAGGTGGGATAAAAATCTGCCAGAAGACTTCCATGCCTGATTGAAAGTGCAACCCATGGCAGAAAGAAGCTTGACGGCAGTCAAGTCTTACCGACCAAAGGAGCGACAGAGTGGACTAGTACAAATGAGTGATGGCTCGAGGAGAATGCAGACATTTTAGGGAGCTTTAGACTACATTTTCTTCAGCCATCGGGAAGTTAGTCTACTTGGATACCAGAAGTATGAAACAAGCTGACTATTTTAAGAAAAAACCCTGACTGAAGAGCTCAATAATTCCAACCAATATCAGCTGGATTCTGAATGTGTATAATGATCCAAGCTTGGTTGGGTGGGGGTCATACCAGCATGGTGACAAAAGAACTCTTGGGTCTATGTTGAAATCATTGCTTATGACTTAAACTATTTTTTGTATTCATAAGATTTACCATAGTAAAACTGAAAATACAAGTTTCTGACTGTGACATTGTCTGATCATGAAACTGTAAATATGGTAATTCCATATTTTCCCAGCATACTTGGTAATGTTTTTATTAGATTAGATATCTTCGTTTAAAAAAAAAAAAAAAGGAAACTTAGAGCATACTGGATGGGCAACTATGCACAACCAGTGTGTTCTGATTCCCTCGCTCAAGAGGTCCATGGGAATCAGAACCCCGAGGTGGCAGAATACACTGGTTTTTATTTATTTATTTAGCTTTTGTTGACCAGGTAAGTACACTAGACAAGACAATTGCCTATTTCCAGGTACGACCTGGGAAAGTACAGGAATAACAGATTTAAATACATAGGGGCGACATGGTACAGATGTGAGGACAGCATGATACAGATTAAAACAGCTTACAAGTCTTGTAAGGCATAGCTTTGTACAGTATGTACACAACAGAATAACACATGTAGCAACTAAGAGCAGTACACGAGGTACAAGTTGAGATGCAGCAGATACAATACTAGTTACAACTTAAAGGCCTCAGGAAGTTGAGTCTTTTGTCCAGAAATACATCCAGGAGGGAGGCGTGCTGTGAGGAGTCAGGATAGATCACGGGGGTTTGGGGCAACCACAGGCCGAAGAGAGTTTGAGGTGGTTCCATAGGGAGGAACGAAGGCACACCTGTGAGTGGGAGGCGCGGACCTGGGCAGGGAAAGCGTTCCACAGTCTGGGAGCACTCGCAGCAAAATCTCTACCTCCCATTAGAGTCCGGGTAGCAGGTATCTTAAGGATGGCAGGCCCCTGAGACCTGAGGGAATAGGATGAGGAGGCAGCCGGGACAAGGAATTTTGCCAGCCCCGGAGGGGAGCCAGTGCCAAGGACCTTTCCCGTGAAGCACCCTAGGACAAAGTCTGTGTGGTTTGAGGGGGAGAGACAGTTTAGCTTGCTATAAAGGTCACAATGGTGGGTGCGACGGGGGGCAGTCAGAGCAAGGTTGTGCATAAAGTTGATCATCCTGTATTTTTATAGTGTATAATAGTATGTGAAATGTGCACACACTGTGGTTCTTTCACTTTCAGAATGAAATTGACTTGTGCAGTCTATAGACGCTTCAGAATGCTATTGTACCACAGAAGGGTACAGTCACATTCCATGACCTTTGAACTGTGGTACAACAGCATTTTGAAAGGGATAGAATTCTATATGGAACAGTGCTCTACTATAAACTGTAAAGATATATGTCTGATTCTAATTTAAAGTTTGTACAGTCTTCCTTGTGCTTCCTGCCTGTGGTCCTAAAATTCATTTATACACTTCCCGTAAATAAGAGGATGCGCTTTACTAGCTGTTTTGCTGTGTTCTAAATAAAGTGCTGCTCATTTATTACTTCCCATAAATACAAGGATGTACTTTAGGCCCCGTCCACACTATACCCAACAAGGCTGAAATGGTTCCAAACCGTTACAGGCTGCAAACGTTACAGCGTGTCCACACTGCCAGGGAACAGGTGTGAAAATGGTCTGGAACCAGCACAGCCTGTCCACATTGAGATGTGAACAGTGTGTGCACCCAACCCCTGTAATGTGGAGTGCATCCTATGGTGCACCTGGGGAAGACAGCTGCAAAAACAGAAATCCACCCAAATGAACACCCAGCTGCCAGTGTACACAGGGCACACTGAGTGCAGCAGGACATGCCACGGTGTCCTACAGCAATGTGTGCCCAGTGGCACCCGTGGGGGACCAAGGGTGTGCAGCAGGTGAAGGTGTGGAACCGAAATGAGTGGAGGCCCCTACACATGGCATGAAGGTATGCAGTGACACACCAACACATGCCAGGAACAGGGACCCCGCTGTGTCCCACAGGCAGGCATGCAGTACACCACCAGGAAATGGCATACCACGCCCCACTGCCACTGGATGCAAGCTGCGTGCCCTAGCAAACACTGTGCAGCCAGGCCGCACACCCAGAACCCCCACACCAGCAACCCATGGAATTGGAAGCCCCACTGTGCCCCAGAAAGCAATGTGCGCATGCATGCACACCGCCCGAGCAAACCAGCAACACGGTATGGTGACACAAGACAGCCTTTAATCCAATGCCGCCATAACTTCTGGTGGCAATAACACAAGTAAACAGTGTGCAGTGGCAGCATGGACATGCAGTGGACCATGTGCATTGCTGCGTAACACCACAAATCCCCAAATGAAACTGACACTGTCATGTGAACGAACAATGCAATATACAATGCCAGGCCACCATATGGGCAGCGGTGTACACCAACATATAAAGGAACCTGTGTGTGGGTCAATGTACTGTTACCTGAACCAAAGAAATACAGAACCATGCACAGGTGGTGCCCTAGCCCAGGCACCCATGTGGCCATACTGTATCAAAACCCCTGACACAGCATGTTGCAGAGATGCCACGCAACATTGCGTGTGACCCAGGAATTGCACTGTGCAACTGAGTGCCACAGTCAGCACATACCTCTGTGCCAACATGAACCAGGCACTGTTGTCACTCGGGCGGACCCCAGGCGCGCCCCAACGTAGGGAGGAAATCAAACAGGGAGTCCCAGGTGGCAACCGCGGACGCTCATGTTCAACCAACCCCTGCATGCTCGCATGGGTTATCACAGGGTAGTCCACTGGAACCCGTTGCTAAACAGGTCCTGTGTGAAGCTGGGCATGCCTGCTGCGGGATCCAAGGGTGTAGCACTGTGCAGAGCAGTGGCACCATGCATCAGGGGTTGGGGTGCTGTGTGCAGAACAGCGGTGGCTGGCGTGACACCTGTGGGGTACTGCTGTGCCATGCTGGCACCAGCCGGTGTTGCCTGGCATGTGGGTGGCAGGGTGGTGGGGGCAGTGATGCCACCCATGTACACAGCACCCTGTAGTGGGGTGTCACACCTGCGGGGTGCTGGCATAGCCAGGGGATGCGTTCTGGTGGTGGCTGGCTGTGCCACGCAGCCTGTCTGTCTGCCAGCAGTGGACAGGTGGACGATGGCAGGGTCGGCCATGCCACTGAGATTCTCAGTGGCCATTGGCATGGTGGTACACCCATGGAGGAACAGGGCACAGGGGTTGGGGCTGCGGTGGTGTGTGCCATGGGGGTGGCATCGGGCCATTGTGGTGTGACTACAGGGGTGGCTGCTGGCATTGCATTGCCAGTAACTGGACCATCTGTGTGAAGTACCGCTGTGTCTGCTGTGCCTCCTGTCTCCGTAACCGCTCCTCCAATGCCCTCTCTTCCCGTGCCTGCTCCCTTTCCAGCTCCATCGGCTCCCTGTGTTGCTCCTGCATCATTCTACGCGTTGGTTCCAGCACCGCCCCGGGGACGTCTGCCATCCGTGCTGTCTTCGACTTTCATTTCCTGAGGTTCACCAAGGGTAACTGGTCACCCCGCTGCTTCACAAGGCTGCCTCCTCCTGCAGTGGAGCCTTCACTGGAGGTTCCTGGCATTTCGTCCTGCAGGGCCGAGGACACTGGGGAGGCCTCCGCTGCATCGGTGTCCACCGATGTTCCCTCACTGGGGTCTTGCCCTGGAATGGCAGAACACACCTGTCACCATTACACACATGTGGGTACCCCACCCCCACAGCCAACCCCTGCCCCATGCCCCTGTCCTCGACGTACCTGTGTGCCTACGCACACCACAGGTGCCACATGCAAACTCCCTCAAGCGCACCTGTACCACCACCCATACCATGCCTATCACCATGTGCCGCGTGCCCAGGCTACACCTCCACCGGCATGCCATATCCCAGCATACATATTGCTCAATGCACGTACCTGTGTCAGGGCACTCCCACTGCACACCATCGTTGTCTTCATTCCCCAGGTGCGGGCACGCATCCCCGGTGGTGTCCCCATCATCCTCCATGTCCAGTTCAGGGCTGGCCACCTGTGAGAGCTCCAGGATGAATGCTGGTTCGGTGGTAGGCCGTGTTCCAAGTATGGTATCCTATGTGTCATAGAAGGGGCACGCCACACGCGCACCCCCCCAAGCATCTGTTGCTGTCCCCGGCTTTATGGTACCGCACCTTCAGTTGCTTTATCTTGTCATGGCATTGCTTTGCCATCTGCTCCACCCCGTTCCCGAACAGGTAGTCTGCTACCTTTTGATAGACCTTCGTGTTGTGCCATGCACTGGCTAGCTCTGCCTGCACCTTCTTCTGGATCCAGAACTCCACCAGGAGTTTTGTGACCTCAGCTAACCAGATGGCGCCACGATCTGACATGGTCCTGCTGGTGGTAAGGGTGGCGTGCGGCTGTGGTCACTGCTTGGCACAGGCCTGTCTACTCTCCTCCAGTCACAGGCAGTGCTTGGGGGATGGGGTCACTCTGCAGTGGTGCTGGGGTGGTGTGCTCTGGCACTGCTGTCCTCTGGGGGCTGGTCGTGTGTTGTGGCAGCTGTTGGGGCACCCTTCACACCTCTGGCACACAGTACTGGTGTCTGTTGCTGCCTCCTATGGCATGTGCCCACTGTTTGCCCTGGGCACCAGCGCTCTTCCCTCCTCGCAGTTCATGTACTGCTGCTGCAGGCAGCACCCCCCCCATTGGCACTCTGTGCCTCCAGGCTGCACCTCTCTCAGGTGTGTGTGTACCCAGCGGATCTGGGCTTCATGCCTCTGACATTGTGCAGGTGCTGCCCTGCACCTTTTTCACCTCACTGCAGTGGTTCCAGTCCTTGCGTGCCTCTCTGCCTTCCGGGCGCTTCCTTGTTCTTTTGCCTCCCATGTGCCCCTCTGTGGTGCACTGCCTGCTGGTCTAGCGGCTGACTGGGGGCTACACGGTCGTGAGTTTAGATGGGCGGTGGTAACGTTACAGCCCTGCAACTTTTTTTGTAACCATTGTAGAAACCACCTCCTGACAGGTTTCTGTCACGGTTGCGAAAACGCCTGCTGTAACATTACCAGTGTAAACACACGCCATTACGGATGCGGTTTACACCCTCTGTAACGTTACAGAATGGTTTTCAGGCTGCAGTGTGGACAGGGCCTTACTGTTTGGCCCCCAGGACTGTGGGAACTGTAACTGGTACTCGAAACATACTGTGTGATAAAATAGGTGCTAAATAAAGTGTGGCTTGAGGCTCGTGTGTCGTTATTGCTGTCTCAACCTCATCAAGTATGATTGCTAAATAAAGTGCAGCTTGTGGCTTATGACTTGCCTGTTACATCTGATCGCGGCTACCACTGCAAGCACAGGCATGACAATGAGCAAGCCCCTTGAATAAATTCTTTAAGTTAAGTTCTGGTTTGGGGAAGGAAAGGAATGTGTAGCTGTTTTCACATGGACTGTTTTTACTTTGTTTTCTGAATCTGCCCAGCTCTGTTCAGATTTGACCATGCTTTAGATTCTTTTGTCCTTTCCTAAGTGTTCTAGCCTTCAGCCGACTCTTATCTGGCTTTTGTAATGCACTAAAATTTTGTGCTAATGGAGAATTGTTTCCTCCCTCAACTTTTTCAGTTCAGCTGTGTGCAGTGCTCGCCATCTTCTCTTGCACCAGAATGATGGACTGACTGAACAATAAAAAGATGGATCGAGTCGGTCTGGCAGTAGCCGTTGCAGTGAGAGGTAACGAAAGCCAGCTGAAAGCCCTGATTACTTGGCACAGCACTGAATTTAAAGCTCTTGGCAGCGTCCCTCGGAGCAGTTGGGCAGAAAATGCTATGGAAACCGTGCTGCTGTATTTTATTGTTTATAACTTACATATAGGCTTGCCAGGATTCAATTTTCCATAAAAAAAAAAAAAGATTAATATCAATGCTTATTTATGTTCATCGGTTTCAGGACTTATTACAAATTCGATGTTTATCGGGTTTTACCGTTATGTCAAACCCTGGCAAAGTGTACCTATAATGTAAATTAAGTTCAGGAGATAAATCCCCGAGACTGGCAAGTGTAGTTATTTCCTTCTGATGCGGGGCGCCTCCATCCCATATAAACCTTGATAGTAGAGATGCACAGATAGCACTTTTACACCGGATATCGGATCCGGACATCCTGCATCTACTATCCGACTGGATCAGTTCAACATCGGGTTGGATAGTAATAAGTGTGATGTGGGTCATCAGTGGGAGCAGCCCCACACCCTTTCATATTCAGCTTCTTCAGTTATCCTGAATGGCAGCCGTTTCTTGCAGGGAGGAGAGATATGAATAGAGCTTTCACAGTGCTGATGAGAAGAAAAATAAAACGTTCCATGAGGGGTGAGAGTGGGCGGGCAGCTGAGTCAATATACTGAGCAAGTGGGTGGCTGAATGATCGGATTGCTAGGCAGGTGGCAGGGAGGAAAGAGGTGTGCAGAGCAGTGCTGGTAAACAAGCGGATGGCTAGGCAGACAGCATGGAAGAAAGATGCAAGCAGAGTAGCACGGACTGAGTTTAAAACAAAACATTTCGTGAGCTGCCAAACTACTGCGGCTTTATCCCCTTTTATCTGTAGTGCAGCTGAAGGGCACCATGTGGGGGGATGTGTCAGGGATCAAGAACGGGACTGTCAATCCAGTTTGGTTGGCACGGGTGGGAAGCCAGCGAACGGAGGATTGAGTGGACAAAGCGAACAGAGGGCTGGGCAGGTGGCATGCATGAAAGATGTGAGTAGAGATTTAACAGTGATGGAGAGTTTTAAAATAAAACCTTCCATGAGAGGTAACAGCGGATGAGCAGCCGAGTAAATGTACTTGGCAAACACCTTCATGCTTGCTTTTAGTACTGTGATGCAAGGTGTCCAGCTTCTTTCCAGCGTGGTAGTTGGACAGATGCATTTTAAAATACTCGACCCGACCCGACCTGATTTAAATTTAAAAACCGATCAGGTCGGATAAGGGGAAAAAGCCTCATATCCGACCGGATCGGATCTCCGGGTTGGATATCCGTGCATCACTACTTGATAGTATTCGATTCCAGGATGTGAAATAAAATGGAGAAGGGGTTAATGAGAATGTTTGAATGAGGTAAAGGAGACTGGGCAAAATATTCATGCAGATCACATCTATACAACTATGTAGAAATAATTGTGATAGAGACCATACCTGTAAATCCTGCTCTAATGTGTTCATTAACGGTTCAAATTTATAAGTTCTAAATTTTGGAGGTTCTGTGGTAATTAGATCCCCCAATTCTCTTTTTCTTTTTGGTCCAGACCCTTGATCCTCCAGTCGGAGGTCAGCCCAGTGCCCCGCCTCCAGCTTCCCAGGCTTACCCCCCCCATGGGTGGGGCCACTGGGAGGGCTCCCACCCAGTGGTCACTATTGTCAAGCCTCAGCTTACCCCCTGGGTCAGGGCCATGGGAGAGGGACCCCCTCGGCAGACAGTGGTGGCAGTGAGGATGGCGGCAGAACCAGGCATCATGCCTAGGGGCCGACTTTTACATGTATGCTGGAGCCCTGAGGGTGGGGACGTGCAATGATGACCAGCATCCGCCTCGATCCCTTAAGTATTGGCGCCAGCTGCGGTGATACCTCTGGCCTCCGCCAGGGTCCAGGAAGCAGCGGACCCCCCCCCCCCGGAGAAGGAGAGTAGTCCCAGGATGCTGGATCCTTCTCCCCTTGGCCAGCTCTCCGACTTCCAGGTTCATTACCAAACCCTGGTCATTGGCATTGCAAGCGGAAATCCAACCACTACACTGGTGGCAAATATTTAATTTTAGTACTCTGCCACTTCAGAGGGTGAATAGTTTCCAAATTCTGAGACGGGTCAGAATTTAAAGTAAGGACCTCCGTTTTTGTTGTGTTTGATATAAATCATGAGACTATGATAAATATTTTAAGCAAATTCCACACAGCCAGAATAGACTGTTCTGGTGTTAATAATGTCAAAAATCCTGTTATTTTTCAGTTTTACATCTTCCACTAGTGTAGTAGCCTGTCCCGTCCCTTGCAGTCAGTACGCGTTAACACCTTACAGCAGGGTCCTTAGTCCTCTACTTTCTCCCCTGCCCCCCTCCGTGGCTCCTAGTCATAGCCTGCCCCCCCATGGATCCTGACCTGCCTTCTTCCCCCAACAGATCTTGAACTGCCTGCCCCACCCCCATGGATCCTGGACTGACGTTGTGTGTTGCCTGCCCCCGTGGATCCTGCCCTGGTATGAACCTGTTTTGGCTGTCCTCCCTCCATTGAACTTGCCTCCCCCTTCAATGTATCCTTTCCTGGTATGGCTCTGGCTTGCCTTGCATCCTCTCCCATCTTTGTGCCAAGTTGATGGACCATGCAAAACATCATATTACTAGGCATGGGTGAGATCACTATGCCAGCCTGGAAATGCTGGCCCAAAGAAGCAGAAGCAGGTCTCATTCCTCCTCTATCCAGGCCTCTGTCCAATGCTATATTGCTGAGTAAACCTGTTCTTCTGCTCCCAGCGTGACGGTCACATTTTTGGTGCCAAGAGCATTGATTGGGCAGACACGTGTGTGAGTGGATGAGTGGACAGCAAATGGACCTCCTGAAACAAGTGTAAGATCTAATTGCAGATCTGTTCAGAGCGGGCGGATGAGCACTGGCTGGGCCGGTGGTCAAGTCCAGCTCTTTTCCATCTCACTCTAAAATCAGGATCAGCCAGCCAATCGGGGAACGTTTAGCAATATGCTCAGACTTGTGAGCAACCAAAGTATCACTGTTAAAATGGAGCCAGAAGAGGCAACAAATCATTCAGTAACTGCGCCACCTTATGTCGGGAGATGGTACTGCACCTGCAGAATAAAACAAACCTGGTACTCCTGGCGGATTACCAAGGCCCGAATTCTGGTATTCTGTCATGAAAAGTGGCATGCAAAACATGGCAGAGTACTGCTGAATTCAAGCCTTGGTACCCATTCAGGGCACAGTACAACTAAAACAGTATACAGCATTCAACAAATGGCAAAACTACTGGCCATAGACATGATATAAGTAAATTAAATAAATTGAAAAAAAAATATTACACAAGAGAGAGAATGTCCTTAGCAATAAATTGACCCTAGGAAAACGTGATTTATTCGCTGTTGCGATACCCTTTATCGTATAACTGATGAGGGGACCAGTGCCTCTCTTCAGTGTCTGTGTTGGTCCAATAGATCACACTGTCTACTGAGTTAAATAAACATTAGGAACAGACTTGGAAAGAACTTGAGGCTACTGATGTGATTGCACCAAGTACTGTGGTCAGAAGCCGATGGAGCTCGTCAGTGTGAGTTTACATCGCATTTGTTTCCTGAATCATCGCAAGCTGTCAGTCCTCAAAGAATGGGGAAAAAGTGACAGCAGCAGAAATGGAAAGATGGCATCCTAACTCTGAAGAGATCACAGCACATTGGTTTTACACAGCAACCAAGAGAGAGAGAACACATCAGTAAACTTATTCTGTTAAGTAAAGCAGAGTCGTCGCTTAGCCTGCATGGGGCAAAGTTTGAGTTGATTAACCGTTGTCTAAAAGTGTATTAGTGAAGCCACAACATTCTCTGTAAGAGGGCACACAGATAGCAGCACAAAGCCAGCTCTACATCGGCCGAATAGTGAGTACAAACGTTTCCTACCACCTTAACTTAGTACAGCTCAGAGGACAATTACATTTAAATGTTTCCAGTAGCATCCCTCTGCCAAAACAGTTTTTTGTCTCATTACCATTTCATGCCATCCACTCAAGGGATCAGTGTTTGATTCTGAATTTGAAAATGTACTACTGATGCAAAAGGCCCTCTGAGATTTTAAACCTTGTTAATGGATATGCCGATTATGATGTCATTGATCTAACAGTCAGCTGTTTGGTCTTGCTGGTACCTTTGAGTAGGCGAAAGACTGAGATTGTCTCAGTTCTCTGACCACATTTCCCTTTGAATGCCTACTAAACAGCATAGACTTTAGGGCTCCTTTTGTTGACCTGTAGGTCCTTTCTAAGTTTGACTCGTATACCTTACACAGCTTTCGGTCCCTAAACCCCCCTCTCCTGTACTGCAACTATACTCTGGCTCGGGCCCATGGGGATAGGAAAGGATCCAGGAAAAAAGTAATCTTCCACATTTTTTATTAAAACTAAAAATCAGTTCTGATTCTAACGTTAAAGTGACACTGTGATTGATTGCTTGAGCTACGCATGCTTTTAGAGTTCTGTGACTTGGCATCGCTTGTCTGTGAGCTCTCTGTTTGGGAATTCCCAATCAAAACAGCTGTCGAAGAAAAGGGACTGTCATGAAAAGGCTACCTTAGAACCACTGATCTGCTGCATTCCTGAGACGTGGGCCTAATGGTACCCAGCTATAAGCTGACATATGCCAGGAAGAGGTCTTTTGCCTCTTGTGCTCTCAAGTTGTGGAATACGCTGAAGAGCAATGGGATCCTTTGTATTTGTTTTAAAGTAGCATAATGTTTCTAGTTGTGCAAGCATTTGGCTGACACTGCTGAAACAGCAGTGTTTCTGTTTTTAACCATCAACAGCCCCATGAGACATGTGACATAAAAGGTGCCAAAGAAAAGGTGCAGCAGAAATCCCATTTACGAACAAATGCTCCTGATAGCGAGAGACATACTTTGATTAATTGAGCAGCCGTGGCCTTAAAGTCCTAGGACAAGCCTGTTTATTGCTTGCCCACTAAGATCTCATTATTGCCAAAGTCCTGTATTTCCCGAAAAAAATGATATTAAATATTATTACCAATAACAAAAATAAAAATTACGTTGCATGAATAAGAAAATAAACAGTAATGTACAGATAGAGCAGAGCAAAAAGGGAATAATCATGTAATGCAAACGGACCCCTATGATAAACAGAGGGTACCGTAGATAAAGGTACCTGTGCAACAGTTCCAAAAATCAAGTGAGATGCAGATGCAATGATATAGGGCATAAGGTATCTCTCTGTTATGTGTTTATTTATTCATTTATTAAAGCGTTTCACCAGGAAAACACATACTGAGCACAGAATATCTCATTTCCAGATGTGTCCTGGGGGAAAGGGGAGAGGGAAAGCATAAGAACATTCTAAAAAGATATATACAATTGCACAGGCTGACATACAGAGAAATATAATGAGTACAGAGGTGGATTAAATATATAGAATGTAACAGAAATACGTAGGTATATACAATAAGTGCAATATACGTGGTAGCAATTAGGTAACCCGAGTTCATACAATGTTCAA
Source organism: Neoceratodus forsteri (assembly GCA_016271365.2). Taxonomy (NCBI): domain Eukaryota; kingdom Metazoa; phylum Chordata; order Ceratodontiformes; family Ceratodontidae; genus Neoceratodus; species Neoceratodus forsteri. The sequence goes on along the minus strand of CM057453.1, from coordinate 428,714,740 downwards.
GTAGGTGAATACAATAAGTGCAAAATACAGTCACAGTAGTTTGAGCCCAGGGGAGCGGAGGGAGGGTCAGCATACACTTAAGGACAGTGGCAGGAGGGAGAGATGTGGGATCGGAGAAGAGATTAGTGAGGGGTTTGAAGAGGCTGGGCTAGATCTTTAAGAGAATTCGAGTTTAGGAAAGCGAAAAGAGAAGGCTGATTGGCCAGCGAGAGGGAGCGATACCCAGAGTTTCGGAGGGAGTAGGAGGGGGGGGGAATGAAGGGAGTAGGGAGTCGAGATGGGAGGGTAGGGAGGATAGCCAGAGCTGAGAAGTAAAGGAGGCACAGTGGGACAGACGGCGATCCTCCAGGGAAGGGAGGGAAAGAGCAGAGTAGAGAGTACAATGGTGGGTGTGGGTAAGGCAGTTGAGAGCAAAGTGACAGAAGGAGTGGAAGGTCCAGGCTAGCCAGGGTGGACTTGGGGACAGCTCCGTAGACTAAATTGCTATAATCAAAGATGGGGAGGATCATCTTGGTAAGGATGTCTCAGCGGGCAGGGAAGGGGATACAGGTCTTATGCCTAAAGAGGGCACCCAGTTTAGGGTGGAGATCTTGCCAGTTTAGGGTGGCATTTTTTGTGAATGGCTTCTGTGTGCTGGGAGAAATGGAGGTGATGGGCAAGCCAGATGCCAAGGTATTTGAATTCATGTTTATATGTTACCAATTTGTTTATTCGTTATATCAAAAACTGACATACAATAACACTTGGTTTCAAGGCATATAAATGGATACAGAGAGAAATATAAACAGGATAATTTTCTTATCTCCCAGTGTTACTACATGGGAGGGGAAGTTCAACTGAGTCAGACAGTTTAAGTACGAAATAGTTTCAAATGCCTTTACAGCCATGACCATGGACTACATATCCTAGAAAATAAATGTTCAAAAAGTCATAGAAACAGACATTGATGGCAGAAAAGGACCGTCTGGCCCACCTAATTTGCCCTAAAAATTTCCTACTACTGTGTTACCACAGATCCTACTTGGTCTCTGCCCCCCAGCCCTGATACTATGGTTCCTTGTGTCTATCCCATGCATGTTTGAATCCTGCAACCATTTTGGTACCTACCACCTCTGCTGGGAGTCTGTTCCAGACGTCCACCACCCTTTCTGTGAAGAAGTACTTCCTTGTATTCCCCTGAGCCTCCCCCCTTCCAGCATCAAATCATGGCCCCTTGTCCTTGCACTTCTTTTTTTATGTAAAATGCTGCTTTCCTGTACCTTATCAATACCCTTGAGGTACTTGAATGTTTCTGTTATGTCTCTCCTTTCCCTTCTATCCTCTAAAGATAGACCATTGACAGAGCAAAGGCCGATGGCACATTCATAAGGTAGAAAAAGAAATGGGCAGACTGCATGGGCCTTGTGGTCCTTATCTGCCATCAACTTCTGTGTTTCTATGTTCTATGTAAAGAGTACATATTTCATTCCTTGAGTCTTTCCTCCTAGTCCATGCACCATTTTGGTAGCCAGTGGCATGCTGGGGTGCATAGGCAGGGGTATCACTAGCAGGAGGTGGGAGGTGGTGATGCCATTGTATAAAACATTGGTAAGGCATCACTGGAGTACTGCGTGTAGTTCTGGAATCCACACCTGCGCAAGGACATAGATAAGGTGGAGACTATCCAGAGAAGGGTAACAAAGATGGTGCATGGCTTGCACCACAAAACATATGAGGAGAGACTAATGGACCTCAGTATATACTCACTGGAGGAGAGGAGGCAGCGGGGGGACATGATTGAAACTTTCATGTACCTCAAGGGCATAAACAAGGTGCAGGTGGGGGATCTTTTCCAATGTAGGAAAAAGTACTAGAACAAGGGGGCACAATATGAAATTGGCAGGGGGTCGATTAAGAGGTAACGTGAGGAAGTTTTTCTACACAGAAAGGGTAGTTGAGGCTTAGTATAGTCTGCCACAGGAGGTAGTGGGGGCAAGCACAGTGGTGGGATTTAAGCATGTCTTGGACAGGCACAAGGGAAGCTTGAGAGGGGGAGGGAGTGATGAAAAGCCATTGATCACATAGGGTAAGTGGCCACATACATTGTATAGGGCCTACGGGCAGACTGGATGGGCCTAGCAGTCCTTATCTGATGACAGTTTCTATGTTTCTATGTAGCCCTCCTCTGTACTGCATCCACCCAATCTATTGCTTTCCTGAGATGGCGCCTCCTGAACTGGACATAGTACTCTAGGTGAGGCCGCACCATCAATCTATACAGAGTTAACACCACCTCCCACTTTCTGCTGGTGAGCCACCATCCTGTGCACCCCAGCATCCTACTTGCTTTTCCTACTGCTTTCTCACACTGCTTTGCTTCCTTCAGGTTATCTTATATGATGAGCCCAGGTCCCGCTTTGTTGTTGTCACCTCCCCCCCCCCCCCGCAAAATGGTATGTTGCCCCTGGGTTCCTGTGCCCCATGTGCATAATTTTGCATTTTTTGGAATTGAAGCCTAACTGCCATACCCTTGACCATTCTTCCAGCTTCTTTAGGTCTTCCCTTATGTTTTCTGCCCCCCCTCCAGGTGCGTCCACTCTGTTGCAGATTTTTGTGTCATCTGTGAACAGGCATACTTTCCTTTCCAGACCCTCTGCTACGCCACTAATGGAGACATTGAAGAGGAGCAGTCCTAGAACTGACCCCTGCAGCACCCCGCTTGTTACCATGCCTTCCTCTGAGTGAACCCCATTTACCACTGCCCTCTGGCTTCTGTTACTCAGCCAACATTGTACCCATTTAACCACCTTTGGACCAACTGCTGCTGGTCTTGTTTACCAGTCTTCTGTGTGGGACAGTGTCGAAGACCTTACTGAAATCTAAGTGGACTGCATACACTGCCGCTCCCTGATCCACTTACCTGGTCAGCCAGTCGAAGAAATCAATCAGGTTTGTCTAGCAAGATCTCCCCCTATGATTCCACGCTGTCTCGTATCCCGCAATCCATTGTTCGCAAGGTATTCCGCAACCTTTTCTTTCAGTAGTGTTTCCATAACTTTGCCCATCACCGAAGTCAGGCTTACAGGTCTGTAGTTCCCTGCCTCCTCCCTGTTCCCACTCTTGTGAAGCAGGACCACATCCGCTCTCCTTCAGTCCCTTGGGACTACCCCCATGTCTAAAAATAGGTTGAAAAGAGCTGTCAACAGTGCATTTAGCGTCTTCCTTAGATCTCTCAGTATCCTGGGGTGAACCCCATCTGGCCCCATTGCCTTATCAACCTTTAGCTGCTGCAGTTCCTTGATGACTCTCTCCTCTGTAAAAGGGCTATTGTCCCCCTCCCTTCCTTTCATGCCCTTTCTTCCTATCTGTGGCCCGTCACCTACTCCTTCCTCTGTAAATACTGAACAAAGGTATTTGTTCAATATGTCTGCTTTCTTCTGGTCCTCTTCCACACACTCCTCCTTCTTCCCCTGTTAGCCTTACTGTCCCTGCCTTGTTCTTCCTTTTTTTGTTTGCATATCTAAAGAATGTCTTGTCCAACTTGGCAGTGTTCTTCTCTTTTTGTGCCTCGACTCTCTTAGCTGGCTTTGCTACCTCCCTTTGTTTCTCCTGATAAACCACCCTGTCCTCCTCCTTCTGTGCTGTCTCATACCTTCTAAAAGCAATCTTCTTTGCCTTAATTCGTTCCCTGCTACTTCCTTGGAAAACCATAGTGATTTCTTTATTATTCTACTCTTTGTAATCTGCCTGCCACAGAGGTTCGTTGCCTTTTCTATGTCCTTTCTTATTCCCACCCAGTTTTCCTCCACTCCTTCCATTTCCCCCTGTCCCTGCCAGTGCTTCCCTAAGGCACTCTCAGGGTACAGAACCCAGTAAGTCAAAAAATGACCTATATATCTGATTAACTATGAACCACTAACAGTTCTTATTCAAGGTGATTTAGTTAAATGGGGAAAGTTAACTTTATCTTTTTTCCAGCGGGTTGAGATAATCTGCATGACTATACCAACCCAACCCAGTCTTTCCAGCTTATTTCTGTTGTACATCATGGAAAAGAATGATTTCCAATTTCCTATGGGGGTGGGGGCAATGGCCATGTGTTTGTCTCTCAGTCCTACATTTACCTTTAACTCGGGGGTGGGGGGTTGGGGTTAACCTACCCAACCCGGAATTCTATGCTAGGGCAGTGTTCCTTCAGGCGATCTTCCTCTGACTGACTTCAGTCTATAAAGCACCGTGGAAAGAAGTAGAATTTACTCTAAATGACCTGCACAACCTTGACCCCATTTCGATTGCTACAAAAGGGAAATCTCCACCGTTACACAACTTTATAAAATTAACGTCTAACTCCTTGAGAGTGTGGTTTCAATTAAAATTTCACCCCACCTTTGCAAAAATATTTTATTTCTATCAACTACTGTCTCATGTTTATTTTTTTTAATTCATTCTTTTTTTGTGTGCTGTTTGTTTTGTTTCACTCGCTAAGTGGGAAAACAAAATGGCCGACACACGAAAAAGATTTCCCACCTCCGACACAGGATGACCCTGTCTGCAAAAAGGGATTCTGTACTGTGGCATAGAATCCATTTTCATGTGGGACATCTATTTTTTCCCATAGAAAATAATGGGAAATTCAACATTTAATCACTTTGGAAAGGATTAATATTTTTCCACCAAACGTTCAAAAGGCACATCTGTCGGGTCAAGTCTTTCTACCCTGAAAATTTCAGCCCAGAAGCTAAAGTCATTCCTGAGATACACATAGACAGATTAAGCAGCAGAACACACACAAATCTCTCTTTTTTTTCACCACTCTGTAGCTCAGAAACCACACAAGGGATTCAAACCAAGTTTGCACATCAGTGGACCTATACCTAGCGGTGATGCATGCTGAATTTCGTGCAAATCCATTGAACCATTCCAATGTTATTAAGCTACAAAAATTTGAATTTTAACATTAAACACTCTCATAACCCTAACTATACTGACGCTACCGCACCAGTATAAAATAAATATATATATACACACACACACACACCTTAGGGTTCAATGGATATTAGGATTCAATGGGCACTTCTATGTTAAACCCAAAATTTTGCACTTTAATAACTTTGCAACTGTTTCTCATGCAATTTTGCATGTGCCATCAGGGACCGAAGATCTCTGGATTTTGCAAGTTTCATTCCGGTCAGATGTGTGGGTGTGGAGATATGGAATGTAAAATATTGTGTAAATTACCATTTTTGTGTAAATTCTTTGTCACCCTGTTTGTCAGAAACGGCTTGGGGGATTGGTCTGAAATTTTTAGTGTATATGTTGTTTGTGTCACAGATGTGCCTTTTGAAGGTTTGGTGAACAAATATTAATCTGTTCAAAAGTTATTAAAGTTTCCCATTATTTCCTGTGGGGAAAATTAGATGTGCCATGCGAAAGTACTACTTTGCTGCCGCGAAAGCGTTTTTTGATTTTGCAAATGCCGAATGTAGTGTCGAGATTCCGCCATCTTTGTTTTCAATTAGCGACATGGAAAAATGTAAAAAGCTTGAAAAATACTGCCACTTGGTAAACACCAACACTTGTGTCCGAGGAATCAGAATCTACAGTTACTTTGCCCCAATAATGCACAGAAATATGTTTATTTTAATCAGGCCGTTTTTGCTTTTGCAAATTGCAGCTTTATGTGCCGTAGTTTCTACTGCATTCTGCTGCAGATTGTGGCACTGTTTCATGAAACAATGGGGGTACTGCTGCAGTTTGTGACATTACTTTTTCTTATATGTCTGTGTCTTTGTCACTTCATTGCAAAGAAACAGTTTACACATATGTGCTGAAATTTTCAGGGTACAAAGGACTTGCCCCACAGATGTGCCTTTTGCTGGTTTGGTGAGAAAATTTTCATGTGGTGCATACTTACAACAATTTGAAGTTTCATAATTTCCCATAAGATAACATTGTAATGGTCCTGCCGCATTTCGGCAGCTATATTTCAATAACGCTGCGAAATATGGACTCGCGGCTTACTAAAGTTGTTCTGCATGTTTCCAAGCCTTGTTTACAACCGTGGGTGAATTTTAATGAATGGGGCAAAGGTGACTGTGATACTGTGCCATAGATTCACAATGTGACATCTGCACTGATTTGCCTACACGTAAATGAGGGACACTTACAAGATACTGTACATGCATGGGAACACAGGGCCTGGAGGGCCCTGTGCACCCACATGGGCATATAGCATTATGGACTGATGGCAGTACAGGGCCCAAAGGACCCTGTGCTCCCACAGAGAAATGAGGGTTAATTATAATTGCTCTACACTTATAAGCCACTAAGGCTATGAATATACTTTCTCAAAAAGTAAGGAAAGCATTAGGGTTCGCAACCCTAAGACACACCCCTCACGCCTGTTCCTGCATGCAGGGTAGGGGTGGAGTGTTAGGAGCTGGAAGATGAGGGTGGGTGGGTGGGGTCTTAGGGTTGATAACCCTAAGATCTAATTTCCATACTTTTGACACTGGAACCCTAATGGTCCATTAACAAAGTTTTTTGCATAGCATTTCCTTAATTTTTGAGAAAGTATAATCATAAGGAACCCGAATGGTGCATTAACAAAGTTTTTTGCATAGAAAATATATATATCCCCCCCCCCCAAAAAAAAAACAAGCTGTGTTACTACACCAGTTAGGATTCAACTTAAAGCTACCTTTTTGGATTTGTATCTGCAGCTGCACAGTTTCTCCTTTCGGCAGGGATCCGAACCTTCTTCTGTAGTCCACAGCTATGGCCACCTTGGTAATGGCTCTGTTTGGGTGCCTTACCAACATCAAACTGGGGTAGACTCACTCCTCCTCCTCTCCAGTGGTCCATGGTCCACCTCTGCTTATAGTTAGGGCTATACTTTTGTCATGGTAAATTTTGGACAAAATCATAGTATTGCCATGGTCGAAATGACCAGAGTCATGGAAATCCTCGTAAAAGTAAGGGATCCATTGTGTTTTTCAAGCTACCTCTATTTTGACATATTTTATGTAAATACATCAGCAAAGATTTAAATGTTTTAAAAAAATAACATTGTAGGGATGGTCCAGTGACAGGAGCAGTGCATTGTGCTGCCATCTGGGATACAAGGTCTAAGGTCTTCCTTGAAAGCCCCAAAATCCTATGCTGAGGTTGACTGGGGACCAAGTGCTTTGCAGCCGAGGAACAAAATTATGGTCCGTCTGTTGTAAATGCCAAAAACTATGTTAAAAATCATGGTGGTGTCATGGAAAATGCCAAAAAGCATGGTGCTGTCAAAAAAATGGGGAAAAGCATGGTATCCATGACATTTGTAACAAAGGAACACCCCTGCTTATAATCGCTGTCCCTCCTAACCAGAATGCCACATGTCTGAGGAGCTTCACAGAGTGGAATGCCACTGGAGAAGTTACTCCTTTTTCCAGCTCCTAAGGTGGCAGGGTGAACTTCTCCCCTGAAGATGGGCAGACTAATGGGGGGGTCCTCTGGTCCATGGATATAGGGAGAGGCCAGAACGGTACCTTTATGGGCATTGTCGTGGCAGCCATCCTTGCTATTTTCTTTATGGCTCCTCTCCCCCCCCCCACCTCTGACATGGAATGTCTCCAGTGCTAACCCTGTGGAGGAGTCCAGGCTAGCTTCATGTGGTCTCATGCAGCTGAGGTCATCATGCCAAGCTGCTGTAGAAGGCACTGGCATAGCAGACTGCCCTGCTTCTCCCCCTCTGAAGTCTGGGTGCACTACCTCCACAGCAAATCCCAGACTCCAATGGCTTGGAGCTGGTGAACTCAGGTCCACTTCTTGCTGTGCAATGTGCTACTGCTGACACCTGTACTGTAGTTCAAGCACATATTAACTTTTAATGTGTAGTGGTGTGGCACAGGTATGAAATTGTGCTCCCTCTTGTGAATAACATGTTACCTTCTTGCACTCTTTTAACCAGTATGCTCTACACCGACACTGCCAGGAACTAAGAGATTCATCTGCCTAGTGATGACTGTGCACAGATGTGCACCAAAAAGGTTGTCCTGCTAAATCAAAGCCCTAATTAAAAGAATTGTCAGCATAAGTGGAGAACTAAAGGATCCCTTAGTTACTAAGCGTAACATTACGCAACCTGTGCAACAGTTCTATGGGTCAGTTTTTAGTTGCACGTGTTGTGCTGTGCTACTGTGCTAGCAGTAGTGATCCAGCATAAACAAGCCAACATGCCAACTTTTAAATTAAAAAAAATAAATAAATGTGTATGTGTTGAGGAGGTGGGTGCCCTTATAAAAGCAGCTGATATTTAGCTTTTTGTCATGTTCATACAACCCTCCCAATTTTAGAGTTTCTCCTGGACTAGTATGTTAAATACTAGTGAGTAGCATTCAGAATATTTGTTATTCAGGTAGATCTTACAGAGGGGTCCTTACTCCTTCGCTGACGCTGAATTCTGTAAGGCAGTCTATATGCAGTAGACCTCTTTATCCCCGCCCCCTTAGACCAGTTAACTCATTATTACCTGGGCGGCCATTTTGTGTTGGGTAAACAATGGATAGTTCGGACTTCATACGAAGCTACTGGATGTAATGACTACGCAGATGTTTTAAAGAGCTGCTGACACCTTGGGTAAACTTTGTAATCAGAGCATTTAGATCCAATTCACCTACTATTTCATATATCTTCTTCATATATATTTTGTCCCCATTATTTATTTCACAGGAAATGTGCAGGACATAGGATCTTTACCCACCAGAGTTCTTCTGCCCCTACAGCTCATTCGTACTTGAAGTCTTAATCCTCTATTGTACTGTAACTCAGGAAGTGATCGTGACCTCATAACCAGAGTACTATGTTATCAAGTGGGGAATAAGGAGCATAAGCAGATTAACTCTTGGGAACAAAGACACCGTTTCATGGAAATGACACCCAGTAATTAAATAATGGGGAGGGGGACTACAGAACTAATATAAAATAGAATCTGAATTGAGTCCAAATTGTGTGTTTTGTTAAAGTTTTCCTGAGATGGTGGCTGCTTTGAGATTTTATAGAAAGGGTTTATAAATCACCTGTATTTCCTGTATTATAGTGTTTGTTACATGGCAGAGGTACGGTACACGTTTGCTACAAACTGGTCTGATAACAAATTTTTTCCCCTCATTTTACTGCAGCTGAAATGCCATAGACAGATATTGGAGAGGATGCAAGGAAGTGTGATTTTCTGTAGCACCCTGGCACCATCTGATGGTAAGTCTGTTTGTATCTGTACACATTTAATTTCCTTTTCATTTCTACTATAAGTCTCCATTTCTGTCTCCTTCCCACACATTTGTCACCTTTTAGCCTTCTTACTAGGCCCTGTTACAGTAATTAGTCCCCACCTGGGGATTTCTCTAGCTCATTCACTCCTATTATGCTTTATCTTTCCCATCATCACCTTTTTGTTTCACAAATTCTCTGTCTATCTTGCCATTTATCACTTCTCCCTGCGCCTCCCATTTTTTTCTTTCCCCACTTATATATTCCTCATTTTACCTCCCCTGTACACTAACTTTTTTTCTCTTTTAGATATTTCCTGAAGAACACCTAAGGTCGAAACGTAGATTTTTAACTCTATTTTCTATTTTCAGCGTGCATTTAATATAACCATTTTGTTTTGCTTTTAGACCACATGCTGATGCAGTGCCTTGTTTTAGCTACGTATGCATGTGTCAAAGCTCACTTACTTGAGGAAAACAGAGTAGGTTTCAGAACTTTTCTGGCAAGGCACAGATTCAGAAGGATGTTAACCTAGTCAGCTAGACACTAAAGTAGTCATTTCCACCAAGAGGCAGCTGATTATGTGAGTTTGAACATTGAGCACCCCTTTTTCCATAGTAACATCTTTAAAAGGTAGCACTGCAGTATGGCCAACAGCCATTGTGAATGGATGTGTTTCACCTCAACTCTTTCAAGAAAGAACCAAATCCATCCTAATCTGCACTTTTAAACTCTGCTCTTATCTGATAATAGTCATTTACTCGAGCTTCTGACTGCCAAGTCTGATGCCTTTGTAGTGGACATAGATAACGGGGAAATGAGGTACCTCATGGCCCAGTGCTGTGACCAGTCCTTTTCAGTGTCTTCATAAGTGACACGCAGAGGAGCTGGAATGGAAAGTATACCTCTATTCAGATGACATCAAAATCTGCAATAGGTTAGATACTCCAGAGGGGGTGGAGAGACTGAGTGGAGACCTGAGAAATCTCGATGAGTGATTGAGGGTGTGGCAGCCGGGTTTCAGTGCAAACAAGTGCAGAATCATGCACCTAGGAAACAGAAACCCAGGAGTGGAGTATAAAATGGGGGGAGAGGTATTGTCGATCATAGAGCAGGAAAAGGACCTTGGGGTTCTATATGATGACCTCACAGTGGTGGAGCAGTGACAAGGCAGTAGGCATGGCCAGTGGAATGTGGGGATGCATGGTGAAGAGGAATCACCAGCAGAAGGAGAGAGAGGTGGTGTTACCACAGTATCAATCGTTGGTGAGACCCCACCGGAGTACTAATGTATGTCCAGTTCTGCAGACTACATCTGAAGAAAGACATAGACAGGGTAGAGGCTGTCCAGAGGAGGGCAACTAAAATGGTGCAGGGGTTGCATCATAAGCCCTATGAGGGATCTCAGTATGTACACTCTGGAAGGGGGGTGAATAAGGTACAGGAAGGAAGTATTTTTGAGAAGAGAAGGTGCACAAGGACAAGAGAGCATGCAATGAAGCTGGAAGGAGGGAAATTTAGGAGGGATGCGAGGAAATACTTCTTCACTGAAAGAGTGGTGGACACCTAGAACAGTCTACCAGTGGAGGTGGTGTTAACAAAAATAGCGGTGGTCTTCAAGCATGCATGGGATAGGTACAAATGCATCTTGGTAGGAGACTGGTGGGGTGGGGGAGTAGCCAAAGATCAGGTAGGGTATGTGGTGACATTATAGGCGGGGGAAAACTAAGTAGAATAGGTGAGTCAAGCGGTCCTTTTTGCCGACAGAGTCTATGTTTCTAACCCTCAGAAAGTCACTGAAGGAGGTGGGAAGAAGGGTCCTGCTGCTGGGTCTAGTGGAGTTCAGACAAAGGTGGCACCCTTGAGCTTGGAGGTAGCTGAACTAACCGTGTCTGATCTGCTCAAAGCTGTACAACACTGGATAAGTGGGTGCTAACCTTGGATAAGAAAGTAGAGGACTTTGGTGCTAAAATACTGACTTGCAAGACTCAGTCAGAAGCGGCATGGTCAGAGGTAAGGGACACTGTGGTGGTTGCACTGAAAGCAGCTACAGGCACAGCAAGCCTCATTAAAGAAAATGAATCCTTAAAATACCACCTCGAGGCCCTTGAAAATAAAATGAGGTCCTCAAATGTAAGACTGCTGGGCTTATCCAAGGAGATTGGGGCGGAATGACCCTGCAGCATGTGCAGGCCCTTGTTTGGGTGCCAGTCTGCACCTGTAGCCAGCCCCCTCAGTGGCTAGAACATTCAGAATAGCCACTCTGAAGTGACTCACCACCATTGCACCCAGGACTCCGTTGGTCCAGCTGAGGGGACCACATAAAAAGGAACAGGATCCTGATTGTGGCACGGAGAATTGGACCACTCACAACACCAGAAGGTGAGAAACTTTCTTTGTTCCGTGAAGAGGGAGGTGATGTTGCCTCTGCATAGATGGCTGGTAGGACCACACTTAGAGTACTGTGTCCAGTTCTGGAGACCACATCCCCGGAAGGACATGGACCGAGTGGAGGCGGTCCAGAGGAGGTCAGCTAAAATGGTGCAGGGTCCGAATCAAAAGCCCTATGAGGAGAGACTAAAGGACCTCAGTATGTACACTCTGGAACAGGGGAGGGAGGGGGAATATGATGCGGACCTTTAAGTACCTCATGGTGGTAAATAAGGTAAAGGAGGGGAGCATTTTTCAGAAGAAAAGGTGCTCAAGAGCAAGGGAACATGTTATGAAGCTTGGGGGAGTAGAGTCAGGAGAGATGTGAGGAGGTACTTCTTTGCAGAAAGAGTGGTGGATTCCTGGAAAAGCCTTCCAGCAGAGGTGCTGGGGGATGAAAACAGTGGTGGGTTCAAGAATGCATGGCATAAGCACAGTGGAATCATAGTGGAAAGGAAGGGGGGAGGGAGAAAGGGCTGTAGATCAGGTATAGTCTGCGGTACTAGTGTAGGTAGGGAGAAATGGGCAGACTGAACAGATGGGAAATGGTAACAGAGGGGAGTTAGGGATCTCAAGCACCCGGGGTGGGGCTGCCAACTACCCAGTGGACACGAAATTGGTACTGGTGGGAGCAGGGGGTAGCAGTCTGTGGTGCAGGGTCTGGGCCATGGAGGGCAGATGTCATCCTGTCAGCAGACGTTTTCCATTTTTCCAACCCCTGGGGAGGTGTGGCATGCAATGCTGAAAGGACACCTGAAGCGTCAATGTTTGGCACACCTCCCAGTGATTCAGCACTGGCTTGCTACAATCCCCAGCCTCCAACAGAGGTCAGGTCACCTATGCTTCCCCTCCACCCTCAGAGGAGGAGAGCTGTCCCTTGGACGCTCAGTTCTCCTCCCTTGAAATTCCACCCTGAGAACTGAAGGAGGATATTCCTCACAGCAGGCCACAGAGAGACCCTTTATCCTAGGTTATCACAGGATCAGTATGGAGATGAGGCGCAGTGGGGAGGTGGTCAGTTGTGGAGACTGTGGGGCCCTGTTCTCGAGAGTTACACTCTAGAGGAGGCACTGCCCTATCTGCAGGACCTTTGTGGAGCTCCATGCTCAGCTGGCAGCAGCAAGAGATGTGATACCTGAGCTGCAGCACTGGGTCAGCTGGGGTCCACCCCCCCCACTCCCCTAGAGGCCCTCCAGCTCAGGGGGCTGAATGGTGGTGGGGAAGGGGAGGGATGGGGTAAGGGTGGGAGGTACAGCCAAAAAGAGTTTGACCAGTCTCAAACCATCCAAACAGCACATAACTTTGCACCTCTGGAGGAGGCTCAGGTACCTGATTCTGTCAGGGGGGGACTCTGGAGCCATTCGGGGGTGGGGTGGGCAGAATGACTTGGTGGCACGGGGGAGGGGGGGGGAATGAGCAAGAGGAAGTCCGTAAGGAGAGTCTTAGTGATTTAAATAGGGGAACAGGTGTAGTGGCTGCTGTCCTTTGATAAAACACCACTTTGGTGTAAAACATGTTAGGAAGTAGCAGCCCAATGTGGGATTGCTCATTTTATACTGCAAACAATTTGATGTGGGGAATTTTGGACCATACCTGCACTATTAACTTTGTATGTAAGTGCTATGCTTTTCTATGTGGATTTGTGAAGAGAATTTGTTTACTACGTATACAGTACACAATGACTGACGTTTTAATGAGAATTCCAGTGAGAACGAGGTTCCATTTCTCCAGTGAGTAACGTTTATTACAATGTCCCTGAAATAGGTTCCAGTCTCCACTGACTCAGTTTGAACCATATATATATATATATATATATATATATATCAGAGAGAGCATCGAGGCAGTGGAGAATGAAAACAGAAACAGAATCGCTGTGAGTTCAGCTCACGGCATCCTTAGGAAAAAAATTGCAGATGTGGGTGATCTCTAGACCTCCAGGACAGGGGGAATAGAGAGAGAGAGAGAGAGATGAGGAGCTAGGGGCAGAATTAGAAAGGGGGTGGCAAATGGGGAGGTGGTGGTGGTGGGAGATCTAAACTTGCTAGATATTAATTGGGTCATTCCAGTCTCCAGAAGTCATTCCCTACTGGATACACTGCAGTACTGCCTGCTGGTACAGCTAGTTAAGGAACGCACTATGCAGGCTGCCATTCTCAATGTAGGGCTCACCGGTCGGTGTCGACAACGTGCATGTAGGGGGCAGATGGGGGGCAATCAAGGTGACCATTCTTCAGCCAACGAAGTCTTGCATGAGAACGATAATCAAAAGAAACAGGTACAAGAGACCAGTGTGGTTCCCTGGAGCGGTCAGGGATGCAGTGAAAGCCCATAAGAAGGCATTCACCAGGTACAGGGAAAAACAAGGGAAGGAAGAATGGAGACAGTACCAAGTAAGGATTAACCAACAACAGAGCATAGGTTTACTGAGCATTAATTCACACCGGGCGGCTTTGTGCCTTCAACCACCTAGGCATAGATTAATTATCTGTAAACCCATGCTCTTCTGTGGGTTACAATGGGCAACTTTATTTTCGAGGTTTACCTACATAAATATTAAAATAAAACACAGTTTACTTGCATTTGTACTAAAACAGTTCTTCCGCCTAATGGGTTTGTCCTTCTGAGGATGCAGTAGTTGTAGTTTTTTACATGCTTCTGTGGTGGAGTGATCTGAAACGGTCACTTTACATTGCTGTGACTCAGGATTTTGTAGTGCAGCAAGCCACTATGGGTTTACAGGGGATTAATCCATGGTCAGATAACCTGTTTTGATGAATCGGAATACAAGATTTTCGGCACTTATTCTATAAATGAGAATGAGGGAACCCAGGAGGGTGGTCTGAGAAGCAGAGGCAGATGCAGAGCTATGTACTGAGGAGGGGGTCAAGGGAGGGGAACACAGTTCATTAGATGTATTGGGGGGGAAAAAGAAAGAATGGAGGAATTGTTAGGCTAACAGAGGGAGGTAGGGTATTAAAGAGGACATGCAGAAAGCAGCCATTCTTAATGACTATTTCTGCTCTGTATTCAAAAGGGAAGAAAGAAGGCCTCTGCTGGATAGTGGCAATAAGGTAGCTATAAGGGTGATCCCTAAGATGAGGCAGCAAGTATTTACCAGTGAAAGGGTTCGGAAAGGGTTAGCAGGCTAAAGATAGATAGGGCCCACAGCCAGATGGAATGCATCCGAGGGTTCTTGGAGAATTGGCAACAGAACTAACTGAACCCCTGGTAGGACTGTTCAGTAGCTCAATTCAAACAGGGTTTGTTCCAGAAGACTGGAGGGGTGGCAGAATTGGTCCCACTTCATAAGGGAGGGTGAGGGGGACAGGTGCAACCAGGTAACTAAAGACCTGTCAGTCATACCTCTGTTGTGGGTAAACTGATGGCAACACTAGTCAAAGAGGCCATTATGGACAACCTGCAAAGCAATGGACTGCAGGATAGTAAACAGAAAGAGAACCTCGTGGACTACTTGGAATGCAGTGGACTCCAAGATAGTAAACATTGTTCGTGATAGGGATGTCTTGTCAGACCAACCTGATATTATTTTTTGACTGGGTAATGAGGGTAGTAGATAAGGCCACGGATTTATACTACTTCAGTTTCAGCAAGGCTTTCAACTCGGTGCCTCACAGAAGGTTGCCGAAGGAGCTAGAGGATCTGGGTGCAGTAAAGGACACAGTTAAATGAGTGAGAAGCTGATTGAAATGGAGACAGCAGAGGTTTGTGGTTCATGAAGTCAAATCAGAAGAGAGGAAGGTCACCAGTGGGGTGCCACAGGGATCTGTCCTGGATCCAGTCCTTTTTGATACGGTCATCAGCGACATGGGAGAAGGGATCCAGGGCAAGATGTGTCTCTTTACAGATGATACTAATCTCTGTGGCAGGGTAGACAGTGAGAGTGAGTTAGAGAGATGCAGAGAGTCTTGCAAGTTTAGAGAGATGATCAAAGGTTTAGCAGTTGAAATTCAGTACCAAAAAGATGCACGTAGGGGGCGAGAACCCTAGGACAGAGTACTGGTTAGGGAGGGGGATAAAGCTGGGCATGACCTCTAAGGAAGAGCTCCATGGATCATCATCAGTGACTTCATAAAACAATCAAGCCAGTTTAACAAGGCCTACAGCATGGCAAACCAGATGCTGCGGTGTATAGGAAAGGGTACTGACAGCAGAAGGAAGGCGGCATTACTACCTCTCTGTACAGCACTGATGAGGCTGCACCAGAGTACTGTGCCCAGTTCTTGAGTCCTCACCTAAGGAAAGGTAAGTACGGGCTGGAAACAGTGTAATGTAGGGTGACCAAAATGAATTAGAGCTAGCAGGGCAGATCTTATGAGGATCGGCTGTAGGCTCTGAACCTGTACTCGCTGGAGGCCAGATGAGAGGGGTGATATGTTAGAGACCTTCAAGTTTCTGAAAGGAATGAAGAAGGTAAACTTTGAAGAAGTATTTAGCATAAGTAGTGGATCAAGAACACCGGGCACGAGTGGAAAGTGACGGGTGGAGGTTCAAGAAGGAAGTGAATGGACCAATCTGCCAGCTGATGCGGTGGGAGCCAAAACTGTAAATGGTTTCAAACACAGCTGGGACATAGTGAAGGGCTTAGTGGTTGCCCAGGCTGATAGCGGCAGGGTGGGGAGCATGGAGGGTGGATAGTGTGGCTTAGAACCCTGTATGGATCCTCTGTATACTGTTTGGGCAGACTAGGTGGGCCATGTAGTCGTTATCTGCCATCAGATTCTGTGTTCTATGGGTAATAGGTCCTAGATTTGTTAGGATTTTATGGGCAGACTGGATGGACCAATGTCTTTTTTTTCTGCCATTATTGTCTATGTTTCTATGTTTCTGTCCCCAGCCAAACAAGGCCTTAGTATTGTGTTACTTTAAAATAAAGATTCAGTTCACACACATTTTTTATTGTGCAATCTGTTTCGGTCATCTGTAGGATGTTTATAATTAGTCATATGAAAAAAAGCAGATGCAATTAAAGTTTATAAACATTGGCCCTTCTTACTGTGAAACTACACTTTTTTACCCCATGTTATCTGAATAACTGCAAACCCAATATGTCTCATTCAAGTGATTTCTTAATTTCTCTTTGCAGACATCGTATTTGAACACAAACATGGCATTCTTGTTGTAACACTTGTACTGCCCTCACGAGGTGAACCCTGTCAGTTTACAGTCAAACCCATGCTTATGACTGTCGGAGACTTCCTTCAGGACATTCAGAAAGAGGATAAGGGGATCGACAGAGCAGCCATCTTTGCTGAAGGTACTTTAAAAATAAAAGAGTAATGTTGTTCATGATTTTTGTTAGCTGTCTGTTTTCCCTGTATTTTTTTCTCTCTCTCTCTTTTTAACTCTTCTGTCTTTAACCTTCGCCTTGTTTATTTTTTTCATTAGTACTTTATCCCCCTTGTCACCTCTGGCCAGTTCCCTTCTGTTCGGCTCCCCCAGCCCTGTCACACCCGACTTCCCTGGTGTAATAGAGCTGCGCTGTACCCTAGAACTTGTAAAACACTTAGGAACATTTTTCTGTCTCCCCCCCCCCCCACTGAAGACTGTTGCAGCAGCGTTCTTTTGTCTATCCTATGCTCTTTTCAGGTTTTCTGCTGAGGTGGGTTGGCCACCCACCAAGGTACTCTCTTCTCTCTATATTCTGTGGTTTTCTTTTTCCCTTCCGGTCCCTTGATTGCGTTTGCTGAAGAAGCCCTGGGAAAGGCTTCAATATGAGAGTTCATGGAACTCTGACAAAAAGTACTGTACCTTTAAGAAAATAACATCCTCAGAGAAAGAATTGCAATAGTGTCCTGCTTGATTGCTGGCTGGCAGATTAAATAAAACAAATGCTTAAGCTATGTTTAAAGTGCTTTCTCTCCCTTCGATCACGTGAAAAGCGGTAGATTAAAACTAATGTGCTCACATGAGCAAATGTGCTGTTTGAATATTTAAAAATTATTTAAAATGCCTGATACATAAGGTGCTTGCTGTGCCTTCACAAACACAAGTTAAAGTGCTTCTAGTGCTTTAAGATATTATAAAGTGTAAGGTGCTTATCTAAAAAGGAATTGATGCCTAACATTGAGAAAGTGCTTGATTTAAGAAAAGTTCCGTTGTTAATAGTTAAAAGTTTTTGCAGTGCTTAATTGCATGAAAATTTATATGCATATAGTGTCCCAGTCCATTTACTTTCTGTTTTTGAATACAAATACTGACTGAAATTTGTATGCTTGCGAGCCCCATTTGCCTAAATAGTGGCAGAAAGCAAAGAGAGGGAGACTTGTTAAATGAAAAAGGAGCATGTTTACCCCTCTATTACCTTTAATACAAAAGAAGGACGCTGGCAGTGTTTGTTCAAGAGAAGGCCCGGTTTTGGTATAAGTTAACCCCTCCCTCCCTCCGTTTTAACAACAGGCTCATTAAAACCAAACTGTAACCAAAGGAAAGACTTAAAAATAAAACTACTGCAATACTATAAGTTGTTAAAATACCTGGAAAAAAGCAACAGGAAGGGTTCTCTTTCTTGTATCCCTTTCCTGCACCCTTCTATGCCAGAACTGGGCCTACCTGTTGCTTGGAGGTGAATAAGCGCTCACTATAGGGGAGCAGCTCCCTCTTCAGACCCTATTTATAATAGTAAACCTGCCACTCATTGTGGCTAAGGGGTAAGGTTTGTAATTCCGATACCGTTAATAAATAAATAAAAAAATAGGAGGGATTAAGCACTTAAGTGCTTGTTACACATGCATGGGTCTATAACTATTGTTCTTTCAAGACTGTACCAAATTTGCTTATCTGGTCCTATGTAATAATAAAAGCTGGTTATTATAGTGGTTCATCCTGATACATTTGTCTTAGGGATAGTTAGTTATTTCCCTGTATTAGATAAGGGGCAGATCAGGTGACCTGACCTTTTTGTTTAAAAGCCCACCACTAGGGGCTAGAGATTCAGATAGGGAGGTCGGTTGAGCACTGACCATCGGAGGAGAAAGACCTCATAAGTGTGCTTGAACAAGCACTGGCAGATTGACTGATCTCAGGCTGATGCTAAGCTACCATGTGCTGAGTATGACTAACCTCATTTTGTTTTTTGTGTATACTGTTTTTATTATTTTTCAGTCTTCTCAGTAAAATAAAATGACAACCGCATGACTGTTTTTTATGCACCTGATTCTTGGTCTGCTGTGTTATCCTTCACCCACACCCATTCACATATGGTATTAGAAGTGAAATTTGCTGGTTGTCCAGGGTTATAGGGGGAACCAGTACAGGATACCTGACCAGGTATCTGGATAACAAGCAGAGGTGCACGGCTGTGAAGACTAGGGAGATGAGGATGGCGCCTGCTGAATATGAGGGGTCAGCGTGGACCAGAAGGACAGGACGATGCCCGGATGGTGGAAACCCTGAGGAGGATGACCCAGTGGCTGAGTGGACGATGGCTGGAGTTGGACCGACTATGCAGAGAGGTGGAACATCAGTGCCAGGTGCTCGAGAGGCCCCAAACAGAAAGTTTTACTAAGGAATCGGAGGAGAATGATTTGTGAGCTCGGCGAGAGGAGGACCCCCTGATGGTGCAGGATATTCCTTTGCTGCCTGTGTTCCTGGGATATTACTGGTTGACAGATGGAGAAGTCAGCATGGAACTGGAAGATGAGACCCCTGGTAAGACTGTGACTGGCAATATTATATTGGGGTTGAAGACTTCAAGCAAGTTGGAAGAAGCCTGTATGGCTGAAGGGACTTTCTCATGTTCTTTACCACCTGTATAGTCTAACCATGTTGCTGCTACTGATTGTGGTGTGTTACAGGCTAAAGATGTGGATATTACTAGACTGATGCAGTATGTAAAAATCAAGGAGGGTATCAGATTAATCATGGTGTGGGGGCAAGACAAAATTGGTGTCACAAGAGACAGGGCTATCCTAGATCTAGTACTGCCTAACAGGGAAAGGATCACAGATCTCCAGGTAGAAGGTCACCTGGGGGCCAGTGACCATAACATGGTATGGTTCAGTTTGGCCACTAGAACTAAATCATCCCATTCCAAGGCAAAAATATGGGACTTCAAAGGAGCTAACTTTGATAAGATGGCCAACAGAGTTAAGCTAGCCCTGGCAAAAAGAAATACAGGTGAGGGGGTACAGGCAAAGTAGGCAAGTATTAAGGATGCAATACTTGAAGCAACATCCCATTGTGTTAGAGAGAAAAGGAAGTGCAAAAGAAGAAGAAACCACTTTTGGTTCTCAAAAACAGTAGCAGAAAAGGTCAGAGCCAAAAGGCTGGCCTTCAGGAAATATAAGGACAGCGGGATGAAGATAGAAAGACATACCAAAGTTCCCTAAGGGAAGCAGGGAGGGCAGTAAGGCAGACAAAGGCCCAAACCAAGGAAACACTAGCATGAACAGTAAAAGAAGGTGACAAGACTTTCTATAGCTACATTAGTGAAAGGAGAAAGTCCAGAGGGCTATTGCTAAGATCAAAGGGGATAAGGGGTGTGTGAGGAGGAGGAGGACCATGTAAAGCATCTATCCTAAATAGATACTTCTGCTCAGTATTTACTGAGGAGAAGGTAGGATAGGGCCCACAGCTCAGCACCATGGACACGGGGGGGGGTGCACTAGTCCCTTCACAAAAGAAAGGGTTCTACAAGAGCTCAATAAGCTCAGGGTGGACAAGGCAATGGGACCTGATGGCATACATCCCAGGGAGCTAAGGGTGGAACTAGCAGAGCCATTATTAGTACTGTTTAGTGAGTCTCTGAGCACAGGAGAGGTCCCAGAAGACTGGAGAAGGGCTCATGTGATCCTGCTCCACAAAAGTGGTAGCAGGGAGGAGGCAGGGAACTACAGACTGGTCAGTCTTACCTCAGTAGTGGGCAAGATTATGGAGGCACTCCTTAAGGAAAGGATAGTGCAACACCTGGAATCCATAGGAGCAGGATCCAAGACAGCATGGGTTTACAACAGGAAGGTCCTGTCAAACTAATCTCATAGATTTGTTTGACTGGGTAACCAGAGCGGTGGACCAAGGGGAGAAGTTGATGTCGCCTAACTTGAATTCAGCAAAGCTTTCAATACTGTTCCACATAGAAGATTGATTAATAAGCTGGGTAGGCTCGGGGTGGGTCAGAAGTTGGTCAGCTGGGTGGCAAACTGGTTGATGGGCAGAAAACAGTGGTGGTAAACGGTATACAGTCAGAAGAGATGCAAGTCACAAGTGGGGTACCTGAGGGATCAGTCCGGGGGCCAGTACTCTTCAATATCTTCATCAGTGACATTGCAGATGGACTGGAGGGTACGGTTTGTCTGTTTGCAGATGACACCAAGATCTGCAACAGAGTAGATGATCCAGATGGGGTGGGCAGAATGAGAAGAGATCTGGATAAACTGGCAAAATGGTCGGAAGAGTGGCAACTGGGGTTTAATGCAAAGAAGTGCAAAATCATGCACATAGGGAAGAGAAACCCTGAAGCCACCTATAGGTTGGAAGGGGAGTTGCTGGCAGTCACAAGGGAAGAAAGAGACTTGGGCATCATCATCACAGATGACCTGAAATCATCCAAGCAGACCACTAAAGCAGTAGGTAAGGCTAGGGGGATGTTGGGGTGTATTAGTAGGGGTATCACAAGTCATAAGAGGGAGGTAATAATCCCTCTTTACAAGACACTGGTTAGGCCCCATCTGGAGTACTGCGTGCAGTACTGGAGGCCACACCTTCACAAGGGCATTTACCAAATTGAGGCAGTCCAGAGAAGGGCAACCAAAATGGTGCAGGGACTGCATCAGAAAACATATGAGGACAGATTAACGGAACTCAATATGTATACCATAGAGCAAAGGAGGGAGAGAGGTGATATGATTGAAACATTCAAACACCTTAAGGGCATTAACAAGGTGAAAGAGTCGAACATGTTTCAATATAAGAAAAATAGCAGGACAAGAGGACGCAGCATGAGATTAGAGGGAGGCCGATTAAGGGGTAATGTGAGGAAGTTCTTTTTCACAGAAAGGGTGGTGGATGCATTGGAATGGCCTACCTCAGGAAGTGGTGGATATGAATACAGTGCAGGGCTTCAAACAGGCATGGGATAGACATAAGGGAGCAATGCAGATAAGTATGAATAGATAGGTCATTGACAGAGCAAATGCCGATGGCACATTCATAAGATAGAAAAAGAAATGGGCATACTGGATGGGCCTTGCGGTCCTTATCTGCTGTCAACATCTATGTTTCTATGTAACTGAAAAAGGATGTCTTGTACCACATAAGACACAACCCTCATGCTAAAAAGGTAGATGCACAGGTAGTGGGGCCTGAGGCCTATAGACAGAAAGTGATGGAGGCTGCTCACTTCAGTTCTTATGAGCATCTGACCCATGATGGGATATTAACTCATTTAATCCTGTACTGTCATTGGCCTGGAATGTACCGACAGGTAGCTGCTTATATTCAGACCTGTTCATGTACAACTAGAGAGTAGTACTTGCTGTGGACAGCTGAGTAACTAGTACCCCGGATGTCGAACAAGTGTCCCAAAGGGTAGGGGTTGTTAAAAACAAGAAATGGCACCCTTGGAAAAGGGGAAAATTACCACACAGGTCACAGGGTACCAGATGGTAACTGACGGCTGAAAATAAGCACAATGATTAAAATGTTAATGTTCACCAAAACACCCAAGAGTATATAGGATTTAGGAACCTGCTGTTTAACATAGTATGAAAGTCAGCCATGGAGGGTTCCTTGGTTTCCTGTAGGTTTCTGTAGAGACCCACCTGGGGATAGGATGACCAAAGGTTTGGGGTCATAGGTTATTATAGGTTGATATAGAAGACTAGAAGCTAATGTTGCTCCTTCCATATTCCGCAGACACTTTGTGTAGGACAGAGGGACCAAGTTAGTTGCAGGCACAAGGCCAAATGTGACTCTGCAATGGTCCCTTCCTGTAGGCCAAAGTGGATCAGATTTGGTCAGGGGGCGGGCCTGATGTCAAAGAAAGAGGTACCCAAGGGCAGACAAGGAGTCTGAGGTGGTACAGGTGTTTTATTCTTTTCTGATGGAAAACGTACAATGGAGGAGATGGGTGGAAAATGGATTGGAACCTGTGTTGGGGTAACACCAAGAGTATTTACCCTCAGGTGTCTGTATCGGTAGCAAGCAAAATGAATGAACAAAGGGATGTGATGGATTCAGGTTTGGGGTTGAACCTAGGACTGGACCCCTGCTTAGAACCAACATGTCTGGTGGGCTTGGAGCTGGTAATTATTCACTCCAGAGAAATTCTGTCTCAGATACTGGACTTTACAGCCGTCCAAGTTTTGCTGGTCAGAAACCAGGACACCAGCACAAAAATGCTGAATTTTGGTTTTTTTCTTCTATTTACTAGACATGTTGATGCTAAAGTGCAGCGATGAAACGTAAAATTGTATACTGTATATAGGTACTATGATGATGATTTTTAGTACTGTGCAAGCCCCAGGTAATTATTTTAAGAGTATTGAAACTATTGTAGAGGATATTTCTTAGCATTTAGGCAATACTGATGTTTAAGTCCCCCTCGTCTTTCTGAGCTTTCCTCCTGTTTTACCTACCTGGACCCCCACTTGCCATCCCTTACACTCCCCCCAGCTCCCTCCTACTCCCTCCCTCACTCCCCCCGCCTCCCATTCCACCCACACACACACAAATATTCTCCTTCCTCCAATCCCTTTCTCTCTCTCTCTCCTCCCTCTCTCTCCTCTTTCTTTCTCTGTCTCTCTCTCTTTCTAATCTACCCCTTGTTCGTGCACTCCCCCCCTTTCTTTCTCCTACCCTTTCTGATACTCTACCTTGACAGGCCCCCCCGGGGCAGCTATGCTATAAGTTGCTAATTGGGAAACCTCGTTCGCACTCTCCCCCCTTTCTTTCTCTTACCCTTTCCGATACTCTACCTTGACAGGCCCCCCTGGGACAGCTATGCCGTACGTTGCTAATTGGGAATCTCCTCCCGCTGTTTAATTTCAGTTGTCTAAGTTACTCAAGTGTATTATTTATCTATTTTCTGTATTACATAGCAATCTTATGTTTTGTGTTAACTGTCAAGTTTTTGTTGTCTCTGCTTTACATCCTGATGTGGAACCTTTGTAAAAGAGTGTATACTCAAAGGTTGTATCCGAATTACCAAATAAATAAAAATAAAAAAATTAAGTTGTTTAAGGGACCCTGGAGCTGAGCTTCTGTAGAGGGTGGGTTGAAGTTCCACATAGCCCTAGTGCTGGTTGTATAGGGTTGGTACTTTACTGAAAACCAGTTGTTTGAGGACCCCTGGTTTACTCTTAATCATTGGGGGGCGATAGAGCTCTCTACCACAAAACTTGTAAAGGACTTCGGTAAATTTTTCTATCTTCTCCTCCCCCCTTCCTGCTGAAGACTGTTGCAACAGCATTCTTTTGTCTATCCTATCCTACGCTCTTTTCACATTTTCTGCTGAGGTGGGTTGGCCACCCACTTAGGTACGCTCTTCTCTTTATATTCTGTGGTTTTGTATATACTCTTTTTATTATTTTTCAGTTTTCTGAGTAAAATAAAATGATAAACGCATGAGTGCGTTTTTTTATGCACCTAATTCTTGGTCTGCTGTGTCATCCTTTGCCCACACCCATTCACACCTGGGACTTACCTTCAAGCCTGACATCCTCTTTTGAACTTTTGGCAGGGTGCCTGCTTGCCGATGCTGGTCCTGAGAGGGCTTGGATGTCATCCTCTGGTCAGGAAGGGTTCTTTCTCCTTTTTGTTTTGTTGTTGCCCCCAAAACCACTCCTGTGCAGTGGCGTGGTGGATGAGCTCTGTCTCTGTAGAGATGTCCTCAAACGCCCGTGGTTGGATTTTTTTTTTTTTTTGGCTTGTACACCCAGACTGTGCTACCACCAGTACATCTCCAGGTGGCAGTCAGGCAGTGGGTCACACTACTCCCTCTCCTGAGGGAGGAGAGTTGTCCATTGGGATGCTCAGTCCTCCCTTCCCCATCCAGCCCCCAAACGACCTGCGTCAGTTTCTGAAACCTGGGTTGCCATTGTGGCAGGAAGTAAGTTGCTAGGCGCCTCAATCCTCCACACCACTAGGCCGGCCTTCACCTTGTCTATTAAAGTCTACCGTACTGGCTTCCTGTATGACTGGTAAAGCAGATGCATTTCCTTCCTTTTTCTGTCTCCATGTTCTGGGATGCAGGTACTCTTTCCTTTTCCAGAGGCATCTCCCAGATCTGTGTTCTTGTGTGCCCTGTGGCATCTCTAGAGATCTAGACGTGTGGGTAGTTATTTAAAGAGAATGTCTGAGATTTTGGTAATGGCTTTTAAAATACATTAGTCCATTACCTTATGCTAGTGACACTTATTTGAGCCCAGAAAATAATTTTTTTTCATTAAGTCCACTGCAGAAGGGAAGAGATTGAAAATTGCGTTGAGCAGATAGCCAGTTGAACTCTTCCATTTCATGGTCAGCTGTCCCCACCCCCTCACTCAGATGTTTTGTGATGTCTAACCAGGCAGAGGGAGGGGTGTGCCACATAGAAGTCAAAGGAGGATATTTTTTGAACTGTTTGATGCTCATGTTGTACATACTAAAGTATCTTTTTTTTTTTTTTTTGCTACTTCTTTCTCTCCTCCCCTGGCCCTGGTTGACCCCTCATCTGGCTGCCGTCCCTAGCCTCCGTCCCCTTCAGGCCCTCACCCTTGTAACCCCTATGGCTAACCCCCCCCATGGTGGGGTGATGGGGAGCCCCCTGCTCACCAGGATCTGGTTCAGGGTGTTACCTCCAGGGACGGAGTGCCAGGGGACAGCCATCAAGCTGCCACAACCAACCATCAGGGTCTTTTTCCATTTTCTCCCCTATGAGAGCTCAGCCTGCAATGACGCCGGTGACGGGCACACACACGCACGCACCCATGCATATCCCTGCCAGGCATCTGCTGTGCTCCCTCCCCCATGTTATGGCGGCAGTGCTGCGTTGAGCCCCAGCCTCCACCAGGGGTTAGATGCACACCGACTGCAAGGAACCCCACCCCCCCGGAGATGGAGATCAGTCCATTGGACGCTTAGTCCAACTCCTTCCCTGCCAATCCCTGGCAACCCACGCTCGTTCCCGAATATGGGTCACTGCCGTGGTGCGAGGTGTGGCGACCAGCGCCTCAACCCTCAGTGCCACCGAGCCAGCCCACTAAAGTATCTTTTGATTTAAATGAAAGTCACCGCCCAACTAACAGGGGCCCTATTATGTTTATTTTATTTAGATCTAGGATTACAATTACCTTTGAGCAAAGGCTGTTTTACAAAGGTTCCATGTCAGGAGAGTACATACGTGTTAAACATGTTAAACAAGGGCATACAATCATATTCATCATATTAGTTGAGCAATGACTTTTATTTGATAACAAAGGTTGCTTTAACATACCTAAAACTGTTTCAAAAATTTCCTCCATTGACTTCTATGTGGCACACTCCTGTGTTCTGCCTGGCTAGACATCACAAACTGCCTGAGCATGGGGGTGGGGCTGGCAGGTCAGGGAACTGAAGAGGTTGTCTGTCTGGTCATCTGTTCAGCACAATTTTTTGATCACTTCCCTCCCATAGTTGACTTAAGGAAAACATTCATTTCTGTGCTCAAATGGCTATCCCCAGAAGAAAGTAATGAGCTACTGTACTTAAAATACCATAACTGAAATCTTAGACATTTTCTTTAACCAGGAATCAAACTCCCAGTGTGTAGATTTCAGAGGTTGTCAGCAGTTGGAAAGAGCCTACCTGCATGACTTGCTCGCTCTTTGCAACCCATTGAGCAAGAGTGTACCATCAGAAGCTATTCTACCTATTTGGAGGTATAATCCACCTTCAGTTGGCCCAGCTATGTTCCTTGACTTGGGAATCAAACCCATATCTGTCATCTATTGTGCTAAACACTAAGCTATATGGTGTGCCCACTGTTCATAAAACTCTTATCCTTTGATAACATTTCAGTCTCTAGTTCTGAAACTTTGTCTGACTTGAAAAATAGCTTTTCTTAGGAGCGACTTGTCTCAAAACCACTCTGATTGGGGTTTAAGTCTGATGCAGTATAATTACTAGGAACTTGATATTCAGAGTTCATGCATAGTTAATTAATATGCAGAAGGTACAGTGATGGCATACAGGCATATTTTAATGCACTGACTGAAAAGGCATTTTGCTGTATTCCTTTGCTAGTCTGGCTGTTGCCAGTCTACCCTTCTTGCTTCACCATATAGCTGTTGTGATGGCAGTACAATTGTGCATTTGCCTGCCTGTGGGCTCCATCTGACCCACTTCCAGATGAGTATAAATAAACACAGAATAGAAGCAAAATGTGCCCAAGTCTGAGGACCAAAGGAGAGGGATATTCTTCCTGTGGAGCTCAGGGTGTTATAATCTATTAAGGTTTCTAAAAATAAGGCTGACATGCTTGGCTTTTTTCCTAAGTGCTGCTGGGCCATTGGGGTGCCACACTAAATACTGCATGTTAAATTATGAAAATGTCACTGTGCCTCTTTGGTTTTATGGTTTTAATTATGTTTTTATGCAACACATTGGAATAATGGCACAACTGATGCTGCACAAGTGACTTTTAAATGGTGGCATAATACATGTGGGTTGGTGGCATGGTACATTACAGTTGGTGGCATGGTACATTACAGTTGGTGGCATGGTACATGTGGGTTGGTGGCAGGGTACATGAGAGATGGTGGCAGGGTACATGTGGGTTGGTGGCATGGTACATGTGGGTTGGTGGCATGGTACATGAGATATGGTGGCAGGGTGCATCTGCGATGGTGGCAGGGTGCATGTGAGCTGGTGACATGATACAGTGGAGCCCGCCAGGATGCAATGCAGAATGCTACATAGTTCTGTAAGTTACTGCAGGAAATGGTGCAGTTTCATGGTAGTTAATCCCTTTTGTCATGCAGGAGTTTGTGACTCTGAATTGCATCCTGGCATTCTCCACTGTAAATATGGGGTGGGTCGTGGTATATGTGGGATGGTGGCACAGTACATGTGAGATAATGACATGTTACACAGGAATGGTAACATGGTATGATGGAGCCCCAGGATGCAATGCAGAATACTACAGAATTCTGCAGAAGTGCTATAGAAAATGGTACAGTTTCAGTGGCAGTTAGCTCTTTGTCATGCAGGAATCTGTGAGGCTGCATTGCACCCTGGTGTTCTGTAATGTACATGAGGGTTGGTGACTCAGTGCACATGGTATGGTGACTTCGTACATGTTAGATGGGGCATGGTACATGTGGGATGGGGCATGGTACATGTTACACAAGGAATGGTGACATGGTATAATGGAGCCCCATCCCCCGGATGCAATGCAGAATACTACAGAATTCTGCAGAGTTGCTGTAGGAAATTACACAGTTTCAGTGGCAGTTAGCTCTTTGTCATGCAGGAATCTGTGAGGCTGCATTGCATCCTGGTGTTCTCTAATGTACATGAGGTTTGGTGAGTAAGTGCACATGGTATGGTGACTTCGTACATGTTAAATGGTCCATGGTACACGTGGGATGGGGCTTGGTATGTGTGGGATGGCGACATGGTACATGTGGGGTGGGGCATGCTACATGTGGGATGGCGCTTGGTACAGGTGGGATGGTGAATTGGTGTGTGGGGGATGGTGACTTCATATGTGTGGGATGGTGGCTTGGTATGTGTGGGATTGTGACTTGGTACATGTGGGGGGGTGACTTGCTGCATGTGGGATGGTGACGTGGTATACGTTAGACTGGACATAGTACATGTGGGATGGGGCATGGTACATGTAGGACGGTGACTTGGCACATGTGGAATTGGGGCATGGTTCATGTGGGATCAGGTATATTACATGTGGGATGGGACATGGTACATGTGGGATGGGGACTTGTATAAGATGGGTAATGGTACATGTGGGATGGTGATTTGGTACTGTGGGATGGTAACTTGGTACATGTGCGATGGTAACTTGGTACATGTGAGATGGGGACTTAAGTTAGATGGGGCATGGCACATGAGGGATGGGGCATAGTGCATGTAGGATGGTGACATGGTGCATGTGGGATGGGGACTTGTATTAGATGGGACATGGTACATGTAGGATGGTGACATGGTGCATGTGGGATGGTGACTTAGTATATGTGAAATGGTGACTGGTGCATGTAGGATGGGGGGCATGGTTCATGTGGGATGGGGTATGGTACATAGCCAAGGTGGGACAAATCAGGCAGCCAGGTTGCCAATGACTACCAAAAAAAGGCTTTGCTACCAGATTTCAGAAGTTACCAAACATCTTACTACCTGCCCATGGAATTGTTTTTTTGTTATTAAAAATGATGACCATTAAAAAATATTGATTTGGATACCAGTTTTTAATAGCTAGTGGCCAAGCTGACCACCAGCTCACAAACTGATTTGTCCCACTCTGGACATGGCACATGAGGGATGGATATGTGACGTGGGATGGAGGCATGTTGCATATAGGATGGGGACATGGTACGTGTTGGGAAAGGCCTGGCACATGTATGATAGGGCATAGCACACGTGGGATTGGGGATATAGTACTTGTGGGATGGAGGCATGGTACTGTTTAATATTCTCATTGGTGACCTGGAATCAGGATTCCTGGGGTTGCAGGTACCCACATCCTGTAAGCACATTTTGGGTGGCAGGAGGCTCAGAAATTTCAATACCAAATCCCAGAGACGTTTGCACTGCAAGGCTCCAGGAGCCCTGATGTGCCAATAGACTATACAGTCAAGGTGGTGTTTTTGTTTTCAGCACGTTTCAGTCACCTGCATCGATTGTGTCTTCTTGGTCTGAGTGCTGTGCTTTCAAATCGTGAGACGCCCTGTCTCACATTATTTGGACCAGCTAAATCACTCATTTCACTCAGTGTTTCTGTGACTGGTGCTGAAAAGGGGTTTGTATTACCAGTGGCCTTAAAGAGCAGAATCCATTAAAACTGCTGTTGGGGCCATTTTGGATAATACTGCCATAATCTGACATCTTCCAAATTGCTCCCAGTCAAAAAGGTGCCATTTATTTGTCACCATCATCATCATTTATTTGTCAGTATTTTATTCTCCTAGCTGCCGACCTGCCCCTATCTTGATTGGTCCTCCAAGCCCCCTCACCTGACACCTTTGGGTCTTACTTTGCTTCAATTTTTCCTGTCCATAGGATCTTGACTGAAGCACCCAGTTGCCGGTGTAGGGCTTGTGGGAAACCAGGCGGATTATCTGGCCACTGTTAGTGTTTTTCCTCCGTGTTTTCCTCCTCCCAGGGCCACAAGCCTACAATGATGCTACAGTATGTGAATGCTCCACCTATGTGGAAACACCCAGTGTAAGAGTATGGTGTGTGTATATATAGGGGATATGTAATGGATCTACTGGAAATATCACAGATATTTTCCCCCCGAGCGCAGTTTGACATTATGACCTCAAGAGTGGCGGAGCCACGAGTGAGGTCACAAGGTCAAACTGCACGAGGGGAAATATCTGTGATATTTCCAGTAGACCCATTACTTTTTTGTTTTTTTATTTTTACTTCGGTTTTTGTTTTTTTATATACATTTTGATTCTTTTCTCCCGCAGTGCTATGTCCATATTGTTAGTAAGTAGGGACAGTAGCATGGTTGCTAGGGTGCTTACGTGGTGGTTTTGGTAATGTGGCACTTCATTGGACATGGTTTTGTGTGGGTGGTCAGAGTAGATTTGAGAAATATGGCGGCGGAGCTCTCGCTTAGTGGTGCAATGATTATTTTTATATATGTAACCCCCCTGCAAATGGGGGTTCCCAAAAGACTTCCCAGGAGCTTGCTTGAATGCTCTGAGCCTGAATGGTGTTTGGCATTTAAACCATTTATCTGTGAGTGCTTTTAGAGCCTCTGGTACTGTCTCTTTAAGAGCTTTCTGCTTGCAGACATAATTAGTTTGTATGGGGGACTGTGTGTTTCTCTGCTTGAATCCCACTCGAGCTGCTGCCAATTCACTCCGTTTTTGCAGTCGCTAGGAGTGCAAAGGGAGCCTATCTGAAAGATGTAACTGTTTGCCAGAAGTCATTTAGAGTAATAATGAAAATATAGTTTGTCTAACCTGCTTTTCTTTGCAATCAGAACTGTGTTTGCCTAGTTCCCCATTCTAGTTTTGAACTGTTGAACTGGACCAATCAGTGTGGGTTAAGGGAGCTCTAAAATGGTGCCTGCGGACGAATCAGAACTTGGACTCATAATCTGAGCCAGCCACAAGAGGATTGTATGGGCAGTGACTCTGGGAAATGTAGTTTGGACTTCGGTGCCTTTTTGCACCAACAGGGGGAGTCTGTTGTGAGTGACAGCCAATCCAGCCAAGAACTGGGAGGAACTCAAAGGAAGTGCCCGGTTTTGTCTACTGGAGTTTCAGTTTAGATCTGGCAGTGAAGAGGAAGGAGCCCTGTGCTCCTTGGTCACGCATTTTAGTTGGGAAGCAGCGTGTAAGGCCCCAAGTTTCGGTCTGCAGCTTGTGCAACTGCTTGTTGGACTGAATCCGACCTGTGAAGAGAATCAAGGAGATCTGAAGAGTAGAAACCAGGCTCACCCTGTAGAAGACTGGAGAATTGCTGAATCGGCGCTCAGTCTGTCAGGAACTGAATCTGCTGTGTGTTCTCGGGTATGTGTGCAGTAATTGCGATCGGGATAGAGAAGCAGCCTGCCTGGTATAGTACTTTCTTTTTCCATATAAATGTGTGTAGTGCTTGTGGGGACTCGCATTTCAAATCCCCTGTACAGTGAATTGAGTGCATGAAGCTGCAAGTAAACCCCAGCTTAATCCAGACTACATCCATTTGCTCTGAACTGCCGTGGGGTCCAGTCACAAGGACCTTATCCATGTGGTCTGCTCCTCCTGGCAATCCAGGACAATCTGCCTTCCATTCAGTTTCAGCATTGAATTTGTGAGTACAAATCAGGGTAGCTCCCTGCCATCATCTAATTGCAAGTGTTCCATCTGATTACTCTTCCTTTCTTTCTCCACGAACTGAGCCTACTGGCTCCGGATTACAATTTGGGTATTGTGCATGCATTTTCCATCTTCAGGGCCCCAACCAGCTGCACCAAATAGGCTAGCCTCTTATTGCTGGGGTACCCAGTAAGAGTGACATTTGGGACATTTGGGATTCTGAAATATGTGCACAGTACTGTGATTATTAATGCGTTTAAACTAATTAACCTGATTTCCCCCTATCCTTGTTATATCCCCCTAAATAAATCAGATCTGTTTGTTTCAGCAAAGTTACACTGCCTGAGGTATTCGTTTATGTTAACGTATTGTACTGTGAGTTTTGCACTGTATCATCTTGTTTTACAGGGAGTCCCCAGAGTCACGCCGATTGAACCAATCCTGGGGGTAAGTGTATATTGCAAGGGTACTGTGATTGATTTGTGTGGGCCACTAGTGGGAAGAAAGGGGGGTTGCAGTGACCCAGAGGGTGTGACCAAGTCATATCAGACTGTCTTAACCCCGACCTCTGGGTGGAGGTACCTGCCATCGGATCCAGGCCCCTCAACCTGTTAGTGGCAAATCAGGCAGGGGTAGTAGCCCTTGGGATAGCGCCTCCTGGGGGTTACATATATTTCTTTGTGTTGTCACAGCAGTTCTCTATTTGGTTGATCCTGCCTTTTCCTCGGAGATTGATCAGGCTATGGAGGACGTCCTTGCTGGCTTCAGAGGCAATGTCAGATACGGAGTCGAATTTGGGGTTGGGAAGTGAGGGAGGCATTGAGTGTGCTGCGCGGTTGAAATGCTCTGTTCACAGCTTTGTTTAGCGGTTGTTTTAATTCATGAGGGCTAGAAAAAAAAAGAATCTTTCAGTGTGAATGCTGGTTTCACACTGAGGTGGTTCTGTGGTGCTGGAGAAAGTGAAAGTATTGTGTGTTGCCAGAGTGAAAGGAAACTGACAGTGGTTGCTGGCTTCTAAGTGAGCAGGTGAATTCTGATTGTACTGCTCGTGCTGCCAGCTCCCACCAATCAAAACGTTTTTGAATAGTTGTGGTGAAGCGCAGATAGTGTCTGGTTATACCTACAGTGAGAATAAATGCAGTATTCTCACTGTAGGTCTGCCCAGGCAAAAATATTGCTGTTTGCCACTTTTTATCTTCACTCCCATTACATATATATATATATATATATATATACACACACACACACACGCACACATAGTGTTGGGTAAGTTACTTTTTCTATTACTTTTGGAAACTTGTTCCAGAAAACTCTGTGCAGTCACTAGCAAGGATGGAGAAGTACTAGAAAAAGTAATACACCTCAGCACTGCTGGTGAAAATGATGGCTTCGTCAGCATAAAGGAGTACCCTAGCAGATGGTAGGCCACTGGAAGACTATTGATGAACTGTCTAAATAGGAGAGGGCCAAGAACTGATCCCTGGGGCACACCAATGGAGACACTTATCTGTTAGAGAGCAGTGTTGGGTTAAGTTACTTTTTCTACTACTTTCTGTTACTTTTTGAAACTTGTTCAAGAAAGCTCTGTGCAGTCACTAGCAAGGATGGAGAAGTACTAGAAAAAGCAATACACCTTACAATTATAGTTACTTATTTATTTTTATACAAAAACAATGCAAAAATAATAAATAACTGTAACAGATTACATTTTTTGAAAGTAATAGGTTAGTTACTAGTTACTTTCAAATAAAAGTAATCAGCTACAGTTATGTATTTCTTTTGTATAAAAATACATAAGTAATTGTAACTGTAAGGTGTATTACTTTTTCTAGTACTTCTCCATCCTTGCTAGTGACTGCACAGAGCTTTCTGGAACAAGTTTCCAAAGGAAAAGTAACTTATCCAACACTGTGTGTGTGTTATATATATATATATATATATATATATATATATGCATGGACACCCACTGTCAGAGTATTTGTATGTGTATGTGTATAGTTAGGGTTCACATGGGTTTCTATGTTAAACCTCAAACTTTGCACTTTAATAGCTTTGTAGCTGTTCAGCAGATTTGCATGAAATGTTGCGGGGGGGGGGGGTGAGATCTCTTGATGTGCCAAGTTTCGTTCCAGTTGGATGTGCAGATTCCGAGATGTCGATATTGTAAAAAGTGAAAAAAAATCAGAAGGGTTTTTTTAACCTTTTTTTTTTTGTCATCACCTAGCACCCAAACACTGTTCCAGAGTTATTACATTTTGAAATTTTGGTTCTGAGCATGCTTCGTTTGGCTTTTTAGATAGCTGTTTTGAATTAGAAAAGAATTTGGACTTAGGTTTTTTTTCCCAGTTCTTTTTTTCATGTGAAGGCATTATGAAAGGATCTCTTCATGTGAAAAAAGAATCGGGGGCTAAGTCCAAATTCTTTTTTGGTATGAAGGGGTCCTTTTGTACTTTTTTTTTTTCATTCATATGAAAATAGATGTCTTCATACGAAAAAAGATTTTGGTCTTAGTCCCGTCCCCGATTCTTTTTCATGTGAAGGAATCCTTTTCTGTGTGTTTTTATGTTCCTATGAAAAGGATGCCCTCATACAGAAAAAGATTTTGGGCTTAGTCCCCCGATTCTTTTTCGTGTGAAGGATCTTTTTCGTGTGGGTTTTATTCATATGAAAAAGGATACCCTCATACAAAAAAAGATTTTGGACTTAGTTTTTTCCACATTTCAACTTCAACAAGCCATAATTCCCTCAATATTTCCAGTTAAGGCACACTCTATATCAATCAATCAATCAAATCTTTATTTATTCAGGCGAACATCATTGAGCACAGCTCATTTGAGAGATGGACCTGATAAGGTCAAGGTTCAATAGTTGTTACATACACAGTTATATTAAAACACTTAGATACAATATACAAAAACATTGTTGCCTAAACATAAAAACAAGTAGGAACACATGGATGTACACTATCTCATCTAATATATACATATCAACAATGGAATGATCTTAGTAAATCTCTTAATTAAAGCAGCCAATATTTCAGTGCGCAGGGGTAAGAATCATAATGGACAAAGGAGACACAGTGATAAGGTGTAGGAGTGACCTGAACAGGTGCTGGGGCTAGCCCCAGGCGATGTATGATAGGGATGAGGACTACGGTATGTGCCAGGAAGTAATGGGAGAAGACTATAGACAGGATGTACGGAGTCTGTGGGGGTTGAATTATTAGAAGGTGTAATGCCACCTGATGTTGGCTGCCTGAGGAGGGGAAGGTTAGGAATTTGAGTATACTAGTACTAGTGGAAGCAATTGCATTTTTCTTGGAAGAGACATAGGTATAGATGCTTAAAGGATGCTAATGATATAAAGTTGTTCAGCTTCAGGGTCTTCTGAATCATATTCCATGATGTAGCTAGTACATAGCTGATAGCAGATCTCCCATGCCGGGTGTTGAATTTAGGCACAGGTCTTAGTAATACAAGAATAACCCCCTACCCCAACAGTTTAAGAGGCATATAAAAAAAAACACAAAAAAATTAAAATATCAAAATTTCCCATAGCGTAACCTTGGCAGTTAATAAGCCATACAACCAAGTAAACAAATTGCTTTTTTTGGCAGAAATCAAAGGGATCTTTGCTTCCACATCAACATGGATGTATGCATCTATGGAGGGATGGAAGCGCAGGGCCATGAGGGCCACACGCTCCCACAGGCAACCTTTCAATTGAAGTACACAAAGGTAATACAAAGTGAAAAGATGCATAGGTAAGGCAATCTATCAAAGTAAACATATGTTGTCAGCCCTAACGCTCACCCCATTCCATCCATAAATAAGTTGATATGTGTAGAGTATATGAGAATGGGTGCGCGTTAAGGTTGACAACTCCAAGGTACACTCCTCGCCTGATTTGTGAAGACTTAGTAGAGGTGAAACCATAATTATTTTTTCTGTTGCTGCCTGCAGGGTGGGGGATGGGGTGTTAGGGTTGGGAACCCTAATACCACATTTCCCTACATTTGTCGCTTTAACCCTAACTGGTGCATTGACAAAGTATTTTTGCAATGAATGTGCTTACTTTTAGAGATAGTATAATGTTATCCTCATTCACACAAGGCCCTTCATGACCTGCGTGAACATATCCATTTGCCTGTGGCCCTCCATAGATTCATACATCAGGTGTGGAAGCGCAGGGCTCTTTGGGCCCTGCACTTCCATGTCTGCCAAAAAGGAATTTAATTGCTTGATTGTATGACTTGTTAAACTGCCTATGTTATGTTATGGGAATTTTGATGTTTTAATTTTTTGTGGGTTTTTCTATGCCCCGTAAATTGTTGGAGGGGTATTAAATGTTATTCCTGTAGTACTCATTAAGACATTTGTTTTTATATATAGATTGTCCCTTAACTGAAAATATTGGGGGTGTTAAGGCTTGTAGAAGTTGAAATGTGGGGAACAAAACGAAGTACAAATTCTGTTTTTGTATGAAGGGATCCTTTTTTGTATGAACAAAAAAAGCCATATGAAAAAGGATTCCTTCATAAGAAAAAGAATTGGCAAAAAAACAAAGTCCAACATCGTTTTTCATATGAGGATATCCTTTTTCATATGAACAAAGAACCCACACAAAAAAGGATCTGTTTATATGAAAAAATAATGGGGGGGGGGGGCAAAGCCCCAAATCTTTTTTTGTATAAGAGCATCCTTTTTTGTATGAATAAAAAAAATATATATATGAAAAAAGAATCGGGTGGGGGAACTAAGTCTGCATTCTTTTTTTCTATGAAGGGATTCTTTTTCATATGGCTGAATTCCTTTTCTGTATGGTCATATGAAAAAAGGAAACTGAGTCACGAAAAGGGATCTTAAAATGTATAGAAAAAAACTAATTTCGTTGTCATTTTCCCCAGAAGTAAGTGCATAATCCACCTAATGGGATCCCAGTTAGCAGGATACATGTGTTGGTATGTATGCAGGATGTCATTTTTGTAGATTTTGAAACATTACCAAAAAAAGAAACTGAAACAAGACGGCGGCCATACAAAAAAGGATTTTTTCCCTTACAAAAAAGGATTACCCCATACAAAAAGGATCCTTGTCCATATGGACCAAATTCTATTTTTGTTCTAAGCAGCTATCCAAAAGACTGTACTGAGCATGCTCAGAACTGAAATTTCAAATTTAGTAACTTTGGAATGGATTAATATTTTTTCACCAAACTAGTGCACTGTGGCCCAAGCCCTTTCTATCCTGAAACCAGATTTCAAACTGTCTGGGCGCTAAGCGACAAAACAAAACAAAAAAAAAAAAAATAAAGAGCAAAACCCACAGATTTTTTTCCCCCACTATTTTTGCTGTCAGCGCTTCAGAATCCGCACATCCGACCAGAACGAAACTTGGCACACGAAGAGATCTAGCCCACCGAGACTGCGTCTGCAAAATGTCATGCAAATCTGTTGAGTGGTTGCAAATCTATTAAAGTGCAAAGTTTGAGGTTTAATATAGAAACCCCTGCTCAACCCTAACTACAGTGGCACTACCACACCACTATAATATCTGTTTCTATAGGAACCCCCTGAGTCGCAGGATATGTTTCATGCTGCTGCATCAACACTTGGATTTTTGCACTTCCCTTGCCACAGTATATATGAGTCACAGCCAGTCCCCTTTAAAGAGCTAGTGTACTGCCCAGAATTAATAGTACTTTTCAGAAGTAGTCA
This sequence comes from Neoceratodus forsteri, assembly GCA_016271365.2. NCBI lineage: Eukaryota > Metazoa > Chordata > Ceratodontiformes > Ceratodontidae > Neoceratodus > Neoceratodus forsteri. Next base: position 428,677,393 of record CM057453.1, on the reverse strand, counting down.
CTTAACCACTTCTAGTATCCAAAGTATTTGTTTCTTTTCTGTTTTGCTAGTTAGAAGATTTTCTACCTGACAGTGCTTGGTGGGATGTATGGAACAGTACTCTGCCTGGAGACTGACATAGTCAGTTCTATTCCTCCTTAAACATTATCAGCGTTGTTGTGACCTCACTGATTGTGACATCAGTAGTAACCAAGAAAACCCAGTCTCCTGCTGTATGTTTGGTAACTTCTGACATATATTACCAGTCAGGCAACAGGGCTTGTGATGTAATAATGAGTGATATCCCATGCTGCTGCTGCTGATGATGATGTAGTGGGAGGAATAAAATTAGGGTTGCCTGCTTCCAGGCTAAGCACTGCTTTTCACGTCAAATCCAGTACTATTAGAAAACCATCTAATGAGCAGATTGGAAAAGAAAACCCCTTCAAAAGTAATAGCAAAGACCTTAATTTTTTCCCAGGAGATAACTGTTAGGCTAAACGCATTGTTTACAGTGATGTCCTTACAGTGGCATTGTTGCATAAATCGATATATAGCACAATAAAAAGTAATAAGGGATTACTTTTAAAAAATACTAACATTTTCTTCCTATTGTGTTTGGCACTACTAGCTCTTTAGTGAACTTTTATCATGGTAACTGGGGGAATTGTCCCTTTAAGGACTTGTTTTAAAAAGCAACAGGACATTTTGGAAGGGCTGACGCTTGGCAAAGTGCAGATGTACCAGCCCTAAACGGATTGGACAACTCGGGCGCTGTTATTTAGTTGGACATCTTTTCTTGCACTTTTGCTTCCAGCACCTGAATACACTGAGTGCTGCATTTTAGAAACATATCGTGTTTCTTTTTATTTAATTTGCAGTGCAGGTTCAGTTGAGTGTGGGCTCACAGTTTCAACTGTCCACTTTCCTTTGCTGTTTTGCAGTTTGAACATGTGTACTGGGTTCCCTAGAGATGTCGTCCCTCTTCGGATTATGGGATAGCCCATTACAAGGGAGCACATATATTTTATAAAATATGTATAAAAAAAACACATGCCTTCAGAGCTCTGTGCCATTCCAGAGGACTGGGGGACAAGGCTCAGGAGCCCAATCAAGCCCTTAATACACAGGAATGTTCATGACAGGGGGACGTGGACCAGCTATGGCAGAGCCCGTGCCATCCTTGGTCCACCAGGTGCACCTGGCTTTGTGAATCAGCAGGGCTCCGGGCTGGATAGGTTGTCCAAGGCTCCTGTGCAGGGGCCTAAGTAAGGTTCCTGAATGCTTAAAAGTGTTTCTCTTATTTATTTTATTTAATTCTTTGATAACCGGGTAGGTGCACTGATCCTGGGGACCGTTTTCAGGCACGACCTGGGCCGTGAACAAGAGGCATAAGAGCAATAACATACAGTAGTAATAAACAATGACAACAACCTTACAATCAGACTGCATTAAGAAATACATTGAATATACAATGAGTCAAAGGCGGGTATGTACAATAAGTTACAGAGGGACAAGATGTACAAGAGACTATACAGGTCAGTTAAGCTCATCAAGGGAAAACAAGCCACTATACAATAAACGTAATAAATAATAATAGCAAGTAGGGTTAACAGCAGCCTTGCAGTCAGTGGCTACACTGAGGGTTCAGCAGGTATACAAAAGGTCAAGGGTTGGCAGGCAAACAGGTGCCAAGGGGCGTAGACATGTCAGTGACTATACAACACTGTTAAAGCTCATCCTGGGAAACAGGTCACTGTGCAAGAGTTATAGGGGACACTCTGTGGATTTAGGGAGCTCTCCTGACACGTGGCAGCTTCTGTGACTTGGGCTGTAAAACAGACACAAACTGAGCCTGAATAAAAGTACAGTTGTGTGACCTGGAGGTCATGATTAGAAAATCCACCCAGTTTAAATATTTTTTGCTATTTACTTTTTGGTAAATCAAGGATTTTATCTTTTGATCCTGCTCCCCCCCCAGTCCAGTGCTAAATGTTTCCCAGCATCCCCCATGACTGATGTGAACAAAGTACTGAGCCCTTGAGGAGAGAGTATGATACCAGTATATCACTGCAGTACTTTGTTGTCTCCTCACCTGAGTCCCGTACTCACATCAGCCGTGGGGGAGCATAGCAACATACATGTTCACAGACAGGAAAAGACTCGTGGTCCAGCTTGTGTGCCTGATTCCAATCTTGGTCCTCACTAGACTAGCACTGGCCAGGCCTTAACATAATCGTCCCTCTGTTCTGCATTATCTAACCCCTGCCCCTGTTACCCCAGCCTTAGCTTCAGTCATCTTTACCACCCCTTGTGTCTTATTCCACCCCTTGTGAAACTTGCAGCCGTCTTAACATTGACCAGCTTATCAGACAGATAATCACTTTAGTTGCCCTCCTTTGGACTGACTCTAGGCGGTTCTTGTCTTTTTTTAGTGGAAGGTTCCAGAATTGCACAAGCACTCCAATGTGCAGCCTCACCACTGACCTGTACTGGGATAGGAGCACATCTGTCTGCTTGAGAAGGCTGTACCAATGCATCCCAACATCCTGCAGGCTCTTCCATTTGCCTTGTTACACTGGGCAGAGGTCTTGAGGCTGCCACTAATTATAACTCCTAGGTCCTTCTCCTCTGTGGTCTGTTCCACTTGAACCCCCCATCCAGTATTCAGTCCTCTGACCCCCACCCCATCCCGTGCATAAGCTTGTACTTTTGCCGTGAAATTTTAGTTGCCAGATCTTGGACCACCTGTCCAATTTTCCCATGTCTCTTTTCAGTTCCCTTAAACCCTCCTCACTCTCCACCCTGCCACACAAGTTGGTGTCATGTGCAACAAGATGCATCTTGCCTGGATCCCTTCTCCAGTGTGTCACAAATTAATACATAGAAGAGTACCAGCCCCAGGACCGCCCTCTCTGGCATCCCGCTTGTTACCCCACCTTAACTAAAAGTATGCACCATTTAGTACTACCCTTTGTGTTCTCACACCTAGTCAGTTCTCCGCCCATCTAGTGACATTCTTCCCAATACCCAACTCCCCCCTATTTCTTTACTAGCCTGGTGTGGGGCACAGAGTCAGGCCTTGCTAAAATCCAGGTCAAGGATGTCAAGCTCTTGGCCTTTTAGTGCTTGTAACACAACATCGAAGAAAACAACAAGGTTCGTATGACAGGACTTCCGCTTTACAAAACCATGCTGTTTACTATCCGGAGCTCCAAGAGGTGGTCTAAAAAATTCACAGAACTCCCCACTGGAACACAACTGCAGCAGGTGCTAGATTGCTGGTGCAGAATACTTTATTGCAGTGTCAAGAATACAAAAGATTAAAAAGCCAGGCTCCTTCAGAAGGAAACTGCCTGGTACATTTCACACTGGTTACAGTGCTTTTTCAAAGGCCATGGAACACCAGGAGGTCAACTAGCTGCTCCTTGACACTGAAATACAGTTTACATTGGGAGCGGAAGTTGCAGGAGGGGTCCCAGGATCAACCAGATAAAAGTGCTGCTGTATCACAAAATAAGTAACAATGTTTTGCTTGTCGGCGCAGCGTTTGGATTTCCACTTGCGACACCGGCGACCCGGGTTCGGGAACGGACCCGAGTCATCGGAGGGCCGGCCCGGGGGGGGAGAAGGATGGAGTGTCCCACGGACTGCTCTCCTTCTCCAGGGGGAAGGTGGTGAAGCAATCGGTGCAATGAGGACTCCTGGCGGAGGCCGAGGGATCTCACGCTACCAACGCTCACATCTCTGGGAGGCAGGGTGGATGCTGGCGTCATTGCATCTCCCCACCTCCGCAAGGAAAAAGGCAGAAAATCAAGGCGGGCAAGGACCACTGTCTACGGGAAACCCTCCCTGAAGCCTCAATTAACCACCATCGCTGCAAGTCCTCCGACTAGATACTGGTTACGCAGTCACAGAAGGGAGCCCCATGGCCCTGCCCTCCGGGGGGTGACTGGGGGACAACAGCAGCAATGGATGGGGGCGGAGGCTTCCAGGGGCCGTGACCAGGGCCAATTAATGACAGGGGTCCTGCTGGAAAAAAAGAATAATAATAAAAAATAAAGTAACAATTTTGTTTTCATCCTTTGTTTATCTTCCCTGCTGGACGATACCCCCCCCCCACCCAGTAGGCAGCCACCCAGTACCATCACCTCCGGCCCCACTTCAGGGTCCCCCATGGACTGCCCCCTGTGGATGCATCTTTGGAAGGGGCAGGCATCCACACCTACCACCCCCCATCACAGTCTGGCATGGGAGTGGGTCAGTTTGTGCGGGTCCAAGTGTGCCACTGTCATCATCTAGACAGCCACCTCACCATTTACCTTGATATCAGACACACCAGGCAGCATTGCAGGCCTCTTCATTGCTGCAAAGTGGGCTGAGGAACTCAAAATCCCGATAGAACCTGAGGCCTGGTTCTGAGCATGCCAGACATCAGCTAGGGTCACTAGCTCCCACAAGTGGAGGGAATATGTCTAGAAGCAACTCATTAGATTCTTCTAAACTCCAGTAATAACAGCCCATTTATCAGCCCGAGGATCAGTATGCTAGAGGGAATGTGGAGAGGTGCGGTAGACACATGCACACATGACGCACACATGATGTCCTGCCCTTGTATGCAGCCTTTCCTTCAAGCACCAGAGTCAGAACTACGGGAGGTGTTTTGGCAGGGAAATCCCCATCATCCTCACCCTTTACATCTTATAACTTCCTAGACGCTTTAGGAGCTAAAACTTCTGCAATTTTCTGGCATACTAGTCACTGTGGCCAAAAAAGCCATAACAAGGAGATGGTTGATGCCTGCCATCCCAGATGTAACAATGTGGAGGTCTGTGGTTTATCAGGTATACCATATGGAAAAGATTATGCACTCCTGCAGTCACCAAACTGAAGTCTGTAACTTGTTTTGGAATGCTTGGTTGCTTCACACCATGAGCAAGGACTCTACTTTTGTTCCCTGAACTTCTAAATAACAGCAATATTGTTACCGTGAGACTCTTGGGGATATACTAGCCCTGCAAATGGAAGGGATTATGAGTAAGCACGAGCCAGCCCTCCTGTACCCATCTACCATCACAGAGGGGTATCCTTCTCCCCTCCCGGTAAACACACATCTGGGGTATGCACCAGAGTTAAGAGGTAGTGAGAAACTGACATGGTCTACACCCAGTGCCCACAGCCGAGTGTTCATATGCATTCCCCTCTGTGCTGTACCTTGAGGGAGAAGAGGCACCAAAGATGATAAACTAAAGGTGATAGTCTGACAGCGTATGAACTGATGTTACCCAATACAGAATGTAGCACAGCCTGTAGTGCTGATAAACTGTACTGTCATGAGTCTTAACCTATGAAAATTTAATAAAGAATCTATTTACAAAAAAAAAAAAGACACACCAGGCAGCTTATAACAAGTGCCTGTGGGCGCAGTGCCACACTCAGAGTTAGTCGGGCAAGCCATCTGCCTGTACGTCAAGAGCCTGGAGTTGGTGATGCACCAGTCAAGAGCATTGTTCAGTGACAATGAGGTGGTCTCCAGGCTAGCGGGAACTGCAGTCTTCATGCGGCAGGTGGTTTGGCTTCACCTTTCACGAGTTGCACCTCTGTCCAAGTGAAAAGTATAAACTGTCCCTTCCAGGCATACCTCTCAACTGTCCCACACTATGAGGAACAGTTCATTTAACTTAACAAAACTTCATGTTCCACATTGAGAGGATGTGTCCCATATTGAATATTACGATTTTAAAGCAAGAATCCATAGTAATGGTCCCACATTTTGCCTATTTGTTCCACATTTTGAGAGGCAGTGTTCCACAGATGGAGTATGAAAGGTTAAGAGGCATGCTCAGAAGGGAGTGGGGGTCAGTTTTGTAGCCATCCTACCAACCAAAAAATGAAAAAGCTTTCTGTTTCTTCTTTTATGGTATGGATAGGTAGACCCTCCTTCCATTCTTTTTCCCTGTCCGGGGTATATCCTTGTTAATTGCTATATGCAGCACATGCCCTAGGCACCATCCAGTCTAATGCCACTGAGCAGCTGATCTCTGTATGGCAGGATGCTATGTATTTGCTTGGATCAATGTACTAGCTTCACACAGATTACATCCCTGTGGTTGCAGGGAAAAGCAGAACATGTTCTTCCTCTCATGGCAGAACGTTTTGGCTGGTATAACCTTGTAACTTCTCTCTGTGCTTTAGGCCTTCATCTACTCTACCTGGAACATGCCAGAGGATATATCCACATCTTGGCCCCCTTAAAGACTGCTAGTCTTTAAACTCCTGTGCTCCTCATCCCTTCTGTTATCTCATTTGTCATAGAGCAAAGCGGGACATGGGTTTACCCTTGAGTCTACTCAGTTTCCATCTGGCAGCATGGAGCTATTTTTTTTTTTCAGGAGTCCGGATGTCATTTTTCTATTTTTGGCACATTTACCATCTGATTTGCAAGGATGTCCCAGTTTGGACTTCGCTTTTGCTGCTTCTGCCATTGCTTAGGGCCGCTGCCCTTTTTTTAATTTTTCCATCACTATCCACACTTTGTCTGCTTAGTAGTAAGAGGCTCTGGCTCTTTCTTAAACCCATCAACCCTTGTGCCACCTGGTAGGCCAATCCCTTAGGCTCTTAAGTTGGTAGTCTGGTTTTATTTTGTTATTTCCTATATCCATGTATTATTCCTTTGGGCTAGAAAGTATCTAGTCCTCTCTTTTATTTCTCTCACTTTGTTTCTCTCCTGACGAACAGAACTGAAGAGTGTGAGAGACGATGATGGTTATTGGCTGGTATGTGTGGCACCACATGAGGTACACAGGTACAGTCAGCTGACATTGGCTCCCTTCCTGCAAAAAATGTTGCTCCCGCGTGGTCCTAGTGCTTCCTGCCCCAGATCCATTGGTGTAAAAATCAATGGTGAAGGTATTCGGAAGATCAACTGTTACAATCAGTCCATGGTTTTCCTTTCCAGTGGCACCAGACAGTTACTACAGAACTAATTTGTGGATACAACAAACTTAAAATAATTCCTCTGACAGCCATATCAAATCAGTCATTAAGGGAATACAGAGACCATTACAAATCCATTTAGTGAAATATTACAAGGATCAGAAGTCATGGTACCTACATGAGCCTTCATTGAAGAACAGTGGAACCAGGTGGTAGACAAACTTGAATTAGATGCACAGTGGACAGCCTCCTGCAACCCAAGAGTAATATCTAATAAAATAGAACACACACTTAAAAATGAAGACTAGAATGGCATGCCCTCACACTAGACCAGTACTACAAAGGTAAAAGGATTCCTTGAGGGGGCTTAGAATTTTGATGGAGCCGAGCCTGGGTTTTGTCAACCAGAAACTAACACAGAAAGGGGAGGGAGTTAGAACTAAAGCTTCTTTTGATTCCATTATAAAATTAACAGATGCATATATTGAGGAGTGATGGAAAATAACAGAAGATTAAGGCGAGAAGGATGGAAAATAACAGAAGATTGAGGCGCGAGGGGAAAATAACAGAAGAAATCACAGCACTTAAAACAGAAAATAAAACCAAAGTAGAAACACAAGAATATAAAGCAAACATTGTAAAGATAGAGAGGGATGTCAAAGAATACGAAACAACTATAAAACAGTATACAATAACAAAATTCAGAGAGAGAGTAACATTTATAGGAGAACAGAACATACTGTATACATGGAAAGAAAGAACAAGAGGTTTCTACTGAAACAGAAATATTCCAGTCAGATTCCGAATGGTGATAGTTACACCTGAAACACTCACAGAAATCAAGGCTAGCAAACTTTTAGGACAGAGGAAGAACCATGGGAAGAAACCCATACTGAGGAAGAAAACCAACAGAGGAGATACCAACTGAGAACAAGACAAGAGGGTAGTGACTACAGAAATCAAGGAGGAGAAAGAGGAATCCAAGGGCCCAGATACAGATAGAGGATCAGTTACTAGATCCTTGGTAGGGAGAGTGCCAGAACAAAGACAGATAACAGTAGCCATATTCAGTCGAAGTATGAAAAGATTAACGCAGCAGATTATTTATTTATTTAGTTAGTTTTTGTTGACCGGGTAAGTGCACTAGACAGATTCTACCTATTTTTAGGCATGACCCCAGGGGAAGGGGATACAGATGAATGCCAACTGACCTTTGAACCAAATTAAGCTATTTGTGGTAATTTTTTTTTTTTTTTAGTGAATGGGGGGAAATTTGGCCAGGGCACTGGAGAAATTCCCCTATTCTTTTCCAGAAGTGCCATGGGACCTTTAACATCCACCTGAACTACCACCAGAACAGGCAGATGGGACCTCGGTTTAACGTCTCATCCGAAAGACGGCATAGTTCTCTCTCTCAAAACAAAAAAAAAACCCTTTTCACTTCTGCCCTTTTGTGTTCAAATTGCATAATCATGTCCCTTTTTTCATCATGTTGTGCTCCTCCGCTTGCACAGCAGCCCTCCTCTGCCTGCACAGTAGCTCACCACTATCACAAACAAGACTACCCAGTCCAGTACCTCTTCTCATCACGGGTATTGAGGGAACTCAGGGAAATACTGGCTGCACCTCTAACAGTTTTGTTTAACAGCTCACTGGAAACAGGAATGGCGCCATAGGACTGGGGGAGGGCAAATGTAGTCCCACTACACAAAAGTGCTAGCAGGGAGGAGACTGGCAATTATAGGCTAGTCAGCCTGACATCAGTGGTGGGGAAATTAATGGAATCTCTGCTGAAGAAAAGGATTGTGGAATATCTTGACTCTAGTGGGATACAAGACCCAAAGCAGCATGGTTTCAGAGAAGGGAGGTCATCCCAAACAAATCTGATTGATTTCTTTGACTGGGTGACAAAGGATTTAGATCAGGGTGGAGCGGTGGACGTGGCCTGCCTAGATTTCAGTAAGGCTTTTTACACTGTTCCACATAGTAGACTAGTAAGCAGGCTGGGTAGATTAGGAGTGGGTCCAAAGGTGGTAAACTAGATAAGAAATTGCTTAAGGGATGGGAGAAAGAGGATGGTGATAAATGGAGTTCACTCTGAGAAAGAGAGGGTGACCAGTGGGATGCCTCAGGGATCAGTGCTGGACTAAAAATGAAATCTTCGTCTCCGTTTGAACTAAAAATGAAGTTGTCTTCTCTGTCTGAACTAAAAATGAATTTGTCTTCTCTGACTGAACTACAAATGAAGTCTCTGGGGGAAAAAAAAGGAAGTCTTCTACATCTTAACTAAAAACCAAGTCTTGTTCTCCATCTGAACTAAAAATGAAGTCTTCTTTGAATCTGCCAAAAGGAACTTTTCTCATGCAGTAGAAGCATACATGTAAGTTGCAGAAAAAGAACTAAAGGAGTTAATTGAAAAAGAAAATAAAGAGTGAAAGGATATAACGACTCTTCCATAAGAACAATAGAAGGCCTTAACAGAGGTCGAAATTTAGTTCTGCAGCCACTAACCAGTGGGGCTAATGACTGGGACAATCCACCGACCCCACAGATTTTTCCACTGGCCTATCTGGTGTACTTACTGAAATGTTAGCCTCTCTAATACCAACCAGCAAGGCTAGTTAGAAAAAAATGTTACCAGCTCAATACAGAATCTACCAGCATTCGGGTAGTTGGCTTGGGCCAGTTGTAGAGAAGCACAAGCAAATAATAAAACCACCAGATGGGGGGGGCATAGTAATCTGGTCCTGCAGTGACCCTCTTTGCCTGCCAGAATGACTCCTAACTACCACCAGAGGTGCCATCCAGATTTCCAAATGTCTCCCATGTGAACCTGGGGTCAGCATGTCCCTTCTAAGGGCTTCCCTGTGGCCTAGTGGAAGAATATGTGCTGCTGTGTGTCTCATCCACTGCTAACTTGTCCCTGCTGGGGTCCTGCCTTAGCCTTGGAGGAGGAACTGTTTTCTAACCAGGTGACATGGTGTGGAGGGGCCACCAAGTGCTGTGCTTGGAGGCCTGTATGCGTAGGGGCACTAGGCAGGCTGTCATCCAGTGCATGAGTGCATTGTTCTCCTGCCTCCTTGTGGCTGATCTGGGTGGGTGTGCCAGATGGTGTGTGGCCGCCCACGCCATCAAGGCAGCTTCCACCATGCTATGAGCAGGAGCCGCTGTAGTAGGGGTGCAGTGAGCACTCTCTTCCCCCTTCCCCTGGGAAGGGAGCATCCGTCAGATGCTCTTAACCTTCCCAGCTGGCCTCTACCCCTGGCATTTCGGGCTCTGAATGTGAACCCAGGTTACCAGCATGCCAGAGTGATCCCCCATCATTTGGTGCTCATGAACTGGTATGTAACGATACTTCTTAAAGCAATCACACCAGCCACCACTGGCCACAAAATCGTCCTGAAAGCCCAATTTCTGGTGGAACACTAAGGCCTCGTCTTTCAGAGGGCCAGAGATCAGAGTACTTATCTCGCGTTCTTGATGAAACCATTAATAGCTGTAAATTGCATTGTCTCTCCATCTTGGCAGATCTTATAACCCATCACTGTGTACTTTATAATGATTTGAGGTGGTTACCACCTAAACTGAATTTTCAGTTTAACTTAGGCTGTTTGCTTAATAATACAATTAGGCTTGAACGTAAGTCTCTCTTATTCACTTTTGTTGAATTTAGGGATGAAACTAGAACACTGTGCTCCTCACCCCTTTCTTGTCTGGCCCTGCCCAGAGTTACAACTCGTATGGGTGAGCGGGCTTTTTCAGTCACCTGTCCTAAATTATGGAATTCTCTGCCCCAATATTGCAGAATTATTACTAGTCAGTCCATTTTTAAGAAATGTTTTTTCAACTACTTGTAATCACAAGCTATTTGTAAATATTTTTAAAATACTGTATTTGTTATTATATTTATTGTATGTGTGTATTGCTGTATTATACTTTGTACCGTGCTTCTTAGCCTCTTTGTGAGGCTCTGGGTCATTAATGAAAACGGGCTCCGGCCCAGTTTACTTACCTGGTAAATAAAGTGATTGATTGATTGAGCTTCATGTTTCACCATATTTACTGAATGTGCCAACAGTCCATTGTCTTCGACATCTGTGATGTCATTGATGATGGATTTGTCTACAGAATACTCTGTGACTGCGCTGACCACATGTTCACCATTTTCAAACCATTTCAGTATGCAAAGTTTTGGACTAGTCAAAACATTTATTTTGCATTTGACAGAGGCCATTTCAACAACTTACAAACTGTGAGTGTCACAGCTAAACACTGATGCTGATAGAAACTGGCTGATGTAAGTGATGCAGTAGCAAGTACAACTGGTACTAATTAAATAACTAGCGTGCGTGAGCAAGCTGCATAGCTGACTTCCTGATTCTTCTGGGCAACATACCCTGAGTTCATTACACAGGTGGTCTCCGATAAACAGAGTTTATATAATCTGGTGTCTACTGCACCTAGTTGTGTGGTTGGATTGAAGACTCGGTGTTTTTCCAGCAGTGACTCCATCCACAGAAAGCTCCTCCCTATACCTGGTGCAATTTACCATAAAATAGTAAATCCAGTTTTTCATTCCCTGTCCGCTATGAGCTTGTTCTCAGCATTGTCTTCCTAGTGTTTGACTACGCGGACATGGTAAGCAGTGCCACACCTAAATCTACTTTGCCAGTTTGGACCCCCTCTTCTACTACTACTACTGCTACTACTTCTGTTGCGACACCCTCAACTCTCTTACCCTCACCCACTGCTCCCATATGCCAGCTCTTCCTTCCCTCCCTTGAGGGTAGGTGCCTCTTTCCTTGTGACAACCAAAAAGCAGTGCACACTTGAGGAGACACTAAGATACTTTAAGGCTTCTTGTTCATAAAATGTATTGAGTAAATTTCTCAGGCAGGTGCCAGGCACGGCTCACTACCACAAGGTGCCCTGCCGCTTCGCTCATTAGAGCTTTGTCAGCTGAGCCTCTTCCATTGCTCCTCCTTCCACTTCAAATTCTAGTTTAGCTCTTTCTTATGCTGTTTATCCTCCCTTCACTCTCTTCTTCCTACTCCATCCTCTCAAATGACTCCTCTTCTGTCTTCCTCATTCAAAAACATTGGCTGGGCAAGTAGCCTTCTCCTGCTGACACAAGCATCTCTGGAACAACCTTCCACAGGATATTCTTTCCTCCCCTTCCCCTTTCATCTTTAATCTTGCATCTATGATTTTTCTTTTCCACACTTGCTCCTGTATCTAATGCCCCCTTCAGTTCCCTACTATCCCTAATTCATTGCCCCATAGTCTTCCTTCTAAGCTTTACCCTGCCCCTTCGTAAAGTGCGTAACTCCTTTGTTCTCCTAATTTCCACCCCCTCATCTGTAATTGCTTATGTGTGTACATCTTCTGCTGTAATATCTGTTTAATCTATTAATTCATATCCTTTTTGTTTTAAATGTTCCTGTAATCATTGACATTCTGCACTTGCTATTGTCATGTTTGTTTTTGCAATGTTTATACAATATATTTATACCTACGATCTTCCCTCTTCCGTGATCCACCTCCAATTGCAGCTGTAAGTGAGTCTTGGCTCAGTGTGTGTCTTTCTGGGCCAGAATTTCAATAAATGAAGAAAGTGGTTTGAAATTGATGTTGTCTTTCTTTCCTGTCTGGACCTTTATCACTAAGTCAAGAATTTCAACAACAACAAAAAAAAGGGACATTGATTTCCCTCCATTGTTTTATCAGCTGAGTGCTTTTTTTAATGACGGTGCTTTCTGCTTAGTAACCAAACCTTTTCTCTGCAGATGGTACCAGAGTCTCGACATCAACACCAATGGAGGTTCTGCTAAGGAATAATTTTAAGCTGGTTCTCAACAACATGACCTACACTGTACAGCCCCCTGTTAGAGGTAAGGGAGGAGGTGACAGCCCAGGACAGTATCAAATGAGGAAAGGGGGGGGGGGGTGTGTGTTATTTAGCATCTTAAATGAATTGCTTAACAAACCAGGATTTACAAAAATTGACCTCTTAAATATATTTTGGTGGCCCTGTAGCTCTTATGTTCTGGACTTTGTTTCTTTATGATTACATGGATAACTTCTCACTTTAGATGGTGGTCTGCTGGCCATGTGGGCTTCACACTTGAGGATGACTTTTGACAGCTTACTTACACCTGTCTGCAGAGCAATTATCATCAGCTGCACCATTACGTGGGTTAGGGCATCCAGTAATGCACAGTAAATTTACTCTTAATATATAGAACAATATATGGGGTGGTGTGCTTAACAAGAATTTTACACACACCCGCGTTGGATGCTACGTAAACTGCAAGAGCGAAGCATCCAACACCGAGGGTATGTGGAAAATTTGAGTTTTACACACAACCCCATGTTTTATTTTAAATAATTGCTGAGTATCGTTTTTTCGCCACAGCAATTATATAAAATAACAAGACATCTCTGCAGCTGTACTCCGACTGGGTTTCAGCTGGGTCAGCGGTCGGGCATGGCTGCCGAAAGAGTAGCTTAATTTACTGTTTTTGCCATTCTGTTAAAAAAGCAGCCCAGTTTAAGTATTTTTAGCCCGGCGATTTTTTTTTTTTTTTTTTTGACTTACCGCTGAGTTTGAGTGTGGTCCTGACTCCAGTAATCATGAATGTCTAGCACTGGGAAAGAGCAGGGCTGGTACATCACGCAGGAGAGAGGAAACCTGCACGTGTTTGCCGTTATTAACACTCCTTTAACAGAAAATTAACATGTTTCCTGTGGAAAAAACGAAACACATTAATTATATAAAAAATAAAAATACATCATGGATTTGATAAGTAAAATCACTTCATTTGTGTTCTCATTTTGTTAAATGTACTAAACACGTCTGTTTTGTTAAATGTACTAAAAACTTCGGCATTTTTGTGAAAAATAAATACTGTATACCATGGTATTATTAAAGCTTTGGATGTTATTTTAAAACTCATTCAATCTTGTGAAGCCATTTTGGGTCGGGTTGAGCAATGGATGGTTCTGCTGCCATATGGCGCTAGTGGCAAGAATGAGTTAAAAAGGGTTCCAAAATGTAATGGATGTCCTCTGAGATACAGGTTTAGGAATGTAAACTATTTTATACTAGGGAATGTTCCATTTTTCACTGCATATAAATTGCTTTAAGTATTAGAGAGCCATGTTTAGTGTTTTTTGATCTTCTTCGAGGATATCTCTTTCATCAGGCCACCATCAGGTCCGGGATCCATCCAGCACCCTCTAATGGGTGTTGTGGAGGTCGGCAGGAGGTTGCTAGCACCGAGTTTGCCTGATCTGACTTTGCCCGGCTGGCAGTCACTGACATCGTGTGGATCATCCAGAGTAAGCGACCAACCTACTGCAGTCTGGACCCAGGCCCAACACGTCTCCTTGTGGGGTGTGTTGAAATGATTGGCCCAGTCCTGGCTGAGATAGTCTGGAATTTGTTAGAAACTGGGGTGTTTCCTGACCCCCTGAAGGAGGCAGTGGTGATACCCCTCCTTAAGAAGCCCTCCCTCGACCCTGACTGCTTAGCCAAATACAGATCCGTCTCTAACCTGCCCTTTGAGGATAAGGTTATTGAGAAGGTGGTTGTGCTGCAGCTGGAGGATCATCTTGCTATCCATAATGTCTATGATCCTCTCCAGTCCGGATTTCGGAAGAGGCACAGTACTGAGACAGCACTTTTTTGGGTACTTAATGATCTCCTAATAGCGTGGGATCGGAGGACTCATTCTATCTTGGTTCTCCTGGATCTCTCTGCAGCATTTGACACTGTGGACCATAGAGTGCTATTGGAGCACCTGCGGGTGATCTGTGGACTGTCGGGTACAGTCCTCAGATGGTCCTGATCTTTCCTCACAGGTAGGACTCAGAGAGTGGTGTCTGGGATTTATTCGTCGGCCTCTCTCCCCCTGTCCTGTGGGGTGCAGCAGGGCTCCATTTTGTCACCCATGTTGTTTGTGGTGTATATGCTGCCATTGGGAGACACTATAAGGTGGCATGGGCTGAGATTTCACTGCTATGCAGATGACACTCAGCTATAAGTTATACATGTCCTTTGTGCCCGAGCAGGGTGGGGCTGTCTCGTTCTTTAATAACTGCCTCTCTGAGATCCAGGTCTGGATGAGTGCCAACTGGCTGCAACCGAACCCAGATAAAATTGAGGTGTTCATGGTGGACCCAGGTTGTCAGGGTGTGGGGCTTCCAGCAGGGCAGCATTCCAGACTTTGGCTCGATGGCAGCCAGTTGTTGACCTCAGACCGGGTGTGGAATCTGGGCATTGTTTTTGATGATGGTTTGACACTTAAGCCTCAGGTGTCGGCCGTCATCAAGACCTCTGTTTATCATCTGAGGAACATCACCTGGATTAAACACCTTGGTCCATGCCTTTGTGACTTCCTGCCTTGACTACTGCAGTGCCCTGTACCTAGGGCTACCAAGGGCTGATATCTGCCACTTGCAGCTGATGCAGAATGCGACAGCCAGGTTGTTGACTGGTTTACCACAGTGGCGGATCACCTTCAAGGTCAGTTTACCAACCTATAATGCCCTACATAGACAGGGACCATGGTACTTGCAGGATCTGCTTTGTTCCTACCGCCCCCTCTGCCTACTCCACTCCTCTGATGAGGGATTGCTAGAGGTTCTCAGGGTCCAACTTGAGACCTCAGGGGCCTGCTGTTTTTCGTTTATGGCCCCTACCCTGTGGAATTCTCTACCTTGTTGGGTAAGGGAGTGCTTGACTGTTGAGAACTTTAAGTCTACTCTTAAGACTTACTTATTTGGGATGGCTTTTCCAGACCCTATTTAAATTTGTCGACTGGGTTTTAACAACTGTTGAATTTTTATTGCATTTGTGATATTTATATTACTGTTTTTATGTATTGATTTTTTGTACAAGTGCTTTGATCGATGGAATTAAACTTTTTAAAAATAAATAATGAGTGACTGATTTGATGATCTGTGGAACTTATAGCCATCAGGTACTAGGACCACACATAAACATTTGAAAGCAGTCCACCAGGGGCAACCCACTACACCATCAGATGTCGACTTCTACATAAATGTGGGCTGTCACTTCCCTGCTTAGTTCTTTTCCTGCCATTGACCATACTTGTTGGACCGTGCATGGAAACACTGCTGCAGTAGCTAACACTTTATTTTTCTCTTCATAGTAAAGTAATCACTTTCATAAGTGATTTTCGATGGTGTGTATGTTGTCGAAGGAACCGTCAAAACTGTTCCATTATTGTGAATGTGGTGAGAAGATTTACACCAGCGATTCGCACATTTGCATCTGTTGCCTCAGCCAGGACTACAATGTGCAAGCCTGTCCAGTTTTGCAATTTAACACAGCCACCTGGTGATGTCGAAAAGGCACTTTAGAAAAGCACCTTTTAAAACAGAAGGTAGCCTGCATGGAGAAGGAGCACCATCAGAATAGTTCTACCGTGCCACACCAGCAACCTGGGTTTGGGAATGGACTCGGGACACTGGGGGTTGGCAGGGGAAGGAGAGGATTGAGCATCCAGAGGACTGCTCTCCTCTCCTGGGGTGGGTTGTAGGGGTTGTTTCACTCTGTAGTGGCCCCAATGGAGATCAGGAGCACTATAAGAGTGGCATTGTAGACGGGGAAGGAGAACGTGAAAATGGCATCCATGGAAGCCAGATGACGATGGCCGCTTCCCCACGCCATGAAGCCCCTGAAGATGCATACCCTGGCATAGCACGGATGCAAGGGAGTGTCTAGGAGCACTCCAGTCTCCCCTCCTGATGGCCCCAGGTGGGCAGGGGGCCCGCCCGGTGTAGGGATACGTCTGGGTCAGCCGGGTGGTGGGCAGCAGCAGGACAGCAGAGTGGGAGAGGCGGTGGTGGGTGAAGGTTGGCCACCCGAAGGAGTGAGCGGCTGAATGCAGTAAGGAGGACTAAATATAATATGCAAAAAAAAAATAAATAGTTCTGCCACTTCGCCGGCCACTCCTCCGGGTCCAGATCATCCAAAACCCAGGAGAAGTCATCGGGGACCCATAAGCACAGACAATGGGAGAAGGAAAGAAAAAAGGAGAAAACCTCCCACACAGGATTGCCCCCTTCACACAGCGGGTAGGACCTGTACAGTGCCATCAACCGCTCCAGTGGCAATGCTGCCTGCCACCCCAACTGTCGACCAAAGTCCCAGGTCAGGGCAGGCCGTAGGTGCTACCAGACCTATTATGGCTGGTGTATCACCATTGTCAACTTCCACTGGCACACCCGACAACCACATGGGGTAACCCATGTTATGAGCGACTCAATTTGAGCAGCTGGGATAATAGCAAATGGGGAAGAATAACGAGTATGTGATTTTTAGCAAGAGGAAAAAAGAGCTAGTAGTATAAGAGGAAGGGAATAGGTAGGAGTGTGTGGATGTAGTGCAGTTTGTGTGGACTGGAAGCCGTGCTGCTGGCGTAGCATGGTGGTAAGAAGCACCACCTGTGGGAAGCTGGATTGTGCAGTACAATGGGGTTCAAATCTCATAAGGTAATTTTTTATTATGTCATGTTGTGGGTGTTTGTTTGTATAGGTCCGGTTTGTCCGTGTATAGGAGTTAGTTTTTTGCCCTGCTCCCCCACTTTTATCACCCCCAACCCCATGCGATAATGAGTTTCGCACGCCCCAGAGTTGCCTCCTCGGTGACTATCTCCTCCTGTGTTTCTCCCAGTCCCGAGTTGGTCCCCTTGGAGATGGTTACTTTAGTCCTGGAGTGAAGTCCTCCGCAAAAAGTAATGAAAGTAACTCATATTTTAGGTGTAGCTGTAGTTCTGGTCAGTGATATGCTGATCGCTGTGTCAGTGTGGCTCAGTTGGTAGCACATCCACCTCTGGACCAGAAGGTCAGGGGTTCTCATCCCACACCGGGATTGGACATGCACCTAAAATGCTTGCATCCGAGTGCAGTATTAGGGGGTGCTGTATTGCTGGGGTGTGCCGTCCAGATGAGACGTTAAACCAAAGTACCTTCTACCCATCCTGGTGTTAACCAGGTGGAAGTAAAAGAACCCAGGGCACTCTTCACAAAGAGTAGGGGACATTCTTGGTGTCCTGGCCAACATTTCCTTTCCCATAAACCGGTTCATGCAATTATCCAGGCTTTGTGTGGGTGTGGATGTGCGATATGGCCGCCACTACACATTCAGTCACTTCACTACCAGTCTAGCATTGCTTGTAAAGTACGTTGGGATACACGGTATATGAAAAGCACTATATAAATGCTGAGTCTTCTTTGTCGCTATTTTGCATTCGTCCTTATGTGTCGGTGCCATTATTTCTCGGCTGTTATCGCATGGTACCCCACATGGATACCATGCCTAGGTGGTGCTATCATCCTTCAAGGGCACGCTCCGATGTCTGCCTCCTCTTTCTGTACCATGAGGTCCGTCGATGGGACCTGTAATTCAGATCCCCATGACGACGCATCCTGGAGTTGTGTCTCAGTCACCTGCTTGAGTGCTGACGGCCTTGTCAGTGCACTCCCTTTGATCTGTCAGTCAGACCAATGACTTTGAGTGTATCCTGATCTCATGATGCAGGATGAAGAGGAGGAAGCTGAAGACTATGTGGAAAGTTGTTATGAAAGAACTAGTTCCACTGTCTGTACCTGCAATGAGGACTCAGTTGTTTACACTCCACAGTCCCCTCCAGAGGACCTCTCTTTCATTACCATGATGCAGCATTTACAGGCTGCCATGGGTTTTCATTTGAAGGAACAGGATTCCAGAAAGAAAAACTTCATAGATTTCTTGGAGTTACCTGATGCTACCCCGTTGTGCTACCACCCTTCCTCTCTGCCCTGGAGGATGCCACCTTTGCTGCCTGGCATAGAAACATAGAAATTGTCAGTAGGTAAGGACCACCAGGCCCATCCACTCTTCCCTTATACCCTATCTTTATTGGGACCGATGGCCCTATCTGGTCATCGGCTTTAGCTCTCCTTCCCACAGTTGCCACACTTTGGACCATTTTTCCAGTTTTCCTAGGTCCCTCCTCATTTTCTCCACCCCCTCTGGAGTTTCTTTCCTGTTGTAGATCTTTGTGTCATCTGCGAACAGGCAAACCTTCCCTTCCAGCTCTTCCACAATGTCACTAGTAAAGACATTAAACAGGACTGGCCCTAGGACTGATCCTTGAGGTACCCCACTGGTCACCCCCCTTTCTTCGGATTGGATCCCATTTACTGCCACCCTCTGCTTCCTGTCCCCTAACCGGTTTCTAACCTAGCTCACCACCTTGTGTCCTCTACCCAGGCTACCCAACTTCTTAAGCAACCTTCTATGTGGAATGATGTCAAAGGGCTTGCTGAAATCAAAGTAGGTGACATCTACTGCTCTCCCCTGGTCCACTTCCTTTGTTACCCAGTCAAAAAAAATCTTTCAGATTCATTTGACACGATCTTCCTGCAGTGGATCCATGCTGCCTCGGATCTTGTGCACCATTGGATTCCAAGTGTTCCACAATCCTCTTCTTAAGCAGTGCCTCCATAATCTTACCCACTGCTGAGATGAGGCTGACCAGCCTGTAGTTTCCTGCCTCCTCCTTGCTACCATTTTTGTGAAGAGGGACTACATGTGCCCTTCTCCATTCTTCTGGAACCACTCCTGTGTTGAGCGAATCACTGAACATGGCTACCAGTGGTGCCGAATGAGGCTTCTTCAGGGAAACCCTTCTTTGCTGGCCAACCTGAGGCAGACTCTGTAATGATCAGTGCGGCCCATGATAGATCAAGGGCACCAAAAAACCTCAGCTCCCTTCCTCCTGATAAAGAGTCCAGGAGGTTGGATGTGCTATGTAAGATAACTTTCGTGTCAGCCTCCCTGGGCCTCAGAATTGCTAACTACTAGGCCTATATGGTCAGCTACCAGAATACACTCTGGAGAAAGGTCAAAGAAGTTGCCCAAGACTTGCCAGAGGGTACACCCAAACAGGAGCTTCTCAAAGCTCTCACAGCAGATGTAGGAAAGCACCTACTATGTATGGGCTATGATGAATCTGATGCTTCAGCCAGGGCAGCTGCCTCAGGAGTATGCCTAAAGACGTACTCCTGGTTTAGGGTGGCAGGATTTGTGAAAGACATACCACTGCTTATTCTCAGTGCCCCCTTTAGAGGATACAAGTTATTTGGATCATATGTCCAGGATACCTTCTCTGACCCTTTGGAGGATACAGGTTACTTGCATCATACGTCCAGGGTACCCTCTCTAACCCTTTAGAGGATACAGGTTATTTGGATCATATGTCCAGGATACCCTGTCTAACCCTTTAGAGGATACATGTTATTTGGATCATATGTGCAGGATATCCTCTCTAACCTCCAGGCCTCAGGCAGGACCCTGAAGTCAGTACTCTCCCTCTGCCATACCCAACCAAGGGGTAGACAGAGGATATCTTTTTGTCCATCTGGCGCTAGACACTATCCTGCTACCAGACAACAAGGTAAAGGCAAGGGAACAGGAGCCTTGTCCACCCCAGGTGCCCACTCAGAAGTCCCTAAAGGTGGAGGTGCAGCAGGAGCCACCACAACCAGCTCTGCCCAACTCTCTGTATACCCCTCAACTACTGTTACCTCCAGGGGTGGTTGTTGGAGATCATCTCTCCCTCTACCTATATTAGTGGAAGGAGATAAATATGCCTGGGTCCTGGAAATCATAGCATAAGGTCATGCGCTGCAACTTCTAGAAATACCTCCATATCACCCACCGGTACCAACACACTGTCCTCCAGATCACATTCCTCTGCTCCTGGAGGAAGTCCACACTTTGCTTTAGAAGAGGGCTATGGAACCTGTGCCCGTGGAACAGAGAAATATAGGGTTCTACTCTCTGTACTTCCTAGTCCCAAAATGGACAGGAGACCTGCAGCCTATTCTAGATCAAATGGACAGGAGACCTGCAGCATATTCTAGATCTCAAGGACTTAAACTTTTTTATAGAATGCAAAACGTTCAGAACGGTTACCTTGCAGGGCATGCTTCCACTACTGCAAGCAGGGGATTGGATCTGTTACTTCAACATAAAGGATGCCTACCTTCATTTCAAAATTTGCAAACCTCATAGAAAAAATCTGAGGTTCTTGTTTCAGGGGAAAACTACCAAGTCAGAGTATTGCCCTTTGGCTTGTCCTCTGTGCCATGGATCTTTACCAAACGCTTGGCAGTGGTGGCAGTAGCCCTTTGCAGGGAAGGCCGCTATGTTTTTCCTTACGCGGATGACTGGCTACTGAAAGCTCACTTCAAGGAGCAGCTCCTGCACACCCTAGCTCAAACAAGGCAGATGTTTGATATCTTGGGCGTTACTGTCAATGTACCCAAGTCTGTCTTAACACCTTGTCAGCGCCTGCAGTACATAGGAGCAGTTTTGGACACAGCCCAAGTCCCTGCCTTCCTTCCTGTGGACAAGACTGAACATCTGATTGCACAGGCCCAAACTGTAAGTAAGTAAGTAAGTAAACGTTTATTTCTTGAGTGCCCAATCTCAGAGCCTTTTTGGCACTGTACAAAAGAATGGTACATATCAGCCAGTATATTACAGCCAGGAGATTCCTTCAGCTCCTAGACCATATGGCAGTGGCCATTGTCACAGTACCTCTGGCCAGACTACATATGAGGATCCCTCAGTGGACCCTAGGAGTACGGTGGGAACAGCTCACAGACAATTTAGAACAGAGGGTTATAGTAACTTCTCTTGTACACAGAGTGCTCGAGTGGTGGATGGAACCCAGCAACTTGTTAAAGGGAGTTCCTTTCCTAATCCCCTTCCCTCACCAGATTTTAACTACAGATGCTTTGGGAATGGGCTGGAGGCACATTTAGGACCCCATGAGACACAGGATACATGGACCACAGTGGAGAACACCCTGCACATAAATGTTCTAGAAATGTGAGCTGTCCTGTACGGGCGACAAGCCATCCAGGCTCATTTCTCCCTAGGTCCTCTGATAGTACAGACTGACAGTGTCAGTGTGATGCATTACATCGACAAACAAGGGGGGAACTCATTCTTATCCTCTGTGCAGGACAGCAGTGAGAGTCTGGTATTGGGCTCTGGAACATGATTTAGAACTGCCAGCAGTAGATGTTTCAGGCACCCAAACCTTCTTGGCAGAGAAGCTAAGCAGGTCACAGTCCAGAATAGACAAATGGGAACTGCTGTCCTCAGTAGCAGAAGATCTGTTTGACGGAGTCATCCAGAGTTGGATCATTTTGCATCCTCACACAACGTAAAACTGCCGCTTCTCTGCTCACTTGCTCCAGGGCCTGGAGTTTTCTGGCGAGATGAGTTGTCTCTGTCTTGTAGGGGAGGATTGGTACACCTTCCCTCCCTTCCCTCTAATTCAGAGGGTACTACTCAAGCTCCTGATGGAGGGGGTAACTCTGATCCTTATTGCTCCCTATTGACCTTGCCAGATCTAGTGTTCTCTGCTGGAACAGCTGGCAGTGGAACCACCAGTACCCCTGCTTTTATGGCAGGGCCTGCTGTCACAGGAACAGGGAAAACCTTCCACCAGGGCCACTTATTCCATGAAGTAGAAGCGGTTTGCTTTGTGGGCCACTTTTTGTCATTTAGGTCAATTTACCTGTCCAGTAAACCAGGTTCTAGAGTATCTGTTATCTTTTTCAGATGCAGGCATGCAGTGCTTTGCTGTCAAAGTGCACTTGGCTGCCATTTCAACTTTCTGTGTGCTAGTTGAGGGTTGTACGGTTGCCCAGCTGGAAGTGGCCCATACGTTCTTGAGAGGCATTCTACACTTGAAGCTTCCTATTCGCAATCCAGTCATAGCTTGGGACCCGAGTTTTGTTTTTGAAAAGCTTACTGTGGCTCCTTTTGAGCCAGTCATGACTTGTGGCTTACACTTTCTTTCTTGGAAAGCGTTGGTTTTGGTTGCCATTACTTCCACTCGAAGGACTTGAGATCTACAGGCTCTAATGTATGAGCGTTCTTATTTGATTTTCCACAAAGACAGTGTCTTTGTTTACTAATCCTAAGTTTTTACCAAAGGTGGTGTCTGAGTTTACTTTTGAATCAAACCGTCCACCTGCCAGTTTATTTTCCTGGGCATGCCAATCCAGGGGAAGCATTGCTCCATACTCTTGATGTACACAGAATATTCAAGTACTATATCCACTGCACGAAGAACTGCTGAAAGTCCTCGCAGCTTTTTGTTTCATTCGCCTCTGGTAAAGAGGATGCCCCAATTTCTAAAGAGTGCCTGTCCAAAGGGTTAGCAAACAGTATCGCTTTCTGTTATAGGAAGTACGGTAAGGAACTTCCTGGGGTCGTTCATGGTCATTCCACTAGAGTCATGGCATCATCTATGCTTGTTTCAACAAGCATTTGTCAGTGCCAAACGTTCACTTGCAGGTATTTGCAGTGGCGTTTGGCATTTATGCAGGCCCCCCCTCAAGTTGTATCCATGTCCCTTTAGCATCCATATCCCAGCACAGTACCTCTCTGCAACTCCTCTTGCATCTGATCAACATTTCACCCTCATGCTTCTTAAGTGTCTGTCTTAGGAACCCTAACGCCCTGGGCGTGCTCAAGGGAACGATCCTGTGTCGAAACTGCGCAACCCGTGCTTGTAACACAGTCATTCAGTGGAATTATTTCACCAAATTTTCAACGTAGTCATTTTGTCACCTCAGGTCATGAACACTGTCACTATGGTTTTCTTACTGTGCACCGAACACTGATTTCCCCACAGTGACCGCGTTATTCTGCATCAGAAGTGTGAAAACTCATTTCAGCCAGGATGTGAAAAATGACAGCTGAACTGTTCATAAGGAGATGTGGGAAAATGCAAATGTTGGAAATCTGGAGTGAAAATATGACAAATTCGCGAAGTTACGAATGTGCGTGGAAACTGCGCAACGCACACTCGTAAAACAGTCATTGCTTGGAATTTTTGCACCAGATTTTCAACATAGGCATTTTAGGACGTCTGCTTATGAACAGTGTCACTGTGATTTTCTTACTCTGTACCGAACATGATTTCCCACAGCGACCGAGCTTTTGTACGCTGGAAGTGCGAAAACACATTTCAGCCAGGATGTGAAAAATGACAGCTGTACTGGTAATAAGGAGATGTGGGAAAATGGCAGTGTTGAAAATCTGGAGTGTAAATAATACAAATTCACAAACTTATGAGTGTGCGAAGAAACAGTGCAACGCACGCTCGTAACACAGCCATTTTATGCACTTTTGCCACCAAATTTTCAACGTAGGCTATTTAGAACCTCTGCTCATGAACAGTGTCACTGTGATTGTTTTACTCTGTAGCAAACACTGATTTCCAAAAGCGACTGTGATATTTTGCGCCGGAAGCACGAAAACACACTTCGGCCAGGATACGACAAATGACAGCTGCACTAACATAGAAACATAGAATTTGATGGCAGATAAGGACCGCTTGGCCCACCCAGTCTGCCCATTTCCCTACGTGACAGATAAGCTGCAGATTCTACTTAATCAACAGCTTACTTCCTCCTGCCCCCCACTAGAATTGCCTTATGCCTGTCCCATGCATTCTTGAATTCTCCCACTGTTCCTGACTCCACAACCTCCTCAGGAAGGCTGTTCCATGCATCCACAACTCTCTCTGTGAAAAAATACTTTCTAACATATTACCTCTGAGCCATCCCCCCTCTATCTTCAAATTGTGCCCCCTTGTTCTTGCACATCTCTTCTTCTGAAAGATACTACCCTCTTGTACCTTGTTAATTCCCTTGAGATACTTGAAAGTTTCTATCATGTCCCCCCTCTCCCTCCTTTCCTCAAGGGTATACATATTAAGCTGCTTTAGTCTCTCCTCGTATGTCTTCTGGTGCAGACCTTGCACCACTTTGGTTGCCCTCGTCTGAACAGCCTCCACTCTGTCTATGTCTTTGCGGAGATGGGGTCTCCAGAATTGCACACAGTACTCCAGATGGGGTCTCAGTAACTGTCTGTAGAGTGGGATAACAACTTCCTGTTTTCTACTGTTGATGCCTCTCCCTATGCATCCCAGTACCCCCCCAGCCCTCCTTACTGTCTTCTCGCATTGCTTGCCCACCTTTAGGTCATCTGATATAATTACTCCTAGGTCTCTTTCGATTTTTGTTGTTGTTATTAACTCACCCCCATTGTGTACTCTTCCCCTGGGTTTTTGTTTCCCAGATGCATTACCTTGCACTTCTTTGCATTGAATCTGAGCTGCCACGTATTTGACCATTCCTCCAGCCTTGCCAAGTCCTTTTTCATTCTTTCTACCCCATCTTGTGTATCAACCCTGTTGCAGATTTTTGTGTCATCTGCAAAGAGGCATACCTTTCCTTCCAGGTGCTCTCCAATGTCACTTATAAAGATATTAAAGAGGACCGGTCCCAGTACCGAACCCTGCGGTACCTCGCTAGTTACCCTCCTTTCTTCACTGTGGACTCCGTTTACTATTACCTTTTGCGTCCTGTTGTCCAGCCAGTTTTTTATCCAGGCTACCACCTTGGGACCCACTGCAAGGCTGGCTAACTTGTATATTAATCTTTTGTGTGAGACTGTGTCAAATGCCTTGCTAAAATCTAGGTAGGCCATATCCATAGCCCCTCCTGATCTACTACTTTGGTCACCCAGTCAAAGAAATCTATTAGGTTCATCTGACATGACCTTCTTGCTGTGAAACCATGCTGCCTTGGGTTCTGTGCCCCACTGGCCTCTAGGTACTCAACAGTTATTTCCTTCAGAAGTGATTCCATCATTTTCCCTACCACTGAAGTCAAACTAACTGGTCTGTAGTTTCCTGCCTCTGCCCTGCTCCCACTTTTTTGAAGTGGAATCACATTTGTCCTCCTCCTCCAGTCCTCAGGTACCACTCCATCCTCCCATGATTTGTTAAAGAGAGTAGTAAGTGGTGTTACTAGTTCATAAGGAGGTGTGGAAATATGCCTATGTTGAAAATCTGGAATGAAAATATTACAAATTTGTGAATTTATGAGTGTGCATGGAAACTGTGCAACGCACACTCGTAAACAGACATTTTTTGGAATTTTTTCACCAAATGTGCAACATAGGCTTTTTGAGAGCCCACCTCATGAACACTGACATTGTAGTTTCGGTAATTGGTCCCAAAAGGTGATTCCGCGCAGTGACCGCAAAATCACCTTTCGGGACCAGATAAGCCATGACATTGACTGAATTCATGAGAAGGGGTGTTAAGAACCCTATGTTGAACATTTGGTGCCAAAAGTCGAAAAAATGGCCGAGACATCCACCTAAGTTGGAAAAACCCTATTTATGCCATTATACAGCTTACCGGCATTGCCTCAGTTCACGGTCAGCTTTGAAGACTGCAGACGTGTTCCCAGTCCACCAAAGATCATCGCGCCGGCCTCCGGAGGTAAGTATTTTTTTTTTTTGGACTTCAAATGTTTTATTGTGTATCAATACTATTGAATTAAATATTCTTGATAGGTTGTTTCCATACTTGATAAGGCAACCATTTCAATAAAACCATCTGGGAATTGATGCACAGATTAATTAATTTCCATCCATCCTACAATAGTTTTACCAAGATGTAGATCTTGGTTGATTTTTCATCCCCTCCATTTACCTTATCGTTAACTTATTTGTCTCTTATCTTCCTCCCAGGCAAGGGGCTTTACCAGTCGCCCTCAATCCGGGCATAACTTACATAGATAGCAAAATCCAGAACTATGTTGGAGGATGGATTTCACATCTAAATAACTAATCTAACATAGTATAACTCAACTTAGGCATCCTGGTACTTCATTTAGGTTATACCTAACTTTAGTACATCAGCTCCTTAAAAATTCTTAAGATCTAAGAGGAACAGATCTTCTAGGAGTCTCTTTCTTATCTAAAAGAAATACAATAAAACTTATAGTGGAACGTCCGAGGCCTTCCTAATCATGGTCAAAAACCTGCCAAGGGGACCAGATGGTGCTGAACCTCTCCCCATTCTGTCTTAGAGTATAAGTGATTTGTTCCATGGATTCCAATTGTCTCATTCTGACCTTCCACTCTTCAGTTGTTGGGGGGTGGGAGGAGAGTCACCTAGATGAGAAAGACTTCAGTGCTGCCACTCTCATAATCTGTGGTAGTTGCCTTTGCTGTCTAGGACTTGTAATCAAGCAAGGAAGACCCAGCACCATCTCCTCCCCTTTAAATGGACTCTGTAGGCCAGTTATTTGCTGTATGTGGGAGTGGACCTCTCTCCAAAACGGGATAATTATGGGACTTTCCCCAAAAATATGTGTTTGGGACCCCTTAACTCTATCACATCTCCAGCAGATATCTGAACTTCTGGTTTTAAAGTGTTTTGCCTCAGAAGGCGTAAGGAAGTATCTAAGAAGGATCTTCCAATGAAATTCTCGCCAGGACGGAGAGCTTGTCACTTGCCAACCTCTGTTCAGTCTACTATCCCAAATATGTTGTGGAATCGAGATGGCTAGCTCTTCTTCCCACCTCTGTTTAATTATTTCTAGGCCTGAATTATTTAGATTAATTCAAATATTATACAGCTGGGAGAGAGAATGTGGAACATCTTTAATCGAACTGTTGTAGTAGAAAAACTCTTCCAGAGGAGTTTTTTCTCTAATTATTTTTTGTAACCTGTTTTCAGAAGTAATATAATGTCGGACTTGTAAGTATCTAAAATGGGCCTCATGGCGGAGGTGAAATTTGTCTCTTAATTGAGTAAAAGAGTAGCATTTGTTCCTCTCAATACATTGAGAGAAGGTGGAGAGCCGGTGAGCAGCCCAATATTGATATCCTGGGTCTCTCCTCGGGGAGATAAAGGAGGCTTCAAACCTAATTAAAGAGAGCGGGCCAGGTTCATCTGGGGTGTCAGTAATCCTCCTTAACTTTTTAAGTATCCAAAGGGAGTGAAGGATCCATGGGTTGGTGATCTCTTTGACCGTGGTTAGTGGCATATTGCTTTTAGGAACAGCCCACAAGGCCCATTTCCCGACTGCTGCTTCTTCTAGGTGGTACCAACCGGAGTCAACCCGGCGTTTTACCCTGGAACACATCTGTGCACCCCGTGCTACCAAAAAGTAAAAATAAAAGTTTGGGAGGGCCAGACCTCCCTTGGCCCTGGGAGTTTGCAATATCATCGTGGCCAACCTTGTTTTTTTCCTGTTCCAGATAAAGCTATGGAGCTCTTTCTGTAGGTTAGCCCAAAATTGTCTGGGGGTTGAATTGGGAGAGTTTGAAATAAAAATAAAAATCTAGGGAGGGCGTTCATTTTAAGAGTTTGTGATCTACCATAGAGGGGACAGGGGAAGGAGTCGCCACCTGGCTATGTCTGCCTGTAGAGTCTGAAATAGTTTAATATAGTTATTTTTATATAAGAGGGAAAGATCAATTGAGATATATATATACCAAGGTATCTGACCGTATTTCTCTTGGCCCAGGCAAAAGGAAAGGATTCTTTGAATGCCTCAGAGGGGCTACCACTCAGGATTAGTGTTTCGGATTTTAAAAGGTTCATTTTGTAACCTGCCAATGAACCGTACTCCCCCAGGGTATGAATTAGGGCAGGGACTGAGGTTTCTGGTTGTGATAGAAAAAAGGGAGAGTCATCTGAGTAGAGTGCTATTTTCTGGGTGTGGCCCTCTACCTCAATGCCTCGAATCAAGGGATTAGCCCTGATTTCTATAGCGAGTGGCTCGAGTGACAAGGCAAAGAGGAGTGGGGAGAGGGGGCAGCCCTGTCTTGTGCCTCTCATGAGGGGGAATCTTTCTGAAAGATGTCCATTGATCTTAACCCTGGCCTCCGAAGCCCTATATAGGCGATTGATAATATTAACAAACTTCTCCCCCAGGCCGAATCTCTTTAGCGTTTCACTCAGAAACACCCAGTCGACCCTGTCGAACGCTTTCTCAGCATCCATACTAATAGCCAGTTGGAGTTGTTTAGTGTTTTTATGTGCAGAAATCACGTTCAGCAGGTGTCGGATGTTATCTTGAAGAAATCTGCCTGAGATAAAGCCCGTTTGATCTTTATGCACTAAAAAGCATATTACTTTCTGGAGGCGATCAGCCAAGATACCAGTAAAAAATATTTAGATCCACTGGCAGCAGTGAAATAGGTCTGTAAGATTTACAGTCCTCCGGGTCCTTATCTGGCTTCAAAATCACGGAGATCTGGGCAAGGTTCCAAGATCTAGGGGTTGCCCCTTCTCCCCTCCATAACTCGTTACATGTGTCTAGTAAGACAGGTAAAAGAGGATCTAGAAAAGTTTTGTAAAATTCTGACATATAGCCGTCCATCTCTGGGGCTTTTCCATTTTTAAAATTTTTAATTTTTTGAACTACTTCTGCTGCCGAAATGGGGGCCTCCAGGTCTTTCCTTTGCATCTGTGAAAGGGTGGGGAACTGAAGTCTGTTAAGAAAGGAAAGGGTTTCTTTTTCGTGATTTATGCTTTTGTCTGTGCTGTAAAGGGTGGAATAAAATTTTTGAAATTGAGCTGTAATTAGAGGGGGGGGATCAAATTGTATTGTTTGTCCCTGTTGCTTTGAGCTTGGGGACCGCCCTAGAGGCTCTCTCCTTCCGTGGCTGCCAGGCTAGGATTTTCCCAGCCCTGTTTCCGTGTTCGTAGAACCTCTGTTTGGCATAGGTCAGAAGTTTTTCTGTTTGGAGGTCTAAGATTTTATTTAGTTTGGTTCGGGTCCTAAGTGGTTCTTCTTCACATTTCTGGTCTAGAGTCTCTTTATGGGTCTTTTCTAACTGAGATATCTTTGTTTCTAGTTCTATGCGTTCTCTGATCAGCGCTTTCTTATGTTTCGATGCATAAACGATTATTATTCCCCTTAAGTAGCATTTTAGGGTGCCCCATCTGATTCCTGCCCCTGTATCCTCCCTCCGGTTTGTCTCTAAGTATTCCTTTATTGATTGTTGTATTAATTGTTTAAATTCTGTGAGGTTTAACAAACCGACATTCAAACGCCAGATATATTCAGGGGTTTTTGGGGCCAGGGTCCTCTCCAGTGAAACTGGCGCATGGTCTGAGACTGAGATAGACCCTATCTTAGCTATGAACATAAAAGGTAGTGCATTTGCTGAGATCAACCAACGGTCAATGCGAGAATACATCTTGTATTTGGGGGAGTAAAATGTATAGTCCCTGTCCTTGGGGTGGGTAAATCTCCACGCATCTATTAGGGAGAGTTCTGTACATAATCTCGTGAGAGTTCTGCTAGACCTTGCAGGACCTATAGCATGACAGCCTACTCTGTCAAGGCCTAAATCTGTCACTGTATTAAAATCCCCACCAATAAAGATTAACTTGTCTGGGTCCTGGACCGTCTCTGTTAAAATCTTGGTTAAAAAGGTCGCTCTTTTTTGTTCATCATTTGGAGTGTATATGTTCAGGAAGGTACATTTTTGGCCCTTAAATTCCCCCTCTATCCTCACAAACCTACCCTCCAGATCGGTGTTCACTTGAGAGATGGTACAAGGGGTATCCCTTCTGATTAATATTGCAGTGCCTCTCTTGTTTGTTTGTTGTGTACATTCTGACACTTACACCTCGCCCACCCAACCTCTCCGTAACTTTCTATGTTCAGCCTGACTTGGGTGAGTCTCCTGTAAAAAGGCTATGTTTACTCCCTGTCTCTGTAACTCTTTCAGAATTCTAGCCCTTTTGACCGGATTGCTTATGCCTTGGACGTTCCAAGAAATCAATTTAAGATCTGCCGTTTTAAAAAAAATAATATATAGAAAAGGAAACCATCTCCGATCCCAGTATCCAGGAGCCTGCAATAACCATATAGAAGAAGAAACATAAATCATTAACTTATTAAACCAAATTAACTTATTTACAAAACCTCTCATAAAGAGTAAAAGAGGCATTTAAATGGTGTGCCCCAGGGATCAGTTCTTGGCTCCCTCCTATTTAGGTTGTTCTTCAACAGTCTTCCAGAGGCCTGCCATCTGCTAGGGTACTCCTTTATGCTGACGATGCCATCATTTTCACCAGCAGTGCTGACCTGGGTAAAATCTCTGCTGACCTCCAAGGCAACTTCAGGTCACTAGAGAAATGATTCACCAACAACAAATTGATTTTGAATTACAAAAAAAACCAAAACCATGCTGTTCTCAGGCCTGCAAATGAAGAAAAAAGGTCTCCTCGACGGTCATCCTCAATGCCAAGGGACATGATCTAGAACAGGTAGAATCCTTTAAATACCTTCTCACACGGACAACATAGTTAGCATAGCTAGCAGAAAACTGGGCATGCTGTATAAAAAACACTTCAACCTTACCACCGAAGCCAGACATCTTCTTTTATACAGGACAGCCCTATCACTCACTGACTCTGGCCTCCCTGTATATGCTGCTGCATGTGACACTGTATTAAACAGAGTCAAGGTGGGTGGTATACAACAAGGCCTGTCACCTGGTGCTTGTCCATAGCTGCTCCCTGTATTCCCTCACCAACTGATTACCCCTTCATGGCTCTATTCCACCTTGCTGAGCAGCAGAATGGTCTGGTACTTAATTTGGCCCAGCAGGGAATAAAACAAAATCTGTTTGCCTCCCACAAACTACCTGTTGAGCCCAGTGCAGCAGGGAATAAAAAAATCTGTCTCTCATCCAGCTAATCACCTAATGAGTCCAGGGCCAAACCAGGACCATAAGGAAAAAAAAAATCTGCTCCCCCCCCCCACGTCAAAAACCTGACGAATCCCAAGCCCAACCCAGCCTGTCAGGTAATAAAGTAAATCTGTCCCCCTTCCCTAAGCTGTCTGACAGGTCTGATGCTCAACCTGACCTATCAGGGAATAAAAATCGTCTGGCAATTTTCCCCCAGCTACCTGACAGGTCTGTTGCCCAACTTGGTCCATCAGGGAATTAAAAAAAGATGTCCCTCTTTCCCCAGCTACCTGATGGATACAGTGTCCAGCCTGAACCATCAGAGAATTAAGAAAAAACTGATATGGGGAGGGGCTATAAGTGAGTTTGGTGCTGGGGGAATGAAGCTAATTGCCTGGTGTTGGGTGGCCTTGAACCACTGTGTACACTGCAGGGAACATTGCAGAAAAGCAGTGCTGCTGCGTCAAAGCCTACCCTGTGTGCACTGTATTCAGGAAATCTGGAAAACGTATGTTCAGTGTGGCCTTATCAAACTATAGTTGTAACAGTGAGACTGGTGAAACAGTACAGCCTGCAACAAAGATAACAAAAAACAAAAGGGCAGACGCGCCTTGTTGGCATCAGCTAAGTCCTGATTGTTTTACTCCACTGGGGCTTTCACAGCTTGCTTTGATGCTCTCTGAATTTAGCTAATTTTTGTTGTTGGCTTTGTCCCATTGGCAGAGGTTACTTCTCTTCCAGCTTCAGTTCGGAACTGGCAACACATCTCAGTACCAGCCTTGCCCCAGCAGGCCCTTTAGCTCAGAAGTAGAAGGGATAGTCAAAAGAATTACAGTCAGACCACTGCTTCTAAAACTATGACTACAACTAGAGCCTCGTATACGAAACGTCTCAGGACAGGGACAGCACATTATAAAAAGGCATGAACTACTGTATGACAGGCTGTGGTTTAAAGGATTTTGATGATTGCTCAAGGGACATAAGGACAGGAGGCTGAGTGGCTTTACAGCCTTAAAAGTGCATAGAATGCCTTTTAACCACAGCCTGGGGTGACTTATTCTGTTTATATAAAGGCATTTTGAGATTTTAGTTTAATGAAATCTAGAGACATGGTGCAGTCATGGAAGTAATGTTATATGTTAATATGTCCCCCGGAGCCACTCGTTGCTGTTTAAGAGTGGTTCATGTGCCTTTGGCTGGAGTGAGAACAGCAAAGCTGGCTTAAGTTGAAGGCAAGTAAAACAACTCTTATATAGCAATGAGTGACGATGGGGGATGTATTAATATATTATTGATCAAGATCGATCAATAATATATATATTTTTTAAAAACTGTTCCCAGAATGTGCCCGTTTCCAGGGCATCTGTGCATGAGACGCTATTCACAGAATAAGAGTGTCTCACGTGCAGGTGAAAGGAGCACTCTGATTGGTCGGAAGCGCTCCCTCGATCTATAATATTTCTAAGGAACAGAAATGGCTCTAAATAGTTGTCTTTAACAATGGGACATATTCCGATTATTGAGTGCTGTTGATTGCAACCTAAATCCCTGAAGCTAAAAAAATGTGGGGTTTGACTGTATGCAAAATGCTTCAATTAAGGAAGAAAGTGCCGTGAACTATGAACAGTCTGCCTTCCGAGTTACAGTTACAAACTGAAACATGCTTCTTGGGCAGAGAATCCTCATCACTGGAGTTTGTTTTTTCATCCTGAAAGTCACTGTGTTCTAGTGGTTAGAATATTCAACTATGAAACACAAGATCACAGGTTTAAATCCCACCACAACCTGTGAGGCAGTATAGTGCAGTGGTTTAAGGCTCTGAGCTGCAAATCTGGAGACCTGGGTTTGAATCCCACAGCCCCCACTTGCATATTGTGTGACCCTGTGCTCCCAGGTCACGCCTGTAAACAAGCTTTCAGCTTAGTGTGCCACTCCTGGTTAAACAATTGGAAAGAAAAAAAAAAACCCTCTGGCTCACTGTGTGACCTTGAGCAAGTCATTTGACCTTCCTGCGCTTCAGTTTTCCCAGCTGCAAAATTGTGTAGAAGCAGGGTCTCACTGAAAATGTGTTGCATCTCTGTTGGGTTATACTAGTTAATTTGCAAAAGAAAGTAAAATAAAAAGTAGAAAGTACATCGTCAACTTTATATGCATGCATTCCCTAGGAGAAGAGGAATTTGTGCAAAGATCTAGTTGTGCATGTAAAGAGTAACTCGATTTAAAGGGATAGCAACACTCTAAGATTAAATTTTTTTTCCTTTTATGTACCCGGGATTGTCCAGTTTAGATGCCGCATTTTGATTTTAGTGGGATCTTGCTTCTACCCAATTGTTCAGCTGGGAGGACAGGTGAGCAGGGAGGTAAAGCTTTTGGAAGCTGCTGTCTCAGGCAGGCTGCTTAAGTTCACCAGAGACACCAAGCTGGCCGGGGTGGTGGACTCTGTTGAGGATGACGACAAACTTCAGGAGGACCTGAATGAGTTGAGTGACCGGTTGGACTCTTGGAATCTCAGATTCAAATAACGGTGTGAGAAGTGGGCCAGTGGCTACTTTGATTCACACACATTCAATTTGACTTTGAGAGTTGGACAGAACCATTTTGTCTCCCAAAGAAGTAATTGGCATGGGATACGGCAGACTACAAATACGGGGGGGGGGGGGAGTAAAAAAAGATTTTTAGATCAGCAGTAAATGTTAATTATGTAGCTTACTTGAGGCAGGTGCTGTTGGCATGCATCTGCTGTGCACTACTGTTTGTGGTGTTGTGACAGAGTCTGCAAAACTCAGTAGGACAGCCACAGCTCAGTGTGAGCTACAGTAATAGTTACTATTCATTGCTGACATCAAGGTACCTCATTAATTTTCTAATTCTGTAAAAACACCCCCCCCCAAAAGAAAAAACAAGTTATGCATGAAGAAACATAAAATACTAAAAATAAATTAAAAGACCTTCAGTGCATTGCTTTATATTACCCGTTACAGTAGTTTCCCTCAATGAATGGCTATTTGTTGTTTGATGTTTCTTTTTCAGATTTCAGTTTTTGATTTGTTGTAGTAATGGACAGAGGGTTACAGGAGAACTACAACATTGAGAAAGAGAGACCAGGGGAAAATGGGATGGTGTAGACATAGTAATCCCACAAAGAACAGTAGGGCAGGGAAAGGGCCCAAGTGCATATTGAAACCATTAGATGCATCTAGCGCTTACAGGAATGTCATTGGAAGAAGTGCATTCAAATAAACAGGAGTCTTACCCTCTAACAGTCGAACTGAGAAAAAGTGCCTCAGCCGGGGGTCTATCTGGCACAGAGCCAGGTGGAGGCCGATTTTAGGAAGCCCCATAGGGAAGCTTTGAAGCAAGAATGGGGGTGGAGGTTGATTGCAGGAAGGGAGCTCCACATTTTGGCGACACGTTAGTTGTTTATCACCAAGAAGGGTGTGGGTTTTAGGGACCAGGAGGTCCTGTGAGTCACTATATCTTAAGTTAACTGATATCAACTCTGTCCTTAGTAGCGCACCTGATCACATTAAGCTTGTTGATGATGACAATGTGAAAGTTGTTGTAGATATCATCAGGAGGAGATGTGCCACTACTCCTGGGAATTGTGAGCAGGACTGTAGTGCCAGTGGAAGGAGCTGAGGAGACTTGCCACCAGGAGATGTAGGAGTTGTAGTAGTGGTAGATCTAACTTCCTGGACACGTGAATAATTGAATGAATAGTTAAAGTTGATCCATGATACACTGAGTTTGAGAAAGGGTAAGGATTCAAGATTCTCAGGCTGTAGCCTTGAGCAGTGTGGTAGACAGTATCCCCAGTTGTGCTGAAACATCCTTCCAAAGCAACCAATATTGGTGGGCATCCAAGAAAATACAAAGGCACTTTAGCCAATGCAGACCAAACAACTTGCCTGCTGTGCTAGTATTTCATTACATCACTATTTCTGCCAGTTTGTGGCTCTGCTAAATAAGTCTGTGTCATGTGATGACAGGTCAGACACTTCCTCAAAAATGTCTGCGTGGTGCTAGCATTCAGTGTCCGAAAGCTCCCAAATGTCCTCGATTATCTTAAGATCATCACTATCCAAGTCTTCTTCCATGTCACACTGACTTGTGGCTCTGGCACCACATGAAGTCGGCAGCAGAAGAGGAGGAGGAGGAGGAGGAGTACGACCAGGAGATTGTGTAAGCACATTCTTACTGGTTTCTTCAAGCTGTCTTTGTTGCTCCACCCTATGTGTAGCAACAGTTTCTGTTTGATAGTCTATGCATCCAGAGGAATGAACGCATCTTTATATCTGGGTTCTAGCAGTGTTGCCATATCAAGTTATATGTGTGTGATACTGTCAAACCTGTCTGCAAGTTTTCTTTTTTCAGAAATATCTCCGCCACTTCATTAATGAGTATTGCATCATGCAGCTGTAATAGCTCAGGGGAACTAGTGGCATAACCACCAGCTCCTCTTTCACATCATCACTTTTAATTTTGCCCCCACCATCAGTGCCATAACAGCTTTCATCAGCAACAGCCTTGCTCTCTTGGGTTACTGTAGAAGATGGTAAATAGCGGCATGTGTGGCATTCAGTTAGATTCATCATTGGAAATTATCATGCTTAGGGTTACTGATTCAGCATAGACTACTGATATGGTCGTAGAAGTCTCACAGGCTTTTGCAGAACAGACCTTTGCACCCATGGCAGATATACCCCACAGGCCACATCGTATATTTCCATACCCTGAAACACAGGTTTCTGTTCCACGAGTCATTCCACCATCTATACTGTACATTGTCAGTGGCTTAGCAGGTAGCACACTCACCTCTGAGGCCGGGAGATCAGAAGGCTGTGGGTCTATCCCCACACCAGACACTTGGGTTAATATCCCAATACTGACACTGCAGTGCAGCATGAGGGGGGTGCTGCACACCCAAGGTGCCATCTTTCAGATGAGACGTTAAACCGAGGTCCCATCTGCTTGTTCTGGTGGTAGTTCAGGTGGATATTGAAGATCCCATGGCACTTCTTGAAAAGAGATGGGGAATTTCCCCAGTGCCCTGGCCAAATTTCCCCCCATTCACTAAAAATACCACCCACAGCTCAATCTGATTCAAGGTCAATTGGCATTCATCTATATCCCCCTTCCCTCCAGGCCCCCTTCCCTCCAGGTCGTGCCTGAAAATAGGCAAGAAATTGTCTAGAAAATACAAAATCACACATGCAAAACATCATGGGCTGCATATGCAAATCACCACAGAATGTTATGCTGGTTCAACTTTAAGCAGAATTGCATGGTGCCGAAAGGCCTCTCACACAGTTTGAGAAAGGTGCTAACAGATAACATAGACGCGTGTTTCATCCTACTTGGACTCATCAGTATGCCTCGTCTGTTTGACACCCCAGTGGAATGAACCAGCTACCCTAAGACAGTCTGTCTGGGTTATGTTGTGGTAAATTGTCTAGTGCACTTATGCGGTCAACAAAAACTAAATAAATAAATATAAATGACATAGTTATACCTTATGGAAATATCTTTAATTAAGCACGTTTGGGGGAGTGATGGAAATATCTAGTGATGTCCCATACAATGTCACATGTTTCTTTTAATTGCTTGGTTTGTAAAGGGTGTGAATCACCATCAGATTAAGTGCGTGTGCAAAACAAAGTGCATGGGTGAAAGCCCCTTTGATTGCCTTCAGCATGTTACTGCCAGTGCCCATCACAAAGATTCCCACTCTCAAATCGTGAAGTATATCCAAATGTCTCGCAGTGACTGAATGAACCAGAAAATGCTTTTCCTGCCGTTCATCCCCTCCAAGAACAGCACATTAAGTATGGCAGTTTTTCTGTTAGTGTGGTTCTGTGAGGCTGTCTGGTTCAGAATAATTCCTGAAGGGGCTTGGGGTGGCAGAGGCGGGACAGGAATGGTGGTGGTGTTTGGTTTGAACACCACCAATGGGCAGTGAGACTTGGGGAGCCACACTACTGCTCCAGATATCACTAGTGAAATGCACGTAACCTCTGTCTACCTCATTCAGGAGTGCCATTATCTGTATACATACTGCCTCAGTACATACTGGGGAAAACATGCCTGGAAGTTGTGAAGCATAATGAAATGTTGTATTTGGACTTCACTACCTGCAAAAGTCATAAGAAGCTAGTGTCTTCTGTAATGGAGAATGAGTGAAGATCACTGGCCACTATCACCCCAACGAGTTGAGTCATTCAGGGAGAACTTTGTTGAGTAGGTAGCAGCTTGGTGCAGGCATGTAATGTAATGACTTGGATAGTGTACTTTGTTTTGTTGGTGGTGGTTGCTGGGGATGCTTCAGCTGGTTGCTATGGTTGCCGTGGTGGCTGCATTTCTTGGGGGAAAAAGTGTATTCTCACCACTTCTCATACCCAACTGTCCCTGCTGTTGCTGGCCTGTCTGACAAGAATGGAGATTGGAAAAGGATATGACTGTCAGGGAAAGGCAACGTTCATGGTTCAAATAATAAGCCAGAACACTGGTTCCCAAGGTTTGAGTAGTCCGATCCCAACTGATCCTTTTAGTATACTAATTTCAGCAAGCTTTGAGTGGATTTGTGTCATCACATGTAAAATACACCCACACTACAGAAGATCTCTTTTCTCATGAGCAGACTGCTGGGGTGGATGGAGCTTTACAAGGACCTGGTCAGTGACTACAAGCTATTTTATATTCTTCTGCTTCTGTGGAAGGATGTTGCTGAGGATAGCCTGGCAGGGCAGCAACAGCAGGTAGCACAGTACTGTGTGCAGTCTAGGGTGGTGGTTGAACCTGCAGTGCAGGGTGATGCGGGCAGTGGGGTGGCAAGCCACTAACCAAAATGCAAATAGTTGCACAGAAATCCGCACTTGAAAAAAGAGACAAGATCACATACTCTTGGTTGCTTTCTTTAGTCTGGAATACCAAAAATTCAGTGAAGCAACTACAAATGCATACAAGCCACACTGCATGGTGTTGCTTTGCACCCTGTACGTACTTTAATATGTAGTTGCTACACTGAAATTTCAGCATACAAGAATAAATAAAGCAACTGTGAGTGTGGAATCTTGTCTGTTTTCGAGAGCTGACTTTTGTGCAACTATTTGGGTAAGTACTGTGGGGATAATCTTACTGGAAGTGGAGCTGGTCTTTAGATTTCCTGCCTGAGAAAATTGCTTCCTGCTTTTCTCTATTTATTTATTTTTTAATTTTGCCATCTCCTCCTGTGATGGCCTCCACTCCTCAGCATCTCATTTGGTATAGCCACTAGTCAGTGATGTAACTGACATCAGACATTCCAGCTTATTTTTCATCCTCCTCTCTTGCATCTGCTTCATCATGCCCTTCCTCCTCTCCTGTTTCTCCTTCTCTTGTGCTTCTTCTTCCATCTGCTCTGCCTTTTCCTCACATGAATCATGTGCTTTCCTCTGTTCTGTTTCCTCCTCATGTGCTTTCCCTTCCCCTACCTCTCACTCATGCCCCTGCTCAGACAGTTCTATTGCCGGGTCCTCCTTACAGGCACTCTCCATAAGGTGCTTTTGGTGGCAGTGCTACTGGTTTGCTTTTTTAGAACTGTAGGGTTGGTAATCATGGTGTCACTACCAGACCCAGACTCACCGTTACCTTCCTCATCCGATGACCGAGCAACAGCACCAGGTTGGGTGCCACTGCTGCTGATGTGTGCTTTGAAGGCAGGAGGGTATCAGGTGGTGCTTCATGGTGGACTGGCAGTTCTCCATGCTGACACACAGGTTTTCCATCCACCCAGTCCAGAAAAGCCTACATTCCCTTTTCTTTTCCTTTCTATGGCCCAGGTGTGTTCTGGAAGTGTCTGGGTTTATAGCTGGCTGGATTCCTTGTTGATATAACCTTCAGGTAATGGTCATAAAATTGTTTAGTGGACTGCCTCTATCTCTGCTGGTGGTTGGCAATTTCCTAGTCGTAAGATCAGACATGGTACCTAGCTGACAAGCTTAGATAAACCAAACCTACAGGTATGACGTAACTCTTATTGAAGAATTTTTTTTTTTTTTTTTATAAGAGAAGTCTTTTTGGTCCCTGAATTAAAACCTTTTTATAATTCCTCTTGCTGGAAATTAAAATACCTTTCCATTATCATGCCTGCCTACCCTACTCCTGGACTCAAAATTGGCTAATTAATATATTCTGGAAATAAATGCAAAAAGTTATCGTACAGTAACATAACCCAGCATTAACAATAAAAATGTGAAAAAGCCAGCCCATCAGTGCAGTGGCAGCACTACTGCTCGTGAAACTGGTGACCCGAGTTCAGGAATGAGATTGCATCATTGGGGGCCGGCTGCGGGGGGAGGGGGAATTGAGCATTACTGAGGATGCTGTCCTCCTCTGGGGAAGGAGGGCCTCCAGCTCCACTGCTGTACTGCCACCTGAGGACCACAGGTGGCAATGCAGTTCGAGCAATGCAGGGGACAGGGGATGCAGGCTGGTGCCGCACTATGCACATTAGTATATGTGCGCATGCGCACCCGTGCCACCTGCATCTCGAGGGTCAACTCCAACAAGAACAGTGAAAGTACTCTGACAGCAGGCAGGGTGACTACCTGGCTTCCCGCAGGCCCTGCACCGGCAACGTGACTCTCCTCCAGTCTGGACCTGGTCTGAGAGGTGGATGGCTTGGCGGCCCCCCTCGTAGTGAGGGGTCTGTGACAGTGACAAGTGGAGGACAGAGTCGGAAAGTAAGCCCATAAGAAGCTGGAAGACCGAGCTGGAGAAGGGCAGCACAAAGAGGGTCTAGCTGGAGAGGGGAGTATAAGCAAGGTATTTAAAAAAAACGATGCAAAATGAGTTTCTTCTTTCCAGGTTGTATCTGGCTAAGGCATAAATGTCATTTGTTCTTTAAGAAAACAACAACAAGCATATAAAATCTGTAGCTGATTGTGGAAGAGGCTTCTGTTGCTTCTAAAAAGCTGTATACAGATTTACTATTTCCCACAGAAATACAGTGACGTCCCCCAGGATGAAACCCACTTTTAAATCACTCTGCAGTATGCTGCAGCAGACCTACTGAATAAAGCAATGTAATTTCAATGGCAGTTAGTCCCCTTTGTCATGCAGGACACTGTGACATTCACTTTATTCTGGCAGTGTTGCATTTTCCTAAATGACACAAGGGACTAATTACCTTTGAAATTACACTGCTTTATTCAGTAGGCCTGCTGCAGCATTTCTGTAGAGTGCTACAAAATGCTGCAGAATTGGGTTTCATCCTGGGGACGCCAGTGTACATTGCTAGCCACATACCTGTTGTAATTTATTTGCCATTTACTGAATTGTTTTAACTAGTAACTAAATAAAAAAAAGAATGATAAATGTAAGAAAAAAATAGTGCTATGTTACCATGCTGTTAAACTTCTTCCTCTGGTGAGGTATGGTACCCAATGTTTGAAAATGTGCTAGAGTTGTGCCCCTCCACAAAGGAGGAGCTAAACGGGATCTGAATAGATACAGACTTATTTCAGTACTTACCGCCTTCTCCAAGGTTCTCAAAAGGTGTATTCACTCATAGCGTACTAGGCAGCATCTCTCGCTCTCTTGCTCTCTTTTTCTCTCTCTCCTTCCACCCTCCTTCTCCCCCACCCCACCCCACGAGCCTGATTGCAGGAAGGCATTCTACTATATCTGCATTGCTGTCACCTGTGATCTCCACATAGTCACAGACAGTAGTCTCCTCACTGGGGCCCATCCTTACGAAGTTCTCCTAGGCTTTTGACATGGTGGCTCATGCAGTGCTCCTGCCCAAGACCTTAGGTCTCAGCCAACCAGCCATCAATTGGTTCAAGAACTTCCTGAATTACCAAACCCAGCTAGTATCCATACAAGACTTTAATTCTGACCTTGTCTTAAATCTTGGGAATCCTCAAGGCTCAGTACTTGGTCCTGTGCTGTTCTCCATTTTTGTTAATGATCTCCTGAAGCACAGCGGGAGGTATCAACGCTATATGTATCCAGATGACACCATACTGTACTACAGCGAAATGACAACAGACTTTAGCACTATCTCCTCCTGATTTGCCAACAACCTCCTGATCTGTAATGCAACCAAAACAAAAACTCTATGATGTTCTGATCCCTTGATGACATGTTCGACTGATCCATGTCAAACGCAGAAAGAGTTTGTCAGCAGAAAAGGACCACTTAGCCCATCCAGTCTGCCAAGATTGTCCCTGCCTAGTCTGTCTCTTCAGACCCTAACTGATCTCCAGTGATCTTTCCTCCTCCCCTGCCCATTTCCTAATGTTTTCTTATGTCTATCCCACACATTCATGAAGCCCCCTACTGTTTTCACCTCCACCACTTCCGCTGACGGTCTGTTCCAGGCATCCACAACTTTTCAGTAAAGTAGTACTTTCTCATATCCCTCCTAAACTCCTTCCCTCCAGCTTCCTCACATGTCCTCTGGTTCTGGTACTCGTCCTCCTTTGAAAGAGGTTTACCCTCCTGCACCCTCTTCACCCCGTGAGGTACTTATAGGCCTCTATCATCTGCCCCTCTCACCTTCCTATCTTCCAGGGTGTACATGTTGTGATTCCTCACTCTCTTCTCATACAGCTTTCTGTGCAACCCCTTCACCATTTTAGTTGCCCTCCTCTGCACTGCCTCCACCCTATGTCCTTTTTGAGGTGCGGCTTCCAGAACTGGACGGTACTCTTGGTGTGGTCTCACCAGGGAGCAATATAATGACAACACCACTTCCCTCATCCTGCTGAAGGTATCTCTCCCTGTGCATCCCAGCATCCCACTGGCCATGCCTACTGCTTTGTCACTCTGCCCTACCACTTCGAGGTCATCAGATATGATAACTCATAATATCAGATGGCAATACCATTGAGCAAGGCAGTGTTTTGAAATATCTAGGAATCTGGCTTGCTGTATCACTCACTCACAGTAGACACATTGATCACATTTCAATTTTCTCTATGGGCCTAAATGTTGCCTTGGTACTGATGTGAGGAAGTAGGTAGTCTCCCACTTCCTGCTCCCTTCCATTGACTACGGAAACTTCATTTACTGCTGTGCAAACAAAATCACTCTGCTGCCCCTGG
The DNA here is from genome assembly GCA_016271365.2 of Neoceratodus forsteri. Taxonomy (NCBI): domain Eukaryota; kingdom Metazoa; phylum Chordata; order Ceratodontiformes; family Ceratodontidae; genus Neoceratodus; species Neoceratodus forsteri. Next base: position 428,634,772 of record CM057453.1, on the reverse strand, counting down.
ATTGCTTGTACAATTTAACTGGGCAAGTCCCTCAAGTCGATGGGACTACCACTGGCTTTCCTTTGTTGTACAGCTGTGCACAAAGTCCCTGATCATCTCCTACCTGTCCTCACACAGGGAACAGTGCCTGCTTACTCCGTTCAACAGCAGCAGTTACTTTCTCACTTCCCAGGATGCAGTGTGAATTTGGTAGAAAAGCCTTTGCATTTGCAGCATTGGACACTAGGAACAAGCCCCGTATCCAGCTGAGAAGTTCAGCTCGCTTGCAAGTGCTTAAGTCTAGTCTTTTCAGCCACCTTAGAACTTATCGTATGTGTTTTGGTCCAGAATCCCTAATTCTCTGTGTTTGATTGTGCTGCATAACAATGCTTATGCCCTTTGTTTGCTGTGACCCCTCTTTGTTAGCTTGCTTTGGTTACTGTTTGGATATACTTACTTTGCAGTCTGGTGTTTCTTTTTACCTGTGTATGTCTAAGCCTGCATGCAGCTTGCTCTGTTAACCTGCTGACTGCTGCTGTCCTCCCTGGGACCCCCATGAAAATGAGATACTATATCTCGTGGAATTATCTTGGTTGCAGTAATTTCAAATAAATAGAGTAAGGAAAGAGTTCAAACTGTTACTTAAGCATCTAATGGAATAAATTTATTCATTTATTTATTTAAGCATTTTACCAGGAAGGCATACTGAGCAGGCTACTGCTCGATTCCAGATGCGTCCTGGAGGAAGGGTGTAACAAACACAGTTGAGAAAGCAAATACCAAGTATCACCCTTCTGTTTTGAGGGAGGAACTACATTTTATTTATTTAATACATTATCTTAGGTCTGTTCCCCTAGTAGTGATAGACGGTTCAATATACAGAACACTTGCACGTGCCATTTTGATGCCTTTGAAAATGTAACACTATATTTTGAGCCGGGAGAGGCGACTGAAAATGGATGTAATGAGTTTCCAGGGAAGTCAGCCAACACAACACTAGAATTTAAAATTACTGTAAATTCTGGTGACGTGCTTAGAAATGTTTCCCCAGGTAGTGATTTAAAATCTACAAGAGCAACCAGGGGTAGAGATTGGCACCAGCCCACTTGCCAAATGCTGGTGAGTTTTGTATTGGGATACTAATATTTTACTTTAAAAAGCACCAGTTGTTCTCATTTCAGTGTAATTTCACAAAGTAACCCACCAGTAGCTTACCTGCGCCAATTTTAAAATTTTGCATATTCTATTTCGCTAAGAAGAAGGGATCGTAAATAAGAGCTGGCCACCAAATCCCTTCCCCTTCCTAGTCCGTTGAAATTCTACTCTGCTCCCAACTGTCCCTCATGCTCCAATGTTTTGTGACATCAGAGTTTGTAGACCATGGCAGGGGGTGCTCCATTGATAGTAATGGTGGAATCTTTTACTATATCTTTTTTTATGTTTTAGAGGGTCACTCGGGGCATATCAGTGCCACAGATCAACTAAAGAGCCTTTTTTCATCGAGACCAGAAAAGGAAAGTTGTCAGGTAGCCAGCTCTTTTTATGATACCTTCCCATTCAAGAAATTGAAGATGTAAAATTTTACAGTTGGTGTCATTTAACAGGTAAGCTACTGGTGGGCTGCTTTGTGGAAGCATCAAAACAGGTGCTCTTTAACTAGCCTCACTGACTTCTATTGAAGAAGGTAATATTTCAATAAATACATCAGTTGGGACAGTGGAAAAGTTTGTAGGGCCAATAAATTTTCCAGTTACTGGCATGCTGGCAGATGACTGCAAAACTTATAGTTTCACGCCCTTAGCAGCCCAGTTACGAGTGCCAGTGTTAAAAGTATCAGGCCCGTGCTCTTCAACTGTACATCATTTAAGGGTATCCAAAAATGAAATGTTGCCAAGGGAGTGAGGTACAGTGTTTGTACTTGTACTGACTATACAGTGTGTTTACTGTACAATTACCAGCGTGGGGGACATTTTTCTTACAGTTGTGGAATTGGTGTCTTTCTTTACTCAGGTGAAGCAAGCAGCGAGCACACTTCCCAAATGGATGATATTAAAACCTTGGTTCACAAACTGTACTCAGCTCTGTGCTTAGAGCAGCATCAACTGCAGAAAGAGCGGCAGCTTCTTGAGAAGCTAGACATTCTGAGAGAGCAAATTCAGCCTCTGGAGCACGTTAGTATTTCTTAATTTAATGCACTTTACTGCTTGATTTGAAATGTTAGCACAGGCCATCGAATACTCCCCTCCCAAGAATTTTCTCGTAATTCACAACCCATCCTACCGATGTGGATCCCTGTCAAAACTTCACAGTGGCATACTACAAGATGGAAAACAGTTGATGTCATCTCATGGCTCTCCCCATCTTCAGTAAGATCCTGTGCTAGGAGCACCAGCCCAGTGTAGTTTACTTTGTTGTTTATCACCCCCAAGCATAGGCAGCAAGGTCAGGGGGTCAGCTGACCCCTCACTTTCAAAAGTAAGGGTCAGAATTTACACCCCACTTCTGATACAGGATTTACTAGCCTGCTATCTTAAGTCTGCAGCATACACTACACACATTCACAGGAAGTCAGCGAGAGCTACGGTCAGATGAGCTCACTGAACTGCTAATTAATTGCTACATACCCTTCCCCAATGGCACAGAAAAACTAATTTTTCAGCCTTTCCTGAGGAATGAAATGTGACAAAGGCTATAAATTAAGTGCTTAATTGTCTCCCTGAAAATGGACACCAAAGTGTGTGTGTTTTGTGTGATTTTGTTTTTAAAGACTAAAACATTCTTTGTAAAAGTTCAGTTTAGTAAGTGACCTTCATTAATCTTACCCCAAAGGACATTCGGCAGTCAGCTTTGCTTCATGACCCCACAGGGGTACATTAAAGGTGGGGGGCGGCAGTGGCATGACAAAGGGGGGGCAGCTGCAAACTAGGGATGCTAGCTGCACACTCGAGCAGACTTAGATAGACCGGGTAGTCTGTTTCTGCTGGCACATTCGTATGTTCATATTAATTAATGGTAATTGTACAGCTGACCATGCCTTACAGAAACCCTGCCACTATTGTGCCAACTTTGAAAACATGTATTTAGACCCAATTCAGCTTCTATTTCATACATTGTTTTTAGTTTTCATCCATCTTTTTTTATTACTGAGGGCATTTGAATGAAAACTGGATCTCTGCCCCAGCAGCTTGTCCACACATGATATAGACCTCTGCAGGGGTTCTCTATTTTATGTATTTCAAAAGTTTTATCAGGAATGATAAACAGCTGGTCGCAGCATGTTTCCACATGCATCTGGGGGAAAGGGGAGTAAAATGGTGCAAAACAGCAATTCATATAGTGTGCACACATAATGACATAAAACTGCATAGTAACTACACAGAGGAACAATGATGTAAGCAGCTGTTGCGCATATAGGGTTGTGTGCCATTTGGGAAAATATGGTACCTTCATGGATTTTATTGTGAGTATGTGCACAGTGTTTCCATTGTACATATCACTGAACTGGCTAATAGGAGGGTTGATTGTCCACTCAGTACAGTTACTGACTACTGCATGTGGGTATCTATAAGTTAAGACTAGCTGCTCTGTACCAGTGCTCACATATCCTGAACTGTCTATTTCTTGCCTTGTGTGCTTGCATGGATTTTAATAATTACTGATTTGGTTCTAGAATCCAGTGACCTTATCTAAGTGGAGGGCTCTGTACTGAAGCAGGAATCGTACTCCTCTGCACAACTGACTCCCCCAGGTCCCAGAAGGGATCACAAAGAATAAAACTGAATATCAGGAAGGGAATAAGCTACAGCAACAACAGGAAAGAATAACAGTGGGGTAAAAAAACCAAGATAATTCCAAGGTGAACTTAAAAAAGAAATGAAACCATATTAGAGAGATTAAATAGGTGCACGCATGCCCAGATTTCCTGTTATAGTAAACACCGGGAAAGTTCATGTTCTGTTTAAAGGAGTACTACTGGCAGAAGTGAAGCCCCAACCACTGCACAGATCGTGGCTTCCCCTCACAGATCCACCATGCAGGCACCATATTAAATCAAGTGTTTTGTTACCTAATTACTCCTAAAAAGTACCAGATTCTCCGGTGCAGCCAGTATTTTCAAGTATGGCCCTCACTGATGTGTCTATGATTTTTCACAGGTGCATTTTTTAAAGGGGCACAGTCCATCTGCAGCTTGTCGCTGTTTAAGTGAATTCAGTTGTGTTTTTTATTTTTAACAATTGGGCTTAATTTAAAATAAATTATAGGCCAGTCAGCCTGACATAGGTGGTGGAAAAAAAATAACTGAATCACTGCTGAAGGAAAGGATTGAGGAATATCTTGAGTCCAATAGGTCTCAAGAGCCAAGGCTGTGTGGTTTCACGGGGGGTCATGTCAAATGAGTGACAAAGGATTTAGATCAGAGTGGAGCAGTGGACATGGCAGCCTACTTCGATTTCAGCAAGGCTTTTGACACTGTTCCAAATAGGAGACTAGTAAACAAGCTGCGTAGCTTAGGAGTGGGTCAAAACGTGGTAAACTGGGTAAGAAGTTGGTCAGGGGATAGGCAACAGAGGGTGATGGTAAATGGAGTTGACTCGAGGAAGGTGCTCAGGAACAAGGGGCATTCCATGAAGCGGGGGCAGCATTCAAAGAGATGTTAGGAGGTACTTCTTCACAGAAAGAGTGGTGGATTTCTGGAACAATCTTCTAGTGGAGGTGGTGGGGTTCAAAAATGTATGGGATAGGCACAAGGGTATCATAGTGCAAAGGAAGGGGAAGGGAGAAAGCGCGGTAGATCAAGTTCGGTCTGCGGCAACAATGTAGGTAGGGGGAAAAATGCAGACTAAGTGGGCCAAGTGGTCTTTATCTGCCATCAAATTCTATATTGTTATGCTGCTTGGAGCAGAGCGAGGACCAGCTTCACTGGGCCTGGTTTGGAGGAGCTGGTTGGGTCAGCTGATTATTTGGGTAAAGATAAGAAAACAAAACTGATTCAAAGCAAAGAGGACTGTGTTGTGTGCATGCATCTGACTCTCATGGATTAAAAACAGCTGTGTTCCGTTGGTTTGTTGGAGAGCTGGATGGGGCATTGGGCAGCAAATGTAAATAGATCAATGTTTAATATAAAAGCGTTGTATTTCTGTCTGTATGCAAAGATAGAGGATACCAGCAAGTTTTAGGCAGAAGTACCTTATGCATAGAGTGCCTGTTTAATTTAAAAAACAAACAAATAAATTGAAGGCTATGCATCTGAGACTCCGGCTGTTTTTAGTTAACAGTGGGAAGGGGAGGTGTCTGCATTTGGCAGAGCTTTATTTACATTTTAAAATAAATCAAAAATGCAGCAAACTGATGGGGTATTAAGGGATGAGGGATCAGTATTAGGGAAGATCTTGATTGGCAAACATATAAATAAAATGTTAAGTTAAGGAGATGAAGCAAGTATGGTTTTCACACTTGTGTTTTTGTTTGGCGGGCTGGGGGAGGCTGAATGCTGTTTAGATCTATGAGTGAAAGGAATAAACCTATTAATTGGTATACATATATATATATATATATATATCTCCACTCTTTAATGTTGCTACGTTATGTAACTTGGTTGTTGTAGTAAGGTGAACTACAGTATATTGTTGAATGGGGCATAACTGGAGGATAAAGGGTCCAGAAGCACAACCATTGTAAGTATTGATCAGGCTCATGTGAGTGATCTGATTATAATGGGGACTCTGCCCCCAAACCCTGTTTTTCTTAATTTTGGTTAAATATACCTTGCCAGGGTTTACATTTCCTGTTGAAAAGAAAAGTCTTTACCATATTCTGAACTACATAAGTACAGTAGTAGACTCAAAGTGCTTCAGTCCTGCAAGTCTCCAGTTAAGCCACTGGATACACCAGTTAAAGTCATTGATGATGGATGAACACAAAGTGTTAACCAGTGAAAAAAATACTCAAAGGGCCACAATGACGTCTTTGCCATGTGGTCTGTTAACAAGAAATAAAAAAAAAAGAATTTTGTGTTGGGCATGAAATGTGGATAAGGTCGTGTGTGTGTGTGTCTTACAGTTGTTTCCTCTTTGTGTGTAAGACAATGAATTATATTATGTAATCATACCTGTCTTAATATAATATGATACGGAACTGCAGTGGGAGGAGAGGTGCAAAAGACAGGGAAGGCGGGAGGTTACAAGGAATGGGGGGCCCCGCAGAGGGGTTTCACACAGGGCCCCAGAATGCTTAAGGCCAGCCCTAGTTCTGACCCCCCAGTTTTTGAACCGCTCCTCCACCTATGCCCCACTACCTATTTCTCCTCCTCTGGTGCCCTTTGATGAGTGACCTCTTTGTCTGGCATGCTGTAATCCCCAGACCAGCGTTGGCTCCAGGAATGACGAATGACTAGGATATAGGCAGGGCACAGGGGCCCTGTGAGCGAGCACTTACGGAGAATTCAGCTCTGGACTATGCATGGAGTTGTTTCTCTGCTGAGGCACAGTTTGGGCAGAGCAGGATTTTAGTTGGACATGTGCATCCTGTCCAACGCTTGCATGGAGCCGCCACTGCTCCATTCTGCATACCAGGAGTTCTGATTTTAACCTGAAGAACTGCAGTTTGTGATGAGCAAAACAATTTTGGATTTGCCATGTTACTCAATGAAGTTCCTCCTGGAGCACGTATTCAGAACATTTGCACATGCATTTTGTTGGCCCATGCAAATTAAAACAAGAATATGGGGCGGCATAAGGCCCGTACAGAACTGCTAAAGATAGCAGAATAATTTTTATGAGTAGTAAATTATGGTGATGTCCTCAAAACGTTTGGGCACGCATTTCTTTGTCCAATACAAGTGCTTTAACATTTAGATTGCAAACCAAATTACAGGCACCAATGTTCTAAAATTCTGGCTCCCTTTACCTCCAGGAAACATTATTTGTTGTTTTCTGGCTGCTTGCCTAAATAACTTTGTGCTGCACAAGCTGTTATCCACTGTGCAATAGTGACATCCTTTGGCCAGTTAAGCGAGTAACAAGTTTAGGATTCATTATGGATTTTCCATGTCTTTGCACTGGCTTTATTTTTTAATTTACTGTAGAGTTTCACCAGAAAAAACACGCTGAGCAACAAGTTGCTCGTCTCACGGTGCATCCTGGGGAGAAGGAAGAGGGAAACATAGGCAATACAGTACAGATAAATCAAATGTACATTTTCAATTACAGTTTGGTATGACATATACATAGCAAAACAGTGCAGATAAAGCGAATGCCCATATGCAAAAATGGTTGGATAAGACATAAACATAGGTAGAAATGAAACAAATACATTTACAAGGTTATACAAATACTACAATAAAGCAAAATATGCTTGAAGTGCAATAAACATTGTGAAATGCAGCAGAATCTTCATTGACAAGTGCAGTTTACATAGAATTTGACGGCAGATAAGGACCGCTTGACCCACCCAGACTGCCCATTTCCCTACCTAATGGATAAGCTGCAGATCCTAGTTAACCAACAGCCTACTTCTTCCTACCTTTACCCCCTAGAATTGCCTTATGACTGTCCCATGCATTCTTGAATTCCACCATTTTTAACTCGACAACCTCCTCAGGAAGGCTGTTCCATGCATCCACAACCCTCTCCATGAAAAAATACTTCTTCACATTACCTCTGAGCCATCCCCCTCTAGCTTCAAATTGTGCCCCCTTGTTCTTGCACACCTCTTTTTCTGAAATATGCTACCCTCTTGGACTTTGTGGATTCCCTTGAGGTACTTGAAAGTTTCTATCATGTCCCCCCTCTCCCTCCTCTCCTCGAAGCTATACATATTAAACTCCTTAAGTCTCTCTTGATATGTCTTCCAGTGCAGACCCTGCACCATTTCAGTAGCCCTCCTCTGGACTGCCTCCATCCTGTCTATGTCAGTTTGAGGAGTAAAAGTTGTGTAGGGCCTGGGAGATGGAAGAGGGGGATTGAAGAGTGTTGGATGGGCATAGGTAGTGAGTTCCAGAGTGTTGGGAAGCGATAAGAGAAAGCTCCTTGGCCACTTGTAATAGTATATTATGGAATAGCCAGAGTGCGAGAGTCAGTGGATAGAAACATAGAAGTCGACGGCAGATAAGGACTGCAAGGCCCATCCAGTCTGCCCATTTCTTTTTCTACCTTATAAATGTGCAATTGGCCTTTGCTCTGTTAATGGCCTATCTATTCATACTCATCTGTATTGCTCCCTTATGCCTATCCCATGCCTGTTTGAAGCCCTGCACTGTATTCATATCCACCACTTCCTGAGGTAGGCCGTTTCATGCATCCACCACCCTTTCTGTGAAAAATAACTTCCTCACATTACCCCTTAATCGGCCTCCCTCTAATCTCATGCTGTCCTCGTGTCCTGCTGTTTTTCTTATATTGAAACATGTTAGACTCTTTCACCTTGTTAATGCCCTTAAGGTGTTTGAATGTTTCGATCATATCACCTCTCTCCCTCCTTTGCTCTAGGGTATACATATTGAGAGAGAGGATCTGAGAGAATGGTATGGGGGAGGCTAAATGGAAAGGGAGGGAGGACAGGTAAGAGGGGAGAGAACCAAACCAGAATTTAGAGGTAAATTTTACGCAGTGCAAGGGTCGTCTGCACTACAGGGAGGGGAAAGCAAGGAAGTGGTAGAGAGAGCAGTGGCGGGGAGGGGGGAGGGGAGTCAAGAGCAAAATGACAAAAAAGCGTTCAAAAGGGAATCCAATCTGGACAGGGGAGACTTAGGAGCAGCACAATAGACTGTGTCGCAATAGTCGAAAATAGAGAGAATCATTTTCTGAACAAGGTCATGCTTAGCCGACAGAGGTAAGCAGCTGCAGTTACTATAGAGGGCACCAAGCTTGGCCTGAGTAATATCCTCTTAGAACAAATACAGACCTTTACTGTCCTTGCATGCAGGTGTGCAAATTGAGCACCTTCGTAGTAGATTTGGGATCTTCCTACTAGTGCACTATAAAAATAAAAACATGTCTGTACATAAACATTTTTTTCTTGTACGTCTCCTACTGGACTCCTCGTACTGCAAGCCATTTTCAGAAACTGTAGCAACATTCAATATTTTACCCTGATTTCCCACCATTCAGAAGTGTTTGAAAGCAAGGACTACATAAGCTTTTTGAGATTCAACCCAGTATTGCAGTACATTAGAATACTGACTACTAAAATAGTTGACTACGTGCGCTACCTAATACCGATCCTGATCGTATATAACTGCTTCTCACTGATGTTGCTAACGCCCCATAGGAGCTGCTGTAGATTATGATTAAGGTCACGTATTGCATTTCTCCTGTACCAGGTAGTGGGGTCCTCACCTGCACTGTCTTCCAGGGCTTCCTCTTTGTCTCACTTCCGGGAAATGTGATGGGAAGCATAAGCACCGGGACAAAGACTGGAACCGATCTGCTTCCCACTCGCAGTCACCACATAAGCCTTCAATCGTGTCGGGGTTATCTTCCCACGGGGGGTTGGTCTCTATGGCCCTGCCTGCCCTTACCTCCACAGGGCTGCCAGTGGCCCAGCCACCTGCCTTCATTTGTATTAAGGGCTGCAACTCTTTGGGGCAGGGGACATTTTCTCCTATCCCTCAGACCCTGATGCTCAGGCCCTTTACGGGTTTCAACCAAGTGGCACGGCAGGGGACTTTGTCTCCTGTCCCTCAGCTCCTGACACTCAGGCCCATTACCTATACGGTTTCTCTGTCAGGCAGCTCAGTTGGTGTTGGTGCTACTGACATCGACTCTTCAGCTGTAACCCTCCCCCCAGCCAAGGCACTGCCTATGTCAGCCCTCTCTTTAGGGCCCGACGCCAGCCCTCTCTGTAGGGCCCGACGTCAGCCCTTCTAGGCAGCACCCGCAGCAGGCTACCGCTGCCTCTCCTAGTCCAGCATCGCCTCTGCTTTTGCCTGGGTGTTCTCCTACCCCCCGCCCAGTGCCTGCTTCTCCTTCTAACCTGACGCTGGTGGATTCTTCTCCCAGGCATCCCCTGCTGACGCCCGCTGGGCCACCGCCAGCTCTGCTGCTGCCCCAGCCTTTGGACCTGAGGCCTACATTGCCTCTCCCGCAGCATGCAGGCCCGACATCAGTTTTGCCCTTACCACCTCCTGCGGACCTGGCACTGACCCCACAGCCGATGCCAGCTGGTCCCTTCCCAGGGTACCCTACGCTGGTTCAGCCACCCCCGATGCTGCTGTTCCCTTACCCAATGCCTGCTTACCCTTATCCACCAGTTTATAATTACCCAGCTCTGGTGGACCACAGCACCCTATTCTCCATGTAGTGGTCCTTCATGCAGAACAGACACCCGCCCCTCAGGGCCTGTCTCTGGTGTCCCCCAGGCATCCAGCAGGGGACCTTCCACCCCAGGATAGGGAATGGTCAGGTGCCATTGTTCCTTGGATGCCTGGATCTTCTGGGTCATTTCCCAGTGTTGATTCTGGCTCTTCCCAGGAAGAATGCCTGCTGGCCAATAGCAGACTGGAAGAGCCGGATGAGGATGACTCTGACTATTCAGAGTCTTCCTCCACCCCAGGGGAATCCTCTGAAGTTGAGGGACCTGCCAAAGTGGTCCCCAAGCCCCCTCCTGACGATCCATCTTTCATGGATGCCATGAGACATATCCAGTCTGCCATGAGCTGGGAAACAGAGGAGCAAGAACCAGAGAGGCATCACCTGGCCATTTATTTGAGGCAGTGGGATACCCTCCCTATGGTGGTACCTCCCCTGATCGACTCTTATGACGATGTCACCAAGGCAGCTTGGAATCATCCCTCTTCTATTCCTCTGCTGTCTAAGAAGGTGGACATGCTTTACCATGCTCCAGCAGGTAAGCCTTTTTTGGGGGGCCACCCTAAGGTTGACTCGTTTGTCATCAGTGTGGCACATGACCATACCACAAAGCCCAAGCACCTCAGTGCACTCTCTCCAGAAAGGGAATCCAGACAGCTGGACCACTTGGGTAAGCACGTCTTGCGTCCACTGCATTGGCTATCTGGGCCATAAACTACCTGGCCCATATGGTCCAATATCAGGACATTCTCTGGGACCAGGCCAGGGACCTCATTAAGGCTTTGCCCTAGGATCCCTCCAAAACTCAGTTTGCTCAGTTACTTAAGCCAGGCTCCGACGTTGGCAAACATGCCCTTTGGGTTGCCTACGATGCTGTGGATGCCTCAGGCAGGGGAGTGGCTGCTGGTATCTGCCTCCAGTGCCATTCATGGCTCCAGGTTTCTGGTTTTGCCTCAACTTAACAGGTCAGCATTTTGGACGCCTCCCTTCGGGGCTCCATCCTCTTTGGAAAGGATGTTCACGATATAATTTCCACTCTCCAGAAGTTGGGTTGTGTCCTCCAGTCCGTTCAGTCACTGTATCACACCCAGCCTAAAACAGGTAAGCGCCCTTTATTTCGACGCTCTTCTCGCAAACACTCCCGCCCACCAAAGGTCAGGGCAAATGCAAAGCAGCGTTGGTCTCACCGGAGAAGTAGAGCAGTCGTTGGGATGCTCGCTCCTTCTCTGCCCCAGCCGACCTGTGGTGGCCCGTGTTCGTTCCTGAACGTGGGTCACCGGCGTAGCATGAGGTGTGGTGTCTAGCGCCTCAACCTTCAGCTCCAACGGGCCTACTAGGGAGCCCATTTTCAATTCCACGCCATCCCTTTTGGCCTTTCCTCAGCTCCCAGGTCTTTACCAAGTGCCTGACGGTGGTGGTGGCTGCCTTGAGGAGGCAGGGCTTCTACATGTTCCCCTATCTGGATGATTGGCTATTGGCGGCACCCTTCAGGGACTGTCTGGTCCAGACCGTGGAGTACACCTTCCATCTGTTTCAGGCCTTGGGGATCACCATCAATCACACAAAGTCCTGACTATCTCCTTGTCAGTGCCTTCATTACATATGGGCTGTTCTGGATACCACCCAGGGCATGGCCCTTTTGTCCATGGAAAGGGCAGAACACCTGATGGCCCAGGCCCACCTGGTTTTCTCCAGTTGCCAGGTCCCTGCCAGGATATTCCTATGCCTTTTGGGTCATATGGCAGCAGCCATCGCCATGGTTCTCCTTGCCTAACTACACATGCAGGTTCCTCAGTGGACCTTGAGGGTCAGTAGTACCAATACACGGACAGCCCATGGTCTCCGACCCGGTCAAGAGAGTCCCGTCATGGTGGCTGTAGTCCGCCAACCTCCTTCGGGGGGGGGGGAGTCTCCTTTCAACTCTCTGCCCCTCATCAGATTCTCACGATGGATGCCTTGGGTCTGGGCTGGGGAACTCATCTGGCCGATCACCAGACTTGGGGCACTTGGGCGGAAGTGGAACAGGGCCTCCATATCAATGTCCTAGAGATGCAGTCGTTTCTCTACACTCTACGGGCCTTTCAGACTCATTTCCTCCCCGGTCCACTGTTGGTGCAGACTGACAACATGTGCGTGGTGTATTACATCAAGCATGGGGGCACTTACTCTTACCCTCTGTGTCGGGAGGCTATGGGGGTTTGGTATTGGGCCAATGAACATGGGCTGGAACTCTCGGCCATACATGTTCCAGGCGTCCAAAACATCCTGGTGAATAGTCTCAGCCACTACTGGTCACTGGCTCATGACTGGGAGCTACTGACCCCTGTGGTCGAAGATCACTTCGACAAATGGGCTTGACCAGAGTTGGACCTTTTGCATCCCTGCCCAACGCAAAACTGCTGCTGCTTTTCTTCTCGCTCGATCCTGGGCCTGGAGTTTTCTGACGAGATGCATTGTCCCTCTCCCGGAAGGGGAGATTTCTGTACATCTTCCCTCCCTACTCCTACAGAGGGTGCTGCTCAAGCTCCAGTTGGAAGCGGCAGAGATGATACTAATAGACCCTTTCTGGTCAAGGCAGATTTGGTTCTCCTTGTTGCATTTTGCATCTGAAACTTCCCATTCAGGACCAGGTCCCTCCATGGGACTTCAATTTTCTGTTGGAGAAACTCACATTACCTCCCTATGAACTGGCCGTGAGTTGTGAGCTGCACTTTCCGTTGTGGAAGGCGCTCTTTTTAGTTGCTGTTACTTCTGCTCAAAGGATTTATGAGCTTCAGGCTCTCATGTGTAAATATCCTTATGTGGTTTTCCACAAAGACAGGGTGTCTTTGCGTACTAATCTTAAGTTTCTTCCCAAGGTTGTGTCGGAGTTTACTTTGAACCAATCCATCTACCTACCTGTTTACTATCCTGAGTATTCCAATCAGGGGGAGGCATTGCTCCATACTTTGGATGTGCATAGAATCTTGTGGTGTTATACGCACCGGACCAAGACTTTAAGGAAGTCTGATCAGTTGTTCATTTCGGTTGCCCCCAAGAGAGGGGGTGCTCCAGTTTCCAAACAGTGTTTGTCTAAGTGGTTAGCCAATTGCATTGTGTATTGCTACCGAAAATACAACAAGAGCCTTCCAGGAGTGGTTAAGGGCCATTCCAACAGGAGTATGGCCATCTCCATGGCTTGTTTCAGAAATGTGTCTGCTGCAGACAGCTGTGCAGCTGCCACCTGGAGTCCTGTCCACACCTTCACCAAGCATTACAGTCTGGACATTGCCTCTTGGTGCAGGGTCAGTTTTTGGCCCCACCATTTTGCATGACCTTCTCTCCTGAGCCATTGGCTGTTGTCTATCCTCCCAGTGCTGTTGCCTTGTCATGGCCAGAACTGCTTGGGACTCAGTCCTAACAGTGTTGGCCTGCTGCAAGAGACTTTCTTGAAGTAAGATAGTACAGTTACATAAGAACTTAACGTAACAGTGGCTCTTAGAGAGAAGTTCTTGCAGGAGGCCCTCATTTTCTTCCCTCCTTCCCCCTTCTGTCTTTACTGTTCCTTTTTCCATTTGCACTGCTTCCTGCTTTATCTTTGTTGGCTCTTGGGAACCTCCTCAGTTATTTATTCACTGCCCATTCCTGGTCTCCAGTAGGAGAACTGAGGATGGTGTGAGGGACCGCCCATCTTTATAGGATAGGCTGACATCAGAGGGTGACGTCGGCAGTGGGCAGTCCCCCGTGGCAGCCTGCTAGTTAGAAGGCTTCCATGTGGTCCTGGTGGCTAAGTCGTACCAGTGTTGGCCTGCTGCAAGAGCTCCTCTCGAAGATCTACTGTTACGGTAAGTTCTTACATAACTATACTTTCTTGCTAAAGCTGGCTGGTCAAGGAGTCCTTCTAGCATACTGTTCGAAAGGTTTTTAACCTGACTAGTCTTTGGATCTGTTCCATTGTATGCATACGGTCATCATGGCATAGAGTGAGTAGAGGTCCCTTCTGGCAGGTCAGTAAGAAAGCTTAATGGGGTTCCCATTATCCTCATCAGTCACAGAAGGGAAAGCAGTGTGGGAGCCTTATAGTATTGTGATGACAAAAGGGACTAAGGATACGCCTTGTCCCCCTCCTGTTGCAGAACAGTGACTATATACCAAATGTAAGTAAGGGCACATATCCAAGCATATCAGCTGGAGTGTTACCGCTACTCATACTTTGTACCCTCAATGCCATTTTTCGTCCAGGAATCGCCATAGTCCTGCTTTGAAAGCTTGACTGGTGCTAGTTTACACAACGTCACTGGGTGACTATTCCACCCTCTTTGTGAAGTAAAGCTTACGAATATTTCCCCTTATCCTGCCACTCTCAGGTTGAGTGCATTTCCTTTAGTTCGGCTTGCCCTCACCAGCTCAAACATCTGTTTGTATTCTGTCATGTCTGTCCTCTTTAGTATTCATAATGCAGTAACAGTTTTCTTCTCAAGGCTGAATAGAAACGGAGAAACATAGACAGTGATGGCAGAAAAAGACCAAAGGTACGTCTAGTCTGCCTGGAGTTCCCTATCTACCCAGGGATCTATTGTCCGGAAAGGGTTTTTAACCCTCCCAGTCCACCCCTTGCTCCCCTTCCCGCTGCTACCAACCTGAGCAACTACCAAACCCTTCACTCTGTCCCATCCATGCTTGAAACCATTTACCGTCTTGGTCCCCACCACCTCCACTGGTAGACTGTTCCATGGCTCTACCACCCTTTCTGTAAAATGGAACTTCCTGATATGCCTATTGAACCTCTCTGGGTTCTTGACTTTCTACCCCTGCTAAATAGTTCCCTGGTTTATTTCCTTAAGGAACTTGAAGGTCTGTATCATATCTCCTCTCTCTCACCTGGTCTTCAGTGATTACATGTTTAGTGCCTTCAGATGATCTTCACAAGAGCTGTCCTGTTGGCTCTGAATCATCTTGGTCACTCTGTGTTGCACCGTCTCCAGCCTGTCCCTGTCCTTCCTCAGGACTGAGCACAGTGTTCCAGGTGCAGCCTAACCAGTGACCTATGTAGAGGTAGTAATAACCTCCTTTTTCCTGCTGACAGTTCCTCTTCAGATTCACCCCAGCATTCAAGGTGTGGCCATGATGATGTGTTGTAGAAGCAACTGCTTGTGCCAGACCCAGTGATATCATCAACTGGAGGAGGTCACATACAAGATTTGAGGACTCATCATCAACCCAGGCATTGAAGTCCCCAAGAATTAACCATCTGGGGGACTCCAACACCCTGTAGACAATGACATCCGCAACCTCCTGAAGGAAATATCCCCCTCCCCCTCCAATGACCTATGCTTCAGTGTCCCTTGGCCTATGTATTGATAACTATCAAGCTTACATAATTACATTTCAGAATAGCCTGTTGAAGTCCATCTGGCCAACAAGCTGCCTGATGGACCCCCTAAAATGGAGGTCCACCAGACTCTTGCCCATAGCCTGGATGCTGAACGGCATCTTCTGCAGTCCACTTCTGACTCATCTGATGCTTCGGACTGTGCTGCTAGTGCTACCTCTGGCATTTGCCTCTGGCTCTACTCCTGGCTTAGGGTGGTTGGCTTTGCCACTGATGTTCAGCACTCAGTGCTTAATACCCCTTTTTGTGGCCACAAACTATTTGGCTGTGACATGGAGGTGGCCTTGTCTGAGTTGTAGTCCTCTAAAATGACATCATGCTTCCTCAGGGCTCTTACCTCCCAGCCTCATAGTCGTGGTAGATGTTCCTTTCATAGGCCCTACTCTTGCCCTTGCCTTGACTAGTCTCGTGCCTGAGGGCATGGGTCCCAGTATACTCCTTTCCCTAGTCCCTGGTGCCCATGCCCAGGTCACCAAGGGTGCAGGTGTTGGTGGTGTCCCTGCCACACCTGGAGCCTTCTGACTCCCTTCTGCTTTCACTGATCCCTTCAAAAGTCTCCGGGATCCTGATGGAAAGTGGTTCTTTCTGCCAAAGTGGGGGAATCTACACAGACTCATGAGTCCTGGACATTGTTAGATAGGGTCATGCCCTAGAGTTGCCATCATCCCCCCTCCATGCCATTACCCTCCATGATACCTGTCTGTCCTGTTAGAAGAGGTTAAGATGTTACATCGCAAGTGAGCCATAGAGTCTGTTCCTGCTGTAGAACTCAACCAGGGTTACTACTCCCAATAATTTCTAGTTCTTAAGTGGACAGGTGATCTACATACATCCTGTCATAGACTTCGTGATTGAATGTGTATATCGAACACAAAAGGTTTCTTATGGTGTCTTTTCAGTCCCTGCTCCCTGTGCTTGTGCAGGGGGATTAGCTGTGCAACCTGGATATGAAGATTATTTCTGCATCAGGGTGCTTTATAGTCACCAACAGAACATATGCTGAATGTTGGAGGGCTCTCCTTATCAGTTTCGTGTCTAGCCATTGGTTTATCTTTGGTACCATGTGTCTTCACTAAATGCTTTGCAGTGGAGGCCACGACACTCCAGAGGGAAGCTCTGTATATGTTTCTTATCGGGACAGCTGGCTCTTGAAGGCCTTGCCCCAGGAAGCAATCACTTACACTTTGTTTCAGATGCATCAGCTGTTTTCAGTGAACCCAAATTGGTTCTGATCACCTCTTTTATTGCCTGCAATACATAGGTGCTGTCTTAGACACATTTGCCGGCTGTTTTTTCCTATGGTCATCTCCACACAGACCATGCCCACATTTTCCGTAATTGTCCAGTTTTGTCCCCATTTTGAGCAGCAATTTTGGCCCAGCTTGTGCAGTTATCTCTCCCATCTGATCTTGTCTCCCATTCTATGGTTCTCAAGTCCATCCCTTCTCCTGGTCTCAGAGTAGCGCCCAGATCCACTGGCAACCAAAAAAGGAATAATGAGACTTTGGATGCAACAGAAACTACCTACAGCGGAAGCATGCCATCAGATTGTAACCGACATGCTGTACGTCATGGAGTGTATTACTGCATCTTAGCAAGGCAGGCTTGCCCAATTCCAAACCAAATGGCTGGGTTTTTTTTTGTGTGTTAATACATAAAGTCTATAGATGATTCCTTTGTACGCTAAATATTGTCCTGGATATTCAGTATTATCCATTTCAGGTTTTCCATGCTCATTCTTTATTAATTAGTTTGCTGAGAACTTAGTCCCAATGGTCTCTGCATGTATTATCATCAGTATTTTACCTGCGCTATTAGTATATATTATTGTGAGCAAGCAGCCAGATCTATCCTGCTGTATACAATACTGGAATGATCTGTTATAATGTATTTTGACTGGGCCATCTGTTTTGCCTACTGTATTGTCCTGCTCTGTGTTAATAAAAATTAAAATAAAAAAAGTAAAACAACTTCTGATGGTGTTGGAAGTCCCAGCCATGATGACAACTTGTGATCTGGGAACCGAGAAAGCCATGTGGTGTTATAACAGGGCTCCCACTGCTGGCTCGGACTCCCTGGTACCTTACCATGTCCATCTCTTTACATCGCACTGGAGCACACCGTGATATGATAAGCCGAGGTGGTTGAAGACAGAAGGATAGAAGTTAGAGTGTTCTTGGCAGAGATCCCATTCGGAGGATAAACTGGTGCCGATGACTCACTACAGAAACTATCAGTAGGATATCACCTTGAAAAGAGAGTTCCTGTCAAGGGTGATTGCTGCTGGGAAGAATCTGCCAGCTCAACTCTTTCACACCATGGACAGGTTCATTACCACGGTCCAAATTAGCACTGTTTGAAGAAATGTGCGAGGAATTTAACCAATTCTGTATTGACAAGGTGACCGCTATTCAGTCCAGGATGTCTTCAGATGACCTATCATGAGTCAGCAGTAACTGGCCGTTGATGAGCTTAGATGATCTGCATTGTGTGTGTGTGTGTGGGGGCAGCCAGCCTTGAATTAGGAAGCGTGCCAGGTTTTCTTTGGGCTGCACCCCATCTGCTGTGTGTTAGAACCTGGGCCAACCTGGCTGCTTTATTGGTTACCATGAATTACTGTGTCCTCTTTTCACTCAGAATATAGCGGGTTCCTTGAAGGAGGGGGTTTTGTGTGCCTTTCTGAAAAGTCTGATGGTTAGACCCTTCCTGAAGAAGCCATCTTTAGACCATGGTAGTCTTGTGATTTACAGACCTGTTTTGAATCTTCCTTTTTTGGGAAGGTTATCGACTAAGTAACTAAAGTAGTAGAAGGATTGCATCAAAAGCCCTACGAGGAGAGAGTGTGGGATCTCAACATGTACACCCTGGAAAGAGGGGATGGGGGTGGCAAGAGGAGACATGATAGCGATTTACAAGTACCTCACGGGGCGAACAGGGCACTGAAGGGGAATCTCCTTTCAATGAGACAGGGAAACCAAGACCTGAGGGCATTCAGTGAAGCTGGAGGAAGGGAAATTTAAGAGGGATGTGAGGAGCTACTTCCTCACAGAGTGGTAGACACCCGGAACAGACTGTCAGCAGAAGTGATGGAGGGTAAAATTGTAGGGGGGTTTCAAGCATGCGTGGGATAGATGTAAGGCAGCATTAATGAATCAGCAAGGAGGAGGGAGGGTTGCCAGAGACCAGTTACGATCTGTGGAGGCAGGCTAGTCAGGGACCATCTGGGCAGACTGGGTGGTCAAGCGGTCAATTTCCACCATCAAATTCTTTGTCTTCGTGTACCCTATTTGAGGACATCTCCCTCCAAAAATCCACACTTTTGGAACTGTAAGCCATCGACGTTAGGACCATTCAGAAACGTTTGCCTAGCTGGGACCGTCTACGTTGATGTACATCAACTCTGCCTATATAATGTGGGTGATTCCACCTCATTTTTCTCCTGCTGCCAACCACTTGTCAGATCATGGAAAACAATTTTTCCAGTTTTGGTTGATTGGATTTCAATTTTTTTTTTAATTTTTACTTCTGTCCGTATTGCATGCTGTCATTGATTCCTCTGAAGAGGCATCCACATTTTCCCTTCTACTGGTGCAGCATGAAGATAGTTAGAGATAACACCCAGTTTGTGTTTGCTGCCTGGGCCCCCTGCTTCACATGAAGAACAGTGCCGTTTGTCAAGGCTTCAGCTAGGCCATGCTGTGTTACTACAAGGTCTGCAGAAAATGGAGAATGCCAAGCATCCAGGGATCTTCTGCGGGTAAACCCCGTAGGTCTCCTCATCAGGCAGCCATGCTGTTGTCTTTATGGTAAAAGTGCCATTCATTGAAGGAGGAGGAGTCAAATAAGGGCCTCTTTGACAGAGAGTCACCACAAACATTCAGAATCTCCCTCCCAGTACAGGTTGCCACTGAGTCTCTGTGAGGGTAATCTCAGGCTGCATCTCCGGCCTCTATTGCAGCTTATTTGTCATTCAGACACTATGATCTGGTGTGGGCTTCTACGATAGTATTGTGCAGTGCATTTCCAGCGTGTCATGGGAAGTTTACTGTCCTGTTCGTTCTTTATCGACTCTGCTGGCTGATCCCATTGACACCAGCACTGTGGTTTTCACCACTGAATTATTTCAGTGACTTTTGGCATCCCTGCCTTCAGTGATTATTGGTTTCTCCAGGACTGCAGTCCCTGACTGTGTGTCACTGCTGTTGCTGCCTGAGCTACCTGTGGCCCCTTTGATTCCTCCTCCTCATTTTCAGCCTGAAGAGGAGGAGCAGATTAATATAATCCTGACCTTCTAGATATGGAAGAAGAGAATGCTGAGGGAGAGCAACCTGTTTGTGTTTGACTCTAGTTCTACTGTTATGTCCTATAGTAGGTATCATACAAGGAAAAGGAAAAACATACCCACTTCCAACAACCAAAATATATCATAATGATTGCTCAGACTGCTGTTTCAGTTCATGTTTATAATGTTTCCTTCTTATAGAAGCATATTCAAACAACTGATCAAAACATGGTACCAAGTGCTCAGAGTGCACTGTTGTCTCATAATCTGGCATCTTTGAGTACTGTGTACCACGTCTTCATCAGCTGTTCACCCCCGTGAGGTGCTTGTACATCTTCCTTGAGGATATCTTTGGATATCTTTTTCATCAGGCCACACCTATAGAACTTATAGCCGCCAGGCTCTAGGACCACATGAAAACTTTCACAAGCAGTCCGCTAGGGGCCACTCACAGTGACGTCTGACGTCGCCTTTCCCGTATAAGTGTGGGCAGCCCCATCCCTACTGAAGTTTTTTCCTGCTGTCAACCATACTCGTCGGACCTTCGTAAAAACGTTGCTGTTGGCAGCTACGCTTTAGTTAACTAATTTAGTTCTAAAGTCCTTCCTTTCAGCAATTTTCTCATTGCCAACAGTCCTGTTATTTTGCAGTGGCTGAGGCGATGGTTTCATGTCCCATCTGCCGAACCTCCTGTACCTGATCTTCTTACACCAGGTAGCCAGGGTAGGCGGCTGTCTTGCTTTCCCTCCCAGTGGACGATTATGGTACGGCTTTGCTCAGCATCAAGACTGTGTCCGTCTACAGGACCACCGCTCTTTTCTATTGGTTTTTTTCTGAGGATTTAGGCCCACTTACGTGGTCCCTCTCACAGTTGTCTGCCTTGACGCTGATGTTCCTGCACATCTCCACCGCCTCTGGGACCCACGATCTGGGTTTGGTCTCCTTGCCACCGGGTCTTTTCAACTGATATGTTGCTGTCAACCACCAGGTCTTCACCTTGCATCGATTCTGACCTCCCTAACCATCGTTCAGACACTAAAGGTTGGGGTCTGGGCTTATACCATACCCGACCTATATGGCTGGTATGACGTCAGTGACGGGTCATCCCCATTGCTGATTCTCTGCCCCCCATGCCAGATCGTCACTCAGACACCAGGTTCAGAGTTAGGCTTCTACACTACTGTGTCTATATGAAAAGTATGCTGCTCATTATTGCTGGGGTGCTCCCCCACCATTGACTTACCCCTCTGACCGTCGTCATCTCCTATGGTCAAGGCTTACCTCCGGCGCAGCCAGACCCTCTTAGGGCGGTATGTTGCTGTGTTTGTCGGGGTTCCTATTCCCCTGACAGCGACAGGCGTGATCACATCCACTTTCACAGAGTGGTGTCGAGGCTTAATGCTGTGCCTAATGTAACCATGCAGACGGCACGCAACTCGCCGTCGCCAGAGTACTCCCCGCTGTTGACTTTGGCCATCTGACCATTGTGAAGGCCTACCTTCAGTGCTACCAAACCCTCTTAGGCCAGTACATCGCTGTTTGTCAGGGCTAACTATCCTTTGACATTGACAGGCTCAATCATGACTACTTTAGTACAGTGGCATTGGTGTATAGTACTGTGCCACTTACCCATGGGAAGAGTATGCTGCTCGTCATCGTCTGGGCCCTACCCATCCTTGACTTTGACCCTCTGACCGTTGTCAACCCCTAGGGTCAAGGCTTTCCTCAGGCACTACCAATCCTTCCCAGGGTGGTATGTCATCATGTTGTTTGGGTTTTCCACCCCCCAATGTCAACAAGTGCAATCATGACCACTTCTACCCAGTGGCGTCAATGTTTGGGGCAGTGCTTTTATTTTTCAGCTTGCTGGCATGTACTCATCACTGGGCATTCTTTCACTTCCTAATCCACATCGCAACTGATAGGTTACCATGCCAAGTAAGTTGGCATACTATCCTTTGGCAATCATGTCCACTTCATTATAGTGGCATTGACGTCTTAAACTATTTGCATTAGTGAGCTTGCATCCTACTTCTCAGCGATGCAGACAAGATCTCGTCCACTTTATTATAGTGGTGCCGACATCTTAACCTACCTGCATCATGCCTCCTCTTTCTTCACTGATAGGTCTTACTTTTCCATTCCCATCGTCACTTTTTAACCCATAGGGGTAACAGGTTTCTCTTCCATCGTCGATGGAGTCAAGACCGACAATGGATCCCTCTTTCGTCATCAACAGAGGCAGTGTTAAGAGGGCACACTTTCTTATCCTTATGATTGTGGAGGCTACTACAAGGTATAAAATAAGTGGGTTTGCATCACAATTTGCGACCCAAGAATCGGGGAAACATGATTTCTAGCTTGATTAGCAGTGGTTGCTAATCGTAGAAGCTGGCCATCCCTCGTATTTTTTTTTTTTTACTTTCCCTTGTGTCTAGTGGCACCCCAACCCTCCAGTTGCCAGCCCTTTGTTTCTCTGGTGACATCTAGTGCCCCCTTCCTCCACTGATCACCATCCTCATAATGCGTTTTATCACTGGTGTCTAGTGGACCCCTCCCCCCCATCTGATCGTTGTCCCCATTATTTTTGATGTTCCCTGGTGTCTAGTGGCACCCCAATCCAATCACTGTCCCCATTATTGTGATGTTCCCTGGTGTCCAGTGGCACCTGCCACCATCCCATGGCTGTCCGTTTTCGTCCCTCGATGTTTTTATTTAAACCTGCAAAAATAAATTGGTCCATCACCGATCACTCCCATACCCCCACCTGACCACCTGCTGTGCACCCACCTCACCACACCACACCCCGACACCCCCACAGGCCGTCACTCACCTGAAGAGGTCCCAGGTTCGAGATCCGCGCTCCTGATCAAAGACACGTCTTGCTGCTGGAACTGGCGACTGTAATATGAGAACTAAGGTAAATGCGGTCCTATGTATTCAATGGGGGTTTCAACTTTGGTGCATACTCGGTCATCTTTTTGAGATATTGACTCAAAATTTTCAACATAGCCTTTTGGGGACCCCACCTCATGAACAATATAACTGTCATTAAGTAACTCCTGCCCAAAAGGTGAATTTGCAGTCACTTGGCGAATACCCCTTTCTGGCAGGATTTGTGTAATGACAGTCGAATTGTTTTTGAGGTGGGGTCATAAGAAGGGTATGTTGAAAATTTGGGGTCAAAATATGAAAAAATGGTAAAGTCATGACTATTCGTTGCAATTTCGCTACGCACCCTCGTAACTTTGGAATTTTTAAATATTTTGACCCCAGATTTTCAACATTCCCCCACCTCATGTATGTCACAGCTGTCATTTTTCAAATCCTGGTTAAAATATGTTTTCGCTCCTGTGGCATGGAATGGCTTTGCCGTTACGCAGAATTACAGTTTGGCGGGGATTGGAAAACTTTCTGCTCCAGGTACTTGAGGTGGGGTAATAAGAAAGGCTGTGCAGACAGTTTGGTCAAAATGGTAAAGTCAGTTTCAGAACTATGTATACAATGTCTATTTTATCAATATGTATGTAATCCCTCAGCCCTGCCCTTTAGTTAAACAACAGGTGGCATGCTGTTGAAGCTGACAGCAGTACCTGCTGGGGACTGGGTTCGGGGAGGATGAGGTTACTCGGCACAGGAGACCTAGGTTTGGCTACTCTGCACAGGGGCACCCAAGTAAATCCGAACACAGGAAGCAATAACTGTAATGTTCAGAACCAGGAATGGGATTCTACAGTGTGGCTTTTATTCACATCCAATCTGAACAAACAAAGCATAGATGGACCCCCATGGGGCTACATTTCCTGGTAATGCAGATTAGAGACAACAGAACACTTTATCACCATTTCCAGCCCTCAGGCTCTAAACCCACCAGGCACACAGCCTGGACTTGCACGCAGCTTTGGGAACACAGCCCGACTTGTACACTACTTGGGTTTTCCCCGCCGGCCACTTGATCCACGGTCCATTTTGGGAAATGAACCAATTATCCTGTTGTGGCTCCCCAAACCACACTAGAGCCTTCGACTCCTAGAGGGAATTTTCCTTCCAATCCCATGTCTGGGTACTTCCCACATCACTGGCCAAGTGCATGAGGCGAAGCAGAAATCCACAGAGCAAATCCGTAGAAGTGGACCTAGTCAGTAAAGATGGAGGGTCTCCCACCTCCAGCTCCCACAGTCCATACCCGGCCTTTTCTCTGGAAACTAAACAATTCCTTTACTGAAAGCTTGCAATGTAGATTACTGGGTAGACGTGTGTCACATCTCCTCTACATATCATTTTGATTTCCCAATAAGCACTGGACTTGAACTTACTTTTACTTTTTGGCTAAGCCTATTACACTAGGCCTCCCACTATTTCAGTAGTCCAGTCTCCACATGTCACACAAGTCCCAGGGTGAAAAGATAGGCCCTTTCAAGAAGAGCAGACACTCACCCTCCGGTTGCAGGTGCCTCACAGGCGATTCACAAATCTTCTTATTCTCCCAAAAAACTCTGGAACAAATAGGCCGCTTCTCCATTAATAGCAGAACTAAGGGGTTACCCCAGGAATATGCAGGAAACCCTTTCCTGCCCCCATCCCTGGAGGGAGGGGGCACTGAGACCTGAAACAGCGGTTTCCACCACTTCAATTATCTTCTGCCTCTCTCTTTTGGTGGAGACACATACACCCTTTTTACCTAAAAATAGCCCTCTGTCAGGGCTGAGGCTCCAAGAGCCTACACTGAGCTGCTGTGCTGCTTTTACAGCAAGTTCCCAACACCAACTGACCTACAGACTCTGTTCAAACCTCCCAACATTCTATTCCAACTCCCTTGCTGCAGATTCCACTGTGGCTCATGCAGCTGCGATAGTTCTACTGGGGATGTCATCCCTCAGTCTCAGCTGAGACTGAGAACAGAGTGAGACAGTGTGAAATCCATTTACCTGGAGTTTCACAAGCTGCCTTCCCTGCCTACCACTAGGTCTTACTGGGATTCTAGTAACCCCAGGTAACAAGGGGGTTACATGTACAATAATAAGTAATAATTACATGGTTTAAAGTAAAAAAAATACCCATTTTATAAAACTGCTAATCAAAATTGGCTGATTGCTAATCATTTTTCATTTTGATTAGCAAATGCCACTAATCAACTCTCCAACACTAATTTATGCCTTGTACTACGTGGAATACAGGTTTCATAGCATGGACACCCATTCTGCCATGGGACACCAGCTCTTTTTTTCTCCACCCATATCAGGGGACCTCATTTGCACATGTCCTGATGCCCCAGTTAATAAGTCTTGATGTCCAGATAGTTCAGGCATCTTTCACTGGACAGGACAGGCATATGCCCTTTTAGCTAGGCACCTCTCTGTTGTCTCCTGCTGACATAATGCAGGAGGGTGTTCTACTAGGCCCTCTAGCAACCACTTACGCATCACAAAGGCCAGGGGCCATATAGTGCCCGACTCAGTGGGGTTCCCATTGCAGCTCGACCATGTCTTCTTTGCTCTACCTGAGCAATTTTCAGTTCATTTCCCACTTAGTTGGGCTGGTGTATTCTGTCATTGTCAAGCCACTAACAGGCCACAGTCTGTAGCAGTTTTTCTTGCCCTGCCTTTTTCAGGGCATCTCTATCTGATATGGGAGCCTCTGCTAGTGTGCCTCCCAGAGAGCCCCAGGGCACCTGTCCCTCTGGGAACAGTGGCATACAGGCCTTCCATACTGGGGTTCCTCTAATCCACCCAGGCAATAGCAGTTCCAAGACCTACATCTCTCTGGCCTACAGGAAACTCTGAAGCACCATCCTTCCACTGCTGTAGGCTCTGTCCTAGAGGGCTATTTAGATTCTGTTTCAGAGAATAGTGATGGGACCTGTACCCGTAGAATAGAGGAATCCAGGGTTCCCTTGGCACTTCCTAGACTGTAGAGGGATGGGAGACCTGAGGCCCATTCGGGACTTCAGGCCAGTATGATCACCCTGTTAAGCCTGGTGAGCCAGCATACCCCTCCCCCTACATCTAGTCCTGCACCCAGCCCCTTCCAACTGCGCGAGATAACTTATAAAGAAGTAGAAGATTCTCTTCTTAACTTAGACACCAAAAAAAGCGCAGGGGACGATGGCTTGGAACCCTTTTTCCTAAGGTCAGGCTATGCCCATCTCACTGCCCCAATTCTCCACATCTTCAATCTTTCCATTACATCTGCTACTGTGCCGTCCTGCTGGAAATCAGCACATATCCTCCTCTATTTAAATCTGGTGACCCATGATGTAAACAACTATAGGCCTATCTCCATATTGCCTATCCTTTCTAAAGTTCTCAAAAACTGATCCATATTCAGTTAAAATCTCACTTGGAAACCTTCTCTCTCATTAACCCAGCTCAATCTGGCTTCCGGGCTAATCATAGCACAATCACTGCACTAGCAAAAGTAACCAATGATTGGATCTCTGCTATAGATGCTAAGAAGGTAACTGGTGCAGTCTTTTTGGACCTCAGCAAAGCTTTTGATACTGTTCATCACAAACTATTAGTCAATTGCCTTGCAAAGTTGGGTGCCACATACCATACCACCCAGTGGTTCTCTAGCTACCTAACTGGAAGATTCCAAAAAGTAAAGGCGGAAGGCTTTTTTTCTGCTGCCTTGCCAGTTGCAAGAGGAGTCCCCCAATGATCCATCTTAGGCCCTATCTTGTTTTCTCTGTACATTAATGACTTAGATGCTAACATATCTATGTCCAATCTGCACTTTTTTGCAGATGATACTGTGTTGTATACTTCTGGCTTATCGTTATCTGAAGTCAAGGGAGTGCTTCAAGCGGACTTCGCACAACTTGAGCATAATCTAATAAAGGCAAAGCTTCTGCTCAATGCTAAGAAGACTAAAGCGATGATATTCTCCCGCAGTGCTGTCTCAGGCCCCCCCAGTACCCTTGCCCAAGACTTCATTGGTCACCACGCTAAACGAGCCTCTGGAAGTTGTAACCAAATTTAAATATCTAGGTATCTGGATCGACAATAAATTATCTTTCAGTGACCACATTGAAGATGTCTCTAGAAGGTTAAAAGCAAGGTTAGGTTTCTTCTACAGGAATAGGCCCCTTTTCCCCCTTGAACCTCGAAACAAGCTTGTACAGGCCACTTTTCTCCCCCTACTCGACTATAGCGATGTAATCTATTCCTCCACCACTCTTGCAAATCTAAGTAAACTGACATCCTTTATCACCGTAGTACGGTTCATTACCAACTCCCTACTGCTCGCACCACTGTGACTTATATGCAGCTGTTGGTTGGACATCCTTACTACTAGACGCCTGCTCCATGCTGGGCTATGGACTTTTAAACTGCTCCTGCAGAAATTGCCAAGCTATCTCTCTTCCTTATTAGTATCTCACATAGCATATCTGTTAAGAAAATCTGACTTTATTATGCTTGACATACCAAGGACGCGGACTTCCTTTGGTAAACGTGTTATTGCATATGCCCTTCCCTCCATTTGGAACCAATTACAAACTGTACTGAAACTAACTAGCAGTTTAAATAAACTTCTACAAATCGCTAAGTTCAGCCAAAATAAGACACCTGTAACTGTCATTAAGTCTCTTCCTTCCCCATGTGTGCCATATTTATCCACTGGTAAGGTATAATTGATTTGTCATATTAACTGCTTTCCCTTCCCCTTCTACTCCTGGCTTTATCTTTGCTTACGCTCCACTGCTACTCTATCAAATCACTCCTCCCCCCAATATCAGTTGTAGACTGTTGTTTGTTCTAGCTGCCAAAATACTGTATATGTATTGCATACACCAGTCATCATGTTTCATTTATCAGTATGCAACCAGTAAGTCGCTTCCCTGTCTCATATCAATGTTTACCACCTGCGGTCACCCTATGTGGTACCCTTGTATGTATATCCAGCCTGTATCATGTAATGTGCATTTCATGTATATGCTGTTATTATCTATCTGTGTTTGTACTTTAAGTGTTTGTCACAGGACCTCCTTGTGAATGAGCTTGCTCAATGGAGTTTTCCTGCAATAAACTTGAACTTGAAGCCTGCTCTAGCTACTGCAAGCAGAGAACTAGGTCTGTTTCTTCGACACACAGTTTGTTTACCTTCATATCGCACTTTGTAAACCTCATAGCAAGTATTTGAGGTTCCTGTTTCAAGGAGAACATTACCAGTTTAGGATATGGCACTTTGGCTTACCTCCTGCATCATGGGTCTTTCCCACATGCTTAGTAGTGGTAACCGCAGCCTTTTGCAGGGAAGGCCTTTATCTCTTCCATTACTTGGACTGGCTACTAAAAGGTCACTCCAAGGAGCACCTCTTTCATGCCCTAGCATGCTCCAGACACCTGTGTGATGCTCTAGGGTTTCTGTCAATGGACTCAAGTCTGTCTTGCCCTTTGCCAGCATCTGCAGTATATAGGGGCAGTCTTGATAACAGCCCAAGGCTCAGCCTGCCTGCCCCTGCACAGGACCAGATATCTGCTTACACAGATCTAGATGATTTGCCACAACAGGGATGCCATAGTCAGGACATTCCGGAGACTCCTAGGCCTGATGTTAGCAATCATTGTCATAGTATCACTGGCCAGACTGCGTATGAAAATCCCTCCGAGGACATTAAGAGTCCAGTGGGATCAGTGTGCAGCTTTCCAGACCTGTTTGTTCTCCGGTTCTCCATTAAGACAGAAGGCCCCCCCATCAGTGAGATGCATTCTATCAATAAGCAGGAGGGACCTCCTTAGAGTCTGATATTGAGCTCTATTACACGGTCTAAAACTGTCAGTAGTTCGTGTTCCTGATGTCCAACCATTTTGGCTAGGTTAAGCAGGTTGCAGTGCAGTATACACGAGTGGGAGCTGCTAACCTCTTCAACAGAAGCCTTATTTGATACATGGGTAGCGCAAGACTACTAATCCTCTGCTCGCTCGTTCCAGGGTCTGAAGCCTTCTGGCAAGCTGCATTATCTTCCTCGGGGAAAGGGTGGTTCCTCCACACCTTTCCTCTACTTCAGAGAATGCTAATCAAGCTCCAAGTGGAAGGGGCAACCCTGATACCTATTGCCCCATGGGGCCTTGTCAGATCTGGTTACCCTGACTACAGCAGTTGGTGGTGGTATCAGCAGTACCCCTGCCCTTATGCCAGTGTCTGCTGTTGCAGGAACAGGGAACCCTGGTCTATCCAAACCTCATTTTCCTTTATCTTCTTGTATGGCTCCTGAAAAAATAATCATTGCCTGCTGTGGGATTTCCTAAAAGGTGACTGACGTTTTGGTGGCAGCCAGAGAGCCTTCCTCCAGGGCCACTTATATGAAGTGAAAGTGGTTTGTTTTATGGGTCGCTTCTTGTCAGTCAGACCTATTTACTTGCAAATCAGTAAATTAGGTTCTGGAGGATCTGATGTCCTTGTTGGATGCAAGTTCACCATACTCTTTTATTATCATGCACTTTGCTACTATTTTGGTTTTCCAGTTGCCTGTTGATGTTCATACAGTTGCCGAGCTGGAGGTGGCTCGTATGTTTTGGGGAACCATCCTATGCTTGAAATGTCCTATTCGTAATTCAGTCCTAATTTGGGACCTGAATTTTGCATGGGAAACACACACTTTGGCTCCTTTTGAACCAGTCGTAACTTGCAGTGTATGCTTTCTTTCTTGGAAAGCATTGTTCCAAGTTTGCTATCACTTCTGCTGAAAGGATTTTGGCACTGCAGGCTCTAGTGTGTGAGCCTCCTTACTGGATTTCCCACAAGACAGGGTGTTTTTGCATGCACACGTTAACTTTCTATTAAAGGTGGTGTCTGGGTTTACTTTAAATTGTACCATCCACCTGCCAGTGTCTTCTCCTGAGCAGGCTAATCCAGAAGAAGCATTGTTCCTGTTTCCATACAGTGCCTGTCCAACTGAATGGCCTACTGTATTATTTTCTGGTTACAGGAAGTAGGGTAATGAACTTACTGAGATTGTTCGTAGCCATTCAACAAGAGGCATGGCCACTTTGGTTGCATATATTAAACGTGTCTGCTGCAGAGATCTATGCAGCTGTCTCCTGGAGTCCTGTCCATGGACAAAGGTAAGCTTCGACTTAGTTGTGCTCCAAGGCCTTCTTCCTCAGTCCTGTAAGCTCCAGCCACCCAGACTGTTTATGGTCAGTACTGCTTGGTACTCATTCTTTAGGTGTGGCCTGATGAAAGAGATATATTTGAAGAAGATAGAAAAGTTACATACTTACCATAACAGCAGATCTTCGAGAGAATATTTCATCAGGCCATGCCGTCCCACACACCTTCCCTCTATAGATTCTCCATGAGATTATGCCTCTTGGCCTCTGCCTCATATGGTTAGCAGAGCCATGTGTTCCCTATAGCGTTCTGACACTCTAGATAGGCAGTTTTCTTCTCCATAAAGCTAGACCTATTGCTGTCTGCCTTCTGTAGTTAGCAGAGATCAGGATTTCCTCCTGGTTCCCTAAAGGAAGGTCCTCCGAGCATGTTCTCTGGCAGAAAACTGAGGAGAGATGGGGTCGCCCACACTTATATGGGAGAGCCGATGTCAGGCATTGTCATGGGCTTCCCCTAGTGAACTGCTTGCAGAAGTTTCCATGTGGTCCTAGAGCCTGGCGTCTATAAGTGCCATAGGTGTGGCCTGATGAATTAGATTCTCTCAAAGATCTACTGTTCTAGTAAGCACGTAACTGTTCTGTCTCTATCATGTCCCATCTCACTCTCCTCTCTTCCAGGGTGTACATGTTGAGATCCCTTAGTCTCTCCTCATAGGGCTTTTGGTGCAGTCCCTGCACTATTTTAGTTGCCCTCCTCACATCAAATGAGTTTGTCCTTGATATTATTCAGGAGGGTCTTGCACTGTAATTGATTTCACCCCCCACCCACCCCCGTGCATCCTCCCAACTTGTCATTACCCTCCAGAGCTCTTGTTGGGCCTGTTGACTGAATCCATACTGTCCTGAACAAGTGGGCTATTCAGCCTATACTCCTTGCCAATCTAAAGGGAGAAGTTATTTGAGATATTTTCTGGTCCTGGAAAAAGACAGGTGAGCTATGCCCCATCCTGAACCTCCAAGGTCTGAATGAATATATGATGTCCAAAATGTTTTGCATGGTCTCTCTTCAGTCTCTCCTCCCTCAGCTCTCCCAGAAGGATAGGGTCTGTGCTCTGTACATGCAGGATGGATATCTGTGCATCATGATTCAGCAGAGCAATTTATAATACCTGTGCTTACATTTGGATTGCAGGTACTACTAATTTTATGTCTTGCATTCTGACTTGTCCCTGGTGCTGCAGGTCTTCTGCATGTCTTTAGCTTTGGTGGCTGCAGACTTACTCCAAGACACTCTGTGTGCATTTATCTAAATGATTGGCTTCTAAAGGTGCCATCCAGGGTGTGGCCCTGCAGACTTTGTATCAGACCTACCAGTTAGACCAACTGGGTATGCCCTCAACTAATCCAAATCAGATTTTCCAGAAATCAGTCTTCATCATTCATTCATGCTAATGGGTCTAAGCCAGACGTGCTAGGACCCCCTCAGGATCAAAGTCTTTTGGAGCTTAGGGAAGGGACTGACTGAGCTAGTGCAGCCCATGAGGCAGATTTAGTGATGTCATGCACGTGAGCCAGCTAGTAACTAATGCTGGCCCCTCCATTCCTCAGTTGTCTTTTTGCCACTGTTGAGTGTGCACTGTGGGAGTAACTGAAGTCAATTTCGACAGTGCCATCAGCGATTTTTTTTCTCCTTATTTCGATGCTGTTTAGCTTTGTTCTCCGCAGAATGCCTACTGGCACTGTGTTTTTCTCTGTATAATTTTTTTATGGCCCAGTTTTGAGCCCAATACTGATTATGGCATTGTCCCTAAGCATGGTGCTGGGGCTAGTTCTGGTGCCACCCATGGTGCCGCGGTGCTGGCTTTGGCGCCATTCAGTGCTGGGTCTGGTCCTGGTGCCATCTGTGGTGCGGAGCACAGGGTCAGTTCTTGGGGTAACTGTGGCTGTGGACTAGGGCTTGGCTCGTGGGCTGGTGCCAGTCTTTGTGAGGTGAAGAGACCCACTACTAGACCTGCTGCTGACCCTGTGGCCGGTGCTAGAGGAAGTACCATCTGTCACAAATGCACTCCTCAGGTCAGGCCCCTCTGCTCCTACAGTGCCAACCTCGAAGCGCAATAGTGTGAACAGGAGACAGACAGGGTAACCCTCCTATCTGTTTTGGGTCCGAATCACCTACTAGCCTCGAGTCCTGAGGGTCAGAAATGTGAACCTTATGCTAGCATACCCTTTTAACAGTCTCAGATATATATTCTTTTTCTGGGAAATGCAATATAATCTTTCACCCAGTGGCACCCAGCCAGGTTCCCAAAATGTACCCTTAAGACGCCATATGAGACCTAGGTATATTCTTACCTTTTAACAAGCTTAGTAACACATTCAAGCCCTTAACAGCTGTCAGACTTAAACACAGGTTCAGCAATCACATGTAAAAGAAAAGTGAGAAGACACAGGCAGAATTTCAAAGAAAATATTGTTTACTAAAAATTATAAAACGCAGAACAATTATATCACTAACTTATAGTCACACAAAATAAATGGGAAGTTACAGAACACAAAGATGCTGTACCTGGGGGCCAGAAACCCGGGGCCAAGTGTACACCCTGGTGGGGGAATGCTACAAGTCTCGATGGCTGAGAGGGACCTGGGGGTGATGGTGGATGTCAAGATGAACAACTCGGAGACTTGTAGGAGGGCAACAGCCAAGGCCAACAGAATGCTGGGATACATCGCTAGGGGGATCACCTCCAGAAGGAGGGAAGTGATGCTCCCTCTGTATAACTGCTTGGTGAGGCCGCACCTCGAGTACTGCGTGCAGTTTTGGAGGCCACACTTAAAAAGGACATTAAACTCCTCGAGAGGGTCCAGAGGAGGGCAACCAAAATGATTTGGGACTTGGGGGACAGGACCTATGAGGAGAGGCTCGAAGAGCTAAATATGTACACATTGGAAGAGAGAAGAGACCGGGGGGACATGATAGAGGTCTTCAGGTACATGAAGAAGGTAAATAGGGGAGGAACAGTCAGGGTGCTTCGAAGGAAGGAGAAGGGGGCCACTAGAGGACAAAGATGGATGGAAGCTGGAGGGGGGAAGAATCAAGGGAGAAAGGAGGAGGTGCTACTTCACTGAGAGGGTGGTAGAGCCATGGAATGCACTGCCTAGGGGGCTGGTGAAGGCAGAGACGGTGGAGGGGTTCAAGAGGGGGTGGGACAGGTACAGAGGAAGGGTTCTAGAAGCAAAATCCAATGCAGCGAGATATCGGAACTGGGAAGGGAGAAGCCAGAGAAGGCGAGGGGGGCAGCAAGGTCAGCTCCCAGGGTGGGGGGCTGACCAAAAGAGCAGACGCAAAAGACCGTTAGGCCTGTTCTGCTGGCATTTTAGTATGCTAGTATGTTAGTAAAGATGCTTACCCCAAAATACTTAAAAGTTATTGCCTACCTAGATGTTACCCTTAAGTGCTTTCTTAAGTCCAGAGAATTGTCTCTCTCTTGAGTCCAAAATAATATGCCAATGCCATGTTTCCCTCTGATGCATGCCCATTTCAGAATCCTTCTCCCCACCCCTTTTGGTGGGGTCACAGTTAGATCCTCCTAGTTTTTTCTTCTTAACATAATTATCCACAAGGATGTATGTCATTACTGTGAAGAATCGGCAACTAGCATTTCCCAAAAATGACAGTCTTTGATCAAAACATCCCCTTTGATGCTTCACAATCCTGCAGTCATGTCACTAATTCTCAGCTAGGTGAGAAAACCAAGAGGAATCAGCCAAATTACTTCCCTTCCTGCTGTGTCATAAAGGCATACATGGGAACCAACTTCAAAAGCAGGAGCAGGTTATAAAAAATAATAAACTGTCCCTATGGAAGGAAGACTTTTAATTAGGTTTCCCTGGTCTGTTTATAACATCCTGCTGCTTTCAGCCACACTGACATTTTTGAGGTTAAAGGTCACTCACTGCAGCAGCCAGCCTTTCTTTGTCTAAGCAGACTTTCACGTACCATATATTTATATCAGAATCTATAATGTAATACTAAGCAGGGGGCAGAGCGTCGCACCTTCTAGGGTTCCAGTGATGGCCTAGTGGCTCATTTCTTCCTGGCATCGGTTGACGTTGTCACTGGTGAGGATCAGGACAGTCCTGTGGGTCATGTATGGCTTTGCTGTCCTCACCATGGGGTCTCCCACCGAGGACATTGTCTGGGTCGGATCTCTTGAGATTGGCCAGTTCCACTCAGGCATGTTTCCCAGATCCTCCCCCTGAGAGAGATCCTCTAAGCTTTCTCACAGCCCTGGCAGAGAACATTCAGCCTCTGGAGTCTACATTGCTCCTGGTCCTCTGCCACCCCTCCCTGAACTGCCAGGCATTATGGATCCTCTTGGGCCCATGACCTGGCATCAGTACAGAAGCTGCTTGTGTCTTCCACCAGTATTGCCTCCAGTCTATCCAAACCCAGTTCAGGCCCATGATCCCGGCACCACCATTCTTTGAGTCTAGATCCTCCTCTCCTACTTCCTCCTCCTCTGAGGAAGAGGACATCTCCATTCACATGTCTGCAAATGCATTGCTGTGTGTACCAGTGCTTCCTCACAGAGATGCTGAAGGAACTGAATGTGAGGTCTTTTTCTGGTAGCAATCCTGCTACCCTGTCACTGAGATTCCTTAGGGATTTCAGTGATGACCCTTTTGTCATCCCTCCTTGGCTTCGGACCTTTGTGGAGACATCCAGAAATGACTGGGTTCATCTTTTCACCCCTTCTCTAGCCTCTAAGGATGTCCAGACACACGTATTGTGCTCCCTCAGGGTCTGCAGGAGCTGTACCTCACCCCACTTCAAGGATTTTGGTACTGCAGACCCCCACTGGGCCAAGACGCCCTGTGCATGACTAACCTCCTGAGGCTTACTTTGCTGAGGTACATGTGTGGGGGAGGAGGGTGTTTTTCTGTGGCACACACCATCATATGCATTACTGCACACCAGGCACATCAGGCAACTTACACAAGTGCTTTTGGTAGAAGCTGGGGTCAGTTCATAGCTTCAGTGCCTGACTGCGAGATAACCAGGAAGGCCATTTGTCTTTCTGCCTAAGGCCTGGAGCTGGCAAGGCACCAGTCAAGGGTGTCATATGATACCAGTGAGATAGGTTACAGGTTGGTAGGAATAGCAGTGGACATTTGGCTGATGGCATGGCTTCTCTTTCCTGGTTGGCACCTCTGGCCTGGCATAAGGTGCTCAACTTGCATTTCCAAGGGACTCATTTCTTTTCCACCAGGCTCAGGCATGAGCTGTCGTGGCACCCTCCTGCTTCCAGGCCATAGGAGCCTCCACCTGTCCCGACCAGTGTAAGATCCTGCCAGACCTGTAAGAAGTCTCTTCCCTCAGGTGGTTCTTCCCCACACAGCAGGCTGAGGGATAGCTTCCCTCAGGATGAGCCAACTCTTCCCTTTTTGGGGGGAAGCTTGGTACTCTGACCCATCAGTGTGAGTGAATGGTAAAGATTCCCATAATTGTTGATCTTCTAGAATTTCTTCACCATTCATTCATTCACATGCCTGCCCACCATCCCCCACTCAGGTAAGAGCCAGTGTCTCTGGGTAACTTACCCTTCAGTGCCTCAGCACACTGGCATCCTTCTTGCCACTCCCTCTCGGGACCTGTTTTTCCCCTTTCTAGGGGTAAACTTCATTTTCTTTTTCCGAAAGACTAATTGAGATGTGGGTCCCCATACCCTCTTCCCAGGAAAACAAAAAAATCTTCTGAGTGCATTACTTCTCCCCCACTTTTTTCCCCTTTAGTGCGCTTTCCTCTCCCTGCTAAAGATATCTCTTAAGATATATCCCTATTGCTTCTGTTGCAGATTGGCTCCACCTTGTGCATACCTCTGAGCTTCTGCCATGTGTAAGCACCTGGCACTTGGGACAAGGTGCATCTTCTCACCCTTTCCTTTATTGCAGGAAGAAGCTGATGCAGTAGGATTTTATGAACTATACTCCTCTGCCTGTTGAGTTGGGTACCTGCTCCACACTCAAATGTTGCAATTCACATATTTCATATTCATGTTTTCACGTCCATTATTTCCCTTTCTTCACTCCTTTTGGAGTGGCAAGAAGATAATATTTGCACTCCGGACTCTGTCCTATCACTCCTGCTATTTGCTCTTCTTGAGGAGTTTTGGAGTTCTGACCCTACTAAAATCCTTGTCCACTTAGGAGTACAAAGACTTTTAAGTTGGCATTCTGCTATCTTATTTGTACAGAGGTCCTGCAGGCCCCTGTGTACCAGCCAGAGCTATATGCCAGGGCTGCTGCCACTTTCTACACCTTCCTATCTAGGTGACTAACATAAGCTGCGGCTGTTGTACCTGCCACCCTTAGGCCTAACCCTTAATTCTGCTAAGTTGGTAATCGAGTTTTATTGGGTTTTATAGTTCTGTCTTGTATCCTTTTCCTGTCTCTTTGGGCTAGGTGTCTGTAGATTTCTCTGTCTTTTTTTCGCTCCCAATTGTTTCCTTTCCTTGGCAAACAGAACTGTGGAAGGGAAGGGGCTAGTGTTGGTTACTGGCTGGCTCACATGTGAGATATCACTACATCTGCCTTGTGGGCAGTGCCGGCACCACTGTCGGCCCCCTCCCTAAGCTGGAAAATACGTTGCTCCTGTGGGGTCCTAGCACCTCCAGCTTAAACCCATCAGTGTGACTGAATGGTGGAGATATTCTTTAAGGTCAACAATTACAGTGAGTGCGTTGTTTTCATCTTTGACCACTTATTAGTACTGTCTTGTTTACAGCTCGGGCTCAGGCATTCTTTACAACTCTTGCGCCAACACTTTGATTGCCCATGCAATGCTCATCACCTTGACCACTTATCAGCACTGTCTTGGCTACAGCTCATGTTCAGGTGTTTCTTAACAACTCTTGCGCCAACACTTTGATTGCCCAGGCAATGCTCAGTGCCTTGATCCCTGTAAGAGCCATGCTTCAGCTCCTGAGCCTTTTGGGGCTGGCCATTGTGACTGTTCTGATAGCCTGTTGTACGTGCACAGTCCTCAGTGGATACTTCATGGCCAGTTTGCTTAGGCTTCCATATTCCTGGATCACCTTGTTCTGGTCACAGACCCCTTACATTAGGCTCTTTGCTCATAGCAAAACCACTCCAATCTGTTGCAGAGCTCCCCATTTCACTGTCCATCCTTATGGGAGGTCCTAATCATGGATGCTTCTGGATGGGATTGGGGAGCTTATTTAGATGCACTCAAGACCAAGGACATGAGATCCCCTCAACATTGCTCTCTCCACATCAAAATTCTGGAGATGAGGGCTGCTCTTCATGACCATTCACATTCAGAGCTGGCTTCTGCTGGTACTGATTGGACAAGCTTTGTGCCATGCTCCACCTCCAATAACAATGAGGTACGCACTCCTACTTCCTCCGCAGAGAAGCCTTGCAGGTACTGGAGTGGCCAGTGGCACACAACGTATGCATCAGTGCCACATTTCTGCCTTTCTCTCTGAATGTGCTTGTAGGCTCTCAGGTTGGTTACTCATTTCAGTGAGTGAAATTTTCTGGATGATGTGTTCAATGACCTCTTTACCCACTGAGGTTATCCAGAGTTGGAGCTTTTTGTGTTCCCTCATAATGCAAAACTGCAGCATTTTTGCTCACTCCCAGGCCTGGCATTTATTGGCAAGACACATTATCCTTCCCCTGGAAGGGAAGATTTTTGTAATGTTACCCAGACCTCTTTGATGTGATTCATCAGAAATTGGTCAAGCTTCAGGTGGACAGGGCCACAGTGATAATAGTAGCCCCTTTTGGTCCACAAATTTGGTTCTGTCTGTTCTGGCGTAATGCAGTGGAAGCACCTGTCCCACTCCCTCTATGAGTGGGACTGCTATCACAGGTCAAAGACAGTCTGTTGCACTTGAACCTCTTGCTCCTAAACTTTTATGCCTAGCTCCTGAGGATATGGTGCTGCTTTGGTGTCTCCCAGACCATTTGGGATGTTCTACTGGTGGCTTGTTGGCCACCTACACACACACAAAATGAAATGGAAACATTCTGATATCTGGTGTGCCTCTCACTCCCTGGGCTTTTTTTCATATCTGGTGCAGCATGTCTTGGGACTACCTCCTGCCCTTATCAGACTTGGGGCTCCAGTAATCTTTTGTCAAGATTTACCTTTTGGCCATTTCAGCCATTCATATCCCCATAGGGCTAAGATTGCAACTCGGTTGAAGGTGTCCCCCAGCTTCCTCGATGGGATCCTGCATCTCTGCCCACTGGTCCATAGGCCTGTTTCTGTGCAGAACCTTAATTTGGTTCAGGAGTCTCTTACACATTCTCCTTTTCAAACTTGTGGCCACTTGTGACATGCATTTCCCTTCATGGAAAACACATTTTCTGGTGGCAGTTACTTCTGGCCAGAGGGTTTCCGAGTTACAGGCTTTGGTTGGTTATCCCCTATATCTTGTGTTTCACAATGTTGGGTTTTATTACATACCCAATCTAGGCTCCTTCCTAAGGTGGTTTCCGAGTTCATATTAAACCAGTCTGTCCACCTTTCTCGTTTTTTTCTCCTCTCTTCAGAATGCTGGTGAAGTTGTCCTGCATTCCCTCGATGTACATTGGGCATTACACTAAAACATGGGCCACATGAAAGACCTCAGAAGGTCCTCACAGCTTTTTGTTTTATTCACACCAAGGCTGGTGGGTGCCCCTGTCTCTAAGCAGTGTCTTTTCAAATGGGTGACATCCTGCATTTTTTTTTTGTTACAGGATGCATGGTAAGTTGTTTCCTGGTCCTGTCAGTGGGCATGCCACCAGTGGCTTGGCCACTTCTGTGGCTTGTTTCTGTTCAGCCTCAACAGCTGCCGTATGCTCTGTTGCCACATAGAATACTTTCCATGTTTTCACTAACCAATACAGTCTGGATCTGATGCCCCATAGATGGCTGGCTTCAGCCTTGCTGTCCTACAAGGCCTGCTGTCTTAAGGGTCTTATACAGTATATCCCTGCAGTCTGACCTTCCTTCCTTCCACTGCTCTGTTTTTACTGCTTTGGAATTGTTCTAAAGGTGTGGCCCTATGGAAGATGCCCGTGAGGAAGATGCTCAGTCTCCAGTAATGGTAGATGTTCCTGAGAATCTTCTCCACTGAGCCACAGCTTACCATCCCACCTACCACCTTCTGCATTGTATTTCAGGTGGCCTGCTCTGGAAGAAACCCGTTACTGATGCTTGTCTCCTTTTCTGTGCCCTTTCAAATGAGCTTTTTCCTTCCAGAACTGCTACCTCTCCTGTCTACTGGTTGAAGTTCTGGTCTCCCATTTGTGTCAGTATAGTGTAACTCTGACCTGGACACCGGTGGAAAACAAAAGCAGTATGGGGTCCCCCATGTTATATAGGCAGTACTGTGTCAACATGGGTAGCCCAAACTAGGCAAACGTTTCTGACTGATCCTGAAGCCAGTGACTTATAGTTCCAAAGGTGCGGGTCTATAGATTCCCTTGATCTACTGCTGTTTCTGGTAAGTACATAAACTTTCCTTTCTGGATAATGTTTAGTTCTAACCCTGGTAGTGCCAGAACAGTCCTTGTATGGACATAATATTATTACACTGTTTTCATAATTTGAAAAAGAATATAGTGCTTTTTCATACACAATGTATCCCAAAGTGCTTTATAAGCAATGCTAGACTGGTAGTGAATTGACTGAATGTGTAGTGGCAGCCGTAACGCACATCAGCACCCGTACACAGCCTGGACAATTGCATGAACCGGTTTTATGGGAAGGTGAATATTGGTCAGGACAACGAGAATGTCCCCTACTCTTTGCAAAGAATGCCTTGGGTTCTTTTACTTCCACCTCGACACCCACCAGGGCAGCACCAGGATGGGTAGTGGGGAACTCAGTTTAACGTCTCATCAGAAGGATGCACACCCCAACAGTACAGCACCCCCCTAATACTGCACTTGGGTGCCAGTGTTTAGGTATGAGTCCAATCCCAGTGTTGGAAGAGAACACACAACCTTATGTTCCAGAGGTGGATGTGCTACCAACTGAGCCACTTCGACACCTTTAACAACATTCTGCCAATGGAGGGAGGGAGCGAGGGAGGGTTTGAGTGTCTGAGTCAGTCAGTGAGTAACACAAACAGATGAAATGAAGTCCTTCTGAGGACTTTGGGTGACTGAAAAAGTTAAAAATACATTTCTAGGGATGTGGGTATGTTGTTCTGTCCACACTTTCAGGCAGATCGCCTTTCCCTTTAAGGGTCGCCGGAACATCTTTAAGCTGGCTGCTGTCACCCACCCAGGTGGTAAAACCCTCGGCTCTGCCCCATGATGCCAGATCTTCCTTTCCACTGGAAGGTTCAGGTTCCCTCCTTAGCGCTCCCACATGTGGTAGGCCCTGGCTCTCGAATCTTCAGATTTGCTTCCAAAACTTTCCTTTAAAACTTGTTTGAGTTTCATCTGCTCCTTCTCTCGCTTCTGCAGTGGAAGAGAAAACCATTCCTGGGTTTCGCCGGTAACCCTATGGGCACAAGATATCGTGCACTGACCCTCATGCCATGTGCGTGTACTGTTTGGGACATGACCATGAACCGCAGGCTCGCGATCTCTGTCGTTCCTTTCACCCATCGGTTCTGGAAAACCACGCTGCCTGATTTCAGCTGGGGCGACCAGAAAAGCGTTACCCACCAGTTAAATCCAGGGATGCCCATTGGGTGATCTTCGCAGCTGCGGGGTCTGCTGAGCAGCTTGAACAACTCAAGGCCTTCGAGGAGGAGGTGGCTCAGGACACGGCTAGTTCCTCTTTGGCTTCGGCCTTCATCCGCTCCAGCTGGGCTCCACTTATTTGGCTTCCTTCAAAGAGCTGTGCCTCTCTTTCTTGACTAAGGGAGAGGGCCCTTCTGGGTCGCACATTTCATGTTCTCGCAAGAAGGAGGAGTCGAAGAAAGAAAAAACTCAACGTCGGCGCTCTTGGGATCAGGAGTGGTCCTGCTCTTAGGAGACTCTGGTTTCGACTTCTGCTGAAATTGCGGCTGAGGCTGCGTTTTTTTGTTTTTTTTTGTAATTACTATTTATCCCACCGGCTGTCCCCGCTGGAGCTGCACCATCAGGAGTCGCTAATCAAGCCTGTCTCTGCCAATGCTTTACCTGTTAGCTCGGTCCCTCCATCCTACCTTGGATACCCCACAGGTGGGGTCAGCGTAGGGGCGGACCCCCGAGTCTTGCATGTGTCAGGGTTTGAGGTCACAGGTAGGCACTAGCACAGTGAGACCTCGGCTCAGCGCTCTATCTTCCTGGTTCCAGTGGGGATGTTTCCACGTTTCTGTGGGACGCTGCAGGCCCATACGTCAAGGCGCAAACTCTGACGTCTACAGCCCTCCCTCCTCTTCCTGGAAGGAGTAGTCCCTGAGGCTGATTGGTTGTTGACCCACGCCTCAATCAGTTGCGCCTCAGGACCCCAGCTTGCCGCCATGCCCCAGCCTCCGCCAGGGTTGCCGCTGCCGGGTTGTGAAACCCCCGGAGAAGGCGAGCTGTCGCCGGATGCTCCAGCCTGTCTCTCCCCGCCCAACCCCCGGCGGCCCGAGGTCGCTCCCGAACCTGGGTCAGTGGCGTGGTGTGAGGTGTGGCATCCAGCACCTCAACCCACAATACCACCGGGCCGGCTGAGGCCACTGGTTTCACGGAGACCCTGTCAGACCAGTTGGCTGTGATGCCTGTCGATGTGGCCTAGATTTTTCTCGAACCGACTGACAGGTTGTCACCAGATGCAGCAGACAGTTCTCCCTTTGGACTCCAGTGCTTCCAGTGTCTTTTGGTCGGCTCAGCCCACTGGGTCGAATCCACCCATTCAGGACCCTGACCTGGAGGAGTGGCAGGAGTCCCTGGCTTTTTCTGACATCCCCTGTTAGCCCTACCGATGGTCAAGGTCTCGGTCCTCCTCTACCAGGTCGGGCAGATCTCGCCTTCACCGGTGATTGCACTCCCAATATCATGAAAAGTGGTGGTGCTGCTGTTCTTCTTCATCCTCCTCATATGAGGAGAGGCTCCGGCACAAATTGCATCGGTTCTATGAAGATTTGATGTGGCAGCAGCTGCTCTTGACTAATACGAGGCCGATCCCAGTTTCTACCCCAGCTATCAAGTGGTTGTCGCCTGAACGGCCGATGTGGGCTCCCACCACCATCACCTCTGTGGAGGTGACGGCTCAGGCTCAGTCAGATCGGCCGAAACAGGTTTCTCTGCCAATTGCGGTGGAGTCGCCACCCAAACAGCCGAAGTCCGGGGCCCCGACCAGGGATTCTTGGTCGGCAAAAGGGTTGCCCCATGTGCTGTCGGTCACCCTCACTCCCGATCGCCCAAGGTGGGTTGAGAGTGACTCAGGTGGACGCCTGCTTTATGTGGACTCCTCAGAGTCCCATCGACATGGAGTCCTCGGGGGGGGCCCCTCCATAGATGAGGGACCCATCTCGTTCATGGGTGTTCTTCGGCTCATTTCCGAGTCCATGGGGGTGCAGCTCAAACTGGTCCAGAAACGGCCAGGTATCCACTAACAGAGATTCTGGACAAAGAGGACTCTCCTATGGTGGCCTTCCCTGTGGC
This sequence comes from Neoceratodus forsteri, assembly GCA_016271365.2. NCBI lineage: Eukaryota > Metazoa > Chordata > Ceratodontiformes > Ceratodontidae > Neoceratodus > Neoceratodus forsteri. The sequence continues at coordinate 428,592,172 of CM057453.1, read as the reverse complement.
GGAGGCCATTTTTGGCCTGACTCTGGATCTGTGGCAGCGTCCTGCGTCTTGCCCTGCACCCTTGGCCCGGATGGCTCGCAAATACATGGTCTCAACTGGTTCCCTTTCAGGGTTTTCGGAGCATCCCTCAGCTGAGGGTCTGTTGGCTGACTCTATCTTTTGGCACTCGGGCAATGCGGGTGACGTGGATAGACCACCGGACAAAGAGTCCAAGAAATTGGATGTTTCAGCGAAGAAGTTCTATGCTGTTTCCTCACTTGGCCTTCATCAGGCTAGCTCAGCTGTGCTGATGGCACATTTTTCCCATGCCCTTTTGGGCTCCCTGGATGAGGTCATTCCTCACCTCCCAGCGGACCTTTAGACCACGGTCAAGCAGGTCCGGGACCAGGGAAGGGCAGTGGTGAAACAACAACTCCAGACTGCTCTGGATATTGGTGAGTCTTGTGCCCACTTGGTAGCGGCCGCAGTAGCCATGCACCACGGAGCTTGGTTGAGAATCTTGATCTTCACAGCTGACACTCAACACAAGCTGGCAGATGTCCCCTTTTTGGGCACTGACCTGTTCAGGCCAGGAGTGGAGGGTCACCTCCAACGTGTTGAGATGTCCAGTGCCTCTCTCTACTCTGTGACATCTGCCCAGAAGGACAGAGGTCCCAAGCACCAGAAGCGTAAGCCCTTTCGCTGTTCCACTCCTATGGCCAGAACAGCCCAGCAGCACCACAAGCAGGGCCAGCAGGCTCAAACCTGGTGACCGCAGGCCAAGTCAGTTGTCTCATTGGTCTGAAAGCCTGGAAGGAAGGGACCCAGCAGCCCCTTGGCTGGATCTTCCTCCTCTAAGCCTGGTCAGTGACGGGTTGAGGGGTGCCACCCTCAATCCCGTCACACCTCCCTGGGCCCTCCTGTGGGGGGCCAGCTCCGCCACTTCCTTTCCACCTGGTCCATTATCACCATGAACCGATGGGTGCTGGAAGTGGTCGCCAGGGCCTGCCTCTGGAATTTGAGCAGGTCCCCCCAAGCCGAGCCTGCGCTCTACGGGAGGATCTGGTATCTGTTGTCACTCAGTCGGCTCTCTGAGATGACATCACCCAGCTCCTCTGCAAGGAGGTCATGCGCAGAGTTGCGGAACCTCCTTCAGGCCCAGGGTTCGATATCAGGTATTTCCTGGTACCAAAACGGATGGGGGGGTTGGCACCCCATTCTTGATCTGCACAACCTGAACAGGTTCCTTACGTCTCGCACCTTCCGGATGGTAACTGTGGCTCAGATCATACCATCCCTGGAGCATGGCATGTGGTTTTGCTCCCTGGATCTTCAGGACGCATTCTTTTACATCCCAATCCATCCGTTCCACCAACGGTTCCTCCACTTCTGAGCTGAGAGAACCCTCTACGAGTTCCAGGCCATGCCTTTTGGCCCTCTCATCGGCCCTGAGGATCTTCATCAAATGCATGGCAGTGGTGGCGGCTTTCCTGAGGCTCCGAGGGGTCCAGGTCTGTCCCTACCTGGACGACTGGCTCATGGCAGGTTAGGAAGGAGGTGGAGCGTCCAGGGATCTAGCCCTCCAAACCTGCTTCAGACGTGCCCTCGCAGGTGAGTCAGTTCATAGAGCAGAGCTCAACTCTTGCCGGGCCAGAGCTCAGCTCCCAGTGGACAGGGTGGTGGTTCTCTCCTCCTTTGCCCAGTCATTTCTGGTTGGGCAATCGCGTCCTGCCCAGGACTTCCTGCGCCTTCTGGGCTATATGGCAGCCGACACCAGCGTGGTCCAGTGGGCCCGCTGGCATATGCGTTTCCTTTAGTGAGAACTGACCAGCCAGTGGTCTCAGTGCTCAGGTCACCTCAACCAGCTGGTCACCTTGACTCGAGAGGATGTGGGACGGCCTCCAGTGGTGGCTTGTCCCAGCTCATCTGCAGGAAGGCATCCCGTTTGTCTGCCCTGAGCCAGTGGTCATCCTGATGACTGACACCTGCTGATGGGTTGAGGTGCCCATCTGGGGGAGCACAGAGCCCACAGACACTGGTCCCCTCAGGAGTCCCGATGTCACATCAACCTGCTGGAGCTCTGTGCGGTTCAGCTAGCCCTGACCACCTTCGCTCCGTTTATTTGAGGTCAAGTGGTCCAGGTCCAGACGGACAACACCACGACCATGCACTATCTCAACAAACAGGGCGGGAAGCACTCCTTGCCTCTGTACAAGGAAGCTCTCCACACATGGGCCCTCATGCTCAGCCTGCAGGAGGACCACCTAGTCATTCATGTGGCAGGAGCCTTGAATCAGCTGGCCGATGCTCTCAGCCAGATGGGCGAGGCATCTCACAAGTGGTCACTCAACCAGGAGGCAGTACATGACCTGGTCTCCCACCGGGGCACCCCTCAGGTGGATCTGTTCGCCTCCTGGGAGAACGCGCAGCTGAGGGCTGTTTCATGCCCCCCAGCAGGGCTCACTGCAGGGGCATGCCTTCTCGAGGCCATGGACCCCAGTCTTCTTCTGTGCCTTCCCTCCACTTCCCTTGATCCACAAGGTGCTCCTCAAGGCCAGGAGGGACAAAGCACAGGTGATTGTAGTGGCCCGGGACTGGCCACACCAGTTCTGGTACCCTGATCTCCTCAGCCTCAGCTCCAGGCTCTTGACACAGCTTCCGGTATGCCCAGACCTGCTCTCCATCAAGCAGGAGAAGATGCTCCATCTGGACCTTCAATCCCTGCACTTGAAAGCCTGGTTCCTGAGCGGCTAGAGTTCCATGCTTTGGGTCTCTCCGACAAGGGCCTCACGGTTGTTGAAGCATCCTGTAAGGAATCGACCAGAAAATGCTATGCCTTCAAATGGAAGAGATTTTCCATTTGTTGCATGGGCAAGGGGTTGGACCCCTGGTCCTGTCCAGTGGCTAGCATTTTGGACTACCTGTGGTCCCCCTCTCAACAGGGGCTTCTGTCGACAACCCTTAAGGTGCACCTGGCAGCCATCTCTGCCTACCGGGCATGGGCCGGTATACAGTCGGTGACGCAGGAGAAAGGTGGTCTAGCACTTTTTCAAGGGCTTAGATCACATATCTCCTCTGGTACATGAACCTCCACCTCCATGGGATTTACTGCTGGTTTTGGCAAAGCTCATGGGCAAGCCATTCAAATCTATGCGTAAGTGTGAGATGTCACATTTGTCATGGAAGACCGCCTTCTTGGTGGCTATCATGTCAGCCAGAAGGACTGGGGAGCTCCAGGCGCTCACGTTGGAGTCTCCTTACTTGGCCTTCCACAGGGACAAGGTTGTCCTGTGCCTCCACCCAAAATTCCTTCCGAAGGTGGTGTCGGAGTTTCACCTTAATTAGTTGTTGACTCTGCTGGTGTTCTACCCCAGTTACACCTCGGAGGCCAAGTACAGGCTCCATACTTTGGACCTGAGATGAACGCTCACCTATTACAAAGAGCGTACTGTGAAAGTTTGGGGAGAGGTTCGCCAGCTGTTTGTCACCTACGCTGGAGCTACACCTGGCAGACCTGCATCCAAACAGATGATTGGCAGGTGGATTACTTACTGCATTGCTCTCTGCTATAGGTTGGCAGGTAGGGAACCTCCCGTAGGGCTAAGGGCTCATTCCAGCCGCCATACCGCTGTGTCGGTGGCTGCCTTTAGGGACGTGCCTATCCAAGAAATCTGCAGAGCTGCTAACTGGAAGTTGGCACTGACCTTCATTTCCCATTACCACATCGATCTCCAGTCACGTCGGGATGCTGGTTTTGGGGCCTCAGTTCTCCAGTCCCTGTTCCCTAAGTAGGGGTTGTACGCCTTGCCTCCCTCCTCCCGGAGAACTGCTAGGAGTCTGCCTGAAAGTGTGGATAGAACAACATATCCACATCCCTAGAAAAACAGGTTACTCACCTGAAACAGTAGTTCTAGGAATGGTATATGTTGTTCATCCACACTGACTCACCTGACCTCCCTGGCTTCGGCACACACCTCTGCTTCCAGTGGGCTAGATCTGGCATCATGGGGCAGAGCCAAGGGTTTTACCACCTGGGTAGGTGGGAGGAGCCAGCTTGAAGATGTTCCGGGGACCATTAAAGGGAAAGGCGATCTGCCAGAAAGTGTGGATGAACAGCATATACCACTCCTAGAACTACTGTTACAGGTGAGTAACCTGTTTTTTTTTATGGAACTTGAAAACTTGGCTCTCAGTTTTAATGGTTCATGTGGGCAGGAACATTGAACCAAATGGTGGAACTAAACTTTTTTTTAGTGCTCCCCTGTGATCAGGGCATTTCTTGGAGGTGCCCGCTCCTACAGCACCTCTACACCCCTGCCTGAAGCCTGTCTCCCTTCCAGCTCCCCCACCAGACTTCCCAGCCACCCCTCGGATCACCACCCGGGGAATGGCCGACCTCTCCTACCTGGTGTCCTTTTCTGGAATTAGAATGTCTGTCCAGTGAGGGGCTATGGCAGTTGTTGGGGTGAGGGCCCAGAGCTGGGGATGTGGGTGCAGTCCACTGATGCTCTCGTCGCCTGCCTGGTTCCAAGGGGGGATTTTCTCTTAAATATTTCCTCCGGAGCTTGGACGTGCAATGCCAGCAGCGCACCTACGTGCACCTGGGTGCCGCCATTCCACCCCCGACATAGCGTCTAGCCTCACCACCATGTAGGGCTTCTGGTCTCCACCAGGGGCCGCAATGGAGCGAGGCTTACCCCGATACTCACCCCAAGAGGGGAAAGCAGTCCTCTGGATGCGCGATCCCCTTCCTTCCCACTGACCCGAGCCTGTTCCCGAAACCGGGTCACCAGCGTGACGCGAGGTATGGCATCCAGTGCCTCAACCCTCAGCGCCACCGGGCCAGGTGGAACTAAACTTAAGTGATCCTTTTAATTTTGGGGGGGTTGTATCATTTTATGCAGGCCAAACCCCCCTTTCCATCTGCCCCCCATCAGAGTTGCTATGGCTGTATGCTGTGCTCAGGTAAGGACGGTGGATAAATGACTGCCTTTACAAGCAGCGCCAGTCCTACTTCATGGTTGGTTCATGGGTGGGGTGTGTGTGAATGTCAGGGTGAGACATACTGTATAAATCTTTACATTCCACTTTCCTTGACAGCAGTAAACATTGCTGTTGTCACACTAGAGGGCATCCCAGTTTATCATTTCTGGGCATATGAATAGCAAAGTAAAAAAACATTTAAAAGACCATTTTTTATTTTAATGGGTTCACCACAATATATCCCAGGCACACTGCCTTAGGGGTAGCTGGTCCATTCCACTGGGGTGTCAAACAGACGAGGCATACTGATGAGTCCTGGTAGGACGAAACACGTGTCTATGTCTTCTGTTAGTACCCTTTGCAAACTGTGTAAGAGGCCTTTCGGCACCATGCAATTCTGCTTAAAGTTGGACCAGCCTAACATTCTGTGGTGATTTGCATATGCATCCCATGGTGCTTTGCATTGTGGGTACATGTGTGATTTTGTATTTTCTTGAAAACTTGGCTTCCCAGCCAAATGCCCTTTGGGGTAACCCTTGCCTCAGTGTTTACGCACAGAGGTTCTTTGTCTTTCATATTTACAAATGCTAATATTTTAACTGCACCAATTTAAAATATATGACCTAATTTGAAGTGATCCTGTTCTTCCTTCCCAGATGAAAGCCCACATCATGCAGAAAGCAGATGCAAAATCCAGTAGGCTACTGTGGATTGGACTGGCATTGATGTCCACACAGGCTGGAGCCCTGGCCTGGCTCACCTGGTGGGTCTACTCGTGGGATATAATGGAACCAGTTACCTACTTTATCACATATGGAAGCGCTATAGCTTTCTATGCTTACTTTGTCCTTACTAAACAGGTAAGACTGAGTGCACTGTCTTCGTTCAAGTTTTCTAGATATAGTCTATGTTTCATATTTATAGTAAGGATGGCCAAAGGCAAGGCACACCCTTGCGCTAACTGGTTGTGAGGAATGTTCTATACAACCAGTTTAACTTCCCTGTTCAGATTTACTGAATTGCGTAATACAGTACATAGAGAATACACGGTGCATTTCGGATTATGAAAAATACTCCTCATCAAGGATTAGAAATGAAACCTCTGTGTTGTATATTATATGCCTACCCTTTTTCATCATTACATGGTGTAATTCTGTAAGTTGTTCCAGTCTGAGCAGAACTGCAAGACAAATAGATGTACTGGATACTTGAGTTTTGAACTGTTATTGTACATTGTTTCATGGATTTTAATGCAGAATAGTGCTATAAACGATACCCCTGGTCAAGGTTAGGTCCCCAAACCACATATGAGACCTTGATGTAACTCTGCAAAACTCTACATCTGGATATACGGAGCCTACTCAAGGCACAGTATGTATACATTTTCCAGAGCAAGGTTGTTTCTGATCCCAAACTGAGGAACTCTACAGAAAAATAAATCTTCTTACCCATGCAGTCACTTCCAGGGTGCACTGGGTACATACATAAGCTAAAATTAATATCATACTCCCAGTCCACAGCATGCAGAAGGAATTACCGTACTCACAACTTTACACAGGCAGCATGTAAATGAGTAATTCCTTCTGTATGTTGTGGAATGTGAGAACAATATTAAATTCAACTTGATGTGCTGCGTTTGGATATGTAAGCTCTACACCCCAGAGGTGACTGTGGGTACGAAAATTTATTTTCCCGTAGAGTTCCTCTGTCTGGGATCGTATACAAGCCTACTCTTAATTATTTATATTACTCTACAAAACATAGTCATCAAATCAACTTGTGTAGTTAGCAGTACAAAGCTGTGGCTCTTTGTGTGTGGTTTTGTATGGCACTGACTTTAGATTTTGTGCAATAAACCACATTTCCTGCAGCTGTTGGTGTGCTCTTGTCTCTGGATGTAGTGTAATAATTTTATGTGCACCAGCTGCATCATGCAGCATGCTTAGCTTTTAGGTTTGTTTTTGGTTTTTGTCTTTTCAAAACTGAAAAAGAAAAGGAACAGAAATATAGAAACATAGACTTTTACGGCAGATAAGGACCTCTTGGCCCACCTATTCTGCCCAATTCCCTTCCTATTGGATAAGTTGCAGATCCTAGTTAACCAGCAGCCTACTTCTTCCTGCCCCCTACCAGAACTGCCTTATGTCTGTCCCATGCATTCTAGAGTTCCCCCACTGTTTTTGACCCTACTACCTCCTCAGGAAGGCCATTCCATGTGTCCACCATCCTCTCTGTGAAAAAATACTTCCTCACATTGCCCCTGACCATCCCCCCTCTATCTTCAAATTGTGCCCCCTTAAAGGAAAAGAACTTGATTACATGTGGCACCTTTCATTCAGACTGTATTCTAAAGTGCTTTACCAACTAGAAGAGGTAATAGAGGGAATATTGCTGTCATTTGTGATGTACTGTACAAGGAGATTCAAATGGCACAGAAATGGATTAGAGAGAAATTAGAGAGGTTAAGTGACTTGCTCAGAATCACATTCTAAGTAGCAGTTATGAGATTCAAACCTGGGTCCTCAGATTTGCAGTTCTGCACTGTAACAAGAACAAACTGCCTCCCATTGCGTTTGAATTGCTTTAAGATTACACTACTTATCACCAAAATCCATCTCCCTAAAAAGTTACTGAGGCCAAACAAGTAAAAATAAAAAAATAAGCATTTATTGTAATGCCTTTTACTAGTATGTTAAAGTGGAGATGCTGGCTATAAACCACAGTTGTAAGCACCAATGTTTGAGGCATGAGATGCCTGTTTACCATTGGGGCACAGTTCAGAAAATTGTTTATTTGAAGCATTTGCAGCAGAAGCATAGCATCTTAGATAAACTGTGCAGGATAAGGGCTCAATGCGTGGGGAGGGAAACCTGACAGTACAGGTTCAGAATGGTCACCCCTCCTGTTCTTCTTCCCCGGCTGCATTGGGGAGATTGGCTTTGTTCACTAGACATGCAGGACGCCTATCTTCACATCCTGATCTTTCAACCCCACAGGAGGTTCCTTTGCTTCTGCTTCCAAGGAAACCATTACCCATTTCAGGCTCTGCCATTCAGCCTGTCCTCGTCCCCCTGAGTCTTTACAAAGTGCCTAGCATTAGTGGCTGTGGCATTAAGAAGGAAAGGCCATTATGTCTTTCCTTACCTGGATGACTGGCTTCTGACAGCTCCCACAAGGGATCAGTTGATCAGAACCATGTAGGTCACCTTCGCCTTGTTTTGGGACCTAGGGATCACTCTCAACCTTCCCAAGTCCTTCCCTTGGCCAAGCCAGAGGTTTCAGTACATCAAGCAATCCTGGACACTGCCCAAGGCAAGGCCTTTCTGCCCACAGACATAGCAGAACACCTACACATGCAAGCTGTACTGGTATCCTACTCTCAGCAGATTCCTGTTGCTCATGACTCAGACTGCTAGGGCACACGGCAGCGACCATTGCGACAGTCTCCCTGGCTCGCCTGCACAAGAGGGTGATGTCCCAGTGGAACTTTCGGGTCCAGTGGGACCATGCATGGATGATTTGGAGCAGCTGGTGTTAGTCCCTGACCCTGTCCAAAAGACTCTGGCATGGTGGCGGGACTCCTCCAACCTCTCCAAGGGGGTCCACTTTTGAACAGAGTCACCTCATCAGATCCTGACTACAGATGCATCAGGCCAGGGCTGGGGTGCGCATCTGGGAGACCATCAGACTCGAGGGACTTGGTCCCCGCAAGAGCAGCATCTCCATATCAATGTTTTAGCTATGAGGGCGATTCTTTACATCCTTCAGGCCTTCCAGACGAACCTGCTCCTGGGCCCTTTTTGATTTAAAGTGTACCTAAACAAGCAGTTTTTTGAAACTGTAAACTCCAAAATCTGGCTTCATAACAAGGTAAAGTAGAGGCTGCTGTTTACATTTATGCTAAAATTGCATTTATGTAAATAATATAAATGCAGTTTCACAGCTTTTGAAAAATGTAAACATCAGCCTTTCACTTTCAAAAAACAGCCTTGGTTTCTCCCTAAGATGGCTGCCAAGTGTGTTAAGTGATGAGTCATGATGACATCATCTGAGCCAAAGACAGAGATCCACATGTATATCTAAAGTGCTTACTAGTCTTCTTTCCCTCTTTGCTTTGAACTGTTGTACCAGAATGATCAACACCATGTATTAACTCGTGGATTATTTTGATCAGTACAAATGTATGTATGCATGCATGTATGATTTTGTTAATTTAGTTTACTTTAACTTGTGGAAAATGTTTTGCAATCCAGCTGACTTATTTCCTTGGCAAACTGCATTACAGTACAACAATACAATTACCTGATGATCTAGTGGTTATGTGATGCACTGAATTTTGTTTTTTGTTAGCCAGGAGAGACACACTAAACTGAAAGCTTGTTTATAGGTGTGGCCTGGGAGCACAAGGAACTATAATTACTTGCTCAGGATCACAGAGCAAAGTACTGGTCTGGTTCAGTTCCAAAGCCCATACTCTCTTGTTAATCCACAAATAAGGCTTTCTTTTTCCATATGAACCACCTGCACCTAGCCTGCCTTCTGTTGAACACCCCACCATCCATACCCTGTCCTTAGTACTGCCTGGTGCCGCATATGTGCTTACGGTCTCATGAAGAGAATTATCATACCACAGATTGTAATCTTGTATCTCAGAGAGTTGTGCACACCTATACCAATACATATCATCAGCTGGCACTGTTAAAAATGCTTCCCTAATCACTCTTCAGTCCACATTCTCAATGTTTGACTTCTGCTCCCATAGTAAACATTGAGTGGATCACCACCCTTCTGCACAGTGACGGTAGTATGTACAGTTCCCATTGTGTTTTTTCCCACCTCACTAACCAACAACTAGATCTTCCTGGAGAACCAAGCAATAAGCATCATGACCCAACAGAAAAACGGCTGTTCATGCCCTCATAAGGGCTGCACTTAGAATGGGTAACGATATTATTAGCAGGAGAGGCATACTAATACCTTGAGGAAATCCACCCAACTTCCATTGTCAGTCTACTTCTTTACCTGTGATCTGCAGAACCCTGCAGGACAGTTCCCAGCAATTCTTCTCCAGTACTTTTCTGTGCTCTACTCCACAATGTGAGTTTTCTGGCTACCACCCTTCCAAATCTTGAATGAGCTATACACAACTCCCTCAATACTGTCCTAACAAACATCAACACCACCACCACCCCCCCAAGGGTAATCTCCCTACACTGAATTCAAGTAACAGTTTAAGTGCAGCCCTGCCACTCTGAGTATTTGTCATCTCTGGCTACTCTCATCCACAGTCAGGTAGTGATCACAATGTTGGCAGCCCCACATTTCAGATCTCACAGTGATCTGCTTAATGTCCTCCTTCATGTCTTCAACTAACCTGAATATAGCTATACCCTGCTGGAATGGCCTTTCTGGCATTCATTCTACTCACGTGCACCCCACACCAAAAACTGGTGAGTTCACTACCCTTCTGCATCATAAATGTGGTTAGTACAGTCTCCCATGTTATTTTTACATATTAATAATAAACATGATCTTCTGGTAAGCCAGGCTGATAGCTGCATTGCACAAGTGGAAAAATAGGCTTTCCTACCCATGTGAGATCTATGCCACCTATGATTAGGCACTATTAAATGATGTGCATAATGATGTGCACACCCATCATTTAGCAGTGCCTAATCAAAGGTAGCCTAGATATTTTAAGGATAGGAAAGTCCATCATTCCCCTTGTTCCCTGTTGCTATCAGTATGACTTAGTGGAAAGATATGTTTATATTTGATATGTCAGAATAAAACAGGGACTCTGCTACTTGCATTCTTGATGCAGAAGGGTGATGAGCTCACCAGTTTTCGGTGTGAGGAGGAATAGTGACGAATGAATACCAGAGGGGGACTGAGAAGGCCACTCTTGCAAGGTACTGCTATATTCAGGGAAGGGAGAAGACAGAGGAGAGAAATATGAGCAGATTACTGTGAGATTGTACAAATGTTTACATTCAAACTATGGATTACGTTTGTAGGTTCTGTCAAAAATGTACTAGAAAAGAATAATGGCAGAAAATATAAAGGTTTAAAAAAAAATGTCATAAACTGCATATTAAGCATGCACACCACCGCAGCACCCCCACTGTAGCATCTTGGATCCACCATAACCACTAGACCACCATATCAGATGACCTAAAGGTGGGCAAGCAATGTGAGAGGGCAGCAAGGAGGGCTTGGGGGATACTGGGATGCATAGGGAGAGGCATCACCAGTAGAAAACAGGAAGTTATTATCCCTCTGTACAGACAGCTGGTGAGACCCCATCTGGAATACTGCATGCAGTTCTGGAGACCCAATCTCCACAAAGACATAGACAGGATGGAAGCTGTCCTGAGGAGGGCACTAAATGGTGCAGGGTCTGCACTGGAAGACATATGAAGAGAGACTAAAGGAGCTTAATATGTATAGCCTCGAGGAAAGGAGGAGAGGGGAGACATGATAGAAACTTTCAAGTACCTCAAGGGAATCAACAAAGTCCAAGAGGGTAGCATCTTTCAAAAAAAGAAGTGTGCAAGAACAAGGGGGCACAATTTGAAGAAGGGGGGGGGTGGCTCAGAGGTAATTTAAGGAAGTATTTTTTCACAGAGAGGGTTGTGGATGCATGGAACGGCCTTCTGGAGGAGGTTGTGGAGTCAAAACCAGTGGTGGTATTCAAGTATGCATGGGACAGTCATAAGGCAATTCTAGGGGGTGGGAGTAGGGAGAAGTAGGCTGCTGGTTAACTAGGATCTGCAGCTTATCCATTAGGTAGGGAAATGGGCAGACTGGGTGGGCCAAGCGATCCTTATCTGCCGTCAAATTCTATGTTTCTATGTAGAAATAAGACGTGGGCTGCCAGCACCATGATCACTACCTGACCCTATTGTCCTGGCCAACATTCCCCTTGCCATAAAACTAGTTCATGCAATTGTCCAAAGCTGTTTGTGGATATTAATGTATGAAATGGCTGCCACTACATATTCAGTCACTTCACTACCAATCTACTATTGCTTGTATAGCACTTTGGAATACAATGTGTATGAAAAGCACTATATAAATGCTGATTATTCTTATTATTATTTCCCATGGAAAAAGAAGACAAGACAAGCATATATTTGAGTTTCAAGAAAGTATGAACTCTAACATTGGACTGAAAAAGAACTTTGCTACAAAAAAGTGGCGGCTGTAGGTGAAGGGTGTGGCTGCAGCCCCCACCCCACACACAGATACACACACATAGTAATGTACTTTCTGCTGCTGCTGCATTTCACTTTGTTGAAGAAGTCTGATTTATTGATTGTACAAATGTTTACATTCATTCTATGGATTACATTTGTAGGTTCTGTCAAAAACGTACTAGAAAAGAATAACGGTAGAAAATATAAAGGTTTAAAAAAAATGTTAAAAACTGCATATTAAGTATGCACACCACGCCGGCACCCCCACTGTAGCATCTTGGATCCACCATAACCACTAGACCACCAGGTTATTCAAGATTTGTACTGCACTGTGGTTTGCCACAGAGAAAGTCGGTTGGATTAAAACAAAATTTCAGCATGTTAAAATAGACAAGTGAACAGAACCATAGTCTAACATGTGTATTATGCAAAATAATTCACATGGTTTTGACCTTTTGGGTGAAACAATTCTATACGAAGGGAAATAATAACTAGTTAGCACTATAGAGAGCCATATATCTTTCTGACTGGCTCAAATGATGTCATCACATAACACATTTGGCAGCCATTTTAGGAAGCAGGTCAGACAGTTTTTTTTTCTTTTAATTAGAAGGCTGATTTTACAATATTTAAATGCTCTGGAACCACATTTAGGTAAATTATATATATGTAGTTTTAGCCTCAATGAATACAGCGGCCTTTCCTTTAGTCACCTACGAAGTCAGAGTTTTGAATAGTTTGTTGTCAAAATGTTGTTTAGGTATCCTTTAAGTGGACAACATGTTAGTGGTCTTCTACATAAACAAGCAGGGAGGTACTCACTCTTACTTCCTCTGCAGAGGCCATGAGAGTCTGCTATTGGGCCATAGTGCATCACCTGGAACTGACAGGCATATTAAACATCTTGGCCAACAGCTTAAGCCAGTCTCGGTCCAAGACACGTGAATGGGAACTTCTTCTTTCAGTGGTCAAAGATCTCTTCGACAGGAGGGGCCGTCCTGAACTGGACCTTTTTATGTCACCACTCAATGCAAAACTGCTCAGTTTCTGCTCACTAGACCCCAGGCCTGGTGTTTTCTGGTGAGATGCATTGTCCCTCTCCTGGACAGGGAGTTCTCTGCACGCTTTCCCTCCCTTTCCATTACTGCAGAGAGTCCTTCTCAAGTTGCAATCAGAGGGGCGGAGATGATCCTAAGAGCCCCTTACTGGCCACGCCAGATCTGGTTTCCACTCCTTCAGCTACTAGCAGTGGAACCTCTGATTTCCCATGCCCCTGCACTCCCACTTGCTCTCCCAGGAGTGGGGCACTCTGGTTCACCCGGACCTCAAATCACTGAATCTTCATCCATGGCTCCTGCAGACCTAGCAGTTGCCCCCTTTGGGGTTTCCTTCAGGGTGGCAGACGTCCTAGTGGCAGCCAGGAAGCCTTCCAGTAGAGCCACTTATGCTTTGAAGCGGAAGCAGTTATGTATCTGGGTCACCACTCCTCACCTGGATCCCTTCTCCTGGCTGGTGAATCTTGTTCTAGAGTACCTCCTTTCCCTATCAGACCCCTGTTGGGCCTGGCCTGGACTTGGGAGACAAAAGCAAACCAAAGTGGAGACTAAACCTGAACTTGTTTACTGATCGTGATTTCATCCAGTTGAGAACTGACAGCAGTGTACTGCAACACTAATAACCTTGGCCTGCAGATGCAGGCTTAAACTTACTGGGAAGCAGCAGCAGCAGCAGCAGCCTGCCTTCGGGGATGCTTGTTATCTAGAAATTCAAGGTGGACATAGTATGAGAGGGCTGGCCTTGTAGTGCAGCGGTAGCACTACCACTCGCTATACTGCCAACCTGGCTTTGGGGGCGGACTCGGGTTGCTCAGTGGCTGACCAGAGAATGAGCATGTCAAGGACAGCTTTCCTCCCAGAGAGGGGGTGGGGGCACTGCATCTTGCTTACTTGCCTACCACCCAGCATAAGCCAGGTGGAAGCACATTGGGACTGCACATTCAGGGGAAGACCAGTCCTTATAGAATCTGTCGCAGAAAACCTCCCCCTTGGTCCATTGTGTCTGCCCATTCCTATCTAATGATCAGTAGGAGTATCCTGGTGGTTCTTCTTTCCTCTCTCCTCCCTGTCTTGATGCTGTCTGTAGCAAATCCATGCACTGTTCCACCCTCATTTCGATCCCCCCGTTGATTTTTGTACAGACCACCTCTTTTGGCAGCTTACCTCTTCTGGCAGCTCATTCCACCCCTACATCACCTTTTCCATAAAAAAGTACCTACTGACATCCCTCCTAAATTTGCCCACTCTCACGCCTCCTTCAGGAGCTGCCCTAATATTAGTGTTCCCATTCTGCTGGAATAATTTTATGTTTCAGTCATATCCCTTTCTCTCCTCCAATGTGTACATGTTTAGATCTTCCAACCTGTCTTCGTAAGTCCTCTCCTGCTACTTCTGGGTCATCCTGGTTCCTATTCTACCTTTATTCTGGCTGTCCCAGTCCTCCTTCAAACGCAGACTCCAAACCTGCACACAGTACTCCAGGTGAGGATAAACCAGTAACCTATACATTTGTAGCAACACCTCCCTCTCCTGCTGGTGATCCCCCTTCCCATGCACCCCAACATCCTATTTGCCGTACCCACCACCCTATTGTACTGATGTTTACACTCCCAAGTCCTTTTCATCAATAGTGCTTTCCAGTACCATCTCCCCCATTCTGTATTCAGTGTTAGGATTCTGTTTCTTTTTCCCTGTGTGCATCACCTTGCACTTTGTGGTGTAAAATGTTAACTGCCATACTTCTGATGACCTCTCTTATCTGCCCAGATCCTCTTTCATAATTTTGACAACCTCATCACCATCCATCCTACCACAGGTATTAGTGCAATCTGCAAAGAGTCATATCTTGCCTAAGGGATCGAAGAGGACCAGTCCCTGGACCGCTCCCTGTGTCACCCTACTAGTGATTCCCCTGTCCGCCCAAGAACTCCCCATTTGTTGCCACCTCTAGGTTCTGTCACTCAACCAGTTTCCTATTCATCTAGTGATTTTTGTCCCCCACCCCAACTGTCCATGTGGCATGGAATCAAAGGTTTTTCTGAAGTCAAGGTACTGTATGTCCACCGCTTGTCCCTTAATAGTTATAACCAGACTACTGCTATGGCCTTCACTGCATTTTTTGGGGCTGTGGGTGGAGCCTACAGCCATTTTGGGATTGATGGTAGCTCTAAAAATGGCTGATTGTGGAACCTTCCATTGGACTTTTGGAAGTGTCCTTCCGAAAGTCCAGCGGAGCTTGAAACACTCCATCACGACTGGCCGCTACGGAATAACAGCTGCACTATTTTAGTTGTTACTTACGCATTCCAGGGTATGAACTACACATGTGCAACTGCACGCATACGTAGTTCTGCTGGCACCACCATGTTGTGAATGGCAAAATGCCGTTCACTGCAACTATGCATGTGCGTCGCTGCCAGCACCGTCAGGAAAGAAAACCTTCCCACTGCTGCTGCCCTCCCCACTCCCCATCCCAGCGCTGACATTGGGGGCCCCAATTCCCATGTCGACATTATGTAGCCCTTCCCAACTAATGTGGCACACTGGGAGCCCACCCCAGTGTGCCCAACTGTATTTATAAATTTGCCCTGTCGGCATTATGCCTCTAACTCGTGGCACACTGGGAGCCCACCCCAGTGTGCCCGATGTTTGTTTTCCCTTTCTCCCCTTCTGACATCGGGGTGCCCAATCCCCGTATCAGCATCATGTACCCACACCCCTTTTCCCAACTCATGTGGCACACTGGGAGCCCACCCCAGTGTATCCCAATGTATGTTTTGTTTCAGTTTCCTGTAAATAAAGAAAACCTTCCCCCAATGTTTTTGAAAATGGTCCCTCGTTGCCCCAGTTCTCCCTCTCCCATCCCCACCCTCCCACTGAGCACCCACCTCCCCTTACTCCATACTTACCTCTGGAGGTAAGCTCTGTCATCTTCTCGGGACCGGGACACATCTGCACTCTTTAAAGCCGAACTGCAAACTGAAGAATGAAAGGTAAACGTGCTATAATGGCATTCAGTGGGGTTTTAAACTTAAGTTGATAAATTAGCCATTTTTTTGAATTTTGGCCCCAGATTATCAACATGGGGTTCTTGGGGCCCCACCTCGTGAACAGTGTCACTGTCATTTCATTAGTCGGTCCCTAAAGGGTGATTTTTGTGGTTGCTGCGCAGAATCCCTTTTTGGGACCGATTAACGAAACGACAGTGCCGTTGCTCATGAGATGGGGTACCAAAAAGCCCGTGTTGCAAATTTGGTGAAAAAAATCCCCAAAATGACTGGATTAAGAGCATGTGTTGTGTAGTTTCTATGCATGCTTCTAGCTTTGCCAGTTTTCAATATTTTCACTCCAGATTTTCAACATTGTCATTTTTGCACACCTCCATTTTAACAGTACAGCTGTCATTTTTCACATCCTGCCCGAAACATGTTTTTGCGCCTGTGACACAGAATGGCATGCTTGCTCTGCTAAATCATCTTTCAGGACAAGTGAACAATATAACACTGGCACTCTTCATGAGGAGGGGTCCCAAAAAGGCCATGTTGAAAATGTGGCACAACACCTCCAAAAACTGGCCAAGTAACACCCAGGTGTTCAATAATTTCTACGCACACTTATAACTTTGGTCACTTGACAGCTCGTCACAGCCCTATCGACTCTGGCCAGAGTTTATTTTTGCTCCTCCCTTGCACCCCCTGACCTGACACTCCTGACTGCTTATCTTCCCGATCTGCCTGCCAGTCTCACCCATTATTGCCACTTACTGCCATCTGGCTTCCCAGGCAATCTCTATGTCTCATATTGTCCAGTTTATCTCTGCCAGGGGACATCCGTCCCGGGGGGGGGGAGAGGAGCTGCATTATTGGGAGTCCTCCAGTGTGTGGGGGGGGGGACAGACGTGGTGTGTTAGAGGGACAGTGGCATGGGGGACTAGGCAGCTGTCATCTGGCTGGCTGAGATGAGCACTGTTTCCATTTTCTGTGCCCCACCCCATGCCCCAGCAGTGTGCACTGCAGCGATGCCCTGGAAGCAGAGCCAGCTGCAGGTGGTCACCTATGCTGGCAAGGCTTCCGCACAACAGCACGTGTTGTTCTCTGAACGGTGCTCTGCAGCACCTAGCCTCGAGAGGAGAATGTCCCCATGGCCACTCTGTCACCCTCCCTGTGGGCCTCCATTCCTGATGTCCCAGAGCTTGAACCCGGGTCACCAGCATGCTAAGCGGGTGTCCCACTGCTTAATGCCACGGAATCGGCATTCACTGCAGTTTTAGCGTCAGTTATGGATACATTGATGTATTTTTGCTGTTTTACCCAACCAAGGAGGGTGCAAGCTATGGTACATTTAATTTACATCATCTTTGAAGCCGGGGCTAAGGAAACGTTTTTTTTTTTTTTTTTTTATCTCTGTACAGACTACACAAATTGAAAGTAACTGTGCTGCTAGGTAATCCACTTACAGTGTTTTAAACTGTCAGTTTGAATATAAATTTGCAGATTTTATTACTATTTTTATGCTACCTGCATCTGCTTATCCCCTTTTGTTCACTTCCCCAAGCCTTATTACCTGCCCGCTACATGGTTCCATGGGGGGGGGGGTGTCTTGGGGTTCCCAGTGCCACTTTGGAGTTTATACTGTGGGGGAGCACTAGGTGATATGGGGCCTGTGGGAGGAACTGACTTCTTCCTGCTGTGGCCAGAGTGTTTTGACTTTTTCCTCTCAGCCCCCTGGACTCCTCTGACTAGTATATCAGTATGTGTGCATGCTACATACACGCCGACATCAGGTGGTGTCTCACTGTGCCCTAGGCAGCTCCTGATTTCACTGCTACCTGTGATCACCCATGTGACAGCAGTGAAGAAGAGCACACTGCCTCCCCATCCCCAGATCCCCAGAGGAGGAGAGCATCTTTTGAGACTCTTGATCCTCTCTAACCCCAGCCTGGCTCCAGCAAATTTGGCTTGGTCCTCAGCTGGGTCACCGGCATCGTGAGCGTTAGCCCTACATTTGCATCAGTGGACCAGCACTTTTTACAGATCCTGTTTACATAGTAGATACAATATATTTACAGAATTATAAATACAATATATGTACAGAATTATAAATACAATATATGTACGGAATAGTACATGTACAGAATTATAAATACAATATATGTACATAATTATAGATACAATATATGTACAGAATAGTATATGTACAGAATCACAGATACAATATATGTACAGAATAGTATATGTACAGAATTATAGATACAATATATGTACAGAATTATAAATACAATATATGTACAGAATTGTATATGTACAGAATCATAGATACAATATATGTACATAATTATACATACAATATATGTACAGAATTATAAATACAATATATGTACAGAATAGTATGTACAGAATTATAAATACAATATATGTACAGAATTATAAATACAATATATGTACAGAATAGTACATGTACAGAATTATAGATACAATATATGTACAGAATTATAAATACAATATATGTACAGAATAGTACATGTACAGAATTATAGATACAATATATGTACAGAATTATAAATACAATATATGTACAGAATAGTACATGTACAGAATTATAGATACAATATATGTACAGAATTATAAATACAATATATGTACAGAATAGTACATGTACAGAATTATAGATACAATATATGTATTTATAATTCTGTATAATACATGTACAGAATAGTATATGTACAGAATTATAAATACAGTATATGTACAAAATAGTATATGTACAGAATTATAGGTACAATACATGTACATAATAGTATATGTACAGAATTATAGATACAATATATATACAGAATTATAGGTACAGTATGTTTACAGAATTAGTGGCATCAATACCTCTGTCTTTCTTTGTTTTAAATCAGGACTATGTTTACCCAGACATCAGAGACCGTCAGTTTCTTCACTATTTTTATCAGAAAGCAAAGAGGCATAAGTTTGATGTTGAAAAATATAACAAATTGAAGGAAGACCTTGTTGAGGTAAGGCTTAGAATGATGTTACTGATTCACTTATGATTGCAGTTAATCATCAGTGTTTGTACATTATTAACGCTCATTCAGTTCTGCATTGGAAATCATGAGTGAAATTACTAAGCCACCCCTTGATGGCTCCTTGGCTTTTTCAGACAAACTGCTGTGTGGAAGTAATTTAAATGAAGTTGCTTGAAAATTAATATGTTCATTTAGAGTGAGCACAGTTATCTCAGCCTGTCAAGTTCTATCAGGGAGTGACAGTATTTAAGCTTCCTGCAGTTTTATTGCTTTGCACAGTGGGACGTCTTGTGTTGTTTTTTTGTTTTTTTTTTAATGTATTTAAACAAATTAAAGCCACTGGTATGTTGATGGGGCAGCAATGTCACTGGCTTCCAGATGCAGGGCTTTGAAAGCTATGTGTTTTGTGAAGTTTGCAGGGGTGAGAGTGCTGGCTGCTTGGCACAGAAGGACATCCTGCTGGTTGGCAGATTAGTACATAAATGTTTCCTGCAAGTATACTGCTGAATGGACCACAAGAGTGTGTGTGTGTGTGTGTACGTACAAGGGGGAAGGAAGCTCAGGATGTGGTTTAAAAACTGGATCTCTGTATTGATGACTAATCAGGACAGCTGCAATATTACGGCATCACACAAGAAAACAAAATATTCCTACAGCCATAAACTTGGTAACTAAAACTGGTATTGGCCCCTCACTCCACTTACGGGACAAAAAAATCACAAAATAGTTAAGTAATAGCGAAACCATATCTCCCAAAAAGCCTTCTACACAGTTCTGCTTTCATGAGAAAGTTTGGCTCAGGACTGCCTGGGTTTGAACGCCAAGCTCTAGGGCAGTGGAGGCTACGTGTTTGTGAGTAACTCACACAAATCTCTGGAGGTAAGGGTGGCAGCCACCTGACACATTACCATCCCTTGACTGCTGTCCATGGAGCTGCTTGGGTTTTAGCTAGGAAGACAGACACTCAGGGGTGTCATACCAAGAGAATTCTTGGTGAGCACACAATAAAAACTGATATAGGGGGAACCATAATTCCAGTTTCTAGGGACATGGATATGTTGTTCATCCACACTCATTGGCAGTATCCTTGCCGCTTTAAATCTTGCCGGAAGGTCTTCAAGCTTGCTCCTCCCACCCACCCGGGTGGTATAACTCTCGGCTCCGCCCATGAGCGTCAGATCTTCCTTACAGCTTAGAGCTCAAGTTTCCCTCCTTAACGCTCTGCGTTTATGACTAGTTCCTATTTCTCCGTTTGCGGATTTAAAAATAATATTTTGCAAAAGACTTCAGTCTTGATCCTCGCTGCTGCGATGGATCATCGACTCAGTTTGAGATGCCCATGCGGGCAGAAGATGTCTCGGACGGATCCACACTCCACGTGTCTACTGCTTAGGCCCTTGAGCACGACCCATGAGCTTGCGACCTGTGCTCCTTTCTCGGCCCTCGTCCTCGAAGAACCGTGCTGCCCGATTGCAACTGGCGTCCCGAGAAGCGCTTCTCCGGTGAAGTCCAAGGAGCCCGGTTGGCGTGTGTCCGCTGGCGGCGGGTTTTGGTGGATCAGCTTCGAGCGGATGGTCGCCTCGAGCGAGGAGGCGGCGCGGCTGATCTTCCTCGCCGCGCATTTATCCCGCTTCTCTGGGTTCTTCCTACACGGCTTCCTTTAAGAGCTTGTCTGTCCCTCTCCACTAAAGGAGAAGGGCCTCGTCTGCTGGACCTTTTCTCGTCCAAAAGAGGACAAGGGTAAGTCCTCCGGCTGACGCCTGGGAGCGGAAAGGTCCCTCTCCCGGGCCGCCGACCGTCGGCTCGGTCGATCGCTTCGCTTCGCCACTGGCCTCACGGGTGTCCCCGCCAGGTCAGTTGGACCGAGACTCCCACTGATGAAGTCTAGATTTTCTCGACCCATTGACGGGCTGTCGCTTTAGCAGCCGAGATTCCCCTCCCTGTTCCCCGGAGGAGTTGAGGATCCCGTGGGCTCGCTTGTGCCCGGTTCCAGAGCCCTCGGATGGACCTTCCGAGCCGAAGGGAGGTGTCGGTTCGGCCGAGCACCTCCTGGGCCGCCAGGGAATTCCGGGACTCGGTCTGGTCCTCGGACCTCTTCGCGGTCCAGCCGTTCCCACCGTCATAGCGGTCTCGGTCTCGGCCGCATCAGGCGGCGTCGCGCTGTCCTCGTCCTCCTCCTCGGATGAGGGGCTTCGGTCATGAAATTACGTCGGGCGGTGCGAGACCTTATGTGCAACAGCTCCTCCCGCCGGAATAAGCCGACTCGGCGCCTTCCCCGCCATTAATGGCTGTCACCGAACGGCCGACACAACCCCTCGACTTGCCGAGGAGCCTATCCAGGCTGGTTGTTCGGCCAAACCAGCTGCTCCACCGATTGCGGTGGAACCTCCGTCCTCCAGCCACCAATTGGGGCTCCGACCAAGGATTCTCGGTCGGCTAAGGGGTTACCCATCGGCTGTCAGTTACCCTCACTCCCGCCGACCTCGGCAGTGAAGGGTGGCTCAGGCCAGAGGCAGTCTTCGAGGACTCTTCCGAGTCCGAAGATGATTCCTCCTTCTTCTCCAAGCGATTGGACTTGAGTCTTCAGGAGGTCAGCCAATGGGACGATAGCCCGTCGTCCTCCTAGGACTGCTTCGCCTCATCTCGAGTCTACCGGGATGGAGCTCGAACCCGCTTCCAAACATGGCCAGGTATCCCTCACGGAGATTCTGGACCGAGGGATCTCCGACGGAGGCCTTTCCGGTGGCCGAGGCCATAGTGGGTCCAGCACTGGAACTTTGGCAGCGCCTGCTTCCTGCCCTGCGCCGGCCAGGATGGCCAGGAAGTATGCGGTCCCTAACGGGTTCCGTGTTTTTTGGAACACCCTCTGCTGAGGGGTTGGTGTTACCGACAGCGTTTTTCCGCGCCCGGCTGCAACGCCAGGATGTGGACAAACCTCCTGACAAGGAGTCCAAGAAATTGGACTATGTCGGGCGAAAAGTCTACGCCATGCCTCTCTCGGCCTTCGTCAGGCCAGTTCGGCGCCTCATGGCACATTTTTCTCATGCCCTGTTGGGCTCCCTGGATGAGGTCATCCCTCATCTTCCGCCCGATCTGCAGACTACGGTTAAGCAGGTGCGGACCAGGGCAGGACGGTAGGCCAAACAGCAGCTCCAGACTGTTCGGATGTAGGGGACTCATGTGTCAGATCGGTGGCGCCGCAGCGATGGAGGCGTCATGGCTTGGCTGAGGATATCCACCTTTACTGGATACCCAGCACAAGTTGGCGGATGTTCCCTTTTGGGAACTGACCTTCGGCCCTGGGTGGAAGGTCACCTGCAGAGGATCGAGTGTCCAATGCCACCTTGGACTCGGTCTCTTCCGCTCAGAAGGACAAAGGCCGCAAACCACAGCCTAAGCCCTTTCGTCCTTCTGTGCCCCCGGCGCGCCCGACCCAGCAACGTCAGGGCCAGCAGGCTCGGCCTTGGCATCCCAAACCCAAGCTACCGCTTCCTCTAACAGGAGGCAGGGAGTGAGAGGGCCTAGGAGGTCCCCGCCGGTCCCTCCTCCAAGTCACCCAGTGACGGGCTGAGGGTGTGCTCTCATCCTCAGCACTCTTTCCCCTGGGTCCCCCATTGGGGGACGGCCTGCACTTCCGTTCACTCTGGTCCGCTGTTACCACGGACAGGTGGGTCTTGGAGGTGGTGGGAAGAGGCTGCCTCTGAATTCAGCAGGCACCACCTCAGAGCCGTCCACTCGGGGGCTTCGATCCCAGCCTCACTGGGCGGCTCCGCGTGCCGACATCGCCTCCTCCTCCAGGAGGAGGTGGTAAGAGAGGTGGTGGACCCTCTTTCAGACCCAGGTTTGTGTCCAGGTACTTCCTGGTTCAAGCGGACGGGGCTGGCGCCCATTCTCGACCTCCACACGACCTAAACAAGTTCCTAAGGTGCTCGAACCTTCAGGATGGTCACTCTGGCTCAGATAATACCATCCTTGGAACGCGGGCGTGGTCTCTCTCTGGACTTGCAGGACGCGCTTTTTCACGTCCCCATCCGGGTCTGTCCTCACCAGAGATTCCTTCTTTCCGAGCGAAGGATCTCTTCGAGTTCCAAGCCATGCCCTTCGGCTTGTCTCCAGCTCCCAGGTCTTCACCAAATGCATGGCAGTGGTGACAGCATTCCCTCGTGGCGCCGAGGTCCGGTGTACCCTTACCTGGACCGACTGGCTGATAGCAGCTCCTCCAGGAAGGAGGCGGAGGGTCCAGAGATCTGCCCTCCAGGTCTGCTCTCAACTGGGCCTCCTTATCAAACGAGGTCAAGTCGGAACTCGAGTGAAGCAGGTGATTTTATTCATCGGGCGCAGTCGACTCTCTTGAGCCAGAGCGCTGCTCGGCGGACAGGGCGAGTTCTTTCCTCCTTTGCCCGATCATTTCTGGTTGGGCACTGCGCCTGCCGGGACTTCTCGCCTCCTGGGTCTCATGGCGCGCCAGCGTGGTAGTCTGTTGGGGTCCGCTGGAACATGCGTCCCCTTCAGTGGGGACTGGCCAGCCAGTGGTCACAACGCCATGGTATCCCTTGGACCAGCTAGTGTCGGTGACATTAGGGGATGTGGAAGCAGCTCTCCAGTGGTGGACCGTTCAGATCATTTGCAGGAGGGAATCCCGTTAAATCCGCCCGAGCCAGCGAGTCTCTCTGTCGACGATGCCTCTCTGATGGGTTGGGGTGCCCATCTGGGGAACACCGGGCTCATGGCCTCTGGTCCCCGCGGGAGTCCCGATTGCACATCAACCTGCTGGAGCTCCGGCGGTCCGCCTAGCTCTCACCGCCTTGCTCCGTTCTCCGGGTCAAGTGGTCCGAGTCGAGACGGACAATACCACACACCATGTACTATCTAAACCGCCAGGGCGGGACGCGCTCCATGCTTCTATGCAAGGAAGCTCTCCGCATTTTCACTCGTGCGCAGCCTGGAGGCGGATCTCCTAGCCATTCACGTGGCAGGAGCTCCAACACCCTGGCCGATGCCCTAGCGGATGGGGCTGCATCCCACTAGTGGTCCTCCTGCCGGAGGTAGTACAGCATCTGTTCTCCCTTTGGGGCACACCTCAGGTGGACCTGTTTGCCTCCATGGGTATGAGCTGAGGTCTATTTCATGCCGCCCCTCAGCAGGGCTCGCTGCAGGGGATGCACCTTCAGGGGCAATGGACCCCGGGCCTCTTTTCGCCTTTCCCCATTCCCTTGATCCACAAGGTGCTTCTCAGGAGGAGGGACAAGGCGCAGGTGGATCTGATAGCCCCAGACTGGCCTCGCCAGTTCTGGTACCAGATCTCCTCAGTCTCAGCTCCAGGACTCACGGCAGCTTCCAGCTCGCCGGACCTGCTCTCAGTCAATCAGGGAAGGTGTTTCCATCCGGACCTTCAATCCCTGCACCTGACGGCCTGGTTCCCTAGCGGCTAGAGTTCCAGGCTTTGGGTCTTTCCGACGAGGGTCCTCAATGTAGTTAGGCGTCCCGTGAGGTAGCAGAAAATGCTATGCCTTCAAATGGAAAAGGTTTTCCATTTGGTGTCAGGGCAAGGGCTTGGACCCTTCCTCCTGTTCCTTGGCAAGCATCTTGGACTATTTATGGTCCCTTTCTAGTCAGGGCTTAGGTCGGCGACCCTAAGGGTGCACCTAGCGGCCATCTCTGCTTACGAGGCGGGCGGAAGGCAGTCGATTAGCGCAGGAAGGTGGTCTGGCCTTTCCAAAGGCCTTGATTCATTTCCCTCAGTGCGGGAACCCCCACCTCCGGGATCTACTGCTGGTACTTGCGAAGCTCATGGGCAAGCCATTGAACCTATGCACAGGTGTGCTTCTCTCACCGTCGTGGAAGACCGCCTTCTTGGTGGCTATCACGTCAGCCAGAAGGATGGGAGGAGCTCCAGGCGCTTTCCATCGAGTCTCCTTACCTGGGTCTCTCCACAGGGACACAGTTGTCCTGCGCCTCACCCCGAAATTCCTTCCGAAGGTGTGGTGTCGGAGTTTCACCCAACCAGGTGTTGACTCTGCCGGTGTTCTACCCCAATCACACCTCGGAGGCTGGCTATAGGCTCCATACTCTGGACCGTAGAAGGCGCCGCTATTATAAGGAGCGCACGGCTGAAATTGGGAGAGGTTCGCCAGCTGTTTGTCACCCACGCTGAAGCCGCATCTGGCAGACCTGCAGCCAAGCGGACGATAAGCAGGTGGGTAACCTCCTGCATAGATCTCTGTCATAAGTTGGCGGGCATGGAGCCTCCCAGAGGGGATAAGAGCTCATTCTACCCGCCATACCGCTGCAACGGTGGCTGCTTCCAGGGACGCCCTATCCAGGAAATCTGCAGGGCTGCTACCTGGAAGTCAGCAAACACCTTCATTACCCACTACCACACGACCTTGAGTCACGCGGGATGCTGGTTTTGGGGCCTCGGTTCTCCAGTCTCTCTTTCCCAAGTAAGTATATGGGGTGTGTCGTCTTGCCTCCTCCTCCCGGAGAACTGCTAGAGTCTGCCAATGAGTGTGGATGAACAACATATCCATGTCCCTAGAATAGACATCACCTGTAACAGGAGTTCTAGGAATGGTATATGTTGTTCATCCACACGACCCACCTCACTCTCGCTTCGACGCGACAACCTGAGCTTCTCCAGCTGGCCAGATCTGGCGCCATGGCGGAGCCGAGTTATACCACCCGGTGGGTGGGAGGAGCAAGCTTGAAGACCTTCCGGCAAGATTTAAAGCGGCAAGGATACTGCCAATGAGTGTGGATGAACAACATATACCATTCCTAGAACTCCTGTTACAGGTGAGTAACCTGTATTTTAAAGCCTTTCTTGGTCCAGAAAACACTACCTGGATGAACATTTTAGGGTGACCCCCCCCCCCCAAAGTCTACGAGCCTGACAGAGCTATAACCATTTACCCCTGCTGGTGAAGTAAAGCCTCATTCACACTTGCCTTGCTTTTCATGACAGTCGGGTAATTTTTAGCCCATCTCTGCTCCATTCCATTTTTATTTCCACTGCTAAACACAGGCCATAGGTTGTTGGGGGGTAGGAGACAGGGTTCCTGATCACCTTCCCCCATAAAATAACCATTGAAACCAGCAGCAGAAATGCAGTAAACAATAACGTGTTTAGAAAATAAAAAGTCCCTGCTTTGGCATGCCCTAGTCCTTATGCTAATCTCCCTCAATGTTCCAAATGGTCTGGGTTGATTGACAGCACTTTAGTAACTAGTCAATTGCCAGTGCAAGATGGGAACCCCACAAAAGACTTGGTGTAATTCATGTGTTGGGGCTTCCCGCTAGTATCTAGGCTATCTGCAGTGATTGGGGTTGTAGTGCTGTTAAGTCGCACAGTAAACATTAATGGGGGCAGGAACAGAGCCTACAGGAATACCGGATAGTAGTAGTAAAAAACTTTATTCTACCAACCTGGATTCAGTTCACTATCCACACTTCAGCAGAATTCTAGCTTAGTTCAGTCACCAGATATCTTCGAGTTTGTTTCCTCCCACCACCCATGGTTTCCTCTGGCTCCATCCTGTCTGTCGTCAGATTGTCTTTTCTGCTTGAAGTGACAGGTCTTAAGCTTCGCAGTTCCTGCAGCTTGAGAGGAATTCAGTTTACAAGTGCTAAAACATTGGTGATTTTCTTAACTTTCTCATTCATTTTTGACGTAAATTTTGCACCTTGTCTTCTAGTTACCACCCCTTGGATGATTTACAAGATAGAATGTAAGAAACAGTGTTTCAGATGATGTGTTCCATGCAGGCAGAAAATATCTGCAATGGGTAGCCATGACAGGTACCTTTATAATGTTGGTCAGTGTCGATTCTGTCAGGCTAGTATCCTTCATCATTAGACAAAAGTAAAATACACTTCCTCCAAGGAAGTCTTCCAAGAGCACCAGCAGGCTTCTGTGGCCATGGGTTAGCAACTCGGCTGCAGCCACTGGGGAAGGGAGATGACAGCAGGGCCTTCACTGGTCTTAGTCCCTGTGGTGCAGGCCATGGCACTCTGTTCGTGTGTTGCATTGAGTTCAGGGATATGTACCTGACTTTGCAAACTTATGGTAAGAGCCCCCTTATCACAAAATGCACAGACAGCCCAGTCGCCATTGATTGTTGAAGAGGGAACGTTCTCGCTCCTCCCATTCACTCGACTACCCCCACTAGTTGACCTTGATCGAGCCTCCACCTGTTATGGGGTCGGTCGACGCTTCCACAGTAACCCTGATGGAGCAGGTGACATAGACTCTGATCAGCACTCTAGTCTGGGAGCTGGCTGAGATTCTTCTCAAGTCCATTGACTAGGAGTCAGAAGTAGAGGCATTGTCACTCTCCAAGACCCAGGTGCTGTCTGGCCCCTCCCCAGCTGCGGAGAGAAGTCAGCCAGTGACTCCAGTCAATCCGACCCCTGAACTGCCTCCACCAGTAGTCAGAAGAATTGAATAATGCTGGCACTCAGGAGAAAGAAATATAAAGTAGACAGATAGTAAATCCAAATATTTATTGCAGCACAAGAAGAGAGCATGGCACTATACCTCAGCAGTTTGCCTCACATGTGTGAGGCTTCATCGGGGGTGTGGCTTCTTGTGCTGCAGTAAATGTTTGGATCTACTATTTGTCTACTTTATATTTCTTTCTGCTGAGTGACAGCATTGTTCAGTTCTTCTGTCATTTTTTGGCGAGGCACCCCTTCGATTATGGGAGTGCATGGTGTTTGTGTTTGGTCCACCAGTAGTCACCCTGCAGGTACCTTCCACGGTGCCCCCCACCATGGTCAAGTTATTTCAGCATGTGGTCTACACAGCACTGCAGCAAGACCTTCATCAAGGTCGATATCCAGGCCAGCATCTCATTCTCAGTCCTGTTCTAGTCGATATCACTGCCAAAGGCATTCATCAGACTTGTTCTCCCCATTGGACAGTCGTCAATAGTGTCGAATATGGAGGAGGTGTGAGGAGCTCCTCTGATACCAGCGGACAGTGTCCGGTCAGGGGTTCGGTAGGCCCATGCTGACAAACCCTTCAACCCCTACTTGGGTTCCTATACCCTTGCAGCCCTCAGGGTCATGGCCAGAGGCTCCATTTCTGGTCATTCCTCTTTCAAACGGAGATATTTTTCACAGTTGCTCTTTAAATTATTTTGTTGTAACGTTTCAGAACTCCAAATGTTCCTTCCTCAGACCATGAGCTTACTTAATATTCATAGGGGTTTCCATTCTAAAAAATGGAAAAACAATAATCAAATTTTACTTCCCATAGTAAAAATATGTTTTTTTGAGAGTTTTGTGAAGCCTTTTGAGTAAATATTTTCACCGTGACTGGCTCACAACCATAGCGTATGTAAATTTAAGGTAAAAGAACTTTAAACATTTTGGTTTAAGTACACAATTGTATATTGAACACCTCAGCATTCTGTTTAGCTACCTTTGGGATAGCTTTGAACTTATTTTAATATTTGGTTTGCCGTAGGCTGGTTCACATTGAAATTGAAGTGCCTGTGAATGAGATATGATTTTCTGGATCTACGAGGTATTTGATGTTTATTACCAAAGTGGCTTCTCTATATAATAGATTTCAGTATTTTGTCTATGGGATACCTACATATATTTAAAAGTAATTTGATTATTTTTCCAGAGTTCCTTTGAGGCGTTCATCGGCAGCACATGCACCCCCCAACCCCATTTTTCTTGGCATAAGAAAATGTTTATTATTATGAGGTTAGTTCCACCTTATGAATATCAATTAACTCAGGAGTTCTTTATTGAATTGGAACGTATTTTTACTATGGTAAGTAACATTTGATTGATTGTTGTTTTTCCATTTTTTAGAATGGAGATCCCTATGAATATTAAGTAAGCTCATGGTCTGCGGAAGGAATGTTTGGAGTTCTGAAACATTACAACCAAATAATTTAAAGAGCAACTGTGAAAAATATCTCTGTTTTGGTGAATAAAAGGAATTCAGTTGCAAAGTGATTCAGGTGGTTGCAGTTCACTTTGGATTGAGTGAGACTTTTTTTTGACTTAATTTAGTATTCCGTGCTTTCTCCCTCCCTTTCTCCTTTAATGATACTCCTGAGGATTTATATAGAAAAAGGAACCCTGGGACACACAAGCTGGAGCTTTCGTTCCTCTTTCACAACCAGTTATGGTAGAGCCTCCACCCCTACACTCTTGTGATAGTTTTTTGTGGCTACTTACACAGATCTATGATGTGATCTCTGCAAATGGCACAGTTGTCCACCACAGTGTCCAAGGCCCAGCCTGCTGCCGTAGTGCACTGGAACAAAACGAGAGGCGGGATCCCCGTAAATCTTCACAATCAGTGGTGATCACCTGAGATAACAGAAGAACAAGTAGGCAGCACTCGAGGTGGATTAAAAAAAACCTGTAAACCAGTGCATTAATGAGCAGAAATAACAGATTTATTGGTGAGCCTTTACAAGTCCCAAGCGCTGAAACAATGTCCCAGTTAGCAGGGTGGTCCACCCCCAAAAAGACCATAACCCCTGTTTGGGAACCCAATTTCTGACTCAGAGGAATTCTCCACAGCATACTGCTCCCAGGGTTGACCGGGCATTGACTTTTCGGCTGGTATGTCCACCATGGCTGAGTCAGTGTGATTTGCTGCTGCTATTCTACAGCACGTCTGCTACCCTGAACGTCCTTTTAGTGGTGGTCCAGAAACGTGAGATCTACCATTTGATGGACATCGTAGAGTAGTATGACTCCCCAGTGGTGTTGGTGTTCGCAGTAGCTGAGGTGATTCAGGGCTCTGCGCTACAGATCTGGCAGCACTCTGTGTCCTGCCAGGCTCCCCTGTGCCATATGGAATACAAGTAAATGATACTATATGGGGGGGGGGGTCCTGTTTCTTGGAGCACCTCTCAGCAGAAGGGTTAGTTTCAGACTTGGCCTTCAGAAAATTGAAGGTCCAAGGGGAGGCAGACAAGCAACTGGACAAGGAGTTGAATAAACAGGACTTCCTGGTATTCAGGATATGTGCGGAAGAAACCTTTGGCATATGTCAGGCCAGCTACATGGCTCTGATGGCCTTGTTTGGTTACACACATTTTGATAAGCTTGCGGATATGCTTCCCATACTCCTGTCAGATAGCCAGACAGAAGTGGGGCCGTGTAGGACTGGGGATGTTTGCTGTCCAAGCACCAGCTGCAGACAGCTTTGGACTCTGATTATTCATGCGCTCACACAGTGGCTGCCTCAGTGGCCGTACACAGGAGGGCCTGGCTGCATCTCTCAACTTTTACCCCAGAGACCCCACACAAGTTGGCAGATGTACCTTTTCTGGTCACTGACCTCTTTGGCCATGAGGTGGAGGATCTTCATATCTGGATTGAGAAGTCCAGTGTCATCCTGGATTCAATGGCATCATCTCAGCAGACTGTGCAGCCTCCCACACCTAGACAGGGCTGCTTTTGAGGCTCAGGCTATCTGTTCCAGCAGCAGCCTCAGCAGCAGGAACAACAGTTCCAGCACTGTCATCCAGCAAAGCCCAAGTCCAGTGGTTAGGCTCAGAAAAGGGGGCAGTGGTGTGCCTGGAGGCTGAGCCACCTGAGCCTCCTCTAAGGGTAAGAATTGATGGGATTGCAGGGAGCCATTCTCCTACTCACATAGCCCCTGATGCAGCTCCTGGTTTGGGGGTTGGCTCCTCCACTCCCTGGCACAGTGGTTTGCCATCACTTTGGCCAAGTGAGTGTTGAAAGTGGTGGGTTCGGCTCTGACTCTAGAATTTGAGACTTTTCCATAATACTGACCCCAAGCACAGATGGAGTCCTTGGTGCCTGTGGATGTGCTAGCTGCACTGCAGACTGATACCACTGAACTCATAAAGTGCAGTGCTATTGAGCATATTCCAGACTCCCTGGCCTCACAAGGATATGTGTTTTATTACTGGTACCAAAACAAACCGGGGGGGGGGGGGTGAGGTGAACAGGTTAATTTGCAGGTGAACGTTTTGTATCATCACATTCAACTAAATCATACTGTTTCTGGAGCCAGAGCATGATTTTTGGACACTGTACCAATCAAAGGTCCTACCATTTGGCTTGTCCTCGGCACCAAATGTGATCATTAAGTGCCTGTCAGTTGTAAGGGGTACCTCAGGTGCAGAGCCACTAGAGTACACCCTCTCTGGACAGGTTTCTCACCTCCGGCATCACCAGGGATGTGGTCAATCGGTTCAGGAATCTGGCCCTCCAGACATTCTGGAACCTAGGCCTCTTGATAAACCAGGGGAAGTCAGAACTGGTCCCCAAGCAGGTGATCCTGTTCACTGGATGATGGACTCCCTGCAAGCCAGGGATTGCATACCTGTGGACAGAGCATCAGATCTTACTTCCTTTGCTCGATCATTTCAGATTGTGCAATTGCACACGGCCGGTGAATTTTTCCAGCTGTTGGGAATCATGGCAGATTCAGCCAGTGTTGTCTGGTGGGCCTACTGGCACACGCACCCCTCCTGTGGGAGCAAGGGAGTCAGTGGTCTCAGTGCCACAGACACCTAGACTATCTGGTCTGGGTGACCCAGCAGATGTTGGATGCTGTAGAACTGTGGCTGTGTCTTCAGAACCTAGTGGAGGGAATTCCATTTATCAGCTCAAAGCTGACCCTCTCCTTAACTATGGACCCGTCTCTGGTGGGATGGGGGCTCACCTGTCAGACCACAGAGCCCTCGGGTTCTGGTTGCCAAGCGAGACCCGCCAGCTTATCAGTTTGCTAGAGCTCCAGGCAGTGTGGCTGGTATGACAAGTTGCTCCATTGATTCAGGCTTAGGCCATGCAAGGCCAGACTGACAAGGCCAATCAGAACAAGCAAGGTGGGATGCTCTCCTTTCCCCTGTGCCAAGACCTGCTGTGGACCTGGTCTCTGCTATGCAGCCAGCAGGGGGGTCTCCTAGCAGTGTCAACCAGTTAGCATACACTCTCACTTGGGTAGGAGTGTTGTCTTATGATTGTTCCTTACAACAACATGTCATGGCACAGCTTTCTGCCTTGTGGGCACACCTCTGCTGAACCTGTGTGCCTCCTGGGAGAACAGAAAGGTGAGGATCTTCTGTGCCCATCTTCCTCAGATGGGAATGCTGATGGAAGATGCCTTCTGTCAGCCCTGGGCCCTCCTGTACACCTTTCCTCCCTTTCCCTTGATGCACAGGGTGTTGTTTAACGCACACAGGAACAAGGCAAGGTTGATGCTGATTGCTCCAGAGTGGCTCAGGCATCAAGTTTTACACACCTCCCCATGTTTTGTTTTCTGTAATTGCTGAGTACAGTTTTCTCACCTTGAAAACACTACCCAACAGTTGTAGAAAATAAATATGGCCAGGGATTCCAATAGCACTAGTTCAGTAATGCGGTGCTGAAGCATAGTGTGTGTGTGCGAGAGAAGCAGTGTGGGTATGCGTGGTGCGAGGGGAACCTGGCATGTGTTCACCTTTATAACCAGTTAGTTATAATGGCAAATTATAACCAAGTTTCCCTATGAGAGAAAATGCTCCCTAGTTATTACATAGAGAATAATTAATGGGTTTCTTTTAAGTTATGAAACAGAAGATTTAGGGGACGGTCTGGGTTATGCGTGTGGGGAAAATAAAAGTAAAACAGCAGGTGGCATGAGTTTCCTTTCAAATTTGAAAAGTTTTTTTTTACCACAGAATGGTACAACAGCATTCTGTGACCTTTGAACTGTGGTACAGCAGCTTTTTAGTTAGGATGGAAATTCATGCACAACGAGGGGTAACCATATACCATATATGGAATAATGTATGAGTAATCACACACAATGAGGCTGTGTTTGCAACAAGGGGTTGAGACAAGTGTGTGGACCTCAAGAGCAAAGCTCTTGAGAGGTTCATGCTGATGGGTGAGTTTTGTATGGTTGCCCATATTTGTTACAGTATGTGGCTTCTGAATTTTATGTATTTATTTTTGATGAGTTGAACGCTACCCTCGTATGAGTAAGTAGAATGGTGCATGAGCAGAGCTGTGTGGAGAAACTGAAAGCAGTGGGAGTGATCGCAAGGGGGAAACACAGCTGAGTTAATGATCAAACGCGCACAGCAACATTTTACAATGTGCACAACAACTTAGAACATACACAACAATGTTTTTGAAGGGGCTGCTTTCCATGCACAGTAAACCCTAACCATATACTGTATCATTACTTCATCATCTTTTCTAGTTATTGGGGACTCCATAGTTACAGGGATTGGAGGCAGGTGTGCACCTCAAAACTGGAGGAGGTATCAGTTCTGTGTCACCCAGGAGCAGCTCTAATAAATGTAATTTCCCACTTGGAGACGCTGACTAGAGCTGAAGGTAGGAAGCCAGCTGTTGTGATACACCTTGGTACCAATGATCTGGTGAGGAGCAGTGTAGGAGAGGTTAAAGGTACTGTAGATTCAGGGAATTAGGTAATAAGCTGAGGACAGTTGCAGAGACGGTAGCCTTCTGAAGAGGTGCTGACAGTGCCACATGCAGGATGGAACAGAAATGATAAAATAATTGAGTTCAACACATGGCTTAAGGGTCAGTGCGATGAGGAGGGGTTCCACTACTCAGTGGGCTGGAGTTCCTTCTGGACCGATAGCTGTTTGCAAAGGATAGCCTGTGTCTGAGCAGAGGGGAAACCAGTGTGATAGGGCAGATGTTAAATGTTACAATTAGCAAGTTTTTAAACTAGGTAAGGGGGCCCGGCCAATGATACAGTAAAAAGTGCACTGATTCACAAAGGAAGCCATGAGCATTCTCTCCTGGATCACAAAGAGCAGGTGAAAAGGAGGGAGGCAGGCAGGGGTAAAAGCAGGAGAAGTGGACATTCAAAACAGCAGCCAAGATTAGGAAGAGCAGAGGGGATAGGAAGAGCAGGTGGAGAGGTATGTACAGGAATGCAGGGAACCGGTAGGCTCCACTATATGCTAGAGAGACCCTGAAGTTCTCTGAAGATACTGTATCTCTAGTATGTAGGATAATCTCTCAGGAGGACAGGAAGTGACATCACTGCGGGTTTAGGTGGCTGAAGAAGAGGGAAAAAGACACAGTTCCATAGTCTGTAGACCGCTAAACCAGACAGCCGACAGGGACAAGGTGCTAGAAAATTAAATTAGGATGGAAGGGAGCCATGGAAGATCTTTAATCATGCCAAAGTTCAGCCTCCTCGAAATTAACTGGGTCACATAGGAGGCAAGGAACAGAACTAGGAGTACTGTTCATGTATTTGCTATACATTACAATCTGGACATTGTCTCTGGAGGTGCTGAATTTGGCCTAACTGTCCTATAAGGTCTCCTTACTTATGGTATTTAGATTCTTCCTCCCTCCATGTTTGGTACTGCTTGGGAATCAATCCATGATGTGGCTCAATGGAGGGAGATACCCTTGAAGAAGATAGAATAGTTACTGTAACAGTAGATCATCTAAGAATCAATCTTCACTATTAAGTTCCACTAATGGGTCTGGGGCAAGAGGCACTAGGACCCCATAAGAGCAATTTATTTTTTCAGGGAGGGAGCTGACGTCAGCTACTGATGGCACCTGAGCACCTCATGTGGTAACAGCCAATAACTGTTACTGGCTCCCTTACGCACCTCAGTTGTGTTTTTCCCACTGTTGAATTCACAGAGTGGGAGCAACACCACCTCAGTTTGACTGTCGTCATTGAAATTCTTCTGTGGCACTGCTGAAAGTTTTCTTTTTTTTATCTCAACTTTATTATGAGGAGATAATTCATTGCAAGTCATGGCATCACATTATCATAAAAATAGCTGTGATCTACAATTAAATGTTAGCATAAGACAATAAAGCTGTTCTTTACTTCAGTACAGGTTCTAGCATGCAGGGTGACCTAGTCACTTGTAATTTGACAATTTTCAATGAACTGTTGTGAAGCTTGAAAGTTTTTTGGGTTTTTTTTATGCTTTTTTCTTCCTACACCCCGGATGGCCCTCCTTTCCACCGACCCTTCCAGCCCAGTTACCTGTTTTTTCCCTGGTGTTACCTCTCCTGGAGTCCTCCATGGCAGGGTGGTGGGAGTCCCTTGACCCACCGAACAGTGGATCCAGATTGTGGGCAGTGCCTGAGTCACTAGTACAGGGTCGCAGAGGTCAGCAGCCATCCTGTCAGTCAGGGTGTTTTCCAACTTCCTGTTTCCGCTCTTGTTGTGCCATTCTGCCCTTCCCCATAGGGACATTGGTGTTGGGACTACATCCCCGATGTGAGCGTGAATCGACACACTCCTGCGATACACAGCGCAGCATGGCCCTCCCACCCAGTGTCATGAACACCCTACCACCCACATGTCTGTAGGTGCCAGTGCTGCAGTAGGATGCGGCACCCTCCCCCTGGGAGGAAAATAATGTAATCTGGGATGCTTTATCCTCCTCACAGCCAGTCAGTCCCCAACACCCCAGGCTCATTCCTGATCCTGAGTCACCGGCGTCGTGAGCAGTAGCACTGCTGCTGCAGTAACAGGCCTGCCACTTTACAACAGTTCGACCAGAGAAACCGTAAATAACAGTGCCAACCATGGCATAACGAAACTGGCATTGCTGCCCATACCTTGAATGAGTTCTTATTTACAGGGAGTTCTTACTTCAAGAGGAAGCTGTTGCAGCAGGCTACACTGTTAGGACTAAGCCCCCTGGTGCAAGGACCCCATGGAAAACGTGTAGCTAGCAGTATACAGTGGGGACCCCACCCCCCGACGTAAGCCTGCCCCCGTCGACCAGTGGTATAAAAGAGGCGGTCCCCAGCCCCACCCCAATTTTTTTCCCACCATCGACCCATGCACATCGGCACCACGGATGCCTCCTGCTTCCAGTCAACCGCCATCATCGCGTTTACTTACGTTTTGTTATTTTTGCCATTGCATATCTTCTCTGTCGTCTTTATCTGAGTGGTAGAAATCCAAGTGCACCTGCGGCAAGCAAATCCCATCGAAAGATGGCCATTCAACCTGCTTGATTTGCTTGGGCCCCAACCACGACTTGGAGGCCTGCCAGCATTGACGGAGTTTCAACCGCAGGACCAGGATCCATCACCTGAAGACCTTGAAGAGCCACCTGTTAGAGCAACAGATAGACACCATGCAATGGACCGCATCCGGACATGGCTCCTCTTCTTCCTCTGTTCTGGGAACTTCCCCTTCTGCTTCCCATAAAGATAAGAAGACCAGTGGGAAACACCACTACAAGGATAAGGATAGACATAGATCAGACTCCCGCTCCAGGTCCCCACACAAATTGGCGGCTTCTTTGAGTCCCCACTTCTGCAGGAGGTCGGACTCTGCTCCTCTGGCAGCTCTCACTTCTTTGCTCCCATTGGTAAAGTCTCCCACCTTAGTCCTTGCGTCTAGCAGGGGAAGGGTCTTCAGGGCAAGGGTCTTTGCCTGCCCTTTCTCCCTTGAGTCTTAGATCATTTCAGCATCCATCCAGGTCTAAGTCAGATGGACCAGCTGACTCTTCGTCGGACTGGGCGTCGGGGTTCGGTGACGAGAGATGCCAGGAGCAGGAGCTCCAAGTAGGAGTTCACTCCCCTAAGCAACCGACGCTGGCCAGTACTCCGGGCAGCCAACATCAGACTCCTACCTTCTCTACCTCCACTTCTTTGGGGTTGAACCAGGTGACGCCCCCTTCAGTGTCGCCCAAACCTCAGCTGTTGCTAGCCCCTCTGGCCCTCCTCAAGCCGATGCCAGAGGACCCATTGTCAGCTAACCCAGCGACTCCTAACCTGACGCTAAATTACCTGGTGCCGAACAACCCAACGCCAGATACCCTGCCACCCACAGGACTGCAGCCAGATACGCCCATGTTCCCTGACCTGAGGACATGGTTGCCTACTCCGGCGAGGCTGATGCTGGGCCCTTGTAATGTTCCCCACCTGGCCCCAGATCCTCCAGATGCCCCTCTCATCTCTCTTTCAGACGTAGGGGTGCTGTTCAACTCATGGCGGAACACCATTAAAGGGAATCTTTTGCCTAAGGGACCCTCCCCACCCCTACGAATCCAACTCCCTCGGGGGTCACTCAGGCCCCTCCTATGCAGCCAACTTCACCACCACTCAGAAAACCCTCACCTCCACCTAAAAAGGGTAACCCCTCCTCCTGACCACTTGGACAAATGGTCCCCAAGGTGACATGGCCGAAGGCGCCATTCTTCGTCCCGGTCTTGCTCCAGATGCTGGCACCATTCGCACGGACGCCAGTCCTGATGTTCTTGAGGTTTTGTTATGCCTTCCCTCCCTTTCCTGTCCTCTAAATAATCCTACTCAAGCTACAGTCAGAAGGGGCAGACATGATCCTGATTGCTTCCCTTTAGCCTCGGTAGATTTGGTTTCCCCTGCTCCAGCAATTGGCAGTGGAATCTCCTATCCCCCCTGCCCCTGACCTCGCACTTGCTCTCTCTGGAGCAGGGTACCCTGGTCCATCCAGACCTTACGTCACTGCATCTGCATACTTGGCTTCTGCAGACCTAGCCACGGCCTGCTTTGGGGTTTCCCCTAGGGTCACAAAGGTTCTGGTTGCGGTGAGCAAACCTTCCACCAGAGCAACTTACGCTATGAAGTAGAAGTGGTTCTGCCTGTGGGCTTCTGCATGTACTCTAGACCCTTTCACATGCCCGGTGAACTCCGTCCTGGAGTACCTCCTCTCTCTGTCTGATTCTGGGCTCTGCTACTTATCCATCAAGGTGCATCTTTTGGCAGTTTCAGCCTGTCACACACCTGTGGAGAACAAGATGCTTGCTCAGTTGGACCTGTCCCGCACCTTCTTTCGAGGCATGCTGCACCCAGAAACGCCCATTAGGGACCCTGTCCCGCCATGGGATTTTTTGTTTTTGTTAGAGAAACTTGCCTTGCCTCCCTTTGAGCCAGCAGCAGACTGTGAGCTTTGCTTTCTGTCATGGAAAGCATTATTTTTGGTTGCTGTCACTTCTGCTCAGAGAATTTCTGAGCTTCAGGCTCTGATGCGCAAAGAGCCATATTTAGCTTTAAGGACGAAGTCTAAGTTTCTTCCAAAAGTGGTGTCAGTGTTCACACTTTAATCAAGACATCCACTTGCCAGTTTATTACCCAAAGTATTTGAATCGTGGGGAGGCCCTGTTGCACGCTCTGGATGTTCATAGGGTGCTTCGTTATTATATTGACCGCACCTGCTTGATCAGGAAATCTGACCAATTGTTTGTTTCCTTTGCCCCAAAAACTGCAGGGCCCTGGTTGCCGAATAGAATTTATCTAAGTGGTTAGTTAACTGCATCACTTTCTGCTACCATAAATATAACAAGCCTTTACTGGGACTGGTTAAAGTGCACTCCACTGGGGGGGGATGGTTGTTGCCTCTTTCGCATTGTTGTGAAAAGTCTCTGCAGCGGACATCTGTGCAGCTGCTACATGGGAGTTCGGTACATACTTTTGTCAAGCATTACAGCTTGGACATTGCCTCTAGGTAGAGTGCTGGCTTCAGCCTAGCTGTCCTCCAGGGACTACTCTCTTGAGAGCTTCTGCTGGCACTCTTTTCCTCCTCCCATCCGACCGGGGTTTCTCCTTTGACTGCTTAGGACTCCGTCCTAATGGTGTAGCCTGCTGCAAGAGCTCCCTCTTGAAGTAAGATAGTACAGTTACGTAAGAACTTATCATAACAGCAGATCTTTGAGAAGAGCTCTTGCAACAGGCGCTGCTTTCCCTCCCTCCCTCCTTCCTCTGGTCTTCTTTCTTTTTCCTATGCATGGGATTGCTAGAACCTCCTTGGTTCTCCATCTAGTACAGGCCGGGTCTCCGGCGGTAGAAGTGAGGTGGGGCTGCACACTGCCCCTTTTATACCATTGGCCGTTATTGGAGCGGGCCAATGTCAGGGGGCGGTCCCCTCTGTATACTGCCAGCTAGAAGTTTTCTGTGGGGTCCTAGTGCCTGGTGGCTTAGTCCTAATGGTGTAGCCTGCTGCAAGAGCTCTTCTCAAAGATCTACTGTTATGGTAAGTGTTTATGTAACCGTACTTTCCTGTTTACTCCCTTAGACTAATAGTATACTGACTGAGATTATTTAATAGCAAAACTGCCTTGCCAGCAAAATGGGCTTTACTAGAAAAAGTAAACTGGCAGCAACAAGGGCTGACATCCCTGTGGATCCAACTGTAACCCCTAGATGGCGCTATCCCAGGGGCTACTACCCCTGCCTGATTTGCCACTAACAGGCTGAGGGACCTGGATCCAATGGCGGGTGCCTCCACCCAGAGGTCAGGGTTTGCAATAGTTAAACTTACTTGGTCACAGCCCTCTGGGACACTGCAACGCCCCTTTCTTCCCACTAGTGGCCCACACAGTATATCAGAATTACCTTCACAGTATACACTTACCCCCAGGACTGGTTCATGCACTGGGACCCCCTGTAAAATAAGATACAGTGCAACAATCACAGTACAATATTTTAACATAGACAAATACCTCAGGCAGTATAACTTTGCTGAAACAAGCAGCTCTGATTTATTTAGGGGG
Organism: Neoceratodus forsteri; assembly: GCA_016271365.2. Classification (NCBI taxonomy): domain Eukaryota; kingdom Metazoa; phylum Chordata; order Ceratodontiformes; family Ceratodontidae; genus Neoceratodus; species Neoceratodus forsteri. The sequence goes on along the minus strand of CM057453.1, from coordinate 428,552,427 downwards.
ATATAACAAGGACAGGGGGAAATCAGGTTAATTAGCTTATACTTTACTCATTTACCTATGGCTCTGTGCACAGGCCTATCCCTACCAGTTACTGTCCCTGGGTACCCAAGCCCTAGTGGCTAGTCCAAACCGTGGCAGCTGGTAGGGGCCCTTTCACACAGGGAAAAGAAAAATTAGTTAAACAGTCAGCAGTACAGTTATTCCATTTGGATTCAATGTGGCAATTCTACAGGGAGCGACCCTGAATTAGTACTCACGACCTCCAAACAAGATAGGGTCCTTCAGTGTCAGCAGGGCTACTCTTGAGCTCCACGAGACTCCTCACACATTTATATGGCAAAAAGAAAGTACTATACCAGGCAGGCTGCTTCTCTATCCCGATCGCAATTACTGCACAATACCCGGGAGAACACACAGCAGATTCAGTTCCTGACAGACCGAGTGCAATTCAACAATTTCTCCAGTCTTCTACAGGGTGAGCCTGGTTTCTACTCTTCAGATATCTTTTGATTCTCTTCACAGGATGGATTCAGTCCTAATAAGCAGTTACACAAGCTGCAGACCGGAACTCTGGACCTTACATGTTTTTGACTAAAACTGTGCACTGAAGGAGCACAGGGTTTCTTTCCTCTTTACTCCCAGAGCTAAACTGAAACTCCAACAGACAAAACGGGCACTTCCTTTGAGTTCCTCCCAGTTCTTGACTGGATTGGCTGTCACTCACAATAGACTGCTCCTGTTGGTCCAAAAGGCTGAAGTCTAAACTACATCTCCCAGAGTCACTGCCCATACAATCCTCTTGTGGCTGGCTCAGATTATGAGTCCAAGTTCTGATTCGTCAAGGCACCATTTTAGAGCTAGCTTACCCCACACTGATTGGTCCAGTTCAGCAGTTCAAAACTAGAATCGAACTAGGCAGACACAGTTCTGACTGCAAAGAAAGCAGGTTAGACAAACTGTATTTTCATTATTACTCTAAATGATTTCTGGCAAACAGTTACATCTTTCAGATAGGTTCCCTTTGCACTCCTAGTGACTGCAAAAATGGAGTGAATTGGCAGCAGTTCGAGTGGTACTCAAGCAGAGAAGCACACAGTCACCCCATACAAACTAATTATGTCTGCAAGCAGACAGCTCTTAAAGAGACAGTACCAGAGGCTTTAAAAACACTCACTGATAAATGGCTTAAACGCCAAACACCATTCAGGCTTGGAGCATTCAAGCAAGCTCCTGGAAGTCTTTTGGGAACCCCCATTTGCAGGGGGGTTACACCACATCTTATTAAGACATTGGGTATGAAGGCCCGTGGCTATGTATTTGAATAAAATTATAATTTCTTTAACTTACCAAAAAAGGTTCAAACAGAGAACATTTCAAAAAACGGTTGAAGCTCAAATGATTAAGATAAAGAAACGTAAATTGACCCAGTGGTATGCAGTAAATAAAAAACAACACAATTTGGAAAGTGATCACACTTTACCCATTTCACTAGAATATAAAAGATTGCTGACAATGGCCATGATTGAACTCTTACCCACTGATAGGAGAGAGTCTAAGCTTAAAAGAAAGGAGGAAAACACCTTGGATAACATCTGCCCATGTAAGAAAGGACACATAGAAACTCTACAGCATATCCATTTAATTGCCCTATCTACATAAAATGGAGGAAAAGGTATACAGAAAACGATATTCTTATATATGCATACAACCTGGAAGATGCACTCACTATACATGCTGTTGTACCCTCTTGGTACATGTCAAGCCATAGATGTGGCAAAATTTTACAAAGAGATGATAAGATATATGGAAACCATTAAAATGCATGAAATTGAACGTTACATTTCATGAAATGATTATATTGCTATCTGAAAGTCCCCAAAATAACCCAGAATACAACCTTGAGAGCTCCTTAAAGACACTATTTTAATAACACTATAATAGCTTATCTCATGTTGAATACTGAGGTAAAGCACCTTATGATGAGGCTCTTCATTGTAAACCTCATTTGGAAAGTGTAATAATGAATTTCTGGGGTAATCTTTGTATGCATTTAGTGTCTCTAGACGTGCTGGTTATTCAAGAATTGTAAACATAAAAGATGGTCTGCACTGGACAAGAAAGCACTTATGTACATTTGTAGATACCAGATATGTTTGCTGTTGAAACATAGTAAATAGAAAGCTGGCTTTCATAGGATTGTAATGTATAGAAATCTATTTTTTAATTATGTGAAGTAAAGTATTGTATTTTTAAGTGAGTAATAACATTATCGTGTCGAACAAATAAGCATTGAAACTGAAACTATTTACAGGGACAGGATGTTCACTAGGGGAGCGGTCTCCTAAGTGGCTTTTTTATGAGAATATCTGAGGCTAGGACATTAGCGCTGTCTCTCTCTCTCTCTTTTTATTCTGTCCCCTTCACAGTGACATTTGAATCCCAGTCCACCCTGGTGTCCCATTGTGCCCGTAATTCAGTATGTTTTTCTAGTGTGGGCCTTGGTTTGGCTGTCAACTCCTCCTTTCTTCTAATACTAGCAACTTTACGGATCCACGACCGGTTGTTGACAAACTTTTTGTCAAATGACCGTACAGCGAAACCGTCATGTTGACTGCATTTTCAGTCGGCATACGTTTTCTGACTTAGAAACGTGTTTTTCTTCGGGGGCTTTGACCCCGAACCCCCCACGCAGGGAGCTGTGTCCCTGCACCACCACCCCCCCACCACCACTAAATATAATCAACTCCATGTCGGAGCTGATTAGGGGAGGTGGTGAAAGACCCCCGGAATACAGTGCCGGGGTCCAACGCCAACTCTACAGTGACCTGGCGCTATAGTCACTGTAGTGACAGTCGCTGTCGGTGGTGTATACCCAACCCTACTAACTCAGGACTCAAAGAACAGAGGTGTCAGTTTTAGCCATTTGGCAGTGATTTATCTTTAAGCCACCATGCATAGGATTTGTAAAAAGCCTAATTGTTTATGGTTCCCTGTTTTCTTAACTTGCACCCCTAGGACTAGGTTTTTAAATTCAAGTGGAATGGGGGGCATTCCAGAACCTATTCAATTCTGTATGGATTTTAAACCAGAATGAAGTAATTATTGGGCAGCCCCAGGATATGTGATAGTGCAAACCTGTAAGTCTCCACCCTCTACAACATAAACCAGTATTCCCTGCCTGGAAGTGTCATGGTATTGTTGATGTGTGAAAAAATCTGGTCATGCAGTACACTTCCATTTGTATTCCCTCCACCTTGGTGAGGCTTTTACCTTCCAGCCCCTTTCCCAGGTCTTCTTCTCAGATATAATAATCCCTGACTCCACCTCTCACTGTGCCTTTAAGCCAGAAAATTATTGGTGAGCCCCCCCCAACATTATTTTGTAGGCTTTGGAGACTGTGCCCCCCTCTTCCCACAAGCATAGCCACCCAATAAAGGAAAATTTCCAGGGGAGTTCGGTCTCTATTTACCTTAAGTATTAGGTTTTGGTACTGAATGTAGTGTCTTATTTGTACTGTAGCTATCTGTGGAAGTCACTCTGCACCAGATAGTTCCTTAAAGGGTAGTATGGATTTATTACTAATCAAGGCCTGATACCTAGAGCCGGCCCGGTGGCTCTGAGGGTTGAGGCGCTGGACGCCACATCTCACATGACATAGGCGACCCAGGTTTGGGAACAATCCCGGGTGTTGGGGGTTGGCAGTGGCAGGAGAGGATCGAGCATCCGGAGAGCTGCTCTCCTCTTCTGGGGGTTGGTGGGTCCTGTCTCCCGTGGTTTAGTGGCTCCTGGAGGAGATATGGGGCTGCTGCAACCACGGAGACCTAGCAAGACGGGGTATGGGGGCTGCGGCGGATGTCCTGTGGACGCGTGCAGAAGCACGTCCATCGGGCACTGGACATCATTGCACGTCTGCATCCCCGGGAACCAGAGCAAGGGAGAGTGCCACATCTCCGGTAGGCGAAGGTGGGTCCAGGGGTGATGCACCCATGCCCAGTGTCTGGTCCCCATGCCATCTCTGGTGCTCTGCCAATCCTGGCCGCCCCACTAAATTCAAGATAGCACACCAGGGAGTAAGTGGTCCCACCCCGGGGGACTAGGAGCTAGGGGGTCGGGCAGACCAGGTGGAAGGCAGAGGCAGGCCTCCAAAGCAGCAGAGGATGGACTTCAGGTGGGTGGGAGAATGCGCCCCTGAGAGACCTCAGCAGAGAGAGTCCAGAGCTGGAGAGAGAGAGGAAAGGTAAAATAAAGCTGACAAAAAAAAAAGGCCTCCTACCTAGTTAAGGATAATCTTTTCTTCTTGACAATCCCAGGTCATTTTGGGGTGGAGTAAAATTGGGGTTTCCAGTTACCACTGTGAGGGGTCTTATCTCATTCAGTGTCTGTGTAATGATTTTGACTTTCTGAATTTGTTATATCCTTCCAGATTTTAGGGAAGAGAATGATGTGAGGCAGAGCAAACAGAAAGATAGTACAGAGTTGTTGAGCTTCAATCTCTCGCCACTCTGTATCACCCCTTTGGGTTATCCATGATACTATGGGAGCTTATTGTGTGGGAAGTCAGGCATGCCCTAGTCCATTAGTTCTCACACTTTGTGATAGTGAGCCTCTCCCAAGCCGTGAAAAAGATTTTGAGCCTCCCTCAAATTTGGAAAAACATCTTGGGCCTCCCCACAGAAAAAAATAAATCCTACTTTGCACAGTACACCAGGAATAAAGTGAAACTAATAAAGCTGGCTGAGTATATTCTCTTTTTATTCGACTTATTGCTCCCCACCCCAGACCCGGCACCCCAGGTTATACTTGTCACTCTTTTTTTTCTGACTTTTGGGCCCTTGTTACTCTGTTTCCTCTCTATCTAGATTCTAGAACAACCAAACCATTTCATCTCTCCCTCTCTTACCCTGTTGTTAAGTAACTTCCTGTACGCTTACCTCAGGTCACACCTGAAAACATGCATCGGATCACTCTGCCTTTCCCAGTCACTAATTTATATATAAATACCTACTACAGAAACAAGCCTTCACTCAGCATGCCTTCCCCAGGCATTAATTTACATATAAATACATACCTATAAACAAGCTTTGGCTCAATGGGATCTTCCTGGTCACATATTTGTGCATAAGCAAAAAAATTCACCTGCAATTATCCATATTTATTTTTTTTATATTGTTTGTTTTATACTTTCACACAAAACAGCCAAAACTTAACATTTAAATATGTACATTCTGAGACTTGACTGGGCCTCCCCTTGAACAATTTGGGGCCTCCCTTGGGAGGCTGGCCTCACCATTTGAGAACCACTGCCCTAGTCTCCTCTCTCTCAGGGTAGGGATAGCATCTTTTTTACTTATGCTGTGTCTACCTTTGGCCCAAACAAGGACAGTAGCAGTTTTTGAACTTTTCTCCTCAAGATTTCTGGTATATTGACGTGGAGAGCTTGAAAGAAAAACAGAAAGTGGCGTAAAATGTTCATCTTCAGTGTAGCAGTTCTTCCCCTCAGAGAGAGGGGGAGCACCTCCTATCTGGATATATTTGCTTTGATTTCTTTCCAGATCTTATAGTGGTGAAGCTTGAATAATGAGGACAGATTGGGTGTTATCCTCACCCTAAGTACCTCACAGCATTGTTTGTTTCCTGTTTAAAGGAGAAGTTAGCCAAGATTGCCCCAGGGCAAGCCCCCTCCCATCTTGATGGCTTCTGATCGCTCTAAATGTTTTTTATCCTGAGATCTCTTCATATAGTTGCAGCTTCCCTGGCAGGGCTGACACAGATGTTTGCAGAGATGTAATAAAGAACAGAGAATAATCTGCATACAGTGATATTTTATGGTTCCTGACTTCCAGGTTTGTCCCTCTAATATTTGCATTTTTCCTCACAGCTATGGCCTGAGTTTCAGCACATAGCCCAAAAAGCGCAGTGAGAGAGGTAGCAGCTCTGTCTCATGCACCTGGTCAGGTAGAATCGATTTGTCAAGATTCTTTTTACCTTACTAGCTACTTGAGATGAGGCGTGAAGGATTTAATACTGTTGCAGAATTTTTGTCCTGTCCTTATCTCCTCCAGGGTTCCGTGTAGGAACCCCCAGTCTACCCCAGTCAAATCAAATGCCTTTTCTGCATCCATAAAAATGGCCAGAGCTGGGTCTTGGGATTTACATTGCCAAAAAATTAAATTGAGCAGGTGTCTTATGTATTAATCTCCCGTTTATGAAGCTAGTCTGATCAGAGTGGACTATAGTCCGCCACAGCCCTGGTGTCTACCAAAAACTGAGATGAAGACCTTTTGGTCCATATTCAGCAGGGAAATAGGGCTGTAGGATCTGCACAGTGTAGGTTTCCCACCTGACTTGAGGATAATGGAGATCTGGGAATTGAGCAAAAGTCGTATTATGTAGCTATAGACACTATAACCACTTGATCAGCAGAACAACTAACAGTTAAACTTTTGTTAGGTAGTATCAAAGGTATGATGGTTTACTTTACTACAGTACAACTCCCTCCTAAAACAGCTAAGGCTGATATCTCTGTATTAGAAGCCTTGGTAAGGGTGGGTAGCAGTTAAAAAGAGTACATAATAGTGAGAGACTTTAATATTAACTGGAACTCCTCGAAAAATAACAAAGTTAGACATATATCACTAGCAAGCAGCTACTATCAGGTAATAAACACACTAGGAAAAATTACAAAACGGGTGGAGGAACAACAGTAGGTTGGGTGTTAACAAACAGACTGGATTTACTGGCAGGATCTGGAACCTTAACTAATGCAGTATCAGGCCACATTTCTGTCTTAGTCAGGAAAAAACTAAAAGACACAACTAGTAAACCTATACTAATAGAAGTCAGATGTTTTAAAGATCTCTAACTAACAGATGAGGTATTCGTTAGGGAACTTGCCAAGAAAAACTGGTCACCCCTTTATGAACAAACGTCAGCTGAAGATGGAACAGACTTGTTTAATCAGTACATCTTACTTCAAGAGGGTTCCTGCAGTAGGTCATAACATATAGGATTGCACCCCCTGACGTCAGGACCACATGGCAGACTTTTGTTAGCAGTGTCTAGTGGGGGACTGCCCACTCAACGTCACGTGACAGACGTCAGCGTAACCCTCTCTAGTGGGCAGTCCCCACGCCCGCTGTCCAGTTATTTCCCACCATCGACCTGCACTAGACCACGCAGTGAATGTTGCTCCAGCTGATCGCCATTTTGTACAAGTATTACTTACTTATTTCTTGCTAATCTGCCGTCGGAGCCACCGTCAGGGCCCTTATGACTGCTCTGACGCCAGCCAACCCGACGCCGGACCTGACTCCAAATCCACTGATGTCAGCTTTCCTGGTGCCAGATAATTTTCCTGTCCCTTCAAGGCCTTCTTTGAATCAAGGCCATCCGTCAGGCTACCGCCCTTATCCAGGCTTCCCGACATCTGGTTTTGCGCCATCGGGCCAGGCGATAGTCCCTTTCTCCCATGGGTATTATTCTGGGTATCAGTCAACAGGCTATACCCCATCTTTTTACCAACCACAGGGATACCCTCCCCCTCAGTACCTGGGGATGGGCACTCCCTATCAGCCTTTTCCTCCTCCTCCATCACAACAGGATTTTCAGGCCATGATTCAGTCCTGGTGGCAGGAAGCTAGATCCCAGCTGGTTTCTGACCTGGATAGAAGGATGCCAGCCTCGGTGGTTACCCCCTTCTTGTCTCCAGTGGGTCCTCTTCAGTCAACCACGGTGCACATATATGGAGGTGCCACCCAGGAGGTCACCTTAGCAGGCGTTAGATCCTCTGATAGAGAGGAGTCTTAAGACTCGGAGGAGGACTCCTCTGATTCCTCATCCAGAGAGCAGTCCAGAACCACAGGCGCTAAGGGCAAGGAGTCAACAAAATCGCCTCCTGAAGACCTCTCCTTTAAAGAACTTCTCCACATCATCCAGCAGGCTAATGGATGGAATGCAGAAGAGCAAGACCCCAAATGTAAGTGTCTAGCTGAACACCTAGATTTAGAAGAGGTATCTCCAATTCCTATTCCTCCTTGGACTGCCCCACATGAGGATCTCACTGCCATCATCTGGCAGTTGCCCCACTCTGTTCTGTCTGTTCCAAAAAAGGCGGACCGGATTTACCATACGCTGGAGGGCGTTTTGTTCCTAGATTCCCAACCTAAGGCAGATTCCATCGTAATAGCCGCAGCTCACAACCGTACTGCCAAGCCATAACACATGAGTCGTCCCCCCGATAAGGAATCTAGGCAACCAGACCAGTTTGGGTGAAAACTCTACTCCTCCTCAACCTGTGCTCTTCATCTCTCAACAACACACATGGTCTCCTTCCAGAAAGCCACCATGGTTAAGCTGGAAGCTTGTCTTCAGGCTGTAGAGGACTCAGACCTCAAGGCGGAACTTACTAAGGACCTGCATTTGTCCAAGATATCTTGTAGACATGCACTTAGAGCCACTTATGAGTTAGTGGATGCAGTGGCTTGTTCCTCCACCACGGTCGTATGTCTCCGGCGTCATGCTTGGCTGCATATCTCCGGGCTTTCCCCTGATGTACAGGCAGCCATCCAGGATGCCCCCTTTCGAGGATCAATTCTCTTCGAAATGGACACTAAGGACATCATTACAGGCCTTCAGGATAGTGGACAGGCCCTAAGATACATAACATCCTTGTACAAGGTGGACTTCAAACCAAAACAGCCCTTTCAGAGCCAGCAGAAGAGGCAAGGTAAGCAACCCTTCTACAGGCGTCAGAACACAAGGAGAGCACCAGGGTCAGCCATCACATCACCTCCTGCCTCCAAAACTCAGAGGATAGCTGCGGGATCCCTCCCCTCACGTCCCTCCACCTCCTGACTCACTCAGACTTCCACCTCCTCCACTTCCCAGCTCTGTGGAGCAGGTGGGAGGAAGGTTTGCCCTTCACTTAGAGGAATGGCAGAGCATCATATCAGATTCATGGGTCTTGCAACTAGTGTCAAGAAGCCAAACCATCGAGTTTCTCAAAATTCCTCCAGACTCGCCTTCAGGTTGATCCCGCTGTTCCTCAAACCAGGAGCTTCTGGTCGAGGAAGAAATACTGGCCCTATTTCAAAAGTCAGTTGTAGAGCCAGTACCTTGGGCACAAACGGGGAAAGAGTTTTACTCCCATTTACTCCTCCTCCCCAAAAAGGCGGGCAACCTCAGGTCCATCCTGGACCTCAGCCAGCTGAACCTTTTTGTGGAATACAAAAGGTTCTGCATGCTGACGGTGCAGGGTCTTCTGCCCTTGCTGCAAAAAAGACCATTGGCTTTGTGCACTAGACATGCAGGATGCCTACCTGCACATCCCAGTGTTCCGCAGCCACCGCCGTTTCCTGCATTTCCTTTTCCAGGGGGAGCACTTCCAATTCAAAGCACTCCCCTTTGGCCTTTCCTCAGCCACCAGGATCTTCACCAAGTGCCTAGCAGTGGTAGCAGCGGCTCTTGCCATCAGAGCATTGCATTATTCCCATATCTGGATGATTGGCTCTTGGCAGCTCCGTCCAGGATCAGCCTAGAGGAATCCCTGCCCTTCACCCTGGATCTTTTTACTCAACTGGGGATTACTGTCAACTACCCCAAGTCATCCCTGGTTCCATCCCAATGCCTCCATTTCATTGGGGCGGTATTGAACATGGTCCAGTGCAGGGCCTTCTTGCCCTTGGACAGAGCGGATGCTCTGCTGTAGCAGGTCAGTCTGTTAGTTTCCTCCAGGCATATTCCTGCCAGGGCATTCTTACACCTTCTTGGCCTGATGGCAGCAACCATTTCTATGGTCTCCTTGGTCAGGCTGCACATGAGGGTCACCCAATGGACTTTAAGAATCCAGTGGGATCAGCATTCAGATGACCTAAATCACCCTGTTATGGTGTCCAGCACGCTCAAGAAAGACCTCTTATAGTGGCAGGATCCTCAGAGCTGGTCTCGACAGTTACCTTTCAGGACACCCCCTCCCTGCCGGACCCTCACAACAGATGCCTCTGGTCTGGGTTGGGGGCCCCACCTGGGGATTCATCAGACACAAGGGACGTGGTCCCAGCTGGAAGAATCTCTCCATGTAAACATCCTGGCAATGAGGGTGGTCCTTTATGCTTTTGAGGCCTTTCAGCCCCTCCTGTCTGTGGGAACACTGCTAGTACAAGCAGACAACATGTTAGTGGTCTGGTACATGAACAAGCAGGGAGGCACCTGGTCATACCCCCTTTGCAGAGAGGTGATGTGGGTGTGGTACTGGGCAGTCCAGCACGACCTGTTTCTCACGGCTGTACACGTCCCAGCATCCACAATGTCTTGGTGGACAGCCTCAGCCAAACAATGACACTAGCTCATGAATGGGAACTTCATCAGGATGTAGCAGAACTCCTGTTCCATTGTTGGGGACAGCCAGAGATAGATCTCTTCACTTCCCCTTCCAATGTAAAACTACCCAGTTTTTGCTCACTCGTTCAAAGGCCTGGTGTTATCCAGCAAGATGTGTTGTCTGTCTGTTGGACAGCGAAGTACTTGTACGTTTTCCTTCCCTTTCCCATTCTACAGCATCTCCTTCTGAAACTTCAAGCAGATGGCGCACAGATGATCCTGATAGCTCCCCTCTGGCCCAGGCAGATTTGGTTTCCAATCGTACAACAGCTGGCCATGAACCCCCAGTACCCCTCCCACTGCAACACGATCTGTTGACGAAGGAACAGGGCAGACTAGTGCACCCAGGGCTCAGGTCCCTACCTCTTTACTTATTTCACTTTTGTTAACCAGGTAAGCACACTAGACAGTCAAGTGCCTATTTTCAGGTGCGACCCAGGAGAATTACAAGGTACAGGCTATTGCACATAATACGATAACATTTAACATAACATGAACTAAAACTATGATTTCATAGACACATTAGTCTCAGTGACCGGACCATAAAATGCAGCACTGTCTGGAAAAGGGGGATGGTACCTTAATTACAAAGACAAGATGAGGCAAGTTTCAGGAAGCACCAGAGGGAGTTTCTGAAGCAGGAGTGGGAGGGGGAGGAACATACATGGGCAGGGAGGGAGTTCCACAGTCTGGGTGCATAGACGGCAAAAGCCTGCTCACCTATTAGAGAACAGGTTTTGAGAACTAGGAATACTTGCAAACCACTAGATCTTAATAGGTAGAAGAGGTTTTTAGGCTTAAATAGCTCAGCTAGTGCAGGGGGAGTGGCAGTTCTGACGATATTGTCAACGAAGCTACACATAACAAAGGTGCGATGGTTGTCAAGGGAGAGTCACTCAAGCTTGTTGTATAGCTCGCAGTGGTGCGTGAGACGGGGGCAGAGAAAGCAAAGTGTCATATATTGTTGTAAGCAATATCCCATTTTGATAGGTTTTTTTTTTGGGGCATGTGCAAAGGAGACCAGACCATAACAAAGCATGGGAAGTAGAGCCCCCTTAGCTAGGGTGAGATGCGCTGCTGGGGTGAGACAACTTTTTGCTCTGTATGCCAGGCCCAACTTGCAGTTTGCAGCCTTGCATATATTGCGTATATGCAGTGAAAAGTCGAGCTGAGGATTGAGGGTAACCCCCAAGTATTTAAAGGAGTCAGCAACTTGTAAAAGGGAACCATCAGCTCCAGTGACTCTTAGAGGAGCAGGGCAAGCTTTGGATTTGGCCAGGAAACTAAAGAGCATAGCCTGTTTTTTTTTTTTTTTTTAGTTTGATGGCTAGCTTATGGTCCTTTAGCCAAGAGTGAATGAGATCAGAGTCAAAGTTGAGCTGAGAGTTGATGACACTGATGTCCTTGGAGCTGGTTAGGATAACAAGGTCATTAGCATAGAAGGTGGAGTGTCCAGGAGCTGGGGGACCAAGGGCAAATCACTGACAAAAAGGGAAAACAGAATAGGCCCTAGAACGGACCCCTGAGGCACCCCACATCTAACAGGCATGGGCTCGGAGAGGGTCTTATTGAATTTAGTGTATTGCTGCCTGCCAGAGAGGTAGATGGTGAATCAGGCTAGAACAGGTGGGGAGAGGCCCAGGGACCACAGTATAAAGCACAGGAGAGAGTGGTCAACCAGATCAAAGGCTTTTGAGAGATCAATGAAGATGGCTTCAGTCAGATTGCCCTGATCAATAGCAGTCCTGATCTCAGAGGTGACCTTAGCCAGGGCAGTAGAGGTGCTGTGCCCCTCATGGAAGCCATGTTGTGCTAGGGTAAGAAGGTCATGGCTTTGGATGTAGACTGTCAGCTGGGAAGCAACCACCTTTTCAAGCAGTTTGCTAATAGTTGACAAGATAACAACAGGGCGGTAATTTTCAAGAGTTTTTGAGTCACCTTGTTTAAAAACAGGGACAACCCTAGCCACTTTCCATATGTCAGTGATAACTCCGGTAATAAGAGAAGTATTGAAGATATGGGAGATGGGCCAGGCCAAAAGGGGACCCCAAGACAAATAAGTTTGGGCTCTATGTTGTCATGACCGGCACCAGTGTAGGGGGAGAGACTAGCAAGGAGTTTGAGTTTCACTGACGGAGACGGCCTTAAAGTAAAAGATGGATCAGGGGGACAACCCACTACAGGAGGGGCTTAGCTCCTTAAAGTCGGAGAACTTTGAGGTGTAGGCAGACAGGCCTGAGAACTGAGAATTAAAGGCATTTGTGATAGTCAGGGCATTGTTGCGGCTGACCCTGCCAGTTAGCGTGTCAGTGACATGTGCTCTGGAGGAACCTCTTACAGTATTCTTCATGTTACGCCAGAAGCTCCTCGGGTCCCTAGTTGAGGATAACAAGGATCTTCATGTATGGCTTCTTCAGACATAATTGTGTCACATTTTAGAGTCTCCCAGAGGGTCGCTCAAGTCCTAATGAAACCTAGAAAGCCTTCCACTGAGTCTACATATGCTATGAAATGGAAGTGTTTTTCCATTTGGGTGGCCACTAAAGGTTGGGACCCCTTTTCCTGTTCAGTGCCCCAGGTTATGGAGTACCTTTTGCACCTGTCTGACTCCAGTCTGTGCTATTCCTCACTGAAAGTCCATCTATCTGCTATTTCTGCCTATCATACATTGGTGGATGGGAAAACAATTGCACAACTGGAGATCTCCAAAACCTTTTTGAAGGGGATCCTCCACTTGAAGCCACCTATCTGCAACCCTACCCCGCCTTGAGATTTGAATTTTATTTTGGAAAATCTTACATTGCCTCCCTTTGAACTGGTTGTAAGCTGTGAGATGCGCTATCTGTCCTGGAAAGCACTCATTTTAGTTGCTGTTACTTCTGCTTGAAGGATTTCTGAGCTTCAGGCCCTGATGTGTAACATGCCTTATTTAATTTTTCACAGAGACCGGGCAGTCCTGCGAACAAATCCTAACTTTCTTCCCAAGGTGGTTTCTGAGTTCACCTTGAACCAGACTGTTGAGCTGCCAGTGTACTACCGTATTCATTCAGATAAGGGTGAGGCTCTTCTACATACATTGGCTGTACCTAGGATTTTGCATTACTACGTCCACAGGACCAAAGACATCCACAAATCAGATCAGTTGTTTGTCTCCTTTGCCCCCAGATCCCCGGGGTCAGAGTTTCTAAGCAGTGTTTGTCCAAATGGTTGGCTAACTGTATCCATTTTTGTTACCAGAAGCACAGTAAACCTCTTCCAGGGGAGGTCAGAGGTCACTCCACTAGGGGAATGGCTACTTCCGTAGCCTTCCTAAAGAATGTTTCTGTAGCTGAGAGTTGTGCCACAGCAACCCAGAGTTCAGTTCACACTTTCACAAAGCATTACAGTTTGGATATTGCCTCTAGGCGTAGGGCCGGATTTGGCCTAGCCATTCTGCAGGGTCTGCTGTCTTAGACCTGCTCTGGTCAGTCTGTTATCCTTCCCCCTCCCTTGTTTCACTGGGTGTCACTAAGGATAACTGCTTGGGACTCTGTCCTACATGTTATGACCTACTGCAGGAACCCTCTCTAAGATAGTACAGTTACATAAGAACTTACCGTAACAGTAGATCTTAGAGAGGTTCCTGCAGTAGGTCACAGTATCCCTCCCTCCCCCCAGCTTTCTGAATCATCTCTTTACAAGCTGTTCCTGATTGGGCTCCAGGATTTCCATCCTTCCTCCTGTTCTACCCCTCTGGGTCTCCGGTGGGAGAACTGTAAGGCGGGCGTGTGAACTGCCCACTATATAGGGTCATGCAGACGTCTGTCACGTGACATCGGGTGGGCGGTCCCCCACTAGACATTGCTAGCAAAAGTTTGCCATATGGTCCTGATGCCGGGAGCGCAGTCCTATATGTTAAGACCTATGGCAGAAACCTCTCTCGAAGATCTACTGTTACGGTAAGTTCTTCCGTAACTGTACTTTACTTAGTATGATAAATTACTTTACATCAATTAAAAAGCAAAGGCAGAGAGAAGACCAACTACCGTGGCTAAACAAAAATCTGCTTAAAATGATCAGAGCAAGGAATTCATCATGGAAACAATACAAAAACACAGGTTTTGCAAATGACTTGTATGCATATCTGAGACTGAAAAATCTGTAAAAGTGAGCTTAAAAGACAAAGCAGACATTTTCCAAAACTAAGCAGTTAAGGAACTTATCAAATCCATGGCCTTTTTGGGACTCATTTAAGGATCTTTACCAACCTCCTAAAAAACAGTCATAGATAGTATAATGAATGGAGAACAGTTGCTGCAGGACAGCCAGGAAATATCTGAAACCTTCAATGACTTCTTTACAAACCTGTCAACATGTAAAGAACAAATAGATAAGAATTACTGATTCACAAAAAGACAATTTAAGAAATTTTTTTTGAGAGTGTCTGTAAAAGAAGTACAGCATTTATTGGTAAGTTTAGGAGCAAACAAAGGGGCAGGGGAAGATGGTCTATTGTCAAGATTACTGAAAGCAGGAGCCAAACAGCTGGCAAAACTTGTTACATTTCTCTTTAATTTGTCATTGTGCACAAATAAACTCCTAAGTTGCTGGAAAACTGTGGTTGTAACACCCATCTTTATGTCAGGAGATAAATAGCTGGTAACAAATTGCAGACCAGTTTCTGTCCTCCTGGCATTAGCAAAACTCCTTGAGAGAGAGAGAGGTTGTTTTTTAATCAATAAACAAAACACTTAGAAGAAGGAAACTTACAAAAGAAATGTGGTTTCCACAAAGGGTACAGCACATCGACTGCCATTTTCGTCAAGCTGACCAAGACCTGTGACCTATGACCTGGTGGATCACCACCCGCTACTAGGAAAACTGAAATACTTGGGAGTAGGGGATTACACATTAAATTGGTTTAAAGACCAGCCCATTTACAGAAGAAAGGGTTCTGAAAGAACTTTTAACTGAAGGTGGACAAAGCAATGGGGCCTGATGGGATTCATCCCAGAATTTTAAAAGAACTAAGAATAGAAGTAGTGGCACCACTGTCTACCGTCTTTAACAAATCATGGGAGGATGGGGTGGTACCTGAGGACTGGAGGAGGGCAGATGTGATTCCACTTCACAAAAGTGGGAGCAGGGCAGAAGCAGGAAACTACAGACCTGTTAGTTTAACCTCAGTGATAGGGAAAATGTTGGAATCACTTCTGAAGGAAAGAATTGTCGGGTACCTAGAGGCCAGAGGGGCACAGGACCCAAGGCAGCATGGATTCACAGCGGGAAGGTCATGCCAGATGAATGTAATAGATTTCTTTGACTGGGTGACCAAAGTAGTAGATCAAGGAGGGGCTGTGGACTTGGCCTATGTAGACTTTAACAAGGCATTTGACACAGTCCAACACAAAAGATTAATATACAAGTTAGCCAGCCTGGGAGTGGGTCCCAAGATGATAGCCTGGATAAAGAATTGGCTGGTGAATAGGACACAGAGGGTAATAGTAAATGGAATCCACTCTGAAGAAAGTGGGGTTACTAGTGGGGTACCACAGGGCTCAGTATTAGGACCGGTCCTCTTCAATGTCTTTATAAGCGACACTGGAGAGGGACTGGAAGGAAAAGTATGTCTCTTTGCAGATGACACAAAGATCTGCAACAGAGGTGATGCACAAGTTGGAGTGGAAAGGATGAGAAGGGACTTGGCAAGGTTAGAGGAATGGTCAAATGTATGGCAGCTTAGATTCAATGCTAAGAAGTGCAAGGTAATGCACCTGGGAAACAAAAACCCAGGGGAAGAGTACACAATGGTGGGTGAGATACTAACAACAACAAAAATGAAAAAGGAACGGAAGGTAGTCATATCAGATGACCTAAAGGTGGGCAAGCAATGTGAGAGGGCAGTAAGGAGGGCTGGGGGGATACTGGGATGCATTGGGAGAGGCATCACTAGCAGAAAGCAGGAAGTTGTTATCCCTCTGTACAGACAGCTGGTGAGACCCCATCTGGAGTACTGTGTGCAGTTCTGGAGACCCAGTTTCGGCAAAGACATAGACAGGATGGAAGTTGTCCAGAGGAAGGCAACTAAAATGGTGCAGGGTCTGTACCAGAAGACATATGAAGAGAGACTTAAGGAGCTTAATATGTATAGCCTCAAGGAAAGGAGGGAGAGGGGGGACATGATAGAAACTTTCAAGTACCTCAAAGGAATCAACAAAGTCCAAGAGGGTAGCATCTTTCAGAAAAAGAGGTGTGCAAGAACAAGGGGCACAATTTGAAGATGGGGGGGGTGGCTCAGAGGTAATGTAAGGAAGTATTTTTTCACAGAGAGGGTTGCGGATGCATGGAATGGCCTTCTGGAGGAGGTTGTGAAGTCAAAAACAGTGGTGTAATTCTAGCATGCATAGGACAGTCATAAGGCAATTCTAGGGGGTGGGGGTAGAAAGAAGTAGGCTGCTAGTTAAGTAGGATCTGCAGCTTATCCATTAGGTAGGGAAATGGGCAGACTGGCTGGGCCAAGTGGTCCTTATCTGCCGTCAAATTCTATGTTTCTATGTAAAGACTGCTTAACTAACAGAGAGCAAATAGTGAAAATTGGATCCATGAAATGGGGGTGCAAATCATTGACAGGGGTACCTCAGAGTTTGGTCTTGGGTCCACTCTTGTTCTGCTTATTTATAAATGAATTACTGGAGATTTGTGACAAGGCATCGGTAATAATATACGCTGATGACATGGTACTTTACTGCGCAGGTAAGACAGGAGTGAACCTGCAGGAAAACCTCTAACCCCTATACAGTGCTTTGCAAACATGTTTTTTTTTTTTTTTTTTTTAATAATATACTACTGCTAAATGAGAAGAAAACCAAAGTAATGGCTCTTGGGACTCAACAAAAAGTAGGAGAAATAGGAAACGACCCAAGAATTAAAGGGTTAAACAGTTACGAGCTTGAGGATGTAGCAAGCTTTAATTACCTGGGAGTAACGTTAGAGCAAGCCATATCGTAAAGCGACCACAGAACAAAGGTCACAAAGAAGATAAATAATACACTTGGAACTTGTACAGAAACGATAAACAGCCTAACAAATTATGCTAAAAGAACCATTGCAAAGCAAGTCCTTCTGCCTGCTTTAGAATACAATTCTTTCCTCATGTACAACTTGCCAAAAACAGATATTAGGAAATATGAGATTACTTTTAACAACACCATTTGCTTTGCTATAAACACAGGAAGACTGGAGCATCCCTGCATGTTATATAGGAATCTTGACATTCTTTCTCCAGAACTTTGAATTCTAAATTCAATCTTAGTTTTCATCTATAGAATTTTGAATGCAGAAATGCCTAGGGAACTCGGTGTAAAATTTATGGAGGTGCAAAATATCAAATCATTAAGAAAAACTAATCATTACAGTGAAACAAGGTGAAAATTAAAGATAGCCAAGCATTCCCTTTCAAACTTTAGCCCAAAACAAGCAAACAACTTAATTTAAATGGGGTTAGATTTACATACAGAATCTAGTATTTTTAAGAAAACATTGTGCAAACTTACAAAGTCACTGCCCTTTGTAACTGTTTTGATGTATCCTTATTCTACTGTCATGAAATCCAATCACACTGTTACATAATGCACAGAGATTTGTAAATGTTGTACCATATTGACACTAGTGATGGTTCATTGCCTGTTTGTGATCTGTCTTTTATTTATTTAATTGCTTTTGTTTACCAGGTAAGCACACTAGACAGCCAAGTGCCTATTTTCAGGTGCGACCTGGGAGGATTACAGGGTACATACAATGCATCAGACAGAGTCAAGGTAACATACAGGAGCATCTGGCATAAACAAGTAGGTGATACAGCATATGTGACATCAGGCATAAACAGTTAAGTAGGAAGATAGCAACAAGATTCACACCAGAAGTAATATGTAGAAAACATCTAAATAAATCAAAAATGTGGTAAAACATCAAAATACAGACAGTGTCAAGAGAGTCCAGAGGAAAAGGTACAGATATGACGGGGTTCCCCTTCAAAGAGTGGGGGCAGAAAAAGTGCCTAGTGCAAATTAACAAAAAAATTGAACAGCAAACTATAGCAACAGCGCACAAGGGCGTCGCCCCCAAATCAGTCGACTGGGGAAGAGAGAGATGCTGCTGGGGTCTGTATGGCACAGACAGGCAGAGGCCGATTTTAGGAAGCTCCAGGGGGATGTTTTGAAGCAGGGATGGGAGGGAGAATGAGTTAATGCAGGAAGGGAGTTTCCCAATCTAGGCACGTGGATGGAGAAGGCCCGATCCCCAGTATGGGTGCGGGTTTTTGGAACTAGGCGATCCTGTGCAGCACTGGATCTTAGGTGGTAGGCTGGGGTTCCATGTTTGAGGGGGTGGCCGTTCTGACTATGTTATCAGTGAAGTTGCCAAGGACAAAGGCGCGGTGCTTTTCGCGGGGAAGCCACTCCAGCCGCGAGTATAGTTCACAGTGATGTGTAAGACGAGGTGCAGAGAGTGCAAAGCGGTATACATTGTTATATGCAGTGTCCCATTTCGTGAGACCAGATTTCAGGACAGGGGAAAAGGATACAAGCCCATAACAGAGAGTGGGAAGGAGTATCCCCCTGGCTAGGATGAGCCAGGCAGCCAGGGTGAGGCAACTTTTAGCTCTGTAGGCAAGTCCGAGCTTGACGTTTGTTGCCTTACATATATTCCGAAGATGCGTGGTGAGGTTCAGTCGTGGGTCAAGGGTTACTCCCAGATACTTGACGGAATCCACGGCCTGCAGGAGGGTGCCATTTATTCCATAGATGGTTAGGGGAGCGGGGCAGGAATTAGTTTTGGCCACAGAGCTAAAGAGCATGGCCTGGGTCTTTTTCAGGTTGACTGTCAGCTTATGGGCCTCTAGCCAGTTATGGATATGCTCAAAATCGGAGTTAAGCCTGGAGTCGATGACAGAGATATCCTGGGAGCTGGTCAGGATGACGAGATCATCCACATAGAGGGTGGCGTGCCCATGGGATGTGACGGAGGGAAGTTCATTAATGAATAGGGTAAACAGAATGGGTCCAAGGACAGAACCCTGGGAGACCCCACAGTCAGCTGAGGAGAGGTTAGAGACGGCGTGGTTGAAGTTGGTGTATTGCTGCCTTCCTCAAGGTAGTTGGAGAACCAGACAAGGGCGGGGGAGAATCCAAGGGATTAAGGAGGAGCAGAATAGGAATGGTCAACCCGGTCGAAGGCCTTCGAGAGATCCACGAAGATGGCACCAGTTAGTTTGCCTTGATCGATCAGTTGCGGTCCTAATCTTGGAGGTAACTACAGCAAGTGCGGTGGATGTAATGTGCCCTTTTCTGAAGCCATGTTGCATGGGGGAGAGAACAGCATAACTCTGAAAGTAGTGGGAGAGTTGTGAGGCAACTACCTTTTCAAGGAGCTTACAGATAGCAGAGAGTATGGTGATAGGGCAATAATTCTTGATATCTTTGGGGTTGCCCTGTTTGAAGACAGGGACAACCTTGGACACTTTCCATGTGTCAGGAATGATCCCTGAGATAAGAGAAGTGTTAAAGGTATGAGAGACAGGCCAGGCAAGGGTGGGAGCCCCTAGGTTGAGCAGTTTGGGTTCGAGGCTGTCGTGTCCCGCCCCAGTGTGGGGTGAGAGACCAGCAAGGAGTTTCTGGGTCTCCATAACAGAGACCCGTCTTAGGTAGAAGGGTGGTCAGGGGGGTGAGCCCACTCAGGGGCTTTGGCATGGGGCTGGGAAGAAGAGGGAGCAGGTAGGTCAGCGAACATGGAGTTAAATGCATTAGCAATAGTTTGGGAGTTATTGCAGTTGACCCCACCGATGTGTATGTCAGCAACCAGTTCTCTGGCAGACCCACCGACCAGATTTTTTTTTTTTTTTATTTCTTTTATTATAGCAGTTTTTACACACATGTCAAGACACTGTACAGTGTGTTGAGATAGAAAAGGTAGTAGACAGCAGCAGCATAGAACAGTCAGTAAAATCATTCTTCCAAGGGATATAAATATAATTGAGCAATTACCACTGGCAAATTTAATTATTGCTAGAAAAAGTCCATCTCCATTGGGGTAGAAAAAGTCCATCTTTTAATCTTGTAGTTAAGCCAATATTTACCGTAACATATAGGGCCCTTAAATATAAAATGCTAGTTTAGATCCCTTTAGACATTAATTGTTACTCTGAGTTACTGTCTCTCCCCCCCCCCAACCCACTCATCCCCTTATGCGAGTAAATAATCTGTTACCCCCCTGCCAATTCGATAAATTAAGGGCAAAAGGTAGGGTCCACCGCTGAATGGTAGAGTACCCACTTCTGCCATTTAGACATGTGAGATGGATTTTTATTTTGTATCTTTTACATTAAGACTTTCTAATTGGTATAAATCAGACATTATAGATCTCCATTCCTCCACTGTTGGTATCTGTGCCGACATCTATCATCGGGTTATAGATTTCTTTGCAGCTAATAAACATGCTGGTAAAAGGGTATTAACCCATGGAGGAGTGTGGTCTGGAAAGATCCCCAGTAAAGTCTGTTCCGCTGTTAATTCAACTGACTGGCTAAACAAAGTAGTAAGTTCCATCTGAATGGTAAGACAGAAAGACATCAAATTGGGGCAGAGCCAAAAAATATGACCCAGGGAAGTCCTAGGTGAACCGCAACCTCTCCAACAAACCCCATATTTATCTAGAAGGAATTTAAGGAAGACCGCTGGTGCTCGAAAGTAGCGAGAGCAGCATTTCCATGCAAATTCCCTCCATAAAGAAGATGAGGAGGTCTTCACCACCCTCAAGGCCGACCCCAGCCATGTCTCCATGGATATTTCCAGAGATAAGTCTCTATTCCACTGCTGTAGGATAGAGGCGGTAGATTCATGCTGTTCGTTTCTCAACCCTTTATAAACAGTTCCTATGATATGTGTTCCCAGGTTCCCTCAAGCAGCATCTATAAATAATTTTAGTAAATTAGGAGTCGGGAAGGCATATTAACCTGGATAATCCTATTTCGTAGTATATGGTTACAAACCTGGAAGTAACAAAATAGGTCTGATTTACGGAGATTGTATTGGGATTGTAACTTTTCAAAGGGGAGAATCCCTTGAGGGAGAGAAATTGGAAAACATGAGAAAGTCCCAGTCTTCTCCAAGTGGAAAAGACCTGATACATAAAAACAGGAACAAATGTCCCATCCTCAGAGATTAGTTTACAGTATTCATAAATGGTACAGGTTGGACCAGACTTTCTCATGCGTCTCCAAAGTCTATCATTTTGGGCCGTAATGGTGGTGAAGGCTCCGGTTGGCACTCATCTGGAAAGGAACAGGAAATCCTAGCCCCAAAAAAAATCACAGTAGTAAGTGCGGTAAACACCAACATAGAGGGTGTCAGTAGGGAGAAGGGCAGGGGTAAATGGAGAAAGTGACAAAGGCAAGAAGGACAGGGATGGGGAAAAAAGAAGCAAGGCCATTAGGAAATAGAGGGTAATGAGTACCAATGCCCGTAGTCTGGGCAACAAGCTCCCTGAGCTGGTGGCCTTGATGGAAGAGGGATGCCTGGATATCGTAGTAGTCACAGAAACACGGTACACAGAGAACCATTACTGGGATGTTAACATACCAGGGTACATAACCTACAGGAGAGACAAGCAGGGGAGAAGAGGGGGAGGAGTAGCTGTCTATGTAAAGGAAGGGATAAAAGCAACTGAACAAAAGAGTAAACAAGGAGGAGAGGAGGCACTGTGGGTCACCTTGGAGACTGGAAAGGGCACCACGATCTGCACAGTGGTTGTGTACAGATCCCCATGTCAGGGGGAGGGAATGGACAAGGATATGATAGAAGGCATTCTTAGAATGGCAGAGAAAGGGGAGATACTGTTGATGGGAGACCTGAATATGCCAGATGTTAACTGGAACACATTTGCTGCAGCCACATCCAAGAGCAGGGCCATTCTTGATGTCCTACAGGTGGCAGGCCTCAGACAGCTAGTTTCTGAACCCACTTGTGAGGGAGCAATTTTAGACCTCGTACTCTCAAATGGGGGCAGTGAGAGGATCTCAGATGGAAGTGGGTTGCCATCTGGGAACAAGTGACCATTAAACAGTGTGGTTCATACGAACTCAGCTACAGAGTTAAGCCATACAAAAGTGAGGGTACTGGACTTCAGGAGGGCTGACTTTGGCAAGATGAGAGAGTGCCTCAGAAAAGCACTAGCAAACAGGCTAGAATGAGGTGTGAGCAACAATGGGGAATCATCAAACTGCCATCACAGAGGCAACAAGCCTTGTATGAAGCAAATAAACAAATCAAAATGAAAGAAAAGCCACTATGGTTCTCAAAAGAGGTGGCTGTGAAAGTCAGGAAAAAAAGATAGCATTCCGAAGTATAAGGAAACACAGAAAGAGCAGGACAGAGCTGTACTAGTTAAGGCAGAAGGAAGCAGGAGGGAAGTCAGAATAGCAAAGGCCCAAACTGAGGAAAAGATAGCCAACTCAGTTAAGAAGGGGGATAAAACCTTTATAGGTACATCAGCGAGCGAGAAAGACAAAGGGAGGATAGTGAGGCTGAATAGAATGAACGTGGGTGGGCAGAAGGGACAGTGTAAAGCAGGATACTGAACAAATATTTCTGCCCAGTATTCACAAAAGAAGAGGGGAAGTGCCTAATCCAATTAACAGAAGCAGTCTTGATAGGGGGTTGATCCCAGTCCTTTCACAGAAGAAAGGGTTCTGCAAGAACTCCTAAAACTGAAGGTGGACAAAGCAATGGGGCCTGATGGAATTCACCCCAGAATTCTAAAAGAATTATGGGGAACTAGTGAAACCACTGGCAACTCTTTTAATAAATCATGGAGGATGGTGTGGTACCCGAGGACTGGAGAAGGCGGATGTGATTCCCTTCACAAAAGTGGGACCAAGACAGAGGCAGGAAACTACAGATCTGTGGGGTCTGACCCTCTGTCGTAGGGAAAGTGATGGAGTCATTTCTGAAGGAAAGAATAGTTGAGTACATAGAGGCCAGTGGGCACAGGACCCAAGGCAGCATGGGTTCATAGAGGAAGGTCATGTCAGACAAATCTAATAGATTTTTGACTGGGTGACCAAAGTAGTAGACCAGGGAGGGGCTGTGGACATGGCCTACCTAGACTTTTGAGGCATTTGACACAGTCCACACAAAAGATTAATAGTCAAATTAACCAGTGCAGAGTGGGTCCCAGGTGGTAGCCTGGGTAAAACATTGGCTGGACAACAGGACACAGAAGGTAATTGTAAATGGAGTCCACTCTGAAGAAAGAGGGGTTACTAGTGGGGTACCGCAGGGTTCAGTATTGGGCCCAGTCCTTTTTAATGTCTTCATAAGTGACTTTGCAGAGGGACTGGATGGAAAAGTATGCTTCTTTGCAGATGACACAAAGATCTGCAACAGGGTTGATACACAAGGAGGCGTGGAAAGGATGAGAAGGGACTTGGCAAGGTTAGAGGAATGGTCAGTAGTATGGCAGCTAGGATTCAGTGCAAAGAAGGGCAAAATAATGCACCTGGGAAACAAGAACCCAGGGGAAGAATACACAATGGGGGGGAGGTAGTAACAACAACAAAAAAGGAAAGGGACCTGGGGGTAATCATATCAGATGACCTTAAGGTTAGCAAGCAATGTGAGAAGGCAGTAGGGAGGGCTGGTGGTATACTGGGATGCATAGGGAGAGGCATCAGCAGCAGAAAACAGGAAGTTGTTATCCCTCTGTACAGACTGTTGATGAGACTCCATCTGGAGTACTGTGTCCAGTTCTGGAGACCCCATCTCCGCAAGGATATAGACAGGATAGAGGCAGTCCAGAGGATGGCAACTAAAATGGTGCAGGGTCTGCAAGAGAAGCCATATGAGGAGAGGCTAAAGGAGCTTAATATGTATTTTGAATGCAGCACAAGGGAAGTCACAGAGTTTGGAACTGTCTAATTTTGAAAGCAGTACAAGGGAAGTCACAGAGTTTGGAACTGTCTAATTTTGAAAGCAGCACAAGGGAAATCACATAGTTTGGAACTCAGTGCTTTGGCTTCTCAGAAGGAACTAGAAGAGGGACAGAATCAGATATACAGTACAATAGCTTATTGTTGTTTTACATTGTTTCTTGTGGATTCTACTTGGTAGAAGGTTATTTGTTTTCTTTCTTACAATTAAGGGGCTAGCAGGGTATTGTTTGGGACTGTTGGAATTTTGAAACCTGTTTTGGTAGCTATAAGTGGGCTCATTTGTTTGATTCACTGTGTGGCAGGCTGCATTTAGGCTTGCTGATCCAACCAATCAGCAACTTCACTACTCCCAGATAGCCAACTACCAATATCTCTCTATAATGGGAGTTTACTTGATACTCCTTTCACTGTCAGCCATGGGGTTCCACAAAGAAGATGTCCCTGTCACACAAACTAGGGTGATCCATCCGCCCAGTCTCTCTGAACCATCCCTTGGCTGACGCCAAACCTTACATATGCTCTACCATTGCTGCATCGACTACAGTGGTGTGATCACCATAAAGAGACACATACCACCACACATGTATTTCAACCAAGGCTTCACTGCTGGATATACAGATCCCCCAAGCCTAACCACCAAACTGCTACTTGGTGTCTCGACACAATCTCTTAAACCCACAGGGAGCACTCCAAAAGAGTGGCAACAGAATAAAAGAAGGAGGACCAAAGACAGCCCCCTCTCCCTGTCATTGGCAGCCCTCATGAAACTCCTGTTCTTTCTATTACTCTGTATTGGTAACGTGGAAATCAACCCTGGACCCCTGAATGTATCACCTCCATCAGACCTAACCTCAATTAAAGGCCTCAGTTTCAGATAATATTGTATGCAGTCTGCTGAAAAACCTCACACTGATACAAGCCTGCTGCTCCATACCTTGCCAGACTTTCTTGTGGTATCTGAGACATGGCTCAAACCCACCACAGCAGACATGGATGTTAACCTACCTAACTACCAGCTATTCAGAGCTGATCGCCAAACAAGGGAGGTGGAGAGCATATATGCAAAATCCGTATAGCTGTATCCTATATTGCTGCAACATCTATGCCCAAGGAGTTTGAATGCCTATCCCTAAAAGTCTCTCTCCCCAATACAGCAGCTTTTCAGCTAGTTGGTTGCTACAGACCCCTCTGCTGAACACAAGCTCTTATCCCATCTGGGAACCTGCTCAAACCCAGCACTGAAGAAGTCATTATTCTAGGTGACCTGAATTTCAACTGGCTTACCCAGGAAGCTGCACCTCTGGTATCATTCTGTGATATATATGGGTTCACACAGCTAATTAATGAACCAACAAGAATTAATGCAAGGAATAGTAATAACAGCACACTACTTGATATCATGCTAGTGAATAAACCACATCTATTCATACACGCTGGAGTGCTTCTCATATATAAGTGATCACTGCCCCATCGCAGGGGTAAGATCCACCAGCATAACAACAAGCCTGCAAAATTCCTCATGAGGAGATCCAAGAAAAACATCAATATTGAAGGATATTTGCATGATCTAGCTTATTCTTCCACAATGGCAAGAGTTTTATCTTGCCCATTCTGTTGAAAAGCTCAGCAGGTGCTAAATAACATTATAATAAATGCCCAACACCCATGCCCCAATCTCTAGTATCCGAATAAAAACAAATCTTGTTGTTGGTTTACAGCTGACCTCAAAGCTGCACTGCTGAGAGAGACAAACTCTGGAAAATGGCAAGAAAACCAAGAATGCAAATGACTGGATGATCTTTAGAAAGCCAGGAATAGATGCACCAAGAAAGTTAGGGATGCAAAGGCTGCCTTCTACTTGGCCGAATCGACTCTTCCTACCATAATCCTGCTAGGTTTTGGGGTACCATCAAGGGTATGGTGGGGCAGGATGCTAACACCCCCCTTCCAACTCAGTTACACAACAGTTATGGCCCTATCACTGGCAAAATGGAAATTCTGGATGCCTTCAATAACCACTTCACAACGGCTGGCCTTGCCTTTGACACTCTCCAGCTAACCTGCTGAGGGAACAATTAAGCTTCCATTACACTGGTGATCAGAGTTGACTCTTCCTTCAGCTTCAAATCTATACTGTTGAAACAAGTAGAGGATCTATTATGGCAACTGGATACCAAAAAAGCAGAGGGCAGACCCTCTGACCCTACTTTCTAAAGATTGCATGCCATGTACTTGCAGTCCCTAACACACCTCTTTAACCTATCCCTAAACTCTGGCTCTATTCCCACACTGTGGAAGACAGCCCAAGTGGTTCCCCTTCTAAAATCAGGGGACCCTATGGATCTTAATAATTACAGGCCCATTTCCATTCTACCAGTGCTATCCAAGATGCTGGAGAAATTAGTGAGTAATCAGTTAAGGGAGTATCTTGACAATGCTAACCTCCTAAACCCAGCTCAATCTGGATTCAGGGCTAAGCATAGCACTATCACTGCACTAGCCAAGGTCACAAATGACTGGCAATCCGAATTAGATAAAAAGAATAATGTCTGTGCAGTATTCCTGGACCTGAGCAAAGCATTTGATACTGTGGACCACGAGCTACTACTTTCATCCCTGTACTCCATTGGCTAGATCCATCCTCCCTTATGGTTCAGATGTTATCTCACGGTAGGTCACAGCAGGTAAAAGCTGAAGGTGACCTATCCCCATTAAAACCACTGTCAAGAGGAGTCCCCCAATGCTCTATTCTGGGTCCTATCCTTTTTGCCATTTATATAAATAACATTGATTCAACCCTTACCACTTCCTCTGTACACCTCTTTGCTGATGACACTGTTCTGTATGTCAGCAACCCTTCGCCTGCAGCTGCTCGTGAAATCCTACAAACAGAATTCTCCTTGCTACAATATCAGCTACTCGAGAAAAAGCTTCTGTTAAATGCAAAGAAAACTAAAGCAATGAAGTTCACAAATCAAAGCTCCACCAGCACATCCTCTCCATTCATTCTCCCCCAGCTATGCACTATACTTGGAGAAAATCTGGACTATGTAGAAAACTTCAAATACCTAGGTGTGTGGATTGACAACAGACTTGACTTCACTCATCATTTAGAAGAACTGTTAAAAAGTCACAAAGGCTTGGCCTTCTCTATAGATTAAAAACCTTCTAAACAGAGACTCAAAGATGAGGTTAATCCAGGCCATTTTTCTATCAGTTGTTGACTATGCAGACTTCCTTTATAGTCACTGCCCCATCTCCTACCATCACAAGTTGGATCATGTATATCATAGAGCAATAAGGTTCATTACAGATCTGCCATCTAATACTCATCATTGCTCTCTTTATGCTGCAGTTGCGGGTTTCTTCACCTCAGAAGGACAGAAATGCAGCACTATGGATTTACAGAGCGCTGTCAAAAACTTCCAAACTATATCCTGGACTGTTTCACCCAGACCTCTCCTAGCTCCTATGCCCTAAGAAGCAACAACATCATCCTGCTCAAATTGCCCAAATTCAACACCAGGCTAGGGAGGGCAGCAATCAGCTATTCTCTGGCTATAGCATGGAACACCCTACAAAATCCCTAAAACTGTCCAATATCATTTCATTTGCATCCTTTAAACAGCATTGTACAGTCTTCTTCAAAGAGAAATGCAATTGCTACCACTAGAGCTAGTATTGTCATCTCACAAATCTCCCTTCCAAACCATATATGGCATATTCCTTCCAGACAGACACCCCATCTTATGGCACCCAGTAATACCTTCACCATCCTAGTATTATATTATGTTGAGTGTCTGCCATGCCCCCCCACTGCGATATGTATACACTGTACCTACTGTAAATATTAGCTTAACTTTCCTGTAACCGTTTTTTATCATGTGAATATACTGTATATCACTGTGTTTATAAACGTTATTTTCCCCTGTATGTATAACTGTCTTACATAAGTATATGATGTATCTGTTGTGTATCAACTATTGAACCTTGACCTTATCAGGTCCATCTTGTAAATGAGCCTTGCTCAATGATGTTCGCCTGAATAAATAAAGATTTGATGATGATGATGATGATGATGTATGCCCTTGAGGAAAGAAGGGAGAGGAGGGACATGATAGAAACTTTTAAGTACCTCAGTGGAATCAACAAACTCCAAGAGGGTAGCATCTTTCAGAAAAAGAGACGTGCAAGAACAAGGGGACACAATTTAAAGATGGGGGGGGCCGTTCAGGGGCAATGTGAGGAAGTATTTCACAGAGAGGGTAGTGGATGAATGGAACAGCCTTCCTGAGGAGGTTGTGGGGTCTAAAACTGTGGGAGAATTCGAGAATGCATGGGGCAGACATAAGGCAATTCTTGTGGGGGATAGGAAGAAATACGCTGTTGGTTAACTAGGATCTACGGCCTATCCTGTAGGTAGGGAAATGTGCAGACTAGATGGGCCAAGCGGTCCTTATCTGCCGTCAAAGTCTATGTTTCTATGTTTCTGTCTCATCTGAAGAGAACAAAATCCTCTTAATATCAAAAAGGTCATTCAAGTGGAACTCTAGGGTTTTCCAAGGAGACTCATAGGACTCTGCCAACCACAAAATTAGTATCCTGAGGAGTGCTGACTTGGCATATAAATGAAAGTCTGGGAGGTTGAAACCCCCCATGGCCAAGGGTAGTTTAAGGATCGATAACCTTACTCTTGGGCAACTCCTGCCCCAAATGAATATGGATATTAATCTATTCCAGGACTTAAAATAATATGTTGAGGGGAAAAAAGGAATATTCTGGATCAAATACAGTAACCTGGGAAAGATATTAGTCTGTATGATCACTATTCATTGGTGAAAGGGAAAAAAAAACAGTGGCCCACCTGTCGAGTTCCGACTGAATTAGTAACGTAAGAGGCTCATATTTTATAGTGTCCAGGACCTCAGGATCTAAGGGGATTTGAAGACCCAAATATTTAATCTTGATGGACAACCATTTAAAGGGATAAGCCTTTTTTAATTGTGAAGGAGGGCGATAATTAAAGGCCTAGATTTCCGTTTTGGCCACGAATTCTGAATTCTGCTATTCTTTCAAACTGATTCAGTATAGTCCACGTTGCAGGAATAGATATAGTCAGAGACAATAAGGTTAACAAAATATTGTCCGTAAACATACTAAGTTTATATTCCTGTTGACCTATTGATATACCTTCCACCGTGGTTGTAGCCCTCAGCACAGATGCCAAAAGTTCAAGATAGAGAGCAAAGTGGTAAGGAGACAAGGGACACCCCTGTCTCGTTCCTCTGCCCAATTGGAGCAGGGCCAACAGGGTACCATTGACTCTGACGTAAGCATTCAGGGACCTGTAAAAATTAATTAAACAAGTTATGAACGAAGAGGAAAAAAGAAAGGCCCCAGGAATGTCCCAGAAAAATTACCAAGCGACACGGTCAAAAGCCTTTTCAGCATCGAGGCTAATAAATACTGATAGGAATTTTCTAGTATGGACATATTCCTGTAAAACCAGGGTCCTGCAAGTATTATCTGCAGTGCTCCTATTTTTAATGAAGCCAGAGTGATCGGGGTGGATAATCTTTGGGATGATAAATTTTAATCTGGAAGCCTAAATAGCCATGAAGATTTTATAATCTACATTTAAAATAGAGATAGGGCGGTAAGATCTGGGGTCTGTAGGATCCTTATGTGGTTTAGGTATAGGACAATTGTTGCATAATCCCATGATGGAGGAGGCATACCTCCCCAAGATATCTCGTTAAATAAGGAGAATAGTTTGGGGGTTAGTTCCTTAATAAACATGTTGTACCACTCTGGGCAATGCCCAGAGTTAAGAGATTTTATTGTCTCTGTTATTTCCAACTGGGAGATGGGAGATTCAAGTGAGCGAATTTGAAGTGGAGACAATTTTAGAAGGTTGGCTTAGTTTAGAAAGTGAGAGGGATCAGATGAGGTTGGAGACAAATTTGGGGAATATAACTTAGCCATATTTTACAGGCTTTTTCAGACTATTGTGCTATCAGTGTGGAGCAATTTCCATGTAGTAGAGTTTTTGAGCTTAAGGATAGTAGAGGAGCGTTTTTTGGAACAGAGCTTCTGCGTTGCTTTCCTAACCCACCTTGGACCAACCTCGTGGACTGTTTATCTAAAATAAATTAGGGATTGTTGTATTTTATTATCTATAATTTTTTGTAAAGCCACCTTAGTGTCCTGAATTAGGTTTTGCAGGTTAGCATCGTCCACTCTGTATAGCATCTGGTAATTTAGTAATTGCTCCATCAACATGCGATATTTAGCCTCTCTTTCTTTATTCCTTTTTGTGGCATATGCTATTATTTCCCCCCGAATTATTGCCTTCATCGCATCCCATTGGATCGCTTCAGAAATGTCTGGGGAAGCATTCTCAGAAAAAAATTGGGGGATTCTGGTTTTAATTTCCTCCTGAAATTCTTTGTCAACTAAAGTTAACGGGCTCAGTCTCCATAGGGTCTTTTTCTTCTCTCTACACATGTCTAGCTTCAAGATCAGGGGGTGGTGGGAAGATAATATTTTCAGGCCTATAGAGATATCCTGGACCATTAATAAATGTTCACACGATACCATAAAATAGTCTAATCCAGAATACGACTTAAACCTGGGGGAATAATAGGTGTAACCAGATGCAGAGGGGAAATAGGCGTCTCCACACATCTGCAAAACCTAGGTGATCCATGGTATTTTTGAACTGTTTCATGGTTGTAGAGTTCCTGTGTTGCTGCTGGTTAGAACAGTCAATATGTGGTGATAGGGTCAAATTAAGATCGCCCCCTAAAATTAACTGGCCATGAAAGAGGTCCAACATTGTTGATTTAAATCCCTGAATCTTGGAAATTTTGTCTTGGGGGGTACACTGGCTAAGGTGACCTTCTGGCCATATAAAAGACCCTTGACTATTACCTATCTACCTTGGGCATCAATATGTGTTTGTAATATTTCCAGAGGAGTATTTTTGAGGAATTAGAATAGCTGCCCCTCTTTTTTTAACCCTCGGGTGCGATGATGCCACAACCCGGTACTTATTTCCCCATTTTAATTTAAGGTGCTCAGTGTCTTTGGGGTGAGTCTCCTGAAGAAAAATAAGATCTGATACTTGTTTGTTAAGATACTGCATGGGGTCGTGGAAACCATTAATATTTTGTGATAGAATTTTAACTGGATTAATTGATGTCATATTGTTTGCTTAGTATTTTAGTTAAAATTGGTTTTGTCTCCAGGGTGAATGAAGAGATATCAGTCCAGACCACACTCCTCCGGGGACCACGGTCCAGCTGTCGAAGAAAAGCTATCCACTGACTGCTTTTTAAAATACGTAAATCAATAAAGCATACCAGATTAACAAATATTCTTGACACGTGTGTTGCCCCATTCATAACAAAGATCTATTTGGTAAAATATTCTGTAGTAGTCTGAAACAGTAAAAATAAATGTAGGCCAAGGCATTTGGCACTTAAAGCAATTTGTCTTAATTCCAAATATCTGTATAGAGCTAAGAGAAAGTTTCCTCGACCCCCAGTAAAACTCTGAATATCATGAGTCAAATAGCCCATGACTAGAACACAAAAACTAGAACTACAAGTAACCCTAATAACCTTAGTCAAAACTGTATACAATATGACTCCCAAGTGGGAGGTGCTCTTTCTGAGCTCCCCTTCAGACATCCTGTCCTGATTTCCTGAGGAAGTAGGTTGAGGAATGTGAGGCTCCACAGGCAAATCTAGATATTAAAAACCCCAGAATTAACAGTAGAGCCCCTAGTGGAGTGGAAAAATTACCACTCCCTGGTGGAACCAATATATCTTGGGTCATTTACCAATCATTCCCCAAACAAGACTGTCCACCCAAAATTCTGATACTCAGTTGGCCACAATATCTTGTAAAGTACTGCAAGGGTATGGTAAGCTGGACTAAAATAGTACTCAAAGGCCGGAAAAGATAATCTAACTTTAGATACCATATCTACTTATAGCTTGGTGTGAGCCTGTAAAATAAAACCTCTTTAACAGTAGGTAACAAAGAGATGCTCTTTGGTCCTTCATAAAATGTTACCCTCCTCAGATCAAATATATGGAAACCAAACCCTTCAAAATATCCAATTCAGTGAGAAAATTCCCAACTGAATGTCCTGTCCCTATAGGAGCAGATGGAAACTGAGGTCTCGAAGCCTCCTCGGGTCCACCATAGTCAGTTAAAGAAGCAAAGAATGCAGTAAAAGCAAACAAAATTGAAAAGTCACTCCAGTCCTGAAGCCATCCAAAGACACTTGACCAGTTGGCCCGTATTCACAATCCATATTTGAAAGGTGACCTCCAGATAGGGAGCCCCTCCTCCCCGGAGGATAGCCCAGCCATCGAGAGAGCAAGCTATAAGGGTAGGCGGAGGGGCTCCGAGACAGCTTGAGCACATGCAGAGGCAATGAAAGGAATGGGGGGGGGGCAATAGTTTCCAGAAAGTAGCCCTCTAGCCAGGGAATCTCTCTGCCATCAGAGAACAGCAGAAAGATCCAAATGGCAACATATTGCCGAATTGCATATAGGTTTTACTAGTCTGGATTTTTTTTTGTTGCCTGGACCATAAAGAGACGTCCCCCTCCCACACCCCGTGGCAGTCTGGCTCCTCCATCGCCCACCCCCAACTCTCATGGGGGAAGAAAAGGCCCCAAATCAAAAAAAAAACTTAGCTGCCAGTCTTAGGAGAAAGCTCAGATAGGCATTGTAGGATTTTTGTATTGTTGTAAGCGCCTCAAGATTACATCCAGTGGAGTTGTTGATGCTTGGAGCTGCATAGGACGTTCTGTCTGGTTTGTTAGTTCCTGACGAGATTTCACTATCTCTGCCACTTTCTCAGTAATGATTCCCCTATTTAAGAGATGTGCAGTGGCTTCAGATGCCGAATTGTACGTTTGCTGACCAGTTGGAAGAAAAAACACTAATTTAGCAGGATAGGGAGTGCGTAAACGTATTTTCTGAGATTGTAGTGTAGAGAACAATGGTTTGTAGTCCCAGCATTGTTTTTGAGTACATGGTGCGTAATCATTATCGAACAGTAAACATTGTTGTCCCCACATCACTCTGCCCCTTTGCAAGGCTTTTCTCAAGAGAGCCTCCTTAGTTTGGTAACGTAACAAATAAATAACAAAGGAACATGGCCTTGCTTCAGGTCGGGAAGGTTTAGGGCCGAGAGCTCTGTGGGCCCTCTCGATATCCAACTGGAAATCTGGATCCAATTCTTAAACCAGGCACAATAGATAGTCGGCAAAGGCCCTACAATCATTTCCCTCTTCATCTTCTGGAAGGCCAAAAATCCAAATGTTTCCCCTTCCTTCCCCAGTTTTCAGCATCCTCCTGCCTTATGGACATGGACAGTTGTTCATCCACAAGAGCCCTGTTCGCTCAAGCTCATCAAGATGAGATGTATTTAGAGAGATCTGATGGTCTGCATCCGCCACACGGCTCTGTAAGGTACCCAATTCAGTTCTGGTGTCCTTTAGCAATTCACAGACCTCGCCTCTGGAGTCCATGATTGCTTGCATTATAGTTTCAGAATTTGGTTCGGGAGTTTTTTTTTAGACTTTTGTCTTCAGCGCGACAGTAGGTTTTTTCTAGATCTGAAACCGGAGTAGACCTCGTTTGTTGATCGCCATCATCCGACAGATGGTCCTCTGTTTCAGTCATTTTAGCGAAGGGTTGGAACTGGTTGCGGTTTTGTTTAGCCATTTTCGTTTGAGGAACACTTGTTGAGATCAGTTAGGCTTCAGAAAGCATCTGAATTGAGAGATTTAGAACTGATTTTGTGCTCTTTTTTATAGGTTTAGGTGGGAGCCTCTCAATCTGCTTGCTCACCCAGACATACTGGAACCAGAAGTTTATCCACCGGATTTTTAATGTTTTACTGGAAACTCCTTGGATTTTTGGCTGTGGCTAGTATGGCAAATTGGCAGTACTCACTCTTGGTGCGGATGGCTCTTTTACAAGAGTTTCTAAGCAGCCAATTTTCAAGGAGGTCGTTGTTGTTTCGGGAGATCTTGTATTTCTCCCAGCATTTGTCCCTCTGTTTCACGAGGGAGAATAGGCCTCCATGTATTGTTCACCTACAGTATTCTCATCCCCAAGCATGGCTGAAAAGGTATCTTTGATCCAATCCACTTTCCTGGTAAAATGTACTAAATAAAAAAAATTAAAAAATTGATTAATCTCCTGTTTATGAAGCCAGTCTTATGTGGACTGTAGTCTCCACACAACCCTGGAATCTATTGGCCAAAACTGAGGTGTAGACCTTTTGGTCCACAGTCAGGGAAGTAGGCCTGTAGCATCCACACAGTGTAGGGTCCTTGACTGGCTTGGGCATAATGGAGATCTGGGAGTACTGCTATGTTGGGGGTGCCCACTTTCCCTCCTGCAACATCCTAAAGAGCCTGCACAGATGTGGGAAGAACTTCTCCTTGAAGGTTTTGCAAAATTGTGATGTCAGGCCATCTGGATTAGAGGCTTTCTCTGCCTTTAGTCCACTCAAGGTGACCTGTACCTCCTCCATTCTTATGGGGCATCCAGGGTGTCCTTAACCACTTGGTTCAGTTGTTTAGCCTCCACTCTATGAAAAAAGGCATCTAGTTTCTCCTGGTGGTTAGTTACATTTTCCTGCAGATCAAGTTTTACGTAAAATCCTGTGCTATTTTATGTGGGTCTGATTCATATTGGTGGTGCAAGTTCCCTCCTCTGAGGCCATGGAATTATGCCTTCACATGTCCTTGGCCTCTGAGTACTCCCTGCACTAGAGATTACTGGCGGACATGCTGCAGGTGCTAGAAGTGGGCACCATTGCTAGCAACAGTGCCATGTCCTTGCAGCTGGGACTCCTTGGAGATTTCAGCGATGCATGTGGTGAGCTAGCCAGCTGCCAGTCATTATTTGCAGATATAATTCTGTTATGTACATATTTTTTATGTGAATTGTGTGCATGTGTACGTGCCACAAGAATGCCAGTCTTAATGCAAGGGGCACATGGAGAGAAAGACTAGATTTTTAAAAAAAATGTATGACCTTAGGGGCAGCTGCTTGCCAGGAAGCTAAGGTTGCATTTCCTGGTCCCTTAACAAAGATATGCCAAAATCCAGTTACCTGTCATAAACCATGTCCTTCAGAGGCAGGATGCTCTGATTCCAGGAAATTGTTATGGTATGTTGCATGTTATGAGGTGAGAGGACCAGGAACAGCCTTTTTGGCAGAACTGTGTGAATTCCCTTACAGCTGTCAGTTGTATTCCCAGTAAGATAGTAGAGACATCAAAGGCCACTAGGAAAATAAGATTGTGGGGAAAGAGCAAGAGTGACATCTACTGACATAAAAGTGAAGGCCCCTTTGGCATTAGACAGTTTTTTCTTCAGGATTCCTCCAGCTATATAAGGAATTGAACAAGGGTCATTCATTCTCACTTTTGTTGAGCTTCTACAAGCGACACTCTTCTCCTGACAATATAAGAAGCAAGACTGCCGGTACAAAGGAAATTGAATCTTTCATTTACTTTCTTTGTACTTCACTTCATCACAGACGTAAGGTAAACTTTAGATAACCGTTATAGTATGTTTTTCATGTATATTTTTCCACTTTTATTTGTTATTCTGTGACCAAATTAGTGCATCTGTTAGTTATAACTGTATGATTATTATGTAAGTATTTTAGTAAAAACATTTGTTTTAAGAAACCTGCCTGAGCAAGATTTTTAAATTGAGTGTGAATTGTGGGACAGTTATTAATAATCTGTGACAAACTGTTATTGCTAAGGAGTGCCTCCATAAGCAACCAATCAAGCAAGAGTCTGTAATAGATATCTGGGTAGAGATAGGTAGAATACCAAAGTCTCAAAGAAGAATCAGTAGGGATTTTGAACCAGGTTTTTTGCATGTCCTGTTGGAGAAGACGATATCAGGATCACACTGCTACCTTGAAGACAGTGTGATGCCTGGATCTTCCTCATTTGTGTAACAACCAAGAAGGGTTCCTATTTGGCAACAATACCTGAGACTGGTAGTGTGCCCCTATCCAGAGTTTAGAGGGATGCCCTAAGTCCTCATGGCGGGTGTTCAGTCGTGAGTTCGGTGAGCATTCTAAAAGGACATGAGGAGGGTATTCCTGGTGCCCCCGTCATGGATTACACTTAGTGGTGGGTACTGTGAGCTCCGTGGACTTGACCCTCAGCAGTGGGTCTGTGACAATGCAAACTCTGTCATCCCTCTCCAGCCTAGAGCCTTTGAAGAGTCTGGTCAGAACAGAGCTACACCAGGGCGAGAGGAGGTGCTCAGTGACAACAGTATTACAAAGAGAAGCAGAAGTCATGGCACTCACCACTATGCACAAGAAATTCAAACGGAGACTTCAAAAAGGTTTTTCAGCCTCTTATACTGTATATATGGGGGCACTTTAAGTAATGTTTACCATGTGACAAGTTTTGGTGCTACATAAGGAACAATGCACTAGAGGGCACTATCTTTGATAAAGCTTTGTACAGGTGAAACATCAGAGCTCACTTCTGTTCCTCTTCCTGACCCAGGAGGGTCAGTGTATCTGTTGGCAACCATAAAATGGAGAGCTGCTAAGCTGAAAAACCTTTTTGAAGTCTCCGTTTGAATTTCTTGTGCATAGTGGTGAGTGCTGTGACTTCTGTTTCTCTTTGTAAGCCTTTTAAGAGTGTTCAAGGGCAGTCTGGAGACATCTCTTTGCATGCCCTCCAGCCCAAAGGATGCCCAGCTATGGTGCTGCACACCCACAGGGTCTGCAGGTGAGGTCATGCAGACCCCAACAGGGCCTCAGTGCAAGTGCATGACCAACCTCCTGATGCTGGCTCTGCTCAGGCAGATGTGTAACATAGGAAGGTATTTACCTAGCCTTGCACCATAATGTGCAGTGCTGCACATCAGGCACCCCAGGTAGCTTACAATAAGTGCCTATGGGTGCAGCTAGGTCAGTGTCTAACTACATACCACACACGGAGTTAGTCAGGCAAGCCATCTGCCTTTCTGCCAAATGCCTAGCGCTGGTAAGGCACTAGTCAAGGGCATTGTACGATACTAGTGAGGTGGCTTCCAGGCTGATGTCTGAATTCGCCAGAAGGCATGGCGTCACCTTTCATGACTGTCATCTGTGGCGTGGTGAAAGGCACTTAACTCCCAACTCCATGGGACTCACTTCTCCCATAGGGTCAGGCAGGAGCTATCGGGGTGCTGTCCTGCTCACCCGCGTGACTCCAACTGGTTTCAGGTCTCGTCAGACCCGTGAGGAGCCCCTACCATCAGGTGTTCGCCCCATGCAGAGAGCTGAGAGTAATTCAACTTTCAGGGTGAGCCACCTCCTCCATATTTTTGGGAAAGCTTGGTACTCGGACCCATCAGTGTGAGTCAGTGCTGAAGACTGATTCTTGCAATATGAAAATTACGTACTTATGCTAATTTTTCTTTTTCCAAAATATCCCCACCATTGTTCAAATGCCCACCCACCATCTCCCAATCAAGTAGAGCTAGGGCCCCTGGCATCACACCCTGTGAGTGCTGGCAGTGCTGTGTTTAGGTCACCTGCCAATCTCTGTTGCTGTGGCCCTATATAGTATTGTATGTTCTGCTGTTCTTGTAAAATAAATTTACCAAAAAAAAAAAGGGTTGAGCACCTCGGTGGCAAGCCTCCCCCCCCCCACCAAACAAAAGAGGGGGAGCGAGGGTCACTTGTAGCCCTGCTACCAAGCAAACAACCCCCCCTCAAAAAAAACAACTAAAAAAGTTATTTTGTATG
This sequence comes from Neoceratodus forsteri, assembly GCA_016271365.2. Lineage (NCBI taxonomy): Eukaryota > Metazoa > Chordata > Ceratodontiformes > Ceratodontidae > Neoceratodus > Neoceratodus forsteri. Next base: position 428,514,276 of record CM057453.1, on the reverse strand, counting down.
GAGGTGGGAGGTAGCTCCTTCCCTCTATTTTTTTTATTTGTCCCCTTCTCACTGCCCAGGATGTGTATACTGTGTAGGGTATATCCCTTTTAGTTGCTGTATGTAATGTGTGCCTGGGCACTATCCAGTCTAACTCCACTGAGTAGCTGCTGTGTGTATGGAAGGGTGCAATGCACCTGATAGGATCAGTGTACTAGCTTTACACAGGGTACATCCCTGTGGTAGCAGGGAGAAGCAGGTCATGTTTTTTTTCTACCCGTGTTGGAATTTGTTTGGTTGGTATACCATTTGTCACTTGTGTTTAGGGCCTTGGCCCACTCTGCCTGGGGCATACCAGAGGAGATTACCACATCCTGACTCTCTAGGACTGCTCAGTGTTGCAACACTTATGCTCCTAATCCCTCTTTTCTATTTGTCATAGGCACAAGAGGAACTTTGGTTTCCTCTCGCGTTTACTCAGTTCTTAGCTAGTAACTTAGAGTTATTGTTTTTTGGGGAGTCCAGATGTCATTTTAACATTTTTGGTACTGTTGTCATCTCATTTACAAAGGGGTCCCAAACTGGACTTCCCCTTTTGTTACATCTGCCAGAACCAGTTGCTCAGGGATGCTGCCCTGTCATTTTACCTAGCACTATCCAACTTCTGTCTAGCTAGTGGTCAGAGGCTCTGGCTCTTTTTAGACCCAAATACCCTTGTGCCACCTGGTAGCCCCAACCCTTAGACTCTAAGTTGGTAGTTAGGTTTTATCCTGTTTAATTTATTTCATATATCCTTTCCCTTGCCCTTTGGGCAATACAGTATCTAGTCCTCTCTTTTCTTTCCCACAGTTTTGTTTCTCTCCCGTCAAACAGACCTGAGGTGCATGAGGTAGCCATCGACTGTTTTTGGAGGGTGTGTGCGGCACCACATGAGATGTGCAAGCCCATCAGTAGCTGACATTAGCTCCCTCCCTGCAAAAAACAAATAATAATAAATTTAGTCCTGCAGGGTCCTCATGCCTCCGGCCCCAGACCCATTAGTTGGAATAAATGGTGAAGCTATTCTGGAAGATCAGAAATTGCATAACTATGTGATTTTCATATCTTTGAGAAGATCACCTCCATTGAGTCACAACCATCCCTCCCTCCCTCCATCCCTGTTTTTGGCTGATGGGTGGTTGCCTTGCCTCTCTTGCACGCTGGTTCTTCTCGTATGCCTGAATTTGGCGTATTTACTCAGTTTTCTGTAGCCACTCCTGTGTCCCTGGTTTGGTCCTGGTTGCTTCAGTCCCTGCTGTTCTGATGATTCTCTGAGCTTGTCTTCACCGGGGGAACTGAGACATGCTGGGAATGCCCACATTATACAGGCGCCAGAGAGACACAGCAGTGTGGGCAGCCATAGCCTGCAAACATTTCTAGGTGGTCCTGACGCTGACAGCTTACAGTTCCATGATGTGGCACAATGGTGGAGATTCACGCAAAGATTTACTGTTACGGTAGCTAACTCTTCTTTGTACTACTAGTATTTTTCTCAGATCCACTCGACCTCCTCTGGCACAGTTTGCTGTGGATTCCTGTTTCAGCATGCAGAAATTAGTCTACTGGCGGTGGAGCTGGAGGACTGCATGGTTGGGTAGAAGGAGCCAAGCTTCAAAACGTTCTGGTGACTGAGCATGCTCAGTCAGAGACTGTCTATGCGTATGTGAACTGAATACTAGTAGTAGAACTATGGTTGTAAGTAAAGTAACCTCTTTATTTCAACCACAGCAGGCAAAAATGGAAAACAAATCTTTGAGTCTGTGAGGAGACACATTTTTGAGCCCAGAAAATGATTTTTTTAACAGTTTTATGAATTTAGGGCCACATATTTGAAAGTCTGGGTTTGCTTCTTGCAAAGGCCCTGTGCTAAATGCAAGCTAAAGCAGTGCCTCAAATTTGCTGTATTTGAACAAGTTTAGAGCAGCGTCAGTGCTCTGAACACGTTCAAATAGAGCCCCCAAAGCTCAACTATAACAAAGGCCATAATTGGTAGTCTCAGCACATAGTAGAGTCCTTTGCTGACAACAGAGAGCTTTGTGCTTATACGTGAGATAGGGCTTTCTACAAGCAAACCTGGTTAGGGCATCCCGGATCTGATACTGCTCTTGCAGTAGCTTGCTGTACTCAGAAGTTTCCAAGCAAATGATCTTTTTGCCCATGCAGGATGCCGTGAGGTCATTTAAATCCCTTTGGGGACTCATTAACTTGTGAGGCCCTATCATTTGCTTCATGGACTACCTGAAGGACTGTCCTTCCCCCAAGGGAAATAAGGTGCTGTGTTCATATTACGTAAAAACAAAATACCACTCAGTACTCTCCCCCACCCATGATCCCCATGGGTGTTCACATAATTTAATAAAGCCAGCTCTGGTAGTTTAGTGAACTTCACCTGACCCTGTCAGTGGTTCCATATCTGAATAAATCCTGGTAGTCTTAGTGGACCCCCCCCGTCACCCAGTTCCCTTTGATGTTTCAGTAATGATGGTGAATAGTGGATCTGAGCCTGTCATCATTGTGGGGGGGGGGCGCACAAGTGTGGTGGACAGAATGTGGGAGGGTGATTCACTAGTCTACCAGGAATGGATGTATTAATTTACTGAAACACCAGCCTGGAATGGATGAGGGAAGGGTTCCACTAGATTACCAAGAACAGGTTTTCTAAATTACAGAAACGTCCATGGGGCTTGGGTGGGTACATGGTTGCTTCATGTGCTTCTGTGGTGATTTGCATATGCAGCCCATGATGCTTTGCATTGTGGGGGCAAGTGTGATTTTGTATTTTCTTGGGTGGGTACTGAGCGTTATTGTTTATTGTAAAGAAATATGGCACCATTGATGCTGGGGGGGTGCACATTCACTGTGTGCAACATTAATAGTTGGTGTTCAGCAGCATTAACTAGTGCGCTTCTGCCAAACAGCAGGGGTCGAAATTGGCACCGGCTCGCTAGACAAATGTTGGTAAATTTTGTATCCGCCTAGTAAGATTTTTCTTTAACTAGCCCTGCGGGTTTGTGCTGGAGAAGGTAACAATTCATCAGGTACACCAGCTGGGCCAGTGGAAAAGTCTGTGAGACTATTTGATTTTCCCAGTCATTAGCCCTGCTGGCTAGCAGCTGCAAAACTTATGTTCAACCCCACCAGTTAGTGCTACAGAAAACAGTTGAATCTGGCAGTGAGAAAATATGCAGCACGCTGTACTGCATTTGCTTGATACCAGTTAGTACACAAACAACTTTACGCTGTGCTGACTGTGCCTTCAATATGGCACTTGGCACACTAAAAGGTATGGGACACGTAAAGCACTTCTTTCATTCACTTTTCCAGCTGCGCAAAATGATCGAATATTGGACCTTTATATTTGTATCTGTTTCAGTGTTGATTTGTATGCCGCACCAGGTGATAAAAAGTTTCCATTTTTTTAATTTATTTTTTTTACTCTTTGCTTATCCTCCTTTCTCTCAGATCCCCAAGTCATCCACTCTCCAACCCGACAAGGAGTCTGCCCCTAGAGTGCACGCTGCCTCAAGTTACTTAAAGCCCCCGGTTAACCCCCCAGGCGGGGCAAGGAAGGCCCCCTTACCTTTCTTGGACATCAGGGAAGTGTGCATACACAGTAGAGTCTGCCCCTCTGCATCATGGAAGCGGAGCAGGGGAATGTCACCAGGACCATTTGGGGGATTTTTCCTCCTTCTGATTCCCTTGACATCAGCATGCACTGAGGACCAACGAGCCCGACGCACATTGAGACATGCGTCCGCTCCTGTCCTCTGCCAGCCTCAACCCCTTTGTTGTCCCCAACCATGCCAGCACCCCCGAGATCCCCAGGTGGTGGCGGTAAAGCAGCGAGGCTAACTCCCCATCCCTCCCTGGAGAAGGAGAGCCAGCCATTGGGCAGCTCAGTCCTTATCCCCAGCCAACCCCGGTGGCTTACTGAGTCTTCTCTGAACCCAGGCACAGCATGGAGCCAGGTGTGTGGCGTCCAGCGCCTCAACCCTCAGCGCCACTGGGCTGGCCTTTTTTTTTTTTTTTTTTAATGTTTTTATCCTACTGGACTGACTTGAGAGCTGGCTGTTCGGCCCTGCCCTGGTGCAGTCAGCTGGCCTGCTGCCTATGTCCTCCCACCTCACCCCCACCGAGGCTATCGCAGACATGGAGGATGCATGTACATAGAAGTGAGCATGCACTTGGGAACTGCTGGCCCCTTCCACTCACTCAACTTTATGTCAGCACTACCGCTAGGCCTCTACCTGGTGACAACCAAGAGCTGGGGTGGTTCACCACACCAACCCAGGAGAGGAGAGCTGCCAGGCAACCACTCAATCCTCTCCCAGCCCCCCTGCAGCCCGAGCTTGCTCTCGAAGTTGGGTCATCGACATGGCGAGAGGTGAGACGCTGCCAGTGTCTCAGCCCTCTGGGCCACTGGGCTGGCTTGCGGTAAAAAAGTTTCTCATAGATTAAACTGCAGCTGTCTTGTGTTTCTATGATAGTAAGTTTCCACTGATTGTGAACTCATAGTTGACAGGAACATTCAGTCCTTGCAGCTGTGAATTAATCTGTTTTGATCTGGAAAGTCCATTTGAATGACAGCTTAGTCGCTGTGCGGGAGGGGGATGAAGTAGAGGCTTTTCAGTACAGTGTGATTGTGTGGTGGCATTGAAGTGGGGCGATGTCATCAAGGCACAGGTCAGGAAGCATAGGAAAACCAGGAGCAGTTGTAGAATTCACCAAAAATATTTATTTGTACTAGCAGTAACATAAAAAATAAAATTGTTCAGTATAACTATTTACAAAGGCAAAATAAAATAGAGAAGATCCATCAGTTTTCCTTCAGTCTCTGTGTCCATCTTTGCAAGCAATTGCAGCTCTGTCTTATAAGTCCTTTCAGCCCCCCCTTCTTAACCAGCATCCTGTTTTTTCTAAAGTGTTCTAGTATATTTCAGGCAGGTGCTGGCAGGAACACACTGTCCCAGAACTGAGGGCCCCATCTCCACAGCTTTGCAAAAGGCTTAAAAATTGCACTAAGGTATCCTCTTGAGTTTCCAATAGCTTTTTGCAGTCATCTCAAACTATAATTATATACATTTCAAAAATTAACACTACATCATTTTTAAACAAAGGGGATCCCAACATCAGTTACATTTCCACATAATGATCTGCATATATTTTTATACCAGCAGATATGCAAGGGAGGAGAAAAGACAGAAAAGCAGGGGAAGACTGAGAGACAGTGAGAGGCAAATAACTGCGAGACTGTCTTGGTGATCAAATCCTAGGTCTCACGGGAAAATTTGTTTGCGCAACCAGACAGACAAGAGACAGGAAAGGAAAGAACAGAACAGGTTCCTGCATTCAAACTCTCCATAACAACTGGGACAGGGTCCTATTCAACCCTGTCACAGGCGATAGTTTGATATGTTTTGCACTGCTACTGTTCGCAGCCGTGTACTTGACCCATAGTGTTTGAGGGCAGGCATGGCACACAGTTTGAGGCTTAAGTTTATGTGAGCTGCAGGAACTTTACACTTACTATTAAAGTACTGCACAGCCATCTGATTTCCAGGATAAGCGTCAAGTACAAGGGCGGGCAAGATATAATGGTGAGAGTGCATGGATTCTCATTAGCTTGTATAAACGTGATGCAAATTAAAAAGTATTAAAAAATTGCTGTGGTAGTCAAGGATCTTTGAGGATATCTCCTCTGTTAGGCCACACCTTTGGAACCATAGTTGCCAGGCAGTAGGAGCACACAGAAACTTTTGCTAGCCGGGGGCCACCCATGATGATGTCAAGCATCAGCATCTACATAAATGTGGGTGACCCTGTAACTCCTCGGTTCTTTTCCCGCCATTGATCATTCTTGTTGGACCTACAGTAGGAAAATGTCAAATTGCTGTTGCCATTTCTTATTTTCCTTTACTTAAAAGCTCGTAACATCATCGCTGCATACCACCAAAGCTGAAAGAGCCTTTATTTCGGTACTGTACATGCGGAGATAAAAATTGTAAAGAACACACACACATAGTCTGTGTGTGCTGTTTGGGCATCTTTCGCATTAGAACCTGTGAGATCTGCCAGAGTTTTAATCAGGCTACAAGGTGAAGCTGCAAGAAAGCTTTAAAAAAAACATTATTTTTAAAACATTAAAAGCCAAGAAGAAGGATCAGCGCCCAAACTTAGTGTCGCCGTTGCCATCAGCAGAAAATGGCTGCCAAAGTGAAGGACAGGAACAAGGAGCAGTTGTCATCGTGGCCACCATCTTCTGGCCACAGACATAAGCACAGGGACAAAGAAAGGTCTGCTTCATCAGCGAGGTCCCAGTCACCATTGTGGCCTTCAGGTAAAGCTAGTGTGTTATCACCCACTCTGGCGGAGTGGACAACAGCCCCCCTACTATCAATGAGACACCAGGATCGGGGCTTGGCTCAGGCACAGCGTACCTACTATAAACGGTATGATGTCATTGTCATCGGGTTGAGGCCCATCGTCGACGAATGTAGTCCTGGCCCCGTCGTGGACGTTGTGGATTCTGAGGCTGTGCTGAGGTTGTCTTCCAAGATGATATGATGCATTCTTCCTGGCTTACATGCACAGACTATTATTCCATTGATGTGGTTTACTGGATTTATTTATTTATTTTAAGAATCAGTTTACAACCTTTGAGCCAGAGGCTCGTTTCCAAAGGTATTTCGTCACATAAAGACATACATTGTGTTTTTGGTTACATAGCAAAGATTTGCAAAACAATCGGTGTTCAACAGAGGCGCCACGGCACATTGTGGTCGGACAAATACAACTGGGTACAGGGTACATGTAATTGATAACAGGTGTTACACAAGTCGGTATCAAGTGAGCAATCTGGTAGGTAAACACTGAAACAGCTGGCACTGGCCAGGTTAAACATAGGCATGGTGTAGGAAGGTGGAGGGGATGGTTAGGTGGAGAGCTGCCGGGGGCACTGTCAAGAGAAGCAGAGGTGGAGGCTATGTTCAGAGACAGGAGCAGTTACGATGCTGGAAGATGTGGTTCAAGTGTGGTTTTGAACTTGGAGATGGTGATGGCATTGGTGATGGTGGCAGGAGAGAGTTAAACCAGGTGGGGCTCTATAGCAGAAGGACCTCTGGCCACGGCTGGTTCTTGATCTGGGGACTTTAGAGTGGTCTGGTAGGAAGACCGTGTTGCAAATGGTGGGAGGGCTCTGGTGGATGGATGCTCTACCCCAGGGGAGAGCCCTAGTAGGGTTTTTTGGTGAGGAGACAGGTTTGGTATTGGAGCCGTTCATCCAGGGTAAGCAGATTAGCATCGACATACAGCTGACAGGTGTGTGTGAGCCTGGGGGCACCAGTAATCAATCTGCACGCTTTATTCAGGGTTAGGTGAATTTTGTTGAGTGCAGTGGTGTCGGCAGCACCATATACTGGTAGATCATAGTCTACAAGGGACAGAACGGATGATGTAACAGCTAGCCGCAGAGCATTTGGGGGAAGGCAGGTTCTATGGTGGAATAGGATGCCAAGTCAGGTGTTAGTGGCGATGTTAGGCATCAAGGTGGTTGTGAAATGAGGGCTGAGTCGAAGGTAACCCCAAGGTATTTGTAGAAGCAGACTTGTTCTAGTGGCTGGTTGGTACTTGGAAGGATATAGAGTGGTGGTTGCTAGCTCTGTTTTGGGGTGGGAAAAGAGCATAGTTTTGGTTTCTTAAGACTGATGATGAGTCTGCGCCTTAAACCAAGCCTGCACTGTTGAAAGACTGCTGTAGGGAGTCCTGTAAGGAGATGGGATTAGGTGGGTGGCAAAAGGACAGCGCTCGTCTACATACAGTAGAATTTTGCCAGGGCATGCACTGGGCAGGGTGTTCAGATACAGCGAGAAGAGAGGGGCCCAGGATGGAGCCTTGGGGACCCCAGAGAGAATGGGACGGCATCGGAGAGTGTGCTATTAATTTTACACACTGAGATCGAGTGTCAAGATAGCTAGCGACCATGCCAGGGGCCAGCCGAGACCAGTGTGGCAGAGTGCATTCAGCAGAAGTGGATGGGAGACAGTGTCGAAAGCCTTTGAGAGGTCAATGAACACTGCACCAGCTAGGGAGCTGGTATCCAAGGAGGAGTGTAGAAAATTGGAGAATTAATAAGGGCAGTGCTGGTACTGTGACCCGCACGGAAGCCATGTTGCTCTGGGCATAAGATGTTATGCTTAGCCAGATAATCAGTGATTTGAATGGCCACCACTTTCTCCAGGGCTTTGAGAGGGAGGGAGGATGGAGATTGGCCGTAGTTGTTGGCCAATGACCTGTCGCCTTTATGAATAGGTGGATAATGGCTGTTTTCCAAGCTGTGGGGAATTGTCCCAGGCAGAGTGACTGGTTAATTAGGGCTTGTGAGTGGTGCAAGGACTCATCTAGCACCAGCCTGAGGATGCTGGGGTCCAGTGAGTCACTGCCGGATTGTTGCCATTGAGAGCTTTGATTAGGATGGGTCTGGCTTCCCGGTGAAATCTTTCTGCAGGAGGAAGCTGGGGTGCTGGAGGACAGGGGAGGTTGGCTGGGGGAGGTCAAAGAAATTATTAGAGGACTGAGTTAAGGTCAGTGAAAGTGGTGTTGAACCAGTTAGCTATGGTGGCAGGCTCGTGGAGGTGGTGCCATTTCTAGTGAGCTGGGATGGGGCAGGGGAGCAAGCTTTACCATTGAGTTGCTTAATATTATCCCAGAAGGTCCGGGCTGAGCCCCAGGAGGAGGTAAGGGAGGCCTTGTAATGGTCTGCTTTGGCTTTCCTGATGGCCCATGAGCACTTATTCCGGGCTGCATTGTAGGCTTGTTTATCAGACAGACGACCTGTTTCAGTGGCAGCCAGAGGTTATCCTGCTTCTAAGTAATTGTAGGAGGGCCGGGCTAACCCAGGGTGCTGCTCTTGTTTTTGGACCGGATTTTGGTTAAGGGTGCAAAGAGATCACAGGCCATGTTGAAGGTGTGGAGTGAAGAAGGTGAGGGCAGTGTCAATGTTGGTTGCCTGCTGAATGGGGACCAGTCTATCTGGGTGAGGAGTGCTTTGTTTCTTCAGCCCACCAGGGCGGAGGCGCCATGGAGGGTGGTCTGGGGTTTGGGTTTGGGATTGGGGGTACCCAGTGGAATAGGATAGGGAGTGGTCACCAGGGAGTCTGGGAGGACCTGGATGTTTTGGATTTATGGGGTCGATTAGTTATAATAACATCCAGAAGGGTGCTGGTACCACTCTTAGGTTAAGTCTCGTGGGCTGGGTGACTAGTTGCACTACATCTTGGGCGGCAAATGAGTCTCTGGTGGTGGATGAGGAGGTGCTGAGCCAATTTACATTAAGGTCCCCACTAGGATTTGTTCTGCCTTATGGTGGAGGGTGGCCAGGTAGTCCGTTAAAGATACCAGGGCTGGGTGCTGGTTCTTTGGGAACGTAGGCTGTGGTGAGATAGAGAGGCTCCTAGAGGGGTCTGGGGTGAGTCTGAGGGTAAGGGCCTGGGCCCCATTTGTGAGGGCAGGGGTGGGGAGTGCGTGTCCAGGTATTGTGTCCCTGGTGTAGATTGCACAGCCCTCGCTTGTCTACTCGGGTCCTCCCGTATAAGGTATAGCCTGGGAGGGAGACAAATGAGTCAGGAGTTGATTTGGACAGCCAGGTTTCAAACTAGGGCTATGATGTCTGGTTGGTGAGCCAAGGCCCAGCACTGTAGGGTGCCAGATTTCTTCAGCAGGCTGCATATGTTCATGGAGGCTACTTGAAGACCAGTGGGCTGAGTGGGTGGATGGGAGGGGCAGGGCCTGGGTTGGGATGTGTGTCTCCTGTTAGGAGTAGAAGGAGGAGAAGTGCTTGGTCAGAGGGAGGCAGATGGAGTTTACGTGAGCGATAGAATGAGGAAGGGGTTGATGTTGCACAAGGGTGGGTAGGGTAGCACAGGCAGAGAAGGCCTGAGTGATCAGAAGTGCAAGGGGGCTGTGGGGGGAGGACAGGTAATGTCTGGAAGGGGGTGAGGTGGAGAGGAGCATATGGGATGTGTGGAGGAGGAGGAGCAGTGATAAAGGAGGAGGGGAGGACAGGAGGGTAGGTAGGAACACTGGAGTAGTGAGGCTGAGGGTTAATAGGGACACTAGGGTTGGTGGAAGGCAAAGGAAGGAGGAGGAGAAGAGATAGGCTGGTGAGCAGGGGATGCATGTGCATAGTTGGGAAGGCTGGTGGAGCTGAAGTGAGGAAAGAATGGGGGGACTAGGATGAAAGAGGGAGATAGTAATGAGAGATCACCTCTGAGCCTAGTTGCTGCTATGGTGTAGTGGTAGTGTGCGTGCGTGACGTGCATAGAGTACCAGGTTCAAGTCTTGATCAGGTAGTCGGAGAGCTAGACTAGTGGCTGTAGCAGCAGGAGTCGGATTCAAGGTTGCAGAAGCACTTAGATAACACTTAGTTGTGTCACAGGGTTAGTGCTCTTATAGTTTTGAGATCCTGCAGTAAAAATAGGCAGGTGTTCTAGGTGAGTGGTGGAACTGTGGACTTTGAAATAAGGGTGCAGGGTTCAAATCCTGCAAGGAAGAAGAGGTAAACTTATATTTTGGCAGGTTGGGGGATGATTAAAGGCTTAGAAAGTAGTAATAAAACAGGTAGGCTATGTGGTGCAGAGGTAGAGCAGCTGACTCTGACTGCAAGGGTACTGGGTTTGAACACAGCTCAGGGACAGAGTGTAGACAGGCTCAATTTTTAATTCAGAAAGGAGGGAGGAGGAATGGTTAAGAGTATGAAAATAGAGGAAGTTGTTGGCCTGGTTCATTGGCTCAGAGGATAGTCAGAATTTAGAGAGAAGGGTACCAGGTTTGATACTAGCAGGTGCTTAGAGATAGGCTGAAGGAGGAGTGCAGAAAGTAGGTGGTAGAAGGAATCAAAGGGAACTGCAGTGACCTCTAGTGGGATAGCTGTGAAATGGTAGCTAGGAGGGGTATAGAGTTGAGAGAGCAGCTAGAACGGAAAGTGCAGTGACCCCTAGTGGTTGGTGTGTATAACCTGCAAATGGGAAAGTGGACACTTAGTAAAAAGGAAGGTAGGTCATGTGTCACACCACGTGACCTGCCAGCAGCAATATATGGAGCGCCGACCCTGGGCGGGTGGGAAGTGCCTCACAACAGTCAGGCTGTAGTGCAGGACACTTTACCTCTTAAAGGCTCTGACAATCCCCGAATTCAGTCTCCGCTGCTGGGCTGCGTTAAACAGATGTGTGCGGATCACAGCCCCAGTCAACATCTTCCAGCACACAGCAAATTCCACCTTCTCAGCTGCCACCAGTGTCACCAGTGCATTCAGTGGCTCCTGTCGCCAACAGAGACATCAACCAGATTGAATAAAATCCTGACTTCATGATGGAAGAGGATTTAGAGGAGGAGGAGTATGAGGGAGAACAGTATGTGCCAAGATCCAGTTCTGCCCTCTCATCCTGCAGTGAGGACTCAGTGGTGTATACCCCACGTCTCCTCCTGAGGGTCCTACATTTCAAACCATGATACAGCAAATGCAAACTACAATAGACTTTGCTGTGGAGGAGTAAGACCCCCACAAAAAGAAACTGTCAAGAGTTTTTGGCAGTCCGTGTTAGTCCCTCTGTTATAATTCTACTAGTATATCCTGCATTGGAGGATGTCACCTTTGTTACATGGTACAGACCTAGTTCACTGTCTGCAGTTTCAAGAAAGGCTGATAAACAGTGTCCTGCCCTACCTGCTAATCCTTATTATGTTAACAGCCATAAACTGACTCTGTGGTCAACATGGCTGCACATGATAGAGCCAGAGCAGCTCCTAAACACATGATAGATCCAGAGCAGCACCTAAACATATGATAGGTCCAGAGCAGCACCTAAACACATGATAGATCCAGAGCAGTTCCTAAACACATGATAGATCTAGAGCAGCACCTAAACATATTATAGGTCCAGAGCAGCACCTAAACACATGATAGATCCAGAGCAGTTCCTAAACACATGATAGATCCAGAGCAGCACCTAAACACATGATAGATCCAGAGTAGCACCTAAACACATGATAGATCCAGAGCAGTTCCTAAACACATGATATATCCAGAGCAGCACCTAAACACATGATTACTTTGCCTCCTGACAAAGAATCCATGATGTTGGATGTGATGGGCGCACGCACATATACCTGTGCCTTACTAGGCCTTAAGCTTGCAAATTACCAGGCCCATATGGTTAAATACCAGAACAGCCTGAGGAAAGCTGCTAAAGCTGCAGCTTAGGCTTTACCTGAAGGCTCTGCCAAGAATGAATTGATTGACGTCTGGAGCTGAGGTTGGCAAACATTTGCTCCACTCAGCATATGATGCATTTGCCAGGGTGATGGCTTCTGGCATTTGCATGAAAAGGTATTCTTGGCTAAGGGTTGCTGGTTTTGCAAATGATGTGCAGTAAGCAGTTTTAAATGCCCCTTTTAGAGGGACCAAACTGTTTGGCTATGATGTTAAAGAGGCACTTGGAGGCCTTCAGACATCCAAAATGACCCTAAGATCTGTTAAATCCCTCTATCCCACTTCTGCCAGGGGACGTGGAAGGGGATCCTTTCATTAGTCTGCTGCTAGAGCTGGCCATCCCTACCATCAGCTAGGCTAAGTTAAAAGGGAAGCGTCCGTCAGTAATTGGACTATGGCTAGGTGTAAAGCATGGCCCGATTAGCTTTTTCACAAAATGTAGTAATTTTATCAATTTACTGTTGTTGAAATATTTCTCTTATATCTGGTTGATCCTGCCTCCTTCCTGCCAGCATTTTGGAAATGTGCCGCGCGCCCACAACCACTCGCGGTTGTCCCAGTGTGATTTACGACACAGGGAGCAGCTGGGGGTGAGCCGATAGACAGACTGTGTAAATGGAGCTTCATTACCTCCAGTAGCTTCGTATGAAGTCCGAACTATCCATTGTTTACCTGACACAAAATGGCCACCCAGGTAGTAATGAGTTAACAGCTTGGGTTTCCAAAGTACATGACCCGCTGGTATACTGAGACCAGTCTGGTCTTATTATACCAGTAGGACATGTACTTTGGAAACTGGAGCTGTTAATAGCTCCGTTTACACAATCTGTCTGTGGGCACACCCCCGGCTGCTCCCTGTGTCATATGTCACACTGGGACAGCCGCAATTGGTTGTGGTCACACCATGCATTTCCAAAATGCTGGCGGGAGGGAGGCAGGATCAACCACATATGAGAGAAATATTTCAACAACAGTAAGTTGACAAAAATTAATACATTTTGCAATAAAGCTAATCGGGCCATGCCTTACACCCAGGCTTGGCCCAATTACTGATTGATGTTTCCCTTTAAGGGAAGTGAGTGCTTACCAGGCCCCCTTCCCACAGATGCCCATACAAAAACACCCAAAGCAACTGGCGCCGGTGCCTCTTCCCCCACCAGTTCTGCGTGGCTCACTGCAGACTGCCACCGCACACCTCCATGGTTACCTCCTGGGGTGGTTGTGGGGGGCAGACTTTCCCTGCATCTGAAATATTGATTGATGGGAGATTACAACCGATGAATGGGTACAGGAGATAATTGCAAGAGGGCATGGTTTTGAGCTTCTAGACACCCCTCCAGATCATCTTGCACCTCCTTCCAGTTATCCTCCAGATCATTTGTCCCTTCTAAAGGAAGAAATGCAGTAATTACTCCAAAAGCTTGCTACAGAACCAGTTCTTCCTCATCAGAGAAACAAAGGTTTCTATTCCAGATACTTCCTGGTTCCAAAATGGACAGGGGATCTATGTCCTGTATTGGATCTCAGGGAAATCAACTTCTGCATAGAATATAAGGCGTTTCACATGGTCTCCCTACAAGCTCTTATTCTTGTGTTGCAAACGGGACTGGCTTTGCTACATAGGTATAAAAGATGACATGAAAGATACATACCTTCGTGTCAAGATCAGAAAAGCTCACAGGCAGTACCTCCATTTTATGCCGGAGGAGGAGCACTGCCAGTTGAAATTATTGCCCTTTGGCTTATTTTCCGTGCCATGGGTATTTACCGAGTGTTTGGCAGTAGTGGCAGCAGCCCTTTGCAGGGAAGGCTGCTATGTTTTCCTTTACCTGGGTGACTAGCTCTTAAAGAACAGATCCAGAGAAGCCCTACTACTTACCCTGTCTTGGACAAGGCAGTTGTTCGATGACTTAGAGGTTACAGTGAATGTGCCAAAGTCTGTCATGACTCCCTGCTAGAGACTGCAGTACATACGGGTAATCTTGGACACAGAGATGTAGTGTGCTTTCCTGCCCCTAGACAGAACAGAAAGCCTGATTGCACAAGCACAGCTGGTATGAAGAAGTCATTCTGTCTTAGCAAGGACCATGTTATGTCTTCTGGGACTCATGACTCCAACCATTGTGACTGTGCCATTGGCCTGCTTATGTATGAGGATCCCTCAATGGACATTAAGGGTCCAGTGGGATCAGCTTACAGAAGAGCTGGACCAAATAGTACTCATCACAGCTGTGCTGTGCAGAACATTGCAATGATGGATGGAATGCACAAACCAGTTAAAGGGTGTTCCATTCCTTGTACCAGCTCCTGAACACATCCTCACCACGAATGTCTCCAGCTCCGGCTAGGGTGCACACCTTGGCATTTACCTGCCGCAGAGGACATGGTCCAAGGTGGAGGCCAAGTTACACATAAATGTCCTGGAGATGAGAGCTGTCCTGTACAGCCTTTAGGCACTGAAGGAGTATCTGAGTCTTGAGTCCTCTGTTTACAGTGCCGTAGGAAGGCATTTTGGTGTCCTGGGGAAGAGACAAATTTTGCGCCCCCTGAAGAAAAGAGCTGGGGTCGGGGGCCGCAAGACCCCCAGAAGCTCTGAGGGGTTTACATGATCTGTGGCGAGGTTTGGGGCTTTCCTTGAAGAAAAAAACATACTTTTGTTATATGTTCCCTACCCCTGATTTCAAGGAATATTTTGCTCCCATGACAATATGAGATGTGGGAGACTCCAGCTGGCTGGCTGGCATCAGAGTGTACAGCCACAACTGTTGTGGACAAATGGCTGACCAACAATGCCATCAATTTGAAAAGGCAGTAAAGAGGGCTGGGGGTTTCTCGAGTCAGATGCATAGGGAGAGGCATCACTAGTAGAAAACTGGAGGTTGTTATCCCTGACCCTCTGTACTCACAGACAGTTGGCGAGACCCCATCTGGAGTACTGTGTGCGGTTCTGGGACCCCATCTCCATCTCCACAAGGACATAGACATGATGGAGGCACACCTCCCAACCTCTCAGAATTTAAAATTATAGCACTGGCCTTCAAAAATCATAGCAAAGGGTCATAATGTGTAGCACGTTCTTATTTTAAACTATAATATGTCTACAAATAGTGGACATAGTTAGTGATAAGGAATGCTTCTGTCAACTTAGTTCAATGATTTAATAGTTTGTGTGTCCAGAAATGGCTCTGACATTATGAGGAACATCAGTAAACGTATGTGGAACAAGGGTACATTTTTGAGTGTGAAAATCATAGCGCTATGTGGAATTCATAGCAGTTGAGAGGTGAGTGTGGATGGAGGCACTCCACAGGAGGACAACTGAATGGTGCACTAGGGTCTGCACCATAACCATACGAGGATGAGGAGAGACTAAAGGAGTATACCCTAGCTAAATCACTCACACTGGTGGGACGGGACATGACATGGATTTATTTCTTCCTGTCAGCATTCCATCGTCCAGCGCTGCTGAATGACTGGAATGCTACATTCATATATTCATGTAACCCCTCACCCCTGCCTTTTTACTAAAACGACAGGTGGCATGCTGTTGGCGTTGGCAGCAATACCTGGTGGGGGACCTGGGTTCGGGGAGGATGAGGTTACCTAGCACAAGGGACCTAGGTTTGGCTACTCTGCACAGGGGCACCCAAGTAAATCCAAACTACGGGAAGCAATAACTAATGTCCAGAACCAGAATTGGGATTTTTCAGTGTGGCTTTATTCAGACTAGATGACACATGACAAAGCATTGAATGGTCCCCCAAGGGGCTGCGTTTGCTGTAAATGCAGATAGAGACTAAAGGCGGTCCATTTGTAGAATGAACACATTTTTTACATTGTCTGGCTCTGGACCCACCAGGCACTCAGCCCGGACTTTGCATGCGCTTTGGATACACAGCCCGACTGGCCCGACCTCCTGCCGGCCACTTGACTGACTGTCCACTTGAAGAATGAACCCAAACTTTACTTGGAAAGACATCCCATCAAACAAGGAGACTCTCAACTGTGGCTCCCACTCCACTTAGAGTCTGCGACTCCAGAGAGATTTGATTGCATTTCCAATCGAAACTCCCATCAAACAAGGAGTACTCCCATCCAACAGGGAGTAATTTTCCCATCCTGTGGCTCCCCACACCACTTAGAGTCTGCGACTCAGAGAGATTTTCGTTGCGACTCACGCCTGGGTGCCCACCCCATCACTGGCCAAGTGCATGAGGCAAGTAGCAAAACACAGAAGAAACTGAGAGGTGGACCTGGTTACTAAAGATGGGGATTTTCCCACCTCCAGCTCCCACAGCCCATACCCGCCATTTCTCTGGATACATACAGAAAACTTTAGAACTTTAAAATGTAGATTGAAGGGTGGATGACCTGAAGCACCCCCTCTACAGCATTACTTGAAATCCAATAAAACTTTAGACTGTTTGACTACTCCATTTGTTCGTCCTAGTAACATAGTCCTCCCAAATAGCAGTCCAAATCCATTTCCCAACTGAAGAAAACAATTTGTTTGCCCCTTCAAATGGAGCCAAACACTCACCCATTCGTTGAAGGTGCCCCACAGGCGAAGTAACACTATCATTGCTGTTATACAAGAACAGACTAAATAAAACCAGGCAGCTTCCTTCCATGGTGGGTAAAGGGAATTGCCCCTGGAACCCACAGAGAACTTTTTCTCCCCCTCTCGGAGGAGGGGGCATCAGACCGTGGAGCGGTCTCACCACTTTAAAAAGGTAAACGCAGGAACACTTCCTTCTTCTTAGTGAGAGATCAGACAGCAGACTGATGCTTCCTTCTTGCTGAAGGACAAACGGAAGACTGACTTTGAAATTTCCCAAAGTTCTAAACTCACTCCCTGAGCTGTAGATTCCAATGTGGCTCATGCAGCTGCGACAGTTCTATAGTGATGTCATCTCTCAAGTCTCAGCTGTGACTGAGGACAGAGTGAGACAGTGTGAAACCCATTTAACTGGAGTTTCACAAGCTGCCTTCCCTGCCTACCACTAGGTCTTACTGGGATTCTAGTAACCCCGGGTAACAAAGGGGTTACATTCATATTAACTGTTGGTGGAATAATTATTTTATTAAAAAAATCTCCCTCTACACGAGGAAAACATGCAACAAGTATTAAGTTTTAACACTCTTTTTTTTAAACAATTTTTTCTAATAAATAATAGCAATATATAGAGACTACTGGATGGACAACTATGCAGAACCAGTGTATTCTGCCACAGAGGGGTTTATTCCCTCTCACCTCGAGAGCAAAGCTGAAGAGGTCCATGGGAATCAGAATCCCGAGGTGGCAAAACACACCGGTTGTGCATACTAGAGTTGCTCATCCTGTATTTTTTATAGTGTATAGTACTGTGTGAAACTAAACATGTGTTTTGTGAGTTCTTTTGCTTTCAAAATGAAACTGACTCATTCTAGAATGCTGTTCTACTACAGTAGGGTGGAATCACATTCCATGACCTTGGAACTGTGGTAGAACAGCATTTTGAAAGGGATGATGGCCTGCCAGCTGCGGTGCCGATTTCATTTAAGTTAATTAAGTTATCTGATTGTTTATCATCAGCCTAGTAGGGTAGCAGCACCAGGCAGTGGTAGTAGTGGTTCTGGTACACTGTACTTCTCTAGTTGGGTGGGTCCCTCCCAATTTTGTTTGGGAGGGAGTGAGTCAGTAACTGGACTCTGGCAGTTACTGACTCATTTCCTCCCAAACAAAACCAGGAGGGACCCACCCGACCCGGGAAGTACAGTGTACTACCAGTACTACTGCTGTGCTGGCACTGCTACCCTGTAGGCTGATGATAAACAGTCAGAAAATATCATTACTGGATTCCGGGGACACCATCACCATACACACTAGACTGACGTGACTACTGGACTGGCTGGCTCCCTTTGGGACTGGGACAGATGGCTGGCCCACCTGTGATAGCCAGTTTGTACAGTTACAGTATTGTTCTGCTCATGTTCAACTCCTACAGAGAAGCCTACTGTACCTATTTCTTAAAGAGCAGATGTGCACTGTAATTTTTTTAGCCACTCACAAACATATATGGTATCTGACCTGCTCCGGTGTTGAGGGGTATTAAAAATACCATGCGCTTCAGTCCAGTAAAAAAGTTACAGGACCCTAATGTGTACCCCAGGAAAAACAGAGCTTCTTCCTGAACCTGCTGACACACCCACAGGTAGGCACCCACAGCCCCCATTTGTGATGTCAGAAAATGAGGGCTGTGTGTGTGTTCCAATGACTGCCTGCCCTGGGGGCCTGTCAGCAGGTTCAGGAAGCAGCTGTTCTTCCTGGTGTACACATTAGGGGTCCTGTAACTTTGTTAGTGGACTTAAGCGCATGGTATTTTTAATACCCCTCGTCAACACTGGAGCAGGTCAGCTACCATATATGTTTGAGTGGCTGACAAAATTACAATGCGCATCTGCTCTTTAAAGAGACAATATTTTTTAATAAACCACCCCGTACAGTACCTAGTACTGTACAATTACAATTTACTTCATCATGATGTGTCCTCATTTTTTTTCCCCCATGTGTCCCATGACCCCATGAGCACTGTCTGCAAATTATACTGCACGACTGATGGCTGCATGCCATCCTTTCTAAATGACTGGGCCCCCACTCAACTGGGAAGGATGCAGACATGCATGCAGTATAATTTTTAGACAGGGTAGTAGGGTACCACATGACATAAGACAAAGGCACATAACATGGAAAATAATCTGTGAACGAATAACTTCCTTATAAGTCATGACAGGCGGGCAGTGGACTAGAACAGGCTTGACTGATACACACATACACTAATTTGTTGAGGTAATAATAAAAATGCTGTTTCCCATTGTAGACATAAAGCTTTTGAAGTCTGAATGTGTGTCTATATATTTAAACAAGAGACAGGAGGCCAGGTAAAGGCATTTTTATTACCTCAACAAAGTGGTGTTCTACTGACATGTTTATGTTTTGTGCTTGTTGGGCCACGTTTGGTTTATTTATTTGCTAATATTGTGCCCTAGCGAGTGCCTAGCCCTGGCTACTAGCCTATCACATCCTGATTCCATCTTGGCTCTTCCAGTCCCCAAGTGATCATTCAGTAGCATTGTGGATTTGGTATTCTACAATGATCGCCCCCCAAAACACACACACACACACACACACACACACACACAACTCCAGTGTGCCCTAGTATAACTTGTACATTGCATTACTTCCATTATAATTAACTTATGACATGAGTTAGATTAGAAGAGATCTCAACTACTCTTGTGCAAAAACAGGGACCCAGTGTTACAAAATTCATCATCCAAACAGCGTCTATAGATTTGTGAAATTTGAAATACTGCTGTATAGCATGTTATACATTTATTTTAAACTCAAAATGTGAAATAACGATATCTCAGATTAGAACCTGGGCAGGAAAGACTTTCAGACTAGTATTTATTTATTAGCTTTTGTTGACTGGGTGGCAGAAAGCAGGTAGGACTAGGACCTACATTATTTCTATAAATTCTATTTGCTACATAAAAAAAGATAGAAGTAGAAACGAAATCCCTGATGTCCAGAGTAAAATGTTATATTGATATCAAGAGTCAAGACCCGACCAAGTACTAATAAGTATGGTACTTGCATCAGCACACCACACAGGCTAGAAAGGCCAGGGCAGCTCGGGAACTTGTTGTGAGGGAGTCGGCAGGGGATTGCGCTGGGAAGCTCCCAGGAGGGACGGGAAAATCAAAGAAAGTGGCAAGAAAAGAGTTAGGCGAGGAGGGCAGGAGCTCAGCTCAAGCTCCCAAGTCCAAGTCCAACCAAGCAGGAGCAGCGCATTGAACGAAGTAAGTTGCACTGTTGCAGTGCCAGAGTACTCCAGTCTCTGAGTCCGACTCAGTGAAGTGAAAGTGAACGGACTAACAGAGGAGATGGGCCGGTACCAGATGGGAGAGAGGAGAGAGCAAACAGGCAGTACTGCTGTCTGAGTCACGGATGGACACTAACAAAACCACAGCAGGGAGCAGGCACGGAGGCTGAGGGCACTGATGACTGAGGGCAGTCCCAAATTTCTATTCTGATATTGGTGATTTCCAATTCCTAAGGCTTTCCAAGCTTCATCTGCCCAAGAGAGAGACAGACTTAAGCCTGCCTGCTTCAAGCAACACCGACCAACCACTGCTGCGATCAGACAATTGAGAGGACAGTGCTGGAGGACACCCCCCCCCCACGCTTCCTGGCCAGTCAGGACAGTCAGGCAGTTTTACATTTTAATATACATTAAAAGTTTTAAGTTTGAAAGAAGCTTAGCTGCCTTGCCTGCTTCCTGCTGCAACATACAGAAATAATTGTTATTGTTTTGTTCAACTTCAATTCAGTGTGGGACTGGGACAACGGGATGGTCAGACCCCCACCTCCGACAGACTGTCTAGTCTAGTAATGAAAAATAATATGCTTGCTTTCTTTTCTAAGTTACATAAATAACCTGTCCTCGTCCTCCACTCCAAAGATTCCCAGTTGTCCTCCTGACCTCCTCAGTGTCACTCACTCTAACTATCCTCCTACGGCTACTAAACTCCACCTCTCTATTGCTTATTTTTTGTTTGTTTTTTTCTCTTCTCTCTCATTCTCTCACTAACCACCTCACTGTCTCTACACAAGTCCGCCCATACCTTTTATAGGGGGACCTCAGTGGCGCCAAATCCGCACCAGTGCACCACATGATTTTTTTCCTTCAGACAGCAAGGACCATGCAGACTTCCCATCCACTTGCTGGTCCTCCTAGATGCGCCCTGCTGTCAGCATTGGCTATTACGACACACACACACACACACACACACACACACACACACACACACACACACACACACCACACACACACAATAAATTAAAGTTACAGCACAGGCAGCTCAAAGAGTGATTTAAATGAATTGGGCAGGTTTGAAAACTGCGCCCCTTGGAGGCATGCACCTTGAGCGGGTGCACCACCTGCCCCACCCTTTCTACGGTACTGTCTGTTAATACAGAAAGACAATGCCAGTGTGATGCATTACATTAACAGTGGGACACTTATCCCTGTTCCCTATGCAGGGAGCAATAAGAGTGCGGTATTGGGCTTTGTCCCACAGCCTACAGCTGTTAGCCGTGCATGTCCCACATCTCCAAAATGTCTTGGCAGACAAGTTAAGCAGGTCACAGTCCAAGATGCATGAATGGGAACTGCTGACCTCTGTGGTAGACAACTTCTTCACAAAATGAGGTAATCCGGAGTTGGACATTTTTGTGTCCCCTCACAATGTAAAACTGCCGCGTTTCTGCTGGCTTGCACCAGGGCCCAGAGTTTTCTGGTGAGACGTGTTGTCCCTCTATTGGAAAGGGAAATTCTTGTACCCATTTTTCCTTGTTCTTCTAATACAGAGGGTGCTGCTCAAACTGCACTCTCATCATCATCGCTCCTTTATGGCCTCACCAGATACGGTTTCCACTCCTACAGCAGATGGTAGCGGAACCTTCTGTACCCCTACCTCTGTGTTGTGGTCTGTTGTCACAGGACACTGGGTCCCTGGTCCATCTGAACCTGAAGTCCCTACATTTGCATGCATGGCTCCTGAAGACATAGCTATTGCACGTTTTGGGGTATCCCCTAAGATTGCTGACATACTGATTGCAGCTAGAAAGCCTTCTACTAGACAAACATGTTCCTTGAAATGGAAGCAGTTCACTTTGTGGGCTGCTTCGAGAATCTGGACCCGTTTATATGTCCTGCAAATACTGTGCTGGAATGCTTGCTGTCACTGTCAGACTTTGGTCTACAGTATTCCTCACGTATGGTGCATTTAACTGCTATGTCTGCTTTCCATGCCCCTGTTGAAGGTCGTATGGTCACACAGTTAGAAGTGTCCCATATGTTTTTGAGAGGTATTCTACATATGAAACCTCCTGTCTGCAATTAAGTCCTGCCTTGGGGCTTGAATTGTGTGCTTGAGAAACTGGCATTGGTGCCTTTTGAACCAGCCATGAGTTGTGACTTACATTTCCTGGCACGGAAGACATTATTTTTGGTTGCAGTTATTTCTGCTCAAAGGATATCAGAGCTGCAGGCTCTCATATTTGAGCCTACTTATTTGATTTTTCACAAAGACAGGGTTTTGCTGAAGGCTGTATATGAATTTAAATTGAATCAAATGATATACTTCCTGTTTAATACCCTGAGAATACCAATCAGGGTGAGGCATTGCTCCAGGCTTTAGATGTACATAGACTACTGAGATACTATATGAATCACACTAAGGACTGCAGAAAGCCTTCTCAGCTTTTTGTTTCATTTGCCCCTGGGAAATTTACCTTCCACTCGGTGGCTCGGCTGAAGAAGGCAACTGGCTGCGCCAACCTTCCTGCCCGCCTTTGCAGCCTTTCATCAAGCTTTCCCTGACTGGGCAATCTGCCTTTCACTCGGCAGCTCGGCTAGAGAAGCCAGTCAGCTGCGCCAACCTTTGTGCCAGCCTTTGCAACCTCTTACCAAGCTGTTCCTGAATGGGCAATCTGCCTTCTACTTGGCGACTAGGCTGGAGAAGCCAGCCGGCCGTGACAACCTTTCTGCCCACCATTCCAGCCTCTCATCAAGCTGCCTCTGACCGGGCAATCCACCTTCCACTCGGTGGCTCAGCTGGAGAAGCCAGCCGGCCATGCCAGCCTTCTTGCCCACATTAGCAGCCTCTCATCAAGCTGCCCCTGACCAGGCAGTCCACCTTCCGCTTGGCTGGCGAAGCCAGCCAGCCACGCCAGCCTTTGCAGCCTCTCATCAAGCTGCTTCTGACCAGGCAATCTACCTTCCACTCAGTGGCTCGGCTGGAGAAGCCAGCCAGCTGCTCCAACCTTCCTGTCTGCCTTTGCAACCTTTCATAAAGGTAGGCACCCTGTAATAGCCCGGCACCGAACTGGAATCCTTGATTTGGCTATTGCCTCCCAGATCAGCCCCTTGATTGGCTGGCGCAGTTGCAGCTCTCCCCAGGATTGGCTAGCTGGATCTTGGCTCTTCTTCCCCGGTCTGCTTGGCTTCCCTAGCTGCGCTGACCTCTAGCCCTCCTGCTGTGTCTGTGGGACTGTATTAAGTTAGCTGTAGAAGGAAACTTGAATTTTGCTGGGGGCCTTCGTGAGCATTAGCAAGGAGACTGAGGTCAGGGTCTGAATGTGGGGAGTGTATTTTATTTTATTCTGTTTGATGCTTGATGTAAAATTGTAATTTGAACTGTACTAGCTGATCCTGTCCTTTTCCCTCAACTGCTTGTCCTGCTCAGCATACTCTCTCGCTTCTTGCCTTTTTCCTCCTTGTATCCTACTGGCTGTGGCAAATTATCTGCTTGCCCATACAGCTGACTTTGCCTTCTTCTTAACCCCTTCTCCTGTCACTTCTACTGCCCTGTAGCATCCCTCACTTTGTTTATCCTATACCCCGCTGGCTGTTACAATTTTAAATTTGGATTTTTAGATGGTGCCAGCCTAACAATCCCCCCAACCAGTCCTCTCCTGCTTCCTAGACTTCTGCTTTGTTCCTTGCTCCCAGCCCACTAAGTAAGTCTCTAACTTCACCCCAGTTTAGTGCTTAACCTGTTTCTTTTGTCCTGGCTCCTCCCTGCCCTATAACTAATCAGTCTCTCCTTTTTGTCTTTCTCTCAGCAGCTGCTCCTGACCGGGCAATCCACTTTCCATTTGGTGGCTCGGCTGCAAAAGCCAGCTGACCACGCCGATCTTTCTGCCTGCCTTTGCAGCCTCTCATCAAGGTAGGCACCCTGCACTAGCCTGGGACCGAACCAGAAGCCTTGATTGGCTATTGCCTCCCAAACCAGTCCCATGATTGACTGGTGCAGTTGTGGCTCTCCTCGGGATTGGCTTGCTGGATCTTGGCTCTTCTTCCCCGGTCTGCTTGGCTTCCCTAGCGGCGCTGATCTCTAGCCCGTCTGCTGTTTCTGTGGGACTGTATCAAGTTAGTTGCAGCAGCAAACTTGAATTTTCTCCTGCCCGCCCTTCCCTGACCCCGTCACTCTTTAAATGCGCCTTTACCCTCCCTTTATTCGCAGGCCCCTTCTGTATTGGTGGTTCCTTGTCTCTTACTTGCCTTCAGTATTTTTTAAAGGAACAGCACACCACCTCCCCATTGACTTAAGCTGTTGTTCCTCCTGCCACAAGATATATCTCTGTCCAGCTTAGAGCCTAATTTCCATTGCTGCTACATTAACTACTGACAGAAGCTGTCGTTCTTCCAGCCCCAAGACTTATCCCTATCTAGCAGAGGCTTTTTAGAGCTGAATTCTCATTGCTGTTACAATAACTACTACCTACCTCTAGTACATGTATCTGCCTAAGTTCTCATTGCCAAATGTCTGTCGCTAGTTGAGTAGTAAATTAGTGTATCTATTCTACTTAACCCTATGTACTACTAGGAATAATGTAACCTAGTGTTATTGTCATCTTATGTGTCGTTTTTTAATCTTGTACAACGTAAAGCTTGATTGTCCACCAGCTGTACCCCTTACGCCAGGTCACACCGTGAGACAAGCATCTTGTTGCTCAGTGTGCCTTGCCTGGTGAAACATTTCAATAAATAAATAAATAAAAACATTAGCACCTTCTCCTAATGCCTGGCCACAAAATGCAATGTACAGTACTACTACTGTGCTGCACAGTAAGCATCCTGTTCCACACACTAGATCCACACACTGTATGCTACTCTGTGGCCCACTGCTATAAGGCAAGCCCCAATGTAAACTGTACCGATCCTCATAGTCTCCCAGCCTCCTTCTTAGATCATACTCTTCACCCTTACTGGCAGCATGGTATCCTTCGGGACCGTAATGTCTGGTACTCCCCTTTACCTAGACACACCCACTTCTTATATTCGCCTCAATTACTTGAGGCTAGGGTGCTTCTGTATGCATCCTTGGATCCTCTCGGAATTTGACTGAGCCACCCTTCACCCTCTTCCCCCCAATCTAAAAAAAGGTGTAGGACTCGACTTCTCAAGCTACTTGTAAGTGCCATTAAAAAACTTCTGCTGCTGCTACTTTTGTGCTCAGGAAACATTGAGCATAACCCTGGCCCTTTTGCTCCTATCACTGCCCCCTCTGAATTGGCATAGCTGAAGGGGATGAGGCTACTGCATATCAATGCCTGCAGCCTCCTCAATAAATCTGACTCCCTACAATCCTGGATTATGTATACTAAGCCCGATGTCCTGGTGATCACCGAATCTTGGCTCAAACCAACTAAAACTGGATAATGAAATTAATGTCCCATCCTACAATGTATTTAGAATGGACAGGCACTCTAGAGGAGTTGGGGTGGCCATTTATATCCAGGAAAAATATCTGGTTATAGACTCTTAACCAAGGAATTTGAATGCCTATCATTAAAGATCCATTTGTCCCTTTCCACCTCTCTGCATCATAGGCTATTACAGACCTCCTTCAGCAGGGCTTAAGGTGTTAAACCATTGGAATAATTTAATGGATTCATTGTCCTGCAAGGTTATTATCATGGGGGACTTTAACCTGGACTGGTTCTCTGACAGTTCAAAACCACTACAAGAGACCTGCGACTCCTTCCGGCTCACGCAGCTCATTACTGAAACCACCAGGCCAAACAAGAAAAACCCAGCTATTAGTAGGCTAATTGACCTCATTCTGGTGAATAAGCCACACCTCTTCACCCATTCAGGTGTCTTTTTTAATGATATTAGTGATCACTGCTCTATAGCATGTGTCAGATCGGCACCCAAGCCAATTTCTTCTTCTACTGTAGGTACACATTTAAAAGAAACGCATAAGTTTGATCCTCTTGCCTTCCAACTGGCTAGATTTCTACTTGGCCCCCATTATGAACAAGGCCTACTACCACTTCCAGAGCATTGTACTTGGGGCTATACATTGGCATGTGCCTTTAGTGAAGATTCGCATGAAGAAGAATTTGAACCCCTGGTTTATGGCTAGTCTCAAACCTCTCTCTTTAATAGGGACTTCTTACGGAAAAAGGCCCAGAAAACTAAGCTTCCCTCTGACTGGGCGGCTTTTAGAGCAGCAAGGAATTAATGTACGAAACTCATCAGGACTGAAAAAGCCAGATATTTTTGCACTAAATTAGATTCTGCTTCCAAATGCTCAGCGAAAGTTTAGAAGACTCTAAAGGATGCACAGGGCTATACCCCATCAAATTTGCTCCCAGCTAAAATTATCACTGATGCCTCCACTACCACTGACAAAAATGAGATTCTTGACCTTCTCAATAATCATTTTGCTGTAGCTGGTCTTGCTTTTGACTCCTCTCCTGCCAGTAATCTTTGCAACCACCTGTGCGCTTGTGATTTACCAGGTACAGCTAGGAACACCCCCACTATTGATGTAGTCTTCTCTTTCTCTCCTATTTCACTGAAGCAGGTAGAAGATGTACTGTTGGAACTGGACACTCGTAAGAGTGGAGGTGCTGATCAAATTAATTAATTTTTTCTAAAACTTCGTTATCATGCCCAGTCTGCCCCATCACACACCTTTTCAATCTGTCTTTGGCTCAGGGTGACATTCCAACCATCAAGAAAACTGCCCATGTCATCCCTCTACAGAAATCTGGCGACCCTAGCAACCTGAATAATTACAGAC
Source organism: Neoceratodus forsteri (assembly GCA_016271365.2). Lineage (NCBI taxonomy): Eukaryota > Metazoa > Chordata > Ceratodontiformes > Ceratodontidae > Neoceratodus > Neoceratodus forsteri. The sequence goes on along the minus strand of CM057453.1, from coordinate 428,487,347 downwards.
TAATTTTTCTGCTCCCTATCCTCTCAAAAATGCGAGAGAAACTAGTAAACACCCAACTTAGGAACCACTTGGAAACCTACAATCTCCAAAATCTAGTTCAGTCAGGTTTTTGTCTGGCCATAGCACAATATCTGCCTTCGCAAAGGTTACTAGTGACTGGCAGAAAACCCTAAACACTAAAAACTATGTGTGTGCTTATTTCTTGATTTGAGTAAGGCATTCGACACTGTGGACCCCAGCCTACTACTGGACACTCTTTACAGACTTTGGCTTGGACTCGCAAGGTGTTAAAATGGTTTTCTTGCTACCTTTCAGGTTGGTACCAGCAAGTTAAAGCTGACGTTGTACTGTCTTCCTTGAAATCACTCCAGAGAGGGGTACCGCAGGGCTCCATTTTAGGTCCTCTACTGTTCATGCTTTATACTAACAATATTGATTCAGGTATCAAAGCAGCCAATAGCCATCTGTTCGCTGATGATACAGTGCTCTATATTGATAGGCCTACCCCAGATCTGGCCAGTAAGGATCTCCAACAACAGTTTAACCGTTTGCAGCTAAACTTACTAAAACAAAAGCTGTTATTAAATGCTAAAAAGACCAAGGCCATGTTCTTCTCTCCCCTCATTAACACGCCTAATCCCGCCTCCATAGGTTTAGTCCTACAAATCACTACCCTCCTGGGTGAATCTCTAGAGTTTGTGGTGAGATTCAAGTACCTTGGGTTCTGGATCGACTGCAGACTTTAATTTGCTGACCACATTGAAGAGCTCCAGAAAAAACTTGGTGTATTTTACAGAGTTGAGCGCCTTCTTACTCAAGGCGTTAAAACCAGGCTGGTTCAAAACACATTCATTCCCCTTCTGGATTATGCCGATTTCCTTTATGGCCATGGACCTCTCACAGCACTAGCAAAACTTGACACCCTCTATCCTAGGGCAATGAGATTCATTACTGACGCACCTTACTCCACTCATCATTGTACCCTTTATGCCCTGGTGGACTGGACATCTCTAAAGTTCAGAAGGCAAAAGAATGCTGCGTTCTGGACGTTTAGAGCACTTACGGGGAAATTACCACAGTATATTGCAGATTGTCTGCCTCGGTGTACACCAGGTAGTTACTCCCTGAGAAGTGCATACACCTTGCTCCTCATTCCCAAAGCCACTTCTCGTTTGGGTTTAGCATCCATAAGCCACACTCTCCCTTCCCTGTGGAACAAACATAAAAAACTCTGAAGCTAGTAATTCCTGTAAAACTGTCCACCTTGAAACTGCTATTTACTCGCTCGTTTAAGGAATCCTGCAACTGTTTCCATGATACTTAGTAGTCAGGGACATTGAGCCCTCATTGTGTGGTCCCAGTCACCCTTTCACACTCTCCACTTCTCCTGTAAATCTGGTCTATAATCCCTCTGATTCTCCCTATGAATGCTTTTGTAAATATTGTATGTATACATATACGTGCCTTGAGATTGTAATTGTAAATATTGTATATATCAGTTCTATGTATGTCATTAGGTATTTCTCTGTATATACTATGTAAGAACTGTGCACCCCATTGTACTTCACTCTTGTGTATTGTGTACCTTGCACTGTGTTACTTTATTGCATTATGTCCAGGTCCAACTTGCAAATGGGTTCATCTCAATGGTGTTTCACCTGGTAAAATAAAGATTGATAGATTAATTGATTGAAAGAGGGTGCACCCTGTGTCTAAACAGTGCCTCTCCAAATGGCTGGCACATTGTCTTACATTCTGTTATAGGAAGTACGGTAAAGAACTTCCTGGTGCGGTTCGTGGTCACTGCACAAGAGGAATGGCCACTTCTGTTGCTTCTTTCAGAAATGTTTCTGCTGCTGACATTTGAGCTGAACCCTCGTGGAGCACTATCCACACCTTCACTAAACATTACATTCTAGATATAGTTTCTCGTAGACATGCTGGCTTTGGGCTTGCTGTACTGCAAGGCCTGCTGTCATGATATTACTGGCCTCCCAATGGCATTTAGGAGTGCTGGGGATTCATTCCAAATGTGTGGCCTAATCCATGGCTCTTATATCCAGCACCATCTATCGCCTTGCATGCCTGGTGCTGGTCTGATCTCCTGGTCCCCCATAGTTAGAGGTCCTCTGAGTCTAATCTGCCATGGGGATCTGAGAAGTGATGGGGCTGCCCATGTGTATGTAGATGCTGATGCATGACATTGTTATGAGTGGCCTCCAGCAAGCAAAGGTTTCCTTGTGGTCCTGGTGCCTGACTATTATATTTCCAAAGGTGTGGTCTAATGCAGGAGATTCTCTCGAAGAACTACTGTTACGGTAAGTATGCAGCTGCTCTTTTTTATTATCATCCTTGTGTTCAGACTTCTATCTATAATACTGTGCATACTCATGTATAAGTCAACCTCACGTATAAGTTGACCTCCCTTCTTTGTGAATTTTAGTTGATTTAAAGATAGGCATCGTGTATAGGTCAACCCCCACCTTAGGAGCACATTTACTGGTAAAAGTAGCTTCAATTCATTTTTTGTTTCAGCGCCATCTCAGCACCACCTCTGATTCCTTTCAACTGCTCTATGCCAACATCCTCAGCAGGTTTCTATCTATTTTCATTTGTAATTTAAACTGAGTTGTACTCATTGATTAATAAACTGTGTTTCAATACCTGTTGTTTGTGTTGTTTATTCTGCAGTCTGTTATCCTGTCTGTATTGTGCCCCTGAGTTGAATGCGAAGACATGCATTTTTTTTTTTGTTTGACCTCCGATGCGCTGTGAAGCCCAAGTCATTGCCGGTATTGCTACAGTAACATAGGGATTTTCCCTGGTGTCTAGTGGACCCCCATCCCTGATCGCTCGGTTTTTAAATTCCAACTCTTTCCTGGTGTCATGCAGACCATCCCCATCCTGATCGCCCAGATTTGTAAATTTCAACTCTTCCGTGGTGTCTAGTGGACATCCTCTCTATCCCTGATCATCTGTATTTATGAATTTCAACTCTTCCCTGGTATCTAGCAGACCCACACCACTGCTACCCCGGCAGGTAGCGCGGCCACCGACTGAGCTCTCAGAGTGTGTACTGTACAATCAGCTGTTGCAGTATGCGCTCGTTCAGAGAGCAGTCGTCGACCGGCCGTGGTGGAGAGCAGAGGGCTGTGCCAGTCGCTGGCTCGGGATGGGAAGGGGGGAAGCGGTGTGGTGGGGCATAAGCTGCCAGGGTGGGGGGGTGTGCTAGACATCAGGGAAGAGCTGAAATTTACAAATATGGTGATCGGGGATAAGGAGGGGGTCTGCTAAACACCAGGGAAGAGCCAAAATTTAACAGTACAGGCAATCAGGGATGAGGGATCCGCTAGACACCAGGAAAGAGTTTAAATTTACAAATACGGGTGATTGAGGGTAGGCAGGGGGTCTGCTAAACACCAGGGAAGAGTTGAAATTCAACAATACCGGCAATGACTCTGGCTTCACAGCACATTGGAGATCAAACAAAAAAAATGCATGTCTTCGCATTCAACTCAGGCAAAGTACAGACAGGACAACAGACTGCAGAATAAACAGCATGAACAAGAAGTATTGAAATGCAGTTTATTAATTAATGAGCACAACTCAGTTTAAATTACTAATGAAAATAAGTAGATAGCTGCTCTTTGAGCTCTCAGACAGCAGCAGAAACTCTGCATATTAGTTGACTTTGCGTATAAGTCGCATCCCCTTTCTTCAGTGCCTGTTTTTGGCACTAAAAACTCAACTTATACATGAGTATATATCTGGTGCATTACCAGAACATGGAGTGCAAGTTTTGTTTAATTTTCTGCCACACCCTTTAACAGGTTCACAGATATCACTCCCTAATAATTCCTTTAACATCTACATGTTATGTAAATCAGAAAACATTGGTTTTGCCATCATGTCTACTGTATATGAAAAGTAATGATTAGATCAAGTATATGAGGTTCTTGAAGATATTTAAAACACATTTTTAAAACTTATAATAGTCAGACTTTTATCATGACCATGTACTATAGTACTGCACGTCATTGTACTGTATTGTTATAGTATCCGGTACTGTGCTTTGCACCACAGGGTCATCCCTAAAAATTGATACTTGTACTCAGTGGGCTTACCAGGTTAACAAAAATAAACAAACCAATTAAAATTGTAATGAAAAAGAAATATTGTGGCCTAATTGAGAATTGAGTTAGAAGATGACCCCAGTGTTCTACCAACTCCAGCTACCAGGCCCACGTGGCTAGCCTGAGATTCCCACTGTCGTCAGAAAATCCTACAACTAGGAACAATGGAGAAGGACTTGATCCCAAAACCAATTCAAGAAATAGTTTTGAATGCCGCAAATTAAAGGATTGGCAAAATATGAACTGAGCATTGAAGATAGTATTGGAGCCCATCTGACTCCAAAAGCTTTTATGGGGAATAATCTCAGAAATGTTATAGAGAGACAAAGAACATTCTTACCATGAAACACAACGTATGATTAAATACACACTGAAAACATAATTAAAATGGACATTGCTGCCATAGGTGGTCTTCAGACATTATGTATTCAAAAAATAAGCATAGTCAACATGCTAATTATTCATGCAGTTTCCTTTTAGGAAAGGAAAAATGCACATATTGCCCACTTGGGGGAGGGGGAACTAAAGGAAATCTGCTGCGCCAGGTCATGGTATAGAAGTGCGCAGTTTTACTAGATGCAGATCACCATGGCAGATGCACAAACTACCATCAGTGCATTTCACATAAAAATAGTAGGTCTCTCAAGGGCCCTCGAGAAAGTGTATTTTTGCAGGAAACACGGGTGCAGTGCACCTGGCACAGACAGCTACATCTAATCTGGTTTTTGACAAGGCCTACTTGGCTGCTGCATTCTTCCCCTCCTCCCTTCTCTTAGTCCTTCCGTCACTGTCCCTCTCCTCCCCTCACCCCCCGCTACCAGTCCCTTCCCATCCATGGTCCTCTCTCCGTCTCCTGCCTCGCATTATCGGTGCACTTCTGTTGCACGTGATTTTGTGCTGCATATACTGTACCATAATATCTGTACTTTTATAATCCTACATGTTAAACAACTGTATCTGAATTGCTTGTTTGTTTTCTTTGTCAACACTGTTTTGGCTTGTATAATTTAACTACTGTGTCCCTGTTTTGTCATGACGTGAAACCTTTGTAAACGAGCTTCCAGCTCAAAGGTTGTATTCCAAGATTGCAGTAACTAAATAAATAAATAAAATTATCAAATTAAGTACTTTTTGTACCATAACCTGGTGGAGTAAATCTCCTTTCGTTCTCCTTTGAGTGGGCATTGTGTACAATTTTTCCTTTGTTGTTTGAACAGTTTAAAAAGACTTCTGGGGCCCGATATTTAAAAGTTTGTTGCACGGGCTCTAACGCAAACCGTGGTTTGTGCAGGATCCCCATATTCAAAAGGGACTGTTGTATGGGCAAAGAGGGTTAGTGCCTGAGCAAAACATAATATATGCTTGCAGGCAGTGGGAGGGGCTTGGCAGTGAATAGCCATGTGACCCCATATTGAGTGGCTTTGTGCTGCACAGAAGGGTTTAGTGCAGGCCTTTTGTGCTGCACAAATACCACCAAACAGATCCCTGCCTTAACTCTGGGGAAACCTAGTGGCTGTCGGAGGTAATGCAGCCACCTACCAGTTGGCCACCACTGGGGGAGCACAACTGGCCCCTGTGGTTCCTGGCAGCCCACCACCGATCACCAGCCCCTAATGTACAACTAAAACTCTCTGGTGCTAGTTGTTTCCCCCCCACTCCCACCGACCTATTCTGTAAAAAAATAAATATCCCTGGTGCTAGTGGTCACCCACTGATGGCCAGCCCATTCTGTAAGTAATAAAATATCCCTGGTGCTAGTGGTCCCCCCACTGATCTCTGGCCCGTTCCATGAAAAATAAAATATCCAAGGTACTAGTGGCCTCCCTGTTGATTGTTGGTCCGTTCTGTAAAATATAAAGTATCCCTGGTGCTAGTAGTGCCCCATCCCCTTCCCTGCCGATTGCTGGCCAATTCTGTAAATAACAAAATATCACTGGTGCTAGTGATCCCCCCCACTCACTGATCATTGGCCTGTACTATGATAACATATAATACCTGGCATCTAGCAGCCCACCCCCCCCCACTGCAGCACTGAAGACCCACCCCAGACACCTTTCCAGTCCCTTTGGTGCCATGGATGCATACGGCCGCCAGCACAGTCCTCCTCCCATCTCCTTAGCGGCTGCCATGTGTCCAGACAGGGAGTGCACCTCTTATTTAAAGGACAGGGTGATGTGCCCTGTCCTTATACTAGGCGCATTAGCTGCCTGGGCATATGGCAACTGGCCGAGGAGGTGTGAGGAGGGCTGCACCGGTTGCCGTATGCACCTGTGGCACCGAGGGGACTAGGAAGGTGATGGGAGAGTGGGTTTCCACTGCCACGGTGGGGGGGGGCCACTAAACGCTAGAGATTTCGTGGTTATCACAATATGGGCCAAATATCGGCAGGAGGGACCACTAGAACCAGGGAATATTTTTTATAGGATGGGCCAGCAATTTGGGAGGGGGACCACTAGCACCAGGGATATTTTATTATTTGCAAATGGGCTGGCAGTTGGGGTGGGGCCCATTAGCACCAGGATATTTTATTATTTACAGTACAGGCCAGTGACTGTGCAGGAGGACCACTAGCACCAGGGATATTTGCTTTATATATAATGGGCCGGTGATTGGGGGGGGGGGGCACTACCACCAGGGATGTTTCTTTTTTTACAGAACGAAACAGTGGAAGGGGGAACCACTAGCTCCAGGTGACATTTTATTATTTACAGAACAGGCCACTGATTAGTTTGGGGGGGGACCACTAGCACCAGGGATATTTTATTATTTGTAGAACAGTCTGACGATGAGGGGGACCACTAGCTTCAGGGATATCCACACTTCTGGGACCAGGCAGCAGTGGGGGGGGCGGTGCCATGCTAATCTGCCTCGCTGCCCATGCAGATAGCCCTATAGCACTTTGCATGCCCAGTGGGATAACTTGCATGGTCCCTTTGAATTTTGCAGATAGTGTTCTGGAACTATCCACCATTCTGGTGGTGTACTTTGGGGGCCCTGTCAGGATAGCGCTATGTGGTTTAGCACTGCACTGACATGGCCCTACACTCTGTCGAATGGTACCGGTGTGCTGTTTGACTGAATATAGTATCCTCGGGCACCTGGGTAATCGCAAGGTGCAGTGCAAATTTTTGTGCTCCACTTTGCGCAGTTTTGAATATTGGGCCCCTAGTGACAATATTAATTCTGTTTTTATTGCCTGTTTGAGAGAATTTTAATCTAACCCTTTTGTATTATATGCAACCCACAAACTGATGCAACACTCTCTACTTTTTTATCCTCACCAAAGTTAACAACTGTGACAGTGGTCTTCATAGAAATATCAGTCTGTCATGACCTGAATCACCACTGAGTTTTTTTTTTAGGGGGATTAGAAGGATTTTAAGTGACCAATTTACCTACAGAGTTGTTTTTCCTTCTCTTATTTTAATTGCTGTTATCTTGTATCTTTGCAGGTCGAGCAAGAGCTTAAACGCTTGCGTGATCCACTTCAGCTGAAACTTCCGATCCAGCCAGTGAATGAGAAGGATTAAGCATTATCTATTTTCTATTACAGACAAACCCAACATTTGATTTACTGTCTGCAAGTGTCTAATAAGAAGTGCTAAAGTAACTTTGAAAACTGGAATAAAAGTTTATTTACTTATTGAAGTGTTTTTTTTTTAAATGTCATTTAAAAATACTGTAGCATCTTGCCTGTTACACCCACAAAACTGAAGATGGATTTCAGAGTATTTCCTTGTCTTCTTACACCCTTGGATGGATTTTACAGGGGCATACCTGTGCAGTATTGCACAAGTACAGTACAGTACATTTCTTACAAGAACGCAACAGTTTGCAGGACCGTCTACTTTTTTTTTAATATATATATATATATATAAAATACAAGCAGCTAAAAGTCCCCACATTTCCAATGTGTTTAATACATGCCTACTGGCCTCAAAGTGATGCAGCTGCACTCTGTTGAAATCCAGAAATAGCATAGCATGTACCTCTCAGGTAAAAGGAGGGTATGATCAGTATCCAGAACCAACAAGGGGGGGGGGAATAAGAACAGCATAGAAACATAGACTTTGACAGCAGATAAGGACCACTTGGCCCACCCAGTCTGCCCATTTCCCTACCTATTGGATAAGCTGCAGATTCTAGTTAACCAACAGCCTACTTCCTGCAAACCCCCACTATAATTGCCTTATGTCTGTCCCATGCATGTTTGAATTCCCCACTGTTTTAGACTCCACAACCTCTCCAGGAAGGCAGTCCACAGCGTCCACCACTCTCCATGAAAAGAATTTCCTCACATTACCTCTGAACCGCTCCTCTAACTTTAAATTGTGCCTCTTGTTCTTAACATCTCTTTTTCTGAAAGATGCTACCTCCTGGACTTTGTTGATTCCTTGAGGTACTTAAAAGTTTCTATCATGTCCCCTGTCCTTCCTTTCATCAAGGGTATACATATTAAGCTGTCTCAGTCTCTCTTCATATGGTTTCTGATGTAGACCCTGCACCATTTTAGTTGCCCTCCTCTGGACTGCTTCCATCCTGTCTATGTCCTTGTGAGATGAGGTCTCAAAACTGCACGAGTACTCCAGATGGGGTCTCACCAACTGTCTGTATAGAGGGATAACCACTTCCCTTTTTCTACTTGTGATGCCCCTCCCTATGCATCCCAGTATCCCCCTGGTTCTCCTTACTGAATTCTCACATTGCTTACCCACCTTTAGGTCATCTGATATGACTACCCCCAGGTCCCTTTCCATTATTGTTGTCATTAGTACCTCCCCTGCTATTGTGTACTCTTCTCCTGGATTTTTATTTCCCAGGTGCATTACTTTGCACTTCTTTGTATTGAATCTAAGTTGCCATATGTACACCTTACTAAATTGCTTTTCTATTTAATGTACAAAAACAGCTTACTTGTGCAGTACTGGTAAAAGCTGCAGAGGAGGCACCCACAAAAACCTGGCATTTTTCACACCCAGCTACTGGCCCTTTGTGAAAGGTATACTTCTCAGCAGTCCCTCATTATTAAGATTGACATCCCCTGTTTCTCCTCTCAGAAAACCTGCACTGGCACAGAGCTGTTAAAGTAGAAATTCATAATAATCCCTGTTGTCCATTCAACATACCTAGTGTTATGCCTAGGTTACTGTGAAGTTCATACAGGTAATTTTAGCTAGTGAAGCTGGAGACACACTAAGCCATGAGGCTAAATGTCGAGTGACTTTTACTGCCCCAGCTTCATGGGATGAAATTTTGATGGAGTTCTTCACACGCATCTGCAGTTAATTTGTTACATTGCATGGTTAGGAGGAAATATGTTTAAAGTAGTGACTGCTGGATAAAAAAAAAATATGTTTTTTAGTATACTTCTGTCCAGCTTTTACCTAGAGCATTAGACTCATCCCTTTCCAAAGTAGTAATTTGATTCCCTCTATGTAATATTTAAACCCTGGGTTATTTTTGTTAAATCTTAATTTTTTTCTTTCGTGCCCCTTTTAGTTGATCTATGTTATATTGGAACATTTTCGCATCATTTTCATTTGTAACTAGTGCTCCCATCTTTATGTCATCCGCAAATTGTGTTGGTGCATGAGGGGGATGCTATCAATATGTTGAACAGATCCGGACCCAACACCGAGCCCTGCGGAACACCACTAGTCACCTCCTTCCAACCTGAATAATGCCCCTTAATAGTCACTCTCTTTCTTGTAGTCAACCATGCCAAGATCCATCGTACAATTACCTCATCAAATTCTATCTCCCTTATACTAGATATAAGCTCAGAATGTGACATACTGTCAAAAGCCTTTTGAAAGTCAATGTATAATACGTCCACTGCAATATTTTTATCCAATGCTGAACTGACTGGGTCAAAAAAGTGTTATTAATACTTAGTGGCAGAGTATTCCAGGCAGATATAACTCTCTGTGTAAAAAAATTATTCTTTTAATTTGATTTAAACAATGAGCTTTTTAATTGAAGTGGATGCCCCTTGTTTAAATTCAAAACCCATTTCAGTAAACAGTGCTGGATCCTTGACTATATCCCGCAGAAGCAGTAAATCTCCTCTATACCTCCTTGTTTCAAATGGTATGAGTTTCATAGATTGTAATCATCTGTCAAATCTAGGTCTCTTAGTCCCGTGATCTGCTTTGTAAATCTTCATTGGACCCTTTCAAGATTGTTACTATCCTTCCTGTAATGGGTCAACCATAGCTGGGAGCAATAATCTATGTGCGGCCTGACGTATGCCCTATACAAGAGTAGTAATACCTTTGCATCTTTTGATGTGATAGTCTTTTTATTGTCCAAATAATTTGATTTGCTCTACCTATAACTGTATTTGTCTGTTCTGTAAATTGCAGATCGTTTGAGATAATTACTCCCAAGTCCCTCTCTATGAATGTTTAAACTAAGCAGGCATCTCCTATGTAGTATTGATGTTTGGCATTATTTTTCCTAAGATGCACCACCTTGAACTTTGCAGTATTCAGGGTCATGCCCCAAGTTTTGGTCCATTTAAATACTTTATCTAGGTCATTCTGGAGTGACATAATACAGTCTGCTGCACCCCCCACACACACACACACTTTTTAAATCATCAACAAACTAATGATATCATTAGCTATATTATCAGTAATGTCGACGATGAACAGTTAACAAATGTAGGGCCCCAGCACTGATCCCTGTGGTACACCACTGGTAACTTCAGTTCTACTGGGTTGGTGTCCATTGATGACCACCTTTTGTGTTCTATTCTCTATCCACTTCTCTGTCCAGAAAATGATTTTTTTACAGACTCCTCGTGTTTATAACTTAGTAATAATGTGGTCATGTGGTACCCTATTAAATGCTTTGCTGAAATCGATAAAATGTCATAGGGTTTCTTGTTATCTGTTTTTTACTGACAGTCCCATAGTACCACATTAAGTTCATCAGGCAAGATCTTTTTTAACACATCTATGCTGTGTTGTATCAATTATACCTAAACTGTTGTCCAAGCATTTTTTTATTATGCCTTCGAGAAGTTTTCCTATTAAAGATGTTAGGCTGATAGGACAATAATTTTCCACCTTGGTCTCTTCTCCTTTTTTAAAATATCAGGGTAATATTTGCGGTTTTCATGTCAACTAGAACAACACCAGAGTTTATACTACTTTCAAAAATTATTTTTAGTGGTTTGATAAGATACTTAGACATTATCTTGATCATTCCGCTGGTGATGCTGTTGGGACCAGGGGAGCAATCTTCCCTTACATTTTTGATTTTGTCTATTATTTCCCCTTCTGTGATAGTAAATTTATCTTCCAAGGGGTTTTCATAATCTTTCGGTGTAGTATTTTTGTTGCCATATATACTGCTGAAGTAATCATTAAAAATGCTGCCCATTGTTCACTCGGCGTGTACCAAGTTGTTGTTTTGTTCTAGGGGCCTACTTTAGCAACCAACTTTTTGAGTGAGTTTATATAATCATAAAATGCTTTGCTATTATTTTTGGTTGCATTTTCAGCAAGTTTTTTTTCCATGCTGTTTTTGGAGCGTCTCTTTTCTGTTTTTGCACTCCTTTTGTATGGTTTTAAATTTATTCCAATAGTGTTGTATTTTTGTTTTTTTATGGAGCTTACATAGTTTTTGGTTTTTCTTAATTAATCTCATGATCTGTTTGTTTAGCCATCTGGGTTTCCTAGTCTTTTGATTGACAATTTTTTTTGTATATTTAGGGATATATTTATTGCACATATCCATGATTTTGTCCTTCCGTTTACCCCAGATTTCATCTGTACTACACTCTTCTAATATCTTGTCCCAATTTAGCATGGATAATTCATTATTTATTCTTGTTGTGTCAGTTTTATAATTTTAATTGTAAAAGTGTGTGTAGTGTCAGTGGCTCAGCAGGTAGCACACTTTGTTCTGAATCCGGGAGATCAGGGGGTTGTCAGAGGGCTGTGTGTTCAATTACCACACGTGACACTTGGGTTGTCAGAGGGCTGTGGGTTCAATTCCCACACCTGGCACTTGGGTCAGTATCCCAGTACTGACACTGTACTGCAGCATGAGGGGGTGGTGCACTTCTGAGGTGCCGTCTTTCAGATGAGATGTTAAACTGAGATCCCATCTGCCTGTTCTGGTGGTAGTTCAGGTGGATGTTAAAGATCCCATGGCACTTATTGAAAAGAGTAGGGGAATTTTTTATTTAAATCTTAAAAGTAAAATATATACAGAATAGTATTTCTTCATACAAATTCATAATAAAAGAAAATCGAAAACATAAATAAGTATCACATCATACAGTGTCCCTAAATGTAAGCAGTAAATACTGTAAACAGACCCCCTCCCCCTCCCCACTCAAAGAGTAGAGGAATTTTTTATTATTATAACATAAAATCCAAATACATACTGAATAGTGTTTCTTTACACCAAATCATAAAATCAGACACCAACTTAAATAAGTATTACATCATACATAAAAGCAATTGACTTTAAAAATGACACCCCCCCCCCGAAATCATAAAAAATAAAGAAAACATAAATAAGTATTACTGCTTACTAAAACCAAAAAAAACATTGTAAACCTAGTTTCTCTCCTAATGTTTCCCAAATTTCTTAGGATATTCTTCAGCCTGTGTCCAACCAACTTATGTTTTTCCATCTATTTGAAAATCAAGATTCTTCTTTCTCCCTGTGTACTAAAATACTCGCATTAAGCCCCCCAATCAGTTGTTCTGGAGCGATATATTTCCTCTGTAATGACCATTTACAGTGGGCCTGCCAAATGTGAAATTTGATGAACCCTAACAACACATGCATTGTACCCATATCATATTTATGCCATGTTTTGGAAGTATTCCCATTAATAATATGTCCAACTTTACCAGCAAAAACGGGCTCTGTGTCCAATGTTTGAACAATATTGTCCAAAACTTCATCATATAGGGACATGAGAAAAAAAGATGTTCTATTGTTTCCATTACTTGTGTACATTCCTCTCCCCTGGGACACATCCTTTCTTCTGACCCTGTATGTTTGAGGTTCCTTTTCACATTAAGATGGTGATGGACCCCTAGCCATACAGTGTCCCACATATAATTTGGGGTCCTTGTTTGCAACAACATGTCTTGCATTTGTTTAGCTTCCTGCCTTGGTTTTGTCATAAATTCTGACTCAGCAAAAAAATAGCTATTTTGTATATTCTGATAAAATTCTTTCCTAGATAGGTTTTTAACTGTAGCTTTTTAAACCTTCCATAATTTTAATTTCCCAAAGCAAATTTGAAAGTATTTTGGTAATGTCAACATTGATCTTTGTTTAGGTATGGGCTCATCCATTTCACAACTGCTTAGTCAGTCCTCCAGCTGGTCTCTCACCCATCCTTTCCATAAAATTGTTTTTGTAGTTTCCATGTTTTGCAATAAAGGCTTTATATTTATGTAGCAAAATATACTACAGGAAAAAAAATAGGGTTCAACATTCGTAACCCCCCCCCCATGTCCTTATAGAGAATGTTTCTTTTTTTTTTTTTTATGTAATGCTTTTTGCCACCTGCTGTGGCACAGTACCAGCTTGGGGCATCCAGCTGTCAGCTCCGCCCACCCAGAGAACTGGGTAGCTCAGACTGCACCCAGGAGGATCCAAGACAGCTGTCTTGCTATCCCGCTGGAGGGCTTCCCCTCTGCCTCAGCCAGCCAAGACAGGCCCAGACCCTCCCCGACAGGATTCCACCAAAGTCCTCCATGCAGCTCTGAGCGTGGCCATCAAGCTGCACAGTCGCATCCAGCCATTTTCCTTGATTGGTCCGCTGGAGCATAGACATGATGACTTCGGGCTGCGTAATGGACATCGCCCGTTCCCCTCCAGATCGCCAGCACTTGTGGTGCCCCTGAGCATCCCAAGGAGCTGCTACAGCGTGGTGAGATTCCCTAACCACCCCAGAACTGGGAGAGCAGTCTATGGATGCTCAATCTCAGTCCTCCCGCTGCCCCCAGGCCTAGGCTCATTCCCGAACCCGGGTCACTGGCGTGGCACAAGATGTGGCGTCCAGCATCTCAACCCTCAGCGCCACCGGGCCATTGAGAATGTTTCTTTTAATGGGGTTGAGTCTACGTCCCCAAATTGCTGTAAAGAATATACTATAAATAGTGTTCTCTATATGTTTAGGGATCGGAAATATTTTACTACGGTGTTAAAAAAAAAATTCCCACTAAATAGGTCTTTACCATGTATATCCTCTTTTTTTTTTTTTCCATTCTCCATCTGTTCCAATAATTGAATTTTATTTTTTGCGTCCATAATCAACGTCTCCCAATTATACTTAACCATGTCTCCTATTCCATGATATTTACCTAAAATTTTACAAGGTGTTATGGTAATTTGTAAACCCATAATATGTGTATCATTATTTCTGTCCAATCCAATGGGTAAACACTTACTTTTTGTTACGTTAAATGTCACTCCTGTTTCCCATGTGAAGTCTCCTGTTAACACAGCCAGAGCTCCACTAGGAGGTACATCTGCTAAAAGAAAACAAATATAATTTGCATAAGCAAGGGTTTTAATCTCCATGTTGTCACTTGTGAGGGACATCCCTCTGATAACATCAGATTCATTTACCCTCCGAAGTAAAGGATCTAAGGACAATATATACAACATAGGGCTAAGTGGGCACCCCTGCCTTATCTTTAGTAACTTTTGCCTACTGTCTCACCCATCCGTTAGCATAGGGGGCTACCTTAGCATTGCTATAGTAGGTCTGTAACCAGTTAACAAACCTATCAGGAAATCCAAATTTTTCCAGACATTTCCATGAATAGACGTGAGACACTTTATTGAATGCTTTTGCCTGGTCTAGACTGATGAGGTATCCCATCAACTCTCCCGTTTGACCCTCTTTCTAGAATTTCCCTCACCATTATGAGAGCATCTGTTATACTTCTTCCCGGAATGGAGCAGAACTGTATAGGATGTATAATATCCTCAAGTATCCCTGCCACTCTATTTCCTAAAAGTTTAGCTAGTATTTTACTATCTGCATTCAAGAGTGTTATGGGCCTCCAGTTGTTCAGCTCTTCTCTATCTCCTGTTTTAAATAAAGTATAACTAGTCCCATATTCATGCTCTTGGGCAACTGTCGTTGTTCCAAACTACTGTTTTACATTAAAATGAATTCTTGACTTAGTTTTTCTAAAATTAGTGGGTATAGCTCATTTGAAAGCCCATCTTTCCCTGGTGCTGATCCCTTTTTTAAAGACTGTATTACTAAATTAAGTTCAAACTGTGAAAATGGTACCCTTAGAGATTCTACAAGGTGGTCTGGAATCATTGGTAATGTACAGTCATTTAAAGGGAAATATCCTTGTCCTGTTGGGCCCCACCTCCATGTGAAGAGGGGCCAGATTAGGAAAGGAATAACTATTAGTATATGTAGTACTTACTGTTTAATATGTAATTTAAATTCATATCTGGTTGATCCTGCGCCTTCCCCACTGACATTTTACATTCAGACACCCTCCCTGTCACACCCACGGCTATCCCTGTGATGACGTGGCAGGCAGGCAGCAGCCGGGGTGTCTCCATAGGGTTGTTGTAGTCCTAGATGTTTTAACAGCTATGGTTTGGAGCCCGTGTAGTGCTGTGACATTCGGAGACCAGGTACAGATGGGTAGTGTGCCTGTTAGTCTGTACCTGGTCTTGGTATTGCAAGGACACTGATAGACTCCAAACTGGAGCTATTTGAAGCTACCATAATACAGATTCTGTTTATTGCGGTAGCTTCAAATAGCTCTGGTTTGGAGTCTATCGGTATCCTTGCAATACCAAGACCAGGTAGAGACTACCAGGCACACTAGCTGTCTGTGTACCTGGTCTCCGAATGTCACGGGGACTACATGGGCTCCAAACCGAGCTGATAAAACATCTAGGACTACAACAACCCTATGGAGACATCTCCCGTGTTGCTCTCTCAGCCATGTCCTCATGAGGACAGCCGTAAGTTAAAGCATGACAGGGAGGGTGTCTGAATGTAAAATGCCATGGTGGGGCACAGGATCAACCAGATATGAATTTAAATTATATATTAAACAGTAAGTGCCACATATACTAATTGTTATTCCTTTGCTGATTGGGCCCCGCTTCACACGGAGGTGGGGCCCGTCGGGACATGGACATTTCCCTTAAACCACCGGTCCATTTCTACCTCGGATAGGGAGGGATCTGTCTGAAATGTGCGTGCAGTATGTTTTTGTACCTCGGCCAAAATCTCCTGTTGTGTTGTTTTTCTAGTTCTGTCCTGTGTTAATATGCTCTTTAAATCCTTTTTTTTTTTTTTTGACATGCACAACTATCGAAAGGATTAGTGTGTCCTTGAGTACCTGGAGTTCTGAATCTTTGTTCTCTTTCTAAGGGTTTCATCCGATTATATTGGGTTTGTGCCATTTCTTGTTTAATGGTACTCCAAAGAGCTGGGTAAATTTTTTCACCTTTATTTATTTGGGCTTGACATTGTTGTAACTGGGCTCTTAATACATTACATCTGTCCTTTTTATGTTTACCTACTGTGTCTTCCAGTTATCTGGAAGTAGGTCCTTATCTCTTGCTTACTGTCCTTCTACCATGTTTACTTTGAATCATACAAAAAAAATACTGACTGTCTTACTTCCAAGATATTAAAAAATGTTCCATAACCATGGGTTCTTCTAGTAAAGATACATTGAGTTTCTAGTTCCCCGGGCCTTTAGTAGATTCCTGAAAATTAAATAAAGTTACCTCTTTTAGCCCATGGTCTGATGTAGCTACTAAGTGCACAGTTGGATTCCTATACTGCAGTGATGGGGAAATAAGCCAGTAATCTTTTCTGGAGTTTCTGGTCCCCTGATGAAAAGTATTCAAGGGTATTCCTTTGTGTGTAGCAAATACATCACAGAGGCTTGCTTGATCCAAAAGAATATTTAAGAAATTTGTGTTACAATTGATTTTACTGGTTTTGTCTCCTTTATCGGGTCTCATTTTATTTATGTTAAAATCCCGCCCCCCGAACAGGTTGTTTTTACTGGTATATAAATAGGGCCTTATTAGAGTTAAGAAATCTGTTCTCTCAGTCTTGATCTATGGGGCATAAATATTTTTTAACCTGAAATCTATGTTTTGTGCATTCGTGTCTAATAACAGAGTTCTAACTGAGACACAGTAAAAGAAGAATCTAGAAAACGTATTCCCACTCCACTGCAAACAACACTTCCCCCCTCCCCCAACCAGTAGCTGGGTCCCCATAGCCAAACCTCTGATGCTGAATCAGAATCATCCCTATCATAAAGCCTTGTGTCTTGGACAAATACCAAATCATACCCCTGTTTGGAAAAGATATCAAAGATAGCAAGCCGTTTTTTCTCAGATCTTATGCTATTAGTATTTAAACTGGCTATTCTAAGCTCATATCTACTTTCTGCTGGCCGCTTAGGTAGTAGGGGTAGTCCTTCTGGTGCTTTTCCTTACACTCATCCTTAGCCCCATCCTGTTTTTCTTCTTTTTGCCAGCATAGGCTACATCCACCATCATGTCCTGATCTGAACTCAGTTCTTTTTGGGAGGAAGACTTGGAAGCTGTGTCCAAGCCACCTTCCTCTTCCTCAAGACCTGCTCTGAATACCTCATATCTGTTTGAGGTAACTATCATATTTGTAGGTTCCATCTCAGTGGATAATGTTGATTTAGACACTTTTCCTGGTTGCACAGTTTGGAATGTAGAGGGGCCCTCAGATTCGGGTGGGGGGGGGCATACTGATTTCCTCATTTTGTAGGGGACATGTTACTACTATTAAGTCAGGTGTTTCGATTGCTACAATGTTTTCTTGGACCGCTGGCTGAGCCTGTGCCACAACAGATGGCATCTGGGCCTGGAGTCTTGATTCATACCTAGCCTCTCTTCTTCTTTGCGGTTTTGGCATAGTAGGTTCCTGGGGCCTCTTACTGCCCATTGTTTTTGCAGCTTTAAATATGTACAATTCTTGGATCCCAAAGTGTACATCCTCTGAGCTATGTGCAGCCCAGGGACAGTCCATGAAATTATGACCGCCCTCATCACAGAGATTACATTTAGGTGCATCCTCACATTGGACTCCTGCATGTCCCATTTCTCCACATTGGTTGCATTGTATTTTGTCACAGGATGAGCTAATGTGTCGTATTGACCCACACCTGTAGCATCTTTTTGGCTGCCCAGGGTAAAATATAAAACCCTTGTCCCTGCCGATGTAAAAACAATTTGGCAAATGTTTGAAGTCATTATCTTCCTGCTGCAATTTCACTTTGACCCTCCATCCTCCATTCCAAAAGCCCTCCTCTTCTACTATGGGCTCTGGATTACCTTCCACCTCATAATGTTTCTCCAACCAGTATAGTATATTAACCCCCTCGTTCCGGAATAACACAGTAATCACTCTCACTGTCTGTTTAGTGAGAGGAATGATTTGAAACGGAGCCCACAAGGGGTTGGTCTTTAAACTCATATATTTGGCCCAGAATCTGTCTAGGACCTCGGGGGTCCTGAAGCTGACATCAAATGTGTGCACCCTTGGGGCGTGTATCAGCGCGTACACTTCTGAAGGTGAAAAGCCTAAAGACTGTTTTATTAACACCCTTCCCACATAATGTCTATCAGGTACTTCCTCTAAACCTGCTAAATACCTGATACGAATCGCGTTCCTTCTTTTGGCTAACTCCACAGGTTTAGAAAACAACCCTGCATAGGTTTTTTTCTGTTGATGCTGAGGTTTCAATTCTACTTGTGCCTCAGACCCCTGTTCCCTGTTACTCTGTGCATTGACCTAGTCATTTATTTCCCCCTGCTGTGCATGAAAGAAAATATCTTGCTGGGAGTCAGAAATGGTACCTGTATTCCTTTTGTCGAGTGTCCTGTACTGTCTCCGGAATTTCTCCTGCTATGCCTGGTGACTTTTCTGAAGTATCCCTTTCTTCTTGACTTTGCAACTGAGGTGAGCAATCCAGGTCAACAATCCACCCTCCATTCTGGTCTTGTTTCCATCTGGCGCCACATAGCGCTTGCTCTGGGGTCCACTGCTCATTTCTGTTTAGCGGATTCGCTTCCTCCATTGTCCGTATATTCTCTTCTTCTATCTCCTGTGGCCCAACTGGATTCTGGCTTCCAAATACAAAAATCTTGGGTCGTGACTGCTCTGTGCTTGATGCGTACCCTTCGAGACGTTTCCTTTTTTTCTCATCTTGCTATCTCTATTTTGCCTCCTCTTATTCTTTTTCGAGTAGTGCCATTTGGGTTTTCAGCTGTTTAGAACAGAGCTCCATGTCTGCCGCTAGTTGATCTTCATCTGCTGCTGTAAACTCCATCTGCTCCCTTACAGGGCTGTAGCTTATTTCACTCATCACTGAAACCTCTGATATGGTGACTGCTGCACCGACTGAGGTTTCAGATGTACGACCGTCCATTTCCATCATGATGTCCGCCATGTTCCACACCTATGGGACAGCGCCTCTTACCGACAAGAGTAGGGGAATTTCCCTGGTGTCCTGGCCAAATTTCCCCCAATCACTAAAAATACCACCAACAGCTTAATCTGGTTCAAGGTCAGTCGGCATTCTTCTGTGTGTGTGGGGGAGGGGCAGCTGCAGAAAGTGGAGTGCTGGCTGCACACTTGAGCAGACTTCGTAGACCATGTGGCCTGTTTCTGCTGGCATGCAGTAAGTAACATTTTGTTGTTAGTTTCAGTATATGGAAAAATTATGTTAAAGGTCACACAGCAATGGTTGCTTGTTCCCAAAGGTGGACCAGTTAAACAGGTATTTATAGTAATACCATCAGATCCTAATGCTAGGTTTAACAGGCTGTCCCCTCTAGCTGGACTTCTTACATACTGGTGTAGCCCATGTTGCTGGCATATTTCTAGAAATGTTTTACCTTGTATTGATTTTGCATGTTTATTTAACCAAGAAATATCCCCTAGGTTTAGGTCGTCCATAAGTACAACTTTCCCTACTTCACTAGCTTCTTCTATTTCTCTAGTTATTGTCGAGATTACTTCAAGCAGGGAATCAGGTGGGCGGTAACAGAGTCCAATAATAGTTTTTGGCTGGTGTTACTAAGTTTAATCCATAGAGTTTCTGTATTGTTCATGACATCATGTTTAATTTTGGAGGAGGTAATATCTGTTGGTTTAAAGGAGCTATTCACAAATAACGTTATCTTCCACCTTGTTTGTTGTTTCGATTTTGATGTAAAGTTGAATAGCCCAGTAAGTTCTTCTCCCAGATATTTGTGTCTGACCACCTTGTCTCTGTTATCGCAATCACATCAGGTTTAGTTTGTGAAATTATCACAGTTAATTAGTTGAATTTGTTGTTAAGACTCCTTGCATTAGCCATGTAACATTTGGTGTTGTTTTTTATGTGTGGTTTGACATTTTGGTATCCTTTGGATCGTTCCATTGATTTAGGCCCATGACTTGCCCCATCATCTATTAGTTTAAATTGAATCCTTTTACAATGTTTGCAAAGCTTTTTCCCAGTATGCCATCGCCTTTTGGTTCAGATGTAATCTAACCTTTGAGTAAAAAGTTGGATTTGTTTTGAATGTATTCCAGTTATTTATAAAAATTAATCCTTCAGTGGCATGCTTGTTCTGTAGTCTAGCATTTATTCTTTTTATTGTTCCGTTTTTCTCCTCATGTGCCCTCAGTATTTGTAGAATGCTAGAAAATGTTACTTTCTAGGGACATGGATATGTTGTTCATCCACACTTATTGGCAGGTATCCTTGCCGCTTTAAATCTTGCCGGAAGGTCTTCAAGCTGGCTCCTCCCACCCACCCGGGTGGTAAAACTCTCGGCTTCACCCCATGACGCCAGATCTTCCTTACCGCTTAGAAGCTCTGGTTCCTTCATAGCAGCTGCGTATAAGACTGGTTCCTATTTCTTGGTTTGCAGAAATTACTTCTAAGGTTTTCAAGACTTGGTCCACTTATTCCCTCGCTGTTTCTGCGATGGTTAAATCGACTCGGTTTCGGAGGTGCCGCGAGGACAGAAGATGTATACCGGATGGATCCAGCACTCACGTCGTCTAGCTGGGCCTTGGGCACGACCCGCGGGCTTCCGACCTGTGCTCTTCTTTTTGGCCTCACGTTCTGGAAGACCGTGCCGCCTGTCTACAACTGGAAACCTGAAAAGCGTTATCCTCCAGTAAAAGTCGAAGGAGGCCGGTTGGCGGTTTCCATGTGCAAGCGGCTCATGGAACAGCTTGAGCAGATGATGCCCTCGAGGAGGAGGCAGTGCAGGCCGCATCTTCGTCTTCCTCGGCCGTGGCCTTTATCCCGCTCTCCCTGGGATCCTTCTATTCAGCTTCTTTTAAGGAGCTCTGTCTGTCCCTCTCCACTAAGGGAGAGGGACCAACATCTTCAGGGCCTTCTTCTCGGTCCAAGAAGAAGGACCACAAAGGTAAGTCCTCCGTCGGCCGCTCTTGGGGCGGGGAGATGTCCCTCTCACCGAGTAGTCGACATCGCGGCGATCCGATCCTGCTCAAGCTGCCACTGGCTTCACGGTGTCCCCGTCAGGTCAGTTGACCGAGACTCCCATCGACGCAGTCGAGATTTTTCTCGACCCGTTGGATGGGCTGTCGACCAGTGAAGCTGAAAACCCTCACTCCCCGGTTCCCCCGGCGGTGGTTGAGGTGTCCGTGGACTTGCCCGTGCCTCCGGTTCCGGAGTCCACGGTTGAGCCCTCCGAGCCGAGGGGAGAGCGGGTTTCCCCCGCCCTACCTATGTACCCTCCTCGGAAAAGCCGAGGTTCGCGGTCTCGGTCTCAGACTTCTTCTCAGTCCAGCCGATCCCACCGTCATAGGCGGTCTCGGTCTCGGCACCATGGCAAGCGGCGCCGCCGCTCATCCTCGGACGAGGAGGGGCTTCAGCGTCAAGTGCGATCATACGAGGACCTCATATGGCAACAGCTTCTTCTGTCTAGGAGCAAGCTGGACGCTTGCCTTCCCCGCTATGAAGTGGCTGAGTCACCGAGCGGTCAAGGTCCCCCGCTTCTTAGCCGAGGCGCCTGCTTCCAGGCCTGTTGCTCGGCGAAACCGGCTGCTCCCACCGGTTCGATGGGATATCAACCTCCACAGCCGTTGTTTGGGGCTCCGACCAAAATTCTCGGTCGGCCCAGGGTTGCCCCATAGGCTGGACTGTCACCCTCACTCCCGATCGCCTCGGCAGGTGGAGGGTGGCTCAGGCCAAGGCAGCTCTTTGCGGACTCCTCTGAGTCTGACGACGATTCCTCCCTGTTCTCCAGGCGGGTCGGCTTGGAGTCCTCAGGAGGTCAGTCACTGGACGATAGCATGCGTCCTTCATGGGTTTGCTTAGGCTCATCTCTGAGTCCACCGGGATGCAGCTCGAGCCCGTATCCAAGCGGGCCAAGTATCCCCTCACGGAGATATTGGACCGAGGGTATTCTCCTATGGAGGCCTTTCCGGTGGCCGAGGCCATTATAGGCCCGTCCTTGGAGCTCTGGCAGCGTCCTGCTTCCTGCCCTCTGCTTTCGGCCAGGATGGCAAGGAAGTATGTGGTCCCTACTGGTTCCCTGTCGGTTTCTCGGAACACCCTCAGCCGAGGGTTGGTTACCGACAAGCGTCTTCAGTGCGGAAATGCAGATGTATACAAACCTCCGACAAGGAGTCAGAAGTTGGACTCGCCGGGCGAAAAGTCCCATGCATCCTCCCTTGCGCCCGTCAGGCCAGCTCGGCCATGCTGATGGCACATTTCTCTCACGCCCTGTTGGGCTCCCTGGACGAGTAGTCCCTCATCTCCCGCTGACCTGCAGACCACGGTTAAGCAGGTGCAGGACCAGGGCAGGGCAGTGGCCAAGCAGCAACTTCAGACTGCTTTGGACATTGGTGACTCATCGCCAGGTCAGTCGGCGCCACGGTGGCTATCGCCCGTCAGGCATGGCTGAGATATCCACCTTCACAGCGGATACCAGCACAATGTTGGTTGGATGTCCTTCCTGGGGACCGGGACCTCTTTGGCCCTGGAGTGGAAGGTCACCCAGAGGATCAAAAGTCCAATGCCACTCTGGACTCGGTCTCATCCATTCAGAGGGACAAGGGCCGCAGACCGCAACCTAAACCCTTTCGTCCGTCTGCGCCCGCGGCACGTCCGGCTCAGCAGCTTCAGGGCCAGCAGGCTCGCGCTTGGCATCCCAAACCCAAGCCCGCGGCTTCCTCCTCCAGGAAGCAGGGAGGTAAAGGCCCAGGTGGTCCCTCGGCCGGTCCCTCCTCCAAGCCTGCTCAGTGACGGGTTGAGGGGTGCCGCCCCCAACCTCGTCACCTCACCCCAGGTTCCCCCCGTGGGGGGACGGCTTCACCACTTTCTTTCTGCCTGGTCCGCTATCACCACAGACCGGTGGGTGTTGGAAGTGGTGGGAAAACCTGCCTCTGGAGTTAGAGCAGGCCCGCCCTTCAAAGCCGCTAGCACCCGAGGGGCCTCGGATCCACTGCACCTCACTGTGGTCTCGCCGAGCTGACATCGCTGTGCTCCTCAAGAAGGAGGTGATCAGAGGTGGCGGACCCTCCCTCGAACCAGGGGTTTGTGTCCAGGTACTTCCTGGTTCCAAAGCGGATGGGGGCTGGCGCCCATTCTCGACCTGCGACGACTAAACAAGTTCCTAGGTCTCGGACCTTCAGGATGTCACTCTGGCTCAGATAATACCATCCTTATGCGGCATGGTTCTGCTGTCTGGATCTGCAGGACGCGTTTTTCGTCTATCCGTCCGTCTCACAGAGATTCCTTCACTTTCGAGCGGAAGGATCCCTTTTCGAGTTCCGAGCCATGCCCTTCGGCCTGTCTCTTGCTCCCAGTGTCTTCACCAAATGCATGGCAGTGGTGACAGCATTCCTGCAGCGCCGAGGGGTCTGGGTGTACCCTTACCTGGATGACTGGCTGATAGCAGCCCCCTCCAGACAAGAGGTGGAGCAGTCCAGAGATCTGGCCCTCCAGGTTTGCTCTCAGGTCGGCCTCCTCATCAAGGAGCCAAGTCCAGACTCGAACCCAAAGCAGGTGATTCCTCTTCATCGGGGCAGAACTCGACTCTCTTGAGCCAGGAAACGCAGCTCCCGAGGACAGGGCAGAGTTCTTTCCTCCTTTGCCCAATCATTTCTGGTTGAGCAATCGCACCTGCCCGGGACTTCCTGCGCCTCCTAGGTCTCATGGCGGCCTGCACCAGTGTGGTCCGTTGGGCCCGCTGGAACATGCGCCCCCTTCAATGGGGGTTGAACAGCCAGTGGTCTCAATGCTGCGATCCATTGGACCAGCTAGTGACGGTGACCCAGGGGATGTGGAACGCTCTCCAGTGGTGGATCATTCCAGCTCATCTGCAGGAGGGCATCCCATTTGTCCGCCCCGGGCCGATGGTCTCTCTACGGCCGATGCCTCTCTGATGGGTTGGGGTGCCCATCTGGGGAGCACAGAGTGCGGACCTCTGGTCCCAGCAGGAGTCCGATGCCATATCAGCCTGCTGGAGCTCCGGGTCCAGCTAGCTCTCACCCCTTCACTCCGTTTCTCGGGGTCAAGTGGTTCAGAGTCCAGACGGACAGTACCACGACCATGTACTACCTAACCGCCCAGAGGCGGGACCGCTCCATGCCTCTGTGCAAGGAAGCTCTCCGTGATTTGGTCACTGTATCGCAGCCTGGAGGCGGATCTCCTAGCTATTCATGTGAGAGGAGCCTCCAACACCCTGGCCCGATGCCCTAAGCCGGATGGGGCTGTGTCCACGAGTGGTCTCTCTGCCAGAGGTAGTACAAGATCTGTTCTCCATTGGGTACACCTCAGGTGGATCTGTTTGCCTCAGGAGAATGCAAAGCTGAGGCTGTTCCATGCCGCCCCCTCAGCAGGGCTCGCTGCAGGGGGATGCCTTCTTGAGGCCGTGCACCCCGGGCCTCTTCTACGCCTTTCCCCCATTTCCCTTGATCCACAAGGTGCTTCTCAAGGCGAGGAGGGACAAGGCGCAGGTGATTCTGTGAGCCACAGACTGGCCCCGCCAATGCTGGTATCCAGATCTCCTCAGCCTCAGCTCCAGGCTCCCGAGGCAGCTTCCAGCTCACCTGGACCTGGTTTCAGTCAATCAGGGGAAGGTGTTCCATCCGGACCTTCAATCCTTGCACCTGACAGCCTGGTTCCTGAGCGGCTAGAGTTCCAGGCCTTGGGTCTTTCCGACGAGGTCCTCAATGTAGTTGAGGCGCCCATAGTCGACCAGGAAATGCTATGCCTTCAAATGGAAGAGGTTTTTCCATTTTGTGATGCAGGGCCTGGACCCTTCCTCCTGTTCCTGGCAAGCATATTGGACTATTTATGGTCCCTTTCTCAGCAAGGGCTTAGGTCGTGACCCTAAGGGTGCACCTGGCAGCCATCTCTGCTTACCAGGCGCGGGCCGGGAAGCAGTCGGTGGCGCAGGAGAAGGTGGTCTGGCGCTTTTTCTAAGGCCTTGATCACATTTCCCCTTCGGTGCGAGAACCTCCACCTCCGTGGGAGCTACTGCTGGTACTGGCAAAGCTCATGGGCAAGCCATTCGAACCAATGCACAGGTGTGATCTCTCTCACCTGTCGTGGAAGACCGCCTTCTTGGTGGCTATTACGTCAGCCAGAAGGATGGGAGAGCTCCAGGCGCTTTCCATCGAGTCTCATTACCTGGTCTTCCACAGGGACAAGGTTGCCTGCCCCCACCCGAAATTCCTTCCAAAGGTGGTGTCGGAGTTTCACCTAACCAGGTGTTGACTCTGCGGTGTTCTACCCCAATCACACCTCGGAGGCGAATATAGGCTCATACTCTGGACCCTAGAAGAGCTGCGCTTACTATAAAAAGGAGCCGCGGCTGAAATTGGGAGAGGTTCACCAGCTGTTTGTCACCCACGCTGAAGCCGCACCTGGCAGACCTGCAGCCAAGCGGACGATAGGCAGGTGGGTCACCTCCTACATAGATCTCTGCTATAGGTTGGCGGGCATGGAGCCTCCCAGAGGGATAAGAGCTCATTCTACCGCCATACCGCTGCATCGGTGGC
Organism: Neoceratodus forsteri; assembly: GCA_016271365.2. Lineage (NCBI taxonomy): Eukaryota > Metazoa > Chordata > Ceratodontiformes > Ceratodontidae > Neoceratodus > Neoceratodus forsteri. The sequence continues at coordinate 428,461,154 of CM057453.1, read as the reverse complement.
TGCTTCCAGGGACGTCCTTATCCAGGAAATCTGCAGGGCTGCTACCTGGAAGTCAGCACACACCTTCATCACCCACTACCACATCGACCTTGAGTCACGCCGGGATGCTGGTTTGGGGCCTCGGTTCTACAGTCCTCTGTTCCCTAAGTAGGGGGTGTGCGCCTTGCCTCCCTCCTCCCGGAGAACTGCTAGGAGTCTGCCAATAAGTGTGGTTGAACAACATATCCATGTCCCTAGAAATACAGGTTACTCACCTGTAACAGGAGTTCTAGGAATGGTATATGTTGTTCATCCACACGACCCACCCGACCTCCCCGGCTGCGACGTACAACCTGAGCTTCCAGCGGGCCAGATCTGGTGTCATGGGGTGGAGCCGAGAGTTTTACCACCCCGTGGGGTGGGAGGAGCCAGCTTGAAGACCTTCCGGCAAGATTTAAAGCGGCAAGGATACCTGCCAATAAGTGTAGATGAACAACATATACCATTCCTAGAACTCCTGTTACAGGTGAGTAACCTGTATTTCACCCCCTTGCCCTTAATGATGGTACCTAGTTCAATTAGAGCACTACAAATATCTTTTTCATGTGATCTCCTTACATCGTGTGAACCCACATGCACAATTACTGTTGTTTCTTTATCAATATTAAGCCTGGTAACCGAATGTTCTATACTATATCTGTAACCCTTGCTCCCGGGAGACAGGTAACTGTGGTGTTTAGTTTGTCATCTTTGCATATATCGGAGTCTGTAAACCTGATTATAGAGTCACCAATCACAAGTTTTTTGGGTGGCTCAATTTAAAATTTTCTCCTGTGAATCCATGTCTTCTATCACCGTTTGATCTGATTCTGTTGGATCATGTAAAATGCAAAATCTGTTATTGATTATTTCTTTTGGTCTCATAGCCCTTCTACCCTTTATATTTTTTCTTGTTTTTCTACACAGACCAATTACTTTCCTCTGCCACATCAGTTCTCTCCTGACACTTTTTCCCCTGATATTCATTATCTTGACTCTACTGAGGAATCGCTGGGGTTATGTCCCCCCTTTTCCCCTTTCATTTTCTTTGCTTGGATTTTTGTTGAGATTTACTGTATTTCTTTGTTTGCACTTTCCAGGTAATGTATCTCTTCTCTAAGACTAAGTATTTCCTGATGAAGAGTCATGAGATTTGTACATTTCTTACAAATAAATTTGACTGCGTTCTACTCCTCAGATTCCTTCTGGTTGGTATCCAGTAGCGTGTACATGCTGCATGAAGCACATTTTAAAAATGTTTCCCATCCAAACAAAACATGTCCAAGAAGTTTTCTGTAAAGTTATCTGAAAGTGCCATTTTTTTGTGCTTTACAGCATGTCTTAGGTTACTAATAAACCAAAATGAATGCACACAGAACAGAGATAAGTATCCCAAAGGCAGGTGTTCCCTTTATTTCAGTATAGGTGTTATACTAGATATTTTGTTTTTCAGTAACGTTAGCCCCACCCTAGTTACAGGCCCAGCTAGCAGCCCACCTTGGACAAAAAATATGATTTTGTGAGAGAAGAGTGCAGTCTTATTTTAGGATATGACAGTGATGCAGTGGGCCACCCCGTTGGTGCAGTGGTTGGATTTCTGCTTGAGACGCCGGCGACATGGGTTCGGGAGTGGACTCGGGTCGCTGGAGGCCAGCCAGGGGGAGAACGGCTGGAGCGTCCCATGACAGCTCGCTGTCTCCGGGGGGGGGTTGACCAATGCCCACAACACTTGTATGTGTCCTCGGGTGAAGGCTCAGGAGGGACCACAAGCCCCGCGAAGGGGACGGATGGCCATCAAGATGCAGTGGATGTCGATGTGCATGCCCTGACATCAGGAGGCTTTCACTGCGCCTGAGGGAGGAATAAGCTGAAAAACTCCTGCCAGCTCCGGGAAGATGGGCTTCCCAGAGTGTGCCTCTTATGTGCCCCACTTACCAGATCCCTCACCGGGCCTGACGAAATGAAGGATTTCGGGGTGCGGACCCCACCTTGTCTCCACTTGGGGGGAAGTCGAAACCCCATGGGGGACTGGGAGGTGAGTCTGAATGGGCGTGAGGCAGGAGGATGACTCCTTGGATGCCCTGAAGGGTTGGGGCTGGCAGGCAGTAGGAGGAGAAAAATAGAAATTTCAAAAAAAAAAAAAAACTGATGCAGTGAGACACAGATTGTATACATTTTGGGTCGCTGAGTTAGGTGACTTACTTTGCCAATATTACCAGCAATAGCAATAAATAATACTGGGTGAGTGAAATAAGGAAACAGTACCTGGGTCTTTTCCCATCTTGACCCGCTGGACCTGCTAGACATGCACTGTGACGCATGTGTCTCTGTGCGTGATGAATGCACATTCGCCTGCTTGAGCTCGCCCCGCTTGCTTGGGGCTTTTAATTTATCTAGCGCGATCCGGAAGTATGTCCCGGGTCATGGGGCACGTGTCTGGCATTTTAAGGCAATGAAACCTTGCATAAAATACACTTTTCAACACAGCTCAGTAGTTTAAATTTCATAAAACAAAGCTCAGTGCTCCTTGCAGTAAAAACTTTTCAGTTTTGTAGTTCCTTGGGACAATCCCAGGAACTACTATCCCAGGATTCACCTGGGTCTTCAGCAACAGTTGCTAGCTGATGTCACACTACCCTTCCTTTTGCCCACACAGCTATAAAAACAGTTTAAAATAGTGTATAAGGCTTCCAACCCTGCCACACTCTGCCTCACTGCCAAATGCAGTCGCGCAGCACAGTGACAATGGTATAAACATTCCACAGGGCTGGCGCAGCAACTGAAAACGCCCATTCCCCTGAATACCACAGCCTAGCCCTGAGAACCACTAGAAGACAACCCTCAACGGAACAGAGAGAGCAGGTCGGGCAATGAGGAACCAGGACGTCTTGCAGGTAGTCCAATCCCTGGCTGTGTAGGGCTTTATAGGCCAGTAACCCAACCTTGAATACAATCCTCAGAGAACAGGCATAATATGGTCCGACCTCGCTGTACCAGTCAGCAGTCTGATTGCCGCACACTGCATCAGCTGCATACGGTGGATATTGCTTCCACATAGCCCTAGGTAGAGAGCATTGCAGTAGTCCAACCTAGATGTCATGGGTACATGGGAAGCAATGTAGGGGGTACATGGTCCTTAATGTAGGGGTACATGTGCCTAAATGTAGGGGGTACATGGGCAGTAATGTAGGGGGTACATGGGTGGTAATGTAGGGGGTAAATGGGCTGTAATGTAGGGGATACTTAGGCAGTAATGTGGGAGGTACATGGACGGGAATGTAGGGGATACATGGGTCTTAATGTAGGTTGTACATTTAGGGGGTACATGGGCAGCAAAGTAGGAGGTACATGGGCAGTAATGCAAGGGAGTACATAGGCCTTAATGAAGGGGGTACATAGACCTTAATGTAGGGGGTACATTGGCGATAATGTAGGGTGTACATGGTCCTTAATATAGGAGGTGTATGTAGGGGGTACATGGGCAGTAATGTATAGGCTACATGGGCCTTAATCTTGTGGGCACATGGGCAGTAATGTAGAGGATACTTGGGCCTTAATGCAGGAGGTGCATATGCCTATATGTAGGGGGTATGTGGACAGTAATGTAGGGGGTACATGGACCTTAATGTAGGGGTACATGGGCCTTAATATTGAGAGTACACATAGGTACATGGGCAGTAATATAGAAATTTTGTCTGTAATGTAGGGTTATGGGCACTTAATATAGGGGTACATGTAGAGACATAGTCGGCTTAATGTAGAGGGCACATGGCCTTCAAGTAGAGGGTACATGGGTGGTAATGTGGGGGTACATGGGCCTTAAATGTAGGGTACATGGGCAGTAATGTAGGGGTACATGGGCCTTAATGTAGAAGTACATAGGCCTTAATGAGGGTACATGTAATGTAGGGGTATCTGGGTAGTAATGTAGGAGTACATGGGCGTTAATGTAGGCGTACATGGGCCTTAATGTAGGAAGTCGTATGTAATGTAGGGAGGCAAGCATGGACCTTAATAGGAGTACATGGGCTTTAATGGGGTACACATAGGTAATATGGGCGGTAATGTAGGGGTTCATGGCAGTAATGTAGGGTACACGGACCTTAATATAAAGGGCACACGGGCCTTTATTTAGGGGGTACATGGGCCTTCATGTAGGGAAAGCATCATGGGTGGTAATGTAGAGGGTACATGGGCAGTAAATGTAGTGGTACATGGGTCTTCATGCAGGGGGTACATGGGCTGTAATATAGTGGGTGCATGTAAAAATTTGAGCCAGTAATATAGGGGTACATGTAATGTAACGGGTGCTGGCCCCTAATGTAGGTTGTACATTTAGGGGTACACATGGGCAGTAATGTAGGGGTACATGAGCCTTAGCTGTAGGGGTACATGGACCTTGTTGTAGGGAGTACATGGACCTTAATATAGGAGGTACATGGGGTACAGAGCAGTAATGTAGAAGTACATGGTTTAATGTAGAGGTACACATAGCAGGTACATGTGGGCAGTAATGTACAGGGGGTACATGGGCGGTAATGTAGGGGGCACATGGGGCCTTAATATCGGGGGTTCGTGTAGGGGGAGACAAGCGCCTTAATGTAGAGGGTACATCATGGGTGGTAATGTAGAGGGTACGAGGGCGGGTATGGGGGTACATGAGTGGTAATGTAGGGGGTACATGGGCCTTAATGTAGGGGGTACCTGGGTGGAACTGTTGGGGATTCATGGACAGTAATGTAGGTACATTTGCCTTAATATAGAGGGTACATGGGTCTTAATATTGGGGTTACATGTAAGAGATACATGGGTGGTAATGTAGGCGATAAATGGCTGTTAGTGTATGTGCTACATGTGCCTTAATATCGTGGATACATCGGCCTTAATCGGGGGGTACACATTGCAGGTACATGGGCGTTAATATAGGGGGTACATGGCAGTAATGTAGCGGTACATGGGTGATAATGTAGTGGGTACATGTAGGGGATACGTCGGTGGTATAGGAGGTACATGGGGGTACATGGGCAGTAATGTAGGGGGTACATGGACCTTAATGTAGGGGGTACTTTGCCCCCCCAATGACCTAGAACAACTCTTGGTGTCCTTCATATCTAATGTTCTATGAGCTAATCATTTGACAAACAGCCTTCTTCAGATCCTCTCTGCTACCTTATGGCTGTGCAAATCATTGCAAATCCTGTTGTCTTGGAATGGTAGTCACTCACGTAAATGTGTATCAAATTCTTTTTATGTAATGTAATGTACTGCAATCCATAACACATTGTCCCTGTACCTTCTATGTATGATGTGGAACCTTTGTAAATGAGTCTTTGACTCAAAGTTCTTTCTGCATATCTCAATAAAATAAAAATAAAATAATGTAGAGGACACATGGGCCTTACTGATGGGGGTACATGGGCCTTTATGTTGGGAGTACATGTAGGGGTATGTGGGCGGTAATGTACAGGTTATATTCGTGTAAATGTGGCGGAGTACATGGGCCTTAATATAGGGGGTACATGGGCGGTAATGTAGGGGGTACATGGGCTTTAATATAGGGGGTACATGGACATTAACAGAGGGCATACATGGGCCTTTATGTAGTGGGTACATGGGCGGTAATGTAGGGGTACATGGTCCTTAATGTAGGGGATACTTGGTCTTTAATGTATTGGGTACATAGGTGTTAAAGTAGTGGGTACATGTATGGGAGTACATGGGTAGTAATATGTGGGGATACATGGATGGTAATGTTGGGGTACATGGGCCTTAATATAGGGGGTATATGCCTTAATGTAGGGGGTACATGGGCAGTAATGTAGTGAGTACATGGGCTTTAATGTAGGGGGTACATGGGTCTTAATGTAGAGGGTGCTTTAGTGGTAATGTAAGGGTACATATAGGGGGTAGATGGGCGGTAATGTAGGGGGACATAGGTCTTAATTTAGAGGGTACATGGGTCTTAATGTATGATGTATATGTAGGGGGTACATGGGCGGACATGTAGGGAGTACTTGGGTGGTAATGTAGGGGGTACATAGGTCTTAATGTGGGGTACATGGGCCTTAATGGTGGGGTACATGGGTGGTAATATAGGGGATTCATGGGTGGTATTGTTGGGGGTACATGGGCCTTAATTTAGGGGGTATATGGGCCTTAATGTAGGGGTACATGGAGGGGGTACATGGCCTTAATGTAGGGGTACATGTAGGAAGGACATGGGTGGTAATATAGGGCTTACATGGAACTTAATGTAGGGGCTACATGGGCAGTAATCTAGAGAGTTCATGGGCAGGTATGTAGGCGGTATGTGGACCTTAATGTAGGTGGTACATGGGTGGTAATGTAGGGGGTACATTGGCCTTAATGTATGGCATACATGGGTGATAATGTAGGGGGTACATGGGCCTTAATGTATGAGTACATGGGCCTTAATGTAGGTGATACATATACGAGGAATATGCGCAGTAATACAGGGAGTACATGGGCCTTAATGTAGGCGGTAGCTGTAGAGGGTACATGGGTGGTAATGTAGGGAGTACATCTGCCTTAATGTACAGGTACATAAGCAGTAATGTAAGGGGAACATGGGCCTTAATGTAGGGGTATATACTGAATGTAAGGCACAATGAGCCCCAATGTGGGGGTACATGGGTAGTAATGTAGGAGATACATGAGCCTTTAAATTGTTGGGGAACATGGGCACTAGTGTAGGGGGTACATGGACCATAATGTAGGGGAATAAGGCCCTTCATGCAGGGGGTACATGGGCCTTGTCTTAAGGGGGTATATAGGCATTAATGTAGGTGGTACATGTGAGGTACTTCAGCAGGTAATGTAAATTGTACATGGGCAGTAATTATGGGGGTATGGGCCTTAATGTAAGGGGTACAGGTGAGGTATATGGACAGTAATCTAGGGGTGCATGGGTTGTAATGTATGGGTGCATGGGCCTTATAGGTGGAATCTGGTCGTAATATAGGAGGTACACGTAGGGGGTACATAAGCAGTAATGTAGGGGGCACATGAGCCTTAATGTTGGGGATAGCTGAGCAGTAATGTAGGGAGTACATGGGCCTTAATGTAGGGGGTACATAATCATTAATGTAGGTTGTACATGGGCGGTAATGTTGGGGGTAGATGGCCCTTAATGTAGGGGTACGTGGGCCTTAATGTTAGGGGTACATGTAGGGGATACATGGGTGGTAATGTAGGGGGTACATGGGCCTTAGTGTCAGGGGTACATGGGTATTAATGTAGAGGTACATGTAGAGTACATGGGCCGTAATGTAGGGGGGACATGGGCCTTAATGCAGTGCGTACATGTAGGAGGTACATGGGCGGAAATGTAGGGGGTATATGGACAGTAATGTAGGCGGTACATGTGCCTTAATGTAGGGCCTACATAGTTCTTAATGTAGGGGGTACATGGGCATAATGTAGTGAGTACATGGGCTGTTATCTAGGGAGTGCATGGACCTTAATGTGGGGGTATATGGGCGGTGATGTAGGGGATACATCGGTGGTAATGTAGGGTATGAGCCCTTATTTTTGGGGGTGCAAGCCTTAATGTGGGGGTTGCATGTGGGGGTACATGGGCAGTAATATGGGGGTTACATAGGCAGTAATGTAGGGGGAACATAGGCCTTAATGTAGGGTGTACATGGGCCTTAATGTAGGGGATACATATGAGGATTACCTAGGTAACAATGTAGAGGTTACATGGGCGGTAATGTAGGCAGTACATGGCTGTTAGTGTGGGGGCTACATGTACTTTAATATAGTGGGTACATGGGCCTTAATCAAACGGGTACACATAGCAGGTATGTGAGTGGTAACATGCAGGGTACATGAGCAATAATGTAGTGGAACATGGGCAGTAATGTAGGGGGCATATGGGCCTTACTGTAGGGGGTACATGGGCTTTCATGTAGGGGGCACATGGGTGATAATGTAGGGGGTTAATGGACCTTTATGTAGGGGGTACATTGATGGTAATGTAGGGGTACATGGCCCTTAATGGGGTTACATGGGCTTTAATGTATTGGGACATGGGCATTAATGTAGAGGTATTTGTATGGGGTACATGGGCATTAATGTAGGGGATACATGGGTGGTAATGTTGGGGGTACAAGGGCCTTATGTAGGGGTACATGGGTCTTAATGTAGGTGGTACATGTAGTGAGTATATAGGCAGTAATGTACAGGGTAAGTGAGCCTTAATGTAGGGGGTGCGTGGGCCTTAATGTAGTGGGTACACATCGGGGGTACATGAGTGGTAATGTAGGGGATACATGGGCCCTAATGTAAGAGGTACATGGGCCCTAATGTAGGGGGTACATGGGTGGTAATGTAGGGGTACATGAGCCTTAATGTTAGGATACATGGGTGGTAATGTAGGGGATACATGGGCCTTAATGTAGGGGATACATGGGCCTACATGTAGTGGGTACATGGGAATTAATGTAGCGGGTACATGGGAATTAATGTAGGGGGTACATGGGCGGTAATGTGGGGGGTACATGGGTGGTAATATAGGGGGTACATGGGCCTTAATGTAGGGAGTACATGGGCAGTAATCTAGGGCGTACATGGGCAGTAATGTAGGGGATACATGGGCCATATTGTAGGTGGGATATGGTCCTTAATATAGGTGATATGTGTAGTGGGTACATGGGCGGTATTGTAAGGGGTACATGGGCCTTAGTATGGAGATATGTGGGTGGTAATATGGGGGTAAATGAGCAGTAATGTAGGGGGAACATGGGCCTTAATGTAGGGGATACATGTAGGGGGTACATGGGTGATAACATAGGGGATACATGGGTGGTAATGTAGGGGTACATGAGCCTTAATGTTGGGGTACATGGGTGGTAATGTAGGGGATACATGGGCCTTAATGTAGATGGTACATGGGCAGTAATCTAGGGGATACATGGCCAGTAATGTAGGGGGTACATGGGCCTCATTGTAGGTGGAATATAGTCCTTAACATAGGTGAGACATGTAGGGGGTACATGAGCTATAATGTAGGTGGTACATGGGTGGTAATGTAAGGGGTACATGCACCTTAATATGGGGGATATATGGGTGGTAATATAGGGGTAAATGAGTGTTAATGTAGGCGGAACATGGGCCTTAATGTAGGCAGTACATGTGTGGGAGTGTATGGATACATGTGCCTTAATGTAGGGGTAGATGGGTGGTCTTGTAGGGGGTACATGGCCCTTAATTATGGGGGGAACATGGGCCTTAATGTTGGGGGTACATGTGTAACCCCCGGATCCCTGCCTTTTTGCAAAACGACAGGTGGCATGCTGTTGAAGCTGACAGCAGTACCTGGTGGGGACTGGGTTTGGGGAGGATTAGGTTACTCGGCACAGGGAGTCTAGGTTTGGCTACTCTGCACAGGGGCACCCAAGTAAATCCCAACACAGGAAGCAATATCTGTAATGTCCAAAACCAGAAATGGGATTCTACAGTGTGGCTTTTATTCACATCCAAACTGAATAAACAAAGCATAGACGGACCCCCATGGGGCTGTATTCTTGGTAATGCAGATTAGAAACAACAGAACACTTCTTCACATTTCCAGCCCTCAGGCTCTGAACCCACCAGGCACACAGCCCGGACTTGCACACAGCTTTGGGTACACAGCCCGACTTGTACACTACTTGGGTTTTCCCCACTGACCCGGTTCCCCTGCCGGCCACTTGATGCGCGGTCCATTATGGGAATGAACAAGTTTTCCAATTGGTGGCTCCCCAAACCACCTTAGAGCCTTCGACTCCTAGAGGGAATTTTTCCTTCCAAGTCCACGTCTGCGTACTTCCCTCATCACTGGCCAAGTGCGTGAGGCAAAGTAGAAATCCACAGAGCAAATCCGTAGAGGTGGACCTGGTTACTAAAGATGGGGGGGTCTCCCACAATCCAACCCGGCCATTTCTCTGGAAACTAAACAACTCTTTTGGAACTTGGCAATGTAGATTACTGGGTAGACGTATGTCACATCTCCTCTACATGTCTTGACTTCCCTTATGTGCTGGACTTGAACATACTTTTACTTTTGGCTAAGCCTATTACTCTAGGCCTCCCACTACTTCAGTAGTCCAATCCCCACTGTAACACAAGTACAGGGTGAAACATGGGCCCTTTAGAAAGAGCAGAACTCACCCTCCGGTTGCAGGTGCCCCACAGGCGAATCACGAAATCTTCTTGTTTTCCATACTCTTGGACAAAATAAGGCAACTTCTTCACTAGCAGAAGCCGGGGGGATTACCCCTTGAAATGCAGGTAAACCTTCCTGCCCCATCCCCTGAGGGATTGGGTACAGAGACCCGAATCCACGGTCTCCACCACTTTAAACTGGCTCACTGTGTCTCTCTTTAGGTGGAAACACACACCTTTTCCCTGAATGTAGCCCTATGTCAGGGCTGAGGCTCTAAGAGCCTAACACAGAGCTGCTGTGCTCCTCTAAAAACAAGCTCCAAACTCCAACTGCCTACAGACTACTGTTCAAACCTCCCAACATTCTACTCCAACTCCCTGCTGCAGATTTCATTGTGGCTCATGCAGCTGCGACAGTTCTATGGTGATGTCATCCCTCAGTCTCAGCTGAGACTGAGAACAGAGTGAGACAGTGTGAAATCCATTTAACTGGAGTTTCGCAAGCTGCCTTCCCTGCCTACCACTAGGTCTTACTGGGATTCTAGTAACCCCGGGTAACAAGGGGGTTAACACTCGCCCTTGACCAGGAAAATGACTGTCCGCAGTCATTGTTTACTGGGCTTTAAGCCATCCTACCCTATGTGCTACCTGCAAGGGGGGTGATCAGGCTCCCTCCTACTATGTGCAAGCACAGGCAGGCAACACTAAGGGTCTAGAGGCCTTTAGCTGACATTTCAGCCTCTACTCTACCCACTTATTATGGACGCCTAGTGGCTCTGGTAGAACTGTCCAGAGCATAGCCCTAAAAGATCAGCACCGCAACCCCTACTGCAGGTCAGGGCCAAGCCTGTCTATCCCCCCAGACCTCTAGGGAAAACCTATCTGCCTCTAACTTAACACACAAAAACAACCCAGGGACCTCCCCGACCTTGGGCACCCTGCAACCGCACACCAAGAAACTAATACTACATTATTATATCACTTTACTTCCTACTCCCTACCTCCACAACCACACCTGTGGAAGGAAAGGGTTAATACAGTAACAATAACAACACCACAGTACTTTAAATTACTACACACTAAAGTACTAGTGAGGAACTCCGATGAGCCCCTCCTCCTCTTCTTGACTTCTCTTCTATCTTCCTCAGGAACACCTGCAAGAAAAAGGAAGAGAACACACACTCCTAATCTGCATACACAGTCTACCTAAACCCCTGCCATCAAAGCACTGAAGAATCCCAGAAATGTTTTTTTAGAAAAGGTAGAAAAACAGTATATACACTAGAAAACAGTAGGAAAAACAATGATATTATTTACAATACACATTTTGGGGGATGGAGTGCCCTAAAAGTCCCATTTACTGACCACAGTGCCCGAAGGCTAGTCCATTAAAGAGTCTCTCCTGGGCTGGAGCCCAGTGAAGCACGGTTCTAGCAGGCCAAAGTCCCGAAGGGGAGAGTCTTTGAGAACAGTTCACACATTCTGGAGTCTGCTAGTGTAGGGTGTGTACTGCAGTGTCATAAAGATAGAAAAGTTTGGACTTACCAGCCCCTTGTAGAACGAAAAATCTGAACCGACCTGCATCTCAGCCGAAGACTCTCCCTGGCAGCATTTCTTCCGATACCGCTGGGTGGACATCTTCCGGGAACTACAGGAGGGCACATCTGGGAACTTCTGGGATGATGTCATCTCTAGAGATGGAACCTTAGAACAGGAACAAAAAAGGAAAACAGCTGGTCTGACGTCATCCGATTACCAGGCGATGCAGCAGGATACTTCTGGGCTGGTGTCCTCTCTGGATCTGAAGTCATCTGGTGGGCCAGTCGATGGATTCTGGAAAGGCCAGTACACTGTAGAACTGATGAATGTGGGGCACCTGAGTCCTGGATGTCCATACTGGCAGATAAAAAAAGGCACTTCACAGGCTGGTGTGGCAGTATTGACTACCACTGCTCAGCTTTCCATTTAGTAGGCACGGGCACATTTGCTAGGAGGTCCTTGCATTGAGGCCAATAGTATTGGGGGTCAGGAGCTTGAATTATTACCCCATCTGGGCGCACATAATTCACACAGTGGGAGATTTCACGTCCTTCTCTGTCCACTATTCGCACTCTGTCCATAAACAGTGTCTTGCCTCTCTTCCACTGGGTATATTTCTTCTGAAACAGTCTGTTCTTTACATGCTTGTTTGCCCCAGGATGCACACCTTTCATTGCTTTGGCCCAGATCCAGGATTTCCTGCTATTCTCAACCTCCTCCCAGACTTTCCAAGGAAAGGTCATCCCATAGATCTCATTCGCCTTCCTATGAACCAGTCTCTCCTCTTTACTAGCTTTGGTCAACTGAGACCGCTGGCCTGGCTTGGGGGTGGCCAGTCCAGGTTCTGCCAGCTACACATCCTTAACGGGATTACAAACGGATCCCTGACTACTTCTTGCATAGCCAGGGCAGTGGCATCACCACTCTCTTCCATGCATTCCTCCGAGGCAAGAGCTTGAGGCAGTGTACCCGTTCCTTTTTCACAAGGCCACATAGGTTCCCCCTCATCTTCTTCCTCACTAAGGATCTGAGCCCAGGAGTGAGCAGTCGCCCTCACTCCTGAGACTATCCACTCATCACTAGGTGCGGAGGTCGACACTTCCCATTCAAAAGCCTCCCACATCTCATCTTCTCCTATGAGACTTGGGCTAGGCCCCCCCTTCCAGGGGTCTACTGATGCTTTATCTGAACATTCCTTTTGAGATCCAGCATCCAAAACTTCAACCTCTGGTTCTGTCTCCAAATCTGCACCCTCTAGCTTTGTGCCACACTCCCCCTGGGTGGCCTTCTTCAACAAGCTCCGCCTGGTGCTGTGTGCTGCCAACTGCAGATTCCTGAACTTTTGTCCATGTGGGAGCCAAACGAATCTGGGGCACTTTATACAAGCCATGTTTTTCTAGGCATCCAGCACAGTGAGGTATCATGAAGACGTCCCTTCCAGCGTTCAAGCATATTTGACACATATGCACTGGATATCCAGGAATCGCCACATGGGGAAGCAGTTGTCCTCCATAGCACCACTTTTCAATGTCCCTCAGTCTATTTACTGCTGCTGTTACTGCAACCCGGGCATGATCTGGGTAGCGAACTGGTCCTGAGGCCATAACTGCAGAAAAAACAAACAAAAGCTCAGTGTAACTGAAAGTCCCACTTTATTGAACACACACTCTTTAGCTGTAAAATGGCTCCTCTGTTGCTGTGTTTACTTTACTACCCCACCCTGTAATGGCGGCGGCAGCACTCCTGTGCATCAACATTCAGAATCTGGGTCAAGCCACTGTGCACCCGATTTACACCAGCTACTGATAACTTTTACTCAAACTGCACAAACTTGCAGTGTTCTTTTTCTAACACATTTACATGATTTTCCATGGACTTTGCACTTGCTGGAAACATTTCTTTAACTCACAGTCCCTTAAAGCCTCAGTATTTTAAGCACAGGATTGCCTGTAAAACTAGTGCTGCACATTTGGCTACAACTCACAGTCTCTCTCTGGCTTTAAAACTTTAAACTGATGCTGAATTCATTACTATGCACGCAGTCAATGGCCTAGCAGACTTGCACTTGCTGGTAGAACTTGACAGTCGTTACTTGCAAAGCGACTACACTGCTGCACACATATTTAGCTGGCTTTTGGCAGAAAATCACTGTTGAGCAATTATCACTGTTGGTACTTACTGTTATCAGTAGCTGTTTGCTGCGATGGAAACACGGCCTGCAGCCAGTCTTGGAGGCCTCAGAAGGAAAACGGGTGGGCAGTCCTGCCGATCGTCTCCTCGACCACCACACTTGAAATTTCGACGATCGATATGCGGGTTGAGCCCGATTTTAAACAAAACAGTTTATTTTTAGGTTTTACAGCGCTTTTTAAACTCCGCGACGCTCCTCCACAAGCCAGTACACGCACTCCACTCACACTCCCTCTCGAATGCTGGGGCAGTCACTGTAGAGCTGGCTGAGGGGCGGGACTGATTGCAGCCTCACCAATCACACGACAAATGAGCCTCTTCTTCCTCATGAGTGCTCTTTTTCTCACGGCGATCGTCAAGCAGGCAAATTTAAACTGCAGAAATCACTTTTTTTTTTCCCTCAACTGACTCCACAGCGGGAGCCCATTTCAGCCATTTAACATAGCCATTCACACTGCAAGTCTCTCAGTTCATTCAAAAAGCATTTCCAACATCCAGGGCACAATTTTCCTGTTGCTTCCCCTAGTCTTCCACATTTTTCTTTACCACACAGTTCCTTTAAAAGCAGGCAAAAACGCTGTAAACAATTGATGCAGGACAAGGGTACACTCTTTTAGCTTTACTGCTCCTTGGTAAACAGTTGGCATTTTAAACAGCAGCACAAGATCAACAGCACACAGCGACACACTAGTTAACTTGCTTCAGCTTTTTGGGCTACCCACTGCCAGATAGCCAAAATGCTAGCCCCTCGCCCAAGCACCTTTCCTTCCCAGAATTAAATCCAAAGCGGTGCCATCAATTTTGCAACTCCCGGACCCCTGCCTTTTTGCAAAACGACAGGTGGCATGCTGTTGAAGCTGACAGCAGTACCTGCTGCGGACTGGGTTCAGGGAGGATTAGGTTACTCAGCACATGGGGCCTAGGTTTGGCTACTCTGCATAGGGGCACCCAAGTAAATCCAAACACAGGAAGCAATAACTGTAATGTCCAAAACCAGGAATGGGATTCTACAGTGTGGCTTTTATTCACATCCAAACTGAATAAACAAAGCATAGACGGACCCCCATGGGGCTACATTCCTGGTAATGCAGATTAGAGACAACAGAACACTTCTTCACATTTCCAGCCCTCAGGCTCTGAACCCACCAGGCATGCAGCTTTGGGTACACAGCCCGACTTGTACACTACTTGGGTTTTCCTCACTGGCCCGGCTTCCCCGCCGGCCACTTGATCCGAGGTCCACTATGGGAATGAACCAGTTTTCCAATTGGTGGCTCCCCAAACCACCTTAGAGCCTTCGATTCCTAGAGGGAATTTTTCCTTCCAATCCCGCGTCTGGGTACTTCCCTCATCACTGGCCAAGTGCATGTGGCAAAGTAGAAATCCACAGAGCAAATCCGTAGAGGTGGACCTGGTTACTAAAGATGGGGGGGTCTCCCACCTCCAGCTCCCACAATCCATATGTGGCCATTTCTCTGGAAACTAAACAACTCTTTTGAAAGCTTGGCAATGTAGATAACTGGGTAGACGTATGTCACATCTCCTCTACATGTCTTGACTTCCCCCATGTGCTGGACTTGAACTTACCTTTAATTTTGGCTAAGCCTGTTACTCTAGGCCTCCCACTACTTCAGTAGTCCAATCCCCACTTTAAAACAAGTACAGGGTGAAATATGGGCCCTTTAGAAAGAGCAGAACTCACCCTCCGGTTGCAGGTGCCCCACAGGCGAATCACAAAATCTTCTTGTTTCCCATACTCTTGGACAAAATAAGGCAGCTTCTTCACTAGCAGTAGTCGGGGGGGGGGTTGCCCCTGGGAATGCAGGTAAACCTTGGGCACAGAGACACGAATCTGCGGTCTCCATCACTTTAAACTAGCTCACTGTGTCTCTCTTTAGGTGGAAACACACACCTTTTCCCTGAATGTAGCCCTATGTCAGGGCTGAGGCTCCAAGAGCCTAACACAGAGCTGCTGTGCTCCTCTCACAACAAGCTCCAAACTCCAACTGCCTACAGACTACTGTTCAAACCTCCCAACATTCTACTCCAACTCCCTGCTGCAGATTCCATTGTGGCTCATGCAGCTGCGACAGTTCTATGGTGATGTCATCCCTCAGTCTCAGCTGAGACTGAGAACAGAGTGAGACAGTGTGAAATCCATTTAACTGGAGTTTCACAAGCTGCCTTCCCTGCCTACCACTAGGTCTTACTGGGATTCTAGTAACCCCCAGTAACAAGGGGGTTACACATGGTTCGTAATGCAGGGGGTACATATAGGGGTACATGGTCCGTAATGTAGGGGTTACATGGGCCTTAATGTAGGTAGTACATAACCAGTAATGTAGGAGGTACATGGGCCTTAATGTTGGGGATATATGGGCCTTAATGTAGGGGTATGTGTGGGGGGTACATGGTCCTTAATGTAGGGGTATATATAGGTGGTACATGGGTGGTAATATAGTGGGTAAATAGGCATTAATGTAGTGGTATATGTAGGTGGTACATAGGCCTTAATGTAGGGGTGCATGTTGCGGGGGGGAGGACATGAGCTTGAATGTAGGGGTACACGTGGGGGGGTACATGGTCCTTTATGTGGGGGTATATGTAGGGGTTACATGGGCATTAATGTAGGCGGTACATAGGCCTTAATGTAGGGGTATATGTGGGGGATACATGGGCCTTAATGTAGTGGTATATGTAGGGGATACATGGACAGTAATGTAGAGTGTACATGGGCCTTAATGTAGGGGTACATGTAGGGGTTACATAGGCCTTAATGTAGGCATATATGTGGTGGGTACATAGGCCTTAATGTAGGGGTATATCTAGGGGAGAATAAAGGCCTTAATATAGGGGTATATATAGGAGTTACTTGTGCCATAATTTCGGGAGTACATAGGCCTTAATTTATGGGTCCATATAGGGGGTATATATGCCATTATGTGGGGGTACCTGTGCCTTAATGTAGGGGTATATGTAGGGGCTATATGGGTGGTAATGTAGGGAGTACATAGGCCTTAATGTATGAGACTATGTGTGGGGTACATGGAGCTTAATGTATGTGTATATGTAGGGCTTCACAAGCCTCAATGAAGGGGTGTATGTTATGAGTATATGGGTCTTAATGTAGTGGTATATGTAGTGGGTACATGGGCCTTAATATAGGTGTATATATAGGAGGAACATGGGTGGTAATATAGGGGGTTTATAGGCATTAATGTAGGGGTACATGTAAGGGGTACAAGGGCCTTAATGTCATGCGTACACGGACCTTAATGCAGAGGTTACATATAAGGGGTATATGGGCGGTAATGTAGGGGGTACATTGGCAATAATGTAGGGGTTATATGGACCTTAATGTAACTGGTACAATGGAATTAATGTAGGGGTATATGTAGGGGGTACAGGGGTGGTAATGTAGGGGGTACGTAGACCTTAATATAGGGTATATGTAGGGTGTACACATCCTTAAAGTAGGAGTATATGTGGAGGGTACATGGGCCTTAATGTAGGGGTATATGTAGGGGTACATGGGTGGTAATGTAGGGGATACGTATTCCTTAATGTAGGGGTATGTGTGGAGGGGTAAATGAGCCTTAATGTAGGGGGATATATAGGGGTACATGGGTAGTAATATGGGTGGTAAATAGGTCTCAATGTAGTGGTATATGTAGGGTGTACATATACCTTAATGTAGAGGTACATGGGTGGTAATGTTGGGGGTACGTAGGCCTTAATGTAGGGGTATATATAGGGGGTACATATGCATGAATGTAGGCGTATATGTAGGTAGGTACATATGCCTTAATTCAGGGGCATTTGTAAGTGGTACATGGGTGGTAATGTAGGAGTACATAGGCCTTAATGTAGGGGTACAGTTAGGGGGTACATAGGCCTTAATGTAGTGGTATCTGTAGGAGGTACATGGGTGGTAATGGGGGTACATAGGCCTTAATTTAGGGGTCTGTGTGGGGGTTCGTGGACCTTTATGGGTGTATGTAGGGGTCACATGGGCAGTAATGTAGGGCTACACAGGCCTTAATGAAGGGGTGTATGTTGGGGGTACATGGGTCTTAATGTAGGGGTATATTTGGGCTGAACAGGGGCCTTAATGTAGATATATGGTACATGGGCGGTAATATAGAGGCATTAATGTAGGGCTACAAGTAGGGGGTACAAAAGCCCTAATGTCATGTGTACATGGGCCTTAATGTAGGGGGTACATTGGCAGTAATGTAGGGGGTATGTGGGCCTTATTGTAATTGGTACAGGGGAATTACTGTAGGGGGTACATCTAAGGGGTACATGGGTGGTAATATCGGAGAGTACATAGGAATTAATGTAGTGGTATGTGTGGGGGGTACATGGCCTTAATGTCAGGGTAGATCTATGAGGTACATGAATGGTAATATAGGGGGTACATAAGTCTTAATGTAGGGGTATATGCAGGGGGTACTATGGTCCTCAGTATAGGGTATATGTGAGAAGTGCAGCGTGTGTAGGGGATACACTTATACTTAAAGTAGGAGTATATGTGGAGGGTTTATGGGCCTTAACGTAGGGATATATGTGGAGGGTACATGGATGATAATGTAGGGGGTACATAGGCCTTATTATAGGGATATGTATGGGAGTACATGGGCCTTAAAGTAGGGGTATATATAGGGGTACATGGGTGGTAATATAGTTGGTAAATAGAACCAATGTAGTGGTATATGTAGAGAGTACATAGGCCTTTATGTAGGGGTGTATATGGGAGGAGCAGTGAGCCTTAAAATAGGTATCGATGGGTGGTACATCATGCCTTAATGGGGAGTATGTGGTGGGTACATGAGCCTGAATGTATGGGTATATGTGGGGGTACATGGGCCTTAATGTAGGTTTATATGTAGGGGTTACAGTGGCAGCAATGTAGGGTGTACATAGGCCTTAATGTAGGGGTATATGTGGTGGGTACATGCGCCTTAATGTAGGGGTCTATGTAGGGGTACATGGGTGGTAATGTAGGGGATACATAGGCCTTAATCTAGGGTTATATGTACGTGGTTCATATGCCTTAATGTTGGGGTATCTGTAGGGGGGTATATGGGTGGTAATGTAGGGGGTACACTTATCCTTAATGTAGGGGTATATGTGAAGGGTACATGTGCCTTAATGTATTGGTATATGTTGGAGGTACATGGCAGTAATGTAGGGAGTACATAGGCCTTAATGAAGGGGTCTATGTGGGGGATACATGGACCTTTATGGATATATGTAGGGGTCACATAGGCAGTAATGTAGGGCTACACAGGCCTTAGTGAAGGGGTGTATGTTGGGGGGTATATGGGTCTTAATATAGTGGTATATGTAGTGGGTACATGGGTGGTAATGTAGGGGTTTATAGGCCTTAATGTAGGGGTATATTTACTTGGGCAGAGCAGTAGGCCTTAATGTGGAAGTGTGTATATATAGGGGTACATAGGCATTAATGTAAGAGTACATGTAGAGTACAAAGGCCTTAATGTCATGCGTACATGGGCCTTAATGCAGAAAGTTACATATAGGGGATACGTAGCGGTAATGTAGGGGCATATGGGGGGGTACATTGGCAGTAATGTGAGAGACATATAGGCATATAATGGTGGTACATGGGAATTAATGTGAGGAGTACATCTAAAGGGTACATGGGTGGTAATGCTCCAGTACATAGGAATTAATATAGTGGTTTGTGTGGGGGTACATGTCCTTAATGTAGGGTATATCTAGTTGGTACATGGGTGGTAATATAGGAGGTACATGGAGCCTTAATCTTGTATATATTTAGGGGTGCAGGCGGTAATCTAGGGTACACTTGTCCTTAAAGTAGAGATTATATGTGGAGATACATGGGCCTTAATGTAGGGGTTTATGTATAGAATTACATAGGTGATATTGTAGGGTGTAGATAGGCCTTAATGTAGGGGTGTATAATGGGGGGTACATGGGTGGTAATATAGTGAGTAAATAGGCCTTAATGTAGTGGTATATGCAGGGGGTCCATAAGCTTTTATGTAGGGGTGTATATGGGAGGATCGTAGGCCTTAATGTAGGGGTATATATGGGAGGTACATGGACCTTAATATACGGGTATATGTGGGGGGTACATGAGCCTGAATGTATGGGTATATGTGGGGGGTACACGGGCCTTTATGTAAGTCTGTATGTAGGGTTACATTGGCAATAATGTAGGGTGTACATAGGCCTTAATGTAGGGGTATATGAAGGGGGTACATAGGCCTTAATGTAGAGGTATATGTAGGTGGTACATAGGCGGTAATGAAGGGGTACTTTTGTCTTAAAGTAGGGGTATATGTTGGTGGCACATGGGTCTTAATGTAGGAGTATATGTAGGGTGTACATGGGCAGTAATGTATAGGTATATAGGCCTTAATGTAGGAGTATTTGTGGGGGATACATGGGCCTTAATGTAGGGTTATATGTAAGGGGAATATAGTCCATAATGTAGGGATATATGTGCTGGGTTCATGGGCCTTATTGTAGGGGTATATGTAGGGAGTACATTGGTATTAATGTATGGGGTACATATGGCCTTAATGTAGGGGTATATGTGGGGATGTGGGGGTGTACATTGGACTAAATGTAGGGTATACATAGGGGGTACATGGGCGGTTACATAAGCCTAAATGTAAGGGTATTTGTAGGGGGTACATAACCCTTAATTTAGGGGTATATGTAGGGGGTACAAGGGCGATAATGTAGGGGGTACATAGGCCTTAATGTAGGGGTATATATGGGTGGTACATGGACCTTATTCTAGGGGTATATGTAGGGGGCACATAGGCAGTAATGGAGGTGGTACATAGGCCTTAATGTAGGGATATGTGTGTGGGGTACATAGGCCTTAATATAGGGGTATATATAGAAATTTCATGGGTGGTAATAAAATTGGTAAATAGTCCTTAATGCAGTGGTATATGTAGGGAATGTACATAGCCTTAATGTGCAGGGAATTTATATGTGGGTATATAGGCCTAATGTGAGTATATGTGGGCCATATATAGATGTAATATATGTGTATATGTGGAGGTACATGAGCCTGAGTGCATGGGGTATATATGAAGTACCAGGCCTTATGCTGAGGATATATAGGGGTTACATGGGCAGTAATATAGAAGGGTACATAGGCTTTAATGTAGGGGTATATGTGAGGGATACATGGGCCTTAAATGTAGAGGTATATGTAGGGGGTACATGGGCGTTAATGTATGGGGTACATAAGCCTTAATGTAGGGGTATATCTTGGGAGGAACATAGGCCTTAATATAGGGATATATGTAAGGGGTACATGGGCGATAATATAGGGGGTACACAGGCTTTAGTGTAGGAGTATATATGGGGGGTACCTAGGCCTTAATGTAGCAGTATATGTGGGGGATACATAGCCGGTAATGGAGGGGTACATATGCCTTAATTTAAGGGTATGTGTGGAGGGTACATGGGCCTTAATGTAGGAGTATATATATGGTATACATGGGCTGTAATGTAGGGGGTACATTGGCCTTAATGTAGGGGTATATGTGGAGGGTACATGGGCCCTAATGTAGAGGTATATGTAGGGGATATATAGTCAGTAATGGAGGCTTACATATGCCTTAATGTAATGGTATATATGGGGGGTACATGGGCCTTTATGTAAGGGTATATATAGTGTGCACATGGATAGTAATGAAGGGGGTACATAGGCCTTAATGTAACAGTATTTGTGGGGGGGTACATAGGCCATAATTATGTGGGCGATACATGGACCTTAATTTAGGGGTATATATACAGTATGGGGTACATGAGTGGTAATGTAGGGAGTACAATGGCCTTTATGTTGGGCTATGTGTGGGGGTACATATGCCTTAATATAGTGGTATTTATAGGTGGTACATAGGCCTTAATGTAGGAGTATATGTAGGTGGTACATTGGCCTTAATGTAGGGATATATGTAAGGGGTATATGGGCAGTGATGTAGGGGTACATAGGCCTTAATGAAGGGGTATATGTAGGTAGTAAATAGGCTTTAATTTAGGGGTATATATGGGGTCTACATGGGCCTTAATGTAAGGGTATATGAAGGGGGTATATTGGCGGTAATGTAGTGGTACATAGATCTTAATGTAGGGGTATATGTGAGGGGTACATTGGCTTTTATGTAGGGGGTACATGGGTGATAATGTAGGGGGTATAAAGGCCTTAATGTAGGGGTATATTTAGGGGGTACATAGGCCTTAATGTAGTTGTATATCTAGGGAGGGTATATACACCTTAATGTAGGGGTGTATGTAGGGTGTACATGGGCAGTACTTTCAGGGGTATATAGGCATTAACGTAGTCAGTACATGGGAATTAATTTTGGGAGTTCGTAGGTCTTAATGTAGGGGTATAAGTGGTGGGTGCATGGGCTTTAATGTAGGGGTATGTGTAGGGGTTATATGGGTGGTAATATAGAATTACCTAGCTATTGTGAGAATATGAAGGTGTTACATAGGCCTTAATAACATGAGTATATGTGGTAATACATGAGCCCAATGTAAGGGTTATATGTAGGGGTATATAGGTGGTAATAGAGTTGTACATATGCCTTAATGTGAGTGATATCGTGAGGGTACTTGGGCCTTAATATAGGGGGTACATAGGCCTTAATGTAGGGGTATTTGTGCAGGGTATATTGGTATTAATGTATGGTTATATGTAAGGGGCACATAGACTGCAGTGTAGGGGTATATGTGGGGGTACATGGGCCTTAATGTAGAGGTATATGTAGGTAGGAGTATATAGGCAGTAATGTAGGAGGTACATAGGTGTTTATGTAGGGGGTCCATAGGCCTTAATATAGGGGTATATGTAAGAGGTACATAGGCCCTAATGTAGGGGTATAGGTGGAGTGTACATGGGGCTTAATGTAGTGTTATAAGTAGGGGTCCATTGGCGGTAATGGAGGATATACATAGGCCTTAATATGTGGGTATGTGGGGGTCCATGGGCCTTAATATGAGGGGAGTGTATATGTAGAGGTACATAGGCCTAATGGCAGGAATATGGGTGGAGTGTACATGGGGCTTAATGTAGTGTTATAAGTAGGGGTACATTGGCGGTAATGGAGGATGTACATAGGCCTTAATATATGGGTATATGTAGGGGGTCCATAGGCCTTAATATAGGGGTATATGTAGGGGGTACATAGGCCCTAATGTAGGGGTATAGGTGGAGTGTACATGGGGCTTAATGTAGTATTATAAGTAGGGGGTACATTGGTGGTAATGGAGGATGTACATAGGCCTTAATATATGGGTATATGTGGGGGATACATAGGCCTTAATGTAGGGGCATATGTAGGGATTTTATGGGCAGTAATGTAGGGGATACATAGGCCTTAATGTAGGGGTATGTGGGGGGGGTACATGGGCGGTAATGCAGGGAGTACATAGGCCTTAATGTAGGTGTATATGTAGGGGTACATTGGCCTTAATGTAGTGATATATTTAGGGTGTACATGGGCAGTAATGTATAGGGTACATAGGCCCTAATGTAGGGGTATATGTTGGGGGTAGATAGGCCTTAATGTAGAGGTATATGTGGGGGGGTACAGGGGCCTTAATGTAGGGATAGATGTAGTGTGTTCATCAGCAGTAATGTATGGGGTACATGGGCCTTAATGTAGTGATATATCTAGGTGGGAACAAAGGCCTTAATATAGGGATATATGTAGGGTGTACATGGGCAGTAATGTATGGTTACATAGGCCTTAATGTAGAGGTATTTGTGGGGGGTACATGGGCCTTAATGTAGGGTTATATGTAAGGTGTTCATGGGCAGTAATGTATGGGTACATAGGCCTTAATGTAGGGGTATTTGTGGGGGTATGGGCCTTAATGCTTAGGGTTATATATAAAGGAATTATAGTCCGTAATGTAGGGGTGTATGTGTGGGTACATGGGCCTTATTAGTTGGGGGTATATATAGGGGTACATGGGTGTTAATGAAGAATTACATAGTTCTTAATGTAGGGGGTATATGTGGGGGTTTACTATGGCCTTAATGTAGGGGTATATGTGGGGGTTTGCTTTGACCTTAATGCAGGGGTATATGTAGGGGGTACATGGGCGGTTATGTAGGGGGTACATAGGTCTAAATGTAGGGGTATTTGTAGGAGGTACATAACCCTTAATGTAGGGGGTACAAAGGTGTTAATGTAGGAAGTACTTAGGCCTTAATGTAGGGGTATATGTGGGTGGTACATGGGTCTTATTCTAGGGGTATATGTAGGGGGTACATATGTGGTAATGGAGTTGGTACATAGGCCTTAATGTAGGGGTATGTGTGTGGGGTACATAGGTCTTAATGTGTGGGTACATGTGGAGGGTACGTAGGCCCAATGTTGGAATTATGTGGGCTATATGGACCTTAATGTGGGGGTATACGTGGAGGGTACATGAGTCTGAGTGCATGGGAATATGTGAGAGGGTACATGGGCCTATCAGTGGCTCAGTAGGTAGCACACTCGGCTCTGAGGCTGGGAGATCAGAGGGCTATGGGTTCAGTTCCCACATCTGGCACTTGGGTTAATATCCCAGTACTGACACTGTAGTGCAGCATGAGAGGGGTACTGCACTTCTGAGGTGCCGTCTTTCGGATGAGACGTTAAACCGAGGTCCCATCTGCCTGGGTTGGTGGTAGTTCAGGTGGATGTTAAAGATCCCATGGCATTTATTGAAAAGAGTAGGGGAATTTTATTAAGAAATAGGACTGCATTACATACAAATCAAAAGAGGAAAAAAAAATTTCTGTGAATCATACATAAAAGATACAGAAAATCATTAAGCACACCAAGCAGAACAAGTAGTCCATAAATGTTTAGCTTGGTCATGGGAGCTGGATGCAAAGTCATAGTCCATGAGTCTAGTAAGAGCTTTGCAAATATTTGGAAATGATAACTCATACGAAATTTCCTTCTGTTGCAATATCCACATACATCGAGATTGCCAAATAAAAAACCTAATAATACACAATATGACATAAATAGTGTCACAGTTATAATGTACAAATGTGTTGCCTATTGGTCCAAACATTATAGAAGGGTAATCAATACTCTTAAAGTCTGTTTCATTCCAACGATCTGCCAGAAAGACCCAGAATGGTTTAATATACTCACAGTCCAGGTACAAATGTTTGAGTTTCCAAAAGTGGGCCACAAACAGGTCTAGGACAATATCTATCCGTCACCTGTTTGTGTTTACTATTACCCTTAACTCACAACCTCCCATAGTTACTCAGCCATACACAATCCCATGTATAGGGGGGGGTTATTTTTCAAGTACCCTAAGATCTGAGATTTTCTGGAAGCAGGGCAGTCAGGGAACACAACTTCCACTGTGCGTTCTGTGGCCAGAACATAATTATAAACCTTCTTCCTTTCTAAAGTCTGCAAATGACAGGGGGTAATGTCCCATTTAATAATTTGCTTCATCAAATCAATCACAAAGGATGGTAGAGTAGGGATTCTAGCCAGTAATTTAGGTTGTCAGTTTTGACAACACAACATACATGGTTGTAACCACAGCTCCACTAATGATCTCCAAAAAACTACTCCTGGCCTCAAAACTGACCCCAAATTGGAGAGCAGAAAAATACTAAAAAAGGCTACTGGATTAAGCATGTTGACTCCCCCTTCCGAAATAGGGAGGTTAATTCTCTCTTAATAGGATTCAATCGGGACCCCCCCAAAATGCCTGAAAATAGATGCTAAACACCCTTGTTTTAAGATGTGATGGTGGTGGAAATATATAACTGATGTACAAAAAAATCAGGGTGAGAACAGTTCTAATAAGGAAAACTCTTTTTTTTCTTGGAAAGCTGTTGTCCCTTCCAACTCCCCACCAATCGGTCACCCCTAGTGAGGGTTCGTTCCCAATTTCTGCTATCCATATCCCCAGGTCCAAACAATACTCCCAGGATGGTGATAGGATCTCTGGAAATAGGGATGCCTGCTATCATACCCGAAGGCGGCACTGGGGTAGACCCAATAACTACACCCCTACTTTTCGTATAATTAATTTTGGAACCCGAAAGGCGGGAGTAATCATCTATTGTCTTCAACAGGGCCGAAGGCGAAAACTGTGGATTCAATAGTAAAACCAAATCATCAGCATATGCTAATACTTTTTGTTGAGGCACTGTTGGAGAAACATCTATACCCTGTAACTCATGGTTAGACTGCAATAATCTGATAAATATATCTATTACGAAAGCGTAAAATGTAGGACTCAGAGGGCAACTCTGCCTAACACCCCTACCCACACCAATCTGCTGCCCATACCACCCATTCACATTGGGTGTAATTACTGCCTTATGATACATTGAAGAGATCCAACCCACAAAACTATCTGGAATCCCAAAGACTTTCAAAACTAAAAACAAAAATGCATGGTCTACCCGATCAAAGACTTTTTCTTGATCTAGGCTAAGCACGAACCCCTGTAAGAGGTCTGAATCCCCTCTAGAAAAAATTTCCTGCATCCAAATAAGATTATCTTGCTGCTTTCTCCTGGGGACAGCACAAATTTGAACAGAGCTAAGAAGCAACGGAGTGACCTTAGAAAGTCTAGCCAACAAAATCTTACTTAAAAATTTTCAAGTCTGAATTTAAAAGACTCAGGGGATGCCAATTCCCTAAATTGGTTTTACCACCTTTCTTAAATAAAAAGATCAATATTGCTTCATTCATAGATGGGGCAAAACCTCCAGAATGCAAAATATGGTTAAACAACAATACTAATACAGGACTTAATTCGGTTAAGAAGGCTTTCTACAAACCCGCACTAACACCATCCGATCCAGGTGCTGAGTGGGAGGCCAAACCCCTTATGGTCTCTTGAACTTCCTGTAAGACAGTGTCAGCCTCCAACACCTTCTTATCATGAATAGACAATCCAGGTAATGGTAAGTCAGCCAGACACTTGAATATCTCAGTGTCCGTTAGAACAGGTGCAGCTTGTAACATACAAGGATCACTCACAGTATCACCTTCTGCAGTAGTTAATGCTGTAATCAGTCGAGAGCTAGTCCTATCCTTACACTCCTTAAAAGGATCCAATGACCTAGAGATCATTTTCGTCCCAAATCGTAATTCTTATGTCAAAAGATTTTCCCCTGTCATACTGCAATTTAACCATTTGTGCCTTAATATTAGTAATTAATAAGCTATAAGCCTGTGCCGTAGTTTCAGTCAAGGATACCAAATGCTGCAATTGGTGTCTAAGCTTTAAATATGCCAGATAATCCCTATTAGCTCTGATATGGGCTTGTGTCTGGAATAGATGTTTCCAGCCTTTTTTGGCATCCTCCCACCAATCCAAAATTGAATCATAACACTCAGAGATTGAAAGCCTAGCTGTCCAATCCTTTACTCACAGCCGTCTAAGTTTAGGATCTTCTAATAATGTTTAATTTAATCTCCATCTATTTTATTTACTCCGTAGAGCACCTTCCCAAGTAAAAGTGGCCGTCGGAACACTATGGTCAGAAAACTCAAATGGTTGTACAGAAACCTGTAGAAGTTTCACAACCTAGGATAAAAAAATAAAATTTATCCTGGTCTTAAGTGTACCACGAAAATAAGTAAGCCCCGTAGGATAAAGGACCTATAAGCATCCATCAAATGGCAGTATCCACCATTTGTTTCAAGGTTAGGGAATCACAGAATAGCTTCTGCATCACGGAGACCTCTATCTGCCTGAGCTAAGCCACAATTAAAATCACCTAACCAAACCACTAAATGTGAGGTATGTAATAGAGGCTGCATCTCCTGAAATAAAGCTACTCTCAAAGCTTTGGTTTGAGGAGCATAAACTGCAATTACCCTGAACCTTTCTGAAAAAAGGGAAACGTCCAGACAAAGAGCCCTCCCAGGGTGAATGTCTTATCAATCAAGAAATTTGTAGCGCATGATTAGAAAAAAGAATACCAAGCCCATCACATGGTTCATCCCCAGTGGACCAAAAGGAGGATCCCAATGACCAAATTCTGGTAGCATGCCAAAGGTCAAAATGGGATTTTATTCGGGTGTCCTGTAAGCAAATAATATCAGAACGCAAGTCCCTCAGAGCTGAAATGGTCCCCACCCATTTTTTCATACTCTTAATCCCATTGACATTTAAAGTAGTAACAGTTAAAGAGTGCATAAGGATAGAAGTTAAAAGGACCCCCCCAAAAAAAAAAACTCTAAGGGGGTTTACCTAGTTGCCTCCTTCTAGTCCATTTAGAAATGGAGTCTTCAGGCTTACAATCAGTGTCAGGAACAGAAATGATAGAAGAAGTATCAGTGTCATCCCGAGTCACCCCCTGTATCATCTTCCAATGGAGCAAAAGGATTCCCCACCTGCAACGGGTCTCAAGGGGGGAGTACTTTAGGGACAGTTTTAACCGAAGATATTGTTTTCCCATGCCTATTACGTTTTCTAGGTTGCACAGTCTTAAAAGGAACATCAGTCGAGGGAGGGGGAGGCATATCAGTCTCAACAGGTACAACGTCACTAACTACCTGTAGATCCTGTTGTAACCCATCCAGTTCAGATGGCATGTTAACTGTAGGAAGATCAGAAGACTCCAGAGGAGTAGCTGGAAGTGAATCAGCAAGTGCAACTACCATTTGTGGCTCTTAGCATTCAGACTGAACAGATGCGACCTGTTTTGCCAGAACATGTTGGGCCTGATTGATAAGTCCTTCATGTGAGGGGCAATCCTCCCGGTTATGAGATGCCCAGGGACAACGACCATAGGCATGTCCAGTATGTTCACACAGATTGCACTTAAAAGGGTTCAGACATGCAGAGGCCAAATGTCCATACTCCAAACAGTGAGTACATCTGGAGGTATCACAGGCCGAGCTAAGATGTAATCGAGACCCACATTTAAAACAAGATCGGGGTTGTACAACATAAAAAATGGAACCTCTATCTCTCCCCCAAAAAAATGTACTAGGCAAATGTACAGGGCCTGAGTTAGTAGATAGAAGTTTAATTTTCCAACCCCCATCCCATATTTGTTCACTATCCAAGGTAGTGTGGGCCTCCTAAAATCTCGCACCTTTAGCGCTAGCCAAAGGATGTCCTCCACATTGACCCTTAGTTCTTAAACATAACAGTAATGGTCCTAATCAAAGGTTTAGTAAGTGGAACAGCCTGAAAAGGAATCCAAGTGGGATATTTTCTGTGCCTGATATTGGAGCCCAGAACCTATCAAAAGTTAGACACATTCTTAAAACTAACATCAGAAATTCCTATTACCCAAAAAATTAAGGCAAAAATCTGACGAAAAGAATTTCATAGCAGATTTCAATAAAGTTTTGCAATAAATAACCTAGTTGGAGGGTCTTCAGCCCTCCTTGTATAGTAGTCATACCACATTCTGTCTGGGAGCAGGTTCTCCACTGGAGTGGAAAAGGTCAGCCAGTTTAAACAAGGGAGCCAGGGAAGAACCCTCCTGATCAGGACCCAATGCCTTGGAGCTAGGACCTAGTCTAAACTCCTCTGAGAGGTTAGGCCCCTCTGCCTGCATAGGTGGCGCCTTAGTAGCTCCTGAAGGAGCATTAGAAACAGAAAAAATGAGAGTCATTACCCCAGGGTGTGATGGAGCCCTTTGTAGCAAGTCCGGTGGTGGCCACTGTGGAAGAAGAGGAGGTGCACATCTGTTGATAGGCAGAATCCTTGGGATCTGGTGACCATCGACCAGGTTGGTACTTAATCCACCCCACAGCTTTCAGAGCAGCAGCCAGAGTCCAATTCATATCATGTAATGGATCTAGAGGTAATGAATCCAAAGGAAAGGATTTTTCAACAGTATTGATCCAGTCTTTCTCCTTCGCACGATCCTTAAAAGAGAAGGTGGTTTTGGAGACTGCATCTGTCTGTTTAATTAACCCGGTGCCTGCCACAGCCAGATGGTGAACTCCTAGCCAAGACTTCCCAGTTTTGTCTGAATGAGCTTCAGTTGCATCTGAAAGAACTGCAGGCGGCTTTAGGTACACGGTATCTTTACCGTTGTCACTGCCAGCCGCAAAAGAATCTTCCATGCATAGGGCAGCCAAGTCTGGAGGGTCGGTTACTGAGGAAACCTCAGTAGCAACTTCCTGAGACTGAACATGCTGTGCATCACCTGTAGATGCAGGAGAGCCTGCTTGCACAGCGAGGAGTTCCACATCGATGTCTTTGTATTCAAGCAGCTGTGCTTGCGCCATAAGAGAGCTGCATACTGAAGTGCCACATCTCACTGCAGAGGTTGGGAATCCTCCAGTGGTGAAGCAACATCAGGTAATTCACCTGTAGGCAGAGCAGAAACAGTAGAAGGAAGGCCAAAATCCATAGCATCAGCGTCTGAATCTAATAAATCCGCCACATCCAGTGCAAGATCTACTGCCTCTCGAGTAGAAAGGACAGGAACAGAGGCCTAAGCTCCTGTCCCTGAGATATCCTTCCCCTCCACCTGTCCCAGAGAAGTGGCCATCTGGGATCAATGGCTGGAAAATCCCCCAGTGGAGAGTAGGGGAATTTTTTATTAAAGAGTTGGACTTCATAACACAACAATACAGAAGAAATCAAACATAAAAATACATAAACAGCAACAAATTAACAGAGCAAAAAAGGAAGGAAATAAACCATAGATTCAATACCAGTGAGTACAATGAATCCAAAAACGTGCAACCTTTTCCTTACTATAATGCAATAAATCCATTTGTACAATATCATATAAAGATTGTTGAATATTGGCCAATAATTCAACATGCAGACCCACTTTTGATGAAGAACCCCCAAACATCTGATTTGCCACAAATGATAACGAATAACAACAAAAATAAGATATAGATGCTTGGGATTATATTTCATACATAAAGCATGATTCCCACCATACATAATATCAGAATAGGACAATACTCAAAATTCAGGTTCCCCCCAAATAGCACTCAAGTAAGCCCAAAATTGTACTACAGATACACATTCAAAAAATAAATGACACTGAGTTTTCACCACCTGTGAACAAGAAGGACGGGGACAATATCTATCTTCCATTTTTTTATGTTTATGATTACCCTTCACACTAAGCCTACCAAAATTCCCTAACCATAAACAATCCCACATTTTGGAAGGGATACGAGGATTCTGCAAATGACGTAACACTGCCACCTGTTTTACAGGAGAACAAATGGGAAATTCAATCACAGTAGAAGTGTCATTAGAATAGTATGATAAACTGCCTTCCTAGTCAAACTCAAAAAATCCTGAGGTTTAAGTTTCCATTTAATAGCTAATTTAAAAAAGTCAATACCATAATCTGGCATAGGGGTCTGTTTTCCCAACAACCTAGTAGAACCCTGTTCCCAAAACTGTAGATTTGGCGTGATCCAAGCCAAAACTAAAGAACGCCAGATCTGAAAACCTGGTTTCAAGGCTAAACCAAAGTTATAACTGTAAAAAATACTAAAATAAAAAGCAACAGGATTAACTATACCAACACCCCCTTCAACAAGGGGTTTATAAGTAATGTCTCTTTTAATTGGATTCAACCGGGATCCACAAAAAGCCTGAAAAAAAATACTAAATAATTGAGTAAACAATTTCTGGGGAGGAGCAAAAACATAACTAAGGTACAAAAAAATAGGTAAAAGTAGGTTTTAATTAAAAGCAATCTCTTCTTCTTGCTAATCAACCGATTACGCCAACCCTGAACTAAACGTTCTGCCTGCCCTAAATGTATCAACCAATTAGAATAAACCATATCCTGACCCCCAAAGCGGACCCCAAGAACCAGTAATGGCTCTGATTGAATCCGTATACCCCCCAAAAAAACAGAAGATGGAATAGGGGTATTACCTAAAGGCATACCAACACTCTTATCCCAATTAATCCGGGAACCAGAAATAGCTGCATATGTCCTTAAAACAGCACAAAAGACCTCTTCCTTTGTTTCAGCCCCCAATGTAAGTACCATATCATCGGTAAAAGACATAGCTTTAACAAAAAAAAAACAGTTTGGGGGGACCAAAACACCCTGAATATCAGGACAGCGGTGTAAAAGTCGAATCAAAATATCAAGACAAAAAACATATAAGAGAGGGCTCAGGGGGCAACCCTGTCGGACCCCTCTCTGTATTTTCACTGGGCGACCATACCACCCATTCACATTAGGACATAGGGATTGTTATAAAGTGCTGCAATCCAAGAAACAAAACTTACTGGAAAACCAAATGCAGTCAAAACTGCAAACAAAAATTTATGCAAAACACGATCAAAAGCCTTTTCCTGATCTACACCCACCACCCACCGTGTGCACTGACCGGAATCAGCCTGCCAAAACAATTCTCTAAGGACAATAAGGTTATCCTTAATCTGACGGCCCAGAACTGCACAGGTCTGTTCAACACTAATCAAATAATCGGAAATTTTATTCAATCTATTTAACAGAATTTTTGCCACAATTTTCCTATCAGTATTAAGGAGGCTCAAAAGCCTCCAATTATCAATATTATTCTGTGCACCCTTTTTATGAATTAAGACCAAAACAGTTTCCTGCATGGAAGCAGAAAAAGAGGAAGACTGCAACATATGGATAAAAAACCCCACCAAAACTGGAGTCAAATCCTCAAGAAAATGTTTATAAAAAGCAGCCCCCAATCCATCCATACCCGGAGCCGCATTAGAATTCAGTTGCTTAACTACCTGAAAGACTTCCTCAGCAGTGACATCATGTGTTAACATGAAAACATCCTCCGGCCGAACCTGAGGTAATTGTAAGGTGTGTAAAACCTACACCAAATCTCCACTAACCTCCTGATTCATAAACATAGCTGTAAACCTGTCCTCAACAGTGGATAACATCCCCTCCAGGGAAGTGACACTCGGCCCAGAGGAAGAAAGCAATTCTGAAATGAACCTATGTTTAACCCTATCCTGACAACTCTTAAAGGGATCAATAGAAGAGGACTGAACCTGCGTACCAAATCTTGTTTCCTGTTCCAAAGATTTAGCCCTGGTATATTGAAGGGACATCATCTTATTCTTTACCGTTGGAATCTGGGAACCATAATCCTGACTAGTAGTTTCTGATAATGAAATCAAATGCTGCAAATGGTGACGTAATTTTAAATAATCCAAATAATCAGACCGACACCTGGAATAAGCCAAGGATTGAAACAAAACCTTCCAATCTTTTTTAGTGTCCTCCCACCAAGTGGAAATATCAGTGTAACAGTCACTGACAGAAAGTCTAGCCGTCCAATGACTATGCCAGGCTTTCTGTATTTTAGGATTCTGTAATAAAACATTATTCAACCTCCACTTATTTTTTTTTTTTTACATCTAGGAGTATTTTTCCAAGAGATCTTGGAGTTTAACAAAACACGTCAGAAAATTCCACCACCCGAGTAGCAGAATCTAAAACCTGAAAAATTCTAGATTCAAAAATGAAATCAATCCTAGTTTTCAGCTTACCCTTAAAGAAAGTATAGCCACCAATAGGATGCAGACTTCGATAGGAATCCTGTAAGCCAGCAGCGTGGAGAATCCTATTTAATGAGTTAGTGTCACAAAACAGTTTAGAAGTCTGTAACCCCCTATCAGTGTGATGTAAACCACAATTAAAATCCCCCAACCAGATAACTAAACGTGAAGTATGTAAATATTGGTGAATGTCCTCAAATAAAGAAACTCTAGTTGCCTTAGTTTGTGGGGCATAAATAGCAATTAGACGAAATCTATCACTATGCTAAGTAAAATCTAACAATAAAGCTCACCCAGGGTGTATTTCTACTAACCTAGTAACAAGGAAAGCAGGATTGGTGAAAAGAATCCGAACACCATCACAAGTATCAAGCCCAATAGACCAGAAAGAAGCTCCCAGTG
Source organism: Neoceratodus forsteri (assembly GCA_016271365.2). Lineage (NCBI taxonomy): Eukaryota > Metazoa > Chordata > Ceratodontiformes > Ceratodontidae > Neoceratodus > Neoceratodus forsteri. The sequence goes on along the minus strand of CM057453.1, from coordinate 428,427,320 downwards.
GCCAGGTTCGGGATGCGGCCTGTAGTTCACTATGAGTTTTAAGTCTGGTATCTAATAAACAAACAATATCACAATCAACTGATTGAAGAGAAAACACAGTACTAGCCAACTTCCTCACCCCTTTTATACTATTAACATTAATAGTGGCAACAGAAAGGGAGGACATAAAAAAATTTGAAAAAAGAAAGACCACTCAAAGACAACCATTCATGTTATCCTGGCTTTCAGACACTGCCGGGTTCTTTTAGCTATGGAATCCACATTCCCTTTCTCCTCAGTATCAGTAGTGGATAAGAGAGAGGAGGTATCAGTACCTTCTTCATCAGACTTCCTCTCCACTAAGACTGCAAATTTATTACCCTGAGCCCAGTCCTCAGGTAGTTCATCCTTGTCCTGTCCCTCCAAGAACACTGGAGGCCTCACTTTCCTTCCTAACCTTGTCCGTTTCTTTGATACAGGTCTAAAGCCTGAATCATCAAACTGGGGGTGGGGGAGGCATGTCAGGCAACACAACAAGGTCTGGGAAGGAATATGGGCAGCAGCCACCTCCTCCGATGCAACCTGCACATCCATAGTCACTTCTGCACCAAAAGATGGAGGGGAAACTGCAGTGCCTACTGGAGAAACAACAGCAGGCAATTCAGAAACCCCTGTGTCAGGAACAGGTGAACCACATGCAAGACTAAGGTCTGCAATCTTTAGCATATAAGTGTTGGGCCTGGTCAATAATGCCTGCATGGGAAGGACAATCGTCCCTATTATGGGAAGCCCAAGGGCATTTACCATAAGCGTGTCCAGTATTCTCACAAAGATTGCATTGAAAAAGATTCAGGCATTTAGCAGACCCATGCCCAAACTCCAGACAATGACTGCATTTAATAGTGTCACAGGCAGAACTAAGGTGAGCAAGACCCACATTTAAAACAGGACTGGGGTTGACCAATATAAAAAATAGCACCCCTATCCCTACCTAAATAAAAAGAACTAGGTAAATGCACAGTACCAGAGTTTGTGACAAACAACTTAACCCATATTCTCCAACCCCCATCCCAAATTTGTTCACTATCCAAAGTAGGAGAGGGAGTACCTAAAACCTCACAACGTTGTCAAAGCCAAAATAAAATACCCTCAACGTTAACTCCTTCATTTTGAACATAACTGTAATAACTCTAACTGTAGGTTTGGTGAGGGGAATTACCTAAAAGGGGGACCAAAGGGGTGTGTTCTTACAGACATTATACCTGGCCCAAAACCTGTCTAAACTAGAAACATTTTTAAAGCTAATATCAAAATTGGAGTTACCAATATTAATCGGGGCAAAAATCTCTGAAGAAAAAACTTCATAGAACCTTTCAACAAGGCCTGAGCTATGTAAACCCAGCCAGGTGCCTCCTTTAAACCCCCTTTATACAAAAAGTGGACAGCATTACAGTGAGGAGCAGGTTTCTTTCTATGCTGAACCAAATCAGAAAGCTTAAAAGGTGCCCTAGGACCTTTCCCAGAAAGTTGTGCAATTACTGCTGGAGGAGGACCCACGCTTAAACCATCCCCTACTACCTCAGTACCCGAAGCCTCATCAGCCTGTAAAGTAACCCTCACAGCAGCTGGTTGTTGTAATAAGGTCCCCACATCAACATTTTCTGGTATAACTTTAGAAGGCACAGTGCAAGTAGAGTCAGTCACAGTAGCAATGTCCAAGTCCTTACCCCGGGGCAAAATGATGGAGCTCATACCCTCAGCGTTGGTGGCCACAGAAGCTGTAGTGGACCATAACATGCGAAGGTAGGACTGGTCCTGTGAATCTGGAGACCAGGTACCCGCATTAGAAAGTTCCCACCCCGCTTCTTGCAACGCCCATTGCGGAGACCAGGACGGACCGCCAGGAACAGCTGCTGAAGACAAGGCAGTCAATACAGGAACTGCAGCCATCGGAACCTGCTGCTCAAATGCAGGAGTGTGGCTAGTAGTTTTGCTCCAGCCCGGTCTGGACTGATCTGAAGGAAAGACAAACTCCGCCGGAAGAGAAGCGGAACTGACGGTGAGTGGAGGTGCAGCCGTAGAGATGCACACTGAAACTGGTAGCCGAGAGGAAGGTTCCGCTTGAGTGAGGTCCGTGGGCTGTAGGCACTCGGGAAGATTGGAAAACACGTTTTTACTGCCAGCCTGCGGGATCAGAGAAGAATCCAGGGTACCTTCAGGCAAAACAGGCATCAGAGTCAAAACCACTGAGGTAGGATTCTCAGAAGCTTCCAATAAGGGCAAAGCATCAATAGGTACAATATGCAGGAGAGCAGAGGTAGTACTAGCAGCAGAGAGGTCTGCCAACTCGCGTTCCAACTTCTTCATTTCAAGCAAAAGCTTAGACTTTTTATGAAATAATGCTAGTCTGGATTTGCAAACCACAGGTTTCTTAGCAGGGCACTCAGGCTGCACGATAAGCACAGAAGCTGAATCAGGCTGCAGAATCCCAGAATCACTAGAAACAGGCGACTCATAGTCTGCAGCAGCAACCGCCACTTCAGTAGCCTCTTGGGAAATAGGAACAAGGGACGAGGCCAAGACCCCTGCACCAGCAACATCCATCTCCTCTGAAGGTTCAGCAACACTGGCCATCTCACCTCAGATGGCCAAGGGTCCCCCTACTGACAGCAATGCAGTAGGGGATTTTTTATTCAAAACTCAAAAGGACAATTAAACACAATTGTATAACATCATACAAATCATAATAAATGAAATGAGAAAACATACATAATCAGTACAACATACCAGAAACCCTCCACTGAAAGGCAAAACAAACCCCCTCCCCCTCCCTACCAAAAGAGTAGGGAACTTTTTTATTCAAAATTCAAAGGAACAAACAAACAAAAATTGTATTACAGCATACAAATCAAAAGAAATGAAAAAAGACAAACATACACGGCCAGTACATCAAACTCAACCATAAAGAAAATCAAACCTCTCCCTCTCCCCCCCAAAGAAATAAAGTAACGGTTGTTATACAGAAAAAAGAATCATACAAGCAGTTAGTATTACTTCATACTAATTCAACAGAATGGATAAATCAAGAATACAAGGGAATATAACAGCATTTCGTAAACTCAGAACAGAAGAAAACACTGTAAGCATATCCCAACCCTATCCCCCTTCCTACTGAAAAGTAGGGAAATCTGATTGAAAAGACAGAACATAATATACAACAAAGTATAATATTATACACAAACCATAAGAAAAGAAATGTAATGCATGAAGGCAGTGCACCATACTGAAATAGCTAGACCACATGCCGCACAGTTATGCACAAACCTCTCACCCCCCCTTGAGAGAGCAGGGGAAATTGTAAGGTACACTAAAAAAATAAAACCTATACAAAAATGGTGGGACCATACATAAGGCAGAAAAAAAAAATCTCAGCTTTAAAGTGTATAGCAGCACCCAGGATTACCTCTAGGGAGATCAAATCACTTCAATAAGGGATATCTTTAATGCAAGGAAAGAGCCAGGTTCTGATATAATAAACCTCACCCCGTATCTAGCCAAGTCATCTTCCTCCACCACAGTTTAAATAATTCAGGATGCACTGTCCCCTTCTCTTGTGATCTCCAACGCAGTATAAAATTCTTAAAAGTACAAATAATCTGGGATTCAGAAAGTTTCTGCCGAAGTGTAAGATTACACCGGGCATGCCACAGTTGAAAGCCAATGTGACCGATCAACAAGCGTATTGTAATATTATCATAACTGATCCATGAGCCCGGCAAGACCCCTTCCACCCAAAGCTGAGTGGAAGTACCCCTAAAGGGATTCAAGGGCCATTCCTCATGAAAGTGAGACCAGAATGAAACAACAAAGGGACACTCTATGAAAAAATGTTCCATTGTTTCCACCACCCCTCCGCAAGTCTCTACCCTGGGACAAAACCTCTCGGAGAGATCCTTATGTTTCATATTACCTTTCACCCCTAGCTTCTTATGGAGACAAAGCCACAAGAAATCCCACATATGTCTAGGCACCCTCTTACTAACCAATAATTTCAACTTAGATTGCTGCTCCAAAATAGACAAATCATGAAACCAAGGTTCAACGAAAAAACTGTCTTGTAATATAGTACGATATAATTGCTGCCGGGATTGTAGAGTCAGAAATTTCTTGACAACATGCTAGGATTGCAGTTTTTGAAACATAATGCGAAAATGACCATCCAAGACACAGAGCCTAACCTGCCAAGCCAAACAAGAATCTTGATCCCAATGCTGTAGGAGTGGGCCTATACTGTCAGCCACCCATGGAGACCAGATCTTCACCTCCCCTTTGAGTAATGGGACCAAATTATAATAAATAAAAATACTATGCATAAAAACTATCGGATTAAGCATACCCAAACCCCCTTCCCCAATGGGTAAATATGTAATACCCCTCCATCTGGTTCAATCTACTGCCCCAAAGGCAAAGAAAAAATACATTGTAAAGAGAAGTCTCCAAAGAGGGAGGCGGGGGAAAAACTGCGGCTATAAACAAAAAATATGGCAACAAAAAAGTTTTAATTAAATAAATACGTTTAACCTTAGACATTCAGCCTTTATTCCAAAGCAACACTCTGTGTTGGGCCTCCAATAATTGTTGTTCCCAATTATACCGTTGAGCATCTATACCTCCAAAATATACACCAAGAACTTTCCTGTATCCAGATTCAATAGGCATATCCCAGAGTAATGCCACATCAGCTGCCGCATACCCCAAGGGCAAGATCCCACTTTTAAGCCTGTTAATAGAGGACCCAGACATGGTCGAAAAAGTATGCAATAACAATTTAGTAGCAACAGCAGAGTTTCTATCTGAGAGGACGAGAACCAAGTCATCTGCATATGCTATTGACACTATTTGCAGGTCCATACTGCCAACTGAGAGTCCAATAATGTCATCTGTACAAGACAGGGCATGTAAAAGGGGGTCTAAAGACAGCATATAAAGCAGTGGACTAAGTGGGCACCCCTGCCTAACACCCCTATGCACCTCAACATCCCTTCCCAACCAACCATTAACACTAGGTATCAAAGTAATACCCCTATAACAAGTCTGCAGCCATCCTATGAATTGTGAGGGAAACCCATACCTCCTTAAACATTCCCAAAGGTAATTATATTCTACTCGATCAAAAGCCTTGGATTGATCAAGACACACCAAATGCCCAAACATATCCCCAGATGCTCCTTTAGAAATGAGCTCCCTAAGTAGGATCAGTGCATTCTGAACCCTTCTATGTGGTACACCACTAAACTGTGATGGATGTAATAAAGAGCCTAAAACTCCTCTTAATCGGGCACAGAGAATTTTCATCAAAATCTTGCAATCCGTGTTCAAAAGAGACAACGGCCTCCAATTAATCAAATCTCCTCTATCCCCCAGATTTTTATATAGTAAAAGCAATACCCCCTGCAACATACTGTTTGGTAACACCTCCTTCTGCAACCTAGAATTCAAGACGTGACAGAAAGCCGAACCTATGACCTCCCATAAGGGTTTATAAATTTCATGCGATAACCCATCAAAACCAGGAGTAACGCGAGATTTTAAAGACCAAATTACAGTCTTCAGTTCTTCAACCATAATGGGATGAACCAAAGTGATTTGTTCCTCAGGAGTCAAAACCGGGACCAGCCTGCTAAGAAACCAATTACGGATGGGAACATCAGAGAGAAACTGACTTTGAAAGGAAGTAGAAACATGATCATGAATCATATCCAACATACCAATAGTTTTAGTAACCCGCCCACCTCCTTCAGTATTTAAATACTGCATAACTCTGGAGTGTTGTAGAAACCGCAGATGCTCAAAGGGTAAAGTGTCCCTCTTTTTTCCACAAATCCCATAGTTATGTTTTTTCTCCATCTCCTATAATACCTGAGATTGTAAGTTAGCCACCTCACCCTTGACCCGTTTAATCTGTTCCACACAATCAGATCCCAAAAACTGATGGAAAGAAGACAAAAAGTGCAGCCTTTCTCTAAGGGAACGTAGTTTATCATGTTGCAATCGCCCATTCAATCAACCAATGCGTTTAAAAAAAGTTCGGATCTCACTTTTGTGTCTTCCACAAATATTTGGATCTTCATATAAAAACAAAACAGACTGTCTAGCCAAAGTAGGGAGGCGTAACCCTCAGCAACACAAGGGATATCCAACAGGACGTTATTCAATTTCCAATAACCCGTCCCTCTACGGGCTTCAGAAATATCGCATAACACCAACTTAAGCAATCTATGATCTGATGAAGCAACCTCCTGCAAAGCTTGAGACTGTACAACTACCCCCGGTGAGATAAAACAATAGTCTATTCTGGACGCTCAGCAGCCACAAAAATAAGTATTCCCAAACCCTGAGGTCGAAGGCCCAAAAGCATCAACCATCCCTGAGTTTTGAAGTAGAGTAGACAAACTAGCCACATCACAATACACCTTTCCTTTCTTGTTCCCAGAAGCAGCAGATGAAGGTACTGAACTATTAAAGTCCCTTCCAAGAACAATAAAAGAAGAGGTGCATAGAAAGAGGTATAAAGACTTAAAAAAGGGACACCTGGTCGAATTTAGATTGAGGTGCATATATATTCATCAATCTCAAAGGCAGAGAACCCCACCTAATATCTAATACCAAGGTTCTACCAGGCAGGATCTCTAACTGGTGTATCACTTTAACACAAGAATGAAAAAAACAGATCCCAACCCCACTACATAAATCGCTGCCTAAGGACCAAAAACTATCACCCCATAGCCAGCCAGCAGTGGCAGCAGCTACCTCCTCAGGGGAATGCAAACGAGTATCCTGAAAAAAAACACAATCCAGATCTTCAGATAAAAAATGAGAATAAGTGTTTTTATGTTTTACAGGGGTTTTAATACTGTTTGCATTTAAAGTGGCTACTCGAAAGGATAAGGAAACCATAAAGAAAGTTAAGGAAAAAGTCACTTAACTTTACTAGACGCCCTTGTAATCCGACCAGTTTTACCATCCGGAGGCCTCAGGCCTACCTGTCCGGCCACAGAGACCTGAGGCTCAGGCCTAGGTGGAGGAGAGGAAGGCTGAGGCATCTCAAACAGAACCTCTGGATCCTCTGCCAAAATAGTAAAAACATTAGGATCAACAAATGAAACATCTGGAGTAGGCATTGTTGATTTTTTACCCATCTTCCCCTTTCCTTTAACCAACTTACCCTTCTTCCCACCAACCACTGCAAAGCCATCTATCAAGGGATCCACCCCTCCCGTAGAGACTTCTAGGTGAAGATCCCCTCCTGGTCCTATCCCATGCACCTCTTTAGCCTCAACTATTGGGATCACTGTATTACCAGGGTTCAAAATAGATACCATAAGCAGGCGAGACTCAGGCAAGGGAGGAACCACCACAGAGGTGCTGGGAACTGCCCTGCCCTCAGCAGTAAGGCCAAGTTGTACTGCCTCCCGAATATAACGATCCTGCATCCCAAAATCAGCCGCAGCTGTATTTTTAGCAGCTAAGAGGCAAAGTTCAAAAGTATGACCCACCATCTCGCAAAGATGGCATTTAGAAGCTTGGAAGCAGTGAGCACTGGGATGGTCTGATTCCCCACAATAAGAACAATTAAGTACCTCACAGGTCGTGCTTAAGTGAGTCCGAGACCCACATTTAAAACAAACCCGAGGTTGACCAGGATAAAAAAGGAACCCTTTATCCCTCCCCAAAAAAAAAACAATTGGGCAAATGAATCAAATCGGAATCAGTAGAATGAAGTTTGACTCGATATTTCCAACCCCCATTCCAAAATCCCTCAGCATCCATTATGGGAACAGAATTCCCCTGGATATCACATCTCTTAGACAACCAATGTACAATATCTACAATGTTCACCCCTTCATTGCGAAACATAATCGTGATGACCCTAGAAGCTTGTTTAGAAAGAGGCAGAACAATAAAGTCAGACCAAAATGGATTCGTTTTCAATGTCAAATATTGGCTCCAGAAAAGTTCCAGAAGAGCAGAGGTATGGAAACTAACATCAAAGGTAAACTCCCCCGGAACAAGAATCAAGGCATAGACTTCGGAAGGGGAAAAACCCATACTCTGCTTCAGTAATGTCTTCCCAACGTAAAACCTGTCGGGGGGGTTATCCCTAGGACCAACATATCTTAACCGAATAGCATTTAGTCTTTTAGCGAGCTCCAAAGGTTGCCTAAAATGACTGGCGTAAGTAGGTCTATGCACAGGATACAGAACTGGTCCCGGCAGAACTGAGGATGAATCCGTAGCATCAGCATTCTCTGCTGAAAATTTCCCCAAGGGTATGTTAGGCTCAATACCAGCCTGAATGGGAAGAGAAGCCTGAGATTCAGAACCCTGAACAACAGCAAGGGAACCAGGGGTAACCACATTACTTATCTGTATATCCTCCGCGGGAACCGAGGATCCACCGTCCGGTTTCCATTCTGACCCCGAAATTTGAATCCAGCCCGCTCCTCCCAGCACCTGCTCTGGAGACCACGACTCTTCTGCTAACTCTCCCCATTCACAAGGAACCAAGTTTTCACTAGGCAGAGACCTGGGCATTGCAGTATGCAGCTTCCTAGGCCCCACAGCTTCTGTCGCACACGGCGAACCCTCTGATCTTTTCCATTTCCGGTCGTCCTCCGTGACAATATTCCGACATTCCAGAGCTAGTAGCTCACTAACTCTCAGCAGTTCCCCTTCAAGACATCGTTGTTTTTCAGCCAGGCTAAGATCTGCAGATTCGGATGTTTCCAAAGGACCACTGGAACTGGCAATGTGCTGGCCACCTCACAGGTGCATTCCAGCTGCCACTTCAGCGGGTCCAAGCTGGGTAGTATCAACAGTAACAATAAGGCTCTGGCTATCGCAGCCCCAGTCGTAGTTCCTTCCTCCTCCATGGCAGTGAACAGAATGACCGCCTCCTACAGCGGCAGGGTCCCCCTACTGGCAAACAGTAGGGGAATTTCCCTGGTGTCCTGGCCAAATTTCCGTCATTCGCTAAAAATACCACCAACAGCTTAATCTGGTTCAAGGTCAGTTGGCATTAATCTGTATCCCCCTCCCCCGGGTTGTGCCTGAAAATAGGCAGGATTTGTTTAGTGCACTTACCCGGTCACCAAAAACTACATAAAATAAATAAATAAATAATGTAAGGGTATACGTAGGGTTTACATGGGCAGTAATGTAGGGTGTACATAGGCTTTAATGTAGGGGTATATGTGAGGGGTACATGGACCTTAATGTAGAGGTATATGTAGGGAGTACATGGGCAGTAGTGTATGGGGTACATAGGCCTTAATGTAGAGTTATATCTAGGGAGGAACATAGGCCTTAATATAGGGGTATATGTAATGGGTACATAGGCGGTAATGTAGGGGTACATAGGCCTTCATGTAGGGGTATATGTGGGGGGTACATGGGCCTTAATGTAGAGGTATATGTAGGGGATACATAGTAATGGAGGGGTACATGTGCCTTAATGTAAGGGTATATATGGGGTACATGGGCCTTACTATAGGAGTATATATACAGTGTACATGAGCTGTAATGTAGGGGGTACATAGGCCTTAATGTAGTGGTATTTGTGGGGGTACCTGGACCTTAATGTAAGGTCATATGTAAGGGGTGCATAGGTCATAATGTGGGGTGCACATGGACCTTAATGTAGGGGTACATGGGCGGTAATGTAGGGAGTACAAAGGGCTTAATGTTGGGGTATGTGTGTGGGGTATATGGGCCGTAATATAGTGGTATTTATAGGTAGTACATAGGCCTTGATGTAGGGGTATATGTAGGTGGTACATAGGCCTTAATGTAGGATATATATATATATATATATATATATAGGGATTACATGGGCAGTAATGTTGGGGTGCATCCTTAATGTAGGTATATGTGGTGGGTGCATGAGCTGCAATATAGGGATATATGTAGGAGGTACATGGGCAGTAATGTAGGAGGTATGTATTCCTTACTGTATGGGTATATGTGGGGGGTACATGGGCCTTAATATAGGGGTATTTGTAGGGGGTGCATAGGCCTTAATGTACGGGTACATATGGGTGGTATATGGACCTTAATATTGGAGTATATATAGGGGATACATGGGCAGTATTGTAGTGGGTACATAGGCCTTAGTGCAGGGGTATATGTGGGGGGGCACATGGTCCTTAATGTAGGGGTTTATGTAGGGATACATGGGCGGTAATGTAGGGGGTATATTCGCCTTAATGTAGTGGTATATGTGGGGGCACATGGGCCTTATTGTAGGGGTATATGGTGGGGTGTACATGGGCCTTAATGTAGGGATATAGGTATGGGGTACATGGTCGGTAATGTAGGGGGTACATAGGCCTTAATATAGGTGTATATGGTGGTGTGTATATGGTGGTGTGTACATGGGCCTTAATGTAGGGTATATGTAGGGGGTACATAGGCCTTAATGTAGGGGTATATGTATGGGGTACATGGTAACGTAGGGGGTACATAGGTCTTAATATAGGTGTATATGTGTGGGGTACACGGGCCTTAATGTAGGGGGTACATGAGCAGTAATATAGGGGTGTATAAGCCTGTCATGGAGGCACTGGTCAGGAAGCATAGGAAAACCAGGAACATTTGTAGAATTCACCAGAATTATTTATTTGTACTAGCAGTAATACATAAAAATAAACTTGTCAATATAACTATTTACAAAAGCAAAATAAAATGAAGATCTACCAGTTTTCCTTCAATCTCTCTGTCCCTTTTTCTCTTTTTAAGCAACTGTAGCTCAGCTGTCTTATAAGTCCTTCCAACCCCCATGATTAGCAAGCATCCTGTTTCTTCCAAAGTGTTCTGGTATGTTTCAGGCAGGTGCTGGCAGGAACACAGTGTCCCTGAGCTGAGGCCCCTTTTTCACAGCTCTTCTGGAAAAGGCTTAAAACTTGCACTCAGGTAACCTCTTGAGTTTCCAATAGCTTTTTGCAATCATCTCAATCCTCAATTATATACATTTGAAAAATTAACACTATATAATTTCTAAATGAAAGGGATCCCAATATAAGTTACATTTCCACACAATGATTTGCATATATTTTTATATCAGCAGATATGCAAGGGAGAAAAAGACAGACAGCAAGGGAAGACTGAGAGACAGTGAGAGGCAAAGAATTGTGAGACTGTTGGGGTGATCAAATCCTAGGTCTCACAGGAAAATTTGGTTGCGCAACCAGATTAACAAGAGACAGAAAAGGAATGAACTGATCCTTGCATTTAAACACTTTCTCCATAACAACTGGGGCAAGGTCCCTATCCACCTTGTCACACGACCTTAATGGGGTATATGTGGGTGGTACATGGGGCTTAATGTAGGGGTATATATATAGGGGGCACAAGGGCAGTAATATAGGGGGCACACAGACCTTAATGTAGGGGTACATAAGCATTACTATAGAGGGTACATGGGCCATAATGTAGGGTTCTATGTAGGGGGTACATGGGCCTTAATGTAGTTGATACATGGGAATTAATGTAAGGGGTTCATGTACGGGGTATATGGGTGGTAATATAGGGGGTACATAGGCCTTAATGTAGGGCTATATGTGGGAGGTACATGGGCCTTAATGTAGGGGTATATGCAAGGGGTATATGGGTGGTAATGTAGGGGGTACATAAGCCTTAATCTAGGGGTATATTTAGGTGGTACATAGGCCTTAATGTAGCGGTATAAGTGGGTGGTACATGGGCCTTAATGTAGAGATATATGTAGGGGGTACATAGACCTTAATGTAGGGGTATATGTAGAGTGTACATCGGCGGTAATGTAGGGGGTACATAGGCCTTAATGTAGGAGTATATGTGAGGGGAACATGGGCCTTAATGTAGAGGTATATGTAGGTGGTACATAGGGAGTAATGGAGATGTACATAGGCCTTAATGAAGGGGTATATGTGGGCGGTAGATGGGCCGTAATGTAGGAGTATATTTAGGGGGTACAAGGGTGGTAATATAGGGGTACATAGGCTTTAATGTAGGGGTACATGTAGTGGGTACATAGGCCTTAATATAGAGGGTACATAGGCCATAATGTAGGGTTCCATGTAGGGGGCATGTGGGCGGTAATTTAGGGTATATTGGCAGTAATGTAGGGGGTATATGGGCCTTAATGTAGTTGGCACATAGTAATTAATGGGGGTTCATGTAGGGGGGTACATGGTGGTAATATAGCGGTACATAGTCCTTAATGTAGGGGTTTATGTGGGGAAATGGGCCTTAATGTAAAGGAGTATAGGGCAGTAAGTAGGGGGTACATAGCCCTTACTGTACGGGTATATGTAGACGGTACATAGGCCTTAATGAAGGGGTATGTGCGGGGGGGTACTTGGGCCTTAATGTAGGGGTATATATATAGGGGTACATGGGTGGTAATATAGGAGGTAAATAGGCCTTAATGTAGTGGTATATGTAGGGAGTGCATAGGCCTTAATGTAGGGTTATATCTGGTGGGTATCAAGACCTTAATGTAGGGGTATGTGTGTGTGTGTGTGTGTGTGTGTACATGTGTCTTAATGTTGGGGCATATGTGTGGGGGGGGTACATAAGCCTGAAAGTATGTGTATATGTGTGGGGTACATGGGCCTTAATGAAGGGATATATGTTGGGGTTACATGGGCAGTAATGCAGGGGGCACATAGGCCTTAATGTTTTGGTATATTTGGTGGGGTACATGGGCCTTAATGCAGGGGTACATGCAGGGGGTACATGGGCTGTAATGTAGGGGGTACATATGCCTTAATGTAATGGTATATGTAGGGGTACAATGTCTAACATAGGGGGTATATGTGGGGTACATGGCCTTAATGTAGGGTATATAGGGGTACATAGGCAACTATATAAGGAGTATATGTAGGGATACATGGAAGTAATGTAGGGGGTACATAGGCCTTGATGTTGGGGAATATGTGGGGGGTACACGTGCCTTAATGTAGGGGTATATGTAGGGGGTACCTGGGCGGCAATGTAGGGGTATAGGTGGGTGCTACATGTGCCTTAATGTAGGGTATATCTAGGCGGTACATGGGCAGTAATGTAGGTTGTACATAGGCCTCAATATAGGGGTATATAGGGGGTATATATGCCTTAATGTAGGAGTATATGTATGGGGTACATCAGGCTTAGTATAGAGGTATATGTAGAGTGTACATAGGTGGTAATGGATGGGGTACATATGCCTTAATTTAGGGGTATATGTATGGGTTACATGGGCAGTAATGTAGGGGATACGTAGGCCTTAATGTAGGGGTATATTGGGGGGGTACATGGGCCTTAATGTAGGGGTTTATGTAGGGGTTACATGGGCAGTAATGTAAGGGATATGTAGGCCTTAATTTAGGAGTATATTTGGGGGTAAATGGGTCTGAAAGTAGGGGTATATGTAGAAGGTACATAGGCAGGAATGTAGCATGACATAGACCTTAATATAGGGGTATATGTGGGGGTACATGGGTGTTAAAGTAGGGGTATATGTAGGGATACATGGGTGGTAATGTAGGGAGTAGATATGTATTATAGGGGTATATGTGGGGTACATGGACTTTAATGTATGGATTTTTGTGGGGGGCACATGGGTGGTACTATAGGGGTAAACAGGCCTCTATGAAGGGGTATATGTGAGGGGGTACATGGGCCTTAATGTAGTGGTATATGTAGTGGATACATGGGCGGTAATGTAGGAAGTAAATAGGCCTTAATGTAGGGGTATATGAGGAGGGACATGGGCCTTAACATAGGGGTATATGTAGGGGGTCTAAGGGCGGTATTGTAAGGCGTACTTTGGCCTTAATGTAGGGGTATATGTAGGTGTACATAGGCCTTAAAGTACAGGTATTTGTAGGTGGTACCTAGGCCTTAATGTAACAGTATATGTGGGTGGTACACGGGCCTTAATGTAGAGGTGTTTGTTTATTTATTTATTTAGTTTTGTTGATTGGGAAGGAGGACTAGACAATTTTTTACCTATTTTCTGCTTCATCCCGGGGGTAGGGGGGGATGATACAGATGGATGCCAACTGAAACTGAACCAGATTTTAAGCTGTTGGTGATATTATTTGGGACTAGGTGAAATTTGGGCAGGACACTGGGAAAATTCCCCTACTCTTTTCGAGAAGTGCCACGGGATCTTTAACATCCACCTAAACTACCACCAGAACAGGCAGATGGGACCTCGGTTTAACGTCTCATCTGAGAGATGGCACCTCAGGAGTGCAGCACTCCCCAGTGCTACACTGCAGTGTCAGTATTAGGATTTAACCCAAGTGCCTGGAGTGGGGATAGAACGCACAGCTTTCTGAACTTCCGGCCTCAGAAGCAAGTTTGTAACCTACTGAGCTATTGACACTGCATGTGTATGTAGGGGTTACATGGGCAGTAATGTAGGGGGTACGTATGATTTAATGTAGGGGTATGTTTTGGAAGTACATGGGCCTTAATGTAGTTTTATATGTATATGGGGTATATGGGCGGTAATGTAGGGGCTACATAGGCCTTAATGTAGGGATATATGTGGGGGGTACATGGCCCTTAATGTAGGGGTATATATGTAGGGGATACATGGGTGGTAATATAGGGGGTAAATAGGCCTTAATGTAGTGGTATATGTAGGGTTACATTGGCATTAACATAGTAGTATATGTGGGGGGTACATAGGCCTTAATGTAGGGGTATATGTGAGGGGGTACAAGGGCCTTTATATAGGGGTATATGTAGGGGGTACATGAGTCTGAATATATGAGTATATGTGGGGGTACATGGGCATTAATGTAGGGGTATATATAGGGGTTACATGGGCAGTAATGTTGGGGGTACATAGGCCTTAATGTAAGGGTAATAATGTAGTTGTATATGTGGGGGTATATGGGCCGTAATGTACAGGTTACATAGGCATTAATGTAGGGGTTTATGTGGGGGTAAATAGGCTTTAATGTAGTGGTATATGTAGGGGTACATGGGCCTTACTATAAGTATTTATTAGAAGTCACTTGGGCAGCAATGTAGGGGTACATAGGTGACTTCCTTAGCAAAGGTATATGCAGGGGTACATGAGCCTGAATGTATGGCTATATGTAGGGAGTAAATTGGCAGTAATGCAGGGGTACTGGCATTAATGTGGGGTATATATCTTGAGGATCCAGAGCCTTAATATAGGGGTATGTGGGGGTACATGGGCAGTAATGTTAGTAGTATATAGGCCTTAATATCGGGTACATGTGGGCAGTACATGGGTTTTAATTTAGGGGTGCATGTGTGTATATACTGTGTGTGTATATATATATATATATATATATATATATATATATATATATATATATGGTTCATTGTGGTAATATTGGGGATACATAGGTCTTAATGTAGGGGGAACATAGGTCTTAATGTAGGGGTTTATGTAGGGGTACATGGACAGTAATGTAGTGGGTACATTGGTTGTAATGCAGGGGGTACATGGGCCCTAGTGTAGTTTGTCCATGGGAATTAATATAGGGGTTTATGTAGGGTGTATATAGGCGGTAATATAGGGAGTACATAGTCCTTAATGTAGGGGTATGCATAGGTGGTACATAGGCCTTATTGCAGTAGTATATGTGGGGGTACATGTGCCTTAATGTAGGGGTATATGTAGGGGTACATTGGCAGTAATGTAGAGGGTACATAGGCATTAATGTAGGGGTATACGTGGTGGGTACATGAGCCTTAATGTAGAGGTTGATGTAGGGGGTACATGGGCAGTAATGTAGGGGATACATAGGCCTTAATGTAGGTGGTATATAGGTGATAATGGAGGATTATGTAGGCCTTAATATAGGGGTATATGTGTGGGATAGATGGGTCTTAATGTAAAGGTATAGGTAGGGGTCACAAGGTTGGTAATGTAGAGGGTACATAAGGCTTAATGTAGGGGTACATGTACAGGGCACATAAGCCTTAATGCAGTCTTACATGTGGAGGTACATGTTCATTAATGTAGGGGGTACATATTCCTTAATGTAGGGGTATGTCAGGGGGTACATGGGCCTTAAAATAGGGGTATATATAGGGGTACATGGTAATGTAGGGTGTAAATAGGCCTTAATGTAGTGGTATGTCTAAGAGTACATATGTGGGGATATATGTGGTGGTACATGGGCCTTGATGTAGGGCCATATATGGGGGTACATGAGCCTGAATGTATGGGGATTTGAGGGGGGTACATGGGCCTTAGTGTAGGGGTATAAGTAGGGATTACATTTGCAGTAATGTATGGGGTATGTAGGCCTTAATGTAGGGGTATATGTTGGTGGTACATAGGCCTTAATGTAGTGGTATATGTAGGGGATACATGGGTGGTAATGTATGGGGTATATGTGGCAGGTACATGGGCCTTAATGTAGGGGTATATGTAGGGGGTACATGGGCGGTAATGTAGGGGGCACGTAGGCCTTAATGTAAGGGGGTTCATCTGCCTAATTGTAGGGGTACATGGAGGGGGTAAATGGGCGGTAAGATAGAAATACATAGGCCTTAATATGGGGGTATATGTGGGGTGCACATGGGCCTTAATGTAGGATATATGTAGGGGTACATAGGCAGTCATGAAGGGGGTACCTAGGCCTTAATGTAGGGGTATATGTGGGGGGGTTACATGGGCCTTAGTGTATGGGTATATGTATGGGACACATGGGTGGTAATGTAGGTGTACACAGGCCTTAATGTAGGGTTATATGTGTGTGGTATGTGGGCCTTAATATAGTTGTTTATGTAGGGGGTACATAGGCCTTATTGCAGGGAGATATATATATATATAAGGGGTACATAGGCCTCGATGCAGGGGTATTTGTGGGGGGTACATGGGCCTTAATGTAGCCCTATATGTAGGGGATACATGGACCTTAATTCAGGGGTATTTGTAGGTGGAACATGGCCGGTAATGTAGAGGGTACATAGGCCTTAATGTTGGGTATATGAGGGGAGTACATGTGCCTTAATGTAGATAGAGGTATATGTAGGAGGTACATGGACCATAATGTAGGGGGTACATATGGCTTAATTTAGGGGTATATGTAGGGGGTACATGGGTGCTATGTAGTGGGTACATAAGCAATAATGTAGAGGTATATGTGGGGAGTACATGGGCAGTAATGTAGGAGGTAAATAGGCCTTAATGTAGGGGTATATGTAGGGGGTAGATAGGCCTTAATGTAAGGGTATATGTAGGGGCTTCATGGGTGTTAATGTAGAGGGTACATAGGCCTTAACATAGGGGTGTATGTAGGCAGTACAGGGGCCTTAGTATAGTGGTATGTGTAGAGGTTACATAGGCCTTAATGTAGTGGGTTCATGGGCCTTAATGAAGGGGTTACATGTAGGTAGTACATGGGCGGTAAGGTAAGGAGTACATAGACCTTAATCTAGTGGTGTATGTGGGGGGTAACATGCACCTGAATATAGGGGTATAAGGAGAGGTACATAGGCGTTAATGTATTGGTATACAGAGGTGGAACAAAGGCCTTAATGTACGGGTATATGTGGGTGGTACATAGGCGTTAATGAAGGGATATATGTCCAGGGTACGTGGGACTTAATGTCGGGGTATATGTAGAGGTTACATAGGCAATAATGGATGGGGTACATAATCCTTAATGTAGGTGTATATTGGAGGGTACATGGGTCTTAATGTAGCAGTGTATGTAGGGGGGTTTATCGGTTGTAATGTAGGGGGCTGATAGCCCTTACTGCAGGCGTATGTGTGGGGGATACATGGGCCTTAATGTAGGGGTATATGTAGGAGGTGCATGGGCTGTAATGTAGGGGTATATAGGCCTTAAAATAGGGGTATTTGTAGGTTGTACATGGGCCTTAATGTAGGGGTATATATAGGGGGTGCATAGGCCTTAATGTAATGGGTGCATGGGCCTTAATGTAGGGGTTACATGTAGAGGGTACATGGGCAGTAAGGTAGGGCATACATAGGCCTTAATGTAGGGGTATATGTAGGGGGTACATGGGCGCTATATAGGGGGTACATAGGCAATAATGTAGAGGTATATGTGGGGAGTACATGGGCAGTATGAAGAATTAAATAGACCTTAATGTAGGGGTATATGTAGGAGGTACATTAGGCGGTAATGTAAGAGTAAATAGACGCTAATATATAGAAGTATGTCTGGGGATTCATAGGTGGTGGGGGGTTCATTGGCCTTAATATAGGGCTTAATGTAGAGGGTACATGGGCCATGATGTAGGGTTGTATGTACTGGGTACATGGGCAGTAATGTAGGGGTACAGTGGCAATAATGTATGGGGTACATGGGAATTAATGTAGTTGGTACTTGGGAATTAATGTAGGGGTTTCATGTAGGGGTACATGGGTGGTAATGTAGGGAGTACATAGGTCTTAATGTTGGGGTATATGTGGGGGGTACATGGGCCTCAATGTAGGAGTATATGTACAGGGTATGGGGCAGTCGCATAGGGGGTTCATAGGCATTAAGGTATAGGTATACGGAGGTGGAACATAGGCCTTAATGTACAGGTATATGTGGGTGGTACATAGGCTTTAATGAAGGGGTATATGTCGGAGGTACATGGGACTTAATGTAGGGGTATATGTGGGGTTACGTGCACAGTAATGGACGGGGTACATAACCCTTACTACTGGTTTTATATAGTAGGGTTATGGGCCTTAATGTAGGCGTACATGTAGGGGGTGCATGGGCGGTAATGCAGGGGTATATAGGCCTTAATGTAGGTGTCTATGTAGGTGGTACATGGGTCTTAATGTAGGGGTATATAGGGGTACATAGGCCTTAATGTAGTGGGTACATGGACCTTGATGTAGGGGTTACATGTAGGGGTACATGGGCTGTAAGATAAGGAGTATATGGGGCTTAATGTAGGGGTATATGTGGGAGTACATGAGCCTTAATCTAGGGGTATATGTAAGGGGTGCGTGTGCAGTAATGTAGGGATATATGTAAAGGTGCATGGGCCTTAATATATATGGGTATATATAGTACCTAGGCCTTAATGTAGTGGGTAGATGGTCCTTAATGTAGGGATTACATGTATTTGGTACATTGGCGGTAGGGTAGGGGGTACATAGACCTTAATGTAGTGGTGTACGTGGGGGGTATATGGGCCTGAATATAGGGGTATATTGAGGGGTAAATTGGCAGTAATCTAGGGTACATAGGCCTTACTTTAGGGGTATATGTGGTGGGTACTTGGGTCTTAATGTAAGGTATATGTATGGGATACAAGGAAGGTAATATGGGGGTACCTAGGCCTTAATGTAGGGGTATATGTGGGGGTACATGGGCATTAATGTATGGGTTTATGTAGGGGTACATGGGTGGTAATGTAAGGGTACACAGGCCTTAATGTAAGGTTATATGTGGGGGGTATATGTGCCTTAATGTAGTGGTATATGTAGGGGATAGAATGGTGGTAATGTAGGGGGGTATGTAGGCCTTAATGTAGGGGTATATGTAGGGGGTACACAGGCCTTAATGTAGGGGTATATGTCGGGGGTACATAGGCCTTAATGTAGGGATATATGTAGGGATACATAGGCGGTAATGTAGAGGTACATATGCCTTAAAATAGGGGTATTTCGCGGGGATACCTGGGTGTTAATGTAGGAATATATGTAGGGGATACATGGCTCAGTGATGTAGGGGTTACATAGGCCTTAATGTAGGGTTATTTGTGGGGCGTACATGGGCCTTAATGTAGGGGTATTTGTAGGTGGTACATGGCCGGTAATGTAGGGGATATATAAGCCTTAATGTTGAGGTATATTTGGAGGGGTACATGGGCTTTAATGTAGAGGAATATGTAGGAGTCCCATGGGTCATAATGTAGGGGGTAAATAGGCCTTAATGTAGGGGTATATGTAGGGGGTACATAGGCCTTAATGTAGGAGTACATGTGGGGGATACATGGGCCTTAATGTAGGGATATATGTAGGGTGTACATGAGCAGTAATGTGGTGGGTACACAGGCCTCTAGGGGTATTTCCGGGGGAACCTGGGCCTTAATGTAGTGGTATATGTAGGGGGTACATGGGTGCTAATGTAGGGGTACATAGGCCTTAATGTAGGGGTATATGAAGGGGGTACATAGGCCATAATGTAGGGATATATGTAGGGGATATGTGGGTGGTAATATAGGGGATACATAGACCTTCATGTAGTGGTATATGTAGGCAGTACATAGGCCTTAATATTGGGGTATATATGGTGAGAACATGGGCCTTAATGTAGGAGTATATGTGGGGGGTACATGAGCCTGAATGTATATGTTTATGTGGGGGCAGGTACATGGGTCTTAATGTGGGGCATATGTAGGGTTACATTGGAAGTAATATATGGAGTATGTAGACCTTAATATGGGGTATATGTGGGGGTACATGGGTCATAATGTAGTGTTATATATGGGGGTACATGAGCGGTAAAATTGGGTAGTTGGGCCTTAATGTAGAGGTATATGTATGAGGTACATGGGTGGTAATGTAAGGAGTACATAGGCCTTAATGTAGGGGTATTTTGGGGGGAAACATGAGCCTTAATGTAGCAATATATGTAGGGGTACAAGGGTGGTAATGTAAGGGTATATATGCCTTAATGTAGGGATAAGTAATGTAGGGGGTACATTGGCCTCAATGTAAATGTACATGTAGGGAATACATAGGCCTTAATGAAGAGGTATATGTAGGGGGTACATAGGCCTTAATATACCGGTATATGTCGGGAGTACATGGTCAGTAATATAGGGGGTACTTAGACCTTAATGTAGGGGTATAAGTAGTGGGTACATGGGCCTTAATATAGAGGTATATGTAGGGGGTATATGGGTGGTAATGTAGAGGGTGCACAGGCCTTAATGTAGGGGTATAACTGGGGAATACATGAGCCTTAATGTAGGGATATTTGTAGGTGGTACATGGGCGGTAATGTAGAAGGAACATAGGCCTTAATATAGGGGTATATGTGGGGGCATAAGGACTTTAAATTGGGGTATATGGGGGTATATGGGTGGATGTGTAGGGGTAAATAGGCCTTAATATAGGGTATGTCTGTGAAGTGCTGGGCTGTGTAGGAGGGTATATCTACTAAATTACATGGAGGTAATGTGGGGTATATAGGCCTAGATGTGAAGTTATATGGGGGTCCACCTTCAACAATGTAGGAGCTACAGGCAGTTAATGCATGGGTATATGTTGGGGGTACATGGGCCTTAACAAAGTGGTATATGTAAGGGGAACAATCGCTGTAATGTATTGGGTACATATGTCTTAATGTAGGGATATTATGTTGGAGGTACTTATACCTTAATGTAGGGGTATATATAGAGGTACATGGATGGTAATGTAGGAGTATATAGGCTTTGATGTAAGGGTAGATGTGGGTGGTATATGGGCCTTTATGTAGGGGAATATATATGGGGTACATGGGCAGAAATATAGGGGGTATATATGCCTTAATGTAGGTGTACATGTAGGGGGTACATAAGCCATAATGTAGTGGGTACATGGGCATTAATGTAGGGGTTACATGTTGGGGGTATATGGGCAGCAATATATGGGGCACATTGGCAATAATGTAGGGGGTACATGGGCCTTAATGGTTAGTACATAGGAATTAAGGTAGGGGTACAAGTTGGAGAGTAATGGTTCTGTAAATGTAGGGGTACTTAGGTAGTAATGTAGGGGGTACATAAGCCTTAATCTATGGACTGCATGGGCCTTAATGTAGAGGGTACAGTGGCCATAATATAGGGGTAGATATGGTGGTACTTTGGTGGTAATGTAGGGCATACATTGGAGGTAAGGGGGTACATGGGTGGTAATATAGGTTGCAT
Organism: Neoceratodus forsteri; assembly: GCA_016271365.2. Lineage (NCBI taxonomy): Eukaryota > Metazoa > Chordata > Ceratodontiformes > Ceratodontidae > Neoceratodus > Neoceratodus forsteri. Next base: position 428,405,432 of record CM057453.1, on the reverse strand, counting down.
GGGGTGGTAATATAGAGGGTACACTGGCCTTAATGTAGGGGTAAATGTAGGGGGTACATGGGCAGTAATGGAGGTGGTACATAGACCTTAATGTAAGGGTATATGTGGGGGTACATGGCCTTAATGTACCGGAAATGTATGGGTACAAGGGCAGTAATGTAGGGGGTACATAAGCCTTAATGTAGGGATATATGTAGGGGTTACATAGGCCTTATTGTAGTGGTATATGTAATTGGTACATAGGTGATATTGTAGGGGTACATAGGCCTTAATGTAGGTGTATATGTGTGAGGGGGGTGGGCCTCAATGTGGGGTATATGTAGGAGGTACATAGGCCTTAATGTAGTGGTATATGTAGGAGGTACATAAGCCTTAATGAAGGAGTATATTTAAGGGGTACATGGGCAGTAATCTAGAGGGATGTATGCCTTAATATAGGGGTATATGTGGGGGGGTACAAGGGCCTTAATGTAGGGGTATATGGGCAGTAATGTAGGGGGTACATAGGCCTTAATGTAGGGGTATATGTGGGGAGTACATGGGCCTTAATGAAGGGGTATATGTAGGGGGTGCATGGGCAGTAATGTAGAGGATACATAGTCCTTAATGTAGGGGAATATGTTGGGGGTACATGGACCTTAATGTAGGGATATTTGTAGGTGGTACATGGATGGTAATGTAGGTGGTAAATAGGCCTTAATTTGGGGGTATATGTAGGGGGAACATGGGCCTTAATGTAGAGGTATTTGTAGTAGGTACATGGGCCATAATGTAGGGGTACATAGACCTTAATGTAGTGGTATATGTGGGGGTACATAGGCCATAATGTAGAGGTATATATGGATATATGGGCCTTATCGTACTGGTATAAGTAGGGGGGTACATGAGCAGTAATGTAGGGGGAACATAGGCCTTAATGTTTGGGTATTTGTATGGGGTACATAGGCCTTAATATAGGAGCATATGTACAGGGTACATGGGCGGTAATGTAGGTGGTACATAGGCCTTAATGTAGGGGTATATGTGGGGGTATAAGGGCTTTAAATTAGGGGTATATGTAGGGATACATGGGCAGACATGTAGGGGTACATAGGCCTCAATATAGGGGTGTATGCAGGGAGTACATGGGCCATAATGTAAGGTATATCTATGGGGTACCTTGGCAGTAATGTAGGGGGTATATAGGCCTTAATGTAGGTTTGTTTGTAGGGGGTCCACCAGCGATAATGTAGGGGGTACATAGGCCTTAATGCATGGGTATATGTGGGGGTACATGGGCCTTGATAAAGGGGTATATATAGGGGCTACATATGCCTTAATTTAGGGATATATGTAAGGGGTACTTAAGCCTTAATGTAGGGGTATATGTAGGGGTTACATGGGTGGTAATGTAGGGGTATATAGGTCTCAATGTAGGGATATATGTGGGTGATATATGGGTCTTAATGTAGGGGTGTGTATATATATATATATATATATATATATATATATGTATATATATATATATATATATATATATGAAGTACATAGGTAGTAATATAGGGGTTACATAGGTCTTAATGTAGGGGTACATGTAGGTGGTGCATAGGCCATAATGTAGTGGGTACATGGGCCTGATTTTTATTTATTTTATTTATTTAAACTTTTGTTTACTGGGTAAACAATATGAGCTAAGGCCCTTTTTCAAATGCAACCTGGAACCATAATCTATGTTACAGTCAAGTTATAATACACAAAACATATATACAATACAATACAATCATACAAATATACAATTTACATACAAACAATAATCTAATAACAATTACACACTACTAAACTTAAGAAATGTTGTCTCACTGATGCCTTAAAAGCATTAATTCCAACAATATGTTATAAAGTGCATGGGATCTTGTTCCAGTGTACTGGAGTATAGTTATAAAATGCCTGCTGACCTAGCCTAGATCTCGTTTTTGGAATAGTTAACATAACAAAAGCATTAGATTGTAAATCTCTATTAGATATCTTAACATTTAATAATGAAGACAAAGGAGAACCTACACGTAAATGAATATTACAGGCTAAACAACTCAAGCTATATTGAGATTATAGAGATGGGGGAAGCCAAGAGGTTGCTAAATAAAAGCCACAATGATGTGTTCTGTATGGCAACTTTAATGCAAACCTGCATATAGCGTGAAATGTTGTTAAATGGAAAGTAAACTTTGCAGGGGTCACTCAAATTGTGAAAGTGCAAGACAAGACCATTTAAACAAGGTACTAGGCTTAGCTATAGGTGTCAGGAGTCCTGAGATATGAATATCAAATTATCTGTAAATCAAAACAAAGCAGCAGCCATGTCATGTAATCTTAAAACAGGAATTGATGTCACTGAGGGGCCAGCTCTATGTTCATTACAACTTGCCCCTCAGTGACATCACTTTCTGTCTCAGGATCCTATGAAATGGCTGCTGCCTTGTTTTGATTTACAGCGTATGTAGCTATTCATGTCTTAGGACTCTTGACACCTATAAGGAAGTTCCATACCTTGTCTGAAATATCTTTTTATGGGCTTTCACAATTTGAGAGACCCCTGCAATGTTTACTTCCCCTTTAACAGTGAAACATTAGACTTAGCCAAATTCACAAATAAGAATGCATTATAGTTCAAAATTGACAACAACACACTTTGACTTATTGCAAATCTGGCTTCTCTAGACAATAAATCATGCAGCTTATTTATTTAGTTTTTATTGACCGGGTAAGTGCACTAGACCAATTCTGCCTATTTTCAGGCACGACCCGGGAGAGGGGGATACAGATGAATGCCAACTGACCTTGAACCAGATTAAGCTGTTGGTGGTATTTTTAGTGTAGCTTAAACAAAGCCCCCAGCCTTTGATTAATATTTCTACAAATGGTTTTAATATGTAATGAATAAGATAAACAGGGGTCCAAAATGAGTCCTAAGTACCTAAATTGAAAACCCTGCTCCAAAACAACACCCTCACAACTTACAGTCTCTAAAGGATTGCATATGTTTAACCTGTACTTTGATCCAAAAAGCATACTCTTTGTCTACTTTGTATTTAAAAGAAGGCAATGGAAGTGTAACCACATGTCTAGTGCTTGAAAACTAGAGGTCAAATTTAATTTTATTTCATCCTCTGATGGTGAACTAATATAAAGAATAATATCATCCACGTACATCAAAACCTCAGTCGATACCAAATAATTTGGGAGATTATCTATAAATACAGAAAAAAGTAGGGGCCCCAGGATGGAGCCCTGGGGTACCTCCACCATCATCATTTTACTCCTAGACTGAACTCCCTTATAGCTAACTTGTAATGGACACTCAGTTAAATAACTACCAAACCATTTTAATGGGGAGTCCCTGACTGCGAGGTCCTCCAAGCCCTGGAGCAACAAGCAATGGTCTACCAAGTCAAAGGCCCTGGACAGATCCACAAACACAGCTCCAGTAAGCTTACCACCATCCAGTGCTCTACCAACATAATCCGTGAATCTGGCCAAGGCCGTACCTGTACCATGATGTTTACGAAATCCATTCTGCGTTGGGGATCGGAGGCCCGCAGAGTCAGGGAACTCCACCATTTGATGATTCACAATTTTTTCAAGCAATTTTCCCAAAACAGGTAAAAGAGAAATAGGGTGATAACCATCCAACTCATTTACTGATCCACCCTTGTACACAGGTTTTATGATTGTATTTTTCCAAGAAAATGAAAATTCACCTGCAATCAAGGATAAATTAAAAATTTTAGTTAAGGGGACATATATATACTCAGCTACAAGTCTCAAGAATCTTACTTCAAGTTCACCTGGTCCAGTGCTTTTATTTACAGGCAATTGTTTTAATAATCTCAGGACCTCACTAGGTCTAACTTGCCAGAAATAAAAAGAAGAAGAAGAATTCACTTTGCGCGACAAGAATGACTCTGAGAATGTAAGGAGGAAGAATCCTTAGCACAAGCAGAAAAATTAGTAAATTTAGCTAAACAAACTTCAGCAGTAATAGATAAATCGGACATAAGATTCCCATCAACATTCATCTGATTTGGTACAGCAGTAACCTTTGGGGCAGTCAGCTCCTTAATTGCAGACCAAAATTGCTTAGCATTATGTAAATTATTCTGCTGTTTCGTTAGATAAAACTCTGACTTACACAGTCTAATTTTAGCCTTACATAAATTACGTAGACGCCGATAATTAAAACTTAGGTCTGTCTTTTGCTTTTTATAGAGCCTCCAGGCAGAATCTCTTTCTTTCATTTGCTTAAATAGGTCTAGCGTTAACCATTTATTTATTGTACCTCTAACCCTATGAGCTTTTAAAGGGAAACATCTATTCTGTACATAAGCTAAAGTTTTATTAAAATAATCCATTGCACAATTTACCTCAGGGATCACATCTAAATAAGTCCAATCTATATTATTTAAATCAATGGCCAAATCCTCTGAGATTACTGAAGGAAATTTCCTATACAGTATAAACCTAGGAGGAGGTTTTACTGTATTACATCTCCATACACAGGAAACTACAAGATGATCACTCACAACATCAGGAAGAGTACCCTCAGCTGTTATTTTTGAATAATTATTTGTAAGAATCCAGTCAATAGTAGTATGCTTATTACTTATCATATTCATTCTAGTATAGGCAGAGACTACCTGCACAAGCCCTGCATTAATTTTAAGTGATTCGAGTGCTGGATTATCATCAGGAGACCAATTTATATTAAAATCACCAAGGACCAAAAGGTGCCTGGATCTACCTTCAGAACCTAAAAATTCCAATAAATCAACTAGGCCCCTATTAGCTGTTTTAGGAGGGTTATAAACTGTGCAAATCTTAAGCTTATTGCAGCCACCAAGAATTATATGAAATTGAAATAATTCACACTCTGATTGAGAGTGCCAATCTATGGGGTTTTCAACACATATAAATTTTCTTTAAAATAAATTAAAATTCCTCCCCCTTTATTTTTGCCACCTCTGTCCTTACACAGTAATTTATAACCATCAATATAGGGGTTACATATTGGGGGTATATGGGCGGTAGTGTATGGGTCATATTGGCAGTAACGTAGGGGGTACATGGGCCTTAATATGGGGGTACATGGGCCTTAATGTAGGGGTATGTGTAGGGGGTACATGGGCGGTAATATGGGGTACCTAGGCCTTAATGTAGGGGTATATGTGTGTGATACATGGGCCTTAATGTAGGGGTATATGTAGGGGGTACATAGGTCTTCATGTAGTTAGTACATGGGCCATAATGTAGGGGTTACATGTTTGTGGGTACCTAGTCGGTAATGTAGGGGATACATTGGCAGTACATGGGCCTTAATGTAGTTGGTACATGATCCTTAATATAGGGGTACATGTGGGGGGGTATAGAGATGGTAATGTAAGGGTTACATAGGCCTTAATGTAGGGGGTACATGGGCTGTAATGAAGGGGATACATGAGCCTTAATGTATTGGGTACATGGGCCTTAATGTAGAGGGTACATGTAGTGGGTACATGGGCAGAAATGTAGGGTGTACACTGGCAGTAATGTTGGGTGTACATGGGCCTTAATGTAGGGGGTACATCGGCCTTAATGTAAGGGGTAGATGTAGGGGTGTACTTGGGAGGTATTGTAGTTTATACTTTGGAGGTAATGAGGTGGGTACAGGGGTGGTAATATAGAGGGTATGTGGGCCTTAATGTAGTGGATACATGGGCCTTAATGTAGTGGGTGGATGGGCGGTAATGCTGGGTGTACATTGGAGATAATGTGGGGGGGTACATAGACCTTAATGTAAGGGGGTTACATGGACGGTAATGGAGGGGGTACATGAGCGGTAATGTAGAGGGTTGATGGGTCTTAATGTAGGGTGTACATGGGCCTTTATGTACAATAAGGGGTAGAATTAGGGGTACATGGGTGGTAATGTAGGGGGTACATGAGCTGTAATGTGAGGGCTACATGGGCCTTAGTGTAGGGTGTACATGAACCTTAATGTAGGGGGTATGTGTGGGGGGTACACGGCCATTGATGTAGGGGGTACATGGGCATTAATATAGGTGGTACATGAGCATTAATGTAGGAAGTACATAGGTCTTAATGTAGGGAGTATATGTAGGGGGTACATGGGCAATAATTTAGGGGTACATGAGCGGTAATGTAGGGGGTATTCCAACATTAATGTAGTGGATACATGGGCCTTAATGTAGGGGGTACATGGGTGGTAATGTAGGGGGTACATGGGCGGTATGTCATCGAGTCATAGGTCAGGAAGCATAGAAAACCAGGAGCAATTATAGAATTCACCAGAAGTATTTATTAGTACTAGCAGTAAAATAAAAAAAATACAATTTTATCAGCAGGTAAAGGTTGAAGGGTTGTGTCTCCAAAAAAACACTCCTAAGAGGAGTGCCTCAAGGGTCAATTCTTGGCCCACTACTCTTTGCTATCTACATAAACCAAATAGACAGAGATCGCCAGTCGATGAAAATACACCTCTTCGCTGATGACACAGTACTCTACATTGACAGACTAACACTGGAGCTCGAATGCGTGGACCTCCAAAACGAATTTGAAGTCCTTCAGAAAAACCTGCTTGACCTGAAACTCCTACTAAATGCAAAAAAATTAAAGCCATGCTTTTCTCTCCCCTAGTCCTTTCTACAAAAAACAATCTAGCTGACACGAACCTCCAAATCAGCACCCTCCTGGGTGAAAAACTCGAGTTTGTGAAGAAATTTAAATACTTGGGGGTCTGGATTGACTTTAAGCTGTCCTTTCTAGACCACTTAGATGAGCTCGCCAAGAAATTGAGACAAAGACTTGGTATCTTCTTCCGCATCAAATACTCATCGACTCCTCATCCAGGCTACTTTCATGCCATTTCTGGACTATGCGGACTTCTTGTATAGCCACAGTACCAGCTTGGCTCTCTCCAAGCTTGACACCCTCTACCACAGAGCCCTCAGGTTTATCTCTGATGCACCTTACTCAACTCACCACTGCGCCCTTTATGCTTCCATAGGTTGGAGTTCACTTAGCTTGAGGAGGCAAAAAAATGCCGTACTCTGGACCTACAAGGCCATAACCCACAAGCTTCCTCAGTACCTCATAAGCTGTCTGCCCATCTGCCCCCAATATTTATCCTCTTAGAAATCTCACCTACGTATCCCTTGCTATTCCCAAAGTTGGAACGCGCTTTGGTAGAGCCTCCATAAGCTACACCCTTCCAGTGCTCTGGAACAAGATACAAAAATCCCTAAGGCTAACTTATCCTGTAACACTCTCCCGATTCAAAGCCATGTTCCTAAAGACCTTCTCTGAGGTCTGCCAGTGTTTCAAATAGGGAAATAGTATACTAATGGCCAACTCGCCTTTTATTGCTTATACTTCATCAGGCTTGTCTACTCGGATATCAACCTCGGAGACACTGTTTCTGAATAGTATACCACCTACTGACAACCTCCATCCCCCTTCTATTACATTCCTTTCATCCCTCCCTCTTCTTACCTCTGTACTGTCCTTACCTGCTCTCATCTACCCTTCTCCCCTTTTTTATTTTTCCTCTTCTACTCTGTCTTGTCATTCCCATATCAACTCTATCATGAGTAGTCTGTGCTCTCATGTAGGCCCAAAATACTGCAAAAATAAACATTAAATCTTTAAATCCACTGTCTCTTGCTTCTAACAGATCTTAACTTCACTTAAATGTTCTTTATTTTCTGTATAAAGGGCTATACAGAAAGTAAAGAACATTTAAGTGAAGTTAAGATCTGTTAGAAGCAAGAGACAGAGGATTTAAAGATTTTGGACCTACATGAGAAACATACAGCATGAAGTTATAAATGTTTATCAAACAGAATGAAAATCTAATACATTGTTCGGAATGAGACAAGTGAAAGAAACTAATGAAAACAGCAAGATTTATTATTCTATAATTAAGATAAATATGAAGATATTAATTGGTTTTACTTTTCTTAAGTGACTGAAAGAAGATTTGGATAACAAGACTGGCTGTAGCTTTCCCCTGATCACATAGTTAAAAAGTAAGGCAATGTTTTTTACAAGCAAATTAACTTGGTGGCTGATGTAGGGTGATATAATCAACATGGAAAATGTACCCTGGTGATTAACAACAAAGTTCATATGATGAATTTTACTAAGATTGTTGATTTAAAACTGGATTTTGTTAACTTGAGAATATTTGATGTTTTTGAAGTTGGTTTGGTGTATAGAAAAGTGATCTGTAAAATAATTTGAAACAGAAATTGTTTCTAAATATTGAACATAATATTTCTATATATTTGTTACAGTTCCCCAGAAGAAGCCTATTATTTAGGCGAAATGTTGGGAATGACGAATAAAAAAGAATGTTAAAAACCTAAAAGAATAAGGTGTGGGCAACTTTCTTTGCCAGAGCTAGCCTGTCTCATGTATAGATTCTAGCACCCCCCTTCTTTTTTGTTTACAGTTACCATTGGAGATGACCAAACACTCCTCGGCTCTTCTATGATACCCAGTTCTTTCATTATTTGTATTTCCTTAACCGCGTCAGCTCTTAACTGCTCTGGTAACCTGTATGTCTTTTGTCTAACAGAACAAGCATTCCTTGTCATTATTACATGCTCGACCCCTTTCACTCGGCCTGGTACTGTGGTAAAAGTACTGTTAAATGTCTTCAGCACATTACGAATGTCTGCAGTTTGTTCTGAGGTTAAGGAAACATTCACCTTTACAGCATCAGCATTTACAGTTTGTTCCAGTCTATCATAAGCTACATCAATATCTTCCTTATCAGTTTCTGGTAAAACTAACAAAGCTGCTTTTGGCATTATTTCAACCCATTTCTTGAGGAGGTTAGCTTGGTATACCTTAGTAGGATTTTTCCTTTCAGGGGTCTCAATCTTAGTTAATGGTGCCAGTACGTCTAAGCACTCTATAAGGCCCTTGCCACTTCATTAACAGTTTATTTTCTGTTGTTGTTAACAGTAGCAAAACCTTTTCACCTGACTCAAAAACGTTCTTTTACCCCATGGTCATAATATACCTTCTGCTGGTTTTGTGCCTCTTCCTTATTACTATGGGAAATGTCAACATATTTTGCCAGCTTCTTTCTTAGGGCACACATATAAGACATTATAGATTGTTTCTGAGTGAGGTTATCTTCCCATGTTTCTTTTATCACATCCAGTGGCCTTCTTGGCTGCCTACCATACAGCATTTCAAATGGTGAAATACCTGTTGATGCCTGTGGCACTTCTCTGTAAGCAAAAAGTAGGTAAGACAAGTATTAGTCCCAGCCTTTCCCTTCCCCTTTTACAAACCTTTTTAACATGTGTTTTAGGGTTTGTCTAAAATGCTCAAAAAGACTGTCTGTCTGAGGGTGCAATTCTCTCAAAAGGCACATCTTTCAAGGGTCGGGACACCAGGGGCACCTTGTCTTTTCTAGTGACTGGGGCTACTTTCTGACACTCAGCACAGGAATTACAATAGGTAGCAACATCTTCATAAATTCCAGGCCAGTAAAATCTATACAGCAATATGGCAAGGGTGCGATCCCTCCCTGAGTGACCAGCCACAGGACTATCGTGCTACCTGTAACAACTCTGTTCTATACTTCTGTGGTATAGCCAATTGTTCTGTTTGTTCCTGTGTCTGAGGTTTAACCCAAACTCTGTACAGTAACCCATTACATTTTTTAAACATTGGTCCACCCTGTTTTGGTTTCACACCCAGTTGCTTAAAATAACCCTGGAGAGAAACATTGTTAGCTTATTCTGAAAGAAAGTCACAATCAGTTTAGTTTCAGCATTGTCATATGTTAACCCCTCATGTCTGTCAGTCATTTGTTGCCATAGTTTCTTCAGGCATCATCTTTCTTTCCTGGATTTCCAGATCTTGGAGCTGTGTTCAAACAAGTCCGAATCAAAATTACTGAAAGGAAAAGTGTCCCCACCATCTGACATTTTCTTTACCTGAGCTCTTGTCACCACAGCTGCTGAAATATCAGGATTTACTCCTTCTTTGATTAACTCAGTAAATCCTGGAAAGTCACTTCCAATAATCACAGGTACAGTTAATTTAGGTACTATCCCCACTTTCATTTGGTGCAACACACCCTTAATGGCCAGAATCACTTGGGTGGTGAGATAGTATCAAGTGTCCCTGTGGATGCAGATGACACCAGTGCCTGGTCCTTTTGCACAGTGTTTTCCCAGCACCTCAACATGCACTAGGGTCTGTCTGCTTCCCGAATAAGTGAGTCCCTTTATCCCCCACCTTCACATCTGTTAAGTACTTGCCCCAATTTGCCAAGGACAAATCTGCTCCAGTGCCACTCTCCTTACTGCAGCAGTTTCTTGCAACATGGCCTGGCTTATTACAGTTACAGCAAATAACGTTTTTGGGCACATATTTGTTACCCCCACTAAAGTTTTTATCAGGCCTGGAGTTTAAATGGGAAAAAGAGTGTCTTACCAGTGTTTGGCTGTTACCTCACTGCAGTGGCATCTGTCTGTCCATGTGGTAGTCCTCGGCCAAAGAAACACCCTTTTCCCCACTCTCTGGTTGGTGTTCATTTACCCAAAGCTGCACATCTGTAGGCAGGATGTTGATGAATTGCTCCATGGCAAATGTGTTGATGATCTGTGGGACTGTTTTGCCCTCTGTTTGGAGTCATTTTTTCAGGAGTTCTCCGAGTCGGGTGAAGGCTTCTTGAGGATTGTCGACCGAGTTGTACCTCAGAGATCGAAATCTCTACCTGTAGGTCTCTCTGGAGATGTCATACTTATTCAGGATTTCACTTTTCACCAGGTCATAGTTTTCTGACTGTGCAGTGTCCATATTGCTGTAGGCAAGTTGGGCTTTCCCTGTCGGGTAGGGTACCAGTCTGATTGTCCATTGCTGCTTTGGCCATTGGCTGGCAGGGCAACCCTTTCAAAAGTTGTGAGGTATGCCTTGATATCATCTGAGGGACACAACTTTGTAAGTTTAATGGCTTTTAAGTTGTTTGTGTTTTGTTGCTCATCTGGATCTGTGCCAGATCCTCTGCCTTTGGTAACTTGCAAGGCATCCAGCCATCGCTGCTTCTGTCACTGCATCTTTTCTTTCATCTGCTGCTCCCATCACTGCATCTCTTCTCTCCTCTGTGCTTCTAAATATTGAATCTCTTTTTCTCTCTGCTTCTCAGTCTCTTTTTGTTGTATAGCCCATCATTTGAGAAAGTCCATCAGGCTTTCAGGTTCTGTCACTGCCTGTTCTTTTTCCATAACTTGTGCTGGCTGTACAATCTCAGCTTGGACTTCTCTCTCTGCTAGTTTGGCTGCCATTCTCCTGGTAACCACTCCTGGACTTGTTGCTGCAGAATCCATACTGTTCTCTATGCTTCCCTGGTACTAGGTCCAGTACTCACGTACAAAACTCCTGGCTTAGAGTATGCACAGCGTAAATCCCACTTAGGCTGACACCATCTGTCAAGGAGGCACAGGTCAGGAAGCATATGAAAACCAGGAGCAATTGTAGAATTCAACAAAAGTATTTATTAGTACTAGCAGTAACATAAAAAATAAATAAAATTGTTCAGTATAACTATTTACAAAGGCCAAAAAAAAAACCCCAGGAAAAAATCAGTTTTCCTTCAATCTCTGTGTCCCTTAAAACATTACAGCTCAGCTCTCTAAGTCTTTTCAATCCCATTCTTATCAAGCATCCTATTTTATTCTGAATGTTCTCATATATTTCAGGCAGGTGCAGCAAGAACACAGTGTCCCCGAGTTAAGGCCCCATCTCCACAGCTGTTCTGCAAAAGACTTAAAAATTGAACTCCGGTAACCTCTTGAGTTTCTAATGGCTTTTTGCAATAATCTCAAACTATAATTATATACATTTCAACAGTAATGCTATATAGTTTCTAAACAAAGGGATCCCAATATCGGTTACATTTCCATACAATGATTTGCATATATTTTAATACCGGCAGATATGCAAGGGAGAAAAAAGACAGACAGCAAGGGAAGGTTGAGAAACAGTGAGAGGCAGAGAACTGCAAGCCTGTCGGGGTTATCAAATCCTAGGTCTCACAAGAAAATTTGGTTGTGCAACCAGAAAGACAAGAGACAGGAAAGGGGAGAATAAAACATCCCTGCATTCAAACTCTTTCCATAACAACTGTGACAGGGTCCTATTCCACCCTTACAGATGGCAATGTAGGGTGTACATGAGCCTTAATGTAGGGGGCACGTGGTCCTTAATGAAGGGGGTACATTGTTGGTAATATAGGAGGTACATTGGTGGTAATGTAGGCAGCACATGGGCCTTAATGTAGGGGTACATAGGTGCTAATGTAGGGGGTACATGCACAGTAATATAGGTGATACATGGGCCCTAGGGGAACATGTTGGGGGTTTATGGGCAGTAATGTACGGGTATATTGGCCGTAATGTAGGGGGTACATGGGCCTTAATGTAGGGGTACATGTAGGAGATACATGGGCCTTAATGTAGGGGGTACATGGGCAGTAATGTAGGGAATACATGGGCGGTAATTTAAGGGGTACATTGGCAGTAATGTAGGGGGCAAATGGGCCTTAATGTTGGGGTACATGTATGGGGTACATAAGCAGTAATGTAGGGGGTACATGGGTGGTAATGTAGGGAGTTCATGGGCTTTAATGTAGGAGGTACATGGGCGGTAATGTACAGGGTACATGGGTGGTAATGTAGGGGTACATTGGCCTTGATATAGGGGGTACATGTTGGGGGTACATGGGTGGTAATGTAGAGGGTACATTTGCAGCAATGTAGGGGTACATGGACCTTAATGTAGGGGGTACATGGGCCGTAATGTAGGGTTAGCTCTAGGGGGTACATGGGAGGTAATGTAGGGTGTACATTGGAGGTAATGTGGGGGTACATGGGCCTTAATATATGGGGTACATGGGCAGTAATGTAGGGGGTACAGGGTGGTAATTTAAGGGGTATATGGGCCTTCATGTAGGGGGTACATGAGCCTTAATGTAGAAGGTACATGGGCAGTAATGTAGGGGGTACATGGGCAGTAATGTAGGGGGTACATAGGCCTTACTGTAGGGGATCTTGGGCCTTAATGTAGGGGGTACATATAGTAATATAGCGGGTACATGGGCAGTAATGTAGGGGTACATGGGCATTAATATAGGGGGTACATGGGCCTAATGTAGTGGGTAGATGTAGGGGATATATAGGCAATAATGTAAGGGGTACATGGGTGGTACTGTAGGGGGTACACGGGCCTTTATGTAGGGGGTATGTGGGCCATAATGCAGGGGTACATGGATGGTAATGTTGTGGGGTACATGGGCCTTAATGTAGGGGGTACATGGACAGTAATGTAGGGGGACATGGGCCTTAATGTAGGGGGTACATGGGCAGTAATATAGGGGGTACATTGTCCTTAATGTTAGGGGTACACAAGCCTTAATGCAGAGGGTACATGGGCCTTAATGTAAGAGGTACATGTAGGGGTACATGGGCGGTAATGTAGAGTGTACACTGGTGGTTATGTACGGGGTGCATTGGCCTTTATGTAGGGGATACATGGGCAGTAATATTGGGGGTACATGGTCCTTAATGTAAGGGGTACATGGGCCATAATGTAGGGGCACATGGGCAGTAACGTAGGGGGTACATGGGCCTTAATGTAGGAGGAACATGGGCAGTAATGTAGGGGACACATGGGCAGTAATATAGTGGGTACATGGCCCTTAATGTTGGGGGTTCATGGGCTTTAATGTAGAGGATACTTAGGTGGTAATGTACGTGATTCATGGGCCTTTATGTAGGGGATACATGGGCAGTAATGTAAGGTGTACATTGGCCATAATTAAGGGCTATATGTGGGGGGTACATGGGCCTTAATATAAGGGTATATGTAGCAGGTACATGGGTGGTAGTATAGGAGGTTCATATGTCTTATGTAAGGGTATATGTAGAGGTACATAAGCCTTAATGTAGGGGTATGTATGGAGGGAACATTGGCCTTAATTGTGAGGTATGTGTAAGGGCTGTATGGGCAGTAATGAAGGGGATACATAGGTCTCAATATAGGGGTATATATGGGGGTATATGGACATTAATGTAGGAGTATATGTAGGGGGTTCATGGACAGTAATGAAGGGGGTACAAAGGCCTTACTATAGGGGTATATGTAGGGGGTACATGGGTGGTAATACAGGGAGTACGTAGGACTTAATGTAGGGGTATATGTGGGGTACATGGGTCTTAATGTAGGGGTGTATGTAGAGGCTACATGGGTGGTAATGTAGAGGGTACATAGGTCTTAATGTAGGGGTATATGTAGGGGGTATATAGACCTTAGTCTCTGGGTATATGTAGGGAGTACATGGGCGGTAATGTACAGGGTACCTGGGTGGTAATGTTGGGGTACATGGACCTTAATATGGGGGTGCATGGGCCTTAATGTAGAGGGTACATATAGGGGGGATATGGGTGGTAATCAAGGGGGTACATTGGTGGTAATGTAGGGGGTACATGGGCCTTAATGTAGGAGGTACATCAGCTTTAATGTAGGGGTAGTTGTAAGGGGGTACATGGGCGGCAGTGTAAGGTGTACATATGCCTTAATGTAGTGGTATATGTTAGGATACATGGGTCTTAATGTAGGGGTATATGTAGGGGGTACATAGGCGGTAATGTAGGGGTATTTCTGGGGGGCACATCAGCCTTAATGTAGGGATGTATGTTGGGGGTACATGGGTGGTAATGTAGGGGGAACATAGGCCTTAATATAGGGTTATATGTAGGGGGTACATAGGCCTTAATGTAAGGGTATATGTGGGAGGTACATGGGCTTTAATGTGGGGGTATATGTAGAGGTTACACGGGGGGAAATCTAAGGGGTACATATGCCTTAATGTGAGGGGTATCATTAGGGGTACATTGGCTTCAATGTAATGGTATATGTAGGGTGTACATGGGTGGTAATGTAGAGAATTTAATAGGCCCTTAATGTGAGGTATGTGCTCGGGTACATGGGCCTTAACATGGGGTTTATGTAGGGGTACATGCATTGTAATGTAGGGGTTTCTTAGGCCATAATGTAGGGGTATATGTAGGTTGCACATTGGAGTTAATGTAGGGGTATATGTGTGCAGTATATGGGCCTTAATGTAGGGGTATATGTAATGGGTATATGGGCGGTAATGAAGGGGATACATAGGACTTAATGTAGGGATGTATATATATATATATATATATAGGGTACATGGGCCCTAATTTAGGGGTATATGTAGGGGGTACATGGGCAGTAATATAGGGGGTACAAAGGCCTTAATGTAGGGGTTTATGTAGGGGGTACATGGGCGGTAATGTATGGGTATATGGGCCTTAATATAGGGGTATATGTGGGGGAACATGGGCCTTAATGTAGGGGTATATGTAGGGGGTACATGTGCAGTAATGTAGGGGGTACATAGATCTTAATGTAGTGGTATATGTAGGGCATACATAGGTCTTCATGTAAGGGTATATGTAGGGGGTACATGGGCAGTAATGTAGGTGGTACATAGGCCTTAATATAGGGATATATGTGGGGGATGCATGGTCCTTATTGTAGTGGTATATGTAGGGGGTACATGGGCAGTAATGTAGGGGGTACATAGGCACTACTGTATGGGTATATGTGGGGGTACATTGTCCTTAATATATGGGTACATGTAGGGGTTCTATGAGCAGTAATGTAGGGCATACATAGGCCTTAATGTAGGGGTATATGTGGGGGTACACAGGCCTTTATGTAGGGATACATACGTAATAATGTAGGGGTACATAGGAGTTAATATAGGGGTATATGTAAGGGGTACATGGGTGGTAATGAAGGGGTACATAGACCTTAATGTAGGGGGTATATGTGGGGGTACATGGGCCTTAATGTAGGGGTATATCTAGGGGTACATATTAGGTAATGTGAGGTATATATGAGGGAGTACATATACGGTAATGGCAATTACATAGGTCTTAATGTAAGGGGTATATATGAGGGCATACATAGGCCATCATGTAAGGGTATATGTAGGGGGTACATGGGCAGTAATGTAGAGGTACATAGGCCTTAGTATAGGGGTATATGTATGGGGTCCATAAGTGGTAATATAGGGCTACACAGGCCTTAATGTAGAGGTATGTGTGGGAGGTACATGGGCCTTAATGTAAGGGTGTATGTAGGGGGTGCATGGGCGGTAATTCAGGGGGTACATAGGCCTTAATGTAGGGGTATATGTAGGGGGTACATAGGCCTTAATGTAGGGGTATGTGTGGGGGGTACATGGGCCTTAATGTTGGGTATATGTAGGGGGTACATGAGCAGTAATGTAGGGGTACATAGGCCTTAATGTAGGGGGTATATGTAGGTGGTACATAGGCTTTAATATAGGGGTATATGTAAGGGGTCTATAAGTGCTAATGTAGGGATACATGGGCCTTAATGTAGAGGTATATGTGGGGGGTAGAAGGGCCTTAATATAGGGGTATATATAGGGGGTACATTGGCGGTAATGTAGGGGTACATAGGCCTTAATGTAGGGGTATATATGAGGAATACATGGGCCTTAATGTAGGGGTATATTGAGGGGGTACCTGGGTGGTAATATTTGGATACATAGGCTTTAATGTTGGGCTATATGTGTGTAACCCCCACCCCTGCCTTTTTACCAAATGACAGGTGGCATGCTGTTGGCGCTGGCAGCAATACCTGGTGGGGACCTGGGTTCGGGGGAGGATGAGGTTACCTGGCACAAGGGGACCTAGGTTTGGCTACTCTGCACAGGGGCACCCAAGTAAATCCGAACACAGGAAGCAATAACTGTAATGTCCAGAACCAGGAATGGGATTTTTCAGTGTGGCTTTTATTCACAACTAGCTGAACACAACAAAGCATAGATGGACCCCCATGGGGCTACGTTTACTGACAATGCAGATTAGAGACTACAAAGCGGTCCACTGGAAGAATGAACCATTTCTACTGTTTTCAGGCTCTGGACCCTGGGCACACAGCCTAGACTTGCAACGCTTTGGGTACACAGCCCGACTGGCCCGGCTCCCCTGCCGCCCTTGACTGATGGTCCATTGGAAGAATGAACCCATTTTACTTGTTGTGGCTTCCACACCACTTAGAGTCTCGCGACCCTAGAGATTTCCCATTTGCTTCTTCTGACTCCCATCTCAAAAGAATTTTCTTTACCCTTGTTGTGGCTCCCACACCACTTAGAGTCTCAGACTCCTAGAAGATTTCCCATTGCGACCCGTCTGGGTACTTCCCTCATCACTGGCCAGCGCATGAGGCAAGTAGCAATCACAGCAGAAATCCGTAGAGGTGGACCTGATTACTAAAGATGGGGGGGGGGGGGTGTTCCCACCTCCAGCTCCCCCAGCCCATACCCGGCCATTTCTCTGGACAAACTGAAACTTTGGACTGTAGATTAAACGGTGGATGAACTGTCGCACCCCCTCTACAATATTACTTGAATTCACACAGACTTTAGCTTTTGAACAGACTCCATTTGTTTGTCCTAGTACTATAGGCCTCCCAAATAGTAGTTCAAATCCCAGATTTCTTCACATATCCCAGGCTGAAGAAACACATTTTTGCCCTCTCATATTAGAGCAAACACTCACCCTTTTGTTGCAGGTGCCCCATAGGCGAAGTACAGCTCTTTCCACTTTACAAGCACAAACCGAAACTGTAAAAGGCAGCTTTCTTTCTTCTGCAGAAATTAGGGGATTGCCCCTGGAATCTACATGGGGATACTTTACTTCCTTTACTCCCCCCCCCCGGAGGGAGGGGGCACTGAGACCCGGACAGCGGTCTCCACCACTTGAACACTGGACACTGACCTTCTTGCTTCAAAACAAACAGGAGACTCCCTTCCCGCTTGTAAGCACACAGGAGACTGACTTCCTTCCCTTACAGAAGGTAAACAGGAACTGACTTTGAAAACTCCCAACGTTCTATCTCACTCCCTCTGCTGCAGATTCCAATGTGGCTTATGCAGCTGTGACAGTTCTATTGGTGATGTCATCTCTCAGTCTCAGCTGAGACTGAGAACAGAGTGAGACAGTGTGAAACCCATTTAACTGGAGTTTCAAAAGCTGCCTTCCCTGCCTACCACTAGGTCTTACTGGGATTCTAGTAACCCCGGGTAACAAGGGGTTACACTTTCCCTTGACCAGGAAAATGACTGTCCCCAGTCATTATGCACCCGGCCTTAGGCCATCCCACCCTATGTGCTACCTGCGGAGAGGGGTGATCAGGCCCCCTCCTACCATATGCAAGCACAGGCAGGCAACACTAAGGGCCTAGAGGCCTGTAGCTGACATGTCAGCCTCTACACTATCCTCTTACTATGGACACCTAGTGGCTCTGGTAGAACCATCCAGAGCATAGCCCTGATAGATCAGCACTGCAGTCCCTATTGCCATTCAGGACCACAGCCTGTCTATCCCCACTAACCCTCTAGGGAAACCTATCTGCCTCTAACATAATATTCTAAAACAAAAAACAAACCCGGGGACCTCCCTGACCTTGGGCAATCTGCAACCACACCATTAAGATACCACATTAATACTTCCTCCCTACCCCCACAACCACACCTGTGGAAGGAAAGGGTTAATACAGCAATAACCATAACAATAACACCACAGTACTTTAAATTTCTACACAATAAAGCACTGACGAGGAACTCCGATGAGCCCATCCTCCTCTTCTTGTCTTCTCTTCTGTCTTCCCAGGAACACCTGTAAGAAAAAGAAAGACAAAACACACTCCTAATCTGCATGCACAGTCTACCTAAAACAACCCCTACCATACAAAACACTGAACAATCCCAAAAAGGTTTTTTAGAAAAAGGTAGAAAAACAGTATTTACATTAGAATACAATGACATTATTTACAATACACATTTGGGGGGATGGAGTGCCCTAAAAGTCCCAACTAGTGACCACAAGGCCCGAAGGCTAGTCCAATAAAGAGTCTCTCCTGGGCCGGAGCCTGGTGAAGCACAGTTATAACAGGCCAAAGTCCTGAAGGGGAGAGTCTTTGCGGACAGTTCACACATTTTTGAAGTCTGTAGTGTAGGGTGTGTACTGCAATGTCATAAAGATAGAAAAGTTTCGGACTTACCAGCCATTTGTAGTACAAGACTCTGCACGAACCTACACCCTGCCAAAGACTCTCCCTGGCAGCATTTCTTCTGATACAGCTGGGTGGACATCTTCCGGGAACCACAGGAGAGCACATCTGGAGACAGCTGGGCTGATGTCATCTCTGGAGACGGAACCTTAGAACAGGAACAAAAAGAAAAACAGCTGGTCCGACGTCATCCGATTACCAGGCGATGAACAGGAAACAGCTGGGCTGGTGTCCTCTCTGGATCTGAAGTCATCTGGTGGGCCAGTCGATGGTTGCTGAACAGGACAGTACACTGTAGACTGACGAAGGTGGAGCACCTGAGTCCTGGTTATTCATATTGGCGGATCAATAAGGGCACTTCACAGTCTGGTGTGGCAGTATTGACTACCACTGCTCGGCTCTCCATTTTGTAGGCACGGGCTTAATTGCTGGGAGGTCCTTGCACTGAGGCCAATAGTACCGGGGGTCAGGGGCTTGAATTATTACCCCGTCTGAGTGCACATAATTCACACAGTGGGAGATTTCACGTCCCTCTCCATCCATTAGTCTCACTCTGTCCATAAACAGTGTCCTGCCTCTCTTCCACTGGGTATACTTTTCATGGAACAGTCTATTCTTTACATGCTGATTAGCCCCAGGATGCACACTTTTCATTGCTTCATCCCAGATCCAGGATTTCCTGCAGTTCTCAATCTCCTCCCAGACTTTCCGAGGGAAGGTAGGAAAGGTCATACCATAGATCTCATTTGCCTTTCTACGAACCAGTCTCTCCTCTTTACTTGCTTTGGTCAATCTGAGACCGCTGGCCTGGCTTGGGGGTGGCCAGTCCTGGTTCTGCCAGCTTCGCATTCTCAAGGAAATTAGAAATGTATCCCTGACTTCTTCCTCCTGTAAAGCCAGGGCAGTGGCATCACCACCTTCTTCAACACATTCCTCCGAGGCAAGATCTTGAGTCTGTGTACCCGTTCCTTTCTCACAAGGCCACATAGGTTCTCCCTCATCTTCCTCTTCACTGAGGATCTGAGCCCAGGAGTGAGCAGTTGTTCTTACCCCTGATACTATCCATTCATCACTAGGCGTGGAGGTCGACACCTCCCATTCAAAGGCCTCCCGCATCTCATCTTCACCTTCGAGACTCGGGCTAGGCCCCACCACCCGGGGGTCTATTGATGCTTTATCCAAACTTTCTTTCCAAGATCCAGCATCCAAAACTTCAACTTCTGGTTCAGTCTCTAATTCTGCAACCTCTAGCTTTGTGCCACACCCCCCCGAGGGACCTTCCTCCACAGGGTCCGCCTGGTGCTGTGTGCTGCCAACTGCAGATTCCTGAATTTTTGTCCATGTGGGGGCCAAACGACTTGGAGACGCTTTATACAAGCCATATTTTTGTAGGCATCCAGCACAGTGAGGAATCATGAAGACGTCCCTTCCAGCACTCAAGCATATTTGGCATACACGCACTGGATAATTAGGAATCGCCACATCAGGAGGCAGTTGCCCTCCATAGCACCACTTTTCAATATCTCTCAGTCTATTTACTGCTGCTGTTACTACAACCGGGCGATCCGGAATGAGCTGGTCCTGAGGCCATAACTGCAGAAAAATAAACAAAGTTCACTGTAACTGAAAGCCCACTTTAATAGAACACACTCTGTAGCTTTAAAATGGCTCCTCTGCTGCTGTGTTTACTTTACTACCCCACCCTGTAATGGCAGCGGCAGCACTCCTGTGCATCAACATTTAGAATCTGGGTCAAGCCACTGTGCACCCGATTTACACCAGCTACTGATAACTTTTACTCAAACTGCACAACTTGCTCTGATCTGGCTTTACACACATTTACAGGATTTTCCTTGGACTTTTTACAAGATGGTAACATTTACTTTATTCACAGTCCCTTAAAAGCTTCAGGTTTTAGCACAGGATTGCCTGCTCCTACTAGTGTTGCATTTTGCTACAACCCACAGTCTCTCTCTGGCTGCAAAATTTAAACTGAGGCTATTTTCACTTCCATGCACATATTCAATGGCTTTACAGACTTGCACTTGCTGGCTGGACTTCACACAGTCGTTACTTGCAAAGCGACTACACTGCTGCACACACATTTTATATGGCATAACTGAAAATCACTGTTTGAGCAGTTTTATGAAGATTTACTCACTGTTATTAGTAGCAACTTGCTGCGATGGGGTAAAACGGCCTGCAGCCAGTTCTTGAAGGCCTTGGAACACAAACGGGCGGGCAGTCTTAGTGATCGTCGTTTTAACCACCAAATTCACTATTTTCACGATCGATTTGCGGGTTGAGCCCGATTTTAAACTCAAAAGTCTATTTTTAGGATGTTTACAGCACTTTGAATACTCTGCGACGCTCCTCCACTGCCAGTACACGCACTACACTCTGTCTCCCTCTCGAATGCTGAGGCAGTCTCTGAAGAGCTGGCTGAGGGGGCGGGACCAATTGCAACCTGACCAACCATACAATGCCATGCAAATGAGCCTCTTCTTCCTCGGGAAGGCTCCTCTCCTCACGGCGATCGTCGAGCAGGCAAATTTAAACTGTAGAATGCATTTTTTTTTCCAACTGACTCCACGACGGGAGCCCATTTCAACCATGTAACATTGCCATTAACTCTGCAGTCTCTCCATTTACACAGAAAGCATTTCAAACATCCAGGGCATAATTTCTCTGTTGCTACCCCTAGTTTTCCACACTTTTCTTCACAAGATTCATTTTAAAAGCATTTCAAACGTCCAGGGCACAATTTTTCTGTTGCTACCCCATGTCTTCCACACTTTTATTTACCACAGTTCATTTTTAAAGCAGGCAAAAACGCTGTAAACAATTTTTTGATGCAGGACAAGGGCACACTCTTTGGCTTTACAGCTCCTTGGTAAACAGTTGGCATTTTTTTTTAAACAGCAGCACAAGATTCACAGCACACAGTAACACACTAGGGAAATTGCTTCAGCTTTTTGGGCTACCCACTGCCAGATAGCCAAAACGCTAGCCCCCTTGCCCAAGCACCTTCCTTCCCAAACAAATCCAAAGCGGTGCCTCCATTTTTGTAACCCCCACCCCTGCCTTTTTACCAAATGACAGGTGGCATGCTGTTGGCGCTGGCAGCAATACCTGGTGGGGACCTGGGTTCGGGGAGGATGAGGTTACCTGGCACACGGGGACCTAGGTTTGGCTACTCTGCGCAGGGGCACCCAAGTAAATCCGAACACAGGAAGCAATAACTGTAATGTCCAGAACCAGGAATGGGATTTTTCAGTGTGGCTGTTATTCACAACTAGCTGAACACAACAAAGCATAAATGGACCCCCATGGGGCTACGTTTACTGACAATGCAGATTAGAGACTACAAGGCGGTCCACTGGAAGAATGAACCATTTCTACTGTTTTCAGGCTCTGGACCCACCAGGCACACAGCCCGGACTTGCATGCGCTTTGGGTACACAGCCCGACTGGCCCGGCTCCCCTGCCGGCCACTTGACTGATGGTCCATTGGAAGAATGAACCCATTTTACTTATTGTGGCTCCCTACACCACTTAGAGTCTGCGACCCCTAGAGACATTTCCCATTTGCTTCTTCTGACTCCCATCTCAAAAAGAGAATTTTTACCCTTGTTGTGGCTCCCCACACCACTTAGAGTCTGCGACTCCTAGAGAGATTTTCCCATTTGCGACCCACGTCTGGGTACTTCCCTCATCACTGGCCAAGCGCATGAGGCAAGTAGCAATCACAGCAGAAATCCGTAGAGGTGGACCTGGTTACTAAAGATGGGGGGTGTTCCCACCTCCAGCTCCCACAGCCCATACCCGGCCATTTCTCTGGACAAACTGAAACTTCGGACTGTAGATTAAACGGTGGATGAACTGTCGCACCCCCTCTACAATATTACTTGAATTCACACAGACTTTAGCTTTTGAACCTACTCCATTTGTTTGTCCTAGTACTATAGGCCTCCCAAATAGTAGTTCAAATCCCAGATTTCTTCACATATCCCAGGCTGAAGAAACACATTTTTGCCCTCTCATATTAGAGCAAACACTCACCCTTTTGTTGCAGGTGCCCCACAGGCGAAGTACAACTCTTTCCACTTTACAAGCACAAACTGAAACTGTAAAAGGCAGCTTTCTTTCTTCTGCAGAAATTAGGGGATTGCCCCTGGAATCTACATGGGGATACTTTACTTCCTTTACTCCCCCCCCCGGAGGGAGGGGGCACTGAGACCCGGACAGCGGTCTCCACCACTTGAACACTGGACACTGACCTTCTTGCTTCAAAACAAACAGGAGACTCTCTTCCTGCTTGTAAGCATGCAGGAGACTGACTTCCTTCCCTTACAGAAGGTAAACAGGAACTGACTTTGAAAACTCCCAACGTTCTATCTCACTCCCTCTGCTGCAGATTCCAATGTGGCTTATGCAGCTGCAACAGTTCTATTGGTGATGTCATCTCTCAGTCTCAGCTGAGACTGAGAACAGAGTGAGACAGTGTGAAACCCGTTTAACTGGAGTTTCACAAGCTGCCTTCCCTGCCTACCACTAGGTCTTACTGGGATTCTCTTGTTACCCCGGGTTACTTGTGGGTGGTACATAGGCCTTAATGTAGGGGTGTATGTAGGAGGTTGGCCTGTCTGAGGGGTATGAGCTTTAATGTTTGGGCACTTTGCTATTTTTTCATACAAATTGTTGTAAGTACTTTAAAAAAAAAAACCAATGTATTGTAAACAATAAAATCTCTCGCTGAATTTTATTTAGTTGGTGTGCTGGATTCTTTTTTTAAATAGTATATGTAGTGGGCACATAGGCCTTAATGTATTAAGTACATGGGCCTTAACATAGGGGTTACATGTAGGGGGTACAGAGTCAGTAATGTAGGGGGTACATTGGCAGTAATGTGGGGGGTATATGGGCCTTAATGTAGTTGGTTCATAGGCTTTAATGTAGGGGATACATGGGTGATAATGTAGGGGTACATGGGCCTTAATGTAGAGGGTACATGGGCAGTAATGTAGGGGGTACATGGGCAGTAATGTAGGGGGTACATGAGTCTTAATGTATTGGATACATGGGCCTTAATGTAGAGGGTACATGTAGTGGGTACATGGGCGGAAATGCAGAGGGTACATCGGCCTTAATGTAGGGGGTACATCGGCCTTAATGTAAGGGTAGATGTAGGGGTACATGGGCGGTAATGTAGGGGGGTACATGAGCCTTTATGTAGGGGTATATGGGTGATAATGTAGGGGGCACATGTGGGGGGTATATGGTTGATGATGTAGGGCGTACATTGGCATTAATGTAGGGGGTACATGGGCGTTAATGTAGGGGGTACATGGGCCTTAATGTAGGGGTACATGGGTGGTAATGTAGGGGGTACATGAACCTTAATGTATTGGATACATGGGCCTTAATGTAGAGGGTACATGTAGTGGGTAAATGGGTGGAAATGCAGAGGGTACATTGGCAGTAATGTAGGGGGTACATGGGCCTTAATGTATTGGATACATGGGCCTTAATGTAGAGGGTATATGTAGTAAGTACATGGGCAGAAATGTAGGGGTACATTGGCAGTTATGTAGGGGGGTACATGGGCCTTAATGTAAGGGTAGATGTAAGGGGTACATGGGTGGTAATGTAGGATATACATTTGAGGTAATGTAGGGGGTACAGGGGCGGTAATATAGAGGGTATATGGGCCTTAATGTAGGGGGTACATGGGCCTCAATGTAGTGGGTAGATGGGCGGTAATGCTGGGCATACATTAGAGGTAATGTGGGGGGTAAATGGGCCGTAATGTAGGGGATATATGAGCAGTAATGTAGGGAGTAGATGGGCCTTAATGTAGGGTGTACCTGGGCCTTTATGTAGGGGGTACATGTAAGGGTATATGGGCTGTAAAGTAGGGAGTACATGGGCCTTTATGTAGGTGTATATGGGCAGTAATGTAGGGGGCACATGGGCTGTAATGTGGTGGATACATGGGCCTTAATGTACAGGGTACATGAGCCTTAATGTATGGGGTACATGTGGGGGGTATATGGCTAGTGATATAGGGGTACATTGGCATTAATGTAGGGGGTACATGGGACTTAATGTAGGGGGTACATGGGCCTTAATGTAGGGGGTATATGTAGAGGGTATATGGGTGGTAGTGTCGGGGATACATGGGTGGTAACGCAGAGGAAACATGGGCCTTAATGTAGAAAGTACATCGGCAGTAATGTACCGGGTACATCAGCATTAATGTAGCGGGTACATGGGCCTTAATGTAGGGGGTACATGGGCGGTAATGTACTGGGTACATGGGCGGTAATGTAGGAGGTACATGGGCCTTAATGTAGGGTGTGCATGTATGAGGTTAAATAGGTTGTAATGTAGAGGGTACATGATTGATAATGTAGGGGGTATATGGGCCTTAATATAGGGGGATCTTGGGCCTTAATGTAGGGAGTACATGTATGGGGTACATGGGTGGTAATCAAGGGGGTACTTGGGTGGTAATATAGGGGATACATGGGCTTTAATGTAGGGGGTAGATGTAGTGGGTATATGAGCAGTAATGTAGGGGGTACATAGGCCTAAATGTAGGGGTATATGGGCCATAATATTGGGCTACATAGGCAGTAATGTAGGCGGCACATGGGCCTTAATGTGGGGGTACATGGGCCTTAATGTAAGGGGTACATGGGCCCTAATGTATGGGGTACATGGGCCTTAATGTAGGGGGTACATGTAGAAGGTACATAGGTGGTAATGTAAGGGGTACATTGGCCTTAATGAAGGGGTACATGGGCCTTATCATAGGGGTACATGTGGGGGTTAATGGGCAATGTATGAGGTACATGGGCCATAATGTATACGTGCACATGGGCCTTAATGGAGGGCAGATGTAGGGGGTACATGGACAGTTATGTAGAGGGTAGCCTCACTATCCCTCCCTTGTTCTTTCTTCACTCCTTAATATACCTGTAAAATGTTTTATCCCCCTTCTTTACTGAGTTGGTTATCTTTTCTTCGGTTTGGGTCTTTGCTATTGTAGCTGCTGCCCTGCTTCCTTCTGCTTTAGCTGATACAGTTCTATATCCTGCTCCTTCTGTGATTCCTTATACTTGCTGAATGCTATCTTGTTCTCCATAACCTTCCCCACCACCTCGTTTGAGAACCATAGTATTTTTTCTCCTTCAATTTGCATTTTGCTCATTTGCTTCACCCAAATGCTTGTTGCCTCTGTGATGGTAGTTTTGATTTTTCCCCATTGTTCCTCCACCCCTCCTTCCTGCCCATTTGCTAGTGCATTCCTTAGGGGCACTCCCATTTTGCCAAAGTCAGCTCTCCTAAATTCCAGTAACCTCACTTTTGTATGGCTTTACTCTACAGCTATGTTTATCATGAACCACACTGGTAGTAGTTTGTTCCCAGATGACTACCCACTTCTAAATCTGAGATCCTCTCTCTGTCCTCGTTTGAGAGTGCCAGGTCTAAGATTGCTCCTTCCCAATGGGTTCCAACATTAGCTGTCTGAGGCATGCCCCCTGTAGGGCAACGAGAATGACCCTGCTCCTGGATGTGCCTGCAGCAAAGGTGCTCCAGTTAACATCTGGCATATTCAGGTCCCCCATCAACAATATCTCCCTTTTTTCTGCCATTTTAAGGATGCCATTTATCATTTCCTTGTCCATTTTCTCCCCCTGAGATGGGAGTTTGTGTACAGCCCTGTGTGGATTGTGATACCATTTCCTGTCACCAAGGTGACCCACTGTGCCTCCTCTCCTCCATTACCCTTTAGTTCCATTTCCTTGATCCCTTGCCTTACGTAGAGAGCTACTCCTCCTCCTAATTTACCTTCCCTGTCCCTCCTGTAGATTGTGTACACTAGTATGTTGACATCCCAGTCATGATTCTCTGTGTACCATGTTTCTGTGACTGCCACGATATCCAGGCATCACTCTTCCATCAAGGCCACTAGTTCAGGAAGATTGTTACCCAGACTATGGGCATCGGTACTCATCGCCCTCCATGTTTTGATGGCCTTACCCCTTTTAGCCCAGTCCCTGTCCTTGCTGCCTTTTTCTCCATTTACCCCTGTCCCGCTCCCTATCGACCCCTCTACTGAGGAAGAGGAGGAACTTCTTTCCTCAGACAGCTCCACTGCATCTTCAGTTGGTGAGGACTCAGTCAAGCATACTCCTAGGTCCCTTCCTGAAGATCTTGCCTTCTTTAATGTGATGAAGCAGCAGTCCTCAGCCATGGGCTTTCATACAGTGGAGGAATATGCCACTGGGGGGGGACCTGTTGGACTTCCTGGAGATCCCAGACTCTCCTCCCCTAAAGTTATTCCTCCCATCCTTCCTGCCTTGAGCAATGCCAATACTGCAGCTTGGCATAGGCCAGACATGGTACCTGCCATGCCTTGCCAGGTGGACAAGCTTTATCATGCCCCTTCCAGGGCCTTCCTTACTATACTACCCAGCCAGAGACCGATTCTGTGGTAATTAAAGCAGCACACAACAGGTCCAAGGTGTCCAAGCACCTTAGTTTCCTCCCCCCTGACAGGGAATCCAGGCGGATGATCTTTGGGGTAAGAGGGTCTATGCTTCCTCCACTCTGGGGCTTCGGATTGCTAACTATCTTTCGCATGTGGTCAGATACCAGAATACCATCTGGAAGAAGGGGAAGGCAACTGCCCAAGCCCTCCCAGACTGGTTCCAGAAACAGGAGGTTCTCAAAAGCTTACCAACTGCTGAGGACATTAGTAAGCATCATCTTAAGGCCTTATATGATATTTTTGACACTGGTGCCAGGTCTGCTGCTACAGGGATTTGCTTTAGTAAGCACTCCTGGCTGAGAGTCTTGGGGTTCGCAGCAGATGTCCAGCAGAAAGTGCTGAATGCCCCCTTCAATGTCTCCAAGTTTTTGGGGCCTCATGTCCAGAACATCATCAATGACTTGCAGGCATCTGGAAGGGCTATCAAGTCTGTACATTCACTTTATCATACGCAGCCTAGGAGCAGACAATGCCTTCCCTTTTGTAAGGTATCCCACAAGTCAGTAGCAGGCACCTGTCCGCAGGGCAAGAGATAGGTCTCCTCAGCCCTGGCCACCACCTCCTCCACTGGTGCTGCCGCAAAGTGACCCAGAGGCAACAGATGAGCCCCAGCAGCAGGATCTGCCTCTGCTGGTGGTCAGAGGTCAGTTCTCCCTCCATCTCAGTCAATGGAGAACCATCACTTCAGATGCCTGGATTCTTTAAATCACAGAGAGGGGTCACACCTTGCAACTTATAGAGATGCCTCCAGAGACTCCTTCAATACCCTCCACCTACCACCCAGCCCATCTAGCGGTCCTCCTGGAGGAGGTACAGCCCCTTCCGCAGAAAAAGGCCACAGAGCCAGTGCCTGAGTGCCAAAAGAACAGAGGATTCTATTCCAGGTTCTTCCTGGTCCCCAAAAGAACCAGACATCTGAGGTCTATTTTGGATCTCAAGGACCTCACCCTTTATATCCAGTACAAAATATTCTGCATGGTCACTGTCAGGTCTGCTGCCCCTACTCAAGCAGGGTGACTAGCTGTGCTCCCTGAATATGCTAGATGCTTGCCTGCATATCTTGGTGTGTCTCCCAAACAGGAGGTTTCTCCAGTTCCTGTTTCAGGGCGGACATTACCAATTCAAGGTATTGCCTTTGGCTTATCCTCTGTGCCATGGTTCTTTACAAAGTGCTTAGCAGCAGTAGCTGCAGCCCACCAGAGAGAAGGACTGTACGTTTCCTCCCACCTGGATGACTGGCTTCTCAAAGTGCCTCCTTAAAGCTCCAGCCAGAGATCAGCTCCTCTGGACCCTGGAGAGGACTCTCCAACTGTTCCTTTCCCTGGGCATCATGGTCAGTCTGCCCAAGTCCATCTTGATCCCATCCCAGATGCTGCAGTATATAGGGGTGGTCTTGGACTCAGTGCAGGGCTGAGCTTTCCTACCCCTCGACAGGGCAGAGTGTCTCATCGCCCAGGTTTAGGAGGTCACCAACATCCATCATGTTCCTTTGAGGATGTACCTGAGGCTATTGGGTCTTATGGATATGGCTATTGCCATGGTCCCCTTGGCCAGACTGCACATACAGGTGCTCCAGTGAACTCTCAGGGTGCAATGAGACCAACACATGGACGACTTAGAAGAACTAGTGCTGATCTCTTCCCCAGTCCTCAAGGTGCTCCAGTGGTGGATGGACTTACAGAACCTGTTACAAGGTGTTCCTTTCCAGATCTCTTTTCCCCAGCAGGTCCTCACCACGGATACCTCTGGTTTGGGTCCCTTCAGGCTCTTACCAAGGTGGTCCTGCATATCAACATCCTGGAAATGCAGCTGATCCTGTATGCCATGGAAGGCTTTCAGTACCATCTCATTCCAGACACCTGTTGATCCAGTCAGGCAATCTTAGTGTTGTTACTATATCAACAAACAAGGGGCAACGCATTCATACCCCTTGTGCAGGAAGGCCATGAGAGTTTGGTACTGGGCACTGGACCACAGTCTGGTTCTCTCAGCTGTCCATGTCCCCGGCATTCAAAATGCCCTGGTGGACAGTCTCAGCCAGACTCAGTCCAGAATGCGTGCATGGGAGCTTCACTCATCCTCGCAGAAGATTTGTTCGCCAGATGGGATCATCACAGAGTTGCACTTTTTTGTGTCTCCACTGAATGCAAAACTGCCCAGTTTCTGCTCGCTAGTTTTCTGGCGAGACACGTTGTCCCTCTCCTGGAGCAGGAAGTTCCTTTATGCCTTCCCTCCATTTCCTCTGATTCAAAGGGTGCTACTCAAGCTGCAGATGGAGGGGGCCAGCATGATATTGGTCGCACCATTCTGGTCATTGCAGATATGGTTTCCATTACTGCAACAGTTAATGGAGGAGCCTCTGGTTCCCCTGCCCCTTTGCAGGGATATGCTGATGTAGGTTCCGGGGACCCTGGTCCATCCAAACCTCAAGTCCATTTGTCTGCATGCCTGGCTCCTGAGGACATAACCATCGCTTGGTTTTGAGTATCCCACAGAGTATCTGATGTCCTTATATCAGCTCAGCAGCCCTCCACTAGAGCCACATACTGTATGCCATGAAGTGGAAGAGGTTTGCCATCTGGGCTGCCAAACATCATCTGGACCCTTTCACCTGTCTGTGGAGCCAGATTTTAGACTACCTGATTTCCTTGTTGGACTCCGGCCTCCAGTATTCCTCCCTCAAGGTGCACATTTTGGCTATTTCTGCCATTCACAAGCTCGTTGATGGCCACACTGTGGCACAGCTAGAGATATCTAATACTTTTCTCAGTGGAATCCTGCATCTGAACCCTTCAATCCATTCCCCAGTCCCGGCTTGGGATTTAAATTTTGTTTTGGAGAAATTTATCCTGTCTCTGTTTGAGCCAGCTGCGACTTGCGAGCTATGCTTTCTTTCCTGGAAAGTATTATTTTTAGTTGTTATTACCTCTTTTCAAAGGATTTCTGAGCTTCTGACTCTCTGGTGTGAAGAGCCTTATTGATTTTTTTTATCTCTTTTAGTGTTGCTGGCTTCCTTCCGGAGGGAGCCCCCAGCCCCATCCCCCAATGTCCACCATCCTGCACTGACCTGTTCCCAGGGCTTACCCCACTGGTGGGGCCTGCGGGGTTCCCCAACCCCCACTGGAGACCAGATTCAAGGGACCAGTGCTGTGGCTGGCCGGGAGTGGAGCCTGCAAGGTGCCCTCCACCATCCTGCTGTGGCAACTTGATTCTTCTAGAGTTTCTCCCCTGGAGTCGAGGTGTGCAAAGAGGCCTGCCGAGAGGAGCGTGCACGCAACTGCATGCACACCCTCCAAGCATTCTGCCCCAACTCCTCCCCTGTCTACATTGTGGCAGCCATGTCCCCCAGCCTCCGCTAGGGAGCAAACAGGCGCCGACATCTGGGAACCCCCCCTTCCCGGAGAAGGAGAGCATTCTGTCAGATGCTCTAGCCTTCTTTGTTCATGCCAACCCCCGGTGGCCCGTGCTCATTCCTGAACACAGGTCACCAGTGTTGCACAAGGTAAGGCATCCAGCACCTCAGCCCTCAGTGCCACCAGGTCGATGAAGAGCCTTATTTGATTTTTCACAAAGACAGGGTGTCTTTGTGCATGAATCCTAAGTTGGCGTCTGAGTTTACCCTGAACTAATCTATCCATCTTCAAATTTATTTCCCAGAGTATGCCAATCCAGAGGAAGCACTGCACCATACTTTAGATGTGCACAGAATTCTGAAGTATTATCTGCTCTGAACTAAGGATTGCAGAAAAACAAAGCAGCTGTATGTTTTTTTGCCACAGGAAGAGAGGGCACTAAGGTTTCTAATGTTTGTCCAAACGGTTGGCACATTGTATTGTGTTCTTTTACAACAAGCATGGCAAAAAGTTGCTAGGGGTGGTGAGATCCACAAGGGGCATGGCTACCTCAATGGCTTGTTTCAAGAAGGTCTCAGCTGCTGACATTTGTGCTGCTGTGACCTGGAGTACCATCCACACTTTCACCAAACTATTCACTCTGGGCATTGCTTCTAGAGCCCAAGCAGGCTTCAGCTGGGCTATCCTGCAGGGCCTCCTGTCTTAGGGTTTGATTGGCCTTCCTCTCAGACTGTTCTGCTGCACCTGTAACTGCTTGGTACTTGTTCCTACGATGGTACTTGATGACTGAGATAACCCTGAAGAAGATAGAACAGTTATGTAAGAACTTACCATAACAATAGATCTTCGAGTGGATCTCAGTCATCAGGTCTGCCTTCTCTTCCACCATCCCCCTCTTATAGGGCTTTCTTCTGAGAACTAGCTAACTGGTGTTTCTAGCCTTTGATTCTGGCCTGCACACCTCTCTCTCTCTCTCTCTCTCTCTCTCACTCTCTCTATCTCCTTGGTCCCCCCATGGAAAGGGATTACTCCTTTCATCTCCAGGGGAAAGAACTGAGGAGGGAGCAGGGTGGTTCATGCCTTTATAGGGTTAGTGATGCCGGCAGGTGACGTCGGTGTGGGCAGCTCCAGTGGTAATGCTGAAAGTCTTTCATGTGGATCATGCTTCACTAACAGTGAAGTTCCTACGGTGTGACTAGATGACTGAGATCCCCTCTAAGATCTACTGTCACGGTAAGTTCTTATGCAACTGTTCCCTGTGGGACACTCTTCTGATGGACCCAGTTGCATCCTGGAAGAACACTAAACAGATTGTTTTGTGTCTGCCCCCCTTCCACTGTCCAGGACAGTGGTGGAGGATGCTGTAGTGAGGCCCTTGATCCAAAGCCTTGTGCACCCTTCCCCTAGATCTGCAAGGTAGTGATCAAGGCCCAGAAGGAGAAGGCAAGGATGATCCTGATAGCTCCAGACTGTCCTCAGCAGTTCTGGTACTCAGATTTCACCAGTCTCAGCGGCAGACCTCTGTGGTGACTGCCTGTCCACCTGGATCTGCTGACTAGACAATAGGGGAAGGTCCTGCACCAGGACCTACAGCCCCTACACCTCATGGCATGGTTCCTGAGTGGCTAAAGTTCCAGGCCTCATGTCTTTCAGATGAAGTGTTCTACCTTGCAGAGGCCTCCCGTAAAGTTATCTTGCCAGTGTTATGCCTTTAAATGGAAGTTGATCTCCATTTGGTGCCATGGCAAGGAGCTTGATCCCCTTGTCTGCCCTGTGGTGAGCATCCTGGACTACCTTTGGTCTCTCTATCAGCTGTAACTGCAAGCGACAACTCTTTAAGATGCACAGGACAGCCATCTCAGCTTACTAGGCATGGGCTAATAAGCTGACAGTGGTCCAGAAGAAGGTAGTCGGGTGCTTTTTCAAGGGCCTAGACCACTGTCCCCTCTGGTGCATGAAATACCTCCACCGTGGGACTTCCTGCTGGTGTTGGCTATGCTCATGGGCAACTCGTTTGAGCCTGTGCACAGGTGTGAGATGTCATGTCATGGAAGAAGGCCTCCTTGGTGGCCATCATATCAGCCAGAAGAATTGGGGAGTTCCAGGCACACTCTGTGGAATCTCCCTACCTGGTCTTTCACAGTGATAAAGTCATCCTTCACCCCAACCTGTAGTTCTTCCCAAAGGTTGTATCGGAACTTTACCTTAACCAGGTGATTAACTTACTGGTATACTTTACTAACCCATTTTCAGAGGCCGACCGCAGGCTTCATACCCTGTACCTGTGCAGGGTGCTTTCTTATTATATAGAGTGCATGACTAGAGTTCAGGGAGAGGCTCAACAGATGTTGATAACATATGCTGAAGCCTCAGCTGGCAGACTGGCAGCAAAGTGAATGATTGGCTGGTGCATTACATCCTGCATCGACCTCTACTATAGGTTGGCTGGTAGGAAGTCTCCTGTTGGGTTTAGAGCTCATTCCACCAGACATACCACTGCCTCAGTGGCTGCTTCCAGCATGTTCCTGTACTGGAACTCTGCATGGCTGCAACCTGGAAGTCAGCACACACCTTCATTTCCTAGTACCGCATTGACTTTTGGTCATGCCGGGATGTTGGTTTTGAGACCCCGGTTCTCCAGCCTCTGTTCACCAAATAGGGATGCTTGCCATGTCCTCTCCTCCCAGAGAACTGCTAGGAGTCTGCCAGAGTGTGGATAGTGAACCATATCCATGCCCCTAGAAAAATAGGTTACTCACCTGTAACCGTAGTTCTAGGAGTGGTATATAGTTCACATCCACACAACCCACCTGGCCTCTCCCCTGACAAGTGACATATGGATTCCTGTTTCCAGCTTGCAAGATCTGACGTCACAATGTAGGGTCAGGGTATATATTGCCCAGGTGATGGGAGGAGCTTAGCTTAAAGATGTCCAGCAATTCAGAATGTTCCAGTGAAACTGCCAGTGTGTGGATTTGAACTATATATCACTCCTTAGAACTACGTTAAAAGTGAGTGACCTATTTTTGTGTCTCACCTGGGCTATCTGGGCTAGATACAGTAGATTGTTGAACAAAAAAAAAAACTTCTGGGCCTGCTCTGTGGTACTGAGTGATTAGGGTTGCACAGGCACAATGGTGACCCGGGTTCGAGGTCTGAACGTTGGCCGTCAGGTACGGTGGCCAATAGGGAGGGCTCTGAGTCCTTAGACACTCTCCTGCTGGAGTTGAATGGGACAAGCGACAGCACACCAGCAAGCACCTTGCCAGGCCAGTCGCAGATGTGAAAAATAGTAGGTGGGTGGGCTGGAAGAAAAAGTCACTGAAATGTTACACTGGTACATTGGACGACTGTCTTTGCTGGTTGATTCATGCCAACAGCCCCTCCACCCCACACCCCGAGCACCACATGAAGGACCCTTCCAGTCAGCATGCCTGCAAAGTCTGTTCCTCTGGCAGAAACAAGTCTGCAACAGAATGGAGTAGTCCAGAGTAGAAAGCAGTCCCACTGGGCCAGAGGAGGCCCCCAGGAGGAACACGCCAGCCCTTAGGTTTTAAGCAGGCTTGAGCTCTAGAGAAGATCATCCATGACACTGAGTGGTGAGTCTGGAGGACAGAAAGGCTCGAAGGAGAAAGTTGCCAGTGGGCATGTGAGGAAGATAATTAGAAGGGACAAAAAAAGCATGCATCATCTGTTTCCATTTTAGTTTCATATTGCCACATCAGTGGTTGTGTTACCACTGGTTTATTAAAATAATTTATGGAAGTTTGCCATAGCAAATGGGAGTAGTCACCTATCAGAGTTGTGAATCATTCTCCTATCATTCAAACTGCCAAAAAGTGCTGTTTTCCATGGAAAAATATCCTTTTATTTCTGTGTTCTATTTCATTTGCATGCCCCTGCTCCCCTCTTTTTTTCTCAGTGCTCCAACCCCCAACCATGACATCATGCAAGGGAAACAAAGTTTTTTAAAGAGACACTGTCAGTTTTAATCTGACTCATTAAATTGTTTCCAAGTAGCTGTATCTAGCATTATAATGAGTACTCAGAGCCCTGTAATCACTGACTCAAGTGACACTTCTACATAGAAACATAGAAACAGAGTTTGACGGCAGATAAGGACCGCGTGACCCACCTAGTCTGCCCGTTTCCCTACCTACTGGATAAGCTGCACATCCTAGGTAACCAACATTTTTTCCTACTCCCCACAAGAATTGCCTTATGTCTGTCCCATGCATTCTTGAATTCTCCCCCAGTTTTAGACCCCACAACCTCCTCAGGAAGGCGGTTCCATGTGTCCAACATACTCTGTGAAAAAATACTTCCTCACATTGCCCCTGAGCCGTCCACCCTCTATCTTCAAATTGTGTCCCCTTGTTCTTGCACATCTTTTTTTCTGAAAGATGCTACCCTCTTGGACTTTGTTGATTCCACTGAGGTACTTAAAAGTTTCTATCATGTCCCTTCCTCCTTTCCTCAAGGGTATACATATTAAGCTCCTTTAGTCTCTCTTCGTATGGCGTCTCTTGCAGACCCTGCACCATTTTAGTTGCCCTCCTCTGGACTGCCTCCACCCTGTCTATGTCCTTGTGGAGATGGGGTCTCCAGAACTGGATGCAGTACTCCAGATGGGGTCTTACCAACTGTCTTTACAGAGGGATAAAAACTTCCTGTTTTCTGCTGGTGATGCCTCTCCCTACACATCCCAGTATCACCTGAGCCATCCCTACTACCTTCTCACATTGCTTGCCTTTCCTTAAGGTCGTCTGATATGATTACCCCTAGGTCCCTTTCCATGTTTGTTGTTGTTACACCCCCACCCCCCATTGTGTACTCTTCCTCTGGGATTTTGTTTCCCAGGTGCATTTTTTGGCACTTCTGTACATTGAATCTAAGCTGCCATACTTCTGACCATTCCTCCAACCTTGCCAAGTCCCTTCTCATCCTTTCTACCCTCGTGTATCAACCCTGTTGCAGATCTCTGTGTCATCTGCAAAGAGGCATACTCTTCCTTCCAGTCCCTCTGCAATGTCACTTATAAAGACATTAAAAAGGACTGGACCCAGTACTGAACTCTGTGGTACCCCACTAGTAACCCCCTTTTTTCAGAGTGGACTCCGTTTACTACTACTAATATTTATAGCCATTCAAGCCCTATTACATAAACTTAGAAAAGTATCATCACACTCCCACGTTTTGACAGGAGCTGTCACTTCAGACCCGTCACTTCACCAGCAGGCAGTAAAAGTAACACATCTACACGGAATGGCAAATTATCTTTTTGGCCTACTTGCTTCACAAAAACATTTTTTCAGAAGCTTTTCTACAGACTGTATTGTTGTAAACACTACTGAAAAGACAATGAACTTCGATTAGGGAGGCAGAAAAAGCAGCCATTTACTGTACCCACAATGCTTCATTATGTAAATTGGTATATAGGCTATTATATTTTGGTGGTCACTACAGAAATAGGAGACTCCATCTCTCAGTAAATAAATCCTGTCAGCTACTGTATGCAGAATGTCTTGTGTTGAAAACAAACATATGAAAACTTATATCGTTGAAGCCACTACACAAATATGAGACTGCACCTCACAGTAAGGAAACTGGAAAACAACTTCTTATTGTACCTACAATGCCTCGCTATGTACAGCTACATATTAGATGTTATTCTGCAGTTGCCTCTACCAAAATAAGAGCCTGGAGCTCTGAGTAAGGAACATTTAAGCCAACTTTATAATTTACCCAGAATTCCTTGTTGCTGTATGTAAAACATTGACAGCTTCCCTTGCATGACATCATTTTGTGGGTATGGCCACACAGAGAAAACTGGAGAGCAGCCAGAAACAAAGTGCTGATAAAACATTACAAAAAATGACTATGATCAATGTTTTTACAAAACAAATTGCAGCTCCAACATCTGAAGCATGGTTGGCAATGGCATACTATGTGAAAAAGGCATTTGGAGAACTTCCATAAATTGCTATTAAAAATGACATTTAGGATTCAGAGAGCATCTAATAGAAATGGCAGGGCCGGCATCAGCACCCGGACAAATGCTCAGGGCCCTGACAACCTTAGGGGGCCCATGGGGCAGTCTAAAACTAAAAAAAAAAAAAAAACTGCAGGCGAGCGCAAGCCTGGTTTGGTTCTGGAGTCTTGGAAAAGGCTGGGGGGTCACCACCGCATGTCTGTGTTTCATTTCAATTAAAATTCCATTGTTTGATTCTTTGACTGGTGCTGCTCATGCTAGGCAGTCAGTGCACTGCGCTTTCGTCCACCTGTTTGCTGCATCTGCAGGTGCAGTGCAGCTGCTGCAAGTTACATACAATATAATTTATTTAGCTGGGCTGGGGGCCGACTCACACTGACTCTGTACATGATTGTATCTCAGAGCAGGATTGCATATTAGGAGGGGTTTCACACTGCTTTATATTATTGAATATAGGTGTTCTGTTTCAAAGTGTGCCGCCATCCTTTGGCACTGCTGTTTCGTCTCTGCTCTGGTCGGATTTTTTATGAGATCCATTTGTTTACCCCAATGTCTCTTGGAGCCGCACTGCCATTCAGTGTTGTTCCATACTATAGCCCGAGGTGTGTCGAGATGTGCAAGAGGCATCAATATAAATGGTGTCATCCTACAGCTTCGTGGTCAAATGTGTGTTTCTCTTGCTCTGCCACAGAGATTGGAGCTCATTTCTGCAGTGCTTTCCAGATTATTTCTAACAGTACAAAACAATTAGAAACTTAATAGAATCGATCCTCACTGTCATTGAGGCACAGGTCAGGAAGCATAGGAAAAACCAGGAGCAGCTGTTGAATGCACCAAAAATGTTTATTTACAGTAGCAGTAACACAAAAAAAAATAAACTTGTTCAGAATAACTATGTAAAGAGGAGAAATTAAATAGCTTTTTCTTTCAGTCCCTGGCTGTGTCCCTTTTTCTTCTCATCTTTCTTGCAGTTGCAGCTTAGCTCTTATAAGTCCTTTCAACCCCCATCCTTAGCAAGCATCCTGTTTTTGTAAATATCAGGCAGGAGCTGATAGAACACAGTGTGCTTCTTGAGCTGAGGCCCCCTTTTACACAGCTTTTGTAAAAGGCTTAAAATTGAACTCTTGTAACCTCTAGCTTCCAGCATCTTTTTGCAGTCATGTCAAGTTATAATTATATACATTTCAACAGTAATGCTATATATTTTCCAAACACAAAGGATCCCAATATCAGTTACATTTCTATACAATGATTTGCACATATTTTTATATTAGTAGATGTGCAAGGGAGGAAAAACAGACAGCAAGAGAAAACTGAGAGTCAGTGAGAGGCAAAGAACTGCGAGCCTGTTGGGGTGATCAAGTCCAAAGTCTCACAGGAAAATTTGGTTATGCAACCAGACAGACAAGAGACAAAAAAAGGAAAGATCCTTGCATTTAAACACTTTCTACCCTGTCACATACACCCCTCCTCCTTAAGAGGGAACCTGTTTTATTAAACAAGTTTCCAAAACTGTTTATTCTCTAATAACATTTGCTACTTTCAGACTTTAAGCACATGTACATCATCTCGCTCTCTTTTTTTTTATAACAGTAATGCAAGCAGTACAGTTCAAACCCATACATTTGATTTTCAACCCCCAGAATCCTCAATTCCTGAGCCATATATTGATAGAAAATCAGTATTACTATTCTCTTTACCAGATTTGTGAACCACTGTGAATTTAAATGGCTGTAGTGCCACGTACCACCACATGATTCTGGAATTTTTATCTTTCATCTGGTTAAGCCAACAGAGAGGACTGTGATACGTTACAAGAACAAAATCAGTTCTTAGCAAATAAAACTTCAGGGACTCCATGGCCCACTTTGCTGGTAGACATTCCCTTTCAATAATGGGGCACATTTTCTCTCTGTCATGCAATTTCCTACTTGTGTAGAGGATAGGATGTTCTGTCTCATCTACATATTGGCTCAGTGCAGCACCTAATCCAACCTCGGATGCATCTGTTTGTAACAAAAATGGTTTCTCAAAGTCTGGGCTCCTTAAAACAGGGGCTGAACATAATGCAGCCTTTATGGCTTGAAAAGCTTTATCACACTCTGGGGTCCATTTCACACTGTTTGGGTACCGTTTTTTAGTGAGTTCAGTGAGGGGAGTAGCTAACTTAGCAAAGTTGGGAACAAATCTCCGATAATAACCAGCCAGCCCTAAAATGACCAGACATGTTTCTTTCTTTTAGGTACAGGGCTGTTAGCTACAGCTTCTATCTTAGAAATCTCTGGCTTGACTTCTCCATTTTAAAACACATAGCCCAAATTTCTGGTTTCCTGCATGCCCAGTGCACATTTGGTAGGATTAATAGACCTGAATTTTTGATAGCTTGGATAACTGCTCGTAGGTGTTCTGGGTGGCTTTTCCAGTCTGGATTGTGCAGCACAATAACCAGTGTGAGGGGATAAAATGACATCCATGTACCGCTGGAATGTAGCTGGCACACCATGTAAACCAAATGGCATGGTGGTGAATGGGTAGAATCCTATAGGGGTGGCAAATGCAGTTTTATCTCTGGATTCTTTAGCTAAAGGTATTTGCCAGTAACCCTTGGTGAGATTGAGGGTACTGATATACTTAGCACCCCCCAGTCTGTCCACCAAATCATCTATTCTGGGCATAGGATAACTGTCAAATTCTGACACTTGATTAAGTTTCCTAAAATCAAGGCAGATTCTAACCCCCCCTTCTTTTTTCTTTACAATTACCATGGGAGATGACCAAGCACTCTTCGACTCCTCTATGATACCTAATTCTTTCATTTTTTGTATTTCCTTAACCACGTCAGCTCTTAACGCTCTGGCAACCTGTATGTCTTTTGCCTAATAGGACGAGCATTCCTTGTCACTATTACATGCTCAACCCCTTTTGCTCTGCCTGATACCATGGCGAAAGTACTGTTAAATGTCTTCAGCACAAGCTGGCCCACCGGCGCAGTAGTTGGGGTTCTGCTTGCGATGCCGGTGAACTGGGCTCAGGAACGAGCCTGGGTCGTCGGAGGGCCAGCCGCGGGGAGAAGGATGGAGCATTCCAAGGACTGCTCTCCTTCTCCGGGGGGAGAGTCTTTGTGCTCGGTGCGAGGGTGACACCTAGCAAAAGCTGGGTGTATAACCCTGAGCACCGACACATAGTCGAAGAGGGGAGGCACTGGGGCAGGACAGACTCTGGCATCTTTGCACGCCTCCACCCCAGCCAATAGGGGGACAAAAATCCCTCCTCACCAGACATCTCCATGACGCCCTGCTCCTGGCTTCAATTAGCCGCCAGGCCACATACTCTCCAACCAGTTACTAATACACAGCGCCGATTTCTGCTGCGGCGCCGTGCTCCACCTCCTGGGGGGGCAAGCCAGGAGTAATCGAAGAGAATGAGTGGATAATTGGTTGGTGGAAGCCTCTGGGGCACCTTGACCAGGGCGGACCCTTGACAGAAGGAGAGGGGGTCAAAAAGAGGGTAAAATATAAAAAAAAAATGCCTTCAGCACATTACGAATGTCTGCAGTTTGTTCTGAGGTTAAGAAAACATTCACCTTTACAGCATCAGCATTTACAGTTTGTTCCAGTCTATCATAAGCTACATCAGTATCTTCCTTATCAGTTTCTGGTAAAACTAGCAAGGCAGCTTTTGGCATTTTTTCAACCCATTTCTTGAGAAGGTTAGCATGGTATGTCTTAGTAGGATTTTTCCTGTCAGGGATCTCAATCTCGTAGTTAACAGTGCCAGTACATCTAATAACCTTATAAGGCCCTTGCCACTTCATTAACAGTTTATTTTCTGTTGTGGGTAACAGTAGCAAAACCTTTTCACTGGCTCAAAAACGTTTTCTTTTACCCCATGGTCATAATATACCTTCTGCTGATTTGGGGCCTCTTCCTGATTACTATGGGCAATTTCAACATATTTTGCCAGCTTCTTTCTTAGGGCACACATATAAGATGTTATAGATTGTTTCTGAGTGGGATTATCTTTCCACGTTTCTTTTATCACATCCAGTGGCCCTCTTGGCTGCCTACCATACAGCATTTCTTTTTTTTTGGTTATTCTAGTTTAGCCCCCGTGCTCGCTGGTCCCCCACCTTCCTTCGGCCCGCAAGTCCCCCCCGCCCACTGTCCTTACCCAGCCCTCTGGTTCCTCATATAGCAGCCGACCCTGGGATATCCCGGTGTATCCTTTCACCGGGCGGGTCCCCCTCCTCCGAGGGGGAAGGCACCAAGGGGAGAGGGATGGCCCCAGCACATACCACTAGGGCCTGGGGATGCTGCAGAGGAGAGGAAGGCACTGGAGGCACTCAGGGAACAGAGAGCAATCATCCGGCAGCCAGCAAGCGATTTTTCCTGGTTTTCCTTGAGGTGCATGACGTCCGGACGTCAAGACAAGAGCCGACGTCTGCCAAGTACCACCCATCAA
Organism: Neoceratodus forsteri; assembly: GCA_016271365.2. Classification (NCBI taxonomy): domain Eukaryota; kingdom Metazoa; phylum Chordata; order Ceratodontiformes; family Ceratodontidae; genus Neoceratodus; species Neoceratodus forsteri. The sequence continues at coordinate 428,363,872 of CM057453.1, read as the reverse complement.
TGACCCCGACGTGTTGCCCTACCCCTAGCCTCCACCAGCGGTCACCCAACACCGGGTCGCAGCCCTCCCTTCCTCACTGAAGACAACGAGCAGTTGTGGGATGCTCAAGTTGTCTTCCCCCGGCCAGCCCTCCAGCGACCCGAGCTCATTCCAGAACCCGGGTCATACAGCATTTCTAATGGCGAAAACCCTGTTGATGCCTGATGCACTTCTCTGTAAGAAAAAAGTAGGTATGGCAAGTATTGGTCCCAGTCTTTCCCTTCCCCTTTTACAAACCTTTTTAACATGTGTTTTAGGGTTTGGTTAAAACGCTCAACAAGACCATCTGTCTGAGGGTGATGGGGGAGGTTCTTACGGCAGTGATACCTAGTAGTCTGTACAGCTCCTTAAGTAATGCAGCACCAAAACTACTACCCTGATTAGTAATCATTTCTTTAGGTATGCCCACTCTGCTGAAAATTTTGGCTAGCTCTGCTGCAACTTTTGGGGCTGTAACAGTACGCAATGGAACTGCTTCTGGGTGTCGAGTAGCATAGTTGCATACTACCAGGATAAATCTATTACCCTTTTTACTTTTGTCTGAAGGACCAACCACATCCATTGCATTTCTCTCAAAAGGCACATCTGTTAAGGGTAGGGGTATCAGGGGCACCTTGTCTTTTCTAGTGACTGGGGCTACTTTTTGACACTCAGCACAGGAATTACAGTAGGTAGCAGCATCTTCATGAATTCCAGGCCAGTAAAAGATACAGCAATCTGGCAAGGGTGCGATCCCTTCCTGAGTGACCAGCCATAGGACTATCATGTGCTATCTGTAACAATTCTGTTCTGTACTTCTGTGGTATAACCAATTGTTCTGTCTGTTCCTGTGTATGAGGTTTAACCCAAACTCTGTACAGTAACCCACTACATTTTTTAAACATTGGTCCACCCTGTTTTGGTTTTACCCCCAGCTGTTTAAAATAACCCTGGAGAGAAACATTGTTAGCTTGCTCTGAAAGAAAATCACAATCAGTTATCAATTTAGTTTCAGCATTTTCATATGTTAACCCTTTATGTCCATCAGTCATTTGTTGCCACAGTTTCTTCAGGCTTCGTCTTTCTTTCCTGGATTTCCAGATCTTGGAGCTGTGCTCAAACAAGCCCGAATCAAAATCTTTGAAAGGAAATGTGTCCCCACCATCTGAAATTTTTTGTGCCTGAGCTCTTGTCGCCACTGCTGCTGAAACATCAGGATTTACTCCCTCTTTGATCAACTCAGTAAATCCTGGAAAGTCATTTCCAATAATCACAGGTACAGGTAACTTTGGTACTACCCCCACTTTCATTTGGTGTGACACACCCTTAATGGTCAGTCATTTAGGTGGTGGGAATAGTATCGAATGTCCCCATTTACGCAGATGACACCAGTACCTGGTCCCTTTGTACAGTGTTTTCCCAGCACTTTAACATACAATAGGGTCTGTCTGCTTCCTGAATCAATGAGTCCCTTCACAGTCTTATCCCCCACCTTCACATGTGTTAAGTACTTGCCCCAATTTGCCAAGGACAAATCTGCTCCAGTGCCGCTCTCCTTACTATGGCACTTTCTTGCAAAATGGCCTGGCTTATTACAGTTATAGCAGATAACGTCTTTGGGCACAGATGTGTCACCCCCACCAGAGTTCTTATCAGGCTTGGAGTTTAAATGGGAAAAAGAGTGTCTTACCAGTGCTTGGCTGTTACCTCACTGCTGTGGCATCTGTCTGGCCATTTGGTAGTCCTCATCCAAAGAAACACCCTTGTCCCCACTCTCTGGTCGGTGTTTCTTTACCCAGAGCTGCACATCTGTAGGCAAGATGTTGATGAATTGCTTCATGGCAAATGTGTCGATGATCTGTGGGACTGTTTTGCTCTCTGGTTGGAGCCATTTTATCAGGAATTCTCTGAGTTGGGTGAAGGCTTCTCGAGGATTGTCAACTGAGTTGTACCTCAGAGATCTAAATCTCTGCCTGTAGGTCTCTCCGGAGATGTCATACGTTTTCAAGATTTCGCTTTTCACCAGGTCATAGTTTTCTGACTGTGCAGTGTCCATATTGCTGTAGGCAAGTTGGGCTTTCCCTGTCCGGTAGGGTACCAGTCTGATTGTCCATTGCTGCTTTGGCCACTGGCAAGCTGTGGCAACCCTTTCAAAAGTTGCCAGGTATGCCTCAGTATCATCTGAGGGACACAACTTTGTAAGTTTAATGGCTTTTAAGTTGCTTGCATTTTGTTGCTCATCTGGATCTGTGCCAGATCCTCTGTCTTTGACAGCTTGCAACTTAAGGCATCCAGCCATCACTGCTGCTGTTGCTGCATCTCTTCTCTCATCTGCTGCTCCTGTCACTGCATCTCTTCTCTCCTCTCCTCTGCTGCTCCTGTCACTGCATCTGTTTTTCTCTCTGCTTCTCAGTCTCTTTTTGTTGTATAGCCCACCATTTGAAAAAGTCCATCAGGCTTTCAGGTACTGTCACTGCCTGTTCTTTTTCCATGATTTGTGCTGGCTGTATAATCTCAGACTGGACTTCTGTCTCTGCTAGTTTGGCTGCCATTCTCCTGGTAACCACTCCTGGACTTGCTGCTGCAGAATCCATACCTTTCTCTGTGCTTCCCTGGTACTAGGTCCAGTACCCACACACAAAACTTGTCTTAGGGTATACACGGCTTAAATCCCACTTAGGCAGACACCATCTGTCGTTGAGGCACAGGTCAGGAAGCATAGGGAAAACCAGGAGCAGTTGTAGAATGCACCAAAAATATCTATTTACAGTAGCAGTAACATAAAAAAAATAAACTTGATCAGAATAACTGTGTACAGATAAGAAAATAAATAGTTTTTTCTTTCAATCTGTGTCCCTTTTTCTTCTCACCTTTCTTGCAGTTGCAGCTTAGCTCTTATAAGTCCTTTCAACCCCCATCCTTAGCAAGCATCCTATTTTTGTAAATATCAGGCAGGAGCTGATAGAATACAGTGTGCTTCTTGAGTTGAGGCCCCCTTTTGCACAGCTTTTGCAATAGGCTTAAAAATTGAACTCTAGTAACCTCTAGCTTCCAACATCTTTTTGCAGTCATGTCAAGTTATAATTATATACATTTCAACAGTAATGCTATATATTTTCCAAACACAAGGGATCCCAATATCAGTTACATTTCCATACAATGATTTGCACATATTTTTATATTAGCAGATATGCGAGGGGAGGAAAAACAGACAGCAGGAGAAAACTGAGAGACAGTGAGAGGCAAAGAACTGCAAGCCTGTCGGGTTGATCAAGTCTGAAGTCTCACAGGAAAATTTGGTTGCGCAACCAGACAGACAAGAGACAGAAAAGGAAAGATCCTTGCATTTAAACACATTCTCCGTAACAAATGGGACAGAGTCCTATTCTACCCTGTCACACTCGCCTTCGAGGTAATTTTTTTTTTTCTGATCCAAATCACAGATATCACAGTAACAGCTATCAGGTGCTGACAGAGCTTAATTGATGAATTTCTAGAACTGCCCAGGATCCAATGTGAAATCAGCCATTGGGCTCCCTAACTTGGGTGGACGATGGTTATTGAAGCATGGCAGGGCTGCTGATGGACAGTTACTTCTGCAGAATACGTTTTTCCTAACTAAAGGATTACATTTGGAGCAAGGTGATCAGTCAGCTGGAGAGTTGGCTGGCAAAACTAACTCAAGTATTCTAGGTCCAGGAGAACAAGCTTCAATGGCTTCATACCCCAGGATAAGTGATCGAAAGGATGCCAACGCTTTGCCAAGCATGTCCTTAACTTTTTGGGCAACCATGATCCTGGCAAACCTCCTAATCACCTACTGCAGTAATTACTCATTTGTCCTGATGTGTCCCCTGAAAGAATCAACTGGCAGGTGCCGTCATTCCAGTAAACTCACTGCATCTTGTAAGGACATCAAACCCAGCATATGAACTCCAAACACGTTAAATGGAATAGGGCAAATGTTTTTAGATGTCAGTGTTTCCATAAAACATGTGCTCTTTGTATTAAGAACACTGTCTGTCTCTCTATCTATCTGTCTGTCTATCTATCTGTCATCCAGCTGTCACAGGTGAGAGTGACCCTGTCTGTAAATACCTGACTGAAATATGCATTTTCCTTTCTTCCTCATGGCTGAGAAAAAATTTGGCACGGACAAAGAATCCATTTTGCAATGTTAACACATTCTGAGACGCCATCTCCTTACTGATTTCTATTAATTTTCCTGCCCTTTTAGAGAGAGTACATTCCACCCATTTCTACATACAGTTTTCTAATTGTGTCTGGTTTGAGTTCTTTGAGGTAGAACATTCTAAATGCATCGACAGATGTCTTAATATCACCAGGATCATAAGTGGCTCTCTGAGTGTGAAATTATATTGAATCAGTCCCCATAATTTGCTCAGCAGTATAGCACAATCATTTGTACAACGCGTGTATTTTGATGAATTATATATTAATCTTTATGCCTCTGAATAGGAGGCATACTTGAGGGACTCGGGCAGATTCGCCTACTATATCAAACGACATAAACACATTTAGGAATAATAAACGTATGTGTACTATATGACCAAGAAAGGACAGTAGCACATATAATGTTATACAACAAAATATGTTGTCCATAGTAGAATTAGGCAATGATATATATGTATCTGTTCTGCACAACTGAAGCATTACAGGGTGTCTTAACCCTTATCTCAGTCAAGTTTGGGCAATAAAGTGTTAAGAATAATTTTGTGGAATAAGTTAAAACTACTGCATCATGTAAAAGCAAGAAACGTATTTCTATATTAAGATCTACAGTAGATGTCATGTTGTCTTGATGAATGATCACTAATTGACTTGGATCAGTTTGTTTCAGATCAGCTTCAAAAGTTCAAATTAATCTCATTCTCAGTGGTCCATGGAGATTTGGGTGAATGACCGCTTAATCATCGATCACCACACGCCGCACCACCACCACCCGCCCGACAGTAGTCCTCCCTGACTCCGACCGGCACTGCCGACCATTGTCAGACTCCTGGCAGGGCATTAGTCTTCCTGGGTCAGTAGATTCCCGTGCCAGTGGATAAGGTCAGAGCCCCCCACCCTCCCTAAGCAGCATGCAAAATCATTGCTTGCTTTGCTTTAATATTAACCATATCAGCCAGCCCCAGCCATGATCATCATTCATGACAGACACCACACAGCAAAGCAAGTCAAGGTCCAGGAATTATATTAAATAAAAGCAAGCTGCCTACCTGTGTCTACACTCTTATAATTCTAGTATTACCCGTCCAGACTGTCCACCATCCAATAGATCATCTGAGCAAGCAAGCACCACTGGAGTCGCACTCCTTCTGCCAATTAATCATCACTAGTCTGGCAGCAGTGACAGCCATCATGCTTGCTAAGTTAAAATAGTAATTTAACAAAACTGTGTAGCAAATAAAATCAGGGGAGGAGTGGCGTGGAGGGCTGCCTTATCTACTGAAGATAAGAAAGGCTTATTCTGCGGGCTTAACTTGAATTAAATATTTTGACACCCGTGCCGACCAGCTCAGAGCTCAGGCTGTCATCCCCCCCAAGCAAGTAATCATGACTATATATATATATTTTTTTTTTTTTTTCTTATTAATATAGCCATGAGCCAGCCACTCCAGGCCAGGGGCATGATATCCATTTGATGATCCACCGCAACTCACATCCTCTCTCACACAATCATGACTAGTCATGATCAATATTGGATAAGGGAACAGCCACAGCCGTGTCCACTGCTCTGCCATACCATGGCTTCAAGCACTGAAGGCACTAAGGCAGGCTGAGTGAGGTTTGCCATGGGCTCGAACCACCTGCTTGCTCGCCGGCTTGATGATAGTAATGGTCTTCTTGAGGAAGTCTGGACTCTGGATTGGATGGAGACAGGACAGAGACAGAGGAGGGATTGGACTCTGCCTGGACACAGTCTAGAACACTTACTCATCATCAGTGATACCATCATCACACACAGGTGCAACTGTGCGAAAATCACTTCTCACTCATCATCATCAACCTGAATTGATGCATGCTGCAGACTGCACAGAAATTAATTTAATTGCACTGCACATTGGATTCAGGATGTTTTGTGGAGGCAGCAGGCAGACTTCATGAGGTATGCCTGGAAATGCACTGGTGTGGGTCAGGGTGGGCAAATGACAGTTAAAAAAACATGCTTTGGGTTGGGGGGTCGAGGTGAGTGGGGCCCACAAAAACCTGCAGCCGGGCCTGAGAAATGGCAACCATTTCTGCCAGTGTGGCAAACTTTTATTGTCAAACTTTTTCTCTTCTCCCTTGGCCTACCACCTCTCAAAGGCACAAACTTGAGACCCACCACTTGCCCAGGACCAACTCAAGACTCATTGCTTGTCCAGGACCAACTCGAGACCTGCCGCTTGCCCAGAACCAGCTCAAGACCCACTGCTTGCACAGAACCAACTCATGATATGCTGCTTGCCCAGGAAGAACTTGAGATAAGTAGAAAACCATGTCAGTATTGCTTGGTCCTGTGGGGGTGCCAACATCGACCTTGGTGGACCATGGCTTTTCTCTAGTTTCTCCCCAGGGACACCAGCCATGTAGTGATGTGCATACGTATTAAGAGACATGTGGCTGTGCCAACATCTGGCAGCATCCCCTACTGGTGGTCCCAACTTCAATCACACCCAGCCTCTGTGAGTTAGTTATCACACTGCAGGACACACCGTCTCCCCACCATGAAGGAGGAGAGCTGTCCTTGTGAGACTCAGTCCTCCTGAACCTGGGTCACCAGTGATCTCCATCGAGGATATCACTTCCATTGAGCCACACCTTTGGAACTGTAAACAGTTGGTGTCAGGATCACTTGGAAACATTTGCTATCTGGGGGCCACCTACGATGACATATAAAGTTGGCACCTATATAATCACAGGTGGCCCCATTGCTCTGCGTTTCTTTCTTCCATTGTCAACCGCTTGTCAGACCTGCAGAGAAAACAATGTGGTCATTATCTTTTGGCTTTTTTCAAAACTTTACCTTATCAAACTGCTTTTATGCTGCAGTCAAAAGAACCTTTATTTAGGTTTTGTACCTGAGGTTACAAGATCTACAAGGACAATGCTCACATAGTTTGTGTTTACTGTTCTGGCCTGTCCTAAAATGTCAGAGCCTGCAAGATCTGCCATGGACTCAGCCAGGCCACAAGGAGATGCCAGATGGACTCAACCAGGTCATGAAACCTTAATTGCCATAAAGATCATGGAATCTCAAGCCAAGGTCTCAGACTTCAAGCCGGCTTTTTCCTCTTGCTCAAATGCCTCTGGGAAGGACACTCCAAGGCATTCGGTGACACTGTGGCTGACACGGTCATCGAGAACAAAGACAAGAAAAAAAATGTCAAAGTCCTCCTCTTCCAACCATTATCACAAGCATAAGGGAAGACTCATGCTTCACCAGTAAGGTCGAGGTCTCCTTTGAAAGAGGTTAAGTCCTCCTCATCATCACCCACTCTGGTGTTGATGACTACAGCCCCCCTGACTGTCGATGAAACCTCAAAATCAGGATCTGGTTCTGGTACTGCTGTACCTACTGTAGATGGTATGCTACCCTCATCACGTTCCACCCCTTCAACCTCGGTAGTCAGGCTTTGCTCAGACAAATCCAGGATATCATGGAATTAGAAGCTGAAGAGAAAGACTCACCTAAGAGAAATTTAATAGAGTTTTTGGAGATTCCTACTGCTCCCTTCATTATGATTCCTCCTGCATATTCTCGTCCTGTGGATGCTACCTTTGTTGCTTGGCATGGGTCTAGTACCTTGCCTGCAGTGTCAGGGAAGGGTGATAAGCCATACCCTGCTCTGTCTCCTAAGCTTTATTATGCTTCTGAGCCTGAAACAAATTCTTTGGTTATCATGGCTGCTGATGGCTGCTCTAAAGCCCCTAAATACATGAGCACTTTGCCTCCTGATAAATAATCTAGGCGGCTGGATGTTATGGGCAAAATAACTTATGCCTCTGCATCCTTAGGCCTCAGAATTGCAAACAGTTATTTATATAGAGTATGGTTAAATATCAGAACAGTCTCCAAAAATCCACTATGTCCACTATTCAGGCTCTGCCTGGTAGTCCTGCTAAGGCTGATTTGCCCTAAGCTGCTTCAGCTGGTGCTGATACTGGTATGCATTTGTTACGCTGTGCATATAATGCATTCAGGGCTTCTGCCAGGGCTGCTGCCTCTGGTATATGCCTTTGGAGATATTCCTGGCTTGTCAGTTATGTACAACAGGCTGTGCTGAATGTCCCTTATAGAAGCTTCATTGTGTTTGGGGATGATGTTGAGAATGCTCTAAGTGAGCTCACTCAAGTCTGAGTACTCAGCCATCCAGGAGGTGTGGTAGGGCTAAATTTGTAAACCTGCTACCCCAGCGGCTGTGCAGCCTGCAACATTGTACCTGTGGTGGAGGCCCCTCAGGATCCCCTCCTCCCCGTGCCTTCAAACACCCTATATCCTCTCCCTCCACTGCTCCCTTGGGGGTTACAGGTGGGGGGAAGGATCTCCCTTCATCTTCCAAAGTGGAGGGAATCACAACGGACGAGTGGTCCTGGAAACAGCGGAAAAGAGGCAGGCTCTGGAGTTGCTGTCTACCCCTCCAGTACATCCGCCACCTTCTTGTCATTATCCCCTGAACCACTTGTCCCTCCTGCTAGAGGAGGTTTAGTTTTTATACTCAGGTGGGCTATTGAGCCCATTCCTTCCCAAGCTAGAAAAGTAGTTATGTAAGAACTTACCGTAACAGTGGATCTTCGAGAGGAGCTCTTGCAGCAGGTAACACATATAGGACTATGCTGCCAGGCACTAGGACCCCAAGGAAAAATTTCTAGCTAGCAGTCCAAGGCAGGGGACCACTCCCTGACGTCTGCCCCGCCCCAACGTCCCGTGTGGTATAAAGGGGGCGGTCCCCCAGCACTGCCTTAGTTCGCCCGCCAGAGACCCAGCTGACATACAGGATGGGAAAACAAGAAGGATCTCCCATCCCCCAGAGAGAAGTACAGTTACATAACCCTGGGGGCAAGTGGGAGGGAAACCACCTGCTGCAAGAACTCTTCTCGAAGATCTTCAGTTACGGTAAGTTCTTATGCAACTGTACTATCTTACTTCGAGAAGGAGCTCTTACAGCAGGTAAAACATGTAGGACTGAGTCCCAAGCAGTACAAGTAGAGACTCAGGTCAGAAAGGTGGCGGACTAGTATAAACAGTGTTCTTGGCACTCATTAGAGAGTAGTCCCTGGAGGACCCCAAGGCCAAAACCTGCTATCCTTCTGGAAGTAATGTCCAGCCAGTAGTGCCTAATGAATGTGTGGACCAAACTCCAAGTAGCAGCTGCACAGAGATCTGCTGCAGACACATTTTTGAGGGATGCAAAGGAGGTTGCGACACCTTTTGTTGAATGACCCTTGACCGGTCCCAGCGAGGGTTTGTCGTACTTTTGGTAACAGAAAATAATGCAGTTGACCAACCATTTGACCAGTGTCTGCTTGGTCATTGGAGCCCCTAACATCCTTTAGGCAAAGAAGACAAACAACTGGTCTGTCTTTCTTGACGAACGAGTACGTTCTATATAGTAACGTAAAATTCTGTGTACACCCAGAGTATGTAACAAGGCCTCCCCTTTGTTTGAGTACTCTGGGTAGTAAACTGATAGCTGAATGTCCTGATTTAATGTAAATTCACACGTAACTTTTGGAAGGAACTTAGGATTTGTATGCAGGGCCACTCTGTCCCTGAGGAAAATAAGATAAGGCTCTTTACATATCAGAGCCTGTAACTTGGAAATCCTTCGAGCAGAAGTAATGGCAATTAAAAATAACACTTTCCATGAGAGGAAGTGAAGCTCGCAGCTTGCGGCTGGTTCAAAAGGAGGCAACGTAAGCTTCTCTAACAGAAAAAGAAGGTCCCATGGAGGGACAGAATCCCTTCTGGGAGGCCTGATGTGCAAGATACCCTGTAGGAAGGTCTTGCACAAATCCAATTGTGCCAGAGCTTTCCCATCCATCGGCACATGGTAAGCTGACAGTGCAGAAAGGTGCACCTTAATGGATGAGTAGCTGAGTCCCCTGTCTGATAGGGAAAGAAGGTACTCCAGCACAGATTCCACTGGACAGTGGAAAGGGTCCAAGGAACGGAGGATGCCCATAAGCAGAAACATTTCCATTTCATGGCATACGTTGCTCTAGTTAAGGGTTTTCTTGCTGCCACGAGAACCTCTGCCATTCTGGAGGATACTCTAAATCTGTCCCTGATCAGGTCTGAAGGAGCCATGCATGCAGATGCAGAGACCGAAGATTCAGATGTACCAGGGTTCCCTGCTCCTGGGAGAGCAGACGAGTGGACAGGGGTAATGGGACTGGTGGTTCCGACGCCAATTGCTGGAGCAATGGAAACCAGATCTGATGAGGCCAAAAGGGCGCCACTAGAATCATACGTGCACTCTCTGCCTGTAGCTTGAGCAGCACTCTCTGGAGGAGTGGAAAGGGAAGGAGGGAAGGCATGCAGGAACCTCCTTTCCCAAGAGAGTGGCAATGCGTCGCACCAGAAAACACTAGGCTCTGGATCTAGCTAGCAGAAAATGGGCAGTTGGCTATGAGGATGCAAAATTCAGTTCTGGGACCCACTTTCCGAAGAGGTCGTCTATGACTTCTTGCAGTAGCTCTCATTCATGACTTTGGGATCAAGAGCAGCTTAGGCTGTTTGTGAGGTTGTTTTGAATCCTGGAACGTGAACTGCTGTTATTTCCAGGTTGTGATCCACTGCCCACTGCCAAACTCTCATCACTTCTCTGCACAGGGGGTAAGAATGCGTGCTCCCTTGCTTGTTGAGATAGAACAAAACTGGAGTGTTGTCTGACTGGACTAACAGAAGCCCTGGCATGAGCATGAACTAGATGTGGAGATTGTGTTCCTCTGAAATCCAGGCACCCCTTGTTTGGTGTGATGTCAGATGCACCCCCAGCCCATCCCTGAGGCGTCCATAGTCAGGACCTGCTGAGGACTGGGTTTTTGAAAGGGAACCCCGATGTCCAGCCGTGAAGGGGTGAGCCACCACTCCAGAGTATGGTGTACCGCTTTGAAGATCCTGGCCGAGATCGTCCATGGTTTGATCCCATTGAACCCTGAGGTTCCACTGTGGAACCCTCATGTACAGACAGGCAAGGGGAACCATGGTGATGGCTGTGGCCATGTGGCCTAAAAGCTGCAGCACCACTCTGGCTGGGACTGGATCTGTGGAGATGATCCTCCAAGCGATAGCTCTTAGCTTGTCTGCTTGGTCCTGGGTCAGAAAGCCTCTTCCCTGAATGGTGTCCAAGACCGCCCCTATGTACTGCAGCCTCTGTGTAGGACAGGGGAACGACTTGGAGAGGTTCAGAGTGATCTGCCACTCCTGGAAAAGCCTGAAGGTCTCTTCTGTTGAGTGACGCAGCCATTCCTCCATAGATGCCATGAGGAGCTAGTCGTCCAGGTAGGGGTAAACATAATGACCCTTTCTCCTGGGAGCTGCTACCATGACTGCTAGGCACTTCATAAAACCCTCAGTACCAATGAAAGGCCGAACAGTAGCGCTCAGAACTGGTAGTGTTCTCCTTGAAAGGTGAAGTGGAGATACTTTCTGTGAGACAGCAGGATCTTTATGTGTGTAACCCCCAGGTGGCGCTATCTCATGGGCTACTACCCCTGCCTGCTTAACTGCTAACAGGTTGAGGGGCCTAGGTTCTATGGCGGGTGCCTCCACCCAGAGGTCAGGGTTTACAGTAGTTAGACTAACTTGGTCACAGCCCTCTGGGTCACTGAGACCCCCTTTTATTCCTGCTAGTGACCCACACTGTACACCATGAGTACCTTCACTATTCACACTTACCCCCAGGACTGATTCGATCAACTTGCCTCTGGAGACCCCCTGTAAAACAAGAAGAAGCAATACAATAGCCACAGTACAATAATTTAACATAAACGAATACCTCAGTCAGTGTAACTTTGCTGAAACAAACAGATCTGATTTATTTAAGGGGCTATAATAAGAACAAGGGGAAATCAGGTTAATTAGATTTGACACATTAATAATCACAGTACTGTGCACATACTCAGTCTCAAAATTTCACTTTACTGGGTACCCAGGATGGTGGGGAGCTAGCCAGGATCATTGCAGCTGGTAGGGGGCCTGTGATGGAAAACACTTGCACAATACCCAATTGTAATCTGGAGCCGGTTGGCTCAGTTCATGAAGAAAGAAAGAAAAGAAATCAGATGAAACACTTGCAATTAAATAGACAGATGGCAGGGAGCTACCCTGATTTGCACTCACATACTCGATGCTGAAAACTGGCACCGAGGGGGTCATGGATTGCCAGATGCCCTCGCACAGCAGAGGGATGAAATTCTACAAGCAGGCACACAGCTTCAATCAGCAACAGATTCAGTCCGCCTGCATGCAATTGCCTTTCCGTCTATACACACGGGATAAGAGGGCTCATTTAGCCATCCTTCACAAGCACTCCACACATTTATATGTAAAGGAAATTACTATACCAGGCAGCTGCTCTCAGGTCCCGATCGCACTTATTGCTAACCCGGGAGTTCACACTGCAGCTTCACATTCCTGACAGACCGAGCGCAATTAAGCAGTTTCTCCAGTCCTCTACAGGGTGAGCCTGGTTCCCAACTGTTCAGGCGCTCTTCTTCTCGGTAGCTGTGGATTCAGTCTGAATCGCCACGGCAACTCACCGCCCAAGTTTAGGCCTTCACACGCGCTTCCTGTGCGAAACTCTGTAGCGCAGAAGCTCAGAGCTCCTTCCCTGGTCACGGTCACAACGGATCTGTCTTTCCAGACACAAGGCAAGGTATTCCATTCGGGCGCCACCCGGTCCAATTGGTGGACTTAGTTGCCAATCACTCAAAACTCCCCCTATTGGTGCAAATAGGTGCCAAGGTCATGAACTTCACTTCCCAGAATTACTAGCTATATTTCTTATGGCAAGCCGGCTCCCAAGAGAGTCCTGATCCTGGTTGGTCCACTTAAACTCCATTTTAGATGCCCCTCCTTGTTTGATTGGATCTATTCAGCAGTTTGGATCCAAAATGGAGGGGCAAAACACACAGAGTCCCAGCTGCAAGAAAGGCAGGTTAGACAAATTACATTTCCATTAATACTCTAAATGATATGGGGCAAACAGTTACATCTCTGATAAGTGCTCACTCTGTCCACTTAGCGACAGCAGCAACGGAGCGATTTGTCTGCCGCTCGGGCAGGACACGAGCAGGGAAACACGCAGTCCCCCCCTGCGAACTAATCAAGCCTGCAAGCAGACAGCTCTGAAAGAGGCAGTACCAGAGGCTCTAAAAGAACTCTCAGATAAACTGCTTAAACGCCGAACACCACTCAAGCTAGGGGCACTCAGCCAGCTTCTGGAAAACTTTGGGAACCCCCATTTGCAGGGGGGGTTACACATGCATATATGCATCCTGCATGCCTAGGGAACAGATCTAATCCCCTTGGTGGATCATGGTCAGCAGACCATGCAAAGTCACCATCCTGAACCATTTGTACTCTATAAAGTTGTTCAGTTGGCTCAGATCTAGAATGGGATAGATGTCCCCTGTCTTCTTTGGCACAAGGAAGAAATGGGAGTAATATCCTTTTCCCCATGACCTGGATGTACTGCCTGAATCGCTCTCTTTTGCAAGAGTGATTGGATTTCTGTCTTTATGAGGGCCGCGTGGGATGGGGAGCAGTGGGTGGGAACTGGTGGGCTGTCCAGTGGAATCTGTGTGAACTCCAGTATGTACCCTCTTTCTATTATCTGGAGAACCCACTGATCCATGGTAATATTGAACCATCCTGTAAGGTAGAGGGAGACTCTCCCTCCTACTGTCTCCCCCTGAAACTCCGCCGGAGGTGGGGGGGGGCAGGAAGGGAACCATGCTGAGGCGAAGAGGGTAGGCAACGGAACTCTGGCATTTTTGGGACCTTGGGTGCCTGAAGGCTCAGGAGGGCCCCTTCTCTTAAACCCCCTTTAGGTTGCTGATGCCTTCCCTGTTGGCTCTGGTTCTTGCAAAAGGGGTGGCGTCTTGTAGTAGCTAGATCTGACCTATACATTCGGTGGACATCGGAAACCACCTTACCAGAGTCCTGTAGCCCGGTGATCAGTTTCTCGGTCTCTTGGCCGAGGAGAACTGACTCTTGAAAGGCTGCATCCGGGATTACATCCTGCAGATCTTGCTGGAGACCTGAGACCCTCAGCCAGGCATGGAGTCTCATACAGACTCCTGTGGCAGCTGCCCTGACAGCCGTATCTGCGGAGTCGTATGAGCTTCTCAGGACATGTTTGCCTATATAGGTGCTGGACTGAATAGCCGTCATAAACTCAGATTTATTATCAGAATCCGGCTGAGCTTTATCTAAGTCCATGGCCTTGTTCCATAATGATTCTTGACACATATCCATATGTGCCAAGAAGTTCAGGGACCTGACTGTGCAGGTGGCCGATAAATACACTTTTCTGCCCATCTGGTCCAGCTTCTTAGACTCAGGATCAGGAGGCTGTGACCTCATGTGTCTAGGTTACTGTGCCCTGCCATGAGCTGCAGTTAGCACCATAGAGTCTGCTTTGGGTGGTTAGCTTAAGTTAGGCTCCCCCATTCTGTGTCTTATATAGGTGGTCTGCCTTCCTTGGGACAGCCAAAGTGGTGGAGGGGTGCTTCCAGGCCAATTTTGTGATGTCCTGGAATGGCTCTATTAGAAGAGGGATGACCAAGGGTTTTGGGTCATTTTCCCCTAGAAATTTCGCCAAGCAACGTCGTTCTTGGTCAAGCTCCTCCGTGTCCCATTGATTAAGATACTGGATGTGTCTTCTTATATCCAAAAAAGAAGGATTATCTGGAGGAGACTTGGGAGAATCCTTCTTATGGTCTGGAGAGGGTAAAGGGAGCTCATCCTCAGAGGAGTAATAGGAGGAAGAGTCCCCTGGATCTTCATCTGAAGATGAATGCGGATGTGCCCTAGAAGAGGGTATGGACAACAGGTGCCGACCATGGCCACGAGGCGTTGGAGACCCCCCCAGTCGTCATCCCCTGACAACAGGTGGTCAGGCATTGGAGGCAGTCTGGGAGGCCTTTGAGATAACAGCTCTCAGGCTGGAGCCAGTGGCAGGAGACCCCTAGGACTAGGGGATCGCTCCAGTGGTTTGGGTAGCAGGTCCCCTTTTATGGTGTTCCACCATGAGTTGAACAGAGCTCCTACCTCCATCAACGGGATGACAGGCTGTGCTGGCGGTGGGGTAGGGACGTTCGAGGGCCCTGATGGCAGCCCTTGCGGTCCATCCGGAATGGTCGTCCTGTCTACCAGCTGATTGTCATCAAGCATTTGGACCGGATTTGCTGGAGTAGTATCCCCCGGAGGTTGGACATCCAGCTGCTTAGGAGGAGGCAGTGACGGTGTGTTCAAACCTCATTCAAGAGGCCCAGGTGTTCAGTCCTCAAGCGTATGACCTGTCACCTGGTCCAATGTCTGGTCTCATGGAGCAGATGGCCTTTTGGGAAGGGGTGTCTGGTCCACCTCTGACATGGAATCAGAAGGCCCTGAGGTCTGGTGATCCTCTGAAGCAGTTGACACCTTCTCACGAGGTGGCGGGTGCTTCTGGTGATGCTCAGATTCCTGATGTCTGGTGGAGTTGCCCAACCCCTTCAACTTGTCAGACAACTCCAAGGCCTTAGGGTGGCAGATTCTGATCTGCCACCCAACAAAGATGCCTGTCCTTCTGGCTGAGACCCAGCAACTGCTTGTGGGGCCTTAAAGCCAAGGATGCTGGGGCGGATGAACGCCCATGCCCAGGGGACTCCTTGCCATGTGAATGAGAAGAGGTGGGAGTTGTCTTAGCAGAAACCCAGGGAAGGGCTAATGAGTGAGGAGGGGAACAGATTCTGACCTCCCGGCAGAGGCAGAGGACTTGGAGGTCTTGTGAGGGGACTTAGGTCTCGATTCTGACCTGGCTTGATCCTTTTCCTTATGGTGGTGTTTCCTGCCTGATGTCTTTTCTCTGGAGATGAATCCCTGGCTGGGGAAGAAGAACTGTGTCCTGAATGGGTCCTCTGCATGGTGGCCACTTGACTTGCTGTTCCTGGAGGTAAGCCTTCAGAGTCTTGAGGCGGCAGATTCGGGTCTTTTTATTAAACTTTTGGCAATGCAGGTAGTTGTCTGGCTTGTGGCCTGGGCCCAAGCAGATAAGGCAGGCTGAATGGCCTTCTCTAGCTGGGATCTGCTTGCCACACGTGCACTTAGACATCTGCTGTGGAGGAAATGTAGAAGACATGCACAAAAAGGAAACGGCGAGTAGAAAAACGAAATGATCGGTACCACGCAAAGCTCGAAAATGGCAGTTGACTGCAAGAGAGGTGTCTGGAGCCGCTACTAGTGGGTCAATGGCGGGAAAAGAACTGAGGTGGTGCTGGGGGACTGCCCTCTTTATACCATGTCGGACATCGGTACCGACATCAGGGGGCAGTCCCCCGCCTTGAACTGCTAACTAGAAATTTTTCCGTGGGGTCCAAGTGCCTGGGTGGGGGCATAGTCCTATAAGTGTTACCTGCTGCAAGAGCTCCCTCTCAAAGTAAGATCAAGCGGTTCTATTCCTGATACTTCCTGGTCCCCTAGTAGATAGATCTGTGTCCTGTACTGGACCTGAGAGACCTAAACCTATACATCGAATGCAAAATGTTACAGATGGTGTGTCTTCAGGCTCTTATTCCCCTGCTGCAAAAAGGGGATTTGCTTTGTGCCTGGACAAGAAAGACACATACCTTCATATCAAAATTCCCAAATACCACAGGCAGTACCTCTGGTTCATGCTGGAGGGCAGCCATTATCAGTTCTGAGTCTTACCATTTGGCTTATCCTCGGCGCCGTGGGTATTTATCAAATGCTTAGCAGTTGTGGCAGCACCTTCGGGAAGGAACAGCTTTATGTCTGCCTGTACCTGAATGACTGGCTCCTGAAAGCCCCATCCAGGGAAGCGATTCTGTGCACATTGTTCAGAACAAGACAGTTGTTCAAGGAACTGGGTGTCATGGTGAACGTACCAAAATCCATACTTTTTCTCTGTCAGCACCTCCAATATACTGTGCTCTGCTGGACAAGATGGTGGTTACTGATTTTCTGCCTGCAGACAGGACAGAGGCCCTTGTCACCCAGGCCCAGCTGATACACAGACACTACTGTGTGTCAGCCTGGATGATTTTACGTCTTCTGGGGCTGATGGCTGTAGCCATCATCAAAGTTTCCTTAGCTCATCTCAATGTGGAAAAAAAAACATACCGCATTGAACTGTCCATGTGCAATGAAACCAGCTAATGGACAATTTAGAACAAATGGTCCTTGTCAGCCCCCACCGTGCTCTAGTGAGGTTGATGGGCTGTCAAAATCTGTTATGACAATGGAGGCCTTAGGGTCTTGCTGGAGTGCCCATTAGGGTCCTGTCAGATTGGTTCCATGTCATAACAGTGATTGCAAAACAGTGATCGCTATTATGGCGAGTGTATATCGCCAAAAAGCAAATCGGCAATATACACTTCAAGGAGACCTGACATCCAGATTGTTAAAAAGTGGTTTTGTGGTGGGGGGCCCTGACTTAAGATTCTCAACTCCGGTGGGGGGGGGTGCATCTCATGGAGGGGACAAAATTTTAAGTCCTGCAGCTTGCGGCTGTGGCAAAATGTACTTGCTCCTAGTCCTGAACCCAGTACCTGCTGTGCCAGAGCTAGCCACCAACACCACCACGCCACACGGCTAGCTCGGTGGCAGCAGGTAAACCAGTCCCCTAAAACCCCTTCCCTGTCCCTCCCCTTCCCCTCACTATTCCCCCCTTCCATTCGCCCTTCCCCACGGTCGCTTTCCCATACCCTCGCTATTGTGCAGGATAGCCCAGAATAATAGCACCCAAAATGAGTTGCTATTTTTGTAGTCGCTCATTATGGATCGCTATTATCACTGGATACCATCAGACCCAAGGGTACTGAACTGATTTGGAGTTACATCTCCAGATCAATGTCCAGGAGGTGCGATCTGTTCTGCTTGTCTTGAGGCTTTCCAGGAGCATCTTTGCCCTGGCCCCTTGCTGATTTGGACACACAATGTCAGTGTCATGTACTACATTAACAAGGGGGCACTCATTCTTATCCCCTGTACAGGGCAACAATGAGAATGTGGTATGGGGAGATACACCATGGCCTCTGCTCTCGGCGATGTTTCTCCCAGGCATCCAAAATGTCTTGGCAAACAAACTAAGCTGGTCTCAGTCCCTGGTGCATGAATGGAAGTTGATGACATTCATGGTACATGACCTCTTCACAAGAGGGTGTCATCCAGAGTTGGATTTTTTTTGCATCCACACACAACGCTAAACTGTCGTGTTTCTGCTTGTTCGCTCCAGGGCCTGGAAGTTTTGGGTGAGACGCGTTGATCCTCTCCTGGAAAGGGAGGCTCCTTTATGCCTTTCCTCCAATCCCTCTCATACAGAGGGTTCTGCTCAAACTGTGGGCAGAACATGCCATCCTAATACTGGTGACTCTCTTCTCTCCTTGCCAGATTTGGTCTCCACTTCTGCAGCATCTGGCAGTGGAGCCTACTGCTTATCTCCCCTTCTGTGAGGGTCTGCTGTACCAGGCTCAGGGTCCCTGGTCTCTCTGAACCTGTAATCTGTAAATCTGCATGCCTGGCTCCTGAAGATGTAACCATTGTCTGTTATGGGGTTTCACCCAAGTGGCTGTGGTCTTGCTTGAAAGCCTTCTATAAGGCACACCTCTCTGAAATGGAAGTGCTTCTCCATACAGTGTGCTTCCCGTTCAGTGGACCCATTTATGTATCCTGTCAATACTGTGCTGGATTACCTTCCATCTCTTCTGACTCTGGTCTCCAGTACTTGTCCATCAAGTGCATTTGGCTGCTATTTTAGCTTTCAAAGCCCTATTGATGGACTTAAGTAGCATAACTAGGGGTGTCTCAAATGTTTCTGAAGGGTATTCTGCACATGCGTTCCCTGATTTGTAAACTGATTCTGCCTTTGGACCTGAATTTCATACTTGAGAAATCAGCTTTGACTCTGTTTGATCCTGCTGTAACCTGCGAAATGCATTTCCTGTCATGGAAAAGTTTTTTGCCACCATGTCTTCTGCTTGTTGGATTTCAGAGATTCAAGCTTGGATGCATGAGCCTCCTTATTAGGTTTTCTTCAAGGACAGGGTGTCTTTGCAAACCAATCCTCATTTTCTAAGGTGGTCTTTGAGTTTACACTGATTCAGACAATACACTTTCCTTTGTATTATCCACAGCATGCAAAAAAGGGTGAGGCATTGCTCCATACACTTGATTTACATAGAACACCACATTTCTACCTTGATCACACTGAGGAATGCAGAAAACCATCTTAGATTTTTCTTTCATTTGCCCTTGGGAAAGAGGCGGTCCCTGTGCTCTTTTTTTATTATAGCTGTTTGGCCTCCATTGCCTCTTCCCACCAACAGGCGATGGGGACACACAGGTATTTGGTAGGTTTTCTCCCTTGCCACCCGAGGCCCCGCACACAGCCATGCGAGCATGTGGAGGCACACTACGCACCCTATGGTGCCAGCTCAGACCCTTCCACCTCCCATAATTGTTTGCCACCCTCTCTCCACCTACGCTACTCGCCACACCTCCACCCGGTGGGAGAGGAACTATAGGAGATGTGCCAACCCACCCTCAGCACCCTCAGGATAGGAGAGCTGCCCATCGGCATGCTCGATCCTGTGCCACCCTCTCCTACCATGCTGGCACCCCGATGTCATTCCCAAACCCTGGTCACCGGCGTAGCATGAGGTATGGCTTCCAGCACCTCAACCCTCAGCACCACCGGGCTGGCGAGTCCCTGTGACTTTAACAATGCCTGTCCAAATGGCTGGCTAAATATTGTTTTGTTATATGAAGTACAGTAAGGAACTTCCTGGTACTGCCCATGGCCACTTCCGCTGCTTGTTTCAGAATGTTTCTGCTGCTGACATAGTGTATGCACTGCTACCACATGGAGCACTGTGCATGCTTTCACTAAGCACTACAGACTAGACATCATCTGCCATAGATGTGCTGGCACTGGTCTTGCCATACAGCAAGGCCTTCTGTCATGATGCCTTGGGTTGCTATTATAGCCTAGAGGTTGCAGTAACAAGCTGTGAATAAGTTTGGTACATCTAGCAGATCTGGGTTTGATTCCCACAACCTCCACTTGCACACTTTGTGACTCTAAGCAAGTCGTGTATTTATTTATTTTTTTATTTACTGAGTCTTGGAATTAATACCTTTGAGCCAGGGGCTGTTTTACAAAGGCTTCATGTCAAAAAGGAATTATACAGAGAATGTAGCAACAGACACAAATACATTGGGTACAAAACAGCAGGCTGGGTGAGATACAATAAACACAGGACACTTGAAAATAAACCTAGTACATACAATACATAATAAAACTGATATTAAGTGCTAGGGTTAAAAAGGAAACCAGAAGTTGGTGGGCAGGTGTACAGGCAGAGAAAGCCAGTTAGAGACAGACCAGGATAGTGATGAGTAATGAGGCATAACAGGCCAATAAATGGAGGAAGAAAAGGAGTAGGAAAAACAGCCGAGGCGGTTGTCTTTAGACAGGCATAATAATAATGATTTTCCAGAATATAGTGTGGGAAACATTGCAGATGACCATGGACTCAGTGGTGACACAAAATAGCAGCCCAAGGGGGGCCTTGTCAGTAAAATGCTTGGACAGGTATAAACAGGAGCCAACCAGGATTAATTAAGGCAGTCACAGCTGCTGCAGTTAGCTAGGTGCTGTCAAAGACAGTTTTCGAAAGGACCAGTTTTGGGAGTAGATTGAATGTGTGCAGGGAGGTTGTTAAACATAACCTTCCCAGTGCCCCTGAAAACAGGCACTTTTGACTAGGGGGCCTTACCCAGTTAACAAACAATAATGAATGAATATCAGACATTGCCATACTCCCTAGGTGCTTTGTACTGCTTGGGAATCATTCCAAAGGTGTGGCCCAGTGGAGGAGATATCCTTGACAAAGATAGAGCAGTTACTGACAGTAATAGAGAGAATCACCTCCACTGGGCCACAGCACACCGACCCTCCTTCCCACTTTCTGAGGTTTAAGCTGGCAGGTGTGCTCACTGCCTTGTTTGGAGGTGTCCATAAGTGCCTTATATACTATGTTTACAGTCCCATGCCTCTCCTTGTGTGCCTGGTACTGGTTTAGTCTCCTGGTTCCTCCTGGTGGGGTACTGAGAAGCAATGGGACTGTCCATGATTATATAAGCACAGATGTTGCACATCATCGTGGGCAGCCCCAGCTAGCAAACGTTTCCAAGTGGTCTGGACCCGATGGCTTACAGTTCCAAAGGTGTGGCCCAGTGGAGGACATTCTCTCGAAGATCTACTGTTAACAGCAAATAAAGAACAGTTATGTACTCACTGTAACAGTAGATCTTCTTTGAGGGTGTGTCTCAGTCATACGGTCCCACAGATGGAACTTCACCGTCGGTGAAGCAGGATCCACACGGAAGATTTTCAGCAGTACAACTGGGGCCACCCACGCCAACGTCATCCGTCGACGTCACCAACCCTATAAAGGCATGAGTGACCCTGGTCCCTCCTCAGTTCTTTCCCGCTTTTGACTTAGTCTCTTGGGTCTCCGTGGAAGCTCTGATGCAGTTTTGTGCCATTTTTCGTCTACAGCTTTTCTATACTTCATTTTTTAGAATCTCTTTTTCTAAAGAGATTCTTTCACTTTGTTTATTTCAAGAGTGAATCCTTCGACTTCTCTCTTCCATCACTGCTATTGCAGAAAGGTTGCCTCTTCAGACAAACACTCACTCTGTGTCTGCTGCGTTGAGCCTGACCATGACATTTCAGACTGTGAGCTCTGCCAGAAGTTTAATCAAACGACCCTCAGGTGATGCAAAAAGGCTCTAAAAAAAAACTCTTCATGGAGCAACAGGTAGCAAGTTGTGGGCAGGGGTCATCCAGGGTCCTTCATTTCCAGTCACCAGCAGGGTCATCGAGCTCCCAGGCCACTAAGGCCAGAGACAAGTCCTCGGCGGGGGGGGAGTCATAAAAAGGACTGAGATCGGGACTCCTTCCCCTGGTGACAGTCCCGCTCCCCGATGGCCTCTTCCTCATCATCCAGGGTACTCCGTCAGCTGAGGCTGCACTGATGCCTAAGCGTGCTGTCCAGGTTTCTATCCCTACCAGACCCCAACCAACAGCGCCTCCACGTGATGTGCAAGGCGGGTGGCCATCGACCTCCAGGTCATTGGTCCCCTCTTCATCAACAACGGGACTGTTGCTGACAGCCCTCCTGTCGAGGCCTGATGTTTTTCCAGGTCCTCGGGCTCTCAGAGCCCATCTGGCGGGTCATCGCTTCCTGCACCATCGACCTCCCCCTCCGTTGAAGCAGCAATCCACTGTCGTCGACCTCAGTGACATTTTGACCAAATTTACCACTGTTTTGGTCCACCAGTTAGGTGCGTATAGGCCTGCATCGCCTGCACTCCAAAAGCACCATCGTCATTGACACCACTTCAGCCTCACTCCCCATGGGCCATTATCAGACCTAGAATTGGAGCAGGTCGACATCAAGGAGGAGTACCATCCTGATCTTATCCTACCAGACAAAGAGGAGGAACAGCCTCTCTCCTCAGTGAGTGAGGACTCTGACAAACATATTCCTAGGTCTCCTCCAGAGGACCATACTTTCTTCAGTCTTATGAAGCAGCTGTCCTCAACCATGGGCTTTCATACTGAGAAGGAAGATGCAACCAGGTGAAATCTGGTGGATTTCCTAGAAATTCCAGTCTTCTCCTAAAGTCATTTCTCCTATCCTTCCTGCACTAAGGAATGCCACAACTGCAGCCTGGTACAGGCCTGTCATGGTGCCAGCCATACCCCGTAGGTCTGATAAATTGTATCATGCCCTCAGGGTCTTTCTCACTATGTTGCCCAACCAGAGATGGATTCTGTGGTTATAAAGGCAGTCCATGATAGGTCTAAGGTGCCCAAGCACCTTAACTTCCTCCCCCTAACAGAGAATCCCATAGGATTGATCTCTGAGGCAAGAGGGTCTATGCCTCATCCACCCATTGGGCTGAGGATTGAGAATTACCTTTCTCATATGGTTAAGTACCAGAATACCCTTTGGAAGAAGGGCAAGCCATGGCTCAAGCCCTTCCTGATTGTACCCAAAGGCACGAGGTTCTTAAGTGCCTGCAAAATGCTGAGGATATTAGCAAGCACCTCTTGCGGGCCCTCTATGATATCTCGGATACTGGTGCCAGGGCTGCTGCCACCAGCATTTGCCTTCGTAGGCACTCCTGGCTGGAGGTCTCAGGTTTTCCTGCTGATGTTCAACAAAAGGTGCTTAATGCCCGTTTTAATGGTTCCAAGTTGTTCAGCCCAGATATGTAGGACATCATAAACAAATTGCAGGCATCTGGCAGGGCTATCAAGTCTGTTCATTTGCTCTATCATATATAGCCTAAGAGCAGACAGCTCCCTCCCTTACACAAGCTGTCCCAAATGTCTGGAGCAGCCTCTCAGCCCCATGGCAAATGTACAGCCTCCACCGCCTTGCCCGCCCCCTTCTCTGCCGGAGCCGTGGCCAAGCATCCCAGGGGTGACAGACCTGCCCTAGCGACTGGATCCTCCTCTGCTTGACTCCTTACCAGACCCTCCTCCTCTTCTGGTCCCTGACCAAGAGGTGATGATCAGAGGTCAATTCTCCCTCCATCTCAATCAATGGAGAACTATCACATCAGATGCCTGGATTCTTCAAATCATAGAAAGGGGTCACACTCTGGAGCTCACCGAGCCACCACCAGAGACCCATCCAGTGCCCTCCACTTATCCCCCCCCCCGCCTACCTATCTGTTCTCCAGGAGGAAGTACTGTCCCTTCTGTGCATGAAGGCCATCAAGCCAGTGCCCATGCACCAAAGAAACATGGGATTTTACTCCAGGTTCTTCCTGGACCCCAAAAGAAGCGGAGACCTTAGGTCCATTTTAGATCTAAAGGACCTCAATCTGTATGTTGAGTACAAGAAGTTTAGAACGGTAACTCTGCCAGGCTTGCTGCCCCTCCTCAAGCAGAATGACTGGCTGTGTTCTCTGGACATGCAGGATGAGTACCTGCACATCTCTGTGTTTCCACCCCGCAGGAGATTACTCTGGTTTCTCTTCCAGGGTGAGCATTACCAATTCAAAGTACCACTCTTTGGTTTGTCCTCTGCGCCACTGGTCTTTACCAAATACTTGGCAGCGGTAGCTGCAGCTCTCAGGAGAGAGGGATTGTATGTTTTCTCCTATCTGGATGATTGATTCCTAAAGACCCCATCCAGGAAACCACTTCTGAGGACTCTGGAGAGAACTCGTTAACTGTTTCTCTCCCTGGGCATTATGGTCAATTTGCCCAAGTCGGTCCTAGTCCTGTCCCAAAGGCTGCAATATATAGGGGCAGTTCTAGATTCGGCACATGGAAAGGCCTTCCTTCCTCAAAACAGAGTGGAGTGCCTTATTGCCCAGGCTCAGGAAGTCACCCAGAGCCGCTATGTCCCTGCAAGAGTGTACTTGAGGCTGATGTGATTGATGGCTGTGGCTATCCCCACTGTTGCGCTGGCCAGGCATAATATGCATATCCTCCAGTGGACTCTCAGAGTACAATGTGACCAACACATGGATAAATTGGATCAGTTGGTGCTGGTCTTCTCCCTAGTCCGCAAGGTGCTCCAGTAGTGGATGAACCCCTGAATTTTCTGCAAGGGGTCCCCTTCCAGATTTCCTCCCCCCAGCAGATCCTCACCACAGATGTCTCTGGGTTGGGCTGGGGGGGCTCACTTTGGTCCCTTTCAGACTCCAGGCTCTTGGTCATGGATTGAAGCCTCCCAACACATTAATGTTCTGGAGATGCAGGCAGTCCTGTATGCCATGCAGGCTTTTCAGAACCATCTTCTCCCAGGTCAGCTGTTGATTCAATTTGATAACCTCAGTTTCATGTAG
Organism: Neoceratodus forsteri; assembly: GCA_016271365.2. Taxonomy (NCBI): domain Eukaryota; kingdom Metazoa; phylum Chordata; order Ceratodontiformes; family Ceratodontidae; genus Neoceratodus; species Neoceratodus forsteri. The sequence continues at coordinate 428,338,743 of CM057453.1, read as the reverse complement.
TACATCAACAAACAGGGGGACACATTCGTATCCCCTGTGCAGGGAAGCCATGAGTGTGTGGTACTGGGTGTTAGACCACGGTCTAACTCTTTCGGCGGTTCACATCCCAGAAGTACTAAACACTCTGGCGGACAGCCTCAGCTGGATGCAGTCCAGCATGCATGAATGGAACTTCTCTTATCCATCGTAGAAAATCTGTTTGACAGATGGGGTCATCCAGAGTTGGACCTTTTTGCATCCCCACTGAATGCAAAAACTGCCCAGTTTCTGCTGTCTAGATCCAGAGCCTGGAGTTTTCTGGCGAGATGTATTGTCCCTCTCCTAGAGCGGGAGGTTCTTTTACGCCTTCCCTCCATTTGCTCTAATTCAGAGGGTGCTAATCAAACTGCAGATGGAGGGTGCCAGCATGATCCTGATAGCTCCATTCTGGGCTTGTCAGATATGGTTCCCATTACTGCAGCAGCTGGCAGAGGAACCTCCAGTCCATCTCCCCCTCTGCAGGAATCTTCTGACAGGCTCAGGGGTGCCTGATGCACCCCAACCTCAAGTCTCTCCACCTGCATGCTTGGCTTCTGAGGACGTAGCCATCACCCATTTGGGGGTTTCTCATAGGGTGGCAGATGTCCTTGTGGCCACTCTGAAACCCTCCACTCACTCAAGTCATTTATGCCATGAAGTGGAAGAGGTTTGCCATCTGGGCTGCCAAACATAATCTGGACCCTTTCACTTGTCCAGTGACCCAGATTCTGGACTACCTGATATCGCTGTCAGACTCAGGTCTCCAGTACTCTTCCCCCAAGGTACACCTTTCAGCCATTTCGGCCTTCCACAAGTCTGTGGGTGACCGCAGCATGGCTCACCTGGACATTTCCCACGTCTTCTTGAGGGGCATCCTGTCCTGCATCAGACATCTCTAATCCATTCTCCTGTCCTGCATCAGACATCTCTAATCCATTCTCCTGTCCTGCATCAGACATCTCTAATCCATTCTCCTGTCCTGCATCAGACATCTCTAATCCATTCTCCTGTCCTGCATCAGACATCTCTAATCCATTCTCCTGTCCTGGTTTGGGATTCAAATTTTGTTTTGGAAAAGCTGACCCTGTCTCTCTTTGAGCTAGCTGCAATTTGCAAGCTACACTTCCTTTCTTGGAAAGCATTATTTTCTTTTCCCAACTCATGTTTATTCAAAAGATTAAATATGACATTGGTGCCAGAAGGACAGACATACAAGTTTACAGCATCACATTGAGAATCTGTACAACCTTATAGTTACAGAAGTTTATCAACCTGAGTACCCCTTTAGATGACTGTGTCAAACTTGATGAATAGTCCCAGTCTTGAATAAGTTTACCTATGTTAAGTCTTGTACTCAATTTAATAATAGTCGAAGTAATGCTTACGAAGGTTACTAACAATTTATAACTTTGAGACTCCAACATTGGAGCTCTTGATCAATTAACTAAACTGTTACATTACCTGGAAAACAAAAATGGGGATAATTGTAGTTACTCTTTCTTTACCACCATAAGTAAATTCAGGAGGTGTATTTGATCTAGGTGGGAGGAGAGAGAGGAAGCCCTCTTCCTTCCACTAAAACGCTTGTTTTATCAGTAGAGAAATCAACAGCTGTAGTCACTAGACTAGGATGGCAAATACACCTAGGGAAGCTGTACTGTTCCTGGGTAATCCAGGGAAAAAATTCAGAGACCTCTTATCCATAATCTCTGTGTGCCATACCCGCAGACCATCTAAACCAGGGGTCCCATAAATCCCTAAACTTCTCTTCCCTGAGATATAGGCTTGCCATTAAGTGCTACATTTCACAAATGTTTTGAACTCTATTTTGCCATTTTGAATGGGTTGGGGGGGGGTCTGCTTCGAGCTAATATGATGTGAGGCATTCAAGGGCTGCTACCATAAATATTTGTAGTAGCTTTCTCTGGGCTGTGGGAAGTTTTAGGACTGTCAGGAGACTAAGGACCCACTCCATAATCTCTCCCGGGATGGATTCTGCAAGAATTGTGTTCACTGAATTCTGTATTGAATCCTAAAACCCTCTCATCTCAGGACATTCCCAAAAGATGTGGGAGTGGGAGCCTACTGCATCACATTCCCTCCAGCATCTGTCTGTGTTAGAGGTATGGAAGTATTTTGTGATTGTGGGTGTGCGACAATATCTCATCTAACTTTTCCAATAGAATTCTCGCCAACCTGGTGAGGAGGTAACCTTCCAACTGAGAGTCACTCATCTAACCCAACATTCCTCTGAGATTACACCAACCCCCTCCTTTTCCCATGCTTCCTTGACATGGAGAAGTGGGACCGGGTCCTCCACTCCCAGTTTAGCATATAGCTCTTAGACATATCACCTCTTGACCTTTATGGTTACTATCCCATAAAGTCCTCCCAAGGAGAGCTTTGCCTATCCATTAGGGCCAAGTGGCCTCACCTGCAAATACCTGAAAAATTCTGTTCAAGGGTAGCTTAAACTTAACTTGAGCTTGTTGAAAGGACGTACATGTCAATCAATCAATCAATCAATCAATCAAAATCTTTATTTATTCAGGCGAACATCATTGAGCATAGCTCATTTACAAGATGGACCTGAGTGGTCATAACAATATAAGGTTACAAGTTTTACACAAAAAACATGGTACTGAATAAACACAGATACAATGATTTATGAATGAGACAGATATACAAATATTTACATATATGCAAGGCAAAATGACAGTAAACCTAAATCATATTAAAAGGAAAGAAACAAACAGTATAGTAGGGATAAAGCTCGGATAGTTGGACTTGGGTGGGCATTTTTGTATGAAGTTGGTTGGAGAACAAGCTAGAAGAACGATAGAGAACTAGGGGGTAGCATAAAAAAGGGGGGTGGGGAAGGAGGGGGTGTGGGAGGACTAGGACTTATGGAAGCAGGTGCATGATTCTGGGAATAGACTAATGTATAGTTTTTTGAAGGATGTTAAAGGAATGAGGGTATACAATTTCAAGGTCTTTTGAAGAGAATTCCAGATAAGTGCTAGGGAATAGCTGATTGCAGCCCTTCCATACCAGGTGCAGGTGATAGGAATCTTCAGCATGATGAGTTTATTGATCCTTATGGTGTAAGGCCTGGATGTGATCCGGTTGAAACAGTCTGAGATGTAGGAAGGGAGTTTGTTTGTCAGAGCTTTGTATATCCAGACAGCAGCATTTTTGTTTCTTCTGTGTTGCAGGGATGTCCAACTGACTGCATTGTAGAGAGAGCAATGATGGGTGCTGGAGGGAAGATCTGTAATGAATCGAATAGCTCTATGATACAAGGTGTCTAATTTATTTAAATGGGAGAGGAGCAGTGGCCATAGAGGAAGTCAGCATAGTCAATGAGGGATAGGAATGATGCCAGGATTAGCCTTTGTTTGGAATCTCTGGTCAGGTAGTGTTTGATCCTATAAAATAGGCCAAGTCTTTGTCTAAGCTTTTCAGTAGCTCTTCAATGTAGCTAGTGTAATCAAGTTTATTGTCAATCCAGACTCCAAGATATTTGAATTTGTCCACATATTCCAGGTTTTCACCAAGGATGGTAGATAATTGTGGGAGGGTGAGTGATGGGACAGTGGAAGAGCAGTTCCTGGTGGCAAAGAACATAGCTTTCATTTTCTTGGCATTTAGTAGTAATTTCTTTTCTAATAAGTTATGCTGTAGGAGGGAGAACTCAGACTGTAAAAGCTCACAGGCTTTTGATGGTGAGGGATTACTGACATATAGTACAGTATCATCTGCAAAAAGGTGAATATTAGATTGTGAGAGATTGGAGTCAATATATACATGTGCTCCCCTCCACAAGCTGTGCAAAACAGGTGAGTCCCCTCTTCTCCCACAATGCATATCCCTGGTCTAGTGTTGGGGGCAGGAACTCCGGGTGATACCTGAGCAATGACAGGGGGCTTAGTGACCCCCCAGACCCCATCCTGGTCCACACCCTCATAAGTATTCTTATGTTATGCTGTACCAATGGGTTACTGATTGAGCTGATAAGATTCCTGGAGCGATCCAGACAGGGTAAGGTGAACAAGGGGTAAGTAAGGCCACTGCCTTCTTCTATTTTATACCAACCTGATGCTAGATGCTGTTTAGCCTATGTACACAATGCTACCATTTGTCTAGCTAAGTAATAACGGTACAAATCCAGTAGTCCATGACCACCTTGACTCTTCAATCTTTGCAGAACAGTCCATGAAATACGGAGTCTGTGACCTCCCCAGATAAATTTACAAATACCTGCCTTAATTTTTGATCAGTAGGTGGCTGGGATCAGTATAGGTAAGGTGGAGAAAAGGAACAGAAACCTTGGTAGCAGCTTCATTTTCACCGAATCCACACATTCCGCCAGAGACAGGGGTAGCAGAGTCCATCTGGCCATGTCCTTTTGCATCTCATTTTACAGTTTGTTAAAGTTGATGTCAAACAACTTAAACCGAGTCATTGAGACCTGCACCACTAGGTATTTTATTTTGATATTTTTTTGCCCATGAGAATGGAACATTATCTCGGAACCCCGGGGGATATGACCCACTCAATAGCAGAGCTTCTGATTTGTTATCATTAATTTTATACCCCAAAACCCATCCAAAGGAATCAAGGACCCGGAGCAGTTGCGGCATTGAGGTCCTCTGGATTCCTCACAAAGAATATTGAGTCATCCATATATAGAGCAGTCTTATGCTCAAGGTTCCCTACCATTACCCCTTCAATCTGCTGGTTCTGGTGGACTGCTGCTGCCAAAGGTACTAGGATAATGGCAAATAGTACAGGGGACAAAGGGCAGCCCTGGTGAGTACCTCTGTTAATGGGGAATGTACCTGAATTTGTGCCATTTACTCTTACCTGAGCTTGGGGGGTGTATAAATTGGAGATTACAACTAAAAATTTGGGGTCGAATTTCATTTTCTCCACTTTTTTTGTAAAAAATGTCAATTTACCCTATCAAAGGCTTTCTCCGCATCCATGGAAACTACTAATTGAAAGATTTTCTGCCTATCCCTGGGCCAAAATAATATTTAGGAACCTTCTAATGTTGTCTTGCAAGTACTTCCCTGCCATGAACCCTGTTTGATTAGGATGAATCAGTTTGGGAACCACCCTCTGTAACCTGTCTGCCAGAATTCCAGTGAAGATCTTGAGATCCATATTTAGTAATGAGATTGGGTGATAAGAACCGCACTGCTCCGGGTCCTTTCCCTCCTTATGAATAAACAATATTTGAGCATATCACCATGAATCAGGGGTCTCTCCTCCCTCTGGATACGACTGAACATCCCTCCCTCCCCACATCCTGACTTGTCCTTCCTTTCCTCTATTCAAGTCCAATCTGCATGCCTTTCTCACAGCCTCTCACTCCTGCTTCCGCTGAAGCTCTGAACCTCCCCTCCCTAGCCTGACCTCTGACCCCTACCACCTCTCCCATTCCTTCCCCACCCCCCGTCAGCCTTACTCTTCCCTTTCTTTTTTGTGCTCAAAATGTGACATCTGTTGCCTGTGTATAGTTAAAATCTTAATGTATATAGAACTTATAGATATGTAGATATGGTGTACATAACTAGCTCTATATTATTGTATCCACTGCACAATATATTGTACAATTTGATACTGCAATGTACTGACTCCCTGTACAATTGCTCTGCTCTACTGTACCATGTATGTCCCCGGGTCAACCCTGAAAAAGGGACTGTAATTGTCTCAGTGGTCCTACCCGGTCACCAAAACTCAAATAAATAAATAAAATAAATAACGTGCCAGGAGGGGAAGCAGCAAGTCATCATGGAGAGTTTTGTAAAACTTGGCAGGCAGGTCATCTAACCCTGGAGATTTACCTGTTTTTAAATCTTTGATTTTTGTGGCAACTCCTGCCAAGTAATCAATGCCTCCAGAAAATCACTGTCATCTGAGTTTAAATGGGGCAAGGCCAGATGGACAAGAAATTCCTCCGTCCTAGTGGGGTGTGCCTCAGGTGCATCCTGACTGTATAAAACTTTGTAATATTCAACAAATGCCTGTGCAATTTGTAAGGGATCTACAACTAGGGTATCTCCTTTACTCAAGTCCTTGATTCCCAGTACTGTTCTACTGACAACCTACTTTCGCAGGGCTACTGCCAGTAATTGGCCCGCCTTGTTGCCCTCTACATAGTACTTTTGACTAAGCCTACACATGGCTCCCTCCACCTACCCCGCCAGGAGATTTTGTAGCTCAGATTTCTTTCGCTGCCATATAATTTTATCTTTGGATACAAAGATAATTTGTGTCTGAACTCTGCCTCCTTCAGGTCGTCCTCTAATTTAAGTTGCTTTTCTAGCCTCTTATGCTTTTCTCTGGAGCTACTGGAAATTATCTGACCTTTGAGGTAGGTTTTAAGGGCCTTCCATATGACCGACGGTGAGGACCCCTCCCACACACACACACACCATTGGTCTCCAGATATGTCTTTATTTGATTCAACACCTCTCTTAAACTCCATAGAGTTCAGCAGGCTAAAATTAAGCTGCCAATTTGGGTTTCTGGCCACTGGGCTCACAGTCAGGTGAAGCAAAAGGGGAGCATGATCAGACCATGACATAGGGAGGATAGTACAACTCTGGATGTATGAGGACCCTTTTTTAGGTATTAGAAACATATCTATATGAGAATAACTCCCATGCCTCTGGGAATCGAAAGTGTAGCCTTTCTGCGTGGGGTGGCGGAGACACCAAGCATCTATCAGCTCTATCTCCTCTATGATTCACTTATGGAATCCCTCCCCCCATCAAGCCGAGAGGTGGGACCCCTCCTGTCCCTTCAGATGGAGACCACCCAATTAAAATCTCCTTCAATGACGTGAAAGGCCTCTGGGTCTGTTAGAGTGTCCATTAGTACTTCTTTAAGAAATGTCTGGTTTTCTTTCACGTTACTAGAAGTGTATATATATTCAAAAAAATACATTTTACCTCGCGTATTACAGCATGTAGGAGAAGAAATCAACCCTCTGGGTCTGAGTCTGCCTTTGTTATTTTGATTGGGGAGTTATTTTTAATAAATATGACTGTACCTCTCCTAAGAGGGTGCGAAGACCAGGATGCCCCATACACTTCCCCCACCCACAATCTACGCAGTTTCAGATGCTTCGCTGACATGAGAAGGGACTCCTGAATGAAGGCCACATCCACTCGAGACCTCCCCAGTCCCTGTAGAATATGGGCTCTTTTAATTTGCCCATTAAGGCCTTTAACATTGTAAGAAATAAATGACAAATCCATGATAACAAATTGTGAAACAACCCTATGTGTTTGGCCCCCTGTATTTAAAACTGACACCACTCCCTCCCCACTGCCACCAAAACTGCTGCAAGCCTCCTCTCCATCTTTTCTTCCCCTTTAAAACTAGGGAATTCTCGAAGGAGATGCAGATCCAGGCAATTGGTAACCAAAACTTCCACTAGGTAAATGAAAAAATCATGAACAAACCAGTAACAATCATTAACTAGAACTTGAGCCTTTCAATTGTGGCACCCCTTCCATCCCTTTCTAATCTCTTTTGGTGGGGGCTGGTACAACTACCTCGATTGTACCTAACCTAAGTCCACACTGGGCTAAGATATGATACAATGGCAGCCTCACTGTTTTGGACAAACTAAACCTTGCCACATGCCCTCCATTGTTGCTCCCCGCCCCATCCCCATCATTTATTAACCACTACTGTAATGCACTGAAAGAATATGAACTTGTAATATTCCAACTAAGCTGTGAAATTTTCCATTAACATTTTTAACAAAACTGCATTATTTGTTGCAAACTCCCCAATCATGACATCTTCCAGCCACCCCCTTCCCCAGTCCATATTAAGTCCAATCCCAACACATTCTACATATAAATAATCAGAGTTTCTGGGCTGTTCAACAAGTGATTACTTGTTGGGTCAGTGCTCAGCTCACCCAGGGGCTGTACTCAGTTCAGGCTGATCAGGGAATTGAGTGGGAGACAATAACTCAAATTCCGAAATCCCACCCATCTGCTGGCTTACAAATTCCCAGATCCAATGACCTTATTAAGCAAGCATGAAGTGGGTAGACAAGAATCCATAATTCTTACTATAATCCCAGTAACAACCTTGGTGTCTCTGTTCAATTGGGGAAATTAACTGCTGTGAGTCATGCCATCCTTCAGATCTGTACTTAGTCCCTTCAGGTGTTTCTCTTGTGCTGTGTTTCCTGCATTGAGTTCGGCTTGTTTATCCTGCTCTTCCTTTTATTCTTCTCTTTTCTTTGGGGCAAAGAAGATTCGCGAGGAGAGACTACTCCTCTGGCATCCTCTAGCTGATCCAATGGGAGGCTCTCGGGGTTTTTCTGAAGTGGCCTTCCTTCTCCTTTGGCTAGGACACTTAACAGTATACCAGCGTCTATTTTCTATCTCTTTAATAGTTTCTGCATCCAGAAGCAAGTCCACCAAGATGTCCCACTGTTTCAGAAACTTGGCTGCATCTGAAACTGTGGGGAAGGTATGAGTCCCAGAGTCTGTCATGATTTTAGGGGTTGCTGGATAATTTAGGTGGGCCTTAACCCCTTTTGCCCACAACTGTTTCAGGATAGGGAGTAGCCTGCACCTTCTATCCATTGTGATAGGCATGTGATCATGTTCAAAGAAAAGACGTGCGTCTCCAAACAAAACGTCTTTTTTTGCCCAAGCCTTTCTCAGCACCTCTGTTTTGGTACGATTGTCCAGGAAGACAATTATTACTGACCTGGGATGTGCGTTGGGATCTGTCAGTCGGGTACTTAGAGATCTGTGCGCTCGCACAATATTGAGTGGATAGTCTGTGCCCAGATCAAGGATCTCCCTCAGAAAGCTCTCCATAAAGGTGACCATGTCTCCCACCTCTGTGCCCTCCAGGAGACTATGAAGATGGATGTTAATTCTCCTCAACCTGTTTTCCAGGTCTTCAGTTTTCTGCTCCAGCCAGATCTCACGGTCATGTAGCTATAATATTGCACTGTTATGAAGATCTACTGCCTTTCAAGTTTCTGTTGCCTGTTGCTCCAGGTCAGTTATTTTTTGAGTATGTATTTTTTGCTAGGAGCGTACCTCGGTAAGGTCTTTCTGGATGCAAGTAAGAGTATCCCTCAGTCTGTGTAGCTCCTTGTACAACCTTTTAGACATAATGGTGAAGGCCACCTCTTCATCTGAGCATGCCAATCCAGGGGAAGCACTGCTCCATGTGTTAGATGTATGCAGAACTTTGAAGTATTACCTGCTTCAAACTAAAGAATACAGAAAGTCGAAGCAGCTCTTTGTTTCTTTTGCCCCATGTGACAGGGTAGATAGGGCCCTGTCCTATTTGTTTTGGAGAAAGTATTTAAATGCAAGGATATGTATTCTTTCCTTTTCTCTCTTCTCTGTCTGACTGCGCAACCAAATTTTCCTGTGAGGCTTCGGACTTGATCAACCCAAACAGTCTCGCAATTCTTTGCCTCTCACTGTCTCTCTGTTGTCTCTTGTGGTCTGTTTTCCCCCTTGCATATCTAGATCTGGTAATATAAGAGTATGTGCAGATCAATATATGGAAATAAAACTGATAATGGGATCACGTTTGTTTAGAAAATATGGTGTTACCGTTGAAACGTACATATATTTATAATTTGAGATAACTGTAAAAAGCTAGAGGTTACTTGGGTACAAATGTCTGAGCCTTTTGCAAAGGCTGGAGGGACCTCAGGAAGTTCTCAATGTTCTAGCTGCTCCTGAAATTTACAAAGGACAGGATGCTTGCAAAGGATGGGGGGTTGAAAAGAGTTCTAAATACAGCTAAGCTGAGCTGCAAGGGAGATTTTTTTACAAGAGATTTAATTTTGCTTCTGTATTTAGTTATTCTGAACAGGGTTATTTTATATTATGTTGCTGCAACTACAAATAAACAGTTTTGTGGAATTTTACAACTGCTGCTGGGTTTTCTCTATGCTTCCTGACCTGTGCCTCAACAACACCCCAGTAAGAGAGGGCGTTCAGGTTTCTAAACAATGTTTGTCTAAATGGTTGGCAAATTGCATTGTGTTCTACCACAATAACTGTGGCAAAGAGTTGCCAGGAGTGGTGAAGCCTCATTCCACAAGAGGCTAGGCTAGGTCCGTGGCCTGTTTCCGAGGGGTGTTAACCATTGGCATTTGCACAGCTGTCACCTGGAGTGCCATCCATACTTTCACCAAGCACTATAGTCAGGACATTGCATCTGTAACCCCTAGGTGGCACTATCCTAAAGGCTACTCCCCCTGCCTGCGTGACTAGGTGTAGGTTAAGGGGCCTGGGTACTGAAAATGGGTGCCTCCACCCGGAGGACAGGGTTATTGGTAGCGTAGCTGACCTGGGTACAGCCCTCCAGGACACTGTAACCCCATTCTTTCCCCTCTAGTGGCCTAAGCAATGAACAACAGACACAGTTACAATAACCCCTAATCAGCATACAAATCCCCACTCTGTTTGCACTTACCACCAGGGCTGATTCCACCAGTTCGACCCTGGAGACCCCCTGCAAAATAAGGTTAGACATAGCAGGTAACAACAGTACAGTGTTTCTTGTACAAAATGGAACCACAGTCAAGTTAAATGGAAAAAGAATTGGATCTGATTTATTCAGGGGGAATGAACAAAGGAGGGGTGTAATTTGGCTGATTAGTTCTGTAACTGATTCAATCAGGCAATCATGCACGCACTTTACAGTCACTTCACAGTCACACACTCTGGGTATCCAGTTGGAAAAAAAGTGGGCTAGCCTGACACGTTGCCCAGGGTAGGCCTGCATTGCAGCTGGTCGGGGCCCTGTGATGGAAAGAAGGAGCATGCACAACCACACACAATTTGTAATCCAGAGCCTGGAGGCTCAGTTTTTGACAAGAAAACAATTGAATCAGATGACACACTTTTGACTTAGTTGATGTTGCAGGGAGCTACCCTGGTGTTTACTCACGCTACCCAATACGAAACACAGGAGGGACAAAATATAGATTGCAGGTCGACAAGCTGGTGTGCCAGGAGAAGCAGGGCCCACACAATTCACCGAGGTGTCATTCCTGTTCAAGATGTTGAGCAGGAGGCTGATCGGGCGAGTCTCTTGTCAATGGTGAGCTCTGCATCTGAAGTAGCTAACTGGGCCAAGGTAGCAGGGCCCAGGCCGGGTAAACAGTTTGGATTCAGTTCGATAGGTATTGGAGATAGCTTCCAGCAAGCATGACACACTTAAGTAGTGGGGAGCCAAATCGTGACCCACTGACAGCTTACAGCACATTTTTAGTAAAGCAAAACACAATACCACAGGTCGGATGACAGCCCAGTTACAATTTCAGTTTTCCTGAGCAAAACCGTGATCTCTGTGGTGATTCAAACATCCTGACAGGCCAATCGCTTACAGCAACGGTCTTCTTCAGGTAACAGTGCAGTCACAATTCGGTATTTCTGGTCACAAGCCGGTTCGGACTCAGTCTGATTAATTTCACTAGCAGATCCCTCTGAAGGGACGATGAAGCAAGCAGGCCAGACAGCCTTCCCATCAGTTTCCTGCGCTACTACATAGGAGCAGCTGCTCAAATGTCTTGAGCAGTTCACTCTCTCAACTCCAAACTAAGACTAACACTCTGCTGCAGACAGCACCAGGACTTCCTTTTGATCCAAAAAGGGTTCGGTTGGTTGATTCATCTGTCTGTTAAAGAAAGGGCTCCCCCTCCAGGTCCATTTAGGTGCCAAAATGAAAAAACTACAATTCCTACAGAAATTCATTCCTACAAGTCCCATGGGGACAGACTCCATTTTAAGGTCCCCAAAAGGTACTGATTGGTGCAATACAGAAATGTCCATACTGCAAAGAAAGGCAAGTTAGACAAACTATAATACCATTATTATTAGAGCAGCTAATCAGCAAACAATTACCAGTTCTAACAGAGCTCCCTCTGCACCATTAGTAATGGCAGAACAGAGCAATATTATTGCAGCTCGAGTGGGACTTGAGCCTGGAAACACTCGGGCCCTACCCAGATTAATTATACACTACAAAAAAAAATATTTCTTAAAGGGACAGGCATGGAGGCTCACAGGGCACTTGCATTCAAGCACTTTTACACCTGTAAAGACACAGAACACCCACCTGGCACTCAGCATTTAAGCACACCCAAGGAAGGCTTTTGGGAACCACCATTTATTGGGGGGGGTTACACCCTTTCCTGCCTGGAAAGAACTTGGCGTCCATGTCAAGTCCATGCTCACAACAACGTTATTTGAAGACGTTATACTTATACCAAATATATGCTTTATTACCATTTCTATATGTATTCAAAATAGCTAATACATATGATTATATATATATATATATATAATGGCAGCAGTTATACAGTTTTCATACATTCAATAATGATTTCACTATGATTCACACAATAATATTACTGTTCTCATTCATGTTATAGTTTCTTGCATTCTAAACAACATAGATGGGGTCCCATCCCTGTCAGCTAACTCGGGGCTAGACGGGGCAGGAGCACCATGTTCTCAAGGATGGACAATCAACTTGGAATTAGTAGAAAGGCTCAGTTTGGGCAGTGAACTCTTTGAAACATAGATACCCTTGTGGATAACATTTAAAGGAAGATCTACTGGTCTTCCAGGGGAGTCGTAGCTCAGACATATTACGGGTTTGACTGCTCTCCCAGACTTCCTTGGAGAAACAGGTACAGTCTCTGGAGTACCAGCATTTGCATCAGTCTCTTCTTCAGCAGAAAGGGGTGCCTCTGCACTGGGTGAAGTTTCCAGTAGCAGAACATTATCAGCTCCTTGCATGGCAAATTCTGCTTCCACATTACTTTGCTTATTATTCTGTCCTGAAGAGGGCCCAGGTTGCTCATCCTGAAGGAAACTCTTGGATCATTGAATTTTGTGGCACTGAAGGGGTACTGTCAACACTGTCATATTGCTCTGTAGGTTCTGGTGTGTCACCAGGGAGATTTTCCACAGCAGATTCCTCCTCAGGTAATTCAAACAGTTCCACTATACACAAGGAATCTGCTATTTCAGATGTAATACTCTGCACCTTACTTTCAGGGGGCATTGGTTCCAGGGAAGAAGCTGGGGGAATAGGCAGCTCTGAAGGCCCAGCTTCATCCCCACGATTCTGTGGAGGACTGCCTCGAAACAACTGGCTCAGTTCATAAGAAGGATAGTAGGCATTGTCATATTCACTTTCATCAGAAATGGACAGACAGACAGTCATCATCATCATTCAGGGTCTGCCGGGGGGAAGGCCTTAGGTCTGGAACAACAGGAACAGGTTGACTCTGTCTCTTTTTGGCAGCCGCATGAGTCACCGGCCCGGGGGAAGTGTCGGGTGTTGGTTCAGCATCAATGATCACTTGACCAATGGGCAGTAGATGATTGCGGTGCATGGTCGTGACAGCTCTGGAGTTGTTCTCAGGGTGCACTTTGTACACAGGCAGTTCATCCAGTTTACTGATCACTATGTGTGGAAGGTGATGCCATCTGTCAGCAATTTTATGCTTTCCATGCAGTCCCAAATTGCGCAACAATACATAGTCTCCAGGCAGTAGCTCTTGAGCCTTCACTTTCTTGTTGTGCCTCTCTTTGTTGGCAAGGTTTCTCTTGGCGGCCATTGTTTGAGCCAGTTGATATGCATGATTCAACTGAGCTTTCAGATTCTGTACATTTTGTAAATAATTCTCAGTTTGGACCTCATCTGGGGAGACCCCCAAAGCAAACATCCACAGGCAGCCGGGCTTCCCTCCCGAACATAAGACGATAGGGAGAGAATCCGGTAGCATCATTTTTGGTGCAATTGTAGGCGTGTACCAAGGTGCTAATCTGCTGACTCCACTTAGACTTGTCTTTAGGATGGAGAGTACCCAACATGTCCAGAAGGGGTCTGTGAAAGCATTCTGGCTGGGGGGATCCCCTTGAGGGTGATAGGGAGTGGTTCTGGACTTTCGCACCCCCCCCATAGAGAGAGCATTTCTTTGATTAGTCTACTTTCAAAGTCTCTTCCTTGGTCGGAATGGATATGTTGGGGTGCACCATAGTGGACAAAGAACTTTTCTACTAGCACCTTGGCCACCATAGAGGCCTTTTGATCCTTGGTCAGGAAAGCTTGTGCATATCGGGTAAAGTGATCAGTTACTACTGGTACATTGCCAATGTTCTTTTGATCAGGCTCCAGACATAAGAAGTCTATACAAACCAGTTCCATGGGGGCACTGGTAGTGATGTTGACAAGTGGGGCAGCTTTCTGGGGCAAAGCTTTCCGCTGGAGGCAGCGACTGCAAGTTTGACATGATTCTCAACATCTGCCCCCATTTTCACCCAATAGAATCGGGATCGTACGAAGTCGAGAGTTCGGTCAATACTGAGGTGTCCCATGTGGTCATGGAGGGACCTCAGTACCAGCTGTTTGAAGGCTGTGGGTAGGACCAACTGCTGCTTGTCCACTTGACCTTGACGATCTACTGTCTCTGTGTATAATAACTGATCTTGTAACATTAGTCTGGGTCCTTCTTTGAATAACAGTGTAGTTCGTAAGTCAGTAGAATGTAATTTAGACACATCCTTCCCCGCACGCAGGGCATCAAATGTGACTGAATCATGAGGTCATGGGATTGAGCCCACCAAATGCTGCCACTATCAAACTGGAGCACAGCACTGATATCTAATGCAGAAAAATGACAATAAGCGGCAGGTATGCAAGTATCGGGGGGGGCCAAAACACTCCACCAGGCAGTCCACAGCATCTGCAGACAATTGCTTATCTTTGTCAAACTTTTGGCACAGTGCTTTAGTAGAAGGTTCAGACAGTCTCACCCAATTGTCTTTGGAACTTAGCCACCATGAAAGGGCATCAGCATCAAATATGGTTCAGTCCAGGCCGGTATTCAACTGCGTAATCGTAAGTTGACAAGGCAGAAAGCCACCAGTGCCCAGTGGCGTCCAACTTGGCTGAAGTCTGTACATACGTTGGAGGATTGTTATCAGTCTTTACTAATATCTTGACCCCATAGAGGTACTCATGAAACTGATCGACTATGACCCACTTTAGAGCGAGGAACTCCAACTTGTGCACAGGATAATTCTGCTCGGAGGGTGTCAAGCTGCGACTGATGAAGGCCACAGGTCTCAAGCCATCAACATATTCTTGATATAGCACAGCCCCAAACCCTTTCAGACTGGCATCCATGTGCAGGATGTATGGTTTGGTGGGACCAGCATATGCAAGGACTGGGGCATGGGTAAGCTGATAGATGACTTAGAAGAATGCCACCTAGCACTCGGGGGTCCAGTGGGTTCCAAAAGGTTCGCCTGTTCGAAAATACACTTTATCTTCTTCTTTGAGGGACCTCTTCTTGTATCTGCAGTTGGTGGGAGGATAGTCTTGTGTAAGATTAAGGAGCGGATGGATTACCTTCGAACAGTCATTCACGAATCGGCGATAGTAGCCGCAAAACCGCAGAAAATGCTGCAGCTCTTTCAAGTTGGTGGGCTGGGGCCAAGTGGTCAGGGACTCTACTTTACTGTGGTCTGTTTGTATCCCCTCAGCTGACACTATATGTCCCACATATTTTAAAGATGCTGGAAAGAACTGGCACTTGTCTATGGATAGCTTGAGGCCGAATTCTTCCAAGTGATCGAGGACTTTGAAGAGTCTGGCCTCATGTTCTTCTAGCGTGCGACCGAAATCAATGACATCATCCAAGTACACTAAACATTCTAGCAGATTCATGTCTCCTACTGCATGTTCCATCAGCCTCTGGAAGGTAGCAGGGGCACCTGAAATCCCCTGTGGCATCCTCAGAAATTCGTAGAACCCCAAAGGACAGATGAAGGTTGTTTTCTCATGGTCCGCTGGGACCATTGGGATTTGATAATATCCACTGCGGAGATCAAGTACTGAGAACCACTGACTCCCATTCAGGCAGTACAGGGCATTCTGTATGCAGGACATGGTGTATTGATCTGGGACAGCCCGTTGGTTAAGGGTCTGATAATCCACACATATCCTCACGGCCCTATTTTTCTTGCGCACAACTATGATGGGAGATGCATAGGGGCTTCTTGACTCTTGAATAATTCCAACAGCGAGCATCTCCTGTAGGTGCCGCCAAACATCGTCTATATCAGCTGGAGAAAGGCAGCGGGACTGCTCTTGGAAAGGTCTGTCATCATGCAGCCGAATATTATGCTCAGCACCATGAGCGCACCCCACATCCCATTCTTTTAGTAAAAACACTTGGTCTCTCTGGGCAAGTTTCCTACTGATTCAAGTCTTCCAATCAGCACACAAGGGAGAATCACCAAACTCGGATAGGTCTGGGGTCACCTCCTCCTTCTCACCAGAATATTTGTTGCTGGGTAATACTGCAGTGTCTGCGCAGTCTACTGTAGCTAGTGTACACCCTCTGTTCACTCGGACCTTTCGATCTGACTCATTTTGAATCTGGACCATCACTCGTCATGCATAGACATGGGCAGGTAGGATACTGGGTTCACCTAATAGCCCCTCTGGCAACTTTCCTTCACCTGGTGCATCCAGCATTAATATTTTGGTTTTCACATCTCTTCTAAGACAGACTTCTTCATGAACAGTATACTGAGTATTGGGTGGCAATATCAAGAAATCAGGGACCTTCTTCCAGACAATTCCAATGGGCTCATCCTGGTATTCTGCCACAGACTGCCTCTGCAAGTCATAAGCTTTCTTGATCAGAGCTGGAATTCTCATTGCCTGACCAGTCTGTTGGTCTCGTTTCTCTGGCACAACTGTGCTAACCTCCCAAACATGTGGGCGTTGGTTCCATTGAGTAGGGGAACTCCATCATACATCCCTGTAGGAGGGCACACCAGGGCCAGCATCTCTACTTGTTAATCTACACCAGTTACAGCCACAGGAAAAGACAGCCAGAGCCGGACATATCCTAGGTAGGGATAAGACTTGTCACTAAGGCCCCACACATGTAGGCCTTCTAGAGATTGTGATGGCACATCAGATAAGTGTTTGTCATACGAGTCCTGGAATACAATGGTCACTTGCAACCCGCTGCTGACAGCACAAGCATGGACACCATCGACAGTCACAGTAGTCTCCATGCAAGGGCCCACCAATTGGACCAGTTTGGACGCGTAGCAGGACCTGGACAGACAGATTAGCCACAAAGAAGTTTGAGTTAGTATTCTTGAGCCTCACTCGGTCATTTTGGGCACTCATCTGACCCATTGATTTGCGTTTGAGCTCCCCTTGGAGTCTATTTACTACTTTTTCTAAGACTTTCCTGAGACCGGCATTCTTTCTTCATATACACGTCCCTTCCCACAGTTATGACAATATATGCTTCCAGGGTCTGGCGTGGCAGAGACATCATATTGGGGAACTGATGAGTGCCGTAACTGAAAATCTTGGTCCCCCTCTGTCTGCGAGTGGCGAGCATTGGGAGATGTCTCAGTAATTCACCACTCTATAGTCAATTCATCACTGTTTAAGCTGCTGTCGGGTAGGGAGATCCCCTGGGTAGCACCTCCACCCCATAGCAGGACGACATTCTGATAAGGATCGAGGGTCTCACTGCAACAGCAGTCTTCAAAAGAGACCAGCTTTGTTTCTCCAAACTCCTCATTAGTTCGTCCCATGGCGGAGCATCATAGCAGTCTCTTTCTTGCTGGGCTCCCACGGGATAGCACCAGCATTTGGTTCTTGGATTCTGTCATGTGATTCGGAAATCCAGGCCATCAGCAAGATCTGACCCCATGCAAGCCTGAGGCAGGGTCAGCAGCTACAACCACACAGGGTCTGAGAGCCTTTCTCCTCCTCAACTTCCTGTACCTCCTTCATCAACATATGGAAGGGCAGGTGACCCGATTTCCTTTTGTGCAGTTGCAGTTTGAGCAGCACCCAGCTAGAATGCCAGGCAGAGCGGAGTACATGATCCAGTTTTACCTGGTCCACCTCACTAGAGGCCCAACCTCCTTTCCGAATAATGGTTTGTAGGATTCCCTCTAATCGATCCATGTAGGCAGATAACAATTCCCGGCTGTTGTTTAACATGTTTAAGTTTTCATTTCAACGCCCCAAACACATTTTCGAGGGCGACTAAATACTCTTGGGCTTTCGTGTCAGGGTCAGAGGACCTCAGGGAGAGAAAAGCACATAGGGTGAGCCCCTAGAGGCTTTCCCCCAGGCAGGCCCTTTTTTTGGCCTCTGAGCATTGCTAGTCTTGTACCGCAAGGGTAACAGAGTCTATCCAGGTCTCCAGGTCGACTTCCAAATTAGGAGTAGGGAGGATGCCAGAGAACACCTTGAGCTTACAGTAAGGGTTGTGACTACCTGCTGGCACAGAGGCAGATACAGAAGTTGGTGAAAGAATAGGTGCTGGGGATGGTGTGGACAGCAGGGAAGGGACACTCTCAGGTGGCAGGAATAATTTATTAAAATCCTCCACGTTTTTACCCTCCTCCAGTAAGAACTTGGCGAATTTCTCCTCAAAAGTCTCAGATAATGGTGGGGGCTTATCCTCCCAGGGAGCTCTTTTTTTTATAATAAAATTGTTATTAAGCACGAGGACATTTATACATTATACAAGACATTTTAAATAGATATATTCATTCAGTTTATATAATTATACATTGGACTTTAAAAAAAACTCTCACCCAGAATCAGGACTAATTAATCACATGAACTAGACAAGTCTCGTTTTAACATTTCTCCAGTATTGATTTGATTAGCTTCAGGGAACGAAAGTCTGAATAAGTGCTTAACTGATACATAATCCATTTTCTCCATTTTGTATCAAATACCTCCACTCTATCCCATACTCTAGCCACCATCCTATATATCTCTCTTGTCAAGTTTAGCCACTCTCCCTTAGTTGGCACCTGCTTCATTTCCCACTCAGTCTAGTTATTATTTTTCTGCCAATATTAGCATTATGGTTTGCAGGTATACGATGCTTCTCTGTCTTTAGACCAAATGGGAGTGATGGCTGTCAGTATATACCCAGAGGTAAAAGACCTGCTTCACATATATTGCCACCAGCTCCCGCACCACCTCCCCAACAAGGGACGCAGCATGCTGCAATTCCAAAATATATGAGTCTGGCCTGTGGCGTACTGCTCCACATCCCTCCCAGCACTTTCCTTCAGAACGCTTGTAACCAGCTACCACTAGCAGGAGTGCGGAAAATTCCAGGATCCAATTCCATGCAGCTCTTCCAATATCGAGATCGGGCCTTAAGCATAAGTGGGAGGCCATCTTCCAATTAGTAACCAGTAGGTCAGTCCCACAATTCCAAGGACCAACGGGCTCTAATTAACTCAGTAGTTCTTCTGTTTCTCTCCCAAAGCAAGGTAGGCCAGACTGATACAGTGGTTCAGCAGCAATATCTCCAGTTTTCTACAGGGTGAGCTCTGGTATCCACTCTTCAGCCTTCCTTCTCCTCAGGAAACTCAGGTTTCAGTCCGACTATAGCTTACAACGCTGCAGGCTGACTTCATTGTTGCCTCTACGTGCTTCCCGCAAACTGTACACCACAGAAAAATAACAGAACTCCTACTCCTTTCACAGGCAACAATGACCTGCCTCTCCAGCTTCAGTTCAGGGCATTTCCCTTAGGTTCTAACAGGTCCAGTTGGAGGGTTCGGTTGCCAATCACTCCAGAACTCCCTCTGTTGGTGCATAAAGGTGCCAAGGCCCAAACTACAATTCCCATGCGCACTAGCCATATACTCCCCTTGTAATCCGGCTCCAGTGAGGGTCCCAATTCTGGTTGGCCCAAGCAGTCTCCATTTTAGGGCTCCCTTAACCCAATTGGGCCAAAACAGCAGGTCAAGTCCACAATGGAGGGGCAACTCACACAGAGTCCCAGCTGCAATAAAGGCAGCTTAGACAGACTGCAATTTCACTAATGCTTTAAAGGATTACAGACAGTTACATCTTTCAGATGGGCTCCCTTTGCACGTTCAGCGACTGCAAAACGGAGCAATTACATCGCAGCTCAGGCGGGATTTGAGCAGGGAAACACCAGTCCCCCTCTATCAGCACTAATTATGTCTGCAAGCAGGCAGCTCTTAAAGAGACAGCATGTGGAGGCTCTACAAGCACTCACAGTGCCATTTAAATGGCTTAAACACCGAATGCCAGCAGGCAGGGGGAACACTTAGGCAAGCTCCTAGGAGGCTTTTAGGAACCCCCATTTGTGGTACCTTTATAACACTTTAAAGAAGATTATCAAATACAGTTACATCACTAACAGTTAGGTTTGCATTCCTTAAACCACAGTCATATGATAAATCTTAGTCATATGCAAGTATTCTGTATTTCACAGCTTACCACGTTACACACATTATACATACAATAACATTTTAAAATCAGGTCATTACTTCCTGCACATGAAACCTGAAGAGAGGGGGCCCTTCCCTATCAGCTACCTGGGGTCTGGATGGGGCAGGGGCACCATACTTAGAAGGCAAGACAAGTAATCTAGAGTTAGCACCTAGGCTCAGTTTGGGCAATGAGCGCAGGGTCACATACACTCTCTTATGGACCACATTAAGAGGCAAGTCCACAGTTTTACCAGGGGATTCATAGCTTAAATGTACCACATGCTTCACAGCTCAAGCAGTCCTTCTAGGGGAAACCGTCACAGTCTCTGTGTTTTTATCCCCGCTTTCAGCAGTGTCTTCACTTGTCAGGGGAACTTTCATTGGTGTAGAGAGGCTAGAACTTGGGGCACTTTCAGCTCCAGGAGTTGCAATTTCTGAGTCCACAACACTTGGCTCACATGGGGAGTTTTCTGACATTGGCAGTGAACTGTCAGGGCACTCAACACACTATTCTTGTTCTGGTCTATCACCAGTCTGTCCCAGTTCATCATTTTCCTCCTCTGATAGCTCATACAGTTCAATCATACACAATGACTCCATGTCTTCCAACTTGATACTCTGCACTTCACTTTCTGGGAGCATTGACTCCAAGGGCAAAGCTGGGGCTTAGGCAATCCAGAGGGCCCAGCATTTCCACGATTGACTAGGGGTTGCCCTGAAACAATTGACTCAGTTCATAAGATGGGTAGTACCCAAAATTACACTCACTTTTCTCTGACAGGGGCCAACAGTCATTTTCAGCTGGGCCTTGCTGTAAAGAACACTTCAACTCAGCATCTGTAGGTGTAGACTTTCTTTGCTTTTGCGTAGCAGCAGCTCTAGTTACTTGTCCAGAGGGAGCACTTTCTGGGGGCTCAGACTCCGATGGGCAGTAAGTGATTCCAATATATTGTCTTAACATCTTTTGAATTATCCTCAGGCCTTACCTTGTACATAGGCAGATCATCTAGTTTGCCTACCATAATGTTATGGAGATGGTGCCACCTGTCAGCAATCTTGTGTTTGCCATGCAGTCCCAGATTTCTTAGCAACACCCGATCTCCCTCCTGAAGTTCCATTGCTTTCACCTTCTTTTCATATCTTTCTTTGTTAGCCAGATTTCTTTCAGCAGCCATGGTTTGAGCCAGCTGGTATGCATGATTTAGATGGGCCTTTAACTTTTGCACATACTGTAAATGGTTATCAGCTCGAACCCCATCAGGAGAAACTCCAAAACAAACATCTACCGGTAGTCAGGCTTCTCTTCCAAACATCAGGCAGTAGGGGGAGAACCCAGTGGCATCACTTTTGGTGCAGTTGTAGGCATGTACCAAGGTGCTAATTTGATGGCTCCATCTAGGCTTGTCCTTTGGGTTGAGGGTGCCCAGCATATCTAGCAAAGTGCGGTTGAAACATTCAGGCTGCAGGTCCCCCTGGGGGTGGTAAGGGGTGGTTCTGGACTTTCCCAATCCCCACAGAGAAAGCATCTCTTTGATCAGACGGCTCTCAAAGTCCCTCCCTTGATCAGAATGGATTCTTTGTGGAGCCCCACAGTGGACAAAAAAGTTTTCTATAAGTACCTTTGCCACAGTGGATGCCTTCTGGTCCTTGGTGGGGAAAGCTTGGGCATATCTTGTAAAATGGTCAGTGACCACCAGCACATTACTGATATTTCTTTGATCTGGCTCCAAACTCAGAAAGTCAGTACAGACCAGCTCCATGGGTGCACTGGTGGTGATGTTCACTAGGGGGCAGCCCTCTGGGGCAAAGCTTTCCTCTGTAAGCAGCGACTACAAGTTTGAATGTGTTGTTCAACATCAGCCCCCATCTTAGGCCAAAAGAACTGGGATCTCACCTAGTCCAAGTGTTCTGTCTATGCCGAGGTGCCTCATGTGGTTATGTAGGGACCTCAGCACCAAGTCTCGAAAGGCGGTGGGCTAAACTAGCTGTTGTTTGTCTATTTGTCACCCTCTGTCCACTGTTTCCCTGTATAACAGTCAATTAATCAGCTTCAACTTAGGACCTTCCTTGTATAACAATGCAGTTCTTAAATTAGTAGAACATAACTTGGATACATCTTTCCTGCATAGGGGCTTCCAAAGCTGGTTTAATCATAGGATCTCGGACTGAGCCCACTGAAGACTGTCTGTTGTCTAGCTGAGGCAAAGCTGCCAATGTCTAATGCAGAAGTGGCAATATGCAGTAGGTATGCAGTCGCAGAGGGCTCCCAAACAGTCCACCAACAATTCACTGTGTCTGGGACCACTTGCTCCTCTCGGTCAGGCGTCTGGCAGAGTGTTCGAATATATGATTCCTGACAGTCGTGTGAGTCAGTTGTGAAGCAGACCTCGGGAGGGGCATCCCAGCATCTCTATGGTTCCAGGCCTGCCTGTATTCAACAAGCATAGTTGTATGTAGACAATGCAGACAGCCACCTATGGCGGTAGCATCCAACTTAGCTGAAGTCTGCACATAGGTCGAGGGATTATTGTCTGTTTTACTAGTATCTTAGCCCCATACAAGTACTCCTTGGAATTGGTCCACAATGGCCACTTCAAGCTAGAATTCTAACTTATGTACAGGATAGTTCTTTTGGAAGGGGTCAGGCTTCAGCTGTGGCAGGCCACTGGTCTCAGGCCATTCTCATGCTCCTGGTACAACACAGCCCCAAGCCTTGCAAGCTAGCATTGGTGTAGCAGGACATAGGGTTTTGCTTGGATCTGCATGAGGTCAGGACAGGAGGCGTGGGTGGTAGATATATAATCTCATGAAAAGCAGCTTCTGCAATCAGGCATCATCCTTGCCCCAAATACTTCTGATTAGATGGAAATACACTCTTTCATTCTCACGGGCAGTAGGACCTCTTATATTTTTGTGGGTTGGAGGGTACCCTTGAGTAAGATTAAGTAAAGGACGGATCACTCTTGAATACTCCTTGATGAAACTGCAATAGTAGCCACAAAAACCCAGGAATCTTTGCAGTTCTTTAAGATTGTGGGGCTGTGGCCAGGTGGTCAGGGCCTCAACTTTACTTGGTTCTGCCTCTATTCCCTCGGTGGAGACTATGTATCCTACATACTTTACAGATGTTTGGAAGAATTGAAATTTATCGGTGGACAGTTTCAGGCCAAAGTCTTCCAGTTGGTCCAGCACCTTGAACAATCTACTTTCATGTTCCTCCAGAAAATGCCAAACAAAATAACATCATCCAAGTACACCAGGCACGCTAATAGGTTCATGTCCCCACTACACGCTCCATCAGTTGTTGAAAAGTGGCTGGAGCACCTGAAATCCCTTGAGGCATCCTCATGAACTCATAGAAACCAAGCAGACAGATAAAGGCGGTCTTCTCATGGTCTTCCAGGGTCATCAGGATCTGGTAGTACCCGCTGCTAAGATCCAGCACAGAGAACCACTTGCTACCGTTCAGGCAGTCTAAGGCATCCTGAATGCGGGGCATTGTAAACTAATCAGGGATAGTCTGCGGTTTAAGGTGCGATAATCGGCAGCCCATCCTTAGTGTCCCATTCTTTTCTCCTACCATGACAGGAAGCAAGTAGGACTCCTGGTTCTTCATATTACACCAGCAACTGACATCTCACCAGATGCCGTCATGTCATCTTCCATGTCAGCAGGTGTCAGGCATCGAGACCCGCTCATTAAAATGGCCGGGTCATCCTGCAGCCGGATGTGGTGCTCAGCTCCTTGCACACATCCCACGTCCCATTCCTTTAAAGAAAACACTTGGTCTCTCTGGGCAAGCTTCTCACTGATCCTCACTTTCCATTCAGCTGGCAACAGGGAGTCACCGAAATCAAAAAAGTCAGGCGTTACTCCGTCATTCTTCCCCAAACTCTCGCTGCTGGGTAGCACTGCAGTGTCTGCACGATGCACATTAGCCAGGGTGCAACCTCTATTTACTTGAATCTCTCTATCAGTCACATTATGAACTTCGACCATTACCCTTCTGGCATAAGCATGGGCTCTGGCAGGCAAAATACTTGGCTTGACCAGCAGTCCTTCCAGCAATTTCCCATCGCCTGGTGCATCCAGCATTAACATTTTATTCTTGACATCCTTTCTGATACAGACCTCTCCCTGTAAGGTACACTGGGCATTTGGCACCAGGATCATAGATTCAGGATCCTTTTTCCAGACAATTCCAACCGGTTCCTCTGGTTCCATTTTGTCAGCATCTCTCTGGGCATCATAGGCCTTCCTGATCAAGGCCAGAATTCTTAAAGCTCTACCAGTCCGGGACCCCTGTTTTTCAGAACACAACCGTGCCAGCCATCCAAACATATGTGCATTAGTCCCAATTAGTAGAGGAACCCCATCCATACAGTCCAGTAGAGGGGGACACACTAGGCCAAGGTCTCCACTTGTTCTGCCACTCAGCCACAGAGGTGGGAAAGGACAACCAAAATCGGATATAGCCGGAGTAAGGGAGCCTTCTCACTAAACTCCAGACATGTAGTCCTTCCAATGCTAGGGGCACAAGCAGACAAATGCTTCTGATACCAATCCTGGAACATAATTGTACTTGGGAACCACTGTCTAACACAGCTCTTGTAGGCACTCCATTCACTTTTACAGTGGTCTCCATGGAGGGACCCACTACTTCAGACCATTCCGGTGGCACTGATCTAGGTGTTGATCGGGCATTGGCCCTGGTGGAATAACTTTTCCCAGTAGCTCCCTCTGGTAGCCTGGTATAGGTTCTGCAATGCAAGGCCACTAACTTGTTGGTAACTTTTCTTAAGTTCTAAGGCAAGCGACAAGCTGACTGAAAATGCCCATCCTCCCCACAACGGTAGCATAACTTAATGTCTCTAGTGTCCTTGAAGGGTATGAAGTCTTTTTTCTGTTGGGGCACCTCTGGAGTCCTGCGGGGCTCTTCTTGGACTGGGGGCTTACACCTTGGGGCTTCTGAATCTCCACTACTGTTGGGGGTGAAGGCATCCCTTTGCAGCTCCCCCACCATCTCTCTCAGTTCTGCTAGCAGGTTACCCTCAATCCGGGTCTCAGGGGAAACAAGATGCACTCCCACTCCACTTTTGGGCTCAGGGGGAGCCTGATACAGATCTGGTTATCTGTAGGCCTCAGTCAATTCCTTAATTAAATCTCTCAACTGTTGAGCCTCATCTAGCACACTCTTTTCGGGTGTCTGGCAAGTGTTCACAGCCCCAGCACAGGGTTCTCAGCCCTTCTTCATCAGTTTCAATCTCACGGATTTCTTTCATCAAATGACAGTACTCTGGAGGGCTTGCCCTCCTGTCTTGCAACTTGAGCTTCAGGATCATATGTTTCGAAAATCTAGCTGACTTCAATGTAATGGTCTAATCTGACCTGGTTTAACTCTTTGGCAGGCACTCCCCCTTTTCTGTGGGCCCTCTGCAAAGCCCTTTCTATCCTAGTGACAAAGGCAGACAATTTCTCATTTTTCCACTGTTTGGCTGACTTGAACTTCCATAATAAATTATCCCCTGATTCTGTGCTGCCAAACACTCCCTCCAAGGCAGAAAGTTATTCTGCTGCAGTGGCCTCTGGACTAGTAGCACGTAGGAACCGGATGGCTTCCAGAGCAGGGCCTCTCAAGCTTTCCATCAAGCGCTTCCTCTTTCCCCCTCTGAATACTGCCATTCCTGTACTAAAGGGGTAGCATAGTCCATCCAGGTCTCCAAATCATCTTCCCCCAAAGGCACTGGAACAGTGCCGGAGAAAAGTCTAAGCCTTCTGTAGGAGTCCAACTGTATCAGGGGAATTGCCATAAGGGAGGTAGCTATTATGGATCTCTTGGGGGACACAGGAAAGGGGATCTGGGAATGTACAGGTGCGAGGTCTCCAGACAAGTCTAACACTTTTACTGCCTCCTGGGCAGTTTTCCCTTCTGAGGCTAACAGCTTGAGCTGCTTTCCTTTAAACCCATCGCCACTAGGGGACCCACTTGGGGTGGCCAGACCACTAGATATATGAATAACCCTCCATCCCTTCTGGGCTGCTTCAGGTAAAATCACAGGTGGCACCTTTTCAGGGTCTATGGGGTAACTACATCACAGTAGCACTTTTAAAGTTTGGTCAAACATGTCAGCGTCTCGTCCCTTTACTTCTACTTTGCCCAAGCACTTAACAAACTCTACTGTGGATTTAATATCAGCATTGCCATTCCCTAAGGGAACATCCAACAACAAAATAACCTTTTTGGGGTCTACCTCCTCAGCTTCGCACCATCCCATCAATTTATGCACCATCAACTTATGGGGCCCGTTTTTAACTTGGGCATGGTATTCCCCTCCATTTTTTCCTTTAAATTAAACATAATGGGGTAATTCCTTCACATGGCCACTAGAGGACGCTAATCCCAGCAGTGCCTCCGAGATGTAACCCCCCAAGTGGCGCTATCCCAAGGGCTACTACCCCTACTTGCTTGACTACGGACAGGTTGATGGGCCTAGGTTCTATGGCGGGTGTCTCCACCCAGAGGTCAGGGTTTGTAGTGGTTAGACTTGTTTGGTCACAGCCCTCTGGGACACCGTGACCCACTTTGGTTCCTTCTAGTTGCTCACCCAGTACTCAGAAGTTACAGTCCCAATACCCCACATATACACACTGTTCACTCATAAGGTACCACTTACCCTCGAGCCTGATTCGGCAGCACATCTCTGAGGACCCCCTGTAAAACAAGGTTAACCAACATACACAGCACAATACAATTCTTGTTCTCTAGGTACTGACACTTTAGAGAGTATAAAGTTCAATAACATCAAATCTGGTTTATTTAGGGGAATGGAAACTGTGAGGGGGAAAATCAGGTTAATTGGCAGTAATAAATCACAGTACTGTGCACACATACAGGGTCTGAAAAGTCACACTCTGGGTACCCAGGTTGGGGGCTAGCCAGGTCCGTTGCCCAGGATTGGCTGGCAGGTACAGATGGATGGGGCCCTGTAGAAGAAAATATATGCACAACACCCAATTGTAATCTGGAGCCAGATGGCTCAGTCCATGAAGACATGAAACAACAAGAATTAGATGACACACTTGTGATTGAAAACAGGCTGCAGGAGAATACCCTGATTTGTACTCACAATACCCAAGCTGAGAACCGGATGGTGGATGTTCTTCTGGATTGCCAGGAACAACAAGGCATGAATGCAAGGCCCTTGTGGCTGGACCCCTAGGCAGTTGATAGCAAACAGATTTAGTCTGAAACACGATGGGGTTCGCTTCCAGCTTCACTACACAGCACACAGTACAAGGGACAAGAAATAGCAATTCCCCACAAGCTCTACGCATATCGTATGTAAAGGAAAGACAAGTCAGGCAGGCTGCTCCTCGATCCCGATAACAATTACTGCAAATACTGGAGCACGTGACGGCAGTTTCAGTTCCTGACAGACCGAAAGCGATTCAGCACATTCCTGCCTCTACAGGGTGAGCCTGGTATCCACTCTTCAGCCTTTCTTCTCCTCAGGAAACTCGGATTCAGTTTGACTATAGCTTACAACGGCTGCAGGCCGACTTCAAGGCCTCTCACATGCTTCCCGTGCGAACTGTACACTGCAGAAAAATACAGAACTCTTACTCCTTTCACAGGCAACAATGACCTGCCTCTCCAGCTTCAGTTCAGGGCATTTCCCTTAGGTTCCAACAGGTCCAGTTGGAGGTTTCGGCTGCCACTCACTCCAGAACTCCCTCTGTTGGTGCAAAAAGGTGCCAAGGCCCAAACTACAATTCCCATGAGCACTAGCCATATACTCCCCTTGTAATACGGCTCCAGTGAGAGTCCCAATTCTGGTTGGCCCAAGCAGTCTCCATTTTAGGGCTCCCTTAACCCAACTGGCCCAGCACAGCAGTTCAAGTCCAAAATGGAGGGGCAACACACACAGAGTCCCAGCTGCAATAAAGGCAGGTTAGACAAACTGCAATTTCACTAATGCTTTAAAGGATTACAGACAAACAGTTACATCTTTCAGATGGGCTCCCTTTGAGCATTCAGCGACTGCAAAACGGAGCAATTACACCTCAGCTCAGGTGGGATTTGAGCAGGGAAACACCAGTCCCCCTCTATCAGCACTAATTATGTCTGCAAGCAGGCAGCTCTTAAAGAGACAGCATGTGGAGGCTCTACAAGCACTCACAGTGCCATTTAAATGGCTTAAACGGCGAACACCAGCAGGAAGGGGGAACACTTAGGAAAGCTCCTAGGAGACTTTTAGGAACCCCCATTTGTAGTGGGGTTACACCGAGCAAAAAACAGGGGTGAGAGGGGGCATCCCTGATGAGTTCCCCTCTGTAGAGGAAAAGGGTCAGAGATAGAGCCATCTAATTTTAAGTAAGCCCGAGGGTGTTTATATATATTTTGCAATTGTTGTAAGATCTCCAGGGGGAAAGCCAAAACTAGACAATGTAGCCCACAGAAATGGCCAGGCCACCCTGTCAAATGCTTTTTCCGTGTCCAATCCATTGAGTGCCAGGGGAATCGAATGTGTTCCTGCATACTCTCTAAGTAGATGTGTTCGTCGCACTGCATCGTGAACCTGCTGTCCCTTAATAAAGTCCACCTGATCATGACTGATCAACAAAGGCATGGTGTTTTCAAGTCTATGTGCTAGCACAGACATATAAATTTTGTAATCAAAATTTAACATTAAAATTGGCCTGTATGATGAGGGTAGGGTAGGGTTTTTGTTTTAAGTATGGTAGATATCACTGCGTATTGCCAAGAGGGGGGAGGAATACCTCCTTCCTGTATCTCATGGATAGCCTGGAGTAATGGCAGTAGTATTTCTTCTTTATGAGTTTTATAGAACTCCAACGGATATCCATCTGGTCCTGGAGCTCTCTGGGTCTTAGCTCTCTGCGACACTCCCTCTATCTCAATCAAGGTAGTAGGGGCTCTCAAAATATCTATCTGGGAGGCAGTTGATTTGGGAAGCTTTAAGTTGTTAAGGTATGCCTCTCTCTGTTGACTACAGTCTTCAGACTCTGCCCTATATAAATCCTGATAATATTCAGCCATGGCTCGTCTAATGATCTTAGGTGATGTTCTAGCTTCCCTGTAGTAGGGTCTTGCATGGCCATAACACAGGCTCTAGCCTTATGCATTCTAAGTTTATGGGCCAGATTCCTGGCTCCTTTAGGGCCCCACCCCCCATGTGCTGCAAGTCTGAGATAAAAGAGCTGTTGCTCTACTTTCTGATCTAGGTTATTTTTGAATTTTTTGTTTTATTGTTAGTTGTTGTACCTTTACAGTTCCACCCCCTGGACATATAAACACTGTAGTACTTTCAACTCCCCCTGGAGTTTAATAAGCTGTGCCTCTCTCTCTTTTTTTTTCCCCTCGATGAATAAGGAATAATATCCCTACGCAACACTGTCTTAAGGGTATCCCACTGAATTGCTGCCGAAACATCTGAGTCACCATTCTCCCCTAGGATCTGTGGGATCCTGTCTTTAACTATTTGATTAAACTCTGGAGCTCTCAAGTGAAACAAGTTGAAGTGCCAGAAGTTCATTTTATGTCCCCGCCCAAATCAAATTTGGCACACACTGGGAAATGATTTGATAATACGGTCGCCCCATGCCACACGTCGTGTAATGTTTCTAGATGTTCTGCTGTGGTAAACATATAATCAAGTCGAGATGCCACCCCTAATCCCAGTGCTATATGGGTATATTCTCTCTGTGGGAGGTAACAGTGACGCCAGATGTCTACCAGCCCCAAAGAAGCAATTGTATCCCGCAAGTACTTCTGAAGCAGGTTAACCCTGTGTGGAAGATGGACTGAGACATCCCTTGCAGGGTTCAGAGTAGTATTCAGGTCACCCCCCCATCAGAAGTTGCCCCTGGAGAATCTCCAAAAGCCGTGCAAAAAAGTCTGAGCCAATCTTTTTGATTTCCCTGGGGGAAGGGAAATAAATGGATGCCAGAGTAACCAGGCGAGAATGAAGCATGCCAGTTGCAATAGCGAATTGTCCCTCCGAGTCTATTACCTTCTGATGGAGGTCGAATGGTACCCCAAGTCTGATCAGGATGGCTGTTCCCTGTCTCCTGCTCGAGCTGTGAGATGAAGCTATCACCATGGGAAACCCCATTTGGTGAATGTTTCATGCTCAGGAGAGGACAGGTGAGTCTCCTGCACAAATATGATTTCGGGATTATCTCTTTTAATAAATTGTATCAAATGGGATAGTTTAACCGGGCTGTAGATCCCATTAATATTAAGGGACAATATCAAAGATGATTTACCCATTTTGTATCATTAACAAGTATTTCATATTGCATAAGCCCAGTTTCCTACTGTTCTCCTTATCACCTAATATAGTAAACATCTCCTCTCCATATATTCTCAGAACAAATTGCTGGTAAGCAGTTTCAGTCCAAAGCAAATGCACCAAAAGAGCCTCTTGTATGTTTGAGTCCTCATTTCCTAATTTTAACAACATATACAAAATAATATACCCATAAGACAGGGTACAAATGTTCAAAACATATTTGTATGCCTTACAAAAGATCAGTAATAGATGACAGTATTTATCCCCCTCTAGTGGTGATTTGGTGATACTCCCAACCATGTATTGTTTCCAGCTATGTTTAACACATATCTTAATTCGTGTTAGCTTGAGGGAGTAACAAAAGTAAAAGAATATTGGTTCGAGGGAGAATTAGTAACTCCCATGCCAAGGTTTCTCATCATAACAGTGTAACATTAACTTATTTACATGGATTACAGAACAAGTCTGTAATGACTCCCTAGGTAGGGAGGGATCTGTACTCCCTCCTGTGCAGGGATGAATGTTATTTCCCTGTGGGGGAAGCTCACGAGGACAATGTGGGCCTCCAGCACCATGTACAAAAATTAGTAACATGGAGCAGGCAAACAACACACACAGCTCTGGACTGCACCAAATAAACTGATGCTGTCCCGATATCCGCTGCACGTGACTGTCGCCTTGTTGCCGTCTAGCTGAATGCAACTCCATTAGCTCGCCGCATGGGACCCAGCAGTATTATTTAAAAAATGAGCTTTAATAGGGGAGCTCATCAACAAATGAGGAATGGTAGCCGAGGCTATTTACAGAGGTAGATATAAATGGGGGAGGGGTTAAGATAAAGTTTTCAATTGTTTCACCATAATTGTCCCAGACTCTTTTTTTACATTGAACAATCAAAATAAATCTGATTATTATGCATAGATCGCTTGAGTCTGTACTTCAGCCCCCATTTCCCTTGATTAATATCTCTGACTAGCATTCTAAATTACAAAGATTCAGCCCTTATAACATTGCACCACCTCGGCTAGTTTTTTAGATGGCTCAAACAGCCGCTCTAAAAGTAAGTGCATGCCCAGACTCTCGTCGTGGGCTGGAAAGATTACCAGAGCCCCTTTCTCAGATAGTCAATCTGGGACAGTCCTCTGGAACTTGAGTAAAAGTTTTTTAACATCTTGTAACGTGGAGTAGCCTTGTCTCTTTCTGGTTTGCATGTTCTGTGCCTTCTCCCACACGATTCCTGACTAGAGAGCCTCTAGGTCCTGAGTTTTCAATGTTATCCACTGGGGTACCATGATGTTCTTGGCCTGGAGAGCTTTGCTGGCTTCCTCTGGAGTTCCAAATGTTTGTGGGCCTTCAGGAAACATTATAAACTTCGCAGGATATGGTGTAACGAACTTCAACTGCTGCTGTTTCAGGGTGTGAAGTATCGGGGCATAGGCCCGTCTCCTTGCTGCTATTTGTGAGGAGTAGTCATTATCAAAATAAAGACATCTGCCCTTGTATTGAATGTTCCCCATGCGCCATGCTTTTGACAACAACTGCTGTTTTACTGCGTAGTTTAATAGCTTGAACACTATGGAGTGTGGCCTCTGATCAGTATGTTGAGGTTTCAGGTGAGGGCTCTGTGAGCTCGTTCTATGTCTAGTTTGATGGCTGGATCCAGTTGTAGTACCTCACAAAATAAAGTATCCACAAATTTAAGCATATCATGTCCTTCTTCATCCTCTGGTACTCCATGAATGCGTAGATTATTTCTCCTTGATCTATTCTCAAGGTCTTCACATTTGTCTGTTAATATCTTTCATTCATTTATTAAATGCACCAAAACTGTCTCCAGGCTATCATTTCTTGTATCAATTTCTGTGTGAGCCGACTCCAATTCAGATACCTTCTGATTTACTGTATTTTAGCCAGTTCTGTGGATAGTTCGGTGTTAAAGGAGAGAACTTCATCTCTGAATGCGTTGAGTTCTGCCAGGATTGCAGCATTGCTGGGTTGTCCATTAGGAGATAGTGGGGGCTCCGCCATGTCTGGTAGGCCGGAATCACCAGTCTGAGAGTCTTTCACTTGTCTGGTCTGCTGTGCAGCTAAAACAGTTGATTTTTCTTTTTTTGGGCTCCGATTCAGTTCTGTAACTCCTCTAGCCTCTTGTATAAAAATGTTTTTCTGGTTTTGATCTGTTTTGTACTGATTCTGGGAGTTTTTTTGTCGGGTCCCTGGAGCTTGATCTTTCAGTGCTGCATTTCAGCCGACAGCTCAGCTGGAAGTCTCTCCCCCACAGGGTCTTTACTGTCTTTTGTTATCACTCTCCAGGTGGCTGGGACCCCTTCTGAGGCAACAGTCTGTGGTACTTTAGAGCTGTCCACAAGGTCACTACAGTCCACAAAGGCCATGAAAGTTTGGGTGATATAATCAGCCTGTCAACCCACCACCACAGCGTTTTTTTAAACATTCAGCTTTGGAGAGTGCTCCCTCTACAGTGTCCTTACTGGTACCCAGGGGGATATCCAGTATAAGCAGATCATTTTAGGGGTTGATCTCCTGCCCTGTACACCACCCCACCAACTGGTGTACAGCCATTTCTATTGGGGTAGCCATTAATCTTTAACAATAATTCTTGATTTTGGCCACTTGGGGGCAGTTGGAGGCGCTAATCCCAGTGGTGCCTCCAAGATGTAACCCCTAGGTGGCACTATCCCAAGGGCTATTCCCTCTGCCTGCATGACTAGCTGCAGGTTAAGGGGCCTGGGTACTGAAAATGGGTGCCTCCACCCAGAGGACAGGGTTATTGGTAGCATAGCTGACCTGGGTACAGCCCTCCGGGACACTGTAACACCCCCCTCTTTCCCCTCTAGTGGCCTAAGCAACAGCAACAGACACAGTTACAATAACCCCTAATCAGCATACAAATCCCCACTCTGTTTACACGTACCACCAGGGCTGATTCCACCTGTTCGACCTTGGAGAACCCCTGCAAAATAAGGTTAGACACAGCAGGTAACAACAGTACAGTGCTTTTTGTACAAAATGGAATCACAGTCAAGTTAAATACAAAAATAATTAGATCTGATTTATTCAGGGGGAATGAACAAGGGAGGGGTGTAATTTGGATGATTAGTTGTGTAACTGATTCAATCAGCCAATCATGCATGCACTTTAGAGTCACTTCACAGTCACACACTCTGGGTACCCAGTTGGACAAAAGGTGGGCTAGCCTGACACGTTGCCTGGGGTAGGCCTGCATTGCAGCTGGTCGGAGCCCTGTGATGGAAAGTAGGAGCATGCACAACCACACACAATTTGTAATCCAGAGCCTGGAGGCTCAGTTTTTGACAAGAAAGCAATTGAATCAGATGACAACACTTTTGATTTAGTTGATGTTTCAGGGAGCTACCCTGGTGTTTACTCACACTACCCAATACAAAACACAGGAGGGATGAAATGGAGACTGCAGGTCGACAAGCTGCTATGCCAGGAGAAGCAGGACCCACATGATTCACCGAGGTGTCGTTCCTGTTCCAGATGTTGAGCAGGGGGCTGATCCCCAGTTGAATCTCTCGTCGATGGTGATCTCTGCATCTGAGGTAGCTGACTATGCCAAGGTGGCAGGGGCCAGGATGGGTGAACAGTTTGGATTCAGTTTGATAGGTGTTGGAGACAGCTTCCAGCTAGCGTGACTCACTTAAGTATTGGGGAACCAAATCATGATCCACTGACAGTTTACAGCACATTTATAGTAAAGCAAAACACAATACCACAGGTCGGATGACAGTCCAGTTGCAATTTCAGTTTTCCTGAGCAAAACCGTGATCTCTGTGGTGATTCACACATCCTGACAGGCTGATTGCTTACAGCAAATCTTCGGTCTTCTTCAGGTAACAGGGTAGTCACAATTCAGTATTTCTGGCCACAGGCTGGTCCGCACTCAGTCTGATTAATTTCACTAGCAGATCCCTCAGAAGGGAAGATGAAGCAGGCAGGCCAGACACAGCCTTCCCACCAGTTTCCAGCGCTACTACATAGGAGCAGCTGCTTGAATTCTTGAGCAGTTCACTCTCTCAGCTCCAGCCTCAGACTGACTCTCTGCTGCAGGCAGCACCGGGACTTCCTTCTGATCCAAAAAGGGTTTGGTTGGTTGATTCATCTGTCTGTCAAAGCAAGGGCTTCCCCTCCAGGTCCATTTAGATGCCAAAATGAAAAAAAACTACAATTCCTACAGAAATTCACTCCTACAAGGCCCCTGGGGACATACTCTATTATAAGGTCCCCAAAAGGTACTGATTGGTGCAATACAGAAATGTCCATGCTGCAAAGAAAGGCAGGTTAGACAAACTATAATACCATTATTATTAGAGCAGCTAATCAGCAAACAATTACCAGTTCTAACAGAGCTCCCTCTGCACCATTAGCAATGGCAGAACAGAGCAATATTATTGCAGCTAGGGCGGGGCTCAAGTCTGGAAACACTCGGCTCCTACCCAGATTAATTATACACTACAAATATAATGTCTCCTAAAGGGACAAGCACAGAAGCTCACAGGGCACTTGCATGCAAACACTTTTACACCTGTAAAGACACAGAACGCCCACCTGGCAGTCAGCATTTAAGCACACCCAAGGAAGACTTTTGGGAACCCCCATTTATAGGGGGTCACACATCTAAAGTCTGCACAGCTTTAAGCAGGGCTGTTCTGCAGGGCCTCCTGTCTTAAATTTAGGGATGGCCTTCCTCACAGACTGTTCCTGTGTATATGTAACTGCTTGGGACATGTTCCATCTGTGAGACCTGATGACTGATGACTGAATACCCCTGAATAAGATAGAACTGTTAGTAAGAACTTACCCTAACAGTAGATCTTCGAGGGGATCTCAGTCATCAGATCAGCCTTCCCTACCACCATCCCCACTCTTTTGAGGTGGGGGCTCTCTCTCTCAAAACTGGCTATCTAGTGTATCCAGCCTTTTCATATGGGCCTGGGCATCTCTCTCTCTCTCTCTCTCTCCCCTCAGCCCCCCATGGCTTGAGTTATACCCCCATTGTCTCTGGGGAAAGAACTGAGGAGGGAGTGGGGCTACTCACACCTTTATAGGGTTGGTGACATCAACAGATCTCATTGGCGTGGGTGGCCCCAGTTGTACTGCTGAAAATCTTCCATGTGGATCCTGCTTCACTGAAGGTGATGTTCCATCTGTGGGACCTGATAACCGAGATCACCTCGAAGATCTACTGGTATAGTAAGTTCTTACCTAACTGTTCTATCTTCAAGAAAATCGCTCATCAGGCCACACCTATGAAACTTACAGCCGCCAGGCTCAGGTACTACATAGAAAACTTTTGCAAGCAGTCCACTAGGGGTCACTCACAATGACATCTGACATCAGCTACTATATAAACGTGGGCTGCCCCTTCCCTCCTGAGTTCTCTGCTGGAGATCATGCTCAGTGGACCTCGCTGTAGGGAACCAGGAGAGAAATCTTGGGCTCTGCCTACTAGACGAGGCAGGGAACAGCAGGTAGATCCTCGTGGTGAAGGAGACAGCACTCACTTGAGTCTCAGGATCCTGAAAGAGGGATGGAGGGTGGGGCGGCATGGACTGACGAAAGAAAGTCTCTTGAAGGTCTACTGTTACGGTAATTATATAACTGTTCCATCTTCTTCGAGGATATCTCTTTCATCAGGCCACACCTGTGGAATGAGTACCAAGCAGTACTGAACGTCAACAGTCTGGGTGGCTGGAGCCTGCAGGCTCTAAAGCACAGCTAGGCCAAAACCAGCCCTTTTTCGAGAGGCAGTGTCAAGACTGTAGTGCTTAGTGGAAGTGTGGACAGTACTCCAGGTGGCAGCTGCACAGATTTCTGCAGCAGACATATTTTTGAAATGGGCAACAGATGTGGCCATGCCTCTAGTGGAATGACCATGAACAACCCCAGGAAGTTCCTTACCATACTTGCTATAATAAAAAGTAACACAGTCTGATAACCATTTGGACAGGCACTGTTTAGAAATTGGAGTGCCCCCTTTCTCGGGGTGAATGAAACAGAACTGTGAAGATGTCCTAAAGTCCTTTGTGTGATGTATGTAGTACCCAAGTATTCTACATCTAGGGTATAGAACAATGCTTCCCCTAGACTTGCATGCTCAGAAAAATAAACTGGCAGGTGAATGGTATGATTTAAAGTAAATTCAGACACCATCTTTGGTAAAAACTTAGGATTAGTACGCAAAGACACCTTGTGTCTGTAGAAAAATTAAGACAGGAGGCTCGCACATTAGAGCCTGTAGCTCTGAAATCCTTTGAGCAGAAGTAATGGCAACTGAAAACAAAGCTTTCCAAGAAAGAAAGCATAAGCCAGAAGTCACAGCTGATTCAAAAAGAGTCAAAGTAAGCTTTTCCAACACAAAATTCAGGTCTCAAGCCAGGACTGGGTTACAGATAGGAGGCTTCAAGTGCAGAATGCCTCTCAAGAACATTCGGGCCACCCGTAGCTGAGCAACCGTATGACCCTGAATAGGCACATGGAAAGCTGAAATGGCAGCCAAGTGCACTTTGATAGAGGAATACTGCAGGCCTGCATCTGACAAGGATGGTAGATACTATAGAACCTGTTTTACTGGACAGATAAATGGATCTAGTTGACGAGAAGTGGCCCAAAAAGCAAACCGCTTCCACTTCGTGGAATAAGTGGCTCTGGTGGAAGGCTTTCTGGCAGCCACTAGGACATTAGCCAGCTTTTGGGAAATCCCATATCTAGCAATGGTTATGCGTTCAGGTGCCATGCATGGAGGTTTAGTGATCTGAGGTCTGGGTGGACCAGGGTTCCCTGTTTCTGTGACAGAAGTCCCTGGCATAATGGCAGGGATACTAGTGGGTCCACTACCCGCTAGTGCAGTAGCGGGAATCAGATCTGTATAAGCAATGGGGAACAATGAGGATTAGAGTTGCCCCTCCATCTGGAGGGTGAGTAGCACCCTCTGAATGAGAGGGAAGGCATACAGAAACTCCCCTTCCAAGAGAGGGACAACGCATCTCATCAGAAAACTCCAGGCCATGGAACGAGTGAGCAGAAAAGTAACAGTTTTGCATTGTATGGGGATGCAAAAAGATCCAGCTCAAGCTGGCACAGTAGCATTCAGGGCTGAGGTGCTGGATGCCTTACCTCGTGATATGCCGGCTACCCATGTTCAGAAATGAGCATGAGCCATCTGAGGTTGGCAGGGGAGGATTGAGCGTCTGAGGGACTGCTCTCCTTCTCCGGGGAGTTAGGGGCTATCAGGGGTCAGCACTCTACTGGTCCCTAGCGGCTACTGGGGGGCAGCACACCAATGCTGCAACAAGGGGGAGGAGATGGGGCAGATGCTTGGAGAGAGCATGTGTGGAAGTGTGTGCACTCTCTCCACAGACGTCATTGCACGCTCCACCTCCACACAAGAGAGAGAACTGAAAAATGCCCTGGATACATGAAGCTGTCCCCGCGCGCTGCCCCAGAGAAGGCACCTCCCTGGCAAGGATCCGTTGTGGGTGGGTCGAGATGCTCCTCACCACCCTGCCACAAAGGGTAAGTCATAGGTGCTTAAGGGAAGGGGTCTGACCTTCAGGAGTCGTCACTGGGGTGACAGCTGAAGGCAGCAGTGCCGCTGGGGCTTGGGAGAAATACCACACCAAAAAAAAGGTCCAGCTCTGGATGACTCCATCTGTTGAACAGGTCTTCCACCACCAAGGCCAACAGTTCCAATTCATGCATTCTGGACTGTGACCTGCTTAGCCTGTCTGCCAAGACATTTTGGGGGCCTGTAACATATACTGCTGACAGTTCTAGACCACGTTCTAGAGCCCAATACCAGACTCTCATCACTTCCCTGCACAAGGGTTAACAATGAGATCTTCTTTGGGGGTATCTCAGTCATCAGGTCACACCGTAGGAACTTCGCCATCAGTGCAGCAGGATCCACACAGAAGATTTTCCAGCAGTACAACTGGGGCCGCCCATGCTGACGTTACCTGCCAACATCACCAACCCTATAAAGGCATCAGTGGCCCTGCTTCCTCCTCAGTTCTTTCCCACCATCGACTCCACTCACATGGGTCTCTGCGGAAGCTCCATCACAGTTCAAGCCATTTTTGCCTACGTTTTTCTTTATTTTTGAGAATCTCTTTTTTTACAAGAGATTCTTTTACCTTGTTTAGATCGAGAGTTAGTCTTTCTACATCTCTCTTCAATCACTGCTGCTGTGGAAAGAAGAGTGCTTCTTTAGACAAACACAACTTCTTTGTCTTTTGTCTTGGGCCTGATCATAATGTCTCAGACTGTGAGCTGTGGCAGAAATTTAATTTAACAACCCTTACATGATGCAAAAAGGCTTTGAAGAAATTTCTCATGGAACAACAGGTTGCCAGTTCTAGGCAGGGGTCCTCTGGGGTCCCTCCTTCCCAGTCACCAGTGGGTTCATTGAGCTCCTAGGCCTCTTAAGGCTGGAGACAAGTCCTCAGAGAAAAGTCACAAAAAGGACCAAGATTGGGACTGCTCCCCCCTGGTGGTACTCCAGTTCCCAATGACTTCATCATCTTCATTTGGGAGGACTCCATCAGTAGCGACTGCCCTGATGCCTTCCACTGTCCAGGGCTCTACTCCTGCTAGGCCCCTACCAACAGCACCTCCACCTGCTTCCCAGGGAGGCCACCAGGTTGTCTACCCCTCAGTCGTCAACCCTTGGGTTGTTGACTCCTGTCCCTCCTTCGAGGCCTGATGCTTCCCCAGGACCTCAGATGCCGTGGCCTTCAGGCTCTCAAAAAACCCATCAGGTACTTCATCACACCCTGTCCCAATGGCCCCTCTGCTGTCAACGTAGCCTTCACCTGCCGTCGACCTGAATACATTCCTGACCCAGCTGACCATGACTTTGGTGCACCAGTTAGGTGCACACAGACCTGTGTCCCTGGCACCATTGATGGCCTGTTGACGCTGGTTCGACTTTATCAGCCTGCACTCCTCAGGGAGCCATCGGTACCTCGTTCACTAGACCCTGAGTTGGAAAGGGTCAATGTCGAAGAGGAGTACCATCCTGACCTTATTCTCCCTAAGAAAGAGGATGAACCCTTTCCTCAAACAGGTCCACTGCTTCTTCAGTCAGCAAGGACTTAGTTAAGCACACTCCCAGGTCCCCTCCTGAAAACTCTGCCTTCTTCAGTGTTATGAAGCACACGTCTACAGCCATGGGCTTCCACAATGCAGAAGAGGATGCCACCAGAAGAGACCTGGTTGACTTTTTGGAGAGTCCAAAATCTCCCCCTAAGGTCATTCCTCCCAATCTGCCAGCTGTGAGGAATACCACCACTGCGGCATGGCACCACCCCGATATAGTTCCTGCCATGCCATGGAGGGCTGATAAGCACTATAATGTCTCCCCAGGGCCTGCCCTATTATGCTGCCCAGCCTAAGACTGATTCTGTGTCCATAAAAGTGGTGCATGATAGGTCCAAGGTGCCCAAGCACCTTAGTTCCCTTCCCCCTGACAGGAATTGAGAAGGATAGACCTCTGGGGTAAGAGGGGCCTATGCATCCTCCACTCTGGTACTTCGGATATTTAACTATTTATCTCATGTGGTCAAGTACCAGAACACCATATGGAAGAAAGGCAGAGCGGCTGTTCAGGCTCTCCCAGATTGCTTGCAGAAGCAGAAGGTCCTTAAGTCCCTCCAGGCCACCGAGGATATCAGTAAACATCTCCTCCGGGCCTTGTATGACACTGTTGCCAGGGCTGCAGCCACAGGCATTTGTCTTCATAGGCATGCCTGGCTCAGGCTATCGGGTGTCGCAGCAGAAGGTGCTTAACGCCTCCTTCAGTGACTCAAAGCTCTTTGGGCCTGATGTTCAGGACATCATTAATGAGCTACAGGCCTCTGGCCAAGCTATTAAGTCTGTCCAGTCACTCTAACATACCCAGCCCAGGAGCAAACAATGCCTGTCCTTTCGAAAGGTATTCCACCAGTCTGGTGTGGGCTCCCACCTCCAGGGTAAACAGAAGGCCAGTTCTGCCTTTTCTACCCCCTCATCCTCCTTGGGCCCTCCTGTGAAGTGACCCAGAGGTGGCGGACCAGCACCAGTGGCCAGAGCAGCCTCTGCCTGACTCCTTGATAGACCACCTTCTTTCAGTCCCTGACCAAGAGGTGGTAGTCAGAGGTTGGTTCTCCCTCCATCACAGTAAATGGAGAACCATCGCTTCAGATGCTTGGATTCTTCAGATCATAGAAAGGGGTCACACCATGGAGCTTTCTGAACAACTCCTTAAGACTCCCCCAGTACCCTCCACCTATCCTCCTGACCACGCAATGGTCCTTTGGAAGGTACACTGCCTGCTGTGTTAAAGGGCAATCGAGCTAGTGCCCAGGTGGCAGAAGAACAAGGGATTCTATTCCAGGTTCTTCCTGGTCCCCAAAAGAACTAGAGACCTGAGGTCTATTCTGGATCTCAAGGACCTCAGTTTCTACATCCAGTACAAAAGATTTTGCATGGTCACTCTCCCTGGGCTGCTGTCTCTGCTCAAGCAGGGTGACTGGTTGTGCTCCCTTGACATGCAGGACGCGTACCTGTGTATCTTGGTGTGTCCAACGCACAGGCGGTTTCTCTGGTTTCTTTTCCAGGGTGAGCATTACTAATTTAGAGTCTTGCCCTTTGGCTTATCCTCTGTGTTGCAAGTGTTTACAAAATGCTTAGCAGCAGTGGCTGCTGCTCTCTGGCAAGAGGGCCTGTATGCCTTTCCCTGCCTGGACAACTGGCCTCTCAAAGGCCCTGCCACAGATCAGCTTCTCTGAACCCTGGAGAGAACCCTCAAGTTGTTTCACTCCCTGGGCATCACTGTCAATCTGCCCAAGTCTGTTTTGATCCCGTCCCAAAGGATCCAGTATGTAAGGGTGATTTTGGACTCAGTGCAGGGCAGAGCTTTCCTACCTCCAAACAGAGCAGAGTGCCTCCTCTGACAGGCTCAGGTAATCGCACAGAGCCACTATATTTCTGCAAGGGTCTAGTGGAGGCTCCTAGGCCTCATGGCTGTGGCCATTGCCACAGTCCCTCTGTCGAGGCTGCACATGCAGGTAATCCAGTGGCCCCTCTGGGTGCAGTGGGACCAGTGCATGGACAACTTGGAACAGCTCATGCTGGTCACCACTTCGGTTCGCAAGGTGCTCCAATGGTGGATCAACCCCCAGAATCCAAGAGGGGTCCCATCCCTGATCTTGTGTCCAGCAGATTCTCACTGCAGATGCCTTCAGCTTTGGCTGGGGGATACAGCTGGGCCCTTTCCAGACCCAGGGTACCTGGTCCCAGACCGAGACATCCCTTCTTATAAAAGTCCTAGAGATGAGGGCAGTTCTACATGCCCTGCAGGCCTTCCAGAGCCACATCTCTCCGGGCATGTTGTTGATTCAGTCAGACAATCTCAGTGTGGTCTATTATATCAGCAAGTGGGGGGTTGGAGACACATATTTGTATCCCTTTTGCAGGGAAGCAATGAGGATCTTATACTGGGCACTGGACCACTGCATGGAACTCTCAGCGGGCTACATCCCAGGCATGCTGAACACTCTGATGGACAGCCACAGCAGTACCTAGTTCAGGATGCATGAGTGGGAGCTTCTGTCATCCATCGCAGATGATGTATTCAACAGATAGGGTCATCCATAGTTGGAGCTTTTTGCATCCCCACTCAACGCAAA
The DNA here is from genome assembly GCA_016271365.2 of Neoceratodus forsteri. Taxonomy (NCBI): domain Eukaryota; kingdom Metazoa; phylum Chordata; order Ceratodontiformes; family Ceratodontidae; genus Neoceratodus; species Neoceratodus forsteri. Next base: position 428,296,344 of record CM057453.1, on the reverse strand, counting down.
ACTGCACAATTTCTGCTCGCTGGATCCAGGGCCTGGATCTTTCTGGTGAGATGCATTGTCCTTCTCCTGGAGCGGAAGGTTCATTTATGCCTTCCCCCATTTCCTCTGATTCAGAGGGTGCTAATCAAGCTGCAGATGGAGGGGGCTAGCATGATCCTAGTCACATCCTATTGGCCGCGGCAGATATGGTTTCCATTACTGCAACAGTTAGTGGAGGGACCTCCAGTGCCTCTGCCTCTTTGCAGGAACCTGTTCACAAAGGCTTCAGGGATCCTGGTCCATCTGAACCTCAAGTCCCTTCATCTGCATGCCTAGCTCCTAAGGACAGTTTGAAGTGTCTCAAAAGGTATCGGGCATCCTTGTGGCTGCTAGGAAGCCCTCCACTAGAACCACGTATGTCATGAAGTGGAAGAGGTTTGCCATCTGGGCTTCCAAACATTATCTGGACCATTTTTCCTGTCTGGTGAGCCAGATTCTGGACTACCTGATATCGCTGTTGGACTCAGGCCTCCAGTACTCTTCCCTCAGGGTGCACCTTTCGGATATATCTGTCTTCCATGAGCCAGTGGATGGTTGTACTGTGGCTCGGCTGGATGTGTCCCATAGTTTTCTTAGGGGCATCCAGCACCTAAAACCCCCAATCCATACCCCTTTCCTGGATTGGAATTTAAATCTTGTTTTGGAAAAATTTACCCTGTCTCCATTTGAGCCAGATGCATCTTGCAAGCTATGCTTTATCTTGTAGAAAGCGTTATTTTTAGTTGCTATTACTTGTGCTCAAAGGATTTCTGAGATTCAGGCTCTCTGGTGTGAGGAGCCCTATTTGATTTTTCACAAAGACAGGGTATCTTTGTGCACAAATCCTAAGTTTCATTCTAAGGTGGTATCTGAGTTTACCCTGAACCGCTCTATCCACCTTCCTATTTTTTTTCCAAGAGATGGCCAATCCAGGGGAAGTATTGCTCCATACTTTAGATCATACCTCTCAACCTCTTGTCTCATGAATCAGGGACAAGGCTTAAAAAAATCAGGGACAAAGACTCCAAATCAGGGACATATCTTAAAAACTGGTACTATTCACTCAGAAAGCTTATAGAATAAAGGAATCTGTGTTAAGATGCATTTTCTGAAGAAAAACAAGTCTGTAACTTTAATGTTTGACATTATTTTGTGTTATTGATCCCTACTGTTCTTTCCCAAAGACACAAATTTTACGAGGGACAGAGGAAAATTTTGAGGCCAAATCAGGGACGTCCCTGAAAATCAGGGACAGTTGAGAGGTATGCTTTAGATGTGCGCAGAATTTTAAAATATTATCTGTGGCGAACTAAGGACTGCAGAAAGTCTAAGCAGCTTTTTGTTTCTTTTGTCCAAGGAAGAGAGGATGCTAGGGTTTCTAAACAACGCTTGTCCAAATGTTTGGCCAATTGCATATTGTGCTGCTACAACAAACATGGCAAGGAGTTGTCTGGGGCAGTGAAAGTCCACTCCACAAGGGGCATGGCTACCTCTATGGACTGTTTCCAGGGGGTCTCAGCCACTGACATTTGCACTGCTGTCACCTGGAGTACCATCCACACTTTCACCAGACATTAAGTTTGGACATTGCTTCTAGAGCCTGAGCAGGCTTTGGCTGACCTGGTCTGCAAGGTTTCCTGTCCTAGACCTCGGTTTGCCTACCTCCCAGACTATAATGCAACACTTGTAACTGCTTGGAACTTGTTCCTATGGTGTGACCTAATGACCGAGATACACCCCGAAGAAGACAGAACAATTACATAAGAACTTACCGTAACATTAGATCTTTGAGGGGATCTCAGTCATCAGGTCTGCCTTCCCTCCCATGATCCCCCTGTTTGGGTCTTTGCCTCAAACTGGCTATTTGGTGTATTCAGCCTTTTATTTTGGCCTGGGCACCTCTCTCTCTCTCTTGCTGTCTCTCCTCGGTCCCCCACAGCATGGGCTTGCTCCCTTTGTCTTCGGGGGAAAGAACTGAGGAGAAAGTGAGGCTGCTCACACCGCTATAGGGTTGGTGACATTGGCAGGTGACATCAGTGTGGGTGGCCCCCGCTGTACTGTTGAAAAATCTTTCATGTGGATCGTGTTTCACTGAGGATGAAGTTCCTATGGTGTGACCTGGTGACTGAGATCCCCTTGAAAATCTACTGTTGTGGTAAGTTCTTATGTAACTGTTCTTTCCCCTTGCTTGTTGATGTAATGCATGACTCTGATGTTGTCTGTCTGTACTAACAGAGGACCCGGGGACAGATGAGTCTGGAAGGCTTGTAGGCCATACAGAACAGCTTGCATTTCTAGAACATTTATGTGCAGGGTGCTCTCCACTGTGGTTCATGTTCCATGTGCCTGATGGGGCCCCAAATATTCCCCCCAGCCCATCCCTAAGGCATCTGTAGTTACAATCTGGTGAGGGGAGGGAATCCAGAAGGGAACCCCCTTGAACAGGTTGCTGAGTTCCATCCATCACTTGAGCACTTTGCCTACAGGAGAGATTACTAGAACCCTCTGTTCTAGATCACCTGTGAGTTGGTCCCACTGGACTCTTATGGTCCACTGAAGGATCCTCATGTGTACTCCGGCCAGAGATACTGTGACATGGCTGCTGCCATCAGGACCAGGAGTTGAAGGAATGCCTTGACTGTAGCATACCAGCTGTTGTGGACTATTTGGACAGGGCCAAATGTCTGATTGCACAGGCCCAGAGGCAGAAAGGTTGAGCATTGGGTGTGTCCAAAACTGCCCCTATGCACTGTAGGTATTGACAGGGTGCCAAGACCTGCTGGAGAAGGTACAGAGGAGGGCTACAAAGATGATAGCCAGTCAGCAGGACAAGGCATACGAGGAGAGGTTGAGGGCACTGAACATGTACTCCCTGGAAGACAGGAGAGAGAGAGAGGGGACATGATTGGGACTTTCAAGTACTTGAAAGGGATAAATATTGTTGATAAGGAAAGTCTCTGTAAGCTGAGTGGCAACCATAACACGAGGGGGCACAGTCTTAAGCTGGGGGGAGGTTTAGGAGGGATGTCAGAAAGCATTTCTTCACAGAAAGGGTGGTGGACACTTGGAATGCGCTGCTGGAAGAGGTCATCTCGCTAAAGACAGTGAGCAGCTTTAAGAGAGGCTGGGATAGGCATAGGAGGAAGATAAGAATCATGGGTAGGGAGGATGGGAGGAGTGGGGAGGGACGGAGAGTAGGGACTTTAGCTCAAGCTGTGGACCCTGTAATACAAGCAGACTTGATAGACCAAATGGCCTTCTTCTGCTGGCTTCTTTGTATGTTCGTATGCTCGTATGTAAGACAGACTTGGGTACATAGACAGTAACCTCTTGGGCATCGAACATCTGCCTTGTTTGAGCTAGGGTGTCCAGGAATTGCTTCTTGGAGTGAGCTTTCGGTAGTCAATAGTCCAGTTAAGGAAACACATATAGGCTTCCCTCCGAAGGTTTGCTGCCACCACTTCCAAGTATTTGGTAAAGATCCATGGTGTAGAGGACAAGTCAAAGGGCAATACTCTGAATTGGTAATGCTCCACCTGAAACAGGAATCTTTGATATTTACTGTGAGGTTTCCAAATTTTGATATGAAGGTGGTCATCCTTCATGTCGAGGGAGCAGTCCCAATACCCTACTTGCAGTAGTGGGAGCAGGCCCTGTAGGGTGTCCATTCTGAACTTTTTGTATTCTATAAAAAAGCTCAGGTCTCTGAGATTCAGAATAGGCCTCAGGTCTCCTGTCCATTTTGGAAGTAGGAAATACCGAGAGTAGAACTCTGTGTTCTTTGTTCTAAGGACATAGGTTCAATGGCCCTCTTCTGAAGCAAGGTATGAACTTCCTTCAGGAACAGAGGAATATGTTCTGGAGAGTAGCGCATAGGCACTGGTGGGTGATCTGGAGGTAGTTCAAGAAGTTCCAGATCGTGGCTTTGTGCTACTATTTCCAGGACCCAAGCATTTTAGGTCACCTCCTTCCACTGCTTTAGGTGGAGGGAGAGATAGACCCCTGAGTTACCATCAGAATTGTGGGTTGTAATTTAGTGCAGTTGCATTTCCCTTACAAGTCGACGATCCTGTTGGGGCTTATTTGCATTCTGGCTTGCCTGATTGTGCTGCCAGCAGACACTGAGGCATTCAAACTTGATGTCTCCATTAACCATTTGCTCCTTTTTTTTTTATTTGTGTGTGGAGGTGAAGTCTAACCATTCTATTTGTCTGTTAGCACAGCAGCGCTTCCTTCAACTAATAACTAGCTCCCTGGCTCTGGGGCACCAACCCTCCACCAATGTCTAAAGAGAGAGGGAGAAACCAGTAGTTGTGCGAGCACTGTATGGGACTGGGACTCCATGAGGTGGTGGTGAGATGCTGTCAAGGAGTTGTTGGTAGCAGCAGCGAGGCGGGTGGTGGTTTGGTCCAGTTGTCGGTCGGAGAGAGTTTGTTCAGGATGGACTGGAGTAGTGCTTAAAAAAATTACCTTTTTGTGAGTGAGCCCTGAGCTGAGAAGGACGAGTCGGGAAAGTGTACTAGTGAGGCAGCCTAGCTGGTACTAGGAACCAGAGAGGCAGGGACAAGGGGTCAATTCAAGGAGAGGTGGCGGTGCAGTGCTGACTGATGTGGAGAGGAGTCAGAGTGGAGAGTGGTCGGTGACTCTTGGGAGTTGACTTGGGACCGGGAGCACTGCAGTGTGTGGGCGAGGAGCCTGAGCGGGGAGGACTGATGGACAGTGGAACTGGAGGGGAGAAGAACATCCAGCGAGTCAGCAGCTGCTAGCGCTGAGGAGCAAGGCAAGACAAAGTGAGCTGCAAGGTGTTGAGCGGGCGGGTGGGCCTGGAGCAGATCAGTCGCACTGCATGCCACTCCTGAACTGAGTGAGCTTTGACTTGGACACTAGAGGAGAGCAAGTCTCTGTCTTGTTGTGAGACTGAGAAAGTACCAGTGCCAAGTGCTGGGGACAGAAGAGTAGTGGTGCAGTGAGTGGCAGTGCTGCAAATTTGAGGAGGAGGGTGGGAGTCAGTCCGTCGTCATCGGTCTGCGGTCGTCCATCCTTGAGAACAAAGCTGTAGCCAAATAAATTTAATCAGCAAGCATTTATGTGTTTTGCACTGAAAGAAAACTATCAGCAGCTCCAGCAGCATTGAAAAAGGCTGCAGTGCAAGCCAACGTCAACTAAGCAGAGTCGGTTCGTGGGGCTGGCCTGGTCAGGTCATTCGTTCTTGGGGGGACATCACCACAGTAAGTTGGTGTCAGCCACATTGCATGGGCCAGCAGCCTCAGGTGACTGCAGGGTCACCACCAGGCAGGCCCCAGGTGGCTGGAGTTGAGCCCACAGCATGAGGAGTCGGAGAGGTAGGAGCAGGGGAGCTCAGACTAGTTAAGTAAGGGAAAGTGAATTCAAAAGTCATTTTAAAATGTTGAATTTCTAATTTCTATTCCTTTTCAATTTATTCAGAGACTGAGGAGCTGTCATATATTTATTTTATAATCTGAGTCTGTCTGGCCATATCATAATCCAAAGAAATTATTTTCTTTCTCATCTTCAGACTGTAACTGCCTGCCTTTCGAATTTAAACATGCTTATTTATTTATTGCTAGCATATAGGCTTGCAGCTGCCATACTGTTGATTCGATAGATATGCACACTATTACTGCACATGATAGCAGCAGCATGCAGTGCAGGCTTAGGCTGACTGACATTCATAACTGTGTGTTCAGTTGTTGTAGCACATAACATACTCAACTCATCTTCACCTGACCAGTGCTGCTGCTGTGCTGTGGCTGTGCTATTGCTAATAAAAGACATTTGTCTTCCTAACATTATGAATATGCCCTGAATTGTATTAACATCTGCCAGTGCTACTGCTGAGATCGATTGACAGCAAGCTCTCTTTTGTATTGTATATTGTACTTAGTTACATTTTTGGAGCAGAATTACATTTCTGTTTACTCACTGAAAATGTCTTGTTCCTCTGCTGACAATGAGAAAGATGTGGTATATTTAGATCTTTGCAAAGCTTTTGACAAAGTGCCACATAGAACCTTGATTAATAAAATGCACTCATTTGGAATAAACTACAGGTTGGTAAATTGGATTAAAGAATGGCTCAATAACCAAACACAAGTAGCGTGTATAAGGGGATATTCCTCCAGCACAGGTATTGTCATCAGTGGGGTACCACAGGGGTCCATCTTAGGACCTGTGCTGTTTTCTATCTTCGTGTCTGATATGACAACGAATTTTAAAAATATAGTCATCAAATTTGCAGATGACGCCAAAATTGCAGCCAAGGTTAGATCTGAAAGATATAGCAGACCTAAAAGAAGACCTAAAAATTCTAGAAGAATGGGCAAAGCAAAATGATATGTGCTATAACGTTGAAAAATGTGTAATCATGCACTAGCAGGGATTCTAACCAAAACATACAAGTTAAATGTAATGGTATCCTATTACAACCAATAACAGAAGAAAATGACCTGGGAGTTATTATTAAATCAGATCTCACATTTAGTACTCACTGTAACCACATTAGAAATCAAGCTAACAGGTTAATAGGATGCATTAAAAGAGCATTTGTAACCCAGAATTGGGGGTGTATTCTCCCGCTGTACAGAGTGTATGTATGCCCCCACCTGGACTATTGTTCCTCACTTTGGAGTTCCAATCTCAGAAGGGTTTTCAACAGTTTGGAAGGGGTTCAGCGCAGAGTCACAAAGATGATTGATGGAATGCAAAATAAAACCTATGAAGAAAGATGACAGGAGCTGGGCCTATACTCTCTGCAACTGAGAAGAACAAGGGGTGATCTCTTACTGATGTATAATATATCTAAAGATCCAGAGCTTATGGCACTACTCGGCCTGTCCTTCAATATTAGGGAATGTAATCTTAGAAGTCACAGTTTTCAGCTATCACTAACATACCCAAGGACTGACATTAGACGTTATTTTTACACTCAGAGGATTATTCCAACATGGAATGCACTACCCGAGTCTCTTCTAGATACAAATAACCCCAATACGTTCAAAACAAATCTTGACTAATATCTTTTAAATTGGGTTTGACACTTCCAGGCCTCTGGAGAGGTGCTTACATGGACTATTGCCTTCTGTACATCTTTGACTCTTAGTATGACCCGTAGTATTATTTCAGTCAGTCCAGTTGTCAGTGTGCTGACGTGCAGTGGACGCTGAAGTGAATCTACAGTCATTCCAATCTGACTGACTGATTAAATATCTGCAGTTCTTGCAATATTTTGTCCTTAACTCTGGCAAGAATACAGCACAGGTTTGCTTTTTTTTTTTTTACTAGGAGAGAGACACTAAGCTGAAAGCTTGTTTATAGGTGCGACCTGGGAGCACAAGGAACTTAAGTGACTTGCTCAGGGTCACACAGTATGCAAGTGGGGGCTGTGTAATTCAAACCCAGGTCTCCAGGTGTGCAGCTCAAAGCCTTAAACCACTGCACTATTATACTGCCTCCTCTTTTGCACTTCGGATGATAATGATTAGAAGCTGCTGCATTTTATGAATTCAATTTATTTAGCATATTTTCTTTTCGTATGTACTTTACAAATGAATGAACAAGCTGCTTCACAAACTCCAAGATCAGATTTTGCATTTTATGCTGCTTCATTGTTGTATCTTCTCATGCTCAGCATTGTTTTGTTTTTTTTGTTTGGTTTGTTTTGGAGGGGGGGCTTTACAGTTGTACATCATAGGAGCAGCAGGAGACTCAATCTTTTTGGAACTGTTAACTTTGTGTGTCAGAAATAAAAATGGAGCTTATTAAGTCACTTTAGAGGGATACTGTCAACCTTTTTCAGGGGTCGAAATTGGCACTGGTCCACTAGACAAATGTTGGTAGATTTTGTATCAGGCTAGTAATTCTAGTATGATTTTCCTTTAAGTAGCCCTGCAGGCTGGTACTGGAGAAGGCAACATTTCAATACACCAGCTGAGTCAGTGGAAAAGTCTGTGGGGATTAGGGGATTGTCCCAGTCACTAGTCCTGCTGGCTACTGGGTGCAAAACATAATTTCAACCCCTGGACTCGTCATATGAAATAAGAATCTTGATTTGTATCACGCAGTACGAGAAAAGATTTATAATGTTAAAAAAACACATTTTAAGAGCATTTCTGGAACAGATAAGTGCAGAATCCAACTAAGGCGGTCCAGATAAGAAAGCTGCATGTTTTTTGCATCATATTATTTCTAGTTCAAAAAATCCCACATTTTCTGTTTTAATCTGGCACGTGTTATTTATATTCTGCAGATTTCTGACCAGCTCAAGTAAGCATGCATGCGTGCCTTCTGGCTGGGCTGTGCAAGTCTGCCCTGCAGCACTGTCTGCTGCCCGCAGCTGGAGTCAGTTGGACAGTGTGAGTCCTGGCAGTGTGTACAAAGGAAAGTGAGATTGATTCGGTGATTCAGGTTAGGGGTTTACTGCAGCATCCCACACCAGGGTGTAAGACTGCGGCTGCTGTTTATGTGGCTTGCCTTCAGGGGTGTAGCAGATCCACTCACATAAGGGTCTCTAACGCTGTTTCTGTTGATTTGAATTTTGAAATTTGAAGTGGAGTACTAAAGTACCACTGCAGCAGTATCAAATGCTACGGTCTAACTTTACGCTGTTTATGTACAGTAGCTTGAGGCCCATGGGTGTACTGCACTGCAGCATCATTCGCACATTGATTGGATTCAAGGCTGGTTATGTTATGTGGATTTGGGGGTGTAAACAGCAGGGAGCATACCATACCCTAAGGCTGTTGTTACTTTGTAGGTGTGCACTGGCACTACGACTGCTGCAACACACACACACACCATGGTCTAAGACTGTTTATGTGGCTTCAGGGGTGAACATCAGTCAGCAGCATCCCACTCACCCACCAGGATATGAGGCTGTTATGATGCTGTGGTGGTGTACAGCAGCATCCTCCCACACCAGGGTCTTCTAAGGCTGTTTACGTGGCATAGGAGCCGTGGGGGTGTGAGGGGTACAGATACGCTCACAAGGTATATTAAGACAAGCATTCAAAGCCAAACCAAATCAACAATGAGAATAATAATAAAAAAATTAAATTTTCGACAGTGACTTCTATTGTTGGCAAAGTATGACAAACTAGTACATAAATAAAATTCAACAATGATGAAAGTAGAAAAATTGGTTAGATTTTCTTCAGTTAGTTGAAGTCAGAAATGCCAAACTAGTTGAAAAAATCAATCATAATGTGTGGTAAGTCAGTCATTATTGTTTTTTCAACTGACTCCGGGGTCTAGGGAGCGATGACTCCCAACAGCCACCCCTGGAGGCACTGGTGGTTGGGGGGTGTAGAAAGATTCGGCAGAGCTGGTTGTGACAGCTCCTACTGCACCACCACTTCTAGGGCTATTGAATGGGTACCTAGAGTGGTTCCTGGAGTGGGCAAGGCTCTTGCTCCTTTGCTCTTACCTTGTTTGGTAGAGGTATGATGTCTAGTACCAGCTGGACGAAAAGGTATCCTCTGTCTACCCCTTGGTTGGGTATGGTAGAGGATGTGTACGGACTTTAGGGTCCTACCGGAGGTCTGGAAGTTAGAGAGGATATCCTGTATATCTAAACCAAATAACTTGTATCCTCTAAAGGGGGCATTGAGAATGGATTGTTGTACACCATTTGCAAAGCCTGCCACCCTGAGTCAGGAGTACCTCCATAGGCAAATTCCTGAGGCAGCTGCCCCAGCTGAAATATCAGATACATCATAGCCCGTACATAGTAGATGTTTTCCTACATCAGCTGTGAGAGCTTTGAGAAGCTCCTGTTCGAGTATACCCTCTGGCAAGGCTTGAGCAGCTGCTTAGCCTTTCTCCAGAGTGTTTCTAGTATTGACCATATGGACCTGATGAGTTTACAATTCTGAGGCCCAGGGAGGCTGAGGTGTAAGTTCTCTTACCTAGTACATCTAAACTCCTGGATTTGTTATCAGGAGGAAGTAAGCATAGGTGGTTTGGTGCTCTGGATCTACCATGGGTAGCATTGATTACTACAGAGTCTGCCTCAGATTGACCAACAAAAAAGAGTTTCCCTGAAAGGAGCCATACATTTTGGCTGCCTTTCTTGGTATGGCAGGAATTAAATTCAGCCTGTGCCAGGCAGCAAAGGTTGCATCCTCCAGGGCAGGGAGGAGAGGTGGTATTACTATAGGTGGAGCATCAGGTAACTCCCCAAAAAAATCTATAAGATTTTTCTTGGTAGTATCCTGTTCCTCTAAATCAAATCCCATGACAGCCTGTAATTTGCTGCATCACTGATTTATAAGATGGGTTTAACTGGAGGGCCTTGGGGTATGAACCACCGAGTCCTCACTGCAAGTTGAAACAGTGGAACTAGTCTTTTCATAAGAACTTTCCACATAGTCTTCAGCTTCCTCACCATCCTGCACCATGAGATCAGGATTGTACTTGAAGTCATCATCGGTCTGGTCGACGGGTTGGAGGTAGTGCACTGACGAGGAGGTGGCTGAGACACAGCCCTAGAATGTGTCACTGTGTCCGGCCTGGTGGCGCTGAGGGTTGAGGAACTGGACACCACACCTCACACCACGCCGGCGACCTGGGTAATGAGCTGGGGTCACTGGGGGTCGGCCAGGGTGGAGAAGGATAGAGCGCCCGATGGCAGCTCTCCTTCTCCGGGGGGAGGAACGGCAGGCTTCAGCTGCAATGCTACAACCTAGGGGAGCCCGGGTGGATAGTGCGGTAGGTGGAGCAGCTGCAAATGGCTTAGGTGGATGTCAGCAGAGGGGAGGAGCAAAGAGGTACGTCTCAGCATGCCTCCTGGCTCATAGCCCCTCACTGCATGCCAACATTGGGGGAAGGGAGGAAAGAAACCAGAAAAAACACCTCAGCTTCTCCTAGGCAATGGCACCTCGCCAGCAGGTCTCCGGGCTTGTCAAACAGACTCCGCTGCACCGACGCCACAAATTCAGAGTGCTGGTTTGGGGAGGTAAGGGGCGTTCCTCCTCACCCCTACCGGGGGAGTATACCGGGGGTAAGATTGTGTGTGGTGTCAGGTGCTCTAGGGGCAGATCTCGATGGGGAGTAGGGGCCTGTGGGTAGTAGGATGCTGGAGAGAGTGCAGAAGGGAGGCAAGTAGGAGTATAAATACATAGTTAAAAAAAATAAAAAAGAATGTGTCATTGTCAGGGGTTGAATTACAGGCCCTGTGATGGACATCTTGGTACAGGTGGTGGAGGTAACAGGTGCCTTAGTTTGTCTGTGAAGGACTATAGCACCACCTGGATGCCAGCACCCATGTGATTGACGGGTATGCCAGTGGAAGCAGACATAGGAGGCAAGACTGCCAACACTGACAGTGACACACCAGCCTTTCTAGGTCTGGTGGTTCCTACAGCCTGCCCTGACCTGGAATTTAGGCTGATGGTTGGGGCAGTGGGTGGTGTCATCACCAAAGCAGTCAACGGCGCTGCAGTGGTCGTACTTGTATGAAGTGGCAACCTTAAGCACACCAAGGCAGTTTTCTCCTTCACTTTTTCCTGGTGATTATGCTTGGGGGTCCAGGACAATTTCTCCTGGGATTTTGATGACCTGAACCTTGAGGAATGAGCCGGTGATGTGGCGGAACTCTTTTGCTGTAACTCCTTCTCCATTTGTGCTATCTGCTATTTTAAAAGGTGCTTCTCCAAAGCACATTTCCGGCATCATCAAGTGATTGTGTTGAACCCTGTGAAAGTTGAGCAAGCTTGCATGTTGTGGTCTGGGCTGAAGCAACACATGCAGATGTCGTGAGAATCACCAATGTATATCTTTTCATTACATTCTCAATAATGGAACAGTTTTGATGGTTCCTTAGACAACAGACACAATGTCAAAATCACTTATAAAAGGGATTGCTTAAAGGGTACCTAAACAAGCCATTTTTTTAAACTGCAAACTCCAAAATCTGGCTTCATAGCAAGGTAAAGTAAAGGTTGATGTTTCCATTTATGCTAAAACTGCATTTATGTAAATAACACAAATGCAGTTTCATAGCTTTTGAAAAATGTAAACATCAGCGTTTCACTTTCAAAAAACAGCCTTGGTTTCTCCCTAAGATGTCTGCCAAGTGTGTTAAGTGATGAGTCACGATGACATCACTGGAGCCACAGTCAGAGACCCACATATATTTCTAAAGTGCTTACTAGTTCTTCTTTCCCTCTTTGTTTTGAATTGTTGTACCAGAATGATCACCACCATGTATTAACTCATGGATTATTTTGATCAGTTCACATGTTAAGCTATGATTTTGTTCATTTTGTTTACTTTAACTTGCGGAAAATGTTTTTCAATCCAGCTGACTTTTTCCTTGCCAGACTGCATTACAGTACAACACTTCAAATACCTGATGATCTAGTGGTTATGTGATGCACTGAATTTTGTTTTTTGTTAACCAGGAGAGACACACTAAGCTGAAAGGTTGTTTACAGGTGTGACCTGGGAGCACAAGGGAGTTTAATGACTTGCTCAGGGTCACAGAGCAAAGTACCGGTCTGGTTCAGTTCCAAAGCTCATGCTGTCTTGTTAATCCACAAATAAGGCTTTATTTTTCCACGTGAACCCCCTGCACCTAGCCTGCCTTCTGTTGAACACCCCACCATCCATACCCTGTCCTTAGTACTGCCTTGGGATGCATATGTGCTTACGGTCTCATGAAGAGAATTATCACACCTCAGATTGTAATCTTGTACCTCAGAGAGTTGTGCACACCTATACTGATATGCATCATCAGCTGGCACTGTGAAAAATGCCTCACAAATCACTCTCCAGTCCACATTCTCAATGTTTGACTTCTGCTGCCACAGTAAACTTTGAGAGGATCACCACCCTTCTGCACAGTGAAGGCAGTATGTACAGATCCCCTGTTGTGTTTTATTCCCACCTAATTAACCAACAACTAGATCTTCCTGGTGGGCCAAGCAATAAGCATCATGACCCACTACAAAAACAGCTGTTCATGCCCTCATAAGGGCTGCATTTATAATGGATAACAATATTATTAGGAGGAGAGGCATATTAATGCCATGAGCGAATCCACCCAACTTCCATTGTCAGTCTACTCCTTTACCTTGATCTGCAGAACCGTTCCCAGAAATTCTTTTCCAGTACTCTTCTGTGCTGTACTCCACAGTGTGAATTGGCTGGCTACCACCCTTCCATATCTTGAATGAGCTAGACACAACTCCCTCAATACTGTCCTAACAACACCCCCCCCAACCCGATGGTAATCTCCCTACACTGAATTCAAGTAACACTTTAGGTGCAGCCCTTCCACTGTGAGTGTTTGTCATTGCTGTCTACTCTCATCCACAGTCAGGTGGTGATCACGATGCTGGCAGCCGCACATTTCAGATTTCACAGTGATCTGCTCAACGTCCTCCTTCATGTCTTCAACTAACCTTCCCACTACTCTGTTGTATGTAACTGCCACCCGAAGATTTAGCTTACATATATAATAAGGTCTTATACCTGCTGCCGGGTGTCTAACCACACTGTGTACTGTGACTACTGCTAACTACTCTAGACCTATGCAACACTACTGTACTGTGACTTTACTGTATCTAATCTTTGACCTATGTAACCCCAGGTCGCATCTGGAAACGAGCGGGCCCCGCTCAGAATGCTTATCTGGTAAATCTCTTAAATAAATAAATAAATAAAACCTGACTATAGCTGTATCCCACTAGAATGGCCTCTTCAGTCCCTCTCTGGCATTCATTCTTCTCACCTGCTCCCCATACCAAAAACTGGTGAGTTCACTACCCTTCTGCATCATGAATGTGGTTAGTACAGTCTCCCAAGCTATTTTTACATGCTAATAATAAACACGATCTTCTGGTAAGCCAGGCTGATAGGAGCATGGCACAAGTGGAAAAATAGGCTTTCCTACCCATGTAAGATCTAAGCCATCTATGATTAGGCACTATTTAATGATGTGCATAATGATGCACACACCCATCATTTAACAGTGCCTAATCAAAGGTAGCCTAGATCTTTTAAGGACAGGTAAGCCCATCTTTCCCCTTGTTCCCTCCTATTAGCCTGACTTACTGGAAATATATGCTTACATTTGATATGTCATAATAAAACAGGACTGTACTACTTGCATTCATGATGCAGAAGGGTAATGAGTTCACCAGTTTTCTTGTGTTATCTTTTTTTTTTTTCCTTCCATCGCGTACTGGGAACTGCTCCTCCTTCAAGCCACCTAGTACCACCAGCGGCCCCTTCTTGCAATTCCCCCAGAGCTGCCTACCTCATATTGCAGCCTTCCTTCGGGTTAGCCTGGCATATCCCTTTGCCGGAAGGGTTCCACTCCTTCGAGAGGGAAGGCACCGGCTGGGGGGATTCCAGCACACTATTTTCTTTCTTGCCTGGGTGCTGCTGAGGCGGACGTTACTCTGCCTGGATTGCTCAAGGGCATCGTCGGGGATGCCGCCGTCATCCGGCCAATCCCAGTGCAGTTTCCACTTTTTATGGTGTTTTTCCCCACATGGACATCCCTCTGCCATTCTCCCGGTCTCCACCGGGGGCTGCTGCAGAGCGACATGCTGCCCTAACCCACACCAGGAGAGAAGAGCAGTCCATCAGATGCTCAATCCTTTCCTTCCCCTGCTGACCCCCGGTGTCCCTGGTCTGGCTTGGTTTGAAGTAAGGTGCCAGCATCTCAGCCCACTAAGCCACCAGGCCGGTGAGTTCACCAGTTTTCAATTTGAGGAGGAACAGTGAAGAATGAATACCAGAGGGGGACTGGGAAGGCTACTCTTGCAAGGTACTGCTATAATCAGGGAAGGGGGGGCAGAAGGAGAAAAATATGAGCAGATTACTGTGAGAAATAAGATGTGGGGCTGCCAGCACCTTGATCACTACCTGACCCCATTGTCCTGGCCAATATTCCCCTTCCCATAAAACCATTTCATGCAATTGTCCAAAGATGTGTGTGGATATTAATGGCTGCCACTACATGTTCGGTCACTTCATTACCAGTCTAGTATTGCTTGTAAAGCACTTTGGGATACAATGTGTATGAAAAACACTATATAAATGCTGATTATTCTTCTTATTACTTCCCATGGAAAAAGAAGACAAGACAAGCATATATTTGATTTTGAAAAGGTATGAACTCTAACATTGGACTGCACAAGAACTTTGCTACAAAGAAGTGGTGGATCTAGGGGATGGTGAAGGGCGTGGCTGCAACCCCCCCCACTCTCACACACACTCACACACATAGTAATGTACTTGCATGCTGCTGCTGCATTTCACTTCGTTGAAGAAGTTTGATTTATTGATTGTACAAATGTTTACATTCAAACTATGGATTACATTTGTAGGTTCTGTCAAAAATGTACTTGAAAAGAATAATAGCAGGAAATATAAAGGTTTAATAAAAATTTTACAAATTGCATATTAAGCATACACACCACCACAACACCCCCATTGCAGCATCCTGGATCTGCTATAACCACTAGACCACCAGGTTATCCAAGATTTGTATTGCACTGTGGTTTGCCACAAAGAAAGTTGATTGGATTAAAACACAATTTCAGCATGTTAAAGTAAACAAAATGAACACAACCATAGCCTAACATGTGTATTATACAAAATAATGCACATGGTTGTGACCATTTGGGTGAAACAATTCTAAGCAAAGGAAAAAAAGAACTACTTAGCACTACAGAGAGTCATATATCTCTCTGACTGTGGCTCCAGTGATGTCATCACATAACATATTTGGTGGCCATTTTAAGAAGCAGGTAATACAGTTTGTTTGAAATTGGAAGGCTGATTTTACAATTTTCAAATTCTCTGGAACCACATTTAGGTAAATTATATAAATGTAGTTTTAGCATTAATAAATACAGCAGCCTTTCCTTTAGTCGCCTACGGAGTCAGATTTTTGAATAGCTTGTTGTCAACATGTTGTTTAGGTGTCCTTTAACTATGGTAAGAAAATAAGAAAGCAGTGATTGAAGTAGCGTCATTTCTGTGCATGGTCCTACAAGTATGCTTGATGGTGGGAAAAGAACTGAGGAGGGAAGAGGCCCCCCAAGTTTATGTAATAACTGACATCTGACGTCATCATGGGCAGCCCCTAGTGGACTGCTTGAAAAAGTTTTCCATGTGGTCCTTGTGCTTAGTGGCTATACGTTCCATAGGTGTGGCTTGATGAAAGAGATAGTCTTCAAAATGATCTGTTCTTCGCAAGTGGTAGTGGTACTTCTGCGCTTATCCTTGTTACATTTGTTTTTGTTTTGTACTGTTACTAAGCCTTGCCTCCTTGAAGTGGGTACTGGAGTTTTTGAAATAAAGCAGTTTTAGGTTGTTCTTGTTCAACTTGGCATCACTGTTTTTTGCTGTTAACTGCGTAAGATGATGATGCATCATAGAGGTGCACTTCTAATTTAGTGGCACTGAGTGCATATTAAATACAGTGTGATTTTACTGTAGCTACAGTATGTTATACAACATACTTACAGTATAATTAACAAGCACAGATCCTCTCTGAGAGTGGAGTCATCAGCACACGTGAAGTACTGTATACAACATGTCAGTGCGGTGTCCGAGCATATTAAACACATTGAATTAGTAATTACTTATCAGTATGTACCTAGAACTAGTATAGATATAGTGTAAGTACCAAAGCAGTATATTAGCAAAATATGTATGCAATATGTTAGAACAACATGGCTGGCAGTATAGCCTAGAGATTAGAGTAACGAGTTTCATAGGTTTTTACAGAGCAGAAGAAGAATAATAATCAGCATTTATATAGTGCTTTTCATACACAGTGTATCCCAAAGCACTTTACAAGCAATGCTAGACTGGTAATGAAGTGACTGAATGTGTGGTGGCAGCCATATCGCACATCATCACCCACACATAGTCTGGATAATTGCATGAACCAGTTTTATGGGAAGGGGAATGTTGGCCAGGACACTGGGAATGTTCCCTACTCTTTGCGAAGAGTGCCCTAGGTTCTTTTACTTCCACCTGGACACCCACCAGGACAACACCAGGCTGGGCAGAAGGGACCTCGGTTTAACGTCTCATCCGAAGGACGGCACACCACAGCAGTACAGCACCCCCCAATACTGCACTCGGATGCCAGTGATTTTTAAGTGCAAGTCCAATCCTGGTGTGGTACAAGAACCCACGACCTTCTGGTCCAGAGGCGGATGTGCTACCAACTGAGCCACGCTGACAGAAGTCCATTACACTCACACTAAAATCAACAGAAGTAACCAGTTATTTTATTACTACTGAAATAGCAGTCCAGTTTGGCCTTAAAATTATTCATATCCTTAATGCTACCACCCTTTGGTTATACCAAGATTCCCACTTCTTTGAGTGACAAAGGTTCCCTTTGAGTTGTTGATCGTGAGCTCTTGTGTCATGGGACTGGTCTTTCAAGCTAAATTCCAAAGGTCATCATGATTGGTCAGGGTGCTGAAAGCTAAACACGAATCTCCCCGCATTATGCGGTATTCTAATGTAAACAATTCCAGTTCTTGTAGCCTGTCAACATAACTGAGGCCTCTTAGGTTCCTAATTGTCCTAGTTACTTTTTTTTGTATTCCCTCCAGTGCTTTTATTTCAGTTTTAGTCTCAGGTGCCCAGAATTGGGCACAGTACTCGCGATGCAGCCTAACCAAGGACACAACTATGGGGACTATCACCTCCCTATCTCTGCCCGTAATGTGCCTAAAATTGCTATTCAGAACACCATTGGCTCTTTGTTTAATGTTGTGACAGTGCTTTGTGAAACTTAAGCCATTGGATATTATCACACCCAGGTCTATTTCTTGTGTCACTTCTTTCAGTACGTTACCACCTAAAGAATAGTGTGCCCCTATAATATTCCTGCGAAAATGCATAACTGAGCATTTACTAACACTTGTGATTCAGCCCGTTGTTCCAGTTCTGCTAGACCCCTCTGCAGATCTGATATTTCATCTGTAGTTTTTGCCCTCATTCTAGTTCTGGTATCATCTGCAAACTTTGCAACCCAGATATTTCCATTGCACCTCATAGATGATACGTACATGTTGAGTAGGCATGGACCAAGCACTGAGCCCTGGGGGAACCCACTGGTCACACTTGCCCATCCTGAGGTACTACTCCTAAGACTCACCTACTGCCTCCTATCTGTCAACATGACCCAATTCAGTTAATAATGTTGCTATCCAATCCCAAGTTATTTAAAGTTGTAATTAATTCCCTGTGAAGAACTCTATCAAACACTTTTATGAAGTCCAAGAATATCATGTCCACAGGGGAGCTGCACTCTAGTGCATAGTTGACCTTACTATAAAATTGAATCAGATTTGTTTGACATGAGCCGCCTCTTGTAAAGCTGTGCTGTAGCTTGCCACTAAGTTATTCTCCTTGATGAAATTGCATTTATATTCTTTTATTATCCTTTCAAGTATCTTTCCCAAAATGGATATTAGACTCACTGGCCTATAGCTTCCACACTCCTTTCTGCTCCCCTTTTTATAGATAGGAACCACAGTGGCCCACCTCCAGCATTCCACCACCCTACCCTGCTCTAGAGATTCCTGAAATAAGTATGCAAGTGGTCCTGCTAATTCATTAGCCAGTTTCCTGACCACTCTTGGGTGCACTCCATCCTGTCCTGGGGCTTTATAATCTGTCACGAATGTTATCACTCTCCACTGTCAGTTTGCTGCATATCCTGTCTGTAGGTCCCTGTGTGTTACAGTCCAACTTATCTCGAAACACTGGACTAAAATAGTCATTAAACAGCTGTTAATGAGCTTGGTACATCCAGCAAACCCCAACTTGATTTCCACAACCTTTAAAGTAAGCAATAAGACATGATGGGGTGTGCATTACGGTGTGATAACTGCAATCCTAGGGGCGTAGTTAGGCACGAGGCCGGAGGCCGAGTGCCGGTCGTCCCTAGGAGTGTGGTTATTACACCATAATGCACAACCCCGGAGTGTCTTATTGCACTTATATAATGTCCCTTTATTTTTAGAAGCAGTTTTTTTATTCTTAAACACATTTTTAAATAAGTAAAAATGTAAGTGAATCTGTGCTTTTAACATAAAATAGTCCTTCCGCCTATTGGTGCTAGATCAAAGTAGTGTTATACAGTGTGTGCCTCCCTGCCCACTTCAGCTTCATATTCCCCTGCCAGCCACAACAATTCACAAATACTGTTTTTCTCATTCTAAGTATGACACATAGCCCCCTTATTTTATTTCATTCTCCTCACTCTGTAGACAAAACTAAAAGGAAGCCATAACAGAGGCTTCTCAGTTCCCCAGTGCTGCAAGCATGAGCATGGTTCAAAACTGCCACACTCACTGACAGCATCATGAACTGCTCACTCTGTCCTAAAAGATAAACAGCAGGGTGAGTCATTTACCACCTTTTCTCTTTATTTATATAATATTATTGTTTACTCTCTTCATTCTGTTTTTTTTTCCCCTCTGTGTTTCCCCACATTCAAGAAATGGAATGTTTATCATGGAATGTTTACCATGGAATAAAGGGATTCAAAATTCTGCTCAGTTCTACTAGCAGAATGTTCCTCTACTAACATACTGTACACACAGACAACAAAGGCCTGTTTTAGAGCCAGAGACTCAATTATCTCACTTGTCGGGGAAAGCAGAAGAGATTTCCCTGATGAGCAGGTAAAGATAGAAGGGAGATTTTTCAGTGTTAGCAAACAAACAGTTGTAATGAAAACTATAAACAATACTTAATGTTTCTAATTTGTTTATGTGTGTAAGGAGAGTGTGACAATCTGGTAAACAACATTTAGTTAATTTGTTTTATTTTATATTTAAAATCATTTTAATTTTAGGGCCCAGTTGAAGGTTTCTACAGTGTAAAGGCAGCGGCCATGTTTGTGGTGGAAGATCAGTTCTGGTTGTAGGGAGACTGATGGAAGATAGTTCTGGTTGTAGGAGGTCTGATCTGCTTATTGTGTAATGTGGTTTAGGACCAGGATGACTGTGTGTATAGAGAGAATTAATGTACGGTCAGCTGATCTGTCTTGGCCAATGAGATTTCTAGATTTTTTCTTGCCATTTTGTAATGAATATTGTGTAACTCTGAGTAAGGAACTTAACCACCCCAGTGTCCCCAGTTTGCCCCTGAAAACGGGCACTTGTGTTTAGTGGGCCTTACCTGGTTACCAAAGAATAAAAAACAAAACAAAACAAAAAAAAAACAGCACACTTATACTATTATAAAGCAATCCTTGTTTTCAATCCATTACAGTGAATGGGAGAACTGCCACACATGAAGACCTCATATAATGCCAAGAGTGCTTCTCATGCTATAGCCAATAAGTGTTCTAACATTCCTAAGGGCTCAGTGTTACAGTGAACAGTTTGATTAGTTTTCTGTAAATAAGCAAGTTAAAAAATGAAGTCATCAGCTTGTAAAAAAAATCTCAAAGACATCACACAGGTTCCAATCCATATAATGTTACAATGCTTTTATTTTTTTAAACACTTCATTTAGTTACACCACGATTATCATCTTCATATTTTTCCACTCAGCCACAAAAGAAGACCTTAGCGAATACATGCAAATGGAATACTTTTTCAAAGTAATGTCAAATAAATTCCATCATTTTTCAGTATTATTATTTTCTGCATGTGTATTTTGACCATGATCCCCAAGTATGCTGCACTCATGCAAAACAGGAAGTTTGTTCTGAAAAAGAAAATGATAAACTGAAGAGAAGCACCAACGCTAAAGTGCTTCTGTGACCTGATTGCTCTACATCTTATTGTCGTTATTCTGGCTGGTATTCAGTAAGATCACTGAATGTATTCATTGAGCTGATGCTTGCATGGCTAAGTGTTTAGCATGAATAGTCTTTTTATTTATTTATTAAATTCTCAGATTACAAATACCTTTGAGCAGAAACTGCTCGTTTACAAAGGTTCCACGTCAAAGGATGAGGGTCAACATACATACAGAGGTAGTAAAAGAATGCACAATAAACAACCAAAACAACTAAAAGAAAAAATAAAGATACTCAGTTATAACTTATAACATACTTTGAGATAATATTCATATAAAAAGCAGCTTGAGTAGGCAGCTGGCTGCGGTAGTCTTTAAATATATCAGACAGCTCAATCTGACACATTTTATCATTATGCTTAATCTGTGTGTCTTTGAAAACCTAATTTTTTACTGTTGTCAATGGCAGGGGCAGACAGTAGAAATGTGTAAGTGGTGAGAGGAGAACTCATGAGGGTGGGGGCGGGGGACATTGAGAGATTTACTAGCATTAAGAAAAATGGAAAGACCGCTGAACTCTTTAGGTACCTGCAAATAGCACAGCCCCTTTTAAATAAAAGTCTGTCATAAAGAGGCAGAAAGGAGGGTGTGTTTAAATGCTGGTAACTGTTTTACTTTGAAGAAGAAAAAAGAAATGCATTAGAGTGAATGATGTTTGCAGATTGACTCTTGGCTAATCAAAAGCATCATCTTGTGACTCCTTCGTTTCCCAGAACAGCTCAGCTTCACTTCCCAGTTGGTGAACACTAACAACTCATGAGATGAAACTCTTGATTAGCAAGAGACATCTCATGAACTCCATTTACTTATATAATTAACATTAACAGATCCTCTCTCTGAGTAGAATCAAGTGTCCCTCATTGAGAGGGATATCCCTCATTTTGCCCTTTAAAATTGCTCTGCCCCTCATCAGTCCCTCATGGAAAAGGTGCTGCCCACACAGAGAATGTGCTGTAAATTCAGATTTTAAAACAGAAATTCTTAATTTTCTAAAATACTAAATCCAAAATAAACTTTGTACAAGTAAACATTATGGCTTTCACAGTGTTCTGAGCTTATATCTCCATGTTTGAGGATGTGTCCCTCATTCTGAGGGTCTGTGTCCCTCATTTTGAGTGTCCAAAAATGTCCATGTCCCTCATTTCAGTGACAAAAAGTTGAGAGTTATGCAACAATATAAATGAATAACATTGTATTTATCTAAAATGTTTTTTGACCCAGGAAAGGCGCACTGAGCTGGAGCTGTTTTTCAGGTATGTCCTGGGTAATGGAGAGCAGGGGGAGTTAGAAAGTCCCAACATCAGCAATATAAACAAGTTACTCACCTGTAACTGTAGTTCTAGGAATGGTATGTGGTGTGCATCCACACTTCTGTCACAGTCCTTTCCCTTTAAGATTCAGCCAGAAGCCGGCCCGGTGACACTGAGGGTTGAGGCGCTGGATGCCACACCTCGCTCCACACCAGCGACCCAGGTTCGGGAACGAGACCGGGTCATCGGGGGTCAGTAGGGGAGGACTAGCATCGAGCGTCTGATGACAGCTGTCCTAGTCCTGGGACAAGGGGTGGGTGCACGCCATGCTCTGGCGGTCCCTGGGGATGCCCAGAGGAACTACAGTTGCGCAGGTGCTAAGCAGGGCGGAGAACGGCAGACATCTGCACATTGTGCATGGACGTCATTGCATGCCCATGCTCCCATCAGGGGAGAAAAAAGGTAAATGGCAGCATAGTCTGCAGCAGCTTGATAGCTGCTAGCCTCACCGGCTGACGATGCCTGAAATAAGGTGTGTGCCGGTATTGGATCCTCGCCAGGCATGGGGGCTTAAGTGGGGGCCCCTCTCGACGATCATAGCTGCATATGCCAGCTGGGCATGTCAGCTTCGGGATCAGCGGTGAAGGAAGGAGCAGTGACTGGATGTACAACAGGACTGTGGCTGCAAGGTGAGAAAAGAGAGATGTGATAAAAAAAAAAAAAGATTCAGCCAGAAGGACTTTAAGCTGGCTGCTCCCACCCACCTGGGTGGTATCCTCCTACATTTAGGCACCATCCCATGATGTCAGATCTTACATGCTGGAAGCAAGATTAGGTGTGCCACTTGTCAGGGGAGGTCAGGTGTGTTGTGTGGATGTACACCATATACCACTCCTAGAACTACAGTTACAGATGAGTAACTTGTTTTTCTATGGACGTGGATATGGTGTACTCATCCACACTTCTGGCAGACTCCTAGCAGTTCTCCTGGGAGTAGGGGGTAAGGCACACACATCCTACTTGGGAAAAGGGGATTAGAGAAACAAGGCCCCAAAACCAGCATCCTGGCGTGACTCAAGGTCAGTGTAATAATAGTAGATGAAGGTGTGCGCTGACTTCCAGGTAGCAGTCCTGCAGATTTCCTGGATAGGGACATCCCTGGAAGCAGCGTTATGTTTGGTGGAATGAGCCCTTAGCCCAATGGGAGGCTCCCTATCCGCCAACCTACAGCAGAGATCAATGCAAGATACAATCCACCTGCCAATCATCCGCTTAGCCACCGGTCTGCCAGGTGCAGCTTCAGCATAGGTGACAAAGAGCTGGTGAACCTGTCTCTGAACTCCAGTGGTGTACTCATCATAAGCAAGCTCTCGCCTCAGGTTCAGAGTATGGAGCCTGTGCTCAGCTTCCGAGGTGCGTTTGGTGAAATACACTGGGAGATTTATCAGCTCATTAAGGTGAAACTCCAAAACAAGCTTCAGGAGGAACTTCGGGTTGGGGCAGAGGAAAACCTTGTCCCTGTGGAAGACCAGATAAGGACACTCAACAGAAAGCACCTGGAGCTCTCTGATCCTTCTGGCAGAGGTGACAGCCACCAAGAAGGTGGTCTTCCAAGATAGGTGGGACATTTCACATTCTGTGCATGGGTTCAAATGGCTTGCCCATGAACATAGCCAAGACCAGCAATAAGTCCCAAGGTAGTGGGGGTTCACGCACTGGAGGGGACAAGTGGTGCAAACCCTTGAGAAAGCACCCGACCACCTTCTCATGAGCCACCGTTGGTATACTGGCCTGTGTCAGGTAAGCTAAAATGGCGGCCAGGTGCACCCTAAGGATCATAGACTGGAATCCCAGCTGGTAATGGGACCAGAGATACTGCAAGACACTTGCCACAGGCAGGACAAGGGGTCTAGCTCCTTGCCCCAACACCAAATGGAAAACCTTTTCCACTTGAAGGCGTAGCACTTACAGGTCGACTCTTTCCGAGAGGCCTCCACAACCTGGAAGACCTCATCGGAGAGACCCAAAACCTGGCACTCTAGCCACTCTGGAACCAGGCTGTCAGGTACAGGTACTGAAGGTGTGGGAGAGGAACCTTCCCCTCGGAGCACAAGAGCAGATCCAGGCGGAGAGGGAGATGCCACAGAGGCCTGCTCCTGAGAGTGAGGAGATCAGGGTACCAGAACTGACATAGCCAGTCTGGAGCTACCAGGATTACCTGTGCCTTTTCCCACCATACCTTGAGCAGAACCCTGTGGATCAAGGGGAATGGAGGGAAGGCATATAGGAGGCCCCCTGAAGTGTCCCACACTGAGAGGGGGGTGGGCACAGAACAGCCTCAGCTTTGTGTTCTACCTGGAGCCAAAGAGGTTGACCTGGGGATTGCCCCACCAGGCAAAGAGACAGTCGACAACCTCCTGGTGGAGAGACCACTCGTGAGACACCTCACCCCCTTGACTGAGGGCAGCTGCTAGCTGATTGGAGACACTGGCCACGTGGATTGACAGAAGGTCGACATCCAAGCTCCGCATGAGGGTCAATATGCAGAGAGCTTCCCAGCCAAGAGGTAAGGAGTGCATCCTGCCCTGCTTGTTGAGATAGTACATGGTCATGTCATGTTGTCCATCTGGACTTGGATGACCTGACTCCAAACATGGGGAGTGAATGCTGTCAGTACCAGGTGCACTGCTAGAGCTCCAGCAGGTTGATGTGGCAGTGAGACTCCTCAGGGTCCAAGAGCCCATGGACTCGGTGGACTCCCAAGTGGGCATCCCACCCTGTCATGGCAGCATTGGGCATTAGAGTGACCAATGTTCCTGGGCAGATAAAGGGGAATCCCTCCTGGAGATGGACTGGGACTAGCCACCACTGGATGGTGTCCCACAGCTTGGGAGTCACTGAGACTGGCTGGTCAAGGTGACTGCGACACTGAGACCATTACACACAAACATTCAGCGTCCAGCACTCTAGAGGTGTAATGAATCCCTAAATTAAACTTCAGACCACAGCATTAAATTTGAATTCAAATAACCATTGTTTTATTTGCTTACAAGTATCCAGGTGCAAGTACATATACTGGGAGCCTATACACAGCAGCCTCGGCGCCTCACTCAAATCAGCTTCATCAGGAGGCTCTGAATGTTTGTGATTTATTTTGAAGGAGTGCTGTACCTTGTTCTTTGCACCCCGTTGTTTCTGTGAGCACTGTGGAACCATAGTTTGAACTGACACTGAGACCTTTGCCTGGATAGCCCCCACTGGAGGGGACACATTCTCCAGCAGACCCAGTGAACCAAGCTGGTGCATGCTGCCATGAAGCCAAAGAGGTGCAGGAAGTCCTGGGCAGGGTGCAATTGCCCAACCTGAAATGAGCGGGCAAATGAGGAAAGATCCTCTGCCAGTTCTCCGGTAACCTGTCAAAGACTGAGAGAAAGCATATGTGTTTTTTAGGGCCTACACCTAGTGTGGAGCTGCAATAGAGGGACCCTGATGCTTCCAGCAGAAAGGAAGATCTGACATCACGGGGCAGTGCTGAGCAGAATACCACCTAGGTGGGTGGGGGGATCCAGCTTGAAGATCTTCTGGCTGAATCTTAAAGGGAAAGAACTCTGCCAGAAGTGTGGATAAGTATAACATATCGTCCCCAGAACATATTACAGGTGCAGATGTGCATAACGAGACTAGTAAAGTATGCAGGTACACAAGGTACAGGGACGTTAGTAGGGGAAAGTGTT
The DNA here is from genome assembly GCA_016271365.2 of Neoceratodus forsteri. Classification (NCBI taxonomy): domain Eukaryota; kingdom Metazoa; phylum Chordata; order Ceratodontiformes; family Ceratodontidae; genus Neoceratodus; species Neoceratodus forsteri. The sequence continues at coordinate 428,270,525 of CM057453.1, read as the reverse complement.
AGCAATTATTCACAAGGTGCAAATGTGCAGAGTGACAGTGTGTATGGTTCATCAAGGGTACGGACAGTGCAAATGCATTTAACAGGAAAATTGTTCCGTGAATACGACAGCCACTGGGGACCATTTTGCAAATATAGCAGGCAATAACATACTAGAGCACTGTGTCACAGTAAGTATACTGCACTGGTAATTACATTTCTGTAACTACCTAGAACTAATACAGATACAGAGGAGTGTAAGTCAGCTTACGCAGTGGGAATAGGTGAACCAGAAAATGTGACTTTAACACTATCATGCCATGAATAGACCCCATAGCTGCGCATCTGACTTTAACAATAAAAATACACAAACATAACATTTACACTGTTGTCAGATATTTTTCTCATTTGCGAACTAACTGGGACATAGTACTATTTTAGTGGTGCTGGCAGACTACTAATTGTATTTTTATCCTTTGTAGTTTAGGTTGGGCATGGGCTCATTTGGGAAATTCAATTTGGAAAACTTTGCATGAAGCTACAAATGTTAGAATTCAAGCAGGCAAAAGGTGTAGCTGAGGGGCAGATGCAGATCAACAGGGCCCCCCTCCAACCTTCGCAGATATGACAAGTCATAGAAACATAGAAGAGTCCAAGATTAATGTAATCTCTGTATTCACAGCTGAATGGGAATTCATCCCTCACCAGACTGAAAACTTCCACTTTGAATTGAAAGTTTTCCTTGTGGATGGCTTACTCAGATTAGAGAGATTTAGCTGCGAAAACTCTATCCATTCAGGAACCATGTCTTCAGGTGAAGAAACTTCAAGTCTGGATGGATCACCTGGCGCTCTGAGACTGTCAAAAGGTTTTGACACAGAGGCAGGTTGCAATGCTTTTGGGACACTTGAAGTGGAAAAGAACAGTTACGTACTCACCATAACAGTAGATCTTTGGGAAAATCTCTTCCATCAGGCCACACCTTTGGAACTATACCCACATCAACACAAATCACATGGAAACTTTTACTAGCTGGGGGCTGCCCACGATGATATCATGTGTCAGCATCTATTTAAAAGTGGGCCGCCCCATCTCTCCTCAGTTTCCCGATGGAGATTAGACTCAGAGAACTTCCATTTATGGAGAACCAGGAGATCAAGCCAGCACCAAGATAAATAGTGATAGATATAACAGCCATGGATTAAGATAAGGCAGAAATAAGTGATGTCACCTTTACTAGATAAGAAAAGGGGGATGGAGGGATGGCATGGCCTAATAAAAGAGATTATCTCGATTTACTGTTAGGGTAAGTACATAACTGTTCTATCTTTGAGGATAGCTCATCCATTAGGCCACACCTTTGGAACGAGTCTCAAAAGCCAACTGGGAGGCTGGTACAGTCTGATTCAAGACAGCATGCCTTGTAGTACAGCAAAGCTAAAACCTGCTTGTCTATGAGAGACTATGTAAAGACTGTAATGCTTAGTGAAGGTGTGGTCAGTTCTCCTTGTGGCTGCAATGCAAGTATCAGCAGCAGCAACATTTCTGAAACAAGCAGCAGAAATGGCCATACCCCTTGTAGAGTGAGCACGATCTGCACCAGGAAGTTCCTTATGATACTCTCTATAACAAAACATAACACAGTGTGACAGGCACTGTATAGACACAGGGGTGCCCTCTTTCCCAGTGACAAATGAAGCAAAAAGCTGGGAGAACTTTCTGCAGTCCTTGGTGCGACTCACCTAGTGTCTCAGTATCCTATAAACATCCAAAGTATGGAGCAGTGCCTCACGCTTATTGGTATGCTCGTAGTAAACAGGAAGGTGTATTGTTTCATCTTTTTTGAGGCCATCTATTTCATCAGGCCACACCTTTAGAACTTATAGCCAACAGGTACTAGGAACACATGGAAACTTTTGCAAGCCATCTGCCAGGGGCCACACATGACGATGTCAGATGTCAGCATATGCATAAACACGGGTCTCTCTCTCTCTCCTAAGTTCTTTTCTCACCGTTGATCTGAACTTATCGGACCTCTATGGAAACATTGCTGCATATTGCCACCGTTTTATTTCTTTATTAGAAGTAATAACTTTTAGAGTGATTTCTGGTGACCTGTATGTCATCGAAAAAACATTTAAACTTTTCCAGTACTGTGAGTGCGGAGAAAAAAATCTACAATGGTGACTCCCACTATGTCTATGTCTGCTGCCTAGGCTTAAGCCACAACATGAAAGCCTTCAAAATCTGCTGGTGGTTTAACTCTGCAACCAAGCAATGCTAAAAAGGGTATTTGGAGAAATTGTTGCTGAAAAAGACTAGAAAGAATGGAGAAGGAGCTCAAACAGAAATCCTTATCGCCAGTTCCGTCGACTGACTCGTGGTCTTTGAAATCCCAGGAGAAAACATCTGTGAGTCACAAATACAAGCACTGGGGCAGAGAGGTGGCCATATAGGTATGACCTCCACTTCTCTGTCATCTGTTCAGGCGGAGGCAACCGCCTCCCTGACTGTCGACACACCACCAAGGTAGGGGTTTGACGTAGGCACTACTGGGCCTATCATGGCTGGTACATCACCATCGACATCGGTGGCTCAGCTTCCCTTGTCAACTACTCCAGTAGACCAAAGGGGTGCCGATACTGGCAGGTCTCATGTCTTTTTCAGACAGTATAAGACGTCTACTGCTTATCCTCCCTGTTCCAGAGGGCCCATTGATGGGAACTCCTACCAAACCACCATCGATACTGCAAGGAACTCCCTTGCCACAACTACCTCCTATGCCACCACCAATGTCGTTGGTGGTGTCCCTTTCCTGTCAATCCAGTCGACGAATATGAGTGCAGTCCTAATCTAATGATGCAGGAAGAGGAGGATGAAGCTGAAGATTATGCTGTGAGCCAATATAAACTTTGCACCAGCTCTACAGTCTCCACATGCAGTGAAGACTCTGTGGTGAACACACCACAGTCCCCTCCAGAGGACGCTACATTTTTCACCATGATGCAGCAAATGTAAGCTGCCATGAGCTTTGCATTAGAGGAGCAAGATACCACTAGAAAGAACCTGCTGGAATTCCTGGAGCTCCCAGAATCTTCTACCATTGTGGTGCCACCTCTGCTACCAGCTCAAGAAGATGCCACCTATGCAGCTTGGTACAGACCAAACAATACATCAGCTGTCCCCAGGAAAGCAGATAAAATGTATTCTGCACTTTCTGGGAAAACTTTTTAAGCCACACAATCTGAAGCAGACTCGGTGGTGATTAGTGCTGTCCATGACAGGTCTAGTGCATCTAAACACCCGAGTTCCCTTCCTCCTGATAAGAAATCTAGGAGGCTGGATGCCATAGGTTAGAGGACCTATGCCTCTGCCTCATTGCGCTTTTGTATTTCTAATTACCAGGTCTATATGATGAAGTATCAGAACACCCTCTGGAGGAAGGTTAAGGCTGCTGTACAGGCCTTGCCTGAGAGCAACTCAAAGTAAGAACTACTGAAAGAGTTGATAGCTTGGGCTGATGTGGGCAAGCATTTGCTCCGCACAGCCTATGACGTTTCTGATGCTCCTGCCAGTGCTGCAGCTTCTGACATCTGTCTTAGGAGATATGTGTGTGGCTCAGGGTGGCAGGCTTTGCCACAAATGTACAACAAACAATTCTTAATGCCCCATTCAGGGGGAAAGTTGTTTGGTCACAAGGCACAAGAAACGCTTAATGATCTCCAAGCCTCAGGCAGGACTTTGAAGTCTGTACACTCCCTCTACCATACCCAACCTAGTGGTAGGAGTAGGGGTGCCTTTCACCTGGCTGGTGTTAGGGGATAGTGCCCAGCCCCCAGACAGCTGGGCAGGAACAAAGGAGTTGGGACCTTGCCAGTCCTCCCCCTTGCCCCAGGTGCCCATTCAAAAGTAAGTAAGTAATTTATTATTTGTTAGGTGCCCAATCCTGTAGGCTCTGGGCACCGCACAGTAAAAAAAAAAAAGTTTGACAGAGCATTAAAAAAATAACAGATTATATAAACAATTTTCAAAAAAACGAAGAAATAATTAAAATGTGTGTTAGTTAAAAACATCAGCAGGGAATGTTAAACTAAAAAGGTGGGTCTTTAGGCCCCTCTTGAATGCCCCCCACTATAGGGGCCTCCCATAAAGGTTTTGGCAGCAAGTTCCAGAGGACCGGGCTGGCCACCCTGAATAAGCGATCTCCAGATGTTTTCAGCCTAGTCCTTGGAACCGCCAGGAGGCCCTCGGTGGAGGAACAAAGGGAGTGAGCTGGGATAGCAGGGTTAAGGAGGTCTGACAGGTAGCCAGGGCCCGATCCATATACAGCCTTATAGGTGAGCAAGCCCACCTTGAAGAGAATCCTCCACCTGACCAGTAGCCAGTGCAGACCCCGCAGAACCGAGGTCACATGACAGGACCTAGAGGTGGTGAAGCCACTCCCATCGGCTCAGCCTGACTTCTTGTACACCCTCCAACCACCTTTGCCTCCAGGGGTGGTTGTAGGAGGCTGACTATCCCTTCATTTGGACCAATGTAGGGAGGTGACTACAGATGCATGGGTTCTGGAAATCATAGAAAAGGGGCATCTGATGGCCCGCTGGCACAGCCAATAGCAGTACAGCTCACGACACTGACCCGGGTTTGGAAGCGAGCCCGGGAGTTGAAGGACCAGCAAGGGGGGGGAGGATTGAGTGTCCTACAGATGGCTCTCCGGAGGAGGAGGATGGAGAAGCACCCAGTGCACTAGTGACCTCTAGTGGAGGCTGGGGGTGACTGCTGACCAGTGCTTGACTTCATACGGGGGCGTCCCAGACATTTGGCTGAGTGCCTCACATCACTGCATGCCACACTCCCTGGGATAACAGCCAAAAAAATCTGTCAGGCAGAACAATGGAGGACAAAAGCCAAGGTAATGAGCACTCCAGGACACAGAAAAAATATACTGCAAGTGATTTTAATCCAAATGGCAAGTCCAGACCCCTGCGCTTCGGCTCTATGCCTTCAAAGGCATTTTTCTGTGTGAAGTATTGAGGTTTGCACCTCACGCTGTGAGCACCCGCTCGTAGTGTTGCGCTGTTTTTCTGTTGGATTCGATAGAACAATGGAGGACGTCTGCTCCGCTGCACCCCACACAGCTGTCCAAAGCACTCACCCTCCCAGATCAAGTACAGGCATTCATCAAGGAGTTAAGGGGGTCTCTGCAGTCGCCCCACCCTGGGAGGTAAGCCAGGGGGCAGTCTGAGGGTAAGAGGTAAGTCCCAGAGGATGGGTGGGTGGCTGGAGCTCAGACTGATAAAAAAGCATACTAATTTAAAAAAAAAAAGGGGGGGGAGAGAGGGGTGGTATGCTCTGGAACTTCTGGACAACCCTGCAGATTATCCCCAACCTGTAATAACATACCCACCAGGGCACCTGCCCCTGTTGCTGAAGGAAGTGCAGACTCTGCTGCAAAAATGGGCCATCGAAACTGTCACTGTTGAACAGAGGAACTCAGGTACTTGTCCCAAAATGGGCAGGAGTTGAGACCTATCCTGGATCTGACATCTAAACTTCTTTATAGAATACAAGAAATTTAGAATGGTCACTTTTGTAGGGTCTCCTCCTGTTACTGCAAATGATATTGGATATGCTCCTTGAATATGAAGGATGCATACCTCAATATCAAGATTCAGAAACTTCACAGAAAATACTTGAGGTTCCTGCTTCAAGGGGAACATTACTGATTCACAGTGTTGCCCTTTGGCTTGACTTCTGTGCCACAGATCTTCACCAAATGCTTGGCAGTGGTGACAGCAACCCTTCACAGAAAAGGCATCTATGTTTTCTCTTATCCTGGATGATTGGCTATTGAAAGCCCACTCCATGGACCAGCTCTTGAAGACTTTAGCTCGAACCAAACAGTTGTTCGATGCTCTGGGGGTGACAGTCAACATATCAAAATCAGTGTTTATGCCTTGTCAGCAACTTCAGTACATAGGAACAGTCCTGGACACAGCCCAGGGCTCAGCTTTTTGCTAGATTTCCCAAGCACAGTTAGAGCACAACAGTTATTTTGTCTCAGCAAGGATGTTCCTACGGCTTCTGGGATTTACAGTAGCAGCCACTGTCACAGTGCCACTGGCCAGATTCCACATTCAGATTCCCCGGTGGTCCCTAACAGTCCAGTGGGACCAGCTCACGGATGATCTACAGCAGATGGTTCTAGTCACGTCCTCTGTACACAAAGTGCTCAAGTGGTGGATGGAACACAGCAATCTACTCAAGGGGGGTGCCATTTCTGATCCCCTCCCATTTTCAGATCCTCACCACGGATGCCTGGGGACTGGGCTGGGGGGCTCACTTGGGGCCTCGTCACACACAGGGCATGTGGACCCAAGTGGAGTGCACTTTGCACATCAGTATTCTGGAAATATCCTGCATGGACTCCAGGCCTTCTGGAACCACATGTTCTCAGGTCCTCTGTTAATATGGATGGATAATGTCAGTGTGATACATTACATCAACAAACGGGGACTCATTGCTATCTGCTGTGCATGGAAGCAATGAGGCTGTGGTACTGGGCTGTGGAACATGGTCTAAAGCGATCAGCAGTGCATGTTCCAGGTGTTAAAAATGTCTTGGCAGACAAGATAAGCAGGTCACCATCCAGGATGCACAAGTGGGAACTGCTGACCTCGATGGTTGATGACCTAATCACAAGAAGGGTCTTCTGGACCTTTTTGCATCCCCACACAACACAAAACTGCCACTTTTCTGCTTGCTCATTCTGGGGCCTGGAATTTTCTGGTGAGATACACTGTCCCTCTCTTGAAAAGGGAGGTTTCTACGTGCCTTCCATCTAATTCAGAGAGTGCTACTCAAGTTGCAAATGGAGGGGGCAACTCTGATACTCATTGCTCCCCTATAGCTTCAACAGATCTAGTTCCCCTCTGCTGCAACAGCTAGCAGTGAACAGTACCTCTGCCCCTGTGCAAGGGTCTACTGTCACAGAAACAGGGAACCATGGTCCATCCGAATATGAAATCTCTGTATCTGCACATATGGCTCCTGAAGGCATAGCCATAGCTCATTTTTGGGTTTCCCAATAAGTGACGGACGTTCTGGTGGCTGCTAGAAAACACTCCACCAGAACTACTTACTCCATGAAGTGGAAACGGTTTGGGCCACTTCTCGCCACCTAGATCCATTCACCTGTCCAGTTAATCAGATCTTCTTTGAGGATATCTCTTGCAGCCGGTCACATTTTAGGAACTATAGCCATCAGGCACTAAGACCACATGGAAACTTTTTTGCTAGCAGTCTAACTGGGGCCTCACAAGGCAACGTCATTACGTCAATGTCCCCTATATAGCCACAGGTGGCCCCACGTCCTCCTCAGTTCTTTTCCCGCCATAGACCATCACACTTCTGTCTCCATGGAGCACCGTCACTTTAGTTGACCACTAGTTTTCATGAACTTTCCAAATTTTCTCACCCTTGTTTCCGATCACTTTTTTCCCTAAAGTGATTCTTCCCTTTTGTTTATGCTTGAATCCGAAAACCTTTTGAGTCGCTGCACCTACCGATATAAGATCTATGACAAAGATTTCCACAAGGCCTCCATCCACTGCCTCAGGACTGACCACAATGTCCAGTCCTGCGAGATCTGCTGCAGCTTCAATCAAGCTACCTGGCAGTGTCGCCAGAAGGAGCTAAAATCTTTCCTCATGAAACAGAAGGTCATCGCCTTGGAGAAGGAGTTTCAGGCTCAGAGATCCTCCACTTCCCTGGCCCTGTCCTTGGGCTCTTCTAGGCCCAAGATAAGTCATCGGGGAAGCAATGCCATTGGGAAAAGACCGGTTCTCCTGGGAGCATTCTCATTCACCACGCCTAGCACTGACTGTTTCGTAGTTATTGACCAGACCAGCGGTGACCCCCAGTGCTGCCCACACCCTCTCATCTACAGGGTCGGCCTTGGAAGCCCTCTCCACTGGAGCTCCTCAGCCAGGCAGGGGTTCATCATCGGTGGGCCTTTCCCTTCTCTCGCCGATGATCCCCACTTTCTCCCTCACCCAACCTTCTTCAGGGGGCACTTTGGCAGTGTGGCCCATCGGCACCGCTGACACCGGTCTTTCATTACTGGGGTTTTCTTCTCTAACCCCGTTGATGCACCTGCCCCTGCTGAATGCTCCCCACCTTCTCAGGGGCCACAGTCAGGAAGCAATGCCGGCCTGCTGGTGGCCAGCTACAGTCATGCATCATCAGGCATAAGGCCTCTTTAGTCAACACCTATAACCATCCCTGCAATGTTGGGGATGCAGGCTCCTTAGCTGGTCCCTCAGCCTGATGCATCCTGTTGCTGCTTCAGCCCTCCCTCCTGATGTCAGGACCTCAATATCCCCCTGTTGCTGCCGCAGGGCATTGCATGGACAACAGTGACCATCAATGTCTAGGCTCTCTTCTCTTCTGTCCTGGACATTGTGCAAAAGGTTGTCCCACCTCAGGGTCCATTGCCGGCGAGACCTTCTCAGCCCTCGGTGCCATTGCATCAGACATTGTTGAGACCTGCTCCTTTCACTCATCGATGTCCTTGATGCTCCCTCTAAGCCAGTGGATGATGAAGATTATCTCCGTGACTTCCTCCTACTGGATGAGGAGGATAAGGATGACAAGGATGCTGGAGCCTGGACCCCCCTCTAGCACCTCTGAAGTTTCCTCAGTGGGGAAGGGCTCCTCCAAATACATCCTGAGGTCTCCCCCAGATGACCCCTCCTTCTTCATTGTTATGCGGAAAAGTACAGTTACGTAATAACTTACCATAACAGTGGATCTTCAAGAAGATCTCTTGTAGCAGGCCATCGCCAATAAGACTATAGCCACCAGGCACTAGAACCACACAGAAAACATTCTAGATAGCAGTCTACCAGAGATGATCACCCACCTCTGACATCAGCTGTTGACGTCAGCCAGTCCTATAAAGGCAGGTGGCTCCCATACCCTCCTCAGTTCTCCCGCTGGAGACCAAAAGCGGGATGCTGTCTGGGGGAACTGAAGAGGATTCCAAGGTAACCTGAAAGCACATAAGCATAAGCATATGTCTCTCGTAAGGCAGCACCCTCCATACCGCCTCTGAAGCCTACTATGCCTAGTTATTAGACTAATTGAACATTAGCTGTTTGACAATGCCTCCCCTGAGGCAGCTCCCCATTATAGGATAGTAATCTTGTGTTTTTTCTCCTCTACTGTGCTTTAGCTACCACCTGTATAGGACAGTCTCCTGTCAGTGTCTACTTTGGGGCTGCACCCTGTTTTTTAGTATCATACTTTTACTGTATGTTTGCTACTATGATACATTAATTACTGCCTGTATAGGACAGTCTTTTCTGTTGGCAATGTCCTTGCCTGAGAGGCTGCAAATTGTTATTAATCTTGCATTGTACTGTATTTCTCATGTGTATTATACCCACCTATTATCAAATGATCTAAATGCTGTCCTGTAATAATCTGTCTATTCTACTGTTTTACTCTTTATTTTATTTATTTATTAGCTTTTGGTAACCGGTAAGTGTGCTAGGCAACAGACCTGCCTATTTTCAGGCACGACCCAGGAGAGCACAGGACATTGGTTACAATATGCAGAAATGCACAGACATAATATAGGTGTACAGGAGCAAAACAAGATATACATTGGGTAGCACAGTAATAGTTACATAAGGGTACATTTTAGGCATAGATCATAATAAGGATGTAAAATAAAGCAATTAGGGTAACCATAAGACAGCTGAGGACAGTAAAGACATCAAGGTTCATAGCCACCTAGACAAGCATATTGCATGGGAGAACATTAGTGTAGTACTCAGGGTCAGACCGAAAGCCTGCAGTGGGACAAAGCAAATTAAGAGCATTTGCATTGGCCAGAGGCTAGAAGGTGGGTGAACAGCGAGTTTTTGAATTCTCGATGGGAGGCTGAAGTTTTCACCATAAAGGGGAGTGAGTTCCAGAATTTGGGAGCAAAATGGGCAAATGCCTGTTCACCCATTTTTGTCATGCAAGGTCTAGTGGAGAGCATGGGGACAGAGGAAGATCTGAGGGTACGGGTGTGTGAGGCTGGAGTCAGGAGATTGGCAAGATAGACAGGGCAGGGAGGTCTAGACAGGGAGTCGATAAAGCAGCCCAGGGAGTAGGCTCGAATATCCTTAGGTGACAGCCAATTTAAGCCAGCGTAAAGGAGACAATGATGGGTAAGACGTGGGGCAGTTAAGGCGAATCTACAGATGTTGTTGTAGACAGTGTCCCATTTGTGGAGTGTAGCAGAGTTTGCAGCAAAGAGGAGGGGCAGAGCATATTGGAGCTGGGGTAAGATAATACCTCTCGCAACAGAAAGTCTAGTGGAAGGAGTGAGGGAGTGGCACACGCGATAAGCTCCATCAATTTTAGCATTGACGGCACGGCACACCATATTGACATGTTGAGACAGGTCAAATGTGGGGTCCAAAGTGACCCCAAGGTACTTGAAGGACTCAGTGTTTAAGATGAGGGAGCCATCAAGGCATTGAACCCGGAGCCTGTTCGCAGGGGCAGACAGTTTCTTAGAGGATCCGAATAGCATAGCACAGGTTTTTTCTAGGTTCAGGACTTGGTGGTTGCTAGACAGCCAGGTCTGCAGAATTGGAAGTCATTAATGAGAGTGAGTTGATGGCAGCAACCGATTTTGACGAGAGTAGAGAACAAGGTCATCTGCATACATAAGAGTGCAGCTATGCCAGGACATGGTGGGAATATCATTTAGGAAGAGGGAGAAGAGTAGAGGTCCAAGAGTGGATCCCTGGGGAACTCCACGGGAGATGTTTAGGGGGGAGGAAAGGGCCTTGTGAAATGCTACTGCCTGAGTCCGATTGTCAAGATAGCTATGGAACCAGGAGAGGGCTTGGTCAGATGCTCCAATGGACTGGAGTTTCTTTAGCATGAGAGGATGGTGTACCATGTGAAGGCTTTAGACAGGTCGATAAAGATGGCCCCAGTGAGTAGGCCAGGTCCATATTATTTCTGATGTCATTTGTAAGTTGTGTAAGTGCAGAGGTGGTACTGTGACCAGGCCGGAAACCATGTAGGCACGAGGTTTGAAGATTAAACATGTCAAGGTGAGAGCAAGCTGGCGGTGGACTATTTTTTCAAGCAGCTTACTGAGAGTGGGCAGAAGAGATATAGGGCGGTAGTTGGACATGAGTTTGACATCGCCCTTTTTGTGTATAGGGATGGTTCTGGCAGTTTTCCAGGTGGATGGGACAGTAGACATACGACTCGAGAGGTTAAAAAGCCAGGTGATAGGTCTGGTCAGCCAAGGTGCATACTGCTTAAGTATGCAAGGATGGATGCCCTCAGGTCCTTGACCCCCACGTGCCGGAAGGGAGTTAAGTAGCTTGCGAACTTCAAGGTATGTGGTTGGAGCCAGAATGAAAGGGAGGGGTGGGAGGGGGCGAGGGAGGAGAAGAGGGACAGTCAGGTTGTGGGCTAGTTAGAGTAGCGACTGGTGGAGAAGAAAAAAGGGCATTGAAGGCGTTGGCAATGGTGTCATGGTTGGTGCAGTGAACACCTTGAATGTTCATGTCAGCTGGATTCTGTTGCTTGTCGTTGCGAGAATGTCCTCAATTTTGGACCAGTACCTCCGCGGATTTGTAGAGGATGTTATTAGTAGGTTCCTATAGTAGGTGCTTTTGGCAATATAATTTGTCTTTTGCAGTTGTTACGTAATGCACGATAGTCTTCAAAGTCTGCACGGAGGTGGGAGATCTTCCACCTGGACCACAGTTTGTCCCTAGATTTGAGAAGTTGAAGCAGGGGGCGTGTTAGCCACTTGGTTACTTTCCCTGCCATCCTACGTGTGGTGACCGAGATGTGACGGTTTTGAAGAGAGAGGAGGATGGAGTTGAAATATTCTGTGGCTATGTTAATGTCCTCTGTTTGGTAGAGAGGGGACCAGTCAACCTGGTTAAGGTCAGTTAAGAAGTCCTCATGACTTAGGCGGGAGAGACTAGGAAAGGTTACAGTTTTAGCAGGGAGGGGAGGAATGACAGTGTTCCAGATACAGTAGATGGGATAGTGGTCACTAATTGTGTCAGGTAGCACACCGGCTGAGGCAACATATTCCGTCCTGTTAGTAAGTATCCAGTCAAGGAGGGTGGCACAGTTGCCCCCACGTGAGACCCTTGTGGGTTCATGTATGAGCTGGGATAGATTTGCCTTGCTTGCTAAGGAGGATAGGTTAGCTGAGTTTTTCTCGGACCAGTCAAGGTTAAAATCACCAAGGCAGATAATGTCATTCTTGCCTGTAACTGTAGGCAGAAACCCTAGGAGTTCAGTGATGCCTTGTGTAGCATTTTGGGGGATAAGTACAAAAATATGGAGTTTCTTTACACCCCAAGAAGCAGTAGGGAGTGCAGAATTTCACAGTTTGGTAGGAGGGGGTCCTGCAGAAGGGTAATGTTTAGGTGAGTTTTGAAATAGAGGGCAAGGCCACCTCCCCTTTTAGTGCCAGGACGGTCGATACGAAGCATGCTGTATCCAGGAAAGTGGCACTGAGAGTCAGGCACTGTGGGCTTGGCCAGGTTTCTGTGATGGCGAGGACGTCCGGGACGTTAGTATAGATCCAAGCCTGGAGGTCAGGGAGGTTGGCCATAAGGCTCCTAGCATTCAGGTGGGCGAAAGTTAGTCCACCGGTTTTAGGGAGAGTGGTGGCCGTGGGGGGGCAAGGTTATGACAGGACGCAGAGATGGACCAGGATTGATCTCAATGTCGCCGGATAGTATAAGAGATAGGGTTAGTAACCATAGCGGGGTGATGAGGTACGCCCTGATAGACATGCAGGGTGGCGGCTTCAGATGAAGGTGAAGGTATCTGACTATTGGGCTAATACGCTTGCTGATGAGAGCAGAGGGGGGTAGAGGTAGTGGAGTGGCAGTAGCAAGCATGTTGGAGTAGTAGAAGTCAAACTGAGTATAAGTATTGGCAGAAGCTGTTGATGTGTTCAAGCAGTAAAGCTCAAAGAGGATAGGAAGGCAAAGTATTCCCATAAGGAGCGCTAGGAGGGGAGGAGGGGACATTTTTGACTAGAGAAAGGAGTGAGGTAGAGAGGAAAGAGACAGCAGAGGGCTCCTTTAATATAAATCACCAAGTGAAAACAGCTACTAGAGAGCAGTAAAATGTAACAAGTGAGGTATTGGGAGCAAATTGCTCTAACTAAATCAGGCTCCATCTAGTGGCAAAAAAAAATCCCGACAGCAGCAAAATATCGCGAGGGCAGATGCTATTTAAGCAATACCAGCGAAGGGTGGGGGATTTCAGATAGAACACAGGTCCTGGGCTTGCAGTGACTCTAAGCTTTTAAATACAGTTACAGGCAAATACAAATAGTTTTAGCTGGTTCATTTTAAAACTTTCAAAATCAGGCACAAAAGTAACAGTTCTGCTCCATTTGAGCCTGGGCAGCAACCTGAGGTGCTACTCTGGCCGGGATTCATGCGCTGAGCAGGGGAGCTTGTGGCCGTTTCAGAAAAGGCGCCAGATGGCCAACGGTGGTGGCAGCAGCCTGGATCAAGGTAGAAATTACCTGGTGTGTCTCGGGTTCGGGGCTTCTGTGGGCCCTCGCAACCTCCTGTCTCCTCGGGAGGGGGGTGGTCTCATGGAGAATGGAGAGAGGGGATTAAATATGCAGTACAGGCAAAATGATTAACTTGCTGGGGGCGGGCTGGTAGTGGGTGTTGGGAGAAGAGCAAATGGGCTGTGGGCTATCAGGTTACTATTGTGATTCAAAAAAGAAAGGCTTATGGTGGTTACTAGCAGGGCAAACTGAAATTCTGCATGCTGGAAATGCACTTTAGAAGATAACAAACAGTCCCCAAATGAGTTTTCACAGGGAGTATTTCAGTTACAACTGGAAAATGCACTTACAAATTAACAAACAGTCCCCAGTGAGATGCACAGGGGATTTCAGACAGAACACAGGTCCTGGGATTGCAGTGACTCTAAGCTTTTAAATACAGTTACAGGCAAATACAAATAGTTTTAGCTGGTTCATTTTAAAACTTTCAAAATCAGGCACAAAAGTAACAGTTCTGCTCCGTTTGAGCCTGGGCAGCAACTGAGGTGCTACTCTGGCCGGGATTCATGCGCTGAGCAGGGGAGCTTGTGGCCATTTCAGAAAAGGTGCCAGATGGCCAACGGTGGTGGCAGCAGCCTGGATCAAGGTAGAAATTACCTGGTGTGTCTCGGGTTCGGGGCTTCTGCGGGCAGGGAGGGCTTCAGGGCATGCCCTCACGACCGCCGGTCTCCTTGGGGGAGGGGGGTGGTCTCTGGTGTGTCTCGGGTTTGGGGCTTCTGCGGGTAGGAAGGGCTTCAGGGCAGGCCCTCGCGAACTTGCCTCCTCGGGGAGGAGGGTGGTCTCTGGTGTGTCTGGGTTCGGGGCTTCTGCGGGCAGGGAGGGCTTCAGGGCAGCCCTCGCGACCTCCGGTCTCCTTGGGAGGAGGTGGTCTCTGATGTGTCTCGGGTTGGGCTTCAGTGAGGGAGGCTTCAGGGCAGGCCCTTGTGACCTCCGGTCTCCTCGGGGGAGGGGGGTGGTCTCTGGTGTGTCTGGTGTGTTTTGACTCTGTACTGGACGTGGAGTCTTTGGAAATGAGTCTATGACTCAAAGGGTTGTATTTTCTATGTGATCTTAAATAAATAAATATAAAAACTAGAAGCAGAAGGCTTGCCCCTATGGAACAGGAGAGACAGACAGCAAGAGGGGGAAGGAAGGAGGGAGAGAAAGCAAGGCCTACTGCAAGAGATCCTCTCGAAGATCTACCATTACAGTAAGTTCTTACATAACTGTACTATCTTACTTCGAGGTATCTCTTGCAGCAGGCCATCAGCAGCAGGACTGAGTTCCAAGCAGTACTGACTAATACAAACAGTCAGTCCGGAAGGAGGTAAAATGAATGGCCTATGAGAGGAGGCCCTGAAGCACAGCAGGGCCTTAGTTGGCACTATGCCTAGAGGCGATGCCCAGACTGTAATGTTTGGTGAAGGTGTGGACAGTGCTTCATGTAGCAGCAGCGCACATGTCAGCAGCTGAGACACTTCTGAAACAAGCAACCGATGTGGCCATACCTCTGGTGGAGTGGCCCTTAACCATGCTCAGACACTCCTTACCGTACTTCCGGTAACAATACACAATGCAACTGGCTAACCACTTAGACAGACACTGTTTGGACACTGGGGCACCCACTTTTCCTGGGGTGAATGAAACAAACAACTGAGTTGACTTCCTGGAGTCCTTGGTGTGGTGTGTATAGTACTGCAGGATTCTATGCACAGCCAAGGTGTGGAGCAATGCCTCCTCTTGACTGGAATGCTCCGAAAAATAAACAGGCAGCTGGGTGGATTGATTCAAAGTAAATTCTGACACCACCTTAGGAAGAAACTTAGGGTTGGTTCACAAAAAATCAAATAAGGCTCCTTATACATCAGGGCCTGAAGCTCTGAAATTCTTTGAGCAGAAGTAATAGCAACAAAAACGAACGCTTTCCACAACAGAAAGCGTAGCTCACAAGGAACGGCCCATTGAAAGGGAGGCAGCATAAGCTTTTCCAACACAAGTTGAGGTTCCAAGCCAGAACAGGATCATGGACTGGAGGCTTCAAATGCAGAATGTTCCTCAAGAAAGTGTGAGACACATCAAGTTGAGACACTTAATGGCCCTCAAGAGGTACATAGTATACAGAGATGGCAGAAAACTGTACCTTAGTCAAGGAGTACTGCAGGCCCAAGTCTGAATGGGACAGCAGGTACTCCAGCACTTGATCCACTGGACAGATGAAGGGATCCAACCAGTGCGATAAAGTCCAAATAGGAAAGTGCTTCCATTTCATACAGTAGATGGCCCCGGCAGAGGGTTTCCTAGTCACCACTAGAATGTCTGCCACCCTGGGAACACCCCAACCGAGTGACGGCTATGTTCTCAGGAGTCACGCATGGAGATGGAGTGATTTGTGCTCCAGATGGACCAGAGTACCCTGCTCTTGGGACAGCAAGCCTGTGCATAGGGGCAGGGAGACTGGGGGGTTCCATTGCCAGCTGTTGAAGCAAGGGGAACCAGATCTGACGAGGCCAGAAAGGGGCAATCAGGATCATGGCGGCCCCTTCCATCTGAAGCTTGATCAGGACCTTCTAACGGAGCAGGAAGGGAGGAAAGGTGTAGAGGAACCTCCCTTTCCAAGAGGGACATGTCTCGCCGGAAAACTCCAGGTCCTGGATCTAGCAAGCAGAAAAGTGGCAGTTTTTCATTGTGTGGGGATGCAAAAAGATTCAGCTCTGGATGACCCCCTCTGTCGAACAGGTCTTTGACCACCAGGGTCAGAAGCTCCCACTCGTGCCTGGACTGGGACAGGCTTAGACTGTCCACCAGGCTGTTTTGGATGCCGGAAACATGAACGGCCACAAACACCAGTCTGTGTTCTATGGCCCAATACCAGACTCTGATAGCTCCCCTGCACAGTGGGCAGGAACGAGTCCCCCCTGCTTGTTTATGTAATAAACTTCATACATGTCCATCTGAATCAATAGTGGACCCGGGATAGCGGAGTCTGAAAGGCCTGCAGGGTGTACAAGACTGCTCGCATCTCCAGAAAATTGAGATGGAGTGTCCTCTCCTCCTATGTCCACGTACCCTGAGTCTGGTTGACTCCCAGGTGAGCCTCCCAACTGAGATTCAAGGCATCAGTCATCAGGACCTGCTAAGGGGGGAAAAATACAGAAGGGAATCCCCCAAAGCAGGCTGCTGGGCTTCAGCAACCACAACAGTACCATCTGGATCCAGGGCATTCGTTTGTGGTCCCACAGGACCCACAGCGTCCATTGAAGGACTCTCATGTGCAGATGGGCCATGGGGAACCGTTTCTTTCTTTCTTTCTTTCTTTCTTTCCTTCTTTCCTTCTTTCCTTCCTTCCCCCCATAAATACTAGTACAATAATACAGACAGTTTAGATAATAATGAGAAAGAGAAAATACACATCACAGTGATATCGGTAAACAGTCAAGCTAGCTTGTACAAACTTGGAATGAAAAATAAATAAGAAAAATGTCAAACAGCCACAACATGTATAATAGTAACAGTTCTATAGTCTACGTGCAAACTGAAGTTAGCCAAAATAAGAGTAGCCTCAAGTATGTGAAATGCTAAATGGTGAACGGGTTATAGCAAGATATACTGTAGGTGTGTGTGGTTCTTCAAGATCGTAGCCACTATTTAACTGAAGTGTACAGACAGTTAAACGTCCATTTTTATTCTAGATTGAATGTGGATCCAACGTTTGAATTTAAAACTTCAGTAGATGAAACATTAAAACGGGCTTTGGAACTGGGCCACATTGACAAAAAAAACTAAGGAATTTTTTAGCAACAGAAGATCCAATTAGAGCAACTTTCTATACTTTACCTAAGGTGCACAAAACTTTAGACAAACCTCCGGGTCGACCTATTGTCAGTGGCCTGGGTTCTTTAACAGCCCCGCTTTCTAAATTCGTGGACTTCTATCTGCAACCATTTGTACAAGAGCTCCCTACTTGTTCAAAAGACACAAAGGATGTTCTGTGACTGTTGAATAATATTCAGATTCCAGCAGATACCATGCTGTGCACGTTAGATACTGAAGCTCTATACCCGAACATGCCTCACGAAGAGGCCTTGCATGTGGCAGCTGAGTTTCTTAATCGGTGAGATCAGACTACTTGCCCTCCTACAAACTTTATTGTAAAATTGCTTGAATTTGTGCTGAAATGTAACATTTTTTTATTTGATAAAAAATGTTTTTTTACAAAAAAAGGGAACCGCGATGGGAGCCACTTGTGCTCCCACCATTGCTAATTTATATGTGGGTTCTTGGGAATCAAAATATGTTTTAAATGCTATGAAAAATCCCTTCTTCAATGCTGTCCTTCTAGTTACATGCTTTATTGATGATATTTTACTCATCTGGACTGGTGGGGAGATTTTGTTTAAGGAATTTGTGGATTTTTTACATAGTACTACAGAATATTTAAAATTCACGTATGTTACAAACAGATCCATGATGAATTTTTTGGATTTGAATATCTGTTTAACATCAGAGGGATTTATTGAAACTGGGATTCTTAGAAAACCCACAGATGGTAATACATTGCTCATGGCATCTAGCTGCCACCTGAAACATACGATTCAATATATACCGAGGGGACAGTTTTTAAGAACAAGGCGAAATTGTAGTACCCCTGAGTTAACAAACTATAGTATGGATGAGATGACAGCTACATTTAAAGAGAGTGGTTACAGCACGAATGTTATAGAACAGGCTAAGGACTTTGCGATGGAACAAGATAGAGAGTCTGTGTTACAAAATAAAGAAGGGGATGGAACGAGAATACAGGATAAAATATTTAATATACTGTAGTTACGACCTATTCAGCACATGCAAGGGAGTTAGAGCATATTTTGAAAAAACACTGGTCTGTTCTAGGGAGTGATCCTGGGCTAAAAGATATGGTACAACAACCCCCCAGAATGACTTTTAGGAAGGCAAAAATGCTAAAAGACGTACTGGTACATAGTCACTACACGGGCACAGAACATGCACGTACATAGTTGAATACAGAACCTAAAGGTTGTGTTACCTGCGGAAGGTGCACATATTGTAAAAACATCCAAAATAGTAAGGATTTTTCAAGTGTTAATACTACTAGAAAATATAACATGGAACAGCTTATGATATGCGACACCACAAGTGTCATTTATTTAGCTACTTGTTCTTGCTCTTCATTCTATGTGGGTAAAATGACACGAAATTTCAAAACGAGAGTAGGTGTATGTATACGTGTTACTCAATAAAAAGATTGCACTTATGCAACAGCGGCTCATACAGCCAGAATGAAACGGCACTGTGACAACAAACATTGTTTCAGTTTTCAGGCAATAGAAAAATAATGACATCACCTAGAGGGGGTAGTTTTAATGATCACGTTCTACAGAGGGAGAACTTCTGGATTGTACAATTAGGTGCAGATAGGGAACCTGGATTAAATACAGGTCTGAACATAAAATCTTATCTAAGAAAGAGGAAATAAAAATCAAATCCGTTTTTTGATTTAAATTTCAGTAAGAAAGTGAATGGGAATTCTACTGGTTTCATGTATTAATACTTAGAGAATAAGTATGTTTCACTAAAATTAATAATCTTGATTACATTCAGATGCATATATTAGTTCCCCTTGTTTCTTCTGTTTTCTTTTATCCCCTTTTTCCTCTCTCCCCCAAACCTTTTCTAGACCTTTTTCAACAATTCCCCTCCTCCCCGTTTTTTCTTATACATTTATATTTTGACTTTGATATAGGGTTACATTTAGTTATTATTTAAGTATATTGTTCTTAGGTATAGGTTACTGTAGGTGGTGGTTGGAGGTACTTCTAATGTGCATATTATGTATGCATTTAAATAATTAAAGTGTTTTCAATCAACTAATTTTATACGTCACTAATGACATCACAGTGGATTTTAGTATTTAAATGGTGTGTTGATTCAAATGTTTTTAACCTTTGATAAAAGATCTGTGTTGATCCAAAATAGGTCCGGTAAAATTCATTAATAAATAGATATTTTTGCTCAAATCTCCGGTGTCCAAATGATATGAGGTGCTGAGTGCTCGGTTGTTTTGTGTTTTATATACTGTAGGTTGCAAGGGGAAACAGAGAGTCCAACAGGTAAAAGGTGGTAGGGGGCAGAGATAGGCGGAACAAGAAGAGGGGAGAAAGATGGAAGGGAAAAGGAGAAAACAAGGAAAGGATAGTGAAGGGTGGGTAGGAGCAGATAGTGCGCAGGAAGAGGACAAGGAGGGTAGGGGAGGTGTGGGGTGGATAGGGGCAGATGGAGCCTAGAAAGAAGGACGAGGAAAGTAAGGGAAGTAGGGTAAGGGGGTTGATGGATTACTACAACCTAAGACCTGCAGATGTCAGCCTCTAAATGGTTCTTAACTGGGCCAGAGAGGGGGCTGGTGGAAAGTGTCAAAGGAGGCAGGGAAAGACCAAAATACATAAGAATGGAGAGGATTAGGGAAGTAAGCAAGGAGAGATAGAAAGAGGCGAATCATGATTGCTGAGAGAAATGTGGAGTTAGGAGTCACAGTCACAGACACTGGCCCGAGTTAGTATGGATCTAAGCTTTGCTTTAAAAGGGCCAAGTTTCATTTCCACAAGTAATTCTTCGCTGAGAGAGTTGAGCCAGATTGATGCACGATATTCAAAGGACCTTTGACCTTGTGACATCCTATGGAACGGTACTTTCAGGGTTTGGTCATTTAGACCCCTAGTGCACCTGAATGTGTTAGGTTGTTTGAGAAGGTTCCAAACTTAGTGGGGATAAGTCCTAGTATTGATTTTTCGGCAAGCAAGCACGTCTGGTACCAAATTTGGCCTTCTAAGTTAAGCCAGCTACTTTGATTGTATAGCTCGCATGTGTGGGTTAGACAGTGCGCACCCAGCACAAGCCTACAGGCCTTATTGAGGGTTGTTTTGAGTCTTCTGAGAGCCGTAGGAGTAGCAGCACCATACACCACCAGGCTGTAGTCAATGACTGATAGCACTGAACTTGACACTGCTATCCTTAGGGCATCATTGGTAAAGCACAACTTGTTTCTACATCGTAATCCCAGTTTAGCATTTGCAGTTTTAGCAACTTGGTCAATGTGCCGAGAGTAAGACAGAGTGCTATCTAACATTATTCCCAGATATTTGAAGTGGTTTACCAGCTCTAGGGGTGAATTTTGGTTGTTGATAACATGTAGCTTGAAGTTCCTATGTTTATTGTGATTGGAAGCAAAAATCATAGTCTTCATTTTTTTTATATAGTTTAGAAGAAGCTTTGAGTCTGGAGAAATTTATGTGCATCTGGTGTTCAAGCTCTGCAGGTTTGAGTGGCATGAAAAAAGCACAGCATTGTCTGCGTAGAGCAGAACTTGGTCGCTGACTGCTGGGGGTGGGAGTCGGTTAAGAAAAAGACTAAAAAGCAGGGGGTCCAAGGATGGATCCTTGGGGCACCCCCATAGAAACACACCAACTATTGGAGCAGACATCATTTATTTTGACTTTTTTGAACTCTCCCTAGGAGGTAGCTTCTAAAGCAGTACACTGATTAAGGGGAGAGACCAGTAGTGGATAATTGGCAGAGGAGCAGCTCATGATTAACTGTGTCAGAGGCCTTGGTGAGGTCAATATACATAGCCCCCACCAACAGCCCTCGATCAAGAGCACTATGAATATAACCAGTGAATTCCAGGAGAGCAAGGGTAGTACTAGGTTGTTTCCAAAAGCCATGCTACTGACAGCATTGCAGCTGATATTTGTCAAAGTATATGCAGACAGGCATCCTGCATATCCAGAGAGCAGATCTAGTCCCCCGAAGCAGAAGGAGCAGCAAACCCTGAAGGGTAACCATTCTGAACCTTTTGAAGTCTATGAACAGGTTCAGCTGACTCAAAACTAGGATGGGTCGAAGATCTCCCATCCCCTTGGGTACCAGGAAGAAGTGGGAGTAGAACCCCCTGCCCTGCTGATGTAGCAGGACTGATTCTATGGCCTTTTTTTGAAGAAAGTCTTGAATTTCCTTCCTGATGAGAACACTAGAGAGAAAGGAATGTGTGACTGTGAAATAGGAAGTTCTTCGGACACTGTAACCAGTGGGCCTGTAGCTTAATGGTTAGAGTGCTGGAACGGCATACCAGAGGTCCGGAGTTCAAATCCCGGTGCGCCCACATTTTCCTTTCTCATTTCCATCCTTGGTTTAAAAAACTATATACCTTGCAGGGGTTAAACTGCACTGAGAAATAGTGGAATTTCTTCCTGATGAGAGGAATGTGACCGGGAGGGTACAAGGAGGTCCAGAGGGTTTTCTGGAGGCCACTCTATGAATTCCAGTGTATGACCGTGCTCAATGAACTGCTGCAGCCAGAGGTCTGTGGTGATTTCCCTACACCTGTCTAGGTGAAGGGAGAGGCAACCCCCTACAACTGCCTTCTGAAGCTCCACTGGAGGGGGGGTCCAGCAAGGAGTCAGGAGGTAGGAGCGGCAGCCGTAGAGGCTGTTGCTGCCCATCGGGAACTATGGGTGATGGCGGAGGAGGGGTGGGGATAGCCCCCCCGCTTTGTGCTTGCCCTGAGCCTTCGGAGGAGGATGGGCCTGCCTGCAAGAAGAGTGACAAAAGGGAGCCCTCTGTCCTAACTTAGTCTGGGTATGATACATAGTGAAAATTAATTTCAGAGCCTGTCAGCACAGAGATGAGATCTTGAACATCACCTCCGAAAGGTTTCAAAGAGGCATCCATTATGCTGGACTGAAAATCTGGTGTGAAGCCCAAGACCCGTAGCCAGGAGTGACACCAGATGCGGATGCCCGCAGGTGCTGCCTGGCCTGAGGCACTGACCACATCATAGGCAATCCGCAGGACGTGGGTACTGACATCCGAGCCCATTTTGAGGGCCTATAGGGTCTGCTGCTTGGAGGAGTCATCCGGCATGGCATGGCTAGCCTCCCTAGTCTGGTCTCATAATAAGTAATGAAACTGCACCATATGGGCCAAGTAATTGACGGCCAGAATTGATAGAGTGGCTGAGATGCAGGCATATTTGCCCATCTCATCCTGCTGGTGAGACTTCCAGTCCAGGGGAAGGGAATTTAAGTGTTTGGGTCTCTTGGTACTGTCATGTGCAGCGTTGACAATCGAATCGGCCTTGGGCTGTTCCCTAAAATATGGTTTACCAGCTGGGGCATGGTAAAGCCTATCTGCCTTCTTTAAAGACTGCCGTGACTGTGTGGGGGTGATTCCAGGCAGCCTGGGCAATATCCTCATAGGAGTCGATGATAGGAGGGACTACTTAGAGAGGGGTGTCAGGCTGTCACAGGTAAACAGCTAACCGTTGCCTCTCAGGGTCCTACTCCTCAGTCTCCCATCCCATAGTAGCCTGATTATGGCGCATGATGGCATTAAAGGAAGGATCATCAGGAGGGGACTTGAGAACATTAGTTGGGATCACCTCCCCTTCCAAGAAGTCAAGTGGGAGAGTGGAAGACTCACTACTGATGCTCTCCTCCCCATCATCCCCATTGTCACTGTCCTCATGCCAATGCCCATCTGAGCGGCAAGAAGACCCAGTGTCAGGCCTTCTCTTGGGGGTGTGAGGAATGCTAGGGTCCAGTATCACAAGGGCTAGGACAGGGTCTGAAGGAGGGCGTGGGGGGCTGGAGCCAGTGCCCTAGGGGTGGGGGCCTATGTCTGCATGAAGGACAAGGAAGAGATCAGACCATAATAATTGACTGGTGCTAGTCCCCTTGGCATCAGGTAGGGGATAGGCTGGTGCAGGACCCATAGGCGTCAGGTATGGGTAACCTGACATGGGTCTTGCTGGCACAGGATAGGGGTAGGCAGGTACCAGACCTGCAGGTGCTAGTGTAGGGAACCCAGGCTGTGTATCTACAAGTGCTGGTTGCGGAAGACTGGGTGCCGGTCCTGCATGAGCAGGGAGCGGTAGGATAGGCTCAGGCTTGATGGGCATCAGCTGTGGGGCCAGCACAGACCCAGGTGGTGCAGGCTGTGGAAGACATAGAAACATAGAAATTGTCAGCAGGTAAGAACCGCTGGGCCCATCCAGTCTGCCTGTAAGCCCTATACTAGTTTGCGGCCTCTGATCCTATCTGGTCAGCGGCCTTTCACCACCCCATCCCACCTCTAAGGTTCCCTTATGCCTGTCCCAGGAATGTTTAAACCCCTCCACTGTGCTTGCTTCCACCACCTCCGGGCATTGGCCAGGCTGGAGTAGGACCCGTGGGCTGTGGTGTGGGAAGGACTAGCGCAGGCCCAGCAGGCATCGGCTGGGAGGGTGCCAGAAGGGGATCCATGGGCACTGGACAAGTGGAGGAAGACGCTGGAGTGGAGGACAACCCCTCCAGGCAAAGGCTGAGGGGAGACTGGGCTTTGGGAGGTGTCGGTGCCCTGCAGCATCTACCCCTGGGAAGGAGGAGAGAAACAGCAGCGGTCCCAGAGGACAAGACCATCGCTGCAGGTGCTGGTGTTGGAGGGGTGGCTGCTGGGAGACTGGCCACCATCACACCTGCACCGGCCAGAGTGACTCTGGACGAGCCACCTGTGTGCCTGCAGAGAACAAGGGCAGAAACAGCAGGAGCTGGGGGTAGGGTACAAAGTACCCTGGCCTGAGGAGCCCACTCCCGTGCAGGAGACCCAGGCAGGCGGCAGTGCCACTGGTAGCCTTGTTGGGTTAGGGCATGTGGGGCCAAGGAGGTCGACACCCCTAAAGGAAGAAGACCCAGACGTGGTCAAAGACTTCTTATGAGGTGACCACAAGTGGGAGGCGGACTGGGGTTATTCCTGGTCCTTATGCTTCCCAGAGGTCTTATCCCAAGACTTTGAAGACAAAGACCCCGAAGATTGGGCCAGGGAAGCAGAGGAGTTCCTGGCCTGCAGCTTCCTTTCCTCGAGGTGACCTTCCACTTAAGATGATTCCTCAGGATCTTCTGGTGATGGCTTGGGGAGGTCAGGTTGAACTTCCGGCAGGCCTTGCAGGCTTGGACGCTGTGGTCTGGGCCTAGGCACAAGACACAGGCAGAATGGCCGTCCTTGTCCGGGATCTGTTTGCCACAGGCACACTTCATGTAGTGGTCAGAAGATGAAGTGGGTTGAGAAGACAAACTATCAGATGAGAACACCAAAGTTTCAATGTTAAACCTATAAGAAAAGGTAAAATAATAAAGCGTGGTTAACGCAGGAAAATGGCGGTTGACTGTAGCTGCGGAGATTCCAGTGGTCCGACGTGCATTGGTCAATGGTGGGAAAGAACTGGGGAAGGTATGGGGGCCATCTGCCTTTATAAGATTGGCTCATGTCAGCTGCTGACATCAGAGGTGGGCGGCCCTCTCTGGTAGACTGCAAACTAGAAAGTTTTCCATGTGGTTCTAGTTCCTGGTAGCTATAGTCCTATTGGTGACGGCCTGCTGCAAGAGATACCTCAAAGTAAGATCTACAGGCCACCATGGGGTTCAGTGCCAAGGAGCAGGACATTGCCAGGCAGAACCTGGCTATTAAAGGGACAGTAAACATTGCAGGGATTGTTCAAACTGTGAAAGCCCATGAAATGTTATGCTGAATGAGGCAATTGACTTCCTTGTGGGTGTCAAATGTCCCAAGATATGTGGATATTTAAATCATCTGAAAAGCAAAACAAGGCAGCAGCCATTTTATGCAATCTTACAACAGAAAGTGATGTCACTGAGGGGCAAGCTGTAATTAACAACATAGAGCTAGCCCCTCAGTGACATCACTTCCTGCTTTTAAGACTGCATGAAATAGCTGTTGCTATGAGTTGATTTATACATTACTTAGCTATTCATATCTCAAACCTCCTGTCCCCTGCAGGTAAACCCAATACCTCATTTGAAAGATCTTTTCATGGGCTTTCACAATTTGAGTGACCTCTGTAATGTTTAGTGTCCCTTTAAGGCCTGCCAGAGATTCCCCTCCTCTTATTATCCCTTCTATGATTGATGCATATGAGGATTCCACCATGGACACTTGGTACAGGCCTAACCTGATTCCCCCATATGCTCAGAAAGGCAGACAAGCTATTTATGGCCCCCTCTGGGAAGCTCTTTTTCAGTGGGCCCCCTCAGGCAGATACAGTGGTTATTAACACAGCCCATGACTGGTCCAAGAGACCCCAACACCTCAGCTCCCTCCCTCCAGACGAGGAATCCAGGAAGCTGGACCTTATGGAAAAGAGGGTATCTGCCTGTTCCACTCTGGTGATAAAGGTCCTTAATTATGTGGGCCATATGCTGAAGTACAAAAATGAACTCTGGGAAATGGCCAGGTTGGCCTTCCGGTCCCTCCCTGAGGGTCCCCTGATGCAGGAGCTTCTCAAGGCCCTCCAGTCTGGTGCTGACGTGGGTAGACATCTCTAGAGGGCTGCCTGTCATGCCTTAGATGCTTCAGCCAGGGCCTCTGCTGTGGGCATTTGTTTGAGGAGATGCTCCTGGCTCAGGGTGTCCAGTTCCACTATTGATGTCCAACAGTCCATCCTGAATGCTCTCTTCAGTGGCTACAAGCTCTTTGGGGGACATATAGGACATTCTTAATGACCTGCAGACCTCAGGGAGAACCCTGTGGTACGTTCACTCCCTCTACCACACCCACCAGAACAGTGGACAGAGGGCGCCCTTTTGACGTGCCACCTACAGACCCCAGTCTGGTGCCCAGCAGCTCAGTAACCGCAAAGATGCCACGGCTCAGCCTACTTCCTTCTCCACCACAGGAAAGTCCTCAAGGGGTGAAGAAACAAGCCCGGCCAAGGGCTCAGCATCAGCCTAACTCCTTGCACAACCCCCTCCATTGGGTTCCCCAGGCCACGGTGGTGGGGAGTCATTTCTTCCTCCATCAATTGGTGGTGGGAGATTACAACTAATGCCTGGGTGCTGCAACTTATAAAACAAGGGCATGCTCTAGAGTTGAGATGCCTCCAGAGCTCCCTCCAAGACCTTGCCCTTAACCTCATGCTTCTGACCTGCTATTTGTGTTCCCCTCCCCTCCTGTGTTGGCCCTTAACTTTGGTTCTGTCTTTCTCATCTTATACCCCATCCCCCCCTTTCCACTTCCCGTACCCTTAACACGTGCTCTGGCCTTGGGCTTAGGTGCCACCCCCCCCCGCTCCATCTCACCATTTCTACTCTGACCCTTTTTCTTCCACTCTTTTTCATAATCTTTTTTTTTTAACTAACCTTAGCTACACCTGCCCTCTCCATTTTTTCAATGACAGTACTCATCAATTGATTTTAATACGGCCCTCTGGGCTAACTCCCCAATACTTCCTGACTGGTTAATACTATGTTCTTCAAGTAAGGCATGTCTCCTTGTATAACCTGAGTTTAGCTACCTTGATCAACTTTTGGCACCTTTTACTCCACCTGGGTGTGATATATTATCTTATTAAATCTCTGCCAGTGGCACTTGTATACTGACCACATGTAAGACTTCTGTAACTAATAGTATTTCTATGTACTTGCTCAGTGTTTTTGTTGTATTTCAAGCGTTTGTATTTCTAACTTTGATGCAGAACCTTTGAAAAAGAGCCTGTGCTCAGAAGTGTCTTCCTAGTATTTGAAATAAATAAATAACATCCAGACCATGTTCTCGTATTGCTGGAGGAGATACAGATGCTGCTGTGAAAAAGGGCCACAAAACCTGTTCCTGAGAATCAGCGCAACATGGTACTCTACTCTCACTTCTTTCTCATCAAGTCCACAGGGTACTTGAGGTCCATCCTGGACTTATGAAACCTGAACTACTACATCCAGTACAATAAGTTCAGGATGGTCGCCCTTCCAGGTCTGTTGCTTCTGCTCCGGAAGGGAGACTGGATCTGCTCCCTGGATATAGAAGGACACGTACTGGCACATCATGGTCTGCCTTCTCCACAGGAAGTACCTCAGGTTCCTGTTTCAAGGGGGGGAACTGCCAGTTCAGATTCCTTCCTTTTGGCTTGTCTTCAGCACCTCGGGTCTTCCCAAAATGCCTAGCCATGCTGGCAGTGGCCCTCAGGAGGGAGAGCCTTTATCCCTTTCCCTGTCTGTACGATTAGTTGCTCAAAGCCCAGTCCAGAGAGCAACTGTCCTTGACCCTGACATGTACCCTGCAGTTTCAACCATTTGGGAGTCACAGTCAACCTGTCCAACTCAGTACTGACTCTCGGCCAGCAGCTCCAGAACATAGGAGCTACTGGACATGGCCCAGGGTTATGCCTTTTTGCCCCTGGATAGGGTGGAGCACTTGATAGTGCAGACCCAGAAAATCTATCACAGCTGGTATGTCACAGCCAGAACATACCTCAGACTGCTGGGTCTGATGGTTGCTGCCATCACCACGGTTTGCTTGGTGAGGCTATACATGCACATCCCTCAATGGACATTTAGGGTACAGTAGGATCAG
This sequence comes from Neoceratodus forsteri, assembly GCA_016271365.2. Classification (NCBI taxonomy): domain Eukaryota; kingdom Metazoa; phylum Chordata; order Ceratodontiformes; family Ceratodontidae; genus Neoceratodus; species Neoceratodus forsteri. The sequence goes on along the minus strand of CM057453.1, from coordinate 428,242,520 downwards.
TGGACCGATAATCTGGAGCAGATGGTCCTTGTCTCTTCCCTGGTCAAGAAGTTTCTCCTGTGATGGATGGAACCCAGCCATTTGCACAAAGCGGTTCCTTTCCTCATTCCCTCCCCATATCAGATCCTCACCTCAGATGCCTTGGGGGTGGGCTGGGGCACCTATCTGGGTCCTCACCAACCTCAGGGGATGTGGACTCTGCTTGAGGCTCAGCTCCACATCTATGTCCTCAAGATGAGAGCTGTCCTTTATGGCTTGTGGTGCCTTCCAGTCTCACCTGTTCCCAGGTCCTCTGCTAGTACAGACAGACAATGTCAGTGTAGTACACTACATTAACAGACAAGGGGCACCCATCCATTCTTAACCCCTGTCTTGAGGGGTGATGAGAATTTCATACTGGGCTCTGGAAGATGGCCTAGAGCTGGCAGCTGTCCATGTTCCAGGTGCCCAAAATGTCCTGGCAGACAGGCTAAGCCAGTCTCAGTCCAGAATGCACGACTAGGAGCTGCTCACCACAGTAGTAGAAGACCTGTTCCGACAGGTGGGGCCACCCAGAGTTGGACCTTTTTGTGTCCCCACTCAATGCAAAACTGCCACTTTTCTGCTTGCTCAATTCAGGGTCTGGAGTTGCATTGTCCCTCTCCTAGAAAGGGAGGTTCCTTTACGCCTTTCCTCTGCTTCAGAGTGCTAATCAAGCTCCAGATGGAGGGAGTCACCCTGACTCTGGTGGCTCCCATTTGGCCTCGGCAGATTTGGTTTACACTGTTACAGCAGTTAGCAGTGGAGCATCTGGTGCCCCTTCTTGTGCCCAGGCTTGCTGTCACAGGAAAGGGGGACCCTTCTCCATATGAACCTCCAGTCTCCTCACCTGCATGCCTGAAGACATAGCCATTGCCAGGTTTGATGTCTCCCTAAAGTGGCTGACGTCCTGGTGGCTGCCAGAAAGCCTTCCACCAGGCATCACTTCCCATGCATGGCTTTGTGGCAGCTTTTCACCTAGACCCATTCACCTGACCGGTGAACCAGATTCTAGAGTACTTACTGTCCTTGTCAGATGCTGGCCTAAAGTATTCTTTGCTAAAGGTGCACTTGTCTGCCATATCAGCCTTCCATATGCCCATAGGGGATCACACTAGCCCAGTTGGACATGGCCTGTACCTTTCTGAGAGGCACCCTGCACTTGAAGCCTCTCATCCGTAACTCAGTCCCAGCTTGGGACTTTTTTTTTTTTTGGGGAACTTACTTTGGCTCCTTCTGAGCCTGCTGCAATTTGCGAGCTATGCTTTCTGTTGTGAAAAACTTTATTTTTAGTTGCTATTACCTCTGCTTGGAGGATTTCCGAGCCTCAGACACTTATGTGTAAGCAGCCCTATTTGACCTTTCACAAAGAGAGGGTGTCTTTGCATACTAACTCTAAGTTTTTGCCATAGGTGGTCTCTGAGTTTACTCTGAATCAGACCATCCACCTTCCAGTTTGTTATCCACAGCATCCCAATCCTGGAGAAAGCATTGCTCCGTACTATGGATGTACATAGAATACTCAGATATTATGTTCATGGCATGAAGGACTGCAGAAGTCCTCATAGCTGTTTATTTATTTTGCCCCTGGGAAAGAGGCATATCAGTTTCAAAACAGTGTTTATCCAAATGGTTGGCCAACTGTATCATTTTCTGTTATAGGAAGTATAGTAAGGAACTTCTTGGTGCTGTTAAAGACCACTGTACCAGAGGCATGGCTGCTTCTCTTGCCTGTTTAGAGGGATCTCAGCAGTGAAGATCTGTGCTGTTGCCACCTGTAGCACAGTCTGGACATCACCTTTAGGAGGGCAGGTTTTGGCCTTGCAGTGCTACAGGGCCTCGTTTGCTCCTCTGCAGTACTGCCTGGGACTCATTCCTAAGGTGTGACATGCTGTGAGAGATATCCTTAAAGACAGAACAGTTATGTTAAGAACTTACTGTAACAGTAGATCTTCAAGAAAATCTCAAAGCAGGTCATGCCATCCCACCCTCCTTCCCCCTTGCCCGTGTTCCTGTTCTCTCCTTTTCTAGGTTGGTGTACCTTCTGTCCTACCTGCTCCTTTTGGTGGGTCTCTAGCTCTCCTTTGGTTCCCTCGGGAGCGAGTAACTGGCAGGGAACTAAAGAGGGCGTGGGGCCACCTATGGCTATATAGGGGGATGTCGACATGATGACGTTGCCGTGGGCAGCCCCAGTTAGACTGCTAACAAAAATGTTTCTATGTGATCCTGGTGCCTGACAGCTATAGTTCCTAAGGTGTGACCTGCTGCAAAAGATTCTCTCGGAAGATCTACTGTTTTAAGTCCTTATGTAACTGTTCTTATTGGACTCAAGCTTGCAGTATTCTTCACTAAAAATGCACCTGGCTGCCAAAGTAGCTTTTCATGTACCTGTAGATGGACATACAGTGGCACAGCTGGAGGTAGCCCATACATTCTTGTGACGCATTCTACATCTAAAGGCCCCCTGTGTGTAACCCAGTCCTGGTTTGGGACTGGAATTTTAATTTGGAAAAGCTTATTTTGGCTCCTTTTGAGCCAGATGCAGCTTGTGGCTTATGCTTTCTCTCTTGAAAATCATTGTTTTTAGTTGCAATCACTTCTGCTCAAAGGATTTCAGAGCTGGTGTGAGCTTCTTTGATTTTCTATAAAGACAGGGCGTGTCTGTGTACTAATCCTAAATTTCTCCCAAAGGTAGTGCCTGAATTTACTTTAAATCAAACCATTCAACGTGCCAGTGTATTATCCAATGCATGCCAATGCAAGGGAAGCATTGCTCCATACTTTAGATGTGAATAGAATACTTAGGTACTATACACACCACATCGAGGACTGCAGGAAGTCCTCACAGCTTTTTGTTTTGTTCGCCATTAGGAAGGAGGGCACCCCAGCTTCTAAACAGTGCTTGTCCAAATGGCTACCAAACTGTATTGAGCCTTGACAAAGCACTAGGGGCACAAAATGTGTGGCTGTAACAAGAGGGTGTGTCCGGCATCTTTTTGCTGGACCTTTTAACATTAAAATGATTTCGCCTGTACACAGCTTATGTGTGTTACACAGATACACAGAATGTGACAGCAGATAAGGACTGTATGGCCCTAGTCTGCCCCTTTTCCCTACCTAATGCATTAGCGCAGACCCTAGCTGATCTGAGCCTTACCCTCTTTTCCCTATTGCTAGAGTACTTATGTCTATCCCATGCATTCTTGAATTCCCCTGTTTTTGCCCCCACCACCTATGCAGGGAGGCTGTTCTAAGCATCCACTACTCTTTCTGTGAAAAAGTACTTCCTCATGTTGCCCAAGCCTACTCCCCTTTGGCCTCATATCATGCCCCCTTGCTCTTGTACACCTTCTTTTCTGAAAGGTGCTACCGGCCTGTACCTTGTTTATTCTCCAGATATACTTTAATGTCTCTATCATATCCATCCCCTCTCCCCCAGGGAATACATATTGAGGTCCTCTAGCCTTTGCTCATGTGACTTTTGGTGCACTCCTTGCACCATTTGTGTTGCCCTTCTCTGGACTGCCTCTATTTGGTCTATGTCCTTCCAGAAATGTGGTCTCCAGAACTGGACACAGTACTCCAGATGAGGTCTCACTAGTGATCTGTACAGTGGCATAACCACCTCCTTTATTCTGCTGGTGATACCTCTCCCTATGCTCCTTAGCATCCCAGTGGCTCTCCCCATGGTCTTCTTACATTGTTTGGTTACCTTTAGGTCATCAGATATGATTACCCCCAGGTCCCTTTCTTTACTGGAGGCCATCAGTACCTCCCCCCCAACTTGTACTCCTCCCTTGCATTTCTGCACCCCAAGTGCATGACTTTACACTTCTTTGCATTGAACCTTAGCTGCCAAACTCTCAACCACTCCTCAAGCATGTTTAGGACCTTTCTCACCCCCCCTCACCGAGTGTCGACCCTGTTGTAGTTCTTAGTGTCATCTGTAAAGAGGCATACCTTCCCCTCAAGCCCTCTACAATGTCACTTATGAAGACATTAAAGAGGACTGGCCCGAGCACGGATTTCCGTGGCACTCTGCTGGTTACATCCCTCTCCTCAGATTGAACGCCATTTACCACCACCCTCTGTGTCCTGTCACTCAACCAGTTTCTGACCCGATTTACCACATTAGGGACCACTCCCAGGCTGCCCAACTTATTTATCAACCTCCTATGTGGTACGGTGTTGAAGGCCTTGCTGAAATCTAGGTAGGCCATATCCACTGCCCCTCCCCCATCTGCCTCCCTGGTCACTCAGTCAAAGAAATCTATCAGATTTGTTTGACAAGATCTTCCCTTTGTGAATCCATGCTGCCTTGGATCCTGTGCTCTGCTGGATTCAAGAAATATCACAATTCTTTTCTTTAGCAATGACTTCATTAATTTCCTTACCACGGAGGTCAGGCTGACTGGCCTGTAGTTTTCAGCCTCCTCCCTGTTCCCACTTTTGTGGAGAGGGATTACATGTGCCCTCCTCCAGTCCCCTGGAACCACCCCTGTCTCTATTGATTTGTTGAATAGGGCTGTTAGTGGTGCTCCCACCACCTCTATAAGTTCTTTTAATATTCTGGGATGTATCCCATCTGGCCCCATGGCCTTGTCCCCTTTTAGATTCTTGAGTTCCTTTAGGACTCTTTCTTTCGTAAACAGTCTGATGTCCACCTCTCCCACTGGTGCTCCTATCCCCTAACAGTGGTCCTTCTCATTCCCCTTCTTCTGTGAATACTGAACAAAAATATTTGTTCAGGATTGTTACTTTTTCTAGGTTCCCCTCTGCATATACACATATACACACACACACACACACCTTCCTCCTTTTTTAACCTCACAATCCTACCCCTGGTCTTCTTTCTATCACTTTCTAGTGTGGAGACAGGGTAGCCAAGCTGCTCTTTTTACCAAACTGTATTACTTTTTGTTACAGGTAGTATAGTAAGGAACTTCCTGGTGTGGTTCATGGTCATTCCACAAGAGACATGGCCACGTCTGTAGTTTACTTTCAGAATGTCTCCACTGTAGAGATCAGTGCAGCTTCTACCTGGAGTACTGACTGTCACAAATGCACTCAGTAGGTCAGGCCCCCTGCTCCCACAGTGCCAACCTCCAAGTGCAGTAATTTGAACAGGTAACAGACAGGGTAACCCTCCTGTCTGCTTGTGGGTCTGAATCACCTTTAGTTTCAAGTTCTGAGGGGATTCAAACTGTGAACCTTATGCTATCATACCCAAATGTACAGGTGCAGATTCGTACCCTCTTCGGGGATCGCGGTACAATCTTGTGCCGGGGGCACCAAGCCAGGCTTCCAAAATGAACCCTTAAAACTCTATAAAAGACCTTAGGTATATTCTTACCTTTTCCCAGTTTAGTAACACCATCAAGCTCTTGAACAGTTTTGTCAGTCTTAACCCTCTATACATCACATGCAAAAGAAAAAACTTGGAAGACCCAGGCAGTATCTTTCAAATAAAAGATTTACTTAAAAATGGATAAAAATATGTTAAATGTAAACACAAAACAATATATCAAAGAGAATACAATCACATAAAGAAAAACAAGGAAAACAAAGAAAAATACAAACTCCTACCAACATACAGTTACTTTTCTATCTAATGTATTACCTCTAAGCGCTTATCAGAGAGTTGTGTTTCTCTCTCCCAAGATGGAATATATCAAACAGTTCAGACACAGTATAGTTTAAACTGTGTCTCCCCACACACCCCTTCTATGATGTCATCTAGCTCCTCTTTTTAGAATATAAAAAATATACAAACAATGATCTTCCTGTCAGGAGATATTTTAAATACTGTGACTTCAGCAAAAACTAATTTCCCAAATTACGACAGTCTTTAATTAACATCCCCTGTTTGATCTTGAGCAGTTCCTATTCCCAGGGCACATCAAAGGATTTTATGACTTTTAGCATCATGGTGGTATAACGTGTTTTTTCCTCTAAGACATCATAAAAGTTTATGATCTCCATCCTCTGGCAGACTCATAAAGTCCCATTTCATTTCCACTTCATAGAAGCAATAGGTCATTAAAAAAATGGTCATAAAATGCAGTGTCTCCAGGAAGTTAATTACCCTACAGAGATCTCCTGGTCAGTTCTTGTAACTGAAACCTTGGGGGGGGGGGGGGGGTACCCATGTTACAGCTGCCTCATGTGAGACCATCACATTCTAATTTTTTATATTACAAATACAGTATCATAGAACAATCATAACCAGCTGGCCAAGTGTCACACTGACCACACCTTCACTAAGCACTACAGTCTGGAGATTATCTCTCACAGATGAGCTGACTCTGGCCTAACTGTGCTACAATGCCTATTGTCATAAGCCTACAGGCTCCAGACCCCAGACTGCCAGCTTTTAGTGCTACTTGATACTCATTTCAAAGGTGTGGCCTGAGAAAGAGAAATCCTTCAAGAAGATAGAACAGTTATGTACTTACCATAACAGTAGATCTTCATGAGGATCTCTTTCATCAAGCCATGCTGCTCCACCCCTCCTTCCTCTTTTGGGTCTGGAACATTTGTCTTCTGTGCTGCTATCATCTTAGTTTCATTTTACAGCCTTCTGTCTTGCCTGGTTTATGGAGTGCAGGGTTCTCTCCCCTGGTTCCCTAGAGGGAGGTCCTCTGAGCAGATCTCCAGCAGGGAACTGAAGAGAGGAAGGCCACACTCGTTTATCTATAGGCTGATGTCTGATGTCATTGTGGGTGACTCCTGGCAGACTTCTTGCAAAAGTTTCTGTGTGGTCCTATTGCCTGGCAGTTATAAGTTCCATGGTGTGGCCTGATGCAAGAGATTCTCTTACAGATCTATTGTTATGGAAAGTACATAACTGTTCTATTCAATTTAAACTCAGCTACAGTACCACCTTCAGTAAAAACTTAGTATTGGTATGCAAAGAAACTCCGTAGAAAATCAAATAACGAGGCTCACACACTGAAATCCTTTGAGCAGAAGTGATTGCAACTAAAAATAATGCTTTCCATGACAGTAATCATAAGCCACAACTTGCAGCTGGTTCAAAAGGAGTCAATGTTAGTAATTCTAGGACATACTTCAGGTCCCAATGCAGGACTGGATTATGGATAGGAGGTTTCTATATGCAAAATACCTCAGAAAACAGAGAAACATAGACTTTGATGGCCGATAAGGACCACTTGGCCCACCTAGTCTGCCCATTTCCCTACCTAATGGATAAGCTGCAGATCCTAGTTAACCAACAGCCTACTTCCTCCTACCCCCCACTAGAATTGCCTTATGTCTGTCCCATTCATTCTTGAATTCCCCCACTGTTTTTGACTCCACAACCTCCTCAGGAAGGCTGTTCCATGCATCCACAACCCTCTCTGTGAAAAAATACTTTTTCACATTAGCTCTGAGCCATCCCCCTCTATCTTCAAATTGTGCCCCCTTGTTCTTGCATATCTCTTTTTCTGAAAGATGCTACCCCCTTGAACTTTGTTGATTCCCTTGAGGTACTTGAAAGTTTCTATCATGTCTTCCCTCTCCCTCCTTTCCTTGAGGGTATACATATTAAGCTCCTTTAGTTTCTCTTTGTATGTCTTCTGGTGCAGACCCTGCACCATTTTGGTTGCCCTCCTCTGAACAACCTCCACTCTATGTCTTTGCAGAAATGGGGTCTCCAGAACTGCACACAGTACTCCAGGTGGGGTCTCACCAACTGTCTGTACAGAGGGATAACAACTTCCCATTTTCTACTGCTGATGCCTCTTCCTGTGCATCACAGTATCCACCCAGCCCTCCTTACTGCCTTCTCACATTGCTTGTCCACCTTTAGGTCACCTGATATAACTACCCCCAGGTCACTTTCCATTTTTGTTGTTGTCAGTATCTCACCCCCCCATTGTGTACTCTTCCCCTGGGCTTTTGTTTCCCAGGTGCATTACTTTGTACGTCTTTGCGTTGAATCTAAGCTGACATACATTTGACCATTCCTCAAGCTTTCCACTCCACCTTGTGTATCAACCCTATTGCAGATCTTTGTGTCGTCTGCAAAGAGACATACTTTTCCTTCTAGTCCCTCTGCAATGTCACTTATAAAGATATTAAAAAGGACCAAACCCAGTACTGAATCCTGTGGTACTCCCACTAGTAACCCCCCTTTCTTCACTGTGGACTCTGTTTACTATTACTCTCTGCATCCTGATGTCCAGCCAATGTTTTAACCAGGCTACCACCCTGGGACCCACTCCCAGGCCGGCCAATTTATTTATTAATCTTTTCTGCGGGACTGTGTCAAATGCCTTGCTAAAGTCTCGGTAAGCCTTGTCTACAGCCCCTCCTTGGTCCACTACTGTAGTCACCCAGTCAAAAAAAAAATCGATTAGATTCATCTGACATGACCTTCCCACTGTGAATCCATGCTGCCTTGGGTCCTGTGCCCCACAGGCCTCTAGGTACTCAACAAGTCTTTCCTTCAGAAGTATTTCCATCATTTTCCCTACTATTGACGTCAAACTGACAGGTCGGTAGTTTCCTGCCTCTGTTTTGATCCCACTGGCTGACTACAACTTTCCAATCACCTAAAATACCAATCCTGCTGGCCTGGTGGTGCTGAGGGGTTGAGGCGTTGGATGCCACACCTCGCTCCACGCCAGCGACCCGGGTTTGGGAGCGGACTCGGGTCGCTGGTGGGTTGGCCAGGGGGAGACAGGCTTGAGCATCCCATGACAGCTCGCCTTCTCCGGGGAGGGTAGCGGCCTTATCAGTGCACTTGCTTGACTCCAAGCGGAAGCTCGTACTGCAAGCCCTGACCTCAGGGGATGGGCGGCCTTTGTATGGCGTGGACGTCGGTGTTCTGCACCATGACATCTGGGGGTTCACGCTATAGGGGAAAAGGGAGAAAAAAATGGAAAAAAACCTGCCACCGCCAGGGAGATGGGGAGCTGGGGGATGTGCACACGATATGCCTGCACCCGCCCAGCAGACCTGAGCCGACGAAATGTAATTTAGGGGGTGCTAGTTCCCCCACCTTGTCCCTGCCTGGGGGGTTAAGCCATGGCTCCATGGGGTCTCAGGATCTATTCGGGTAGGTGCTAGGCAGTGGGATGTCTGCATTGTCTCCCCTGATGGGTCGGGGGCAGCAGGCTGGGCAGGTGGATAAAGAGTAATTTAAAAAAAATAAAATAAAATACCAAACCTGTACTATGGCTAAGAAGATAACCGTGGGCCTTGCCCCTCCAGGGGTCCAAACTTTTCTTTGCACAAGTAGTAACCCCCGTCGCACTAGGGGGCTCTAAATCTTAATGCCTGATGGTCCCACACTGCAGAACCTCCCTGGGTCAATGATCATTTGCCTACAGGGCCCCTAGCTGGCTGAATAGCCTCAACATCGAGGTCATCTCCACTCCCATGCTAGGTCTCTTCAAATCAAGGCTCTGACTACATCTCACTGCTTCCAGCTCCTGTGACCATCACACCTAGCCAGCCCTCCCATCTATCCCCTACTTCTGCTCTCCCCCGCACAGTACTTTACCCCTTTCTCCTTACCTCTCCTCCTTTCTTCCCCATGCTTCATCCACCCCCCTCCTAGCCCCACTAACAGCACTTCTCTATGTGTCGACAATCACCTCTGGCAGCTCATACCTCCCACTGTCCCTCCTGTAACCCCCTGTACTCCCTCCCCGCCCTACCTGTATTACCCATAAGTTTGCATTGTATTATCGAATAATGATGTGTTTATTCTGTTTATTCCTCCACATACTGCATTTGCTCTGTCATGTTTCTGTTGGTTTTCTCAGAAGAAGCCAGAAGGGGAAGGAAGCATATTCAATTCAGTGCTTTACAGTAACTGGTAATTGCTATTTTTCTTTTAAACTTAGATTGTGGGCTTTTAGCGACACTGTAATTTCTTTGCTGTCTTTACTTAGAATTGGTTTTGGGCTGTTGACAATTTAAAACGGAGTGGTGGTGTACTTCTTTGCTGTCTTTAATTGCTGCAAATTTTTGGCCTCCCTCCCTTCCCCCAACTCTTAATTATATGCCCTGTTAAATCTGATTGACAGGAACTAAACACAGGGGATAGTAAGGGGTGTGGAGTAGGAGGGGCATAAGTGGGAAGAAGCCCACCCTCAGCACGACAAATGTTTTGACTCATTTATTTATTTATTGGTTTATTTTTTTTTTAAAAAGAAAAGTATCTGAGGATCAGTGGCAGGATTTTTAGGACAGTAAATTAATAAAAAGGGAACTAGGAGAGCTTCAGTAGCAGACAAGTAGTGGAATAGCAGTATAATGTGGGAAGTGGTGCAATGCAGTGGCTGTGGGGCAGCCATATTCAGGCAGACCTTCTGGACACTGAGGTGCTGCCCTATCTACATGCATCTCTCTGGACTGCGGGATGAGGCAGACAGACTCAGAGTGGAAGTAAACTGGGTCAGGGGTATCATCACCCGTATCCAGAGACCACCCAGTCCAATGCAACTGCCTCAAAGTATGCCGAGAACGAGGAGCACTTGGATGACAGTGGGCTCAGGGAGGGTTAGAGCAATCAGGCAGAGGCACATCCCAGATCCCATTCCACTCAAGAACTCATATGCCACACTGGCAAATGGGGACAACCAAATAGAGGTACCTAGAGAAATGGAAGGAAAGGATATGGAGGTTAGCCAAGGAGGTGACCGCAGTGGGGAGAGCAGTGGACCCCAGAGGAGGAGGAAGCGAATCCTGGTGGGGGAATCCATCATAAGAGGGATCCAGTTAGGAACACAGGAGTGGCAGGACAGGGAGATGAGGTGCCTACCAGGTGCCATGGCATGGAGGGATGGAAGGAAGATCCTGGGGATCATTGGGAAGGCAAGATGGGAGGGTGAGCTGGATGTCATTATCCACCTAGGTACTAATGACCTGGCAAATGGGGAGCCAAAGGAAGTTCAGGAAGAGTTTAGGAAATTGGGGAGGGGTTTCAAGCAAGTAGCTACTTCTGTCACTTTCTCAGAAGTACAACCTGCGAGAGGCAAGGGAGAGCATAGGGGTGCATGCACCAGGAACTTTAACACATGGTTGAAGAACTGGTGCTGTGAGGAAGGGTTTGGATTCATTGGTGACTGGGGACCCACCTGGAGGGAGGGAGGTTTGTTCAAGCCTGACAGCCTGCATCCATCCTGGAGGGGAATCCAAGCACTCAGTGATAAGTTTAAATGCAACATTGACAAGCATTTAAACTTGCAAAGGGGAGTGGCAGGCCAGCAAGGAGGGTACCTACTTGCTCACCCCCCCACAGCTAGCAGTGGAACCAGTGAAGCGGAGGAATGGCTATCTCTACAAAGCAATGTGCAAAAGGTGGAGATTAGCACCCAAGAGGTGGATAGGCAGAAAAGGGGCAAAATTCAGCAGAAGGGCAGACAGCAAGGAGAACCAGGGATAAAGGACAACCAAGGAAGGGGCTGGAGTAAAACAGTGAAACAGTCTAGGGAGGTCAAATCATGAAAGCCATGTGTGCCAATGCCAGGAGCCTTAGCAACAAGATGGAAGATCTGGAGGCTGTCATGGTGCAGTCAGACCTGGACATTGTGGCCATCACTGAAACCTGGTGTAATGATAACCACGACTGGGAGATGGCCATACCTGGCTATAACATATTCAGAAGAGACAGGGCAGGTAGGAAGGGAGGAGGAGGAGTGGCACTGTATGTGAAAAATGACATAAGGGCCACAGAGATCCAGGAGGAACAAAATGGGGAAGAGATACTGTGGGTTAAGCTGGAAAGGAAAATGGGGCCAGCCATTTTCTCAGGTGTGGTCTATAGACCACCAGCCCAAGAGGAAGAAACAGATTGGGAGCTGATGCTAGCCATCCAAAGGATGGCAGACAAGGGTGAGGTAGTACTGGTTGGAGACTTCAATATTCCAGACGTGGACTGGAGCATCCCAGCAGCAGCATCAACTAGGAGCAGATTTATCCTGGACTCCATTCAGGGTGCCTTCCTCAAGCAACTGGTCACAGAACCAACTCGGCAGAAGGCAATATTGGACCTTGTGCTCACAAACAGGGACAGTGTGATGGGGGTAACAGTGGGGGAGCACCTGGAGAACAGTGACCACCAGGCATTGTGGTTTGAAATCACAGAATGAGCAGAACCAAACCACACAAAACACGTATCCTGGATTTTAGGGGCAGACTTTGGGAAAATGGAAGATACTTGAAAGAGGCATTAAGGGAATGGGGCAGAAATCAGGGTTGAGGAACAGTGGGTAGTATTTAAATGGGATTACAAGAGCAACAAAATTATGCATTAAGCAGGTTAGCAAGAGGAAAAGGAAGAGGAGAACATTATGGTTTTCCAAAGAGGTAGCAAAGAAAGTGAAAGCCAAAAAGATTGCATTCAGGCAATACAAAAAGACACAGGCAGAAAGGGATAGGGAGAAGTACCAAGAGGAGCAAAGGGAGGCAGGGAGGTCAGTAAGGGAAGCCAAAGCTCAGACAGAACACATTGCAAAATCAGTGGGTAGAGGGGACAAAACCTTTTACAGGTACATAAGTGAAAAAAGAAAGGCAAAGGGAGGGACAGTGAGACTGAAGGGGGAGGATGGAGGCTGCGTGGAGGATGACAACAGTAAAGCTGACATATTGAACAGGTATTTCTGCTCAGTCTTTACTGAGGAAGAGGAGGTATGGGTCTGAAGGAGTACAAGGGGTGAGAATGGTGCAGAAATGGACACAAGTCCCTTTACACGAGAAAGGGTCCTGAAGGAACTGGAAGTAATAAGAGTTGATAAAGCAATGGGGTCAGATGGAGTGCACCCCAGGGTCCTTAAAGAACTAAGAGAGGTGTAGGCTGAACCTCTGGCTATCCTGTTTAGCCGATCACTGGAAACGGGGAGGTACCCAAAGACTGGAGGACAGCAGATGTGGTCTCCTTATACAAAAGTGGGAACAAAGAGGAAGCGGGGAACTACAGACTAGTCAGCCTCTCACCTCGGTAGTGCTGGAAGATCATGGAAAGCACTGAAGGAGAGATTGTGGAACATCTGGTTGTTAATGGACTACAGAACCCAAGGCAGCATGGTTTCACCAGGGGAGGCATGTCAGACCAACCTGGTTGAATTTTTGACTGGGTGACTAGGGAGGTGGATCAAGGGAGGGCAGTGGTCATGGCCTATCTGGACTTCAGCAAGGCCTTTGGCACTGTGCCACATAGAAGACTATTACACAAACTGGGAATATGGGTGTGGGCAGGACAGTAGTGTGGGTGAGTAACTGGCTGGGCGGCAGGACACAGAGGGTGGTAAAATGGCTGTCATCACAGAGGGAAGAGTGACCAGTGGGGTCACCACAAGGATCAGTGCTGGGACCGATCTTATTCAACATCTTCATCAGTGACATTGCACAGGACCTCGAAGACAGAATTTCACTGTTCGCTGATGACACAAAGCTCTGTAACACAGTAGACACACCAGAGGGTGTAGACAGAATGAGAAGGGACCTGCAGAAACTTGAAGAATGGTCAGGGGTTTGGCAGTTGAAATTCAATGCAAAGAAGTGCAAGATAATGCATATGGGGCACAAAAACCCTGGCGCAATATATCGGTTGGGGGGTGAGAATATAGCATGCACCAAGCAGGAAAGGGATCTTGGGGTTATCATCTCTGATGACCTCAAGGTAGGGAAACAGTGTGACAAGGCAGCAGGTAAAGCAAATAGGATGCTGGGATGCATAGGCAGGGGCATCACCAGCAGGAAAAGGGAGGTCATAATTCCACTATACAAGACACTAGTGAGGCCCCACCTGGACTACAGTGTACAGTTCTGGAGACCTTACCAACGTAAAGATGTAGACAGAGTAGAGAAGGTTCAGAGGAGGGCAACAAAGATGGTACATGGATTGCATCACAAGTCCTATGAGGACAGGTTGAAGGAACTGAACATGTACTCCCTGGAGGAGAGGAGTGAGAGAGGGGATATGACAGAGACATACAAGTATCTTACAGGGAGGAACAGGGTGCAGGAATACATTATTTTTAAGTGAAAAAGATGTTCCAGGACTAGAGGGCATGGGATGAAGTTGGAGGAGAGATGATTCAGAGAAAATGTGAGCAAGAATTTCTTCACGAGCGAATTGGTGGACAGAAGTGGAACACCCTGCAGAGGAAGTGGTGGGGGCTGAAACAATCCGCAGGGATTTAAGAATGCATGGGATAGACATAAAGGAATTTTGGAGGTCAGGGGGTAAGGGGCAACAGACTTCTAGGAAAACAAACTGAACTTACAAGCTCAAATGGGCAGACTGGGTGGGCCATAGGTCCTTATCTGCCGACACTGTCTATGTATCTATGTCTCTGACATGGAACCTCTGAAAAAGAGCCTTGGCTCAAAGCTACTTGTAATCCTAGTATGAAATAAATAAAAAAATAAATAAAAACTTTTGTGAAGGGGAATCACATCCGCCCTCCTCCAGTACCACACCATACTCCCATGATTTGTTAAAAAGGGTAGTCAATGGTGTTACTAGTTCTCCCCTTAGTTCTTTTAGAATTCTGGGGTGAATCTCATCAGGCCCCATTGCTTTGTCCACCTTCAATTTTAGGAGTTCTTTCAGAACCCTTTCTTCTGTGAAAGGACTGATATCGAACCCCTATCCAGAGTGCTTTATTGACTGGATTTGGTACTTCCCTCTCTTCTTCCTTTGTGAATACTGAGCAGAAGTATTGGTTTAGTATCCCTGCTTTTTCACTGTCCCGCTCTGCCCACCACCCTCCTCTTTATTCAGCCTCAGTATCCCTCCCTTTGCCTTTCTTCGCTCCCTGATGTACCTATAATAGGTTTTATCCCCCTTCTTAACTGAGTTGGCTATCCTTTCCTCGGTTTGGGCTTTTGCTATTCTGACTGCCTTCCCCACTTCCTTCTGCTTTAACTGGTACAGTTCTCTGTCCTGCTCCTTCTGTGTTTCCTTATACTTCCTTAATGCTATCTTTTTCTCCCTAACGTCCCCCGCCACCTCTTTTGAGAACCGTAGTGTTTTTTTCTTTCGTTTTGATTTATTTGCTTCACACAAAGGCTTCTTGCCTCTGTGATGGGAGTTTTGATGTTTCCCCATTGTTGCTCCACCCCTCCTTCTTGCCTGTTTGCTAGTGCTTTTCTGAGGCACTTTCCCATTTTGACAACAACCCTCCTGAAGTCCAGTACCTTCACTTTTGTATCGCTTGACTCTACAGCTGAGTTTATCCTGAACCACGCCGTTTGGTGGTCACTTGTTCCCAGATGGCTACCACTTCTAGATCCCAGATCCTCTCTCCGTCCCCATTTGAGTGTACCAGGTCTAAGATTGCTCCTTCCCAAGTGGGTTCCAACACTAGCTGTCTGAGGCATGCCCCCAGTAGGGCATCGAGAATAGCCCTGCTCTTGGATGTGGCTGCAGCAAAGGTGCTCCAGTTAACATCTGGCATATTTAGGTCCCCCATCAGCAGTATCTCCCATTTCTCTGCCATCCTGAGGATGCCTTCTATCATTTCCTTGTCCATTTCCTCCCCTTGAGATGGGGGTCTGTATATAACCCGTGTGGATTGTGGTGCCATTTCCATTCTCCAGGGTGACCCACAGTGCCTCCTCTCCTCCCTGTTTACCCTTTAGTTCCGTTCCTTTGATCCCTTGCCTTATATAGAGAGCTACTCTTCCTCCTCTTCTACACTCCCTGTCCCTCCTGTAGATTGTGTACCCTGGTATGCTGACATCCCAGTTATGGTTCTCTGTATACCACGTTTCTGTGACTGCCATGATATCCAGGCATCCCTCTTCCATCAAGGCCACCAGTTCAGGGAGTTTGTTACCTAGACTACAGGCATTGGTACTCATTACCCTCCATTTTGTGATGGCCTTAACCCTTTTTGCCCCATACCTGTCCTTACTGCCTTTGTCTTTTTCTCTATTTACCCCTGCACTTCTCCCTATCAACTTCTCTATCTTGGTGTTTACCTTATTAACTACCCTGATTTTTTTTTAGTGGAAGGGGCTAGAATTTCCCTTCTTTTCAGTGCGTGCCTCCACCCTTGGTTAGTTTAAATGCTTGCCAATGAAGCATTTAAACCTATCACTTAGGATCCTGGTTCCCCTCCTGGACAGATGCAGACTATCATGCCAGTATAGGCCTGCATCCCTCCAGGTGGACCCCAGTCCCCAATGAAGCCATAACCCTGAGCTCTGCACCAGTTTTTCAACCACTGATTGAATCCCATGGTGTGGAGAACCGTAGCCTTACCCATACCATAGACAGGAAACACCTCTGAGACTGTTACTGTGCATGCTACTTGTCTAAGACCCCTCCGCAACTCCACAAACTACTCCTGCACTGCTCTGATCCCTTTCCCAGACAGATCACTTGTCCCTAGGTGGACAATGACATCCGGCTCCCTCCCCCATGCAGCTGCTCCCATGATCCTGAGGAATCGCTTCCTGTCTTTCCAAGCCATGGCACCAGGAAGGCACCTTACCTTCCTCTCCCCTCCCTCCCCCAGTTCTACCCTCCTAACAGTGGAGTCCCCCACCAGAAGTTTTTTCCTTCCCCTGTGGGGTCCCATGCCACCCTCATGTGGGTCTCCTTTGTGGAGGTTCCCAGCATCCTCCTTGGTCTCCACTGTGGGTGCCTCCATAGAGGAACCACACTCTGCCAGAATGGCAAATGAATTGTGGAGCGGTACAACTGGAGGGATATGCCTCTCTATTCACCACCCTCACCCTCCCTGAGCCCACTGTGGTCCAACTGCTCCACTTTCTTGGCAATCTCTGAGGCAGCGGCAGTGGCCCTGGTGGTCCCTGGGCGGCAAAGGAGATACCCCGAATCCTGACCAACTCAGCCTGGAGATGAGCAACCTCCTCCCTCAGCCCAGGGAGGTGCCTACAGATGGGACAACACCGCATCCTCCAGAACGTCTCCTGGAAGACTTCTGCTCCACATCCGCTGCACTGCACCGCACTACTCCCATTATGTCTTATTTGTGGCCCTTTAACTGTTGTTTTGTATACTTACTTTTTCTTTTTTTTTTTTTAACCTTTTATATAATTTTTTTTCTCCCTACTTTCCTACTGCCTCTGTGCCCTTAAAGCTCCTGATCTTCCTGTTCTGGGACAGTATATTCCTATATTCCTTAGTAGTCTCCTTCTTACTTGCTCAGAGTCAGACCTCCAGCAGCTAGGGGGATGGAGAGCTACTCTTTTCCTTCTAGGATGGTGAGTCTTTTTACCTCTGTGATCACTTCCTTCCTGCTCCCAAACAGGAAGTCCCTGTTGTCAGTCAAATCCTGTGCCTATAAAACATATGGGAGACCTCTAATTGGGCAACCATACACTCATCAATAGGTGCATGGAAAGCTGATATAGCAGCCAAATGCACCTTAAGAAAGGAATACTGTAGACTGGACTCTGACAATGACAGCAAGTATTCCAACACCACATTTACTGGATAGACGAATAGGCCTAAATTCCTGGAAGCAGCCAACAAAGTAAACTGCTTCCATTTCATTGAGTAGGTATGTCTGGTAAAAGGCTTTCTGGCCACAACTACTACATCAGCAACCTTAGGTGATGCATCAAAATGTGCTGTGGTTATGTCTTCAGGAGCTATGCATGCAGATGTAGGGACATCACGTCCAGATGGACCAGAGGTCCCTTGTCCCATGACAACAGACCCCTGCACAGAGGTAGGGCAATCGGGGGGCTCCTCTGCCAGCTGTTGCAGAAGTGGAAACCATATCTGATGAGGCCATAGGGGAGCAATGAGGATGAGGGTGGCACTCTCCATCTTCACTTTGAGCAATACCTTCTGTATTAGTGGAATTGGAGGGAATGTATCCAGAAATTTCCATTTCCAAGAGGGTGACAATGCATCTCATCAGAAAACTCCAGGGCCTTGAGCAAGTAGAAACGTGGTAGTTTTGCATTGTGTGAGGACAGAAAAGGTCCAACTCTAGATGGCCCCATCTTGCGAATCTACCACTGAGGTCAGCAGTTCCCATTCATGCATCTTGGACTGTAACCTGCTTAGCTTGTCTGCCAAGACGTTTTGGACATCTGGGAGATGCACGGCTGACAGGTCTAGGCCATGTTTAGTGCCCAATACCACTCTCTTATTGCTTCTATGCATAGGGGATAGGAGTGAGTGCCCCCTGTTTGTTGATATAATACATCACAGTGATGTTGTCCAGCTGTATCAATAGAGTACTTTGTGTCAGATGTTTCTGAAATGCCTGGAGGTTGCACAAAGGAGCTCTCATCTCCAAGATATTAATATGCAACTTGGCTTCCACCTGGGTCCATGAACCTTGTGTCTGATAGGGCCCCAGCTGTGCTCCCCCCACCCAGAGACGGAAGCGTCCATAGTGAAGTTCTACTTCAGAGTTGGAACAAGGAATGGAAAGCCCTTTAATTGGTTGTCATGGTCCATCTGCAACATGAGTGCTCTGCGCAGTAGAGTCGTGACATATACCATTTGGTCAAGCTCATCAGTCAACTGATCCCGCTGGACACTTAATGTCCACTGAGCAATCCTCATGTAAGAGGGCCAGTGGCACAGTGACAATGGCTGCTGCCATGAGTCAGAAAAGATGATGAAAAGTTCTGGCTGGGACTTGATGACTGTTCTATACCAATCTTGCTTGAGCAATCAGATTTTCTGCCCTGTCTGAGAGTAGGAAAGCTCGGCCCTTTTCTGTTTCCAAGACTGCTCCTATGTATTGCAGTCCCTGGCAAGGAGTCGAGACAGACTTTGACACATAAGCTGCGACTCCTAAGTTGTTGAACAACTGCTATGTCTGAGACAGGGTGTGTAACAGATGTTTCCTGGAGATGGCTTTCAATAGTCTGTTGCCCAGATACGGAAACACATATAGGCCTTTCCTGCGAAGGGCTGCTGCCACAACTGCCAAGCATTTGGTAAAGACTCGTGGTGCAGAAGACAAGCCAAATGGCTATACACTGAACTGGTAATGCTCTTCTTCTAACATAAAGTGGAGATACTGTCTGTGAGCCTTTCTGATCTTCATAAGCGCTCAACCTACCCCATCTCTCAGATCAGCCTCCTCTCACCTAGCCTTCAGAACCAGTTTCAAAACCTGGCTATGTGGGGATTTTCACTGCAACTGCTCTCCCAGATAACCCAGGCAGCCCCCCCGTCCTTCTTTTTCTGCTGCACCTGTGCCTCTAGCCTCTTCTGCGCCTATGCTTCAGTGGTTACTTGGCCCTAAGGGCGGTCAAATTGCAGTCTTGATGGTAACTGCTTACTGCTACCTCATTTTACCTATGCCCTCAACTGTTGGCTAGTTGGTTTTCTGTTTTTATGAACCTGTCAGCTCTTAAGTTACATCTATAAAGTTGCTATTTCTCTCATTTCAGCTAGTATTTTATATACTGCACCAACTGTACTTATTGAAAATATGTTTTGTAGAGTAGATAATTATCATGTATGTATGCAATGTATGTATGTGTTCCTTGTCAACTCATCTTATGCTGCATTTTGAAAGCTGCTTATTACTTGCTTCTACCAGTATCTCGTCCTGTTCCACCTGTACTCATGGTATATAATTAGTGTGTCCTGTGCCGACTGTACTCATTGTAAATAATTATCATGTATGGTATAGTAGCTCTTTATGTATGCAGTCATGTATGTATGTATGTATTTCCTTGTCATTACTGTGCCACGTCTGTGGCCCTGGTCGTGCCTGAAAAAACAGTCCTTTGGATCAGTGTACCTACCCAGTAACCAAAATCATAAATAAATATCTAGGGAACAAAGCCAGTCCCCTGTTTGCAACAAGTGAGTCCGAGCTTGCAGGGAGACCATGCAAAACTTCTTGTATTCTATGCAGAAGTTTAGGCCGCTCAGATCCAAAACAGGCTGCAGCGTTCCTGTCTATTTGGGAACCAGTATCTGGAATAGAACCCTTTATTCTTCTGATGATGGTTGTATAGCAGATTTGTGTATTAAAGCCTGCACTTCTTTCAGAAGCAACAAACATCCCAGAGGATAATTGGAAGGAGGAGAAGGATGCTCTGGAGGGGCCTCTAATAGTTCCAGAGCATGCCCCCTTGTAATTATCTCTAGAACCCATTATCTCTTGTGACTTCCCTCCATGGTCTGAGATGTAGGGAGAGTTGGCCTCCTACAACCACCCCTGGAGGCAGTAGTGGTGTAGGGGCAATCTGAATCGAGTCAGGCTGAATTAGTGGGGGGCAACTTCACCAGCTCCAATGCCCTTGGGTGCTTTTAAATGGGCACCTGGGGGAGGGGGCCTAGCAAAGGTCCACTACCCTTACATCAGCCTTGATGACGGTAGGCTTAGCAGCCACCTCTGGCAACAGGCTGGTGAAAGGATTCCCTTCAATGGCCCCTAGCAGGTGTGAGATAAAGGGATTTAACAGACCTTAGTGTCATTTTAGATGTTTGAAGGACTCTCATCGCCTCTTCAACATCATAGCCAAACAGTTTTCTCCCTCTATAAGGGGCATTTAAAACTGCTTGTTTACATCATTTGCAAAGCCAGATACCCTTAGCCAAGAATACCACTGCATACAAATGACAGATGCAACTGCTCTGGCAGAAGCATCTGACATGCTGAGCGGAGCAAGTGTTTGCCAACCTCAGCACCAGAAGTCAGCACAATTTTAGTTGCCCTCCTCTGGTCTGCCTCCACGCTTTCTATGTCCTTTCTGAATTGTAGCCTCCAGAACTGTACACGGTACTCCAGGTGAGGTCTCACAAGTGAGCAATGCAGTTTAACACCACCTCCTTCCTTCTGCTGGAGAAACCTCTCCATATGCATCCCACTGGCCCTACCCACTGTTTTGTCACACTGCCGTCACTTTAAGGTCAGCAGATATGACAACCCCAAGGTTCCTTTCCTGCATAGTGGCTGTCAGTAGCCCCCACCTCCAAATCTAATACTCAGCTCCTAGATTCCTATGCTGTAGGCACATGATTTTGCAGTTTTTGCCATGGAACCCCAACTGCCATCCTCTTGTCCACGCCTCCAGTTTCCTAAGGTCTCTACGCATTCTCTCCACCCCCTCCTAAGTGTCTACCCTATTACAGATTTTGGTATCATCTGTATAAAGGCATACCTTCCCTTCCAGTTCTTTAGCAATGTCACTTATGAAGCCATTGAAGATCGGTCCCAGGACTGATTCCTGTGCACCCCACTGATCACACACCCCTCAGAGTGCCATTAACTACCACTCTCTGTTGCCTATCATTCAACAGTTTCTTACCCAATTAATCACTCTGCATCTCATCCCATAGCTGCTAATAAGTAGTTAGAGAATAAATAGTGAATTCCATTGCTGTCTGTCAGGTCCATGGCTTCATGTTCCACCCTTACTTTCTGAAGCACTTACTAAATCTGAGGAAAGGGTGGAAAGCATATGGAATAAGGAACCTGTTTCCCTCAGTACCCACTAACAGCATCTTCTAGTACTGATCGCTGACAAGCAGCACCTCAGCAGAGCAGTGGCAGCCTCTTATTCTCCCATGTGGTTAAAAAATTCACCTCTGGAATACCCCATTTCCTGAAAACAAGCATAGTACAGTCTGATTTCAGGGACCACTTTTGAGTGACAGGACCCATCCTGCTCAGTGAATTTGCCAGTACATTGTCTTTCCCTATAACATGGACTGTGGAGATATGTACCCCGAGAGTAAAGATCGAATCCTAAACTTTCAGTGTTTCCTTGCACAATACTGGGGCTCCTGCACTACCACGGTTGTTTATGTAATACTCTGTTGTGGTACTGTATGTCCTTATCTGTAGAACTTGGTTCTTGACCAAACAAGGACTTCAGGGACTCAAACACTGCTTGCAGCTTTAACAGACTTTTGTATTCCTAGCTCTCTGCTAGGTTCCAGGCTCCCTTTTCTACGTGATGTAAAATATGCTCTCCCAATCCTAGAAGTGAGGCATCTCTGGTAAGAACTAAATTGCGCAGTGCGGGGTGAAAGGGATTTCCCTTTCTTAGCTGTTGCACCTGCTGCCAGCACTGAAGGGAGCTAACAAACAAGTTCTGTAGAGGGATAAGAGCAGTCAGGGGATTCCCAAATCGAGACCAGCATCCTTTCAGGTGCACTGAACACCTGTCATGGCCTGCCTTGCCCATGGCATTGGAGGGTGTGGCTGACATGAGACTCAAAAGTCTTAGAAATTGCTGTGCAGTCTTTTTTGTCCTAGTGTGGAATGAGGCTGCATGCTATACCAGTGTCTGGACCCTTTCCTTTGGGCCCTGTTTTATTATAAACCTCCCAGTCATGCCAGTTTGACTGGAGGCAAAAGAAAATTTTACAGTATCATACCTAATGAAAGCAAAGTACAGTGGTATTGGGGTTTGTGAATGACAGTACAGATCCATATGTACACACACATATCCATATTTCCTATATTCCTGAACGATCTACCCAACGCCTGCTCATCTGCCAGTATCCACATGTATGCGGATGACATAGTCTCATTTATATCCGGTACTTCCCTTTCGGAGGTGGTGACCAGACTGCAGCTGGACTTCAACAATGTCCAGTGCTGGTTTTGCACAAATCAGCTTTTCCTTAATGCCATAAAAATGGTCTCTATGAGCTTTGGCAACAGGCAAAAGCTTGCTAGGCTTGACACCACGCCCTCCTTCCAGACCCTCGAAGGTTCCGTATTGGAGGCTGTCTCCTCTTTTAAATACCTTGGGCTATGGCTCAACAAGAACCTCAACTTTGCGGTGCAAGTGGATGCTATCCACAAGAAGCTATTCCCCAAGCTTGGTGTCTTATACAGACACTGCAGCTGCCTTCCACCGCAAGCCCGGAGAGAGATCATCCAAAAGATTACTCTCCCTATCTTTGACTTCAGTGATGTTGTCTACAACTCTGCTCCCAAATCCACCCTATCCAGACTGGACACTCTTTTCAACTCCTTCTGCTGCTTTGCTCTCGGCTGTCCGCCATGTACTCACCACTGTGATCTCTATAACTTGCTCTCCTTCCCTTCCCTTTGTGCCAGACGCCTTGCCCACAGTGCCTCTTTAATTGGGAAGTTCTGGCTATGCTCTCTACTTCCCTAACTTCACTCCCTGATCTCCAGCCAACCCTCCCCCTCTACTCCTTCCTTAACCCCGCCCACAGGGTTTCATCCCCCCCCCCAGGCATACCACTTCAGGGTGAACTGCTTTTTCTCACCACTTCCCAAGTATCTGGAACTCCATCCCATTAGAGATCTGATCCGATTGGTCCCTATCCTCCCTATCCCTCCTTCTTTGGCATCTATATAACTCCCTCCTGCAGCTGCACTCAGCCCCTAGCTCTCCTCATAGCCCTCTGCAGCTGCACCTGCAACCCTAGCTCTACTCATATAGCTCCTCCTTGCAGCTGCACCTAAGCCCCTAGCTCCACTCATATAGCTCCCTCTTGCAGCTGCACCTAACCCACCTAGCTCTACTCATATAACTCCCTCTTGCAGCTGCACCTAAGCCCCTAGCTCTACTCTTCATCCATCCACTTGTGCCCTGCCAATCTGGCTAATCCTCTCCTCTCTTGCCAATTTCCCCTGTCCTATGTAACCCCTCCCCCCAGGACGCATCTGGAAACAAACTATTCTGGCTCAGTATGTCCTTCCTGATGAAGCTCTTTCAAATAAAATAAACACCCTTACAAACATGTACCTAAGGGGCTTTATCAATGCTGCAGTACACAGCGGTGTCTCTTGGAGTGCTTTCTTGATGTTGCCACAGGTAGTGACTGCTCCTGGCAACAGAGGATCGTTATCGATGTTGCTGCCAGCTACACTTACTCCCTGTCTAACAGTTATGTGACACATGGCCTCTGCAACCCCCCAAAAAATAAGGCCTGGTCCCAGCTGTCAGTACATTGTCCTGGTGGGTAAAACACCACCCCCAGACAATTACACTGGCAGCACGGTTAGCAGTTGAGAGCGAGATGAAGATGTTCCTGTCATGAATTTCCATATGTATGTTGGACATGTGGTTGGTGCCCTGCTGTTCTAACCAGTACTATAGTCCACTGACTGTACAACTACACAGACCACACGTCTGACTCACTGACACAAAAGGTAACATTTATCTTGACAAAATTAACATCAAAGTACCAAAGGTACAGACAGATCACAAATAAAGGGATGACCACACCTGCTGAATTAGTCTGCGACTACAGTGTCCTTGAGCTTTCATTCATAGGACAGAGCCACTGACCAACTCAGATAGTCTGCCATGACATTCGGTGAGCCAGGATGGAACACTACCATTATAAATATGTTGTGTGTCGAAGTCCACTCCCAGACTCACATGGTTTCTCTACTCTCTCCTTGATTGTTGAGTTAGTGTGTGACACACGTTTTCCTATCTGTACTGGAAGATGACAACTCTGAATGCAAAGGGTGAAAACCCAGAAGCAAAAAAAAAAAAAGAAGAAAACAGCCCTCATCTCAGAATACTGACATGGAGAGAGTGTTCATCGGGGGTACCATTCACAGGTCCGCTAAATGTGGCTGCCATCACCTCTCTGAGGTGTCTGTAGTTATGCAGGACAGAGAGGCTAGGTAAAAGAATGAGGCCCTTGTAAGGAAGTGGGAGTCATCCCACCACAAGGATAGGGCCTAGTGTAATGGTTATGTGACAAGAATGGGGTGATTCAGGCACTGTATGCCTCGACCCATTGACTATGAAGCATCCATTGTTGGATGTGAATCTGTAGACAAGCCATGGGATCTGTCACAATGGTAGTCACCATTAGGCCTTAAAAGTCTTAGCATACACCTGACAAAGACCAGGGAGCATAAAACCACCAGTGCTGCCTGAGCTTGCAGATTGTACAACCAGGGTTACAGAAGGAAGGCCTGGGCCATGGTAATATCCAAAACATTACTGATATATTACAAGTCCTGGAATGGAATCAGAACCAATTTTAACGTTTTAACAACAGACCCAGTTGTTTGAAAAACAGACAGGTCAGTAACACCTCATCCCAGGATGGTGCCTTAAGGAGTCAATCGTTCAAGTACAGGAAAGTTCACAGCAAAGAACTGCAGCCACCACAGCTAAGTACTTGTGGCACCATGGGTAAGCCAAGCAGCAAGACACAAAACGTATAGTGCCTGCCATCCAATAGGAAGTATAGGTACTTGTGATGACTGCACTACTAGTGTTGGTTCAGGTTGCCCTTACTCTTTTTCTTGTTCTAAGATATCTTGCGTCATCTCATAAAGGCAGTCCAAAGAGGCAAACTGTAAATATAAGATGACCTCCAGTACACAATTAATGTTCTTGAAGCAAATCAATGCTTTTTATTTTTATTTTCATCCACACTGAGACTCTGGCGACAATTTCGTAGCTGACGCCACTTCATCAGGCCCCCCCAAAAATGCAGTACTGCTTTCGAAATATAAAACATACAAAAATGTCATAAATATCAGTTTGTTAAAATCTTACGTACACATCAACTCACGACTTTTCCTCCACCAGTAATTCATAGAATTCAACTCACCATGTGACTTTCATTTACTATCACTGTTTCATCCACTTATCAAACTTATATCATTTTTACTTTTAACTTTGTTTCTCCCTCATGTGCTCTGTTTTGTCGGCTGAAGTTAATATTTAGCTATAATATGGAACATAGAGGATTGTGTATGAGCAAGCATACACAACAAGGCAGTTGTGATCGAGAGGTTTCTGTGGTAACCAGAGACCTCGAGACCGCAGCTCGAGAGGTCCGTTACCACGGAAACCTCAAGATCTTTCAACTGCCTAGTTTGTGTATGATCGCTCATACACAATCTTTTATAGTGTATGGCAACCACAAGCAGCACTCCGTGATCCTCCAAACAAGTCCAGAAAAATAAATAAGGCTTACTGCAGCATCTGTAGCAGCACGCTTACTTCCACGTCGCCCTTGGCTGCTCAATTGCGCACGTGCAAATGCGGTGACATACTCGGTGCAGCACAACAAGATTGTGATGTACTGAGTGCAGCACAACAACGCTGTTCCAGGCATGGACAGCATTCCACCATACACTATATACCTTTTTCCAGTATTACTTAATTTCTCTTTAGGATATTTGTTTCCAATGGCAACATAGTATTTCACTCCTATAACTGAGGAAATGGTCATTTTGTAATTGATATGTTCTCACTGTATTCTTTATAGAACATCTTTGAATTTCAAAATAATTTAAAATTCCTACTTATTCTTAACTTTATCTTTTCAAGCTTAACTCCTTCGTGGCTCCTAAAACTCCCCTGCTTCTCTTCCCTCATGCCTTCATATGTGTCACTGTATGAAATAATAGCAGATAGTTTGTAACTGGTTTCATTCCAACTATACTGACATAATCAGCTTATTTAAAACAGCCGCTTCCTGGTCACTTCACTGTAAGTAAGCTCTTTAGCTACCCAATTCTATGCCATTATTACGCCATATTTCTGAGATTCAACTAGAGCAAACGGTATCCTATATCTACATTTCCGTTGCTTCCTCCCTAACATTAGTTGCAAGTATTTTATTCAGTGCTAAATTTAATAAATGACTCTGCTGTTTAGCCATACACTGTTAATTTGAAACGTATCCCTCACTTCAGCTCTCCTTGTGCGGACGGAAGCACATGTAGTGGCGGAGCTTTTGATCTGTCTTGCGTCTCTGCAATTTAAATAAAGCAGCAAACAGTGTCCACGGTTAACATTTCTGGCGCTTCCTTAAGCATTATGCTCAATGCTAAACTTTTTTAAATTGTTCAAAACTCGCCAAACAATGCTGGTATCGTTCAGCCATCTTCCTCATTGGCAGGAGTGGCAGAACACACGCGCATGCATGGTGGTATAAATACCACTATAGTAGTGGTGGGGAAACCTGACATCATTGTGGACGTCACAACCCTTCCCGCCTCGGGCTGTAGCCTGTATGTTCCACGATGACAACAGAGCCTCAGTTCTGTCGTGGCTGAGTGGTAAATCTGGCAGGACACACTCAGCACTGCACTGGGAAACAGCTGGTTCGCCCATCACCTTCGGCTATTGCCGAAAACGTTTTTCTTTAAATATTTTTACTTTCCTATTAAGGGTAGATTTTACTATTGCTTGTATACTAAGAGTTTCTAGTTTTCCTATACTCTGCAAGAAATTTTTAAGTTTTTAACTCCACAATCCAGCATTTACTTGCAAGGAATGATGCAACAACACAGTATGGAAACCATTCATCATAAATACTTATTCATTATTGGTTTTATTATGTTCCACTGTTTCTAGTCAATCCAATCAAATCTATGTTATCAGCATTTAAAAATCCAAACATATAAACATCCAGTATTGAACTGGAGATTGCAGCTACACACATTCTACTTGTTGTCATATGCATAGGATACTGTTTGCTCTAGTCGAATCTCAGAAACATGGCGTAATAATGGCATAGAATTGGGTAGCTAAAGAGCTTACAGTGAAGTGACCAGGAAGCGGCTGTTTTAAATAAGCTGATTACGTCAGTATAGTTGGAATGAAACCAGTTACAAACTATCTGCTATTATTTCATACAGTGATACATATGAAGGCACGAGGAAAGAGAAGCAGGGGGAGTTTTAGGAGCCACGAAGGAGTGGAGCTTGAAAAGATAAAAGTTAAGAATAAGTAGGAATTTTAAATTATTTTGGAATTTAAAGATGTTCTGTAAGGAATACAATGAGAACATATAAATTACAAAATTACCATTTCCTCAATTATAGGACTGAAATACTATATTGCCATTGGAAACAAATATCCTAAAGAGAAATTAAGTAATACTGGAAAAAGGTATGTTCCACATTATAGCTAAATACTAACTTCAGCTGGCAAAACAGAGTACATGAGGGAGAAACAAAGTTAAAAATAGAAATATCATCATGTTTGATGATAAGTGAATGAAACAGTTATAGTAAATGAAAGTCACGTGGTGAGTTGAATTCTGTGAATTACTGATGGAGGAAAAGTCACGAGTTGATGTGTACAAAAGATTTAAAAAAAGAAGATATTTATGACATTTTTTGTATGCTTTATATTTAGAAAGCAACACTGCATTTTTCTGGGGCCCGATGAAGTGGCGTCAGCTACGAAACTGTCACCCGAGCCTCAGTGTGGATGAAAATAAAAATAAAAAGCATTGATTTTCTTCAAGGACATTAATTATGTAGTGGAGTTTATCTTATATTTACAATTTGCCACTTGTGATGACTGCACCAGAGCTTGATGTCCACGTATGCATTCTGATGTTCAGGGCACATCCAGCGTCCCTCTTACAACAGAAGGACAAGAAACTGCAAGGACACCACCCTGAACTTCTTGTACTGTATGTACATGTTCAGGTCCCTGAGAGCCATGAAATAGAACCACAGGTTCTGTTCAGGTAAAGTAATGGGCTGAATTACCCATTTGACTATAAGGCTCTGAACTTCTTCTAGTAGAACAGACAAGTGATCCGGAGGGTAGTGACAGGCAATGGGAGGATACACCAAAGGATGCGCAAGCAATTCTAGCATGTGACTAAATTGTATTACGTCCGGAATCCAATTGTTTAATGTGATCTGCTGTAATTTCTTTCTTTTTCTTTTTTTTTTTTAATTCCCAATTTACCCTCCCGCTATCAGGGCGGCCCCCTTTCCCTCTGACCTATTCTGCCGTATTACACAACTTCTCTGGGGCTTATCTGCCTTTGATGTATCACACGTGGTTGCCCCCTGTGGCAGGGCCTGGGGAGGAGGGCCACCCCCCCCCAATGATCTGATCCAGATGATCACTGCTCCATCACCTTCTTTCTCCCAGACGATGGAGAACTGCTCTATTACCTTCTTTCTCCAAGACTTATCCCAGCCTCCAGTCCCGAGGGTTTACCCACCATGGTAGGGCTGTCAGAAGGTGGTTAAGCCCCCCTGGATTCCACATTCAACTGTGGTGGGTGCCTAATCAGTGGTGCAAGGCCTGCAGAGTGCCAGGATCATCCCACTTGCTGGTGTGTTTTCACTTTTTGCACCAACCCCTCAAGATGCCAGCAATTAGGATGTTCATGCACAAGCACACACACACATACTGTACAGCCACAGAGAATCTGCCGTCTCCCCTGCATGAGGTGTGCCTGACTGCAGCGTCACCTGTGATCACCATGGTGGTCCTGCTATTGCACTCAACCACCCTAACCACGGAGAAGAAAAGCATCCTTGGGATGCTCAGTCCTTCTCTGCTGAACTGCCCCCGATGAGCCAGGGTTTCTGAACCTAGACTGCCAACATCCTAAGTGTAGCACTACCACTGGGCTGGCCAGCCGGCTCTTTAAAAATATTTCCTAAAGAAGACCCATTGTCAAACAACAAGTTTAATGTTTCACTATTTGCAGGGTGCATTTAATATTGCTCTCCCAGAATGTGCAAGCATGTAGTTGTTTTTTATGAAGCATACTCATAGATGGTCACTCTACAACACCAACATTTCAGGGATATACCTCTCCCCTTCATCAGGGTGGTCAGCTTACCTAAAAGTAGATTTTTTTTGTTCATAATATTTTCACAACATACCCTATTGCCAATACAGTAAACAACAAGTACCATCATCAGTGCAAAATTTGCATTACACAATACCTGTTCCGGTAAGCTGTCAACCCTGGTGACGGGGAGAGGTGTATCCCTGAAATGTTTGTGTTATAGGATGACCCTCTATAAGTATGTGCAATAAAATATAATTACATGCTTGCACATGCTGGGTGAGTGGCCTGTCTTTTCCTATGTCCCCTAGAAGCTTGCAGGGACTTAAAATAGGTTCCTGAATTTCTTTTAGGATTTGCATTTCATATTACCCTTTTATGTTCGTTTTGGCAGACATGCGCTACACTTTTTTTTTTTATTAACGTGTAATGTTCTTAGCTTTGTAGGCAGTCAAAGTGGAGAAGAGCTTGATTACAGAACAGGGATCCCAAAATGTTCTGTCCAAAATAATGCCCAAACCACTGCTAGTTAACGCAATGTACTTTCCACCAGGAAAAGGAATCTGTATCAAACTATTTATGGTAAAAAAAAAAAAATGATAGTAAACGGAAAAAGAAAACTACATTCTCAAAAAACACCCATGCATTGCGTAATTTAGTAACACGTAGGTGCCCTGCACATCCAATTCTTTTGTCACAACATAAATCAGCATAAAACGCAAATAATTTTGATAAAATGCCAATTACTTATACCACAAACCTGCAGCTTTCTTTACTTGTTTGCTACAATTTTCCAGAACTCATACCAGTCACCTTTATCAAAAATTAAATTGTGGCAGTATAGCCTAGAGGTTAGAGTAAAGAGATATGAATGAGCTTGGTACATCCAGCAGACCCGGGTTTGAGACCCATAACCACTACTTGTATACTGTGTGACTGAGCAAGTCACTTAACCACCACAGTTTTCCTGAGTTTCCCCTGAAAACAGGTGCTTGTGCCTTGTGGGCCTTACCTTGTTGCCAAAGAAAAAAGAAATCTCATTATTACTGCAAAGTAATTGCAATAATTAGCAGTGGTTTGGATGTTATTCTAGTCACAGAAAATCAGTCCCACTTTTAGAGTCATATACCATAATCAAGCCCAGATATAAAACTGGTGACTTTTATTCAGTGCAAATGAAGGCAATGACAGAAAAGTAAGGTCTGAGCAAACCTATATTTTTATTGACTGTTACGTCATTTGCTCACCTGTTTTAACAACTCAGAACAATATTGATAAAGCACTGATTTAAAAAGTTTTATTTCCTAGGAGTGTGATTAAAATGTCATGAATTCATATTTAAAAAAGTACAAAAGCAACACATGCATACAGATGAATCACGAACAGTTTTGTGATGGATGACAGAACTTGATATTACATTGTGAGGGGAGCCTATTAACACTCCCACCTGACTCACACCAAGACATCATGTAACAAAGCTGAGTGGGTAAAATGACAACCACACAGTGCTACAGGTATGCCAAAATCAAGAGTGTGATGACATGGCCGCTTAGATTAAGTATTTTTTCTTGTTTAGATCTCTGCATTTTAGAGGCGGGATGAGGACAGGGCACACACAACAATCACCTGAGTTTGTCTTACATTTAACATCACTGGAGTGTCAGTTTAGCATGCAGCTTTTCTGTGACTGCTTACTTTCAGAGCAAACACATCAATGTAAGAAAACATTTTTATAAAAACAAAATCTATTGTCACAGCAAAGGGGAGGAAAAACACAGATATGTTAACAAGCCTGTTAATCATTACTGCCCCTTGGATAGCAGTGTTTTTATGCACACTTGAGCTGTAATGACCAATCTAGAACAGGTCACCAAACAATATTACTTATTAAGAACACAAGTGTGTGTATGTTGGGGGGGGGGGGAGGAGTTTTTGGAATTTAAAAAAGTCTGGCCCAGTGTTTTGAAAAGTATAGGGTGCAAGATAAAATCTAAATATGTGATGTGCTTTTACTGTAGCATACAGATTTCACATGGATTTCTGTCCAGAATGAAATGGGTCATTCATGTGTTAACTAATGAAACTAAACAAATGATGCAATATTATAGTCTCTGTATGGACGTTTTTCCTAGAATCAGACACCTGCTGCTGTGTTCATAATACTTTTCACGAGAGACCCTGTGAACTGCTGTAAGTGATGGACCACTGTAGTGGACATCTATAGTATTAATTGCTTATGTGACAAACAAAACAAATTAAAAAATGAGGTGTCAAGTCAGGGACTTGATCAAATGTCTATTAAAAAAATTGTCATGCTCTGTACTGCAGGCTCTGTAAACAATTCTTCCCTTTTTCTCCACATTTAAAAAAAATTAAGTCAAATGAGATGAAAGCCCTGAGTTATTGGAGATCTTCAGGCTGATTTTGGTCTGAAGTACAGCTTCTTGGTCAGCATTGAGGCAAAACAGGGGGCCTGCTTCTTGCCGATGGCGTTGGGATCACTGCAGACGCCCACACTACGATTCGACACCTTCCTGTTCACAAGTGTGAGGAGCTCCGTGATCTCCAGTGAGGATCCATGCGTGCGAAACAGTTCACACAAATCTTGAATGTACCAGGAACCATTAACAGTTTCACGGTGAGAATAGTAACCTTTAGTCAAGGAGAAGAAAAAAGAAGCACTGAAGAATGTCAAAAAGCAAAAATATCAACTTTTGTAGCTTAGTTTGAAAGTCTCTCCATTTTTAGTATTACTTAGAAAATGTGTTCAATTTTGTCAAATTAAACCAAATATCCCAAACTGTCCTTCGAAGGCAGTGTGTTCCAGCTGTTCATAACTAGGAAAACAGAATATCCCAGGCTTGAATTCCAACAGAGGCACTTGCTTACTGTATGCCCTTCTGTAAGTTTATAAGGCCTCACTGGATTCACACCCAACTGAAAAACTGGGTTGAAGCAGGACCCACTGAAAATTAAATGTTGCATCTCAGCTGGGCTGTTCTAGGTAAATAAATTGTAAAATAGAAAAAAATGTCATCTTGTTCGTCAAAGAAACAAAAAGACATTTCTGCAAGTTTTTTTTTGGAGGGGGAGGAGTTGGGCAGAATGCAACAAACTAAGTCTTCCATATCAAAATGTCAAACACAGTGGTCAACTGTCTTCCTCCACAAAGATTTCTGTTGAGAAAGGAAACTGTCATCTTAGTGTGACAATAAAAATGCCTGGTAGACTTCACGGACACACTGGAAAATAAACAAAGCGTGGGGCTGTGTTCGTGGATCTAAGGCATTCAGTACTGCAGACTACCCTTTAATGCTTCATAAGTTGGAAGCAATGGGATTTAGCCTAGAGGTGATTCAATGGCTTTGATCCTACCTCTACGGATGTTATCAGGTAGTGATTACCAAAGGAGTGGCATCAGCTGTGATGGAGGTGAACAGGTGTGCCCCAAGGCTCCATTATGGGACCTCTCCTGTTTATCATATTTATTAACAACTTACCTAAGATTTTTACAGAATGTGAAGCTAAATTATACGCAGATGATACACAGTTCTTCTATGTCCTGAGATGGACTGTATGACAACACTTCTCAAACAGGAATTTAACAAACTTGAAAAATGGTTAGAAGAAAATAAACAGAAAACAAACTTGATGGTGTTCAGATCTAAAGTTAGTAGTGGATCTAGTGCCTTGCTCCCAGAAATAGCAATAAAATCTAAAAAAGGGTCTTGGATTAACCCATGTTGCCTCCTATAAATACTTGGGACTGTGGGTTTACGTGGCGCTAAACTTTGACACTCACATTGATTACGTATGTGCTAAAGTTTCCCAAAACTTAGGGCTACTGCATAGACACAAAAGATGTATGACTTGTGAAACAAAATAAAAATTAGTAAATTTGGTATTAATCTCTTTCAATTGATTACGGTAGCACTGTATATCAATCTGCAAGTAAGAACAACTTTAAAAAGTTAGATAGACTTCAATATTGATTGGCAAGATTTGTATTGGACCTTACTGGCCCATACATCACACACCACCATTGTTATACTGGATGCTCTTACAACTAAAATGGACATCTTTAGAAGTAAGAAGAGACAGATCACCAAGTAATTTTCTACACAAATGCGTGAAGGGACTAGTCCCTGACCACCTTACAGCCACAATGCTAATCAATTCAAATTATTATTTATGTGAGATCAAGGGATGAGGCTACAAAGTTCCACGTGCAAAAACTAAATATGGTCAAATGTGCTTTGATTATATTGCTACTACAGTCTGGAATTCTATACCACTCAGAATACATAATTTGCTTACATATTCATCTTTTGAGACAGCCATGTCAGAAATGTATTCTTTTAAGTGTCATTATTAATATTTCTACATTGTAAGTTTGTGATTGTACTGTAGTTGGATTCATGTTATTTTTGGATGTAGCAACACTCTGTGTATAAGCCTATATACAGGATGGCCCTGAAAATAGGCTTGCCTAGTGCTTTATCCTGTTAAAATATAAAATAAACTTGAACTTAAAGACCTCTTGACCCATAGAGGTGGCAACTTAGGAGCACTCCAGAAGAAGGCAAGAGGAGAACCTGAGGCTATGGGGACAAAGCTTAGGCTTGAGTAGGGACGATAAGGGGGACAACTATTTTTTCTGAAGGGCTTTATCTATAAGGCAGCCTAGATGGTATTCGTGGTGGACCTACAGGGAGGGCCAGTCAATGGCCTGGAAGAGGGAGCAGTAATGCACACAGTAAGGGGCCATCAAGGCAAACCTGCAGATGCTGTTATAGGTTTTGCTGAGCCTGGACAGATTGGAGGATGTGGTTTATTGTGTGGCCAGCTAGGGGTATACTTAGAATCCAGAAGCCTATTACACCCGGTTCAGTCTGGATTCAGAGCAAAGCACAGCAAGATAACAGCCCTAGCTTAGGTGACCAATGATTGGCTCCCAGACCTTGGCAACAAGAAGCATGTCTGTGCCGTTTTTCTTGGATCTTAGTAAGGCATTCGACACAGTCGATCACAGCCTGCTTCTTTCCTCCCTAAGCACCTTAGGCCTGGACCATAAATCTATGTGCTGGTTTGCAGACTACCTCGGAGAACGGAAACAGCAGGTTAAAGCTGAAGATGATCTTTCTCCATTAAAACCTATGCTCAGGGGCGTGCCCCAGGGCTCTATCATTGGTCCCCTCCTTTTTGCAGTCTACATTAACATCAATGAACCCATCAAAAAAGCCAACATCCACTTATTCGCGGACGACACTGTACTGTACTTGAATTGTCCCATGCCGGAAGCAGCCTGTGAAGACCTCCAAGCTGTATTTAACCTTCTACAATACCAGCCCATAAACAAAAAGCTTTTGCTCAATGCGAAAAAGACAAAAACCATGCTCTTCTCCCTCTCCTTGCATGCGGCAATTCCTGCTGGAGGGGGGAGGGCTACCCCACAAATGACCACTGTTCTTGGAGAAACACTACAGTATGTAGCTAAATTCAAATATCTAGGAGTTTGGCTTGATCATAAACTTTCCTTCACTAACCATCTCGAAGAACTACAGAAGAAACCAAGGCAAAGATTAGGATTATTCTACAGAATTAACCACCTGCTCACAAAGGAGGCCAAGATTCAACTGGTTCAACCTACCTTCCTATCTTTAATAGATTACATGGACCTGCTCTAAAGCCACTGCAATGGCCAAGTTGGACCCCCTCTTCCACAGAGCTATCAGGTTCATTACTGGCCTTCCACTTTCCACACACCACTGCTCACTGTACTCATCGTTAGGCTGGACTTCCCTTCACTATAGGAGGAATAGAAACGCCACCCTATGGGCTTTTAGAGCGGTGACCAACAAGCTCCCCTCATATGTCTCAGATTGTATTCCCCGGAGTGTGTTAGGCACCTACGCTCTAAGGAGCTATTCCCTAATTGCTCTCCAAGTTCCAAGGGTCAACACTCGTTTTGGCAAAGGTGCTCTAAGCTTCTCTTTACCCACACTGTGGAATGGTTTACAAAGGAACTTAAAGCTCAGCTGCCCTGTTAGCCTGAATATCTTCAAGGCGCTCTACGATCACTACATGAAAGCACCTTGTAAATGTTTTCCTCACTGCTAGCCCACTAATTCTGCAACTCCCCCTTTCCATCCTGACGCTTGCCATGTTTCTACCCCTGGCTCTCACTCTTTCCCTATTAACTCTTCCTGCTACACCCACCCTTCCCTGTCCACTCCAGCCTGGCTAATGTCCCACCCCATCCATAGTAGTGTCCCAATTATCTACTCCTCCTCCGTCATTATCATAATAAACAAGTACATGACAGCCATCGTCACTTTCTGTGGTTTTAGCCCAATTTTTCCCCCAATCGTCAGTAATATATCCTTCCTCTTCTTTACCTCTCTAACCTGCCACCCCATACATGGCCTCTTTCCCCTATATGTGTAGTTGCCGGCTGCCTCACTCAAAAGATCTCTGCTTATAACCCCTGTATGCCTGTGGTTGACTGTACATCTGCTGACTTCTTCAATTGTAAAATAATGCTTTTTTTTTTTTTTTAATTTATTTCAACATTGTACTGTACTGTATACACTGTATATACTTTTTCTTCCTTGTATATTATTGCTTTTTGTATACCTGCTTCTGTACTGTACTTTGATGTATTCATGACCAGGTCCACCTTGCAAATGAGCCTTGCTCAATGGTGCCCGCCTGGATAAAGACTTTGATTGACTGATTGATATTATTAGGGGAACAGTGGTCCAGAATGGAGAGTAACATACCCTGAGAAATGCTAAGCCCTACTTCTGGTGTCATAAGGTCCTGAAGCTGACCCCCAGTTTCTGGTCCACATGTGTAACAGTGAGTCCAGTATGGTCTGAAAAGGTCAGGAGGGACAAGTGTAACACCCAGATATTTGAAGGCAGACACTTGTTTAAGGGGAGTCTCACTGGGGGACAGAATGTTTAGGGGGTTAGTATCTGCTGCCCAATTATCTAATCTAAGTTTTGATCCGAACAGCACTGCTTTAGTATTCTTGGCATTTATTAGGAGTCTGTTAGTCAGGAACCACCCACTGGGCAGCTCTGAACTCCTCTGTGAGAGTGGAGGATATTTCAGCCAGGGTCTTTACAGTGTGGAAGAGGATCAGGTCCTGGACATAGAGCAATGTGCTGCACTCCATGCATTCCTTAGGGAGTGTGTGTATAAATAAGGAGAACAAAACTGGCCCGAGTATTTTATTTTATTGTACAATTTTTGGCCAGGAAAGACGTACTAAGCTGAGGCTGGTTTCCAGGTGCATCCTTGGAGCACAGGGAAGTTAAGTGACTTGCTCATTGTCACACAGTATGCAAGTGGTGGTTGTGGGAGCCAAACCTAGTTCCCCAGATTTGCAGCTCAGCGCTTTTAACCACTATGCTATATTGCCTCTCTGTGGATGAAGCATGGATCCTTGAGGGACTCCAATGTGCTGAAGGTAGCATCCTTGTGCTGACCACCTGGATCCTCCCTGAAAGGTAACTGCAAAATCAAGGTGTTGTCGCAGTGGAGAATCCAATGAGAGGGAATCTATTAGGGTGCTGTGGTCTACCAAGACAAAGACCATGGTTAGATCCAGGAAGAAGGCACCTACTAGTTTGCCTTCATCTACATCTCCGATAACTTGGTCAGTGAAGCATGCTAATGCAGTGGTTGTGTTGTGGCCCTTTCTGAAACAATGTTGTTGGGGACAGAGAAGGTTATACTTTGACATGTGGTCTGAGACTTGCTGGAAGACAACTTCTTCAATAATTTTGCTCAGATGAGAGAGGATAGAAATGGGACAGTTGTCAAGAGACCACTCTGGTCTGCTTCCAGATTGTGAATATAGATGAGGAGGTATATAGATTAAAGATGGTGGCTAGAGGTACTGCGATAATATTGGCTAGTCATTTAAGAAACCTTAGGCAGAGTCAGGTTCTGGCAGTAATACCTTGGGTTAGGGGAGAGCCTTAAGGAGCTTACAGATCTCATGTGGGAAGATGGCCTTAAAGTGGAAGGGTGGAATGGGGAGGCCACCAGCAACCTGGCTGTTAAGACTACAGGGAGGGTCCTTTGCTAGAAGCTTACTCAGGTAATCAGACAGATACGAGAATTTTGAGTTTAGGGCTTCGGCAACTTTTATGGGGTCTGTTAGAGACCCCATCCCAGTGTCCAGCTTAATAACATTTTGTTCAATCCTGCATTTGATAAGCAAGTTCACTGCAATCCAGGCATTTTTATGGTTACTCAGGTTCCGAGACTGTAGGTTTTTAAGGCTTTTAGGGATTTTATTTCTTACTTGCAAAGGTTGCGCAGCCGTCTGTATTTGTTCCAGGAAGAATGTGAGGGAGTGGCTTTGTGAACTGCCTGTACGGCATCCCACATCTTCATTTTCCTGAGGAGATCATTAGAGAGCCATCAATATTTTTTTTTTTTTTTTTATTTAGTTGTTTAACCAGGAGTAGCACACTAAGCTGAAAGCTTTTTTACAGGAGCACAGGGAGAAGTTAAGTGACTTGCTCAGGGTCACACAGTATGCAAGTGGAAGCTGTGGGATTCAAACCCAGGTCTGGTCTGCTGGATATCACCAGATTTGCAGCTCAGAGCCTTAAACCACTGCGCTATACTGTCTCCCTTGTTCCCACCCCATTCTCTCTGGGTGGCAACAATGAAATGCTCATCCTGGATGGTAGTTAGGGCAGTAGTAAAGAAGCCTAGGGCAAAAGTTACAAAACATGCAGGACTGACCAGTTGACTACATTAAGGTCTGAGAAAAAGCAGTGTATGTCACATTTAGAGATGTCTCTAAAGGCTAGAAGCTTGAGGGGAGGGCAAGGGCACTTGCAGGACCAGATGCAAAAAGTTGGGGAGGGGTCACTGATATATTGGACTCCTGCCTGGAGTACCCCGTTTTCACAATTAGTAAGAATCCAAGCCAAAATATGAGTGGTTTAAGGACCTATGGTTGAAGCAGGTGGGCTGATAAGTTGGGAGAGATTAAATTGCTTCAGTAGTTCATAACACTCCAGCAGAGTGCCATGCAGCCAGTTTATGTTGAATTCCCCCAACAAAATAATCTCCCTCATTGGGGTGCAGTGACCAATAACCTCTATCAATTGGGCCAATCCAAGTAAACTACCTTTGAGGGAATTGTGGATGCATACAAAATACAGGATTTTTCAGACCTTAGAGAGATTTCTGTGATGATCCATTTACACAGTGTGTTGTCTGTGGAGCTGCTAGTAATTAGGGTGAACTAAGTGAATCAGTGAAGTGTAACAGCATCCCCACCACCTTTTTTGGAGTCATGTCTGTCCTCCTTGATCAATGTAAAGCCACTAACTAATGTGGCAGCTGGAGTCAAGGTAGAGAGTTTCAGCTATGTTTCAGTTATGCCAGTGACATCGGGGTTGTAGAGGGGTACCCATGCTTCCAGCTCCAAGAATTTAGACAGGAGGCTGCAGACTTAGATGTGCACCGTTTTTAAGGACACGCCTATCTACCCACACAGGGTTGTTGTATGAGGGAGGGGATGTAACTGAACCAGGATAGCTTTCAATATCCCCTGCCAGGAGTAGCAGCAATAAGGGGATCAGACAGCTTAGGATGCTAGTTGAGGGTAGGGGACAACCATAAAAACTTAGGATATAAACACATCCAGGAGGCAACCCTTTCTTTTTTCTGGGCCCGATGAAGTGAGGGATAAGTGCAAAGGCTCACAGACTGGCTATGGGGGACTGGGGCAAGTTATGACTGTTTGGGAATTGCGATAAGGCAGCCTGGTTTAGAGCAAGTACATATGCACAGGGCTCAGATAGTATGAAGATTCTTTTTAAGAGGGAGCTAATAAGGAAGGTTGCCATTATAAGGTTCATTTTGCAAGGGATTGGTAACATGAATTTAGGAGTAAAGATTTGGCCCCCCAGATGGGGTGTAGCTTAGGTGAGACAGTAGGCTGCAAAATCCCTAATGAAAAGCACAATACTGGGTCAACCCAAATAGGGAGGTGCAGTGGGGCAGTTAAAACCAGGTGAGGAGGTAATTTGGCTACTTACATAGGCAGTAGGGTAAAGCACAGTAGACAGCAGGCACAGTGACAGTGGGTGCTATGTATCTGATATGCTTTGAGGAACACACTTCTAGCTTAAACAGTAGATATTTATGCAGCCAATGGCCAACAATAACAAGCACAATAGGCAACAACATTGTAGTGGACGAGTGACTAGCCTTTCTGTGCAGCTGTAGAACCGACTTGTCCTTAATCAAAGGAGCACATACAAAGTGTATGAGTGAACAGTCCTACTGTTTGTTCATATACAATGGCTTACAGTAATGTGAACATAAAAGCAGGGCCAAAGCAGTACAGTGGTGGGAGGCCAACTGGGGCTCAGAGGTCTCAGGCTGGAAGGGGGGAGCATCACCTGCCAACTGCCACTCCACACTGCCCACCCTTTACTCAGTCCCGTAGCGGGTAGAGGCCTGCTAGTGTAGTGGGCATAGGGAAAAAAGCCTCACCCACAGGAAGATGCAGCCAGCTGATTGGAGGAGCTGCTGTTGGGGAAATCCAGCTTCAGTGTCCCAGAATGGCTGCAGGGCTCTGGCAATTGTTTGGGGGCAGGGCTGGAGAAAGTCCTCATGATCCCTTCTGCTGCAAGTTGTTGCCCCCACCGAGTGCTGGGGAGAGATGCTGTCAGGATCCTTTGTCTGGGGATTCAAGCTTTGGTGGGCTTCACAAGGCCCCTGCCTACAAGAAGATAATGGCTGCCCACCTGGAGGAGGTGTTGTCAAGGAGGTGCGACTTCAGTGTCCAGCGATGGCTTCACGGCTCCAGCGATCACTGGGGGGTGCTGGGGAAAGTCCAGTAGAGACCTCACAATCCCATCTACTGAAAGTTGTTGCTCTTGCTAAGTGCTGAGGTGAGACCACCACCAGGATCCTTTGTCTGGGGATTAGAGTCTCAACGGGCTTCGCTAAGCCCCACTCTCAGGAAGATGCAGCCACCTGATTGGAAGAGCTGCTGTTAGGGAGGTACAGCTTCAGTATCCCATGATAGCTGCAGAGCTCTGGCAATTGGTGGGGTTGGGGGGTGGCTGGGGTAAGTCTGACAGAGCCCTCCCAATTCCTTCTGCTGCAGGTTGTTGCTCCCGCTGAACACATGGTAGGTGAAGGACAAATAAAAGGTTCTGTCATTGGTAACAACATATGTTGCAAAACTGAATGACTATCAGCTGAAATAATGCCCCAAAAGGGATCCGGCTCTGGATACATGAGCATATAGCGATCAATCCCATGCTGTATTATTGCATCCCTGGGTATTGAAGCTATCCAACAATTTCTAGAAAATGTACTTAATCGTAAAGATTTATACTGAATAAATTCTATCCGATTTACCAGTTTTCTGTTAATTCCAATGTTGTCGCTGGGCAAATTCATTTACTGCTGGGTCTATCATGCATCTGCAATAGGGACGAACACCCTCCTCCCAAAAAACTATGAGATCATGGAATCATTCATTTTATAAATAATAATATTATTATTATTAAACCATGTCAATCCAGCATTTTACAGAACAGTCACCTTGATGCACATATGTGTAGCTGGGTCCACATTTCAGTTATACATATCCGGTCAGTTACCATCCTGTGGCTCGGGTGGCTGTTGCCACCCTCTTTGATATGGTGCAGGGGGAGGAACAACCATCTATTAACTATCTGAAGTCACTTCTGATGGATTCCGTGAAATAGGCAAGTTACGGTTCAGCTGAATACAAGCTCAGGGGTGGGTGGAGAAAGCATGGGGGCCCTACAGGGGGTGGGGGGCCGGCCAACAAGAATTTGTTTCCGATTACACTTAGAGCACACCAAAAGGGAGAGCGACTGAATCTTATGTTTATCATGCCTTCCACTAAGGCACAAAGTCCTGGTCTATACTCATTATATGCAGGAGACATCCAGTCTGGTGAGAAGAGTGCAACTCCACTTTATCATTCAGGGAGCGTGTTACCATCTCCATTTTGCATATCTGGTTTATCGTATTGTACCAGGCCTGAGGGGTCAACCAAAGTCTGAAGATTTTTTTTTTTTGCTCCTATAAACAATCTGCTTAGCAGGTAGTGGGAATTTGGATATCTAAGGCCTCTAGAAAGCTGGAAACACAAAACTAGCTGGTCTGCGGAACAGCTTCTCTAGGTCTCCCTCCAGATCTCAGAAGAAGGGGTGCTAGACAGGACAGGTCCACGTTACATGTGTGATGAGTGTGGGTTGCACTGCAATTCCTCCAGCATGCGGCAACTCTGGATGTAATATAATATGCAGAGATGATGATGGTGTGGAAGAATCTCACCAGATGTTTCCAGGAGTATTCTCTCCACTGGTGAGAGCTCATAACATTAGAAGCTATTCAACAGATGCCTGTTAGTTACACTGCAGCCCCTTCCTACTTCGCATCATCATAATGCAGACTTTAGAGGTGGAACTGCAGCTTGCGACTGGCGTCTCAGTCAAACTAGAAAGTAGTACCGACAAGGTAATACATTTTTTTAATCCAAGTATGTACGCTACTTGGCCACAGCGGGGGGAGGCTCCTGATCTGCTGGCTTAGCTGCTCCCCATTACCATCCTGGATCTCCCTGAGGACTCGCCTTGTGGCCCGGGCCCACCATGGATTTCTCCCCGTGGTGGGGTCAGAAGGGGGATGGCCGTGCTCCCTCCCCCGATGCCTGAATCCAGTCTATCACCGCAGGTTGTCCCGGAGACCAGGCATCATGCATATCCTGCTGTGCCGTCCATTTTCCTCCAAGTTTTCTCTCCTCCCCTCCGCCCCAGCCACACCATACTTGAGGAGCGCATGTGCGTGGTGGCATGCATGCATCCCAAGACAGCAATTCCCTCCCCCTCTCTCTGACTTACACTCTTGAGGACTTACCACTGGGCCTCCACCCAGTGGCAGCCAAGAGCTGATACGGCCAACCTCCCTGATCCGGGAGAGGAGAGCTGCCTGGCGGCCGCTCAATTCTCTCCCAGCCCTCCTCTGCCCACCGAACCCCAGCAACCCATGTTCGGTCCCAAGCTTGGGTCGCTGGCATGGAAGAAAGTAAGGCACACAGTGCTTCAGCTGTCCACACCACTAGGCCGACACGGTAATACATTTAATATCTAAATAACCCTCTTTTCAAAAACAATTAAAAAGTAGCTCTATTAGGCCATTGGGCAGGCAGCTTCTTGTCATGAGCTGCCTGTCCCAAGGACACATTTATGTCAGCAGCTCTTTAAATGTACCTACACTGGAGAAGAAAAAACAATGAGTAGATGATGTTGAGAGGGAAGGAAATGTCCTGAGAGAGAAAAAGTTTTAAAAACTCATCAGAAACAAAAACACAGATTGCCGCAGGCACTCACAATGTCATAAATCCAGTATAGTGGAGCATGCCCTGACATATAGTAGAACATCCAGAAACCCAGTACTCAGTGGGCCACTCTGGGTCAAAACAGGCCACAAAATAAACAAACACATGCTAAAATAAAATACATCAATAAATAAAATAAATTATAACAAAATGGGACACAAGTTTGTTTTTGTCATGAATAGGCAGCCATTGAGTGATGCATACGGGAGATTAAGGAGATTCAACGATTTTTTGGGCACGAGTATGTGCAAGCAACATTTCTGGATTTGGAGTTACTAATAATATGTGATTATATGAAGCTTGTGAGATTTAGTATATTAATTATTTTCATCATTTTACAGTGTCCCCAGAAGAAGCCAAATCAGGTGAAACGCTGGGGTTTGTTAAGCAATTAAACACATCTGTACTGACGAATGTGTGTAGTGGTCTGTTTTGGCCCTGAGCATCTCACCACGTACTGAAAAACTCATCAGGGACACCAGGACTAGCAGGTACATCAAGAATAACAAAGATAATCCTTATACTTTTAAACAGCTCACAATACTACTAAGAAAACGTTAAAAACATACAATTTGGGCACAGTTTGGTTTTTATTTCATTTATATTTTTTGGCACCTAACAAAGTCTGGAGCCAGTTATCATCTGTGTAATTATTTTGTGTCTCAGATTTTCAGACCTGTGGTGTGTAAGAAACTATTCTCCATTGACACCCCAGCAGAAAATCTACTGTGTGATTTGCCCAGGTTTGCCCTATTAACTTTGTGTGGAACAGTATTGGTGTATTGATATACCTGTTTTTCACCAGCTTTTTTTCTCCAGTGCTTGCTGTGCTAGCAGCAGAAAATCTGGTGATACTATTGAGTGAATTTGGAGGGCAGGTGATCACTGAAGATATTTTCAGCATGACAGCAAAGGCAAGCGCAATACCTCTTTGATGTAGAAAGGCTTGAGACAACTGAAAATAATCAAGGCTGGTAAAAACAGGTTACTCACCTGTAACAGTA
This sequence comes from Neoceratodus forsteri, assembly GCA_016271365.2. NCBI lineage: Eukaryota > Metazoa > Chordata > Ceratodontiformes > Ceratodontidae > Neoceratodus > Neoceratodus forsteri. Next base: position 428,198,632 of record CM057453.1, on the reverse strand, counting down.
GTTCTAGGAGTGGTATATGTTGTTCATCCACACTGTTTGGCATGTCCTTTCCCCTTCAAGAATCTTGCTGGAAGGTCTGGAAGCTGACTCCTCCCACCCATCTGGGTGGTATATCCCTCAGCTCCGCCCCTTGACGCTAGATCTTGCCTGCTGGAAGCAGAGGGTTGTGCGCTGACGTCGGGGAGGTCGGGTGGGTTCATGTGGATGAACAACATATATCACTCCTAGAAATACTGTTACAGATGAGTAACCTTTTTTCATAGGATCGTGAATATGCTGTTCCATCCACACTATTTGGCAGACTCTTAGCAGTTCTCCGGGAGGAGGGAGGCAAGGCGCACACCCCCCTACTTAGGGAACAGAGACTGGAGAACTGAAGCCCCAAAACCAGCATCCCAGCGTGACTCTAGGTCAATGTGGTAGTGGGAAATGAAGGTGTTTACTGACTTTCACGCAGCAGTCCTGTAGATGTCCTGGACAGGGATGTCCCTAGAAGCAGCCACCGATACATCAGTATGGCGGGTGGTATGAGCTCTTATCCCTAAAGGAGGTTCCTTGTCCACCAACCAGTAGCAGAGATCAATGCAGGATGTTATCCATCAGCCAATCATCCACTTTGCTGCAGGTCTGCCAGGTGCGGCTTCGGTGTAGATGACAAAGAGCTGGTGAACCTCTCCCTGAACTTCAGCTGGATGGCTCCTTTTAATAAGAGAGTGCCCTTCTCAGGTCCAAAGTATGGAACCTGTACTCGGCCTCTGAAGTACAAGTGGGGTAGTACGCCGGCAGAGTCAACACCTGGTTTAGGTGAAACTCCGACACCACCTTCGGAAGGAACTTCAGGTTGGGGTGCAGGACAACCCTGTCCTGGTGGAAGACCAGATAGGGAGACTTGACAGAGAGCGCCTGGAGCTCCCCAATCCTTCTGGCTGACATGATAGCCACCAAGAAGGCAGTCTTCCATGACAGATGTGACATCTCACACTTGTGCCTCGGTTCGAATGGCTTGCCCATGAGCTTTGCCAGTACCAGCAGTAGATTCCATGGTGGTTGTAGTTCATGCACTGGACGGCAAATGTGGTCGAGGCCTTTAAAGAAATGCCAGACTACCTTCTCCTGTGCCAATGTCTGCTGACCGGCTAGCGCCCAGTAAGCAGAGACAGCTGCCAGGTGCACCTTAAGGGTCGCAGACCGAAGACCTCCTTTGGAAAGGGACCGACCAAAGGTAGTTGAGGATGCTAGCCGCTGGACAGGAGGAAGGTTCCAAGCCCTTGCCCGGACACCAAATGGAGAATCTCTTCCATTTGAAGGCATAGCACCTCCTGGTTGACTTCTTCCTAGATGCCTCAACAACACTGAGGACATCATCGGAGAGACCCAAAGTCTGGAACTCTAGCTGCTCAGGAACCAGACTGTCAGGTTCAGGGACTGAAGGACCGGATGAAATACCCTCCCCTGCTTGACTGAGAGCAGGTCCGGGCATGCTGGAAGACGCCTTGAGAGCCTGTTGCTGAGACTGAGGAGATCTGGATACCAGAACTGGCGGGGCCAGTCTGGGGCTACCAGGATCACCTGTGCCTTGTCCCTCCTGACTGAGGAGCACCTCGTGAACCAAGGGAAGCGGAGGGAAGGCATAAGAGAGGCCTGAGGTCCATGGCCTCGAGAAGAAGACATCCCCCTGCAGTGAGCCCTGCTGAGGGGGGTAGGCATGAAACAACCTCATCTTTGCGTTCTCCCTGAAGGTGAACAGATCCACCTAAGGTTTTCCCCAGTGGAAGAACAGGCGGTGTACTACCTCTGGATGGAGAGACCACTTGGGGGATGCCTCGCCCACACAGCTGAGGACGTCCGCCAGTTGATTTGGGCTACTGCCACATGGATGGCCAGGAGATCTGCCTCCAGTTGGCTCACAAAGGGTCCAGATGCAGAGCACTTACCTGTGCAGAGGCTGGGAGTGCGTCCTGCCCTGCTTGTTGAGGCAGTACATGGTCGTGGTAGTGTCCGTCTGGACCTGCACTACCTGAAACCGAAGGAATGGAGCGAATGCAGTCAGCGCCAGCCGAACTGCTTGGAGCTCCAGCAGGTTGATATGACATCAGGATTCTTCGGAGTTCCACAGCCCGTGGACTCTGCGATTCCCCATGTGGGCATCCCAGCCCCTGAGAGAGGCACTGGTCGTTAGAACAGCCGTCGGCTCGGGGAATATGGCATCCCCTCCTGCAGAAGTTCTAGGACAGTCCACCACTAGAGAGCATCCCACATCTTCTGGGTCACAGTGACCAGCTGGTTGAAGTGACCATGTCGCTGAGTCCACTGGCTGGCCAGCTCCCATTGAAGGGAGTGCATATGCCACCGGGCCCATAGGACCATGGAGGTGCAGGCCGCCATGTAACCCAGAAGGCACAGGAAGTCCCCGTCAGGGCGCAAGTCCCAACCAGAAATGACTGGGCAAAAGAGGAGAGAACCTCTGCCCTGTCCACTAGGAGCCTGGCTCTGGCTCGGCAAGAGTCGAGCTCTGCCCCGATGAAGCAGATCACCTGCAAAGACACAAGTTCTGACTTGGTCTTGTTGATAAGCAGACCAAGTTCAATGCAGGTCTGAAGAGCCAGATCCCTGGATCGCTCCACCTCCTGAATGGAGGGGCTCGCTATGAGACAGTTGTCAAGGCAGGGGTACACTCTGACCCACTAAAGCCAACGATGGGCCACCAGCACTGCAATGCATTTGGTGAAGACCCAGGAGTCTGGTAACAGGCTGAACAGCATGGCTTGGAACTCGAAGAGGGCTCCCTCTGCTCAGAAGCAGAACAACCTTCGTTGAGATGGACAGATCGGGATGTGAAAGAACGCGTCCTGCAGATCCAGTGAGCAAAACCACATGTTCTGCTCAAGAAATGGTATGATCGGAGACAGAGTTACCATCCTGAAGATGCAAGACTGAGCAACTGGTTCAGGTCGTGCAGATCTAGAATGGGGTACCAGCTCCCCGTCCGTTTCAGGAGCAGAAAGTATCTGGAAACAAATCCTGGGTTGATAGGTGGATCCATGACTCTGCCCACTACCTCCTTGCGGAGGAGTTGGGTGATGTCATCTCAGAGAGCTGACCGAGTGTCTATGGAAACTATTTCCTCCCGTGGGGCTTGGCTTGGCTTGGTGGGTACTGCTCAAACACCAGAGGCAGCCCCTGGCCAACCACTTCCAAGAACCACCTGTCCGTTGTGACAGCGGACCAGGTGGAAAGGAAGTGGTGGAGCCGGCCCCCCACGGGAGGACCCAGAGTGGATATGACAGGAATGGGGTTGGTGACCCCCATCCTGTCACTGTGCAGGCTTGGAGAAGGAGGAGAAGGATCCAGCTTGGGGACATCTGGGACCTTTCCCTCTGGGCTTACAGGCCGCTGAGAGCCCTGGCTTGGGCCGAGGGCACCAAGGTTATTCTTACTGCTGTTGCTGCCCTGACTGAAAGTGGGGCTGCTCGGCTGCAGGGGCAGAAGGCCGAAAAGGCTTTCTCTTCTGCTTTTTGGAACCCTGGGATTCCTTCTGGGCAGAAGTCACGGAGTCCAAGGAGGCATTGGAATTCTCTATGCACTAGAAGTAACCATCCACTCCTGGACCGAAAAAGATTGGTGCCCAGGAAAGGAACATCTGTCAACTTGTGCTGAGTGTCTGTCATGAAGGTAGAGACCCTCAGTCAGGCCCTTCAGCACACGGCAATCGCAGCCACCACCGAGCGGGTGTAAGAGTCTCCATTGTCCAGAGCCATCTGGAGTTGCTGTTTGGCAACCGCCTGATCCTAGTCGTGGACCTGCTTGACCATGGTCTGCAGGCAGATGAGGAAGGACCTCATCCAGAGAGCCCAAGAGGGCACAAGAAAAATGAGCCATGATGATGGCCGAGCCCACCTGACAAAGGCCAAGAGAAGAGGCAGCATAGATTTTCCTGGTCGAATGGTCCAGTTTCCTAGACTCTTTGCCCCTGGTCTATCAGTGTCCCCTGAATTACTTCAGTGCCCAAACATAGATTCGGTCACCAACCCCTCGGCCGAGGGGTGCTCTGTGAATCCTGAAAGTGAGCCAATGGGAACCACGTACTTGCAGGCCATCCGGACTGAGGGTGCAGGGCAGGAGGCTGGGTGCTGCCACAACTCCAAGGTTGGACCAACAATGGCCTCGGCCACTGGGAAGGCCTCTGTTGGAGAATCCCCTTGTTTGAGGATATCAGTGAGGGGATACGCATCCCGCTTCTGAACGGCTCCAAGGGCATCGCTGTAGATTCGGAGATGAGATGGAGGATGCCCATGAAAGACATGGGACCTTCCTCCTTGACAGACTCCGGATGGATTCTTCATCCAAAGGACAGGAAAGGAAGTTTGACTCCTCGGACTCAGAGGAGTCTGGATAGATCAGTTGGCCACCTGTGTCGTTTCAACCCACCTGGGACAGTCAGGTGTGAGGGTAATACACAGCCTATGTGGAAGGCCCTTGACTGGCTGAGACTCCTTGGAAGGAGCCCTGGAAGTAGGCTGTTTAGGTGGCAGTTCCACGTGAATTGGTGGAGAGGCTGGTTTCGGACGAGCCGGGAAGGTCTTAACCGGCTCCGCAGGTGGAGGGGCAGTATCGACCCGCTCCTGGGGAGCTGGTGTCGGCCTAAAGGGTGACAGCCAAGTGATGGCTGGAGTGGAAGCCAGAGTTGACTTTGGGACAACCATAATCAGCTGCTGCCACATCAAGTCCTTGTAGAGTCGATGCAGCCTGCGTCGAAACCTCTCCTCTTCTGAGGAGGATGAGGAAAAATGGCGGTGGTGCCGTTCTTGGTGTGCTTATGCGATTTCTTCCGCCTATCGCTCGAAGGAGTCTGAGACCTCAACGTTGACGATTGGGGGGACTGATGGGGTCACTTGGAAGGAGCCGGGGAAAAAACTGCGGCTCTTCCAGGTCAGGGACCGGGACCGTAAAGAGGTTCCCAGCGGGCTGGGTCTCCTCTTTAGCGGGTCCAGTCAGGACCGGGGTCCTGAATAAGAAATTGTCAGCCTCATCGAGCGAAGATGGGTCGATGGGGTCAAGCACAATCTCAACCACGTTGTCGTCCTGCATCTGAGTTGGCTGGCCTGACAGGGGTACCGTGACGCCAGCGGCCGAGGCCACAATCTCGACATAAGTCGAGACAGCAGATTCCTGGGACAGAGATCTCTCATGATCCCAAGAACGTCACTGATGAGACGAACCTTCGTTTGACTCCTTGTCCTTTTTACGGGAGTGAGAGACATACATGCCCGAAGGACCCTCCCCTTTGGTGGGGAGAAACTGGCACATCTCCTTGAAGGAGCCTGAAAAGGAGGAACTCAAATTGAGCAGGATGAAGACTGACAAGGGAAAGGACCGATCAGCAGCCCCTGCTGCCTCCTCTTCAAAGGCCTTCATCTGCTCTAGTTGCTCAGCGGACCCTGCAGTCACGGAAACTGCCCAATGGGCCTCTTTCGATCTGACCGTCGGGTTCCATTTCTCCGGTGTGTCCAACTGAAGTTCTGTGAGATGATCATCCAAAACATTGGGATGGCACACATGACAAAAACCGCAGGCCTGGATGTCATGGGCATGGCCTAGGCAACAGAAGCATGAGGCAAGCGGGTCAGTATGAGACATCTTCTGCCCGCATGGGCAGTGGCAGACCCCGGGTGAGGAATTATCCTCCATCACGGTCGTGATCATGAAGCGATGCAGAGAAACTCGAATGAGTTTAAGTTTAGGTAAATCCAAAGATTTGTTCGCCAGGGCCTACTATAATGTGTGAGCAATAAAGAGGGAACCTGAATCTTCCAGTGGAAAGGAAGATCTGGCATCAAGGGGTGGAGTCAAGGGATATACCATTTAGGTGGGTGGGAAGAGCCAGCTTTCAGACCTTCCAGCAAGATTCTTAAATGGAAAGGACATGCCAAACAGTGTGGATAAAACAACATATCCACGATCCTAGAAATTTGTGTTTTTGTGGGTATGTCCAATGCAGAAATATCAACCTTTAAAATACTTGAGATCTTAAGACTTCATTAATGAACTGAACTATACAACTACCTATGTTCTGAATCTTTATTTTTTTTTTTCAATTAAGTAAGCTTTATTGATTTTTATGTTCCGAATCTTAGTAAAGGTGTTCAGAATTCCTCAGAGAAGAGCTCAGCTTCTGATCAATCTCACTCCAAGTAAACATGTCACAATACTAGTCCCCTTTGCATCCATATTCGATCGTGTGATAATAATAAAATAATAAAGCCTGCCAGGGTAAAAGGGGCTTTTACCTACAAAGGTGCCAATAAGCATTAACGCACGACAGGGTGTGCTGATAATGTGGATTAACGCACGCCTCGGATGCGTTGTCAGGCATGAGGCCACAGGCTGAGTGCCCTCACAGCACTCGGGGTGTGCATTAATCCACATTATCAGCACACCCTGCCGTGCGTTAATGCACTTATTACATGGGGATATGTTTAAATGACAAAAATAAATCAAAATAGGTGTTTTTTTACTGTTTAAACAGCAAAAAAAAAAAAAGGTACTGTATCCTGCCACCTTGCAAAATAGTCCCTTAGGAAAAAGCAACATTTCCTTGCATTTCTGTACATAGAAATTTCACAGATACAGTAATGGCATGATCTGTTACATTTCCTGTGCATGCCATCCTCTGGTACCATGCCTACGACATGTCATTTACTACCCTCCCGCTGTACTGTGTGTGTGTGTGTGTGTGTGTGTGTGTGTGTGTGTGTGTGTGTCTCTCTCTCTCTGCATCCCTGCTGTGCACTTAAGTCAAATACAGGCAAGGAGAGACCACAGAGGGCACACTACAGGAGTCAGTGACAGCCTGGAACACACCATTGACCATTGACACACACACACACACACACACACACACACACACACAAAATTTGCCAGGAAAAGGAGATGCACGGTCCACTAAGCCCATGGCAACATAGCGTCAAAAGCTGACAGGGCAACTAGGAGGGTGGAGATGATATTTTCCTGTGCCGTCTCTGTGCCTGATCACTGAACTGAGTGCAGCTCGCTCCATAAAAGACAGAGAAAGAGACAGAAATCTACTTGTGTCGTTTGCTCTGTCTCTCACCTATCCCTGTTCCTCAACACTTCAGCCACTTTTGGGAGTGAGCTGCTCACTTTTGCTGACAACGGAGGGCAACTAAAAGCAGTGACACAGGAAGCAGGCACAGCAGGCAGACAGGAGTGGTGAGAGCACGACGATGGGTACAGGGGGATTAGGGACTATGTAATGCTGCCTGTCACTGTCTCACTCACTCGCTGCCACTTCTGCATCACCCACTCACTCTGTGTCCCCTGCTCCAAGTCTGTCTCTTTCTCTCCCTCTGCCCTGTGAACAAAATCCTCCATTTTGCTGCAAGTCACTACTGCCCTTTTTCGCTCTCCCTGTCTCAGTTGCTGCACCTTGCACCTAGCCGCACACACCACTGACAGTGCCAAAATGCAGCCCACCTAACCATACTTGCAGAAACAAATGTGCATACACTTTCCCAGTGTGCTACAGAACATCTCTCAGACTGTACAAACAGAGCTAGAACGTTGATGCAACTTGCAGTGTGTCTCACTCTCTCATGCTACACTCCCGCTTTAGCCCAACCAATGCACCGCAAGGAAACCCATCCTGATCTAAGGGACAGACAGAGGGAAACAGACACAGATGTTTGCAGCTCCAGTTGTCTGTGTCTGTCTGTGGTGGTGGTGGAGGGGGGAGCGGTAGTGGACAATGCCAGTAGGTTTTGCTCTCTCTCTCACTCCCTATGTACTGTGTGTGCGATGTAGAGCCGCAGTTCAAGTGGGATGTAGTGCACAGACACAGACACCAGAGCCAGAGACAGGTGGTGCAGAAGCTCCAGCACAGGAACACAGCCTGTCATCACTGCGAGGCACGGGATCAGAGCTCCGATGTCATGGGCATGGGAGGTGCTCTGCACAGTGACACTGGTACGGCTTGAGGAGCAGTTTGCATACAGAGCCACTTCCTTGCACAGGGTGAGTGGAACAGCTTCAGTTTGTGAGTTGTGCTGGACCAGGGTCAACGAGGTCCGCTGGGCGGGTCGGTGGGTAAATCTCTGAGATCTGCTTTTGAAGTCACAGCTCCACATGTTGCAAGCATCGGGGGTTTCAAGGGGGATGCACTTCCTGAATTAACTACTGTGACTGCACTGTGTGGAGGTTGCTCGGATGTCCGCTACGCAGGTGGGTGGCCAGAATCAGGAGCTGTGCTACTATATATCACCAATACCCACATAGACAGCAGGTTACCTGAAAACAGCCGGCACTTACAGAGCAGGAGAAACCTGCAGGGTGAGCCCTGTGCAGCGAGACAGCAGCACGGCTATTCGTGACATAATCACACAACAGATTGCGTAGCTACACGGGACAGGATGGCGTGACTGCACTGTGCGGAGGATGCTCGGAGGTCCGCTGGGCAGGTAGGCGGGCACAGACAGAAGCAACATGGCATGCTACATGTCTTTGGGGGGGGGGCACCACATGGGCGTCCCAAGTGCTGCTGCACTGTTTCAGGGTGAATGAGGTCTGCTGGGCAGGTGGGTAGATCCCCCAGATCTGCTTTTAAAGTCACTGCTCCAGATCTTGCGAGCGTCGAGGTCCGAGGGGGACAGAAGTCCTGAATTATGTACCGTGACTGTACTGTGCAGAGGCTGCTTGAAGGTCCGCTGGGAGGTGGGTGGGCAGAGTCTACCCAGACAGACAGCAGGTTTGTTGCAAACTGGCAGCACTGACACAGCAGGAGAAACTCGCAGGATGATCGCTGTACGGCGAGACAGCAGCACGGCACCGCAGGACAGGTCTGGGACAGCTTGCATTGTCTACCACTGAGCAAGATTTACAAATGGCTGCCGGTTTACTTTTCGAGTGTGCCACCAGAGAAGAGGACCGTTCTGCCCCTTGATCGTCACAAAGCTGGACCTGATCACCCTGACAGTGTTGATAATGTGGATTATCGCACTGTCAGGTAATGCTCCCCATCCAGTCACATCACTGCCTCAGCAGCCCCATGTGATAAACTTAATTATGTTTATCCCAAATGACGATGTAGATTTCTACAATTATGAGACCACATTGCTGAGTTGGGAGGTAAGCTTTCGGCGTTATACCCACGCAAGCCAACGGTCTTCATGCTGTAGATGGATCAAGGTGGACTTTTCTAAGGTACAGATCAACTCGCAGATTTCACACAAAAATTGCACAGCATCTAAAGTTGCCAGAGAGGCTGCTGAGAAATCGGGCAAAGATAGATGAACTGGATTCTGAAATCTCGATGGAGAAGGAACCTCTAACATTAATTGAAAAATCTTTAATTACTTCTCCCAAAAATCCAGACCTGTTAAAACTGTGGTTCAAAGTGAAAACCTGGAGACACAAAATGTGGCCTCTGTGCCTGATAAGAGCACTCTCGATACTACTGCTGCCTTAACAAAATAGACGAGGATCTAAAAAATGGACATTGGGTAGAAAAATTATAGAGCATCTGCAGTCACATGGAAAAGGAAAATAAACACCGTCTAGGACTTTCATTTGACCCATTGGTTTTGTTCCCTTTTCAGTCGAAAGAAAACTAAGAGAACAAAAATAAAAAATAGTCTCTATTCCTGACAAGGATACTTTCGATGCTATGCTGAAATAATAAAACATCTAAAAACAAGATAATAGATATCTGACTACAAAACCGATAAATCTACTGTGGCTAAGCGAGAAAGAAAACAAAATCTTTTGAGTACTTTCATTTCTCAGCTTTTTTAATTTGTTTTAAAATGGACTATAAATGTCTTTTTTTGGGGGGGGGGTTGACTAAGTTCCTTTTTTCACATATACTCAGTGTGATATTATATAAATAAATTGGCTGAGCAGTTGATCTTGAAATGCTTAATATTAAATATATACTCAATGTACAGTTTTTTTTTTTTTTTTACAGGTTTGAAACAAGTGTGATAAACATATCTAGATAGGATATGTAAATGCTAACTTAAATGTGACATGATCTTGTATTGTACTCTCCTCTGAAAAAAATATTTGCATCAAGTATTAAGAACAAAGTGTTTACGGGTTTTATACCCTGACACTTTCATATTAATTTTTTTTTTTTTCCAAAACTGTATCATGTTCCCAAATAATGGGAATTTCTATACTAAACAATCTTTGGTTTAACTGTTTTTTCCCCTTAACCTATATAACATATTACTCAGTGTACTGGCTGTATTATTTTTATGTTAATTGATTTATTTCTCATTACTATACACGCTCTTCTGTTAACTTGACATTTACATTCAATGTAAAAATATGAAAAATAAAAAAAAATGTAAGTTCTTTTACTATAACCATACTGCCCTCGGTTCCCAAACCACTGCACCATTTCTTTCCCTGTTTTGCCCTTTTTTTGCACCTGTTCCCCACCATAATGATCAGTGTCACCTCAACTGCACCCTTCCTCGAGTCTGGTGGGCAAGTGAGCGTCTACCTTCACAGCCAACAACCGTAATGCAACTGGGTTCACTGGCAAAGGGTGGGTGAATATTGGTGAATCATGCCCTCCCTCAGTGATGTACCTGGCGCAGCATGTTATTTGAGAAATTGCCTGTTATGGTTTTGGATGATATTTCAACTTGAATTCTGAAATATCTGCCTTCCTTTTTTTTTTTTGACCTCACCTGGAACGAAAATAAAGATCCAACAACACTATCTGCTGCTTGGATGTGTTGCCTATCAATCCCCCACAAATGTTTTATTTTTTTATAATAACTGGTGCATGGACTTTTGGTGTAAAGGTATTTGGGCGAGAGAGAAAGCATGGCTGAGCAGTGTTCAGTTCGGTAAATTACATGCCCCAAAATCCACAAAAGAAGTAGCTTGTATGAAAAAATTCTAACCTATAGAGTGCTGAGCTCATTTGTTTTCAGTTTTAAGATACACCATAGCCACCGTGTAGATTGATAAGAAGGAAGTTATCGTGGCAGTTTGAAGGTGAGAGCCAAACACTCATTCACGCTTGAATCTAGCCTACTGAAGCCGCCGAGTAACTCGCTTCCTCGCCGGTCTATACTCAAAAGCTTTTGTATCTAAAACTGAAACAAATGAGCCTATAGCACCCACAGGTTAGAATTCTTTTTTCATACAAGCCAATTCTCTTTTGTGATTTACTCTAACACTGCTCGCCATCTTACTGTGTCGAGAAAAGTGAACACATGATCTTCACAGGACAGTGTGTTTAAAAGTGACTTACAGCTACCAATTATGGTGTTTGAAGGGTACCTGAAATCAGGCTTTAGCGAGAGACTGTAAGTTTATCAACCCACGAGATGATACAAGTTTTTTCGTACCAACCTGCGGATTGATACGACTTAACAGCACTCGAAAACGGATTGATAATGGGGGTCACCATTTATTATATTTTTTTTATTTCTTAATTTTGAAATGAAATGTTTGCTCTAGAGGACAACTTTATGAGATTAACATTTTTTTCATGAGGGCCCTGGTGGACAGCAGGAACGCATGCATTAGTTCTCCTTAGTCTGCAACTATGCATCTCTGAACAGTAACTTCAAACACAGTCCAATGTCTAAATGCTGATCTGCAATATTCTGTGTTTAATCAGTGACCTAGTACTGACTACATGTATATTTACACATCAGACTGTACTTGTTTTATTTAGTTTTTCCCGACCGGGAAAGGAGGACTAGACAATTTTGCCTATTTTCATCCTCGTCCCAGGGGAAGGGGATACAGATGGATGCCAACTGACACAACCAGATTAAGTTACTGGTGGTATTTTTAGTGAATGGGGGAAATTTGGCCAGGACACCAGGGAAATTCCCCTACCTTTTTTTTTTAAAGAAGTACCATGGGATCTTTAACATCTACCTAAACTACCACCAGAATAGGCAGGTGGGACCTCGGTTTAATGTCTCATCCGAAAGATGGCACCTCAGGAGTGCAGCACTCCCCTCATGCTTCACTGCAGTGTCAGTACTGGGATTTAACCCAAGTGCCTGGTGTTGGGACAGAACCCACAGCCTTCTGATCTTCTGGCTTCAGAGGTGAGTGTGCAACCTGCTGAGCCATGGACACTGGAATTATTAATTACCTCTTCCCTTTGTAAAGGCTGTGCTATAATGATTCTACTACAAATAAACTCCTTTACAGGTTCTACTGCCATCAAGGTCCCCAATATAACAGAACACCCTTAAATTTACAACAGAACCCCTGCCAGTGTCAATATGACATTACGAATCTCATAGTACACAGTTTGTTTTGCATGAACTAGCTCCATAAAGGCAGCATATACTCTTCTGTCTTTTTTTACGCCAGGAAAGGCATTCTAAATATTAATCCTTTATTATTTAAGAGCCTTGTGGAGTACCTAAAGACAGTAAATTAAACACAGACATGTTTCTTATTTTTAAATTGTTTAAATCAGAACTGCCGCTCAAACTGTGTTGCCATTTTAACATTTGTGTTACCGCCAAGCCACCTCACAGCCGGCTGTCAAATGCCTTTTCAAGCTGTCCCAGGCTCACATAGTTACAAAAAAGTTGAACTGCCCTATCTCTTACTGTAAACTAAAGCCAGAGTGTTTCATAGAAGGACAGCCACATCAGTCATTTCAGGGACTTGGCTCACCTACCAGTTCTGCTCCTATGTAACGCAGACCACTTTGTCCACAATCTCTCCTTGGTGTAGCTTTGTTCCCCTTTAATGCTGTTTGGCAGCAGGTTGCTTTAATGCTAGATATAGCGGACAAGGGATCCAACTGGGAGGGAGTGGGATGTTTGACAGTGGGCAGGTTTACAGTATACTACACGAACTGGGCATGGGACGATTGGGTGTGGATGGGATGTTTGGCAGCAGGCGGGTGAGGGGGCCTGGTTCAATGATGTCAAATATAGTACAGTTACGCAAGAACTTACCATAACAGTAGATCTTCGAGAGAATCTCTTGCAGCAGGCCACACCAGTAGGACGAAGCCTTCAGGCGCCAGGACTACATGGAAAACTTCTAGCTAGCAGTCTACCAAGGGGGACTGCCCACCACTGACGTCAGTCAGCTGATGTCAGCCTAGCCTATAAAGCTGGTTGGTTTCCCACACCTACCTCAGTTCTTCTGCCGAAGACCCCGAATGGGCAGCGAATGGAGAACCGAGGAGGTTTCCAGAGAGCCAAAAGAAAGGCTGAAGTAGTGCAAGAGAAAAAAAGAGCAGCAGGGGAAAGGAGGGAGAGAAAGCAATGCTTGCTGCAAGAGCTTCTCTCGATTTACTGTTACGGTAAGGTCTTAGTAACTGTACTATCTTACTTTGAGAAAGGCTCTTGCAGCAGGCCACACTGGTAGAACTGAGTCCCAAGCAGTGCCGGGTATCACCAGAAAAAGAATACTGGGAGGAGGACATATCAGCAGCCAAGAGTGCAGGAGAGAATGCCCTGAAGGACTGAGAAGTCAAAATTGGCCCTCTGCTGAGAGGCGATGTCCAAGCTGTAATGCTTGATGAAGGTGTGGACAGAACTCCAGGTGGCAGCTCACAGATGCCAGCAGCAGACACATTTCTGAAAGAAGCCATTGAGTCAGCCATATCTGCCGAAATGGCCCTTGACCATTCCCGGAAGGGACTTGTGGTAGCAATAAACAATGCAATCCGCTAACCACTTAGACAAACACTGTTTGGAAACAGGAGTACCCTCTCTCTTAGGGGTGAATGAAACAAACAACAGGTCAGTTTGGAAACAGGAGCACCCTCTCTCTTGGGGGTGAACGAAGCAACCAGTCAAATTTCCTGAAAGGCTTTGTGTTGTTTGTGTAGTACCGCAAAATCTTATGTACATCCAAAGTATGAAGCAAGGCCTCCCCCTGATTAGAATACTAAGGAAAATAAACAGGAAGGTGGATGGATTGATTCAAAGTAAACTCCAACACCACCTTAGGTAAAAACGTAGGATTTGTATTCAAATAAACCTCCTTACACATAAGAGCCTGGAGCACGGAAATCCTTTGAGCAGAAGTAACTGCAACTAAAAAGAGTGCTTTTCACGACAGAAAGCACAGCTCACAACTCGCAGCTGGTTCAAAGGAAGGTAAAGTGAGTTTCTCCAACATAACGTTGTGGTCCCTTGGAGGAACCAGGTCCCGAATGTGAGGTTTCAGATGCAAAATGCACTGCAGGAATGTGCAGGACACTTTGAGCTGGCAACAGCTTTGCCTTCAATAGCTGCACGGTATGCAGAAATGACAGAAAGGTGCACCTTGAGTGAAGAGTACTCCAAGCCTGAATCCGAAAGAGAAAGAGGGTACTCCAACACCTGATTCACCAGGTAGGTGAAAGGATCCAAATGGCGAGCAGCAGCCCAAAGCGTGAATGGCTTCCATTTCATAGCATGAGTGGCTCTGGTGGAGGGTTTCCTAGCAGTCACCAGGACGTCTGCGACCCTAGAGGACACCCCAAAGTGGGCAACAGCTAGGTCCACAGGAGCCACATATGGAGATACAGGGACTTGAGGTCCTGATGGACTGAAGTGCCCTGGTCCTGGGAGAGTAAGCTGCTGCACAGCTGTTGCAGTAAGGGGAACCAAATCTGACAAGGCCAGAAGGGGGTATGAGGATCATCTCCGTCCCTTCCAAGTGAAGCCTGAATACAACCCATTGTAGGAGTGGGAAAGGAGGAAAGGCATACAGAAACCTCCCCTTCCAGGAGCAGGACCATGCGTTTTGCCAGAAAACTCTAGGCCCGGGACTGAGCGAGCAGAAAAGTGGCAGTTTTGCACTGAATGGGGACACAAACAGGTTCAACTCTGGACAACCCCACCAGCTGAAAAGATCTTCGACCACCAAGGTTAAAAGCTCCCACTCGTGAGCCCATGACCTGGAGCAGCTGAGATGGTCAGCCAAGACATTTTGGACGCTTGGAACATGTACGGACGAGAGCTCCAGACCATGTTCTATGGTTCAATACCAGACTCTCATTGCCTCCCGACACAGGGGGTAAGAATGGGTCCCCCCACTTTTTGATGTAATACACCATGCACATGTTGTCCATCTGCACCAGCAGTGGACCGGGAAGGAGATGAGTCTGAAAGGCCTGCAAAGCATCAAGGACCACTCGCATCTCCAGAACACTGCTTTAAAGTCTTGGGAAAATCTAGACACAGTGGGGACTCCCTCGACCTCAAACTCATCTCACTCACCCTAGAAGTTCTCCTGCCTATTACCAAGAAACTTAATCTATCCCTCTCTCTATCACGGTTCCCTTCCATCTGGAAGACTGCACTGGTCACCCCAGAGCATAAAGCTGATGATTGCACTTAACCTTCTAATTACAGACCAATATCAATTCTCCCCCCATATCAAAAGTACTGGAACATATAGTAGCAAACCAACTTGTTGACTACCTAGAGAAGTACTCCATTCAATGCTCGCAACAGCATGGCTTCAGGAAAAATCACAGCATGACCACAGCCCTGCTAGAATTCACTAGCTTCTTACATAAATCCTTCAACAATAGCAGCCTCATTTGAGTGGCCTTCATCAACCTCACAAAGGCATCTGATACCGTTAATCATCGACTCCTCCTTGTTCAACTCATGAAAATTGGTCTCTCACCTGACACTCAAAAGTGGTTCGGGAGCTACCTGTCAGATAGGTCCCAATGAGTAAAGATAACAAGCAGTGTCTCATCAGAACTACAAGTCGTCCAGTCAGGTGTCCCACAAGGATCTATTTTAGGCTCTCTCCTGTTTAGCATTTTCCTAAACAACTTGCCAAATGCATGTCAACAAAGGACACTGCTATATGCGGACGATACCATCATCTTTACAAACCACCCTGATCACTCTGCTCTGGAACACAACCTCCAGCTTGGTTTCCTTGAAACTGAAAAATGGTTCCAATCACACAAACTTGTACTCAAATATAAAAAAACTAAACTCTTAGTGTTCTCAACTTCTCATCATAAGCACAAGGCGCATGCCCTCACAGTCCAAAATTACCTTGGAGTCCCTCTTGAACAAGTATAACAGTTCAAATACCTTGGAGTTATTGGACAATCACCTCCCTTACGTACCACATACTGAGATTGTTGCCAAAACAGCAAATGCAAAATTAGGTCTGTTATTTAGGCATCGAAGAAGTCTGACCTCTGAAGCACTTAAACTTGCTATCAATAGCTCGGTTCTATCCATTATCGATTATGGTTTGGTTATTTACGGCGCTGCCTCTGTCACATCTCTAAAGAGGCTAAACACAACACTGAACAAAGCCTGTAGACTACTCACTAGTGCTGAGCCCCGCACCACACCTGTGATCTCTACAAGGTAGAATCAAGTACCATTCATGTATACTCACAAAAATGGTGCTACAAGGAACCCTGCCAACTGGCCTCTCGAGTCTTCTACCTAGCTCCCTAAAGGCTCGCCATACTTGGACCTCTGACTCAGACCTTTTACTTGTACCAAGATTCAGAACCACCCAGTGCCGACGATCCTTCCTTTATAGAGCCCCTATGTGGCTGAATTATCTGGGCCGTGATCTTACTGATATTCCTCATCCTACTCAGTTCAAACGTCTCCTCCACCAGTATATTATGAATGAATACTACCGGCTCACTTGTGCCCTGAGAATGTCGGTTTGATGACAAGGCCTCTGACTGCCTCCCCCCACCCTGCCAGCACCTCCCTTCCTTATAGCACTGCCCTCTCCTTGGCCACCACTTAAACTGCATTGGCTGGCTACTGATTCCCCCTTCTCCTCTGTCCTCTCCCAACCCTCTTCCTGCTTCCACTACCTCCGTCCCACCATCCTCTCCCTCCCTGTACGCCCTTTCTCCTTTCCCTCCCACCCCCACTTTTTCCTTTAAACCTCAATTCTAACTTGACAATGCCACCTGGCAGCAACTTTCCCCCTCTCCGTAACTACTTGTCCTCCTCCCTACACTCTGACTATGAACAACTTTGTATTAATGAATTATTATTGGGCATTGTAAATAATGTGTTTTTCCCCTTGTCTTTGTATTACCCCTCCCACAATGACATAGAACCTTTGTAAATGGGCTGTTCTGTGCTCAAAGGTATTGTAATCCGAGAATGAATAAATAAACAAATAAAATAAAGAAAATTGCTATGGAGACCCTGTTCTACATTCGTCCAGGTACCCTGTGTCTGGTGATTGGCCAGATCAGCACCCCAACCCAGGCCGGATGAGTCTGTCATGAGAATCTGATTGGGGGTTAACAGCTGAAAGGAGACTTCAAGTTTATTGCAGGAAGAGTCCATTGAGCAAGCTCATTCACAAGGAGGTCCTGATAGTTATACACAGACAATGAAACATTATATAGTAAGGCACCTTGGATACCAAATATGCAAAGTGCACACAAGGTTCGAATCAGGTATTACATAGCAAGGTACAACGTTGTAAAAATATGTACAGTTAAGGGACATTTTGAAAAAAGTATACAGGCAATAAGTACAAGGTAAGGTTTAAAACTTTAACACTGTTTGATGCAATAGATAAGCTTAATGTGGCGAGCAAATTATAAGAAGGATAGGATAGGATAATTAGGGTGAACAAGGATGGGGGAGGGGTAAATTAGCAGGGGGTAATATACATGTAGGAGGCCTAAGGTAGGAAAGGGTATAGCAAAGGATAATATGTAGATAGAGGGCCTAAGGAAGGGCTATAGGAGCAGATAGAAAAAATCCTGTAGTTTAGTTAGCCATGGAATACATTTTGCAAGCTAGAAGGTTTAAGATCTCCGTAAGTCAAGGACCAATGTAGACACTAGTCAAGAAGCACACATAGGGATAGAGGAGGGGCGTAGTGGCACTTACAAGTATCTTTCATTTTAGATGCAATTAGCACTCTGAAGAAGTTAACCGAGACAATGCTAGTTAGTTTTAGTACAGATTGGAGTTGGTTCCATATAGTGAGAAGGGCATGCGAGATAGCTCATTTGCGAAAGGAGGTACGAGTCCTACGTACATCGAGCATGATAAAGTCTGTTCTCCTGAGGGAATATGCACCGTGGGAAATGCAGACTAAAGAGGTTAGGGAACATGGCAATTTCTGCAAAAGCAACTTAAGGATCCAAAGACCAGCATGGAGCAAGCGTCTAGTGGTGAGAGATGTCCAACCAACAGCTGCATACGGATCACAATGGTGAGTAAAGGACGTCCAGCTTGCTTAGGCTTGAAATTGTAGCTATGGTATAAATTAAATCACCATAATCAAGTAGAGGAAGGAATGTGGCCTGGACAAGCCTGGTACGTGTCTCAAGGGGGAAAAGAGACCTATTTCTAAAAAAGAATCCTAGTCTTGCTTTGAGCTTCCTGGACAGGTCATCAATGTGGTCATTAAAAGAGAGCTTATTATCTAACCAAATACCCAGATATTTGAATTTAGGAACGACTTCCAAAGCTTCACTTAGTGAGGTAACAATAAAGTCATTTGGTAGGACAGAGGAGGGACCAGAAGAGGTACTATGAGAGAAAATCATTGCTTTCGTTTTCTTATCATTAAGGAGAAGCTTGGCTTTTATCAGATTATTTTTGAGCTGAGCGAAGTCAGCTTGTAATACATCCCTGACTCCGATAACGTCGATCCAGAGGTATACAGAACAGTATCGTCTGCAAAGAAGTGCAGGTTGGAGCTAGTTATGTGAGAGTCCATATCGTTTATGTACACAGAGAACAGGATCAGGCCTAGAATGGAGCCTTGGGGGACTCCTCTGACAATCGGCAGAGAGGCAGAGAATAGGCCATCCGCTTTGACTTTCTGTATTCTCCCTGATAGGTAACTAGTGAACCACTGAGTGGTGGACAGAGTGGTACTTAAGTTGGACAGGCAAGAGACTAAGAGGCTGTGATCAACAGTGTCAAATGCTTTACTAAGGTCCAAGAAGACTGCACTTACCAAAGAAAATTTGCTGGATCCAGCCACCATGACAGAACTCTCCGAATCAGGTCAGAGACCAGGACCAACTGATCCAGGCTGTCTGTGCATTGGTCCCACTTGGATCCTCAGCCGGGGGCTATGGAGTCAGGAGGTGGGGGCGAGCACTGGCAGAGTGGCCTCAGTTGCCCGGGGGGCTCTGGTGATGGCAGCTGCAGGGGCCGCTGTGGCCTGGCACTCACACTGGCCTTTGGCAGGCTAGTTCCATGACTGCTTACGGGAGGACCTATGAAAGGACTGACGTTGGCCCACTCTAGGCTGATTATGATAGAGTGAATGGACTGACTTGAGGGCCTGCCCTGACTTCTGCAGGGTAGAAATGGTGTCCTGGACATCCCCCCCCAAAAAAGGACAGAACCCTGGAAGGGGGTGTCCAGAATGCTGGCCTACACATCCAAGGCAAAGCCAGATACCTGGAGCCAAGAATGGCACTGGAGACAGACCCCAGCAGCCACCCCTCACCTGGAGGCACCCACAGCATCGTAAGCAGCCCTGAGGATGCGAGTACCGATGTCCGAGCCCAATTTCAGGAGTTGGGCAAGCTGCATATTGGTGGGGTCCTCTGCAAAAGTCTGCACCAGGTCCCAGGCTTGGTCCCAAAGAACATTCTGATATTGGACCAAGTGGGCCAGATAAATCAAGGCACAGATAGAAAGGGTAATAGATGTGAACACATGTTTGCCCAGGTGGTCCAGCTGCCTGGACTCCTGGTCCGGGGGAAGGACACTAAGGGGCTTGGGCTTTTTAGTATGGTCATGCGCCACATTAATAACCACAGAATTTGACTTAGAGTGACCCCCTAAAAGGGGGTTGCCAGCCAGGGCGTGGTAAACATGGACTGCATTCTTGGGCAGAGGAGGGGTGGTAGATGGGCGATTCCATACCACCCTAGTGATGCCCTCACAGGAGTCAATCAAGGGGGGGCACCATCATGGGGAAGGCATCCCGCTGCCTGAGATAGATGGTCGGGCGGCATCTCTCTGGGTCCTGCTCCTCCGTCTCTCAGCCCTTAGCAGAATGGATGTAGCGCATGATATCCATAAAGTTGGATTGGCGGAGGGACTTAGGTACCTCCTTGGAAGGGTCGTCCCTATCTGAGGACTCCTCAGTTGATGAGGAAGACTCCTAAGAATCCTCGTCACCCTCAGCAGTCTCATTATCTGGGGCCGATACTGGTGGCCAGCACTCATCCCTGCGAGAGCCTGAACCGACACTGGGTCAAACTCTGGAGGACTCTGATGTGCCGGGATCGCCAGGCCCAGCCCGGTCTGGGTTCAGGGGCTGGGGGTCCCAGGGAGGATGAAGGGGAGATGCTGAAAGGGGATCTGCCTCTGAACGAAGGACCACCACGCTGAAAATAGGGTGTTATAATCCACTGGGGGGTGATAGGTTATACACTGGTGGAAAAGGATACGA
Organism: Neoceratodus forsteri; assembly: GCA_016271365.2. Taxonomy (NCBI): domain Eukaryota; kingdom Metazoa; phylum Chordata; order Ceratodontiformes; family Ceratodontidae; genus Neoceratodus; species Neoceratodus forsteri. The sequence goes on along the minus strand of CM057453.1, from coordinate 428,178,229 downwards.
AGGAGCCAGGTAAGGGTATGACAAAGGGGGAACCGCCATAGGGTACCTAGGTGTAGGGCTGCCCGGCATCGGCTGATGATCCAGCATTGGCCCAACAGGCTTTGACTGTAGTGTAGGTTGCTGCATGGGCGACAAATGAGTTGGCCCCACAGGCTGCGGCGACGTTGGCAGCGGCCCAGCAGACATCAGCCTGCAAAACACCCAGGGGAAGGATCCACTGGCATTGGCCTAGCAGGAGAAGCAGATGCCGGAGGGGAAGGAGATACCTGTGCCGCGGTGACACCAGAGATGAGGAAGTGGCGGTAGCTAGAGCCAGGGTTCATCCATGAACCAAACCGGAACTATCCGATCTACGCCCGATCCAAACCGAACTTGAACCCTAAAAAAAAAACAAACAAAAAAAAAAACCCACAAGAACCCGAACTGAACCCAGAGCGTGGAAGAAGAGAAGAACCCACATGGAGGCAATAGGGTGAATTCATTAGTTCTCAAACTGATAAATTACACAAAATAACCTCAAACCCAACTGAACTCGAACCCAAACTTCTACTTATCAAATCGAACTGAACGGAACTCTAACTATACCCGGCCAAACTAGAACCTAAAAACATGTCGAACCCTGGCTCTAGCGGTAGCCTGCTGTGGGTGTTGCCTGGAAGGACTGACATCGGTCCCAGTAGTTGGAACCGACGAAGGCAGCACCGTGGCCCAGGGCGACGGTTATGGAACCAACATAGGCTAAGCCACCTGGCTGAGAGCCCTTTGAGGATAAGGGCCTGAGCGTCAGGGGCTGAGGGGCTGGAGACAAAGTCATCTGCCCTGAAGAGATACTATCCAAAATAGGGATAAGTGCAGGTGGAAGAGCCACCGGGAGCCAGGAGGAAGGAAGGGCCGGCGGGGCTGAAGGGGCTGACCCCCTGCGGGAGGACGATCCTGTCGTGGTCGACAGTTTGTGGGGTGACCACGAGCAGGAAGCAGACTGGTTCCGGTCCCTGTGTCTATCCCGGTGTTTGTGCTTCTCAGATTTCTCCTTTTGAGAAGATAAGGAGGCCCTGGAGGACTGTGCCAGCGGCGTCAAAGAGCTCCTGGCCTGTAGCTCCTTCTCTATTGCGACCAACTTCTGCTTCAAAAGGTGGCTCTACAGAGTTTTTTGATGACGTCTCCAAGTGGCCTTGTTAAATTTATGGCAAAACTGGCAGGCTTCTGTGTTATAGCTGGGGCCTAGGCAGATGAGCTATGCAGCGTGGCCGTCCTTTTCAAGGATCCGTTTGTAGCAGGCACACTTAGACAAGGCTGGTGGAGAAGATGAACTTGTCGATAAAAACACCGAATATTAGATGTTTTAAACTAAGAAAGAATGAAAAATAAAAAAATGTAGCAAGCGCGAGTAATGGCGGTCGATTGTAGCTGCAGCGTCCACTAAGGTCTGATGTGCGCGGGTCGATGGTGGGGAAAAAAAAAATGAGGTAGATGGGGGGACCGCCCACCTTTATAGGCTAGCCTGACATCACTGGTGGGTGGTCCCCTGTGGTAGACTGCTAGCTAGAAGTTTTCCATGTGGTCCTGGCACCTGACGGCTTAGTCCTAGCAGTGTGGCCTGCTGCAAGAGCCTTCCTCGAAGTAAGATCGGTAATTCCTTTTACACATTTTAAAAAGGAATGCACTGCGTATTTATTGACTATGCTGTCACTTCCTGTTTTCATGACAGCAGTGCTTATGCTCAGTGTCAGTGACTCAGCAGGTTGCACACTCACCTCTGAAACCGGAAGATCAGAAGGCTGTGGGTTCTATCTCCACACCAGGCACGTGGGTTAAATCCCAATACTGACACTGTAGTGCAGCATGAGGGGGGTGTTGCACTTCTGAGGTACCGTCTTTCGGACGAGACATTACACCGAGGTCCCATCTGCCTGTTTTGGTGGTAGTTCAGGTGGATGTTAAAGAGCCCATGGCACTTCTCGAAAAGAGTTGGGTAATTTTCACGGTGTCCTGGCCAAATTTCCCCCATTCACTAAAAATGCCACCAACAGCTTAATGTGGTTCAATGTCAGCTAGCATCCATCTGTATCCCCCTCCCCCGGGACGAAGCTGAAAATAGGAAGAATTGTCTAGTCCTCCTTTCCCGGTCAAAAAAACCTAAATACATAAAAATGCTCTTTCTCAAGCTCCTGTCAGCTGTTCTGCCACCTACCCCCCACCGCTTTAAACAGGAACAAAGAATGAGGCAAACAGCTGACAGGGGTCAGAGATGTGATAGCTGAAAATTGTGATGATGGTTGCTTAATAGTAGTCCTGATGTAAATAAGCATCCCTCATATGACGGTCCTGGCAACGTGACCAGGTTTAAACAAAACAACAACAAAAAAAGTCTGAATCCGAACATATAGTAGCAGCAACAGAAAACATGAGACCGCCTTTTTAGTAGAATCGGGTTCAACTGATCTGTGAGGATGTTCAAGCTTTAAAACAAGCAAAGTCGAGGGCTGCTCCCCATCATAGCCTGAGATGGGAGTGCCTGTGGGGGCCACCTCTTTTCAGATCGGTATCGGTCCATAATCATGCAATGAGAGGGGTCATATTTGGTGAACTGTGGGGACCAAAACAGAATGTTTTCAGTTGAGCTGCACCAACAATAGTGCAAAGGGCTCAATGACAAGAGGTAATGGATGGCACTAATAAGCCACTCCGGGGGCCTGCAGCTGAGGCTGAGAAGATCTGGATACCAGAACTGGCACGACCAGTCTGGGGCTACCAAAATCACCTTCGCTTTGTCCCTCCTCACCTTGAGGAGCACCTTGAGAATCGAGGGAAGGTGTAGAAGAGGGCTGGGGTCCACGGCCTCGAGAAGGCAAGCCCTGCTGAGGGGGGTGGGCATGAAACAGTCTCAGCTTGGTGTTGTCCCTGGAGGCAAACCGGTCCACCACTGGTTTGCTCCAGTGGGAAAACAGGCTGTAAGCTACCTCTGGATGGAGAGACCACTCGTGGGATGTCTCACCTAAGTGGCTAAGAGCACCCGCCAGATGGTTTGAGGATCCTGCCACATAAATGTCTATGAGATCTGCCTCCAGATGGCTGACAAGGGTCCAGATGCGGGGCACCTCCCTGCAAAGCATACAGGAATGCATGCCGCCCTGTTTGTTGAGGTAGTACATGGTCGGGGTATTGTCCGTCTGGACTTGAACCACTTGATCCCCGGAGCTGAGGAGCGAAAGCTGACAATGCCAGTCTGACTGCTCTGAGCTTCAACAGGTTGATGTGGTATCGGGATTCCTCGGGGGTCCAGAACCCGTGGGCCCTTTTGTCCCCCATGTGGGCTCCCCAGCCCATGAGAGAGACATCGGTCGTGAGGACGGCCGTCGGCTCGGGGCGGACAAATGGGATCCCTTCCTGCAACCAGTCTGGGGGGGGGGTCCACCATTGGAGAATGTCCCACATCTTCTGGGTTACAGCGATCAGCTGGTCGAAATGACCGTGGCGCTGAGACCACTGGGTGGCCAGCTCTCATTGGAGTGGGCGCATGTGCCACGGAGGTGCACTCCGCCATGTACTGTAACCCAGAAGGCGCAGAAAGTCCCGGGCAGGGCACAACTGCCTAACCAGAAATGATTGGGCAAAGGAGGAGAGAACCTCCGCCCTGTCCATCGGGAGCTAAGCTCTGGCTTGACGACAGTCGAGCTCTGCCCCACTGAAGCACATCACCTGGGAAGTCACGAGTTCCAACTTGGCCTCGTTGATCAAGAGGCTGACTTGGGAGCAGGTCTGGAGGGCCAGGTCCCTTGACCTCTCCACCTCCTGCTGGGTGGGACCTGCTAAGAGCCAACTGTTGAGGTAGGGGTATATTCTGACCCCCCCCCCTTGATGCCTGAGATGGGCTGCCACCACTGTGATGCATTTGGTGAAGACCCATGGGGCCGATGAGAGGCCGAATGGCATGGCTCAGAACTCGTATAAGGTCCCTTTGGCTCTGAAGTGGAGGAACGAACAATGAGACGGACGGATTGGGACATGAAAGAACGCGTCCTGCAGATTCAGTGAACAGAACCACATGTTTCACTCCAAGGATGGTATGGTGTGGGACAGAGTGACTATCCAAGAGGTGTATGACTTGAGATACTGATTCAGGTCATGCAGATCTAGAATGGGGTGCCAGCCCCCTGTCCGCTTGGGCACCAGGAAGTACATGGAGACAAAGCCTGGGTCTGCTGGAGAATCCACCACTGGAGCTACTGCCTCCTTGAGGAGGAGCTGAGCGATGTCTCAGACAGCCAACTGAGTATGGATAGATACTCTTTCCTCCAGTGGGGCGTGGGTTCCGCTTGGAAGGTACTGCTAGAATTCCAGAGGCAGTCCCTGACCGACCACCTCCAAGACCCACCTGTCCATGGTGATAGCGGATCAGGCGGAAAGGAAGTGGCAGAGCCGGACCCCCATGGGAGGACACAGAGCTGGCAAGATGGGAGGGGGGTGGCAGCCCCGCCCTGTCACTGAGCAGGCATGCAGGAGGAGGATCCAGGACCTGAACCTTGGCCTCCTTTATGGACCTGTAAGGACCCAGGCTTGGGCCAGGGGCGCCAAGCTTGAGCCTGCTGCTGCCGCTGCCCTCCTTGAAAGGAGGGTTGCTGGGCAGCAGGGAAAGAGTGCCGAAAAGGCTTCTTCATCTGCTGCTGCTTCCTACTGGAAGAACCTTTAGCAGAAGTAGCGTCCAAGGTGGCACGAGACTGCTCAATACGCTGAAGGTGACCAGCCTCACCTGGGCCAAAAAGGTCAGTGCCCAGGAAAGGCACATCAGCTGGTTTGTGCCGAGTATCTGCTGGGAAAGAGGAGAGTCTCAGTCAAACCCTGTGGCGAGAGGCAACTGCGGCTGCCAACGAGCGGGCCAAAGAGTCCTCAAAGTCCAGGGCCATCTGAAGCTGCTGTTTGGCAACAGCCCGGCCCTGGTCCAGGACTTGCTTGACCACTGTCTGCATGTCCACGGGGAGGTATGAGAGGACTTCATCCAAAGACCCCAAGAGGGCATGGGAGAAGTGTGCCATGATGATGGCCGAACTTGCCTGACGGAGGCCTAAAGATGAGGCCGCATAGCTCTTTCAACCCAAATGATCCAAGTTTTTGGATTCCTTCTCGGGAGGTGGGTCAGTGTCAGCAGAATTGCCAGTATGCCTGAACACAGAGGCGGTCACCAGGCTCTCAGCCGAAGGATGCTCTGTGCACCTCACAAGGGACCCCATGGGCACCGCATACTTGCGTGCCATGCGGGCGAACGGAGCTAGACAGGAGGCAGGGTGATGCCAAAGTTCTAAGGCCAGGAAAACTATGGACTCAGCCACAGAAAAGGCCTCGATCGGGGTATCCCCTCTCGTGAAGATGTCCGTGAGAGGGTACTCTGCCTTTTTCTGGGTAGGTTCCAGGGGCATCACTGTAGACTCAGAGATGAGGCGAAGAATGCCCGGAAAGGACAAAGGACCTTCCTCTGTCTCTATCCCACCAGCCGATTTGTCATCCCGGGGATGAGAATGCAGGCCGGTCTCATCCGAATCCAAGGAATTTGGATACAGCAGTCGACCGCCCAGGTCACCTTCAACCCACTGAGGGCAGCCCATGGTGACAGTGACCGAAAGACGTCGGGGAAGCCCGGTGTCTGGTCTATTTTCCTTAGAAGCCCCTCCCACAGGCTGCTTGGGCAGTAGTTTAGGCCGACCCAGAGGTTTCGCTGACTCCACAGGCGGGGCAACTGACTTAATCAGCTCCAAAGGAGTTGGCTTTGGCCTGGGAGGTGAAACCCAAGTAATGGCTGGGGTAGGAGCCGGGGTTGGCTTATGCCCGATTAAAATTAGCTGTTGCCACATGAGGTCCTCATAACGCAGACAGAGTTTCTGCCAGAGCCTCTCCTCATTCGAGGGGGACAAGGACGACTGATGGCATAGCCTCTTTTTTGAGTGCTTGTGGCTCTTCCTTGGCCTGTTGGTTGAGGGGGTCCTGGACCTCAATCGAGATCGGATGGGCTGATTCAGTTGCTCGGGAGACATCGGCAGGACCGGTGATTTCCCAGGGTCAGGGACCACTTCCTCGACGGGATTCCCAGTGGTATGGGTCTCCTCGTCGGGGAAAGAAAGGACTGGAGTCCAATAGAGAGAGAGAATAGTCGACCAGAGTCGGCGACAATAGGTTGATCAGGTCGATCATTATTTCAACCTCGTCGATCAACACTTCAGTCGACTGGCCGGATGGCAATGCCAAGAAGCCAATGGACGAACAGGCAATTTCGACAGAAGTCGAGACTGCCAGTTCCTGGGACCAAGATCTCTCCCAATCCCAAGAATGTCTTCGACGAGACGAAGATGATCCCAGGTCCTTTTCCCACTTTTGGGACCAAGAGGAGTGCATGCCCGCATGACCCTCTCCCTTAGTCGGGAGAGACTGGCACAACTATCAGAAAGGAACCCAAGAAGGTGGAGCCCAGGTTGAGCAGAACGAAGAAGCTCTGAAAGGAAGATTCAGTGGTATGAGCCGCTTCCTCCTCGAAGGCTTGCATGCATTCCAACTGCTAGGTGGATTCCACAGCTGCGGAAACCGCCTACTAAGCCTCCTTTGATTTCACCAGAGGGTTCCATTTTTCCGGCCTCCTCAACTTCAGGCGTGCGAGACAGTCGTCGAGGACATTAGGGTGAAATGCAAGACAAAAATTGCAGTTCGAGGTGTCATGGTCGACACCCAAGCAATAGACACACGTGGTGTGGGGATCGGTGCGAAACCTTTTGTGGCTGCACGAACACCGGAGAAATCCGGGGGAAGACTTGTCTTCCATAACTGAAGTTAAGCAGTCGCGATCGCTAATACGAACTAGACAAATTTTCAGAATAACCAAAGGTTTTGAAGCCAGGGCCTACAAAATGTAGGAGCACGAAGGAGGCAACCTGAATCTTCCAGCGGAAAGGAAGATCTGGCATCATGGGGAGGAGTCGAGGGATACCCCCACCAAGGTTGGTTGGAGGAGCCAGCTTGAAGACCTTCTGGTGATCCTTAATGGGAAAGGGACATGCCAAATAGTGTGGACGAACAACATATCCACGATCCTAGAATAAAATATTAATTCCCTGGTAGTCTAGTGGAACCTCCCCTGCCCCTCCCATAGCTTCGATCGCCCAAAATAAAACAGTATTAATTCCTTGGTAGTCTAGTGGTACCCCCCATCCCACCGGTAACCCCGATCACCTGTACAGTTGAATAGAATACCCCCAACCCTCACCCACACAGGACCCTCAGACCACCCAGCTCCCCCCTCCCCAGTCATCAGTGGGCAGCAGGAAACCCACCCGCATACCTCCACGGCTGCCCGCCGAATGACAGCTTACAGTATCAATTGTAAGTCCATTGGTCCACACTGTGGACCAATGGGCTTGCACTGCATACTGTAATAGTCATTCACATATTTGTGAATGACTATTACAGTATGCACTGCATAGACTACCAGGGAATTAATACTATTTTATTTTGGGCGATCGGGGTTATGGGCAGGGAGGGGGAGCCACTCAACTACCAGGGGTTATAAATTTATTTTTTTCGGGCGATCAGGGTTACGGGCAGAGAGGGGGAACCACTAGACTATCAGGATTATAAATTAATTTATTTTTGGGTGATCAGGCTTATGGGCAGGGAGGGGGAACCACTGGGCCACCAGGGAGTTTATACATCATTATAATGGTGATCAGTGGCACAGGATGGAGAAGGGGTACTACTGCGGTCCATGGTACAGGGACCTCATGCTATGCAGGGCGCCATGCGCATTTTGCAGGCCAGCCCTGCACAACACATGCAAATGACACCATAATGACATGTAAATGGACCCATTTGCACCTTGCATGCATAATGGCTCCATTTGCATATCCAGGCCTGAATATCTGAGAACTGAGCCCAGCGCAGCTACAGTTGCGCTGGAGCATTCCTATTCATTGGTACTCAGACCTGTCTTGGGGATGCACAGGCGCATTGTATTTGCGCCCTGCGCATTATGTGCTATATTCAGAAGAGATGTGCCATGGCACAACTCTTTGAATATTTTCCTTATGTTGCTCCAGCGTAACTCGTTGGCGCTTGTATCACCATTTCTGCGCTTTGTTAGGCTTAATTCAAAATATCAAGGCCCCAAAGTTCATTATATAGTGTATGGTGGAAAGCTGTTCAACATGAAAATCCATGGCTGGAGCAGCATACTGTGCTGCAGTAGTGACGTTACAATGTTGTGCTGCACTAGCGACATCGCTACTGCAGCACAACAACACAGAACGTCATCGCTCAGCCGCCTTCCCCTCAAGCCGCGTCTGCGATTGTGAATTAAGTTTAATTTTTGTTTTTTTTTTTAATAACCGGTTCTCTGGTAGCTTGTTTTGTTTGTTCTGTAGCTCCTTTGTTTGCGGTCAGCACACTACGAATCAGGGACAGAGAGGCAACGCAAATTAAGATTTATTTTTTTTTGTTGTTGTTAAGTGAAGCACGATACCTGAAAATGCTGGTTGTTCAGCACATATAAGTAGGCACCAGGAAGGCACCTGTTCATTTGACTCAGGCTTTCTGTGTATTGAGGACTTAACTATAAAATACTGTGTATGGTCCGCTATACACAGACAAGCCTCTTTCTGAATCTCAAGGTTGCTGTGGCAACCAAGGGACCCTTCAAGCTATGCTCTCATGGTCTCAGTTTGCCACGGCAACCTCTTGATTCAGACATAAGCTTCTTGTATATAGATGTCCATACACAATCATCTATAATGTGCATGCATTGTATATATAACATCACTTTTCTGTTTTGGCACCAAGCAAAATAATTTTGTTGCAAATCAGCCAGCCCTTGATTTCCCTGTCAATTTCTCTGCGGCAGAAAACTGCACTTTGGGGCACTGCCAAACACACTTTAAATACTGCAAAGTCTTACAAGGGGGAAAAATGAAAAACATGATCCTGCCTCATATATTTTGCATTAAATTTGCGAAAGTACCCCCATCTGCAACTAAAGAGACCAGAATCCCACTGACTGTATCTAAGGTTTTATTTCCCCCCCCCCCATCTCAAAGTGTTTATTTTTGGTTTTCAATGTCAATAACAACCCACCATGTTGAAAAGTGACTGGATTGAGAAATACTGATGTACAGCAGTTATGCTGCTCAGGAGAACTGGGGATCAGGCTAGAACAAATAACAAAACATACCTACAATTCAGTTTTTTGCAGAAAACATTTTACAGATTTAGTAAGATTAGGAAAACTCCATGAAAAGCCAGACCAGCCTAGTAAAATGAAAGGTGTGTCACATAAGCTTGTATCACAGAATGACAGGATATTATTTTAAAAACATATACCGCCATATGCTGCAAACTGTATCACTTTAGAAATGATTTATGACCTGTTTCAAAGTCCCAACTATACATGCAGTCAGTCTGGCTTGAGAGGCGTAGACTGGGTTGTCAGAAATGCCTGGCACCAACCGACCCGATATGGACGTGGAGATAGCCAAGAATTGAGAGGGAGGAAGAGCCGAGACAAACACTCTGCACAAGATTTTGGGCAGCATTTTTATTTTCAGAAAACAAAAAGGGCCAAACATCAATAATAACCAGGAAAAAGGAGAGGGTCTGGCATAGGCTGTGAGAGGACGGAGGCAGAGGAAAAAGGCTAGGTTGTTCGTAAGGTTGATTTTGAGAAAACTAAATCACATGACATGTTTATTATTTTAAAGGGTTTTAATCGGAACTTGTCGCACAAAATGTGCTGTCATTTAATACCTTGAAATCCAGTTCTATGCAGGGCAATAATACAGAGGCGAATAAACATGTTAGCAGGTTTTGCAGTTTCTGAAACTGTGCTCACCCATAAGACTTATTCACTATATCTATGTGATTTCACAGTTGTTCAAAGCCAAGGCAGCACATTCATAAGGCTGGCCTTATGTTGTAGAGGTGTATAGGGATCGCAGCCACCTCCTCTGCAGCACCCCCATGTACATGAAATCTGCGAACTGTGTCGTGCCACATCCCCCCTTGCTTCATTTAATATGCTAAAGAAAGGTATGTGTTTCTGTTCCTCCAGGGCCTCATCACAAGGATTATTTTGGTCCGTTCTCTTGGCTGACAGTAGCAGGCAAACTACTGTTCACAGAATCAAAGCCTAGCAGACATGCAATTCAGTCGGAAAACGGGTTCGGTTACTTTGTTTGCTATGAACCCTTAACGTAAAACACTGAGCTTCCAAAACTGTGACAACATAAAGCTCTCCCACAGCAGATCTCTGTTTTGCTTTTCTTTAGGCACCCATGTTTGGAGTCTACTGACTACAGTGTAACTATCTGATGTCTCAGATTTTCTGACCTGGGGTGTGTTCCCCGCAGAAGATTGTCCCTGCGATTTGCCCAGGTTTGCTCCGTTAACTGCGTATGGAGCTATACTGGGGGATTGACATGCCTGTCCTCAACCAGCCTTGTTTCTCTGGTGCTTGCTCTGCTAGCAGAAGACATCTGGAGATGCTGTTGAGTGAATCTGGAGGGCCGGAAATCACTGAAAAGATTTTCAGTATGAAGAACAGCAAAGGCAAGTGCAAAACGTAAAAAAAAAAAAAAGTCTTGGTCGAAGTGCAGCAGGCTACATATAGGATAGTGCATGGGGAACAGTTGACAACAGGGCTATTCTTTCACCCAGTTGGCACTATGACTACGGATTACCTCGTGAGCGCAGCTCGAGAGGTAATCCGCTGTCATAGTGCCAACGAGGTGAAAGATGCCCTGTTGTCAACCATTCCCCATGCACTTTTCTTTATAGTGTATGGTGGAACGTCCTTTTTTTTTGGGAAAAAAAAACCAGTTACTAGAAGGAAAAAATAATTTACATTGTGAACGTTTTCACGCTGACCATTAGTACTGCCCCCGATATTGCTGCTTTCACAGTGTGACGTTCGCAGTACAGTAGAAAACATCATTCTGTTGTACTGCGAACATCACTAGTGTGTGACTACAAGGTTTCGAAAACGATCGATTTCGGTGGAGAACGACGTTCCACCATACACTATATGTATAGTGGCATGAGGATCTCTGTGGGGAGGTAAGTTTGCTGTGTCACGCCGAGTCGCTTGTAGTGGGCCCTCTCCCCAACTAATTGGAAAACTTCCCATCCCTATCTCACTGCAACCACCCACCAATTGCATTAATTATTGACGGAGCAGGGAGAAGTAGTGCAGCCCTGGTAGAACAACAAACAGCACTGTGTGGTCTGGAATAGCCACACATATCTTTACATATGCCTTAATTTGAAAGGCAGGTGGTTGAGAGGTATGGCTGATAGATCAAAACTGAAATGAGGCTAGCAGGCTGCTGAGATTTGAGAGGAAGGGTGGACACCCCCCCCCCAGTTAGTTCCTAGAGAGAAGGAGAGAGTGTGGGTCTCCACAGGCATCCCTGGAAGGACCGACTATCCCCCACAGACCTGGATGGTCAGAGACCGTTTTCCCATAGGAACAGAATTTGTATCTCCATTCCAAAATTCTCTGAACAGGGCTAGCACAGTGGTGTTGGGTAAACTGGAAGTAGACTGTTAATCTCCTTCACTGCTAATTCACACGGCTTGGTACTGGAGCTGAAAGAGGTGCTGCAGTCAGCGGGCTGTATGAACCCTTGAAATGAACCTGGCCTGTGGGACATGCTGAGCACAGAATTGCAGGGGGAGCCAAACCCAGAACTGCAGGGGGAGTTAAGCCATGCTCCACAAGGGAAGCCCTCAATTGGGGCAGGGGCCAACGTGATCTTGATGTGGGAGAGCCATCTTCTGCAAAGTGAGACGCAGCTGATCAGGGTGGCAGGGACGCTCTGGTGTCCCCGTGGTATCAGCAGATCCTGTTCGGTGAGGAGCAGTCTAGGTGTATGCCTAGTCCCAGGGTGAAGGTTGTCAGTACTTACGAATATACGAATTTGCAAGCAGAAACAGGCCATAGTGGTCTATCGAGCTGCCCCCCACTCTGCCTGGAGTCATCCACCCCCATTCCAATTTACACCCCCTTCCCCCCCTTCACGTTCCCTGTAGAGTCCACTCCAGTTCTAATTTTTTTCTTTAACCTGTCCCACCTCTCCTTGAAACTGGCCACCATCCTTGCTGCCACTACCTCCTCCGGCATTCCATTACACCCCTTCACCACCCTTTCGGTGAAAAATTGTGCCTCCTCATTTCCCTCCTGAATCTTTCCCCCACCAATTTCAAGCTATGACCCCCTTGTTGCACCCTTCTTTTTTTAAGTTAAAGATACTCTCTGTACCAACCCTGTTTATACCCTTAAGGCACTTGAAAGTTTCTATCATATCCCCCGCTCTCTTCTGTCCTCCAGGGAGTACATGATAATCTCCCTCGGCCTCTCCTCATATGTTCTGTCCCCCATGCCCTGGATCATTTTGGTTGCCCTCCGCTGGACCCCCTCTAGTAGTCTGATATCTTTCTTCAGGTATGGGCACCAGAACTTAACACAGTATTCCAGGTGTATTCTCACTAGAGACCTATACAGTGGTACTATAACTTCCTCCCTCCTTGAGGTGATTCCCATGGCGATGCAGCCCAGCATTTTGCTTGCTTTGGCTGCTGCCTTACAGCACTGTGCAGAGTGTTTCATGGCACCCCCGACCATCACTCCAAGGTCCTTTTCCTCCTCTGATACTGTCACCTATGTTTCCCCCAGCCAGTCACTAGCCCTTGGGTTTTTGGGTCCCAAGTGCATCACCTTGCATTTCGTAGCACTGAAGCCTAACTACCAGATGCCTCTGGCCAGGTCTTCCCTTAAATCAGTCTCCCCTCCTCTGTGTCCACCCTCCCACAGAGCTTGGTATCATCTGCAAAAAGGCAGCTCTTATTACTGACCCCCTCTGCTAGGTCTCCAATAAATATGCTGAACAGCACAGGTCCGAGTACTGAGCCCTGTGGGATCTCACTGGTTACAAGCCTAGGTTTTGACAGTTCCTCCCCTATCACCTCTCTCTGACTCCTGTCCCTTAGCCAGCTCTTGACCCACCCCAGCATTCTGTCCCCAATCCCAGGTCCCCTAGCTTGTTGATCAGTCTGCCATGTGGCACTGAATCGAACACTTTGCTGAAGTCCAGGTACAGGACATCCACCGCCTGCCCCCTGTCCAATGACCTCATAACCCAGTCGAAGAAATCCATCATGTTGGTTTGACAAGATCTTCCCCTGACAAACCCATGCTGACTATCATCCTGGAGACCTTTCTCCTCAAGGCAAACAGCAAGGAGAACCAGGGATAAATGACAACCAAGGAAGGGGCTGGAGTAGAACAGTGAAGCAGTCTAGGGAGGTCAAATCATGGAAAGCCATGTGTGCAAATGCCAGGAGCCTTAGCAACAAGATGGAAGATCTGGAGGCTGTCATGGTACAGTCAGACCTGGACATTGTGGCCATCACTGAAACCTGGTGTAATGATAACCATGACTGGGAGATGGCCATACCTGGCTACAACATATTCAGAAGAGACAGGGCAGGCAGGAAAGGAGGAGGAGTGGCACTGTATGTGAAAAATGACATAAGGCCACACAGATCCAGGAGGAACAAAATGGGGAGAGATACTGTGGTTAAGCTGGAAAGGAAAATGGGGCCAGCATCCGAGACAGTGTGGTCTATAGACCACACCCCAGGAGGAAGAAACAGATAGGGAGTTGATGCTAGCCATCCAAAGGATGGCAGACAAGGGTGAGGTAGTACTGGTTGGAGACTTCATATACCAGACGTGGACTGGAGCATCCAGCAGCAGCATCAACTAGGAGCAGATTTATACTGACTCTTCAGGGTGCCTTCCTCAAGCAACTGGTCATGGAACCAACTCGGCAGAAGGCAATACTGGACCTTGTGCTCACAAACAGGGACAGTGTGATGGGGGTAACAGTGGGGAGCACCTGGTAACAGTGACCACCAGTCATTGTGGTTTGAAATCACAGAAAGAGCAGAACCAAACCACACAAAACATGTATCCTGGATTTTAGGGGGTAGACTTTGGGAAAATGGGGAGATACTTGAAAGAGGCATTAAGGGAATGGGACAGGAATCAGGGGTTGAGGAACAGTGGCAGTATTTAAACGGGATTATAAGAACAACAGAATTATGCATTAAGCAGGTTACAAGAGGAAAAGGAAGAGGAGACCATTATGGTTTTCCAAAGAGGTAGCAAAGAAAGTGAAAGCCAAAAGATTGCATTCAAGCAATACAAAAAGACACAGGCAGAAGGGATAGGGAGAAGTACCAGGAGAAACAAAGGGAGGCAGGGAAGTCAGTAGTAAGGAAGCCAAAGCTCAGACAGAAGAACACATTGCAAAATCAGTGGTAAAGGGACAAAACCTTTACAGGTACATAAGGAAAAGAAAGACAAAGGGAGGATAGGAGACTGAAGGGGAGGATGGGAGCCGCGTGGAGGATGACAACAATAAAGCTGACATACATTGAACAGGTATTTCTGCCCAGTCTTTACTAAGGAAGAGGGGGTAATGGGTCTGAAGGGAGTACAAGGTGAGAATGGTGCAGAATGGACACAAGTCCCTTTACATGAGAAAGGGTCCTGAAGGAACTGGAAGTAATAAGAGCTGATACGGGGCCAGATGGGCACCCCAGGGTCCTTAAAGAACTAAGAGGTGGTGGCTGAACCTCTGGCTATCCTGTTCAGCCAATCACTGGAAACAGGGAGGTACCCAAAGACTGGAGGACAGCAGATGTAGTCTCCTTATACAAAAGTGGGAACAAAGAGGAAGCAGGGAACTACAGACCAGTCAGCCTCACCTCGGTAGTGGGAAAGATCATGGAAGCACTACTGAAGGAGAGATTGGTGGAAGATCTGGCTGGTCACTGACTACAAGACCCAAGGCAAGGCTTTGGTTTCTCACCAGGGGAGGCCGTGTCAGACCAACCTCATTGAATTTTTTGACTGGGTGACTAGGGAGGTGGATCAGGGGAGGGCAGTGGACATGGCCTATCTGGACTCTCAGCAAGGCCTTGACACTGTGCCACATAGAAGACTACTACAAATTGGGGAATATGGGTGTGGGCAGGACAGTAGTGTGGTGGGTAGGTAACTGGCTGGGTGGCAGGACACAGAGGGTGGTGGTAAATGGCTGTCACTCCACAGAGGGAAGAGTAACCAGTGGGTACCACAGGATCAGTGCTGGGACCGGTCCTATTCAACATCTTCATCAGTGACATTGCACAGGATCTAGAAGGCAGAATTTCACTGTTCGCTGATGACACAAAGCTCTGTAACAGAGTAGACACACCAGAGGGTGTAGACAGAATGAGAAGGACCTGCAGAAACTTGAAGAATAGTCAAGGGTTTGCAGTTGAAATTCAATGCAAAGAAGTGCAAGATAATGCATATGGGGCACAAAACCCTGGCACAATATATCAGTTGGGGGTGAGGATATAGCATGCACCAAGCAGGAAAGGGATCTTGGGGTTGTCATCTCTAATGACCTCAAGGTAGGAAACAGTGACAAGGCATCAGGTGCAACAGGGATGCTGGATAGACAGGGGCATCACCAGGTGAAAGGGAGGTCATAATTCCGCTATACAAGACACTAGTGAGGCCCCACCTGGAGTACAGTGTACAGCTCTGGAGACCATACCCACGTAAGGACATAGAGCAAGGTAGAGAAGGTTCAGAGGAGGGGCAACAAAGATGGTGCATGGGTTGCATCACAAGTCCTATGAAGACAGGTTGAAGGAACTGAACATGTACTCCTGGAGGAGAGGAGGAGGAGGGATAGGGATAGAGACACAAGTATCTTACAGGGAGGAACAGGGCAGGAAAACACTATTTTAAGCGAAAAGATGTTTCAGGACTAGAGGGCATGGGATGAAGTTGAGGAGGACGATTCAGAGGAAACATGAGAAAGAATTTCTTCACAGAACGGGTGGTAGATAAGTGGAACACCCTGCCAGAGGAAGTGGTGGGGGCTGAAACAATCACGGGATTTAAGAATGCATGGGATAGACATAAAGGAATTCTAGAGGGCAGGGGTAAAGGGAAACAGACTTCTAGGAAAACAAACTGAACTTACAAGCTCAAATGGGCAGACTAGGTGGGCCATAGGCCCTTATCTGCCGACACTGTCTATGTATCTATGTAAGGAAGGACACCAGCCTTTTTTTTTTTTTGGACCGTGGAGGCCAGGTCCTCATGTGGTCCAACCC
Source organism: Neoceratodus forsteri (assembly GCA_016271365.2). Taxonomy (NCBI): domain Eukaryota; kingdom Metazoa; phylum Chordata; order Ceratodontiformes; family Ceratodontidae; genus Neoceratodus; species Neoceratodus forsteri. The sequence continues at coordinate 428,162,023 of CM057453.1, read as the reverse complement.
ACGGAGGAATGAGCAGAGGGGATAGCTCAGGCATATCCAGGCGTTCCGCCAACCTCTTGCATTGCGGAACCTGATCCTCAGTCTTCCACCCATTAGCCTCCTGAATTTTTTCCGAAGGATCTCAGTAAAGGAGGGGGTCCTCCGGAGGGGACTTGGGAAAATCTCTGGGCTTTAGATTCACCGTGGGGGGGGTCTGAAAACCTGAGGCAGTGAGTCTATGAGTCCGACGACGGGCTTCTATCCAGAGACAGAGACCGTGGGAGCAGGATCTCCTGCAGTGAGACTGCAAGGCCCCTGCTGACACCGGCTACCACTGCAGGACACTAGATCTGTCCCGAGGTAGAGGAGCGAGATTCTTCTGGAGAAGGGGATCTGTGTGTAAAGTCCATGCGGGCATGGAAACCGTGGCCGGTTGCTGCCGGTCCAATTCCCAGATCAACTGCGTCCTGGATTCAGACCACCAAGACTGCAATGCCTCCCTAAAATCCACCTGAGGCTGAGGTAGTGGAGGCGGTGGAGAAAGAGGAGGAGGGGGCTGATAGACGAGTGGGTATCCTTGGAAGGTTAACCCCAGCATTGTATAGCCTGGCGTCAGGTAATGGTAGCCCAGTGCTCCATAGGGTGAATAGCCCAGTGTCTGATACCCTGGTGTGGGGTACTCTGGCATATGATACTCTGGCAGCAGGTACCCTGGTGAAGGGTACTGAGATGCAGGGTAGCCTGGCATCGGAAGGCCCAGTGAAGGGCCTACTGGAGGCCCTGATGGCAGGTAACCTGGCGTATGACCAGACAGAGGAGCCAAAGGTCCTGATGGAGGTCTTGACAGCACGAGGCCAGGTGCAGGCCGTGAAGGAGGGGCTGAAGGACCTGACAAATGCCCTGATGGAGGGTATGAAGGGCCCGGTCATGCTAGGTCTGGCACCGGACCCCCCAGAAGAGGTTCCAGTGTTGGCCCCAAGGGGGCAAAGGGTCCCACCGGTGTCTGGGCCAGGAGAGTTGGCTCAGATGGGGAGCCTGTGGCAGAGACACCGCTCACGAGGGAGGTCAGGCATCAGGCGTTCCAGCCCTAACACTAGAGTTGTGTCAGGCAGATGCTCCTCCAGCTCTGGCTCAGAATGTGCAGGAGAGGCAGGAGTCACCACCAGGGGAGGTGGCAATGGAGGATCCCGAGAGGTAAAACCCTCTGGGGAGGGCTGTGGCAAGAGCAGCAGTGTGCGCTGATCTGGAGGATCGGTGTCAGGCCTGTTATCAGGGCCTGACAGAAGCGCAGTGGCTGGGCAGACACCAGAGGAGCTGGCGTCCGACTTATCAGCCTGGGCGTTCATCAGAGGGGCTGACGACTGACTTATCGGCTGTGCCACCAGGCTTAGGCCCCAGGGTTTAGGGGGCCTAAGGGTGGTGGAGCTCTCTGAAGGATCGGAGGTGGCCACCTGAACTGTAACCAGCTCAGGCAGGGGGACCAAGGGCTGCTCCCCAGAAGGAGGGGCAGGCTTGGTTGGAGGAGCGGTACCTATGCGTGGGAGGTCGCTCGTCGCCCATGGCCCCTGAAGGAGGTCACAGGAGGGAAGGAGACCGAGCACAGGCCTGGTGCTTCTCCTTGTCCTTCTTCTTTTTTTGGAGTCTGAAGAACCCCCCCCCCCCAAAAGGAGGAGGATGATCCCTGCAGCTCCTTCTCCACAGAAGCCAGCCTGAGTTTGAGAATGTGGGCCTCCAGGGCCTGTTAGCCTCGTTTCCATGTGGCCTGGCTGAAACTCTGGCAGACCTCACAGTCCTTGGTCTTGTGCTCTGGTCCCAGGCAGAAAAGGTAGAGGGAATGGTCATCCTTGTGAGGGAGCTGGTTGCTGCAGGAATCACACTGGTTCTTATGCAACTTGGAAGGCTTCGGAGAAGACATGCATGAAAAAGGTAATACTTTTCAAAGATTTACAGAACGAAAAATAAAGCGAAGAAATACTCATCCAAAAATGGCAGTTGACTGAAGCAGCATTCTCCGCGAGGTCCGACGTGCACAGGTCGATGGTGGGAAAGAACTGGAGGGCGGATGTGGTGATCGCCCACTATATAGTGTCATGCTGACGTCCGTCACATGACGTTGGGAGGGTGGCCCCCCGCCAGACACTGCTAGCTAAAGTTTTCCATGTGGTCCTAGTGCCTGATGGCTCTAGTTCTATGGTTATTATCTACTGCAAGAGCTGTCTCGAAGTAAGATCATTAAATACTGTGACTATTGGGTGGGAGCAGAATCCAGACTGGGGTAGGGGTCAGTGTTGAGATGCTGGGGTTGAGGACAGAGATGTGACTGTCAGGAGTGTGAGGATAGTGCTCCAAATGTTAGGGGTGGGGAGTCAGTGCTGTGTCTGGGGATGTGGTGACTATGATGTGACCGTTGGGGGACTGGTGCTTGAACTGTTTGGTGGGGGCAGGGTCTAGACTGGGGGCAGTGCTGTGACTGATGGGAGTGGGGGCACCCTGTAACTGTCCGGGTGGGGCCAGTGCCATGACTAGGTGGAGGGGGTCAATGCTGTGGACTGGGTGGGAGGTCAGTGCTGTGACTCTTGGATGGGGGGTCTAGACTGGGGTGGGAGGTAAGTGTGAGACTTTGGTTGGGGGTCAATGTGCAGACTGGGGTGGGTGGTCAGTGTGTGACTGCAGGGGATGGGTGTGGTCAGTACTGTAACTGTTGGGGGGGAGATCAGTGCTTCAATGTCAAGGGGTGGGGGTTAGTGCTGTGACTGTTGGGGGTTTGGGGGGCCAGTGCTGGACTGGGCAGAGGGGTGCAGTGTTGTGACTCTTGGGTGGGGTTGACTCTTGGGTGGGGGGAGTGCTGGAATATATAAGGGTTAATAGCTTTAGATAGAATATTAAAACTCTGAAAAATACATGACATTGTGGCATTGGCTGCTGGTGGAGTATCAAGACTTTAAATGACTTATTAGTTTGACAGACTATTCAGCATTGTTTAGAACTGGCCTTGAAGATAAGCAAAATATCATGTTTGTGAAAAAGGATGTTCTGTGCAGCACAGCTGCAAGGTCATGAGAAACAATGTACCTTGAGAAAGAATGCCTTTTGTGGACAAGATATCAGTACTATATGAGACATATGTAAGACCATCTGGATATGAGGTATGTCCTGTATATGATAAGGTGGATGAAATACTGCTGAGACAGTACATGTTCTCATGAGAAACATCCTGCTGAAGGCGTGCACTATTCAACTTTGTTATAAACAACTACTCTATATAAGCATGGAATTTTGAAAGACTTTTGCTGTTCAGATCTTGACATGATGATGTCACCAGCTCTCCGCTAGGTAGCGCAGTTGTAAGTATAGGCTTTCTCCTTATGACTATTAGCTTAGGTGGTTAGGCATGTTATGATACAAATGGTAATGTATCCTGTGCTTAGTATCTGCGCACTTACATTATAGTGGTCTCAATAAAAGAGAAATGCTGTGGTGAATGTCTGTGTCTCTGCCTGGTCTATACCTCTGATATAAGTTACATCATTATCTTATCTTGAAATCTAACATGAAGTGTCCAGACTGGGTCGGAGGGTTCAGTGCTGTGATTGCTGAGGGTGAGGAGTCAGTGCTGTGAGTATTGGGTGTGGGAGGGTCAGTGCTGTGACTGGGTGAAGAGGGAGTCAGTAATATGACTGGGTGGAGTGGGGGTCAGTGCTGTGATTCTTGGGCGGGGAAGGAGTGTCCAGACTTGTTTGAGGGTACAGTGCTGTGACTGTTGGGTGGGGGGCAGTGCCTGGACTGGGGTGGGTGGTCAGTGCTGTGACAGTTGGGTGTGGGGCAGCGCCATGACTGAGTGTAGGGTCAATGCTGTGTCCAATGGGTGGGGAAGGTCGTGCGTGAAAGTTGGGGAGGTCAGTGCTATAACTTGAGGCGGGGCGGTCAGTGCCCTGATTGCTGGGGTAAGTCAGGCTGTGACTTATGGGTATGGGGTGGAGAGCAGTGCTGGACTGTTGAGGTGGGGGGGTCCAGACTGGTGTAGGGGGTCAGAGCTGTGACTGTTGGGGGTGGGAAGTCAGTGCTGTTACTGTTGGGGATGTGGGGTCAGTGCTGTTACTGTTGTGAGGAACACCATAAAAGCAACTGAAACATAGGGAGGGGCAGAGTCACTTTGGGTCACCTTAGAGCCAAGAAATGGAGTCACTGTTCACACTGGCATGATCTGCAGACCTCCAGCACGGGGAAGAAGAGGGACAGGTTTCTAATCAAAACCATCCATAAGATGTCAAGTAATGGGGAGGTGCTGCTGGTGGGGGGCACTTCAATTTGCTAGATATAGATTGAAGCATCCTGGCTGCAGCTTCAGATAGGAGCAAGGACATCCATGGGGCATTCCTCAGGTAATCAGGAAGACAGCCCACTTGTGAGGGAGCAATACTGAACCTGGTACTCACCAACGGGGACAGTGTTGCACACGTCACAGAGAGTGGCCACCTCGGGACCAGTGATCACCAAACGGTGTGGTTCAATATAAGAACAGTGGCAGAGACAAACCACACAAAGGCGAGGGTCCTGGACTTCAGGAGGGCCGACTTTACAAATATGGGGAAATGCCTCAGGGATGCCCTGGTGGGGAGGGAGGGGACTTGGATGGAGTAGAGGAACGTACAGTTACATAAGAACTTACTGCAACAGTACACCTGCAAGGGGATCTCTCGCAGCAGGCCACACCTATGGAACCACCGCTGTCAGGCACTAGGACCACCCGGAAACTTTTCTAGCTAGCAGTCTATCTGGGGGCTGCCCACTCCGACATCACCCTCTGACATCAGCCAATCCTTTAAACGTGGGTGGCCCCCTGCTCCCTCCTCAGCTCTCCCATCATACAGCAGAGCCGTGTGACTCCTGCCAAGGAACCGAGGAGGTACAGAAGGTTCCTGTCAACATGGAAGCATAAAGGAATCTGTAGACAACAGAAAAGTCTACCAGAGTGAGGGGAAAGAGAGAGGGACAGCATGGCCAGCTGCAAGAGATCTACTCGCAGTTCTACTGTTACGGTAAATTCTTCTGTAACTGTACTATCTGAAATTGGGGGTATCTCTTGCAGCAAGCTACACCTATGGAACAAGTCCCAAGCAGTTCTGACATCAGGAAATGCAGTCTGGGTGGTAGGAAAGAAAGAGCCTAAGAAAGTAGGTCCTCGTGGTGTCAGCGTGGCTCAGTTGGGAGCACATCCGCCTCTGGAGCAGGTTGTGGGCTCTTGTCCCACACCGGGATTGGACTTACACCTAAAAATTGCTGGTATCCGAGTGCAGTACTAATGGATGCTGCACTGCTGAGGTGTGCCGTCCTTCAGATGAGACGCTAAACCGAGGTACTTTCTGCCCATCCTGGTGTTGTCGTGGTGGGTGTCCAGTTGGAAGTAAAAGAACCCAGGGCACTCTTCGCAAAGAGTAGGGAACATTCCCGATATCCTGGCCAACATTCCCCTTCCCATAAACCGGTTCATGCAATTATTCAGGCTATGTGTGGGTGATGATGTGCGATATGGCCACCACCACACATTCTGTCACTTCACTACCAGTCTAGCATTGCTTGTAAAGTGCTTTGGGATACACTGTGTATGAAATGCACTATATAAATGCTGATTCTTCTTCTTCTGTAGAACAGCCAGGCCAAAAATAGTCCTGTGCCTAGAGGCAATGTCCAGACTGTAGTGCTTGGTAAAGATGTGGACAGAACTCCAAGTAGCTGCTGCACAAATCTCTGCAGCTGAGACATTAATGAAACAGGCAGCTGAAGCAGCCATACTGCTGGTGGAATGGCCCTTAACATCTCCAGGTTGTTCCTTGCTATACTTCCTGTAACAGTTTGTAATGCAGTTGGCCAATCATTTAGACAAGCACTGCTTAGAATCAGGGGGAGCCCTCTTTCTTAGGGGCAAAACAAACAACTGTTCAGACTTCCTGCAGTCCTTGGTGCGGTGTGTATAGTAATGCAAAATTCTATGCACATCTAAAGTGTGGCACAATGCTTCCCCTGGACTGGCATGCACTAGAAAATAAACAGGCAGATGGATGGATTGATTCAGGGTAAACTCTGACATCACCTTTGGAAGAAACTTAGGGTTAGTATACGAAGACACCCTGTCTTTGCAGAAAACCACATAAGGTTGCTCACACATGAGCACTTGTAGCTTGGAAATCCCTCGAGCAGAAGTAATGGCAACTAAAAATAATGCTTTCTACGACAGAAAGTGTAGCTCGCAAGTCACAGCAGGCTCAAAAGGAGTCAACGTAAGTTTTTCCAACACAAATTTTAAGTCCTGAGGAGGGATGGGATTGTGGATAAGAGGCTTCAGGTGAAGGATGCCTCTCAAAAAAGTATGAGACACTTCCAGTTGTGCCACCGTATGGCCATCAATGGGCACATGGAAAGCCATGATGACAGACGTGCACTTGAGGAGTACCCCAGACCAGAGTCTGAAAGGGACAGCAGGCACTTCCAAGATCTGATTCATGAGACACATTAAAGGGTCCAGCTGGTACGAAAGAGCCCAAAGTGTGAAATGCTTCCACTTCATGGAATAAGTGGCTTTGGTGGAGGGCTTTCTGGCTGCCACCAGGATGTTAGACACTTTAGGGGATGCCCCAAACTGGGCCATGGCTGTCTTCAGGAGCCAGGCATGCAGGGGCACAGACTTGAGGTCCGGATGGACCACAGTTGCCCAGTTCTGGGTGAACAAGCTGGTACTCAGAGGAAGAGGTACTTGAGGTTCCATTGCTAACTGCTGGAGTAAGGGGAACCAAATCTAACAAGGCCAAAAAGGGGCGGAGAGGATCATCATGGCCCCATCCATATGCAGCTGGATTAGCACCCTCTGAAGCAGCAAGAAGGGAAGGAAGGCATACAGAAACCTTCCTTTCCAGAAGAAGGACAATGCATCTGGCCGGAAAACTCCAGGCCCTGGATCAAGCGAGCAAAAACGCAGCAGTTTTGCATCGAGTGGGGATGCAAAAAGGTGCAACTCTGGATGACCCCATCTGTCGAAGAGGTCTTCGACGACCAAGGTCAGAAGCTCCCACTCTTGTGTCTGTGACTTCCACCGGTTTAGATCATCCGCCAGGATGTTTTGGATGCCTGGAACATGGACGGCTGACAGTTCTAAGTCATGGATGGTTCAGAACCCAATACCAGACTCACTGCTTCCCTGCAATGGATATACGAGTGGGTACCTCCCTGCTTGTTGATATAGTGGATGACTGTCATACTGTCCATTTATACCAGCAGAAGGCCTAGAGACAGCTGGGTCTGAAAAGCCTATAGGGCATACAGCACCACCCTCATCTCCAGGATACTGATTTGGAGAAGCGCCTCCAGATGGGACCATGTCCCTTGTGTTTGGTGTAGGCCCAGGTAAGCACCCCAGCCCATCCCCGAGGCACCTGTGGTCAGGATGTGCTGAGGGGAAGGGACAGCAAAAGGACTCTTCCCCCCAAGGAGACTTGTGGGTTACATCCACCAGAGGACAACTTTTTTCACCGGGGAGGAGACATTACAGTTACGTAAGAACTTACCGTAATAGTAAATCTTTGAGAGAGGGTCCTGCAGTAGGTCTTCACATATAGGACAGCGCCCCCTGGTGTCAGGACTGCACGGCAAACTTCTAGCTAGCAATACATAGTGGGGGACCGCCCCCAGCGTCGCATGATGGGATGTCGGCGTGACAGTATATAGGGGGCGGTCTCCATGCCCAACCTCCAGTTCTCCCGCCAGAGGACACCAAAGAGGAGAAAAACCGGAGAAGGGAGACAATCTCCTTGAGTCCAGAGCTACTAAATAACAAAGCCCTGGGAAAGGAGAGGGAAAAAAACAGGAGCTAGGGGAAGGTGGGAGGGAAAATGTGACCTACTGCAGGAACCTCACTCGAAGATCTACTGATATGGTAGTTCTTACATAACTGTAATATCTTACTTCGAGAGGGTTCCTGCAGTAGGTCTTCACATATAGGACAGAATACCAAGCAGTCAAGAAAAGGAAGTTGGAGACTGAGGTCCAGGAGGAGGAACCGTCTGCCAACTATTAAGCCGCTTATGACGAAAGGCCTTGCAGGACCACAAGACTGAAACCAGCCCTACGCCTAGACGTGATGTCCAGACTGTAATGCTTGGTGAAAGTATGGACTGAAGACCAAGTGGCCCCAGCACAAATGTCTGAAGAGGACACATTCCACAAGAAGGCCATCGAAGCAGCCAAACCACGGGTTCAGTGGCTTTTCACTTCCCCTGGAAGAGGCTTCTCGTACTTTTGGTAAATGTACAAGATGCAATTAGGCAGCCATTTAGACAAACCCTGTTTAGAAATGGCTGTACCCTTGCATTTGGGTGTGAATGCCATAAACAACTCGTCAGATTTATGCACCACCTTGGTCCTTGAGATGTAGTATCTCAATATCCCATGCACGACTAACATGTGCAAAAGGTATTCCCCCTGTTGGAATACTTCAGATAATAAACTGGCAGTTGAATATCCTGGTTCAGTGTAAATTCCAAGATTACTTTCAGAAGAAAGAAAGAAAGGGTTAGTCCGCAGAGCCACCTGGTCTCTGTGGAAAATCAAGTAAGGCTCCTTGCAAATGAGGGCCTGAAGCTCCAAAATCCTTCAAGCTGAGGTAATAACAACTAAAAAGAGCGCATGTCGCAACTTGCTGCTGGCTTAAAAGGGGGCAAAGTAAGTTTCTCTAAAATAAAATTTAAGTCCCAGGGGGGAACCGGATTATGGACTGGAGGTTTAAGGTGAAGGATCCCCTTAAGAAAAGTTTTGGAGACCTCCAACTGTGCGAGGGTTTTGCCCTCCACTGGAAAGTGGTAGGCGGAAACCACAGAAAGATGGACCTTCAGAGAAGAATAACTGAGGCCCGAATCAGACAGGTGCAAGAGGTACTCGAGGACCTGGGTCACCAAGCAAGAGAATGGGTCCAGGCCTTTGGCCCTGGCCCAAATAGAGAATCTCTTCCACTTCACAGTGTACGTAGACCTGGTGAAGGGTTTACTGGCCTCTACGAGGACTTGGGCGACTCGAGAGGAGACACCGAAATGTGAGACTGCTATGTCCAAAGGTGCCATGCACGCAGGTAGAGAGACCTGAGGCTCGGATGCACCAGGCTGCACTGCTCTTGGGACAGAAGGTCATGCGAGAGAGGAAGCAGTACCGGGGGTTTCGATGTCAGCTGCTGCTGCAGAGGGAACCAAATCTGCAGAGGCCAGAGAAAAGGTATAAGTATCATGTGAGCTCCCTCTGCTTGAAGCTTCAGCAGAACCTTCTGAAGAACTGGAAAGGGAGGGAATGCATACAGAAATCCCCTGTCCAAGATAGAGATAACGGGTCTTGCCAAAAACCACCATGCCTGGGAACAAGTGAGCAGAAGCTGGGTAGTTTTGCGAAGGATGGGGAGGTGAACAGGTCTATCTCTGGCCATCCCCACTGATCGAAAATATCTTCCACTACATCTTGCTTTAGCTCCCACTTGTGAGCCTGTGCGACAGTGTGGCTGAGACTGTCCGCCAGGATGTTGTGAACTCCTGGAATATGGACTGCTGCCAGAGACAGGCAGTACTGGACTGCCCAGTACCACAGCCTCATTGCCTCCCTGCAGAGGGGGTACGATCGGGTGCCTCCGTTTGTCGATGTACCAGACCATGGCCGTGTTGTTGGTCTGGATTAGGAGTGTTCCCGGTAATAAGAGGGACTGAAATTCTTGGAGAGCGTAGAGCACAGCTCTCATCTCCAGGATGTTTATATGCAGGTGCTCATCTTGTGGAGACCATCTCCCTGGAGTCCGATGGTTTTCCAGGTGGGCTCCCCAACCTTGACCCAAGGCATCCGTTGAGAGGGTCTGGGAAGGAAGATGAAAGGGAATCCCCACAGAGAGGTTGAATAGTTCCTGCCACCAGAGGAGATCCTTCTTCATGCTGCCGGACACTAGGACCCTCTGGTCCATGTCATCCGAACGCTGGCCCCACTGACCCCCGAGTAACCACTGGGTCACCCTCATATGCAGTCTGGCCAATGGAATTGTGGGGATAGCAGCTGCCATGAGACCCAACAGGCGAAGGGCGGAGTGCACTGTGGTCCAACGGGAGCTGAACACAAACCCAGCTTGTTGCATCATAGTTTCCGCCTTGTCTAATGGTAAAAAGGCCTTGCCCTGGACCATATCCAGCACCGCCCCAATGAACTGGAGGCGCTGAGAGGGTGAGAGTTGAGACATGGGATAATTCACAGTGATGCCAAGTCTGGAAAAGAGGTCCTGGGTGGTGGAAAGAGAATCCATCAGACTGTTCTGGGACAAAGCTGACAACAGCCAGTTATCCAGGTAAGGGAACACGTAAATCCCCTAGTGGCACAAGGCCACAGCTACCACCGCCAGGTACTTGGTGAACACCTGAGGTGCTAAAGAGAAGCCAAAAGGAAGGACCCTGAACTGATGGTGGTTCTCCTGAAAAGAGAACCTCAGGAAACGGTGGTGGGCCTGGAGGATAGGTATGTGCAGGTAAGTGTCCTGCATATCCAGCGAGCACAGTCATTGGTTCTGTTGGAGCAGGGGTAAGAGTCCCTGGAGAGTTAGCATGCAGAACCTCTTGTATTCTACAAAGAGGTTGAGCAAGCTAAGGTCCAGGATGGGCCTCAGATCTCCAGTCTTTTTGGGCATGAGGAAAAAGTGGGAGTTATATCCCCTTCCTATCTGCCAGAGAGGAACCTGCTCTATGGCTGATTTTTTCAATAGAGCCTGGATTTCCTGCTGAATAAGACTGTGATGGCCTGACGGGTAGTGAGACCTGCCCAGAGGATTGGCCGGGAGTCTGTCCAGGAACTCGATTGAGTGCCCTCTTGCAATGAGCTGGAGTACCCAAGTGTCTGCGGTTATCACCTTCCATCCTTCTAGGTGAAGGGCGAACCTTCTCCCCACAGGTTCCTCGCATAGTACGGGAGGAGGTGGAAGGGATCCCCTCGAGTCAGGACGCGGAGGGGAGGGCCGCTTTACTGCCTCCTGCGGCCTTTTGGGCTTTTGCTTGGGGAGTCTGAGCACCAGAACCAGTGGCACGATGCTTGTCCTGACATTTGCTCTGGTTCTGCTTATTCCACCTCTTCTGGGGGTGACAAAAAGGCTGCTTGGATTTTTGGCCCAAGCGATACATTGGGCAGACATCCCTGAGAGACCTGCCGCTCTCTTGTAGCTCTGTTATGATGTATTTTGCCTTGCCGCCGAATAAAAAAGAACCCCTGAAGGGGGCGTCCAGGAGAGTAGACTGAACATCTTGCGCCAGTCCCGCAAGCCAGAGCCAAGCTAGACACCTCAAGCAAACCCCCAAAGCCATGCATCGGGCCACTGAATCAATGGAATCATAGGTGGCACACAGTGCATGGTGACAGGAAGACTTGTTTAGTCTTACCTTTTCCAAAAGTTTATTTCTGAGATCCTCATCCAGAACAGCTTGGAGTTCCTTCTCCAAGTCGGAAAAAGCCAACTTCTGGAAGGACACGATGTGGGCCACGCAATTCAGAGATTGAATGGCGCAGGTGGAGGAGGCGTACACCTTGTGGCCATGTTGGTCCATCTGTTTGGACTCTTTGTCCGGAGGGGAGGCGCTCAGATACTTTGGTTGAGCCGCTCTATCATGGGCCACAGTGATAACAATGGAGTCGGCCTCAGATTGACTTGTCAGGTGGTATCCCCTTCCGGGGAGGCAAGTCCTGTCAGCCTTTTGATACCGCAGGTATAGATAATGACTGTTACCATATTGTGGATGTTAAGTCCTCATGCAGCCCCGTCCATGGTGGAATGGGGAAGGGGTCTGCATTAGTGAGGTCTAGGTGCTCCGCAAGCCTCTTCCTTTTCGGGTACATCTCCTGAGATACCCAGTTGCAGGCCTGCTGGATGGATCTGAGGAGTTCTGCAAAGGATGGGTCCTCCGGCGGAGACTTGGGGGACTCCGGTTGCGGTTCTATAGGGGAATGAGGCTCTGAATGACCGGCTGAGTCAGAGTTGGAAGACTCCGGTCTGCTAGGTAAAGTCATGTCAGGTACTGCCAGGAAAAAAAAAGCCCGTAGGGCACCTGTCCGAGTCCCTGTCTGATGACCCATAGTCAACTGGGGATGGACTCCTAGTAACTGCCCTATGGGTCAGGGTGGTCGCCATGACCAGATGGGGTTGTCCCAGCTCCTGCAGGAGCTGTGACCTGGCATCTTTCCACCAGGCCGGGATTGACGCAAGTGGTTCCAGCTGGGGGGGAGGTGGAGGAGGCGGCGGAGGTAGTGGAGACTGGTAGCCTGGGTACCCCATGGGAGAGTATGGGGTAGCCAGGTGTCTGGTACTAGTAGGGATAAGGCTGACGGTATCCCTGGTACATATGGCCTGGTGTCTGGTACCCTGGCATTGGCACCTGCTACGGGTAACCTAGCAATGACACTCCAGGCGTCGGGTAAAATGGGAACTGTGACAGTGGGTAGCTGGGGTAGTTGCCAGTGGGGCCCAATGGTGGAGGGGCTGAAAACCCAGCAGACGGCAGGGCTGAGGGACCACTGGGAGTATGGGGGTCTGTTGGCAGACCTGGAGTCTCAGGTGTGATCCCTGAAGGGCTGGGAGGGTGCTCCGGTGTCTGAGCGTAGAATCCTGAGGCCATCCCAGAGTCAGTAGGAATGTGAATGGGAGACTGGCCTGGCATCAGGGGCCATATGGGACCCAACATCTGATCCGAGAAAGGCGAGGGGGGCTAAGGAAATTGAGACCCCTGTCGACAGGTCCGCTGGGGAAGTGGAAATTTCGGGAAGGCCCGATGCAGGAGAGGTCTCCTGTACAGCAGAACTTGAGTCCCGGTGGTCTGGGGAAAATGAGAGTTCGGGCTGAGTCAGTGAGGCCCGGGAGGAAGAACCCTCGTAGGACACCGGGAAGCCTAGAAGCTGGCTTTGCGCAATGTCGGAAACAGTGGTAGGGTCCGGTGGGAGAGATTCAGCCGAGTGATCGACAGGCAGGCCGGTGACCAACTGATTGGCCTCGATCGAGCGGATGTCGGAGGAGCTGGCATCCAACTTATCGGTCGTAGTCGGGCGGACAGCAGAGCAGCTGGAGTCCAGCTTATCGACCGAGGCCGTGCACCCAACGGTGGAGCCGGAGGGAGATTTATCAGCCGAGCTGTCTACAGACCCCGAAAATAAATCCTCCTGAGAGGAACTTCCTTGCTGCCCACTGACAGGGGGGGGAGGGAGGTGACCGATCTGCCGGGCAGACGGAGATCTGCGAGTGAGTACTCACCGAGGTGAAGGCCCAACCCACAGTGGCGTCGGCTGTCTGGTGACGCTGCGTAGAGAGAGACCGGTCCTGTTCCTGGTGCTTCTCCTTTTTCTTGCACTCAGTGTTGAGGAGGAATGTTCCCGCAGTTTCTGAAGCTCCTTTTCCATCGATGCAAGGTTTTGTTTTAGTATATGGGCATCGAGGGCCTTCTGGCACCAGACATGCTTGGCCTGGTTAAAGGATTGGCAAATTTCCCAACCTGCCACCTGGTGTTTTGGGCCCAGGCAGAGGACACAGCGGGAGTGATCGTCCTCGTATGGGATCTGGGTGCTGCACTGTGAGCACTTCTTAATTTTGCACAAAGACATGTAACAAAATTACATGAGAAATACAGAAAAAAAGGTTAGGATATACTTATAGAAAATGGCAGTCGACTGATCTGAGTTCACCGCGAGGCCCAACGAATGCAGGTCAATGGCGGGAAAGAACTGGAGGGCATGCATGGGGACTGCCCCCTATATACTGTCACACCAACATCCTGTCATGTGATGCCAGGGGCAGTTCCCCGCTATGTACTGCTAGCTAGAAGTCTGCCGTGCAGTCCTGACACCAAGGGGCGCCATCCTATATGTGAAGACCTACTGCAGGAACCCTCTCGAAGTAAGATCACGACCTCCTGCTCAGGGTCATCCGTCCGTTGGTCCCACTGGACTCAATGTCCACTGGGGGATCCTCATATGCAATCTGGCCAGGGGCACTGTGACTATGGTGGCTGCCATCATGCCTAGGAGCCAGAGAAATAGTCTGACAGAGACATAATGACTGTGAAACATAAGCCTGGCTTGAGCTATGAGACACTCCACCCTGTCCTGGTGAAGGAAGGCCATGCCCTAAGCAATGTCCAAGACCACCCCGATGTACTGGAGTTGTTGGCTGGGTGTTAAAATGGACTTGGCAAGTTGACTGTAATACCCAGGTCCTGGAACAGACAGATGGTGTGCTTCAGGGTTCGGATAAGGCTGTCCTTGGACAAGGCTTTGAGCAGCCAATCATCCAGCTAAGGGAAGATGCAGAACCCCTGCCTCCTAAGGGCAGTGACGACCACTGCAAGGCACTTGCTAAACACCTGAGGTGTCGAGGACAAACCAAAGGTCAAGGCCTGGAACTGAAAATGTGCCCCCTGAAACTGGAATCTGAGGTATTTCTTGTGTGGGGGGCACAAATCTTGATATGTAGATATGCATCCTGCATGTCAAGGGAGCATATCCAATCTCCTTTGTTCAGGAGGGGCAGCAGTCCCTGAGGAGTTATCATCTGGAACTTCTTGTACTGGATAAGGAGGTTTAACTCCCTGAGGTTCAGCATAGGCCAGAGGTCACCCTTGCATTTTGGAAGCAGGAAGAAGTGTGAGCAGAACTCCTGCCCTTCTGGGCTTCTGCCAGGGGTTCTATTGCTCTTTTTCTGAGCAGGAACTGTCTCTTCTCCCAAAGAACAGGTATGTGAGCAGAAGAGTAAGAAGGTGGGACTGGGGGTCTCTCTGGGGGCCACTCGATGAGTTCCAGTGTGTAGCCATGGAATATGAGCTGTAGCACCCAGCTGTCACCTATAATCTCCACCCACCTGTCTCAGTGTAGGAAGAACTGACCCCCTACTGCCTCCGCCAGGTCCACTGGAGGAGCGGTCCGTCAAGGAGTAAGATTGAGGTGGGGCTGGTCCCGCCCCTCCTCCTCAAGAGCCCTTGCTGGAGGAGGAGAAGGAGGGGGTTGGCAGGGCCATGGAAGCCTTATGTTTAGTTGGCTTAGAGGAGTGCTGGGGTCTGAGGGTCACCAGACAAAAGGGCACCTGCTGGACATGCTTTTGTTGAGTGTGGTACAATGAGTGTACTGACTTTAGGGTACATTCAGAGGCTTGCAAGTTGGACAAGATATCCTGGACGTCTGCTCCAAACAATTTATCCCCTCTAAAGGGAGTATTCAGGATGGACAGTTGAACATTCTGAGCGAACCCTTATACCTGTAGCCAGGAGTGCCGGCAAAGGCATATGCCCACAGCCGCCACCCAAGCCAAAGCATCCACAGTGTCATAGGCCAAGCGCAGGAGGTGTCAGAGGACCTACAACACCGATCTGAGAGCCTGGAGGAGCAGTGGGTGGCTGATCCTTCAGGTAATGATTTCACCATCTCCACGGTCTAATCCCACAGGACATCCTGATATTGGATCATGTGGACCACATAGTTAAGGGTCCTGATGGCCAAGGTGGCAGAGATGAAAGCCCTCTTGCCAAAGAGGTCCAACCTTGGGGATTCCCCGTCAGAAGGAAGGAACTCAGGTATTTTGGCTGCTTAGTGTGGTCATGCGCCATGTTGATTACCACCAAGTCCACCTATGGCTGTTCTCCAAAGAAAAAAGATTTGGCAATGGGTGCCTTGTATGATTTATCTACCTTCCTAGGCATGGTTGGAATAAGATTCAGACGGTGCCAGGTGGCCATGGTGGCTTCCTCAAATGTATCTATAAATGGGGGGACCACCACAGGGGACGAGTCCAGCAGTTTAAGGTAGTTGGTTAGCCAATGCCGGGAGGGATCCAGTTCCTCAGTTTCAAACCCCATGGCCAACTGGATCTGGCACAAGAGCCCACAAAATGATGGGGTTATCTGGTGGAGACCAGGGACTGTATTTCAGGGTCTCTTCCCCATCAGAAGAAATTGTGAAGAGGAGAGAGAAGGACCTTCATCCCCATCATCACTAGACTCTTCAGACTCTTACAGGGGTTGGAGGATTGGATGATACTCTCCCTCTTCTCTTGGGTGAATGGGAAGTGTATAAGGCACCGGCTGACGTGGGACATGGAGTGGGTCCCTGGGGAAGTCAGGCATCGGGTCAGGACCCACAGGCCCATGTGGGGTGGGGTCCTGCAGAGGCAAAAGTCTTGCCTGCAAAAAGTCCCAAAAGGACATCAGCATAGACTGAAAGTCCACTGTCACTGATGAAGGGTAGCCCGGTAGCGTTGGTTGGGGAACCAGTGCCAGTGTTGGTGGTGGAAGTATAGGGGCTGGCATAGGTTGAAGAGTCTGCGCCAGCACTGGTTAAGAGGCCGGCAAAGGAACAGGCTGTGGTCAAACAGGTGTTGGAGAAAAGTCCTGACCGGCGCTGGTGCCAGGTGAGGAGAAGCAGGCATCGCTCAGAGGGAGGCATCAGTGACGGGCACCTAAGGAATGGGCGAAGGTGACCAAAGTACAGCTAGAAGAGATGCCAGGGAGGACACAGGGTCAGCGGCCGTGGAGGAGGTTGCCTGTGCCGTTAAGGGCGGTGGACGGGCTGCGGAGGAGGACCTGGAGCTCACTGAACCCATGCTAGCTTGTGAGGAGCTAGCAAAGCCTCCGGACTGCAGCCCTGCCAGGAGAAGGGGCCTGAACAGCACGGGCTGTGGGGTTGGGAGGGTCTAGTCCACAAGGAGCCACCGCTCGATAATGAGAGATTGGCAGGCGGCAATGCCAACGGTAGCCCTGTGGCTGAGACGGCGTGCAAGGCAGAAGAGGCAGCAATCCTGACATGGCCTTGGACTTCTGTGGGGAACTGGGAGCAGGAAGAGGACCAGGGTTTTTCATGGTCCTTATCCTGGTGTTTGTGCTTGCCACCAGATCCCCCCCCCCCGGAGCAGAGTTGTGATCCTGAAGACAGAGGAACTTCTGGCCTGCAGCTCCCGTTCCATGTTGGCGACCTTCTCCTGGAGGAGGAATTCAGGTGCCCGCTGGTGATGGCGCTGAGTAGCCTAGTTGAAGCCTTTACAGATGGTACAGACCTGAGTGTCGTAAGTAGGCCCGAGGCAGCGGATGCAGGCAGAGTGTCCATCTTTCTCCAGGAGCTGCTTCCCACAAGCGCACTTCGTCTTGGAGGTCCAGTCGAAGAAGACGATGGTTCCAAGATAGAAAAAGAACTGACTAGAAATCTAAAAACTAGGGTGAGAAAATAAAAAGAAAATTTGACAGAAAAATGGTGGTTGACTTAAGCTGTCAGTGGTCTCTGGAAGTCGGACGTGTGTTGGTCAACAGTGGGAAAAGAACTGAGGAGGGAGCGGGACTGCCCACTTTTATAGGGCTGGCCGACATCAGAGGGTGATGTCTGAGTGGGCGGCCCCCCAGCTAGACTGCTAGCTAGAAAAGTTTCTAGGTGGTCCTAGTGCCTGACTGTGGTAGTTTCAGAGGTGTGGCCTGCTGCAAGAGATACCCCCTCTGACATCAGATCAGTGGGTGAAACTAAAAGGAGCATTATGAAGATAAAAGATGTAAGTAATAAGCTACGACAGGGTGTGCATTAAAGGATTTTAATGCACACCCCAAGGGTGTGCTAAGGCACGAGGCAAAAGGTCGAGTGTCCTTACGCCCCTGGGAAGTGCATTAAAATCCTTTAATGCACACCCTGGAGTGGCTTATCACACTTAGAAAATGGGCCACCATCATAAAATAATTAGTTTGATTTACTCTGATAGGGATTAAAACATATTTACTATTTTCAAGAGTGTACATTACCTCTAAAACATCTAATAATGGAAAAAGTTGTCCCTATTAATGCATAAAATAGCATATATCAGCAATAGATTAACTATTGCAGTACTTTGCAGTTAAAGTGTTTATTAGTAGAGTTTGTTGAAAATAAATATTTTCTATGTGACATAAATTGTATGATATAAATGCACTGTAATATCTGTAAATTTTGTTTTTCACTTATGTGTTATGGTCCAGTACATAAAAGGAAAACTGCTATAGGATTGAGGTGAAAGGTTAGTAAGAAGAAAAAAAACTTTAAACCTGCCAAGTTGCCTTTTTTTTTAGTGGGGAAGGGGGTACATTTCACCTGAACACACCTCTATATGATTCAAATGTTATGTGCTTTTATAAATATCAGCAATGTATTTGAGCAGTCTGAGTCTGCCTCTGCCTATGTACAATGTGTTTTCCCACATTTTCTCTGTTTATAAAGTATTACTGTATTGCCTACTTTCTTCATCCTGTTTTTTTTTTTCTCTGTGTTTCCCCACATTCAAGACATAGAATGTTTTTCATGAAATGGTTAGAGACGGAAAGGGTGTGGGAGTGGGGGGCAGGAGGCAGGGGCCAGATAGCAGAAGAACAGGGGGACCTGGAATGCAGGAGAATGGGGGAGTAGTAGATCGGAGCAGGGGAAGAGAGAGAGAGAGAGAAGGAGAAGGACCAGTTGGGAGGAAAGGTAAAGAAGGACCAGAAGTCAAGGATGATTCAGTAAAGAGAGCTGAGGGGTTAGGCCAGGGGAGCACGATGAGCAAGGAGGAACTAAATGGAGACAGGAAGGAAGGAGGATGAGCCAGGCTAGTTTAGCAGATGGGGAGAAGGACCAGTTGCGAGCAGTGAGGGGGAAATTAACAAGGTACAGAAGGATACCAGGAGGAGGAGAGGATAGGATTGGAGGAGGAGTGGCCATGGTAAATAAGGAACGGGTGGTGTGTGGCACCCAGATAGGGGAGGAACAAGGAGCCAGCTGGGTGGGGGGCGAGAAAGGATGAGGGACATGGAAGGGGGAAATGGAGGAAAAGGAGTGGTCAGAGTGCTTCTGCTGGGGGATTCTATGATCAGGGGTATCAAATGGGATAGGGAGGGAGAAGCCTGGCCAGTTAGAACAAGATGCTTCCCTGGACTAACGGTGCACAGGGCTAAGCACGAGGTATATCAGCTGGCAAAGGACTGTGGGGGTTCCCCAGACATACTGGTCCACCTGGGCACAAATGACACTGAGGGAAATAGCGAGCTAGAGATACAGGCAAGATTCAGGGAGCTCGCCAGGGTCTGTCATGACATAGGATGCTGAGTTTCCTTCTCAGAAATCCTGCCAGTTCCAGGGCTAGTGGGGAACACAAAAGAAAATTAGGGAGATAAACCAGTGGCTCAGGGGAGGTGTGTGGAACAGAGGGTATGGGTTGATGGGGATTGGGGAGACCTGGGAGGATAAGGAGCTGTATGCTAGAGATAGACTACATCTCAATTTAGAGGGAGGGAACTTGTTGAAAATGGAGGAGTTCATTGGTGAAAAGTGGGGTTTAAACTTGTGAAGGGGGTGGATGGGAGAAAAGGCAGTCAGGGATGCCGATAAAGGAGGGACTTGTCTCCACCCCTGGGGACCAGGAGGATTGCAGAAAAGACCAACTGGCAAAGTGCAGACCAGGGAAATGAAACTATAGGAAAGGGTGGAAGGTAGTCTCATAAATGCCAGGAGCTTGGGCAATAAAATGCCTGAGCTCCAGGCGATGTTAACTGAGGGAGCAGTGGATGTGGCAGCGTCACTGAGACTTGGGCCACTGCAAGACATGACTGGGACCTGAACCTGGAGGGTTACACTATGTTCAGGAAGGACAGGGGAGGGAAGGGAGGAGGGGTAGCAATGATAGTAAAAACTGCATTGGCATAGGGGGAGTTGAGGAGGCGGAGGGAACTGTGGAGGCGATTTAGGTCACCTTGATAACAAGGGGGGCAAGAGAGTAAAAATAGGAGTGGTGTATAGACCCCCTGCCCTGGCGGAGGAGCTGGAGGACAGTCTGGTGGCAGATGTTAGGAGACACTGCAGACTGGGCAGAGGAAAGGTGGTGGTGTTAGGGGACTTAAACATGCCAGGAACAGACTGGGAGACTATGACATCCTCTGTGACCAGGGAACAGAGGTTGTTGAATGTCTTTCAAGACGCGTTCCTAACTCAGCAGGTGAGGGAACCAACCAGGGAGGCACGGGTACTGGATGTGGTCCTGGCAGACAGTGACCAGATTGGGGGCCTGGAGGTAAGGGACCCATTGGCAGGGAGTGACCATGCCACGGTCTGGTTCTGCCTGGACCTAGGAGGGATAGAAGGCTGCACAAAGACGGAAGTAACCGACTTCAGGGGGTGGATTTAAGGAAATGGGAAGGATCCTATGAGCATTTGATGGATTGGTCAGACATGGACGCTGATAGTAGGTGGAAATCATCAGGAGAGGGTGCAGGATGCTACCAGCACCTGTGCAAGAGTAAGACGAAAATGCGGTAGGGCCCAAAAACCCTGTTGGTGGACCAGGGAGGTCCAGGAGGTGGTGCTGGGAAAGAAAGCAGCCTATAAGAAATTCAAGTGCTCAAGGAGTGAAAGAGATCGAGGGGAGTATGAGCTGTTGGCTAGAAGGGCCACTAGAGTGGTGAGGGCGGCTAAGGCAAGGAAGGAGCAGAACCTGGCCATGGAAATTAGGAGAGGGAAAAAGGGGTTCTTTAGATACATTGGGGAAAGACGAAGGGTGAAGGGGCAGATTAGCAGGATTAAATCAGGGGAGAGATGGGCACAAGACCCAGAGGAGCAGGCTGAGGTACTAAATGAGTACTTCACCTCAGTTTCACCAGGGAAAATGGGATGCTGCATCTACATGGGAGGAGACAGAGATAATGAGGAGGGGACCCACCAATCGGCAGGTCTGGGGAGAGGGGGCATCACTGGCAGGTGGGGAGGGCTAAGCAGGAGAAGAGGTACTGGAAGTGGAAATCACAGCAGAGAGAGTGAGGAAGCCCTCAGCCTCCTTAAGACTGAGAAAGCACCGGGCCGGATAAATTACATCCTAGAGTGCTGAAGGAACTTGCAGATGTCCTGGCTAAACCCCTGGCAGAGCTTTTCACCATCTCTGAGGACAGGGTGGTGCCCCAAGACTGGAAGGTGGCGATGTAGTGCCTATCCACAAGGGGGATCAAGGGAGGTGGAGGGAAACTACAGGCCTGTCAGCCTGATATCAGTGGTGGGCAAGGTGATGGAGGGCATTGTCAAGGAGTGGCTAGGGGGGCCCTGGATAAGTCAGGGTGCCTGGACGATAGACAGCATGGATTCATCCCGGGAAATCGTGTCAGACAAACCTGGTGGAGTTCTATGATGAGTGACAAGTGCCTTGGACCTGGGTAGACCAGTGGATGTCCTCTTTCTGGACTTCAGCAAGGCATTTGACTCTGTTCCTCCACGGGGCCTGTTGGATAAACTAGGAGAAATGGGGTGGGAAACCAGATGATCCGATGGATAGGCAATTGGCTCCAGGACCGGACCCAGAGGGTCGTGGTTGAGTGGGATAATCTCTTCCCCAAGGAGGGTCATTAGTGGGGTCTCACAGGATCAGTCCCTGGGCCCCTTCTCGTTCAACGCCAGACGATCTGACATAAGGACAGGAATCAGGAGTGAGAGATGAGTCTTTGCAGATGACCTAAACTGGGGCAGTGGTGGATGGGGAGGAGGGAGGGTGGCCTGCAGGGGACCTGGAGGCTCTGGAAAGATGGTCTAGAAAGTGGAAGCTGAGGTTTAATGCAGGAAATGCAAGGTACTCATCTGGGGCCAGAAACCCAGGCCAAGTGTACACCCTGGGGAATACTACAAGTCTCAATGGCTGAGAGGACCTGGGGGTGGTGGTGGATGTCAAGATGAACAACTCTGAGACTTGTAGGAGGGCAGCAGCCAAGGCCAACAGGATGCTGGGATGCATCGCTAGGGGATCACCTCCAGAAGGAGGGAAGTGATACTCCCTGTGTAACTGCTTGGTGAGGCCAACCTGAGTACTGCGCAGTTTTGGAGGCCACACTTGAAGAGGGACATTAACCTCCTGGAGAGGGTCCAGAGGAGGGGCAACCAAATGATTTGGGGCTTGGGGACAGGACCTATGAGGAGAGGCTCAAGAGCTAAATATGTACACTTTGGAAGAGAGAAGGGACCGGGGACATGATAGAGGTCTTCAGGTACATGAAGAGGTAAACAGGGAGGAACAGTGAGGGTGCTCAAGGAAGGAGGAAGGGGCCACTAGAGGGCATGGGTGGAAGCTGGAGGGGAAGATTCAGGGAGAAAGGAGGAGGTGCTACTTCACTGAGAGGGTGGTAGAGCCATGGAATGCACTACCTAGGGGGCTGGTGGAGGCAGAGACAGTGGAGGGGTTCAAGAGGGGGTTGGACAGGTACAGGGGAAGGGTTCAGGAAGCAAAATCCAATGCAGCAAGAATATCCGGAACTGGGAAGGGAGAAGCCAGAGAAGGCGAGGGGGACAGCAAGGTCAGCACCCAGGGTGGGGGCTGACCAAACGAGCAGACACGAAAGACCATTAGGCCTATTCTGCTGGCATTTTAATATGTTAGTAAATGTTTATCATGGAATACAGGTATTCAAAATTCTGCTCTGTTCCACTGGTAGAATGTTACTCTCCTAACATTCTATACACACAGACAACAAAAGCCTGTTTTAGAGCCACAGACTCTATTATCTCACTGTCAGGGTATGCAGAAGAGATTTCCCTGACGAGCAGGTAAAGACAGAAGGGGGACTGTTCACTGTTAGTAAAGAAACAGTTGTAATGAAAACTATAAACAATACTTAATGTTTCTAATTTGTTTATGTGTGTAAGGAGAGTGTGATGATCAGGGAAACAACATTTAATTAATTTGTTTTATTTTTTATTTAAAGGTAGTTTTATTTTTAGGGCCCATCTGAAGGTTTTTACAGTGTAAAGGTAGCAGCCATGTTTGTGATGGAGGACCAGTTCTGGTTGCAGGGGGACTGATGGAAGATAGTTCTGGCTGTAGGAGGGCTGATTTGTTCATTGTGTGATGTGATTTAGGACCAGGATGACTGTGCGTATGAAGAGATTTAATGTACAGTCAGCTGATGTCTCTTGGCCAATGAGATTTCTAGATTTTTCTTGCCATTTTATAAGCAAATTTATTCTATATCTTTTAAATAAACATGCATTATAGCAGAGGTACAAAAAACTCTTGATACAGCACCTGCAGGAGGTACGAAATGGCATCGGAGTGTTCTCTTTGTTTTTTGTACCTCTGCTATAATGCACTGTTTTTAAAAGATATGACGTAAATTTGAATCTTTTATCTCTGTCATGGAGTAAAGCATTTATTTATCTGGTAATGTGAGCAAGTGCGGGGGAATTCTCTGGTTGCTGCATGACTGTTTTTTTCTCCCCAGACGCACTGCTGTTTCGAGGCGATCCATTTTCTCATTAGAAACTAAAAGGAGCCATAGTGAAGGCAACAGACCTCTGCATTAGGCAAATAAGCAAAAGCAAGAGGAAAAAAGACTGCTATGGTTCTCAAAAGGGTGGCGAGGAAGGTAAGGGCAAAAAATACAGAATTCAGGAGTTATAAGGAGACACAGAGGGAGGAGGACAGGGAAGTGTATCAGTAGAAGCAGGGAAAGCAATCAGGAGTGCAAAGGTGCAAATGGAGGAGAAAACAGCCCAGGCAGTAAAGAAAGAGGACAAGGCATTTTTTGGTACGTAAGCGGAAGGAGAAAGACCAGGGGAGGGATTGTAGGACTAAGGAGGGAAGGAAGGAAGGGAGTATGTGGAGGGGGACCAGGAAAAAGTAGAAATCCTGAACAAATATTTTTGCTCAGTATTCACAGAAGAAGAAGGTGAGAGACAAGGGACAGGCGCATCAATGGTAGATAGACGGATACTGATCCATTTACAGAGGATAGAATCCTGAAGGAACTTGCAAAACTAAAAGTGGACAAGGCAATGGGGCCATACAGAACACATCCCAGGATACTGAAGGAGCTTAGGGAGGCACTGGCAGCACTACAGACAGTCCTGTTCAACCACTAGCTGGAGACAGGAGTGGTTCCAGAGGATTGGAAGGCAGATGTGGTCCCACTTCACTAAAGTGGGAGCAGGGAGGAGGCAGGCAACTACAGGTTAGTTGGCCTAACTTCCGTGGTGGAGACATTAATGGACTCTCTACTGAAAAAAAGGATTGTGGAATATCTTGAACCCAGTGGCTTACAGGATCCGAGAAAGCATGGATTCACTGGGGGGCAGTCATGTCAAACAAATCTGATAGATTTCTTTGACTGGGTGACCAAGGAATTAGATCAGGGTGGAGCAGTGGATGTGGCCTACCCAGACTTCAGTAAGGCATTCGACACCATTCCACATAGGAGACTTCTAAACAAACTGGGCAGCCTGTGAGTGGGTCCTAAGGTTGTACAATGGGTGGGAAACTGGTTGAGGGATAGGCGACAGTGGGCGGTGGTAAGTGGAGTTCACTACAAGAAGGGGAGAGTGACCAGCGGGGTGCCACAAGAATCAGCACTGGGGCCGGTCCTCTTTACTGTCTTTATAGGCGAATTTGTAGAGGGGTTGAAAGGGAAGGTATGCCTTTTTTTGCAGATGACACAAAGATCTGCAAAAGGGGTTGACACCCGGGGCGGGGGATCTAGAGGTGGCAACTAAGATTCAATGTGAAGAAGTGAAAGATCATGCACTTGAGGCACAGAAATCAAGGGGCCCGTACACGATGGGGGAGTGGTACTGACGACCACAAAACAGGAAAGGGACCTGGGATTAATCATATATATCTCATGACCTAAAAGTGACAAAGCAGTTTGACAAGGCAGTGGGGAGAGCCAGTTGGATGCTGGGATGCATAGGGAGGGGTGATGCCACTGTACAAATCATTAGTAAGATTCCATCTAGAGTACTGTATCCAGTTCTGGAGACCACATCTCTAGAAGGACAAAGTAGAGGCAGTTCAGAGGAGGGCAACTAAAATGGTGCAGGGTCTGCACCAAAAGCCCTTTGAGTAGAGAGTAAAGAACCTCAATATGTGCACCCTGGACGAGAGAAGGGAGAGGGGGGATACAATAGAGACTTTCAAATATCTCACAGGTATAAATAAGGTACAAGAGGGAAGCATTTTTTCAAAGAAAAAGATGTTCAAGAGCAAGGGGTCATACTATGAAGTTGGAGGGGGTAGACTCAGGGGAAATGTGAGAAAGTACTTTTTTTTTTTTTTTATATATTCTCTTTTTATGACCCCTTTCTCTCCACAGTGCTTCCTTACCTTCAGGAGTCTCCTATGGCCTTTATACGTCCCTGCTCATCTGCCAGTTTCAGGTGCAGTCATCCCCCCCATGCTGCCTTGGTTTGACCCCCAGGTGGGTCCGAGGAGCTCCCCTACCTCCGCCCCGAGCATCTGTGTTTTCGTCGGGGATCCATTGCCTGCACTGACAGGGGCCCTGGGATCGGGGCCTGAAGCCCCGTCTACAGGGAGCACCGCAGGGTCTTTTTCCTGTTTTCGCCCAACCCACAGGACATCCGCACGCAAGGAGAGCCTAGGAGCGACGCACATCACAACGTGCAGACGCTCCGGCTCCCGGCAGATGTCCTCCCTCCCTACTACATGCTGTCTTCGCTGCACCTCCACCCGCTGTTACCCAGGTGGTGGTATAGCAGCGGGACCTGCATCCCACCCCAACCGGAGGAGGAGGAGGAGGAGAGCAGACTCTGGGTGCTCAATCCTCCTCCTCCCCCCTTGCCGGCCCTCCAGCCACCCAAGTCCATTCCCGAACCCAGATCGCTGGCGCCATGAACGGTAGCCCTACTGCTGCGCTGGTGGGCTGGCTAGAAAGTACTTCTTCACAGAAAGGGTGGAGGATGCATGGAACAGACTCCCAGTGGAGGTGGTGGGGGCAAAAATTGTAACGGAATTCAAAAATGCATGGGATAGGCATGACGGAGCTTTACTGGTTAGGAAAGGGTATCTAAAGCTGGAGATCGAGAAGGGTCTTCGGTATTACAGTAAGCAGGGAACAGGGGCAGACTAGGTGGGCCAAACAGTCCTTTTCTGCCATCAATTTCTGTGTTTCTATGCTGGAGATGTGGGGTCAGTGCTGTGACTAGGTCATGGTGGGGGGTAGTGCTGTGACTGTTGGGGTGGGAGTCAGGTCCAGACTGGGGTGGGAGGGCAATGCTTTGAGTGTTGAATGTAGGGGACAGTGCTGTGAATGTAGAGGGCAGGGGGGTCAGTGCTGTGACTGTCAGGGTTTGGTGGTTAGTACTGCAACTGTCGGGGTGGGGGGAGGATCCTGTGGCTGTGGGGGCTCAGTCCTGTCACTGTTGGGTGGTGGGTGTCAAAGCTGGGACTGTCAGGCATGGGGATTAGGGCTGTGATTGTTAGGTTAGGGGTGCAGTGCTGTGACTGTCAGGGGTGGCTGGTCAGTGCTGTGACTGTTGAGAGCAATGAGAGAGGCAGTGTCCAGCGGGGGTTGGGGGTTTCAGTGCTATGAATGTCGGGGTGGGGCTCTGTGCTGTTACGGTTAGGGGTAGTGCTGTGACTGTCAGGGGTGGGGGTCAGTGCTGCGACTGCCAGGGGTGGGGGTCAGTACTGTGACTGTCAGGGGTTGGGGTCAGTGCTGCGACAGTCGGGGTGGGAGGGTGTCAGTACTGTGATTGTCAGGGTTGGGGGGGGATCAGTGCTGTGACTGTCAGGGTTCGGACACAGTGCTACAACTGCTGCATGGGGGAGGGGCAGTGCTGTAACTGTTGAGAGTAGAGTGACAGTGTTGCGACTGTCAGGGCTGGAGATCGGTGCTGTGACTGCCAGGGATGGGTGGTCACTGCTGTGACTGTCTTGGGGGGGAGGGAAGTCCTGTGACTGTTCAGGGTGGGTGATCAGTGCTGTAACTGCTGGGTTGGGGGCAGTTCAGTGACCGTTGGGAGTAAGGGGTCAGCGCTTTGACTGTCTGGGACGGGTATCAGTGCAGTGCCTGCTGGGAGTGGGTGGTCAGTACTGTGATTGTCAGGTGACAGTGTTGTGACTGTTTGGGGGCAGTGCCGGGCATCAGTGCTATGCCTGCTGGGGGTGGGTGGTTGGTGCTGTGCTTGGGTGACAGTGCTGCGACTGTTGGGGGGCAGTGCTGTGAGAGTCAGGAGTGGGGTTCAGTCCTGTGATTGTTTGGGTTGGGGGTCAGTAGTGTGACTGTTGGGGGGTGGGGAGGCAATGCTTTCACTGTCGGGGTTGTGGGTGAGTGTTGTGACTGGCAGCGGTGGGTGGTCAGTTCTGTAACTGCAGGGGGTGGCTAGATCATGCTGTGATTGTTGGGAGTAGTTCAACTGTTCCATGCTGTTTATTTTTGTCTCCTTCTCCATGGTATATTGTTAACTGGTTCTGTAGTGTGACTTTTGGGATGAGGGTGGGCAGGGTTCTCCATCACAGTATTCACTGTTGAGGTTTACAGTTACTCAAGGGGTCCATAAACGGTGGCTGATACGACGATTCGGCATTAATTTTTATTCTGCAGTTTTAAGACTGAAGTTCTGGTGCCTTTCAGTACCTTTGATTGTAATTTCTTCTCTTTTTCTTAATTACAGAGGACAGCTGCATGAAAGCAAGATCGTTATCTCCTAGACATTATCAGTTCTGACTGCTTTGTTTACATCAACCATCATACTCCTCTGTTTATGACATTAGTAGTTTTTCCAGCACAACAGATTGTGATGGCATAAACAGAACTGTGATGTCAAGTGCAGATGTGAAATGAGCAGATACAGCAGAGATCCTATTTTCATGCAAATGTCCTTAGTAACAAAGAAATTATGAGAATTTTTTGAAAGAATATGAACAGTAAGCTGAACAGAGTCTAATCATTACAATTTTTACAAAGCTGGCCCAACTGCATTTGGGTCCCTCTACTGACTACCCAGATGACCAACAGAATTGGGGTTAAAACCAGGTGCCAATCTTACCAAAACCACAGGCAAGCTTTAAACTCCTGCTTTGTCAGAAACAATCAGGATTCTCTAAGAGCTATCACAGTGGGGAAAAAAAGTTATCAAGTACACTTTAAGTAGGAAAGTCCTCTGGCTTTGCTACTTGTCCCTTTAATACGCCTGAGGGTTCCAAGTCAACCATCACTGTAAAGAGGGATGAGGCAGGGTTTCACGATGATGTTGCAGCTTTAGGTGGGGAGTGCTGGTCCCAATCAGGGATGCATAAGAGTCACAGCAGTAGATGAATAGGCCCAGTGACACCATGGAATGACACAGATTGTTTCTGATCTTTTTGTGCCAGTCAACGCGTCTGGCAGGTACAGTAGAACTGATGTGGGACATGTAGTACAAGGGATAAATCCCACAGTTTGTATGTACTGTAATTACAAAAGTTGTTGCATTTGCACAATTTACCTCTTGCATTTTGTAATGTTGAACTTTTGAAACTAATAAAAACAATGACTACAGAAACAATCCATGAATGTCTGTTACCTTCGGCCACAGAGTAACACATAAGAAAATCTGCTCCAGCCGGAAGGGTACATACTGCAGCCGCATCCACCACGTCTTCATTCACAGTGGGTTGGTCCACCATACTGTCTACCACATCCATAGGTACTACTGGCTCATCATGTTTCTCTCCCCTGCATGCCTTTAATGAAGAACAAAACAGCGATACTTATCCTTTGCACCAAGAAAGCATTTTAAGTGAAATCTGAATTCAGACTTACTGCAACCCAACGTCCTGGATTTCCCAGATTGTTATACAGCACAGCTCAACTGGTTTGTACAGCATGTTCAAGTGAGGCCCCAGGACTTCATATGGCACAATAAATACAATCAACAGCAACAACGGCAATTCAGCCAAGCACCCATTGGGGAACAGGTGGTTTGTGGGAGACTGCAAGGGTATGCAGCCACGACGTCGACATTTCGACAGTAGGGTCACCTACAGCGAAAACAGCACCATGTCGCTGTAGGGAACCCGCTGGAATCCGGCACTGTCTGTCAGGGGTCCTGCATCCCCCCACCTTAATCAGCTCCCACTCGGAGTTGAGAATCCTAAGGGGTGTGGGCACAGCCCCCAAGTCAGGTCCAGGGGCGAACCCCCAAAGAAAACACTAATGCAGTTGTGGAAATCGCAGCCAACTGCAAAATGCAGTTGACCTGCTGGTTTCGCTGTCGGGTCCGTCGACAAAATATTCTGTCGACGACCCATCGTGGATCCGACTGCAAGCAGTCTCCAGAGAAAACCTGCATTGTTGATTGAGGAGTTGTGCCCTGAATGTTATGGTGCCTCATATCATGAGAATGGAAATCTAGGGAGTTCCAAAGTGAGGCTTCTCCCAAATTAAAAATGACCTTTGTCCTGTAGCCATTTGACTAACATGCCTCTTAGCTGTCCCTCACATTTCAGATCTAACAAGTTACCAACTTTAAGACTCTCTGACACAAACTGGGTAACCAGATCATATGCAATTTTTTTTAATTTTTTGTACATAGGTGACCGGGATAGGTACACTGTGCTGAGGCTTGTTTCCAGGTGTGACCGGGGGAGGAGTTATAAAGGAACTGGGATAAAAAGTCACATACAGTAAACAAAACAAAAAAAAGCCAAAAAAACTGACTACACTGCAAAATTCTTGGAGGAGAAGACTTATAAAATGAACTGGACACATATATTAACCAACAGGACACAGAATATACTTACTACACATAGAGTAGTGAGGGGAACTGGATGGAGGATACAGGAATTGCAGGAACAGGAGGAGGAAATGGCAGGCAGAGGACGGAGCAAAAGGGACCTAAAGAGCAGTCTGAGAGTGACAGGCAGATGAAAGGTGAACACGTAAGGGGAGGCTTTTCCAGAGGTTGGGGAGGCAAACAGAGAAGATTACCCAGCAGAGGTTTCACATTGGGGGATGAAAAAGGATTGAGAGGCAGGAGAATGGAGAGAGTGAGGGAGAGAGGAGGTGAGGAGTAAGGAAAGGCAGGAGAGAAAGGGAAAGAACCAGAATTTTGAAAGGAAAGAGAAGCAGTGGACGACGAGGCACAAGGGAGGGTAGATCAAGGCTGAGGTAGAGAGCAGTGGAGTATGAGATGGGGCATTAAGAATGAAACAACAGAAGAAGTGGAAAACAGGGTCCACTCTGGCTAGCATGGATTTGTAGACAACACTGTAAATGACATCAGCGTAATCACATGCCTGCAAAATCATCTTGGCGATAATGCTGCAGCGGACAAGGAGTGAGAGGCAGTACCTGCTGCCGTACAGTGCAACACAGAAAATGTTGGCAGAAGATGCTGGCCTGCCAGCACAGCGGCAAGGCGTCCACTTGCAATGCCGACATCACAAGTTCAAGAATAGAATCGGGAGTCAGAAGGCCAGCCGGCCCAAGTGTGGGGGGGGAAGGATTGAGCATTCAAGGACAGCTCTCCTTCAAGGGGAAGGGGGTTGAGCATACGGCCCAATACGGACCCCTGACAGAGGCCAGGGGATCCACCATGACTGGTGCCTGGATCAGTAGGAGGCGAGACTGCTGTTGTGTTCATCCCATGGATGTCACTGCACGTCCCGCCTCCCGGGGAGTACAGGACCACAAAAATAGTCCTGCTGCTGATGGGTGATGCCCACGCCGGATCCTACATCACCAACTGAACTCCCACTACCGAGTCACTGACAAAGTCCAACAGACTCTCCTGGTGGCTCCACCACTGGGGGGTAAGCCAGGGGATGTCTGGGGAGTTAGAATACTCAGGGTGTGTGTCGGGGCGAAGCACGTGGCTGATGGGGCCTGGCAGCAGGCTGCAAAAAAAAAAAAATATTGGCAGAGGAAGAGCACTGGTCAATCCAATCTGCCCTGTTTTTCCCTGTCCTACTCCGGAACCTAATGTCTAGTCTGAGATCTTGTCCCCACCTTAATGATTTTCCCCTGTGTAACCACTTAGCCTTTTACTTGGTCTCAACCATGTCTGAAACTATTAAAGGTTCTTGCACCCACCACCTCTGCTGGTAGGCTTCTCCATGGCTCAACCATTCTCTCTGTAAAATAAAACTTTCTCATGTTTCCCCTCAATATCCCCCGTGCCCCTGTATTCCTGATTCACTTGTTCTGCTTGTCCCACAATCTACCTTGTTCATTCCTATCAGGAAAGAACAGTTACACATACCTCTCAACCTCCCTCATCACAGATCAGGGACAAGGCTTAAAATGATCAGGGACAAATGACCAAAATCAGGGACACATCTGAAAAAATAGTAATATTAGTTCCAGAAGCTGTGTACAACATGCTTCTTAGTGTGAATAGCATTTTCTTAATGAAAACTAGACTATAACACCAATGGCTGGCATTATTTTGTAATTCAAATCCCTACTCTTCAGTGACAGAAATGCCAAATTTAGGAGGAACAGAAGAAATTTCTGAGGCAAAATCAGGGATATCCCTGAAAATCAGGGACAGTTGAGAGGTATGCAGTTACATAAGAACTTACCATAACAGTAGATCTTCGAGGGGATCTCTGTCATCAGGTCACACCTATGGAACTTAGCCATCAGGTGCTAGGATCCCACGGAAGCTTTTCTACAGCAGTCTAGCAGGGCGGTGGCCGCCCATGCCAACATCAGGGTCACAGGTCAAAGCCCTTTATAAACGCGGGCGGCCCCACTCCCTCCTCAGTTCTTTCCCTAGCTGGAGGCTATACGAGACAGGAGTACCACCAGGGTACCGAGGAGAGAGAGAGAGAGAGAGAGAGAAGGTGCCCAGATAGCCAAAAGGCTGAAGCAACAGGACAGCCAAGCTGGAGAGAGTGAGCAAGTGGAATGGTGAGAGGGACAGCATGGCCTGGTGACACATTCCTGAAACAGGCCACAGAAGTGGCCATGCCTCTGGTTGAATGGCCATGAACCTTACCAGTAAGTTCCTTACCGTACTTAATATAACAAAAAGCAACACAGCTGACCAACCATTTGAACAAGCACTGTTTAGATACAGGATCGCCTTCTTTGCCAGAGGTGAAAGAAACAAACAACTTTCTGCAGTCCTTAGTATGGTGTGTGTATAGTACTGGTGTACATCCAAAGTATGGAGCAATGCTTCCCCTGGATTTGCATGCTCTGGAAAATAGGCAGGTGGATGGATTGATTTAGAGTAAACTCACACACGAAGGCCTGTAGCTCTGAAATTCTTTGAGCAGAAGTAATAACAACTAAAAATAACACTTTCCATGACAGCGCAGCTTGCAAGACACAGCTGGCTCAAAAGTAGACAGGGTCAGCTTCTTGAGCACGAAATTGAGGTCCCAAGCTGGGACTGGATTATGGATAGGATGCTTTATGTGGAGAATGCCTCTCAGAAAAGTATGGGCCAGATCCAATTGGGCCACATTACGGCCATCAATGGGCTCATGAAATGCTGAAATAGCAGGCAGGTGCACCTTAATAGAGGAATATTGGAGTCCTGCATCCAATACGGACAGGAGATACTCTAGAACTTGTTTGACTGGACAAATGAAAGGGTCCAGATGATGGGAAGCAGCCCATATAGCAAAGTGCTTCCACTTCATTGAGTAAGACGCTCTGGTGGAGGGTTTCCTGGCAGCCACCAGGACATCAGCCATCTTCTGGGAGACCCTGAAGCGAGCAATGGCTAGGTTTTCAGGAGCCAGGCATGCAGCCGGAGGGACTTGCGATCTGGATGGACCAGGGTCCCTTCAGCCTGCGTCAACAGGTCCATGCAAAGGGGCAAGGATACCAGAGGCTCCACAGTCGATTGTTGCAGTAATGGGAACCATATCTGACGAGGCCAGAATGGAGCCACCAGAATTGGTGTGGCACTCTCCATCTGAAGCTTGATGAGCCCCTCTGAATCAGAGGAAAGGGTGGGAAGGCATAAAGAAACCTCCCTTTCCAGGACAGGGACAACGCGTTATGCCACAAAACTCCAGGCCCTGGATCAAGCAAGTAGAAACGAGGACGTTTTGCATTGAGTGAGGACGCAAAAAAATTCAACTCTGGACATCCCCACCTGTCAAACAGGTCTTCTATGATTGAGGTCAGCAGTTCCCACTTGTGCATTCTGGACTGTGACTGGCTGAAGCTGTCCACGAAGGCATTTTGGATGCCTGGGACATGGACCGTTAACAGTTCTAGACTGTGATCTAGAGTCCAGTACCAGACCTTCATCACCTCCCAGCACAGGGGGTACAAATACGTCCCCCTTGCTTGTTGACGTAACAGACCACACAGAGGCTTCCGACTGCACCAACAGTGGAGGCCTGGAGAGGGAGATGTATCTGGAAGGCCTGTAAGGCATACAGAACTGTCTGCATTTCTAGAATGCTTATGTGGAAGTGGATCTCCCACTGGGACCAGAGCCCCTGGGTCTGATAAGGGCCTAGGTGATCTACCCAAACCAGACCCGAAGCATCTGAGGTGAGGATTTGGTGAGCAGTGGAGATAAGAAAGGGGACCCCTTTTAAGAGATTGTCTGGGTCCATCCACCACTAAAGCACCTTGCGTACAGGGGAGGAGACAAGGACCAGCTGATCCAGATCATTGAAGCGTTGATCCCACTGGACCCTGAAGGTCCACTGTGGGATACTCATATACAACCTGGACAAAGGGATCGTAACAATGGCTGCAGCCATTAAGCCTAGCAGCCTCAAGAACTTCCTGGCTGGGACACACTGGCACAGAGCCACAGCCTGGGCCTGAGCTATGCGGCAGTCTGCTCCTGTTTTGTGGTAGGAAGGCCTTGCCCCAAGTAGAGTCCAGAACCATCCCTATCTACTGCAACTGCTGAGACAGGGTCAGCACAGACTTGGGCAAACGGACTGTGATGCCCAAGGACTGGAATAACTGCAGGGTGTGTTCTAGAGTCAGCAACAGTAGTTCCATGGACTTAGCGTTCAGTAACCAGTCATCCAAATATGGGAACACATAAAGGCCTTTGGGTTGGAGCGCTGCTGCTACAACTGCTAAGCACCTGGTAAATACCCATGGTGCTGAGGATAAGCCAAAGGGTAACACCTTGAACTGGTAAAGCTCCCCCTGGAAGAGTAACAATGGGTACCACTTGTGAGGGGGCAAAACATGATATGCAGATAGGCATCTTGTATGTCCAGGGAGCACAGCCAGTTTCCCTGCTTGAGCAGAGAAAGGCACCTTTGAGGTCTAGAATAGGCCTCAAGTCCCCAGTTCGTTTGGGAACCAGGAAGAACTGGGAGTAGACCCTTTGTTCCTTTGCCACCGGGGCACGGGCTCTATGACCCTTTTGTGCAACAAGGTGAACACCTCCTCCCACAACACCGCTGTGTGGTCCAGAGGATAAGAAGTGTGGACCGGCCGAACATCTGGAGGCTGTTCTAGAAGCTCTAGAGCATGGCTCTGTTTGATTATCTGCAGGATCCAAGCATCTGTGGTAATGGTTCTCAACTGGGACAGATGGAGGGAGAACTGACCTCCGACCACCACATCCTGGCTTGGAACAAGAGGATAGGGATCTGGCAAGGAGTCAGGCTGAGGTGGAATCAGCAGCTGGGGCCACTCCTCCTCTCTTGGAGTGTTTAGTCGAGGGACCAGCAGTGGAAGAGGGGGTAGGCAAGACAGAGCTGACCCTGCGCTTGCCCTGGAGCTTGGTTCCAGAGCCAGACTTGTGAGAGACCTTACAAAAGGAGGGCCTCGGTCTGCTCCTTGGCTTGGTATGATAAAGGGAGTGTACAGACCTAACAGTTCTGCCAGAGGCCTGCAGGTCATTAATAATATCCCACATATCAGGACCAAAACGTTTGTAACCCACAAAAGGGTCATGCAACACTTTTTGCTGGACATCAGCAGCAAAGCCAGAGACTCTAAGCCAGGAGTGCCTTCTAAGGCAAATGCCAGTGGCAGCTGCCCTGGCTGTAGTATCAGCTATATCATAGGTGGCTCTGAGGAGATGCTTACTAACATCTTCTGAGGCCTGGGGAATTTTGAGAAGCTCCTGTCTCTGGGAACCATCAGGAAGGGCCTGAGTAACAGCCTTGCCCTTCTTCCAGAGGGTATTCTGGTACTTGATCATATGAGCCAAGCAGTTGGCAATTCTAAGGCCCAAAGTGGTTGAGGCAAAAGTGCTCTTACCCCAGAGGTCAGTCCTCTGAGATTCCCGGTCAGTGGGGAGGGAGCCAAGGTGCTTGGGTGCCTTAGACCCGTCATGTGCTGCCTTGATTACCACTGAGTTGGTTTCCAGCTAGATTGCATACAAAGGTAGCCCCAAGGGTGCCTGGTGAAAGTTTCAGTCTTTCTGGGCATGGCAGGTATTAAGTTGGGTCTATGCTAGGCAGCACTGGCAGCATCCTGCAGTGCTGGAAGCAGAGGAGGAATAAATTTTGGTGGAGATTCTGGGATCTCCAAGAAATCCACCAGGTTCCTCCTTGTGACATCCTCCTCCTCAGTCTGGAACCCCATAATGGAAGAGAGCTATTTCATAATGTTAAAGGAGGGGTCCTCTGGCACAGACCTTGGGGTATGTTTGACCGAGTCCTCGCTCCTGGAGGAGACAGTAGACCGAACAGAGGAGTCAG
The DNA here is from genome assembly GCA_016271365.2 of Neoceratodus forsteri. NCBI lineage: Eukaryota > Metazoa > Chordata > Ceratodontiformes > Ceratodontidae > Neoceratodus > Neoceratodus forsteri. Next base: position 428,126,640 of record CM057453.1, on the reverse strand, counting down.
CCTCAACATATCCCACTTCATCCTCTTTATCAGGGAGGATGAGATCAGGGTGGCCCTGTTCACAGAGTCACTCAACATGGGTGTCATTCCAGAGGACTGGAGGAGGGCACATGTAGTCCCACTGCACAAAAGTGGTAGTAGAGAGGAGGTGGGGAACTACGGGCCAGTCAGCCTCACCTCAGTGGTGGGAAAGATCATGGAGACACTGCTGAAAGAAAAGATAGTGACACATTTGGAATCCAGAGGTGCATAGGATCTGAGGCAACACGGATTCACAGCAGGAAGGTCATGTCAAACAAATCTAACAGTTTTTTTGATTGGGTGACAAGGGAACTTAATCAGGGAGGGGCAGTAGACGTCGCCTACCTAGATTTCAGCAAAGCCTTTGACACTGTCCCACATAGAAGGCTGATTAACAAGATGAGTAGTCTGGGCATGGGAGACAAGGTGGTGAACTGGGTTAGGAACTGGTTAACAGACAGGAGACAGAGGGTGGTGGTAAATGGGGTACAATCTGGGGAGAGGGAGTGACCAGTGGGACAAGTCCTGTTCAGTGTCTTCGTTGGTGACACTGCAGAGGAGCTGGAAGGAAAGGTCTGCCTTTTTGCAGATGACACCAACATCTGCAACAGGGTGGATACTCCAGAAGGGGCGCAGAAAATGAAGAGGGACCTGGAGAAGCTTAAAAGGTGGTCAGAGATGTGGCAACTGAGGTTTAATGTAAAGAAGTGCAAAATAATGCACCTGGGTAGAGGGAACCTTGGGGAGAGCTACAGGTTAGGGGGAGAGGAGCCGACTGTCACCAAAGAGGAAAGGGACCTAGGGGTTATCATCTCTGACGACCTTAAGGTATCAAAGCAGTGTACAAAGGCAGCAGGGGGGCCAGTGGTATGTTGGGGTGCATAGGCAGAGATATCACTAGCAGAAGGCAGGAGGTGGTGATGCCATTGTATAAAACATTGGTAAGGCCTCACCTGGAGTACTGCGTGCAGTTCTGGAGACCACACCTGTGCAAGGACATAGATAAGGTGGAGACTATCCAAAGAAGGGCAAAAAAGATGGTGCAGAACTTACACCACAAAACATATGAGGAGAGACTAAGGGACCTCAATATGTACTCATTGGAGGAGAGGAGACAGCGGGGGGACATGACTGAAACTTTCAAGTACCTCAAGGGCATAAACAAGGTGCAGGTGGGGGAGCTTTTCCAAAGTAGAAAAAGTACTAGAACAAGGGGGCACAATATGAAATTGGAGGGGGTAGATTAAGAGGTAATGTGAGGAAGTTTTTCTACACAGAAAAGGTAGTCGAGACATGGAATAGTCTGCCACAGGAGGAAGTGGGGTCAAGCACAGTGGAAGGGTTTAGGCTTGCTTGGGACAGGCACAAGGGAAGCCTGAGAGGGGTGGGAGTGATGACAAGCCATTGATCACATAGGATCAGTGGCCACATACAATGTATAGGGCCAACGGGCAGACTGGATGGGCCTAGCGGTCCTTATCTGCTGACAATTTCTATGTTTCTATGGGTGATATTCCTCCTCTACATCATCCGGATTACCGATGGCTCTCAAGAGGGCGTGGGGCGGAGAGGTCGAACTGGCGTTGACACTGAAGCAGCGCCCGACTACGAGGGTGAAGGCCCAGGCCATGGAACAAACAGTTGGATGACAGTCAAGGTTTCAGAAGTGAGAAATGCATTGAGGTTGACGGTAGGGTAATGAAGCACCATCGACGGAGAAGGCAAAGAGCCCAGCTCTGACAAACCACCACCAACCTCAGTAGAGGTGGTGGGGCCCAGTGCCTGTAGACCTTGCAGTTCAAGAGGTCGTGATGGAAGGTGGGAACTGATGACCCAGAGGCCAACAGCTCCACCACAGCCATATGAAGGCTGGAAGCAACATGAGGGGCCTGACAAGAGCAAAGGCCTGCATAGAAAGGTGTTGAAGTCAAAGTGTTTGATCAGCGATCCCAGGAGAAGAGAAGGAAGAATCAAATGGCGACCGTGATCTCCATGGGGGCGACGCGGGATAGTCCTTAGGCCGCCCTTATCCCGATGAGAATGTTTCCCGAGGACTTGTCCCGGGCCTTGGCAGCCTGAGAGCCGAACAGGATGCCGGCGATTGGGAGGCGGAAACCCCCTGTTCTCCGCTGGCTGCCTATTGCTCCATGAGGAAATTCTGCAGGGCTTTCTTGTGGTGCCACCAGATGGTGAGGCTGAACTTCAGGCAAAGCTCACAAGCAACAGCATTGTGACCAGGCTGGAGTAAGCAGATACAAAGTTCATGGTCATCGGTTGAAGAAATCTTTCCGTAATGGCAGAGACGGAAAAGAGCTGACAAAGGAGCAGTTCTCAACATACAAAAATAAAAAGAATAAGCCGGCCTAGTGGCGTTGAGGGTTGAGGTGCTGGATGCCACATCCCACACTGGCGATTCAGGGTTGGGAACGAGTTTGGGCTGCCGGGGATCGGCAGGTGGGAGAGAGAGGATTGAGTGTCTGATGACAGTTCTCCTTTCCCGGGGAGGGATGATATGTTATCCCACTCCTTGCCTGCCCCCTGGTGGAGGCTGGATGGCAGCGTCGGAGTCAGGGAGGCAAGAGTGTGGCTATGTGGCACACACACATGTTCACAACCATGGAGGGGGAGACAGAAAACAGTAAAAGGGTGACCACAGGCTCAGTGAAGCCCTGCCAGCCAACCGGTGTCCCACTCTGTCGCCAGATCACCTGAAACAGCCCGATCTTGACTTCTTGCACTGGGCGGGTGGAGGATGGTCCTCCCCTTCCCCACCCCGCCACAGGGGGAAATCTGTGGGGGATACTGGGGCTCGGGGGTACCAGAGGACTGACATAGGTGGCAGGCAGGGTGGAGGGACCAGGACCTGCCTGCAGTCGCCCGAATGAGGAGGAAAAAAAGAATATATAAAAAAATAAATAAATAAAAGGAATTACTTTAAGATAAAGTGATTCGAAAGCAGTAACAAAAGAAAAAGGTAAGTAAAATTTTGGCAGTCGACTGAGCAACGAAGCTTCCATGGAGTCCATGTGTGAACAGTCGATGGGAAATAACTGAGGAGGGAGTGGGGCCACTCACGTTTATATAGGGCTGTGACACTGGAGCCGGATGTCGGCATGGGTGGCCCCTGCTAGACTGCTGCAGAAAAGCTTCCATGGGATCCTAGTGCCTGACAGCTAAGTTCCATAGGTGTGATCTGATGACACAGATATCCCCAAAGAAGATCTTGAAAGTCTTTATCATACCTCCCCTCTCTCCTGGTCTTCAGTGAGTACATGTTTAGGGCCTTAAGCCAGTCCTCGTACATTTGCCCCACTGGCCCTGAATCCGTCTGGTTACTCTACGCAGTACTGTCTTTAGCCTATCTTTGTCTTTTCTTAGTACACCTAGCTTAAGGTGGAGTTTAGTGTGCATGAAATTGACATGGGTAGAGAAAGAACAGTTACATAAGAACTTACCACAACAGTAGATCTTCAAGGTGATTTCAATCAGGGCACACCGTAGGAACTTCACCGTTTGTAAAGCAGGATCCACATGGAAGATTTTCCAGCAGTACCACTGGTGCCGCCCACGCCAACATCACCAACCCTATAAAGGCATGAGCAGCCCCGCTCCCTCCTCAGTTCTTTTCCTTGGAGACTAAGGAAGCATACCCATGCCATGGGGGACCGAGGAGAGAGACAGAGAGAGATGCCCAGGCCCAAATATAAGGCTGGATATACCAGATAGCAAGTCTAAGACAGGAATCCCAAACGGGGATAGTGGGAGGGAAGGCTGATCTGATAAACGAGATCCCCCTGAAGATCTACTGTTACGGTAAGTTCTTACATAACTGTTCTATCTTCTTTGGGGGGGGGGTAGGAACAAGTCCCAAGCAGTGACAAGTAACTGCACAACAGTCTGGGTGGCAAGCAAGCCAGGGTCTAAGAAAGAAGGTCCAGAAATACAGCACAGCTGAAGCCTGCATGGGTCTAGAAGCAATGTCCAGACTGTAGTGCTCCAGGTGGCAGCAGCACAAATGTCAGCGGCTGAGATCCTTTTGAAGCTAGCCACAGAGATAGCCATACCCTTTGTGGAGCGAGCTTTGACTGCCTCTGGTAGCTCTCTGCCATGCTTGTAGCAGAACACAAAACAATGTGCCAACCATTTGGACAAACATTGCTTAGAAACCTGAACGCCCTTTCTACCTGGGGCAAAAGAAACAAAAAGCTGCTTCAACTTTCTGCATTCCTTGGTTCGGAGCAGATAATATTTCAAAATTCTTCACACGTCTAATGCATGGAGCAGTGCTTCCTCTGGATTGGCACGATCAGGAAAATAAACTGGTAGGTGGATAGACTAGTTCAGGGTAAACTCAGACACTAACTTAGGGAGAAACTTAGGATTTGTGCACAAAGACACACTTTGTGAAAAATCAAATAAGGCTCCTCGCACCAGAGAGCTTGAAACTTGAAAATCCTTTGAGCAGAAGTAATAGCAACCAATAATAATGCTTTCCGAGAAAGAAAGCATAGCTCACAAGTCACAGCTGGCTCAAATGGAGACAGGGTCAACTTCTCCAAAACAAAATTTAAATCCCAAGCCAGAAGAGGTGAATAGATTGGAGCTTTCAGGAACAGGATGCCCCTGAGAAAAGTATGGGACACATCTAAATGAGCCACAGTGCGGACACCCACAGACTAATGAAAGGCAGAGACAGCCGAAAGGTGCACCTTGAGGGAAGAGTACTGGAGGCCTGAGTCCGAAGTAATATGAGGTAGTCCAGAATCTGGCTCACCGGACAAGTGAAAGGGTCCAGGTGATGCCTGGCAGCCCAGATGGCAAATCTCTTCCACTTCATGGCATATGTGGCCCTAGTGGAGGGCTTCCGAGACACCATGAGGACACCCACCACTCTCTGGGAACACACTGAGCCGGGTGATGGCTATGTCCTCAGGAGCCAGGCATGCAGATGAAAGGCCTTGAGAGTGGGATGGACCAGAGTCCCCCTGAACCTGCATCAACATATCCCTGCAGAGGGACCGGAGACTCCTCCACCAACTGTTGTAGTAATGGAAACCATATTTGCCATGGCCAGAATGGTGCTACCAAGATTATGCTGGCCCCCTCCATTTGCAGCTTGATTAGCACCCTCTGAATCAGAGGAAAGGGAGGGAAAGCATAAAGGAACCTTCCGCTCCAGGAGAGGGACAACGCGTCTTGCTAGAAAACTTCAGGCCCTGGACCTAGTGAGCAAAAACTGGGCAGTTTTGCGCTGTGTGGGGACACAAAAAGGTCCAACTCTGGATGACCCCATCTGTCGAACAGATCCTCTTCAACAGATGAGAGAAATTCTCACTCATGCATGTTGGACTGTGTCCTGGTGTTTAGCATGCCTGGGCTGTGGACTGCTGAGAGAACCAGACTGGTCTAGTGCCCAGTACCAGACACTCATGGCCTCCCTGCACAGGGGGTATGAATGCGTTCCCCCCGCTTGTTGATGTAGAAGACAGCACTGAGGTTGTCAGACTGAATCAACAGCTGACCCAGGAGGAGATGGCTCTGAAAAGCCTGCATGGCATACAAGACTGCCTGCATCTCCAGGACATTAATGTGTTGGGAGGCTTCAATCCGTGACCAAGAGCTTGGAGTTTGAAAGGGACCCAGGTGTCCTCCCCAGCCCAAATTTTTTTTATTTTAGTTTTTATTGACCAGGAAGGAGGACTAGACAATTTTTGTTGCCTATTTTCAGCCTCGTCCCGAGGAGGGGGATACAGATGGATGCCAACTGAAAGTGAACCAGGTTTTAAGCTGTTGGTGGTATTTTTAGTGAATGGGGGAAAATTTGGCCAGGACACATTGGAAATTCCCCTATCCTTTTCAAGAAGTGCCATGGGATCTTTAACATCCACCTGAACTACCACCAGAACAGGCAGATGGGACCTCGGTTTAACGTCTCATCCGAAAGATGGCACCTCAGGAGTGCAGCACTCCCCTCATGCTGCACTACACTGTCAGTATTAGGATTTAACCCAAGTGCCTAGTGTGGGGATAGAACCCACAGCCTTCTGATCTTCTGGCCTCAGAGGCGAGTGTGCAACCTGCTGAGCCACTGACACGGAGAGGCATCCGTGGTGAGGATCTGGAAAGGGACCCCTCGTAACAGATTCAGTGGGTCCATCCACCACTAGAGCACCTTGTGAACCGGGGAACCAGCATTAACTGATCTAATTCATCCATGCTTTGGTCCCATTGCACTCTGAGGGTCCACTAAAGGACCCACATGTGCAACCTGGCTAAGGGAACCATGGGAATGGCAGCGGCCAATAGCCTCAGATATTACCCTGGCTGAGATATAATGGCTCTGTGCTACCTCATGAGCGTGGGCAATGAGGCACTCTGCCCTGGGACCACATCCCTTTGAGTTTGAAAGGGACCCAGGTGCCCTTCCCCAGACTGAACTAGAGGCATCCGTGGTAAAGATCTGCTGGGGGAGATCTGAAATAAGACCCCTTGTAACAGATTCTGTGGATCCATCCACCTCTGGAGCACCTTGTGGAACGGGGAGGAGACCAGCACTAACTGATGTAATTCGTCTGTGCGTTGGCCCCACTGCACTCCAGGGTCCACTGAAGGACCTGCATGTGCAACTTGCCTAAGGGACCCATGCGAATGGTCGCAGCCATCGGACCCAATAGCCTCCGATATACCCTGGCTGAGATATAACGGCTCTGTGCTACCTCCTGAGCTTGGGCAATGAGACACTCTGCCCTGTTTTAAGGTAGGAAGGCCTTGCCCTATGCAGAGTCCAGAACCACCCCTGTATATTGCAGCCTCTGAGACAGGGTCAAGATGAACTTGGGCAAGCTGACAGTGATGCCCAGGGAAGAAAACAGCTGAAGGGTTCTTTCCAGAGTCTGAAGGAGCTGGACCCTGTCATCCAAATAGGGGGAAAACGTATGGTCCCTCCCTTCTGAGACCTGCAGCTACTACTGCTGCCAAGCACTCTGTAAAGACCCGCGGTGCAGAGGATAAGCCAAAGGGCAATACCTTGAATTAGTAATGCTCACCCTAAAAAAGAAACTGGAGGAATCTGTGCGGTGGAAACACCGTGATAAACAGATAAGCATCCTGCACATCCAGGGAGCACAGCCAGTCACCCTGCTTTGAGTAGGGGTATCAGGACTGGCAGGGTGACCATGAAGAATGTTTTGTACTGGACATACAGGCTGAGATACATGAGGTCCAGAATGGGCCTCAGATTTCCAGTTCTTTTGGGGCCAGGAAGAATCTGGAATAAAATCCCCTGTTCTGTTGATGCCCGGGCACCTGCTCAATTGCCTTTTTCCCGCAGTAGGGACTGCACCTCCTCCTGGAGGACAAACAGATGGGCCAGAGTATAGGTGGAGGGCACTGGAGGGGTCTCTGGGGGTATCTGTATGAGTTCCAGAGTGTGACCACTCTCTATAATCTGAAGAATCCATGCATCTGAAGTGATGGTTCTCCACTGACTGAGATGGAGGGAGAACAGACCTCCAACCATAACCTCTTGGTCGGGGACTGGAAGAGGGGGATCTAGCAAGAAGTCAAGTGGAGGCACCAAAGGAGGAGGGGGTAGGCAAGACTGAGAAGGCCTTTCTCTTGCTTGAGGTACGGGAGGCTGTTCCAGACTTGTGGGACACCTTGCAAAAGGGAGGGTGCTGTCTGCCCTAGGCTGTGTATGACAGAGCATGTGGACAGACTTAGTAGCCTTGCCAGATGCCTGTAAATCATTGATGATGTCCTGAAAATCTAGCCCAAATAATTTAGAGCCATTGAAGGGGCGTTAAGCACTTGTTGGACATTAGCCGCAAAGCCTGAGACTCTCAGCCAGGAGTGCCTAGGAAGGCAAATGCCTAAAGGCAGCAGCCCTGGCACCAGTAGCTAAGATATATTACAGGGCCCTAAGAAGGTGCTTGCTGATATCCTCTACACTCTGCAAGCACTTGAGGACTGCCGGTTTCTGGGCACAGTCTGGGAAGGCCTGGGCTGCAGCTTGCCCTTCTTCCAGATGGTATTCTGGTATTTGACCATGTGAGAGAGATAAATGGCAATCCTTAGCCCCAAGGTAGAGGAGGCATAGACCCTTTTACCCCAAAGGTCAATCCTGTGGGATTCCCTGTCAGGGGGGAGGGAACTGAGGTGCTTAGGCAGCTTCAACCTGTCATAGGCTGCCTTGATGACCACTGAGTCAGTCTTGGGCTGGGCAGCTTAGTAAGGAAGACCCTGGGGAGCATGACATAGCTTATCCACCCAGCAGGGCATGGCTGGAACCACATCCGGTCTTTCCTAAGTGGCAGTAGTGGCATTCCTCAAGAATGGGAGGATAGAAGGAAAGATCTTAGGAGGGGATTCTGGGATTTCCAGAAAGTCTACCAGATCCTGTCTGGCGGCATCCTCTTCCTAAATATGGAAGCCCATGGCTGAGGACAGCTGCTTCATAACATTGAAGAAAGTAGGATCCTCTGGAGGAGACCTGGAGGTATGCTTGACAGAGTCCTCACTCGCTGAGGAAGCAGTGGACCTGTCAGAGGAAGGAAGTTCTTCCTCTTCCTCAGGCAGAATGAGGTTAGGATGGTGCTCCTCCTTGGCGTCAACCTGCTCCACATCGAGGTCCGACGAACAGGGGACTGATGACGGCCTTTGGGAACAGCCCATGGAGGCCGAGGTGGCGTCAACGACAACAGGGCCTTTGAAGGCGAGGAGGACCAAGGCCTATAAGCGCCCATCTGATGGACCAAGACTGTAGTAAACTTGGTCAGGATATCATTGAGGTTGATGAGATTAGACTGCTGTGTCAACAGAGGAGGGGTCAATGGGGACAGGGCATGATGACTCGTCCGTTGGGCCTTGGGAAGCATCATGCCTCAACGGGAGGGCTGTTGTCAACAAACCAGGCATTAACAGCCTGGGGGATACACCCAAGGGGTCACAAACAGGCTGCCTCTAAGAGGCAGGCGGCAGCCATTGGCTATGGGTCCGGTAGGAACGCAGGTGCAGCCGCAGCTGATGAAGTACCATTGAGTGTGCCCTGAAGAAGAAGCTATCAGGGAGCATGACCGCCACCGAGGGAGCGATCCTGATCTTGGTCTTTTATGACCCCCAAGGACTTGTCTCGGGCCTTGGTGGCCTGAAAGTTCAACGAACCTGCTGGCGACTTGGAAGCGGGGACCCCCGAGGACCCCTGCCTAGAACTGGCTACCTGTTCTTCCATCAGAAAATGTTTTAGAGCCTTTTTACATCACCTGAGGGTGGTTTGGTTCAATTTGTGGCAGAGCTCAAAGTCCGAGATGTTGTGGCCAAGTCCAAGACAGCAGACACAGAGAGAATGTTAGTTTGTAGAGGCAATCTTCTTTCCGTAGCGGCTGCGACAGAAGAGAGAAGTGGAAGGAATAACTCTTGACATAAACAAGGTAGGGAAATCTCTTGTGAAAAGAGATTCTAAAAAACTAAGTAAAATAAAGTCTTAGGCAAAAATGGTGCAAAACAGTGTTAGAGCTTCCATGGAGACCTAAGTGAACAGAGTCGATGGTGGGAAAGAACTGAGGAAGGAGCGGGGCCACTCACATCTTCATAGGGTTGGTGGCGTTGGCACGTGACTTTGGTGTGGGCAGCCCCAGTGCTACTGCTGGAAAATCTTCTGTGTGGCTCCTGCTTCACTGATAGTGAAGTTCCTATAGTGTGACCTGATGACTGAGATACCCCTGAAGAAGATATCAAGGTTTTTATCCAGCCACATGCAGAGGTACTTGAAGTCGGAGACTACTTCAAGGGGGAGCCATCGAAGTCTTGAAGATGGGGGGTTATGAGGTCAAGCAAGTCTGCTTTGTGCCAAAAGTCATGGACACAATCTTTCTGGCAGTAATAGAGACCCAATTTTAGCGAACCCAATGTTGCACATTATCGAAGTCATGTTGAAGCGATGATTCCAGGTCAGGAACAGAGGACTGAAAGGACTTACCAAAAAAAAAAAAAAAAAAAAGAGTACCAAGTCATCCAGGTATATGTGGATGTGTGAGGAGACACAGACGAAGAGCAGTTTGTTGAGGAAAATCAAAAAGACTATAGGGCCCAGAATAGAGCCCTGTGGGTCTCTGGATCTGATGGTGATGGTGAGGATAAGGCATCACCAACCTAGCAGACTGAAGCTGGTCAATAACGTAGGAGTGGAACCAGCTAACCACAGTCAGACAGAGCCCCCCACGCATATCAGGAGGAGGATGTAGTGGCCACATTAACACCTTGGTTGGGTCAATAAACCTGGCAGAGATGACTTGTCCCTGGGACCAAACCTGTAGTAATGGCTCAGAGCAGGGACGAGATCGTAGAATGAAATTTATGATACCTAGACTAGAAGGGGCAGAGAAAGAATGTTAAACTAAGAAGGAATGCTGAGAAAATATCTGTCACTCACTTATAACTGTAGTTCTACCATAGGTATTCCGTTCATATCCACACTGCAGCAGTGTGCTGGGCATAGCTCAGTCACCAGATGACTTCAAGCCAGAATCCTCCCACCACCCATGGTAGCCTCCTCTGGCATCACTGCTTTGCACACTGGAAACAGGTATCTGCATCAATTGCCGGGAGAGGTCAGATAGCTTGTGTAGGTGTGAACTGAATACCCACAGCAGAACTAGGATTACAGGTGAGTAGCCTATATTTCTACCTACTGGGGCTCAGTTCACTATCCACAGTGTGGCACATTCCTAGCAGTTCTCCAGGAGGAGAGGGGCAAAGGACCCTTGTTTGGCAAAAAGAGACTGGAGGACTGAGGTCCTAAACAGCACTGTAACAACTGAGCACAGCAGTGCTGTAGTGGGTGATGAACGTGTGTGCTTTGGACCAGGAAACATCCCATAATATCTCAGATATACCTGGCAGAGGCCACGGAGGCAGCGGTATGTTGGTGGAATGAGCCTTCAACACCTTGGGTGGCTCCCTACCAGCCAACCCATAACACAGATTGAGACAAGGTGAGATCCACGTGCTGAATGTCTGCTTAGCTGCCAGTGTGCCAGATGTGGCTTCAGTTTAAGTGACAAACAACTTGTGAGCCTCACTGCAAATCACTGCTGAATGCTCCTTGTAACAGGAAAGCAACAGGTGTAAGTCCAGGGTATGAAATTTATGCTTGCCATCTGAGGTAGGATAATTAGACTGGGAAATACATCACATGGGTCAGGTAAAACTCCGAGACCACCCTGGGCAGGAACTTTGCTCTGGGGCAAAGGATGACTTTGTCCTTGTGGAAAGCCAGCTACAGATACGTCACTGAAAGTAGCTGAAGCAAACTCATCCTTCTGGCTGAGGTGATAGCAACCAAGAAGGCGATCTACCATGACAAGTGTAACAACTCACACTTGTGTAGTGGCTTGAATAATTTACTCATCAGCATCGCAAGCAACAGCAGTAGGTCCCACCAGAGGGGAAGTGATCCAGGCCTTTGAAAAAGCACCCGATAACTTTCTTCTGCACCACTGTTAGCAAACCAGCCCGCACCTGATATACGAAGATGGCCACCAGCTGCACCTTGAGGTTATGGCTCCTCATCCTGACTGAGACAAGGAACAAAGATAGTCGAGGATCTATGCCAGTGGGCAGCCAAGGGGATTGATATCTTTGCCCTGACACCACACTGAGAACTTCTTCCACTTAAACACATATGTTTTTTGAGCAGACTACTTAAGGGACACCTCCACTACCTTGATAATGCCTTACAAAAGGCCCAGGGTCTGGAACTCTAACCACTCTGGTACCAAGCCAAGAGGTGCAGGACTGAAGGTGAAGGTGCTGTACTGTGCCTCGTTCTCTCGTCAGCAGGCCCAGGTGGAGCGAAGGCCCCAGTGGAACCTGCTGCTGAGGCTAAGGAGATCTTTGTACCAGAACTGCTTTATCCTGTCAGAAGCGCTCCGGATCAGGTTTGCCTTGTCCGGATGTGCCTTGAATACCACCCTGTGGAATAAAGGGAAGGAAGGAAAGACGTACAGAAGGCTTGGGGTCCAGGGTGGGCTGAAAACAGTCTCAGCTTTTTGTTTCCTCAGTAGGATAATGGGTCCACCAGAGGTGTGCCCCACCAGGTGAATATCTGAAACACCACATCTTGATGCAAAGACACTCATGGATGTCTCACCCACATGGCATCCAGCCCTGCTTGTTCAGGTGGAACATGGTGGTTGTGTTGTTGGTCTGGATTTGAATGACTGGACCCTGACACAGGGGAGCAAACTTCAACAGTGCCAGGCCTAGCAGAGACAGTTACCTGGGTCAAAGTGAGGATCAGCTTTGGGCAGACAAACTGAGGTTTTGTGGATACAGCCACCACTCAATGGTGTCCAGCATGGGCTGCATCACCAGGATCAGGTGACCATGGCACTGAGACGACTGGTGCCCCTGCTCCCACTGGAGAAGGCATATATGCCAGTGGGTCCAACGGATCACACTGGTTGAAGCAACCATGTACCCAAGTAACCAGTGAAATTGCAAGACTTGGCACAATTGCCCAACTCAAAATGATCAGGCAAAAGATCCTCTGCTCTGTCCACAGGCAAGCAAGCCCTGGCTTGGTGGAAGTCCAACTCTGCTCTAATGAACTTTATCACTTGCATGGGAACCAGCTTGGACTTGGTCATGTTGGCTAAGAAGCAGCGGTCCCAAAGGCCTGAAAAACCAGATCCCAGGATCGCTCCACTGCTTCCCTGGAGATTCTGATCACATGCCAGTCATCCAGGTACAGACAACCCCCTGGCACTTCTACGCGGGAGGTAGACTGCCATGATTGAGAGGTACTTGGTAACTGCACTATCTCACTTTGAGGGGGCTCTTGCAGTAGGTAATCACCTTGAGGACTGAGTCCCAAGCAGTGTGAATCATAAGAAGTTGAAACATGAGAGGCAGGAAAGGACAGGAGTTCCTGATGCACAGTTAAGCCAAACCCTGTCCTGTGCCTAGAAGCAATGTCCAGACTGTAATGCTTTGTGAAAGTGTGGACTGAACTCCAGGTAGCCGCAGCACAGATGTCAGCAGCTGACACATTCCTGGAACAAGCAGTAGAGGCAGCCATATGCCTGGTGGGATGCCCCTTGACCTCCCCTGGAAGAGCTTTACCATATTTCTGGTAACAGAAGACAATGCTGTTTGCCAACCATTGGATATAAACACAGTTTGGAAACTGTGGCACCTTCTCTCCAGGCTGCAAAAGAAATGAAAAGCTGATCCATTTCCTGGACAGACTTTGTCCTATTAGTGTAACAGCATAAGATTCTGTGTACATCTAAAGTATGAAGAATCACTTCTCCCCAATTATAATGCTCACGGTAATACACAAAGTTGAATCGACTCGTTTAAAGTAAACTCAGAAACCACCTTGGGTAAGAACTTAGGGTTGGTAGGAAGAGCCACCCAGTCTCTATGAAAAATCACATAAGGCTCCTTACAAATCAGGGCCTGAAGCTCGGAAATCCTTCAAGCTGAAGTAACTGCCACTAAGAAAAGCACTTCACAGGACAAATAGCATATGTCACAGGACCAGCAGGTTCAAAGGGAGGCAGAGTCAATTTTTGTAAAACAAAAGTAAGATCCCAAGGTGGCGTGGGACTGCGCACTGGGGGTCTGATGCAGAATTCCCTTCAAGAGCATTTTGGAAACTTCCAGTTGAGCTACTGTCCTACCATCCACCAATGAATGATAGGCAGAGACACCCGACAGATGGACCTTCAAAGACGGGTAACTCAGGCCCAAATCATATAGATGCAGGAGATACTCCATGACAGACTGAACAGGGCATGAAAAGGGGTCCCAACCCTTCGAGGTGGGTCAAATAGAAAAACGTTTCCACTTCATAGCATATGTTGTTCTCGTAGAAGGTTTTCTAGCCTCTATGAGGACTTGCGCCACCCTGGAGGACACTCCAAAGCGCAAAACTGCTATGTCCTGAGGTGCCACGCGTGAAGGTGGAGGGATTTCAATCCCGGATGGACCAGTGTGCCCTCCTCCTGAGTCATAAGATCGGTTCAGAGGGGCACATGTTGTGCAACTGGACTAACAGCGTGCCCTGTTGAAGCAGGTGCAGAAAGGCCTAAAGAGCAAACAGCACCACCTTCATCTCCAACATGTTTATGTGAAGAGAAAGCTCTGCTTGGGACCACATGCCTTGAGTTTTGTGGTCTCCCAGATAAGCACCCCAACCCATCCCTGACGCATCTGTTGTCACAATCTGGGAGAGAGGGAGGAGGGGATTGAAAAGGGCCCCCCTTGGTGAGACTGGAGAGATCCTTCCACCACAAGAGATCCCTCTGCATTGAAATGGAGACCATGACCATCTGGTCCAGGTCGTCCAGTCTCTGATCCCGCACTCCCTGAGCGTCCACTGCGAAATTCACATGTGGAGCCTGGCTAAAGGCACTGTGGGGATGATTGCTGCCATAAGGCCCAACAGTCGAAGAATCGACCTGGCCGAGACCCTCCTGCTGGAGGCCACCAAATGGGCCTGCCTCTGCAAGGTGTCTGCCCTGTCTAGAGGAAGGAAAGCCATACCCTGTACAGTATCCATCACTGCGCCAATAAACTGGAGACGTTGCGAAGGGACAAGTTGAGATTTTGGGAAATTCACAGTGACCACATGTGTAAAGAGATGCAGGGTAGATGATAGTGATAGTTCCAGTTGCTCCCTTGACGGGGCTGACAGAAGCCAGTCACCAAGGTGGGGGAACACACAGTGGCCCCGACGCCTCAGGGCCACCGCCACTACCACCAGGCACTTGGTAAAAACCCGAGGTGCCGAAGATAGGCCAAAGAGAGGGGACTTGAATCAGTAATGTTCCCTCTGAAAGAAGAATTGGAGGTAGCGATGATGGTCCTTGAAGATCGGAATATGCAGGTATGCATCCTGCATATCCCCGAGCGCAGAGCCACTGTCCCTTGTGCAGAAGGGGCAGCAGATCTGGGAGGGTCAGCATTCAAAACCTTTTTTACTCTATGTACAGGTTTAGAGCACTGAAGTCCAGAATTGGATGCAGATCTTCCATTTTGGGGACCAGAAAGAAGTGGGAGTAATACCACTTTGCTTCCTGGTGGTATGGGACAGACTCTACTGCTTCTTTTTGTAACAGAGCCTGGATTTCCTCTCAAAGAAGATGGGTGTGCACCTTTGGATAATGTGACTGCACCAGAGGCCTGTCTGGGTGGGTTTCCCAGAAACTCCAGAGTGTAGTATTGCTCTATGAGCTGAAGGACCCATAGGTCGGTTGTCACTGCTCTCCACCCTGGCAAGTGACAGGCGAATCTTCCGCTCAAAGGCTCCTCCAATGGACCCTGAAGAGGAAGGGCGGACTGCAAGTTAAGCGGGGGTCGGGAGAGCTGCATCTGACACTCTCTGGGCTTTTGTTGGAGGGGGTGGCTGCTGCTGCTGACAGACCCAAACGCTTGGGCTGACATCTGGCCATCTGCTGCGGTTTCGTCTGCCTTTTTCCTTGCCGACAAAAAGGCTTCTTTGCCTGGAACTTGGGTCAGTACATGGTATGCACTGACTTGAGAGCCTGGCCCTTGTCTTTCAAACAAGTGATGATGTCCTGTGTGTCTCCTCCAAACAGGATGGAGCATCTAAAAGGGGCATCCTGGATGGCTGCTTGGACATTTTGAGCCAGACCCGACACCCTCCACCATGAGAAGCATCAGAGGCTAATCGCTGTAGCAGCTCCACTTGCCGAAGAGTCCACTGTGTCGTATGTGGCCCTGAGGGAGTGCCTGCAAGTCACTTTTGTGGCTCGGATAGAATCCGCTAGGATGGACTTTGATTCAGAGTCCCATAGAGCCTCTATGGCCAGCTCCAGCTGGACAAACAGTGAATTTTGATAGACCAGCATGTGGCCCACACAATTCAATGCTCTCATGGCCAATGTGGAAGAAGAGTAAAATGTTCTTCCGAATTGGTCTAGCTGCCTCAACTTCTTGTCAGGACAGGAGGTGCTCATGTGCCAGGGCTTGGAAGACTGGTCATGGGCTGCCGCAATAATCAACAGGGTTCGCCTTGGGGTGGGTACTTAGGTGTTCTTTCCCCTCTGGCATCCAGTAAGTGCGGTCTGCCTTCTTAGCCACTGCCAGGATTGAGGAGGGCATCATCCATATGGTGGATGCCAGGTCCTCGTGTGGCTCCAGCCGGGGAGTAAGAATAGGAACCGCTCCCTGCATGTCCGGGTGTTTGGCCAGTCTTTGGCATTTTTGGATCCAGGGGCGCCCTGCTTTCCAATCATAGACTTCTATTTCATGGAGCAGGTCTGCGAATGAAGGGTCCTCCTGGGGCTTGGGGGATTCCTTTGGCGGAGGCTCCCCAACAGGCGGGGTTTGAAACCCTGAAGCCGCCGATAAGGAGGAGTCAGAATCAGAATCCTGGTCCGAATCCGAGGAGTGGACATTGGGACAACCTGGTTCACCGGAGTCCAGAGGTAGCCTCTCTAGCATCTGGACTGATGTTGGCTCCTTCGGAAGGGCCGGCTTTGGGGGATGCTGTGGTGTCAGTGCCAGCCTAAGCAATTGGACCCCTGGGCTCCTGGGGACCTCCCTCAGAGGTTGACGGCTGTCCAGGTTCAAAACAAGCTGCATCTTGGTTGCAGACCACCAGGACTGGAGAATCGCTTTAAAGTCCATTGGGTTCTGAGGAGGAGGCAGCGGGGGCTGGTAGGCCGGCGTATAGCCTGAGGCAAAACCCGGCATATGATAATGAGACAGTGGGTACCCTGACACATAAAACCCTGATGGGGGTAGCCCGAAGGGTTATACGCATGGAAATGAGGTGGCGGGAATGCTGACGGAGGGCCTGACTGAGGGTAGTCCAGCGTAAGGCCTGACAGCGGTGCCAGGGACCCTGCGGAGCTCCAAAGCCTGTGCTGAGGGATCCAGAAAAACCAGTTCCGACGTTGGGCCGGCAGGTGGCGGACGTGGCGGAGGCAGGGGAATCCCTGGCAGAGAGCAGGTGGCTGGGTTCTGTTAGAATTGCTAGAGGCACCTGACCCCAGGTCCAGAGGTGAGCTAGGTGAGAAGCTACCTGCCAGAGGCCCCTAATCCTCTGCCCCTCTAGGAATAGGGGAGGGTGGAGGGACCACTTCCAGTGGTGAGGAGGAGGCCCAGATGGGAGAACCCTCCGGGGCAGGCTGAGAAAGGTCCGTCAACTGGGATTCATTGGGGCCGTCGCCAGACACCGACGCCAGGTCAGTCAAGCCAACGCCTGACTTATCAGTCGTAATGACTGCGCGGACGTCAGGCAAGCCGATGCGCAGCTTATCAGTCGAAGCTGGGCAGGCTCTGGACTCTTCAGAGCCCGAAAGAACAGCTTGGGTTGGGCGTTCATCAGAGGGCCCAACTAGTGACTCATCAGCCCTGCTCGCTGCGACAGACCTGGCAGAACAGATGGGTCTAAACGCAGCCGAGACCTCGGCCAAGGTGCCCGCAGTCACTAAGACTAGTTGCAGCGGGAGGCCAGAGGACTGCTTCTTAGGCAGGGCTGAGTGGGCCATGGTGGCTGACTTCCTGGAGGAAGAGGACTGCAGCTTGCCAAAGGGGCCCGCAGGTGGCCTTGGGCGGGAGGGGGACCTGTCCTGGTCCCGATGCTTCTCTTTTTTGTGCCTGGATTTGGTGGGTGAGGATGAAATGCTGCAAAGTTTTTGGAGCTCTTTCTCCATGGTGGCCATTTGTTGCTTCATGAAGTGAGCTTTGAGGGCCTACTGGTGGTGCTTCCGTGTGGCTGGGTTGAAACTGGCACAGGCCTCACAGTCCTCGACATTGTGCTCCGAGCCTAGGCAGAAGAGGCAAAGAGAATGCAAATCCTTGTGCGGTAGTTGCGCACTGCACGAAGCACACTTGTCCTTGTGGTCGAAGCTGGACAATGACGACATGCACAAAATTACAATTATTTACTGAAAATATCAAGACATAAATGGATACTCATCGAAAAAGTGGTCAAACTGCAGTGTACACTCTCTGTGAGGTCTGACATGATCAGGTCGATGGCAGGAAAGAACTGGAAGGTGGGCATGGGGACCGCCCCACTATATAGGGTCAAGCTGATGTTGGTCACGTGACGTCGGGTGGGCAGTTCCCCATCAGACACTGCTGGCTAAAGTTTTCTACGTAGTCCTGACGCCAGGAGGCGCAGTCCTCAAATTTATTACCTAACTGCAAGAGCCCTCTCAAAGTAAGATCTGCCTCTGCTGATGTTGCTGGTAGTCAGAGCCATGAAAGGGGCTTCTTCACCTTGGCAGGCTGGACAGCCTGGTGAGACAATGCTGAGTCTAGGGTGACACTGCACTTCTCAGTAAATCTGATGGTCCATCACTCCAGGGCTGATGAGGTCAGTGCCCAAAATGTCACGTCCACTAACTTATGCTGGATCTCTTGGTTAAATATATAGGGACGCAGCCAGATCCTATGTTGCATGGATACTGCCATGGTCTTAGAACAGGTGAACGAGTCACCCATGACCAAGGCAGTCTGCATCTGGTGCTTAGACAGCACACAGCACAGATCCCGAACTGCCTGGGCCTCCACCTGGCTTGAAGTTAGGAGCAGGGGAAAAGGTCACTGATGAGGTCATAGAGGGAGTGACCACACCGAGCCATTAACATGACATAGCTAAATTGCTGAAGGTAGCCGCATAGAGCTTCTTGGTCATGAAGTCCTGTTTACTGGACTCTTTGTCAGGCGTCTTATCCACATCTCCATGGCCTTTCATCTTCCTGAAGGTCAAGTTAGAGATAAGTCCCTAGCCGAGGGGTGGTCCAAAAACCCAGAGGGGCTCCTGACAGGGACCGCACACTTGCAGACTAAGTTGGTAGGGGTGCCAGGTAGGATGTAGGGTGCTGTCATAGACTAAGCACTGGCCCCAGTATGGCCGCCACTCCCAGGGACCCCTTCAGGATGTCTGTGAAGGGGTAAGGTTCCCTATTTTGGACTATTTCAGTGGAACACTTAAAGTCTTGGACATGTGTTGGAGAAGGGGTAAATGAGGTTGTCTCTCTGTAATCATCAACAGTCAGACTAATTGAGGTGTGGTTAGCATCGACTAGAGGAAGTCAATGAGGAATCTTTCTCTGAGTCGGAGTCCCCTTTTAAGGACGGCTGGGGCCACTTCTTGGGGGTATGGATGATTCTGCCATCTGGGGTGATCATCACGGACAACTGCCTGGGCATCTGTGCATGGTCAAGACTCATTCATGAGGACCTCGTTCCATAGCTGAAGAAGCGAGGGCTCCAGCATGATCAGTCAAGCAGGAGGAAACACTGGCTGAATGACCTCCAGCCGAGGCTCAGAAAGCATTGGCACCAACGAGGGGACACAAAGTGCTGTGTGGGACATACAGGCAAACCCCATCCTGGCCACTAAGTGCTCACTGCTATCACAGGAGATCTTCATTCTTCCTCCTAAGTCAATGCCATCACCAGTCTTCCGCAAAAGATGAAGAGCTCAATGGGTGTAAAGGTCTGCATTGACTAGAGTGTCATAAAGGGCGGGACTGCAAGTGTAACCTCAATTATCAATCCCCTAGAGGTGGACAGGTGTCCACTGACTGGACCGGGGTAGACCACATGCTTCAGCAGCATCACTATGATGGGTCTTGCAGAAGGTACCTGAAGAGAACCACTAATGGAGGCTGCGCTGGGGCTGCTCAACTAGGGTCACTAGCTGTGCCTCCTCCCCAGCTGGGGGAGGGATTGGGCAGAACCAGAGCTTTACAGAGCGACAAGACCTCATCAACCTCAACCTCAGATTCCTGGCTGACTGTTTCAAGAAAAACCTCAAGCAGCTCCTTGACCAGAGCTGATGTTGACTACTCCAGCAAGGGCTCTGTGGTAGCACTGACTGTTTCCTTGACCAGAGGTAGCTCAACCAAGGTCATCCTCTCAGGAGACTCAAGAGACCTGGAAGAATGGGAACATTCCCTCTCCCATGAATGATGGGGATGCTTTTCATGCTTCTTCTGACAAGGAGGGCTCTTCCCAAAAGTCTGGAGTGTGGTGTACATGTCACAGAACTCCCCAAACAGAGTTTCCATGACAAGGCTCATAGGGACCACAGCCAAGGTAGATGAAGAGCCCACCATCACTGCTTCCTCCATGGTTGCAAACTGGGCTGCTTACCCAATGCCAGCTGGAGCCCATCAACATTCCTGTGGCCTACCTTGGAGAAGGCATGCCTTCTGTTCTTCCAAAGATGAAGGATGCATGACCTGGCAAATGGGTACCCTCCCAAAGTCTTGGTTCACCCCAGGCAATAGAGGCGTGTGTTGTGTGGGTCCATGGCAGCCATTTTATGCCACCACCTAACACACTGCTTAAACCCTGATTGTTTACAGTCTATATTCGAATAGTCGATGGAGCAGTAACCAGAAGGCAAAAGACACGCATGCTGAAGACAAAATGTTGAAAATCACCACCATTTTAGCACTTAGAAAAACTCTGAATTCTCTCACACTTCAGGATCTGTGAAGTAGGAGATCTGTGCCTTCCAGCAGAAAAAAAAAGACCTTACGTCAGATGGGGTGGAGATGGAGGATGACACCACAGGTAGTGGGAGGAGTCTAGCTTGAAGACAGTAGGTGAAGAAGCTATGCCCTACATACTGCCAGAGTGTGGCTAGTGAACAGAATCCCAGCTGGTGGAGTAATCAGTTTCTCCTGTACAGCATGAAGGAGCAAGATCGGGAGTTAGTTCCTAGGTTAAGAGGAGTCATTGCCTTTGTTGAGGATGAGGACTTAAACCTTCTTCAACGCCCTGGAGATAACCCAAGCTAAAATGAGGGGTTAAAGTGGGAAGCAATCAGAGCAGTGATAACTGGAGCAGAGAGCTGCTGAATTTTGGTGTCCAACCATTCAAGGCTTTGACCTCTGGAAGGGGGGGGGGGGGAGAGAAGAGCAGTGAGAACAGCAGTAGAAGAGGTGCCTGAGAATGAAAAAGAGGTTTGAGTTGTGAAAGGGGAAGTGAGAGGAAGAAGATGAGTTGAGTTGCGGAAGGAGGGAAAACGAAATGGCACAAGAGGTGAAATCAGGTTATGGATGGAAGGGTCATATAGTCTGAAGACTGGAATAGGAGACTGGGTAAGGAGATCAAAAAGGTGAATAACCTTCCAGAACTTTGCTGGGGAACTGAAGTTTTTTTTTTTTTTCCCCAATTGTTTAATCAGGTGAGACGTACTAAGCTGAAAGCTTTTGTACAGGTGCAACCTGGGAGCACAGGGAAGTTAACTGACTTGCTCAGGGTCACACAGTATATGCAAGTGGGGGCTATGGGATTCAAACCCAGGTCTCCAGATTTGCAGCTCAGAGCCTTAAACCACTGTGCTATACTGCCTCCAAAGGTTGTTCTCAAGGTTGCAAGAGAAGTAACTGCTATGGCTTCCCCGGTGGCCTTCAAGCTGGCATTCTGGAGTGGTTTGTTTCTCAACAAGTCTTCAGGGGAGCTAGAAGCCTTGTGGATATGCCAGGGAATCACAAGCATTAAACTAGTTAATGGATTCTGGAGCTTTTTCACAGGCAGCTGTTTGAATCACTCCCTCAGGATCAGGGGGGCTAAATGAAATGAGAGCCCTCCCCGATTACCACATAACCTTTTTTTCTACTTTCTTGTCCGTGTCTGTCACAGCGAAAGGCATGGGCAAGTATTTTCTTAGTGCCATTTTTAAAAGCTTTATGTTTGGGGACTAACACTCCATTTAGATCAAGTCAGACCCAACGTGCTCATAAATGTTGCCTCCTATTTATCCACTTCAGTTTCCATGGATACCAGATTCAGCATCCAGGCCATTTGACTAACAAATGTAGTATAGAAGGGAAAGTCTTCATTGACTCCAGGTGGGGAACCGGTTATTCTCTGAGTTTTCCTCAGTTCTTCCTCCTTGACAAAATCCTGTTCAGCACAGAGGGTTTTTTTTTTGGGGGATGGAGCAGGGATTCTCTGCAAGATTTGGAAAACTGAACCATCTGAATAATGTCCTCCACATAGAGTACTGTGTGTGCTGGCACCAGTTCCTCTATTTGCTTTTTAGGCAAAGGAACCGTAAAGTGCATCTGTTTATTGTTTGTTTGTTTGTGTTTACCAGTCAAGGTGGGTAACAGCTAGACAGAAAAAATGATTTCCTTGTTTCTTGCCATCTGTAGCATTAGGGCTGTCTATTATATTGCCCTGTGCTCCGTATTGGAGTTTGAGTATGGCTTGGCAATCTTATCAGTCTCCTTTAATAAAGACTGCCTGCAGCATTTTTCAGTCTTTTTGGGAGCCAGAGACAGCCACGGAGGAGAGGCACCACACTGAAGCACACTTTCTACCCTCAGTGGAACCTTTCTCTATGTTTAGGTCAGTGATTTCACAGGACAGTACTCTTGTGATGCTGATGTGGAAGCTGGTGCAGACAACTGCTTTTTAGCTGCTCTCTCTTTGTTTTAGGGCAGAAACATTTTCAGAATTCACAGTTTTCAATACTGTGACCGTGTCCCAGTCAATCAAGGCACAGGTCATGGACATCTGCTTTTGCCAACCAGTGCAGACAGTACTGAAAATGCTTAAATTTAGTGGCACCCGTTTTCTTTTTGGCATTTTTTGTTATGCCAAAATGATAGAAAAAGATGCCAAAATGTTTGCAGTGGTCATAGTGAAGAAAAAAAATACAACCATTTTAAAACTAAAGCCAATTCAAATACAAAAAAAACAGTTTATTTTAAGTCATTTAAGTTACCATATATCAGTATCAGGAACAAAAAAATTGTTTCATTACTTCAAAGAATCATCATGGAACCAAGAAAAGCTGCTACAACACAATAAAATAAAATACACTGAAACCTAACGAAATACTAAATAAAAATGCTAATCAGCTTTTTATTTTAAACTTAACCACTAGGACTGGAGCAGCAGTATGTGGCATCTGATCTCTTCATCAGAGAAATACATCTGCCATTAGAACACTAAGGGGCGCATGACTACAGTGCAATTTGAACCGTGTAACATTCTGAAGTTCTGTCTCCTGGGCAACAACTCAGGACTGCGATGATGCAATTTTGTATGAGATCACTAGACACTCTCTTTGTTACAAGCACAGACTAGGTGTTAGCTTTCTGATGTTCGGTGATGAGCAGTTCTTCACCACTAGATTCCTGACCCAGTAGAGTTCGCCAAGCTATTTTGTGGGCTTCCCACACTACTTTAGTAATATCCTCCGAGGAGTAAGCTGTTTTTTTTTATTGATGGTGTTATCCTGAGCGTGTATCTTTTCTTGCAGCCAATTTTAAGTTGGTGTTTTATTTTATTTAGTACTAGAATTACAAATACCTTTGAACCAGAGGTTCTTTTACAAAGGTTATTTTTTAAAATTTATTTATTTATTAAACTCTAGGATTACAAGTACCTTTGAGCAGGAACTGCTCGTTTACAAAAGTTCCATGTTGGAGGATAGGGAGTAACATACAACAATGGTAAACAATGGTAACAATCATAACATACAGATTACTTGTACATAAATAGTTCAGTCAATATGTTGAAGTAGAACAACACTAGCTAGCTTCTATCAGAATTCATGGTGAAACGGTATGCGTCATAACAATAAAGGTGTAACACAGTAATATTAAGCAGTGACAAACAATGGGAAATACGCGTCAATACACATTAATGGTGCAAAACAGCAATAATGAGGCAGTAACAAGCATTGAGAATTATAAGAGGGGTTGACACAATAAGGGGACAAGTCAGGAAACTAGGCACAAAATTGACAGGAAAGGGGTGGGGAGGAAGGGTGAGGTGGGAGGTGGCAGTCTTAAGTGAGACTGTCAAAAAGTGCAGAGGTAGAAGAACTGCTGAGGGGGGACGAAGGCAGGGTGGGAGGACAGGCACGGGAGACAGGGTGGGGAAGCAGTGTGGGGCATGAGCAAATGAAAGGCTAAGAGTGTAGGTGTAAGTAAGGTAGAAGAGAGGTGGGGTGGGGTGAGTGGTTATGGGTGTGACAGCAGGAAGAGGGGTGTGGGAAGGAGGTAGTGAGCAAGGGAGGGGGAAGCGGAAGGGAAGGAAGGAAGGGGGTGAGAAGAGGTTATAGTGGAGAACAGGGAGGGGAAAACAGGGAAGGGAGAAGGGAGGGAAACTCAAACAGAAAGGGTGGAGGTGAGCCACAGAGAGAGAAAGAGAGGAGTGGAGGAGGTAAAGGGGGGCAGAGTGAGTAGAGAGGAGGATGTGGGGTTTAATAGGGTTTGGAGAGCCATGATTTTTTAACTACCCACATTGTAAAAGTAAACCAATTTAGTTTTACAAATCTGAAAGTGATTACTGTGTATACAATATAAAACAACAACAGAGAAATCACTACAAATTCTTACCTGAATAATAAATATCTTGGGCTTTCCCACTAAACTCTTGCACCTGTCGCCCTTGAATAGTTCGGTCAGCTCCTGAATTTTGATTTTTGCATCATGGGCATAAATATGGTCACTTTCCCCATGACTTAGGAACACACACAAGAAGCAGTCAGCATCAGTATGATCAGAATTTGCCGCTGTAATAATACACATAAAGTACAGTTATGTAAGAACTTACCGTAACAGTAGATCTTCGAGAGAGGCTCTTGCAGTAGGTAATTACATATAGGACTGACACCGGCAGGTGGCAGGACCCCACAGAAAATTTTCTAGCTAGCAGTCCCTGGCGAGGGACCACCTCCACGTCAGGAGACGTCGGTATAAAGGGGCGGTCCCTGATGCCCGCCTTCCAGTTCTTTCCCGCCACAGGCCAGAAAAGCCGGACGAGAGAGGAGCGGATATTTCCCTCACTGGAAAAGGAGCTGAAAAAGCCTAGGGGATGGAGAGGCAGAATATTTCATTGTAAGAGCCTCTCTCGAAGATCTACTGTTACGGTAAGTTCTTACGTAACTGTACTATCTTACTTCGAGAGGGCTCTTGCAGTAGGTAATTACATATAGGACTGAATCCCATGCAGTCTAGAAGAAAGAGGCACCGGGAGGAGGAAAACTACTCCAAGAAGCAGTTCTAGCTGTGCAAGCCTCAAGATAAGAGGCCTTGCAGAACAGCCAGCCCGAAGCCTGCTCTACGGCGAGAGGCAACCTCCAAACTGGAGTCTTTAGTAAAGGTATGGACGGAAGTCCAGGTGGCTGCAGCACAGATGTCTGCCACAGACACATTTTTGAAACAAGCCGCTGAGGCAGCTGCTACTCTGGTGGAGTGGCCTCTTACTTGACCCGGAAGGGTCTTGTTGTATTTGTCATAACAGAAAGTGATGCAATGAGCCAACCACTTAAGATAGGCATTGCTTGGAAACAGCACTGCCTTCCCTTTTATGAGCCAAAGAGACGAACAATTGATCAGTCTTTCTGAGATCCTTCGTCCTGTTGGTGTAGTATCTCAGAATCCGGTGAACATCCATAGTATGGAGTAAATACTCCCCTTGATTAGAGTACTGCGTAAAAAGGCAGGTAACTCAATGGACTGATTTAGAGTAGACTCAGCTACTACTTTACGGAGAAACTTAGGATACGTGCGAAGAGCAACATGTTCCTTGTGAAAAATCAAGTGTAGGATTTTACACATCAGGGCCTGGAGCTCAGAAATTCTCCGAGCAGAAGTAATGGCCACCAGGAAGAGAGTCTTCCACGAAAGGAACTTCAAATCTGCAGAAGCTGCAGGTTCAAAGGGAGGGAGAGTAAGTTTCTCGAGAACGAAGTTCAAGTGCCAAGGGGGGGGGTGCAGCAGCACGAATGGGGGGCCTCAGATTGAGGACCCCCTCTAAGAAAGGTCTTAGAGACCTCCAATTGTGCGAACGTTTTGCCCGCAAAGGCAACATGATAGGCCGAAATGGCCGCCAAGTGTACATTCAGCGAAGAATGACTAAGACCCAGGTCAAACAGATGACGTAGATACTCCAGCAGAAGCCCCGCTGAACATGAGAAGGGTTCCGCGTTCCTGGAAGCAGCCCAGATAGTGAATCTTTTCCACTTCATGGCATAAGTGGATCTGGTAGAGGGTTTTCTGGCCTCCACCAAAATCTCCGTCACTTTGGCAGACACTCCAAAACGAGATTGGGCTAAGTCTGCAGGAGCCATGCATGCAGTTGAAGGGATTTGAGGCCTGGATGGACCAGGGTCCCCTGATCCTGGGTCAGTAAACCTCGAGAAAGAGGAAGAGGAGGATCCTCGGAGTATTGTTGTAGAAGAGAGAACCAAACTTGCCTGGGCCAGAAAGGAGCAAACAGAATCATTCATGCTCCTTCTGAAGCTAGTTTCTGCAAGACTCGTGGGATAAGTGGAATTGGGGGAAAGGCATAGACTTAATCTGTCCTTCCAGTCTAGAGAAAGAGCGTCTCTCCAGAAAGCGCCTCGCTCTGGAATGAGCGAGCAGAAGATGGGAAGCTTTGCGTTTAGAGGGGATGCGAACAGGTCGACCTGTGGTGTTCCCCAAAGTCGGAAGATGTTGTCTAGGACCCCTTGGTCCAGTTCCCACTTGTGAGTCAGAGCAGAAGAGCGACTTAGCTTGTCTTCCAGGGTGTTGTCGACTCCCGGAATGTGAATTGAAGTGAGGTGAAGGTCGTGTTGTGTTGCCCACTCCCAAACCCTCATGGCCTCCCTGCAAAGAGGGTAGGACCGAGACCCTCCCTGTTTGTTGATGTACCAGACTACGCACATGTTGTCCATCTGGACAGCTAGGTGGCCAGGAAGGATGTACTGGTGAAGGGCTTGGAGAGCGTACAACACTGCCCGAAGCTCGAGCACATTGATGTGGACAGCTTGTTCTAGCTTGGACCAGGAGCCCTGGGTCCGATGAGAGCCTAGATGGGCTCCCCAACCTTTGCCCGAGGGGTCTGTGGTTAGAGTCTGGGGAACGAAGAAAGGAACTCCCCGAAACAGGTTCTCTCGAATCATCCACCATTGCAAGTCTCGAAGCATCGGCGAGGAGATCAGAACTGGGTGATCTAGGTCGTCCTCTAGCTGGTCCCATTGGGAGCGTAGAGTCCACTGAGAAATTCTCATGTGGAATCAAGCGCGAGGAACCATCGGGATAGCAGCTGCCATGAGCCCAAGAAGGTGAAGGACTGACCTTGCCGAGACCATCTTGCGGTCAGACAGCAGACTTATTTGAGTCTGGAGGGTGGACGACCTGTCTGGAGGCAGGAAGGCCTTGCCCGTGGTCATATCGAGAATCGCCCCAATAAACTGTAGTCTCTGGGATGGGACCAGATGAGACTTGGAATGGTTGATGGTAATACCCAGGCAGGCAAAAACCTGCTGGGTAAGGGAGAGGCAACGCAGGAGTTCCTCCCTGGATGAGGCTGCCAGGAGCCAATCGTCCAGGTACGGGAAAACCTGCACTCCCTTGGTACACAGGTGGGCCGCCACCACTGCCAGGCATTTGGTAAACACTCGGGGGGCCGAGGATAGACCAAAAGAGGAGCGCCTTGAACTGGTAGTGGTCCCCTGGAATGAAAAACAAAGGTATTTGCGATGGGATGGGTGAATGGGAATGTGCAGATAAGCATCCTGCATATCCAGAGCACACAGCCATTGACCCGGCCGGAGGAGGGGCAGAAGACTCTGCAGAAAGAGCATCCTGAACCTTTTGTATTCTACGAAAAGATTCAGAGAACTGAGATCTAAAATTGGTCTGAGATCTCCTGTCTTCTTTGGGACCAGGAAGAAATGGGAATAGTAACCCGTCCCATGCAGATGGTGGGGGACGGGTTCTATTGCCTGTTTCAGCAGGAGAGCCGAAATTTCCTCCTGGACCAAGAGAAGATGTTCCCTTGAATACGACGACACCAGAGGGGGGTGACGAGGTGGTTTCTGAAGAAACTCTATTGAGTGTCCTCCTGCTATGAGCTGGAGCACCCAAGAATCTGTGGTTATCCTCTCCCAGTCTGGAAGGTGGAGGGAAAACCTCCCTCCTACCGGTTCCTCCGGGGAGTCCAGAGGCTGTGGGAGAGGGGAGAAGTCAGGTGGTGAGGGGCAGCGCCGCAGCTGAAGCACCCGCTGCTTTTTTAGGTGGGGGGGGCTTAGCAGCTGTGGGGGCCTGGCGTTTTGTGGCCCGCCTTCCCTGGGGTTTTGCCTTGGGGCGATTCCATCTGCGAAAGGGACGGCGCTGCTGCTGATGGGGATGGTACATGGAATCAACTGACTTCAGTGCCGTCCCCTACTCTTGCAAATCAGTGATGATGTCCTTGACATCACCCCCGAAAAGCACCGAGCCCCGGAAAGGTGCTTCCTGGATGGCAGACTGCAACTCCGGGACCAACCCTGACACACGGAGCCAAGCATGATGCTGTAGGCCTACAGCGAAAGCTGAGCTCCATCCACCAGTGTCCACTGCATCATATGCCGCACGAAGCATGTGTCGACTGGCCAAACGAGCAGAGCGGACAAGATCAGCCAACTCCTGCTTGACGAGGGAGTCAGGCAGGGAGTCCAATTTGGCTTCCACCTGGGTCAGAATGGCCTTCTGGTAGTCCCCCATATGGCCGACATATTTCAAGGCCCTGATCCCCAGCGTGGAGGAAGCGTAGATCTTCCTCCCATACTGGTCCAGAAGGCAGGATTCCTTATCAGGTGGCGACGAGCTGAGGTGTTCTGGGTTGGCTGACCGGCCGTGAGTGGCGCTAATCACAACCGAGTCGGCACGCGGGTGAGAATCCAGGACATCAACACCTTCTGGAGCCTGATATAGCCTGTTCGACTTCCTAGGAAGTGGGGCTAAAGCCAACGGCTGTTTCCATATGGTGGTAACAAGGTCGGCGTGAGGCTCTATCCAGGGTGGCACCAAGGTAGGAGCTGTCATGGGCAGATCCAGATGTTCAGCGAGTTTAAGACGCTGAGGATCTGGTTCCAAGGAGTGCCACTGATGAACCTCCTGGATTTTCTTAAGCAACTCCGTAAAAGAAGGATCTTCCGGAGGAGACTTCGGAGGAGTCCTTGGCCTGGGCTTCAATGGAGAGCGTGGCTCGTCGTCTCTCTCGGAGCAACCGTCGGAAGAATCCGAGGAGTCCGAGGGTGAAGAGGAGGATGAAGTGGAAAAAGACTCCCTTTCCCGACCCGGGGGAGGAACGGACCCCTTGGGAAGCCCCTGGGGAAGCGTGTCCTGCCCTTCTCTGGATCCAGATGGAAGAGCCCTGGAATCCGGAGGTGGTGAGGGAGTGTGCCACCTCGAACGTACAGGAACCTGGGACAGCACCATTGTCAGAAGGTGGCTCTCGACCTCTTTGGAGAGCTGAGCCTTGGCCTCAGCCCACCAGGAGGCCAGAGTCTCCTGCAGGTCCACCGGTGGCTGTGAGGGCGGTGGAGGAGGAGGATGGGGATAAGGATACGGATTATACCCGTAAGGAGCATATCCAAAACCCGGCGTCGGGTAGCCCGGCGTTGGGTATTGTGGCGTCGGGTACTGCAGCGGTGGAAAAGCCAGCGTCGGGTACTGCGGCGCCGGATACTGTGGTCCTGGGTACGCTGGTGTCGGATAGGACGGAGGGTACCCGGGAGCCAGGGGAGCTGCCGGAGCAGACAGCCTAGCCGGTGGCTTCACGAGCGGGTACACATTGGAGAGCCCGGAGGGTGGGGGGCCCGATGGGAGCGGGATGTCTCCCAGAGTCGGTAGGACCGGCGTTGGAGGCCCTGGCATCAGAGGTACCAACGTCAGAGGGGCCAGCGTCAGAGCCGGCGTCCGGGAAGCCGACATCAGATCCGGCGCACCAGGTGGCGGAAGGTCTGACGGAGGAGGAAGATCCCCAGCGTCACCCGGGATGGAGGGGAGAAATCCCCGGGGTTGGGCTGGGGAGACTCTGGGTTCCCAGACAGCAGAGAAGGCTGCGGGGAAGCGGGTACGACGGACGTGGGAGGTCCATCGTCAGTTCCTTCGCCAGCCGGACATCAGACGAGCTGACGTGTGGCTTAACGGCAAGCTCCTGGCAGGCACCGGAGGAGCCGGCATCCGACTTATGGGAGCCATCACCAGAGGCAGGTCGAGTAGAGGGATCGGCCTGGTCTGGTGGAGTGGAGGCTTGCGCACACGCCCGAAGGGTTGGCGTCTTGCCGGCCCTCTCCGGGCGGGCGGAAGGGCGGCGCCCGATTGCTGGAGTCGCTTCGCAGTGGTAGTCTGCAAGCCTGCGGCCAAACCAGGGGCGGAGGCCTCCAATTGCCCGGAGGTGCCCGCAAGGCCCGAGCGCGAGCCAGACAGGCGGGCCGACGCTCGGAAACCTCCGAGGCGGCCGTCGAGGAGCGGTCCCCTGGAGGGGATGTTACCTGTGTCCCAGCGACTCCCGAGGGAGACGCGGTAGAGGAGCCCTTGTCCCGGTGCCTCTCCTTCTCCTTCTTCTTCCGATGGCCTTTGGGGGAAGTGGATGCCTGACTCAGGTTTTTGAGCTCCTTTTCCATTGAACTCATTTTCTTCTTCAGAATATGGGCTTCCAGGGATTGCTGCCACCTTTTCCGGGTAGCCGCGTTGAAGCTGAGGCAGTGCTGGCACTTCTCGACCGGGTGATCGGGGCCTAGGCAGAACAAGCACAGGGAATGGCCGTCCTTGTGCAGTAGTTGGGCGCCGCACGAATTGCACTTATTTTTGTGCTCAGAGGGTGTAGGGGACGACATAAACAGACGATGGTACCTGACGTTAGTCGAAAAAAAGCAATTATTTCGGTAAAAAAACAACGAAGATAGGGCTGACGAAGCGCAAACTTTTCCGTGAGGTGCTGCACGAGTTAACAGCGGGAAAGAACTGGAAGGTGGGCATCAGGGACCGCCCCTTTATACCGACGGCTCCTGATGCCGGTCACCTGACGTGGGGGCGGTCCCTCGCCAGGTACTGCTAGCTAGAAATTTTTCCATGGGGTCCTGCCGCCTGCCGGCGTCAGTCCTATATGTAATTACCTATTGCAAGAGCCCTCTCGAAGTAAGATGTTAAATTACGACACATTAAAATGCACACAATTTAAATATAGTGTATGGTGGAACACTACTGCTGATGGAAATTCATCCCTAGAATTCCCTTGTGCTGCAGTAGCTACATCACAATGCTGTTCTGCTGCACTAGCAACGTCGCCACTGCAGCACTACAGAAAAGAATGCTCCCTACACAGCTGAGATGCTCAAGCCACAACTACTATCGTTAGTGCTGAAATGTTCTGAAGTTCATTTCACTTGACAGCACTAACAGTGTTTTTTATTTATTTGTTTTATTCTGCAACCCAAAGTAATCAGATCGCAGTCCCTGGGAGAACAAAGGGACCTGTGAGTAAAGAATATTCACTGCTCGGTTGCAAGCAGTACACACTTCCTAGCCGAACTGATTATTCACTTAAAAAGTACAGATTTACTGTGTGTTTCTGCTTGTGTATACCAGCGTTAAAATTAAACATTTTGATCAATTTATTAATCAGACTCATCCCTGTTTTGTGTACAGAGTATCATACACTATGAAAGATTGTGCATGGTTCTCCACACACAGCAAGGCTGGGTCTTACTCTTGAAGTTGTCATGGCAACCAGGGACCTCTCGAGCTGTACTTGAGGTCACTGGTTGCCACGACAACTGCTCGATTCAGACAGCCTTATTGTATATGGAGAACCATACACAATCTTCTATATGACAGCATAAAAAATGCACAGTGCAAAAGGGCTTCTTAAGGTGAATCTGGAGTGCTATTTGTAAAGTCAAGATATAGCTTTGTTTTTAATGTATTAATATTTGAAAAGCATGGATTTGTTTTGTTTATGAAAACTACAATAAAACACTGTTTTGTTCTAATTGAATCTTATTGCAGGTATGATCTACTCCAGTTCTTAAACATTTTAAGAAGAGGCCAAGTGAAACTAAGTAAACATGTAAAGCAACATGATTCACGTCTGTAATTAAAATCACTAAGGCTAAGCACTTTGCCCCATCAAGGGAATTATAGCTGTACAAAAAATACTTTTTCAAGAGCATACCAAAAATTTACAGTTGTGTGCCAGTTACACAGTTCTAAGCTGTAGAAAGTGTCAGTTGATGGCTACCATTAGCTTCCTGGTTCCCCTACAATGACATCATAATAATGACATTGTGTCTGTAGTGCTCGAGTGTGATTTGTTTCCATAGTGCGGTTCTCGGGGCAGCACCCTTTAGCTCCTCCTCACTACTATTGGTGGATTTCACCCACTAGCAGCGCAGCACCCTCGCGCTCTGCCTCCCATCTATTCCTGTTGGCGGATTTTGTCCCCTGCCTCCAGGCACTTCCCAGAAATCTGATTGTTGCAAGTCTGAGGAACTGAGAGTTTTAAGTGTAGATGAGAATGTTATGGAAATGCTCCCCCCCCCAATGTGCACTGCTTGTCTTTGAATTTTGGTGGCTCAAGGTGTAGGTCTGTCTGCATCCAAAAGATCCAGACTTCAAGGGTTCAAATCTGAACCAGGGACAATTTTTGTGCTTTGTGTCAGACTCAGCTGTGAGCATTTAATCACATAAATGTCACAAATCATTACTTTATTTTTTTTTAATATTGCTAAATTAAGACAGACGTAAGCAAGAGAATATATTTTATTTATAAATTGTAATAAATGAGGCAGTGCCATGATGACTGGTTACTGGCGCAGCCCTGGGACAGTGCCACGATAGTTGGTTTCTGTTGGCTGACCCTGGGGCAGCGCCTGTGTAGTTGGTTCCCATAGGCTGCCCCTGGGGCAGTGTCCTCACTGCCTCTGGGGCAGTGCCTGTATAATTGGTTCCCATGAGCTGCCCTGGGGCAGTGTCTGTGTAACTGGTTCCCATGGGCTGCCCCTGGGGCACTGTCCTCGCTGCCCCTGGGGCAGTGCCTGTGTAATTGGTTCCCATGGGCTTCCCCAGGGGCAGCACCTCTGCAATTGGTTCCCATGGACTGCCCCTGGGGCAGTGCCTGTGTTATGGTTTGCGTGGACTGCCCCTGGGGCAGTGTCCTCACTGCCTCTGGGGCAGTGTCCTCGCTGCCCCTGGGGCAGTGCCTGTGTAACTGGTTCCCGTAGGCTTCCCCTGGGGCACTGCCTCTGTAGTTGGTGCCCCTGGGGCAATGCACAAGAACAAATACCCAAACACTAGTCCAGGGGCGGCCAGTAGGAACCAATTACATAGCTGCTGCCCCAGGCGCAGCCCACGGTAACAAATTACACAGACACTGCCCTGGGGCAGCCCACAGGAACCAATTACACAGGCACTGCCCCAAGGGTAGCCCACTGGAACCAATTACACAGGCACTGCCCCAAGGGTAGCAAGGATGCTGCCCCAGGGGCGGCCCATGGGAACCTATTACACAAGCACTGCCGCAGGGGCAGCGAGGACACTGCCCCAGAGGCAGCCCACGGGAATTAATTACACAGGCACTGCCCCAGGGGCAGCCCATGGGAACCAATTACTACCCCAGGGGTAGCAAGGACACTGCCACAGGGACAATGAAGACACTGCCCCAGGGGCAGCCCACGAGAACTAATTACACAAGCACTGCCCCAGGGGCAGCGAGGACACTGCCCTATGAGCAGCACATGGGAACGAATTACACAAGAACTGCCTCAGAGACAGCAAGGACATTACCCCAGGGCAGCCCATGAGAACCAATTACACAGGTGCTGCCCCAGGAACAGTCAATAGAAACCAACCATCATGGCAAATCAGTAACTAATCATCATGGTACTGCCCCTTTTATTACAATTTATAAATATAATATATTCTCTTGCTTGCGTCTGTCTTAATTTAGCAATATTAAAAAAGGTAATGATTTGTGACATTTATGTGATTAAATGCTCACAACTGAGTTTGATACAAAGCACAAAAAAATGTCCCTGGTTAAGATCTGAACCCTTGAAGTCTGGCTCTTTTGGATGCAGACAGACCTACACCTTAAGCCACCAAAATTCAAAGACAAGCAGTGCACATTGCTGGGGGGAGCACTTCCATGACATTCTCATCTACTGTACACTTGAAACTCTCAGTTCCTCAGACTTGCAACAATCAGATTTCTGGGAAGTGCCTGGAGGCAGGGGACGAAATCTGCCAACAGGGATAGATGGGAGGCAGAGTGCGAGGGTGCTGCGCTGCTAGGGGGTAAAATCCACCAATAGTAGTAAGGCGGAAGAGGAGCTAAAGGGTGCTGCCCAGAGAACCGAGCTATGGGAACAAATCACACTCGAGCATCTGGAGTCCTTGAGTGCCTGTAGTGTTAAAATTACATCACTGCAGGGGGAAACAGGACATTCTTGAAAGTCCAGAGGTGAAAGAGTAGAAGTTGACAAGCTCCACAACTGAGCAGCATAAAACTGAAAATTATGAATGATTACTTGTGGTTAACTCTTGAAACTTACTTACTGTAACTCTAGATCTTCTTGAGTATCATCTCCATAGAGCAACATTGCTTGTTCTTAGAGCTGTAGGAGTGAGGACACCACAGAAGTAAAAACATTTTGGTGGACAGTGCCAACATCGGTGCTAGAACGTAATGTCCTCATCAGATAAAGGCGCTGCCCATACCAACTGCCTCAGATCCCCCCAACCACCACCAAACAGTATTAAAAAATTAAACAAAAAGGGGAAGGGTGTTTGGGGTGGGGGGAGAGAAACTAATAAAAATATACTAAGTTATTTTTTGTTTGGTTTTAAGCAACCAAAAAACAGGGCATAAATACAGAGAATAAACATGTGCTGGCTCAGAAAAGGATTCGGCCAAAGAGCAAGAGCACAAAAGCAAAAAAGGGGGTGTTCATTCACACCCCAAAAATGAGAAGAAAAAGCTACTGATTGTAGTAACAGTTTTCTTCTAATGGTGTAGAACAGCCAGTACAAGTTAAGCATCATCTCCACGAGGAAAGGTGCCCTGGAAAGTACAGTTACGTAAGAACTTACTGTAACAGTAGATCTTCGAGAGGAGCTCTTGCAGCAGGCTATTACAATTAGGACTATGCCATAGGCACTAGGACCCATCAGAAACCTTTAGCTAGTAGTATCCACTGGGGGCCGCCCCCAATGTCGGCTCCGCCCCATCGCCCAATGGTATATCAGGGGGCGGTCCCCAGCCCCACCTCAGTTCACCCGCTGGAGACCCGTGAATAAGGCCCGGCAGGCAGTCCAGGCGGAAGCCTGCCATGTAAATTAAACAACAACAGCTCACCAGGGGGAAGGAGGAAGGGAAAGCAGCACCTGCTGCAAGAGCTCCACTCGAAGATCTACTGTTACAGTAAGTCCTTATGTAACTGTACAATCTTACTTCGAGTTCGAGCTCTTGCAGCAGGCTATTACAATTAGGACTGAATCCCAAGCAGTCCTGCAAAAAGAAACAGGAACTGTGAGGCGGCTGTAAGCAACAGTGCTAACCAAAGGGCACTTTTAAGAAAGGAAGCCCTGGAGGACTGCTAGGCCGAAACTTGCCCTTAGCCTAGAAGCAATGTCCAGACTGTAGTGCTTAATGAAGGTATGCACTGAGTTCCAGGTAGCCACTGCACAGATGTCTCCAATGGAGACATTTCACAAGGATGCAAATGAAGTAGCCACTCTCCTGGTATAATGACCCCTAACCGAGCCCCGTAGGGTTTAGTTATACTTGTAACAGTAAACAATGCAAGTGACCAGCCATTTTGATAGGGTTTGCTTTGACACTGGAGTGCCTTGGCATCGAACAACTGCTCCGTCTTATGGTGTGAAGCAGTGTGTTTTAGATAGTACCTCAGCACCCTGTGGATGTCCAGAGTATGCAGGAGCACTTCCCCTCTATTTGAGTGATCCGGATAATATACCAGTACGTTGACATCCTGATTACATGGCAGTTCAGAAACCACGTTTGGCAAAAACTTAGGGTTGGTTCTCAGGGACACCCTGTCCCTATGAAAAATCAAATAAGGCTCCTTACACAACAGGGCCTGAAGCTCAGAAACTCTCCAAGCAGAAGTAACTACAACCAAAAATAATACTTTCCAAGAAAGAAAGCGAAGCTCGCAATCCGCAGCAGGCTTCTATCAGAAGAATGTGTAAAGGAGGATAACAGGAAGACCCTGGTGGTTTTTCTGGAGGGAGCTGGATGAACTTGAGAGTATGTCCTCTTCTTCTTAAGACTAAAACCCAGAGGTCTGATGTGATGCTGCTCCAGCCCTCCTGATAGAGGGAGAAGTAACCCCCTACTGCCTTCCCAATCATCTCCGCCGGAGGAGGGGAGATTCGGTAGTGAGTCATTGGGTTGTTCCAGGAACTGGCAGAGAGGGCTGGGAGGACTTGTGGCCTCTAGAGGTCGAGCTCCCAGAAGCCAGAGTTGTGGCTTTCCTCTTAAAGCCACCTCTGTGGGAACTAGCCACAGGTATTCTGCCCTCAGGACTTACAAAATGGCTGTTTGCGGAATGGTTTCTGGTCCCCCTTATATAGCTTTTGGACGGACCAAATGGACTTCCCAGAATCTTGGAGGTGATAGAGCAGTTCCTCTGTCTCCTACCAAAAAAGGACAGAACCTTGGAATGGAAGGTCCAGGATTCCAGACTGCAGATCCTGGGAGAATCCTGAAACTATAAGCCAGGTGTGGTGCCAAAGGCAAATGCCAGAAGCCACTGCCCTCGAGGTCGTATCTGCAGTGCCTTAAGAGGCTCTCAAAACACGAGTGCCTATGTCTGAACCCAACTTCAATAGGTCCAGAAGTTTGGTCTTTTGTGCCGACTCTGGTAAGGCTTGAGCCACTTCTAGGCCCTTCTCCCACATAGCATTCTGGTACTGGACCATACTGTACGCGTGAGAAGTTCAGAGAACGGATGGAGCAGGTGGAAGCAGAGTAAACCTTCTTGCCCACCTGATCCAAGAATCTGGACTTAACATTGGGAGGCTGGGAGCTGAGATGTTTAGGCTTTTTAGATATGTCATGGACAGCCGTAATCAACAGAGAATCCACCTGAAGGTGTTCCGCCAGGAAAGGCTCCTCCCTTGGGACTCGGTACAGCCTATCCAATTTCTTTGGAACAGCCGGGGTGGTAGAGGGATGCGTCTAAGAAATCCTAGTAAGGTCCTGGAAGGTGTCCACAAGAGAAGGAACTATCAAAGGCTTTGGCTCCTTCTGACTCAAGTATTCTGCCAACCTCCGGTGTTCTGGATCCAAGTCCTCCATCTCCCATCCGAAGGAGGACTGGATGTGCCGCATGATGTCCATGAAGTTTGGGTCATCGGGCGGTGATCTTAGAGTGTCTTCTAGTTGGGAGACACTGGCCTTTCCCATGAGAGGGAATGGTTGGACCCAGAGGAACTGGGATGTTTACCGTGCCCCACAGAAGAGGAGGAAGCTGATCTTGAGTGGGTGTGGGATATGCTCCTCTCATATAAACATTGCTTGCTGGCAGACCGACGTCGGCTATGGGACCGATGATGGCTGTGAGACTGGCGATGGCTGGTCAAGCACAGAGGATGGCTTGCAAACCAGCGTCGGCTATGAGACCATCTCCTGTTCATAGAGCAACGGTTACTACTGGACCTGGACTATCGTTGGTGCAGACGTTCCTTTTGCAAGGTTCGACCACGGGTATCCGCTGGAGTGCATTACGTAGACTCAGGCCTTGGATTAGGAGAGGGACGTTTTGAGCATGGGAGAAGAGGGTTTTTCTACCCAGCTCTGGTCCTCTACTTTCTCCGGAGCCAGAGTTGAGTCTGGCTGTGGTGGGAGCACATCTTTTTTTTAACTTGAACCACCAAAACTAGAAAAGTTCTGTGAGTTCCTCCTTGGTGAGTTGGGCAGTGGCGGTCCCTGTCAGAAGACTGGGCTTGTCTGGCATGTGAGGAGTGATGAGTGAGGATAGAAGATCAGGTAAGCCCCTGGGGAAGGAGTCACCTTCCTGATCCTCAGGGGTGGAGGTCCTGCGGACCGTTGAAAGTTCATTGACCAGTAATGCCTTAGCCAACTGTTCTGTACCCTGCAATGTCGACGGTTTGGAGCCATCCACCTTGGAAACCATCATCAGCTTCGGTTTAGAGGGCTGAACCGCTGAAGGCAGGTGAGCAGAAGCCAGCTTTGAACCTGGCTCCCGCTCTTTAAAGTCAGTGGTTTTGCTCGGAGGCCTGGGAATGACCATGGTCAGGATTTTCTTTGACAGGACTGAAGTCCCGGAAGAGGAACCTGAGGTCCCGACTACTGAGGTGGAGGCTGGCTGCAAGGGCACCACCTTCACTTTCGGGGGGTGGATGAGGCCTGCACAGAGACCAGTCCCTGACTACTGCTACCCAACATCGGTGGCTTGGTGGGAGTGGTAGTGTCTCTTTTTTCTGTGGAGTGCTAGGAGTGGCGGGAATGATCCTAGCCGCCCGACCCAGAGGAGGACTTTTTCTTATGGGGTGACCGGAAGCACGAACACCCCTTTGACCAGCCCCGATCCCTTTCGCGGGACTTATGTTGGTCCGAGTCCCACTTCTTTTCTTTACGCTTTGTGGACTGGGAGGAGGAAGAGGACTTCTCCGCTGGTGAGCATTGCATCACGGCCACCTGTTGTTCAAGGAGATGTGCCTTAAGAGCCTTAAGGTAGCGAATTCTGGTCCTGCCTGTAAAGCCACTGCAAATGGAGCAGGCCTTGGTGTCGTGGTCCGGCCCAAGGTAAAAGATGCAGGCCTCGTGAGTGTCCTTCACCAGGATCTGGTGGTCACAGGCGAACTTTGTCCTCTTTTTTTTTTTTTCGGATGAGGAGACAAGATGATGGTGAGGTTGACATGCAGCAGAGATTGATGGTAAATACAAAAAATGAACTTTAAGAAAAAATGGTAGTAATTTCGCTAGGAAACTACTAGACTTCATTCTAAAGGCAACCAAAGAGCCAGTGGAAGACGGTCTGCGATGGGAAAAGAATTGAGGTGCGGCTGGGAACCGCCCCCGATATACCACTGGGCGACGTTAGGGCGGAGCCGACGTTGGGTGTGGCCCTTGCTGGAGACTGCCAGCTAAAGGCTTCTGATGGGTCCTGGTGCCTGCGGAATAGTCCTAATTGTAACAGCCTGCTGCAAGAGGTCCCAATCGAAGTCAGATCTTAAAATTATTTTCCAAGATGTCTCACTCATTCTCTCTCGGTCTCTGTCTCACTCTCACTGTGCTGGTCTTAAGCCTCCCAGAGTTTTAACAGGAGATCTTCAGACCAATGAGGGGCCAGGAGACTTGAGACTCAATCTGAAAAATATTCCAGTTATAGCAATATATATTTCAGATTTAAAAAGGGCAAGTTTCATGACACAGAAAAAGCAACAGCAATGGCTAAAATCAAGCTATAACATGGTAAACAATGCTGAAGAACCTAAGTACCTTAATCTAAAAAAACTGTAAAATGCAAATTGGGACCAGCCCCACACTTGGATGTGAACTTCTTAGTGCTGACTGTTCCACTTTAAGGGAAGCTTTGAAAATCAAATCTACATTTTTATCACCAGGACAAATCCATTCTAATACAGAAAGTAACATCAGTCTAGCAGAAGACGATATAGAAAAACTGATCAAAACGAGTGAAGCCACTAGAAGACATTGTAACCTGATAAAAGACATGTCAGCATTAACATCATTATAGGAGGATGCTAACATTATTATCAAGGGTGCAGATAAGGAAGGGAGAATAGTGATTATGGACCATACAGGTTATCAGGATGAGTGCAGTTAACAGCTGAATAATGAATTAAACTATGAAAAATCATCTAATAATCAGTTTGAAAATTTTAAAGAGATCATTAATGAAATAGTCAATGAGGCTGAAGATAAGAGGAGGATAGAACGGGAGAGCGAAGCACTAACAAAATTCCAAAGAACTCATTAATTTACATATTACCGACCATTCATAAAATTCTAATTAAGCCTCCAGGAAGACACATTAATTCTAGAATATGGTCAATTACAGAACACCTTTCTATCTGCATGAGTTTTCACTCTAAAGATACAGAACTAGAGACAACCTCATTTATTAAGAACTCCCAAACATATAGTTAGTTAATAGAGGATTTTCACAACAAGCATTTAGTTTATTCCAATGTCACTTTAGTAACCACTGATGTAAAACATCTTTTTATGTCAAGTCCCCACAGAGAATGTCTGCAGTCCTTAGCTACTGCACTGGAAGAAAAGGCAAGACAGAAAACTGTCAAACAGCTTTTTACTATAATTAGCAGAATTGGTTTGGGAAAACTACAGCATCTCAAATTTGAAAATGTCTTTCCATGAATGCGAAGGAACAGCAAAGGGAGCCGATGTGGTTTCTACATAGGCTAACCAATTTATGACAGTTTTTTAAAGAAACGTATCTACAACAAAATAATAAATATGTTTGAAGAAAATATGATCCTGTTGAAGTGTGTCACTGATGCTATGTTGTCATTATGGAAGGGAACATCAAAAGAACTACCAAAAGATCATTAATATTTGGACAACTGCACAGGGGCACTGAAGTTCACATTACAGCACAGCACAGTAAACCTGAAATACCATTCTTGGCTCTAATGACCAGAGTAGAAAATAATAGATAGTGATGAACCTGTATAAACAAAACAAAAAAAAAACAAGACGACAAAAACATTATACCGATGGCAAGCAGGTACCATTTAAAACAACCTACAGAAAACATTCCATATAGACATTTGGTGGGTTACTGATGGAAACCCTGCCAAAGGAGAGACTGGTTGATTACTTAGAAACCAATGGGCTACAGGATCACAAGCTGTATTGGTTCGGGGAGAAGGTCATGCCAAACGAATCTAATCAATTTCTTCAACAGGGAAATAGACTAGGAGTGCAGTGGACATAGCTTATCTAGACTTCAGTAAGGCCTTGGACACTGTGCTTCACAAAAGGCCGATTAGGAAGCTTAACAATTTGGGGGTGGGGTCAAACTGGTTAAGTGGGTTCACAACTGGATAACGGACAGGAGGCAGAAGATAGTGGTAAATGTCACACATACTAAGGATGGGGAGTGACTAGTGGGGTCACGCAGGGTTCAATGCTGGGGTCAGTCCTCTTCAATATCTTCACAGGGACACTGCAGAGGAACTGGAGGGGGAGGTCTGTCTTTCTGCAGGTGACACCAAGATCTGCAATAGGATGGACACCCTAAAGGGACTGCAGACAATGCGTAGGGGTCTAGAGAGACTAGAGGAGTGGCCAAAGGAATGACAGTTGGGGTTCAATGCCACAAAAGTGCAAAATCTTGCAACTAGGGCACAGGAATCCTGGTGCTGAGTATAGGGTGGGGGGTGTGGATTGGGAGTCACTAGATAGGAGAGGAGAAGATCTCAAGATGGCAGCACAGTGTGACAAGGCCATGGCAGGGCTAGTGGGATAATACAGTACATAGGGAGGGGCATCAGCAGCAGGAAGGGGGAGGCGGTGCTGCCACTGCATGCCCAAACCTGGAATACTGCATCCAGTTCAGGAGACTGCACCTCAGGAAAACATACACAGGGTGGAGGCGGTCCAGAGAATGGCAACAAGGATGGTGCAGTGGGTGCAAGGGGAAGCCCTATGAGGAGAGACTGAGGGATCTCAATATGTACACTATGGAGGACAGGAGAGAAGAGGGGTGACATGATCAAGACCTTCAAGTACTTCAGAAGGGTGAACAGAGTGCAGGGAAGGAGCCTCTTCCATAAGAGGATGAGCTCCAGGACTAGGGGGACTTGCAATAAAATTGGAGAGAGGAAACTTCAGGAAGGATGTGAGATGACACTTCTTCACAAAAGGGTAGTAGAAGCATGGAACAGACTGGCAACCGAAGTTGTGGAGGCTAGAACGGTAGACGGCTTCGAGCATGCATGTGATAGACATGGGTATACAAGTAAAGAAACAAGAAGGGTTCCTGGAGACTAGTTGGGGTCTGCTGAGATGCAATACTAGGCAGAGAACCATTGGGCTGACTGGGTGGGCCTAGCAGTCACTTTCTGCCAACAAATGCCATGTCTCTATGTTAAGACATAAGCAGAATGGTGATTAAGTACAACATGAGAGAAATTCTAGGTTTTTAAAAGATACGTTATCAAAGCAGGAGTTACCCTAGCATGCTTGTGCATTCAGGGTGATTATTTTAGGCTGATATGAAATACAAAACCAATTCGGTGAGTGAGTCAGTCTAATGATTTTTTGTTTTTGAATGGTTAACCTGGTATCAGACAGACTCCTCCCTGGTGATTATTTTATACATTTCAGTGGGATTCATAGTCCTGTGGGCCTTTATTGGTCTGTTCTAATCCATTAGAAGAAAAAATGTCCTACGATGAGTAACTTTTCCTTCTAACTACAAGAATTAGAACAATAAGTCCAAATTGTGCAGACTCCAAGCAGTACCCTGGGCTGGAGGGTTTTAGGATTCATTTGGGAATAGGTTTTGAAGTACAGAAATCCCAAATCTGGCATCCACTCTTGCTTTTGTGTCTGGGCAATAATGAGATGTGAACATGTGGGCTGTTAAGGTAATATTCTGATTCAAGAGGAATTCTGATACTTTCGTAAAGAGGAAATATATACTTGCTCTGAACAGAACTTTTTTTTCTTGTGGAAAATCAGATATGAGGGATCAATGCAGAGTGCCTGTAACCTGCTGACCCTCCTTGGTGATGTGATAGTCACCAGGGATGTTTTCCAGGTGAGGTATTTTAACTCGGTAGTGGACACAGTCTTAAAAGGAGAGGTAATCAACCCATTTCCATAGTGCATGCTGAGAGCATCTTCTGGGAATGTTTCCTGACATGCTGCTTTGCAGCAGAATAGTGGTAACTTATTTTCACCCATGAAGCAAAAATGCCTACCTCTGTGCACCCTGTTTCTTGAAAACATGCTGTAGTACTGTCTGTTTTGAGGGACACTTGTGTGACATGACCCATTCTGCTTAATGAGTCTGCTAGGAGATTGTCCTTTCCTGTCACATGGACTGCAGTGTACATACTCTGTAAGCCAGATTTCCAGTGCTTCATTGCACAGCACTGAGGCTCTTGCACCACCTTGCTTGTTGATGTAATGCACTGATGTGGTTTTGTCTGTCCTTATCTTCAGAACGTGCCAGACCAATGCTGAGGACTTTAGGGAGGGGAACACTGCTCTGAACTGCAGCAGACTGATATGTTCCTCTGTATTTATGTTGGGCTCCCTACTCCCTCTACTGTGAGATGTGAAATATGTCCTCCCCATCCTAGGAGGGAGGCATCCTTGGTGAGAATTACACTGTGCAGTGCTCATAGAAAATGAACCCCATTTCTTAGGTGCTGCACCTGCTGTTTCCACTGGAGGGAGTGTAGTTTTTTTGTGTGTTTTTTTGTACTGGTATAAGTGCAGTTGGGGAATGCCCAAGGTGAAATCAGTATTCTTTCAGGTACCACTGAACTCCTCTCATGTGCTGCCTTGGCCATAGTACCACACGGGCTGTGGCTGACATGAGGCCCAACAATCTGAGAAAATACTGTGCAATCCTCCTTGCTTCCAAATGGAAGGAGGCTGCAGGCCTTTCCTGTGGAAAAAATGACATTGCTTGAACTGTGTCCAGTTCTGCTACACTGAGGTGCCCATTTTGTGTAGGTTCCAGGTTTCATTTTTCTTACTTCAGAATGAGACCTGGCTTCTTCATCATGAACACTGTCTGCTTCGTTGATGACGGGGTCTCTTCCCTGGTTCTTTAAGTATGGACATACTCACTCCATTCCTTCAAAGTGCTTCTGCTACTACAGCCGTGCACTCCATGATCACCCCTGGGACAGAATTCAAACTGGAAGGCATTGCTCTGTATTGGTATGTAGACATACCGACCCTGAATTGCAGGTATTTCCTGTGGCTTGCTGTTATTTGAGTGGGAAATAGGTATCCCTCAGATCCAGTGAGCAAAGCCAGTCCCCTAGCTTTAAGAACGAGACTACTGTTTGCAAGGTTTCTATTTAGAATATTTTCTTTTTTTATGAGTCTGTTTAGATACCTTTTCACTAAACCATCTCTAATGTGACAGTGTAGTGAAGGAAACTGAAAAAAATTAATAGCACCAATGGATGCAACAAAATATTTTTCAATATATGCAGCCTGAAGATTATATACTCATCATCCTGTGCAGAAATATGATCCATCAAAAACCTAAAGCTGTTTTTCTAGATATGTATGCTTGAATCAAACTATTTACCAAAATTGGAAGCCCCACTAATTATTTTTATTTATAGGTAAAAATAATCAGTGCCCACTTCCGGTGATGTCACCACAGGGAATGTAGCAGTAAGGCAATAGCTCTGGCATCCAGATACCCAGAAAAGCTCCAAAACTGAGAAACTACTGCAAAAATACAAAGCAATAGAGCACAAGGAGCTTTTACAATTAGATGGCTGAACGTTGTAAGAATAAACAGCAAGAAAACCCGTTGGATGCCGCAGGATTGTCAGAACCTACACCTCCTAACGAGGCAGATAATCTCAATATGGCAGATCCACAGCCTTCATCCTCGCAACCAAGTAATGCAGCCATCCTGAACTAAATGCAAGCTTTCCGGGGTGGGGTCAGTACATTTCGATTGGAACTAACTGCAGAAATAATAACAAAATGGGGCAGAAAGTACTGGAACTTGAAACCCACCAGATGGAATTGGATGGCTGAGTGGACCGACTCGTGCGACTGGTTCTGCACGTCCTTGATGAACAGAAAGGCCTTGCCGAGAAATGCGAGGACTTGAAAAACAGATCAAGGGCTGCAATCTTCACATACAGGATATTCTGGAGGAGGAGGAGGAGAGAGATTTGTGCTTTTGTGGAGGGACTGCTTTGTGATGTGCTACAACGGGATCCAGCTCTCCCCTTCAATAGTGAGCACGCACACCGGCCCCTACTACTCAAATCACAACAACCGGACCAGCACCCTTCGATCAATTGTGCTAAAATTCTTGAATTACTCAGTTAAGCAGCAACTCTTGACA
Source organism: Neoceratodus forsteri (assembly GCA_016271365.2). Taxonomy (NCBI): domain Eukaryota; kingdom Metazoa; phylum Chordata; order Ceratodontiformes; family Ceratodontidae; genus Neoceratodus; species Neoceratodus forsteri. Next base: position 428,081,744 of record CM057453.1, on the reverse strand, counting down.
AGAGCCTGGTGCATGAAAGAGGTGAAATATAATGGGAAACGTATTTACCGGGACAATGATTATTCCCTGGCAGCTGCGACTAGGAGGAGAAAATATGCCCCACTCTTGCGCACTCTGAAGCAGCAACAACTCCGCTTTAACACTCCATACCCTGCATGTCTAATTATTATGTTTCTGGACGGCCCGCAACATTTTGAATCCCTGGAGGCAGCAATTAAGGCACTCAATGCCAAGGGTATATCTGTTTCTTTACCTGGAAAAGCTGCTGCATGCATTGCTGAACAAGCGTTAAGAAACAGCACCTGGGAGCAAGTGGCAGGAAAACAGGCCTGCCAACAGCAGGGATTCTCTACACTGCATGAGGTTAAAGACCTCCTGCAAAAGTTCAGAAAGGAACCCCCTACATGAACATTGTCACTGACTCTCTTGGACATTGCAGCAGGTACTGGGTTCAGATAGGATTACCAGGGACATAGCTTTCACTTAGTGACACAAGAGACTGAGGAGGTGATTGAGGGAAGCTGAAAACGGGAGGGAAACGCAGCAGAATTACACTATAGGACATGATGAGTCCTAAGCTAATTGAAACGGACAAATGTAGATTGATTTCTCTATACAGCAAAATGTTTAGTTGCTGATACTGTGGGAGCAGAGATGGATTATATCAAACAAGGCATACCTCGCCCTGGAATGAATGGAAAGAATGAAAACACATCCCTGGCTGTGAGAAATACTAGCTCATGGCGGCGGGGAGGGGGGTTTTCATAAGGATATGGCTGGCAGGAAATAGCTATTGGAAACTGAGCTGATCCGGGGGACCACCCCCCTTCAGGACAGCAGCCAATACAATACCAGTGGGGCCACAGGGACAACTCGTAGACTGACTTGGGATGAGGCCTAATTCCCCTCTCCTTGGAACCTTCTGGAGGGTCCTATTCTCCGAGGCTTAGACTAAATTATATACACAGCCAAAATACAGGAGTGGTAGCCCCACTCGTTATAAAGTTAACAGCACAAGGGGCCCCTTACTCAGTGGCTGCAGAAAAGCTGGGAGGGTTTCTTTAGGGCTAGATCTTGGATCCCTCCCACAGTCAAAGACCACCCTCAAACTTTACAGATGAGTTCCTCTTCCTCCCCCCTCTCCCTGGGGGTGGGATAAGTCCAACAGTTACCCAAAACAAATTCCGAGGTTCACCCCCATTTCATTCATTTAAAGATATTCAAATATGGGTGATGGAGTGCCGCTGAGTAGACTTAGCCCAACTGTTTTAGATTAACACCCATTCACTATGTCTGCGCCCCCTGTGGATCAATGTCTAACCCTTTGTAATAGTTTTCCCATAGCAAAGCTATCTTCATTTGGGTCACTTCCCAGAACTCCTCTAAATTTGGTAATAACCATCCTCCCTCCCTATATTTTGGGGAGTTGCAGTGTAGCCTGCCTAACTGATTGATGTATCCTTGCCACAGAAACTTCGGAAACTGCTTCTACCAACCTTTCAAGGCCTTAAGTGGGACCACGCATTGGACACATTGGAAAAAGTACAAGAATCTGGGGAAGGCTCTCATTTTAAGGGCTTGAATTCATGAATAAAATGGAAGAGAGAGAACAGTGCAACACTTAAAATCCTCCTGCAGTTCCTTTTCTAGTGGGAAATAATTATCATTAAACAAGGCTGTGGGATGGAACCCAATTTTAATCCCCAAGTACGTATGGGAGGTAAAATACTATTTCATTGGGTATTTCTGTTCATGAGTCTGAGAGACCTGGTGATGAAAAAACAATATTTTCATTTTAAGCATATTTAATGTATAGCTGTACAGATGGGAAATGTGGACATTTCTTGCATGATGCAGTTTAAAACAGCCTCTAAGTCACTAAGAGCAGAACACTGTTCGCATGAAGGGCTATGTTATATTCTTTAACTCCCATGTCTATCCCTGTGATTCCCTTTTGCATGCAAATATGTTGAGCTACTGTCTCTATATACAGAGTTAAGAGAACTGAAAAAAGGGGGCACCCCCTCTCTTGTTCCCCGCCCTAATGGGAAGTTCTAAGTTGACCATTTGGTTGGGCATGAGCATTTGGAGCCTGGTATAGTATGGTAATGTACCGACAGAAGGTCAGAAAATTCAAACACAACAAGGACCCGCCCAAGAGAATCCCATGCTACCTGATTCAAAGGCCTTTTCAGTGTCTAGGCACATCAGGATGCCTGACTGTTTATCGTTTTTAACATTTTAACATGGCCTCTAAGTTGAATATTATATCTAATATTATCCTACATCTGATGGCCCATTACAAATCCTGACTGATCAAGATCAACCAGGTCTGGAACAATAGATTCCAATATTTTAGTCAAAGTGGCCATCAGAAGCTTGTAATTGGTATTAAGAATCAAGATAGGCCTATAAGAACTACATGAGGGCGGGGCCCTGCTAGGTTGAGGGATCACCAAAATGATCACCTGGTCCCATGTCGGGGTTAATCCACCCTCCTCAGCCATGGCCACCCAGAACGCTTTTCCTAGCATGGGCACTACGATCTTCCTGAAGCCTTTGTAGAACTTGCTAGAAAATCAATCAAAACTGGGACATTTATTCATTTTTAGTTTAGCTATGGCCAAGGTTATTTATTGATTCAAAATAGGGGAAATGAGGGCAGCATTCTGGTCAGCACACACTTCAGGGAGCCCTAGTTCGCTAAGAAAGGAGTCTATCTCTTCCGTTGTAGCCCCAGCCCTACTTTTGCACATACTGGCATATTAAGTTTGAAAGGCATCTGTAATCTGCTTCATAGAACCAAGTTTCTGCCCTGATACAGGTTGCTGCATCCTAGCTTTCCGTGCTCTTGTCCTTTGGGTTCCTAGCTGTCCCACTAACAATTTTAAATATCATGGCTCACAATTATAAAATTGTTGTCTAAAACTAATTTCTGCTCCACCTTCAGGTCTAGCATATTATTCAGTTCTTGTATATTTTCCAATTCAACTATTTTGGCTTCCAGCTCTTTTTTGCCAGTTTTCTCCGTTTCTTTTTCCTTGACACTATCTGGATCAAACACCTCCGAAGGACAGCCTTCACAGTATCCCACAACATAACTGCTGATACGTCTGGGCTGCCATTGTCTTTAACTGCCTCCAGCGGTACCTCCAGTATTAATTCCTTAACCTCCTCATCCTGGAGAAGTGAAACATTTAATCTCCAGAATGTATTCTTGCGAGGCATCCACAAAGCCACTTTATGGTAGACTACAGCATATTCACACAGCCCAAATGCCCCAATCCAGCTCTTCTTCAGACATTTAATATTTATATCCATTTAGCTACAGTCAACACTCATAATTTATGGAAATCTTACCTGTTTGTTTACTTAAATATTAATCCTGTCTGCCAGGTTGTAAGTAACTGCATACAAGTTAATTCCTCTTGCATTTTTGTACAGGATGTTCTGCACATAGTTAATTCTCTTTCACTTATTTATGACGTGTAAAGACTCCCTTTATGTGAGATCAGACAATCTGAGGAACCCATCTGAAATGGGGGTGAAATGTTAGTTTGTCTAATCCGTATGCTATAAATGCACTGTTTTTTCGCACACCAGTCTTTTTGTCTATTCTGAGTCTTTTTACCATTTTTGATGGAGAATGACATTTTTTTTTTTTTTGCATTATCTTTTTACCTCCTCCTAAGCACCCGCTGTCGTCCTCTCCTTCGGGCAGCCAAGTCCTGCTGTTGCTTCCAACCGACCCGCCATCCAGCTGCTCTGATGCCCCATTGTCCCAGTTGTATCCCTTCATCAGGGAGGCTCTCCTTTTCCACCGGGGGCCTCAGGAAGAGAGACCAGAGTGCATGAAGCACTCCCTTGTGGCTTCATGGGGGCATGGAAACACAGCCTGGGGGCATCGTGGCTGGTAGGCGCAGGGAGGCGGGGCTTCCGTCATCTAGATGGCATGGATGCAGTTTCACGCTTTTCTTGTTCCCTCTTGAGCTGCTCTTTGTAGTGCCCCTGGTCTCCACCGGGGGCCGCTACAGAGCGAGGCTTCCTACTCGACCCACCCCAGGAGAGGACAGCAGTCCTCCAGATGCTCAGTTCTCTCCCTCCCCTCGCCTCGCCCTGAGTCTGTTCCCAGACCCAGGTTGCTTCATGGTATGGAGGTAAGGCGACGCAAATAAATTTTTTAACAAACTGGATGTTTCAGTGCCTACCTTTTGGCGCATAGTGCACAAGTTGCAGTCCAGAGGCAGTGGCACCATTTCTGCATAGTATTTTCGAAATCTAATGGTTGCACCGCCGAAGGGCAGGTGGAGCGACTTACACTGAGTGAGTGCTATTTTAATTGTTGTATCTCTGATGGTGAATTTGGCTTGAGAGTTTTGAACTTCTTCCATTTTGAACTAGTAACAAAAGATAGACTGAGGCTACCTCTCACAATCTCCAGCACCCAACTGTCTGTTATGACAGACAGCTAGTGCAGGAAGTGGTGAGAGAGGTGCCCATCTCTTACAATCTGCACCACCCACTTGTCTGCAATGACAGACCACCAGTACTGGAAGTGGTGAAAGAGGTGGGCCCCCCCCTCACTTGGAGCCAAGATGTGGTGATGAACAGTGTAACAGACAAGGTAACCCTCTTGTCTGTTTTTGAGAGTTCGAATCAACCTTTGGTCTCAAGTCTTGGAGGGATTCAAACTGCAAACCTCTTGCTAGCGTACCCAATACACAAGCTCAGATATTTCTGTCTTCGGGGGGCCAGATATCTTTGCCTACGGTCACCTAACCAGGTATACAGAGATGAACCCTTAAAAACTTTAATAAAGACCTCAGATTTAAAATGCTTTTCTTTCCAGTTTGGTACCACCATTCAAGCTTATGTTTAGTATCTGCAATAACCATATACTTTTCTTACAACTAAAAAGAAATCAAAGACAGACCAAGTAAGTTCTAAAAAGAATTTTACTAAAATAGTTAAAATTATGTAAAACGCAAAATACAGAACTCTTATATCCCCAGACATGCAAATCTTTTAAAAGAACAAGGTTTAAACAGTGCAGATTGCTACTTACAGTACTTAGATTTGAAATCTTTCTAAATACTTGTTTACAAGTGCTCCAAAGATCTTTCCTCAGTCAGAGTCTAGGTAAAAGTGTGTAAAACAGAGTATTCCTTAAACAAGTGTATGGGACAACCCATTTTTGTGTGAGGTCAGCTAGCTCCTCCTCTGTCAGATTATGTATAAAAAAATATATATCTTTTACAAACGTATTACATTCTGCAACTTCAGCATAATTCATGTCCTTCAAATGACACTTCTTTTGATCTCATAATAAGCTTCCTCCTTCCAGGACATGACAGCATCTTTATGATTTTTGCACTTCTATGTAATAACCTGGGTTTTCCTTCCAGTGTCATAAAATGGATATGTTCTAGCAGCTATGGTTGTAATTAACTCAGACAGACAGGATCCTTAATTAATGCCTTACATGTAAAACATGGTCTCTAAAAACTGCGTGTGTGTGAACTCACATGCTGTCAGCATTTTTCTTATGGCTTGCAACTTTCAGCTGAAACCTGGGGGGGTTGATGAGTGAGGTAATTTTAAGCGCATCAGATTTTTTTTTTAGCACAGACAGTCAATCATACATTTTATATTAAAAAAATTGATACAGCACTCAGAACTGGCTGTCTACATCACACCCACCACTAGACTAGTGGAGAACAGAAGACAGACCATCCTGGAGAAGGAAACAGGCACTGAGATGCTTGGAGCCCCAGGGGGACAGAGAGCAGGATGGCATGGCCTGATGAAAGATTCTCTCGGAGATCTACTGTTATGATAAGTTCTTACATATCTATACTATCTTCAAGGATATCTCTTTCATCAAATCAAATCAGCTTTATTTATATAGCGGCTTTCACAACCAAGGCGCTGCACATAAAACATAGACATAAATAGATTAAAACAGCATTATAGTGCATCAACTGTATTTAAATAAAAGCTAAGTTAAATAAATATGTTTTTAAACCAGCTTTATAACTATCAACGGTTGGGCATTCTCTCAACCAACGAGGTAGAGAATTCCACAGGGTTGGTGCTGAGAAAGCAAAAGCACGTGATCCTGATGTTTTTAATCGAACCCTGGGAATCTCCAGTAATCCCTCGTTGGCAGAACGGAGAGGGTGGAGGGGGCAGTAGGGAATCAGGAGATCTTTCAGGTAGCCGGGTCCCTGGTTGTGTAGGGCTTTAAAGGTTAGTAAACCAACCTTAAAGGTGATCCACCACCTAACAGGCAGCCAGTGCAGTTCGCGAAGCACGGGTGTAATATGACTGGTCCTAGATGTCCCAGTCAAAAGCCTAGCCACCGCGTTCTGCACTAGCTGCAGGCAGCGGATATCAACCCCAGGTAGCCCTAGGCAAAGGGAATTGTAGTAGTCAAGGCAGGTAGTGACAAAGGCATGGACCAATGTTGGAAGATCGTCCGACGGAACCAGGTGTTTCACCCGGGCGATATTCCTCAGATGGAAAAAAGAGGTTCTGACGACAGCTAATACCTGAGATTTTAAGGTCAGCCCCTCATCAAAAATAATGCCCAGATTTCGCACCTGATCGGAGGTAGGGAGCGGCATACCACCAAGTAACAAATCTGAGGGTTGTCCAGCTCCCAAACCCGCCCCCGGGTGACCTGGGTCCACTACCAGTACCTTAGTCTTATCCGGATTCAGTCTTAGCCAGCTGGAACTCATTCAAAGTCTGATCTCGGCAAGGCAGTTGTTTAGCACAGAGAGTGCATCACCCTGGCCAGGGAGAAAGGACAGATACAACTGGGTATCATCTGCATAGCAGTGAAAACCCAAATTGTATTGCCTAATGATTTCTCCCAATGGTAGCATATACACTGCAAACAACATGGGAGCCAAGATGAAACCCTGTGGTACCCCACAAGGCAGGGAGTGAGTGCCAGAGGAATATATTCCAATGGCAACTCTCTGAGACCTGCCTGTGAGGTAAGAATGAAACCACTTGAGGACTGTACCAGACAGCCCACAGTAAACCTGTAGGCGGTCCAATAGCACACCACGGTCTACAGTGTCAAATGCAGCAGAGAGATCGAGAAGGACCAGAATGGTACATGCCTTTCGATCTCTAGCCATTAGGGGATCACTCAATACCCGGACAAGGGCAGTCTCCATGCTATGCTTCGCTTCTTCCTAAAACCAGATTGGAGAGCATCATAGACATTGTGAGTTGTAAGATGATCATCCAGTTACAGCACAACTGCCTTTTCAATAACCTTACCAACAAAAGGAAGGTTAGAGATAGGCCGGTAGTTAGCTAGACAATCTGGATCCAAGGAAGATTTTTTAAGGAGTGGTCGAACGACAGCCTCCTTGAGGGTGTCGGGGAAGACCCCCCCCTCTCCAAGGACTTCCAGACAATGTCAGCAAGGATTGGGCAGATAGCCTCTACACATCCTACTAAAAGGGGTGTAGGGCCCGGATCCAAACTACAACTAGTTGGGCGTAATGTCTGGATGATCCTTACAATGTCACTGAACTCCAGTCGGCAAAAGTCTGACCAGACAGACTGAGCACATGCCACTTCCCGCCGATCACCGCAATCCCCCAAAGGAGAGGTTAGACCGATGCCAGATCTGATTCATCAGGCCACACCAACAGAATGAGTCCCAAGCAGTACTGACAGAGAGACAGTCTGGGAGGCTGGAGGCTATAGGCCAAAGAAAAGAGGCCTTGAAGCACAGCCAGGCCATAAGCTATGCTTTCCATGACAGAAAGCGTAGCTCACAAGTCATGGCCGGCTCAAAAGGAGCCAAAGTAAGTTTCTCTAGAACAAAATTCAAGTCCAAAGTCGGGACTGGATTACAGATAGGAAGCATCAAGTGCAGAATGCCTCTCAAGAACATACAGGACGCCTCCAGTTGTGCCACCGTACAGCCATCAATAGGTATATGGAAAGCTGAAATGACAGCCAGGTGCACCTTAATGGAAGAGTATTGCAGTCCAGTATCTAAAAGGGACAGCAAGTACTCCAAAATCTGATTCACTGGACAAGTAAAGGGATCCAAGTGACTGGAAGCAGCCCACAGAGCAAAGCTCTTCCACTTCATGGAATAAGAGGCCCTAGTGGAGGGTTTCCTAGCAGCCACCGGGACATCAGCCACTTTCTGGGATACTCCAAACCTTACCATGGCTGTGTGTTGAGGAGCCATGTATGAAGATGAAGAGACTTGAGGTCCACATGGACCCGAGTACCCTGCTCCTGTGGTAGTAAGCCTCTGCACATGGGAAGGGGCACTGGAGGTTCCACCACCAACTGCTGCAGTAAGAGGAACCAGATCTGATGAGGCCAGAAAGGAGCCTCGAGTATGAAAGTGGTGCCTTCCATCTGAAGCTTGATCAGCACCCTCTGAATTAGGGGGAAGGGAGGAAAGGCTTAAAGGAACCTCCCTTTCCAGGACAGGGACAATGCGTCTTGCCAGAAAACTCCAGGCCCTGGAGCAAGCAAGCAGAAACACGGCAATTTTGCGTTAAGTGGGGACATGAAAGGTCCAACTTGATGACCTCACCTGTCGAACAGGTCTTCTGCCACTGAGGTCAGCAGTTCCCATTTGTGCATTCTGGACTGTGACCTGCATAACCTGTCTGCCAGATGTTTTGGATGCCTGGAACATGGACGGATGACAGTTTTAGAATGTGTTTTAGAGCCCAGTATCAAACTCTCATTGCTTCGCTGAACAGGGGGTATGAATGGGTCTCCCCTTGCTTGTTTATGCAGTGGACTACACTGATGTTGTCTGTCTGCACCAGCAGAGGTCCAATTGACAGGTAAGTCTGGAAGACTTACGGGCCATACAGAATGGCCCTCATTTCTAGGATGTTTATGTGGAGGGAACTCTCCACAGTGGTCCATGTCTGCTGGGTCTGGTGAGACTCCAGATGTGTCCCCCAGCACATTCCTGAAGCATCCATGGTAAGGATCAGATGAGGAGAAGGGATGAGGAAAGGGACCCCTTTCAGCAAACTGTTCGGGTCCATCCACCACTAAAGCACTTTCTTTACAGGCGATGTTACTAGAACCTTCTGTTCTAGATCATCAGTGCATTGATCCCACTGGACCCTTAATGTCCACTGGGGGATCCGCATGTGCAGTCTTCCCAGAGGAACCGTGACAATGGCTGTCGCCATCAGGCCCAACAGTCTTAGGAATGTCCTGGCCGTGACACATCTGTTGCTATAGAGCTCCTGGGCCTGCACTATCAGGTGCTCCACCCTGTCCTAGGGCAAGAAGGCTGATCCCTGAGCAGTGTCCAGTACAGCTACTATGTACTGGAGATGCTGGCAAGGAGTCAAAACTGATTTGGGCAGATTGACTGTGATCCCTGGTGCTTTGAACAGCTGTCTGGTGAGTGCAAAGGTGTAACACAGTTGCTCCCTGGACAGAGCTCTGAGCAACCAGGCATCCAGATAGGGTAACATGTATAAACCATCCCTCCTGAGGGCTGCTGCCACCACAGCCAAGCATTTGGTGAAGATCTGTGGTGCAGATAAGCCATAGGGCAATACCCCGAACTGGTGGTGTTCCCCCAGAACAGGAACTGAGGTGCCTCCTGTAAGGAGTGCAAACCTTGATGTATAGGTAAGCATTCTGCATGTCTAGGAAGCATATCCAGTCCCCCTTTTGTAGTAGAGGCAGCAGGCCTTGCAAAGTTACCATCCTGAACTTCTTGTACTGAATATAGAAGTTCAGACTGCACAAATCCCAGGATAGGCCTCAAGTCCCCCGTGGACTTAGAGACTAGGAAGGAGTGGGAATAGAACCCCCTGTTCTGCTGATCCCAAGGAACTGGTTCTATAGCCCTCTTTTGCAACAATGTATGAACTTCCTTCAGTAGCACCGATATGTGGTCTGGAGGGTAGCTTGAATGCATTGGAGGAAAGTCTGGAGGCAGCTCCGGAAGTTCTAGAGTGTGACCTTGCTCTATGAGCTGCAGGACCCATCTGTTGTAATCTCTCCATCTGTCCAGGTGGAGGGAGAAACAGCCTCCCACCACCTCCAGTACGGAGGTTGGGGGTCCAGCAAGGAGTCATACTGAAGCAGAACTTGCGGCTAAAGCCACGTCTCTGCCTCTTGGGGCTTTTCCTGTAGTGGAGGTAGGGTTAGGCAAGGCTGCTCCTGCTTTGTGCTTGCCATGTTGTCTGGCCCCTAACCTGGGTCTGTGGGAAGTACGATGAAAAGGCACCCTCTGCCTGCTTTTTGGCTGGGTGTGGTAGAGGGAATGGACAGACCAGAGAGTCCTCCCTGAGGCCTTCAGGTCAGACAGGATATCTTGCACATACACCCCAAAGAGCTTATAACCTTTGAAGGGGGCATTCAAAAATGGACTGCTGGACATCACTAGCGAATCCAGACACCCAAAGCCAAGAAGGCCTTCTAAGGCAGATGCCAGCTGTGGCTGCCCTGGCTGAGGTATCTGGAATATCATAGGCAGACCTCAATAGGTGCTTACCTACATCAGCCCCAGTCTGGAGGGCCTTAAGCATCTCCTGCTTCTCGGGATCCTCTGAAAGTGCCTGGGCTGCTGCTCTGACCTTTTTCCAGAGAGTATTCTGGAATTTTACCATATGGGCCTGCTAGTTGGCTATTCTGATGCCCAGTGTGGCAGAAGCTAAGGTCCTTTTGCCCATGAGATCCAATTTTCTCAACTTCTTGTCAAGAGGAAGAGACCTGAGGTGTTGGGGCCTCTTGGACCTATCATTGGCTGCATTAATCCCAACAGAATCCACCTGTGGTTGCCCTGCGAAAAAAGGCTTCCCAGAGGGAGCCTAGTACAGTTTGTCTGCCTTTCTAGGCATGGCAGGGATCATACTCGGCTTGTAGCGTGCGGCCATTATGGCATCCTCTAATGCAGCCAGCAGAGGAGGAACGATCAAAGGGGGAGAATCTGGTAACTCCAGAAATTTAACCAGGTTTCTCCTGGTAATATCCTGCTCCTCCCTCAGCATCAAACCTCATAGATGTTTGGAGCTGCTTCATCACAGAGATGAAAGTGGGGTCATCAGGAGGGGACCTCGGGTATACCTGGTAGAGTCCTCACCTCCTGAGTAGACAGTGGAGGTAGACCTAGATGGTCTATCCCCATCTTCCTCCTCCTCTTGTGGGATGAAGTCAGGATTGTAATCTGTTCTAGAAGGAAAGTCTGCAGGGCCTTCAGACGGCATCTCCAGGTAGCCTGGTTGCAGATCTTGCAGGCCTGGATGTCGTGGGACTTGCCAAGACAGCAGATGCAAGACATCATGCTCGTCATTGCCAAGAATCTTTTTACCGCACTCGCAGTAATGCAGAAGTTTTGTCAAGTCGACATACACAGCGTCGGGTATCACTTTAAAATAAATTGATAACTAAAGAGAGAAAAATAATAAAAGTTGAAGAATCGAAGATTTGGCAGTTGACTGAAGTGATGGTGTCTCTGAGGAGTCCAGCGAAGATGGTCCACCGTGGGAAAAGAAATGAGGAGGGCGCAGGGCCGCCCATGTTTATATGGTAGGGATGTCGGCGTATGACGTCGTGGTCGTGGGCAGCCCCTAGAAGACTGCTAGAAAAAAAGTTTCTGTGTGGTCCTAGTGCCTGCCAGCTAAAGTTCCGAAGGTGTGACCTGATGAAAGAGATATCCTCAAAGAAGACGAGTACTTTTTTTTTTTTTGCCAAGTGTCATAATGCTTTTGGATTTTCTGTCAAAAGGTGCTATAGAAAAGGTTGTCTTAGTCTGATAAAGCCCTGATTAACCCATTTCCTCATAATCTGTGAGGTTAGGAGTAATATGTTCCCCCCCTCCTAAATGTAGTATTCCTCCTCTGTGACGCTAGATGCCACTAAAGGAGGAGTTTTTAATGCCTGCTCTTTTAGTTTGGAAAAATTCCTCCATGGAGGGCATCTGAGTATCACCAGAAGACTGGATGATGGGCTCATTTGCCTTTTCTTTTTCAGGCTCCAAATGTTTTTCTTTTCTTATTTTAAGCTATACTACTGTGAGAGGACAACTCCTTTGCCTGCCTTTTTTCCTTGTGTTCCTCAGCCCAGGAATTATGCTTTTTTGTGGGCTTACTTGAAGACTCTGCTTTAGACTAGTGTTTATGAGAAGCTGTGTTAGCTGCCATAATCACAGAGAAGTTCTGAGCCTTTTTAATAAGGGAACACTTTGGAGCTAGACAAAAAGGCTGGAGTGGACAGAAACTGCCTTTTTGCTTGCCTCTTTTTCTTGTGTCTTAGCACAAACACTTTGCACAGATCACAGTTTTGCCAGGTGTGATCTCAGCCCAAACACTTGTAGCACTCTGTATGCCTATCTGCCTTCAGCACAGTGGTCAAACATTTTGAAATCTGAGGGTCAAGTAAGTTTTTTTTTTTTTTAGTTTTTGCTTTCATTCTTTCTCTCTGACATGACATAAAAAGGCACCAAAGTAAAATCCCCTACCTCAGTTGCTGAGAGATGGTGTTTTATGATGACCACAGTCACTGTGAGCTGATTAATTGTAGTTCATTTGACCACAGTCATCACAAGCTACAAACAGATTAAAAGTGCTGTAAGGAGCCGGCCCGGTGGCACAGAGGGCTGAGGCGCTGGCAGCTTACCTCACACCATGCTGGCGACCCGGGTTCAGGAATGGACTCAGGGTGCCGGGGGCTGGCAGGGGAAGGAGAGGATTGAGCATCTGGAGGACTGCTCTCCTCTCCTGGGGTGGGCTAGGTGGGAAGCCCCATTCTGCAGTGTCCCCGCAGAGACCAGGGGGTATTGCAAGAAGCTATGTACACACAAGAGGACCAGAAAAACGTGAAAATGCATGGCCATCCGGATGACGGCATCCCACCTCCCGCCTCCCAGTGAAGATACCTCCAGGCTGCATTTCCATGCCCTGGTAAGCTGCAAGGGAGAGGCGCTCGGTAATGCTCAGTCTCTCCTCTAGATGGCCAGTGGGATATGGGAGGCCCCCACAGGGATATGACTGGGACAACCGAGCAGCTGGATGGTGGATTGGTCAGAGCAGGTAACTGCAGGACTTGGCCGCCCGAAGGAGAGGATGAGAGCGGGCGTGTCGGAGGAGATGCAAATAAATAATGCGAAAAAAAAAAGGTGCTGTAAAGAATTTGGCACAAGCACTTAATTGTTGACCACTGTTGTGAGCCGCCTGATTTCAAAACATTTGACCAGCTGTTGAGTCGAAAAAACAGACTGAAGTGCTATAAAAATTAAAGCAGGAGCACTTTAACATCTTTTTTTATTTAAAGAGGAACAATTAAATGGAACCGCTAGGCTATTAATTTATCCACAAATTAAACCACAGTCAATGTGAGTAAAGCGTCTTTTGCAGTTTAGGCCACAGTTCCCCAAACCATTCGGGAACCATGTTAAAAAAACAAACAGTAAAACACAGTTCTGAAGAAAGAACAAACTACACATCAAATCTTTACAACTTAACAGTCAAATTTGCTGGGAGCACCATTTGGGGTCACAACTCTCTTTGGCAGACAATAAATATCTACCATTGGAAAGCTGGGAGGGCAGAGACCAGCACAGTGAGAAAGACCATCTTTGAAAAAGATTCTATGTCCTGGGGCACCGCTCCTCATGGAGATGACGATTAAGTTGGACTTGCTGTTCTGATTCACATAATTAGAATTATGAGTTTAGGCAGAAAAAATAAAAAACATGCAGGGTGCCCAAAAATGCCAAGGCATTTTATCTTGATTGGACCCCCATGGAAAATATCAACAATATCCGAAACCTAACCATTCATGTGGGAGTTAAGGTCAGAGCCAAATGGGCTAGCAATACAGCCTAGAGGTTAGAGAAACGAGCTGCAAATGAGCTTGGTACATCCAGCAGATGTGGTTAGATACTCACAACCTCCACTTGCATACTGTGTGACCCTAAGCAAGTCACTTAACTTCCCCAGGGCTCCTGTGTCACACCTGAAAACGGGATTTGTGCCTTGCAGGCCTTACCCGTTACCAAAATAATAAAATAAAATAAAAAATGGATGTTATGTCACATCCAGTTTGATTAAACTGAGTTAAGCGTCTTCTGAGAAAAAAATACCCATAAAGGCCTGCCTGATAAGGAAAGAGGGTCCTCTAGAGCATATCACCCTATTGAAAAATCGGAAGGGACACAGAAAGGAGAGTGAGTGTTGTTCTATGGCGAAGATACTAACGCAGATCTAGAATTAAAGTAGCTGTCCTATCTACTTAGATACATAGACAGTGTCAGCAGATAAGGGCCTATGGCCCACCCAGTCTGCCCATTTGAGCTTGGAAGTTCAGTTTATGTTTTCCTAGAAGTCTGTTGCCCCTTACCCCTGACCTCCAGAATTCCTTTATGTCTATCCCATGCGTTCTTAAATCCTGTGATTGTTTCAGCCCCCACCACTTCCTCTGGCAGGGTGTTCCACTTGTCTACCACCTGTTCTGTGAAGAAATTCTTCCTCATGTTTCCTCTGAATCGTCCTCCCTCCAACTTCATCCCATGCCCTCTAGTCCTGGAACATCTTTTTCGCTTAAAAATAGTGTATGCACCCTGTTCCTCCCTGTAAGATACTTGTATGTCTCTATCATATCCCCTCTCTCCCTCCTCTCCTCCAGGGAGTACATGTTCAGTTCCTTCAACCTGTCTTCATAGGACTTGTGATGCAATCCATGCACCATCTTTGTTGCCCTCCTCTGAACCTTCTCTACCCTGTCTATGTCCTTACGTAGGTATGGTCTCCAGAACTGGAGGGTCAATGCTCTTCATAGAGCAACACTCTTTTGTCAAGCAGACAGCAGTACAAGCAAAAAACATTCCTCAGAGGATAAAGAAAACAGGGCCATCCCAGGAGAACCACAAGTTGGCTGTGATTGTCCTGCTACTGCGCAGCATGCATTTCTTATCCAAGAGCTGGTAAGAGGATAGCTAATGGACAGGCCTAGTCCGAACGAGAAGGCAGAGAGGAAAACCACTGCCATCTGGGTAAAACTTCTGATTATAGGCTATAGCCTAAAGGATTGGGCACTAAACAAAGTTCCGTCTCCGAAAGAAGTATTGAAAGGCTTGCGACAAGCCAGAGATCTCAGGCAGGACAGCTTCAGCCAGGCCAACCATCAGAAACATACAGCAGAAGTCAAGCAACAAGCTTCATGCTGAAATACATCATGATTTGCCAGCCCGTAGGCACAGCGGTTGGATTTCCGCTTGCGATGCCGGCAACCCTGGCTTAGGAACAGACCTGGGATGCAGGAGGGCCGGCCTGAGGGAGAAGGCTTGCACGTCGGAAGACTGACTACCTTCTCCCCAGGGGTGGGGGGTGGGAGGGAGGGATGGCGCCTGTTGACTCCTAGTGGAGACTGGGAGCAGAGCAGCACACTGGGCTCATTGACTGTGGGACTTCAGCGTGCGCCTAGGCGTCTGTGGCATGCCATGCCCCCGGCAGAAAAAGGGAAAAAGCTCCTGGACCAACCGGATGAAGGCTTCTGGCCCCTACAGACACCGGATCCCCGTTGACAGCCATACCTGCCTCTACAGCAGCTTCCAGGGCCAATTGAGAGTGTGCTGGCCACCCCACTGGTGCCTTCCCCCTCGGAGGAGAGGGATCCATCCGGCAAAGGGTTACGCTGGGTTACCCTTGGGGTGTCGGCTGCAAATATGAGGGGGAACTGGGGGATTGGGTGTCAAGGTAGGGTGCCTAGGAGGCTTGAAGGAGTTCCCGGTCCGGGGGCCGGGCATAAATAAAAAAAAAAAAAGAAATGCTTCATGAGCTGCCTGGAAGAGTTTGACCCTTAGAGATCTGCAGATGTTCCCTGGACAAAGGGGATGAGGGAAACTGAGAAAGAATAGAAAGGGCTTGATCCCATAGGTGATGCTGAAAAGCTACCATGTGGACATAGCATGATGCCATGCAGACAGTGGCAGAAGAAACAAACCTTTTGTCCAGGGCATCCAGTTGTCTTGCTCAGGGTTAGGAGGACCCAAAGATCCCAGTGGAATCAAGCAAGTATCGCTGGGTGTGGAAACAGATGAAATACCATGCTTTGATGCTCCACTGCCACTAGGGTATCTGAGGCTGCAAGATACAGAGATTTTCCTTTCTTGAGGACAAGGGTAGAGGGGCCAAATAAGTGAGGTGTAATGAATTCCTGGCCGAAGCAGCCAAAGCTGGCTGCAGAAGAGGTATTACAACACAATTTGAAAATAGGAAACTTTAAAACTGGAGGGATAAGCCCTGAAGGTTGAAGCAAGAAACCATCTCCCAGCCTGGGGTAAATTGCATGTCTTGAATGAAGCATGAAGGCATGAAAAAGTAAGTCCTAAGCAGAGGAGTGAGGGATATGAACATACAAAAGAGCCAGCAGAAGAAATCCAAAATGGCCTATAGGGTCTGCCCATTTGTAATACAGTGTCCCTGGCTTACGCCAATGACCCTGCCTTCTCCCTTCCCCTGTCAGCCCTTCCTTCATAGCTCTCCCCCCCACAGTCCCATGGGTTCCCTTTATGCCTATCCAAAGCCCTCTTAAAGCCTCCCACCGTCTTCGCTAAGACCACCTCTTCTGGCACTAAACTCCATTTGTCCACCACCCCCCTGTGAAAAAGTGTTTCCTAACATCCCTCCTAACCCCACCCCCAAATTCAAACTGTGCCCCCTCGTGGATCTGTTGTCCATCAGCTTGAAGAGACCTTCCTTATCCACTCTCTTTATTCCCGTCAGGTACTTAAATATCTCTATTATATACGAATAAGTATATAGGAATATAGAAAGATGACTTCCGGTGACGTCACGGAGCCAGTGCTAGCACATTGAGACGGGCTCTCCTCCCAAACCTCCTCAAAACAAGAATTCTTTAGGAAATTTTCCCCAAAAAGCCTCAAACAACCATGTTACAGCCTCCTAAAGAAAGCAGGAATCGTCTGAAGCCGAAATCATACTCTAAGAAATCGGATGCAGGTGGATGTAAGACAGCCTTTCGTGAGGCAAGCCGTAGCCCTTCCCCTGCCAGTCTGCCGGACACAGATGAGAAGCAAGAACACCTAACCAAATCGTGATTTGACAGACTGTTCAACGAAATGAAAGCAATGAGAGCTGAGAATAAAACCGAATTTAAAAACTTAAATCAACATTTACAAAACCTTGAAAAGAGAGTTCAGGAAACAGAGAACAGAAATAGCAACACTGAGGACACCACTGCCAAGATGAACCTCGCCCCTCCAAGCCTTACTGCAATACACAGAGCAACTGCAAAACAAATGCGTCGACTTGGAAGGGAGATCGAGATGGGAAAACATACGTATTCACGGGTTACCGGAGGGCTCAGAAACGGGCCGGATGACAGAATTCATCTCTGACTTAATCAGCGACATATTAAACTTGCCTGCAGGCTACAAGCTGGGGACAGAACGAGCACACAGAGCC
The DNA here is from genome assembly GCA_016271365.2 of Neoceratodus forsteri. Lineage (NCBI taxonomy): Eukaryota > Metazoa > Chordata > Ceratodontiformes > Ceratodontidae > Neoceratodus > Neoceratodus forsteri. Next base: position 428,064,288 of record CM057453.1, on the reverse strand, counting down.
CTCCAGGCCAAACCTCCTCCAGAGTCCAGACCTCGAGCAGTTATTTTAAAATTTAATAGATATAAAGTCAAAGAGGAAATCCTTTCAATAGCTTGGCAACAGAAGGAGGTCAAATACTTAACACACAGGCTTTACTAAGACCATGACTACCCACCCGAAGTGCAGAAGCAAAGGCTACAAATACACCCCCTTACTGAAGATCCTAAAATCGAATAATGTCAGATTCAACACTCCTTACCCAGCTCGGCTCAGAGTAATGTGGACTGAGGGTGCCCAGATATATGAAACGCCTAAGGAAGCGAGTAAGGCCTGAATATCGAAGGGCCTCATGCAGGCCCCACTGCAACCAGCCCGAGACTCCATTTCCCAGCAGAACAAGCGGACACTTAATGACTGGCTAATAGCGTCATCAAAAAGAAGACGGGGGCGCATTTTTACAACGTCATCCCTGGGCCCATTAGCGGTGATTTGCGTAGCACTGATTGATATGCAGCCCACGAAGGAAATACAGCCCGAGGACACTCAGGACTGACTGAAGGAGGATAAGTCTTTTTTTTCTGAAAAAAATATCTCGCCGTTTGATTGTATCTACTTGCTTCCTCTCGTTGCGGCGAACTAGGACCTCCGTGACCTGATGGGATCTGGGGGGATCTTCAAGAGGTATCTCAAGCACCTTGCATGTACTGCTTCTTAACTAAGGAGCCTCAAAATAAGATATGTCCCCTACCAAAAGTGCTTGGATCTGGACCACCACTGTAATTAAGGAAAACGAGTGGAAAAGGGAAAGGGGAAATTGAGACCACAATAGACTAACACAACAGTGAAAGACTGGCCAGTGTGTGGCTATTCCAAGGCTTCTCGTCTTGACAAGGGACACGGACACTTGGGCTAAACAGGTCTTTGGGTATATCCAGGGTAGAGCATGCTATGGGGAGGGGGGGTCTGCTACTATGTGCCTGGACAGTACCGGATATTAACAGCAAACAACAGCTTGCGCTGACATACCTGAAGATCACAGACGTCACGCAGAACACTGGACTGCATCTTGCACACGTCTTTACGCTTCTTTTTGTGCAGTCTTAGTGCTTTAGAGCCTAATAAAGAACTTGGCAGGCTCGAGGGAGGATACACTAGAAATAGTGTCACTAGGGGAAATATTTCTTTTCCCTCACTCCCTCTGCCAGGTGTATCCCCGTATTATTAGGGGAGGATACTTGGCTATTAGAGATTCATTGGGAATTTTAGTGAATCTCCTGATTTGGAAGTCACTTGTTGACATATAGTACTTAAGATGTGTCTTTTACAAACCTGTTCAAGTTACTTGATGATTCTGTTGGTTATAGAGAGAGAAAAGTCACTGCCGTCTTACCTAGCCAGAGCATTTGCCCTTGGATGCAGAGTAAATAATAAGTCGAAGTGGGGTTATTTGCCTCTCATTTACAAATATAATGTCACGCTCAGAAGTGAAAATTATTTCCTTTAACGTAAATGGTCTAGCCCACCCTATTAAGAGAGCTAGAACAATTTCATACTTAAAGAAAACAAAGGCAGCTTTCTTTTTGTTGCAGGAAACTCGTATGAATAAAAAAAGAACATGAGAAGTTAGTGAAATTTGGCTTCAAAGAGGTGGTTGCCGAGGACTATCCTGGTGGGCGCAGACGGGGAACAGCCATTTTAATTCCACATTCAACCCCATTTGACCTTATAGACTCATTGATAGATAAGCAAGGTAGATACTCTGCAGTCAAGGGCCAATATAATGGTTCTAGGCCTACTCTTGTATCAGTGTACGCTCCGCCTGGGGCAGATATATCTTTTTACAGGGACCTGTTCTTAAAAGTATTGCAGTGGGCAGAGGGTTATTTGATTATAGGTGGGGATCTGAACCTAAGGTTAAATCCTGCATTAGATGCCTCTGAGCAGTTTGTAAAAGGGGAGCATGCTCGGGCTAAGAAGGTTAACAAGCTCCTACAAGAACTAGGCCTCGTAGATGCTTGGCGAGCACACCATAAGAACACCAAACAATATACATACTTCTCCCACTCCCACCAAGTTTATTCTAGACTAGATTATTTCCTACTGCCAATAGAATCTATGGAGGTATGTGCTTCAGTGGACATGGGAGCTTCCTTGCTCTCAGACCACGCCCCCATTCAAATATACTTAACAATAGGCCCACCTAAACGTTCCACCTTTTGGCGATTAAATCTATCCTTGCTTCAAATTAAAGAAAACCAGGAAACAATAAAGAAAACTATAAAACAAACCATACAAGACAATAGTGCACCTGACATATCCCCTAGTACTTTATGGGATAAAGTTAAAGCCCTAGTCAGGGGTAAATTTATAGAGATGTCTGCTAAGGCAAAAAAACAAAGGACTAAAAAACAAAAAGATTTACAAAGCCAGACTGAGGAACTGGAAAAACAGCAGCAACACAGTTTAAATAAAGATAGAGCTAGATTACTTAAATCATTGAAAGAAGAATACCTAAAGATCCTGGATTACCAAGTCGAACAGAAATTAATCTATTTAAAGCAGAGGTTCTATGAGGGAGGGCCGAGGGCCTTAAAGCTCTTAACCAGTAGACTGCGGCAATATAGGAGTAAGGCAACCATAACCAAGATCAGGGACCCTATCAAACATACACTGCAGTTTAAAACCGAGGATATAGCAGAGTCCTTTCGAATATATTACCAAAGCCTATATGCTAAGGGAAACCTGTCCTCAACTCAGGTTATTAGGGAATATCTGGCCCCCCCTAAACCTTCCAAATCTTACGGAAGAACAGGGGAAAGCTTTATTTGAACCCTTTGCAGACTGGGAGATTATCCAAGAAATTCAGAACCTGAAGACTGGAAAGTGTCCGGGTTCAGATGGGCTACCCGCTGAATTTTTCAAATGTTTCAAGGAAACTCTGGTACCATTACTTAAAGAAACCTACAACCATGTGAACACAGCAAAAAGCCAGATACCCCTATCCTGGTCCCAGGCGATAGTGTCGGTCATTCCAAAGCCGTCCAGAGACACTACCAACTGTGCATCTTATCGCCCCATTTCCATCTTGAACACAGACTACAAGATCTTGATGGCCATTTTGGCCAGGAGGGTCCAAAAAGTTCTTCCCGGCTTAATACACATTGACCAGGCGGGTTTCATCCCAGGTAGACAAACAGTAGACAATATTAGAAGGACTATCGACATTATAGACCGAATTCAAACTAAGTCTATCCCGGCTTGCATAGTGAGTTCAGATGCGGAGAAAGCATTCGATCAGGTCTCATGGGAATTTCTTCAGGAGACTCTGGGAGGCTTTGGATTTCCCTCACTGTTCTGCCAATTAATTGCTAAAATATATAAAAACCCAATCGCATATATATGGACAAATGGATACATATCTCACCCTTTCAATCTATATAGAGGTACACGTCAGGGGTGTCCCCTATCCCCTATATTATGTGCTCTTTATATTGAACCACTGGCTCAAACCATACGATTAAATTCCGATATATAAGGCATACAATGGGGAGATATGGTACATAAAATTATGATGTATGCAGACGACGTACTACTATACTTATCTAACCCAGAGAATTCCATTTCTAAAGTTTTTCAACAATTGGAGGCATTCTCCAAGATATCAGGCTACAAATTAAATCAGGCAAAAACAGAAATTTTGACTTTTAATTTCTCCCCATCACAAGGGCTGAAGATCAGAGTTCCCATGAAATGGGACTGTCCCACTATTAAGTATCTTGGAGTGAAATTAGGGAAATCTCTTGGGTCATTATTCAGAGACAATTATCCCCCCTCCTGAAGAGCATTTGGACAGACCTACAGAGATGGGCACTCCTTCCTCTTCCCTTTTACTCGAGACTACAAGCCATTAAAACAAATATTTTACCAAGGTTATTATATCTTTTTCAAACAATTTCATGTATAATACCAGTAGGAGAGATAATACAACGGCAGAGAAAAATTATGGCATTCCTATGGGCACATGCACACCCGAGAGTGAATGCGAGGATCCTATCTCTACCAAGACAGGCAGGGGGGAGGGCATGTCCAAACTTGCAGAATTACTGGCTCGCAGCCCAAATGAAAATGGCCCTGCTATGGGCACACCCATCATACATATCCCATTGGAAACAAATGGAACTTAACAGTCCCACAAATGTGACTTTACCAACGGATATATTTAACCCGCCTGCCCACGTGGAGTGTGCTGCTTACCAGGGACATGCCCTGAAAATAACATTGCAGGGATGGCTATGGGGGACTAAGAGAGGATATACAGCTAAAAATATGTGGAGGTATAGGAACTGGTGCTCCAACTCTGAGTTTAGACCACCGAGATACCATAAATGGTACAGGTGTCAATTGAAGAGGGGCATCTATGCTCCTTGGCAGCTGCTTAAGGGGCAGGATGTTCGTCCTTTTGAACTCCTAAAAATCCAAAACAAGTGGACAAATTCTGATTGCCTATATCACTATCAAATAAAAGATTATATAAATACTAAACAGAAACAGATGCAGGCTTGGCAAGACGAAAGACCCTTTCCATATGCCTTTGAGACAATATGGGAGAGCACCAATGGAAAGGGAGCAATAACCATGCTATATAACGACATGATTGCAGATAGGGGTTACAATATACAGAAGATTCAACAGAAATGGTCTTTAGAGTTAGGAATCTCCCTGAACTCCCAATTTTGGGAGAAAATCTTTAGAAACGCCTGGAAGACTACCCCATCCCCATGTTGGCAAGAGTTTACTTGGAAGCTTCGAATTAGGTTATTTTATACCCCAATGAGGCTAGCTAGGATGGGACTACTAACACAAGGGGTTTGCTGGAGGGATTGCAGGAGTAGTTCTGCAGATCATTCACATGTATTTTGGTTTTGTACTGAACTTCGAAGCTTTTGGAAGCAGATCTGTGTCCATTTGTCTAACTTGTTTGACTTATCATCAACTACTATAGCCCCGGAGCACTGTTTGCTAGGCCTCTATCCGGAGGGGGTGGAGGGAAGGGAAGCGCAATATCTCTGGGCCATTCTAACAGTGGCCGCCATGAAAGCGATAACTAAACATTGGCTGCAACCAAACCCCCACTTATAAGAGATTGGCTGGCAATAATCTCCCAAATTCAACATATGGAGGACATTACTCACTCCATAAATCATCAAAATGAAAAGTTTATTAACAGATGGAATAGATGGGACAGATATCAAAGGGAGGCTTTCCCCAGCCAACTGAGGTTCCATACAGAATTTAGAGTTATATGTCGGAGCATGGGGCCCCCCGAGATAAATAAGGATGACATTAAACTGGTCTGGCAGGTTGTGCTCGGAGCCCTTTTATACACCCTTGCTTCCTCCCTTCCCCTCCCCTTTTTTTCTTGGCTCCACTTCCTGATATCTCTCCAAACTTGTCATGAGTCATAACTGGGAAGAAAAAAGTTGGATAGCCTTTTTAAATGTTTTAATTTGGCAGTGATGGTTAGTTGTTTAGCTCTCTCTCTCGGTTTTGTTTATTTATAATGTTTTATACATTATTTGGTTTTACTGAACCAATGTCTCTCTCTAATTTTTTTGAGAGACAAAACATACTTTAGTAAACACTGGTTAAATGTACTTAACCTTTGTCCCAAAGCAGACTTGGACATGATATAAAATAAGATATTTGCTTTAAAAGTCAAAGCTGAAACAATGTCTAGATTTACACAACAAATGTGATGTATTCATCAATATATACTTGTGTGAAATACTGACTAAATAATAAACAAGTATAAAAAAATAAAAGGAATATAGAAAGATGCATCATTGTCTTCAGAGAAAGCCAGTGTCAGAGAAGACAAAGGGTGGTCAAAGACAGGTAAAAGGTTGGTGGTATCAATGTCCCTAAACCATTCCCTGACTACACTCATCCAGTCTTTAAGGTGGGTGTTAAGAAAAGCTCAGGAAGCAGAGAGATTCTTTCACCGAGTTCAGGACCTGCAGGGGGATGTCCCCACTAAGCAGGGAGCCAAAATTAAAAGCCTATACAAAGGAGACTTTCTAAAGTGAAAGATGCACTGAGCATGACCTCCCCAGAAGTTGGTTCCGATCCCCTGGCAGCCAAACCTAGTCTGATGAGATGTAGGGGGTGGGCCAGGTGAGCAAGAGACCCATGCTCCCTAGGAAGAAGGTTGACAGGCGAGGAAGGGACCGGGCACTGGGGTCAGAGTTAAAGTTCCCAAACCGGAGCCTGGCCTGTACCAATGGTCCGAGCTCCGCACTGAAGACAGAACTGGCACAGAGGCTGGTAACTAAACTGGTGCTAACAACAAATTTGATGGAGCGTTCTCTGGTGAAAAAATTAAGGAGGTTGGCAAAGGTACCGAAGATGACACCAAAGTCAGTAAAGACAACAGAGATATCACTGTAGAGGGTTGAGATTCTGGCAAACAAAATGTTGACTGCCTCAAAGGGGTAGAAATCTGTGCTGGAGAAGTTGGTTGTAACTGTGAGGATGATTCTGGTCTGGCGCTGGGGACAGCAGCCACCTAGAAGGGGCAGAGATCCCAGGTGCAGAATTGATCTGAAGCTGCAGAGGCAACTTTGGACCCAGCGTCACAGACATCGGCCACCCCAAGGGGGTCAAGGTCTGAAAAGCGATTGCCGGGGCCCTTGGCTCCTGCGTGGAGAAGAGAAGGAACCCACTGATGCATCCGAATCTTTAGCAAACAATCGGGACAGCAGAAGCCGGAGGAGAATGATCCCGCACACCTACTGTTACCAGCTGGGACCTGGACTGATGACGACTCAGGACATTGGGCTCCATGCCCATCCATGGGCCCTAGACTTAAGGTACAGCACTGAGAGTCTGTGACACAAACAGCACCAATGCAGATAGTGTAATGCGCGGAGGAAGAACAGGCAGTGGAGATGAGGGTTAGTCTGACAGATTTTGTGGCCACAAGGGAAAAAGTGAAAGGGTCCTAGTCCCAGCATACTACTATACAGTAAAATAAGTGTATTAAGGGAAGGCAGACATAAGGTAATGGCTGGTGACCCAGTGGTGCACACTCAATGGCTGGAAAACAGAAAATGAGGTGGCTGTGGTGGGCAGCACCTTTATCCGAAGCAGGTACCTGCCTGCATTATTTCACTGAGGCAAAGACTATGAGACAACAATTGAATGTTTTGAAAGGGCTGTCATGAAATCTTTCCAGCAACAGACTTTGTTGGAATTGGTTAGGCAGTTAGAAGAAATGGAAGGGGGGAGGGCCTGAACTGACAGATGATGAGTCGCAAAGAAACTTGGAGACAACCAAAGAATGAAAAAGCACAAATACTGTAGTACAGGTCTCCACAGAAGAACCTAGAACCACGGGTGTCGGCAGGCATACTCAGTACACTTTGCTGAGTACAGCAAAATCTGGAAAATCCAGCGGCAACATGAGCCTCAGACCAGGGCAACAAGCAGCCTGATGTACATGAAGAACTGCTAGTCCCCCTCCTTGGATGCTTTAGTGTTAGTTTGTAAATGATCTTTGGAAGATGTGCAAGTGCTAAACTTGGAGGTCATGATTGTATGAGTGACCCAATCGAGTATGTATGCACGAGTGCTGGTGTGAATGGACTTATGTAAGGCTGGCTACCTTGATGTGGTACAGAGGCTTGTCACAGTGTATCCTAAACACTGTAACTAAAAGACAACCAACTTCTGTCTGATTGGTAGTGTGTGTGTGTGTGTGTGTGTGTGTGTGTGTGTGTGTGTGTTAGATGAAATAAAATGTGAATCTATTAGGATCACTGACTTACTACATATTGTTGACAAATGAGGGTTTGCATTTACAGGGGTGGGGCAACAGTTCTGTCAACTCCGTCATGTAGGTTTAAAATTCCTGGCTATGTTCCTGCCTAGAACTAGAAAAAAACGTTTTCATGTATGCATGTTATGCGTTTAAATCATTCTTAACTCGGAAGTGTCCTTTTAAGTGAGTTTTTAAATTCACACAAGCTTTCACACTATTTCATTCTATGAGTCTTTAAAGATAACACTTCTCTTCAGACAGCCGGATTTGCATAAATGTATGCACCAGAATAAAATGCAATTTGTCATGAGGGCCATTCTTGCTTTAATCTACCTTTGTAAATGCTTAGGTCATGGTTCATAAGCTTCCATAGCACTATTGCTGATAAAGTTTAGTTTATTCTTTGAATTAACCTTTTTTTTTTTTTTTTTTTTTTTATATTAAAACTCCTCGCCTGGCCTTCCTCAGACATTGCTTCAGGTCCACCAGCATTCGTTCCATCTCCCGCTGGTAGTACTGTGTCACAGGCTATGTCCTCTCAGAGTCTCTACGTTGTCTGTACCGTCACAGGCACCATTTATATCCCCACTAGTGGCCACCTCTTTCAAGAAAGTGGTATACAGGGGAAGAGGTGAACTAGTTTTGCTAGCTAGGGTCAGCATGGGACATCTGGAGGTTAAGGGCCCAGCAGACTGCGGACCGTATGGCATAGGAAGGGCATCCCTCAATCCATCCTTGAAAAGAAGTGCCAGTCTTTTTTTACTGCTGAACCCATCCACTGTAACATAATGCAGTGTTGTCAACACACCCCTCTAGACACCACTCCATGTTACCCACTCCCCCCCCCACCCACAGGTTGCTTTGTGTTCACATGCTGCGTTTTGTCAAACATGAAGTGGGAACTGCATAGCAGGATGAGTGACACACACTTAGCAAGCATCTGACTGAATGTCCAATCCTTCGTTGCCAGCCTACTCTCCTGGTACGAACATACAAATTTAGAAAACAAAGATGACCAAATGACGATTGAGTTATCTCTCCCAGCTGTTCAGTGGGAATACAGTCATCCCTTTTTATGTTTGCTTGCATGCATGTGCAGGAAACATAGTGCCATCATCCGAGTTTTTAGGAGGTGTGTCAGCGTCATCCAATTCAGTCAGTGTGTTTGCAGGCGCGGTCACAGTTCTCCAATCACTGCTCCTACTGTCTATGACAGCAGTTGAAAATGCAGTGGCATACAGTTGAATGGGAGAGCCCGCCCAGTGCGCAAAGCCCCCCTACACACGCATATTGTGTGCTCACGCCGCCCCACGCATTGCTGGCCAGGCGGGAGCGACGGGGTGCCCAATCCCCGCCGGCTCAACACCCCTCCCCAGCGTGGCACACGCCCTGTATGGCCAACGGGGCTGCCCAAACCCCTGCCATCTCCAGCCCCCCAAACAGCTCTTATAGTTGCCATGCTGGGAGCCCACCCCAGCGGAAAATGTCCTACGCCGCCTTCCTTTAAAAACAAACAAAAAACCTGTAAACAAGAAAACGCCTCGGGCGCCTCCCAGCCCACCCGTGCCCACCCACTGCGCACCCTGTCTCCCCACACCTTCACCCATACTTACCTCCGGAGCGGCACGACGATCTTTGGTGGACCGGGAACACATCTGCACTCTTCAAAGCTGACTGCAAACTGAGGAAATGCCGGTAAGCTGTATAATGTAATGAATAGGGTTTTATCAACTTTACTGCATATCTCGGGCATTTTTTGGAATTTTGGCACCACATTTTCAACATGGGGTTTTTGGGACCCCTCCTCATGAATTCTTGAACTGCCATGGCATTAATCGGGCCCGAAGGGTGATTTCGCAGTCACTGTGCGAAATCACCTTTCGGGACCGATTAATGAAACAACAGTGCCAGTGTTGATAAGGTGGGCTCTCAAAAAGCCTATGTTGCAAATTTGGTTAAAAAATTCATAAAAATGACTGTTTTACGAGTGTGCGTTGCGCAGTTCCTACGCACGCTCGTAAGTTCGCAAATTTTTAATATTTGCACTCCTGATTTTCAACATTGCCATTTTACCACACCTACTTATGAGCAGTACAGCTGACATTTTTCACATCTCACCCAAAATGTGTTTCTGAGCATGTAGTGCACAATGGCGCAGTCGGTGTGCGAAATCAATGTATGGGACAACACTGTTCATGGGCAGAGGTCTTAAAATGGCAATGTTGAAAATTTGGTGACAAAAGTCCATAAAATGACTGTTATGAATGAGCATTGCGCAGTTTCCACGCACCCTTGTAAGTTCATGACTTCATAATATTTTCAGTCCAGATTTTCACCAGTGGCATTTTTCCACACTTCCTTATGAACAGTACAGCTGTCAGTTTTCACAACATGGCCGAAATGTGTTTTACACTTTCAGTGCAGAAATGCGTGGTCGCTGTGGGAAATCATTGTTCGGGACAGATAAAGAAAATCACAGTGATACTGTTCATGAATGGAGGTCCCAAAATGCCTGTATTGACAATCTGCTGTAAAAAATTCCCAAACTAATTACATTACAGGTGTGCGTTGTACAGTTTCTATGCACGCTCGTGACTTCACCAATTTTTTTAATATTTTCATTGAAGATTTGCAACATTGCCATTTTTTACACCTCCCATGAACAGTACAGCTGTCATTTTTCACATCCTGTTCGAATGTGTTTTTGCACCTGTGGTGCTAAATGTCGTAGTCACTGTGCAAAAGCAGCTTCGCTAACAAACTGATATTGCCACTGTTTATGAGGTGGGGTCACAAAAACCATGTTGAAAATTTGGAGTGAAAATACACGAATGCTAGGCGTTGGGTTTCTGACCATAACGCCCCACCCTGTAAAGAATGACAGGCATCAGGGGTGTGACTTGGGATTCTCGCCTGTAATGCTCAAACCATTCCACACCCTGCAGCCAGTGAGAGGCATCGAGGTATGCCTTGGACTCTTCGCCCCAAAGTTCACCCCATTCTCCCATACCACATCCATCTCACCATATTTTCTGTAATGGGTGCGTGATAGGGCCAAAGACCCCAAGGCACACCATGACACTTGTCAGTGTCTGCAGGGTAGGGGCTGGTGAAATGGCGTGGCTGTTATGCCCAATGACCCAAAGGCACACCCCAATGCCTGTCAGTCTCTGCAAGGTGGTGGTGGGGTTGGCTTCAGTTCAATACTTCACTGCCATTCTTATTATGCAGCTCTGTAACTTCTACACTACCAATGCCAGCAAAGAAAAAAAATCGGCATTGACAAATGCTTGTTCATTATGGTCTGATGAATAAGCATTTTTTTTGATTTTTTTAAGGGACACAGTCAACCCTTTGGCCAGTTTATGGTTGCTTAACTGTTGTAGAATTTATTGATGTAACTGGATTTCCATCTGCTTTCTTTTTTGAAGCGTAGGTGGAAAACACATCCATTGGTGTAGTTATTATCAAAACGTGTTTAGTTTCAAGTCCTTCACTGTATCCTTACCGAGCTTTATGAATACCCAGAAATAGTCCAGCCACTCATCATGATGCAGTAGTCTATTCCCACTCCATCATGAGTGTCTAGGCAGTGTGGGGTGTTCCCAAGTTTCCAAAATGGTGCAGTAGGAGTTTATCAGGGACTGCAGGCTCAGATTATGGCAACTGAAGTTTAATGCAAAAAAAATGTAAAGTGACGCACAGTGGTAGAAGAAATCCTAAAACAACTGAGTAAGGATGGTGCTGACAACTGAGAAGAAAGATCTGGGGGTCACCACTAGTGACAGCCTCAAGCCCACTGCTCAGGGCAACAAAGGGTACCGGAAGGCACACAGGATGCTGGGATGTTTAGAAAGGGGATTTGAAAGTAGCCCTATAATAGTGCTCCAGAAGGCTGCACCTGGAGTACTGCATACTGTTCTGGAGTCCACACCTCAGAAAATATAGGGATTTCATAGAAACCATACAAAGGAGGGCCACAAAGATGAACCAAGGGCAGCAGGGAGGTCATATGAATAAAGTTTCGCAGACCTTAACATGTACACATTGGAGGCCAGAGGGAATGGGCAGATACAATGAAGATGGACAAGTTCTTGTAGGGACTTAGGGTGGATAATATGGACCTTCTCAAAAGGAACGAGGGCACAGTTACTAGAGGCATGGATGGAGAGTGGTGGGGCAAAGGGGATTCAGGAGGGCCATGAGAATGTTCTTCACAGAGTGGGTGGTGGACAAATGGAACAGAATGTCCGGATAGGTTGAAGCCAAGACTGTGATGCACTTTAAACTTGAGTGGGACAGATACAGGGCAGCAGTGGGACCAACAGGCTGAAGAGTGGAAAGGATACCTGGGGAAGAGATGACTCTTAGCCACTAGGGCTACTGGATCTCTCAATCCAGCCAAGTGTTAGGTTGAGCATGGAGCTAGGCGGGAAAATGGGCAGACTGGATGGACCTCAGGATATTCTTCTACGAACACAATCTCTGTTTCAATGAAATCAAACATGTTTTTTTATGTGGGAACACCAACATCGTGAACAGTTTGACTTTTATTAAGAAAAAGGAAGCAGGTATAAACCAACCATCTACATTTGCAAATAGAACAGTAGGTGAGCAACTATGAAATGTGTTTATAAACTAGGGAAAATGTAAGGCTGGGGTGGGTGGGTGGCAATGTCCCTTTAACAGACTGTGTTCCTCTAACAAAGTCTCACTGAGGTCCTAAAAATGATGGTGTTCATCAAGACAAACCTACGTAAACACACTGAATAACTAGACTGAAATAAGGAAGCTTTAGCAGCAGGCTACTGCCATCTCATCCACGACAGGCTAATAATTAATTAATACAAATAAAATGCCTTTGGGATACAACGTTTATATAAAGTACATGTAAGAGACATTAACCTCACGAGTAACAAAGCCATGAGTGAGTCATTTAAGTCTCCTTTATGAGTATATAAAGGATAGCCTCTAGTAGTCAATCATTTTAAAGGAGAATGGCCTTTACTCTGAAAAGAATAGCTGCTTACTGTAACAATAGATCTTACTTGGAGAGGGTTCCTGCAGTAGGTCATTAGATGTAGGACTGTGCCCTCTGGCATCAGGACTGTATGGCAAACTTTTCCAGCAGTGTCTGGCGGGGGACCGCCCACCATGGACGTCAGCATGACCCTATATAGTGGGTGATCTCCGCACCCACCTTCCAGTTCTTTTCCACTGTTGACCTGCATTAGTACCTCGTGGTAATCTGCAGCTTTGTCAATCGCCATTTTTTCTTATTTTCATCATATAGCAGTCCGTTTTCTGCATTTTATGTCTTCTCCATTTCCACCTCCAAAGGCAAAGAAGAAGTGCACCAAGTGTAGGGCGCAAATTCCCCACAAAGACGGCCATCGTCTCTGCCTCTTCTGTTTAGGCTCGGACCACGACACTGCAGCCTGTCCCAACTGCCAGCCTTTCAACCAGGCCACCCGCAAACGACGACAGCAGGTTCTGGAGGCCCATCTCCTTAAGCCCAGAATGGCTCCACTTGAGAAGGAGATGCAAAAAATTCGAGTCACAGCTTCTTCCCCTTCATCGGACAAACAGAATAAGAAAAAAAGACAAGCAGAGGCACAGAGAAAAGGAGTGCCATGAGAACTGGGACCAATCCTAAGCTAGTAAGCCTTCGACCAGTGAGGCCCTTTCCTCGTCATCCACTCTCGTCGTGACCCAAGCAGCTTCAGGATGACCTCCAGTGCCTCAGCCATCTTCCAATCTATTTTGACCGGTAAGCTGTCTGCTGGCTCCTCTGGCGAACGCCCGGTCTTTGCCGGTAAGTCGGACCCTGACTCCTCGTAAGTCGGACTCCATTCAAAAGCAGCCAGCAGTCTGCTTGACTCTGACCGATAAGCCAGGCGAGGGTCCCACCCTCCACCGCCCAGTCAGTCGGTCGCCTCTGATGACTGCTCGGGCATTGCTCTCCCATCGGGGGCTCACGCCGTCCCACCCGACATCCAACAGAGCTCTCCGGCTTCTCCGAGTCAGCCCTCCCCCAGGCCCTGCCCGGATGGGAGACTTCCTCTCCACCTCCCCCGGTGGTTTCCCCTGCCCCACAGCCTACGTCTGGGACAGAGGAGGAGGAAGGATGATGCCTGGAAGTGGTCTCTCTTCGCCCACTTCTTCAGTGGTTCCTCAGACCCTCCCCGAGGGATACTCCTTCACCAGGCCCTATAGCTACACTGGCATTGGATCATCTTCTGCCTGCTGCCTCCTTTGACATCAGGAGCGCCTGCTCTCCATCAGGGCCCAACTCTCGGGCCCTTACGCAGGGTCTGACCACTTTGGGTCTGACGGCTCACCCTAAGCCAGGTGTCCTGATGTTCATTCCCCTTTCATTGACTACCGCGACGGCCATCCCAACGTCAACTATTGTGACGTTGGGCATTTATATTGGTCTGTTCAGGCCTCTAGGCAAAGACCTGCCGTCAGGCCACTATTTTTGCTGGACATCAGGCACCCCTCCTTCCGCTGTTGGGCCTGTCGATGCCTCATTATTTCCCTGGGTATCAACAGGGATACCCTTATTATCAGGGTACACCCCTCCTCAATATGCAGGTTTTGGAACTCATTATTACACCCCCCCTTGGCCAACCCGCCTCCTCCACAACCAGACTTTCAATCTCTTATCCAGTCTTGGTGGAAGGACACGAGGTCCTAGCTAGTCTCCGACCTGGAACGTAGGCTTCCTAGCCCGGTGGCAGTGCCACCGACTTCCAAATCTCCTGCCAGTTTGCTGCATACGGTGCATGTCTCTGAACTACCCCTCAGGACATCCCTCTCCCGGATTTTGAATGTCCAGAGGGTGAAGAGCCACCTGACTCTGACCACAACACGTCGGAGTCTTCCTCAGATGAGCTATCCTCTCCCCCAAGCGGCAAAGAGTCTCTCAAGTCTCCTCTGGAGGACCCCTCTTTCACAGAGCTCCTCCGCATAATCCAACAAACAAGCGGTTGGAATGCGGAGGATCTGGATCCTATGAGGGAGCATCTAGCCGAACATTTAGATCTACAAGCTGCCTCCACCATACCAGTTCCTCCTTGGATAGCACCACACGAGGACCTTACTACTACTACCATTTGGAAATTGCCACATTCCATTCCTGCTGTTCCTAAGGCGGCCAACAGGATCTACTGCTCTCCTGAGGGCATCCCCTTCCTGGACTCTCACCCCAAGGCAGACTCCACTGTCATTACTGCCGCTCCTGACCGCTCACCTAACCCCAAGCACATGAGCACTTCCCCCCGCACAAGGAGTTCAGGCAGTTGAAGCAATTCGGGAAGAAGGTTTACTCTTCTGCCACACATCTCCTGCGCTCCCCGAATTATGTGGCACATATGGTGTCATTCCAAAAGGCCACCTTGGCTAAGCTTGAGGCCAAGATCTCGTCCTTGGAGGACTCTGACCTCAAAAAGGAGATTGCTAAAGAGCTTCATCTTTCTAAAATTTCCTGCAGACATGTTCTTCGGGCCACCTATGATTTGGAAGACGCGGTGGCCCCTCCTCTGCTACTGTGGTCAGCCTCAGGAGGCACGCTTGGCTGCACATTTCTGTTCTGTCGACAGATGTACAAGCAGCCATTCAGGATGCTCCCTTTCAGGGACTGGTCCTCTTTGGAGGGGACACTAAAGATTTGATGACGGGCCTCCAAGATAGTGGTCAGGCCCTCAGATCGGTTTGTTCCATCTATAGGGCCAGTACTCAGAAGAAGCAGCCCTTTCGGCGCCAGTTCAAGTGCCAAGGGAAGCAATCGTCCCCAAAGAAACAGACCAAAAGACAAGCCACTGGCTCCTCTTTTTCCTCTCCACTAGCCGCTAAATCCCAGAGACCAGCAGGAGGGCCTTTACCCCCTCACCCCTCTGCCTCCTGACTCACCCAGTCTTCCCTCCCCTCCACTTCAAAACATGGAACCAGTGGGGGGGGGGGGGGATTCGCCCTTCACATCCAGAAGTGGGAGGACATTACCTCAGACGCATGGGTCCTACAACTCGTTTCTCAAGGGCACACGCTACAGTTTCTGGAGTTGCCTCCAAACTCTCCTCCTGGTTGCTAGCACTGCTCCCCGCACCAAGCTCATTGGTCAAGGAAGAGATCAGGACTCTGGAACGGAAGGCAGCAATAGAATCTGTGCCTGTGGCTCAGAGAGGAAGGGGGTTTTACTCCCATTTCTTCCTGGTCCCAAAAAAGATGGGCAATCTCAGACCAATCCTGGACCTCAGCAGTCTGAACCTCTTTGTCGAGTACAAGAAGTTCCACATGCTGACTGTTCAGAGCCTCCTGCCCCTTCTGCACAAGGACCACTGGCTCTGTTGCCTGGACATATAGGATACTTACCTGCATATCCCAATCTTCCCTGGCCACCGCCGTTTCCTGCGGTTTCGTTTCCAGGGGGAGCACTTCCTGATCACAGCCCTCCCCTTTGGCCTTTCCTGGGCACCCAGGGTTTTTACCAAGTGCCTAGCGATGGTGGCAGCAGCCTTACACCATCAAGGTATAGCAGTGTTCCCCGACCTGGATGACTGGCTACTGTCAGCTCCGTCCAGGGACAGCCTTCTGGACTCCCTCTCGGTTACCCTGGACCTCCCCCCGACTGGGGATCACAGTCAATCTCCCAAAGTCATCTTTAACCCCACCCCCCCAGAACCTTCAGTTCATAGGGGTAGTTTTAGAGATGGTCCAGTGCAGAGCCTTTCTCCCCTCAGACAGAGCGGAGACTCTTTGAGAGCAGGTCATCCTGGTGCTCTCGTCCAGATCTCTTCTGGCCAGAGTGTTGCTACGCTTGCTGGGCCTGATGGCAGCCTCTATTTCCACAGTTCTTTTAGCCAGGTTGCATATGCGGATCTCCCAGTGGACGTTATGCGTCCAATGGGACCAGCGCTTGGATGATCTGGACCATCCCGTTCTGGTCTCCAGCGCAGTCAAGAGGGATCTACTATGGTGGCTAGACCCTCTGAATCTGTCCAAGGGACTTTCCATTTGAAGTTCCCCTCCTCTATGGACCCTCACCACAGACACTTCTTGTCTGGGTTGGGGAGCGCACCTTGGGGACCACTGCACCCAAGGTTTATGGTCCCAGCTGGAGATGTCCTTGCACATCAATATTCTGGAGATGAGGGCGGTTCTTTACACCCTTCAGGCTTTTCAGACCATCCTATCAAGAGGAACACTGCTGATCCAGACAGACAATATGTCGGTAGTCTGGTACAACAACAAACAGGGAGGCACCCAGTCGTACCCCCTCTGCAGGGAGGTGATGAGGATGTGGAATTGAGCAGTCCAGCATGATCTGTTTCTTATAGCCGTGCATGTTCCAGGCATTCACAACATCCTGGTGGACAGCCTCAGTTGGATGTAGTCCCTCGCTCACAAATGGGAATAAAGTCAGGAGGTAGCAGACTCTCTCTTCCAGAGTTGGGGTCACCCAGACATCGATCTGTTCACCTCCCAATCCAACGCAAAACTTCTCCGCATTTGCTCGCTCATTCCAGAGCCTGGAGCTTTCTGGCACGATGTGTTGTCACTATGTAGGACAGGGAAGTTCTTGTACGCCTTCCCTCCCTTTCCCATTCTTCAGAGGGTTCTTCTCAAGCTCCAGGCAGAGGGAGCTCACATGATCCTGATCACTCCTCTCTGGCTGAAGCAAATCTGGTTTCCGCTAATGCAGCAGCTCTCAGTGGAACCCCCAATACCTCTACCTCTCAGGCACAATCTGTTGACTCAGGATCAAGGCAGGTTAGTACATCCAGGACTCGGACCCCTATCTTCATGCGCAGCCTCAGACGTGACTAGAGCCTGCTTTGGGGTCTCCCAAAACAAGTCGATTAGGTCCTGGTGGAAGCGAAGAAACCCTCCACCAGATCCACCTATGCCATGAAATGGAAGCATTTTTCCATTTGGGCGGCTTCTAAAGGCTGGGACCCCTTTACCTGCTCTGCTCCCCAGGTCAAGGAGTACCTCCTGCACCTGTCAGATTCGGGTCTGTCGTATTCATCCCTTAAGGTTCACTTGTCAGCCATCTCAGTCTAGCACGTGCCGGTGGAAAGAAAAAAAAAAAACATGGCTCAGTTGGAGGTCTCTAAGACCTTTTTGAATGGGATCCTCCACCTCAAACCTTCCATTTGTAACCCTTCCCACCTTGGGATTTGAATTTTGTGTAAGAGAAGCTTACGCTTCCTCCCTTTGAACCAGCGATGAGTTGTGACATGCACTACCTTTCATGGAAGGTGCTATTTTTAGTTGCCATTACTTCTGCTCGTAGGATTTCCGAGCTTCAGGCCCTGATGCATAAGGAGCCTTATCTGATTTTCCACAAGGACTGGGCCGTACTGTGTACTAATCCTAAGTTTCTTCCTAAGGTGGTTGCTGAGTTCACCTTAAATCAGACGGTTGAACTCCCAGTTTATTACCCTGTTCATTCAAACGGGGGGAGGATCTCATTCACACCTTGGATGTTCACAGAATCCTCAGATGTTCTGTTCATAGAACTAAGGAGTCCAGAAAGTCTAATCAGCTTTTCATCTCCTTTGCTCCCAAATCCTTGGGGTCGGCAGTTTCTAAACAGTGTCTTTCTAAATGTTTCATTAACTGCATTCACTTCTGCTCCCAGAAGTACAACAAACCTTTTCCGGGGGAGGTCAGAGGACACTCTACTAGAGGCATGGCTATCTCTGTGACGTTTCTGCAAAATGTTTCTACAGCAGAGATCTGTGCAGCAGCAACCTGAAGTTCTGTCCATACCTTCATGAAACACTACAGTCTGGACATTGCTTCTAGGTGTAGGGCCGTGTTCGGCCTTGCCATCTTGCACGGCCTACTGTTTTAGGCTGGTCCTGTGCTATTTTTCAGTTGCTCCTCCTCCTTTGACTCTCTCGGTCTCTCTATGAGTGACTGCTTGGGATTCAGTCCTACATGTAATGACGTACTGCAAGAACCCTCTCGAAGTAAGACAGTACAGTTACGTAAAAACTTACCGTAACAGTAGATCTTTGAGAGAGGTTCCTGCAGTTGGTCACCTTTTCCCTCCCTCCTTCCCCCAGTTTTCTACTTTTCTTTTAGCCATTCTGAACTGGGCTCCAGAATTTCATCCTTTTTCCTGTTTCATCCTACTTAGGTCTTCGGAGGGAGAACTAGAAAGCGGGTGCAGGGACCACCCACAATATAGGGTCATGCTGACATCTGTCACATGACGACTGTATGTCCCCACCAGACACTGCTGGAAAAGTTTGCTGTGCGGTCCTTATGCCAGAGGGCGCAGTCCTACATGTAATGTCCTACTGTAGAAACCTCTCTCGAAGATCTACTGTTATGGTAAGTGCTTACGTAACTGTGCTTTCTTTGAGAATCTCCAACATTGAGCCACATCATGGAACTGTAAGCCATCAGCATTGGGACCACCCATGCTGACATGCAAGGTCACTGCCTATATAACGTGGGAGGCCCCATCATGCCTCAGTTCCCCACTGAAGACCAGCTTGGAGGATCATCAGATAGGAAGGGATCAAAGCAACCAGGCCCAAACTTGGCCACAGGAGAGGATATGAAAACATGCGTAACTACACAGAATTAGGCATAAGAAGAGAACCAGCTTGCGACAGCAGATAGGATAACTACCCACCACCCAAAAAGGGAGGAAGGAAAGAGGGAGGGAGAGCTGTGGCTCAGTGCAGGAGAGTCTCTCGAAGCTTTACTGTTATGGTATGGAACTATTTTATCTTCTTCAAGGATACCGCCCTCCATTAAGTCACTTCATGGAACAGTTCCCAAGCAGTATCAAAGCATATGACCTTGCTTAACAACAGAGAGTCCAGCATCCTGGTGCGAAAGCCATAAACAGCCAGCAGGATTTTCTGCAATCCTTAGTAAGATAAAGGTACCAACTCAATGTCTGATGGACATCAAGCATGTGCAGATGACATTCCACACTATCCGTGGGAGTCAAAAAGTAAACTGGAAGGTTAATAGTCAGATTTAGTGTTCGCTCAGAAATTATCTTAAGCAGAAAATGAGAACTGGTATGCAAGGTAACATGATCTTTCTGGAAAAGAAAAAAAAAAAAAAAAAAGATAAGGAGGTTCCGCAACCAGAGCTTGCAGCTCAAAAGTATGTCCAGCAGACTTCACAGTCACTTGGCTCACAAGTAGCAGCAGGGTCAAAGGGAGGCACAGTAAGAGTCTGCATAACCAAATTAAAGTCCAGACCGGAACTGGATCATGGACCGGGGGGTTTCAGAAGCAGAATACATCTGGGTAATCTGAGAGAAACCTCAAGCTGGGCCACTGTTTGGCCGTATGTGAGGGAATGAAATGCAGACACCACAGCCAAGTGAACCTTTTATTGGGGAATATCCAACACCCGTGTCTGTAAGGGACAGGAGGTAACCCATAACCTGACTGACTGGACACACAAAGGGGTCCAGCTAGGCTGGCTCAGTGGCATAGCAGGCTAAGGCGCATTGTGCTTTACCTCTCACCATGCCCGCGACCTGTAGGGGAATCGAGTGTCTGATAGATTGCTCTCCTCTCCCAGGGTGGGGGGGGATCCAGTGTCTCACTCCATGGCTGCTATCTGGTGGAGGCCGGGTGGCACTGACACAGTAGAGTAGTGCAGCTGTAGGGCCATGGTTATGTAGCGCATGCACGCCTCCACATGCATGCGCTTACACCCACCATGGCATTGGAAGAAAAGTGAAGAAAAATGTCAATCACAGGCTTCATGAAGCCCTGGCTGCCCCTGGTCCTTTGGGCCCCAAGTTTGGATGCTGGATTACCGGGAGGGGGAACGACGGCCGTCCTTTCTTGGCCCTGCCATGCGGGGCTGAAATCTGTGGGGGAATGGGGCTTGGCAGGACCAGGAGAGAGACAGCAGATGGACAAGGGAGGCAGGGACAGGGCTGAACACAGCCGCCATGGTACACCAGAGGATAAAAACCTGTCCAGGAAAAAAAAAAAAAAAAAAAAGAGGTCCGGCTGATGGGCAGCACACCAAATCATAAAACGTTTTCAAGTTTGCAAGTAGATGTATCTAGTGAACAACTTATGAGCTGCCAGAAGAGCAGCTCCAACCGCCGGTGAAACCCCAAAGGAGGAGAACTCTATGTCCTCAGAAGCCTGTCGCAGAGCTGTAGAGATATACAGGTTACTCACCTGTAACAGGAGTTCTAGGAATGGTATATGTTGTTCATCCACACTTACTGGCAGGTATCCTTGCCGCTTTAAATCTTGCCGGAAGGTCTTCAAGCTGGCTGCTCCCTCCCACCTGGGTGGTAAAACTCTCGGCTCCACCCCATGACGCCAGATCTGGCCCGCTGGAAGCTCAGGTTGTGCGTCGAAGCCGGGGAGGTCGGGTGGGTCATGTGGATGAACAACATATACCATTCCCAGAACTCCTGTTACAGGTGAGTAACCTGTATTTCTAGGGACATGGATATGTTGTTCATCCACACTTATTGGCAGACTCCTAGCAGTTCTCTGGGAGGAGGGAGGCAAGGCGCACACCCCTACTTAGGGAATAGAGACTGGAGAACCGAGGCCCCAAACCAGCATCCCGTGTGACTCAAGGCTCGATGTGGTAGTGGGTAATGAAGGTGTGTGCTGACTTCCAGGTAGCAGCCCCAGATTTCCTGGATAGGGACATCCTGGAAGCAGCCACCGATGCAGCGGTATGGCGGGTAGAATGAGCTCTTATCCTCTGGGAGGCCTCCATGCCCGGCCAACCTATAACAGAGAGATCTATGCTGGAGGTGACCCACCTGCTTATCGTCCGCTTGGCTGCAGGTCTGCCAAGTGCGGCTTCAGTGTAGGTGACAAACAGCTGGCGAACTTCTCCCCAAATTTCAGCCGTGCGCTCCTTATAGTAAGCGAGCGCCCTTCTATGGTCCAGAGTATGGAGCCTATATTCGGCCTCCGAGGTGTGATTGGGGTAGAACACCGGCAGAGTCAACACCTGGTTAAGGTGAAACTCCGACACCAGCTTCGGAAGGAATTTCGGGTGGGGGCGCAGGACAACCTTGTCCCTGTGGAAGACCAGGTAAGGAGACTCGATGGAAAGTGCCTGGAGCTCTCCCATCCTTCTGGCTGACGTAATAGCCACCAAGAAGGCGGTCTTCCACGACAGGTGAGAGAGATCACACCTGTGCATCGGTTCGAATGGCTTGCCCATGAGCTTTGCAAGTACCAGCAGTAGATCCCACGGAGGTGGAGGTTCTCGCACCGGAGGGGAAATGTGATCAAGGCCTTTGAAAAAGCGCCAGACCACCTTTTCCTGCGCCACAGACTGCTTCCCGGCCCGCGCCCGGTAAGCAGAGATGGCTGCCAGGTGCACCCTTAGGGTCGTCGACCTAAGCCCTTGCTGAGAAAGGGACCATAAATAGTCCAAGATGCTTGCCAAGGAACAGAAGGAAGGGTCCAGGCCCTTGCCCTGACACCAAATGGAAAACCTCTTCCATTTGAAGGCATAGCATTTCCTGGTCGACTCCTTATGGGACGCCTCAACTACATTGAGGACCTCGTCGGAAAGACCCAAGGCCTGGAACTCTAGCCGCTCAGGAACCAGGCCATCAGGTGCAGGGACTGAAGGTCCGGATGGAACACTTTCCCCGATTGACTGAAAGCAGGTCCGGGCGAGCTGGAAGCTGCCTCGGGAGCCTGGAGCTGAGGCTGAGGAGATTTGGATACCAGCATTGGCAGGGCCAGTCTGGGGCTAGCAGAATCACCTGTGCCTTGTCCCTCCTCGCCTTGAGAAGCACCTTGTGGATCAAGGGAAATGGGGGAAAAGGCGTAGAAGAGGCCCGGGTCCACGGCCTCGAAGGCATCCCCCTGCAGCGAGCCCTGCTGAGGGGGGCGGGCATGGAACAGCCTCAGCTTCGCGTTCTCCCTGGAGGCAAACAGATCCACCTGAGGTGTGCCCCAATGGGAGAACAGATCTTGCACTACCTCCGGCAGGAGAGACCACTCATGGGAGACAGCCCCTATCCGGCTTAGGGCATCAGCCAGGGTGTTGGAGGCTCCTGCCACGTGAATGGCTAGGAGATCCGCCTCCAGGCTGCACACGAGTGACCAAATGCGGAGAGCTTCCTTGCACAGAGGCACGGAGCGCATTCCGCCCTGGCGGTTTAGGTAGTACATGGTCGTGGTATTGTCCATCTGGACCTGAACCACTTGACCCCGTGAGAAACGGAGCGAAGCGGGTGAGAGCTAGCGGACCACTGGAGCTCCAGCAGGTTGATATGGCATCGGACTCCCGCGGGGACCAGAGGCCGTGCACTCTGTGCTCCCCCAGATGGGCACCCCAACCCATCAGAGAGGCGTTGGTCGATAGAGAGACCGTCAGCTCGGAGCACACAAACGGGATGCCCTCCTGCAGACGAGCTGGAACGATCCACCACTGGAGAGCTTTCTACATCCCCTGGGTCACCATCACTAGCTGGTCCAATGGATCGCAGCGTTGAGACCACTGGCTGGCCAACCCTCACTGAAGGGGACACATGTTTCAGCGGGCCCAACGGACCACGCTGGTGCAGGCCGCCATGAGACCCAGGAGGCACAGGAAGTCCTGGGCAGAGCGCGATTGCCCAAACAGAAATGATTGGGCAAAGGAGGAAAGAACCTCGGCCCTGTCCGCCGGGAGCCGTGCTCTGGCTTGAAGAGAGTCGAGCTCTGCCCCGATGAAGAGAATCGCCTGCTTCGGTTCGAGTTCCAACTTGGCCTCGTTGATGAGGAGGCCGATCTGAGAGCAAACCTGGAGGGCCAGATCTCTGGACCGCTCCACCTCTTGTCTGGAGGGGGCTGCTATCAGCCAATCGTCCAGGTAAGGGTACATCCGGACACCTCTGCATCGCAGGAATGCTGTCACCACTGCCATGCATTTGGTGAAGACCCTGGGAGCAGGAGAAAGGCTGAAGGGTATGGCTCGGAACTCGTAAAGGAATCCCTCCGCTCGAAAGCGGAGGAATCTCTGGCGAGACTGACGGATAGGGACGTGAAAAAACGCGTCCTGCAGGTCCAGAGAGCAGAACCACACGTCGTGTTCCAAGGATGGTATTATCTGAGCCAGAGTGACCATCCTGAAGGTCCGAGACCTTAGGAACTTGTTTAGGTCGTGCAGGTCGAGAATGGGGCGCCAGCCCCCCGTCCGTTTTGGAACCAAGAAGTACCTGGACACAAACCCCGGGTCTGAGGGAGGGTCCGCCACCTTTCTGATCACCTCCTTCTTGAGGAGCACAGCGATGTCAGCTCAGCGAGCCGACAGCGAGGCTGCGGACCCTGAGGGGCGACGGCTCGAAAGGGCGGGGCCTGCTCGAACTCCAGAGGCAGGCCCTTTCCCACCACTTCCAACACCCAGCAGTCTGTGGTGATAGCAGACCAGGCGGAAAGGAAGTGGCGAAGCCGTCCCCCCACGGGGGGAACCTGGGGTGGAGTGACGAGGTTGGGGGTGTCACCCCTCAACCCGTCACTGAGCAGGCTTGGAGGAGGGACCGGCCAAGGGACCACCTGGGCCTTTACCTCCCTGCTTCCTGGAGGAGGAAGCCACGGGCTTGGGTTTGGGATGCCAGGCGCGAGCCTGCTGGCCCTGATACTGCAGGGCCGGACGACGAAAGGGCTTGGGTTGCTGTCTGCTGCCCTTGTCCCTCTGGGCGGATGAGACAGAGTCCAGGGTGGCATTGGACCTTTCGATCCTCTGGAGGTGACCTTCCACTCCAGAGCCGAAGAGGTCAGTCCCCAGGAAGGGGACATCCACCAACTTGTGCTGGGTATCCGCTGTGAAGGTGTATATCCTCAGCCATGCCCGACGGCGCATAGCCACTGCGGCTGAGACTGACCTGGCGCATGAGTCACCAATGTCCGAAGCAGTCTGAAGTTGCTGCTTGGCCACTGCCCTGCCCTGGTCCTGTACCTGCTTAACCGTGGTCTGCAGGTCAGCCGGGAGATGAGGGACTACCTCGTCCAGGGAGCCCAACAGAGCATGAGAGAAGTGCGCCGTCAGCACAGCCGAGCTGGCCTGACGAAGGCCAAGAGAGGACGCAGCGTAGACTTTTCGCCCGGCGTAGTCCAACTTCTTGGACTCCTTGTCGGGAGGTTTGTCTACATCCCTGGCGTTTCCGGCACGCTGTCGGTAACCAATCCCTCGGCTGAGGGGGTGTTCCGAGAAACCGGACAGGGAACTGGTAGGGACCGCATACTTCCTAGCCATCCTGGCCAAAGGCGCAGGGCAGGAAGCAGGATGCTGCCAGAGCTCCAAGGTCAGGCCTACAATGGCCTCGGCCATCGGAAAGGCCTCCGTAGGAGAATCCCCTCGGTCCAATATCTCCATTAGGGGATACTTGGCCCGCTTGGATACGGGCTCGAGCTGCATCCCGATGGACTCCGAGATAAGCCTAAGCAAACCCATGAAGGACGAAGGGCTATCGTCCAGTGACTGACCTCCTGAGGACTCCAAGTCAACCCGCCTGGAGAACAGGGAGGAATCGTCGTCGGACTCAGAGGAGTCCGCAAAGAGCTGCCTTGGGCCTGAGCCACCCTCCACCTGCCGAGGGCGATCGGGAGTGAGGGTGACAGACAGCCTATGGGGCAGACCCTGGGCCGACCAAGAATTCTTGGTTGGGGCCCCAAACAACGGCTGTGGAGGCAGAGGTTTCACCAGAATCGGTGGGGCAGCCAGTTTTGGTCGAGCAACAGGCCTCGGAACAGGCACCTCGGCTAGAGCGAGGGGTTGCTTTGGCCGCTCCGGTGACAGCCACTTGATAGCCAGGGAAGACGACGATGTCGGCTTGCTCCCGGACAAAAGAAGCTGTTGCCACATGAGGTCCTCGTAGCGCCAACGCAACTTGCGTCGAAGCCTCCCCTCATCCGAGGAGGAGGACGAGCGGTGACGCTGCTTGCCACGGTACCGAGACAGAGACCGCCTATGACGGCGGGATCGACTGGACCGTGAAGAAGTCCGAGACCGAGACCGCAAACCTCGGCTTTTCTGAGGAGGGTTCTGGGGCAGGGGCCGGGGAAACCCGCTCTCCCCTTGGCTCGGAGGATTCAACCGTGGACTCCGGAACCGGAGGCACGGGCAAGTCCATGGAAACCTCAATCTCCACCGGGGGAACCGGGGAGTGAGAGTTTTTGGCTTCACTGGTAGACAGCCCATCCGACGGGTCGAGAAAAATCTCGACTGCGTCGATGGGAGTCTCGGTCAACTGACCTGACGGGGACACCGTGAGGCCAGTGGCCGAAGCCGAAGGATCGACCGAAGTCGATGGTTGACTACTCGGTGAGAGGGACCTCTCCCGCTCCCAAGAGCGTCGACAGACGGACTTACCTTTGTGGCCCTTCTTCTTGGACCGAGAGGAAGGCCCTGAAGATGTTGGAACCACTCCCTTAGTGGAGAGGGACAGACAGAGCTCCTTAAAAGAAGCTGAATAGGAGGATCCCAGGGAGAGCGGGATAAAGGCCGCGGCTGAGGTAGACGAAGATGCGGCCTGCGCCGCCTCCTCTCGAGGCGATCATCTGCTCAAGCTGTTCGCTGAGCTCAACAAGGAACCGGCCAAATCGGCCTACTGACTTTACCGGAGGGTAACGCTTCTCGGGGCGCCCCAGTTGCAAATGGGCAGCGCGGTCTTCCAGAACGTAGGCCGAAAAGGAAGAGTACAGGTCGCAAGCCTGCGGGTCGTGCTCAAGGCCCAAGCAGTAGACGCATGTGGAGTGCGGATCCGTCCGAGACATCTTCTGCCCGCATGGGCACCTCCGGATACCGGGAGTCGATTTGACCATCGCAGCTGCGAGGGAAATATTTGACCAAAGTCTTGAAAACCTTAAACTTTATTTCGGGAAAACTGAAGAATTAGGAACCAGTCTTATACTCAGAGCGTTAAGGAGGGAACCTGAGCTTCCAAGCGGTAAGGAAGATCTGGCGTCATGGGGCGGAGCCGAGAGTTTTATCACCCGGGTGGGTGGGAGGAGCCAGCTTGAAGACCTTCCGGCAAGATTTAAAGCGGCAAGGATACCTGCCAATAAGTGTGGATGAACAACATATCCATGTCCCTAGAACAAAGATTTGGATGCACCAGACAGCCCTGCTCCTGTTACAGAAGTTCTACTCATAGAGGAGCCAGAATGGGGGTTTCACTGTTAATTGCCGAAGCAGAGGGAACCAGATATGTCTGGACCAGTACAGAGCCACCAGAATCAGAGTGGCTGACTTGGCCCGCAATTTGACCAGGACCCTCTGTATCAGAGGGAATGGAGAAATGTGTACATGAACCACCCTTTCCAAGAAAGGAACAATGCGTCTCTCAAAAACTCCAGGCCCTGGAGCAAGTGAGCAGAAAAGCAGCAGTTTTGCTTTATACAGAGATGTAAAGAGGTCAATTTCTGCACAACCCACTTTATGAAGAGGTCACCCACAATGGAGTGCAGCACCTCCCATTTGTGCCAAAGCACATGGGACCAGCTGAGACAATCCACTAGGGTGTTGACAGTACCAAGCAGAAAAACGGCAGACACGTGTCATTTCACGGCACAGAGCCAGACTCTCACTACTTCTCTGCAGAAAGGACACAAGTGGATACCGCCTTGGCGGTTGAGGCAGTACATCACTGAAATGTTGTCCATAAAGGATCAACAGCTGCTGACCTCAAAGGAGGGTAGCGAAGGCCTGTAGATCAAGCAGAACAGCCCTCATCACCAGAATACTGCTGTGCAGAACTGTATGTAAGAGGGACCATTTGCCCTGAGCCTGGAAGATGCTTAGATGAGTACCCCATCCTGAACACAAGGTGTCCGTCATCAGCACCAGAAGAGGAGCCTGAAAAAAAAAAAAAAAAGAGATCCTGTCTCCAGATTAGAATGCTCAAACCACCAGAGCAGGGAGTGGCAAAGGGGAAGAGTTCCTTGCATGAGACATAGAAACATAGAAATTGTCGGCAGATAATGACCACTAGGCCCACCCAGTCTGCCTGTAGGCAATATACATTGTATGTGGCCACCGATCCTATGTGATCAATGGCTTGTCATCACTCCCTCTCCTCTCAGGCTTCCCTTGTGCCTGTCTCAAGCATGCTTAAACCCCTCCACTGTGCTTGCCCCCACCACCTCCTGTGGCAGATCATTCCATGTGTGGACTACCCTTTCTGTGTAGAAAAACTTCCTCACATTACCTCTTAATCTATCCCCCTCCAATTTCATATTGTGCCCCCTTGTTTTAGTACTTTTTCTGCATTGTAAAAGCTCTCCCGCCTGCACCTTGTTTATGCCTTTAAGATACTTGAAAGTTTCAAACATGTTCCCCCGCTGTCTCTTCTCCTCCAGTGAGTACATATGGAGGTCCCTTGGTCTCTCTTCATATGTTTTGTGGTGTAAGCCTTGCACCATCTTTGTTGCTCTTCTCTGGATAGTCTCCACCTTATCTATGTCCTTGTGCATGCATGGTATCCAGAGCTGCATGCAGTACTCCAGGTGAGGCATTACCAATGTTTTATACAATGGCAGCACCACCTCCGCCTCCTGCTAGTGATACCTCTGCCTATGCAACCCAGCATACCACTGGCCCTCCCTGCTGTCTTTGTACACTGCTTTGATACCTTAAGGTCATCAGAGATGATAACCCCTAGGTCCTTTTCCTTCTTGGTGACAGTCAGCCCTCCAAACCTGTAGCTCTCTCTCCAGGGTTCCCTCTACCCAGGTGCATTATTTTGCACTTCTTTACACTGAACCTCAGTTGCCACATCTCTGACCATCTTTCAAGCTTCTCCAGGTCCCTCTTCATTTTCGGCACCCCTTCTGAAGTACCCACCCTGTTACACATCTGGGTGTCATCTGCAAACAGGCAGACCTTTCCTTCCAGCCCCTCTACAATGTCACTAATGAAGACATTGAACAGGATTGGTCCTAGTACTGATCCCTGTGGTACTCCATTGGTCACCCCCTTCTCCCCAAATTGTATCCCATTTACCACAACCCTCTATCTCCTGTCTGTTAACCAGTTCCTAACCCAGTTTACCATCTTGTTTCCCCAGACTACCCATCTTGTTAATTAGCCTTCTATGTGCTACGGTGTCGAAGGCTTTGCCGAAATCCAGGTAGGCAACATCTACTGCCCCTCCCTGATCAAGTTCCCTCGTCACCCAATCCAAAAAAAATTATTAGATTAGTTTGACATGACCTTCCTGCTGTGAATCTGTGT
Source organism: Neoceratodus forsteri (assembly GCA_016271365.2). NCBI lineage: Eukaryota > Metazoa > Chordata > Ceratodontiformes > Ceratodontidae > Neoceratodus > Neoceratodus forsteri. The sequence goes on along the minus strand of CM057453.1, from coordinate 428,035,286 downwards.
TGCTTCAGATCCTGCGTACCCCTGGATTCCAAATGTGTCACTATCCTTTCTTTCAGCAGTGTCTCCATGATCTTTCCCACCACTGAGGTGAGGCTGACTGGCCGGCAGTTCCCAGTCTCCTCCCTACTGCCCTCTCTTGTGCAGTGGGACTACATGTGCTCTTCTCCAGTCCTCTGGAACGACACCCGTGTTGAGTGACTCTGTGAACAGGGCTGCCAGATGCGCACTAGTTCCCTTCGCAGCTCCTTTAATATCCTCGGGTGGATGCCGTCTGGCCCCATGGCCTTAACCACCTTCAGCTTTGTGAGTTCTTCCAGAACTCTCTCCACTGTGAATGGACTGGTCTGAATGCTGAGCCCTCTGAGCATGGAGGAACCACTGTGAAATCCTTATATGTAGATGTACCAGCAGAACAGTGAGAATAGCAGCAGCCACAAGGCATATCAGTCTGAGGAGACATCTGTCTGAGACGCAGTTGCTGGAAGAGACTAGCTGAGCCTGGACAACCAATGCCATAGCATGGTCCAAGGGAAGAAAAGCCCAACTCAGTTACTTGTATAGAGCCACTTCTCTGTACTGGAGACACTGGCAGGGAGTGAGTACTGATTTTGGTTCAGTCACCAAAATGCTCAACAGTTCAGAGAGTTTTCTGGTGTGGAAGTATGTGTAAATTATTGCTTCCCACAATGGTGTTACAGGAGCCAATTGTTGAAGTATGGGCAAACATAAAGGTCCTCCCTTCTGAGGGCAGCTGAAACCGCTGCAGAGCATTTGGTAAAGAGACATGGTGCGGAGCACAAGCCAAAGAGCAAGACAAAAAACTGACGGTGGCAGCCCTGGAGCACAAACCACAGGTACTGTCAGACTTGCAGATCCTGATATGGAGGTAAGCGTCCTTTATATCTAGGGCACATGGCCAACCTCCTTGCAGACTGTAACGAGACCATGTAGAACCTTTTGTACTCTGTAAACAGACTGAGGCCCCAAAGATTCAGGACGCTATGTAAATCACCTGAAAACCAGCCACTTGTAACCACAAGTGTCAGCGCAGGCATTTGCTAGAAACAGCTGCACAAGCTGCAGCATCAGAGGTATCATAAGCTGACTTTAAGAGGTGCTTACCGGAGTCAAAACCATGGGCAAAACAGCCTGTCAGACTTCACTTTTTTCTGGTCCATCAGGTAGCTTGTCAGCCATGTACTTCCACAGGCAGTTCTGATATTTAATCATCTAAGCCTGGTAGTTGGCAATTCTGAGGCCAAGGAATATCTAAGCATATGCCTTCTTGCCCACTGCATCTAGCTTCCTTCAGTCCTTGCCAGGAAGAAGCAAGCTCATGCATTTAGGGGTTTTAGATCAGTCATGTGCAGCCATAATAACCGCAGAATCTGTTTCAGGCTGTTTGACATAGCAGGGCTTATCTGAAGGGGCAGGGTATCGTTTATTAACCTTACAAGGCATGGCAGCCAAAGCACTAGGCCTGTGCCAAGCAGCCAATGTGGCATCCTCCAAAACATATGGAGAGGATGAATAACTGTAGGCAATGCTGACTCCTCTAAAGATTCACAGAGGTTCTTCTTTGAGGACTCCTCCTCCTCAGTAGCGAAGCCAGGCGTGGACTGGAGCTGCTGTAGTAAAGCCTGAAAAGAGGCATCCTCAGAAGAAAATAAAGGGGTTTATTGTAGGAAAATTTGGAACTGGCATCCACCACATCAGGGGTGGGAAGGTCAAACCTTCCTCTTCCTCACAGTCCTCCTCCATTAAGTCTGGATGGTGTTTCAGTTCCTGCTTATCAACAGGACTAGGCAGTGGGTCGATGGCACTAGGTGGCCACACAGGAGGAATCAATGGACCAGACGTCGATGATGGAAGCCCTGTGCCAGACAGAGCAACCTGAAAAGGAAGCACAGCGTTGATGAAGTCAACAGCAGTGGACCAAGTGACACAGATTAGCACAGATGGCGGAGTCAGGGGCAGAACCTTTTTAAAAAGTTTATAGTTTGAAACAGCATCTGCATGTTGATGGACCCAAACAGGGTCGTCAACAGTGGACTCATTGACAGGACAGCACTTGATGGCAGAATCACCTGTGAATTCCCAGTCAGGGGATTATGGTCCATGCCAGACTCTGACCTTAGTGTCTGAAAGATGGTCAGGGCACAGCGGAACCTGAGGCTCAGCTTGGGATCTGTCTTTTTCCGCAGGCGTACTTCTTTTAAGAGGAGAACGAGACCAGGCAGGAGAGATGGCTTTGTCTTTGTTAGCATGTTGGTGTTTTTCTGCTGACTTAGCATTCTTGTCCTTCTCTGACAAATCAGTAGGTGGTGTCTTGACCATTGGGGAGCAGCAGGTCAATGGGAAGCCCTGGTGAGGAGGAGTGGGTGACGTCGGTGAAGCAGTCTGCGACACACACTGTCCTCCATTGTCTTACGCCTTAAATAAGTTTCCTAGAATCCTTGTGATGTCTCCATGTAGCCTGGTTAAAACCCTGGCAAATGCTGCAGGCCTGCACGTCATGAGTGATGCCTAAGCAGCGGATACACACAGTGTAAGCGTCATCCTTGTATATCTCAACTTTACCACAAAAGTAGTGGAAAACTGTTCTATGTCTTTCATCGGTGGCATAAACAACTTTTGTTATTTAGAATAAAAAAAGAAGCAGTAGCATTAATGATACTTGCAAACTTTTACGGTGTTCTTCAGCAGCTGTGGACTGACAGCGGGAGAAAGAACTGAGGCATAATGGGGCCGCCCATGTTATATATGAGGCAACAATGCTCGACAACGTAGGCAGCTCAAGCTAGCAAAAGTTTCTGGATGGTCCTGATGCTGACGGCTTACAGTTCCATGATGTGGCTCAATGGAAGGAGCTATCTTCATAGAAGATCTGCTGTGATATAACAAGATGGTTATTGCCAGAGAAAATCTCACAGAAAAATCCAACGGCCATCTTGTTTAATTGTACATCCATATCTGGTTGATTATGCAACCACCTTCTGAATTGCTGATTATACAACTCCTTGCCCACACCCTGACTGAATATGAATATATATCTCCCAGTGGGCAACACTGGCAAACAGGCAGCAGTGGCATGGTGTTACCGATGGCACTGCTTCTCAGCTTGGGGAGTGGTGGTGGTGGTGGTGGTGGGGGGGCTTTTCTGCACCACAGCAGCTTCCATGGTGGGCCAGGGAGCTTGCTCCCAAAGAGTGTGCTGTGGCATCCATGATCACCATCTACATACATTAGGTGTGCTGGGCCCCCTCTAGTGGGAGGAGGGCAGAGGTGCAAGAGAAAACTGGCAAAAAATCTGTTGTTGTCAGGATGACTGTTGACGGTACCCTTGGACCCTTTGCTGTGGGTCTCCCATGTGTGAACAGCAGGGCTTGTGAAGGACAGCCACAGCAGTATCTCCCTATGTCTCAACAACAGTGGGGGAAAAAAAAGGAAAGAAAATAATATCCCATTGTACTCCATGGCTGATGTCAGTGAGGGAATTAACCACAAGGGTCATCCAAAGGCAGGTCTGTTTGTTAATGACAACCTACATAAGGGTATATAATATATATAGAATATACATTATATAATATAAAATACATACTCTGTATATATTTTTTTGCTCATACTGCCCTGCAGATTTTTTGTTCCTACTGCCCTGCATACCCACTCTTTTAATCTCTCCACAAGGCATACCCCTGCTGCCTGTCAGATTCTCCCTGCACTGCTGGATCCCCCACCCCAAGCCTCCTGTACCTGTCATTAGGTGAATCCTGCTTATCCCTGTTAGGGGGCCCTCCTGCTGCCACTAGAAAGGAAGCATCTTGTTCTGCCTGTGATGGCCAGAAGCACAAGGGCTAATCTGCTTTAGGGGTCTGGTAGTGTGGGAGTGGCTGCCAGGGAGGCCAACACCTAGGATGCTGACACTACTGGTACTGCTGTCCCTTCCCAAGTTCCTGTAGCTACGAACAATAACTTAACTGATTTGTAAAACACTTACAAGTTCTGCAGTCTCTATCAAGAAGAACACTTTAAACAACAGACATGACATGAATGATCCAAAAATTAAGATTTTGATCTAGAACTTCTCAGGCAGCCCTACCTATAGCAGTGCTACAGATATGCAAGTTTGGATATCTTCTGCTTTAGCTATTATCCAAGGATTTCTTTTGATAAAGGAAAACAAAAGGTGATGGAGGAAACTGGGATCACACTGGTTAAAGATGGGAAATCGGGATAACACTGATTAAAAATAGGGAGCTGGCATCACACTGGTTAAAAATGAAATAAAGTGCCTGGGAAGAACATGCACATCTGCTGGGCCCAAGATTTCCAGATGTTCTCTTTCCACAGAGCCAAGGCCCATTACAGACTGTAGTATCCTACTATGTTACAGTGGACTTCTGCTTCGTCAGACTTCTTCACTTTAGTTTTTTATGTTAAAATTTGCATTTTAAATTGTATATTAAATTTGTGCATTGGTGTTGTATGAAGCAGTATAGACTAGAGTTTAGAGCACCAACCTGTGACATCACATTCTGCACGCTGCAAGCAGGGAACCTTGTGCCACTTGCCAGGGGAGGTCTGTTGGGTTGTCTGGACCTGCACCATATACCACTCCTAGAGATGCGGTTACAGATGAGTAACCCTCATTTCTAGAGGTGAGGATATGGTGCACTATCCACACTCTGGCAGACTGCTAGCAGTTCTCTGGAAGACTCCACTTTACAAGTCCTACGTTCTGGGACGAGGCGGTGTGCCAAAGCGGGCAGCCAGCCCAAGATACAAGTACCAAAGTCTGAACAAGAGCGCTCCAAGAACCACAGCACCACAGATTTTAGCAACAACCGTTGAATTTTATTCCACCAGTGTGAGCCCCTAGTGCCTCGGCTGACAAGCCTTTAACGGGGTGTGAACCATACAAAGATAACAGTGTAATTTAAATGAAAAAAGCATGACATCATAGTGACACATTAAACAAAACTACAGCCCCCTCTCCTCTTGCTTTGCTATGCTACCCTGTTACCCAAGGTAAGATGCGAATTTCTAAAACTAAGTAAAATAAGACGTGATATTTTTCTATATATTACTTTTTGGTTAACCTGTTGTAATTGGTATCTAATTAATGTGTCACTATGATGTTATTCCTAGTGGAACACCAAGTACAGAGACTCCACCAAGAGCACTTGGAGGGCTGGCCCAGTGTCACAGAGGGCTGAGGCGCTGCTGCCTTACCTTGAACCACGCCGGCGACCCAGGTTCGGGAATGGACTCAGGACGCCGAGGGCTGGAAGAGGAAGGAGAGGACTGAGCATCCATAGGACTGTTCTACTCTCCTGGGGTGGGTGGTGGGATGGCGTCGCTCTGCAGCGACCTCTGGTGGAGATCAGGAGCACGGCAGAAGCAACGCAAGGAGGGAACACCACCAGAAAAGCGGAAACGCTCCACATTCAGCCGGATGATGCCTGCCTGGCTCTCCAATGCCATCAACGCCCCTACTGAGCCATAGTCACCTCAGCAGCACCCCAGGGCCAAGTGTTGCGCTGGTCTGCCCTCCCCCTTGGCTGGTACCTTCCCCCTCAGAGAGGGACCCATCCGGAGAAGGGTTATGCTGGGTTACCCTGGGGGTGGCTACCATATGAGGATGGAGGCTCAGGGGACAGATGGGTCGGAGGGGGGCCTTGGCAAGCCTGAAGGAGTGGCTGATGTGGTAGCACATAACAGGGAAAAAAAAAAAAAAAAGAGCACCTGGAGCTCACTGATCCTTCTGGCGGAGGTGATAGCCACCAAGAAGGCAGCCTTGCACAACACGTGTGACATCTCACACCTGTGCATTGGCTCAAATGGCTTGCCCATGAGCAATACCATTCAGGTAGTACATGGTAGTGGTATTGCCTATCTGGACCTACATGACCTGACTGCGGACAAATGCGGCAAATTCCATCAGAGCAAGAGGCACTGCAAGGAGCTCCAGCAGGCTGATGTGGTGACAGGACTCTCGGAGGGTCAAGAACCCATGGGTCCTGTGGTTCTCCAGGTGCACTCCCCATCCCACCATAGATATGTCGGTAGTTTGGGTGACTGTCAGCTCTGGCTGGACAAACAGGACTCCTCCTTCCAGATGTTCTCAGATGATCCAACATCGGCTAGGTCACAGTGACCAGCTGGTCCAGGTGAGGCACTGAGATCACTGGCAACCCAGCTCCCACTGAAGGTGGCGCATCTGCCAGTGGGCCCATTTGACCACACTGGTACAAATGCCATGTACCCCAGCAGCCACAGTAAGTCCCGGGCAGGGTGTCAGCACCCCAACTGAAATGACTGGGCAACGGAGGAAAGATCTCATGCCCTGTCTTCAGCGAGTCGGGCCTTACCCAGAAGGGAGTCTACCTCTGGCCCAGTGAAGTGAATCAACTGTGAGGGGGTGAGTTCGGACTTGGCCAGGTTGACCAGAAGGCCTAAACCTCTACAGGTCTTGAGGGCCAGGTCCCTGGACTGCTCCATGGCCTCCTTGGAAGGTTCGCTATCAGCCAGTTGTCCAGGTAGAGGTGGACTCTGACCTCTCTGTGCCTCAGAAATGCAGCCACCACTGCCATACATTTGGTAAAAAATCTGGGTGCTGAAGAGAGGCTGAAGGACATGACCTGGAATTTGTAGAGAACCTGTTTTGTGCAGAACTGAAGGTGCCGCCAATGGGATTGATAGACTGAAACATGAAAAAAGGCATCTTGGAGGTCCAGCCCTGTTCTAGAGATGGTAGTATCTGGTTCAGAGTGATCCTCCTGAACTTGAGCTTCCTCAGAAACTGGTTCAGACATCAGCCCAGTGGCGCAGAGGGCTGAGGCATCACGCCTTACCTTGTACCACACCGGTGATCTGTGTTCGCATGCAGATGCAGGTCACTGGGGGTTGACTGGGGGCAGAGGGAGGGAGAGGATCAAGCGTCCGGAGGACGGCTCTCCTCTCCCGGGCAGGGTGGTGTGGTAATCCCACTGCATGACTGCCCCCAGGTGGAGGCCTAAGGGTATGATGGGTCGGGAGTGTTAAAAGAAGGGAGGGTACTGCAGGATTCTGTAACGTGCGCACGCCTCCACATACGTACGTGGACGTGTTGTGCCCCATTAATGGGAAGGGCAGGGAGAAAATGGACTCCTCCTGGCCGGCAGGATGTTCTACAGACTCTCTGTAGGCCCTGCACCGGTGACCGGGCACAACCATAGTCCTCGGGCTCAGGATGATGGCACAGGTAAGCCCCGTGGGAGGTGGCTGATGGGGCTGGGGGAAGAGTCAGTTAAGAACGGGGCCACCTGAGAGAGTAGGGGAGAAAATACAATATTAAAAAACAAAAAAGAGAGAGGAAACTGGTTCAGACCGTTAAGATCCAATATGGCCCCGGTTCAGAATCAGGAAGTACCTGGAAAAGAAACCCCTAACCTGCCATGACATCTGGGACAGGGACTATGGGCTCTCTTCTTGAGAGGCTGAGCAATGTCCTCCCTGAGGGCGGACAACGTGTCCTGCAACACCACAGTCTCCCTTGGTGCGTGGGGTTGGTATGGCACGAGAGCCTCAAAGTCAAGAGGCAACCCTCTAACCACCACATCTAGCATCCATTTATCCGGAGTAATGATGGACCAGGTGTGCCAGAAATGGTGATGCCAACCCCCCACAGGGAGCTGAGGCAGGGAGTTGGTGGGCACGAGGTAGACACCCCCTGACACATCATTGGGCAGCTTTGGAGGGTTGTTGCCAGAGAGGCACCACTACCCCATCCCCCGCTTTTTGGTGCTCTTACCAGTGAACTTGGTTTGGGGCACCAAGCTAAAGATTGCCCCCACTGTGACGGAGGGCTTTTTTTCAGCGTCTGCCCTTTCTGGTCCTTCTGTGAGGAGGTCACAGAATCCAAGATGGCACTGGACTTCTCAATCCTAATGAGATGACCATCAATCCCTGGGCTGAAGAGGTCAGTGCCCAAGAAGGGAACATCTGCCAATTTGTGCTGGGTGTCTGACATGAAGGTGGAGATCCACAGCCAGGCCTTGCAACACATCTCGACAGCCATTGCCATGGAACTGGCACAAGAGTCACTGATGTCCAAGGCCGTCTGGAGCTGGTGTTTAGCCAGTGCTGGACCCTGGTCTCTGACCTCTTAACCGCCATCTGCAAGTCAGCAGAGAGGCGAGGGAGGACATGGTCTAGCAACCTCATCAGGGAATGATTGAAGTTGGCAATCATCAGGGCATAACTCACCTGATGGGGAACCAAGGAGGATGCAGCATATACCTTTCTTTGCTGCATGGTCTAGCTTTTTGGACTTCTTGTCAAGGGGCTTGTCCCTGTTGCTGGTTTTCTGGCAAACGGAATCGGCCACCAAGCCCTCAGCCTAGGGGTGGTCCAAAAAAAACAGATAAGGGGCTGGAAGGGATCGCATACTTATAGAAACATAGAATTTGATGGCAGATAAGGACCATTTGCCCACCCAGTCTGCCCATTTCCCTATCTAATGGATAAGCTGCAGATCCTAGTTAACCAACAGACTACTTCTTCCTACCCCCACCCCCTAGAATTGCATTATGACTGTCCCATGCATGCTTGAATTCCACCACTGTTTTTGACTCCACAACCTCCTCCGGAAGGCCGTTCCATGCATCCACAACCTCTCTGTGTGAAAAAATACTTCCTTACATTACCTCTAAGCTGCCCCCCCATCTTCAAATTGTGCCCCTTGTTCTTGCACACCTCTTTTCTGAAAGATGTTACCCTCTTGAACTTTGTTGATTCCTTGAGGTACTTGAAAGTTTCTAACATGTCCCCTCCCTGAAAGTTTCTAACATGTCCCCTCCCTCCTTTCCTCGAGAAAAATACATGTTAAGCTCCTTAAGTCTCTCTTCCTATGTCTTCCGGTGCAGACCCTACACCATTTTAGTTGCCCATTTCTGGACTGCCTCCATCCTGTTTATGTCTTTGTGGAGATTGGGTCTCCAGAACTGCAAGCAGTACTCCAGATGGGGTCTCACCAGCTGTCTGTACAGAGGGATAACAACCTCTTGTTTCCTACTGGTGATGCCTCTCCCTATGCATTCCAGTATCCCCCCAGCCCTCCTTACTGCCCTCTCACATTGCTTGCCCACCTTTAGGTCATCTGATATGACTACCCCCAAGTCCTTTTCCATTTTTGTTGTTGTTAGTATCTCACCCCCCATTGTGTACCCTTCCCCTGGGTTTTTGTCTCCCAGGTGCATTACTTTGCACTTCTTAGCATTTAATCTAAGCTGCCATACATTTGAACATTCCTCCAACCTTGCCAAGTCCCTTCTCATCCTTTCCACCCCACTTTGTGTATCAACTCTGTTGCAGATCTTTGTGTCGTCTGCAAAAAGACATACATTCTCTTCCAGTCCCTCTACAATGTCGCTTATAAAAAATTAAAAGGTCCTAATTTCCGAACCCTCACGGTGCCACTAGTAACCCCCCTTTCTTCAGAGTGGACTCCATTTACTATTACCCTCTGTGTCCTGTTCTCCAGCCAATTCTTTACCCAGGCTACCATCTTGGGACCCACTCCCAGGCTGGCTAACTTGTATATTAATCTTTTGTGTGGGACTGTGTCAAATGCCTTGCTAAAGTCTAGGTAGGCCACGTCCACAGCCCCTCCCTGATCTACTACTTTGGTCACCCAGTCAAAGAAGTCAATTAGATTCGTCTAACATGAACTTCTCGCTGTGAATCCATGCTGCCTTGGGTCCTGTGCCCCTTTGGCCTCTAGGTACTCGACAATTCTTTCCTTCAGAAGTGATTCCATCATTTTTCCTATCACTGAGGTTAAACTAACAAGTCTGTAGTTGCCTGCTTCTGCCCTGCTCCCACTTTTGTGAAGTGGAATCACATCTGCCCTCCTCCAGTCCTCAGGTACCACCCCATCCTCCCATGATTTGTTAAAGAGGGTAGTCAGTGGTGTCACTAGTTCTACCCTTAGTTCTTTAAATTTTGGGATGAATCCCATCAGGCCCCATTGCTTTGACCACCTTCAGTTTTAAGAGTTCTTTCAGAACCCTTTCTTGATAAATGGGCTGGTATCAACTTCCTCCTCTTCATTTGTGAATACTGAGCAAAAATATTTGTTTAGTATCTCTGCCTTTTCACAGTCACCCTCTGCCCACCCCACCCACCCCCTTTATTAAGCCTCACTATCCCTCCCTTGGTCTTCTTATCGCTCCCTGATGTACCTATAAAGGTTTTATCCCCTTCTTAACTATGTTGGCTATCTTTTTCCTCGGTTTGGGCCTTTGTTGTTCTGCTGCCTTCCCAGCTTCCTTTTCCTTTAACTGATACAATTCTCTGTCCTGCTCCTTCTGCGATTCTTTGTACTTCCTGAACTTTTTCTCCTAACCTTCCCTGCCACCTCCTTTGAGAACCATAGTGGTTTCTTACATCGTTTTGTTTTGTTTATTTGCTTCACAAGCGCTTGTTGCCTCTGTGATGGCAGTTTTGATTATTCCCCATTGTTCTTCCACCCTCCTTCCTGCCCATTTGCTAGTGCATTCTTAGGCACTCACCCATTTTGCAAAGTCAGCCTCCTGAAGTCCAGTACCTTTGCCTTTGTTGTGAGCTTGACTCTACTGCTGTATTTATTGTGAACCATACTGTTCGATGGTCACTAGTTCCCAGATGGCTACCACTTCTAAATCTGTGATCCTCTCGCCATCTCCATTTGAGAGTACCAGGTCTAAGACTGCTCCCTCTCGAGTGGGTTCCAATACTAGTTGTCTAAGGCATGCCCCCTGTAGAGCATCTAGAATGACCCCACTCTTAGAAGTGGCTGCTGCAAATGTACTCCAATTAACATCTGGCATATTCAGATCCCCCATCAGCAATATCTCCCCTTATTCTGCCATTCTAAGGATACTTCCTATCATTTCCTTGTACATGTCCTCCCCCTGAGATGGGGGTCGGTATACAACCCCTATGCAGATTGTGGTGCCATTGCCTGTCTCCAAATTGACCCATAGTGCTTTCTCTCTTCCCTGTTTACCCTTTTGTTCTGTAGCTTTGGTTCCTTCCCTTATGTAGAGAGCTACTTCTCCTCCTCTTTTACCCTCCCTGTCACTCCTGTAGATAGTGTATCCTGGTATGTTTATGTCCCAGTCATGGTTCAGTGTGTACCATGTTTCTGTGACTGCCACGATATCCAGATGTTCCTCCTCCATCAAGGCCACTAATTCAGGAAGCTTGTTACCCAGACTACGAGCATTAGTACTCATTGCTCTCCATTCTTTGATGGCTTTACTTCTTGTAGCACTATCCCTGTCCTCATTGACTTTGCTTTCTCCATTCACCCCTGTCCTGCTCCCTACTGACCTTTGTACCTTGGTCTTTCCCTCATTTAGTACCCTGTTTTGTAGGGGGAGGCTGAGAATTTCCTGCTGCTTATCAGTGCCTCCCCACCTTGACTAGTTTAAAAGGTTGCCAATGAAGCATTTAAACCAACTGCCCAGAAGACTTGTTCCCTTCCTGGACAGATGCAGACCATCCTGCCAGTATAGGCTCGTATCCCTCCAGGTGGAACCCCAGTCCCCAATGAAGCCAAACCCCTGTGCTCTGCACCATTTTTTTAACCATCCGCTGAACTGAATGGTGCGAAGTGCCCTCACCTCACCCTTGCCATAAACAAGCAGCACCTCTGAGAAGGATACTGTGCGTGCTACTTGCCTTAGGCCCCTTCCCAACTCCACAAACTCCTCCTGCACTACTCTAATCTCATGCTGAGTCAAGTCATTTGTCCCTAGGTGGACAACGACGTCCAGATCAGTCTCCTGTGCAGCTGTTCTTGTGATCCTGAGGATGCGCTTCCTGTCCCTCCAAGCCATGGCACCAGACAGGCACCTTACTTCAGTTTTCCCTGCCCCCCCCAGTTCTATCCCCCAATGACCGAGTCCCCCACCAGGAGTTGCTTCCTTTCCCTGTGGTGTCCTCTGCCTCCTTCCTGTGGGGCTCCCTTGCGACAGTTGTCCACAACCTCCTTAGTCTCCTCTGTGGATGCATCCATAGGGGAACTATGCTCCATTAGAATGGTGTATGGATTGTGGAGTGGTACAATTGACTGGGTGTGCCTCTGTTCCACCACCCTCTCCCTCCCTGAGCCCACTGTGGTCCAGCTGCTGTGCTTTCTTCACAACCTCTGAGGTAGTGGTGGTGGCTCTGGTGCTCCGTGGATGGGGGAGGTTCCCTTACTACTGTCCAGTGTGGCCTGAAGACGGGCAACCTCCTCCCTCAGCGCAGAGAGTTGTCTACAAATAGGGCAGCATCTCAGCCTCCAGAAAGACTCCCGGAAGACTGCTGCCCTACAGCCATTACATTGCACTACTCCCCACATGTCCGTCTATTTTCTTGTTTATCCTGTTTAATTTTTGCGGACCATATGGGCTGAGGAGGCTGCACAGGAGGCTGGATGCTGCCAAAGTTCCAGAGCTGGTCCCAGGATGACCTCGGCCATCGGGAAGACAACCCCCGGGGATTCATCCCTGTCCAAAAATTACAGTGAGGGAGGTATTTATCCCTCTTTTGAACTGGTTCCAGACAGATTTCTATGGACTCAGAAATCAGTCTAAGCATAGCCCCAAAAGACATCGGTCTGAGGTTGGTGGTCAGGTCTTCAGCTGATTCACTGTCAAACCCAAGGGTCCTCAAGGACTGCAGAAAGGACCCACTGGAGTCACAGGAGGACTCTTCAAACACAGCTCTCAGCTGTTTCTCACCATGTACCACTTGGGATTCGTCCACGCAGGTAATCTCCATGGACAACTGACCTGGCAAGCCGATAGCTGGATGGGTGTTTTTGGTGGGGGCTCCCTGTAACAGCTGCTATGGGGGACAGACAAGCGTTGACGACACTAGTCTTGGTAGGACTGGAATGGGCTGGATGGGAGGTGACCAAGGAATCGTTGGAGTCAAGGGGAAGGCCCTACCCTGCCCAACCAAGGGTCCACCACTGCCACATCATATCCTTATCATGCCATCGCAGCCTGTGACACAGCCTCTCCTCATCAAGCAATTAGGAAGAGGAATGCCTGCGACAGTGCCTCCCAGATGATCAGGATCAGGAGTATGAGGAGTCCCTAGACTGTGATCTTGACTGTGATCTAGACCTTGACAGAAGACTCTGTTGCTGATGGCGAGGAGAAGCAGGCGGAGGGGCCATGTAGATCACACAAACTAGCTCCTGTTGCCTGACCCCGGAGGGAGGCAGTTCTTTGGAGGACACAGCCAAGTCCACCAACTCCTGAGAGAGGGTCGAAAGGAACAGGGTCCAAGAGATAGAGTCTTCCCTGATCCCTTTTGACAACAGGTTGACCAGGTCAAGAAAAATCTCAACTGACTAGTCAGCCTATGTCGAGGTCAACAAGCCTGATGGGGGTACCATAGAGCTAGCAGCCTGGCCCTCAAATAAGACAGGTTCGGCCGAAGCCAAGGGCTCGATGACAATCGAGTGCACAGGGGAATCTTGGGAGTGGGAAGAGAGTGCTCTTTCCTGGTCCCACAACCGACGGTGGAACCTTTTGGATTTCTTCTTGCTGCTGTGGCGGAAGAGGCCCTCCCTGAAGGTCTGGAGGGACTTGCACATGTCCCAGAATGTACCAGAGAACAATGTCCCATTCCTGGCCCTGACCGGGAGCAATGTTGAGACTGATGAGGCCCCCACCACAGCTTTTGCCACTGCCTCTTCTATCACCTCGATCTGGGCCACAGATTCCGCAGCCACAGAGATCACCTTGCAGGCATCCTTGGAATGAACCAGATGATCCTGTTTGACCAGCCAGCCGAGAAGAACGCAGGTGTAGCATAGCGGTCTTCAAGGGACAATGGTAACAAGGTCTTACACAGGTCTCGGGTGGCGATGTCATGGACTGCCCCGAGGCAGTAAATACACGAGGTGAGTGGGTCCATCCATATTTTCTGGCTGCACTGAATGCAACGTCTGAATCCCAGACACATTTTAAATTCTTCACTGTCCATAGCAGAGTTGACAACAACGTGGAACTGAGAAGTATACTCACAAAGATTAGAAAACAGCAAGTTTGTCAACGGCACACTTTAGAAAGGCCTACACTGCACACGGAGCTGCAAAGGAGGAGACACGACTCTTCCAGTGGAAAAGAAGATCTGAAGTCATGGGGCTAAGCCAAGGAGTATACCATCTGGGTGGGAGAAGCTTAGCTTTAAGACTTCCAACAAGATTTTAAGGGGAAGAAAGACTGCCAGAGTGTGGGTAGTGCACCATATTCATGCCTCTAGAATTGTAAAATATATATATTTTTTAAATCAATATTGTTCTTTATTTAAGAATTCTGTATCTCGAGTGGACCTTTGGTGTTTTTTGTGGGGCACTCTTCTGTGCACTGGGTCTTATACTCAGTGTGTCAGGTCTCCTCCATATTTACTTGTGACTGTGGGATGAGTCTGACGTGATGCTAGTGTGGGGGGGGGGAGCTACATGGGACACTGTTTAATTCTGCTCTTTAATTCTTATGTAACCCCCCTGCAAATGGGGGTTCCCAAAAGACTTCCAGGAGCTTGCTTGAATGCTCCAAGCCTGAATGGTGTTTGGCATTTAAGCCATTTATCAGTGAGTGTTTTTAGAGCCTCTGGTACTGTCTCTTTAAGAGCTGTCTGCTTGCAGACATAGTTTGTATGGGGGGGACTGTGTGCTTCTCTGTTTGAGTACCACTCGAGCTGCTGCCAATTCACTCCATTTTTGCAGTCACTAGGAGTGCAAAGGGAACCTATCTGAAAGATGTAACTGTTTGCCAGAAATCATTTAGAGTAATAATGAAATTACAGTTTGTCTAACCTGCTTTCTTTGCAGTCAGAACTGTGTCTGCCTAGTTCCCCATTTTGGTTGTGAACTGCTGAACTGGACCAATCAATGTGGGGTAAGCTAGCTCTAAAATGGTGCCTTGGACGAATCAGAACTTGGACTCATAATCTGAGCCAGCCACAAGAGGATTGTATGGGCAGTGACTCTGGGAGTTGTAGTTTAGACTTTGGCGCCTTTTTGGACCAACAGGAGCAGTCTATTGTGAGTGACAGCCAATCCAGTCAAGAACTGGGAGGAACTCAAAGGAAGTGCCCGGTTTTGTCTGTTGGAGTTTCAGTTGAGCTCTGGCAGTGAGAGGAAGGAGCCCTGTGCTTTTCAGTGTGCAGTTTTAGTCGGGAAGCGTGTGTAAGGCCCAGAGTTTCGGTCTGCAGCTTGTGTAACTGCTTGTTAGGACTGAATCTGTCCTGTGAAGAGAATCAAAGGATATCTGAAGAGTAGAAACCAGGCTCACCCAGTAGAAGACTGGAGAAATTGCTGAATTGCACTCAGTCTGTCAGGAACTGAATCTGCTGTGTGTTCTCCGGGTATTGTGCAGTAATTGCGATCAGGATAGAAAGCAGCCTGCCTGTTTGCCATATAAATGTGAGGAGTCTCGTGGAGCTCAAGAGTAGCCCTGCTGGCGTTGAAGGACCCTATCTTGTTTGGAGGTCGTGAGTACTAATTCAGGTCGCTCTCTGTTGAATTGCCACATTAAATCCAAATGGAACCACTGTACTGCTGACTGTTTAAAACTAATTTTTTTTCTCTGTGTGAAAGGGCCTACCAGCTACACGGTTTGGACTAGCCACTAGGGCTTGGGTACCAGGACAGTAACTGGTAGGGATAGGCTCGCACAGAGCCATAGGTAGATGAGTAAAGTGATAAGCTAATTAACCTGATTTCCCCTGTCCTTGTTATATTCCCCTAAATAAATCAGAGCTGCTTGTTTCAGCAAAGTTATACTGCCTGAGGTATTTGTCTATGTTAAAGTATTGTACTGTGATTGTTGCACTGTATCTTATTTTTACAGCGGTCCCAGTGCCTGAACCAGCCCTGGGGGTAAGTGTATACTGTGAAGGTAATTCTGATATATTGTGTGGGCCACTAGTGGGAAGAAAGGGGGGTTGCAGTGTCCCAGAGGGCTGTGACCAAGTAAGTTTAACTATTGCAAACCCTGACCTCTGGGTGGAGGCACCCGCCATTGGATCCAGGCCCCTCAACCCGTTAGTGGTAAATCAGGCAGGGGTAGTAGCCCCTGGGATAGCGCCATCTAGGGGTTACATCTTGGAGGCTCACCACTGGGATTGTGTGTCCTCTAGTGGCCATATTTACAAACCACTGTTAAGGAAAAAAAATAAATAAATAAATGGGTACCCCGACAGAAGTGGCTGTGCACCGGCTGGTGGAGTGGTGTACTGGGGAGGAGATCAACCCCCAAAATGCTATGCTTATCCTGGACATCCCCCTTGGTATCAATACGGACACTGTGCAGGAGTACTTTCCAAGGTGGAAGGTTTACAAAACCCTGTGGTGGTGGGTCGGCATGCTAATCTGCTCACCCACACTTTCCTGGCCCTAGTAGAGTTTAAGGATCCCATAGATAGCTCCAAAGTGCCACAGACCATTACCCCAGAGGAGCCCTCACTGCTTGGAGAGTGATAACTAAGGACAGTAAAGACCGGGGGAATGAGCCCCACCACTATCTGAAACTTTTGAGGAGAAATTTGCTAAATGGTTGCTGGGGAAGGAAAACTGTGGAGGACTTGAAGAAACTATTCTTGCCACCTGGGGTGTTCCTCCCCAACACCCTCTCCGCTCCAGTACCCGTAATGGTGGCTGAACCAATGCAGACTCCTATTTCTGCACCTGCCATTAGTCACGACTCTTACTGAAGGTTGAGGATCTTCTCTGGCACCCTCCCCATCCCCCAAGGGGAGGATGACTGGGAGACCTGGATAGACTATGTTGCCCCCAAGTGCTAGAATGGCAATGCTCGGAAGCCGGCGAAAGAGGGTTAGTGAGCCTCCGAGGTCCTGCCCTGGCTACCATCCGTAAGCAACGGGCCAGTAACCCTGAAGTGACTGCACAGGCCTATCTTGAGGCCCTGGAGAATGTGTATGGGAGCCCAGATTCTGATGAAGACCTATGGTGGAGAGCAAGAGATGCACAACAGTACCAAGGGGAGTTGTTGTCTGTGTATGTATCGCTGCTGGAAAAATTGTTGCAAGAATGCCTCAGAAAGGGTAGTTTGCCAGCGATTGAACTGGACCGAACCAGGCTGGACAGGATCCTTAAGTCTGCCCCCTTCTCAGAACTGCTGTTGCTTCAGTTACGCCTGGCAAATCGACTGGAATCCCCACCCTCCTATGATGAGTTAATGAGAGAAATTCGAGGAGTTGAGAAAAGGCGACCTCGGGAGGGACCTGCACCAACAGCTGCGGCTACGACCCGAGTGACTGAGGGTGACCCATCAAGTGAAATTCAGGGGCAGAGGTTGGCAGTAAATGAGTGCTCTGACAAGGAAAAAGATATGCCACAATGGGGCGAACTGTTGAGAGAGATCCGGGAATTCAAAAACAGTCCCTTTATGAAGGCCACGCCTGCAAGTACGGGCCCTGACCTATATCCGACTGCATCTGCTATGGGGATGGGGGTACCCACCCATGTATCTCCTGCTGATAACAGCTCCGAACTCGATTCCTTGACCATAGAAGTGGAGAAACTGATGAGATGTCTCCAAATGCTTATCACGCCGCAGACAGAGATGGCACCAAGGTTTCCAGTTAGTAATACCCCCGCCCTGGCTCCCAGTGTGGCGCCTCGGCCAGCTCAAACTCCAGAAAGTATGTTTTGCTATAATTGTGGGAAAGATGGGCACATGAAAAGGGAATGCCGGTCCCCAAAGACACTGACAAAGTTGCATATAGGCTACAAGGAGAGCTAGGAGAACAAATCAGTGGTTAAGATGCACGAAATGATCACAGTGAGGGCACCAAAATGCTAACTCACGTCCTTTGTGGCAAGGTCAGTTGCCCAGGCCCCACTACCGCCTCTCCAGACTGGTCCAGAATAGTGGGTCCCTCCATGGAGACCACTGTAAAGGTGAATGGAGTGTCTACAAGAGCTGTATTAGACAGTGGCTCCCAAGTGACAATTATGTTCCAGGATTGGTATCAGAAGCATTTGTCAGACGTACCCTTACAACCATTAGAAGGACTGCATGTATGGGGGTTAAGTGAAGGCCTACCCCTATTCGGGTATATCCGAATTTGGCTGTCTTTCCCCACCTCCGTGGCTGGAGTGGCCGAACAAGTAGAGACCCTAGCCTTAGTGTGTCCCCCCACTGGACTGTATGATGGTGTCCCTTTGTTGATTGGAACAAATGCTTATATGTTCGGAAGGCTGGCACAGTTGTGTTATGAAAAACAGGGTCAAAGACTAGTAGAGCTTTAAGAGTTCCGGCTTTAATTAAGAAGGCCTATGAGGCACAGAGATGCTGAAAAAATAGAACCAGAGGAACGGTCGGAATTGTATGGAAGAAGGATCCTGAGTCTCTGATCCTGGCGCCAAATGCCCAGTGTACCTTACAGGAGAGGTCCGTATCAGAAAGGATGTTAAGAATAAAATATTAATGTTGGATGCACCAGGCGATGGAAAATTGCCAGAGGGACTGCTGGTCAAGCCTAGTATTTTGCCCGCTAGAGCCCTGCTTATGCCAGAAGGGTAATGGTCCAAGTTCATAATGTGTCTGAAAGAGACATTCGAGTAAATAGAGGTTGCATCCTGGCTAATGTGCATTGTGCAGACACTGCAGTGCTACCCAGCAGCAAGAGTTCAGGAAGAATGACAGAGTAACGCCTGACTTGTTTGATTTGGCGACTCCCGCTGCCAGCTGAATGGAAAGTGAGGATCAGTGAGAAGCTTGCCCAGAGAGACCAGGTGTTTTCTTTAAAGGAATGGGATGTAGGATGCGTGCAAGGAGCTGAGCACAATATCGGCTGCATGACGAAAGACCATTTAGTGAGAGGTCTCAAGCCTGGCACCTGCTGACATAGATGATGTGAGCGGCATCTGCAAGAGATGTTAGCTGCTGGTGTAATACAAGAATCCAGAAGCCCTTATGCTTCCCCATTGTGGTAGTGAGGAAAAAGAATGGAACAGTAAGGATGTGTGTGGATTATCGCACCTTAAACCGTGGACTATCCCTGATCAGTACACAATGCCCCACATTCAGGATGCTTTGGACTGCCTAAGCGGGAGCAAGTGGTTCTCTGTGCTGGATCTCCGCAGTGGTACTACCAGATCCCGATGGCCCCAGAGGACCGTGAGAAGACGGCCTTTATCTGTCCGCTTGGCTTCTATGAATTCATGAGGGATGCCTCAAGGGATTTCAGGTGCCCCAGCCACTTTTCAACGATTGATGGAGCGTGCAGTGGGGGACATTAACTTACTAGAGTGCCTGGTATACCTAGATGATGTTATTGTGTTTGGCAGCTCACCGGAGGAACATGAGAGCAGATTATTTAAGGTATTGGACCGACTGGAGGACTTTGGCCTTAAACTGTCCATTGATAAGTGTCAATTCTTTCAAACATCAGTAAAGTATGTAGGACACATAGTATCCACCGAGGGAATAGAGACCGACCCAAGTAAAGTTGAGGCCTTGACCACCTGGCCACAGCCCAAAAATCTAAAAGAACTGCAAAGATTCCTGGGATTCTGTGGTTATTAACAGCGTTTCATCAAGGTCTATTCAAGAGTGATCCGCCCTTTACTTAACCTTACTCAAGGGTATCCCCCAACCCACAAAAAATACCAAAAGTCAGCGTCCCTCAAGACTGAAAAGTGTATTTTCATCCGAGTGAAGTATTTGGGGCCGCTGGACTCTGATTGTGAGACTGCTTTTCATGAGATCATATATCAACTTACCCATGCTCCAGTGCTGGCCTATGCCGATCCAAGAAAACCTTACATCCTGCACACTGATGCTAGCTTGCAAGGGTTGGGGCTGTGTTGTACCGAAGAGCACGAGAATGGCCTGAGACCAGTGGCCTTTGCCAGTAGAAGCCTGACCCCATCCGAAAAGAACTATCCTGTACATAAGTTAGAGTTCCTAGCTTTGAAGTGGGCTATTGTGACCAATTCCATGAGTACTTGTATGGGGCTAAAATACTAGTAAAACTGACAATAATCCTTTGACCTATGTGCAGACCTCAGCTAAGTTGGATGCCACTGGCCATAGGTGGCTTTCTGCATTATCTACATATGACTATGCTCTCGAATACCGAGAGGTCTGAACCACATAGATGCTGATGCTCTCCCGAGGCCTGTTCCCCAGAATGATTGGGTCCGACTGGCAGAACCTGACATTCGGCACTCTGCCGGAAGTTTGACAGGAGGAACAACTGTCCACGGACGTAGTGGACTGCATGGTGGATTGCTTGGACCCTCTGAGAATTGCATACCTGCTGCTTATTGCCACTTTTCTGCAATAGACATTGGTGCACTGCCTCAGCTGGACAATGACAGTATTCGCGGGCTCAATCCCGCGATCCCATGATCAAAGCAGCTTTAGAAGCCCTCTATGCAGGAAAAGATGTGTCCAAATTACGCTCCCATGTTTGAGAACTGCACTATTATACAAAGAAGGTCCTAAGTTGAAACTGATCAATAAACTGTTATACAGAGAAACAGTAGACAGAGGGGACAAGTAGACAAACAACAACTAGTGCTGCCCACTGCCTTTCGAGACTCAGTACTGATGTCCTTGCACAACCACATGGGGAACCTTGGTATAGACAGAACACTTGACTTGGTGAGATCCAGATTCTATTAGCCTAAGATGGGGGCTGATGTGGAGCAACACATTCGAACTTGTAGTCGCTGCTTACAGAGGAAAGCTTTGCCCCAGAGGGCTGCCCCCCTTGTTAACATCACCACCAGTGCACCCAATGGAGCTGGTCTGTATTGATTTTCTGAGTTTGGAGTCAGATCAAAGAAATATCAGTAATGTGCTGGTGGTCACTGACCATTTCACGAGATATGCCCAAGCTTTCCCACCAAAGACCAGAAAGCATCCACTGTGGCCAAAGTACTTGTAGAAAACTTTTTGTTCACTATGGGCTCCACAAAGAATCCATTCTGATCAAGGAGAGACTTTGAGAGTTGTCTGATCAAAGAGATGCTTTCTCTGTGGGGAGTGCGGAAGTCCAGAACCACTCCTTACCACCCCCAGGGGACCCTCAGCCTGAACGTTTCAACCCACTCTGCTAGGATATGCTAGGCACCCTGCACCCAAAGGACAAGCCTAGATGGAGCCAACAAATTAGCACCCTGGTACATGCATATAACTGCACCAAAAGTGATGCCACTGGGTTCTCCCCCTACCGCCTGATGTTTGGAAGAAGCTCGACTACGGTAGATGTGTGTTTTGGGGTCTCTCCTGATGAGGTTCAAGCTGACAACTATTTACAGTATGTGCAAAGTTAAAGGCCCAGCTAACTCATCGTACCAACTGGCTCAAAACCATGGCTGCCAAAGAAATCTGGCCAACAAAGAAAGGTATGATAAAAGGTGAAAGCACAGGAACTCCAGGAGGGAGATCGGGTATTGCTAAGAAATCTGGGATTGCATGGCAAACACAAGATTGCTGACAGATGGCACCATCTCCCTCACATTGTAGTGGGCAAACTAGATGATCTGCCAGTGTACAAAGTAAGGCCTGAGAATAATTCAAAAGATGTAAAACAATGCATAGAAATCATTTACTGCCCATTGGACAAATCTTGATTGGGTCTGAGCCCCAGAAGATGCCCCTCTGGACCAGTGACTAGAGCTGCTGCTAAGAAAAGATCAAGAAAGTCTGCACCACAGAAGCAAAGTTAGTGTTCCCTCCACAAGTCCCAGTTGAGCATGACTGTCAGTCCATATC
Organism: Neoceratodus forsteri; assembly: GCA_016271365.2. NCBI lineage: Eukaryota > Metazoa > Chordata > Ceratodontiformes > Ceratodontidae > Neoceratodus > Neoceratodus forsteri. The sequence goes on along the minus strand of CM057453.1, from coordinate 428,013,504 downwards.
GGAAGAAAGTGAGAGTGACTTTGAATACTATCCTTCTTAGAACTGAGTCAATTGTTTGGGGCAATCCCTAGTCAATACTGGAGACGCTGGGCCTTCTGGACTGTCAAAGCCCCAGCTCGTCCCTGGAGCCAATGCTCCCAGAAAGTGAAGTGCAAAGCATCAGATCAGATGAAATGGAATCATTGTGCATGGTTGAACTGTTTGAGCTTTCAGGGAGGAAAATGATGGATTGGTCAGACTGGTGATACATCAGAACAAGAAGAGTATTTTGAGTGCCCTGACAGTCCACTGCCAGTGTCGAAAGCTCTCCATGCGAGCCAAATGTTGTGGACTCAGAAACTGCAACTCCTGGAGCTGAAAGTGCCCCAAGTTCTAGCCTCTCTACCCCCATGGAGACTCCCTGACAAGTGAGGACAATGCTGAAAATGAGGCTCAGAGTGCAGAGACTGTAACAGTTCCCCTAGAAAGACTGGTCGAGCTGTAAAGCCTGTGGTGCACCTCAGTTATGATTCCCTTGGGAGGCCTGTGGACTTGCCTCTCAATGTTGTCCATAAAAGGAGTGTATGTGTCCCGAGCTCATTGCCCAAACTGGCGTCAGTGCTAATCTCAAGTTACTTGTGTTGCCCTCTAAGTATGGTGCCCTGCCCGTCCAGCCCCAAGGTAACTGATAGGAAGGGCCCCTCTCTTCAGGTTTCATGTACAAGAGGTAATAACTTGAGTTATGGTACAATGTGTATGTAATACTGTGTAAAGTGGCGATACTGCAATGTTTCAGAAATGTGTTCTTGGTAAAATGATATATTGACTGATGATTACATGTGCGAGCCTAATGCAAATGTATATGGTTGCAGTTAAAACTTATGAGGGTACTTGCTTGACGCGGACGTCAAGCTTTCCCAAACCAGGAAGGGTGTAACCTCTGCAAATGGGGTTCCCAAAGACTTCCAGGAGCTTGCTTGAATGCTCCAAGCCTGAATGGTGTTTGGCATTTAAGCCATTTATCAGTGAGTGTTTTAGAGCCTCTGGTACTGTCTCTTTAAGAGCTGTCTGCTTGCAGACATAATTAGTTGTATGGGGGACTGTGTGCTTCTCTGTTTGAGTACCACTCGAGCTGCTGCCAATTCTCCATTTTTGCAGTCACTAGGAGTGCAAAGGGAACCTATCTGAAAGATGTAACTGTTTGCCAGAAATCATTCAGAGTAATAATGAAATTACAGTTTGTCTAACCTGCTTTCTTTGCAGTCAGAACTGTCTGCCTAGTTCCCATTCTGGTTTTGAACTGCTGAACTGGACCAATCAGTGTGGGGTAAGCTAGCTCTAAAATGGTGCCTTGGACGAATCAGAACTTGGACTCATAATCTGAGCCAGCCACAAGAGGATTGTATGGGCAGTGACTCTGGGAGATGTAGTTTAGACTTCAGGCCTTTTGGACCAACAGGAGCAGTCTATTGTGTGACAGCCAATGCAGTCAAGAACTGGGAGGAACTCAAAGGAGTGCCGGTTTTGTCTGTTGGGAGTTTCAGTTGAGCTCTGGCAGTGAAGAGGAAGGAGCCTGTGCTTTTCAGTGTGCAGTTTTAGTCAGGAAGCGTGTGCAAGGCCCAAGTTTCGGTCTGCAGCTTGTGTAACTGCTTGTTAGGACTGAATCTGTCCTGTGAAGAGAATCAAAGGATATCTGAAGAGTAGAAACCAGGCTCACCCAGTAGAAGACTGGAGAAATTGCTGAATTGCACTCAGTCTGTCAGGAACTGAATCTGCTGTGTGTTCTCCGGGTATTGTGCAGTAATTGCGATCAGGATAGAGAAGCAGCCTGCCTGTTTGCCATATAAATGTGTGAGGAGTCTCGTGGAGCTCAAGAGTAGCCCTGCTGACGTTGAAGGACCCTATCTTGTCTGGAGGTCGTGAGTACTAATTCAGGGTCGCTCCCTGTTGAATTGCCACATTAAATCCAAATGGAATCACTGTACTGCTGACTGTTTAAAACTAATTTTTCTTTCTCTGTGTGAAAGAGCCCCTACCAGCTGCACGGTTTGGACTAGCCACTAGGGCTTGGGTACCCAGGGACAGTAACTGGTAGGGATGAGCCTATGCACAGAGCCATAGAGTAGATGAGTAAAGTGATAAGCTAATTAACCTGATTTCCCCCTGTCCTTGTTATATTCCCCTAAATAAATCAGAGCTGCTTGTTTCAGCAAAGTTATACTGCCTGAGGTATTTGTCTATGTTAAAGTATTGTACTGTGATTGTTGCACTGTATCTTATTTTACAGGCGGTCCCAGTGCCTGAACCAGCCCTGGGGGTAAGTGTATACTGTGAAGGTAATTCTGATATATTGTGTGGGCCACTAGTGGGAAGAAAGGGGGGTTGCAGTGTCCCAGAGGGCTGTGACCAAGTAAGTTTAACTATTGCAAACCCTGACCTCTGGGTGGAGGCACCCGCCATTGGATCCAGGCCCCTCAACCTGTTAGTGGCAAATCAGGCAGGGGTAGTAGACCCTGGGATAGCGCCATCTAGGGGTTACACTTAGCAATCAATAAAGTATCAAAATATTCTTATGTGAAATGGCACAATACATGACCCACCTAATGAGAGTGACAAAGCAATTAACTGCATAACACGGCTTAGAGGAAGCATCACATTTTATTTTAGAAGGGCACCTACCTTCACGAATTGTCTCACACATTTCTGTTGCTCTAAGATTGTCAAAGGCCTTCACTTCAAAGCCTACCTCTTTTAGCCTGAAAGAAAGGGCAAAATGAAGCATCATGTAATCCTAATAAGTAGCAATACCTGTTGCAGTCTAAGCAAAAAAGGTCAGTTTCAAGCGGCAGTTCATTGTAAAGACACATTAATTTATTGAGGTTATAATGCACTTCCACTTCCTGGCATTTAATTTTTAAAAATTAATTTACATGGTCAAAATGGGACAGCCACAAAGAACAGTGGGCACTTCACACTAGTGTTACAGAAGAGCACACTAGAAACCTCAAACAGTTCTTATTTTTTGGAGTTCTTTTAAATGTCTGTAGAGCCAATACTTAAATGCAGGAGGAACGCAGAAAAAAAAATATCACTCTCCAAAATGTACTTGTTCCTGCAAACAGTAATTTATTTGTATATGCAGTCTCCATTTAAAGCCAAGTGTCTCAAATGATACTGCTAATATTTCAATGTTCATGTTCCTAGCTCTATAACTTTGTAGATATCCAAAAGGGCATATCATGGACTTGAAGTGCCAAACCAAACCTTAAATGTCCTCTGGTGTGTCTGTGAGCAATCAATTTATTTTTAAAGCTTTGCTAAAAGAAATGGCAACTTCCAAGTATCAGCAGTTTCAATAGAGAAATGGCCAGTTTCAAGCAGTAGCAAAGTGCAGTATACTGTGCATCACAGGAGTTGCAAACAGTGTCAGACTGTTCTGCATGCAGGCAGGTTTTTAGTAACAGGAGCGGAGTACGCAACAACACACAACAAGCAGTAAGACATGATGGGGAGGTGGCTGCCATGGGATAAACACCTGATATGGTACGCAGGTAGTGAGGCCAAGGTGCCTGCGCCAAGGGCCTTCATCACCTGGAGGGTTGTTTATCCATGACAACTACTGGCCCAGAGTGTCTCACTGCACTTATAAAATGGGTCCCCCTGTAAAAAACTGAAATATAGAGGGGGAAAAAAAAAAGTAGTAAAGAAAGGGAGAAAAAAATGGTATTTTGCCATACTGAGCACAACAGTTCCTGTTACAGCTTACTGCATGGTGCTGTTATTACAACGTCCACAAAAGCCATTTATGGCTTTTCAGCTCACCTGTAGTTGTAGTTTACAATTTTTTGGGAATGTCACACTTCAGCATTTGCGACTTAAAAGAGATCCACTTCTTGATGTCAGAGAGAGCACTGTTCCTGTGAAGTGGTTTGAGGGACAGCGAGGGAGTGATGCACTTGTTAGTGTGTGTGACAGCAGAGAGAGAGAGAGAGAGAGAAAGACAGAGTGCACGCACTGTTCCTATGCGGCCATCTCCTGAGCGAATAATCACAGGTGAGAGCAACTGTGATGCCACATCAGTGCTGTGTCCTGTCCTGGTTGCAGGCAGCAAAAGTGATCAGCAGCCTTCGGAGTGGTGCCAGGGAATAGTTTTGAGTGAAAAGGTTTCATGACAAACTGCTATTATAAACTATGCTAGTCAGTGAGCTGTGTGTGTGTAACAGGCAGCCCAGTGGGCAGTAAATGGATATATCATGTGTGCATCAGGGAGAGCGAGACACTGCAAAGAATGGCAGCAGATAGGAGAATAAAAGTGACACAGGAAGTAGATGGATTCGAATGTTTTATTCTTCTAGGACTGTGTGAGCTAGGTAGGGAGTTTCATAATGGCTGCCAGCCTAGCCCACTGGGGCAGCTGTAGCACTACTGCGTTACAGTGGTGATGTCCTCAGTTTGGGAACAAACCAAAGGTGCTGGACAGTTGACCGGGGGGGAGGCACAAGTGTCCGTTGGACTGTTCTACTCCTCTGGGCAGGGAGGACTGCAGTGCATGGCACAAACCTGGCCCCTTGCGCAGGCTGCAGGGCAGGTGGCTTGGGACCGCTGATTGGTTCAGAGGAGCAGTAGCCGTCAATGCAAGGTGCATGGAAGTGCACAAAGTGTGTCCTGATGGCACTGCCATAAGTTTCCGGAGGGGGGGGGCCAGCAGCAAAAATCAAAAGGCCAGCCAGCAGGACGAGTCCAGCCTCCTGCAGGCCCCACACCTGGTCACTTGGGCACTGCTATGATCCCACTGGGGTGGGGGGGGGGTAAGCACTGGAGGAACTGGCAGTGGTAAGGTACATCCAGAGGGAAGCCAGGGTGACGGGGCTGGGGAGGCAGGCAGAAAGGGGTCCAGACTGGGGCAGGAGGGTTAAATAAAAAATAAAAAAACATTTATTGGAGGCATGGCTATCTAGGTACGCTGCATCCTGGTTGCCGAAAGTGTTCCCGGACATGTCACAACATAGAAACCTAGATTCAAACCCTTTCAGCTAAATCAGGATACAGGGAATTCTTTACCCATTTTATAAAGCATTTGTATGTAGTCATGTGACATGTTTTAGCCAGTCATGTTTGAAGATTTTTCAAAGCAATCTTTTAGTCGAGCTGGAGTCTTTCACTTACTTTTGAAGATGTGGACTTTTTAATGCGATTTAATAAAGAAATGCAACTACTGTGTAAATTTTGGTCCTGATGATGGCATGGAAACAACACCTCAACGAAAGCACGCTGAAACAATGCTAATGTTAAGCTTTTGACCCAAAGGTCTTCCTCAGGCAAACTGACTGCTCACAGACACACAGAAAAGAGGACAGAAAAAGACCAAAGACCTGCACAGTCCATCTAGTCTGCCCCTAGAAGACATGGTAAGGTTTTGGTTTAGCACTTCAAGTCCAAAGTACTGGATCTACCAATGCTGAAAAAAAAGTCCATAAACTAAGAACTGCTTGAGGTTTCTAGTCCCCCCCCCTCCTTTTTTTTTGGTAACTGTTTTTTCCCTCTGGTCACTGACTTCTGGGGACTCACACATTCAACTGCCAACTACTTTTGCCCTGCCGTGATCTCCCTACCTGCGGACCCAGGCCTCTGACCCACCTGTGACACACCTGCAGGACACCCCCGCCCCAGCAGGGCTGTCTTCTGCTGCTCAGTGCTTCCAAACCTGAAATCCAGTGGCCTGCAGACGGAGGTGAAGATCAGAGGTGGTCGGTACACATGAGGGCAGGATCCAGCAGTGGTGTGGGGCTGCAGAGGCGTACGCTGCTTATCAGATGTTGTGGCTTTTCTTGTTCTGGTGCTTGGTCTCCCCCGACATGCCATACTGACATCTGCTGCATCCCACCACCTGTATACGCTGAGGGCTGTCAGTATAATACCCCCTGGCCATCACCAGGACTATTGCCAGAGCCCTCAAGCCTCCCTCACCGGAGAAGGTGAGCAGTCGTTGGATTTTCAAACCTTCTCCCCGGTCCGACCCCCGGCACCTCAGGCTCTCTCCCAATCCCAGGTCACTGGCATGACGCAAGGTATGGAGTCCAGTGCCTCAACCCTCACCGCCACCAGACCTAGTATGCCCTTTTATAACACTAGTTTGGAGTGACCACTCTAACACAATCATTTGGGGCTACCGCTTTTGAATTTCCATTTATACCTGTGGGAGTGACTGGCACTCTGGGATTTGCTTGAGCCAGTGGCTATTTCTTTTGTTTTCCCTCATGTACATTGTGTTGCAGTTGCTTCTGAAAACACTTGCTAGGTTTGCCACATTTGTGCTACCATTGTTGGAGGACTGGACACCATCTCAAAAGCCCTACCATCCCATAAGGCACATTATCTGCTGCTTGCTATCCAGCGCTTCCATTTTGTCACACTTCTTAACAGGCTTGGAGGAGCTCCAGTGGTATTAGTCGAGAGCAGCAGTAGTGGCAGCAATAATAATGAAATGGGTACAAATAATCCTGAAACCTGATTGGCTGAGACCAGTTTCAGCCACGAAGATGTCCCACAGCATATCACCACGCTCTGTAACTAATCTGTGCCAACAAGGTTGTGCACTCATGATCAGGCCCATCTGCCTGTCCTCACCTCATGCCCTCACACGGCCACCAGAGCACCCATAATACAATCTGGAAGGTGGCATCACCAACTATATGTGTACAGATTTCTTCTGCCTGCTGCTAAAAAATTATGCAAACTGTCCCATCTGTGACTCCCAAACATTTTTCAATGCAATTTGGTGCTTCACACCTCAAAGACACAGAATATGACAGCTGATAAAGGCCTAGCAGCCCACCCAGTCTGCACAAACCTGTGTTACTTTGGGACTGTGCCTGTGCCAGTACTCCCTACTTCCCGCACCAGTTTGTCACAGTACACACTATTCCCACATGCCTGTCCTATCCCATTGTGCCCCAATGACTTCCGCTGTAAGTTTGTTGTAGTCTGTTATCACTTTTTCTGTAAAAAAAATGTACTTCCTGACATCTTTCTTGAAACTGCCCACACCGGTTTCAGACAGTTACCTCAGCACCCGTGTTACCACTCACTATTAACGGTTTGCTGCTGTAGACCACCTTTACTCTACAGAGGCACTTGAATGTCTCAGTCATGTCACCCCCTCTGTCTCCTGTCCTCCAGCATGCACATGCTGAGGGTGTCAAGTATTCCTCACAGGACCTACCTGGTTCTTCCTGTATCAGTCTGGTGGCTCATCTCTGCCCTACCTCCAACACGTCCCTATCCAGGGCTCTATACTGTCAAGTCCATTTACAGAAGAAAGGGTTCTGAAAGAACTAATAAAATTGAAGGTGGACAAAGCAATGGGGCCTGATGGGATTCACCCAAGAATTCTAAAAGAACTAAGGGTAGAACTAGTGACATCGCTGACTACTCTCTTTAACAAATCATGGGAGGATGGGGTGATACCCGAGGACTGGAGGAGGGCAGATGTGATTCCTCTTCACAAAAGTGGGAGCAGGACAGAGGCAGAACTACAGACCAGTTAGTTTGACCTCAGTGGTAGGAAAAATGATGGAATCACTTCTGAAGGAAAGAATTGTTGAGTACCTAGAGGCCAGTGGGCACAGGACCCAAGGCAGCATGGATTCACGATGGAAGGTCATGTCAGACGAATCTAATAGATTTCTTTGACTGGGTGACCAAAGTAGTAGACCAGGGAAGGGCTGTGGACATGGCCTACCTAGATTTTAGCAAGGCACTTGATACAGTCCCACACAAGATTAATACACAAGATAGCCAACCTTGGAATGGGTCCCAAGGTGGTAGCCTGGATAAAAAATTGGCTAGACAACAGGACGCAAAGGGTAGTAGTAAATGGAGTACACAGTGAAGAAAGGAGTGTTACTAGCGGGGTACCGCAGGGTTCAGTACTGGGACCGGTCCTTTTTAATGTCTTTATAAGTGACATTGCAGAGGAACTGGAAGGAAAAGTATGTCTCTTTGCAGATGACACAAAGATCTGCAACAGAGGTTGATACACAAGATGGAGTGGAAAGGATGAGAAGGGACTTGGCAAGGTTGGAGGAATGGTCAAATGTATGGCAGCTCAGATTCAATGCAAAGAAGTGCAAGGTAATGCACATGGGAAACAAAAATCCAGGGGAAGCAGACACTATGGGGGGTGAGATACTGACAACAGTAAAAATAGAAAGGGACCTGGGGGTAATTATATCAGATGACCTAAAGGTGGGCAAGCAATGTGAGAAGGCAGTAAGGAAGGCTGGGGGGATACTGGAATGCATAGGAAGAGGCATCAATAGTAGAAAATAGGAAGTTGTTATCCTCTGTACAGACAGCTGGTGAGACCCCATCTGGAGTACTGTGTGCAGTTCTGGAGACCCCATCTCCATAAAGACATAGACAGAGTGGAGGCTGTCCAGAGGAGGGCACCTAAAATGGTGCAGGGTCTGCACCAGAAGACATACTGTAAGAAAGACTAAAGGAGCTTAATATGTATACTCTTGAGGAAAGAAGGGAGAGAGGGGACATGATAGAAACTTTCAAGTACCTCAAGGAATTAAAGTCCAAGAGGTAGCATCTTCCAGAAAAAGAGATGTGCAAGAACAAGGGGGCACAATTTGAAGATAGAGGGGGAACGGCTCAGGGGTAATGTGAGGAAGTATTTTTTCACAGAGAGGGTTGTGGATGCATGGAACAGCCTCCCTGAGGAGGTCGTGGAGTCAAGAACAGTGGGGGACTTCAAGAATGCATGGGACAGGCATAAGGCAGTCCTAGGGGCGGGTAAGAGGAAGTAAGCTGTTGGTTAACTAGGATCTGCAGCTTATCTGTTAGGTAGGAAAATGGGCAGACTAGGTGGGCCAAGCGGTCCTTATCTGCCGTCAAATTCTATGTTTCTATGTTATACAGGGGGCTATATTACCTCAGTCTGCCTATGAACCCCAGTACCCAATTTACCTTACCCACAGCCCTACTATACAGTGCAGATACCTTCACGTTCTCCATTATTAACACCCTCAGGTACCTTTCCTCTGATGTGCTCTTCACTATAACCCCATTTATTCTATACTCATTTCTAGGATTTTGGGTCCCTATGTACATTACCTTACACTTTTTCATGTTATATTTCAGCTGCCACACCCTCAACCACCTCACCACATTGTCATCGGGTCGACTCATAAACAGACCTTGGTGTCATCTGTGAAGAAGCATATCTTTTCCTAACCCCCCTCCCCTATATTACAAATAAATACAGTATGTTAAAGAAAACCAATCCTAGAACTGATCCCTGGAGCACCCCACTTGTGACTCCCTTTCCCCTGAAGTTTTTCCATTTTGTACTTCCTTCTAGGTCCTCCCACACAGCCAGTTTTCACCCACCCAGTAATCTTTTCCCCATCCCTAGGTCGCTCAACTTCTTTATCAACCTCCCATATGGGACGGAATGGAAGACTTTTCTGAAGTGTAGGTGCAAAACATGAACTGCCTGCCCCCTATCCATGGGCTTTGTTTTACCCAATTTCATCTAACATCCCTGGAGGGTTAACTCGCACTATCCTGTCAACAAGTAGCAGCTTTCTTTTCTAGAATCTTATGATGAGTCACTCCATGAGCTTCACCACACTTACCCTACGAAGTGGGGAAATACATGTCCTCCAGTGAGGTCCCCACTGCACTTTGTTATTCACGAGTGAATGTGGCAAATGAACATGCAGTTATGGCAGCAGTCCATATCCGAGACTGACCCCTTGCTAAACTATACCAGGCAAGTACAGCACCAGCAACTAAACATTCCACTGGTCTTGTGTTCAAGGTTCTTCTCACTGGCTGTTCATCATCACTTTGCCAAAAATGTCTGCAATTAGCCTGTGATTAAAATATTTGCCTTTAAATTGCACAGTGGTATGACTACAAGGCATAGGGGAGGGTCCCAGTAGATGGCAGCTGTGAACAGGATATCAATCTAGACAATTTTAATATTCTGATTTGCAACCTGCTCACAGTTGCTAGCTTCCACAATCTCGTGTGTGCCTTTTGCAGAGACAGGACCATACTGGCTACTCTAGAATTAGTTATTATCCACAAAGTATCACTGATGCCTCCCATGGAACTCTGCAGTATAAATATGTGAAAAACTGTGTGAGATTTCCTGATAAGGTAGCTGAGATACACAGGCGAAGATCAGAGTTTCAGGTGATAAGGAAAAAAAAAAAAAAAAAGGGCTTGTTTGGTACCTCAATATAGTCAATAATTATACACGTTGTATTTGCAAGGAGGAGGGGTTTGACCTAATGGGAGACTGGGGGAGACGTGGTCAGACAAATCTATGCACCCGACAGACTGCACCTCAACAGGGACGGATCGGGGTATTATGGGACAAACTGGGAGGGGGAGGGTACATCACCCAGAAGTTAAATTTAAACTACTGAAAGGGGGTGGGCAGAAGAGCAGGGGAAGTGGACAAGAATGGACCCCCCATAACAGTAGAGGGGGACTGCAGGGGGAAGGGGAAGCAGGGCAGATTGAGAACAGGTGAGGGGGGAAGCAAACGGAGACAAGGAAAAAGCAGAAAACGGGGGGCCTCAGATACAAAGTGGAAGGTGGTGTCCTTCAACACACATAGTCTACTAAACAAGATGGATGACCTACAAGCACTACTTGCAGAAAGGAAGGTAAATACTGCAACAATAACGCAGACTTGGGCCACACCTGACCATGACTGGGACCTCTCCATTCCAGGATACAGACTTTAGAGGAGAGACAGAGTAGTAGGCAAAGGAGGAGGAGGGGTGGCAGTATACATTAGAGAAGGCATAACAAGCACAAGAGAGGAATCAGGAGGAGTGCGAAAGCGATGTGGGTCCAACTACAGACCAGTAGGGTGAGGAAGGTGAGGTTTGGAGTGGTTTACAGACAACCCAATCAGGATGAAGAAATGGACAAAGATCCAAGTTCACAAATTCTGAAAGCCACAGAGAAGGGAGGAGGTGGCAGGAGCCAGAAAATACTGGATGCAATCCAGCATGGGTTCCTGACCCATGGTGTCACTGAACTCACCAGAGAGGGGACAGTCCTGGACCTGGTGCTCACAAATGCAGAGCACATACAGGATAGAATGGTCAGGGAACCACTGGGTGGAAGTGATCATCACTCAGTGTGGTTCTCGCTGGACATGGCCATGGACAGTGCCATCACTAGGACCAAAATCCTAGACCTCAGGAGGGTCAATGTCAAAAAAATGGGCAAGGTACTAAAAAGGCATCTAGAGAAAAATCAATGCAACTATGGGGTTGGACCAAAAATGGGCTATTATTAAGGAAGGAAAAGGGGCGACGATGGAAGAATGTGCTAGGTACAAAAGAAAGAGCTCAAAAATCAAAATGCCAAGCTGGTTCACCTCTGAGGCAGCTCAGGCAGTGAAAAACAAGAGGCGGGCATGCAGTAAATTCAGGAAGGCCAAGGAGGAGGAGGACAAAGAAATATACCTAGGACAAGCAAGTGAAGCTGGAAGGGTGGTTTGAAGAGCTACAGTGCAGAAGGAAAGTACAGTTACGTAAGAACTTACTGTAACAGTAGATTTTCGAGAGGAGCTCTTGCAGCAGGCTATTACTATTAGGACTACTGCCACAGGCCATAGGACCCACCAGAAAAAAAAAAAAAACTTAGATAGCAGTACCCACGGGGACTGCCCCCCTGACGTCGGCTCTGCCCCGACGTTGGTCATGCTACAAAAGGGGCGGACCCTGGCTCCACCTCAGTTCCCCCGCCAAGACCCGCGAATGGATCTCAGCAAGAAAACCGGGCAAAGCCCATCCTAGACATGCTGAAAAATTCTCCCGGGGGGGACGGAGGGTGGGAAAGCAGTGCCTGCTGCAAGAGCTCCTATCAAAGATCTACTGTTACAGTAAGTTCTTACGTAACTGTACTATCTTACTTCTGAGTGGGAGCACTTGCAGCAGGCTATTACTATTAGGACAGAATCCCAAGCAATCCTGCACCAAGGAGGTGACTAGTCCTGGGAAGTAAGATGAGAAATAAAGGATGGTAAAGCCTATGGCTGGAATCAGCAAACTAGGACGAGAGTCCTTGAAGAACTACCAGGCCAAAACCGGCTTGGCGTCCGGAAGCAATGTCCAGATTGTAATGCTTCACAAAGGTGTGCACTGAATTCCAATCAGCAGCTGCACAGATGTCTCGAAGGGAGACATTTTTGAAGAAGGCAGACTCCTCTAGTGGAATGACCTCTGACTGAGCCCGGCAGAGGTTTGTTGTACTTGTTATAACAGTACACTATACAGTGTGCCAGCCACTAAGAAATGGTCTCTTTTGACACTGGTTTGCCCAGGTGTTATGGTGCAAAGGCCACAAACAATTGCTCCAATTTGTGGTGCGCCGCTGTCCACTTAATACTTCAGCGCCCAGTGGACATCCAATGTGTGCAGGAGAGACTCTCCCCGATTAGTAGGGGTAGGAAAATAAACTGTAAGTTCAACCAACTGCTTGAGGGTCAACTCCGAGACTACTTTAGGTAAGAACTTAGGATTTGTTCTGAGGGAAACTTGTTCCCAGTGAAAATAATAGAAGGCTCCTTACACATCAGTGCCTGTAGCTCAGAAACTCTTCGAGCTGAAGTAACAGTAGCTAAAAAGGAAACCTTCCAGGAAAGGAAACGCAGCTCACATTATGCTGCGGGTACAAAAGGGGGAAGAGTCAGTTTCTCCAGCACAAATAGAGGACATCCCAGGGAGGGATAGGATCCCTGATGGGGAGGTCGTAGGTGCAGAATGCCACGTAAAAAGGTGCAGACCACGTCCAACTGAGCCAGGGTCCTGTCTCCGAACGTGACATGATAAGCAGAGATGGCCCATATGTGCACCTTCATGGATGAATAACTCAGGCCTTGCTGATATAAGGAGAGGAGATATTGTAATGCTGAGTTCACCGGGCAGGAAAGGGGATCTAGATGGTGGGATGAAGCCCAAAGGCAGAACAGCTTCCTCTTCACGGCATAGGTGGAGCAGGTCGAGGGCTTCCTCACAGAAACGAGGATGTCCGCCACCTCTTGTGTAACCCCATACCTGGATTTGGCTACGTCTGCAGGAGCAAAGCATGAAGGTGTAGGGATCTGAGCTCTGGATGCACCAGCCTGCCCTGGTCCTGGCATAGCAGTTGCGAGCATACTGGTAGCGGGATTGGAAGTTTTGAGGACAACTGCTGAAGTAGTGGAAACCAAATCTGCCGGGGCATAGCGGGGCAATCAGAATCATTCGAGCCCCTTCAGCAACACTCGCTGAAGGAGAGGAAAGGGAAGGCATAAAGAAACCTCCCTGCTCAACAAAGGGACAATGCATCTGGCCAGAAAACACCAGGCACATGCTCTCGCGAGCAGAAAACTGGCAGTTTGGCATTGCGTGGAGATGCAAAGAGGTCCAGCTCTGGACGACCCCATGTGTCGAACAGCTGGTCTGCTACAGACTGTAGCAGCTCCCACTCATGGGCCTTGGACTGAGACCTGCTGAGGCTGTCTGCCAAGTCATTTTGGGCACCTGAAACATGGATGGCAGACAGCAAAATGTGATGCTTCAGTTCCCAATACCAGACTCTCATCGCCTCCCTGCTGAGGGGGGTAGGAGTGAGTTCCCCCTTGCTTGTTGATGTAAAAGACAACCACCATGTTGTCTGTCTGTACGAGAAGAGAGCCTGGCATGAGGTCCTCCTGAAAGGCCCTTAGGGCATTGAGGACTGCCCACATTTCCAAAACATTGATGTGGAGGATGCGCTCCTCCAGAGACCAGTGACCCCGAGTCTGGTGATCCCCGAGGTGCGCCCCCCAGCCCAAGTCGGAGGCCTCTCTTGTCAGAGTCCGGCTTGGGGGCTCCTGTTGAAAGGGGAATTCCTTTGTTGAGATTCAAAGGGTCCAACCACCAATGTAGGGTCCTCCTGACTGGCTCTGAGATCCGGATAACATGGTCTAGACCATCAGAGCCCTGGTCCTACTGCACCCTGAGCATCCACTGTGGGACCCTCATGTGGAGGCGGGTCAAGGGAACTTCCGGGATGGCCACTGCCATATGCCCCAGAAGTCTGAGGAAGGTCCTGGCTGGGACCTGTGGGGTTGCTAGGACTGAACTGGCCACCTCTCTCAGGCGATCTCTTTCTTGAGGAAGAAAGGCCATGCCTTGGATTGAATCCAGGACTGCCCCATAAAGGTAAGTTTTTGGCTGGGCTCTGGGGAAGACTGATTGTTCCAAGTGGTGGGGATCACCCTGAATCTACGTATAAATGTCTCTGAGAGCTCGAAGCAGGTGCTGTCTCGACGGGGCCGCTAATAGCCAGTCGTCGAGGTAAGGAAAGATGTAATGTCCCCTGTGCCTTGGAGCCGCAGCTACTACTGCCAAGCATTTGGTGAATACTCAAGGAGCGGAGGAGAGGCCAAATGGAAGAACCTGGAACTGATAATGCTCCCCCTGGAAGTAGAACCGTAGAAACCTCCAGTGGGGGAGACCCCAATGTGCATGTAAGTATCTTGCATGTCGAGGGAGCAGAGCCAGTCTCCCTGGTGCAGCAGAGGAATGAGATCTGGAAGGGTCACCATCCTGACCCTTCTGTATTCTCTATAGTTGTTTAGAGAGCGGAGGTCCAGGATGGGCCGACGATCTTGCGTCTTCTTTGTACTAGGAAAAAATGGGAGTAGTATCCCTTTTCCCGCCGTCGTAGAGGAACTGGCTCTATTGCCTTTTTCTGCAAGAGGGCCTCGATTTCTCCCTCTATCAGAGAAATGTGATAAGGAGGGTATCTTGAGAATTTTGGTGGAGTTTCTGGAGGAATTTGGGTGAACTCCAGTGTGTGACCTCTGCATATGATGTCTAAAAACCACTGGTCTGATGTGATAGAGCTCCATCCCTCCAGATGGAGGGAGAAGCAACCCCCTACTGCCTCCCCTGACGCCTCTGCTGGAGGAAGGGAGGGTCAGTGGTGAGTCAATGGGTGAAGCTGGGTGTGGGGAAGAGAGGTGTGGGAGGACTTGGGGCCTCAAAAAGGTGCGCCACCAGACTGCTGAGTGCCGGCCTTCCTTCTGAAGCCAACTCTCTGTCCCTGGTTGCTGCAACAGGCCTGTTGGCCTGAGGATTTATGAAATGGCTGCTTCCGGAAGCATCTTTGGTCCCCCTTGTACATCTGGCGGATGGACCAAATAGATCTGCCCAACTCCTGGAGACTAGAGATCAAAGCCTCGGTCTCCTGCCCAAAGAAGACGGAACCACAGAACAGGAGGTCCCTGATTCCGGACTGTAGATCATTCTGAAAGCCGGAGCATCTCAGCCACGTGTGGCGGCGAAGGCAGATCCCTGATACTGCCGCCCTAGCCGCTGTATCTGCAGTTTTGTATGAGACACACAGAACATGCATGCCTACATCCGAGCCTGATTTTAATACATCCAGAAGTTCCGTCTTTTGTGCAGAATCTGGCAAGGCACTGACAAGGTCTTGTCCCTTCTCCCAGAGTGCATTCTGGTACTGGACCATATGAGTGAGGAAATTAAGGGACCGGATGGAGTAGGTGGAGGCAGAATAGACTTTCTTGCTCACCTGGCCCAAGAAACAGGAATCCTGGTTGGGAGGCTGGAAGCTTAGATGCTTTGGCTGCTTCAATTTGTCATGAGCAGCCACGATCACTGGAATCCGCCTGAGGGTTTTCCGCCAAAAAAGGCTCATCCATCGGGGCCCTGTATAGCCTATCTGACTTTTAGGGAACAACCGGGACTGAGTCTGGATGCTTCCAAGTTGTCCTGGTAAGGTCTTGGAAAGTGTCGACCAGAGGAGGCACCACAAGGGGTTTGGGCTCCTTCTGCCTCAGGTAATAAGCTATTCTCCGGCGCTCTGGATCCAGGTCCTCTGTCTCCCATTTGTTAGTTGCCTGGATATGCCTCATGACGTCCATGACGGTGGGATCGTCTGGAGGCGAATGGGGTAAGTTCCTATTATCAGGAGATTCCCCAAACTCCTGAAAAGGAAGTGGAAGACCTGCTGCTGGTCCTCGAGGTGTCTGAACTATGTTTACATGGACTACCCTCTGCAGAATGTCGGTGACTCTTAGACCGATGCCGGTCCTGAGACCGACAACGGCTCCTAGACAGACGACGGAGCAGGGACCGACGCCCATCCTGGGACCTGCATCGGCTATGGGAGCGAGCCCGCCTAGAGGATGACCTACGGTGGCTGTGGGATCTGCTCCTGGGCTCAGACCAATGATGGCTGACCGACCTTGAGTGGTGCCGTCTGCAGCCTCTGGACCAAGACCAGGAATGTTTAGCCAAGGGGGAGCGAGGTAAGGAGGACATACGCTGGTCCTCAGGGGTTTTGGTCAGCAAGCTGACAGGCAAACCCCCAGGCTCCTGGTTGTCCGGTCGGTCTGGAACCGGTGCCAGCTCCAGTTGAGGTGGAGGTACGTCTTTGTGGACCGGGTTCCACTAGAACGAAAAAAGTTCTCCCAGCTCCTCCTTACTGAAACGAGATGCTACCGTCCCCTTTGGGGAGGTTGGAGAAGTTGGAGGCTCCAGAAGGGTTCGTGGGGAGGAACCGGAGGATGAGCCCTCCAGAGTAGAGGCCTGAGGGGCCGCGTTGGTACCTTGACCAGCGCCAGCATGACGGCAGCCCCGTTGACCGCAGGCACATTGACCGGCGCCATTGTCTTAGCCGGTGCCAGATCCGACGTCACCGACTTAGGAGGGCGGGACTCAGAGGGGGCCTTGGCATCCCAGTCCTTGCCAGATGGAGCCATAATTGGGGCCTTCCTCGGCAAGGCTGAGGCTTGTGCCAAGGAAGAGGCTTTAGTTGACTCCATTGGGGTGGAGGACACGCGCAGCGACATTGCCTTCGACTTGGATGGCTTAGAAGTGGAAGGAGCTCCTGACGAGACTGACACCAGTGTTCTGGTGGGAGCTTCAGGCCTCAGTTTATCTCCATGCCTGGAATGCTTGGAGCGGTCAGACCCACCCGAGCTAGAGGAATAGGCCTTCCTGTGGGGACAGCGGGATCTTGAGCGGTGATGGGACCTGCTACGGTCCTTGTCGAGGGACTTTTGCAACTTCTCCTGGCTTTTGCCCTTGTCCCCAGGGGAAGACTGCAGGACGTCCATCCCTTTTTCAAGCAGGTGGGCTTTCAAGGCCTTCAGGCATCTAATCCTCATCTTGCTAATAAAGCCTTGACAAATGTCACAGGTCTTCAGGTTGTGGTCTGGTCCCAGGCAGAAGACACACTGGTCATGGCCGTCCTTGGATGGGATTTGGCGGCCACAGGCACACTTCGTTTTCTTGGGAGGAGACAGACGATGGTGACGACATGCGACGGTAGTGAAGATGAGAGGCGAGAACGAACTGCAGGAAGAATGAATGTGCAGAAAAAAATGCAATAAATTTGAAGAAAAAACAGAAAAAAGGATTTGCTGGAACTGCTGTGAAAAAAAATTACTAAGAACTTTCCAACGTGAGCGGGTCACGGTGGGAAAGAACTGGGGTGGAGCTAGGGTCTGCCCCCTTTTGTAGCATGTCCGACGTCGGGGTGAAGCAGACGTTGGGGGAGGAATCAGTCCCCGCTGGATACTGCTAGCTAAGTTTTTTCTAGTGGGTCTCAAGGCCTGTGGCAATAGTCCTAATAGTAATAGCCTGCTGCACGAATTCCTACTCGAAGTAAGATTTACAATTAGCGGAAAGTACTAAGAGGGGGAGAAGGCTTTCTTCTGCTACATAAGCAAGAAGAGAGACAAGAAAGTTGGGACTTCAGATTAAGACAAGTCGATGGGTGGGTGGAGGAGAATAAGGAAAAAGTGAAACTAATGAACGAATACTTCTGCTCTGTCTTCATGCAGGAGAAAGATAGGCTGGTGCAGATAGGGGGGGAAAAGGAGGCCAGAAGGGGGGAGAAGGATAGATGGGGCAATAGAAGGGGAAGGAGTGAAAAAAGGACCACTAACTTTGAGGACAAGTCACCAGGCCCAGATGGAGTACACCCTAGGGTGCTGAAAGAACTGGCAGAGGAGCTTGCGAAGCCACTGGCGGACTATTCAGCTGTTCACTGGAGTTGGGTGTGGTGCCACAGGACTGGAGAACAGAACATGTGGTGCGCCTCCACAAGATTGGTCCCACGGACGATCCAGGGAACTACAGACCAGTCAGTCTTACTTCAATAATGTGCAAGCTTGTGGAAAACATACTGAAAGAAAGATTGATGGAGCATCTAGAGGAATATGGCCTACAGGATGTGAGGCAGCATGTTTTTTTGGGAGGGAGGTCTTGTCAAACAAATCTGATCGACTTCTGGGTAACCAAAACAGTGGACAAAGGCCAAGCAGTGGACATCCTACA
The DNA here is from genome assembly GCA_016271365.2 of Neoceratodus forsteri. NCBI lineage: Eukaryota > Metazoa > Chordata > Ceratodontiformes > Ceratodontidae > Neoceratodus > Neoceratodus forsteri. The sequence continues at coordinate 427,995,145 of CM057453.1, read as the reverse complement.
ACTGGATTTCAGCAAAACCTTTGATTCTGTGCCACACAAGAGGCTGATCAGGAAACTGGCGAACTTCGGAGTAGAAAGAATTGGTTAGATGGGTGGAAAACTGGTTAGGAAACAGGTCCCAAAAGGTGATATTCGGAGGGGAATTGTCTAGTACCAGGGTGGTCACAGGTGGTGTCCCACAGGGCTCGGTGCTGGGGCCACTGCTGTTCAATGTTTTCTATAGATGACATCAAGCTCTGTGGGGGTTGTACTCAACAGAGGGGATATGGCACCTTAAGGAGGAACTAAGAATACTTGAAAGGTTGTCAGGGATTTGGCAAACAGGCTTCAATGACAAAAAGTGCAAGGTCATGCACGTAGGAGCCAAAAACCCCAGGACAGAGTTCTACCTGGGAGGGGTGAGGTAACTCCCACAGTGGAGGAAAAAGATCTGGGAGCGATGATATCTAGCAACTTAAAGCACTCTGCACAGTGCAAGAAGGCAGTGGCACAAGCAAACAGGATATTGGGCTGCACAGCCAGGGGCATCGGCAGCAGGCGACCAGAGGTGGTTCTGCCATTGTATGGGTCACTGGTGAGGCCACATCTGGAGTATGTGGTGCAGTTCTGGAGCCCTCACCTTATAAAATATATCATCCTGATGGAGGCGGCACAGCAGAAGGCTATGAAGAGGAATGCGGGGCAGCAAGGTAGATCATACGAGAAGAGGCTGGGGGCCCTGAACATGTACTCCCTGGAGGACAGAAAGGAGAGGGGATACATGATTGAGACCTTCAAGTACCTGAAGGGGTTCAATAGGGATTATTAGGGGAAAGCAGCAAAAGAACTATGAGGAGGAACAGCCTAAAGCTGGGGGAGGGGGTTAGGAGTGAGGTCAGGAAACTTCTTCACAGACAGGGTGGTGACCAAGTGGAGCACACTACCAGAAGTGGTGATCTCTGCGAGAATGGTGGGTAGCTTCAAGAGAGGCTGGGCTAGATACAGGAGGAGGATAAAGATCATGTGAGAGAGCCGACCCGGTGACGTTGAGGGTTGAGACACTGGACGCCACACCTTGCGCCACACTGGCGACCAGAGTTCGGGAGCGAGCTCGGGCACCGGGGTCAGCAGGGACGAGGTGAGGCTCGAGTACCTGCAGGGCTACTCTCCTCCCCAGGGGGAGGGTTGGGGTTTGTCTGGCATACCAGCAGCTCCCAGTGATCGGGGGTGCTGCAGCACACATGACAGCACGTCAATTAGCGTGGCTGACGTCGGCAGGGTTGCCGTGTGCTATGGCGTCGGGGTTGTCCACGCACGGGGGTGGGGGGTGGGGAGAACACAGAAAAGCCCGGCTGTGCAGGGTAGGCAACGGTACCTGACCCCATGCCCACTGCCAGATTTGTCTCGCCCGGCCTTCCAGTTCCTCCGCCCGGGCCCTCGCCTACAGCCAGGGTCTGACTTGAAAGTGTGCCCAAGGGGGGGGGGCAGCCCCACCCCAGAAGTGTTAAGCTGGGGGTACTGGCTGTGTGGGGTGGTGGGGGGAGAGGAGGCACAGGGCTGAGAGAACCTCAGGTGGGCAGGAACAGGCAGGATGCCCGAGAGAGGCTCCGCAGGCCGTGACAGAAGTGAAAAAGAAGTGTAAAAAAAAAAAAAAAGATAATGCGAGAGGGGAGGAAATGGATGAAATAGTTGGAAAGGGAGATGGCCTAATGGCACGAAGGTCTGAGGCAGCGATGCCTTCCCTCCTGCCACATCGGCAACCCATGTTCACGGTGTAAGCGGGGCATCAGGGGCCAGCAGGGGAGGGAGTGAATCGAGCATCCGGAGGATAGCTCTCCTCTCCCAGGAAGGGTGGGGAACAGAGGATGGCGATTGCCTGACACCTAGTAGAGGCTAGGTGTTGGCACGCCTGGCTCTGTACAATGGGGGCATAGGGGCAGAGTAGCCAGCGGGCATGCTGTTTGTGGACATGTGCATGGCATGCCCACCACTGGCATTGCAAGCTCAGTCTCTGGAGAAAAAAAAAGATGGAAATGGCGGCACCGGTTGAGCGGCTTGATGGCTGTCTGTCAAGAGCACACCACCTCTGAGGGCATCACTGAAAATTGGATCCGGTCTTAGTGGGGGGCTTCCCACCATGGAGGGCAAGCCATGGGGGTGAATGGTAATGGTAATGTCCCGATGTGGAGGATGGGTGCAGGAAGGACGGTGGCCAGAGGAAGGGGGTGCCTTGCTAGGAAGAGCTGACCGGGGACCTGGAGGGAAAAAATAAAAGCAAAAAAAAAAAAAAAAAAATTTGCGGCGAGGGGGTAGCGGGGACATCAGCCTCAGCTGAACTGATGACACAGCACAACGAGCAGACCTGATAGATCAGAACAACTAATTCTTCTGGCTACATCGTATGTTTGTAAGTATGTTCATATAAAGTGGAAAAGAGAGTGGATTTGGTTACGGGAATGTATAGTTCTAGAAAGTTCACTAAAATATCCTTGAAGGAGTATATAATACTGCATTAGGTCTTTGGCCATCACACCCCAAAATGAAAGGTGGATGGCTTCAGGCATTGTCTAATTTATTGCTACCCCTCCCCCCACAAACATTATACCCCAGGAAAAATTCAGTATCCTACATTTTTCTTTTTAATCAATCTTTTTCAAATATTTCTGTGTTCCCCCTATGAACCCACTTCAGGCACCTTCCAACATACCTGCCCAAGGGGATCCCATAAACTGTCAGATACCAGTCCCACTGGAGTTTACACATCTGTGTGTGATGGAAGGCTCTTGGACACCAATGCATTGTGCAGACACATCTATCAGGCCAGTCTGCCACTACCACACTGTGTGTGTTAGGCAGCATGGATCAGGGTGGATGCAAACCTACAGTCTGGAGGCAGTACCATTAATATGTGGGGTTTGCCAGTCTAGGCATGATATTACATGGATGTCAGGGGCAGCCTGGTATGGGCATCTCCATGCCAACTCACCAACAGGTGCTCTTAACAAACCCTGACACTGCCATGGAGGCAGAACTATGCAGGGTTCTTCATGGAATGACTCTTCATTTAACTTGGCCACCATGGGGCAGTTGTTTCCATGGGAGCACAGGAGACTCTCCCCAGGAAAAGAGTGAGTGCTGAGTGGACAGTTCCTCAACCCCTGCTGCACCTGACTAGGACCACAAGCTCAGAAATTAAACCTGTGCCCCCCATCCCCACATGGAAAGCAAATACTTTAACCACTAGGCCATCAAGATGGTCCAGTGCCCTACACTGGACTCAGCACCAGGAGACACTGGGAATCACAAGTGCTTGAAGAGTGCTTATCAATAAACTGAGCCTGGCCCATCCCAGCACCTTCACCTAATGCCTGATTTTAAGTCAGCACCCCCCACGGAGTGACTATTTCCATTTCCACACCCTTACACCTCTGCTATTACTTCACTTCTGCGCTTCCCTTGTTGTTGGGCAGACTAGATGGGGCCCCTAGGCCTTTCTCCGCTGTCTTCTTCTAGGTTTATGTTTTTTTTCATTAATCTGTTTCTTCCCAGCCGCTGTGCAGCCTAGCCCTCCACCAACCCCTCTAGCCCCATCACCCAGGCATCCAAGGTACTTACTTCATCCCAATGCTTCCCCTGCGACTTACCACCCCATGGAGGGGTTTGACGGTAGGCACCATACCACTGAGAAGATGGATCCGGTGCAGGAGAGGGCCCTATAGCCCGGTGTGAGCCTACGGGGGGTTAGCGTCATCCGTGCTGCACTCGGCCATGTTCCCTTTTCTAGTTTGGAGGGAACGGGCATGCAGTGCCGTCCAGATGCAAAATGCATGCTACCGTGCGTGGGACATCGAAGGCCGCTGTCCCTTCCAGCCCCAATGTGCCTGCACTGCCTTTAATATCCCTGAGCATCTGCTAGGGGCCAGACAAGTGCCAGGACCTGCAACCTTCCCTCCCAGAGGAGGAGAGCCATTCTCTAGATGCTCAATCCTCCTCTCCCTGGCCAGCCGCCGGCGAACCAAGTCCGTCACTGAACCCGAGTTGCCTGCCTGGCGGCAGGTGAGACATAGATGCCTCTGACATCCACACCACTGGACTGGCTAGGTTTATGTTTCTTGCCCGAACTACAGTATGTTCTCTTGTTTTCCCACACTCCACCCTCTCTCCTCTACCTTTCCCATCATACACCATTTCCTGTATGATCTTTGCCCACTTACCATCCTGTGATTTCACCATTCCAGCTCACACTTTCTTTCGCGCTCTCATTTCCACCACTGCCCACACCCCCTTGTACCTTTATTCACTATAAGCCTTACTCCCTCCTCTACCATTCCTATTATTCACTGCTTCCTGCAAAATCCCCCACTTGTTTCCATCATCCCCTGTTGTCCCATCAAACAGTCCCCCTCCTCACTCTACACGTGACTTTATTAGGACAATTCCCTTGCTTTTCCATTTTCTTGAAGAAGAGCTAGTCTTGAATTGTCAGTTTCTGTTTTCTGCTTTTTGGCAGACCCCCTATAAATTGCATTGGGCCACAACTAGGTATTATTTAATATACTCACATATATTGATCTATATCTATATCTATCTGTGTGCATATATAGATATATGTGTGCATACACTTTAAGAATAAATGACGGCAAAGTATGGCATACAAGGAAATAATACCACTGAGCGATCAAACAAGCCATAAAGTTATGAGCCGGAAAGGTGAGTGACCTTTATCAGCTTGTTCGACCCCAAGATGGCATTTATTTCATGAGAATGTCGGATTTTGCTACCTTTCATTTTATATAATGCATTAGGTTGGACACTTTTTGCTGTGTCCTATGTTTTGCCATAGTGTTCGGGTAGGGTGGCCGATACAAGTGTTGTTAAGTGGCTTGTTACTTGTGTTAAGGCTTGTTACATGTGTTAAAGGCCTTGTTACCTGTCTTATTAAGAGGCATGTTACATGTGTCATTGGGGTTGTTTGTAGTGTGTTGGATAGAAATGTGCTACTAAGGTGTTAATAACACATTAATGTAGTGATATATATATATATATATATATATATATATATATATATATATATATATATATATATATATATATATATATATATATATATATATATATATATATACACACACACACACACACATATATACACATACACACACATATACACATACACACACACACACACACACACACACACACACACACACACACACACACACGTGCCTTCAGAAAGTATTCACCTTGGATTTTATCACATTTGTGATGTAAGCATAAATAAAATACATTTATATGGGATTTTTTTGTCACGTATCTACACAAATTACTCTATAATGTCAAAGTGGAATGAAACTTCTGGAATTTTTTGTACATGTAATTTAAAATAAAAATCTGAAATGTCTTGAGTTGATAAGTATTCACCCCCTTTGCTATGACACTCCAAATTGAGCTCAGGTGCATCCAATTTCCTTGTGAGATCACTCAAACTTGAATGGAGTCCACCTGTAGTCAGTTCAAATGGTTGACATGATTTCAGAGGAAATACACCCGTCTATATAGGGTCCCACTGTTGACAGTGCATGACAGAGCAGAAACTCTACCATGAAGACCAAGGAGCTGTCCGTAGAACTCCGTGATAGAATTGTGAGGAGGCATAGATCTGGAGAGGGGTATAAAAACATTTCTAGGGTGTTGAAAGTTCCCAGGAGCACAGTCAAGTCCATCATTAGGAAATGGAAAGATTACGGAACCACCCAGACTCTTCCTAGAGTAGGCCATCCTCCCAAACTGAGCAACCGGGCAAGAAGGGCCTTGGTCAGGGACGTGACCAAGAACCCAATGACCACCCTGACAGAACTACAGAGTTCCATGGCTGAGATGGGAGAACCTGTCCAGAGGACAATCTCTGCAGCACTTCACAGATGTAGCCTCTATGGGAGAGTGGCTAGACGGAAGCCACTCCTGAGAAAAGGCCACATAATAGCAAGCCTGGAGTTTGCAAGAAGGCACGTAGCAGACTCTGAGACCATGTGGCAAAAGATTCTCTGGTCTGATGAAACAAAAATTGAACTCTTTGGCTTGAATGCAAAGCGCTATGCCTGGCACAAACCGAACATAGCTCATCACCCATGTAACACCATCCCTACCATGAAGCATGGTGGTGGCAGCATCATGTTATGGGGATGCTTTTCAGCAGCAGGGACTCGAGCACTTGTCAGGCTAGCGGGAACAATGAATGGAGCCAAATACAGGCACATCCTTGAGGAGAACCTGCATCAGTCTGCAACAGACCTTGGACTGGGGCGAAGAGTTACATTCCAACAGGACAACGACCCCAAGCATACAGCCAAAGCAACACTGGAGTGGCTTCAGAACAAGAAGGTGAATGTCCTTGAGTGGTCCAGTCAAAGCCCAGACTTGAATCCCATTGAGAATCTGTGGAAAGAATTAAAAATTGCGGTTCACCGACGCTCCCCATCCAACTTGACAAAGCTTGAGCAAATCTGCAAGGAAGAATGGGCGAAAATCCCCAAATCCAGATGTGCAAAGCTGATACAGACATACCCAAGAAGACTCAAAGCTGTAATTGCTGCCAAAGGCGCTTCTACAAAGTATTGACTCAGTGGGGTGAATACTTAAGTAAACAAGATATTTCAGTTTTTAATGTTTCATAAATTTTTGTTACACAATACAAATATTTTTGCCCCTTTAAATTGTTGAATATGCTGTGTGAATCAAGGGGAAAAAATAATTTCAATGCATTAAAAATTCTGGTAGTAACACAACAAAATCCAAGGGGGGGTGAATACTTTCGGAAGGAGATATATATATGTATATATATATTTCTTGTTAGGTAATAATGTAAAGTGTTAATAACACATTAAATACACTAGAATTAGCTAACTGATATACTACACTAACTAAATACCATCATATATGGGGGAACTATATGACAGCTTTTTCTATGGGGACAAGGGCCCAACCATGTAATTAATATACAGCTGTACAATACATGGATGGGAACATTCCCCATAGAAAAGGCCATCATTTCTTTCTCTGTATAATTGTGACTAATCTATCGATTAAAAGTATATACCTGGAACCATCCCAGTGGCATTGAGGGTTCAGGCGCTGGACGGTATGCCAGCGACCCGGGTTCAGGAGCGAGCTCAGGCCACCGGGAGTTGGTGGGAGAGGACAGGACTGAACGTCCAAAGGACTGCTCTCCTGTCCTGGGAGGGAGGGAGGTTCACGATCCCTGGCTTTGTTGGCTCCTGGTGGTGACTGGGGGCTTAGTAGCCTGCAATCCATCCAGCGCGTAAGTCCGAGCCAGGGGAGAACAAAGGAAAAATCCTGGGCCTTGGTAGGTGAAGGGGGGTTGAGTGGCAGACCTCTGCGCCCAATGCTGTATCCTCCAGCCTGCCTCCGGTTGCTCCCACCGTGATACCTGATCCACCAACTATATTTTCAGAAAGCTTGCCGGTGGAGTTGGCAGTCCCGCCCTGGGGGGGGGTTAGATCTTGTGGGGGGGATCGGTGGTCCAGGATGAACGTGCGGGGTCCCCCCCTTGCCAGCAGGTAAGGTTGGGGATCTCAGGCGTGCGGGACAGGGTCTGTCTAGGGTCCCAATGCAGTGAGTCCAAGGCGCCAGCGTCAGGCGCATAAAGTTTAAAAAAAAAAAATAAATAAAAAAATAATAATATACCTGTACTATTCAAACAATTACATCTATATACCTACACTAATCAAAGATAACAACACATCATTAGGAAGCTAGATAAACCAATTAAACTGCAAAAGAACCTGGGAAAAAAGATGCACAAAACCTTCCCAAACCCCTACCTGCACTCACTACACATCATTCCCGCCTTGCTACAAGAGATCTTCAGTTGCCATAATGTGATCACAAATGCGATCTCCATAACAATAACCATCCTAATGTATTACATTCAACAAACAATAGGCAAGGGTGGACCACTCGAAAGTATACACATCTTGGGGGCCAAACATGGCAATAAAGCCACCTGCCCTTCAGGACTAGGGCCTTATAGCCCTAATTCTCCACCTCAATGGGTATACATCATTGCATACCACCCTTTCCCATTATTTATGCTATATATATATATATATATATATATATATATATATATATTCTTATAGGGGTGTGGTAGCACTCCTATAGTTAGGGCTGAGTAGGCATTTTAATGTTACACCTCAAATTTTTGGAGGCAGTATAGCGTAGAGGAGAGGCAGTATAGCACAGTGGTTTAAGACTCTGAGCTGCAAACCTGGGGACCTGGGTTTGAATCCCACAGCCCCCACTTGCATACTGTGTGGCCCTGAGCAAGTCACTTGACTTCCTAGGTGTCAGCGTGGCTGTCGGTAGCACATCCACCTCTGGACCAGAAGGTCGTGGGTTCTCATCCCACACCGGGATTAGACTTGCACCTAAAAATCGCTGGCATCCGAGTGCAGTATTGGGGGGTGCTGTAGTGCTGGGGGTGCCGTCCTTCGGATGAGACGTTAAACCGAGGTCCCTTCTACCCATCCTGGTGTTGTCCTGGTGGGTGTCCAGGTGGAAGTAAAAGAACCCAGGGCACTCTTCACAAAGAGTAGGGAACATTCCCGGTGTCCTGGCCAACATTCCCCTTCCCATAAACCGGTTCATGCAATTATCCAGGCTGTGTGTGGGTGATGATGTGCGATATGGCTGCCACCACACATTCAGTCACTTCACTACCAGTCTAGCATTGCTTGTAAAGCGCTTTGGATGTATTAAAAGCACTATATAAATGCTGATTCTTCTTCTTCTTCTTCATCCTTGAGCTCCCAGGTTGCACTTATAAACAAGCTTTCAGATTAGTGTCTGTCTCCTGGTTAAAAAAAAATAAAAATTTGCACTTTAATAACTTTGCAACCATTCAACGGATTTGAATGAAATGTTGCACGCACAGTCTTGTGTGACAGACCTGTTGGCATGCAGAGTTTCGTTTCAGTCAGACTGGCGGATTTTGAGCTGCACATGGTGCAAAAATGTTAAAGTTTGCCTTTTTTGTCATCGAGCTGCACCCAGACAGTTTGGAATTCTAGTCTGAAATGTTCAGGGTACCAAGGGCTTGCCCCACAGGAGTGTCTTTCACTGGTCTGGTACAAAAAGATTAATCTGTTGCAGAGCTATTTAATTCTTAAATTGTGGGGTTCTGAGCATGCTCAGTTCACTCTTTTGGATAGCTTCTCGGAACAACAAAGGAATCTGGTCTCATGAAAAAGGATTATTTTTCTTGAGGGGGTCAATCCTTTGTTGTGAGAAAAAAAATCCTTTTTAGTGAGCCGCCATCTTGTTTTCCATTTTGTGAAATAAACTGCCTGTATAACTCGGGACACTGATGCCTTGCACAGACACTAACACATGTAGCCTGCTCATCAGGGCTTCGTTATTTGTATTATGTATTTGTTTTGTTTTTTAATTACTCCCAGGAACATCTTTCTTACAGCATTTAAATCCTTTTTCACGACTTGCTAAGTTCCTTTTTCACTAATCCTTTTTCGTTCTCGTGAAAAAGTATTTAAAAAAAAAAATAAATAAATAAATCCAAATCCTTTTTTGCAAGCAGATACCTTATGCGAGAGAACAAAAAGGATTTACAAAAAGGGAATCTCCTCGCAAAAAGGGATTAAAAAAAAAAAAATTAAAGTCCAAAATCCTTTTTCGTGAGATGGAATCCTTTTCTGTGATCATGGCAAAGGATTCGTGGAAAAGGATTCCATCTCACGGAAAAGAATTAGAAAAAAATCTAAGTCAGAAATCCTTTTCCATGACAATGAATTCTTTACCGCCAGAATGGAAAATGCTGGCAAAAAAGGATTTCTTATCACGGGAAAGGATTTTGGACTGAATAGGCTTTACTTTCCCTGGTATCCAGTGGTACCCCCACCCTCCAATCGTGGCTACGGTTTCCATTAATTTTTTTTTATAAACAGCCCTGGTGTCTAGTGCCCCAACAGCCTCGACTGTCATATATACCTTTTTGAAATTACTGATATTAATGTTCATCCTCCATATCTTTAAATTAATGACAATGTTGCTCTCTCACTGGTGTCCAGTGGCCCCCCAACATGTTCATAGACTGCTGTAAATAAAAAAAGGGTCCCTCAATGTATTTAATTTTTTTTTATCTGTTATAAAAAAAAAAGGCAGCATTGACTGCACCCACACCCCAACTGACCTCCCACTGTGCACGCACCCCGCCACCCTAGCCCCCTCCACTCACCTGCTATGATCCTACAGTGAAGATACACTCTTCAATTGAAGACACGTCTTACTCCTGGAAACAGTGATTACTGTATGAGAAGGTAGTTTTTTACAAATATATATGTATATGTGTGTGTATGTATGTATGTATGTATGTATGTATGTATGTATGTATGTACATTTCTTTTAAGAAAAAAAATGTTTCCCCTCCTGTGGAGAGAAAGGTAAGTGCTCAGTTCTTTCTTACAAAAATATTCTCTATTCATGCATGTAGTAGTTATAGAGCACCTTGCTTCTGTATAAGGGTGACAGCTTTAGTCACTAAACATGAGGGATTTGTCAGGTCTCAAAACATCAAACCTGCCCTTAAGAGGTTCTAGAAGCCAGACTGCCTTTTTTTACTCTGTTCTATAATTAGATATGTAACCCCCCTGTTACCCTGGGTTACTAGAATCCCAGTAAGACCTAGTGGTAGGCAGGGAAGACAGCTTGTGAAACTCCAGTTAAATGGATTTCACACTGTTTCACTCTGTTCTCAGTCTCAGCAGAGACTGAGGGATGACATCACCATAGAACTTTCGCAGCTGCATGAGCCACATTGGAATCTGCAGTTGGGAGTTAGGTTAGAATGTTGGGAGTTTTTGAAGGGAGTTGTGTGTGAGCAGTCTTGAAGAGAGGAGCACAGCAGTCTGTGCACAGGCTCTTGGAGCCTAAAGCTCCAATATAGAGCTACTGTAAGGGAGAGGTGTGTGTTTCCGCCAAAAGAGGAACACAGTAAGCTGTTCATGAAGTGGTGGAGACCGCTGTTACTGGTCCCCGTGCCCCATCCCTGAGGGGATGGGGGTGGAAAGGTTTGCCTGTCATTCCAGGGGCAACCCTCCTGGTTCCAGCTAGGGAAGAAGCTGCCTTATTCCAAGTTGTGCTGAAGCACCAGAGATTCCTGTGAAGAATCGCCTATGGGGCACCTGCAACCAAAGGGTGAGTTCACTCTGACATAAGGCCATTGTTTCACCTGAACTGTTCTAAAGTGGGATTGGACTGCTTAATCAGTGGGAGGCCTAGAGGAATAGGCTAAGCCAAGTAGAAGTATGTTCAAGTCCAGCACAAAGAGTAAAGTAAAGTGGGGATGGGACTGCTTAATCAGTGGGAGGCCTAGAGTAATGGGCTAAGCCAAGTAAAAGTATGTTCAAGTCCAGCATGATGGGAAAGCCAAGACATGTAGAGGAAATGTGCCAAGCATTTACCCTTTAATCTACACTGCCAAGCTTTTCAGAAACAGATGTTTAATGTCTAGAGAAATGGCCGGGTATGAACTGTGGAAGCGAGAGGTGGGAGACCTCCCATCAGTAGTAACCAAATTCACCTCTACGGATTTGCTCTGTGGCACTTTTACTTTCCCTTAGGCACTTGGCCAGTGCTGAGGAAAGTACCCAGACGTGGGATTAAAAGGAAATTTCCCTTATGGAGTCGAAGGCTCTAAGGTGGTTTAGGGAACCACAGGAAAATGTGTCCATGTCAAATGGAAGGTGTTCGAGTGGCCGGCAGGGGAGCCGAGCCAGGGAAATCCCAGAATAGTGTACAGGTTCGATCTGTGTACCCAAAGCAGCGTGCAAGTCTGGGCTGTGTGCCTGGTGGGTTCAGAGCCTGAGGGCTGAAGTGTTGAGGAAGTGTTCTGATTCTTAATCTGCATTACCAGAAGTGTAGCCCTGTGGGGGTCCGTCTATGCTTTGTTTTGTTCTGCTTGGATGTGAATAAAGCCACACTTTAGAATCCCATTCCTGGTATTGGACATTACAGTTATTGCTTCCTGTGTTCGGATTTACTTGGGTGCCCCTCTGCAGAGTAGCCAAACCTAGCCCTTGTGCTGAGTAACCTAGTCCTCCCCGAACCCAGTCCCCCACCTGGTACTGCTGTCAGCTTCAACAGCATACCACCTGTCGTTTGCAAAAAGGCAGGGGTGAGGGGTTACAGATACAACAACCCTCCATCTGTCTACAGCAGTGATATTACCATATGATCGGTGAGCATGTTTGTTTGGCCCTCTTGTCCTGGTGGACTGATTTTTTTCCAGCCCAGCATATGTCTCTGGGAGTGCTGTCTGTTACTTCAAAAGATTTCACATCTAAATGCAAGGAAAAGCTTCCTTAACACCTTGGTTGGCTAAGCAGGATCTTTGATTAGTTAGCCCTGACGTAAAAAGTGGCAAGAAAACTGGAACTGGATTTTTTTATGTTATTCTCTGCCCCAGGGCTTTCCTTGGCTAAGTGGTGAGACGTAATAACCATCTACTAGTTATGTGCATATAATTTTGATATAAATATATGTTTTAGACTTCTGCTTAGCAACACAGGCCAAGAAGCGAAGCATCATGGAACACAGGATTTGAACAGAGAGAAAAGAAGGATATGCCCTATC